>JAGIQG010000004.1:43233362-48033362 GCA_024679065.1 Sphyrna mokarran
GGACCAGAACTGCACACAATACTCCAAGTACGGCCGCACTAGAGTTTTGTACAGTTGCAACATGACGTTGCGGCTCCGAATTCAATCCCCCTACCAATAAAAGCTAAGACTCCATATGCCTTCTTAACAACCTTATCGACTTGACTGCCTACTTTCAGGGATCTATGCACAAATACACCAAGATCCCTCTGTTCATCAACACTATTAAGAATCATACCATTAGCCCTATACTCTACACATTTATTATTCCTGCCAAAGTGCATTACCTCACACTTTTCCACATTAAACTCCATTTGCCACCTTAGCCCAGCTCTGCAACTTGTCCAGTCTCTCTGCAACCTAGAACACCCCTCTTCACTATCTACCACCTCCACCGACTTTATTGTCATCTGCAAATTTACTATCCACGACCTCAATACCCTCATCCAGATCGTTATGAAAAATGAACAAACAGGCGAGGGGCCCGAAACAGACCCCTGAGGTACACCACTTGTCCCGAACTCCACATGCCTATCTCCCCATCACACCCCCCTGCTGTCTTCTATCTGCTAGCCAATTCCTCACCCAATTAGCTAAATCACCCTCTATCCCATACATCTGCATTTTCTGCAGAAGCCTTCCATGGGCCACCTTATCGAATGCCTTACTAAAGTCCATATATACCACATTAAACTGCCTTACCCCCATCCACCTCTTTGGTCACTTTTTCAAAAAACTCAATAAGGTTAGTAAGGCACGACCTACCCTTCACAAAACCATCTGACTATCCCCAATCAATTCATTTCTCTCTAAATAACTATAAATCCTATCCCTAATAATTCTCTCCAATACTTTGCCCACAACAGAAGTAAGACTCACCGGCCTATAATTCCCTGGAAAGTCTCTCTTCCCCTTCTTGAACAATGGGACCACATTCGCTATCCTCCAGTCTTCCGGAACTATACCCGTAACCAACGACGACCTGAAGATCAGAGCCAGAGGCTCTGCAATCGCCTCTCTTGCCTCCCAGAGAATCCTAGGGTAAATCCCGTCCGGCCCAGGGGACTTATCTAACTTCAAACCCTCAAGAATATCTAGCACATCCTCCTTATCTACTTCAATACTTTCCAGTTTGCAACCCTGTACCTCAGTGTTCTCCACAACTACATTTACATCTCCCTGCGTGAATACCGAAGAGAAATATTTGTTCAGTGCCTCTCCAATCTCTTCAGGCTCCACGCACAACTTCCCACTGCTGTCTATGACTGGCCCTAATCTTGCCCTAACCAATCTTCTATTCTTAACATATCTAAAGAAAGCTTTAGGATTCTCCTTAATCCTATCAGCCAAAGTCTTCTCGTGTCCCCTCTTAGCTCTCCTCAACTCACTCTTTAGCTCCCTCCTGGCTAATCTATAGCTATCCATTGCACTAACTGAGCCTTCAAGCCTCATCCTGACATAAGCCTCCTTTTTCCTTTTAACCAGCGAATTAACTTTTTTCGTACACCAAGGTTCCCTTACTCGACCATTTCCTCCTTGCCTGACAGGGACATACTTATCAAGGACTCGCAGCAGCTGCTCCTTGAATAAGCTCCACATTCCAGATGTTCCCAGTCCCTGTAGTTTCCTAGTCCAATCTATGCACCCTAATTCTCTCCTGATGGCCTCATAATTACCCTTCCCCCAGCTATATCTACTGCCCCCAGCTTCATGCCTATCCCTATCCATCACTAAGGTGAACGTAACCGAATTGTGGTCACTATCACCAAAATGTTCACCAACTTCCAAGCCTAACACCTGGTCTGGCTCATTGCCCAGCACCAAATCCAATGTAGCCTCACCTCTAGTTGGCCTATCTACATACTGAGTCAAAAAACCTTCCTGCACACTTTGTACAAAAACTGACCCCTCTAACGAGCTAGAGCTATAGCTATTCCAATCAATATTGGTAAAGTTAAAGTCCCCCATAACAATTACCCTATTACTTTCACTCCTGTCCAGGATCGACTTTGCAATCCTTTCCTCTACCTCTCTAGAACTTTTAGGAGGTCTATAAAAGACTCCCAACAGGGTGACCTCTCCTCTCCTGTTTCTAATCTCAGCCCATACTACCTCAACAGACAAGTCCTCATCAAACTTCTTTTCTGTCACTGTGATACAGTCTTTGACTAATAATGCCACTCCTCCCCCCCTTCTACCTTCTTCTCTACTCCGACTAAAGCATTTGAACCCCGGAACCTGCAACAGCCATTCCTGTCCCTGCTCTACCCAAGTCTCTGAAATGGCCACAACATCGAAGTTCCATTTACTGGTCCAAGCTGCAAGTTCCTCCACCTTATTGCGAATACTTCTTGCATTAAAGTATACGCATTTCAAACCACGCCCTACTCCACCCGTACGCTGCTGTGTTTTACAGTTCTCCTCTATGACCCCCCCCCCCTATTCTCATCCTTCTTAACACCCCAACTACTCAGGATCCCACCCCCCCTCTGAATCAGTTTAAAGCCCCCTGTATAGCCTTTGCAAATTTTCCCCCCAAGATATTAGTTCCCCTAGTTGAAGCTTAGTTGAAGCTTCTTACTGTGTCTGTAGTCAAGGCTACACTGCAGCCCTCGCTGTGATCCAGTGATTCCTTTGGACGTAGCTTTCATCTGATAACATGCGTTTAATCCTGTCCCTTCACAGACAACGAATGGGGTTTAGGAAGGGTGACTTGGTGGAACTTTATGGCATCCAAATCACCAGGAAAAGACAGAAAAGTGACGGAGGAAAAGAGGGGAATCAAAGCAAAATAAACTGTACTTTATTGACAAATTTTAACAATTGTTTGAATCTTAATCTTCGCGTTGATTTTAAATCACAGACGCACACAATAGTCAATCTGTACAGACTTGTCATTTTGAAGTCCAGAAGACAAATGATTGTAATACAGAATAGATGACTAACAATACAGCATATAGTTTGCAACATGACATGTTGCTTGTCATGCATTTTCTAATACATTATTTACATTACACACAATATCCTTCCTTTGCAGAGAATAATGATGCAGGACGTGAATACAACCCATTATTAACTATGCATCAAGTGTTTACAGATCTTCCATTCTTGTCGCGTTGCAGGTACCCTCGTCTTTAGTGGACTGACTGGGAGCCATCTGCTCAAATACCTTCACCATGACTGAAGAGCGAAAGCCAACCCGCCAACTCCGGCCCGCAAAGGCGTAAAGCAGCGGGTTAATGCTGCTGCTGATGAAAGCTAAAGTTCCAGTGATGTAAGCTCCTAGCCCTGAAACCTCTTCCAGCTCCGACAGTGCACTCGAGCCCGGCTCCAGCAACAAAGAGGCAAGTTCCACCACGTTAAACACATGATAAGGCAACCAGCAGATCGCAAAAGCGATCACGATACTTGCAATTAACATCTCGGGTCTGCTTTTGTTCCTAAAACTCATTTGTCCCACCCTCCTCACAACAAACCCATAACAGATAATCAGCACTGAAAAGGGAATTATAAATCCAACCAGGGTTTCCACCAGCACGCATACAATTTGCTGGGCTTTAGAAACGTATTGACGACCTGAGCACTGGGGACGGTCATCGAAGATGTTCACATTTTTGACCAGGATGACAGGAACGGCGAACAGTAAAGCCAGTGACCAGGTGATAACCACCGCTTTGCAGACAGACCCTTTCCTGCGCCACTTCTGTGAAGCAAACGGGTAGATCACGGCCAAGTAGCGGTCAATGCTCATCAGTGTGATGAAAAACACACTGCCATACAGATTGCAGTACATCAGGTATGACATGAGTTTACACAAAACTGCTCCAAACACCCAACTGTCGCCGATGGAATAGATCCACAGAGGCAACGTGATCAGGACAGCCAAGTCAGCCACTGCCAAGTTCAGGATCAGGATCACAGTGTGGGATCGCTGCTTCATCTTCCACAGGATCACCCAGATGACGAGTGCATTCCCGGGAATTCCAATAATGCAGGTTAATCCCAGGATAAAACTGCCTGCTATCTCTACTGCTGTGCTGCTGCCATTGTTTGCCGACTCCATCCCAAGCCTGAACCCAGGGCAACACTTCAGGATATTTTGTATGAATCGAGTTCCGCAATGAAATTCTCTGAAGTTGTTGACAAATAGATATATTGCGATTTTCGCTAACATGCTATACCATTACAAAATATCTATACTAACCGCAATGAAAGTGAAAAAAAAACTTCCCCTTTTCTGCCAATGGCTGGAGTCAGTGATTTGGCGATTGGGAAGTTGGAGACTGGACAATTTGACCAATTTGGAACTCCCCTCTTCCCCTATGATGATATGATATGACTTATTGCCAAAGTACGTTTCTCCCCATAAATTCATCCTGCAAATCAGCTACATTTAACCAGATTGTTATGAGATTCTCAAATATTTCTTTGTTCAGTGTCATTTCTGATCTTTACGGCGGGAATAACCAAACTTACATTAGGGGAAGATGACTAATTCTCATAGGCACAAGATTTTCTGGGCAGATGTTTGATTTATTTTTAGATGAGAATGTGACAAAAATGTCACAGTCACAAGATGTCATTATTTCCAGGATCTCAGAAGGTGACTGGAGCTAAAGAATTTCCAAGGTTTCAGCAGAATACGAGAGTCCTTTAAAAAGAGCAGATCTGTAAAGTGTTCCCCTATACTAAGCTTGGACCCAAATCAGAGGTGCCATGCCAACTCAGTGTAAGATTAACAACCTAGTGCCATTTAGAACCCAATTGCAGGTTATTATTATGGATCACATTGTAAGTATCTGAGTTAGAATGGAGGTCTTGTAGCACAGTGGGGAACACCCCTATCTCTAAGCCAGAAATCCGGGGTTCAAATCCCATCTGAGGCCTTGATGCCCAAGGAAGGTGTGTTTCCAATGTGATTGAGTAGCGACCTACAAAATCTAACCATTGTGCCAATGGCAGGTGGTAAGCACAGCATGGTAGCACTGTGGTTAGCACTGCTGCTTTACAGGGCCAGAGATCTGGGTTCCATTACTTGGGTCACATACTCCCTATGTCAGCATGAGTTTCCTCTGGGTCTCCGGTTTCTCCCACAATCCAAAAGTGTATTTGCCTTGCTAAATTGCCCCTTAGTGTCAGATAAATGCATGGGGTTAGGGGGATAGGCTTGGGTGAGATTGTAATTGGTGCAGTCTCGATGAGCTGAATGGTCTCCTGCACTGAAGGGATTCTATGATTCTATGAGTGCAAGTGTGTCTGAGTCAGCCATGCTTAATGTGGGCAGTACCCCTCAAGCTATAAGCCTCTGGTGACAGACCTGTTCTGTGTAAACCTTGCTTTGGAAACAGATGAAAGTCTGCTTTGTGCATCACTTGATGTGGGAAGAGATGATGTGGAGATGCCAGTGTTGGACTGCGGTAAACACAGTAAGAAGTCTGACAACACCAGCTTTAAGTCCAACTGATTTATTTGATAGTAAACTCACAAGCTTTCAAGATTTCTCTCTTTGTCAGGTGAATGAAGAGTTCTGGCCTTAGATAGTACTTATAACAGCACAGACAGTTTACAGATTACTGATTAGAATGCGAATCTTTACGCCTAACCTACTATTCAAGTCTTAAAGTGGCTAACAATGTGAATGGAAGGAGCACTGAGCACAGGTTAAAGAGATGTGTATTGTCTCCAGACAGTACAGTAAGTGAGGTTTTGCAAACCCAGGCAAGTCATGGGGGTTACATATAGTGTGACATGAACTCAAGATTCCTGTAGAGACCAGGCAAGACTGTTCCCTTCTTGTTGGCAAACATTTCAGTGGTCACGGGCATTCGGCCTCCGACCTTTGGGTAAGCATTCTCCAAGGTGGCCTTCACGACACATGATAGCACAGAATCGCTGAGCAGAAACTGATAGCCAAGTTCCTGCCACACCCCGCTCCACACACACAGCACTGGCCTCACAGATACCTTGCACACAAACAGTGCTGTGCTACCATGCAAACCCTGTGCCTGCGAGCATTTCCTCTTGTTGACTGAGAGCGTTGAGCAGTGCACTTCCCCCGGATACTGAACCTTGTTGACTGAAACAAATCAGCTCCTTCAGCGATAACTCATCGTCTATTGAAAGTAGGTTGCCTGTACATATGAAACACTAACTTACACTAGGATGGCATGGTGGCACAATGGTTAGTACTGCTGTCTCACAGTGCCAGGGACAAGGGTTTGATTCCTGACTTAGGTCATTGTTTGTGTGGAGTCTGCATGTTCTCCCTGTATCTGCATGAGTTTCCTCCGGGCGTTCTGGTTTCCCCCGCACAGTCCGAAAGACGTGCTGATTAGATGCATTGGCCATGTTAAATTCTCTCTCAGTGCTGTTACCTGTTGGAGTGAGATGGGGTGGGCGGGGTGGCAGCGTAGTGTTGCTGAGAGCACAATAAGAATACTTATAACTTCGATGTAACTTACAGTGCTGCCATAGAGGTGACATTGTTAATAGTAAGAAGGTTGCAATACCCTTCTGTGTAAAGATCCTTTAGTGCATCTCAAGCAGATATCAAACCACACAAGTGGTGTACATGCTGAAATATTTGTTCACCCAACTGTAGAATCCTGTGAGGGGAATGTCCAATAATAATCCGGAGAAGCCTGATTTACAAACCAACCCCTCGACTTGCAGGTGAGATCATAAATCCATAGAAAGCAGCTTCTGCATTCCATTTGAACTTTTCAAGAAAGAATTCCAAAGGCACAGGCCCTGCAGAAATTAACTAATTATGCAAGAGTTGGACCATATATCCATCGAGAAAATGAAAGGCCAGATATATTGGATGCAAGCAAATGCAGGAGTGTGGCGACTAGGCAACTTTCACAGTAACTTTATTGCGGTTTTAATGTAAGCCTACTTTTGGCATTACTAAATAAAGTTTTTTAAACTCCATTAAGGGCCCCACCCCACAGGAACATCCCAGTGGTGGCTGCAGAGAACAGCCAGTCCGGCATCAGTAAAGGATCCGACTCCATCCCGCAGAGACTACAAGGAAGATCCCTAGGCCTGGGGATAGCACTTCCAGCTCTCAGGGAGGTTCCCCACAGCAAGCAGCACATTTCCAATCCCTGCATTCAATCTTCCCAGCACTTCAGCTGGGATGCAGCTCTATAAAACTTACCTCCTTACTCCTATTCAACGCTGCCACACTGGTTCCCGATTTTATATAGCATTTGTAAATCCTGCCAGTGTGATATCATACCACATTGAGGGGGGCATGGAATGTGAGCCTAAATGAAGACTCTAGTCACGGACCTGCTAATTGTGTTTAAAGATATGTAAACACATGCCAATTGCCTTAATGCTCATTTTCAGTGTGAATTCCTGGATGTCAAAAAACTTAGGCTGGGAGATGTGCTTGGGGCCAGAAGCCCCAAGTGCGAATTACACAAATCAGCTGGTGTTCAAATCTCCCAGCATGCTGCGCTAAAAAATTAGTGTAATGGACAAGAGAATCACCCCCAATATATCTGGCCTTCTGTTTTTTGATGGCAGTCAAGTCGAGAAGGTTGTTAAGAAGGCATATGGAGTCTTAGCTTTTATTGGTAGGGGGATTGAATTTCGGAGCCGCAACGTCATGTTGCAACTGTACAAAACTCTAGTGCGGCCGCACTTGGAGTATTGTGTGCAGTTCTGGTCCCCACATTATAAGAAAGATGTGGAGGCATTGGAGAGGGTACAGAGGAGGTTTACCAGGATGTTGCCTGGTATGGAGGGCAGGTCTTATGAAGAGAGGCTGAGGGATTTGAGGTTGTTTTCGTTAGAAAGGAGGCGGCTAAGAGGGGACCTAATCGAAACATATAAGATGATTAGAGGTTTAGATAGGGTGGACAGTGATAGCCTTTTTCCTAGGATGGAGAAAGCTAGCACGAGGGGACACAGCTTTAAATTAAGGGGTGATAGTTATAGGACGGATATCAGAGGTAGGTTCTTTACCCAAAGGGTGGTTCGGGAGTGGAATGCCCTGCCTGCAGCAGTTGTAGATGCGCCAAGTTTGGTGGCGTTTAAGAGGTTAGTTGATAAGTATATGGAAGAGAAGGGAATGGTTTAGTTTGGAGGGGCATTGCTTTTTATATTGGTCGGCGCAACATCGAAGGCCGAAGGGCCTGTTCTGTGCTGTAGTGTTCTATGTTCTATGTTCTATTGAACCCTTGAGAATTGGATCCTATTCTCCTCTGTCAAGACTGGCTGTTACTACACCCATTGTAGAGAAATTAAGGAATGACTCTCTCCTTCTCTTCCACCTCCAGGTCCTCATCCCACTTGTGGTAAATGGCTCCCTTTTAATTGTCCAAGATCCTCAGGAGTAGCTGTTTTTGAGTTGGTTCTTATGGGTAAGATGCAAGGATGAGCTTGGTGAGGAAGTTACAGCAGCTGTAGATCTGGAAGTGTCTGGATGATCATTACATTGATTTGGCTGCAGTGGAACTGGGAGTGTCTGGATGATCATCACATTGACTGACCACAGTGGAACTGGGAGTGTCTGGATGATCATCACATTGACTGACCGCAGTGGAACTGGGAGTGTCTGGATGATCATCACATTGACTGACCACAGTGAAACTTGGAGTGTTTGGACTATCATCACATTGACTGGCCACAGTGGAACAGGAAGTGTCTGGATGATCATCACATTGACTGGCAACAGTGGAACTGGGAGTGTCTGGATGATCATCACATTGATTTGGCTGCAGTGGAACTGGGAGTGTCTGGATGACCATCACATTGATTTGGCTGCAGTGGAACTGGGAGTGTCTGGATGACCATCACATTGACTGACCGCAGTGGAACAGGAAGTGTCTGGATGATCATCACATTGACTGGCCACAGTGGAACAGGAAGTGTCTGGATGATCATCACATTGACTGACCACAGTGGAACTTGGAGTGTTTGGACGATCATCACATTGACTGGCCACAGTGGAACTGGGAGTGTCTGGATGATCATCACATTGACTGGTCACAGTGGAACTGGGAGTGTCTGGATGATCATCACATTGATTTGGCTGCATTGGAACTGGGAGTGTCTGGATGATCATCACATTGACTGACCGCAGTGGAACTGGGAGTGTCTGGATGATCATCACATTGACTGACCACAGTGGAACTGGGAGTGTTTGGACGATCATCACATTGACTGGCCACAGTGGAACTGGAAGTGTCTGGATGATCATCACATTGACTGGCCACAGTGGAACTGGAAGTGTCTGGATGATCATCACATTGACTGGCAACAGTGGAACTGGGAGTGTCTGGATGATCATCACATTGACTGGCCACAGTGGAACTGGGAGTGTCTGGATGATCATCACATTGACTGGTCACAGTGGAACTGGGAGTGTTTGGACGATCATCACATTGGCTGGCCACAGTGGAACTGAAAGTGTCTGGATGATCATCACATTGACTGGCCACAGTGGAACTGGAAGTGTCTGGATGATCATCATGTTGACTGGCGGCAGTGGAACTTGGAGTGTGTGGATGATCATCACGTTGACTGGCCAGGTCTCTTATCGTAGCATTCAGTGGAAAAAACAGAAGAGCTAGCTTAGTTTTGCACACTGTGATTTTATGTCTTATATAATGTTATGTTTACTTGCTGAATCTTATATATGGATCAAATGCCACATAATTTAGTGGATTTTGGAATTGCCTTAATAAGAAATAAGTGAATTGCTTAATAATTGGTCATATGGGTCTAAATTCTTTTGTACACTCTCAGCACTTTCAGGACACTGACAAACAAGTGTTTCCAGTATCTCTACAAACGTTGCCTAATTAACCTTCCAAACTCACTACAAGAACGTGGCGATATTTAACGGTTCTGTCATTTTAGTAACTACCTGAGTCCAGACACTCTGATCTGGATTTTCCTTTCATGAATGTCAGACTTTCACTGTCCCTTCAGACCCATTGCAACTACAATGTCCTTCTGCCTTTAGGATTATTTGTTGTACAGCACAGACTGGCAGTGATATCGCTGCCATCAAGAAGGCATTGGTCACTGTGCTGCAATGGAGGGACACCACCAGAAGAAGATAAAAGCAAAACTCGTTTACAGAGCTAAGCCAAAAGTGGGCACACGACACCTGAAAAAGGCCGTTTCGCTCTCACATCAAGACCAATAGCACTATCACCATTTTGCTCTAGCTCTCATCTTTCACTAGGTTTTCTGGGAACTGCAGTAATAGAAGTGAAAGGACGAAAGGAAAGCAGGTTAAGAGGTCAGGCTTTATGTCCACCCTAGCCTTAATGAACAGAGGGTGAAGAAGGGGCAGCAATGCTGGCAAGAGCATTGAAAAATGAGATACCTCAGATAAGGACACCAAAACTACACACAATACTCTACGTGTGGCCTCACCAAAGCTCTGTACAGTCACAGAAAATCATGCACTGATATAACACAGGTGCTCTTTTTTCCCAGCTCCCAGATGTTAAATGGATCAACGTTTCAAATTCAAGATTGTGAGAAAGTCTAGACTTTCCATGAAAATGAATTGCATCAAGGAATGTGTGGGGCTGGCTGGCAACATCTAAGCTGAGAACAAGTGACCTCTTGAGAATCTAAGTATATTAAAACTTCTTTATTAGCCAGAACTTTATGGTCCCCGCAGGGGCAAGATGGCAGGCTGGTTGAGGGTAAAATTGGACATGATGCCAATCAGTGGTGCCAATCATGAAGCCTACCCATCCACTTATGCTGTTACTACTACCACTGGGATTTTACTTATGGGGGGAGAAGTCATTAATGGTCACTAGGCTGTCCAACAAAACCTAGAGCCAAACCAAGAGACAGGCCTCCTTAATGGACTATTCATCAGAGCTTCCCTTGAAGGTTTAACCCCTCTTTATGTTTCCAATCATACCCCCAGCACGCCTCACTGATGGCCTGCCAGGAATCTGGGAGGTTCAGGCTGGCAGGCCTCCAGTGAGGCACGCTGAGTGCCAAATTCTCCATTCTCTCTGGCAGCAGTGAACGGGCAGAGAATTCCAGCTCTGTATCATTCATTCATTCATTATTCAAAATCTGTGGGGCTAAACTCCCTACTGTATACATAGTGGGAGTACTTCCACTATTTAGGTTGCAGTTTTTCATAATCTTCTTAAATACAATTAAGGACGGCAATAAATGCTGACTTTGCCAGTGACACTCACACTTTATGAACGAACAAATATAAAAAAAGAGAATTCCAGGTCACTTACATGTAACAAGATGATCCAAATCCAAAGCTACAGGGACCCATTCATTGTCCATTACTGACTAACCCTGTCCCGTAGATGATGATGTACTTACTGAACATATCACTATTATTTTAATATTTGTACTGCTATTTTCTATTAAGTAGTACTTTATCAAAGTCCATATGGTAGCACGGTGGCACAATGCTTAGCACTGCTGCCTCACAGCACCACTGACTTGGGTTCAATTCTGACCTTGGGTAACTGTATGGAGTTTGCACATTCTTCCTGTGATTGCGTGTGTTTCCTCTGGAGGCTCTAGTTTCCTCCTACAGGCCAAAGATGTGCTCTTAGGTTGATTGGCCATGTTAAATTGTCCCTTAGTGTCAGGGAATTAGTAGGGTAAATACATGAGGTGATGGAAATAGGGCCGGGTTGGGATTGTGGTCAGTACAGACTTGATGGGCCAAATGGCCTCCTTCTTCACTGTAGGGATTCTATAATACATACAGTATATAAAAATTTATTTTAAGCATAGAGTGAATGGCACAGAAGAAAGTGTTTTGGCTCTACATGCCCACATCAGAACTTTGAAAGAATTTTATAATCAGCCCCACTCTTCCCTCACAATCTGACATTTTTTTTCTTTTCGTCAGTCAGTCATAAAGTTATTATTGAATTTGTTACCAAATCCTTTCAGACAGTTCATTCCACATCACAATAACTCACTGCATGACAGAAAAAAAAACCTTTCCTCACCTTCCATCTGTAATTTTTACATTAAATCTATGTTTTCTAGTTATTAACTCACCGACAGTGGACTGAAGGATTAACCATCAGAGAGCCACAGCTAAGTTTCCATACCCGGAGATGCAGCTAACAAATACACACTTTTATCAAAAACTGTTTGTATTCTGATGGTTTTTTTATCCGTTTGATATTGACCCAATCATATTGATTCTTTGACCACATCAACTCTAAAGCTTTGGCTGTTAAAAAAAATGGCCATTGAGAAATGGTATGAATCTGTAGAAAAAAAAAGTTAAATCAAAGGTTATTTTAAAGTTCGGTTTGATGGGAAAAGTTAATGCAGAAGGAAAGAAGTCAAAGGTTAAATGATGACAAAGGAAATAGCATTGGGGAGAGAGAACCAGCGGGCCCTGTTTTACCATTTTGATTCAAATACTGGGCGGGCTTGAATCTGGGAGTGTTTTGGATCCGACTTTTAGATCCGTTCTCTGGTGCCCCCAAATGCACTCTGCCTGAAAAAATATCAGCGATTCTGAATTGCGCTGCAGAAGCTTGTGGATGGGGCTTTTCACACCCAAAACACTACTGCTCCGATCAGCACCTCCAACTGTGCATGTGCAGAAAAAAGAGGTAATAGAGTGCTGTTTCCCGATTGGACTCTATTTTACTATTTTGAGTATAAGTGCTGAATATGGGTATAATTCACATCCAACTTGTAAACTTGTTTTCAGGCACCCCTGTACGCAGTTAGCCTGAAAAAAAACCACAAGTCTGAATCATACTGTGGACAGGGCTTATCTCACCTGAAATGCCGCAGCTCTGATCAGAGCCTTCAACTGTGCATGCTCAGTCAAAAAAAAAATGAAAAATGCATCCCTGTCACATCGCTCCCTGGCTGCAAAAAGCAGATAAAGCGGCCCAGGAGTGATGGTCCCCACAGACATTGGCTTAATCCTCACAACATAATTATCCCCTTATCCACCCACACCCTCCCACTACCCAGGCCGATCATGACCCCCTGCCCAACGTCCCTCCTAGTGATCACCCATAAAGTAGGAACCCTCCTACTCCTGCCTCCCGCCCTCCCACCAGAGAACCATCTTGCCTCCCTCCCACCCCAACCAGAGAACAGTCAGGCTTCTCCCCTTCCACCACTGCATCCTCCAACCAGAGAATGATCTGGCCTTCCCGCTTCTCTCCCCTTCCAGCAAATGATCGGGCCTCCCTTCTCCCATCACCAGAGAATGCTCAGACCTCCCTGGTGAGTTCCCCCACCACTCAGACAGTGATCTGGCCCCCCCCTCCTCCCCTCCCTCCCTCACTCACCAGAGAATGATCTGATCCACCTGCCCCCCCCCGGCCCCACAACCAATCTGAGTTAGAGAGCTGCTGGAATCTCTGAACTTACCTCCTTAGAAGTTGAAATAGATCTTTGCCGAGTATGTCTCACACCAAATCTGAAAGGCAAACATGATGGCGAAGGGGGAAATGCAGATAAAATTGAGCATCCAGCTCATTAAGTCAATTTAAATGCTTGCAAATGCATTTAAATTGAGGTGGCTCCCATTTTGGGTGTGGTTCTAAACACAGCCATTTTCGGGCCTTGGTAAAGTGGGAATCTACACGTACGTGAGCGCGGATCCCACTATTTGCCTAATGCCCGACTTTACCAAGTTTTCGCGCCTGAAAACAAGAGCAATGCAATGGTAAAATTGTGTCCAGCCCAGATAATGCCTCCCCCACAAACACTGCCCCACTCCACAACATTACTGAGCCCCCTAACACCCCCCTACCTGCCCAACACCCAAACCAATCGTGGTCCTCTCCCCTCCTTCTTCCCAAAGATCTCAGGCAGAGAGATCCACCTTCCCCCCTCCACCCTACGGATATCAGGCAAGGTGAAGCCTCTTCCCCCCACCCCAGACCCTCCTCCACAGGCTCCCATTTCCTCTGGGTGCGGATGGCTGTGTGACACCTCCCTCTCTCTCCCAATCCACAATCATTGAGGCATTCATCCATCCCGCCTCCCCCACTGCCTCCCCCACCACAACCCCCCCCTCCCCCACCACAACCCCCCCTCCCCCCACAGCACACCTACAAGTGCTTACATGCCTTCCCCTCAATACTATCAAGCAAACTGCATGGAATTTGCTGGAATGTTCTGCCAAACTGTGTGCAGCTGATCTGCCCTAACAAGGGGCAGCTGCAGATAAAAACTCAAGAATGAACAGGCAGTACAGGGGGAAAATGAGCTCACAACCAGCTCCCTGATTTTTCTAATGGTAACCTTGGAAGGCTGCTGGAATAGGCGAGGCACGGCACCCTCTTCCTCCCAGGAGAGTGCATACCTGGGGGGCTGATGGAAATGTGGCCTGGGGAGGAGGTTGCAGCCTCAGTCAGTGCCAGGCACTGGCCTCCTCAACAACGAAGCAGTGCTGGAAAAACTCAATGACCTCATCTGTGCAGCAAGAGTGAATACTGAACATCTTTGCATCTTCCATCAGAACTTCCTCCAGAGCTTTCCATCCCCAACACCTTGCATGCTTCCAGCTCCTAACCCCTAAGCACCTCCTTCCTTCTCCTCCCCAAACAAGCCCCACTGTATTTGCCCTCTAAGGGCCACCACCTGATACTCTGCAGGAGTCACACCACCATTTTTTTATGGCTCCTTCTGTCTCCACAGAAGAAGGCTGAGCACAATTGTGAGAAGATGAAGACAGGGGGTGGGGAGCAAAACCTCCGGATCCCCTTTGAGGAGCGACAGAATGGTCGGGCTGCCATCCAGACGTGTGCACTTGTCATTCCTTCGATCATTTTGAGGCAACCTTTCAGGGGCATGGGTTTTGGGTGCGAGCAGCAAGTTATAAAGGAGATGTACGAGGTATGTTTATTTGCACAGAGTGGGTGCCTGGAACTTGCTGATGGAGGAGGTCGTGGATGCAGATATGATTGGTACCTTTAAGGGACATCTCTACAGCTACGTAAATAGGATGGGAATAGAGGTATATGATCGCTGGAAGGATACAGGATTACAAATCAGATGGACAGCCTGGTCGCTACAGGCCTGGAGGGCCAAAAGGCCAGTTCCTGTGATGTAATTTTCTGGGTTCTTTGTTCTATGTTCAATGCAGAAATGTGATTCATGTGTTTGGCATCCCAGATTCCTCATCCTCCCTTGCACTTACCCTTGTGTCCTGTGTTGCAGGAACAGAGCCAGATGACCCTGGGTCTTTTGGACTACAGACCCCAGCTACAGCTCCCATCCATCCTGATCATGACAGCTAGGATGCCTTCTCAGAGGATGCAGGTGAAGGGACCTCCAAGGCTGGCATAATTTTGGTGTCAGCTGCCACCTCACAACTCACCATCCCAGATACTGGCATGTCAATGGACCCAGTTATTGTTGAGGCTTCTGGGTTACAGTCTGGTGAGAACGATACATCTGGTGATGTACATTGAGTGGAGCAGGGATATCGAAGTACTCTGACATGCAGGAGCCTGCTGCCCACAATCTCAGCTCCCCAATTCCCCCAGCCACGTGCTCCCTGCAATCACAACACCCACAATTCCCCCAGCCACATACTTCCCACAATCACAACCCCCCAATTCTCCCATCCACATACTTCCCACAATCACAACCCCCCAATTCTCCCATCCACATGCTGCCCACAATCACAACTTCCCAATTCCCTCAGCCATATGCTCCCCACAATCACAGCTCCCCAGTTCCCCCATCCACACACTCCCCATAACCACAGCCCCCAATTCCTTTAGTCACATGATCCTTGCAAACTTGAAAGGCTGCAGCAGTGCAATTTGCAAGAACTTTGTGCATATCCTTCAGCTGGAAGTGAGCTAAGTGTGCTAGGACCTCTGCAGCATCGCAATACCCAACGTCAGTGCTCAGACCCAGGTCGATGCTGCTAGTCGGACATCAAAGACCCTGCAGACCAACAGCCCCCCCATTCCCCCCCCCAACCCCGACACTCTCGCAGAGTAGCTGCCAACCCAAGACAGAAGATGGCCACAACAAGACATCCATGAGTAGCAGATAGCTGTAGGATGCGATGCACTTATCTCCTCACTGATGGAGCACCCGAATCAGACTTATGTGGAGTATGTCCGTTTCACACTGATTCAGAATTGGTGAACGCGGTGATAAAAGTGAAAGTGCTGGTAAAGTTGGGTGCACAGCCCATTAATTCAATCTAAATGCATGCAAATACATTTAATTCACCATTACGCCTGTTTCGGGTGCAGTTCCAATTGCGCCCATTTTCCGGTCTTGGTAAAGTGGGAATCTGCATGGACACTGGAGCGGATTGTGCTAATCGCTTCACGCCCGACTTTACCAAGTTTTCACGCCCAAAAACGGGCACAATGTAATGATAAAATCGGGCCCTAAATCTTAAATTGCCCATACTAACAGACCTCAGTGTTCTTGTTTAAGACTATTTCAGGAAAGAAGCAACACACTTAAAAATGCCCGCCCCAAATCTGCAGGTTCATAAATCTCAAACCAGCAGCTGGAATTTTATCAGCCCTCGAAGTTTGAGTTCAGGAACATGGTGCCCATTAAGTCAGAATGCTTCACTTATGACCTGAATCTAATGTCGTAACATCGCTTTCGGATTTTAAGAGCAACAGGAATCAGAGAAGTTAGACTTTGGACATCGAGACAGCAGGAAATTAATTGAGAAATTAAATTGTCAATTTGAGGCGCATGGTAGCACAGTGGTTAGCACAGCTGCTTCACAGCTCCAGGGACCTAGGTTCAATTCCCGGCTTGGGTCACTGTCTATGTGGAGTTTACACATTCTCTGGTTTCCTCCCAAAGATGTGCACGTTAGGTTGATTGGCCATAATAAATTTGTCCCTTAGTGTCCTGAGATGCATAGGTTAGAGGGATTAGCGGGTAAATGTGTGGGAATGGGGAGTGGGGGGGGGGCAAAAATGGGTGGGATTGTGATCAGTGCAGACTCAGAGGGCCAAATGGCCTCTTTCTGCACTGTAGGCTTTCTATGAACTGAAGTTTTGCAGGATGATTTGAATTTTATCAGCAGCACATGGGGATTTTAGGGCTTCAGAATCCCACTTGCTGAGAGGAGGTGGCAGCAGTAAGGAGGCAAAATAAGTGCCTGATCACTGGCCTCATTCCCTCAGATCTCCTGGTACTCACAATGGAGGAGGAGCAGCTCAGAAACGAGGAGTTCCACATGCTGGTGGGAACATGTTATTAACCTCATAGTCAGCAACAGAACCAGCCTTAAGTTGGCAAGGCAAAGAAGGGCATGCCAACTGCCACCTGCACTCAGAAGAGACTGTGCCAAGGAAACAGCACACTGCCTGAAGTTGAACTTTCCCAGATGTTTTAAGGCCAACATCATCAAAAACCATCGCGCTCCAAGGGGGATGCCATTTATCTTTGTGCTATCCTGCAGGATGAACTGAAATCCATGGGTTTGATGGCACTGAGGATCACTGGGCTTGCAACTCCTACATCCATGGCTCCTTCCATGGATCCCCTTTGGACATGTATTGGATTTGCAGCCCATCAGTCTATCAACGAGATCATCAATGCTTCTCCAACCTGCACAGTCAAACAGAGAGCTCCACTGGTTTTGAGGCCCCATTGCTGGAATACCCCAAGTAAAAGATGTGATAGACTAGCAAGGATCTTACAGAACATGCAGCAGTCTTCATCAACAAGGCGAACTTTCACTCGCTCAACGTCCAATTGGTCAACTACAGCCAAAAGCAGAGAATTTAGATGTGCTTATTGTTCACTGGCATACTTTGACATCCCCAGGTGCCACAACTTCCTATCAGCCCTCAGAAATGGATACACAGTGACATGGGCTACCCACTAAAAATATAGCTAATCTTGTCTGTGATGATCCCACACACAGATGTAAAGGAGAGGTACAATACTTGCCAGATCCTCCCAAGTGACCACTGAGTCACAGGGCTTCAGAAGATGTGATTCAGATGCCTTAATTAATCTGGTAGAGCTCTGCAGTATGCCCCAGAGAGGGTCTCATGTATCCTGATGGTTTGCTGTCCACTGCACAACCTCCAGAAGGGAAGTCATTGAAAAATAAGGATATTGCTGATAATGATATCTCCCCTGAAAATAAAGATGTGGAGAAGCCAGCTGAGCAGGTGATATAGATGAGAAACTCTTGAATGACAGGTATGGACAAGGAGGTCCATACAAGGCTCAGTTGCCCCCACCTATTTCCTTTGTGCCCTTTGAAAAAGATTCCAATGGAGACCACTGTTGAACTGTCCTGGAGCCTCCTTTCATTTTGCACTTTATTGACCAGTGCTCAGATAATACACACCAATAGAAGCAGCTAAGGGACTTCATCGGTGCATTCTGGGAGATGTTGGCCCAGTAACGTCTATTAAGAAGTGGGCAGCAGAAAATCTGATGGTCATCCCCCTCTCTAACAAATATACCATTTTGGATATTGATGAGGGGTATGGCCTATCTGGGGATAACAGTAGCAGCAGCCAAAACAGAGGCACCACAGCTGGCTCTGTTGTTAGGCAGGGAGGGACAAAGAATATGAGAGAAATATTTATAGGGACTCTATAGTGATGGGTGCAGATAGGTGCTTCATGGACGTTAAAGAGACTCCAGGGTTGTATGTTGCCTCCCTGGTGCCAGGGTTCAGGATGTCTCTGACTGGGCAGAAAGCATTCTGAAGAGGAAGTGTGAACAGCTTAGATCGTAGAACATATTGGTGCTAAAGACATAAGTAGGAAGAGTGATGAGGTTCTGCAGCAGCAGTTTAGGGAGTTAGGTAGAAAGTTAAAAAGCAGGACTCTAGGATTATAATCTCAGGATTACTTCCTGTGCAACGTGCTAGTGAGGCGAGGAATAGGAAGATAGTGCAGCTCAATACATGGTTAAACAGCTGGTGTAGGAGGGAGAGTTTCAGATATCTCGACCAATGGGGTCTCTTCAAGGACAGGTGGGACCTGTACAAGAAGGATGGGTAGCATCTAAACTGGAAGGGCATTAATATTCTGGTTGGGAGGTTTGCTAGTATCACATGGGAGGATTTAAACTAGTTTGGCAGAGGGGTGGAAACCAAAGCAAAGGTGAATTGGCTGAAGGGGAAACAGAGAGGAGACTCAGAACAGGGAGGGGCTGATGGACTGAAGTGCATTTGTTTCAATGCGAGAAGTATAACAGGTAAGGTAGATGAACTTAAAGCTTGGATTAGTACTAGGAACTATGTTGTTGTTACCATTACAGAGACTTGGTTAAGGAATGACAGGATTGGCAGCCTAAGATTCCAGGATATTTCGGGTAGGATAGGGGAGAATGTAAAAGAGGTGGGAGAGTTGCACTGCTGGTTAAGGAAAATATCACAGTTGTACCATGAGAGGACACTTCGAAGGGCTCACACAGTGAGACAATATGGGTAGAGCTCAGGAATAGAAAGGGTGTAGTCACAACGTTGGGGATTTACTATAGACCATCCAACTGCCAGTGGGAGGTAGAGGAACAGATATATAGGCAGATTTTGGCAAGGTGCAAAAATAACAGGCTGTTGTGATGGGAGATTTGAACTTCCCCTATATTGACTGGACTCACAGTGCTAGGGGAATGGATGGGGCAGGATTTGTAGGGAGCATCCAGGAGGAAACAGTATGTAGATAGTCCAGCAAGGGAAGGGGCCGTACTGGACTCGATATTTAGGAATGAGCTTGGCCAGATGATCAATGTTTCAGTTGGGGAACAGTGACCACAATTCAGTCAGCTTTAAGATACTGATGGATAAAGATAAGTATCCTCAAGTTAAAGTGCTAAATTGGGAGAAGGCTAATTATAACAATATTAGGCAGGAACTGAAGAATGTAGATTTGGGGCAGATGTTTGAGAGAAAATCCATATCTGGCATGTGGGAGGCTTTCAAGTGTAATCTGGTAGGGATTCAAGAACAGCACATTCCTGTAAGGATAAAGGATAAGTATGGCAAGTTTTGGGAACCTTGGATAATGAGAGATATTGTGAACCTAATCAAAAAGAAAAATGAAGCATTTGTCACAAGGCTAGGAGGCTGGGAACATACGAAGCAAGTTTGCAATACAAGGCAAGTAGAAGGAGACTTAAGCAAAGAGTAAGAAGGGCTAAAAGGGGTCACAAAAAAGCATTGACCAGCAAGATTAAAGAAAATTCCAAGGTTTTTTTATATGTATATAAAGAGCAAGAGAATAGCCAGGAAGAGGTTTGGCCCACTCAAGGACAGGGGAGATAATCTATGCATGGAGCCAAAGGAAATGAGTGAGGTATTAAATGAGTACTTTACATCAGTATTCACCAAAGAGAGGAATTGGTGGATGATGGGTCAGGGAAAGGATGTGTAGATAGTTTGAGTCATGTTGAGATCAGAAAGAAGGTAGTGTGATTCTTGAGAAACATTAAGGTAGACAAGTCCCCAATGCCTGATGAGGTATACCTCAGAATTCTGAGAGAAGCAAGGGAAGAAATTGCTGGAGCCTTAACAGCAATCTTTGTATCCTCACTAGCTACAGGGAAGTTCCCAGAGAATTGAAGAATAGTCAATGTTGTTTCTTTGTTTAAAAAGGGCAGCAAGAATAATCCAGGTAATTACAGGCCAGTGAGTCATATGTTAGTGGTAGGGAAATTATTGGAGAGGATTCTTTGAGACAGGATTTATTCCCATTTCAATATAAATAGACACATTAGGGAGAAGTAACATGGTTTTGTGAAGGGGAAGTCATGTCTGAGTAACTTGATCAAGTTTTTTGAGGAAATGATGAAGATGGTTGCGGGTAGGGCAGTGGATGTTGTCTACACTGACTTCAGTAAGGCCTTTGGCAAGGTCCCTCATGGAAGACTGATGCAGAAGGTAAACTCACACAGGATCAGAAGTGAGCTGGCAAGGTAAATACAAAACTGGCTCTGTCATAGACAGAGGGTAGCAATGGAAAGGTGCATTTCTGAATGGAGGGCTATGACAAGTGGCGTTTCTCAGGAATCAGTGCTGGGACTTTGCTGTTTGTAATATATATAAATTATTTGGAGGAAAATGAAACTGGTTTGATTAGTAATTTTGTGAATGATACAAAGATTTGCGGATTTACAGACAGCGATGAGGACCATCAGAAGATACAGCAGGATACATATCAGTTGGAGACTTGAGCAGAAAAATGGCACATGGAGTTTAATCCAGACAAATGTAAGGTAATGTATTTTGGAAGCTCTAATACAGATAGGAAATATATGGTAAATGGCTGAACCCTTAAGAGTATTGATAGACAGAGGGATCTGGGTGTATAGGTACACAGGTCACTGAAAGTGGCAACACAGATGGAGAAGATAGTCAAGAAGGCATATGGCATGGTTGCCTTCATCAGCTGGGACAGTTTAAGAATTGGCAAGTTATGTTGCAGCTTTATAGAGCCTCAGTTAGTCCACACTTGGAATATAATGTTCAATTCTGATCGCCACACTAGCACTAGGACGTGGAGGCTTTGAAGAGGGTACTGAAGAGATTTACCAGGATGTTGCCTGGTAAATCTAATGCCTTATGGAGGGCATTAGCTATGAGGAGAGGTTGGAAAAACTTGGTTCGTTCTCACTAGAACAATCGAGGTTGAGGTGTGATCTGATGGAAGTCTACAGGTTTATGAGAAGCAAGGACAAATTGGTAGTCAGAAGTTTTTTCCCAGGGTGGAAGAGTCAATTATGAGGGCATAAGTTTAAGGTGTAAAGGACAAGTTTTAAAGAAGATATATGAGACAAATTTTTTACAGAGGGTAATGGGGCCTGAAGCTTGCTGCTGCAAGAGGTAGTGGGAGCAGATACGATAGTGAGTTTTAAAGGGTGTCTTGACAAATATATGAATAGAATATGACTGGAAAGATATGGTAGGGGTTTTAATTCAGTTGGGCATCATGGTCTGTGCAGGCTTGGAGGGCCGAAGGGCCTGTTCCTGTGCTGAAACTTTCTTTGTTCTTTGACATCTTTGTTTTTCAGGCTGAGGAGCTGAATGAACAGCCTTAATGCATTGCCTTAAGTGCATGTATAAAGGGTATGGATGGGATCTCACAGGGCATCAAGAAATACAGTAAGAACCAAGAATAGCAAATGAAAGATTATTGAGGCACATCAATAGAAAGAAGATTTAGAATTGAAATCATGATGCAGCTAGGTACTTTTCTCAACTGTATTACAGTTTTGTGAGAAAAACTTCTTTACACAGCGAGTTGTTCAGGTGTGGAATGCTCTGCCTGGAAGGATGGTGGAGGCAAGCTCAATTAAGGCATTTAAGAGGCATTAGATGGTTACTTGAATGGAAACAATATGCAGGGATGTGGGGAAAGGGACAGGAGAATGGCACTAGGCCATGTTTGGAGAGCCAGTGCAGACACAATGAGCCAAATAGCCTCCGTAATAATTTTGCAGCTAACCCTGCAACCCTGTAACATGGCTGTCTAGGCCTCGAAGGTGCAGGACCCTCTTCCATCATTGCAGTTTTTAGAGGTAGAGTAGTCAACGGCAGAGTGGTTGAAGGACTGCTGTCTCTTATATATCTAAATGGTTGCATGGTTGCTTTGAGAACTTATGAAATGATTTGATTTGATTTATTATTGTTACATGTATTAGCATACAGTGAAAAGTATAGTTTCTTGCACACTATTCAGACAAAGCATACCATTCATAGAGAAGGAAAGGAGAGGGTGCAGAATGTGTGGGGTCGTTAATTATACTGGCTGATTTTCCAAGGCAGTGGGAAGTGTAGACAGTATCGATGAGTGGGAGATTGGTTTGAATGCTCGACTGGGCTTCATTCATGACCCTTTGTAGTTGCTTGCAGACTTGCACAGAGCAGGAGCCATAATAAGCTGTGGTATAGTCAGAAAGAAAGCTTTCTATGGTCCATCTGTAAAGTTGATAAGAGTTGTAGTGGACATGCCAAATTTCCTTAGTCTTCTGGGGAAAAAGAGGCATTGGTGGATTTTCTTATCTATAATGTCAGCATGGGGGACCAGGACAGGTTGTTGGTGATCTGGACACTAAAAGCTCTCAACCATTTCTACTTTGTCCCCATTGATGTAGACAGGGGCATGTTCTCCTTTATGCTTCCTGAAGTCAATGACTATCTCCTTTGTTTTGTTGATATTGAGGGAGTGATTACTATCTTTGCACCAGTTCACCAGATTCTCTATCTCTTTCCTATATGTATCTCGTCAATGTTTGAGATCCAACCCACCACAATGGTGTCATCAGCAAATTCGAAAAACCAATTTGAAGGAGAATTTGGCCCCACAGTCACAGTCAGTGTATAAGGAATATAGTAAGGGATCGAGAACCTTCTGGGGCACTGGTGTTGAGGATGATTGTGGAGGAGATGTTGTTACCTATCCTTACTGACTGTGGTTTATGGGTTAGGAAGTTGAGGATCCAGTCATAAAAGGAAGAGCTGAGTCCCAGGCCACTGAATTTTGAGATGAGTTTCGTAAGAATAATGGTGTTGAAGGCTGAGCTGTAGTCTATGATTAAGAGTCTGACATATGGGTCTTTGTTATCTTTGCTGTTTTTGTTGATTTGATGCTGACATATTAGGGTATCTCAGACTGATGATTCGCTTTAGTTTGAGTTGGTACTTAGTGCAGTGTAGAAAAAAATTATTTCAGTACATCAGTTGTGTGTAAACTACATCTTTTCTTTTTATTTAAAACTCACAACGCCTAATATAGTTAGGACATTTCACTGTCCACAGCAGGAGCATCCTGAGCAGAGATCCAGAGGTGAAAATCAACTGTTCTTCCTTTTATATAGCATGTTTGCCCCTCCTTGCTATCCTGAGAAGAACAAGGGCCTATCTGATATCCAAGCATACTGTTCCCCCACTGCTGCATTGAGCTCTCGCATCAAGGCAATGCTTTGCAGCTCTGTGCAATCTCTAACTCCCATTCAGTGATCCCCTCGATCTCACTCAGCATCATGGCCACCCAAACTCTTAATAGAGGAAGCCAAGCACGGAAGTCAAGGTCTGGATCGAATGCTCCATTGAACTCACCACTTCCACTGCTGCCTCAGGCAGGACCGGACTGACCCTGCATCACACTATCCTTAATTGTCCACTTAACTCAATAACAGAAAATGGCACACACACCGTCACAGTAAAATCCAGTCCAGTATATCTACACTATGTTGGGTAGCACAGTGGTTAGCACTGCTTGTCTCACAGTGCCAAGGAATGGGTTCAATTCCCAGCTTGAGTCACTGTCTGCAGAGTCTGCACCTTCTCCCCTTGTCTGTGTGGGTTTCCTCTGGATGCTCTGGTTTCCTCCCACATTCCGAAAGACATGCTTGTTAGGTGCACTGGCCATGCTAAATTCTCCTTCAGTGTATAGGCACCGGAGTGTGGCGACTAGAGAATTTTCACAGTAACTTCATTACAGTGTTAATGTAAGGCTTTTTGCAACATTGATAAATAAATTTAACTTAAAGTCAGTACAGAGAGCAGTACATTCCATTTGATATATTTTATCAGTGTCAGTGTGAATGTGATCAACTTCTCCACAGTTTTTAAATATTAATCAATTTTAGCTAATGTTATGACATAATCTAAGTACTTTCTATTAAAAATAACAGCCTACAATTCCACACTCTAGCCACTGTGGAGCAGTAGCATCCTCTTGGATTTACTGGTAACACAGATTCCTACTGATAAAACATTGCTTGCAAAAAACTTCACATAACACTCACTTTCATTTGTTATTTCTGTGTATACCTGTGTGACTGGACTTGAGTGACAGGACTTGAGTGACAGGACTAAGAATGGAATACTAAACCTCTGTTAATCCATGGCCTCCATCTTCACCTTTCCCAAATCCTTTGCAGCATTCTTTCAGTCCTACATTGTTATCGAGGAGACCCAAATTACCCTTAAAACTAAAGCATGAATTAGAGTGCTCATTAATGACAGATTGGTCTTAGAATAAGTAGCTCTTTTTTTGGTGGCAAGTGGTGTGAATTAGTGCTGGGCCCACAACTTTTTATAATTTATACAAATGTTGGATGAAGGGACCAAAGATATGATTACTTAATTTGCTGATGACACAAAGATAGATAGGAAAGTAAATTGTAAATAGGACATAAGGAGGTTACAAAAAGACAGGTGTCAGTCAAGTGAGTGAGCAAAGATCTGATCAATGCAGAACAATTTGGACAAGTGTGAAATTCTCCATTTTGGCAGGAAGAACAAAAATAAGCCTAATACCGACATGGTGAGAGATTGCAGAGCTCATGGGGGAGGGTGTTGTCTTATGAGGAAAGATTGGATAGTTATCCACTGGAGTTTTGAAGAGTAAGGGGTGACTTGATTAAAACATTTTAGATCCTTAAGGGTTTGACAGAGTAGATGTGGAAAGGATCTTTCCTCTTGTGGGAGAATCTAGAAATAGGGGTCACTGGTTAAGAATGAAGGATCACTCATTTCAGACAAGGACAAGGAGAATTAATTTCTCACAGAGATCTTGAATTTTTGGAACTCTCTTCTCAAAAGACAGTGGAAGCAAGGACTTTGAATGTTTTTAAGACAGAGCGAGATAAATTCTTGATTAACAAGGAGGTGAAAATTTATTGAGTGTAGGCAGGATTGTGGGATTCATGTAACAATCAGATCAGCCACGATTTTATTAAATGGTGGAGCAGGCTCAAGAGCTGAGTGGTCTACCCTTGCTCCTAATTCATATGTTTTTACTATGAAGCTCTAAAGCAAAATGCCCTGATATGAAAATAATATATCTTAACTAAGATATGTTAAGGGGGAATTATCAGTCAACATTTGCTGTTGTAAGTAGATTTAAATCTTAAAAGTCTTACATTTTACTTATGGTAAGGTTTGTTTGTATACCAATAAATAGAAGCATGGCAGTGGACTTCAGTCCTTGTTAAATTCCCAAATTAAAAACTGTTAATGACATTCTCTATGATGATTTAATTGTGAAAAAAGAAATAAACATACTGTAGCCTGACATTTGTTGTTTTGAACTCTTTCAGAAAGGAAATTGTTTAAAAGCAGAACTGCAAAGACGACTCTCGTCATGTCTAGGATATTTCACAATACTGGAAACTTACAATTTCACAATATATACCAAAGTGTCTAAAACATGGTTAAAATAAATCAGAAGTGTTGTGCACTCAAGCCACCACATTCTAGCGATGAATCTGGAGTCTGCTTGACATCACTTCTTAGGAAGCATTGTTGACTTAAAGCAATTCAGTATCATTGATGGATACTGTTGGAAGGATTGAATAAACTGAGTCTCTGAGATGGTGTAGAGCTTCAACAAGAACAGTTTGTTCAAGCTTGTTCAGCATGCATAAGAGAGAGCACTCAGAGCTATAATTAAAGATTTCTTCTGAGCTATTCTGCTGCCCTTGGGTTCTTCCAACATTCTTACACCTTTTCACATTGCAATATTTCTATGTTTCTATTTCAAATATGTCATCCTGTTGTTACTCTAAGTTCTGCTTTCATCACGTTGTGTTATCACAATTGTCCTGTGTGCTTAAATTTTTAACTGTTCTCTTGTTCATGACCAGTGTTGACCATGCCTAACTCATTGTAATCAAATCACTACAAGTATCTTTGGATATGTAAATTTCAACTGTGGATATCAATTACCACAGTTTGCATGCTTGATTAGTTTCCTGGAAGTACAGTGGATTCTATGCATTATCTCCAGCCATTGTGGTGGTCATGGTAAATGGTAATTGATTCTTTATTGTTGCTACAATCTCTGAGGAGTAGCACCTGGGCTCTGACTGTCTTGTATTGTCTGGGAGATAGTCATTTGAAACTTGTGTCCACGTGCCTTCCTGCAACAAATTTTGATATTTCAGCTAAGCTGTCTTTTTAACCTTTCTGTCCCTTCCAGTCTTGTTGCAGCCTAAGGTCCCCTTTAACACTAATACAGACACCATTGGGTGGTTGCCAAAGAATGAATTTTCAATGGCAACCTTAATCAGGCACAAAGTGGAGGAACAGCCATACCAACCAAAGGAAACTCATGTTGGGAGGCTCAAAATGGTAGCCACGTAGCACAATGATGCCAGTTCCAACTCTGCAACCCTGAGTTCAGGTTCCTCCATCTGCTGACAGTTCCTGTGCAGGTGTTTGTCCTGGGCAAGAGAAGTATCCTGGAGTTTCCACATAGAACAGAATGTGCTTTCCCCGGAAAGGAGAGCCCCTTCCAGGCTTAGGATACATTACCGACATAAATTATGAGATTTTCCAAAACTTAAGTGTACTTACAATTTATCAAATTTAAAACTTTTCAAACTTAAAAACCTAGTACTGACTAACTAAATGTGTTGGTTTAATCCATTGGTCACAAGATGGGTGCTCTAGTGGAGTTTGTTGGATGTAGGAGTGTGGGAAATCAGGCGACTCCGACAGTGATCTCAGAGTTGTTAGCGGGGTGGGTGAACGGTGATCAATGGAGGCTGACATTAGCTTCAGGGATTTTTGTGGCAGTAGGAGGCGGCCCTTCCGTTCCTCTTGACCCCACAATAATCCCATGTCCCAAAAAAAATACACCGGGGATGCAAAGTGGAGCTCTATTATAGAAAGGATATTATTAAACTAGAAAGAGTGCAGAAAAGATTTACTAGGATGCTACCAGGACTTGATGGATTGAGTTATAAGAAGAGGCTGAATAGACTGGGACATTTTTCTCTGGAGCATAGGAGGCTGAGGGGTGACCTTATAGAAGTCTATAAAACAATGAGAAGTGTAGACAAGCAAAATAGTCAATATCTTTTTCCAAAGATAGGGCAGTCTAAAACTAGAGGACATAGGTTTAAGGCGAGAGGGGGGAGATACAAAAGTGTCCAGGGGCAATTTTTTCATAGAGGGTAGTGAGTGTCTGGAAGAAGCTGCCAGAGGTAGTAGTAGGGAGAGATACAATTTTATCTTTTAAAAAGCATTTAGATAGTTACATGGGTACGATGGGTATAGAGAGATATGGGCCAAATGCAGGCAAGTGGAAATTAGTTTAGGAGTTTTAAAAAAAGGGCGGCATAGACAAATTGGGCCGAAGGGCCTGTTTCCATACTGTATACCTCTATGACTATGAGCATTATTGGGAGACAGAGCAAAGCAGCAGAGACACTTTTTGTGCAGGGAAGTGGAGGAGGGTTCTCAGCAGGAGACCTTTGACACCTTAGGTCTTCAGAGAGCACTTGTCCACCCTGTATCTCACTTAGGATCACTGTCTGTGGCAGTACCTTTCACTGAGTCACAGAACTGTGCCACCTCTTCACCCTGGAGCTACAGCTGCTCAGCAGGGCAAGGATGGTACTGCCAGTGGCTGTCAAGTCACCATGGCTATCAGTTCCTATTCCCTCAGATCCTTCCACGCTATTCCCAGTTACACCGGCAACATGTCTCAATTGCCATGCATTATTATGCTCTGTGCACCAGGAGTAAGGATTGTCTTTTGCCTAAGCAAACAGAAGCAGGGAGAGGGGAAACCTGGCTTTGCCAGGATAGAGGACTGCCCCATGGCTCAGGGAACCACTGACTGTACACACATAGCTATGTTAATGTGCAATTCAAGGGAAGATATTTTACAAAGGGTTCCACTTCCTGATGACATTTATTGTACAAGCACAACCTTACAACCACACTGGTGATTTCTTGTTACCCTGGAAACAGCCATGATTCTCACATTCTGAGCTAGTCAGCTGATCCAGTCACCTTCATGCCAGCATTCGGTGACAGCGGCTACCTGCTATCCAATACTAAGATGACTCCATTCTACCACCTGCCTCCAATGGAGTGTGCTTCAATAGTGACAGCCATGCTACAGTGAGGAATGTTGGGGAGCAGACCACTGATGCCCTGAAGCGACAATACCGGTGACAGGTTTATTCAGGATGAATCCTCAGGTACTCACCAGAATCTGTCCCCCAATTTGTTGTGATGTGCCGCATTTGCTACAACCTTGTTATCGTAAGCCTGCAGCCTTTGCCATGAGGATTTCAGCAAGGACGTCAGGAAGAGGAAGAAGAGGTGCAGAAGGGAGAAGGAACAGGGAGGAAGAAAATGGAGAGGGGGAGAAGGTGAAGAAAGAAAGGAGGAGGACAAGAGAATCTTCAGCAGCTCATTGGCCCCAACAAGCTGTCTGTAAGTGTCTTGTCCAGTTGCCCTGGAAAAGATCTCTAGGTCTCCCTTATTCAATACTTCTCTCCTCTCCAATCCTCTGGTATGGGTCATCATAAAATCCCTTTGGCCAAAATTCTGAAATTGAAGACACCAGAAAACAACTATTTCATACCAACATTATCTAATTAAACTTCCCAATAATCCATACAAATTCCATCAGTTATCCTGGTGTCTAACTTTTAGATGCCTTTGCATGTCTGAGTCCTCCTCACTGTTTTTATATTTTATAGGAGGTCGGTGTTTCTGGCTGTGCCAACACATTTATTGCCCATCCCTAATTGCCTTTGAGAAGGTGGTGGTGAGATACCTTCTAAAACTGCTGCAATTCACATGGAACAGGGACATCCACAATGTAGTTTGGGAGGGAATTGCTGAATTTTTCCAATTTATGTATTTCCAATTCAGGATGGTATGTGTTTTGGAAGGGAAATAGCAGGTTCTCTTGGCACCCCCATACATCTGTTTCAGTTGTCCTTCTCAATAGTTTGGAAGGTGCCATTGAAGGAGACTTGGTGAGTTGCTGCAGTGCATTTTATATGTACATACTGCGGTCACCGTGTAGAGGGAGTGGATGTTGATGTGACGGATAGGGTGCTGATCAAACAAGATGCGTTGTCCAAGATGTTGTCAAGCTTCTTGACTGTTGGTGGAGCTGTCCTCATCCACCCAAGTGGAGAGTAACCCTTCACACTTCTGAATTGCAGTGGACAGGATTTGGAAAGTCAGGAGATGAGCTACTTGCTACAGAATTTCTCGCCTCTGACCTCCTTGTGTAGCCATCATATTTATATGGTTAATCCAGTTCAGTTTCTGATCAATGGTAACCCCCAGGATGTTGAAAATGGGAGATTCAGCGAAGCTTATGCCTTTGAATGTCATGAAAGACTGGATTCTCCCTTGTTGGAAATGGCCTGGGACGTATGTGGCTCAAATGTTATGTGCCACTTATCAGTCCAAGCCTGAATTATGTCCAGATTTTGCTGTATTAGTAAACGGACTGCGTCACTATTTGAGAAATCATAAATGATACTGAACATTGTGCAATCAACAGTGAACACTCCCGTTTCTGACTTTCTGATGGACGGGGGAGTGACGTTTGAAGAAGCTAAAAATGTGAATGGATCTCCACTCATTTCATAGAACACTACACTGAGGAACTCTTTCAGTGATGTTCTGGAATTGAGATGATTGATGTTCATCAACCACAACCATCAGAACCTAATTTAAAATGTGTTAGATGGTCCATTGTAAAGCAACATTAATGTTCTAAATGTGCTAAAATAATAATAGCAATAATGTAGTATAAGACTTTGGTTTGATTTGACTACTATTATCACATGTATTAGTATACAATGAAAAGTATTGTTTCTTGCATACTATACAAAACAAATTGCTCATACAGAAGTAAAGGAGAAAGTGCAGAATGTAGTTTTATAGTCATAGCTAGGATGTAGAAAAAGATCAACTTAATGAAGTCCATTCAAAAGTCTGATGGCAGCAGGGAAGAAGCTGTTCTTGAGTCAGCTGGTACATAACCTCAGACTTTTGTACCTTTTTCCCAACAGAAGAAGGTGGAAGAGAGAATGTCCGGGATGCATCAGGTCCTTAATTATGCTGGTTACTTTGCCAAGGCAGTGGGAAGTGTCAACAGAATCAATTGATGGGAAGCTGATTTGCGTGATGAATTGGGCTACATTCACCAGATTTTGTAGTTTTTTGCGGTCTTGGGCAGATCAGGAGCCATATCAAGCTATGAAACAACCAGAAAGAATGCTTTCTATGGTGCATCTGTAAAAGTTGGTGAGAGTCATAGCTGATATACCAAATTTCCTTAGTCTTCTGAGAAAATAGAGGCAAGAAGACCAATAAAAATGTAAGACATGAAGTAAACTTATGGAACTCCATATACATTGGATAAAGATTTGGGGGTGTTGTAGTATAAGGATCTGTCACATCCAGTGTTAATGTGAGACTGAGTACAGTATTGTCCATACAGTGATGTAAGTTACATGGAGATAACTCTTAGCCTGCATTCATTACATATATGTGTAAACAGTTCCAATACTTAAAACTTAGTTTGTTGAAGACTACAAATATTTCTTTAAGACACATCATTCTGAACCACCACCTTCCATTACTTTGAGTTTTAGCTTATTTATTAATGTCACAAGTAGGCTTACATGAAGTTACTGTGAAAATCTCCATTGGGTACTCAGCCAAGATAAAGAGCCCGATGCCCAATGTCTCAACTCCTATTGAAGTATATATTAAAGTCATGCAACAACTGAATGCTGCAGTAGAAAATCAGACCAAGTTTGCCATAAACACCCAACCTGTGGTTGAACTGAGTGCAATCTCTCACAACCGAGTGCTCCAGCAGATTACTAGGATTGCTGAGATGCTGTTCTGTGGGAGTAATAGTAGCTGCATAGTGCATGAATCTGCCCCGCCTCTCAAGATGACAGCATTTGTTTTCCTTATACTACTATTCATCAGCCAGCCCAGATTACTGCCACCCAATCTGAGATGTGCAGTTCAAAGCTGAACTCTGTAGATCCAGAGCTGAGTAAAGGTGATGCTATCTACCATCTTCCCAATTGCAAGTTAGCAACAGCTTTCTGCCAACTATGCTGCAAACATTGTAATCAGTCGCTAGCATCACAGATACCAGTGTTCAGCCAATTCGATTTACAACTTTTTAACAATAGCACTGATGACTTGAGCTCCAGAACTAGCTGTGTACCCATCAAGCTGTTCTAGTACACCAACAACACTGGCACCTGGCCAGCAATGTTGTAAAGTACCCGGGTTTATCCTGTCCAGAAAGAGCAAGGGCAATCCAACCTGAGGAATTACCAGCCCATTAGACTACTCTTGATCATCAATGATGTAGGAAATCATTTACAGTGCTATCAAATTGCACTTATGCTCACTAATGCTCAGTGTGAGTTCTGCCAGGATCACTAAGCTCCTGATTTCATTACAAGCCTAGTGCAAACATGACAAAAGAACTGAAGTCAAGAGATGAGGTGTGATGGCTGCCCTTGACCAAGTTGCCTGTACCAGGCAAAGTTCCACAATGAGGAAGCACGATTTTTAACTTTACCAAAGAATAATGGCTGTATGTCTTCTGGGATCATAGTCTTGACCTTGTTGATCATTTTCAGGTTTCCATGCATTTCCGCGATTTTCCCTCATAAGGTTTGCCATAGTATCCATGACTGTTGCAGGGAAAGCATTGGGATGTAATCACAGGACACGATGTGTCACACCACAGCATGGCAAAGTTCTCAGCTCAGTAGTTCAGGTCATACTTCCCCTGACTTGGATTGTCCCTGTGTCTTCATGGCTTGACAAGCTGGTCTGAGGGCTGTTTTCTGCAGCATGTTTTATTTTCTCCTTTTAACATTATCCTGTGCTGCTCACAGAGTTCTGACTGTCTACCTGATTGCATATGGGGACTGCAATTCAATTTAAAAAATTAAGACTGGAACCTGAACTTCCTAACTCACAGATCACAATCTGTAAGGATAGGCAAAAACACTTCTCCAAGATCATCCTCAATACTGGTGCCCCATAAGACTGTGTTCTCAGCCTTCACTAATTCCTTATACACTCATGACTGTGTGGCCAAATTCCCCACCAACTTGATTTTCAAGTTTGCTGATGACACCACTGTAGTGGATCAGATCTCAAACATTGATGAGACAGTACAGGAATGAAATAGAGAATCGAGTGAACTGATGTGGCAACAATAATCTCTCCCTCAATGTCAACAAAATGAAGGAGATTGTCATTGACTTCAGGAAGCGTAAAGGAGAGCATGTGCTTGTTTACATCAATGGGGATGAAGTAGAAAGCATTGAGAGCTTCAAGTTTTTAGGTGTCTAGCTCACCAAAAAGCTGTCCTGGTCCCTGCCCATGCTGACATTATAGTTAAGGAAGCCCACCAATGCCTCTATTTTCTCAGAAGACTAAGGAAATTTGGCACATAAGCTACGACCCTCAATAATCTTTACAGATGCACCATACAAAGCATTCTTTCTGGTTGCATTACAGTGAATCCTGCTCTGTCCAAGACTGCAAGAAACTACAAAAGGTTGTGAATGTAACTTAATTCATCATGCAAATCAGCCTCCAATTTACTGATTCTGTCTACACTTCCCATGGCCTTGGCAAAGCAGCCAGCATAATTAAAGATCCCATGTACCTCAGACATTTTCTGTTCTACTTTCTTCCATCAAAAAAAATTGACAAGTCTGAGGTCCTGCACCAACTGATTCAAGAACAGCTTCTTCTCTGCTGCTGTCAGACTTTTGACTGGATTTACCTTGCATTAAGTTGATCTTTCTCTATACCCTAGGTATGACTATAACATTAATTTCTGCACTTTCTTGTTTATTTCCCAATGAATGGTACGTTTTACCTGTATAGCATGCAAGAAATAATACTTTTTACTATACGTTAATACATGAGACATGTAACAATAATAAATAAAATCAAATCAAGAGGAAAAGGCACGTTCCCCTTTCTTAGAACAGGCGTACAAGAATGAGTAATTCTTGCTACAGCTGTAAACCACTTTGCTGAGAGCACACTTTTGTCATGTACTCAATGTTGGTTTCACATCTAAAGGAGTATGGATGCACTGCCCCTGGAGGAGTACTATGAAGTATCACCAGATAGTGCCTAAAATGAGAGGCTGTATAAATTGGACCTATACTCTCTGCAATTTAGAAAAATAAAAGATGGTTTCATTAATACATACAAGATTCTGAAGGGACTAAGCAGGAAAAACATTGAAAGGTTGCTTTCCCATCACCTCCTGACTGCCCACAGCCCATCCACCATCTACAAGACAAAGTCCAAAGTGTAATGGAATACTTTGAATTTGCTTGGATGATTGCAGCTCCAACAACACTCATTTGATTGCTACCCATTTCAAAAATACTCAATCCCTCAACCACCAGTGAACATTGCAGCTGTGTGTACCATCTATAAGATGCACTGTTGGAACGCACCTTCTAAATCCATGGCCACTACCATATAGGACAAGGGCAGTAGGTACCTGGGAATATGACCATCTGTAGGTTCCCCTCCAAGTCACTCACCATCCTGACTTGCAAATATATCACCACTCCTTTACCATACTTGGGTCAAATTTCCAAAATTCCCTCCCTAACAGCACTGTGGGTGTATTTACACCTCAGGTACTGCAACAATTCAAGAGAATGGTTCACCACTATCTTCTGAATGGCAACTAGGAATGTGCAATAAATGCTGGTCTAGCCAGCAATGCCTATATTCAATGAATTTAAAAATAATGTGTGGGGCATCAGGAAAAGGGGTCTTTTTTAAAGACTGAGATAAGAAGAGTTATGGATTCCCCATTGTTTAAGGGTTTAGTAATTAAGGCTGAGATATTTGACCTCTAAGGGAATCAAGGAATATAGGGAGAGATTGGAAAGTTGAGATACCAAATCAGCCATGACCACATTGCAAGGCACATTAGGAATGAAGGGCTGAATGGTCTCCTTTTGCACATTTTTCTTATGTTCTTATTTTCATGCATTTCTGGTGACATTTGGGCAGCAATTGAAAATCATCACCACTGTAAAAAGTTAACATTTACCAGAGACAGTTAGTGACAGGAAGGAGAACTGTGAGGTGAGAAGTGTGTTCGCAGAAAAGTGTTGGAGTAGAGAATCATAGAATTCCTACTGTGCCATTTGACCCATTGAGACAATAAGGGGCAACTTAGTATGGCCACTCCACCTAATCCACACATCTTTGGACTGTGGGAGGAAACCAGAGCACAGGAGGAAACCCATACAGACTCAGGGAGAAAGCGTCTTCATGTCTTTACTTGCCTCATGTACTCTCCTGATTTCTGACCTGCCCCATAGTGACCAGCCCCTCCAATGGAGCTGGCAAGGTCACACAACTGCTGGTCTGCTTGCAGTAGCAGACTCAGCAACCTACCCATCCCCCTCAATCATCAAAAGTCCCTGAGGCGGCCAATTAGCAGACTGATTTCAGGAAATTGTAAGCAGTGCCATAACCAATAAGTGTAGTCTTGGAATCCCAGTGCCTTCTAACTTTGGTCTGGTCTGTCTTTCATGCAGTGAAATAATGCACATTTATATACATTATATAAAATGATATGTGATTATGCTGTGATTTTGCTATAAGTTATGTTTAAGATGGGACTGCTTTAATGTTTTGTTACAAAATTCAGTTTGTCTGGGAAACATGCAGCTAAGAATGCCAGCTACAAACTTATTTGATCTAGGAATGTGTTACTTTGTAGCATTAATGGACTTTTTTTATTTAAGTTGTCCTGGGATTTCAAGACTAGATTTGCATTCATGTGTGTTTAATTAGGTTGACAGGGATAGAATCATGTAGTTGATGGGAGGAGCTCAGCTTGCAGAGAAGAACAGTTTCAATTTCATTTTATACAAAGAGCAGTTGCTGCCTAGAGCTAATAGAAGAAAGAAATCTTTCTCTCTCTCCCTTTCTTCAGAGATTTTCTGAAAGCTCAAAATCTGTTAACTTAAGAGAAACAAGTATGCCTATGTTTAAAGAGGGATTTAAGTCTATAAGAGAAATGTTACATGATTGGAACTAATAGAGATATATTAACTGTTAAGAATTCTATCTTGTCATGTTTAAACATTGTTCAATTATTAAAAATTAAATCAATTCATTTGTTATCATTAAACTGTGTTGTGAAATAACGTTTGTTTTCATAAAAGCTCCCAATTGTGTTAGTACAATAATGCATGGAGTAAACATCACATCCTCACATTAATGCTAAAATAGAAAAATAGGTTGGGGTCTAGTCTGTCTTTGTAATGTACCTTAGAGTTTCTGACCTGGTACCCTAACATACACATCAACAGTTATTACCTCAACAATGCATTGATGTTTTAATCTCTGCCAATATTTGTTATTGTAACACAATAAATAAAGTGGAAGTATTAAAGACTAGTTTCAATTACTGAAATCTTTTGGGAGACCACACTGTTGTATGTATAAAATTATTCCGCATGCTGTCCTGGATCTAATGATATGCTGGATGTTTCTATGCCATCATATCCCATTTCAAATAAAAGCACATCTTCAAAAAAGACGAAAAGCCATGGTATAAATCACACTGAAATTTATTTACTTGTACTTGTTGGCATCACAATAAAACAAAGCTCAAATTTTATTTTTTCTCCTCAAAACAGCAACTTTGTCAAACGGGGCTTTCCAAGTACTTTACATTTCAGTTGAAAAGCTATATTATCTCTTAAATCTCTAGTGTACTTTTATGCCATGTGAGAATGCAAGACTTGCATTTATATTTCATCTTTCATGATGTCAGGATGCTGCAAAGTACATTCCAGCTGATGAAGCAATTAGCAAGAACAGTCACCAATATAATAAGGAAATGAAACAGCTCCTGTAATGCACAGCAAATTCCAAAATTAGCTTTTGAGATAAACGACCAAGTAATCTGCTTTAGTCATTTAGGTTGATGATAATTTTTTTTTGATCAAATAAAGGGCTGAAGGATATGAGAAGGAAGGCAGTACCTTAATTTACCAGCTCATCATTAATACGACACCTATAGCAATACAACACACCTTCAGTGCCAGCACTGAAGCATCAACCTAGATTACATGCTACGGGACTTGAACTTTTACCACCTTCCCAATCACAATTATCGAGCCACTACCCTCACATACAGGGAACAGCAAAGTGGCAGTGGTTAGCACTGTCGCTTCAAACTGCCAGGGACCCAGGTTTGATTCTGGCCTTGAGTGACTGCCTATGTGGAGTTTGCGTAATCTTTCCATGTTTTTGTAGGTTTCCTCCTGATGGGCCAAGGTAAGATGCTCTTTTGAAAAGTTGATGCAGATGTAATGAGACAAATAGCCTCCTGCTACACTGTAGGGGTCATATACTTCTACTGTATGGATAAATTGCCTGAATTAACCTTTGTTATCATTTCATGCCAGCAGCATGTGTTCAAAGGTTGATAAACTAATGCTGACATACTAGTATTATCAGTTTCATTCTGAGGATATTTCCTTCCATCCTGACCATATACCTGTATTCATTACATGCTCTGTTTCTGTCATTAACATTGTGGATGAATAATTAGCATACAAGAATATTAGTCTTCTTGGTAAAACAAGTAACAGTAATCAGTAAAATCCACATACAAACTATAAATATTCTACCAAAGATTTCAGTATTGAAGCATTAGAATTCCTGATATTAACTCCACATTTTCAATATATTGCAATGGTTAAACAAACAGAATAAAATCTGGTTCCATGCAGATTAATTCTCCTTAATATGACAGCATGTTAATAGTCTAACTATATAAAGGTTGTAATTTCAGCACTGCAAACAAAAAAAGGGAATCAAAAGTTTTAAAGTGGGCAGCACATTGGCACAATAGTTAGCATAGCAATGTTGCTTCATTGTGCCAGGGACCTAGGTTCAATTCTAGCCTTGGGTGACTGTGTGGTATTTGCACACGTGCTTCCAAGGTGCTCTGGTTTCCTCTTACACTCCAAAGCTGTGCAGCTTAGGTGGATTGGCCATGCTAAATTGCCCCATCCAAAACTGATTAGGTTAGATTGATTAGGAATGGGAAATATGTAAATTTACAGGGTTAAAATAGGAGACACAGGCTGGGTAAGATGCTCTGTCAGAGAGATGGTGCAGACCCAATGGGCCAAATGGCTCTTCTGCACTGTAGGGAATCTATAAACCCTATAAAGATTGTTACTTCAATGCCACAAACCAAAAAGGAAATCAGCAGTTTTAAAGTTCAAAACCATTTTAAAGGAAGAAAGAAACACTGTGTTTCCTCCTTTTAACTTGCAGTTCTATAACGCACATCATATCTCATTATTAAAATATAGAGTATGAATGTGATTGATAATTCTGGATATTTAAGTCACAATGAAAATGATTTACTCATAAGCAGGCTGCTTCTATGGATAATTTTGCATCAACAATCGATTCCTGATTGAATTTGAAGTTCCTCTGTTTTCTGTGCAGATTTCCCTATTTTCCCACAGGATAATGAACGGACTCCCTTCTCAACGGGATAAGTGTCAGAGGATGCAGAGGATCAACAAAAGCACCCAGTTATCCAATCATTGGAGGAGCTCTGACAGATCCTGCCCTCCTGAGTAAAGGAAAGGCAAAGCCACGAACAATAACCAGTAAGAGAGCACAATTCCATCCTGTCATTGTTACTTTATCCTCAATTTGCAGAGCTAAATGTTGCCATTAATGTAAGAATTGAAATATTAGTTACATTGCAAATAAGATTGAACACTCCAATTACAAACAAATGATAGAAGGGCTCTCTTACTGTTTGGTTAATGTAACTGCCAAATGATGCACTGGGCAAAGAGAAACTTTTACCTTTATCTAAATAAAGGCAAAGCCAAACAGACACCACGCCAATGAAATCAGGATTTCTGCCACACTATTGCACCATGTAGCCCTTGGAGATTTCCTCACTCAAAGCCATATTACCCTCACTGCAAGACTGAATCAGGTTGAAATCAACCTGAAAGGAACAAATATCAAAGCTCAAAAGAAAACTCCTTCCAGCATCTTAATACTAACTTCAAAATTATCTAACATTCTAGGGGATGTAAGAGAGAAAATCATTTAAGGCAAATTACCTATGAAAAAAGCAATGGCACAACATATTGGGAGACTGGGACTGTGGGGTAAGTGCCACATCACTCATTTCTCTATCTCAGCTTCATTGATTTATGCCAGATTCAAAGAAGTAAAAAATCTGTTAACACCAGGTTTAAATCCAACCAATCTATTTGATAGTGAACTCACAATCTTTCGGAGGTTTGCCCTTCGTCACCTGATGAAGGGCAAATTCCAAAAGCTTGTGAGTTTACTATCAAATAGGTTGGTTGGACTTGAACCAGGTGTTGTCAGTCTTCTTACTGTGTTTAACCCAGTCCAACACTGGCACCTCCACATCAGATTCAAAGAAGGCAGGATGAACATTTGAGACAGCTCCATGAGGTCTATTTCCCTCTATCCTACACAGGAGTAGACCTAGAAACTTCCTCCTCTCCTGGCACAGAGTCACATTAGTGACACGGTGGCACAGTGGTTAGCACTACAGCCTCACAGCGTCATGGATCTGAATTCAACTCTTGACTTAAATCACTCATTATCTGTGAGGAGTCTGCATATTCTCCCCATCAGCGTGGGTTTCTTCCGTGTGCTCCAGTTTCCTCCCACAGTCTGAAAGCGATGCTGGTTAGGTGCAATGGCCATGCTAACTTCTCCCACAGTGTACCCAAATAGGCACCGGAGGGTGGTGGCTAGGGAATTTTCATGGTAAATTCATTGCAATGTTAATGTAAGCCAACTTGTGACACTAATAAATAAACTAAAAAAAGTTGTGAATTGGTGGGGTACAATGGTGATGGGTGGGGGGAATGAGAAGGCAGGGCAGGAGAGATGAAGGTGGGGAAAAAAGGATTTAGCAGAATTTGTCTAACTGAAAAGGACAAATAACACTTCAAATATCCTGCAGAGAATGCATTGCATCCATTGTGACACTTTTGTCTTTTTTTATGGTATCCTTGCATCCTTTCACAGATTCTTCTTTAAGAGAATGTGTCATCTGGTCAAATAACATGACCAGATCCAATAGTTGAAAACGATTACGAATATTCCGGGCAGCAAAGGCATATAATACAGGATTGATACAACTGTTGATGAAAGCCAGAGCTGTAGTAATTAAGATGCCAATACTATACACATCATTTAAGGTATCCGATGTGGTTTGGTCAGATGTCATCAGTGCAATAATTGAAATAAGATTTAAAATGTGATGAGGTGCCCAACAGACAAAAAACACAATCACCACTCTGACAATCACCATTCCAGTTTTGTTCCCAGTAGGAAAACTCAAGTTTTTCACTTTTCTCCCAATGCAAAAGTAACAAGTAGACAGCACTGAAAAGGGAATTATAAAACCAACCACAATTTCTAAAACCGTGAATGAGATTTCCTTATCATTTGTCTCAAATTCCATGTACATGCATTGCTGCTGTCCAGCCTCATCGACATCCACCACCTTATAAACCAGCATTGGAATGGCAAGAAGCAAGGCCAGTATCCAGACAGCAAGCACCACCTTCCTGATAACGTTGGTCGTGCGCCATTGCAGGTTGGCAAACGGGTAGATGACAGCCATGAAGCGCTCGACACTCATCGCGGTGATGAGGAAGATGCTTACATACATGTTGCAGTAAATGACATAGGTCAGGATTTTACAAAATGATTCTCCGAAGGTCCAGCTCTGTACAAATGCATAAATCCACAGAGGCAAGGTGATCAGAACAAGCATATCGGCTATTGCCAGGTTCAGGATCAGCAGCACGGTGGGGGATCTCTCCTTCTTCATAGCAAAAACTATACTCAAGATGACCATTGCATTTCCTGGTACTCCGAGGAGACAAGCCAGGCTCAGGATGATGCTCGCCACTGTATGTTCAGGTCCTACAGATTCATCTGTTCCGTTGTTACTCAACTCCATTATAATTGTCCTCAACTCCCATCCAGTCTGAACAAATAGTTTTATAGTTTCCTACAAGAGCTACTTCCTCATTTAAGTTGAATCTTGCGAAATACATCAAATGCAACACATAACCTTTTCTTCATATGCTGACAGTATTTTCTTCATATAACTGCCAGAGTTGTTTTGATTAGATAGGGAATAATGCAGAAAATCTTAAACTCATCAAATAGTAAAACAAATAGAGTTTCTTGTATGGTATTCTACAGAAATATTATGTATGGACTAAATGTGATATCCAGGGTTGTGATTTGTATAGAATAAGGAAATCACAGATTGTATCTCTGGTTTGCACTATATATGTTATCTTAACCAGGTTAGTGGCAGCAGTGTGGCATTGCAACATTGCTCCCATCACGTCGGCCCCTACTTAGTTGGGAGCCTGGTAATGCTGCACAGGCAACTTCTCACTGGGAGGTTAGTATTCCCTGGGTCTGTATTAATTGGCAGGGTTGGCAGAGGTGGGCACAATTGTACAATCAGTGCAACAATTGAAATAAGATTTAATACGTGCTGCAGGCATTTTTCTGGAGGGTTGAACCCTGCACCGTGATGCCCCTCACAATATAGTTTTTCATCTATCTCACTAATGAAGAAGGAGGTGTTCCTAAGTGGCTCCGTTGAAGATAATACCCAGTTCCTCCATCTCGAGCAGTGATTACGTTTTCCTGCAAGGCTTCCCTCTGTAGATTGCAATCAATTAGAAGGATTCCTCTTGTACTATTATCAGACAGGCATACCAAAGCCATTCATGAGACACACATATGGCCCCATCAAAGCCTTGTCAACACCTACGAGAAAAATTATCAGCCACATGTCTCCATCTCCTTGTTCCCCAGCAGAGGAAATAATTCTCTCGATCTCCTCTGTGGAATCATAGAACAATAGAACATTACAGCGCAGAAACAGGCCTTATGGCCCTTCTTAGTTGTGCTGAACCATTTTCCTGCTTAGTTCCACTGACCCGCACCTGGACCATATCCTTCCACATCCCTCTCATCCATGTACCTGTCCAAGTTTTTCTGAAATGTTAAAAGTGAGCCCGCATTTACCCTTTCATCTGGCAGCTCATCCCACCAGTCTCCATGTGAAGAAGCCCCCCCCTAATATTCCCTTTAAACTATTCCTCCTTCATTCTTAACCCATGTCCTCTAGTTTTTTTCTCCCCTAGCCTCAGTGGAAAAAGCCTGCTTGCACTCATTCTATCTATATCCATCATAATTTTCTATTAAATCTCCCCTCATTCTTCTATGCTCCAGAGAATAAAGTCCTAACCTATTCAATCTTTCTTTGTAACTCAGGGGACATGGACTCCTAGATCCCTTTGTTCTGTAACTCTCCCCAGTACCCTACCATTAACTGAGTAAGTCCTGCTCAAAGCTAAAATCCTTTTAGCTTTTTCAATAATTCAGTTATATCACCCCACAATTGTTTACAATCAAAATTATGTAATCTAATCTCATAATTAAAGTAGTAGTGGTCCATGATGTCCATTGCCAGGGTGCCTGGTTGGCACTGCTGGGAGAATGCTGGACATGGCAGGCTGCCTGGTGGCCACTGCCAGGTGGGCACTGTATAGCCATGCCCCCACCATTTGGGAACTTTGATTGACTCTGAGCTCCCTGGCATGATCAGCTCACCAGATCTGTACTATTGGAGATCAATAGTAATTCATGCCAACATGACATCTCGCCAGAGAGGTGGGAAGCATCTGAGAAAGGAAAGCGTGCTTGCCGAATTCACTAATCACATCGAATCAATCTCATATGAATAAGCTCCACAACCTCTGTAGATTTCTCATCAACCCCCGCTCCACCTCCCCAAGGTGCTTAATAGATTATGAACCAATTGCTCTGATTAGAACTCTGACTTACACACAAATGTTTCTAAATTCCACTCTTGAAAAACAACTTAGAATCTTTTCCCAAACAAGGATTCCTCTCAGATGCCTTCACTAAGGATCCACTTCCAGGATTTCAATTGCTCCTTTCAGTATTCCTCTGTCTTGGATTGCCATGTGTATTCAAACTTCCACATAGTCTCTCAGGTCCCAGCCACACCAACTGCTTCACAGGCTGAAGTAAGAGGTTACCAAATTTTTGATTTACCTGTAATGTCTGATTTCCCACTTTAAATTTGGTTACTGCAGTTGTCGCTTTAATTTAGAACACTTCCTCTACTTTTTACTTTATCTTCACCCAACAGGACCTTTTTCAACTTCTTGTTCTTTTTTCTTTAATTTACTTGTTTTCCTGAGAAGTATGGGTTGTTCCTAATCACTGGTTCCTGATTCTTGGATTTCTGCTGTTGTTTTGGGATGTCTGCTTCAGTTCTCTGGCCCTGTCCAGCTATTTCAGTAACCTGCTTAAAACTAAAGTCAAAAGTTCAATCTGAAATGGCTCCTGGTTGCTAAGCAACAGTCTAGTCTTCTCTGTTTATTTGTATGTCGTAAAGTGTTTAATTACAATGCAGGCACAGGTTGGAATAAAACCAGGACCCACAGATATGGAGGGACCTTCCTTTCACATGAGTGAATTTAAGTTTTAACCCTTTCTTAGCACACAACAGAAACATAAAATTAAACTCACTTAAAGCAACACCCGATTTCTTATACCCACAAATACTTATATAGATTACTTAAAACACCTCTGTTTCCTGACACAGCACCCATAGTATTTTGCTTTTATCTCAGTATTCTGTGAAACAGCTGCTCCTCCAGATCCAATGGTGTCAACAACAAGAGTCCAGGCTGAAACAAACAGTTCACTGATAAGAAGAATTGGGCAAGTTCTACAACAGACAGGTGAACAATTCCAAAAATTTTGTACAGGCAGCAGAAATTAACTCCCCTTCCACTTTCCTTCTCACCTTCCTTCCCCACCTGTCAAGTTCAAATTCTTTTCTACTGTTGCCTTGAATTTATTTTTTTATTTGTTCTGTGGGACATGGGCATCATTAAGAACCATTGAACCATAGAACCAAAGAACATTACACCACAGGAACAGGTCTTTTGGCCCTTCTTGGCTGTGCCAAACCATTTTTCTGCCTAGTCCCACTGACCTGCACCTGGACCATATCCCTCCACATCCCTCTTATCCATGTATCTCTCCAAGTTTTTCTTAAATGTTAAAAGTGAGCCCATTTTCACCGTTTCATCTGGCAGCTCATTCCACACTCCCATCACTCTCTGTGTGAAGAAGCCTTCTCTCTCAATATTCCCTTTAAATTTTTCCCCCTTCACCCTTAACCCATGTCCTCTAGTTTTTTTTTCCTCCCCTAGCCTCAGTGAGAAAAGTTTGCTTGCATTCATTCTATCTATATCCATTATAATTTTAAACACCTCTATCAAAGTCCCCTCATTCTTCTATGCTCCAGGGAATAAAATCCTAACCTATTTAACCTTTCTCTGTACTCAGCTTCTCAAGTCCCAGCAACATCCTTGTGAACCTTCTCTGTACTCTTTCAACCTTATTAATATCCTTCCTGTAATTAGGTGACCAAAACTGCATACAATGTTCTAAATTTGGCCTTACCAATGTCTTATACAACCTCACCATAACATTCCAACTCCAATACTCAATACTTTGATTTATAAAGACCAATGTTCCAAAAGCATTCTTTACCATCCTATCTAACTGTGACAATACTTTTAGGGAATTATATATCTGTATTCCCTGTTCTACTGCACTCTACCTTGTATGTTCTATCTTGGATTGTCCTTCCAAAGTGCAATACCTCACATTTGTCTGCATTAAACTCCATCTGCCATTTTTCAGCCCATTTTTCTGGCTGGTCCAAATCCCTCTGCAAGTTTTGAAAATCTTCCTCACTGTCCATTACATCTCCAATCTTTGTATCATCAGCAAATTTGCTGATCCAATTTACCACATTATCATCCAAATCACTGATATAGATGACAAAGAACAATGAACCCAGTACTGATCCCTGTAGCACATCACTAGTCACAGGCGTCCACTCACAGAAGCAATCCTCCACTACCACTCTGTGGCTTCTTATATTGAGTCAATGTCTAATCTAATTTACTATCTGTCCATATATGCCTAGCGACTGAACCTTCCTAACTAACCTCCCATGCAGGACTTTGTCAAAAACCTTACTGAAGTCCATCTATACAATATCCACTGCCTTTCCTTCATCCACTTTCCTGGTAACCTCCTTGAAAAATTCTAATAGATTGATTAAACATGATCTACAATGCACAAAGCCATGTTGACTCTCCCTAAGAAGTCCCTGTGTATCCAAGAATCTGTAGATCCTATCTCTTAGTACTCCTTCCAATAACTTACCTATTATTGACATCAAACTTACCGACCTATAATTTCCTAGATTAGCTTTTGAGCCTTTTTTAAACAATGGAAAAACATGAGCTATCCTCCAATCATCTGGCACCTCACCCATGGATACCAACATTTTGAATATATCTGCCAGGTTCCCTGCAATTTCAACACTTCGTCTCTTTCAAGGTGCCAGGGAATATCCTGTCTGGTCCTGGAGATTTATCTACTCTGATTTGCCTCAAGTCGATAAGGTTGTTAAGAAGGCATATGGAGTCTTAGCTTTTATTGGTAGAGGGCTTGAATTTTGGAGCCGCAACGTCATGTTGCAACTGTACAAAACTCTAGTGCGGCCGCACTTGGAGTATTGTGTACAGTTCTGGTCCCCGCATTATAATAAAGATGTGGAGGCATTGGAGAGGGTGCAGAGGAGGTTTACCAGGATGTTGCCTGGTATGGAGGGCAGGTCTTATGAGGAGAGGCTGAGTGATTTGAGGTTGTTTTCGTTAGAAAGAAGGCGGCTAAGAGGAGACCTTATTGAAACATATAATATGATTAGAGGTTTAGATAGGGTGGACAGTGATAGCCTTTTTCCTAGGATGGAGAAAGCTAGCACGAGGGGACATAGCTTTAAATTAAGGGGTGGTAGTTATAGGACAGATATCAGAGGTAGGTTCTTTACCCAGAGGGTGGTTAGGGTAATGGAATGCCCTGCCTGCGGCAGTTGTAGATGCGCCAAGTTTGGTGGCGTTTAAGAGGTTAGTAGATAAGTTTATGGACGAAAAGGGAATGGTTTAGGTTGGAGGGTCATTGCTTTTTCCTAATTGGTCGGTGCAACATCGAAGGCCAAAGGGCCTGTTCTGCGCTGTAATGTTCTATGTTCCATGTTCTATGTTGAAAACAGCAGGCACCTCCTCCCTTTTACTCTGTATAGGTTCCATGACCTCCCTACTTGTTTGCCTTATTTCCATAGATTTGATGCCAGTTTCCTTAGTAAATATGGATGCAAAAAATCCATTTAATATCTCCCCCATTTCTTTTGGTTCCATACATAGCCAACCATTCTAATCTTCAAGAGTACTAATTTTACCCCTTACTATCCTTTTGCTCTTAATGTACCGATGGAAGCTTTGAGGATTATCTTTGACTACAAAAGCAATCTTATGTCTTCTTTTAGCTCTCCTGATTTCTTTCTTAAGTAGTTTCTTGCACTTTTTATACTCCTCAAGCATTTTGTTTGTTCCCCGTTGCCTAATATATTATACACCGCTCTCTTCTTCTTTATCAGAGTTCCGATATCCCTTGAGAACCAAAGTTCCTTATTCTTATTCATTTTGCCTTTAATCCTGAACATACAAACTCTGCACTCTCAAAATTTCTCCTTTGAAAGCCTCCTACTTACCATCACATCCTTGCCTTTAATCTGTCCTGCCTGAGCACTGCTGCAACATTTTCCCTGACTAGCAATGCCACTACCCCCCACCCCACCCCGCCGCTCCCAACCCTTCATCCATCTGTCTCTATCACGTCTGAAACATCAGAACCCTGGAACATTGAACTGCCAATCTCGCCGCTCCTGTAGCCAAGTTTTACTAATGACTATAATGTCATAATTCCATGTGTCAATCTATGCCCTCAACTCATCTGTCTTCCCCACAATACTCTTGGCATTCAAATAGATGCACCTCAGAAGATTACTACCACCACACGCAACACTTCTATTGTGATTTTGCATGAACTATTAACATCATTTATTTTCACCCCTGCTCCGCTTTCTCTCTGGTACTCTGGTTCCCATCCGCCTAGTTTAATCCAGTTTAAATTCTCCCCAGTAACACTAGCAAACTTCCCTACGAGTATATGTGTCCCCTTGTAGTTCAGTGTAACCCATCTCTCTTGTATAGGTCCCACCTGCCCCAGAAGAGGTCCCAATAATCTAGAAATCTGAAACCCTGCCCCCTACACCAGTTCCACGTGTTGCTCTGCTTGAGCATCCTACTCTTACCCTCACTGGCACACGGCACAGGTAGCAATCCTGAGATTATTACCCTTGGGATCCTGCTTTTTAACTTCCAACCAAGCTGTCTATACGCACTCTTCAGGACCTCATCGCTCTTCCTTCCTACATCATTGGTACTGATGTGTACAACGATATCTGGCTGATCACCCTCCCACCTCAGAATGCTGTGCGTGTAATCAGAGACATCCCTGAGCCTGGCACCCGGGAGGCAACAAACCATCCGAGAGTCTCTGTCACGACTACAGAACCTCCTGTCTGTACTTCTGACTATCGGATCCCCTATGACTACCAATCTTCTATTCTGAAGAAACAAAAAACTTACCGGAACCTACCCTCGCCTCTGCCTGTTCACACTGAAGCCTGTTTGAGCCAAAGCCATGCTACTCTGCTCCCTCTCATTCCGCTGCCCCCTGGATAGAGTGACCTGCTTTTTAAAACTTCCACGCGCTATTGGCTGACGTCAGGCCACCTGTGCAGTCTCGCATTCCACTCACTGCCTCCCTTGCTCCGACTCTTTTTTGGTTTATTTACCTATTACCACCCGACAGTGAAGGGACAGCAATTTAGTTCCAAATCTGGATGGTGAGTAACTTGAAAGGTGTAATGTTTGTGGTGTGTGTCTCTGTAAGATAGCACAGCTGAAGAGAGTCAGCTGACTTGACATTCAATGGGAACTGAGAGTGAATGATTACCCCAGTGGATGAAGTAAAACTTGAGTTAAAGAGAAAAGGCAGGAGTATTTGAAGTTAAGAAGAAGATAGCACCATCTAGGAGGAATCTGCAAATCTGCATCAGATTTCAAAAGAAGAAATCTGTATGGAAGACAGAGACTTACTATAGTTAGATGAGTTCAGAGGCTGAAAAGAGGAAAAGAGAAATTGCCAGGTTTGTCCCAGAAAATGCAGGAATTTGGGAAGCTAAGATTTCTCCATCTCGCGACCTGAGCAGAACTTGCAGAGCATCTGGGAAGCGATCCTGCACTTAGGGACTGCAAGCACTCAAAATTGGTAATTTTGGAACAAAAAAAGTCTTCTATCTGCTAAAGAGAAAAGAAAATAAGCTACAATTTTTTTTTGAGATCTTGGTTCTGACCGGAGAGAGCAGCAGCTACTAGTCAAATTAACACAAAGGACAGCATAAGGCGAGAGAGGAAAAAATGGACTCTTCTACCAGCCAAAACAAAGAACTGTAGAAATCAATATGGAAGCCTTTTAATAAGAACAAAGAGAAGTTTACAGTGTAAAAAAAGGATCCAAAAAAGATGAGCTGCAACTTCCCATCAAAACCCCCAAAGTGCGGGAAAACCACTGACAGAAAGAAAGAAACAAAAGCTGTGGCCGTTAAAAAAGCTGATAGCCTTAAAGCAGTAATGCATTTAAAGTTGTACAACACTTATTTAAAAAAAACAACAAAAAAGAAACAAAGGACGAGTACAGGAAAATCACAAAAGAACCCATACAGATGGGAGTCCTTAAACAATGCAAGATCTCTCAGCGGAGGAAATTAAGACCTTAAAGAAGAGGTGTAGCTGGAGCTCTGAGGAGGTAATCAGCCCTCATGGAAGAGGCAACACCAGAGTCAGAATAGGCAGTGAAAGATTCCCCAGCAGAAGGCATCAAAAGACCCTAAATGATTGAATTAAGAGCTGAAAGCAAGGAAGACTCAATTACATCCCATCCTTTTGTATTTGGTGAAAACCTCCTTGAAAGTTTTAGCAATGAACTAAAACCAAACAAAACAAAAAGCTGTAATTAGTCAGAAAGTAAGACATGTCAGAGCAGAAGAAGTAAGTTTGGATAAACATCATCAAGAACCACAGCAAATCAAAAATTCAATATGAAGTTGTGCCCAGTTACATCAAAGCTACTGTTGATGCAGAAATTTGACCTGACTATTATAGTGAATTCACTAGAGATTCATTTGAATGGTCAAGCTGCTAGTCACATAGAAGACACAAATGAGCTGAAAAATTGGCATTCTGCAGAGAGCCAGAAGCTGTCCAGAATTGGAGAATGCTGTGGCGGAGTTAGCAATAAACAAACACAAAGAGAGAACAGAACTGTTCGATTAAGTTAGCAATTCAGAAAAATTGCCTAATAAATGTAACAAGACGAAGGAATAAATAATGAATATAGAAGTACAGTTTGTTGCAACCATAACAAAATGAATGTATCAGTTCTCTGAGGACATGCAAAATATGGGAAAGAAAAGATTATAGGCAAATGTGGTTAAAAGAGAATGGTGGATTCGCCTTGAAAGAAACTCAGAAATGGATAAATGGAATGAATTGCAAAAGCTGAGCGATGGACTAAAAAACAACTGTGATTCTCTTCCACAAGAGAAAGTTCCTCTGACAAGAGTGTTAAGCTGGCGAAAAATGTCAATGGACTAGTAATTTCTTGCAAAGAGCTGGAAGTCAAGGTTGGAATGCTGATGGAGCAACATTTACATGAGACAAATGGGCTAAGAGTCAAACGTGCATACATTGAGGATGAGAATCAGAAACCAAAACGAACAGTTTAATCTGTGAATCCAAACAAATCAGTTCTCAACTGAGTGAAAAATTGGGAAGGCAACAATTGGGAAACAAAGCAAAGTTAGAACAAATTCGGAAACAGCTGGAAGACTGCATTCACTGCAATGAACTCTCTTAACAAAGAGGAACCGCTTAAAATTGTCAGTTCATCTAAGGGTATTTCAACTAAATATCAAGAAGAAAGAAGAGAGTTACTAAAAAAAATCAACTACAATAGATGGAGCTGGAAATAGCTCAGACTTAACTGCAACTGGTGGAGCGCAAAATAGAGGCAGAAGAGAAGGCAGATATATTAATTGATCAGGTCCAAGCAGAAGGTTGATTGATGTAGAAGATGTAAGGAAGAGATTGGAAAATGAAGTCACCCAGTTGAAGGAGTTGTGCCAGAGAGAACCAGACAAAGCACCAATGGAAACTGAGATTCCATGTCAGAACAAGACTGCTGAATTGATCACACTAATAGAACCAGTAGGATAAAATAGTTGATGGCAAAGATGCGGAATAGAAATGCTAGACAGTGAAGGAACTTCATCACATGATATAACTACCAGAAATAGACCAATAGGACCGAGTTTATGAATAAGCTGTCAAGACACAATACTGTGTTCTATGGTGATGATGATACTTGCAGGCATTTTAAACTAAAGATCAGCAAAGGATTGGAGAGTAACACTGTCCACAGTATAAATGATGTAGGTCTTGGTCAACGCAGTGTCTAGGAGAGAACTCAGGAAGCAGCAAACCTATATGAAAGAATCCCATGCAAAATCATGAGGCAATTTTCCCAAAACAAATTCTAAGTGCCGAATTGTTGTAAAAACTGGAGTGATGCCCACTGGTTTTACAGTGGGATTTTCAAAATTAATCTCCCACATTCTGAGCACCACAGAGTGCCCCAGAGAGATTCACAATGAAAATCTGTGGACGGGGCCTCTTCCTACTCGAGAAGTTGGCAGCATGGTGCTGAGCAGGGCACTGTGCATGTGCTGATCTCAGCACTGACAGATGCCAATTTGCTCCTTGTGCCATACCAGGAGCCAGTCCTGCTTAACACTGACCTCGTTGGCAACTGAGCCCATACTCCAGCAGGATCAGCTGCCAGTTCCTGGCTGGGATGGTGGGGGGTGGGTGATGGGGAGGAGGAAGAGGAAGAGGAAATGCCAGCAGACCCAGAGACCTCAGTCCCTAGCCCACTAATGGGATTCAAATTTGGATTGTAATGTTTAAATCAGCTCCATGCCGATTTCTGGCATGGAGCTGATGACTCCAGAAATCCTGTCCTGGAGACAGGGGAAGGCCATGGCACCCAGTGAAGAACCCACTAAGCAGCGTCCATGGATATCGCCCAGTTGCATTGCTAGAGCAGCACAGCAGGCTGGGAGAATTGCCTCCCATATTTGGTACTGCAATGCTGTAATCTCAAGGTAGTGTAGGATTCATGCAGCATAAAGCCACTGTTAGTCCCACAGAACAACACACAGCAATCCCAGTAGTGTGCTGGTCATGAGATTGCTAGTCTGTTGTAAAAGGCACTGAGTACTGAGGTCTGACACAGATTGGGTATACACGGCAACCTAGGGGCAGCATGGTGGCACAATGGTTAGCACTGCTGTCTCAAGGAGCCAGGGACCTTAACTCAATTCCAGCCTTCGGTGACTGTCTATGTGGAGTCTGCACATTCTCCACGTGTCTACGTGGATTTCCCCCAGTACTCCAGTTTCCTCCCACACTCCAAAGATGTGCGGTTCGGCTGATTAGTCATAGTAAGCTGCTCCTTCAGTGTCAGGAAGATTAGTGGGGTAAATACATGTGGTTACCAGGATAGGACTTGGATGGGAATTGCTGTTGGTGCAAACTCAATTGGCTGAATGGCTTTCTCCTGCACTGTAGGGATTCTATGATTCTGTGAACCTTGGTCTGATCTTCTACTGCAACACTCACTTGTTGCATGACTTCTGTCTGTATTTCAATGGGAGCTGAAGCATTGGCTATCAGACTCTGCATTATGGCTGAGTACCCAGTGTGCCGATGGAGTGGGCAAGTATTGTGATTACAGAATGATGTGTCTTAAAGAAATATTTGTAATCTTCAACAGGGTATCTCGAAGGCTTAAGTAGTAGAAGAATTTGCACATATACACTTAAAGATACAGGCTAAGAGTTATCTCTGTGCGTTGATCTTTACATGTCTCTGTTCAACACCACACTGATCCCTGAGTCTAGGTCATGTGCCTTTTTGCATCTTTATGTGCATAATACCGTACTAAGTCCCACATTAATACTGTATGTGACAGACCCTTATGCTACACCGTCCCCAAATCTTTATCCAATATAATTTGATTTATTATTCTCACATGTATTAACACACAGTGAAAAGTATCGTTTCTTGCGCGTTGTACAGACAAAACATATCGTTCATAGAGAAGGAAGCGAGAGAGTGCGGAATGTAGTGTTACAATCATAGCTAGGATGTAGAGAAAGATCAACTTAATGCAAGGTAGATCCATTCAAAAGTCTGACAGCAGCAGAGAAGAAGCTGTTCTTGAGTCAGCTGGTCCATGACCTCAGACTTTTGTATCTTTTTCACAAAAGAAGAAGGTGGAAGAGAGAATGTCCAGATAGTGTAGGATTCTTAATTATGTTGGCTGCTTTGCCGAGACAGCAGGAAATGGAGGCTGATTCGCATGATGGATTGGGTTATATTCATGACCTTTTGTAGTTTCTTGTGGTCTTAGGCAGAGCAGGAGCCACACCAAGCTGTGATACAATGCAAAAGAATGCTTTCTATTAGTGATTTGTAAACATTGGTGAGAGTCACAGCTGACATGCCAAATTTTCTTAGGAAGTAGAGGTGTTGATGAGTTTTCTTAACTATAGTATCAGCATGGGAGGATCAGACAATCAGACAGGTTGTTGGTGATCTGGACACTTAAAAACTTGAAGCTCTCGACCCTTTCTGCTTTGCCCCCATTGGAGCATGTTCTTTACGCTTCCTGAAGTCGATGACAATCTCCTTTGTTTTGTTGACATTGAAGGAAAGATTATTGTTGCCGCACCAGTTCACCAGATCCTTTATCTCATTCCTGTACTCCGCCTTGTCATTGTTTGAGATTCAATCCACTACGGTGGTATTGTCAGCAAACTTGAAAATCAAATTCGAGGGGAATTTGGCTGCATAGTCATAGGTGTATAAGGAGTATAGTAGGGGTCTGAGAACAGCGCCTTGTGCAGCACTAGTGTTGAGGATGATTGTGGAGGAGGTGTTGTTGCCTACCCTTACTGATTGTAGTCTTTGAGTTAGGAAGTTCAGGATCCAGTCACAGAGGGAGGTGCTGAAGCCCAGGCCATGGAGTTTGGAGATGAGTTTCCTGGGAATAATGGTGTTGAAGGCTGAACTGTAGTCGATAAGTAGGAATCTGACATATGTTTCCTTGTTGGCTAGGTATTCCAGGGTTGAGTGCGGAGCCAGGGAAATGACATTTGTGATGGACTTGCTGTGGCTGTCAGCAAACTGTAGCAGATCCAGGTAGCCCAGGAGTGTGGAATTGATTTGTGCTGTGACTAACCTTTCGAAGCATTTCATAATGATGGATGTTAGAGCTATTGGCCAATAGTCATTAAGGCATGCTGCTTGATTTTTCTTAGCTACTGGGATGAAGGTCGTCTTCTTGAAGCAGATAGGGGATCTCTGCTGTAAAAAGAGGCTGAAGATGTCTGTGAATACCTCCACTCTCTGATCTGTGCAGGGTACCACATCCGGGCCAGTCACTTTCTGTGGGTGAACCTTCAAGAAAGCAGTTCTGCAATGGTGACTCCAGATATAGGTTCATCCAGGCTTCCAGGATGCGCTGACTTCTTGCTCAAAACAGGCATTGAATGCATTGAACTCATCAGGAAGGGTTGCGCGGGAGCTAGCGATTTTACATGCCTTCATTTTGTAGCCTGTTGTGTCTTGCAGACCTTGCTATAGTTGACAGGGGTCAGTATGGCTAGCATGGGACTCTAGCTTGGTCCAGTACTGTCTTTTGACATATTTGATGGATCTCCTCGGATTTTATCTGGCTTTCTTGTATAGGTCAGTGTCACCTGACTTGAACACCTTAGACCTGTACTTCAGCAAGCAGTGGATATCCCTGTTCATCCATGGTTCCCGAATGGGGAATACACAGATTTGCTTCTTTGCCGCACAATCTTCTACACACTTAATAATGAAGTCAGTTATTGAAGTGGCGTACTCATTCAGAGTGGTCACAAACTTTTTAAATACTGACCAGTACACTGACTCCAAGCAGCCCCATAGGAGATTATCCGATTCCTCAGACCAACACTGCGCGACTCTCTTTGATGGAATCTCCGGCTTCAGTTTTTGCTTATAAGCTGGGAGCAGGAGCACAGCCTTGTGGTCTGATTTGCCAAATTGTGGATAGGCGATAGAGCAGTAGGCATGTTTGATATTAGTGTAGCATTGGTCTAGGATGTTTGGGCCTCTGGTGGAGCAGGAGATGTGTTGGTGGTAGCTTGGTAGTACACTCTTGAGGTTGGCCTGATTGAAGTCCCCGACCACGATGAACAAGGTCTCGGGATGTTTCATTTCAAGGCTATTCATAGTGGTGTATATTTTATCCAGGACAATCTTAATGTCCACATAGGGTGGGATGTAAACTGCCATCAAGATAATGGAGGTGAACTCCTGCGGAAGGTAGTCGGGGCAGCATTTTAGCATCAGCTATTCTAGGTCTGGGGAGCACAAAGTTGCCATTGTTGCTACGTCTAGACACCATGAGGTGTCGATTAAGAAGCAGACCCGCCCCCGCCCTACCTCCCCTGACTTGTGCAGTCCATTTAATGGATTGAGAAGCCCTAGTTATAGGGCACTGTCTGGTGAAGCAAGAGTGAGCCACATTTCTGTGAAACAGAGGACAAAGCAATCCCTCAGTTCCCTTTGGAAAGTGAATCTGACTCTAAGTTTGCCTGGCTTGTTTTCTGGAGACAGGACATTTGCAAGGAATAAACCGGGGAGGGGGACTTTGGGACCACATTGTTTCATGCTCACCTGCAGCCTGCACACGTTCCATTCCATATACATGGAGTTTTATGAGTTTACCTCATGTGTTACATTGCTATTGGTTTTATACGTTTACATTGTTGTCACTACTTTATTACTATTAATAATAATTTAGCATTATTGCAACATTATCACTGTTACCCCATCTTCCCCTTTCAAGGCCTTAAATTTAAGAGTTCAAGCAGTCTGGATGCCCTATTACCGTTCCATATCTTGTGTACTGTTCTGTTGGAAGATTGGTCAGCTCTACGGGTTTATTCTTTGGAGATTGTTCTAGCATTTGGATATGCTTGCATTTTTTTCATCTCTGGTTTCATGTTGAACCGCAGTAGATCAGTTCGTCTGTCATGTTGATCAGTGTTTGTTGCGACTCCAGCTTGTTTCATGCAGGATGGATGAATTTATTTCAGCATTTCCTGCTGTCACCATTTTAGGAGGGTGTTGATTACAGAATGCTCTGTCTTAAAGAAGTCTTCGTATTCTTCAATAGGTTAACTGTAATTCTTTGTTAACTACTAGAACCAACTTGCACAAGTCCAGGCTGGGAGCTATCTCCAGGCTTAAGTCTTAAATATCTCTGTCAATGTCACACAGATTTCTGGGTCTGGGTCAGGTGCCTTCTTAAATCATTTGATGAGTAGTACTATACTCAGTGTCACGTTAATCCTATGTGTGTCAGACCCTTATACTATTGCCATTGCTTAGTATAAGGATCTGACACATTGGAGGATGGGCTCCAAGCACTGCATATAATCCCCCGTGCCAAACTGAAGATAGACTCCTCTCACATGCTTCGTCACAGTGACTGCAACTTCCCTGGTTGGCCTGCCAAGGTGCCAATCAAGAGTACAACCATCAGTCTTTTCCTGTCCCTTGCCCATGACTATCCTCCTCCTTATCTCTGCAGCTGAACCCACTGATGACTTCACTGTCTATGGAGATAGCACATGTGCTTTCCTTTATCCCGGGCTTTACCGCAGCCCACGCATGGCCAATAATTCACCAGACACTCGTTCCACCTCTACACTCAAACCTCTAAGATTTATATGGTTCCAGTTCTGAGCTGCTGGTGGAAAGTGTCATATGAAGCATTGATGTTTCTTTCTCAGAAGTCACCTCTCTCGCTGAGTTTTGACCAGATCACAGTTCTTGCTCTCTGAAAGCGGTTATGTACTAGGAAAAGGTTTGGATAAGGAAAGTGGGAAGATGGGTGAAAAGCAGGAGATGCATGGTTATATCACCCACAGCATCAGATCATGTAATGAGAATGAAGAGGGGGTTTGAAGGCTCAAGGACCCTGGAGCAGAAATCCCTTCACTGTTGCTGGCCAATCAAATGCTTGTGGCTGACAGCTGGCATTGCTCAGCAGTGTCACCAGCAGAATATTTTGTTAAAAGATGTGAAACTTTTAAATGTTGATGTTTAGAGAAACCTGCCTGCACTCATACAAGCAACACAGAAATTTGGCATGTAGGAATTGCGATGCAATTAAAAAAGGCAAAGGACAAGTTTCCCTTGCTTGGAAGATGACCAGAGTAAATAGTAATTCTTGTGCAAATTGTAAGTCACATTGCTGAGAGCACACTTTTGTTATGTGTGCAGTTTGGTTCCATATTAAAGGATGCACTGCAGTGGAGGCAGCACCGTGAAGGATCAGCAGATAGTGCTTGAAATGAGAAGCTAAATAAACTGGACCTATACTCTCTGAAATTTAGAAGAATGAAAGCTGAATTCAGTAATACACACAAGGTTCTGAATGGGCTAACCAGGACAGACACTGAAATAGACACTGAATCACCTCTAGACTCCCGAAAGCCTATCCACCATCTACAAGGCACAAGTTAGGAGTGTAATGGAATACTCTCCATTTGCCTGGATGAGTGCGTCTCCAACAATACTCAAAAAACTCAACACCAATCAGGACAAAGCATCCCGATTGATTGCTACCTCTGTCTAAAACATTCAATCAATCCACTATCGACAAATAGTGGAGTCATGTTTATTATCAGCAAGATGCATTGGTGGAATTTACCAATGTTCTATAAGCAGGATCTTCCATTCCCATGACCACTATCAGATGGAAGAACAAGAGAAGCAGATACCCATGACCCAAACATCTGGAAATTCCCCTCCAAAGTCACTAACCATCCTGACATGAAAATATCTCACTGTTCCTTCACCATCCCTAGGTCAAAATTCTGATATCTTGTCTACAGAGTCTCTGTGGGTGTAAGTTCAGAACAGGAAGAGGTTGGTGACTTTGCTGGGCGTTTTCTATAGGCCGCCCGATAGTAACAGGGATGTTGAGGTGCCGCTAGGGAAACAGATCCTGGAGAGATGTAGTAATAACGGAGTTGTTATGATGGGAGACTTTAATTTCCCAAACATCGATTGGAATATCCCTAGGGTAAGAGGTTTGGATGGGGAGGAGTTTGTCAGGTGTGTTCGGGAGGGTTTCCTGATACAGTATGTGGATAAGCCTGTGAGAGGAGAGGCTGTACTTGATCTAGTACTGGCTAATGAACCTGGACAGATGTCGGATCTCTCAGTTGAAGAGCACCTTGGGGGCAGCGATCATAATTCTATCTCCTTCATGACAGCATTGGAAAGAGATAGGATCAGGCAGGCTAGGAAAGTGTTTATCTGGAGTAAAGGGAAATATGAAGCCACAAGGCAAGAAATTAGATGAGTAAGTTGGACGGAGGTATTCTTGAGAAAAAGTATCGAAGGAAGGTGGCAGATTTTCAAGGAATCTGGAGCTCTGCATGACAACGTTCCAATGAGATAGGGAGATTTTGGTAGGTTACGGGAACCGTGGTGCACGAAGACTGTAATGAACCTAGTCAAAAAGAAAAGAAAGGCGTACAGAAGGTTCAGAGAGCTAGCCGATGTTAAGGATCTAGAGGAATATATTGGTTGTAGGAAGAAGCTTAAAAAGGAAATTAGGAGAGCCAGAAGAGGTCATGAGAAGGCCTTGGTGGGTAAGATTAAGGAGAATCCCAAGGCGTTCTACAAATATGTGAAGAGTAAAAAGATGAGATGTGAAGGAATAGGACCTATAAAAGGTGAAGGAGGAAAGGTTTGTGCAGAACCGGTAGAAATGGCAGAAGTGCTTAATGAATATTTTACCTTAGGATTCACGGTGGAAAATGATCTGGGTGGTTGTACTACAGGATTGCGGCAAACTGAAAAGATTGAGTATGTGGACATTAAGAAAGAGGAGGTGTTGGAGCTTTTTAATTGCATCAAGATCGGTAAGTCGCCAGGACCAGATGGGATGTACTCCAGGTTACTGTGAGAGACAAGGGAAGAGATTGCAGAGTGCCCGGCGATGATCTTTGCATCGTCGGTGAAGACAGGAGAGGTTCTGGAGGATTGGAAGATCGTGGATGTGGTTCCTATAATCAAAAAAGGAAACAGAGATAGCCCAGGAAATTACTGAACAGTAAGTCTGACCTCAGTGGTTGGTAATTTGATGGAGAGGATTCTGAGGGACAGGATTTATGAATATTTAGAGAATTTTAGTATGATCAATAGTAGTCAGCACGGCTTCATCAAGGTCAGGTCGTGCCTTATGAGCCTGGTTGAGTTCTTTGAAAATGTGACTAAACACATTGATAAAGGAAGAGCAGTGGATGTGGTTTATATGGACTTCAGCAAGGCATTCAATAAGATCCCCCATGTAAGACTTCTTGAGAAATTGAGAGGGCATGGAATCTAAGGGGCTGTTGCCGTGTGGATCCAGAACTGACTTGCCTGGAGAAGGCAGAGAGTGGGTGTGGATGGGTCTTTTTTTGCATGGAGGTCGGTCACCAGTGGATGCCCCCGGGATCTGTTCTGGGACCCTTGCTGTTTGTAATTTTCATAAATGACCTGGATGAAGAAGTGGAGGGATGGTTTGGTAAGTTTGCTGACAACACGAAATTGGTGGTGTTATGGATAGTCTGGAGGGATGTCAGAAGTTGCAGCAAGACATAGATAGGGTGCAAGACTGGGCACAGAAATGGCAGATGGATTTCAACATAGATAAATGTGCAGTGGTCCATTTTGGCAGGTCCAATGGGACGAAGGAGTATAATATCAAGGGTAGGACTCTCAGCAGTGTAGCGGATAAGAAGGACCTTGAGGTCCGGGTCCATAGGACTCTTAAATCAGCCTCGCAAGTGGAGGATGTGATCAAGAAGGCGTATGGTGTACTAGCTTTCATTATCAAGGCATTGAACTTAGGAGTCGGGAGATAATGCTGCAGCTTTATAAGACTTTTGTCAGACCCGACTTGGAGTACTGTGCGCAATTCTGGTCACCTCATTACAAGAAGGATGTGGAAGCTATTGAAAGGGCGCAGAGGAGATTTACAAAGATGTTACCTGGATTGGATGGCATGCCTTATGAGGATAGGTTGAGGGGGCTCGTTCCTTTCTCACTGGAGAGACAAAGGATGAGAGGTGACATGTTAGAGGTTTATAAGATGTTGAGAGGTATTGATCGGGTGGATTCTCAGAAATTATTTTCCAGAGCTGAAATGGTCGCTACAAGAGGTCACAAGTTTAAGGTGCTGGCGAGTAGGTACAGAGGAGATGTCGGGGTAGGTTTTTCACTCAGAGGGTGGGGGTGAGTGGAATTGGTGGTGGTGGAGGCAAACTTGTTGGGGTCTTTTAAGAGAATTCTGTTTAAGTACATGGGATTTAATGGGATTGAAGGTTATACATAGCCCTGGTAGTAGGGATATGATCAGCACAACTTGTGGGCCGAAAGGTCTGTTTGTGCGGTAGTGTTCTATGTTCTATAACTATGGGCAACTCGCAATTGAAAATCATTAGTATCATAAAAAACTTAATATTTATAACAGACATAAAACAGTAGTGACAGGAAGGAGAACTGTGAGGTGAAAAGTACGGTTGCAGCAAAGGGTTGGATTAGAGAGGTAAAGTGCTTGATTTTCCTGGCCCTCGAAAGATGAGTTGAGGAGAGCCTGCAAAATAGCTGGCAGCCATGTTAGGACAGCTCCCTAATACAGTTCCACTGTGGAGGATGTTTCCTGATAGTGAGATTGGATTTTGAGCAGCCAGTTTCACTGATATATGTGATTACACTGTGCTATTTTGCCATCATTTATTTTAAGGTAGAGTTACTTTAAAAGCAATGTTTTGTTCCAAGAGTTGATTTGTAGAAGAAACGTACAGCAGATATTAAGAATGCAGGATGCTAACTGATTTTAGCTTGGATTGTGTTACTTTCTAGAGTTAATGGAACTTGTATTTATTTAAATTCTCCTGGGTTTTCAGATTAGGTATGCAGAGTCATGTGAGTTTAGTTAGATTGATTAACAGGGACAGAGTCATGTTGTTAATGGGAGGAATTAAGCTGCAAGGAAGGGACAGCTTCAATTTCATTTCAAACCAAGGGCAGTTGCTACCTGGAACTGATGGAAGAAAGAATTGTCTCTCTGTATCTCTCTCTTCAGAGGCTTTCTGAAAACTCCAATAGCTCAGTAGCTCCAATAGCTCCAGTAGCCCAGTCCATCTCACAAACCAGCTCTCATCCGTTGACTCTGTCTGCACTTTCCACTGTGCAGGAAAAGTGGACAGTATAATTAAGGACCCCAAGCATCCCAGACATAGTCTCTTTCACATTCTTCCATTGAAAACAAGATACAAAAATTTGAGATCACATACCAACTGACTCAAGAACACTTTCTTCCTTGCTGCCGTCAAACTTTTGAATGGACCTACATTATATGAGATTGATCTTTCTCTGCAGCACAGTGACTGTGATTGTAATACTACATTCTGCACCCTCTTTTCTTCTCCACAATTCTATGAATGGCATGCTTTGTATAGCACACAAGAAGCAATATTTTACTTTATACGTCAATACATGTGACTATAAAATTCAAATCAAAACGTATTATCAACATAAGACAAGCATGTGTGCGTGTATTTTGCTAACTAATTTTGGACAGAGGTTTAAGTCTGTAAGAGAAATATTGCTTGATTGGAACTATTAGTAATAGGATAGCAGTTTAGAATTGTATCTCGCCATGTTTAAATACTATTCAATTGCTAAACACGAGGTTAATCCATGTGTTATCGTTAAACTGCATTGCTAAATAAAGTTTGTTTTGATAAAGTTTCTAGTTTGTCAATAGAATCGTGCCTGGAGTGAAACAACTTATCCTCACATCAATGCAATATTGGGGTCTAGTCTGGCTTCATAATGTACCTTGGGGTTTCTGATCTGGTATGCTAATATGCACATCAATACTTATTGCCTTAACAATGCAATTATGTTGTAATTTGTGACAATGTTTATTATTCCAACACAATAAATAAAGTGGGACGTATTAAGGAATAGGTTCAACTAGATGAAATCTTCTTGTGGGACCATGCTGAACTAGATCAAACAATAAGCTAGATGATTGTATAACACCGAATTCCATTTCAAGTGAAAGCACATCTTCAAAAATAAAGACAAGGAGCCAGGGTATAAATTACACTGAAATGTATTTACTTGCACTTGTTAGCATCACAATAAAAATGACACTCAAATTTTATTTTTTCTCTTCAAAGCTGCAGCTTTATCAAATGAGGCTTTCCATATAATTTATATTTCAGTTTAAAAGCTATATTATCTCTTAAATCTCTGTTGCACTTTCACGCCGTGTGAGAACAAAAGAATTGCATTTATATTTCACCTTTCATAACATCAGGATGCTGCAAAGCACATTCCAGCTGATGAAACAATTAGCAAAGACAGTCACCAATAGGATCTGAAAAGTTCAGTTGAACAGAAAGATCTGGGAATACAGGTACAGAATTCCCTAAAAATGACGTCACACGTGGACAGGGTCATAAAGAATGCTTTTGGTACATTGGCCTTTATAAGTCAGAGTATCGAGTATAAAAGTTGGAGTGTTATGGTCAGGTTATATAAGGTGAGGCCAAATTTATTGTATTGTGTACAGTTTTGGTCACCTAGCTACAGGAAGGATGTAAATAAGGTTGAAAAAGTGCAGAGAAGGTTCACAAGGATGTTGACGGGACTTGAGAAGCTGAGTTTCAGACTAGGGAAGGACTTTATTCCCTGGAGCGTAGAAGAATGAACGGAGATTTGATTGAGGTGTATAAGATTTTGATGGGTATAGATAGAGTGAATGCAAGCAGGCTTTTTCCACTGAGGCTAGGGGTGAAAAAAAACAGAGGACATGGGTTAAGGATGAAAGGAGAAAAGTTTAAAAGGAATATTAAGGGGGAGGGGACTTCTTCACGCGGAGAGTGGTGGAAGTGTGGAATGAGGTGCCGGATAAAGTGGTAAATGCAGGGTCACTTCCAACTTTTATAAAAAATCTTGGACGAGTTCATGAATGAGGGGGGTGTGGAGGGATATGGTTCACGTGCAGGTCAGTGAGACCAGGCAAAAAATGGTTTGGCACAGACAAGAAGGGTCAAAAAGGCCTGTTTCTAAGCTGTAATGTTCTATGGTTCTATGAATAATTAACACAGAGGATTATTTGTCTTATTGGCAAAACAGGTAACAGTGACAATCCATATATAAATACAAATACTCTACCAAACATTTCAGTATTGATGCATTAGAATTCACCCGAATAATTACACATTTAATGTAACATAAGGCAATGATTAACCTAACATAATAAAGTCTGGATCCATCCAAGTGGTCAATATGGCAGCATACTGATAGTCTAACTCTATAAAGATTGTTACTTCAATACCACAAACCAAAAAGGAAATCAGCAGTTTTAAAGTTCAAAAACATTTTAAAGGAAGAAAGAAACACTGTGTTTCCTCCTTTTAACTTGCAGTTCTATTACGCACGGTGCACATCGTATCTCATTATTAAAATAGAGTATGAATGTGACTGATAATCCTGGGTGTTTAAGTCACAATGAAAGTGATTTACTCACAAAAAGGCTGCTTGTATGATTAATTTGGTGTCAACCATCGATTCCTGATTGAATTTGATGTTCCTCTGTTTTCTATGCAGATTTCCCTATTTTCCCATGGGATAATGAATGGATAAGTGTCAGAGGATGCACTCAATCAACAAAAGCACCCAGTTATCCAGTCATTGGAAGAGCTCTGACAGATCCTGCCCTCCTGAGTAAAGAAAAGCCAAAGCCATAAGCAATAACCAGTAAGAGAGCACAATTCCATCCTGTCACTGTTACATTATCCTCAATTTGCTGAGCTAAATGTTGCCAGCACTAATGTAAGAATTGAAATATTAGTTACATTACAAATATGATTGAACATTCCAATTGAAACAAATTATAGAGGGGCTCTCTTACTGTTGGTTAATGTAACTGCCAAATGATGCACTGTGCAAAGAAAAACTTGTTATTTAAATGAAGGCAAAGCCAAACAGATGCCATGCCAATGAAATCAGCATTTCTGCCATATTATGGTACCATGTAGCCATTGGGGAATTCTTGACTCAAAGCCATGTTACCCTCTCTGCAAGAGTGAATCAAAGGTGGAAATCAACCTCAAAAGGATAAATGTCAAAGCTCAAAAGAAAACCTCATCCAGAATCTTAATACTAACTTCAAAACTATCTACCTTTATTGGGGATATAAGAGAGAAAATCATTTAGGACAAATCATCTATGAAAAAAGCAATGGTGCAACATATTAGGAGACTGAGACCATGGGGTAAGTGCCACAGCATTTATTGCTCTACCTCAGCTTCATTGTTTTGTGGCAACTTCAACAAAACATTTGTGACCAATACCTCAGGCCTATTTCCCTCCATCCTACACAGAAGGAGACCCAGAAGCTTCCTTCTGTCTTGGCAACAGTTGTGACTTGCTGGGGTGCAGTGGTGATGAGCGGAGGGAACGAGAAAGCAGGGATGGAGTGTCGGGAGAAAAGGATTTAGCAAAATTTGTGTTACTACAAAAGACAAATAATACTTTAAATATCCTGCACAGAATGTATTGCGTCCATTGTGACACTTCTGTCATTTCTTGTGGTATCCTTGCATCCTTTTACAGATTCTTCTTTAAGAGAATGTGTCATCTGGTCAAACAACATGGCCAAGTTCAATAGTCGAAAACGACTACGAATATTTCGGGCAGCAAAGGCATATAATACAGGATTGATACAACTGTTAATGAAAGTCAGAGCTCCAGTAAATTGGCATGCCAGTACAACAGGTAGCATTTAAAATGGTTTGGGTTTGGTTGGATGTCATCAGTGCAATGACTGAAATAAAATTTAAAATATGGTGAGGTGCCCAGCAGATGAAAAATATAATCACCACTCCACCAATCAACATCCCAGTTCTGTTCTCAGTAGGAAAACTCAAGTCTTTCACTTTCCTCCCAATGCAAAAGTAACAAATAGACACCACTGAAAAGGGAATTATAAAACCAACCACAATTTGTAAGAACATGTGTGAGATTTCCTGCTCATTGATGTCGAATTTGCCCTGCTGGCATTGCTCATGTCCATGTTCATCGACATTCACCACCTTGTTAACCAGCATTGGAACGGCAAGGAGAAAGGCCAGTATCCAAACAGCGAGCACGATCTTCCTGATTACCTTGTTTGTGCGCCATTGCAGGTTGGCAAACGGGTAGACGACAGCCATGAAGCGCTCGACACTCAGTGCAGTAATGAGAAAGATGCTTACGTACATGTTGCAACAACTGACATAGATCAGGATTTTACAAAATGATTTTCCAAAGGTCCAGCTGTGCAACAATGCATAGATCCACAGAGGCAAGGTGATCAGAACAAGCATATCGGCTATTGCCAGATTCAGGATCAGCAGCACAGTGGGGGATCTCTCCTTCTTCATAGCAAAAACTATAATCAAGATGACCATTGCATTTCCCAGTACTCCGAGGAGACAAGCCAGGCTCAGGATAATGCTCACCACTACAAGTTCAGGTCCTACAGATTCATCTGTCCCGTTGTTAATAGACCCCATTGCAACTGTCTTCAACTACTCGAAGGAAACAGATTGTTGTCTAGATTTCTGCAAGAGCTACTTCCTCATTTAAACAGGATGATGAAAAGTATTTCAAAAAGGTTGACAGCATCTCCTTTGTACAGTTGCCAGAGTTGTTCTAATTTTCGGGGGTCGATAGACTTTAGGAGCTCCTTTGACAGAAGTTGTGAAACTCATCAAGTAACAAAATTAATAGATTGCAATGGTGTGCTAAGGAACTATTATGTACAGACTAAATGTGATAACCTTAGAGTTGTCAATTATACAGAATAGGGAAGTCACAGATTGGATCTCTGATCAGAGTAGTGGCAGCAGTGTGACATTGCACCATTCCTCTCATCACATCAGTCCTTGTTTGGTTGAGAGCCTGTAATGCTATAGAGGCAGGTTCTCACTGGGATATTCAAATAACTTCATTACAGTGTGAATGTTAGCCTACTTGTGACGAATAAAAATAAACTTTAAAAACCCAGTTTTCCCTGGGTGCCTATAATATTTTGGCAACTTTAGCAGAGATGGGCAGTTTTTTGCAGGTCCAGGAATAGTTGCAGGCACTCTTTTGGAGGGTTCAACCCTCCACCCCGTGCCCCTTACAGTATAATTTGTCACTTTTTCACCAATGATTGCCACCGTTTTCAGATAACCCCGGGTCCCCCCCATCTCCAGCAGTGATCACCTTTGGGCCTTCTCAATTCATAGATTGCTATGGATTCTCCTTTCAAACTTCATGCTTCAGTCATCCACCCACCATCCTTAATTTGACAGCAGATGTGGAAGCTGTCATTTGGGAGGCTTCCTCATGTCAAGTTATTTGGCAGGCAAGCTGAAGCCAAGCACAGGATTCACATACGGCCCCACCAGAGACTGTCAACACTTACGAGAAAAATTATCAGTCGTATGTCTCCATCTCCTTGTTCTCCAGCAGAGGAAATCATTCTCTAGATCTTGTCTGTGGAATTCTTTTAGCTTTTTAAGGAACTCACTCATATCACTCCACAATCATTTACATGCAAATTTATGCAAGCTATCCTCATAATTTAATTGCCTAAACCTGATATCAATCTGTCACTCTCAGAGAAGAAAGATCTGAGTTCAAAAAATACCAATCCCTTCCCCCTCTGTATCACCATCCAAGAGATGTTCAGATGCAGGAGGCCCAATTTAAACTTTGTCTGAGTGAATAGGTTTTGAATGGGTTAAGATCAGACCCAAAGAACATGTGAAAACTAATCCCAGGAGCTCCACTCAACAGAACAGCAGCAGGAATCAAATTAGCTGTGAGTAGCATCTCACTCACTGATAGTTAATCAGTCAGTAGGATCAAAATCCTGCAACAATGAAGAAAAAACATCTTTGTGAACATTTTCTTTCTCCACAAATCCTGCCAAACCTTCTGAGTTCTTATAAGTGGAACACCTAATGGGGTGGTAAGATTTTTAAACCAGCGGACATTAAGGAACTGACAGAACTAGCAGCATTCACTTAAATGCTTTTAAAATAAGTTCATCAGCTAACAAGAAGTAATTTACACAGATGAGAGGCAATAATTAATTCAAACAAATGATTGTAAAATGCATACGCTGATAATTTGAATGTATTGTTTTTGATGTTGAGGAATATTATCCACTTTACTCAAAAAGTATTTTATCACAATGCATCATGTTAAAACTCATTAGGGCAAAGACATATTTCAAGAGAATATTTGAGCCTTGGAAATATGCAAGTTTTATCAGTAAAGTTTCAGATGGAAAGAACATACAGTACACAATCATATTTCATGAATAGGGTTTATTCACTGTCAGGACAGAATGGACTGCTGCTCAGATATGGTGTCGCAAGTTGGTCTGGTTAGACAGTGACCTTTAAGGGAATCCGTGAGAACATTAATTTGAACTCTCGGCTGAGCATCTTAGGCAATTAGGTCCCGGGAAATGGGGTCAGCCAAGACAGGAATCAGCTTCCACATTTCACAGATCAATAAAATACTGTTACGTTGAGGAGTGGAATGCAATTGGCTGAGATATTTGACAGATATTATTATTGATTTGTGTATCTTAAAGATGATTGATACTGAAAGGCAGGAATGACTGATAAGAAAAATCTATAACTGATCTGTTTTTGATTGTATACATTAGATCTATCGGAGAGGTGTTGCTGCTCTATGCCAGACGTACTTAACACTCAGTAAGTGCCATTTTACAGCGCTGTTAATGACCTCCTCCATCACTGATGATTGAGAGTAGACTAATGGGCTGGTAATTGCTCAGATTGCATTGGTCTTGCTCTTTCTGGACAGGACAGGCCTGGGTACTTTACCACATTGCTGGCAGGATGCCAATGTTGTTGGTGTACTGGAACAGTGTGGCTAGGGACACAACTAGTTCTGGAGCTCAAGTTGGCAGTGTTATTGTTGAAAAGTGTTCACTCCACCTCTCCACCGAACTCTCTAAGGTTCATGTGGTTCCAGTGTTTGAGCTGCTGGTGGAAAGCGTCAAATGAAGCGTTGATTTTCTTTCTCAGAAGTCACGCCTCTCTGAGTTTTGACCAGATCACAGTTCTTGATTCCTGAAAGTGGTTATGTACTAGGAAATGGTTTGGATAAGGGAAGATGGATGAAAAGCAGGAAGCACATACTTCCATCCTCTGCAATATGAGATTGTGTAATGAGAATGAAAAGGGGTTTGAGGGCTCACAGCCAAGCCTGGGATCAAGAATCCTGGGGTGGAAATCCCATGCCTTCTTTGCTGCCGGAATACCGGATGCTTTTGGCTGACAGCTGTCATTGCTCAGCAGTGTCATCAGCAGTTTTGTTAAAAGGTGTGAAACTTTTAAATGCTGATGTTCAGAGAAACCTGCCTGCACTCATACAAACAACAGAGAAATTTGACACGAAGGAGCTGCAATGCAATTAAAAAAGACAAAGGACATGTTTCCCTTTCTTGGATGATGACCAGAGCACAAAAATAGTAATTCTTGTGAGAGCTGTAAGTCACTTTGCTGAGAGCACACTTTTGTCATGTGTACAGTTTGGTTCCATATAAAAAGGATGCACTGCTTAAAATGAGAAGTGTATGAAATGACAAGCTAAATAAACTGGACCTATACTGTCTGTAATTTAGAAGAATGAAAGCTGAATTCAGTAATATGCACAAGGTTCTGATAGACACTGTAACAATCTGGATAAAGTCTGGGTCCATGGAGGTGTTCAATATGGCAGCATACTGATAGTCTAACTCTATAAAGGTTGTTAATTCAATACCACAAACCAAAAAGGAAATCAACAGTTTTAAAATTCAAAAACATTTTAACACGAACAAGAAACACTATGTTTCCTCTTTTTAACTTGCAGTTCTTTAATGCAGCAACAAAATCAGCATGGTGCAGAACTTAAGTCATTATTAAAATATAGAGTATGACTGTGATTGATAATTCTGGATATTTAAGTCACAATGAAATTGATTTACTCATAAGCAGGCTGCTTCTATGGATAATTTTGCATCAACAATCGATTCCTGATTGAATTTGAAGTTCCTCTGTTTTCTGTGCAGATTTCCCTATTTTCCCACAGGATAATGAACGGACTCCCTTCTCAACGGGATAAGTGTCAGAGGATGCAGAGGATCAACAAAAGCACCCAGTTATCCAATCATTGGAGGAGCTCTGACAGATCCTGCCCTCCTGAGTAAAGGAAAGGCAAAGTCACGAACAATAACCAGTAAGAGAGCACAATTCCATCCTGTCACTGTTATCTTATCCTTGATTCGCAGAGCTAAATGTTACCAGCACTAATGTAAGAATTGAAATATTAGTTACATTACAAATAAGTTGAACATTTCGATTGCAAACAAATGATAAAGGGGCTCTCTTACTGTTTGGTTAACGTAGTTACTGAATGATGCACTGCGCAAAAAGAAACTTGTTACTTTAATGAAGGCAAAGCCAAACAGACACCACGCCAATGAAATCAGGATTTCTGCCACACTATTGCACCATGTAGCCCTTGGAGATTCCCTCACTCAAAGCCATGTTACCCTCACTGCAAGAGAGAATCAGTGGTGGAAATCAACCTGAAAGGAACAAATGTTGAAGCTTGAAAGAAAACACCCTCCAGAATTTTAATATTAATTTCAAAATTATCTAACTTTATTGGGGATATAAGAGAGAAAATCATTTAGAGCAAATCCCCTATGAAAAAAGCAATGGTGCAACATATTAGGAGACTGGGACCATGGGGTAAGTGCCACACCACTGATCGCTCTACCTCAGCTTCATTGTTTTGTGGCAACTTCAACAAAACATTTGTGACCAATACCTCAGGCCTATTTCCCTCCATCCTACACAGAAGGAGACCCAGAAGCTTCCTTCTGTTTTGGCAACAGTTGTGACTTGCTGGGGTGCAGTGGTGATGAGCGGAGGGAACGAGAAAGCAGGGATGGAGTGTCGGGAGAAAAGGATTTAGCAAAATTTGTGTTACTGCAAAAGACAAATAATACTTTAAATATCCTGCACAGAATGCATCGCGTCCATTGTGACACTTCTGTCATTTCTTGTGGTATCCTTGCATCCTTTTACAGATTCTTCTTTAAGAGAATGTGTCATCTGGTCAAACAACATGGCCAAGTTCAATAGTCGAAAACGACTACGAATGTTCTGGGCAGCAAAGGCATATAATACAGGATTGATACAACTGTTGATGAAAGTCAGAGGTCCAGTAAATTGCTTGCCAGTACGACAGATAGTATTTAAAGTGGTTTGGGTTTGGTTGGATGTCATCAGTGCAATGACTGAAATAAAATTTAAAATATGGTGAGGTGCCCAGCAGATGAAAAATATAATCACCACTCCACCAATCAACATCCCAGTTCTGTTCTCAGTAGGAAAACTCAAGTCTTTCACTTTCCTCCCAATGCAAAAGTAACAAATAGACACCACTGAAAAGGGAATTATAAAACCAACCACAATTTGTAAGAACATGTGTGAGATTTCCTGCTCATTGATGTCGAATTTGCCCTGCTGGCATTGCTCATGTCCATGTTCATCGACATTCACCACCTTGTTAACCAGCATTGGAACGGCAAGGAGAAAGGCCAGTATCCAAACAGCGAGCACGATCTTCCTGATTACCTTGTTTGTGCGCCATTGCAGGTTGGCAAACGGGTAGACGACAGCCATGAAGCGCTCGACACTCAGTGCAGTAATGAGAAAGATGCTTACGTACATGTTGCAACAACTGACATAGATCAGGATTTTACAAAATGATTTTCCAAAGGTCCAGCTGTGCAACAATGCATAGATCCACAGAGGCAAGGTGATCAGAACAAGCATATCGGCTATTGCCAGATTCAGGATCAGCAGCACAGTGGGGGATCTCTCCTTCTTCATAGCAAAAACTATAATCAAGATGACCATTGCATTTCCCAGTACTCCGAGGAGACAAGCCAGGCTCAGGATAATGCTCACCACTACAAGTTCAGGTCCTACAGATTCATCTGTCCCGTTGTTAATAGACCCCACTGCAACTGTCTTCAACTACTCGAAGGAAACAGATTATTGTCTAGATTTCTGTAAGAGCTACTTCCTCATTTAAACAGGATGATGAAAAGTATTTCAAAAAGGTTGACAGCATCTCCTTTGTACAGTTGCCAGAGTTGTTCTAATTTTCAGGGGTCGATAGACTTTAGGAGCTCCTTTGACAGAAGATGTGAAACTCATCAAGTAACAAAATAAATAGATTGCAATGGTGTGCTAAGGAACTATTATGTACAGACTAAATGTGATAACCTTAGAGTTGTCAATTATACAGAATAGGGAAGTCACAGATTGGATCTCTGATCATAGTGGCAGCAGTATGACATTGCACCATTCCTCTCATCACATTGTTTGGTTGTTTGGTTGAGAGTCTGTAACACTACAGAGGCAGGTTCTCACTAGGATTTTCACCCTAATTACATTACAGTGTGAATGTTAGCCTACTTGCAACTAACAAAAATAAACTTTAAAAACCTAGTGTTCCCTGGGTGCCTATGTTAATTGGGCAACATTAGCAGAGATGGGCACAGTTTTTATGTGGTTCCAGGAGTAGTTGCAGGCACCCTTTTGGAGGGTTCAACCCTCCAACCCGTGCCCCTTACGGCATAATTTGTCACTTTTCACCAATGATTGCCTCTGTTTTCAGATAACCCCATGTCCCCCCCATCTCCAGCAGTAATCACCTGGTCCTTTGGCCTTCTCTCTGTAGATTGCTATGGATTCTCCTTTCAAACTGCATGCTTCAGTCATCTACCCACCATCCTTAATTTGACAGCAGATGTGGAGGCAGTCATTTGGGAGGCTTCCTCATGTCAAGTTATTGGGTAGGCAAGCTGAAGCAAAGCACAGGATCCACATACGGCCCCACCAGAGACTGTCAACACTTACGAGAAAAATTATCAGTCATATGTCTCCATCTCCTTGTTCTCCAGCAGAGGAAATCATTCTCTGGATCTCCTCTGTGGAATTAACATAGAACATAGAACACTACAGCACAAATAGGCCCTTCGGCCCACGAGTTGCGCCGATCACATCTATACCGACCAAGCCACAGACCTATCTATAATCCCCATCCCATTAGTTCCCATATACTCATCCAGAAGTCTTTTAAAAGACCCCAGCGAGTTTGCCTCTACCACCACCAACGTCAGCCAATTCCATTCACTCACCACCCTCTGAGTGAAAAACTTACCCCTAACATCCCCTCTGTATTTGCTTCCCAGCACCTTAAATCTGTGTCATTGCGTAGCGACCATTTCACCTGGGGAAATAGCCTCTGAGAATCCACCCTATCTATTCCTCTCAACATTTTGTAAACCTCTACCAACTCGCCTCTCAACCTACATCTCTCCAGGGAGAAGAGTCCCAGCTCCCTCAACCTATCTTCATAAGGCATGCCTCCCAATCCAGGCAACATTCTTGTAATCTCCTTTGCACTCTTTCAATCGCTTCCACATCCTTCCTATAGTGAGGCGACCAGAACTGCGCACAGTACTCCAGGTGGGGTCTGATAAGGGTCTTATAAAGCTGCATCATTACCTCCTGACTCCTAAACTCAATCCCTCGATTAATGAAGGCCAGTACACCATACACCTTCTTGACCACCTCCTCCACCTGCGAGGCCGATTTAAGAGTCCTATGGACCCAGACCCCAAGATCCTTCTGCTCTACAACACAGCTAAGACTCCTACCCTTGATATTGTACTCTTTCATCCCATTATTCCTGCCAAAATGGACCACTGCACATTTATCCACGTTGAAGTCCATCTGCCACTTCTCCGCCCAGTCTTGCATCCTGTTTATGTCCCACTGCAACTTTTGACATCCCTCCAGACCATCCACAACACCACCGACCTTTGTATCATGGGCAAACGTACTAACCCATCCCTCTACTTCCTCATCCAGGTCATTTATGAAAATGACAAACAACAAGGGTCCCAGAACAGTTCCCTGGGGCATTCCACTGGTGACCGACCTCCGTGCAGAAAAAGACCCATCCACAACCACTCTCTGCCTTCTGCCAGCAAGAACTCAGTAAGAATTTAGCAACACCAATTATTAATCCAACCGATTTATTTGATAGTAAAAAAGTGAGCTTTCAACACTCCCGTGTCTTCCTCAGGCAAGTGCAGTGTTCTGGTCTGCAATAGCAATTAATAATTGGTGTTGCTAAATTCTTACTGAGTTCTTACCACCCCAATCCAACGCCGGCATCTTTACATTCTGCCAGCAAGCCAGTTCTGGATCCACAAGGCCAAAGCCCCTTGGATCCCATGCCCTCTCGCCTTCTCAAGGAGTCTTGCATGTGGGACCTTATCAAACACCTTGCTGAAGTCCATGTACACCAGGTCCACCACTCTTCCTTCATCAATGTGTTCAGTCACATTTTCAAACAACTCCACTGGGCTCATAAGGCACGACCTGCCCTTGACAAAACCATGCTGACTATTTCTGATCATTCCAAACTTCTCCAAATGCTCATAAATCTTATCCCTCAGAAGTCTCTCCATCAGCTTACCAACCACTGAGGTCAGACTCACTGATCAGTAATTTCCGGACTATCCTTGTTCCTTTTCTTAAAAATAGGAACCACATCCACAATCCTCCAATCCTCCAGAACCTCTCCCATTTCCATGGACGACGCAAAGATCATTGCCAGCATTCTTTTAGCTTTTTAAAGAACTCACTCATATCACCCCACAATGATTTACATATAAATGTACGCAATCTACCCTCATAATTTAATCATCTAAACCCTGATATCAATCTGTCACTCTCAGAGAAGAAAGATCTGAGTTCAAAAAAATACCAATCCCTTCCCCCTCTGTATCACCATCCAAGAGATGTTCAGATGCAGGAGGCCCAATTTAAACTTTGTCTGAGTGAATAGGTTGTGAATGGGTTAAGATCAGACTCAAAGAACATGTGGAGACTAATCCCAAGAGCTCCACTCAACAGAACAGCAGCAGGAATCAAATTAGCTGTGAGTAGCATCTCACTCACTGATAGTTAATCAGTCAGTAGGATCAAAATCCTGCAACAATGAAGAAAAAACATCTTTGTGAACATTTTCTTTCTCCACAAATCCTGCCAAACCTTCTGAGTTCTTATAAGTGGAACACCTAATGGGGTGGTAAGATTTTTAAACCAGCAGACATTAAGGAACTGACAGAACTAGCAGCATTCACTTAAATGACTTTTAAAATAAGTTCATCAGCTAACAAGAAGCAATTTACACAGATGAGATGCAGTAATTAATTCAAACAAATGATTGTAAAATGCATACACTGATAATTTGAATGTATTGTTACTGATTTTAAGGAATATTATCCACTTTAGTCAAAAAGCATTTTACCACAAAGCATCATGGTAAAACTCATTAGGGCAAAGACATATTTCAAGAGAATATTTGGGTCTTGGAAATATGCAAGTTTTATCAGTAAAGTTTCAGATGGAAAGAACATACAGAACAGTTAATCATATTTCATGAATAGGGTTTATTCACTGTCAGGATAGAATGGACTGCTGCTCAGATATGGTGTCGGAGTTGGTCTGGTTAGACAGTGACTTTCAAGGGAATCTGTGAGAACATTTATTTAAACTCTGGCTGAGTGTCTTAGGCTACTAGGCCATGGGAAATGGGGTCAGCCAAGACAGGAATCAGCTTCCAAAATTCACAGATCAATAAAATACTGTTACGTTGAGGAGTGGAATGCAATTGGCTGCGATCAGACTACATTATACAAGGTTGATCCTTCTCTGCAGCACAGTGACTATGATTGTAATACTACATTCTGCACCCTCTTTTCTTCTCCACCATTCTATGAATGGCATGCTTTGTACAGCGCACAAGAAACAATACTTTACATTATACGCCAATGACTATAAAATTCAAATCAAAATGTATTATCAACATAAGACAAGCATGTGTGCGTGTATTTTGCTAACTAATTTTGAACAAATGTTTAAGTCTGTAAGAGAAATATTGCTTGGAATATTGATTGGAACTATTAGTAATAGGATAGCAGTTTAGGATTGTATCTTGCCATGTTTAAATACTATTCAATTGTTAAACACTAGGTTAATCCATGTGCTATCGTTAAACTGCATTGCTAAATAAAGTTTGTTTTGATAAAGTTTCTAGTTTGTCAGTAGAATTGTGCCTGGAGTGAAACAACTTATCTTCACATCAATGTAATGTTGGGGTCTAGTCTGGCTTTATAATGTACCTTAGGGTTTCTGATCTGGTACGCTAACATACACATCAACACTTTTTGCCTTAACAATGCAATTATGCTGTAATCTGTGACAGTATTTATTATTCTAACACAATAAATAAAGTGGGATGTATTAAGGAATAGTTTCAATTAGATGAAATCTTATTGCAGGACCATGCTGAACTAGATCAAACAATAAACTAGATGTTTGTATAACACCGAATTCCATTACAAGTGAAAGCACATCTTCAAAAATAAAGACAAGGAGCCATGGTATAAATTACACAGAAATTTATTTACTTGCTCTTGTTGGCATCACAATAAAAATGATGCTCAAATATTATTTTTTCTCCTCAAAGCTGCAGCTTTGTCAAATGAGGCTTTCCATGTACTTTATGTTTCAGTTTAAAAGCTATATTATCTCATAAATCTCTGTTGTACTTTCACGCCGTGTGAGAACAAAAGAATTGCATTTATATTTCACCTTTCATAACATCACGAAGCTGCAAAGCACATTCCAGCTGATGAAGCAATTAGCAAAGACAGTCACCAATATAATGAGGAAATGAGACAGCCCCTCCAGTGCACAGCAAACTCCCAAAATTAGCTATGAGGTAAACGGGCAGGTAATCTGCGTTAGTGATTTAGGTTGATGATAATTATTGAACTCTCCAACTCTTTGTAATCAAATAATGGGCTGGAGAATCTGCGAAGGAGGGCAATTCCTTAATTTACATTTCATACGATCCCTCTGACAATGCAACACAATTTCCGTACTTCACTGAAGCATCAGCCGAGATTTCATGCTGTGGAAATCTCAATCACAATCACTGAGCCACTACCCTCACACACAAAGGAGATGGCACAGTGGTTATCACTGTTGTTTCACAGAGCCAAGGATCCAGGTTCAATTCTCGCCTTGGGTGACTGTCTATGTGGAGTTTGCATGTTGTTCTATTCTCTGCATGTGTTACCTCTGGGGTGGGCTTGGGTGAGATGCCCTTTTAGTGAGTCAGTGCAGATATGATGAGCTGAATAGCCTCGTTCTGCACTGTAGAGAATGTATGGTTGTGGTCTATGAATAAGTTGCCTGAATTAACTCTTTGTTGTCATTTCATGCCGGCAGCATGTGTTGAAATATAAACTAATGCTGACATACAGTAATGGCCTGTATTCTGAGGAAATTTTCTTTCATCCTGATTATAAATCTGTTTTCCTTGAACGCTCCATTTTGTTTGTGAACGTTGTATATAGACCTTGTGTGAAGCTAGTGTTGAACTTGCAGGGGCCCTGGCAGACAAATTTAAAATGTCAATATTCACGGGCTAGGTGCCGGATGATTGGAGGGTGGCTCATGTTGTTCCATTGTTTAAAAAAGGTTCCAAAAGAAATCCAGGAAATTACAGGCCAGTAAATTTGACGTTAGTGGTTGGCAAGTTATTGGAAGGTGTGATAGGGAAAGGATCTACAAATATTTGAATGGATACAGACTGATTAGGGAGAGTCAACATGGCTTTGTTCGTGATAGGTCATGTTTGATCAATCTATTAGAGTTTTTTGGGAAGGTCACCAGGAAAATGGATGAAGGGAAGGCAGTGGATGTTGTCTACCTGGATTTCAGCAAGGCCTTTGACAAGATTCCTCATGGGAGATTATTTAGGAAGGTTCAGTCATTAGGTATAGATGGGGAGATAGTAAATTGGATTAGACACTGGCTCAATGGAAGAAGCCAGAGAGTGGTTGTGGAGGATTGCTTCTGTGAATGGAGGCCTGTGACGCAGGGATCGGTGTTGGGTCCATTATTGTTTGTCATCTATATCAATGATCTGGATGATACTGTGGTAAACTGGATCAGCAAATTTGCTGATGATACAAAGATTGAAGGTGTAGTGGACAGTGAGGAAGGCTTTCAAAGCTTGCAGAGGGACTTGGACCAACTAGAAAAATGGGCTGAAAAATGGCAGATGGAGTTTAACGCAGACAAGTGTGAGATACTTTGGAAGGACAAACCAAAGTAGAACATACAGGCTAAATGGTAGGAGTCTGAAGAGTGCAGTTGAAAGATGGATCTGGGAATACAGGTACAGAATTCCCTAAAAGTGACATCACAGGTGGATAGGGTCATAAAGAGTGCTTTTGGTACACTGGCCTTTATAAATTGGAGTAATGAGTATAAAAGTTGGAGTGTAATGGTCAGGTTATATAAGGTGAGGCAAAATTTACAGTATTGTGTACAGTTTTGGTCATCTAGTTACAGGAAGGATGTAAATAAGGTTGAAAGAGTGCAGAAAACGTTAACAAGGGTGTTGCCAGGACTTGAGAAGCTGAGTTACAGAGAGAGATTGACTAGAGAAGGAGTTTATTCCCTGGAGCATAGAAGAATGAGGGGAGATTTGATAGAGGTATATAAGATTTTGATGGATATAGATAGAATGAATGCAAGCAGGCTTTTTCCACTGAGGCTGGGGGAGAAAAAAAAAACTGGAAGGCATGGGTTAAGGGTGAAAGGAGAAAAGTTTAAAGGGAATATTGGAGGGGGGGTGGGCTTCTTCACGCAGTCAGTGGTGTGAGCGTGGAATGAGCTGCTGAATAAAGAGGTAAATGCAGGGTCACTTTCAATTTTTAAGAAAAACTTGGACGGGTTCATGGATGAAGAGGGGTGTGGAGGGATGTGGTTCAAGTGCAGGTCAGTGAGGCGAGCCAAAAAATGGTTTGGCACAGACAAGAAGGGTCAAAAAGGCCTGTTTCTGCGCTGTAATTTTCTATGGTTCTATCGTTCTATGAATAATTAGCACAGAGGATTAGTTGTCTCATTGGCAAAACAGGTAACAATTATCATTACGATCCGTATACAAATACAAACACTCTACCAAAGATTTCAGTATTGTTGCATTAGAATTCATCCGAGTAATTACACATTTAATGTAATATAAGGCAATGATTAACCTAACATAATAAAGTCTGGATCCATGGAGGTATTCAATATGGCAGCATACTGATAGTCTAAGTCTAAAAAGGCTGTTACTTTAATGCCACAAACCAAAAAGGAAATCAGCTGTTTTAAAGTTCAAAAACATTTTAACGGGAAAAAGAAACACTGTTTACTCTTTTTAACTTGCAGTTCTATAATGCAGCAACAAAATCAGCACGGTGCTAATCTAAGTCATTACTAAAATATAAAGTATGAACGTGATTGATAATCCTGGATGTTTAAGTCACAATGAAAGTGAGTTACTCATAAAAAGGCTGCTTGTATGATTAGTTTTGCGCAACCATCGATTCCTGACTAATTTGACGTTCCTCTGTTTTCTATGCAGAATTCCCTATTTTCCCATGGGACAATGAATGGACAATCCTTCCTCGCGGGATAAGTGTCAGACGATGCACTCAATCAACAAAAGCATCCAGTTATCCAGTCATTGGAGGAGCTCTGACAGATCCTGCCCTCCTGAGTAAAGGAAAGGCAAAGTCACAAAGCAATAATCAGTAGGAAAGCATAATTCCATCCTATCACTGTAACTTCATCCTTGATTCGCCGAGCTAAATGTTACCAGCACTAATGTAAGAATTGAAATATTAGTTACATTGCAAATAAGATTGAACACTCCAATTGCAAACAAATGATAGAAGGGCTCTCTTACTGTTTGGTTAATGTAACTGCCAAATGATGCCCTGGGCAAATGATGCCCTGTTATCTAAATGAAGGCAAAGCCAAACAGACACCACGCCAATGAAATCAGGATTTCTGCCACACTATTGCACCATGTAGCCCTTGGAGATTTCCTCACTCAAAGCCATGTTACCCTCACTGCAAGAGTAAATCAATTGTGGAAATCAACCTGAAAGGAACAAATATCGAAGCTTGAAAGAAAACTCCCTCCAGAATTTTAATACTAACTTCAAAATTATCTAACTTTATTGGGGATATAAGAGAGAAAATCATTTAGGGCAAATCATCTATGAAAGAAACAATGGTGCAACATATTAGGAGACTGGGACCATGCAGTAAGTGCCACACTACTTATTGCTCTATCTGTTTCATTGTTTGCGGCAACTTCAACAAAAGGGGGTGAACATTTGTGATGATTATTTCAGGCTTATTTCCCTCCATCCTACACAGAAGGAGACCCAGAAGCTTTCTTCTGTCTTGGCAACAGTTTGACTTGCTGGGGTGTAGTAGTGATGGGAGGAGGGAACGTGAAGGCAGGGATGGAGTGTTGGGAGATAACGATTTAGCAAAATTTGTTTTACTGTAAAAGACAAATAATACTTTAAATATCGTGCAGAGAATTTATCGTATCCATTGTGACACTTCTGTCATTTCTTGTGGTATCCTTGCTTCCTTTTACAGATTCTTCTTTAAGAGAATGTGTCATCTGGTCAAACAACATGGCCAAGTTCAATAGTCGAAAACGACTACGAATATTCCGGGCAGCAAAGGCATATAATACAGGATTGATACAACTGTTAGTGAAAGCCAGAGGTCCAGTAAATTGCTTGCCAGTACGACAGATAGTATTTAAGGTATTCAACGTGGTTTGGTCGGATGTCATCAGTGCAATGACTGAAATAAAATTTAAAATATGGTGAGGTGCCCAGCAGATGAAAAATATAATCACCACTCCACCAATCAACATCCCAGTTCTGTTCTCAGTAGGAAAACTCAAGTCTTTCACTTTCCTCCCAATGCAAAAGTAACAAATAGACACCACTGAAAAGGGAATTATAAAACCAACCACCATTTGTAAGAACTTGTGTGAGATTTCCTGCTCATTGATGTCGAATTTGCCCTGCTGGCATTGCTCATGTCCATGTTCATCGACATTCACCACCTTGTTAACCAGCATTGGAACGGCAAGGAGAAAGGCCAGTATCCAAACAGCGAGCACGATATTCCTGATTACCTTGTTTGTGTGCCATTGCAGGTTGGCAAACGGGTAGACGACAGCCATGAAGCGCTCGACACTCAGTGCAGTGATGAGGAAGATGCTTACGTACATGTTGCAACAACTGACATAGATCAGGATTTTACAAAACGGTTCTCCAAATGTCCAGCTGTGCAACAATGCATAGATCGAAAGAGGCAAGGTGATCAGAACAAGCATATCGGCTATTGCCAGATTCAGGATCAGCAGCACAGTGGGGGATCTCTCCTTCTTCATAGCAAAAACTATAATCAAGATGACCATTGCATTTCCCGGTACTCCGAGGAGACAAGCCAGGCTCAGGATGATGCTCGCCACTACACGTTCAGGTCCGAAAGATTCATTTGTCCCATTGTTAATCAACTCCATTGCAGCTGTCTTCAACTCTTTGAAGCAAACAGTTTGTTTTCTAGATTTCTGCAAAAGCTACTTCCTCATTTAAACAGGATGACGAAAAGTATTTCAAAAAAACACTGATCATATCTCCTTTGTACAGCTGCCAGAGTTGTTCTAATTTTCGGGGGTCAATAGACTTTAGAAGTTCCTTTAACAGAAAGTGTGAATCTCATCAAATAACAAAGTAAATAGACTTTCTTGTACAGAGTGCTATGAAAGTAATATGAACAGACTAAGTGTGATAATCTTAGAGTTATCAATTATACAGAATATGGAAGTCACATATCAGTTCTCTGTTCAGGATAGTGGCAGCAGTGTGGCATTGATGTGATGGCATCCCATCACATCAGTCCTTGTTTGGTTGAGAGCCTGTAACCTGGGTGCCTATGTTATTTGGGCAACGTCGGCAGACATGGGCACAGTTTTTATGTGGGTCCAGGAATAATTGCATGCACTCTTTTGGAGGGTTCAACCCTTCACCACGTGCGCCTTACGGCATAATTTGTCACTTTTTCACCAACAATTGCCTCCGTTGTCAGATACTGTCAACACTTCGAAGAAAATTATCAGTCGTATGTCTGCATCTCCTTGTTTTCCAGCAGAGGAAATCATTCTCTAAATCTCCTCTGCAGAATTCTTTTAGCTTTTTAAAGAACTCACCCGTATCACCCCACAATCATTTACATATAAATTTATGCAATCTACCCTAATGTGGTCAATCTAATGTGGTCAAGAAGGCGTACGGTGTACTGGCCTTCATTAATCGAGGAATAGACTTCAGGAGTCAGGAGGTAATGATGCAGCTCTATAAGACTCTTGTCAGACCCCAGTTGGAGTATTGTGCGCAGTTCTGGTCGCCTCATTATAGGAAGGATGTAGAGGCTATTGAGAGGTTCAGAGGAGATTTACAAGGATGCTGCCTGGATTGGGAGGCAGGCCTTATGAAGATAGGTTGAGGGAGCTGGGACTCTTCTCACTGGAGAGACGTAGGTTGAGAGGCGACCTGATAGAGGTTTATAAAATATTGAGAGGAATAGATAGGGTGGACTCTCAGAGACTATTTCCCCGAGCTGAAATGGTCACTACGAGAGGACACAGATTTAAGGTGCAGGGAAGCAAATACAAAGGAGATGTCAGGGGTAGGTTTTTCACTCAGAGGGTGGTGAGTGAATGGAACCGACTGCCGTCGGAGGTTGTTGAGGCAAACTCACTGGGGTCTTTAAGAGACTTCTGGATGAGTATATGGAAAAGAATAGGATAGGGGGTTATAGGTAGGTCTGTGGATTGGTAGATGTGATCGGCGCAACTCGTGGGCCGAAGGGCCTGTTTGTGCTGTATTGTTCTATGTTCTATGTTCTACCCTCATAATTTAATCACCTAAACCCTGATATCAATCTGTCACTCTCAGAGTAGAAAGATCTGAGTTCAAAAAATACCAATCCCTTCCCCCTCTGTATCACCATCCAAGAGATGTTCAGATGCAGGAGGCCTAATTTAAACTTTGTCTGAGTGAATAGGTTGTGAATGGGTTAAGATCAGACTCAAAGAACATGTGGAGACTAATCCCAGGAGCTCCACTCAACAGAACAGTAGCAGGAATCAAATTAGCTGTGAGTAGCATCTCACTCACTGATAGGTAATCAGTCAGTAACATCAAAATCTTGTAACAGTGAAGAAAAAACATCTTTTGCTTTCTCCACAAATCCTGCCAAACCTTCTGAGTTCTTATAAGTGGAACACCTAATGGGGTGGTAAGATTTTTAAACCAGCAGACATTAAGGAACTGACAGAACTAGCAGCATTCACTTAAATGACTTTTAAAACAAGTTCATCAGCTAACAGGAAGCAATTTACACAGATGAGATGCAATAATTAATTCAAATAAATGATTGTAAAATGCATATACTGATAATTTGAATGTATTATTGTGGATATTAAGGAATATTATCCACTTTAGTCAAAAAGCATTTTACCACAAGACATTATGGTAAAAATCATTACAGCAAAGACATATGTCAAGAGAATATTTGGGCCTTGGAAATATGCAAGTTTTATCAGTAAAGTTTCAGATGGAAAGAACATACAGAACACAATCATACTTTATGATGAACTGGTGCTCAGGTGTGTGTCACAAGATGGTCTGGTTAGACAGTGACCTTTAAGGGAATCCGTGAGATCATTAATTTGAACTCTGGGCTGAGCATCTTAGACTACTAGGTCCCGGAAAATGGGGTCAGCCAAGACAGGAATCAGCTTCCAGATTTCACAGATCAATAAAATACCGTTATGTTGAGGAGTGGAATGCAATTGGCTGAGGTATTTGACAGGTATTATTATTATTGATTTGTGTATTTTAAAGATGATTGATACGGAAAGGCAGGAATGACTGATAAGAAAAATCTATAACTGATATGTTTTTGATTGTATACATTAGATTCATCAGAGAAGTGTTGCCGCTCTATGTCAGACGTAGTTAACGCTCATTAAGTGCCATTTTACAGTGCTGTTCATGACCTCCTCCAACACCGATGATTGAGAGTAGACTAATGGGCTGGTAATTGCTCAGGTTGCATTGGTCTTGCTCTTGCTGGATAGGACAGACCTGAATAAATTACTACATTGCTGGCAGGATGCTCGTGTTGCTGGTGTACTGGAACAGCGTGGCTAGGGACACAACTAGTTCTGGAGCACAAGTCTTTAATGCCATTGTTGAAATCTTCTCAGGACCCATACCATTTGCAGTATGGAGTACATTCAGCCATTTCTTGATATACGTGGAGAAAATCAGATTGGCTGAAAACTGGTATCTGTGATACTGGCGACTGATACCAATGTCTGCAGCATGGCTGACAGAAAGCTGCTGCTGATTGGCAACTGGGAAGATGGTAGATAGCATCACATTTACTCAGCTCTGGGTCTACAGAACTCAACTTTGAACTGTATACCTTGTATTGGGTGCAGTAATCTGGACTGGCTGATTACTGGCAGTATTAGGTTCACAAATGCTGTCATATTGAGTGGCGGAGCAGTTTGTTGCAGCAGAGAGTTACCAATGCTTTATTTAATCTGGAATCCTCACATTTGTTCTTTCACAGTGACTGCAAGCTCTCTAGTTGGCCTGCCAAGTTCCCAATAAAGGAGCACAACAATGAGTTTCTTTTTGTACATTGTCCAATGGTATTCCCCTCCTTACCTCTGCTGCTCACTCTCCAGGAAACTGGCAAATGCACCTTCCTTTATCTCGGGCTTTACTGCAGCCTACCCATGGCCTGTAATTCACCAGGTGCTCATTCCACCTCCAAACTCAACTCTCTAAGGTTCACATGGGTTCCAGTGTCTGAGCTGCTGGTGGAAAGTGTCAGATGAAGTGTTGATGTTTCTTTCTCAGAAGTCACCTCTTCTGCTGAGTTTTGACCAGATCACAGTTGTTGGCTCACTGAATTTGTCACGTACTAGGGAAAGGGAAGTGGAAAGATGGATGAAAAGCAGGAGGTGCACGGTTCCATCACCTGCAGCATCAGATTGTGTAATGAGAACGAAGAGGGGTTTGAGGGCTCACAGCCACACCTGGGATCAAAGACCCTGGGGCAGAAATCCCATCCTTTCACTGCTGCCGATATATCAGAGGCTGACAGCTGTCATTGCTCAGCAGAGTCACTAGCAGGATATTTTGTTAAAAGGTGTGAAATTTTTAAATGTTGATGTTCAGAGAAACCTGCCTGCACTCATACAAGCAACAGAGAAATTTGGCATGTGGGAACTGCGATGCAATTAAAAAAGACAAAAGACATGTTTCCCTTTCTTGGATGATGACCAGAGCACAAAAATAGTAATTCTTGTGAGAGCTGTAAGTCACTTTGCTGAGAGCAGACTTTTGTCATGTGTGCAGTTTGGTTCCAAAACTAAAGGATGCACTGCAGTGGAGGCAGCACCGTGAAGGATCAGCAGATAGTGCTTGAAATGAGAAGCTAAATAAACTGGATTTATACTCTCTGTAATTTAGAAGAATGAAAGCTGAATTCAGTAATACATACAAGGTTTTGAAGGAGCTAACCAGGATAGACACTGAAATAGATGTTGAATCACCTCCAGACTCCAGAAAGCCTATCCACCATCTACAAGGCACACGTTAGATGTGTAATGGAATACTCTCCATTCGCCTGGATGAGTGCGTCTCCAACAACACTCAAAAAAACTCAACACCATTCAGGACAAAGCAACCTACTTGATTGCTACTCCTGCCTAAGACATTCAATCAATACACCATTGACAAATAGTGGAGCCATGTTTATTGTCAGCAAGACACATTGATGGAATTTACTAATGTTTTTTAAGCAGCAGCTTCCATCCCCATGACCACCACCACACAGAAGCACAGGAGAAGCAAATACCTAGGAACTCCACCACCTGGAGGTTCACCTTTAAATCATTCACCATCCTGACTTAGAAATATCTCACTGTTCCTTCACCATCCCTGGGTCAAAATTCTGATATTCCCTCCCTCACAGCACTGTGGGTGCACTTACACTAAGGAACTGCAATGATTAAAGAACGAGGGTCAACACCACCTTCTGAATAACAACTATGTATGTGCAATAAATGCTGGTGCAAATAGCGACACCCATACCCTATCAATGCATGGAGTACCGCCTCAGGAAAAGGGATCAGTTTTAAGATTGAAATGAGGAGAAATGTCTTCATTAAGAGGGTTGTGGATTCCCTATTCTTTAAGGCTGAGATAATAGAGACTGAGATATTTGACTTCTCAGGGAATCAAGCGATATAGAGAGAGGTTGGGGAATTTGAGGTAGAAAATCAGCCATGATCATATTGCAAGACAGAGCACGATTGAGCTGCTGAATGATCTCCTTTTTGCTCATTTTATTTACATTCTTATTTTCATGCCTTTTCTAGTGAAATTCTAGTGAAAAGCTTAACATTTACCAGAAATATAAAACAGTTGTGACAGGAAGAAGAACTGTAAGGTGAAAAGTGAGTTTGCAGCAAAGGGATGGAGTAGACAAGTGAAGCGTTTGATTTTCCTGGTCCTGGAAAGGTAAACTGGGAGGTAGGAGAGTCTGGAAAATAGCTGGCAGCCATGTTAGGACAGCTCCATAATACAGTTCCACTGTGGAGGATGTTTCCTGATAGTGGGATTGGATTTTGAGCAGCCAATTTTAGTGATGTATGTGATTACACTGTGTTATTTTGCCATCAATATTTTTAAGGTAGGGTTACTTTAAGAGGCAGTGTTTTGTTCCATGAGTTGATTTGTAGGAGTAACATGCAGCAGATCCTAAGAATGAAGGTTACTAACTGATTTTAGCTTGGATTATGTTACTTTCTAGATTTAATGGAACTTTTGTTTACTTAAGTTCTCCTGGATTTTCAGACTAGTTATGCAGAGTCCTGTCATTTTAGTCAGGTTGATTAAAAGGGACAGAATCATGTGGTTAACAGGAGGAATTAAGCTCAAAAGAAGGGACAGTTTCAATTTCATTTCAAACTAGTGCAGTTGCTGCCTGGAACTGGTGGAAGAGAGAATTGTCTCTCTGTATCTCTCTCTTCAGAGGCTTTCTAAAAGCTCGAAAAGCTCAGTAGCTCTAGTAGACCAGTCCATCACACAAGCCAGTTCTCATCCATTGACTCTGTCTGCACTTCCCACTGCCTCAGGAAAGCAGCCAGTATAATCAAGGACCCCAAGTTTTCCAGACATATTTTCTTTCACCTTCTTCCATTGGAAACAAGATACAAAAGTCTGAGATCTCACTCCAACTGACTCAAGAACAGCTCCTTCCTTGCTACAATCAGACTTATGAATGAACCTACATTATATAAGATTGATTTTTCTCTACATCATAATAACTATGATTGTAATATACATTCTGCACCTTCTTTTTTCTCCACCATATATTCTATGAATCGTATGCTTTGTATAGTGCACAAGAAACAATAATTTACATTATATACCAATACATGTGATAATAAAAAGTCAAATCAGAACGTACTGTTAACCTAAGGTAAGCATGTATGCATGTGAACAAAGAACAAAGAACAAAACAGCACGGGAAACAGGCCCTTCGGCTCAACGAGCCTGTGCCGCCACCCCGATGTTCCCACCTCTACCCATGATCCCTGTCTATGTTTATAGATCTATGGATTGAAACCAAATTTGAGACAATTTAGGGAAAATTTGTTCTGCCAATTAGCCTAAGAGCACATCTTTGGGATGTGGGAGGAAACAAGAGCACCCGGAGAAAACCCACACAAGCACGGGGAGAATGCGCAAACTCCCACAGGCACAGGCCCAAATCCCTGTATCTGCATAGCACAGCGATAGTCACTGAGCTGTCGTGTTGCCCATCAAATGGTCCAGTTCAAGCGTACACTAACGACATGAAGCACTAGGATACTCTCAAAAAAAATCCAAGAACAGCCCTCTCACGACCCATTGCGTGTATGCCCCTTGTTAGACAACAAGGTGGACCAAAGCACCTGTAGGATAAAAACAAGTACATCAATATCATCATCTATTTACACACTTCCCAGGGGCTCATGCTCTCTATTTTAAATCAGTTTTCTATACCCCTCCATTCCCATTCTGTTCATGTGCCCATCTAAGTATTTCTTAAATAACTCCAGAGTGCCTGCCTCCACCACTTTACTTGGCAGCGCATTCCATACCCCCACCACCCTCTGTGTGAAAAAACTCCCTCTAACATCCAAATTATACCTTACCCCCCTCACCCTAAGCCCGTGACCCCTCGTGCTATTTGATTCCATCCTAGGAAAAAGCTTAACCCTGTTTACTCTATCTATACCCCTCATAATCTTGTACACCTCTATTAGATCTACTCTAAGTCTACGTCTTTCTAAGGAAAACAGTCCCAATTTGCCTAACCTCTCCTCGTAACTCAGACCTTCCATACCAGGCAGCATCCTGGTAAACCTCCTCTGCACTCTCTCCAGAGTCTCCACGTCCTTCCGGTAGTAAGGCGACCAGAACTGGACGCAGTATTCCAAATGAGGTCTAACCAACATTTTACACAACTGCAACATTAAAGGCCAGCTCTTGTACTCTACACCCCTTCCTATAAAGGCTAGCGTACCATATGCTTTCTTCACAACCTTCTCCACCTGCGCTGCCACCTTCAGGAATTTGTGCACCTGCACGCCCAGGTCCCTCTGCGTTTCTATACTCTTAATAGGTCTACCCTTTATCATATACCTCCCCGCTACATTTTTTCTCCCAAAATGTATCACCTTGCATTTATCAGGATTGAATTCCATCTGCCATCTATCTGCCCAAGCTACCAGCCTATCTATGTCCTACTGCATTGCCTGACAATGCTCCTCACTATCTGCAAGTCCAGCCATCTTTGTATCGTCTGCAAACTTGCTGATCACACCACTTACTCCCTCTTCCAAGTCATGTATATATATTACAAATAGAAGAGGTTCCAGTACTGAGCCCTGCGGCACAGCACTAGTGACCAACCTCCAGCTAGAAAAACACCCTTCCACTATTACTCTCTATCTCCTATTACTAAGCCAGTTACTTATCCATCTAGCTACTTGTGCTTTGCTAACTAATTTTGAACAGAGGTTTAAATCTATATTGCTTGATTGGAACTATTATTTACAGGGAAGCAGTTAAGAATTGTATCTTGCCATGTTTAAACACTGTTCAATTGTTAAACATTAGGTTAACTTATTTGTTGTCGTTAAACTGCATTGCTAAATAAAGTTTATTTTGATAAAGTTTCTAGTTTGAATCGTGCCTGGAGTGAAACAACTTATCCTCACATCAATGCAATGTTGGGGCCTAGTCTGGCTTCATAATGTACCTTGGGGTTTCTGATCTGGTATGCTGATAAACACATCAACACGTACTGCCTTAACAATGCAATTATGCTATAATCTGTGACAGTATTTATTATTCTAACACAATAAATAAAGGGGGGCATATTAAGGGACAGGTTGTCTTAGCTGCAATCTTATTGCGGGACCATGCTGCATTGGATCAAACGATAAGCTAAATGTTTTGATAACACCAAATTCCATTACAAGTGAAAGCACATCTTCAAAAAAAATGACAAGAAGCAATGGTATAAATTACACAGAAATTTATTTACTTGCTCTTGTTGGCATCACAATAAAAATGATGCTCAAATTTTATTTTTTCTCCTCAAAGCTGCAGCTTTGTCAAATGAGGCTTTCCACATATTTTACACTTCAGTTTAAAAACTATATTATCTCTTCAATCTCTAGTGTGCCTTCATGCCATTTGAGAACAAAAGAATTGCATTTATATTCCATCCTTCATGAAATTAGAATGCTGCAAAGCACATTCCAGCTGATGAAGCAATTAGCAAAGACAGTCACCAATTTAATGAGGAAATGAGACAGCCCCTTTTAACACACAGCAAACTCCCAAAATTAGCTAAGAGATAAACGACCAGATAATCTGCCTCAGTGATTTAGGTTGATGACAATTATTGAACTCCCCAACTCTTTGTGATCAAACAAAGGGCTGGAGGATCTGAGAAGGAGAACAACTCACTTTTCATACGATCCCTCTGACAATGCAACACAACGTCCGTACTCCACCGAAGCATCAGCCGAGATTGCATGCTATGGAAATCTCAATCACAATCACTGAGCCACTACCCTCACACACAAAGGAGATGGCACAGTGGTCTATTTGTAATATATATAAATGACTTGGAAGAGGGAGTAAGCAGAGTGATCAGCAAGTTTACAGACGATACAAAGATGGCTGGACTTGTGGATAGTGAGGAGCATTGTCAGACGATGCAGCAGGACATAGATAGGCTGGTAGCTTGGGCAGATAGATGGCAGATGGAATTCAATCCTGATAAATGTGAGGTGTTGCATTTCAGGAGAAAGAATGTAGGGGGGAGGTATATGATAAAGGGTAGACTTATTAAGAGTATAGAAATGCAGAGGGACCTGGGGGTGCAGGTGAACAAGTCTGTGGAGGTGGCAGAGCAAGTTGAGAAGGTTGTGAAGAAAGCATATAATATGTTAGCCTTTATAGGAAGGGGTATAGAGTACAAGAGCTGGCCTTTAATGTCGCAGTTGTATAAAACGTTGGTTAGACCTCATTTGGGATACTGCGTCCAGTTCTGGTCCCCCTACAACTGGAAGGACGTGGAGAGTCTGGAGAGAGTGCAGAGGAGGTTTACCAGGATGCTGCCTGGTATGGAAGGTCTGAGTTACGAGGAGAGGTTAGGCAAATTGGGACTGTTTTTCTTAGAAAGACATAGACTTAGAGGAGATCTAATAGAGATGTACAAGATTATGAGGGAAATAGATAGAGTAAACAGAGTTAAGCTTTTTCCTAGGATGGACTCGAAGGGCACAAGGGGTCACAGGCTTAGGGTGAGGGGGGTAAGATATAATTTGGAGGCTAGAGGGGGTTTTTTCACACAGAGGGTGGTGGGGGTGTGGAATGCGCTGCCAAGTAAAGTGGTGGAGGCAGGCACTCTGGAGTTATTTAAGAAATACTTAGATGGGCACCTGAACAGAATGGGAATGGAGGGGTATAGAAAACTGATTTAAAATAGGGATCATGAGCCTTGGGAGTCCCTGGGAAGTGTGTACATAGATGATGATATTGATGTACTTGTTTTTATCCTACAGGTGCTTTGGTCCACCTTGTTGTCTAACAAGGGGCATACATGCGATGGGTCATGAGAGGGCTGCTTTTGGATTTTTTTCGGGAGTATCCTAGTGCTTCACGTCGTTAGTGTACGCTTGAACTGGACCATTTGATGGGCAACACGACAGCTCAGTGACTATCACTGTGCTGTGCAGATACATGGATTTGGGTCTGTGCCCGTGGGAGTTTGCGCATTCTCCCCGTGCTTGCGTGGGTTTTCTCTGGGTGCTCCGGTTTCCTCCCACATCCCAAAGATGTGCTTTTAGGCTAATTGTCACAACAAATTCTCCCTAAATTGTCTCAAATTTGGTTTTTAATTCATAGATCTATAAACATGGACAGGGATCGCGGGTATTCAATATGGCAGCATACTGATAGGCCTAACTCCATAAAGGTTGTTACTTCAATACCACAAACGAAAGAGGAAATCAGCAGTTTTAAAGTTCAGAAACATTTTCATGGGAAAAAGAAACATTGTGTTTACTTCTTTTAATTTGCAGTTCTATAACGCAGCAACAAAACCGGCATGGTATACATCTTAAGTCATTATTAAAATGTAAAATATTAATGTGATTGATAATCCCTGGATGTTTAAGTCACAATGCAAGTGATTTACTCATAAACAGGCTGCTTGTATGGTTAATTTTGTGTCAACCGTTGATTCCTGATTGAATTTGAAGTTCCTCTGTTTTTGTTGCAGATTTCCCTATTTTCCCACAGAATAATGAATGGACTCCTTCTCAACGGGATAAATGTCAGAGGACACACTCAATCAACAAAAGCACCCCAGTTACCTAGTCATTGAAGGAGCTCTGACAGATCCTGGCCTCCTGAGTAAAGAAAAGCAAAGCCACATGCAATGACTAGTAACAGAACACAATTCCATGCTGTCACTGTTATTTCATCCTTAATTCACAGGCCTGGACATTGCCAGCACTAATGTAAGAATTGAAATATTAGTTACATTGCAAAGAAGATTGAACACCAATTGCAAACAAATGATAAAGGGGCTCTCTTACTGTTTGGGTAATGTAACTGTTGAATGATGTCCTGGGCAAAGAGAAACTTGTTATTTAAATGAAGGCAAAGCCAAACAGACACCACGCCAATGAAATCATGATTTCTGCCACATTATGGCACCATGTAGCCCTTGGAGATTTCCCGACTCAAAGCCATGTTACCCTCACTGCAAGAGTGAATCAGTGGTAGAAATCAACCTGAAAGGAACAAATGTTGAAGCTCAAAAGAAAACCCCCTCCAAAATCTTAATACTAACTTCAAAATTATCTAACTTCCTTGAAGATATAAGAGAAAAAATCATTTAGGGCAAATCACCTATGAAAAAAACACAATATATTAGGTGACTGGGATCATAGGATAAGTGCCACACAGCACTTATTTCTCTAGTTGAAGTTTTGTGGCAACTTCAACAAAAGGGGGTGAAAATTTGTGATGATTATCTCAGGCCTATTTCCCTCCATTCTATACAGAAGGAGACCCAGAAGCTTCCTTCTGTTTTGGCAACAGTTGTGACTCAATGGGGTTCAGTGGTGATGGGTGGAGGGAACAAGAAGGCAGGGATGGAGTGTGGGGGAAAAAGAATTTAGCAAAATTAGTCTTACTATAAAAGACAAATATCCCTTTAAATATCCTGCACAGAATGCATCGCATCCATTATGACACTTGTGTCTTTTCTTGTGGCATCCTTGCATCCTTTTACAGATTCTTCTTTAAGAGAATGTGTCATCTGGTCAAATAATATGGCCAAGTTCAAAAGTCGAAAACGATTACGAATATTCCGGGCAGCAAAGGCATATAATACAGGATTGATACAACTGTTAATGAAAGCCAGACCTGCAGTAATTGGCATGCCAGTACGACAGATAGTGTTTAAGGTATTTGACGTGGTTTGGTCAGATGTCATTAATGCAATGATTGAAATAAGATTTAAAACATGGTGAGGTGCCCAGCAGATGAAAAATACAATCACCACTCTGCCAACCACCATCCCAATTTTGTTCTCAGTAGGAAAATTCAAGTCTTTCACTTTTCTCCCAATGCAAAAATAACAAATAGACAGCACTGAAAAGGGAATTATAAAACCAACCACAATTTGTAACACCATGTGTGAGATTTCCTGCTCTTTGGTGTTGAACTTGGTGTGCAAGCATTGCTGCTGTCCAGCCTCACCGACATCCACCACCTTATAAACCGGCACCGGAACAGCAAACAGCAAGGCCAGTATCCAGATGGCGAGCACGATCTTCCTGATAACCTTTGTCGTGCGCCATCGCAGGGTGGCAAATGGGTAGACGACAGCCATGAAGCGCTCGACACTCATCGCAGTGATGAGGAAGATGCTTACATACATGTTGCAGTAAATGACATAGGTCAGGATTTTACAAAATGATTCTCCAAAGATCCAGCTCTGTACAAATGCATAAATCCACAGAGGCAAGGTGATCAGAACAAGCATATCGGCTATTGCCAGATTCAGGATCAGAAGCACGGTGGGGGATCTCTCCTTCTTCATAGCAAAAACTATAATCAAGATGACCATTGCATTTCCCGGTACTCCGAGGAGACAAGCCAAGCTCAGGATGATGCTCGCCACTGTACGTTCAGGTCCCAAAGGCTCATTTGTCCCGTTATTACTCAACTCCATTGCAGCTGACTTCAACTCCCTTCAGCAAACAGTTCGTTTTTCAGTTTTCTACAAGGACTACTTCCTCATTCAAACACAATGCTGAGAAATACTTCAAAAAGGCTGACAGTATCGCCTTCATACAACTGACAGAGTTGTTCTGATTTTTGGAGTCAATGAACTTTTGGAGCTGCTTTGACAGAAAATGTGAAACTCATCAAATAATAAAATGAACTTTCTTGTACAGAATGCTATGGAAATATTATGCACAGACTAAATGTGATTACCTTAGAGTTGTGAATTATACAGAATAAGGAACTCACAGACTGGAACTCTGGTTTGCACCATATATGGTTTCCAGAATGTTGCCTGATATGGAGGGTATTAGCTGTACGTTGAGATTGAGTAAACAAGGGTTGTTCCTCCTGGAAAGACTGAGGTTGAGGGGCAACCTAGTAAGAGTTTATAAAATTATGAATGGCATAGATCGGGTGAAGAATTGGAAGCTTTTTCCCAGGTCAGAAATGACAAACACAAGGGTTCACAAATTCAAGGTAAGGGAGGGGACAAGGTTCAATATGGATATGCGAGGGACCTATTTTACACAGAGGGTGGTAGAAGCCTGGAATGCACTACTAAGTAAGATAGTTGAGGCAGACATGCTAGAATCATTTAAGGCTTATTTAGATAGCCACATGAACAGACTGGGAATACTGGGATATAAACGGATGTCTAGTTAGGAACACATGATCAGTGCAGGTCTGGAGGGCTGAAGGACCTGTTCCTGTGCTGTATTGCTTTTTTCATTGTTCTTTGTTCTTAACCAGGTTAATGGCAGCAGTGTGGCATTGTGATATTCCTCCCATCACATCAGCCCCTGCTTGGTTGAGAGCCTGGCAACACTACAGAGGCAGTTTCTCACTGGGATTTTCACCGCAACTTCATTACAGTGCGAACATTAGCCTACTTGTGACTAATAAAAATAAACTTTAAAAACTTAGTGTTCCCTGAGTACCTATGTTAATTGGGCAACTTTGGCAGAGATGGGCACAATTTTTATGTGAGTCCAAGATTAGTTGCAGGCACTCTTTTGGAGGGTTCAACCTCCACCCTCGTGCCCCTCACGATATAATTTGTCACTTTTTCACCAACAGTTGCCTCCGTTTTCAGATAACTCCGGACCCCCCCATCTCCAGCAGTGATCACCTCATCCTTTGGCCTTCTCTCTGTAGATTGCTATAGATTCCTAAACCTACAAAATTGTTTTGTTCCTGTGGAGCAGCACGGAGAGGCAGCAATTTGGGCGAGTGTAAAGTTCGAGTGTTAAGTAATTTTTAACATTTTCTTTTAGGTTAAAGTAGCGAGCGGTAGTAGTTTTTTGCCGTTTTTTTTAAACTAACTGGAAACCGGAAGTCGTCATTAGGAGGCTTGCCGGTAGTTGTAGTTTTTCTCTCTGACTCTATAAATTGGTCCAGAGAGGAAACCCGATACTCTACACAGGTAGAGTATCCCACCCTCCCCCCTCCTCTAACCTAATAATAAGTGTGTGGGAAGTTTTTTCTTCTCTCCTAGAAATTAAAGTATCAGGGATGGCAGTGCAGGCAGTACGTTGCACCTCCTGCAGTATGTACGAAGTGAGGGACACCAGTAGTGTCCCTGCTGATTATACCTGCAGGACGAGTGCCCATTTGCAGCTCCTTGAGGATCGTGTTAAGGAGCTGGAGCTGGAATTAGAGGAACTCAGGATAATTCGGGAGGTTGAGGTGGATATTGACAGGAGTTACAAAGAGATGGTCACTCCTAAAAGTGATTCTTGGGTAACTATTAGGAAGAGGGGTAAGAAGCAATCGGGGAGACAATCCCCCGGGGCTGTTCCCCTCCAAAACAAATTTTCTGTCCTGGAGGCTACAGTTGAGGAGGAATCAACTGGAGATGGCCAAAGGGAGCAGGTCTCTGGGGGTGAGCCTGCTGTGAATGCTCAGGTGGGTAGGGGAAATAGGAGATTGGGCCTAGTAATTGGAGACTCCATAGTTAGAGGGACAGATAGGAGAGTAAATAGTAATAAACGGGACTCAGGGCTGGTGTGTTGCCTCCCAGGGGCTGGGGTCCAGGATGTCTGTGGGTTTTTAAGATGCTTAAGGGAGAGGGGAGTCAGCCCCAAGTCATAGTTCATGTAGGGACTCATGATGTAGGTAGGATAAGGGAAGGGGATATTAAACAGAAATTTATGGAGTTGGGGTGGAAGCTTAGGGCCAAAACAGACAGAGTGGTTATCTCTGGACACTTGCCTGTGCCACGGGATAGTTTAGAGAAGAACAGAGAGAGGGAATGTTTGAACTCGTGGCTGCGGGGATGGTGCAGGAGGAAGGGGTTCAGGTTCCTGAACAATTGGGACTCATTCTGGGGTAGGTGGGACCTCTACAAGAAAGATGGTCTACACCTGAACCAGAGGGGAACCGATATCTTGGGGGGAAAATTTGCAAAGGCTATGCAGGGGGCTTTAAACTGATTCAGAGGGGGGGTGGGATCCTGAGTAGTTTGGATGTTAAGAGGGACGAGAACAGGGGGGTCATAGATGAGAACTGTAAAACACAGCAGCGAACGGGTGGAGTAGGGCATGGTTTGAAATGCGTATACTTTAATGCAAGAAGTATTCGCAATAAGGTGGAGGAACTTGCAGCTTGGACCAGTACCTGGAATTTCGATGTTGTGGCCATTTCAGAGAGATGGATAGAGCAGGGACAGGAATGGTTGTTGCAGGTTCCGGGGTTCAAATGCTTCAGTCGGAGTAGAGAAGGAGGTAGAAGGGGGGGAGGAGTGGCATTATTAGTTAAAGACTATCACAGTGACAGAAAGGAAGTTTGAAGAGGACTTGTCTGTTGAGGTAGTATGGGCTGAGGTTAGAAACAGGAGAGGAGAGGTCACCCTGTTGGGAGTCTTTTATAGACCTCCTAAAAGTTCTAGAGAGGTAGAGGAAAGGATTGCAAAGTCAATTCTGGTCAGGAGTGAAAGTAATAGGGTAATTGTTATGGGGGACTTTAACGTTACTAATATTGATTGGAATAGCTATAGCACTAGCTCGTTAGAGGGGTCAGTTTTCGTACAAAGTGTGCAGGAAGGTTTTTTGACTCAGTATGTAGATAGGCCAACTAGAGGTGAGGCTACATTGGATTTGGTGCTGGGCAATGAGCCAGACCATGTGTTAGGCTTGGAAGTTGGTGAACATTTTGGTGATAGTGACCACAATTTGGTTACGTTCACCTTAGTGATGGATAGGGATAGGCATGAAGCTGGGGGCAGTAGTTATAGCTGGGGGAATGGTAATTATGAGGCCATAGGAGGGAATTAGGGTGCATAGGTCGGACTAGGAAACTACAGGGACTGGGAACATCTGAAATGTGGAGCTTATTCAAGGAGCAGCTACTGCGAGTCCTTGATAAGTATGTCCCTGTCAGGCAAGTAGGAAATGGTCGAGTAAGGGAACCTTGGTGCATGAAAAAAGTTAATTTGCTGGTTAAAAGGAAAAAAGAGGCTTACGTCAGGATGAGGCTTGAAGGCTCAGTTAGTGCAATGGATAGCTATAGATTAGCCAGGAGTGAGCTAAAGAGTGAGTTGAGGAGATCTAAAAGGGGACACGAGAAGACTTTGGCTGATAGGATCAAGGAGAATCCTAAAGCTTTCTTTAGATATGTTAAGAATAGAAGATTGGTTAGGGCAAGGTTAGGGCCAGTCATGGACAGCAGTGGGAAGTTGTGCGTGGAGCCTGAAGAGATTGGAGAGGCACTGAACAAATATTTCTCTTCGGTATTCATGCATGGAGATGTAAATGTAGTTGTGGAGAACACTGGGATACAGGGTTGCAAACTGGAAAGTATTGAAGTAGATAAGGAGGATGTTCTAGATATTCTCGAGGGTTTGAAGTTGGATAAGTCCCCTGGGCCGGACGGGATTTACCCTAGGATTCTCTGGGAGGCAAGATAGGAGATTGCAGAGCCTCTGGCTCTGATCTTCAGGTCCTCGTTGGTTACGGGTGTGGTTCCGGAGGACTGGAGGATGGCGAATGTGGGCCCATTGTTTAAGAAGGGGAAGAGAGACCTTCCTGGGAATTATAGGCCAGTGAGTCTTACTTCTGTGGTGGGCAAGGTATTGGAGAGAATTATTAGGGATAGGATTTATAGTTATTTAGAGAGAAATGAATTGATTGGGATAGTCAGCATGGTTTTGTGAAGGGTAGGTCGTGCCTTACTAACCTCATTGAGTTTTTTGAAAAAGTGACCAAGAGGTGGATGGGGCTAAGGCGGTTGATGTGGTATATATGGACTTTAGTAAGGCGTTTGATAAGGTGGCCCATGGAAGACTTCTGCAGAAAATGCAGATGTATGGGATAGAGGGTGATTTAGCTAATTGATTAGGAATTGGCTAGCAGATAGAAGACAGAGGGTGGTGGTTGATAGGAGATGTTCATCGTGGAGTTCGGTTACAAGTGGTGTACCTCAGGGGTCTGTTTTGGGGCCCCTGCTGTTTGTAATTTTTATAAATGATCTGAATGAGGGTATTGAAGGATGGATTAGTAAATTTGCGGATGACACCAAAGTCGGAGGAGTGGTAGATAGTGAAGAGGGGTGTTATAGTTTGCAGAGAGACTTGGACAAGTTGCAGAGCTGGCCGAGAGGTGGCAAATGGAGTTTAATGTGGAAAAGTGTGAGGTAATTCACTTTGGCAGGAATAACAAATGTGTAGAGTATAGGGCTAATGGTAGAACTCTTAATAGTGTTGATGAACAGAGGTATCTTGGTGTATATGTACATAGATCCCTGAAAGTTGGCAATCAAGTCGATAAGGTTGTTAAGAAGGCATACGGAGACTTGGCTTTTATTGGTAGGGGGATTGAATTTTGGAGCCGCAACGTCATGTTGCAACTGTACAAAACTCTAGTGCGGCCGCACTTGGAGTATTGTGTGCAGTTCTGGTCCCCACATTATAAGAAAGATGTGGAGACATTGGAGAGGGTACAGAGGAGGTTTACCAGGATGTTGCCTGGTATGGAAGGCAGGTCTTATGAAGAGAGCTGAGGGATTTGAGGTTGTTTTCGTTAGAAGGAAGGCGGCTAAGAGGAGACCTTATTGAAACATATAAGATGATTAGAGGTTTAGATAGGGTGGACAGTGATAGCCTTTTTCCTAGATGGAGAAAGCTAGCACGAGGGGACATAGCTTTAAATTAAGGGGTGGTGGTTTTAGGACAGATGTCAGAGGTAGGTTCTTTACCCAGAGGGTGGTAAGGGTATGGAATGCCTGGCCTGCGTCAGTTGTAGATGCGCCAAGTTTGGTGGCATTTAAGAGGTTAGTAGATAAGTTTATGGATGAAAAGGGAATGGTTTCGGTTAGAGGGTCACTGCTTGTTCCTAATTGGTCGGCGCAACATCGAGGGCCGAAGGGCCTGTTCTGCGCTGTAATGTTCTATGTTCTAGATTCTCCTTTCAACTGCATGCTTCGGTCGATCACCCACCATCCTTAAATTGACAGCAGATGTGGAAGCTGTCATTTGGGAGGCTTCCTCATGTCAAGTTATTTGGCAGGCAAGCTGAAGCCAAGCACAGGATCCACATACGGCCCCACCAGAGACTGTCAACACTTACGAGAAAAATTATCAGTCGTATGTCTCCATCTCCTTGTTCTCCAGCAGAGGAAATCATTCTCTAGATCTCATCTGTGGAATTCTTCCAGCTTTTTAAAGAACTCACTCATATCACTCCACAATCATTTACATGTAAATTTATGCAATCTATCCTCATAATTTAATTGCCTAAACCTGATATCAATCTGTCACTCTCAGAGAAGAAAGATCTGAGTTCAAAAAATACCAATCCCTTCCCCCTCTGTATCACCATCCAAGAGATGTTCAGATGCAGGAGGCCTAATTTAAACTTTGTCTGAGTGAATGGGTTTTGAATGGGTTAAGATCAGACCCAAAGAACATGTGGAGACTAATCCCAGGAGCTCCACTCAACAGAACAGCAGCAGGAATCAAATAAGCTGTGAGTAGCATCTCAGTCACTGCTAGTTAATCAGTCAGTAGAACCAAAATCCAGTAAGAATAAAGAAAATACATCTTTGACTCAAAACGTGAACATTTTCTTTCTCTACAAATGCTGCCAAACCTTCTGAGTTCTTATACTGGAACCCCTAATGAGGTGGTAAGATTTTTAAACCAGCGGACATTAAGAAACTGACAGAACTAGCAGCATTCAATTAAATGACTTTTAAAACAAGTTCATCAGTTAACAAAAAGTAATTTATACAGATGAAATGCAGTAATTAATTCAAACAAATGCTGATAATTTGAATGTATTATTATTGATTTTAAGGAATATTATCCATTTTAATGAAAAAGCATTTTACCACAAGGCTTCATGGTAAAAGTCATTAGGCCAAAGACATATGCAAATTTTATCAGTAAAGTTCCAGAATAGGGTTTATTCACTCTCTGAACGAGATGGACTGGTACCTAGATAGGATGTCACGAGTTAGCCTGGTTAGACGATGACCTTTAAGGGAACCCATGAGAACATTTGTGGGAATTCTGGGCTGAGTGTCTTAGGCTACTAGGCCCCAGGGAATGGGATCAGCCAAAACAGGAGTCAGCTTCCAGATTTCACAGACTAATAAAATAGCATTACGTTGAGGAGTAGAGTTTGATTGGCTGAGGCATTATTGTTGATTTGTGTATCTTGAAGGTGATTGATTTAAAGTTATGAAAGACAGGAATGATTGATAAGAAAGATCTATAATTGATCTGTTTTGATTGTACATGTTAGATTCATCGGAGAGGTGTTGCTTCCCATGCCGAGCTACTTAACCCTTTGATAAACTCCTGGTGTCGACTGGTTTTAGTAAAGTTATATCATTAATACAGAGATACTGGTTTTGTGAGTTTTGTATTGTTTAAACTTTAGACAGTACCACTCACTTCGGGTGCCCCACCAACAGTCTTTGTGGTGATAAGCAATGGTATAGAGTCACTGAACTCAGGATGACATGCCTCCTAAGGGTGAATATTTTTACATTACTACCCAAGCTACTTAGCAGGAGAAATGAGTCAAGTTGTCAGATCCATACATTGACCTATCCAAACAATCATTTGGGGTCACAAAAGCAGTGTCACTGAATAAAGAAACCATGCTAGGGGCACAGCTAGTTCTTGGAGCACAAGTCTTCAGTGCCATTGTTGAAATGTTGTCAGGACCCAAAGAATTTGCAGTATAGAGTGCTTTCAGCCATTTCTTCACATCAAATGGAGTAAATCAAATTGGCTGAAGACTGGTATCTGTGATGTTGGCGACTGATCCCAATATCTGCAGCATGGCTGGCAGAAAGCTGCTGCTGACTTGCAATTGGGATGATGGTAGGTAGTCTCAACTCTGAGATTTCAGAGCTTAGCTTTGAACTGCATCACCTCGGAATAAGAGTGGCAGTAATCTGGGCTGGCTGATTAATAGTCAGATGTCTCACAACACCAGGTTAAAGTCCAACAGGTACATTTGGTAGCACAAGTCACAAGCGTTTGGAGCACTGCCCCTTCATCAGATGAATGGGAGTTCTATTCACAAACAGGGCATATAAAGACTCAAACTCAATTTACAAAATAATGATTGGAATGCAAGTCTTTATTCTTGCATTTATTGCCTATCCCTAGTTGTCCTTGAGAAGGTGGTGGTGAGCTGCCTTTTTGAATCACTGCAGTCTATATGGCATACATACCCCCACAATGCCATTAGGGAGGGAAGGAACAGCAATATATTTCCAAGTCAGGACGGTATGTGATTGGAAGGGAACTTGCAGTTAGTGGTGTTGCTACATATCTGCTGCCCTTGTTCTTCTAGAAGTGGTCATGGGTTTGGAAGGTGCTGCCTCGGGATCTTTGGTGAATTGATGTTTAGAGGTAATATACGTTGCGACAATGGAGTGTTGGTGAGGAAATGGATATTTGTAGATCTGGTGCCAATCAAACGAGCTGCTTTGTCAAACATAGCGTCAAGATTTTTGAGTGTTGTTGGAGTTGCACCCATCCAGGCAAGTGGGGAGTGTTCCATCACACTCCTGGCTTGTGCCTTGTAGATAGTGGACAGGCTTTGGGGAATCCAGAGGTGAGTTATTTGCTGCAGTATTCCTAGCCTCTGACCTGCCCTTATGGCCAGTGTGTTTATTTGATGAATCCAGTTGAATTTCTGGTCAATGGTAACCCCAAGTTTGTTAACTGTGGGAGATTCAGTGAAGGTAACATAATTGAATGTCAAAGAACAAAAAACAAAGAACAAAACAGCACGGGAAACAGGCCCTTCGGCCCAACGAGCCCGCGCTGCCACCCCGACGTCCCCACCTCTACCCACAATCCCTGTCCATGTTTATAGATCTATGGATTAAAAACCAAATTTGAGACAATTTAGGGAGAATTTGTTTTGCCAATTAGCCTAACAGCACATCTTTGGGATGTGGGAGGAAACCGGAGCGCCAAGGGGTTCGAGTCTCTCTTATTGGTGATGATCATTGTCTGACAAATGTTACTTGCCACTTGTCAGCCCAAGCCTGACATTGTCCGAATCTTGTTGCATTTGAACATGGACTGCTTCAGTATCTAAGGAGTCACAAATGGTGCTGAACATTGTGCAATCAACAGTGAATATCCCCACTTTTAACCTTATGACAGAGGGAAGATCAGTGGTGAAGCAGCTGAAGATTGTTGGGCCTAGGACATAATCCTGAGGGATTCCTGCAGAGATATCGTGAAACTGAAATGGCTGACCCTCCAAAATGATAACCACCTTCCTATGAATTGAATATGATTCCAACCAGCAGAGAATTTGCCCCCTGATACCTATTGATTCCAGATTTTCTAGGGCTGCTTGATGCCACACTGGGTTGAATGTGGCCTTGATGTCAAGAGTTGTCACTCTCACCTCAGCTCTGGAATTCAGCTCTTCATGTTTGAACCAAGGCTGTAATGAGGTCAGGAGGTGAGTGACCCTGGTAAAATCCAAACTGAGTGTCACTGAGCAGGTTATTGCTGAGCAGGTGCTGCTTGATAGCAGTGTTGTGAATCCCTTCCATCACTTTACTGATGATTGAGAGTAGACTGATTGGCCAGCAATTGGCCGGATTGGACTTGTCCTGCTTTTATTGCACAGGACATATCTGGACAATCTTCCACATTGTCGGATAGATACCACTGTTGGAACTGTACTGGAGAAGCTTGATTAAGCCAGCAGCAAGTTCTGGAGCATAAGTCTTCAGTACTATTGCCGGAATGTTATCAGGATCCATTGCCTCCAACCATTTCTTGATATCACATAGAATGAATGGAATTGGCTGGAGACTAGCATCTGAGATGCTGGGAACTTCAGGAGGAGACTGAAATGGATCATCCACCCAGCACTTCTGGTTGGAGATTGCTGTGAATGCTTCAGCCATATCTTTTGCACTCATGTGCTTGGCTCCTCCATCACTCAGGATGGGGATAGTTGTGGAATCTCCACTTCCAGTGAATTGTTTAATTGTCCACCACCATTCATGACTGGATGTGGCAGGACTGCAGAGCTTCAACCTGATCCGTTGGTTGTGGGATTGCTCAGCTCTGTCTATCACTTTCTGTTTATGCTGCTTGCTGTGCAAGTAATCCTGTTTGGTAGCTTCACCAGATTGACACCGCATTTTGAGATATACCTGGTGCTGCCCCTGGCATGACCTCCTGCACTTTCTATTGAGCAAGGGTTAATCACCTGGCTTGATGGCAATGATTGAGTGGAGGACATGTCAGGCCATGAGGTTACAGATTGTGGGCACTTTGGTTCCATATCTAAAGAATATTGTCACATCGCAAGGTGGAGCAGGGTTGAAGGGCTGAATGATCCCCTTTCGCTCAATTTATTTATGTTCTCATTTTCATGCCTTTTCTAGTGAAATATGGACAACTAGCAATTGAAAATCACCACCACCGTAAAAAGTTTAACATTTATCAGAGACATAAATCAGCAGTGACAGGAAGGAGAACTGTGAGGTGAAAGTATGTTTGCAGCAAACGGTTGGAGTAGAGAAGTAAAACACTTGATTTTCCTGGCCCTGGTAAGGGGGCCTGGTAAGGCTGTCTCTGGGAGGCAGGAGAGCCTGGAAAATAGCTGGCAGCCATGTTAGGACAGCTCCCTAACACAGTTCCACTGTGGAGGATGCTTTCAGGTGGAGGGATTGGACTTTGAGTAGGTGCCCACCAATAGAGGCAGGCAGCCAATTTCACATGATTATGCTGTGCTAGTTTGCTATATTTTATATTTAACTTGGGGCTGCTTTGAGAGGCAGTGTTTAGTTCCAAGAGTTAATTTTCTGGGAAGCATGCAGCAGCTATTAAGAATGCAGGATACTAATTGATTTTAATTGGATTGTGTTACTTTCTAGAGTTAATGGACCTTTTGTTTATTTAAGTTCTCCTGGGATTTCCAATAAGATATAAAAAGTCATGTGAGTTTAGTCAGGTTGATTGACAGGAACAGAGTCATGTTGTTAAAGAGAGGAGCGAAGCTCCAAGGAAGGGATAGATTCGGTTTCATTTCAAACCAAGAGCAGTTGCTGCCTGGAGCTAATGGAAGAAAGATTTGTCTCTCTGAGTGGTTCTCTCTCCAGAGACTTTCTGAAAGCTCCCATAGCCTAGTAGCTTCAATATCTAGATAGCCCAGTCCATCACACAAGCCAGCTCTCATCCATTCACTCTGTCTGCACTTTCCACTGCCTCAGAAAAGCAGCCAGCATAATCAATAACCTGACAGAAAGTTGATCTTTCTCTCCACAATATCTATGACTGTATCACTACATTATGTACTTGCTTCTTTCCTTCTCCAATATGTACTCTATGAACAGTGTGCATTGTCAGTACAGTGTGCAAAGAACAATTCATTATTATTGATTTATCATTGTCACATATACCAACATGTGACAATAATAAATCATTTCAAATCAAAACAAAAAATACTATTAACCAGAGTCAAGCTTGTATGCATGTGCTTTGCTAACTAATTTTCAAAAGAGGATTAATTCTATAAAAGAAATGTCGCTTGACTGGAAGTACTATCCATGGGTACGAGTTAAGAATTGTATTTGCCATGTTTAAGCACTGTTCAATTGTTAATCATTAAGCTAATTCATTTGTTATAGTTAACCCATGTATTGAAATAAAGTTTGTTTTGTTTTGTTAAAAGTTCCCCAGATTGTCAGTAGAATCGTACCTAGAGTGAAACAACTTACCCTCACATCAATGCAATATTAGAGTCTAGTCTGGCTTCAGAAACCTTAGGGTTTCTGATTTGATACGCTATCAAACCTGTCAATAGATGCATTAATCTGTGGCAATATTTATTATTATAGCACAATAATGAAGTGGGAAGTAGTAAAGAATAGTTTCAATTATCTGAAACCTTATTGGGGGACCATAATGTTGTATGCATAAAATTATTGTGCATGCTGTACTGGATCTAATGAAATGCAAGATCTTTCTATAACACCATATCCCATTTTGAGTAAAAGCGCATGTTCAAAAAAAGACAAGACATCATAAAAGTTACACTGAAATTAACCTTTACTTGGACTTGGTTGCCCTCACAATTAAAGTCAAACAGAAAATTGTATTTTTTCTCCACAAAATAGCAAACTTTGTTAAATTTGGCTTTTCATTTCAGTTCAAAAATTATATTATCTTCTAAATCTCTATTGTACTTTCATGCCATGTCAGAACAAAGGAATTGCATTTATATTTCATCTTCCATGTTGTCAGGGTGCCACAAAGCACTTTGTAGCCAATTAAGCAATTATCAAGTGCAGCTACTAACTTGAAGGGGAAATGAGACAGCATCTTCTCAATCACAACAAGTGAAATTGAGCCACTAATCCTGCACACAAGGAGCGGCACAGGGGCATGGTGGTTAGCACAGTTGCTTCAGAGCAACAGGGATCCAGGTTTGATTTGGCTGTGGGTGACTGTGAGGAGTTTGCACATTCTCCCCATGCCTCTGTGAACCTGGGAAGAGATTCTTTTAATGAGTCAATGCAAGTGTGATGGGCCAAGTAGTCTCCTTTTACACTGTGGGGATTTCATGGTTCTATTCCTTGGATAAATTGTTTGAATTAGCCCTTTGCGCTCATTTCACGCCGGCAGCAAGTGTTGAAAGATTTATAAACCAATGCTGACATTACCAGTTTCATTCTGGGGATATTGCCTTCCATCCTGACTATAAATCTGTACTCCTTGCATGCTCTGTTTTCCTCATTAACTTTGTGCATGAGGAAACAAAGTTAATGTTTGTTAACTTTGTTAACACGTAAGTATATCAGTAGGATCCATGTACAAACATTTCAGTACTGAAACATTAGAATTCCCTATAATAATTCCACATTTACTTCAATATATAGGAATTGTTTGCCCAACATAATAAAGTCCAATTCATTGAGGTTATTTCTGTTCAATGTGGCAACTTACTGATAGTATAACTCGATACAGGTTGGTACTTCAATACCACAAACCAAAAAGGAAATGAGCAGTTTTAAAGTTCAAAAACATTTCAAAGGGAGAAAGAAACACTGCATTTCCTCTTTTTATCCTGCAGTTTTATAATGCAGCAACAAAATCAGCACGGTGCACATCATAATTCATTACTAAAATCAGAGTATGAATGTGATTAATAATCCTGGATGTTTAAGTCATAATAAAAGAGATTTACTCATAAACAAGCTGCTTGTATCATTAGTTTTGCATCAACCATCAATTCTTGATTGAATTTGAAGTTCCACAGTTTTCTATGCAGATTTATCTGTTTTCCCACAGGATAATGAACGGACTCCTTCTCAACAGGATAAGTGTCAGAGGATGCACTCAATCAACAAAAGCACGCAGTTATCTAGTCATTGGAGGAGCTCTGACAGATCTACCCTCCTGAGTAAAGGCAAATCCACAAGCAATAACCAGTAAGAGAACACAATTCTGTCCTGTCACTGTTATTTTAACCTCAATTCGCAGAGCTCAATGTTGCCAGCACTAATGTAAGAATTGAAATATTAGTTACATTGCAAATAAGATTGAACACTCCAACTGCAAACAAATGATAGAGAGGCTCTCTTACTGTTTGGTTAATGATGCCCTGGATAAAGAGAAACGTGTTATCTAAATAAAGGCAAAAGCCAAACAGACACCATGCCAATGAAATCAGCATTTCTGCCACATTATGGCACCATGTAGCCCTTGGAGAATTCCTGACTCAAAGCTATGTTACCCTCACTGCAAGAGTGAAATAATGGTTAAAAAGGGACAGATGTCAAAGCTCAAAAGGAAACACCTCCAGAATCTTAATACTAACTTCAAAATTATCTAACTTTCTTGGGGATATTAGAAAGAAAACAATTTAGGACCAATAACATTTGAGAATAGCAATGGCATGGCATGTTGGGATTCTGGGATCATGGGGTAAGTGCCTATGCCACTTATTTCTTTACCTCAGCTTCATTGTTTTGTGGAAGCTTCAACAAAAGGGGGTGAACATTTGTGACTGTTACCTCAGGCCTATTTCCCTCCATCCTACACAGGAGATCCAGAAGCTTCCTTCTGTCTTGGCAACAGATCTGACTTGGTGGAGTGCAGTGGTGATGAGTGGATGGAACGAGAAAGCAGGGAGGAAGAGATGGAAGTGGGGAGAAAAGGATTTAGCAGAATTTGTTTTACTGAAAAAGACAAATATCTCTTTAAATATCCTGTAGAGGATACATTTCATCCATTGTGACACTTGTGTCTTTTCTAATGGTATCCATGCATCCTTTTACAGATTCTTCTTTAAGAGAATGTGTCATCTGGTCAAATAACATGGCCAGATCCAATAGTTGAAAACGACTACGAATATTCCGGGCAGCAAAGGCATATAATACAGGATTGATACAACTGTTGATGAAAGCCAGAGCTCCAGTAACTAAGATGCCAATACTATATACATCATTTAAGGTGTCCGACGTGGTTTGGTCGGATGTCATCAGTGCAATGATTGAAATAAGACTTAAAATGTGATGAGGTGCCCAACAAATGAAAAACACAATCACCACTCTGACAATCACCATTCCAGTTTTGTTCCCAGTAGGAAAACTCAAGTTTTTCACTTTTTTCCCAATGCAGAAGTAACAAGTAGACAGCACTGAAAAGGGAATTATAAAACCAACCACAATTTCTAAAACCGTGCATGAGATTTCCTGCTTCTTTGTCTCAAATTCCATGTACATGCATTGCTGCTGTCCAGCCTCATCGACATCCACCACCTTATAAACCAGCACTGGAATGGCAAACAGCAAGGCCAGTATCCAGACAGCAAGCACCACCTTCCTGATAACGTTGTTCGTGTGCCATCGCAGGTTGGCAAACGGGTAGACGACAGCCATGAAGCGCTCGACACTCATCGCGGTGATGAGGAAGATGCTTACATACATGTTGCAGTAAATGACATAAGTCAGGATTTTACAAAATGATTCTCCGAAGGTCCAGCTCTGTACAAATGCATAAATCCACAGAGGCAAGGTGATCAGAACAAGCATATCGGCTATTGCCAGGTTCAGGATCAGCAGCACAGTGGGAGATCTCTCCTTCTTCATGGCAAAAACTATAATCAAGATGACCATTGCATTTCCTGGTACTCCGAGGAGACAAGCCAGGCTCAGGATGATGCTTGCCACTGTACGTTCAGGTCCCAAAGGCTCATGTGTCCCGTTGTTACCCAACTCCATTGCAGCTGTCTTCAACTCCCCTCCAATCTAAGCAAACAGTTAGTTTTATAATTTCCTGCAAGAGCTACTTCCTCATTTAAATGGAATCTTGCGAAATACACATTGCTCTTTCTTCAGATAGGCTGACAATATTTCCCTCGTATAGCTATTGTAAAATCATAGAATTCTATGATATTGCTGCCAGAATTGTTCTGATTAGTCAGGGATTAATAGAACACAAGAGCTCCTTTGACAGAAAATGTGAAACTCATCAAATAATAAAATAAAGAGACTTTTTGTACAGAGTTCTACAGAAGTATTATGTATGGATTAAATGTGATACCATCAGAATTGTGAATTGTACAGAACACATAAGTCACAGATTGGATCTCTGGTTTGCAATATATTTGGTTACCTTAACAAGGTTATTGGCAGCAATGCGGCATTGTAACATCCCTCCCATCGCATTGCTCCCTGCTTGGTTGGGAGACTGATAACGTTGCAGAGGCAGTTCTCACTGGGAAATTGGTGTTCCCTGGGTCTGCATTAATTGGCAGGGCTAGCAGAAGTGGACACAACTTTTTTTGTGGGTACAGGAGCAACTGCAGGCACTTTTCTGGAGGGTTCAACCTTGCACCCTGGTACCTCACTCAGTAAAATTTGTCATCTATCTCACCATTGAAGAAGGAGGTGTTCCTGAGTGCCCCCATTTTGAGGCACTCAGAGGCAAGGTGATCAGAACAAGCATATCGGCTATTGCCAAGCTCAGAATCAGCAGCACGGTGGGGAATCTTTCCTTCTTCGTGGCAAAAACTAGAATCAAGATGACCACTGCATTTCCTGGTGCTCCAAACAGTCACGCCAGGCTCAGGATGATGCTTAAATAAAAGCAAATTACTGCGGACGCTGGATTCTGAAACCAAAAGAGAAAATGCTGGAAAATCTCAGCACGTCTGGCAGCATCTGTAAGAAGAGAAAAGAGCTGACCTTTGGAGTCCAAAATGACCCTTTGTCAAACTGCTCATGGACAAACTTTGACATCTGAACTCCAATTGTCAGCTCTGTTCTCTTCTTATAGATGCTGCCAGAGCTGCTAAAATTGCCAGCATTTTTTTTTGGTTTTAGGGTGATGCTCGCTATTACACGTTCAGGTCTGAAAGATTCATCTGTCCCGGTGTTACTCAACTCCATTGTAGCTGTCTTAAACTCCTTTCCAATCTAAGCAGTTTTTGTTATAGATTCCTACAAGAGCTACTTCCTCATTTAAATTGAATCTTGCGAAATACATCAAGTGCAACACATTACTCTTTCTTCAGATAGACTGACAGTATTTCCTTTATATAGCTGCCAAGAATATTCTGAATGTCAGGGATTAATTGAACACAAGCACTCCTTTGACAGAAAATATGAAACTCATCAAATAATAAAATAAATAGACTTTCTTGTACAGAGTGCTACAGAAGTATTATGTACAGACTAAATGTGAAAATTTTAATGTTGTGAATTGTACAGAACAGGGAAGAGACGGACTGGATCTCTGGTTTGCACTATGTATAGTTACCTTAACCAAGTTAGTGACAGCAGTGTGACACTAAGGGGAGAGCAGTGTCTCCCTCTCTCCAGTAGCAATCACCTCTTCCTGTGGGCTTCCCTCTACCCATTGCTATGGACTTTCCATTTGAATTGCATCCCAAAAATATTCTAAGGCTGTTTTTTTTCTGGCAGCATTCACCACAAACTGGAAATTTCCACCTGAAGTCAATGGGCTTTTGCACAGTCAGCACCCTACCCACTACGATTCCCATGGCAGGTGGAACATGAAAGCTCTCCCCTTAGTGTCACAATGACAAGAAAACAGGAGTGATCCATATTGGTCTCTCAGGCGCACTCCAGATTGTAATCTTTTGGCAGGCACTTTGAGAGTTGGAAAAATGGTGCCGGTACGGGATGGGTGGAGATGCCTAGCAGTGAAATTGGTTTCAGAGTGCTCAGCCCCCAGCGCACAAGGGTGCTCTGATCCCATAATGCACCAGCAGACATCCTCTCACACCCACCACCCTCGGACATTTGATCCTCCCCTTCCCCTTCCAATTTATCAGCAGCATAGTCACCCACGTCACTCCATCAGGCACCCATGGGTCCCCTGGTAGACCCCCATCATGTCAATCCCCCATCATGATCCACAACTGTACGATCCCCTGTATATCCCCCCCACATAGCTTCACTGCATAGCCCCACCGCATTGCCCCACTTCATAGCACATCTGCATAGCATCCTTATCGCTCATCACTGCATCCAAATAGGCCCCACCCTACTGGCACTGCCCTAGGAACACTGGAGGTATCTGATCTCTGGTAAGTAGTGCTGGAGTGTCTAGTGGGCACTGATGGGCACTGCCAGGCAGGCACTGCCCAACAGCTTAGCCATGCCCCAATCACTCGGGGGCTTTGATGGCCTCCAGGCCCTTTTTACTTTACCTTAAGCCAACAAGACCATATTCAACTTTTTGTTCTTTGTCCCTTTAACTTAATTGCCTTCCTGAGACATCATTTTTGTCCCAAATCGCGGGTTCCTGGAATTTCTGGTGTGGTTTGGAAAGTCTGCTTTTTCCCCTATCCAGCTGCTTTTGGGTCCACCTTAAAAACTAAACTCAAAAGTTCAATCTAAGCTCAGGCAGACCCTGGTTACCTAGTGAGGGGTTCAGGATAGCCAGGTGTTATCTGAAATTTCAGACAAGGCAAGACTCAAGAAGCCAGTGTCTCAAGTTAAAGATGTAACTTTTATTTTGACCAGGGGCCACTAGAAGTCATCAAAGGATCAGGATAGCTCTGAGATAGAGTAGCTAGACCTTGCCAATAAATTCTGACATATACCATTCAAAATAGATCAATTATAGGTTTTCTGATCAACTGCTCCCACTTTTCATTAGTTTTAAATCAATCATCTTTAATATACATAAATGAACAGTAAAACCTGTCATATACTTTAGCCAATCGCATCTTACTCTCTGGCATAATGGCAGTTCATTAGTCCATAGAATCGGGATGCTTCGTCTCTTTTTAGCTAACTAAGCTTCCTGCGCTGTCTAGTAACCTCAAATACTAGCCACAGAGTTCAAAGTGAATCTTCCCATAAGTTTCCCTGTAGATCACTGCCAAACCAAATTAGCAAACGATTCCATATCAGGGCATGCAACCATCTTATCTGGACAGTGAATAAACCCTATTTATGAAGTCTAATTAAGAGTTCTGAATGTTCTTACCATTACCTGATAATAAAACCTTCCATATTTACAAGGTTTCAATATTCCCTTAGAATGTGGCTTTGACCTAATGCCCTTTACCACGATGCTTTGCAGGAATCTGCCTTTGGCTAAAGTCACCAATGATCCTTAAAAATACATCAATATATTCAAATATATATGTCTTAAAATCATAGTCACTTATTTAAATCTCTTACTGCATTTCATATGTGTGTGAACTACTTTCTTGTTAGCATATAAGTTTGTTTTAGAATCATTTAACTCAATGCTGGAAGTTCCGCCAATGCCTTAATGTCTAATGGTTTAAAAGTCTCTAGTAACCTAGTAGGACTTCTTCCCCTTATACTTAGCAACAGCCTGGTCTTTCTTTAACTCTATTTACTTTCACACTGTAAACTATTTAATTTCAATCCAGGCACATGTTGAAATAAAGCCAAAACCCACATGAGCAAACTGAAGTTTTAACCCTTTCTCAGCACTCAACTACAGAAACACAAAGTTAAACTCACTTATAGCGATATCCTATTTCTTACATCTACAAATACTAATACAGATTATTTAAAATCACCTCTGTTTCCTGACACAGTATCTATAGTATGTTACTATTACCTCAGCATTTTGTGAACCAGCTGTTCCTCCAGATCCAATGGTGTCGATAACAGCAGAGGGAGGTACTCCCATTGGCATTAAAAAAGCTGCCTTTCAACTGAAGAAGAGTGCAGAATTGTTTGTGCATTCACCTCCAGAATGTTCTTGAAAGAACTGCCTAATTACTGAATAACTGCTTCTATCAGTCATCTCTCCAACAGACTCTTGGCTGAAAACTCTCCACAGTGAGAATTGGTCACAAGCTCTAGCTCTAAACAAACAGTTCACTGGTAAAGAGGAAAATTGGGCAGGTTCAATAATAGGCAGGTGAACAATTCCACAAAAATTGTATAGACAATGGAAATTAACTCCTCTCCCACTTTCCTTCCCACCTTTCCTCCCCACCTGTTTAGTTCAAATTATTTGCTACTGTTGCCTTGAATTTTTTTTATTTGTTCTGTGGGACATGGGCATCATTAGGAATGCCAATAACTACTTCCCATCCCCAGCTGCCCTTGAGAAGGTGATAATGGACCACTTCTTGAACCGTTGCAATTATTGTGGAAGTTTTCTCACAGAGAAAGAAGTTTACTGTCTAAAGAAAAGGGTCCAAGAAGATGAGCTGTGGCTTCCCACCAGAACCCAAAAGCATGAGGAAATGCTTAGACAGAAAAGGAGAAACAGCGGCTGTGACAGCTAAAAATAAGTCTTAAAGTGGAACGCATTTCAAGTTCTACAAAAATTATTCCATCCAATGTGTTCTTACAGGTTCTAATCCATTTCTCTGCATGCCATTTAATCATGATTGAGCAAGCCTGCTGCATCCAATCTTTCCAGTTATCATTTCCTCACTCTGTAACGTTCTAGTTAAACTGCTCCCTCTCCTCTGGATATTGTGTTCATGCCCCATATTGCTATCCACTTTCTCAGCAAAGACTCACCCTGAACTATAATCTAATTGACTGGCACCCTACACCTTTACCCAGATTGTCTTCTCTAGTTCCTGTTAACTTCTGTAATATTTGACAATACCTCATATCTGCTGCGGAACATTACCCCTTGGGTAGTTATACAAGGTTTTATGTTTCTTATGTTTATTTTACTAGCAATTTCCAGTCAAGATTTAAGTTTCCTTGGCTTTTCTCTGCACTTGTCCCCTGTCACGGCAACACTGTTCCCGATAAGTACTGGTCCCAAAGTCCCACACTTAAAACTTGACTCTTGAAGTCTGCTATTAGCTGGCTTTGTCACAGATGATTCACTTATTAAATCTAAAGTAGCGTCCAATCTTTGCAAATTGCCTTGATTTTATTAAGGCCTAAGTCTTGTAACTTGCTCCCTAAAAGCATAGCTCTTGACATTAAACTGACTGATTAACAAGGGAGTATTTTTCCACACGTCTTCATGCCCTGTATGCTTTTCTCATTTGTGAATATCAATGATGCTGTGAGAAACCACAAGGCTCATGACCAGATGCCAATATCAAAATACGGAAGCAGATAAACAGGATCTAATTCAGTGCTTGCTCAGCCTCACCACAACATAGGGTTGATGCATGTATGGGGTATCTGATGATTGATGTTTAGTCACTGCCTGAGGAATATCAAGCAGTTTACAGACATTCTGAGAGGTACACTCAGCATGGGGATGTGATAATTCACTAGATAAAGGAAAAGGTTTTCATTTTCTTTCTTTAATTTCAAAATTCTCATCTTGACACTCCTATCGTTTGCATTCAAATTCATCAATTTCCCAATCTCTATTCCCATTGAGGAAGACTCCATTCAGAACAAAACCATTTCAAAATTTAATAACCTTAAACAGTTTCCTATGCCTCACCAAATGAAATGGTACTTTTAACATCAATTTGATTAAAAACGTACCTTTTAATGTGATTTTATAGCATAAGTATGAAGCCCTGGAGTGCATTCTTCTGCTGCTAATTATCCCAATTTTTTCCTAGCTTCCTGTTTGAAATCATAGAATCCTTACAGTTCAGAAGGAAGCCATTCGGCCGATTGAGTCTCCACCGACCACAATCCCACCCAGGCCCTTTTCCCATAACCCCACATATTTGCTCTGCTAATCCATCCAAAACTAGGGTCAATATAGCATGGCCAAACAACTAAATCTGCACATATTTGGATTGCAGGAGGAAGCCCATACAGGCACAGGAAGAACATGCAAATTACATACAGACAGTGACCCAAGGCCAGAATTGTACCTGAGTCCCTGGCGCTGTGAGGCACCAGTGCTAACCACTGTACCACCATGCCACTTTTGCTTCCTTGACTATTTTATTTTATATTTGTTACTTACTGACATATGGGATGTTTCCAGGTCACATCTAAGTGGCTGCTTGTCCCTCTCCAAACACAGCATTAAAATCATGTGCAAAAACATTGCTGAAATGGATTTCAGGATTTCCACAACCAGGTAGGATCCTCAGTTGCAGCCAGAGGGGAGTGCTGAATAGTCGCACAGTTAATTCTGTCAGACCCTTCTTGTAAATTATTATTTATTGTTGGCAATAAATCCTTTCACACTTTGAGCCACATTGAGTCGCTTCAATTTATTACAAGTGGCAATGTCAAGCTGGTGCCTCATAGCCCCAATACTGTCCATTTGCTCTGCAACAGGTGTGACCAGTTATGCCTCTTTCACCGTCACATACAGAGAACTCACAAGCTGTCTGGAAGTGAGAAGGAGGGCTGCAGGGGAAGGGACTCAGGCACAGAGGTTACCAGTAAGCTCCATTTTGGAAATGTCTCTGTAAAGCCTTATCTACTGTGCATATATTCAACGCTCTGCAGAGTGCTAAAAGTATAGAAAAAAATGTGAAATTACCATGTCAAACTGGATGCAATTCCTCAACTCTATCTTTTTGATTTGCTTTATTTTTGTCACATGTATTAGTATACAGTGGAAGGTATTGTTTCTTGCGCACTATACAGACAAAGCATACATTCATAAAAAAGGAAATGAGAGAGTGCAGAATATAGTTTTACAGTCATAGCTAGGGTGTAGAGAAAGATCAACGAAATGCAAGGTAGATCTATTCAAATTCTGATGGCAGCTGGAAAGAAACTGTTCTTGATTTGGTTGGTACATGATCTCAGAAATTTGTCTTTTTCTTTTTCCCAACGGAAAAAGGTGGAAGAAAGAATGTCAGGGGAGTGTGGGCTCCTTAATTATGCTGACTGCTTTGCCAAGGCATCAGGAAGTGTAGATAGAGTCAATGGATGGGAGATTAGTTTGCATGATGGATTGGGCTACATTCACAATGTTTTGTAGTTTCTTGCGGTCATGGGCAGAGTAGGAGCCATACTAAGCTATGATGCAACCAGAAAGAATGCTTTCTATGGTGTATCTATAAAAGTTAGTAAGAGTCATAGCTGACATGCCAAATTTCCTTAGTCATGACTTTGAGTAGGACAATTTTAACCATTAGTGACAAAAGAGGGAGAAGACTGGAGTGGGTCAGCTGCACACCTCAAGGAGGTGACACAGCTTGAGGAGCAAGCAACAGAGTTGGTAGGGGTGGAGTGAGGCAGAGCCACTGGGGCTAGCGAGAGTGGAGTTGGGCCCCCATCCAGTAAGAATAAATGTGTGTCATAGAAAGTTCAGGGTCAAGGGTGTCTCCATGTTGGAGGCAGCTTTGCTGTTCCTCATTTCCTCCTCTCTTACTTACAGGTGCCAAGATGGGAAGATCCAAGCTGTAGGAAGCCCTGTCTAACTCGATTTTAAGGAGGAGCGAGGACATCATACACAACCAAAATGCACCTGTTGATGACCCATAGCAGACACCTGCATCTCCACCAACCCAGAGCCTCACACCTTGGTGGTCTAAATAGGAAGGATCTCACACTCCACTGTTTCACAGAGACATGTGTCCACAGCAGGAGATAATGTCAGCTAAGCTCACCAGTAGTTGGAGGAGTGTTGGGGATGAGGCATCTGTGAGGTCCAAGTTTGATGACAGGCCTCTGGAATCGACCTTCCAACTGATGATAGAGAGTTAGTAAGTGGCAGAAATGTCAGAGCCCTCAACAAAGTCAGAGGAGTCTGTCTGCCAGCTGACATCGAGGCCAACAAAGTTCCTTATTGTTTGTTACATTCATAAATGGTAAAGATAATAAGATGGGGGGAATGATAAGTATAATTTGCAGATGGCACCAAGATTGGTTAGTAGTGAAAAAGAAGGTCGTGAGCTACAGGAAGATATAGATGGGTTGGTCAGATGGGGAGAGAAGTGGTAGATGGTATTTAATGCTGATAAGTGTGAGATGATGCATTTGGAAGAATTAACAAGACAAGGAAGTATTTAATGAATGGCAGGGCACTGGGATGCTCAGAGGAACAGATAGATCTTGGGATACTTATTCACAGATCCCTGAAGGCAGCAGAGCAGGTAAATAGAGTATTTAAGAAGGCATACTTAATTATACCTCATATTTATCAATTGCGGCACAGAAAATAAGAACAAGAATGTTATGTTGGAGCTGTGCAGAGTGCTGGTTAGATCTCAGCTGGAATAATGTGTGCAGTTCTGGTCAACTCACTATTGGAATAACACGATTGCATTTGAAGGGGTACAGAGGAATTTTACCAGGATGTTACCTGACATGGAGCAATTGTGCTATACGGAGAGATTGGATAGGCTTAGATTGTTTTTTTTAGAGCAGAGAAGGCTGAGAGGGAACATGATTGAGATGTATACGATTATGAGGGGCATGGGCAGAGTGAATAGAAAGCAGCTGTTCCCTTTAATTGAAGGGTGAATCAAGTGGAGCCATACTCTCAAGGTAAGGGGCAAGAGATTCAGAGGGGATTTGAGAAAGACTTCTTCCACTGAGGGTGGTGGGAATCTGGAATGCACTGCCTGGGAAGGTAGTGGAGGTGGGAAACCTTACAAGTTTAACAAGTATTTGGGTGAGCAGTTAAAACATCATAACACTCAAGGATATAAGACAAATGCTAGAAATAGGATTCTCCCTGATAGTGGTAGTTATTGTTGTTGCAGACTTGATGGGCCAAAATGCTTTTTCTGCACTATATAATTTGGTGACTCTATAACACTCCATCCGGCAGAATAAGACATCTGCATGGAGACAAAGTTATGTGCCAGTGCCCTTGCAAGCTATGTGCAAGCACTGTTCCACACACATTGAACCACTGTCATTCAAACTGCTGTGTCCCAGGGCCTGCGCATTGTAAGTATAACATGCTGGGGTTCCCCTTCAGTTGTACAGATGAGCTGACTGGATATCAGTCCAATCCTAATGACACAAGCCCATGCAATTCCTTGAGATCTCCACCACGAGGATCTGCATAGTTGCCTGCAGCCTATCAATGGCAGCATTAATGCTCACTCCTTCTCCACCAAATCCCCTTCAGTCATCCACACCTTATCACCCATAACCACTGACACTGCTCCCACACCACCCCACTCTCCCTCCGCCTTTATTACTCTTTACTCTTACTTTTCGACCCTCTCCCATCACCCTTGACAATGCCCAATAAACATTGAAGCCCCTCCCCTCTGAGGATCCCGCCCCCATTACCACTTATCTGTCTGCTCTTATGCTGTCCACCCCCAATTCTGTTTAATTCCACATCCCAACCAACAACTATATGTGCCTTTCAGATGACATTATTGCGCCTTCACCCTCCCATCTTACCAGCTCTTCCTAACTCCTGTCAGAGTCACTATTCCCTCCTAACATAGAAACATAGAAATTGGAGCAAGAATACACTATTCCACCCTTCAAAACTAGTCTGTCACTCATTACGATCATTGTTAATCCTCCAACTCAGTAAACTGTTTCTGCTCCCCACACCCGCTCCCGCCAAACCTCCCCTCCACCCCATATTCCTTTACACCCAAGAGTTATATCTAACTCTTTCTTGAAAGCATACAATGTTTTGGCTTCAACTGTTTTCTGTGGTAGTGAATTTCACAGCTCACTGCTCTCTGGATAAAGAATCCTGCCGGATGGTGAGACCCTGCTGCCATTTCTATGCATGGAGAGCACAAGCAGGCTCAGGATTCCCCAGAGACTACGCTTTTGATGTCAATTAAGACCCATGTAAAATGTTCTTCAAAAGCTGGGATAGAGAGCAGGGGTGCAGGTTTGATTACTGCTTTCTCTATTATCTGACAGAGGTGACAAGTTTGGCAAAAGTTGACTACATCTTTGTGTAGTCCAGGCCAATAAAACTGTCTTTGAATTTTGGTTTGTGTCTTTTTTATTCCGTGATGTTCCCCCTAATGGATTCACCAGAGCTATCTTCAGAATCTCTTTCTGAAACTTGGAAGGTAGTACAATTTAGTGTACTTCTGCCCAATTGCTGTCCACCATAGCATGTGGCAGTCACCATTTTCTCATTAACATGTCCTGTACATAGTAACACTTGGGAATGCATTGAGCTTCCAATGCTGAATACACTGTTTGATAAAGCAGGTTTAATTTTAAGTCACTCTGCTATATTTCAGTCAACTTCTTTGAATTGAACACACTGGTCTCGTTCTCTGTCTCTATCTCATTATTATCTAACTGGCTAAAGATGATGTCAGACAGCGTAATCCGACTAAATCACTAAGGTTCGCAATTCCTCCCTCTTTTGTCTTAACTGAACAGCCTGTGATCACATCACCATGCAATCGGGGAAAACTCCAGGATGATCTATTTGTAATTTCTCTTGAGTGGTTTCTCTTCTGGCTGTTCGACTACAGTAGGTATCACTACCATTTGTGATCCTGCTATACCATTGCCTTGAATGAATTGAATGTCTGCATGGACAAGGTTGCTACCATGTCTATTTCTATTTTCCTTACCTTCAAGCTAGTCTAAGTTTATTTTTATGAAAGGAATTTCTTCCATTTCACCGTGAATGCTGCTGACCAGGATCTTTTCCTTCAACACCCATTCTGGAAAACTAATATCTTTATCCCACAGCATTAGAGATTGACTCACATCTGTGTTTTGGTGAATTTTAATATATTTTCCCATTCTATCCCGTCCATATGGAAATGCTTTATCATTGTACACAAATAAAAATATCAGCAATGGGCTGATAACTCTGCCCCTGTACAGGTTGTGCATACATTTTCGTCCCCAGCGTCTGCCCTTTATCTTTGTTCACCAATCCAATTAGTGTCCCTTATACCTATATGCCTAAGCTCATTTTTTCATGTTAAGGTTGATAACCCCAACCAGCCAATTCTGCAATCTCCAGCCTAGTAATTTCATGTGGCACAGTTTATTACAGTTAAAACATGTAATCTTTTTCATATCTCTCACCCCTCTAACAGACTTTGGTTTATTTTGGGATGCAACATCCTTGGCATTTCCGACCACTGCCTCGCTCATTGGCCTGTCCTCTCAAAGAACAAAGAACAAAGAGCAACACAGCACGGGAAACAGGCCCTTCGGCCCAACGAGCCCACGCCGCTGTCCTAACGTCCTAATGACATATCCTTGTCTTTAGGCTATGCCTATTGTTGAAGATTCCCATATGGGGACCAATATAGGGACAATTTGTTACCCAATCAGCCTAAGAGCACATTTCTGGGATGTGGGAGGAAACCAGAGCACCCGGAGGAAACCCATGCAACCACGGGGAGAACGCGCAAACTCCCGCAGACACAGGCCCAAATCCATGTGTCAGCACAGCAACAGTGATAGTCTCTGAGCTGTCATGTTGCCCATCAGATGGCCCAGTTTAAGCATACACTGACGACGTGAAGCACTAGGCAACTCCTGAAGCAACCTCCAAGAGCAGCTCTCGCACGACATGCCGCGTGCATGCCCCTTGTTGGTCAACAAGGTGGACCGAATTGCCTGCGGAAACAAATAAGACTTAATTAAACATGCTAAAAAAAACTAAGACATTCCTGAGACGAAACTAAAAGATAGTCTACTACTATTTGGTCCTCCCGATATTCAAACAGTCCTGCTATATTCCTCTATCTGCAGACCGCTCATGTGGCTGTCCAAGAGACCCTTAAACAACCCTAGCGTGCCTGCTCCCACCACCTTCCTCAGCAGTGCATTCCACACCCCCACTACCCTTTGTGTGAAAAACTGGCCTCTAATATTCGTCTTATACATAGCCCCCCTCACCCTGAGCCCATGCCCCCTCGTTCTATCCATTTCTAATGGTGGAAAAAGCTTACCACCATTTACTCTATCTATACCCCTCATAATCTTATATACCTCTAAAAGATCCCCTCTCAGCCGACGTCTTTCAAGGGAAAACAACCCCAGTGTTTACAATCTTTCCTCGTAAGACAGCCCTTCCATCCCAGGCAGCATCCTGGTAAATCTCCTCTGCACTCTCTCCAGGGCCTCTACATCCTTCCTGTAGTACGGCGACCAGAACTGGACGCAGTACTCCAGATGCCAGAGAGGCATATTCTCATGCCTTCCCTGTTTCTAGCTTTCTCTAATTTAAACTTGGGTCTAAAGAAAAGCTTTGGTCGATGAGCCAGCTCATAGTCTCATAGTTAAGCTCCATAGCTTATTTGACAGTTCCAACTTTGTGTTCCTCAACATGAACTCTAATGATTGTGGGCAACAGATCTTTAAATTCCTCCAAAGAATTATCTCTCTAAGGGCATCATAGCTTTCTTCTATTTTTAATGCTCGCACTCAACTATCAAAGTGACCTTTTGACTTCAGAACTTGTACATATCTGAACATTTTGCCACCAATTTCCTGCCTGAAACCACCTTCTCTGTCGTCTTCTCGAACATTTTGGTTTCTGCTGCCTGTTTGTGAAGTTGGAAGTCTCTCTCTCTGTCTCTTTCTTCCTTTGGGTTTGCTGCATTTCCCATTTAAACTCCCTCTGTTTTCTCTCATTCCTATTGGAAAGTTCATTCCCTTTCTCTTTCTTCTCCTTCCCTTTCTTTTTTCTCCCTTTTCCTCTCTCTTTCATCTCTTTTTCGTACGTCTCTACCTTCTTAATTTTGATGTCTCTTTCAAAATACTGGGTCTGACTAACCACTCTTATATATCTTCATGTGGTGCTATGCTTTCAGTTATTTCAGCATTCTTAGCTCCTGGAGCTAAGTGTATTTCCAATTTATCTGCTAATTCCATCAATGTATTTTTAGCACATCTTTCAAACTTGCTATGGTTGATCAAACTAGATCAGGAACCATTTTTTCTGCAGCCTTCTTAGTTTACAACAACATGGTCTCCCTTTGTTCTACATGATCCTCATTCTTGTTACATTCAAGAGTCAAAAATCCATTGCACCTGAAGAGTTAAGCATTTAAGATCCAGATGAGCTCCCAATTTTGCATCACAAACTACACTGATTTTATCTGCTAGCGTATCCCAACTTGAAATGTCAGTTCATGGTGGTATTTAGCTTTGTTTTGGAATGGTGTGAGAAGTCACATGAAGCACCAGTGAGAATAACCGGTCTGGTCATCATATAACAATTGCTAAGACCAATTTAGTAAACAAAGAAAAGATAAATACACATGAACGGGACTACAATACTTAGCAAAAATTAAATATATGAATCACCAAACAGGAACATAGTTTATGTGTAAATTACTCTTTGTTTAAAAATATAGCCACAATCCCTGAACTCTTTTAGATTTTTCCCTTCCCAAACAACATCCAAATTAAATAAATTTATAAATCAAACCTAGCTTATAGTTACCATACAATACAAAGCTGAGAATCAAGTATAGGAAACATTTTTTTCCTGGTCCAACGAATATACTTAAACTGTCTTCTTGAAGGTTTCTGCACTAAGATTTGACTCTAAGACATAGATGTGGGCCTGTCTTCCTGGCTGTGAGTTGTGGACCTGCTTTCTCAGACTGTTAGATGTAAACATACCTCTTGGTTGCAAGATGTAAGTTGGTCTACCTGCTTCTGAGAGTGGTAGCAATCATACCATTTTTCCTCTTTGATTCTTCCTTCTATGTATTTGACCACCTGCCCCTCTCAAATTCTTCTACTCGAGGAATTAGCATGTTTTTACTTTCATTGATTTATTTGGTCATCTAGATTAGCTGTTTCGCTACTGTGTCCAAATGGGCCATCTAAAATGGCAATTTGTAAAGCACTCTGGGTTAATTGGGCAAGAACTAAAATGACAAGCTGCAGTTTAAAGACAAAGGGGCTGCAACCTTAACGAGTGAATAAACAAGATATGGATCACCTCCAGGACGAAAGGGACTTTATGGTCACACTGGGTTGTTTCATCTTCAGATGAAAGAGATTTTCTGGTCACACTGGGTTATGTACCAGACATAAGGGCACCATGACTCCTTATTTAGGAGGGAGGTATGTGACCTATGTGCCTCCAGCACCAGCAAACATGGCCACTGGGAACACACACAGAGATCGGTGTAGTAGCACTTGATTGGACTCTTATCGATCAGGGGGATCAAGTTCTGATCAATTGATTGGCAATGGCCAAAAGTATTGTGAAACCAAACAGGGTATAAAGGGTGCTGTACAACCAAGAATCTCTCTCTCTCTGACCCCGAGGACAACCAGCAGGAGGAGAGTCTCCACACCTGAGAAGGAATGAAGGAAGGAAGACCAGAGCCAGAGTGCCAGACCAGACCAAAGGACCAAACTACGCAGAACTCAACCGAGACCAGCGCACTGATAAAGGTCAATACCTGCTTAGGTACTTGCCAGTTACACAAAGTTAAGTCAAAGTCTTGCATTGGACTTGAATTTAGTATTTCCTATAAGATAATTTATTGTTGGGTGGGTGATTATTGATTGTGTGGATTTAAATAAATATTGGTTGTACTAATAAGGCGTCTACTCAAAGTTATTTGTTCACCGTATAAGGGTTAAAACAGACTCTGCGGCAGGCAACACTACACAAACGATGATTTACATTTAGTTCTGACCAGATGCCTGCTAATCGTATTACTAGGAAAATCACATCATTTGAATGCTGGTTATAGCTTTTGCTAAACAGATTTCTACCTGTTGCTTGGCAGACCACATTATCTCAGTCCTTGTTAAATGCTTGTTACTGCTGTTGGTAGATAAATTTATGGTATGTTGAATTGTAAAGGATAGTTGCTACAATTCTCATGACACTGGGTTGAATCTTTGTTCTGGGAGCTGCCACCAGAAGTAACAAGAACAAAATAAGTCCTCTCTCAATCTATGGAATCTCACCTCATTGTACAGTCACCTTGTAATCAATGAAAGCAGAGGAAGTGTAGATGAACAAACTCTCCTGTGATGTTAGTGCATCTTTAAGAAAGGTTTTATTTTAATCAAGATTTCTGCAGCTCTCACAGCTTCAGTGTTTTCTTAGCTCACAGCCCTAGCTGATCTCAGTGCTGCTGGGTTGGCTACCAGATATCTTTTTATTGCTTCTTAAGTGACTTGGATAGGAGGTTTTACTTTGGGAATTTTTTTATAACTCTACATTGTTAGAAGTAGGGGGGAGGAACTGGTTGTCAGGTCAGGTGATAGAAGTTCTTTCATTTCCAGTTCTGAGCTACAGTTTAGTTTCTTAGAAGGTACAGCCAGCCGAAAAGAAGTTTTTTCCGTCTCTCCCTGTTTATTTTGGAAATTCTGCTAGTTATCTGAAAAACAAGGTCTTTCCTTCCTGCAGTAAAGATCTGTAGTTGATGACTTGACCAGTGAGTCTCTCCCTGGGGTTCTGAGAAGCTGTTTTGACTTCAAACTGTTCTGAGCATGTCCAGAGAATTGCAGACTTCAACCAAAGGCCTCAATTTCCAATATCACATGAACATTAGTCTTTACTGTGTTGAACTTGTTTAAAGGGTTTTATCTATGGACAGTATTGGTTTTGATTGGAACATATTAGATATATTTGTTAAGATTATATATTATAGTAGTCATTTTGGTTTCTTGTTTGTAATTGATAAAACTTCTTGCTAATTTTCTTACCATACATGTTAACTATATTCTTAAATAAACTTTGTTTTGACAAAAGTTCCTTAATAGGTCATTTGATCATACCTGAAGTGAAACCTATTATGCTTATCTTAGCCAATTCAAGATGCAAAATTTATGATTCAGGCAGGCTCCATGCAACATGTTGGAATTTCTGACCGGAACCCTAACACTCCCAAATAGGCCATCACAAAAGAGAGAGATTAAAACTCATGAGACTGAAGAGGGGCTAATGATCATGTTGTATCTCTCTGAAGAAAGAATTCCAACTAGAAGCACAAAAACTGAAAATTTAAAGTTTTTAAAATTTAAAGTTTATAAGTCTATTTATTAGTTTCACAAGTAGGCTTACATTAACACTGCAAATCACCTAGTCATCATATCCAACATCCTTTCGGGTACACTGAAGGAGAATTTAGCATGCCCAATGCACTTAACCAGCATGTCTTTTGGACTGTAGGAGGAAACCAAAGGAAACCTATGCAGATATGAGGAGAATACACAAACTCTGCACAAAGTGCTAAACTGCAACTAATCATTAATGTGACCAGTCACATGACCCAAATCTTCTGACAGTTGTGTTTTTTTTATTCATTCATGGGACATGGGCATCGCTGGCTGGCCAGCATTTATTGCCCATCCCTCATTGCCCTTGAGAAGGTGGTAATGAGCCGTCTTCTTGAATCGCTGTTGTCCATGTTCTGTGGATTGATCCACAATGCCATTAGGAAGGAAATTCCAAGATTTTGACCCAGTGACTACGAAGGAACAGTGATGTACTTCCAAGTCAGGACAGTGAGTAGCTTGGAAGGGAACTTGCTGTTCCCATGTATCTGCTGCCCTTGTCCTTCTAGATAGAAGTGGTCGTAGATTTGCAAGGTGCTGTCTAAAGATCTTTGGTGAATTGCTGGAGTGCATCATGTAGATAGTACACACTGCTTTATCATATCTTTAGCCTCACAGGCAATCTGATGTTCAGCATCTAACTGGTGAACCATTTAAAAAGCAGCTCTCCAAGCAGAGTAATATCCTATTATCAAGCCTGTCTCCACTGGATGATTTCCAGCCAATGCCTGCAGAAACAAATCAGCATCCGTTCACCCAGAGCACCAACCGTAAAGCAAATTCTATAACTCCAGTCTTCAGCTTGCTGAACTCAAATTCCAACTTGCAAGAGCTCCTCATTACAGGATTGGCTAACAAGCCTGAACACCTACCAATGTAACCACAGGTGAGTTGGATTCTTGTGCACTGAAATTACTGACTGTCACAGTCCTGTAGGAGTGTTCACTAGGTAAACCAAAAATGATAGTGTAAATCTAAAACTCTACACTTTGTCAGGCTCGGTTCGACAATAATCGATTCAACTCCAGTTATCTTTTCAAAGTATTTATTGAACGTAATTTACGACGTCGGATCAGTCTTTTACAGAGCGTGAGGTGGGCAAGTGACACCCATTTCACTGCAGGAAGACTAACAGTTTGCTCTGGTTATACAAAAGATGTATACTTCTTCCCTGCTGAAGCATGCGCAAGGAAACAGCCCATCAGTACTTTACCAAGGTTATAGAACATAGAACATAGAACATTACAGCACAGAACAGGCCCTTCGGCCTTCGATGTTGCGCCGACCAATATAAAAAGCAATGCCCCTCCAAACTAAACCATTGCCTTCTCTTCCATATACTTATCAACTAACCTCTTAAACGCCACCAAACTTGGCGCATCTACAACCGCTGCAGGCAGGGCATTCCACTCCCGACCACCCTTTGGGTAAAGAACCTACCTCTGATATCCGTCCTATAACTATCACCCCTTAATTTAAAGCTGTGTCCCCTCGTGCTAGCTTTTTCCATCCTAGGAAAAAGGCTATCACTGTCCACCCTATCTAAACCTCTAATCAACTTATATGTTTCGATTAGGTCCCCTCTTAGCCGCCTCCTTTCTAACGAAAACAACCTCAAATCCCTCAGCCTCTCCTCATAAGACCTGCCCTCCATACCAGGCAACATCCTGGTAAACCTCCTCTGTACCCTCTCCAATGCCTCCACATCTTTCTTATAATGTGGGGACCAGAACTGCACACAATACTCCAAGTGTGCCGCACTAGAGTTTTGTACAGTTGCAACATGACGTTGCGGCTCCGAAATTCAATCCCCCTACCAATAAAAGCTAAGACTCCATATGCCTTCTTAACAACCTTATCGACTTGACTGCCTACTTTCAGGGATCTATGCACATACACACCAAGATCCCTCTGTTCATCAAGACTACTAAGAATCCTACCATTAGCCCTATACTCTACACATTTATTATTCCTGCCATAGTGCATTACCTCACACTTTTCCACATTAAACTCCATTTGCCACCTCTCGGCCCAGCTCTGCAACTTGTCCAAGTCTCTTGGACAAGAGACAAGAGAAAGCAAGGCCTTTGATAAGGTACCACATGGTAGGTTGTTGCATAAAGTTAAATCTCACGGGATGCAGGGTGAGGTATCAAAATGAATACAAAATTGGCTTCTTGACAAAAGCCAGAGGGTGGTTGTAGTGAGTTATACATTGCCTATGCTCTATTCATGCTTACCTCATATTTAGACAATCACTTCCCGTTGCACATAGCTTCTTCCTTCATGGCAGTCAGTGACTGCATTCAGTGAAACGTTCAGCAGCCATTATTCTTTGTTCTACAAAGCTTGTACATTATTTGATTATTCTGACAATATACAATACTACAAATCACCCAAAGCATGCATCCGCAACACTAAAAAAACCCCTTTACATCCTCAATAGAGGAGGCTGGTAGTAAGTGGGATCCAGCTTTGGCAGAGTACACAAAGTTGTGAATCACACAATAGATAAGCTCTTTTTTCCAAAATGGCTGCCATGAGGATAACATTATTATCTTTATTGCCTATTATTTTGTGACTGTGCACCATAAAGAACACAATGTTTTCAAACTTACTGGCCCACAGTGATTCCAAGTGACACTATATTTTGTTCAATTCAATTCATCATGACTATACAGCTATAGTTATGCTGCATGATACCAACCTTCCAATATAAAGCATCTCCTGATGTAACTGGTTCCCACCCCAAAATTCTCTTTCACCTACCCAACAGCACTAAATGTTGCAAGCGTCACAGATCTTTGGAGCCACAATTAGAAGGCCTGAGTTAAGTTTTTTGAAGATAGATGAGGGTGCAGTTGATGTTGTCTACATGGACTTTAGCAAGGCCTTTGATAAGGTACCACATGGTAGGTTGTTGCATAAAGTTAAATCTCACGGGATGCAGGGTGAGGTATCAAAATGAATACAAAATTGGTTTCTTGACAAAAGCCAGAGGGTGGTTGTAGTGAGTTGTTTTTCAAACTGGAGGTTTGTGATCAGCAGTATGCCTCAGAATCAGTGCTGGGTCCACTGTTATCTGTCATTTATATGAATGACTTGGATGAGAAAATAGGAGGCATGGTTAGTAACTTTGCAGATGACACTAAGATTGGTGGCATAGTGGACTATGAAGGAAGTTATCTCCAATTGCAACAGGATCTTGATCGATTGGGCCAGTGGGCAGGTGCAGTTTAATTTAGGCAAATGTGAGGTGATGCATTTTGGTAGATTGAGCAAGAGCAGGATTTACTCAGTTAATGGTAGGGCGTTGGGGAGAGTTACAGAACAAAGTGATCTAGGGGTACATGTTCATAGCCCCTTGAAAGTGGAGTCACAGTGGACAGAGTAGTGAAGAAGGCATTCGGCATGTTCGGTTTCAGCAGTCAGAACATTGAATACAGAAGTTGGAATGTCTTGTTGAAGTTGTACAAGGCATTGGTAAGGCCACAACTGGAATACTGTGTACAATTCTGGTCACCCTATAACAGAAAGGATATTATTAAACCAGAAAGAGTGCAGAAAAGATTTACTAGGATGAAACCAGGACTTGATGGATTGAGTTATAAGGAGAAGCTGGATAGACTAGGACTTTTTTCTCTTGAAGGGTGATCTTATAGAGGTCTATAAAATAACAAGGGCCACAGATCAGCTAGATAGTCAATATCTTTTCCCAGAGGTAGGGGAGTCTAAAACCTGAGGCATAAGTTTAAGGTGAGAAGAGAAATACAAAACTGTCCAGAGGATCAATTATTTTCACACGGAGGGTGGTGAGTGTCTGGAACAAGCTGCCAGAAGTAATATAAGAGGCAGGTACAATTTTGTCTTTTAAAAAGCATTTAGATAGTTACGTGAGTACAATGCGTATAGAGGGATATAGACCAAATGCAGATAATTGGGATTCGCTTAAGGTTTTTTAAAAAAAAGGGTGGCATGGATAAGTTGGGCTGAAGGGTCTGTTTCCATGCTGTAAACCTCTAAAGTACATAGAAACTAGAAGCAGGAGTAGGCCTTCAAGCCTGCTCCCCATTTCATTTTGATATTGGCTGATTAATATCCTGATCCCCACTTCCGCCCATACCCCTTAATCCCTTTCAGCCCAAAAATTATATCTAATTTCTTCTTGAAATCAGGCAACAAAGTAGATCTCAAACATAAAAGAAGTAGATTTCTGTTTGATTATATTTTCGCCATAATTACAGTAGTTTATGTAAGTTGTGTTAAAATTTTAAAGTGAAAGTCTTTCTTGCAGCATTTGCTAAGCTTTTGACTGTTTTCTATATTTGCTAGCACATTTAGGATCTAGACAGAACAGATAGTAGCTGACTATTCACCTTAGGACTGCACAAATATTGCAGAGAAAGGAACTTTCAAGATCTTCAAGTGGCATTGTGGTTCCTTCCATAATGCTGCAGCTTGGTGAGATAAGTTTTTTTTTATATAGGCTCTATATATAATAGTTTCTGCTTCTTTTGGGGAGGAGGAGAGGCCACAGATTGTGTGTGAACCACAACCTATATGAAAAGTACTTACCAGCGCAGGATACAATAATTACATTTTTTCCACAGAAGTAAAAAATGTCTGTTGCTCATTCCTTAAACAGTTTCTGTTAATGAACGAGCAAAATAGAAGAAATTCTGAGCCACAGCTAGGAACCAGAATTGAAAGCAGTACAGGTTGGAGAATTGAGGTTACAATATAATAACACAAGCTGCTAATTCTTGCTAATTCAGTGCAGGTTGGAGAACCCACAATTTCCTTCCAAATCATGAAGTGCAGAAAGCAACTTTAGCACTTATAAATATCTCCTCTCACAATGCCTGGAAGATCTTTCAGTACTTCATTATAACTTACATAGCAAGGCACATTTTGCAAGCCCAGTCTTTGCCCAGGTATAGAATCATAAAATCCTTACAGTTCAGAAGGAAGCCGTTAGGCCCATCGAGCCTGCATCAACAACAATCCCACCCAAGCCCTATACCCGTAACCCCACATATTTACCCTGCAAATCCCCCGACAGTAAGGGGCAATTAAGCATGGCCAATCAACCTAAACTGCATATCTTTGGATTGCAGGAGGAAATCAGAGCACCCAGTGGAAACCTACAGATCTGGGGAGAATGTGCAAATAGCACACGGACAGTCATCTGAAGCCAGAATTGAACCCAGTCCCTGGTGCTGTGAGGCAGTAGTGCCACTGTACCAGCCTTACTAGAAAAAACTTCTACGCACTTCTGTTGTAAATGTCCGACCCTTTATCTTGTAGCTACATTGCAGGACTTTCCTTGGATCTATTTCCTTCCCTAAAAGGACATTAGTCAATCAGATGGATTTTTACCATAATGAATAATGGTTTCATGGTCATCATTATGACTTTTAATTTTATTAAATTCAAATTTCACCATATGGCAGAATTCAAGCCCAGATCCCCAGAACATTATCCTGGGCAGCCCCGTGACAATACCACTACACATTGTAGCCATTGTAATCTTCCACTGTCATCCTCAAATGGGTAGCACAGTTGTTACTTGCCTCTAATCAGTTTAAGCTGTTGTCTAGGTTTTGCTACATGCAAGTAAGGACTGGCTTAGGAAGAACTGGGCAATGTGCTAAGTTGCAAAGGCCAGAAAGGTGGGTGCAAAAGTTGGGAGTGGAGGTGCAATTAGGAATCATGACATTTCACATTACAGGAGGCTATTGGGCCCATCCTATAAGTGCTGATTCTTTGAACTGTCATCAAATGTGCCATAAGAATTGTTGCTTCCAGGGATCTAAATGCGCTTGTAGGGGATCTTCTCTGATCAGCTACTGTAATTTGATCTTATCTTCAACCTCTAAAAGAATGATTAAAACCAACAAAAATTAGATACCAATATAGACTCTAAAAACAACTCTCAGTGAGCAATACAAAATGAAGCTTTTGCACTAAGATCTTGTGCGGCAGGCTCCTCAACAGTGACTGAAATTGGGAAAGAACATTTTCACAGCAATTACCAGCAGAAATTAATTACTTCAGCATCTGAATTACTTCTTTTCACCGATTTCTACTTCAGATTGAGAAAAATCACTGGGTATTCTGAAGCTTTTGTGACGACTATTAGAGTATTTCGGCGAAAATGGATTGGATCAATACATTAACTATAGCTCAATTAAAAAACTGATTATCCAACATGAATACTGGCATGCAGATGTATCTATACCTTTCAATTTATATGGAATAATTTCAATTGGTCTTCCAACATTTTAATAAATTTTATTCTGAAAATGATAGTGAGAGAAATGCAGGAAGGTTTTAAATGAATACTTACACAAATTAAAAATCAAAAAACCATTTTACTCTGAGGAATGTAAAATACAAATATACAAATAAAATACAAATATATATATAATCTTGAAAAAATGTGCAAATAATTGCAAATTTGTTACAAGCAACATTTAAGGTTATAAATATATAATCCAAAAATTCCATTGAAAGATTAAAGTGGAGTCAGATAATTGATTTTCTATACTACTGTATGGAAGAAATCACAGATCAAATTTTGGAATTGATTAAAAACATATACTGACTGAGGAAAGTGTATAAATTGAGATGGAGGGCACTGATCCCAGACAGATCACACTGAGATGTAGGAAAATTCCTGGACAGATCATTCTGAAATGGAGGGAATAGATTGTACTGACAGACAGATTGTACTGAGATAAAGGCAACTAATCCCAGGTGGGTGGCAGTGAGATGGAAGGCACTTTTCCCAGACAGATCACACTGAGATGGAGGGCACTGATCCCAGACAGATCACACTGAGATGGAGGGCACTGATCCCAGACAGATCACACTGAGATGGAGGGCACTGATCCCAGACAGATCACGCTGAGATGGAGGGCACTGATCCCAGACAGATCACACTGAGATGGAGGGCACTGATCACAGACAGATCACACTGAGATGGAGGAGTCTGATCCCAGACAGATCACACTGAGATGGAGGGGTCTGATCCCAGACAGATCACACTGAGATGGAGGGCACTGATCCCAGACAGATCACACTGAGATGGAGGGCACTGATCCCAGACAGATCACACTGAGATGGAGGGCCTGATCCCAGACAGATCACACTGAGATGGAGGAGTCTGATCCCAGACAGATCACACTGAGATGGAGGGCACTGATCCCAGACAGATCACACTGAGATGGAGGGCACTGATCCCAGACAGATCACACTGAGATGGAGGGCACTGATCCCAGACAGATCACACTGAGATGGAGGGCACTGATCCCAGACAGATCACACTGAGATGGAGGGCACTGATCCCAGACAGATCACACTGAGATGGAGGGCACTGATCCCAGACAGATCACACTGAGATGGAGGGCACTGATCCCAGACAGATCACACTGAGATGGAGGGGACTGATCCCAGACAGATCACACTGAGATGGAGGGCACTGATCCCAGACAGATCACACTGAGATGGAGGGCACTGATCCCAGACAGATCACACTGAGATGGAGAGCACTGATCACAGACAGATCACACTGAGATGGAGGGCACTGATCACAGACAGATCACACTGAGATGGAGAGCACTGATCACAGACAGATCACACTGAGATGGAGGAGACAGATCACAGACAGTTCACACTGAGATGGAGGAGACAGATCCCAGATAGATCACACTGAGATGGAGGGCACTGATCCCAGACAGATCACACTGAGATGGAGGGCACTGATCCCAGACAGATCACACTGAGATGGAGGAGACAGATCACATAGAGCTAGAAGGAATGGATCCCAGACAGATCACTGAGATGGAGGAGACAGATCCCAGATAGATCACACTGAGATGGAGGGAATAGTTCCTAACAGATCACATGGAGACGGAGGGGACAGATCCCAATCAGATCACACTGAGATGGAGGGAACAGATCCCAGACAGATCACACTGAGACAGAGGGAACAGATCACAGACAGATCACATTGAGATGGAAGGGACAGATCCCACTGAGATGGAGAGGACAGATCACACTGAGACAGAGGGAACAGGTCACAGATAGATCACACTGAGATGGGTGGAACAGATCCCAGACAGATCACACTGAGATGGAGGGGACAGATCACAGATAGATCACACTGAGATGGGTGGAGCAGATCCCAGACAGATCCCACTGAGATGGAAGGGATGGATCCCAGACAGATCACACTGAGTGGAGGCGACAGATCCCAGACAGATCACACTGAGACAGGGCAAACAGATCACAGATAAATCACACTGAGATGGAGGGGACAGATCACATAGAGCTAGAAGGGACGGATCCCAGACAGATCACACTGAGACAGAGGGAACAGATCACAGATAGATCATGCTGAGATGAATGGAACAGATCCAAGACAGATCACACTGAGATGGAGGGGACAGATCCCAGACAGATCACACTGAGATGGAAGGAACAGATCCCACTGAGATGGAGAGGACAGATCACACTGAGATGGATGGAACAGATCCCAGACAGATTCCACTGAGATGGAGAGGACAGATCACACTGAGATGGATGGAACAGATCCCATACAGATCTCACTGAGATGGAGAGGACAGATCACACTGAGATGGATGGAAAGATCCCATAAGATCACACTGAGATGGAGGGAACAGATCACATAGAGCTAGAAGGGATAGATCACAGATAGATCACACTGGGATGGAGGGGACAGATCACATTGAGATGGAGAGGACAGATCACACAGAGCTAGAAGAGACGGATCCCAGACAGGTCACACTGAGATGGAGGCGACAGATCCCAGATAGATCACATGGAGATGTAAGGGACAGATCCCAGACAGATCACATGAGATGGAAGGGATGGCTCCCAGACAGATCACACTGAGATGGAAGGAACAGATCCCAGACAGATCACATTGAGATGTAAGGGACGGATCCCAGACAGATCACACTGAGATTGAGGAAAGAGATCACACTGAGATGGAAGGGATGGATCCCAGACAGATCACACTGAGATTGAGGGAACAGATCCCAGACAGATCACACTGAGATGGAGGGAATTGATGCCTGCAGTAAGGCTAAGGAATAGCTTGACAATACTCAAATATATCTCTCAGCTCATTGAGCCAGTGATGGCTTTTTATTTTAAAAAAAATCCACCAGTTATATGATCTTGCACCATACAAACATGGCAACTTAATGCTCCCTTACAATTTTGTCAGATAGAACTGCTAATCAATTCTTAAATATTAAGTTTTTCACATCACTTTGCACTGGTCAACTAGAATTGTAAGGTGAAATAATGAAGGTTGACTTTATTGGCTTTGCTCTACCTCAGACATATCCAACTCTTTTATTATGAGATGTAGAAACCAAAACTGGAGATAAAATATGAAGTTTAATTATTATGTCACAAGTAGGTTTACATTCACACTGCAATGAAGTTACCATTAAAATCCCTAATCACCACACTCTGTTGCCTGTTTGGGTACACTGTGGGAGAATTTAGCATAGCCAATTCACCTAGCCTGCACATCTTTGGACTGTGAGAGGAAATCAGAACACCCAGAGGAAACCCACACAGACACAGGGAGGACATGCAAATTTCATACAGACAGTGACCCAAGCCCGGAATCAAACCTATGTCCCTGGCACTGAGAGGCAACAGTGCTAACCACTATGCCACCATGCCACCCACTTAGGAGATAACCTAACTCCAAGAAGCAGTGGACATTATTTGAGAAAATTGTAATAAATTTTATCTGTATATTTTGAAAATTTGTTAATTTGAAACTTGCTGAATCATCACGTGGCTTTTGATTAATCTCTTAAGGTACTTCCGAAAAATAGCATTATTTAAAATTACCTTTTGGCCATACATGCATTGAGCACATGCAGTGTAAACCAGTAATTCTTAACAGGTGGACTTTAAAGAACTGACACTGATGATGTTTGATTCCTGGGAGCGTTTTCTACAAAAGAAATGTTCAGTTGTTGAAAGAGTTTCACAATTCCAGAGGTTTTAAAGTTGTCCTGAAATCTACGAGCAGCAAATGCATAGAGAATGGGATTGATACAGCTATTGATGATGGCCAAACCTCCAGCAAAATTCTCCACCTTTTCACTAACGTCTAGCAACGTCTTGGAGATTTCTGGACTGGATGTCTTTGTCAGTATTGAAGAAATAGTTAACATGTTTCGGATGTGAAAGGGCAACCAGCAAAGGGCAAAAGCAATTACTACTTTCCTGATGACATTTATCGACTTGTTTTTGCCTTGAAAAGTCATTTGTTTAATTCTTTTTGCAACAAGTACGTTGCAGACTGACAGTGTGAGGAATGGAAGGACAAAGCCCATTAATGTCTGGAACATAACTGGCCCTATAAGCTGCTGATTGCTGCTGCCCCACTGTGAGCAGTTAGAATGCTCACCATCCACCGCTCCTTGCTCTGTTCTAATCAAAGGAGCAGCACACAGCAAGGCGAAAATCCAGATGACCACGATCACCTTCCCAGCTGTCCCACGTTTCCACCATTTCTGAGCAACAAATGGGTACAGCACAGCCACAAAGCGCTCAATGCTCATCGCTGCAATGAAGAATACACTGGCAAACATGGTGCAGTGGATCACATAAAAGAGAATGGTGCAGAAATTAGCTCCAAAAACCCAGCCATCAGCGAACGCATAAATCCAAAATGGCAAAGTGAGGAGAACGGCGAAATCCGCGATGGCCAGGTTTAGTATCAGCTTGATTGTCGGAAACCTCTGCTTCATGTTGCCAAGGATGATCCAGATCACTAGCAGATTCCCCAACACGCCAATGAGAAACATGAGCGTGAAAACAACACAGATCACCATCTGATGCACGGACGGAGGGGATATCGTTGAATTGGACAGCTCCATTTAGAGTACAGCTTCAGCAGTAACTTTTTTAAACCAATTACTAGTTCCTACTGGGTATTAAAATGTGTCTAAAATATACAAAAAGCTGTGAATGGCGCCACTTCCCCGCATCCAGATAGTCAAAGTTTGCAATACCGGCAACCAATTGGACAGTGACCACAATTAGAATCTCATTCGCAGTTACAAAAAGCTGATTATCTTTATAGATGTGCCATTAGCAAAACTGAAATCACACTTTGCATGAATAGAATATCTATCGAGGTGATGACTTTGCTGCAACATTATTTACATTGTATGAGTGATACCAAAGACTGACAATAAGGACAGGGCTGTAGCGTAGCGACAGGTGTCACATCTTTTGTGCTCTAACACTAGGTCAGCAGCCACAGAAATATACCTCAGGTTTTCAATGATCTAGAATATACCTTTTCCATCTGATTTTAGATACATGAACTCAGGGATCACAAAACCCATTACATTGTACACCAATCATTGGAATGTATTTATATGCCACCACTTCCTCTCTTTAGAAGCCTTTTCTCACTTTAAAACTGCATCAACTGGCATCTGCCCAGCAATGTGGAAAATTGCCCAGAAATAACCTGTACACAAAAAGCAGGACAAATCCAATTTCTACCCCATCAGTGCACTCTTAATCATCAGTAAAGTGATGGAATGGAACATCAAGACCGCTCTCAAGCAGTATTTGCTTACCAACAGCCAACTCATTGATGCTCAGTTTGCATTCTGCCAGAGGCATTCAGCTCCTAACCTCATTACTGCTTTGTTCAAACATGGACAACACTTGAATGAGTGTAAGTGAGAGCTAGAGTGTGTGTGGGAGTGAGAGCAAGTCTGACTGAGTGTGTGTGATTGTAATGTAAGTGTCTGTGAAAGTGTGTGAGAGTGAGAGAAAATGTGACTGAGTGTGAATGGGAGTGAAATAAAGTGTAACTGAGGTGTAATTTAGTGTGAGTGCAAGTATGAGTTTCATTGAGTGTGTGGAAGTGAGAGACAGTGTGAGTGCAAGAGACTGCGTGAATGAATGGGGATTAATGGGAGTGAGCAAGGGACTGAATGAGTGAGTGCGAGGGACTGAGTGAGTAAGTGCGAGGGATTGACTGAGTAAAGAGGAGTAAATACAAGAGACTGAGAGAATCTCTGGGGGTGAATATGAGTCTGCCTTGTGCCAAATCGCAGGTTTCTCACACTCTATTACACACCAACACATACAGAAGCACACACTCACACTCAACCTACAAACATTGACCCACTCACACTCACTCACCTGCATATATTGACCCACTCACACTCACCCACCCGCATACACTGATTATCTTACACACACCCACTCGCATACACTGACCCACTCACCTTCACCCAACCACATACACTGACCCTCTCACACTCACCCAACCACATACACTGACCCTCTCACCTTCACCCAACCACATACACTGACCCTCTCACACTCACCCAACCCCATACACTGACCCTCTCACACTCACACAACCACTTACACTGACCCTCTCATATTCACACAACCACTTACACTGACCCTCTCATATTCACACAACCACTTACACTGACCCACTCACAGTTCACCCACATACAATGATCCACTCACACTCACCCACCCACATACACTGACACACTCACACTTACTCACCCGCATACACTGACCCACTCACACTCACCAAGCACATACACTGACCCATCACATCTAACCACCCGCACATATACTGACCCACTCACACTCACCCACCCGCATACACTGACCCTCTCACACTCACCCACCCGCATACACTGACCCTCTCACACTCACCCACCCGCATACACTGACCCTCTCACACTCACCAAGCACATACACTGACCCATCACATCTAACCACCCGCACATATACTGACCCTCTCACACTCACCCCCCTGCATACACTGACCCACTCACACTCACCCCCCCGCATACACTGACCCATCACACTAACCACCCGCACATAACTGACCCTCTCACACTCACCCCCCTGCATACACTGACCCCTCACACCCCACATCCCTCACACCATCACACGACACCTACCACCCCAACCACCACCCCCACTACCTCACCACCCACACCCCACACCACACTACCCCTCAACCACCCCAACACACCCTCTCAACTCACCCACATACACTGACCCACAACCACCCCACATACACTGACCCCCACCTCACACCAACACCCCCGCATACACTCTCACACTCACCCCCCTGCATACATTGACCCTCTCACACTCACCCACCTGCATACACTGACCCACTCAGACTCATCCACCCACATACACTGACCCACTCACACCAACCCACCCACATACACTGACCCACTCACACCAACCCTCCCACATACACTGACCCACTCACACTCACCCACCCACATACACTGACCCTCTCACAGTCATTTCCTGACTTAATAATTTTTATCTTAACAATATATCTCTATGACTTTGCTGTACTTTTTTTGATAAACTGTTTCTTTCCTTAAAACCTAATTTCTTGGTTTATTGTTATGCCAAATGCTATTGTTCGAAACTTGCTCATCAGCCTCTTGAGTGAGAAAAAATGCAAATATCTTCCCCTGACCCCAAGTAAGATTGGACAAAACTGGTCTATATTAGGAACACTTTTCTGCTATTGCCATCGTTTATTCAAATCAATAATACAAACAGCGATGACCTCTTCCTGTAGTTGTGGGTAAGCCCTTGGTAGATGTAGACAATACTAAAAACAACATCTACCTTGGCTCTTATGCTATTATGACTTTTCCAACAGACTCAAGACACAATAGCAGAAATTCATTTGGTGAAAGGCTCTCAAATGAGACTGGATTACACGGGTGTCATTCCCGCTGACAGACTGAGATGTTCCTGAGGGAGAATGAGAGTTCAATCAACACAAGGGGCCACATGTGGAACACAAATGTTAGCATGAGCCTAATGGGCAGAATGGCTGTTTCCATGCTTTATGATCATTTAAAGTACTTTGTAACCTAGTACGGTCATATTAATACAGGTGAAAATGGATTTAACACAAAGAGAAGCATTTTATAAATTAATCTCGTCCACTACCTGTGAGTAATCTGATTTTAAGTAACTGAAAATTGCATAAAAAAATACTGAACCATTTATTAGTTGTGTCAGCATATACTAGTTAGTTTCTTAGTAAACTGAATATTGTTAATACAGTTTAAAAACTTTTAAAACATTCCTATTAATGCCTTTGCATCTGAGAGCAATGTATAGAAGGAGAGGTGCACAGGACAGAGATGTTCAGGAGAGAGGAAGATTGGAGAGTGGTGCACAAGAGAAAGAGGTGCACAACAGGAGGAGGACTGTGCAGGAAGAGTTCTGTGTAGGAGGAGAGAAATATAGGAGAGACAAAAGAAGGAAGTTCGCAGAGGAGAGTTCAGAGAAGTCTAGAATCATAAAAGGTTGATTGCGCAGAAGGAGGCCATTCAGCCCATTGTGTCTGTGCCAGTTGAAAATGAGCTATCCAGCCTAATCCCAGCTTCCAGCACTTGCCTTATAGGCGACTGCATTTCAGGTATATATGCAGGTATTTTTAAATGTGATGAGTGTTTTTACCTCTCCCATTGTTTCAGGTAGTAGGTTTCAGACCCTCACCATCCTCTGCATGAAAGACATTTGCCTCAACTCCTCTATAATTACCTACAAGCAAACATCTTTAAATCTATGCTTCTGTTTACAAAGAGAAATGGGTCCTTCCTATCCAATTCATAGGCTCTTATCATTGTAGGCCCTTTAATTAAATCTTCCTCAGCCTCTGTTTCTTGTAACTGCAATTCTCCATTCCTGCCAACATTTCCAATTAGGTCAAGACAATGGCATGATGGTATTGAAATTGAACTAGTGATCTAAAAGCCCAGAGTAATTCTCAAGAAAGACGGTGAAGTTTGAATTCAATAAAAATCATAGAAACCCCACAGTACAGAAAGAAGCCATTCAGCCCATCAAGTCTGCACTGACCACAATCCCACTCAGGCCCTAGCTCCATATTCTACCCACTAATCCTCGTAACCTACGTATCTCAGGACACTAACGGGCAATTTAGCATGGCCAATCAACCTAACCCACACATGTTTGGACCGTGGAAAGAAACTGGAGCATCTGGAGGAAACCCGCACAGACACAAGAAGAATGTGCAAACTCCACACAGACAATGACCCAAGCTGGGAATCAAACCCAGGTCCCTGGAGCTATGGAGTAGCAGTCCTAACCAATGTGCTACCATGCCGCCCACAGTATATGGCATTAAAAGTCGACTGATAACCATGAAACGACTGTTGTTAAAAAAAGAATCCATCTGGTTCACTAATGCCCTTTCCACTGCCTGTGCATGGTCTGGCTTACATGTGACTCCAGACTCACAACAATGTGGTTGACTGTTAAATGCCTTTTTAATGGTCTAACAAGCCAATCAGCTCAAGGGCATTAGGGATGGACAACAAATGCTGGCCCAGCCAGTGTTGCCCACATTGCATGAAAGATTTTTTAAAATTCCTCTCTGTACTATCTCTAATGCAACCACATCCTTCCTACAATGCGGTAAACAGAACTGTGTGCAGCACTCAAGCCAAAGCCTACCCAGTATTTTGAAATGTTCTACTAGAATCTCTCTGCTCTCATATTCTGGACCTCAGCTAATAAACAAAAGTATACACTATGCCTTCTTGACCATCTTATCTATGTTGCTGATGTTAAATACTTAGAGTGACTAGCGTCTATAATTATTAAGAGAGGCTTCAGACGTTGTTGGAACAAGGAAGGTATTTACTGAATACAGAAACTTAGGTACAGGAGGTTTTTGCAGCACAAAGGCTGCTCTCTGACAGAGTCCCTGGTCTACATGTGTAGCCATAAAAATATCGAAAGATTCTCCTTGGAGAGGACTCCACTCTCATTCTCACTTTCCACAGGTCCCTCAGGTCAGGTAACCCTCTGTTGTTGTACTATCTTAAAAAGACAGACACCACATACACAGCAGCTGAAACCTCAGGGATTGTTGAATGTTTATTTCAATGTCCCTCTATATCTTTACCAATTATCTTTACAATGTCTGTGCTCCCCATTTGCATCGCCTCACCATGTGGAACACCACTAGGATCAGCCTTCCAGTCCCACAAACACTGAAGGGTCTTTTCCTTCCCCGTCACTGAAACAATTTTGCATCCAATTTACCATTTTCTTTAGATCCCTTGGGCTATTAATTTTAAGACCAGTTTGGCATTTTCAAACACCTGACTAAAATTCACATAGATTTGGGGGAAAGTGCACAGGAGAGAGATGTACAGGTGAGAGATGCACAGAATAGAGATGCACAGGATAGAAATGCACAGGATAGAGATGCATAAGTAAGAGATACACAGCAGAGGAATACACAGGAGAGAGAAGCACAGGAGAGAGATGACCAGGAGAAGGATGAACAGGAGAAGGGTGAACAGGAGAGAGATGACCAGGAGAAGGATGAACAGGAGAGGGATGAACAGGAGAAGGATGAACAGGAGGAGGATGAACAGGACAGAGATGAACAGGACAGGGATGAACAGGAGAGAGATGAACAGGAGAAGGATGAACAGGAGAAGGATGAAGAGGAGAGGGATGAACAGGAGAGAGATGAACAGGAGAGAGATGAACAGGAGAGGGATGAACAGGAGAGAGATGAACAAGAGAGGGATGAACAGGAGAAGGATGAACAAGAGAAGGATGAACAGGAGAAGGATGAACAGGAGAGAGATGAACAGGAGAAGGATGAACAGGAGAGGGATGAACAGGAGAAGGATGAACAGGAAAAGGATGAACAGGAGAGGGATGAACAGGAGAGGGATGAACAGGAGAGGGATGAACAGGAAAGGATGAACAGGAGAAGGATGAACAGGAGAGGGATGAACAGGAGAGAGATGAACAGGAGAGGGATGAACAGGAGAGGGATGAACAGGAGAGGGATGAACAGGAGAAGGATGAACAGGAGAAGGATGAACAGGAGAGGGATGAACAGGAGAGGGATGAACAGGAGAGGGATGAACAGGAGAGGGATGAACAGGAGAAGGATGAACAGGAGAAGGATGAACAGGAGAGAGATGAACAGGAGAGGGATGAACAGAAGAGAGATGAACAGGAGAAGGATGAACAGGAGAAGGATGAAAGGAGATGGATGAACAGGAGAGGGATAAACAGGAGAGGGATGAACAGGAGAGGGATGAACAGGAGAGGGATGAACAGGAGAAGGATGAACAGGAGAGAAATGAACAGGAGAAGGATGAACAGGAGAAGGATGAACAGGAGAGGGATGAACAGGAGAGGGATGAACAGGAGAAGGATGAACAGGAGAGAGATGAACAGGAGAGGGATGAACAGGAGAGAGATGAACAGGAGAGGGATGAACAGGAGAGGGATGAACAGGAGAAGGATGAACAGGAGAGGGATGAACAGGAGAATAGAGATGAACAGGAGAAGGATGAACAGGAGAGGATGAACAGGAGAGGGATGAACAGGAGAGGGATGAACAGGAGAGAGATGAACAGGAGAGGGATGAACAGGAGAGGGATGAACAGGAGAAGGATGAACAGGAGAAAGATGAACAGGAGAGGGATGAACAGGAGAGGGATGAACAGGAGAGAGATGAACAGGAGAGGGATGAACAGGAGAAGGATGAACAGGAGAAGGATGAACAGGAGAGAGATGAACAGGAGAGGGATGAACAGGAGAGAGATGAACAGGAGAGGGATGAACAGGAGAGGGATGAACAGGAGAAGGATGAACAGGAGAGAGATGAACAGGAGAGGGATGAACAGGAGAGGGATGAACAGGAGAGGGATGAACAGGAGAAGGAGGAACAGGAGAAGGATGAACAGGAGAGAGATGAACAGGAGAGGATGAACAGAGAGATAACAGGAGAGGGATGAACAGGAGAGGGATGAACAGGAGAGGGATGAACAGGAGAGATAACAGGGAGGGATGAACAGGAGAGGGATGAACAGGAGAGGGATGAACAGGAGAGGGATGAACAGGAGAAGGAGGAACAGGAGAAGGATGAACAGGAGAGAGATGAACAGGAGAGGGATGAACAGAAGAGAGATGAACAGGAGAAGGATGAACAGGAGAAGGATGAAAGGAGATGGATGAACAGGAGAGGGATAAACAGGAGAGGGATGAACAGGAGAGGGATGAACAGGAGAGGGATGAACAGGAGAAGGATGAACAGGAGAGAGATGAACAGGAGAGGGATGAACAGGAGAGGGATGAACAGGAGAGGGATGAACTGGAGAAGGATGAACAGGAGAAGGATGAACAGGAGAGAGATGAACAGGAGAGGGATGAACAGAAGGAGATGAACAGGAGAGGGATGAACAGGAGAAGGATGAACAGGAGAGGGATGAACAGGAGAAGGATGAACAGGAGAGGGATGAACAGGAGAGGGATGAACAGGAGAGGGATGAACAGGAAGGAGAGAGATGAACGGAAGGATGAACAGGAGAAGGATGAACAGAAGATAACAGACAGAGAGGGATGAACAGGAGAGGGATGAACAGGAGAGGGATGAACAGGAGAGAGATGAACAGGAGAGGGATGAACAGGAGAGGGATGAACAGGAGAAGGATGAACAGGAGAGAGATGAACAGGAGAGGGATGAACAGGAGAGAGATGAACAGGAGAGGGATGAACAGGAGAGGGATGAACAGGAGAAGGATGAACAGGAGAGAGATGAACAGGAGAGGGATGAACAGGAGAGAGATGAACAGGAGAGGGATGAACAGGAGAGATGACAGGAGAGGGATGAACAGGAGAGGGATGAACAGGAGAGGGATGAAGGAGAAGATGAACAAATGAACAGGAGAGGGATGAACAGAGATGAACAGGAGAGTAACGGAGAAGGAGGAACAGGAGAAGGATGAACAGGAGAGAGATGAACAGGAGAGGGATGAACAGAAGAGAGATGAACAGGAGAGGGATGAACAGGAGAAGGATGAACAGGAGAGAGATGAACAGGAGAGGGATGAACAGGAGAAAGATGAACAGGAGAGGGACGAACAGGAGAGAGATGAGCAGGAGAGGACTGAACAGGAGAGGGATGAACAGGAGAGAGGTGAACAGGAGAGAGATGAACAGGAGAGGGATGAACAGGAGAAGGATGAACAGGAGAAGGATGAACAGGAGAGAGATGAACAGGAGAGGGATGAACAGGAGAGAGATGAACAGGAGAGGGATGAACAGGAGAGGGATGAACAGGAGAAGGATGAACAGGAGAGGGATGAACAGGTGAGGGATGAACAAGAGAGGGATGAACAGGAGAGGGATGAACAGGAGAAGGATGAACAGGAGAGGGATGAACAGAGAGGTTGAACTGAGAAGGAGGAACAGGAGAAGGATGAACAGAAGAGATGAACAGGAGAGGGATGAACAGAGAAGGATGAACAGGAGAGAGATAACAGGAGAAGGATGAACAGGAGAGATGAAGAGAAGATGAACAGGAGAAGGATGAAAAAGAAGGATGAACAGGACAGGATGAACAGGAGAGTACGAGAGATGAACAGGAGAGGGATGAACAGAGAGGGATGAACAGGAGGTTGAACGGAGAAGGAGGAACAGGAGAAGGATGAACAGGAGAGAGATGAACGGAAGGGATGACAAAGGAGATGAACAGGAGAGATGAACGGAGAGAAGGAATGAACAGAAAGGAGAAGAAGAGATGAACAGGAAAGGATAACAGGAGAAGATGAACAGAAGAAGGATGAACAGGACAGGGATGAACAGGAGAAGGATGAACAGGAAAAGGATGAACAGGAGATGGATGAACAGGAGAAGGATGAACAGGAGAGGGATGAACAGGAGAAGAATGAAGAGGAGAAGGATGAACAGGAGAGTGATGAACCAGAGAGGGATGAACAGGAGAGAGACGCACAGGAGAGGGATGAACAAGAGAAGGATGAACATGAGAAGGATGAACAGGAGACGGATGAACAGGAGAGGGATGAACAGGAGAGGGATGAACAGGAGAGTGATGAACAGGAGAGGGATGGACAGGAGAGGGATGAACAAGTGAGGGATGAACAGGAGAGAGACGCACAGGAGAGAGACGCACAGGAGAGAGATTAACAGAAGAGAGATAGGCAGGAAAGAAATACACGGGAAAGAGACGTACAGGAGAGAAATACAGAGGAGAATGGCTGAAGTTGCAAGCGGCAAACATCATAGTGTTTATAAGCAGGAGCTCAGCTGCCTTGACCATTTGGAAGAGCTATACTTCCACTTGAGTTTGTCACATCAGGTAATTGTAGATATCAACTGCCTCCTGTAGAAATGTTGGGACCTCCTATGGCGTATTGGAGTTGGTGGTAAAAAACTATCACCGGTCATGAAAGTGATCATGTTTGGATCCTTCCAAGCACTGCTGGAGACATGTACTGATTCTGGCAGTTGGCTGCACAATGATGGATTAGGCAGATCACCAATGGATTGTTTGCCAGGTAGACGATTATATAAATATTGCCTGTGATGACAATGAACAGAAATTCACAATTGTCTCAAATACTTGAAATATTCTGCAGGTTAGGCAGTATCTGTGCAATGGGAAAGAGTTGACATTTCAGTTTGTTAAGCGTCTCTCTCCACAGATGTTGCCCCACCTTCTGACTATTTCCAGCACATTCTGATTTTATTTCACATTTCCAGCATCTGCAGTATTCTGCTTTTCAACTTAAATTTCCTGTCTTGGTTGGATTCTCGCAGGTACATTGATTGCACAAAAGGGATAATCCGATCACCACTACAACAACTAGGAGCTTTTATAAACCGCAATATGTAGTCTTCCTTCAATGAACAGCTGGCATTGGAACAACATAAAGATATCATAAGAAATAGGAAGAGGATTCGACCATTCAGGCCCTCCAGCCTGCTCTGCCATTCAATAGAATCACGATTGATCCGATTTTCCTCATGTCTACTTTCCTGCCCTTTCCCCATAACCCTCGATTCCCTTGCTGATTAAAACTCTCAACCTTAAATATTTACAAAGACTCTGCCCCCATAACTCTCTGTGGCAAGGAGTTCCAAAGACTCACAACCGTCTGAGAGAAGAAATTCCTCCCCATTTCAGTCTTAAACTGGTGTCTCTTTATTCTGAGAGAACGTCATCTGATCCTAGACTCTCCCATGAAGGGGAACAGCCTCTCAGAGTTTACTCTGTCAAGCCCCGTAATGTGATCACTTCTCATTCTTTTAAATTCCAAGAGTAGAGTCCCAGTCTGTTTAATCTTTCCTTATAAGACAATCCCTCACAAGATGAGAGGTTCATGTAGATACGTGCTAGATTCGCGCAGAGTTGTCACGATGCCTTCAGATCACACCAGTCCAACATTTGAGAATTTTCATTCCAAAAAAGAGATTTAAGGGTTAGTTTGTAGGAGATTAGGGATACCCTCTTTGGGCTTGGCTCTTGCTGTCTGTGCAAAACCCCACCAGTGAGGTGCAGGAATATTACAACGAAAGCCACATGACCACCAGATGGAACATGGAGGAGGGCACTGCAATAGAAGGAAAGAAAGTCTTTCTTTATCTCGCACTTTTGGTGATCACCAAATGTCTCAAAGAACTTCAGAGTCACTGAAGTTCTTTATGGTCATGGGAGCTGCTATAAGTGATAGAGGCAGAGCAGCATCATGAAGCTCATGTGTCACAAGGATGAGTCCTCAGGCATGAAAAGGTTTGACTCTGTTTGCCTGTAAGATTGAGGTGATAGTGACAGAGGAAGTACCCAGAGGACAGGCTGCAGAAATAGGCTCACCCAGTTTCAGATGAGAAAACAATGGTGCAGGAAGAGGCCGTGTCTCTGCAGAGAGCTGTGGCTAAGTTGTGAATCCTTCTCAGTGAAGATTAGTGCAGAGGCATACATTGTCATATGACCCTTCATTTATGTGTGAATCTGTGTGTCTGAGTGCATGTGGATGTGTGAATGTGAATGTGTGTGTGAATATGTGGATGTGTGTGTGTGTAAGTGTGTGTATGAATGTTTGTGTGTGTGTACGAGTGTGTTTGAGTGTGTTTGTATGTGTGTATCAGTGAATGCATGACTTTATGTGTCTGTCAGTGTATGTGTGTGTGTGCGCATGTTTGTATGTGAGCATGTGTGTATGTGTGTGTGTGTATAAGTGTGTGTGTATGTAAATATGTGGGGTGCACATGTGTAAATGTATGTGTGTGTGTGTGTGTGAGTAAGTAAGTGTGTATAAGTGTATATGTGTGCATGTGTGTGTGCACACATGTTTGTATGTCAGTACGTGTGTATGAGTACGTGTGTGTATGTGTGTGTGTGGGTATGTGTAAATGTGTGTGCACGTGTAAGTGTTTGTAAGTGTTTATGTGAGTCTGTGTACATGTGTAAGTGTGTGTGTGTTTGTGTGCGAGTGTGTGTGGATGTGTGTGCGAGCATTTGCAAATGTATATGGATGCATGTATGGGCGAGTGTGTGCGAGTGTGGATGTATGTATGTGTGAGTGTGTATGTGTGTGAGTGAGTGTGAATGTATGTATGTATGAGTCTGTATCAATAAGTATGTGTGTGCAAGTGTGTGAATGTATGTGGGAGTGGGAGTGTGAGTGTGTAAGTGTGTAAGAGTGTGTGTCAGTTTGTGTGTGTGAATGTGTGTGAGTGAGTGTCTGTGTATATGTGAATATATGTGTACGAGTGTGGGTGTGGGTGTGTGTGTGTGTGCACGAGTGTGTCAGTGAATGTGTGTGAGTGACTATGCATACAAATGTGTGTGTGAGTGCATGAGTATGCATGCGTGCATATGTGTTTAGTGAATGTTTGTATAATTGTGTATGTATGTATGTGAGTGTGTGTGTGTGTAAGTGTGTGTGCAAGTGTGTCAGTGAGTATGTGTGTATGAGTGTGTGTGTGCTTGTGTGAATATTTGTAAGTGTTTATGTGAATGTGTGTACATGTGTGTGTTTGTGTCTGTGTGTGGATGTGTAAGCTTCTGCATATCAGTGTGTGTCAATAAGTGTGTGCTTGTGAGTGCATAAGTGTGTTCATGTGAGTGTGTCAGTGAGTGTATGTATGCATGTGTGTGTATGCAAGTATGTACACGTGTGTGTGTGTGAGAGAGAGAGTCTGATGTGTAAGTGTGACTCTATGCAAGAGTGTGTGTGTAAGTGTATGTGTGCAAGTGTGTGTGTGTGTGCATGCAAGTATATGCAAGTGTGTGTGTGAGAGTGTGTGTCAATGTGTGTGTGTGAGCATGTGTGTACATGAGTGTGTGTGTGTGTAAATGCAAGAGTGTGTATGTAAATGCAAGTCTGTGAGAGAATGTGAGTGTGTATGTGCATATGAGTTTGTGGATACGTGTGTGTGAACGTGTGTATGTTGCATGAGTGTGTGTATGTGAGTGTGAGTCTGTAAGTGTGTGTATGCAAGTGTGTGTCAGTGAGTATGTATGGGCGAGTGTGTGAGTGTGTAAGTGTGTGCATGCCAGTGTGTGACAGTGAGTGTGCATGTGAAATTGTGTGCACGAGTGTGAGTGTGTAAGTGTGTGTATGCAAGTGTGTGTCAGTGGGTGTGTGAATGTGTGTGTGAGTGTGTAAGTATATATGTGCAAGTCTGTAGATGCGTGTGCCTGTGTGTAATTGTATGCATGTGTGTGAGTCAGTGAATAAGCGTGTGAGTGTGAGTGATTGTGTGTAAATGTGTGTGTATGTGTGCATGTGGATGTGTGTGAGTGTGAATGGATGCGTGAGTGTGAGTGAATGTGTGTAAGTGTGCGTGTGCAAGTGAATATGTATAAGTGTGTGCCTGTGAGTGTGTGGATGTGTGTGAGTGTGAGTGATTGTGTGTAAGTGTATGTATGCGAGTGTATGGATGTGTGTGAGTGTGAGTGAGTGTAAGTGTGTGTTTGCTAGTATGTAGATGTGTGTGTTGAGTGTGTGGGTGTGTGTGTAAGTGTGTGTGTGTAAGCATGTATGTGCGAGTGTGTGGATGTGTGTGTGGATGTAGAAGTGTGTGTGTGCAAGTGTGTGGATGTGTGTGTGTGAGTGAGTGTGTAAGTGTGTGCGCACGAGTGTGTGCATGCGTGTGAGTGTGAGTGAGTGTGTGTAAGCATGTGTGTGAGAGCTGTGGATGTGTGTGAGTGTGTGTAAACATGTGTGTGCAAGTGTGTGGATGTGAGTGTGTAAGCGTGTGTGTACAAGTATGTGGATGTATGTGAGTGTGAGTGAGTGTGTGTAAGTGTGTGTGTGTGTGCAAGTGTGTGGATGTGCGTGTGAGTGAGTGTATGTAAGCGGGTGTGTGCGAGTGTGTGGATGCGTGTGTGTGTAAGTGTATGTGCACAAGTGTGTGATGTGTGTGTAAGCATATGTGTGTGAGCATGTGGATATTTGTGAGTGTGTGTAAGCATGTGTGTGCGCATATGCAGATGTATGTGAGTGTGAGTGAATGTATGTAAGTGTGTGGATGTGTGTGACTGTGCGTGAGTGTAAGTAAGCATGTGTGTGCAAGTGTGTGGACGTGTGTGTGAGTGAGTAAATGTGTGTAAACTGAAAAGATTGAGTATGTGGACATTAAGAAAGAAGAGGTGTTGGAACTGTTAAATTCCATCAAGGTAGATAAGTCACCAGGTCCGGATGGGATGTATCCCAGGTTACTGTGGGAGGTGAGGGAAGTGATTGCAAAGCCCCTGGCGATGATCTTTGCGTCGTCAATGGAGACAGGAGAGGTTCCAGAAGATTGGAGGATTGCGGATGTGGTGCCTATTTTCAAGAAGGGGAATAGGGATAGCACGGGGAATTACCGACCAGTGAGTCTGACCTCAGTGGTCGGTAAATTGATGGAGAGGATTCTGAGAGATAGGATTTATGAGCATTTAGAGAAATTCAATATGATCAGGAATAGTCAACGCGGCTTTGTTAAGGGCACATCGTGCCTTACGAGCCTAGTTGAATTTTTCAAAAATATGACTGAACACATTGACAAAGGAAGAGCAGTGGACGTGGTTTACATGGATTTCAGCAAGACATTTGATAAGGTCCCCCATGCAAGACTTCTTCAGAAGGTGAGAGGACATGGGATCCAAGGGGCTTTGGCTTTGGCTTTGTGGATCAAGAACTGGCTTGCCTGCAGAAGGCAGAGGATGGTTGTGGATGAATCCTTTTCTGCATGGAGGTCAGTCACCAGTGGAGCGCCCCAGGGATCTGTTCTAGGATCCTTGCTGTTTGTCATTTTCATAAATGACCTGGATGAGGAAGTGGAGGGATGGGTTAGTAAGTTTGCCGACGATACAAAGGTCGGTGGTGTTATGGATAGTCTGGAGGGATGTCTGAAGTTGCAGCGAGACATAGATAGGATGCAAGACTGGGCGGAGAAGTGGCAGATGGACTTCAATGCAGATAATTGTGTGGTGGTCCATTTTGGCAGGACCAATGGGATGAAGCAGTATAATATCAAGGGTAGGAGTCTTGGCAGTGTTGAGGAGCAGAAGGATCTTGGGGTCCGGGTCCATAGGACTCTTACATCTGCCCCGCAAGTGGAGGATGTGGTCAAGAAGATATATGAGTACTGGTCTTCATTAATCGAGGGATTGACTTTAGGAATCGGGAGGTAATGCTGCAACTTTATAAGATCCTTGTCAAACCCCACTTGGAGTACTGTGTGCAGTTCTGGTAGCCTCACTATAGGAAGGTTGTGGAAGCTATTGAGAGAGTGCAGAGGAGATTTACAAGGATGATGCCTGGATTGGGGGGCATGTCTTATGAAGATAGGTTGAGAGAGCTAGGTCTCTTCTCCCTGGAGAGACGAAGGTTGAGAGGCGACTTGATAGAGGTTTATAAGATGTTGAGAGGAATAGATAGAGTGGATTCTCGGAGGCTATTTCCCAGTGCTGAAATGGTCACTACGAGAGGACACAGGTTTAAGGTGCTGGGGGACAAGTACAGAGGAGATGTTAGAGGTAAGTTTTTCACTCAGAGGGTGGTGAGTGAATGGAATCGGCTGCCGTCAGTGGTGGTAGAGGCGAACTCGCTGGGGTCTTTTAAATGACTTCTGGATGAGTACATGGGATTTAATGGGATTGGGAGTTACAGATAGTTCTATGGGCCTGGTAAGTATAGATATGATTGGCACAACTTGTGGGCCGAAGGGCCTGTTTGTGCTGTAGTGTTCTATGTGTATGCGAGTGTATGGATGTCTGTGTGTGTGAGTGTACATAAGCATGTGTGTGTGAGTGTGTGGATGTGTGTGAGTGTGAGAGTATGTAAGCATGTGTGTGCCAATGTGTGGGTGTGAGTGTGTGTTAGCATGTGCATGTGAGTGTGAGAATATGTGTGAGTGAATGTGTGAGTGCGAATGTGTGTAGGATAGGAATGTGTGTGTGCAGTGTGTGGATGTGTATGAGTGTGAGTGAGTGTGTGTAAGCATGTGTGTGAGAGTGTGTGGGTGTGTGAGAGTGTGTGGATGTGTGCGAGTGCATGTAAGCATGTGTGTGCAAGTGTGTGGATGTGTGTGAGTGTGTGTAAGGATGTGTGTGACAGCATGTGGATGCGTGTGAATGTGAGTGAGTGTGTGTGAGTGTGTGTAAGTGTGTGTGTACAAGTGTGTGTACAAGAGTGTTGATGTACGTGAGTGTGAGTGATGTGTGTGTGCATGTGGGTGTGTGTGTGAGTGAGTGTAAGCATGTGTGTATGAACATGTGCGTGTGTGTAAGCATGTGTGCGCAAGTGTGTGGATGTGTGTAAGTATGAATGAGTGTGTGTGTGAGTGTGTGGATGTGTGTGATTGTGAGTGAGTGTATTAAGCGGGTGTGTGCGAGTGTGTGGGTGTGTGAGAGTGTGTGCAAGTGTGTGTGCACGAGTGTGTGGATGTGTGTGAGTATGAGTGTGTGTAAGCATGTGTGTGCGAGCATGTGGATATTTGTGAGTGTGTGTAAACGTGTGTGTAAACGTGTGTGTGCGTGTATGCAGATGTATGTAAGTGTGAGTGAGTGTATGCAAGTGTGTAAGTGTGAGTAAGTGTGTGGATGTGTGTGACTGTGCATGAGTGTACGTAAGCATGTGTGTGTGAGTGTGTGGATGTGTGTGTGACTGAGTGTATGTAAGCGCATGTGTGCGAGTGTGTGGATGTGTGTGAGTGTGAGTGAGAGTATGTAAGTGTGTGTGTGCCAGTGTGTGGGTGTGAGTGAGTGTGAGTGAGTGTGTGTAAGCATGTATGTGCAAGTATGTGGGTGTGTGTAAGTGTCTGGATGTGTGTGAGTGTGAGTGAGAGTATATAAGTGTGTGTGTGTGCGAGTGTGTGGATGTGTGTGTGTGTAAGTGTGTGGATGTGTGTGAATGTGAGTGAATGTATGCAAGTGTGTGTGTGCGAGTGTATGGATGTGTGTGTGTGTGTAAGTGTGTGGATGTGTGTGAGTGTGAGTGAGTGTATGCAAGTGTGTGTCGGTGAGTGTGTGGATGTGTGTGTGTGTGTAAGTGTGTGGATGTGTGTGAGTGTGAGTGAGTGTATGCAAGTGTGTGTCTGCGAGTGTGTGGATGTGTGTGAGTGTGTGTAAGTGTGTGGATGTGTGTGAGTGTGAGTGAGTGTATGCAAGTGTGTGTGTGCGAGTGTATGGATGTGTGAGTGTGTGTAAATGTGTGGATGCGAGTGAGTGTATGCAAGTGTGTGTCTGCGAGTGTGTGGATGTGTGTGAGTGTGTGTAAGTGTGTGGATGTGTGTGAGTGTGAGTGAGTGTATGCAAGTGTGTGTCTGCGAGTGTGTGGATGTGTGTGAGTGTGTGTAAGTGTGTGGATGTGTGTGAGTGAGTGTATGCAAGTGTGTGTGTGTGAGTGTATGGATGTGTGAGTATGTGTAAATGTGTGGATGTGAGTGGGTGTATGCAAGTGTGTGTGTGCGAGTGTGTGGATGTGTGCGAGTGTGTGTAAGTGTGTGGATGTGAGTGAGTGTATGCAAGTGTGTGTGTGCGAGTGTGTGGATGTGTGAGTGTGTGTAAGTGTGTGGATGTGTGTGAGTGTGAGTGAGTGTGTGCAAGTGTGTGTCTGCAAGTGTGTGGGTGTGTGTGAGTGTGTGTAAGTGTGTGGATGTGTGTGAGTGAGTGTATGCAAGTGTGTGTCTGCAAGTGTGTGGATGTGTGTGAGTGTGAGTGAGTGTGTGGATGTGTGTGTGAGTGAGTGTGTGTAAGTGTGTGGATGTGTGTGAGTGAGTGTATGCAAGTGTGTGTCTGCGAATGTGTGGATGTGTGTGAGTGTATGCAAGTGTGTGGATGTGTGTGAGTGTGAGTGTGTGTAAGTGTGTGGATGTGTGTGAGTGTGAGTGATGTGTGGTGATGGTGTGAGTGTGAGTGAGTGTGTGTAGGTGTGTGGATGTGTGTGAGTGTGTGTGAGTGTGTGGATGTGTGTGTGAGTGAGTGTGTGTAAGTGTGTGGATGTGTGTGAGTGAGTGTATGCAAGTGTGTGTCTGCGAATGTGTGGATGTGTGTGAGTGTGTGTAATTGTGTGGATGTGTGTGAGTGTGAGTGTGTGTAAGTGTGTGGATGTGTGTGAGTGTGAGTGAGTGTGTGGATGTGTGTGAGTGTGAGTGAGTGTTTAAGTGTGTGGAGTGTGTGAGTGTGTGTAATTGTGTGATGGTGTGTGAGTGTGAGTGTGTGTAAGTGTGTGGATGTGTGTGAGTGTGAGTGAGTGTGTGGATGTGTGTGAGTGTGAGTGAGTGTGTGTAAGTGTGTGGATGTGTGTGAGTGTGTGTAATTGTGTGGATGTGTGTGAGTGTGAGTGTGTGTAAGTGTGTGGATGTGTGTGAGTGTGAGTGAGTGTGTGGATGTGTGTGTGTGAGAGTGTGTAAGTGGGATGTGTTTGATATGAAAGTCCAGCTTTCCCGCAGCTTTCCCAACATTCAATTGATTTTGCAAAAGAAGCAGCATCTCTTCTCCCATTAACAATGATAAAAAGGAGTGTCTGTTGAAGCAGAGGATTTTTAATTATAGTAAATGGACTCATGAAAGAAATAACAAAGTGTTTTCATTGTTGTTTTATCAGTTTGTTCCTATTGTACAATAACAATCAATTTCTTGTGGTTTAACTCTTTAACATAATAAGAATATTTCTTAAGGGTTCCATCAGAACTCTTGGGAAGTCAAGAAAAATGGCCGGAAAAGTTGGGAAAACTTGACCTTACCTATCTTTCTGATGGTTCTGATTAGCTTGACCCGTATACGGTTAACTGAATAGCTCCAGCTCACTATTAGCCTCCAATGCTGTCACCAAGGCCTTCTGAATTTGAAAAATCACCAGCCATATCTTTAAAAACTACCAACTATGCATAGACATGATTGAATTGGACCTGGCTCCATCCACAAACCTTACAGACCGTGAATAAAATTTGCAGTGCTTGAGACAAACCTTCTGTCTAACCAAAGAACTGTTTTGTGGGAAAGACCTGACAGAAATCATGTAGTCAGCAGCTCCTCGTGCCTCCAGGGAATCACAGAATCCCTACAGCACCGGAGGAGGCTATTCAACTCATAAAGTCTGTACCAACCATAATCCCACCCAGGCCCCATTCCCAAAACCCTCGTCTCCTGACACTATCAGTTTTGCATAACCAATCAATCTAACTCACGCATCTTTGGAGTGTGGAAGGAAACCAGAGCATTCAAAGGAAACCCGCGCAGACATAGGGAGAAAGTACAAACGCAGCACAGACACTGACTCAAGGCTTGAATTGAACCTGGGTCCTTGGCATTGTGAGGCAGCAGTGCTAACCACTGTGCCATTGTGCTGCCCTGGCAGCTGGTGGTAAATGCATCCACCAGAGATCTGAGATCATCATTGGACGTCAGAGCAAAAGTGATTGAGGGTGGGACGGGGAATAGCGAAACGAGAGATGAGGACAGAGGGATTCAGAGGCAAACTCAGGAGATAGTTTTCAGGAGGTAGCCCTGCCCACTGCCCCCTCCCCACTTTTGGTACCAATGACCATGAATTTGCAGTGATGCTATATTCATTTGTTTATGAGGTATAAAGCATTGTGTGATTTTTCCAAGATTTTTTAGGTTGTTACACAAAAGCTAAGCTTTAAAAGAGCTGGCTGTCCTAAAAATATGTATCTGGTATGTAAATCTTCCTCAAAGGTGCATGGATATAAAAAGTGATGATTTATGGTTCATTTGCATTAACATATCAAAAAGATCCTCACAATTAAAGCATATTTAATCATTCAGATTGATGTTCTGAGTTATTCATCCTTTTGGACTGTTTCTCCTTAAAACTGTTCATTTGTTCAAAGACCTTAGCAAAATTTGAAGTTTTAAGTCCATTCTTGAAGCTCCGGGCAGCAAATGCATAAAGGATAGGGTTAATACAACTGCTGATGAAAACCAGAGCCCCAGCAGCATCATTCATTGCTTGGAAAACTTTGTCCAGTTCCTTTGAGAGCTCTGAATTGGAATTCCTTACCAACACTGAGAATATTCTAACAATGTTTCCTGTGTGATAAGGAAACCAGCAAACAACAAATGCAACCACAATTCGTGCAATCAGCTTCATTGGTCTGTTTCTTCTTCGAAAGGCCATTTGTTTTATTCTTTTAGACACCCAGATGTACGAGGTAGACAGTGTGGCAAAAGGAATGATAAAACCCACCATGGTTTCCAACAGCAGAAGTCCTATCTCAAGCTGGTCGGAGGAATAAACTCTCTTACGTGGACGCCCATTTTCATCCAACTTCAGTTCAAGTGTCACAGCTGGAATAGCGAGAAGGAAAGCAGAAACCCAGATGCAAATGACTACTTTGCTGGCAGTTGCTCCCTTCCACATTTTCCGAAGCACGAATGGGTAGAGCACGCTCAATAGACGCTCAATGCTCAGCACCATGATGAAGAACACACTGGCGTACATGGATGTGAAGATGAGGTAGGAAGAGAATTTCCAGAGAGAGATTCCAAAAATCCATGCATCAGCAAGGAAATAAATCCAAAGTGGCAAAGTGACCAGGACTACAAAGTCTGCTACAGCCAGTGACAATATGAGCAAGATGGTAGAAGACCACTGCTTAATGTTACAAAGAATTACCTTGATCACCATTAAGTTCCCTGGTACTCCAACAAGACAGGCCAGATTAAGAACAACGCAGGCCACTGCATTTTGTATTGGAATCGCAGTATGAATTGTCCCATTCTGCTCCACAGTTGTATTGGAGGATACCATAGCGTCTGTTGTTGCTTCAGACAATTTTCTCAAAAAAACAACACAAGATGAACTTACATCCCCAAGTTAATGTCTTACAATTTCTCCACTGATTAAAACCCTTTAACAGAAGTACTGCCTACTTGTAAGTAACTTCACACAGACTGTAAAGGAAATGCCATTGGCCAAGCATTGGTCAAAATTAGGAACTTAAAACACAAAGCAACTTATTAGTATACAGTGTCTTTCACAATATCCCAAAAGATTTTAAGATAATAACGCTCTTTTGAAATATAGTCACTATTGTTATGTCTGAAACACAAAAGCCAAGTCACACACACCAAGGTCTCAAAAACAGCAAAAACAGCGGCAGAAACAATTTGCATTCATATAGCACCTTTATCATAGTAAAACATCCCATGGTGCTTCAGAGGAGTGTTATTAAACCAAATTCAACACTGTGCACATGGGGAGATAATAGATGACTGAAACCTTGACCAAAGAGGTAGGCTTTAAAAAGCCTCTTAGAGGAAAAGAGAGAAACATGGAGGTTGGAGAAGTTTAGACAGAGAATTCCTGTGCTTAAGGCCTAGCTGAAGGCATTGTCACTAACAGTGAGGCCATTAAAAACAAGTGTGAGGCAATAATTGTACGCACAGTAAGAAGTCTGACAATGCCAGGTTAAAGTCCAACAGGTTTATTTGGAATTATAGCTTTTGGAGCACTGCTCCTTCATCAGCTAATTGTAGGAGCATAGAGTTCTTGGATGCGAATATAAAGAGGGGCAAAGTCATTAAGAGATTTGAAAACAAAGATGAGAACTTTACAATTGGTTAACTAGAACCCAATGTAATTCAGTAAGCATAGGTCTGATGAATGAACAAGTGGTGATTTGGCATGAGTTAAGATACAGGCATGACCTCAAATTCAAGGGGAATGTGGTGGCATAGTGGTTATATCACTCGACTAGTAATCCAGTGACCCAGGCTAATGCTGTGATTACACAGGTTCAATTCCCATCATGTGAAATTTAAATTTAGTTAATAAATCTGGAATCGAAAAGCTAGTCACAGTAATAACGACCACGAAACCATCATTGTCATAAAAATCCATCTGGTTCATTACCTACCAAAATATACCTTACAGATAATGTCCCAAATAACAACATGACCAACACTGAAGTGGCAAACACAATGGTTCACAATTGGGAGGGAGTTCTCAACATTGACTCTGGACCCCAAGATGTCTCATGGTATCAAGTCAAACATGGACAAGGACACTTTCTGCTGCTTATCATCTATTTGTCCTCAATCTTCAACTGATGAATCTGTACTACTTCATGTTGAACACATTTGGAGAAAACACGGTAGATGGTTGTTATATATTTAAATGGTTGCAGATTGTTTTAAGAACTGATCACGTGATTTAATAATGATTCAATAGGGTGAAGCAGAGAATGCTGTTCCGGCCAATTTGCATCTGACTGGAAGCTATATGACAATCTGCTCTGCAACTCTCCTATCCTCAACAGCACCCCCCCAACCCCCCACCTCCAGGCACAGGCTTGTGTGGATAATGGCCCAACAGACAGGGAGCACAGTGGGTCAGCACGGCTACTTCACAATGCCAGGGACCAGGGTTTGATTCCCAGCTTGGGTTACTGTCTGAGAATGTGTTTGCACATTCTCCCCATGTCTTCATGCGTTTGCTCTGGTTTCCTTCCACAGTCTGAAAGACATGTTGGTTAGATGCATTGACCCGAACCGGCTCTGGAGTGTGGCATCTAGGCGATTTTCATAGTAACTTCATTGCAGTGTTAATGTAAGCTTATTTGCGACTAATAAATAAACTTTAAAAATTTTACTTTACTTTCAGTTTGTCCTCTGTATAGGCAGCAACTCCTTCAATAAACCTTTTGTTGTTAAACTGAATCTACGTATGTATCTTTTTCTTTTGTTAAAACTCACAACCCCTAACATAGTACATTACTAAAAGAAAGTCAGCAATAAATCAGGATTTCGTTTCTTCGAGAACTTTGAAGAGAAACATTGTTAGTCCTCACATTTTGAATGTTAGAGAAGGCTGGAGAGAAGCAACAACAGGATTAAAAATTGAGGTGTCAGAGCCAGGAAGACAAGTAAGGAGAAACTCCTTTTGTCATTTTATAAGAGAGGATTTTTATCCCGATCAGAAAAGGGTGAGATTTCTAGCAGCGGCCTGGCATATTCAAGAAAGGGATTCTCTGCTATATAGCTGGGGATGTTTGAAAAAATATACATCAAGTCAACCATCATCAGGGTAAAAAGGGGAGTAGTGGAAATGCAGTAAAATGAGCAGGCTCGAATCACTGGGGTATGCCAGAGAAATTACACATCAATTAGGATCCATGGGCCCTTTCAATGAAGAAAATGAATCCTGGAGTTCCTATGCAGTGTTTTTAGTATTTTACAAGTGAATAAAACTGCAGGCGAGTTGTACATACCAGCTTTTCTTAATACAGAAGGAAGCAAGACCTTCAATTTCATTCAGGCAACAAAGCCAGGAACTAAAAATTTCGGTAACAACAAATATCCTTAAAGAGCATTATTCTCCAATGCCATTAATTATCACGAATGGTTCAGATTTTACTGAAGGAATTAAGTGGAAGGCAAAAGCATTGTTCGTTATGTAGCAACCATAAAAAGGTTAGTACAACATCATGTTTGGTGAATCATTAGTCGATACTTTTAGCAATTGTCTAGTTTGTGGTCTCCAAATGAGGTTATCCAAAGAAACTTGCTTACGGAACATGCTATGATTTTAAAAGCAGCTGTAGAAATCGCAGTGTCAATGGAATTGGCTGTTAATCAGGCTTTACAATTTGATGCAGGAATGAAGATCCATAAGTTGGGAACTGCTCATAAGAAGTCAAAACAGCAACAAGCATGTCACAGACCTGCCAAAATGGACCATTCAGCAAATGAATGCTGGAGTAGGGATAATCAATGAAAAAGTTTTGGCAAAATGCATCATATATTGCAAAAGCTTGTTAGACTGAATCAGCTTCTCCTGAGAAGAAAATTCAAGAAAAACAAGTTGTGTTCTACAAATGAATTTATAACATGGAAGAAAAGAATAATGATTGTGAAGAGGAGAATGTCCAGAAATATAATGAAGGGCTCCAACTGAACATCTTATCCATGGGAAGGAACAATATTGATTCTGGGTGACCCTGAAGTTAAGTGGACAGCCTATTAGGATGGAGATTGATGTTGGTGCTCCTGTATCTTTAATTCTTGAGGCTACATATCAGCAGAAACTGGAACATCTTCATTTACTAAGCAGCTGATGTGATTTTAAGGACATACATGGAAGACATCATGCCATTAAAAGGTTACATCATGGTCAATATAGAGTTGAGTAAACAACTAGCAGAGCTTTCCATATGTCTGTAATAATTTTCGATCTCTATTTGGGAGACCATGATTGGAGAAGGTAAATATTAACTGGAGTGCTCTTAACAGACTGGTCGATGTTAAGACAGAATTACAGCACTTCTAAATAAAGAAAAGAGTATTAGAGGAGACATTTGGCTCAATGAAAGGAGTTCAAGTGAAACTCAAGATAAAGCCTAAGATTGCTGTTATATGCAATTTGTCCCAAGGTCAAACAAGGATTAATATGTCTTGTTAGCTTTAAGGTTTTATAATGTACTCTGGGTGGAGAACTTTAATATCCATCAGCAAGAGCAGCTCCACTCCAGGCCAGGCTGACTGAATCCAAAAGGACACAGCTGCTACATTGGATCTTCAACAGTGCTAAAGAAACAAATCATTACAGCTTTAGTTCAACCACGGTCAAAAGAGCTGAACTCAAGAAGTAAGGTGAAAGTAACAGTCCCTGATACAGAAGCAACATTTGTCCAAGTAAGCATAAAAAATCCTCGCAAAATCGGACTCAATGGGAATCGATGGAAAGCCCTCCAATGGTTGGAATTATGCTGGCACAAAGGAAGATGGTTGCAGTTGTTGGAAGTCAATCAACTCAGTTCTAGAACATCATTGCAGGAATTCCTCAGGGGAGTATCTGTGACCCTACCATCTTCAACTATTGCAACAATGATCTTCCTTCCATCACAAGTTTAAAAGTGAGAATGATTATTGATAATGCACAACGGTCAGCACCATCCCATGACTTCTCAAATGCTGATGCAATCAGTGCCCATATACAGCAAGAACGGAATAGCATTGAGGCTTGGTTGATAAGCTGCACATCCATTTGTGCGACCCAAATGCAAGGCAATGATCATCTCCAGTATAAGCGAATCTAACCATCTCCCTTTGACATTGAACCCATTGCTGAATTCCCCGCTATCAAAATCCTGTGTGTTACCACTGACTGTATGAGTACTGTGATTATAAGAACAGGTCAGAAGGTCAATTACTGTCACCAGAGAGGGAGTGCTTGGTAGACTAACAGGACTAATGGTAGACAAGTCCCTGGGACCAGATGGAATGCATCCCAGGGTTCTGAAAGAATTGGCAGAAGTAATAGCAGATGCCTTAGTAATTACTTATCAAAATTTGCTGGACTCTGGGGAAGTCAGATTGGAAAACAGCTAATGTTACGCCGCTGTTTAAAAAAGATAGCAGACAAAAAGCAGGGAATTATAGGCCGGTTAGCTTAACGTCCGTAGTTGGAAAAATGCTAGAATCCATCATCAAAGAAGAAATAGCGAGACACTTAGAAAACAACGGTTTGATCAAGCAGACGCAGCATGGATTCGTGAAAGGGAAGCCGCGTTTAACAAATTTATTGGATTTTTATAAAGATGTGACTAGTGCAGTAAACAGAGGGGAATGGGTGGATGTGGTATTTTTAGATTTCCAGAAGACGTTCGCTAAGGTGCCTCACAAAAGGTTGCTGCAAAAGGTTAGGGTGCACAGAGTTGGGGGTAAAGTGTTAGTGTGGACTAAGGATTGGTTATCTAACAGGAAGTAAAGAGTTGGAATCAATGGATGCTTTTCTGGTTGGCAGTTGATGACTAGTGGAGTGCTGCAGGGATCAGTGCTGGGATCTCAACTGTTTACCATTTATATAGATGATCTGGAGGAAAGGGCTGAGTGCAGGGTGACGAAATTTGCTGATGACATGAAGATAAGTGGAAAAGCAAATTGCGTGGAGGGCGCAGAAAATCTTCAGAGAGATCTGGACAGGCTGAGTGAGTGGGTGAGGACTTGGCAGATGGAGTATAACGTTAGCAAGTGTGAGGTTATCCACTTTGGTAGAAATTATAGTAGGAGGGATTATTATTTAAAGGATGAAAAGCTGCAGCATGTTACTGTGTAGAGGGACCTGGGGGTCCTTGTGCACAAATCGCAAAAACTCAGTCTGCAGGTGCAACAGATGATCAAGAAAGCAAATGGAATGTTAATCTTTATAGTGAGGGAGATAGAATATGAAAGCAGGGAGGTCTTGCTGCAACTGTACAAGGCACTGGTGAGGCTGCAATTGGATACTGTGTGCAGTTTTGGTCCCCTTATTTGCGAAAGGATATATTGGCCTTGGAGGGAGTACAGAGAAGGTTCACCAGGCTGATACCAGAGATGAGAGGGTTAGCTTATGGAGGAGAGATTAAACAGACTGGGCCTGTACACATTGCAGTTTAGAAGCTGAGGGGGGATCTTATGGAGACTTACAAAATAATGAAGGGAGTTGAGGAGGAACTTCATCATTCAAAGGGTGGTGAATCTCTGGAATTATCTGCTCATGAAGTGGTGGAGGCTATCTTATTGAATAATTTAAGTCATGGGTAAATAGATTTCTGATAGACAAGGGAATTAAGGGTTATGAGGAGCAGGCGGATAAGTGGAACTGATCCACTTCAGATCAGCCATGATTTTATTGAATGGCAGGGCAGGCTCAAAGATCTAGATGGCCTACTCCTGCTCCTATTTCTTATGTCCTTATGAACATGCTGCTGTGAGTTACTCACCTCCTGACTCCTCAAAGCTTGTCCAACATCTACAAGGTGCAAATCAAGAGTATGATTGAATCTCACCACTTGTCTGGATGAATGCAGCTTGAATAACATTCAGGACACTCAATGCCATCCAGGACAAAGCAACCTGTTTATTGGCAGCCCGTCCACCATCTTCAAGATTCAGGACCACCATAACCAATGCACATTGGCATCAGTGTGTACCATGTACAAGGTACACTGCACCAACTCACCAAAAGCTCCTTTAACAGTACCTTCCAAACTCATGACTTTTACCACCTAGAAGCATGGGAACATGAATGGGAACATTAACATTCAGGAACTCTTCTCCAGGTTACAAACCATCCTGATTTGGAACTACATTCCTCTGCCTTCACTTGTCACTGGGTCAAACTCCTGGATTTCCTTTCTTACAATACTGTGGATGTACTTAAAGTATTGTCCTTGCTTTGGAGGGAATACAACGAAAGTTTACCAGGTTGATTCCTGGAACGGCAGGTCTGTTATATGAGGAGAGATTAAGTTAGTTAAGATTACATTCATTGGGGTTTAGAAGAGTGAGAGGGGATCTCATAGAAACTTGTAAAATTTTAACAGGGTTCAACAGGATAGGTTCAGAAAGAATGTTCCCAATGGTGGAGAGGTCTAGAACTAGGGGGTCACAGTTTGAGGATAAGGAACAAACTTTTTAGAACTGAGGTGAGGAAAAATTTCTTCTCTCAGTGTGGTGAATGGGCGGATTTCACTATCTTAGAAAATAGTTGAGGCCAAAATGTTGTGTGATTTCACAAAGGAATTAGGTATAATTCTTGGGGCTGAAGGGATCTAGGGATGTGGGGGAAAGGGGGAATCAGGGTATTGAATTTGATTATCAGCTACAATCAAAATGAATGGCAGAGCAGGCTTGAAGGGCCGAATGGTTTATTGCGGCTTCTAGTTTCTATGTTTCTATATGGACTGCAGCAGTTCAAGAAGATAGCTGACCATTACCTTCTCAGTGACAATAAATGCTGGTCAAGCCAACAATACACACATCCCATGAAAGAATAAACAAAGGTTAATATAGCTTGAAGGTAAGAAGCTGGTCTGGAAAGCACCAGAAAGTGAAGTTTATGGGTCACCAAAAAAAATTGTTAGCACTGCTGCCTCATAGCACCAGGGACCTGGTTCAATTCTAGCCTTGGGTAACTGACTGTATGGAGTTTGCACGTTCTCCCCAAGTTTGCATGAGTTTCCTCCGGGTGCTCCAGTTTTCTCCTGCAATTCAAAGTTATGAAGGTTAGATGGATTGGCTATGCTAAATTGCACCTTACTATCCCAAGATATATATGAGGATTAGCAGGGTAAAATATATGTGTTACAGAAGTAGGGTCTGGGTAAGATCAATGCAGACATGATGGGCTGAATGATCTCCTGCTACACTGTAGATATTTTATGATTCTATGAACAGAGACATTGATGAGGGTTTCATTTAATGGACAAGCTGAGACAGTAACAAAGTCAGACAATGTTACAGAGGTTGAAATTTGCAATTTCATGTTTAGAAACTCCTTCCAAATTTGGCATCAAGGTTACAAACAATTTGGTCCATCCTCAGACAGTTGCAAGGGAGATAGATGTAGCTGGAAGCATGGGAATGGAGTTTGTGGTGGCATCCAAAGTTTTGAACCTTCTGATATTTAGTTGGAGGATTTTTCTGCTCCATTGTTACTGATGTCAGACAAGCAGTATGATACTTTAGAGATAGTGAAAAGACTGAAAAAGAGGGGGTGTTGAGATAAATTAACTGTTCATTATGTTACTTAACAAACTGACCAGGACATCAGGAAAATTCCCATTTTGTTCAACAAAACAATGCCATAGGACCAGTTTAACATCTTTGCTGGAGTACCTGCCCCAGAATTGGGGTGGGCAAGGCTCACAGAAGACATCCTCCATTGGCTTCGGGTGAGATCTTACGAGCCTCAGGCAGGGGAGATAGTAAAATTCCAGCACTTAGCTGAAAATGGCACCTCTTACAGTGCAGCATTAGTTCAGTGTTAACATTTGGAGTATCATCTACATTGTCTTTGAGTCTTTGGAGTGGGTTCTGAAATGACAACTGAAATAAGAGGGGGTACCATTGAGCCCAGGCTGACACCCACATGCATTAACATTAAAGATAGTGTTGTTTGCTAATAACTAGGTGCAGGATTGATCCTTTTCTCCAATCAAAAGAAGAGACAAGTTTGACTTTTAAAGGATAATTTGTGCATTGGTCGTGACATTGTGTTATTGAAATGTGAAATTCCTACATGTGAGTTTCTTAGCAGCAATTAAAAACCAAAAAAAAATTGCCAACCCTGAACAATGAGTAGCTCCAAGACAGTTAGCCTCCAGAAATGCTAAAAATGAATGAGCAAGTAAGAAAATATTGATTTCATCCTGGGCTTCTTCAAGTACTGACAACTTCTGTAATACAATGAATGGGCACATTCTAGATGCTGTGGAAAAGCTTCCAAATGCACAAAGAAAATGGCAAGTGTAGCAGTATTTCAGAGTTTCATTGTAGCTTGACTTGGAGCACAGTTTAAAGAACAAAACACAAATAAGCCATAAATCATGGGTCTCTTCTGGGTAAGACAGAAATACCTGGCCTTTAAGATACACACAAAAAAAATTCTGCATTGGCTCAAAGAAGGACAAACAAAGGAATAGTCATTTGTTGTGAATTATGGTACCAAGGCACTGGCTACAAGTACTTTACAGTGTGGTGTATTTTGTGTGCCACTTTGTAACCCAGAGACTGACGTTTCACTTCTTTGCTACAGCTAGATTCTCAATTTTAGTGGAGTTTGTTGATAGCCTCATTGTGTTCTCAGCATCTGAACATCACTCATAAAATCATTAATATCTCACAGCAGAATTTTCACACAGAGTGCTGGCTGAAGTGAAAAAGTTGGTGTGCAGCTCTTCTTACTAGATAATCCAGCAAAAAAATTTTCAGGCATGGTTCATACCGTCACATTGGCAGGGTGAGGTTGGAAAAATCCAGCAACGCCTGGAATTCCAAGTCCAATAAAAAAACAATGAATTCACCTCCCACTGTCTGTGGACGCAGGGAATACCCCACTTCCCCACATGGAACGTCCCAGGGGGCTCCCCCTCTTGACACTGCCTGGCACTGCCAGTGTCATGATGTAGAGATGCTGGCGTTGGACTGGGGTAAACTCAGTAAAGTTTGACAACACCAATTTTAAATCCAACTGATTTATTTGATAGTAAATCCACAAGCTTTCGGCCTTTGGGGCCTTCTTCAGGCGAACACCTCATTCGCCTGACGAAGGCCACAAAGGCCGAAAGCTTGTGGATTTACTATCAAATAAATCAATTGGATTTAAAATTGGTGTTGTCAAACTTTACTGCCAGCATGTCAGGGTAGCACCAGAGCAGCACCAGGGGCAGTGCCAGGGTACTGCACAGGTATGTCCTTCTCTCCCTGATTGCTCTATGTACCTGCGTACTCACAATTGGTTTCCTTCCCCTGGTTTCCATTTTGAGAATCCAGTTGTAAACTTCGCTGATGTGATGGGAGATCCCAATATGTCAACCGGAAATCCAGGGGATAATCCCAACCGGAAACAGGAAGTAGTCACAGGGAGGCCTGTGCAGGAGTTTTTTTTTCACCTGGACCTCCATAAATTGGGAAGGTGAAGAATCCCGATACTCTACACGTGTAGAGTATCCCAACCCTCCCCCCTCCTCTAACCTAATAAAAAAAAGGAGACTAGGAGTGTGAGTAGGTAAGTTTAAGTTTATATTTGTTTCTGGGTAAAGGAAGTAATAGGGATGGCAGTGCAGGCAGTGCAATGTACCTCCTGAGGGATGTTTGAGGTGAGGGACACTGGTAGTGTCCCAGCTGATTACACCTGCCAGAGGTGCATCCAGTTCCACCTCCTTGAGGACTGTGTTAGGGACCTGGAGCTGGAACTGGAGGAATTAAGAATTATTAGGGAAGCAGAGATGGCTGTTGATAAAAGCTACAGGGAGATAGTTACTCCCAAATGTGATACATGGGTGACTGTTAGAAGGGGTAAGAAGCAGTCAGTGCAGAGTTCCCCTGAGGCTGTTCCTCTACGCAATAAGTACTCTGCTTTGGATGCTGTTGGGGATGTAGACACAACCGGGGTAAGCCATGGAGTACAGGTCTCGGGAGTTGAGCCTGCCCTTGATGCTCAGGTGGGAAGGGGGAAGAAAAGATCTGGATTAGTGACTGGGGACTCCCTAGTTAAGGGGATAGATGGGAGGGTCTGTGGGAAGGAGCGGGACTCGTGGTTGGTATGTTGCCTCCCAGGCGCTGGGGTCAGTGATATCTCTGACCAAGTATTCGGGATCCTTAAGCGGGAGGGGAACCAGCCCCAAGTTGTGGTGTATGTAGGTACCCATGATATAGGTAGGAAAAGGGATGGGGTTATAAAGCAGGAATTCAGAGAGTTAGGGTGGAAACTTAGGGCTAAAACTAACAGAGTGGTTATCTCTGGTTTCTTACTCGTGCTGCGGGATAGCATAGAAAAGAATAGGGAGAGAGAACATTTGAACTCGTGGCTAAAGGGATGGTGCAGGAGGGAAGGTTTCAGGTATTTGGACAATTGGGGCTCATTCTGGGGAAGGTGGGACCTCTACAAGAGGGATGGTCTGCACCTGAACCGGAGAGGTACCAATATCTTGGGGGGTAAATTTACCAGTACTATTCGGGGGGGTTTAAACTGATTCGGGCGGGGATGGGAACCTGAATTGTTGTGCCAGTATACAGGAGGATGTGAATAGGGAGGTCACGGATAAGGTTTCTAGGTCACAGCAGTACAGTGGCAAACGGGAGGGTGGTTTGAAATGTGTATACTTTAATGCGAGGAGCATACGCAATAAGGTGGATGAACTTGCAGCCTGGATTGGTGCTTGGGACTTCGATGTTGTGGCCATTTCAGAGACGTGGATAGAGCGGGGCAGGAATGGTTGTTGCAGGTTCCGGGGTTCAGATGTTTCAGTCAGAGCAGAGGTGGTGGTAGAAGAGGGGGAGGAGTGGCATTGTTAGTTAAGGACAGCATTACGGTGGCAGAAAAGACGTTTGATATGGACTTGTCTGCTGAGGTAGTGTGGCTGAGATTAGAAACAAGAAAGGAGAGGTCACACTGTTGGGAGTTTTTTATAGGCCTCCAAAAAGTTCCAGAGAAGTAGAGGAAGGGATTGCAAAGTTGATCCTGGATAGGTGTGAAAGTAACAGGGTAGTTGTAATGGGAGACTTTAACTTTTCTAATATCGATTGGAAAAGCTATAGTTCAAGTACGTTAGAGGGGTCAGTTTTTGTTCAATGTGTGCAGGAATGTTTCATGACTCAGTATGTAGATAGGCCAACAAGAGGTGAGGCTATATTGGATTTGGTATTGGGTAATGAACCAGACCAGGTGTTAGACTTGGAGGTGGGTGAGCACTTTGGTGATAGGACCACAATTCGGTTACGTTTACCTTAGTGATGGAAAGGGATGGGCACGTACCGAATAACAGTAGTTATAGCTGGGGGAAAAGTAATTATGAGGCTATTAGGATGCATAGGGTGGAGCAGGAAATTGCAGGGGCTGGGGACATCTGAAATGTGGAGCATATTTAAGGAACAGCTTCTGCATGTCCTTAATGAATATGTACCTGCCAGGCAGGAAGGAAGTGGTCGAGTGAGGGAACCATGGTGTACTAGGGAAGTTGAATCTCTGGTGAAGAGGAAGAAGGAGGCTTAAATAATGATGAGACGTGAAGGCTCAGTTAGGGCAATAGAGAGCTATAAATCAGCCAGGAAGGAGCTAAAGAGGGAGTTGAGAAGAGCTAGAAGAGGACACGAGAAGACTTTGGCAGATAGGATTAAGGAGAATCCTAAAGCTTTTTACAGGTATATAAATAATAAAAGATTGGTTAGGGCAAGATTAGGGCCAGTCAGAGATAGCAGTGGGAAGTTATGCGTGGAGCCTGAGGAGATAGGAGAGACACTGAATGAGTATTTTTCGTCAGTATTCACGCAGGAGAAAGACAGTGTTGTCAGGGAGAATACTGCAATACCAGGTTGTAGACTGAGTAGGATTGAAGTTCATAAGGAGGAGGTGTTAGCGAATCTTGAGGGTATGAAAATTGATAAGTTCCCTGGGCCAGATGGGATTTACCCGAGGATTCTCTGGGAGGCTAGAGAGGAGATTGCAGAGCCTTTGGTTTTGATCTTCATGTCGTTGTTAGCTACAGGTATAGTGCCGGAAGACTGGAGGATGGCAAATGTTGTCCCTTTGTTCAAAAAGGGGAGTAGGGAACATCCTGGAAATTATAGACCGGTGAGCCTGACTTCTGTTATGGGCAAGGTCTTGGAAAGAATTATAAGGGATAGGATTTATAAGCATCTAGAGAGAAATAAATTGATTAGGGATCGTCAGCACGGTTTTGTGAAGGGTAGGTCGTGCCTCACAAACCTTATTGAGTTTTTTGAGGAGGTGACCAAAGAGGTAGATAGGGGTAAGGCAGTTGATGTAGTGTATATGGATTTTAGCAAAGCGTTTGATAAGGTTCCCCGTGGTAGGCTACTGCAGAAAGTGCAGATGCATGGGATTGAAGGTGATTTAGCAGTTTGGATTAGGAATTGGCTAGCTGATAGAAGACAGAGGGTGGTGGTTGATGGGAAATATTCAACCTGGAGTGCAGTTACAAGTGGTGTACCTCACGGATCTGTTTTAGGGCCACTGCTGTTTGTCATTTTTATAAATGACCTAGATGAGGGTGTAGAGGGTTGGATTAGTAAATTTGCTGACGATACCAAAGTGGGGGGAGTTGTAGACAGCGAGGATGATGTTACAGTTTGCAGAGGGACATAGATAGGTTGCAGAGCTGGGCCGTGAGGTGGCAAATGGAATTCAATACGGATAAGTGTGAGGTGAGTCACTTTGGTAGGAATAACAGGCATATGAAATATAGGGCTAATGGAAGGACCCTTAATAGCATTGTCGAGCAGAGGGATCTTGGGGTACAAGTAAATAGCTCTTTGAAAGTTGGCACCCAGGTTGATAAAGTTGTTAAGAAGGCGTACGGTGTGTTAGCTTTTATTGGTAGAGGGATTGAATTTAGGAGCCGTGAGGTTATGTTACAACTGTACAAAACTCTGGTGCGGCCGCACTTGGAAGTATTGTGTACAGTTCTGATCACCGCATTATAAGAAAGATGTGGAAGCATTGGAAAGGGTGCAGAGGAGGTTTACCAGGATGTTGCCTGGTATGGTGGGAAGGCCTTATGAGGGAAGGCTGAGGGACCTGAGGTTATTTTCATTAGAGAGAAGAAGGTTACGCGGTGACCTAATTGGGGCGTATAAGATGATCAAGGGATTGGATAGGGTGGATAGTGAGAGTCTTTTTCCTCGGATGGTGATGACCAACACGAGGGGACATAACTTTAAATTAAGAGGTGGTAGTTATAGGACGGATGTCAGAGGCAGGTTCTTTACACAGAGGGTGGTGAGAGCGTGGAATGCCCTGCCTGCAGCAGTTGTGGACTCGCCTACTTTGGGGGCATTCAAATGTTCGGTGGATAGGCATATGGATGATATTGGAATAGTTTAGGTTAGAGGGTCCACTGGCCGGCGCAACATCGAGGGCCGAAGGGCCTGTATTGCGCTGTAATGTTCTATGTTCTATGTTCTAATATGGGGGAAATTTACAGTGGGGGAGCCCTTCACTGAGATGATAATTTATTTAAATAAGTTTCCAGACCCCTTTGGGTGGGAACCTCAGTATATCACTGGTAGAAAGTGAGGATAATAGCATGGAAAGATCTTGGCAGTGAGATATCTGTTCTTCGAGTCTTCCCGTATTTTGTACCCACAATGCCATTTGGGTTCACACCCTGCACAGATGCAAAATCTTGGCCAAAGAGTTATTCAGTTATGTTGGGCCTTTGCTTGTTAAATGTTGCTGGTGCCTTTACATTGCTTGTTTGCTGGAGTCTTTTTCTTGCTTTCCAACATTCTCAGATCTCCACTGCATCACCTCACTGGAGATACATGGTGTAGATGCTGGCATCACATTGTTTGCCTCATTTCAAAATTAAATCTACACTAATGCTCAAATTATATAAGTAAATAAGTAAAAATTAACTGTAAACAAATTTATCTAGTTATACAGCTTATTTACCTCCTCAATAGAATCTGCTTTTAGTGTTACAAGCAAGTTTACATTAACACTGCAATGAAGTGACTGTGAAAATCACCTGGTTTGGGTACATTGAGGGAAAATTTAGCATTGCGTATGCACCTAACAGCATGTCTTTTCTGATTGTGGAACGAAACTGGAACAATCAGAAGAAACCCATGCAGACGGGGGAGAATATGCAAACTCCACGCAATCACCTAAGCCAAAGTTGAATCTGGGTCTCTGGCACTGTGAGGCAACAATCCTCAGTATTTTGCCACTGTGCCACCCATTATTCTGTTCCTGGTATCCTCTCAGCTTATCATTGAATATACACTGGTCCTTAAAAATATTTCTTCACTGTCATAGAATTGGAAGAAATGCACTCTCTGAGTTGACTATCATCTACTTAGCTGAGGCCAGACAGATTTTCCTCTAAGTAGAGGCACTGGACTCAGAGTTATCCATCAATATACTCTACAATGAATCTTTGGCTCTATTTTCTGACACGTAACAAACTTTCCACTCAACATCACCAGTCTAAAATGGTCTAGTAGTTTGGCTGGGAGTTTTTAACTTCCATTCGCAAGGGGCATGAATGGTGGTGGGAAAATCATTATAATACATTAGCATCTCTTTAGTGGGCCTCCCCATAGCTATCATTCTGCTTCCCCCTGCCCATGCTCAATAGTCCATCACCGGTTGTGTAATGTTACGATGGCGCTATTTACAACACCATTTTCAAAACGGTAACCTGCCAAGCTCACCACAGGAGTTCAGAGGTAGGGATGCAGCTTCCCATGAGAGAGCAGTCACTGACAAGAGCATGGAAGGACCAGCAAAGGGCCTGGGGGTGCAGGTGCGAATGGGAGTGCGTGGAGCAGCAACTGGGCAGGTGCAGGGGACTGGGGTGAAGCACCAGAGCAGGGCCCAACCTGCAAGACAGTCTGGACAGAAGGGGGAGGGATGGGTACTGAGGCAGCGAGGCTTCTTACGCAGAAGGGGTGACCCAGGGGGAGGAGGGCAAATGACAGAGCAGAAGGAACCTATGCACTAGACCAGGAAACCTTGCACACAACTACACCAAATTCAATTGAGATCAGACAAGTCAGGATACAACAGCCATGGGTTTCATCCAAATTGCAGAATTTTCCTAGGTGCAGGGAACCATCGATTGTACTCATGTGGTTCTCTGAATCCTGTGGCATCAAGGAGTGCAGTTTATCAATCAAGTGGCTCAATGAAGAGCATTCGGATGAAACTCAAAATAAAGCCTAACAGTCAACCAAAAGGTCTCAAAACAAGAATGATGACATATGCAATTCATCCCGAGGTCGGAGGAGGATTGTAAGACTTGTTAGAACTGCTTACAATGAGGGACTGGGCTACCTCCATCGTAAGTTGTCATGAAGCCAGATAGTTCAGTTCATATTTGTGATGATTTTAAAATAAATCCAGTGTTGTGTGCTGATCAATATCTGCTTCTTCCATTAATTGAAGATTTCTTTGCTGAGTTATTCAGCAAGATTAATCTTTCACAAGCATATTTATACATGAATGGACCTGCTGAATCTCAATGATTACTTTGTTCAATGTATAAGAGTGACGTGAGTATCTTTAGCCTGTCAGCCCTTATTCTAATGTGTCATTGAGTAGGTTAGACTAGTCGTAACTATGTTTCTCCAAGTCAAGTGAAAGGTAGGTTGGGTAGGGAAATACGCCACCCTCCCCCATAATGTCCCCTTTTGGGAGCTTAAGACTACTCTCTTCAAGACATGGTTTCCTTCGGGATGTAATATCCTGTTAGTTGCTAGGCTAACTACTTCGGTTCAATGTTGTTAGAATCATTCTTTGGTTGGAGATTAGGCTGATGGAGCAGTAGGTCAACTTCCTCCAAGTGGTTTTATATAGGGACTACCAGAGAATCCTCCTTCTTAAGGATTTAATTCCTTAAGGGAAGGCAATATCCTGTTCCTTGTGAGGTTAAGCTGTTCCTGATATCCTTCTTGGAAAAGTGTATACAAATAGACCATGTTTGGCAATAGAAGGATACAAACGGGATGGTCTAATTAGGGGAACGTGATCAGTGCAGGCTTGGAGGGCCGAGGGGACTGTTCTTGGCGCCTATTGTGTAATCCTGGTGCTCCTCTTCCTTTCTTTATCCAGGTAGGTACATTGTTAATATAGGCTCTGCCTTGTTACAGTTAAGAGTTGTATCTCTCCCCAAGAAATCTGCAATGACCTCAACAAGGCCCATGAGGTTGGCCTCTTGTAGTACCAGCTTCCTCACTGATGTAATGATTGGCTACCCAATCAGGGAGTCTCACCAGTAAATATATTGAGGAGTGACAGGGCTATTGACACTCTGGATTCTGACTTTATACCTGAAGCACCCTCAGGAATGGAATTGTGTTTACAAATAAAGAGAATCTGGTGAATTTGGGGTGTTGATGGGTGCCTTGATGATTTTTCTTCTCCTTGTTGATGGGGCTGCATTGGTGGAAAATAGTTTAAGGTGTCCAGTGATGTCAAGGCCTGATATGGTTTGCTGTGTTGCGAGCTTTGATGTGGTGTGAGAATCCTGGGCTTATATTAGAGTTACAATGCCATGCCACATCTTGTACAGATGGTGGTATCCTGATGTTCTCTTTTTCTGTGATACCCTTTCATTGCTTAGTGGTCCCAGGGATGCTGAGTTAGATCTTGATTGGTTGTATTTTACTCCATAAGGCATCCTGTATATTGAGTAGCTCTGTCTCTGTTATCCTGTGGAGGTGGGCACGCACCAAGAGGCCAAGGGCTCTTATCCTGTTATCCTGGGACTCCTCCAGCTTTTCTTCATTATCTCTACAAGAGGAGACACTGATTACAATGATTAGTAATTTGAATCATTTGTATGAATATTTGCTGGTCTTTTCCATATGTGTGGAATATTGATCACTCTGTACTGTGCTGGATTTTGGGGATTTGTTTAAATGGGCTGAATGGTTTCTTTCTGTACTATAGGGATTTTATGATTCTATGGTAGTATTTACAGTACCCAGGCAACAGGGAAGTAACTTTAGCCAAGATGGGTGTAACATCCGGTCAGTAATGGACAAATGAGAAACCATTATGCTGGAAAGTACTAAGCAATTGGCTGAAGTAATTGACAAAGATTTATATTAATGTATGGTCATTAAATGAAATTACCTTTCAACTAATGTAAGGTAGAGAATCAGATCGAGAAAATGTATAACTGTCCTTTTTTTTACTGATAACATCAGAATTTATTCAAGTGGTTCAAGAATTCTATATCTGAGACATCAATATAATTTCTCCCATTGATCATTGTTTTTTTTTAATAAAATTTTATCTTTATACTGTGACATTGGTTTCCTGAGTATATTTGCCACCTCATTGGAAAACCCCACTAACAGTTCCTATGACTTGTTAATGAAATTAAGACTGCAGCAATCTAATTTGACAGATTGTTCAGTTGAGGCCAAGTGATCTATATATCTATATATATTAATGATTTAGATGAGGGAACTAAGTGTGATATTTCCAAATTTGCAGCTGATATAAAGTTGGGTGGAAGGGTGAGCTCTGAGGAGGATGCAGAGATGCTCCAGTGTGATTTAGATAAGCTGAGTGAGTGGGCAAACACAGATAATGTTGATAAATGTGAGGCTCTTCACTTTAGTAGCAAAAACAGGAAGGCAGTTTATTTTTTGAATAGTTATAAATTGAGAGAGGGGAATGTGCATTGAGATCTGGGTGCCCTTGTACACCAGTCGCTGAAGATAAGCATGCAAATGCAACAGGGGTAAAGAAGGCAAATGACATGTTGGCCTTCATAATGAGGAGGTTCTAGTACAGCAGCAGGGATGTGTTGCTACAATTATACAGGTCTTAGTAAGGCCACACATGGAGTATTGTGTGCAGTTTTGGTGTCCTTACCTGAGGATGGATGTTCTGGCTCTAGAGGGAGTGCAGAGAAAGTTTACCAGTCTGATTCCTGGAATGATAGGACTGACGTATAAGGAAGAGATTGAGCCATTTAGGATTATAGTCACTGAAACTCAGAAGAATAAGGGTGGGGGGTGCAGTGATCTCATAGAAACCTATAAAATTCTAACAGGATTAGACCAGGTAGGACTAGACTAGACTAGCCAAGAAGGAAAGATGTTCTTATTGGTGGAGAGTCCAGAATCAGGAGTCATAGTCAAACAGTAAGGGGTAACTCAATAGGACTGAGATAAGGAAAAATTTCTGGGCTGAAAGGAATCAAAAGATATGGAGGCAAGTGAAATAAGGCTTTTGAGTTCGATGATCAGCCATGATCATAATAAATAGCAATGCACTCTCGAAGCGCCAAATGGCTTCCTCCTTGTGGAAGGGGGTTCTGAGTTCACAAGCAGATTCTTAGTTTTAGCAATAACTGGGAAGGAAAGAATTAAGGTGACTTTCACCCAATTAAATAATGTCAACAGTTTGCTTAAAAGTGAAAAAGTGATGATTTTAATGTTAAGTATTTATATTTATATATTAAATAAGATCTAATATATTAATTCTGAGGTGACATAATGGTTAGCACTGCATCCTCACAGTGCCAGGGACCCTGGTTTGATTCCCAGCTTGGGTCACTGTCTATGAGGAGTCTGCACATTCTCCCCGTGTCTGCATGGGTTTCCTCCAGGTGCTCTGGTTTCCTATCACAGTCCAAAGACATGTAGGTTAGGCTGATTGGCTATGCTAAAATTGACTCTAGTATCAGGAGGATTAGCAGAGTAAAAATGTGGGTGTACAGGAATAGGGTGCGGGTGGGATTGCAGTTGATACAGACTCGATGGGCCAAATGGTTTCCTTCTGTACTATAGTGATTCTATGAATGTATATTAAGTTTAATTGAAATATCTGTTGACCTCAATCAAAATGCAGAGACTATTGGTGAGAAGGAACAACTGAGGGAGATCTCTATTCGTAGAGAAATGGTACTGGGAAAATTGATAAGATTGAAGGTGGATAAATCACCAGGGCCTGATGATCGACATCCCAGAGTACTTAAGGAAGTGGCTCTAGAAATAGTGGATGCATTGGTGGTCATTTTCCAGGATTTTATAAACACTGGAACAGAATGTACAGATTGGAGGGTAGCGAATGTCATTCCAATATTTAAAAAGGACGGTAGAGAGAAAACAGGGAATTATAGATCAGTAAGCTTAACATCAGTAGTGGGGAGAATTCTCAAATTCATTATCAAGGATTTTGCAGTAGAGCATTTAGAAAGCAGTGGCAGGATCAGACAATGTCAGCATGGATTTATGAAGGGAAGTCACGCTTGACAAATCTGTTGCAATTCTTTAAAGATGTAAGTAGTAGAGTTGACAAGGGGGAAACCAGTCAATATGGTATATTTAGATTTTCAGAAAGAATTGGCAAAGTCCCCCACAAGAGATTATTGTGCAAGATTAACATGCATGGGATTGGAGGAAGTGTATTGAGATGGAAAGAAAACTGGTTGGCAGAGAGGAAGCAAAGAGTAGGAATTAATGGATGCTTTTCAAATTGGCAGACAGTAACTATGGGGTGCCACAGGGATTGGTGCTGGGACCCCAGCTATTCACAATATATATTAATGACTTGGATGAGGGAACAAAATGTAACATCTCAAAGTTTGCAGATGCTACCAAGTTGGATGGGAGGGTGAATTGTGGTAAGGATGCAGACATCCTTCAGAATGATCTGGACAGGTTGGGTGAGAGGGCTAATCAATGGCAAATGCAGTATAATTTGGAGAAGTGTGAGGTTATTCATTTTGGAAGCAAAAACAAGAAGCAGATTACTACTTGAACCACTGTAAATTGGGAGAGGGGAATAACGAGAAGCATGCAGGTGCAGCAGATGGTAAAGAAGGCAAATGGCATGTTGGCCTTCATTGCGAGAGGTTTGAGAGCAGAGATGTGTTGTTGCAATTATAGAGGGCTTAGATGAGGCCACACTTAGAGTATTGAGTGCAGTTTTGTTGTCCTTTTCTGAGGAAAGATGTTTAGGCTCTTAAGAGAATGCAGCGAAGGCTTACCAGGCTGATTCCAGGGAGAGATTGACTAGGTTAGGATAGCTTTTGCTGAAGTTCAAACGAATGAGGGGGGAATCACATAGAGTCTTTTAAAATCCCACCAGGTCTAGATAGATGCAAGGTGATGTTCCCGATGGTGGGGGAGTCCAAAAGCCTATGACTCTCACTAATTTTTACAGATGCACCATAGACAATATTATTTCTGGTTGTATCAGAGTTCTGCCTAAGACCGCAAGGAACTACAAAAGGTTGCGAATGTAGTCCGATCCATCATGCAAACCAGCCTCCCATCCATTGACTCTGTCTACAATTTCTGCTGTCACAGCAAAGCAGCCAGCAAATTAAGGACTCACACACCATAGACATTCTCTCTTCCACTTTCTTCCTTCAAGAGAAAGATACAAAAGTTTGAGATCACATATCAACCGACTCAAAAACAGTTTCTTCCCTGCTGCTGTCAAACTTTTGAATGGACTTACTTATCTTGCCTTAAGTTGATCTTTCTCTATACCCTAACTATGACTATAATATTACATTCTGCACTCTCTCATTTCCTTCTTTATGAACGGTATGTTTTGTCTGTATAGTGTGCAAGAGACAATACTTTTCTCTGTATGTTAATACATGTGATAATAATACATCAAATCAAATCATATCAACCAGGGGTCACAGCCTGAGGATTCATGGTAGACCATTTAGGACAGAGTTGAGGAGACATTTCTTCACCCAAAGAGTAATCAGCCTGTGGAATTCATTACCACAAGAAGTAGTTGATGCCAAAACATTGAATGCATTCAAGAGGTGGCTGGATATAGCACTTGGGGCAAATGTGATCAGAGGTTATGGGGGAAAAGCAAAATTAAGCTATTGGGTTGAATGATCAATCATGACCTTAATGAAATCTGGAGCAGGCTTGGTTGGCTAAATGACTTCCTTCTGCTCCTATCTCTCTGTTTCTATGTTTCTGCATAAGTTCAGTAAATAAAAGTTATTTAGTCAGCAGAACACAACATAGTTTCAAGTTCAGGAAGATTCTGAAACATTTAATATCAAAACGTAAAAAACTTCATCGTCAGGATGCGGAAAGTATTGGCTCTCAGCCCAGAGCTAATGTTATTAGTTATTCTGACAGTGTGCCAGCAGGCAAGGTATATGGGTGGTAGCATCCTTAGAGAGGCATAGCAACAAGGAAGTGAACCACGTCAGCGAGGAGATCTAGTTTTTGATTGGCAAATGATAAATTAGAAAGTCAAGCAGTGCATCTCAACCGGCTAAGATATCTGTCGTGTATCGACTGACATGCTAATGTGAAATGAAATCAAGTTTAAGCTAATTAGAAGGAGAACTTCAGAAATCAGGAAGTATAATTGTAATAGATTTTAGCTCAATGCCTTAGGTCTTTGGAGGGGTATTTAGTGCTAACTTGAGATATTTGACCATCTGAAGGCCTCCCAGGGACGTAGATTAAATGTTTGACTTTCCTGTTTGCCTTGTAAATGATTTTTCATGTTTTTCAATAAATTTTAAAACGCCTTCTGCTAAGATCTAGCCTTTTTGAATTTTTAATTCTTAGTTTTCTTAAGTTTTTAAGAGAATCAGGCCACCAATACGGAAAAACCCCCATTATAGTTTTTTTGGTGACGGAAGACTGGATAGCGTCACCAAACACCAACGGCCGAAAATGTCTTCTAGGCAGGTGAGTATACTTCAATTACCATCCTAATTAGCTAGAGAGAGCCACACGAAAGACCAGCGGATCCATCCAGCCTATCCAAACTCCTGTGGGGTCGCAAAAGCAATATCACTGGTTAGTAAATTCACGCTTAATGTAGGGGTAGGGAAGGCGTACCACCGACCCATGGAACAGATCCAGAGTGGCACACGAAATACAAGGTTTAAGTTTAAGGGCACGTTTAATACGGGGGAATCAAGATTGGGTTGATACTGCCCAACAGCAGAGTCACTTGAAGACCGCACATTCAAATGTAAGCTAACTGTAAGAGAGAGAGGAATAATAGTCATGAGGCATTAAATAACCCTGTGGAGAAGTGAATATTAACTAGGAGGAAGTTAAACCTTTGGCAGGAGTTGCAGGTTTAACCTAGCTATGATTGCAACACTACATTCTGCAGTCTCTCACTTCCTTTTCTATGAACGGTATGCCTTGTCTGTATAGCATGCAAGAAACAATACTTTTCACTGTATACTAATACATGTGACAATAATCAATCAAATCAACTCAGGGATTTTCAGAGTAAGATCCGGGACTTGGACAACGGGGGCAAAATAACAAATTAACTAACGTAAGTCGGAAACCTGGAGAGAGGAAAAGAAGGAGTAGATTGTTAGATTAGGAAGACTGCCACCTTTGATGGTAATGGCAGAACGGAACAATCTAGAAAGGGGGAGATCGAGGGATCGGTAATTCAAGTTACAGTTAACAAAAATAATAAATTAATTAGAAAGGGGCCTGAGAAAGCATACAGTACAGACACTTCCGAAACTGATTAAAAGATATGTGGAATAGTCACAATAAACATAAATCGGTTGAAGAGTCATTTTAGCCGTCACCATGAGAAAGAGGTTTCAGAAAAACAGATCGTGAAACTTCTGAGCAAGAAACTTACAGTCGATAAAAGAGACAGAAATAGAAAATGAGAACCGCAGACCTCGGAGGAACCCAATGAAGAAGAGATTATTATTGATAGATTTGAGAAATTAACCTGCTGAGCGAAGAGTGTTCTACCTAGTGATGGAAAAACAAAACTAAACAGACTACACCAATAACCCCTATGTGTACAAAGGTTCACTGAGCAAGTGGAGATAGAGAGTGAGCCTCTTTTAGGACTGAGGAGGTAACTTTGTCATCTGCAGATTAACAAATGATAATGAATACGCTGGATCTCTTTCACAAATATTATGAAAATTTGGTTTTTTGGGAGCTTATGGATGAAGTGAGGGATGTACATCATTTAACACCGGATGACATAATAAGAGGAAAACTAGCAGGACTGGCATGAGAAATGTTATCTGACAGAAAGCCCTATTTTATAATTTTGATTCTAAGTGCTGGGCGGACTTGAAACTGGGCATGTTGCAGATCTTGATTTTTTGGCCTGTTCTCAGGTGAACCCCATATGCACTCTGCCTGAAAAAGTATCAGATTCCATATCATGCTGCAGGAGTCAATGGGCAGGGCTTAATGTACCCAAAATCCTGGAGCTCCGGTTGGCACCTCCAACTGCGCATGTGCAAAAAAAAAGATAAAATGCGGCTCCTCTGCCACCTCCCCCCAGGGCCGGATAATGCCTCCCCCTGGCTACCCCGTCCACAACATAATGACCACCTTATTCCCTCCACCCTGTTTGCCACCCAGACCACTCACGGATTGCTCCTGCGCCTTCTCTCCCACCGATCTCAGGCAGAGTGATGCACCCTCCCCATCTCCCCCTCCTCCACCAATCTCAGGCAGAGTGACAGGGACGGACAAATCGGCGGACAATTTCGCTGAAAGAAAATGCCACACATAAACGGATAATGGGGGAATAGAGGAACCCAACAGGGACAACTAAATGTTTTTGGAAATGCTTAGTGAGATTTCACTAAGCATTTCTGACTCAGATTATTAAGATTAGGATCCCAATAGGAAATACATATCCAGAGATAATAAATTGGGCGAAACCCTGCAACCCTAGAAAGCCAGAAAGAGCCCCAGCACAGGAAGGATAGTCAATTCTTAAGTTCAATATTTGTTATGTGTGTGTGTGTGTGTGTGTGTGTGTGCGTGTGCATGAAGAAGGGGCAAATTGCCAAAGACTGTCAAAATAAAACTGGAAATAGTTTTCAGAAACAGTGCGATAATTGTGGCAAAGCTGGCCAAGTTGCAGCTCACTGTTGAGTGAAAGTGGGAAGTAGTGAGAGGCAAATGCCAAATAAGGTGAATGTTTTCAGTAAAGCCAACAATTCTGCAGGAGGTCAGTCTGGAAAATCAGCATTTCAATCTAACCGCAGAGGAACTTTGTAATTTATTGAATTCAAAATGACAACTTAGGCCACGAGCATCTGATGATGATGTGAATCCCTGGATGTATGTAGAGGCAGTGCTGGGGGGTGGATGTACTATGCTAATTGATACTGAAACAATCACATAACCAGCAGACTTAACTACAATTGGGTGGAGTAACAGGGGGGTTAAAACTGCATTGCTAAGAACACCCACAACTTTAGACATAGAGAGGAAGCAGGATCAGGTTCAAATTTGAATACTCCCAACAGAGAAGGGAACATCCTGGGAATAGATTCATTAGTACTGTGGAGTGCAGTAATTGACACTAACGCGGGGAACATCAGGTGATGCATGACATATAAGCAAAGTACATGGGGACAGAGAAAGGACTGTAACGTCCCCAGAGTAACAGCTCTTGCTGTAAACTGGGAAGGAGGAACAATCTGAGGAAAGTTAACAGCACAATACTGACAAGTCTGGGCCACAAGCAAACATGACTGCGGAAGCTCAGATGTCCAACCAGTGGAATTCCAGGGAGGAGTCCATCCTCCTCACAAATAATACCTTTTAAAACTAGAAGGAACAGAGGCAGTTAAGAACACTTATAAGAGAATCAGGCTATCTGTAGAGAAAAGCCCCACTACACTCCTGAAGTTACTTTCAATGTTGCTATGTACTTCCTCCCATATTACAGAACACTGCAGGCCAATGCTGTGAGCAAATCCTCTCTCCTTGGAGCTGAAATTCTCATCTCCATGTTTGTACCTTACACTAGCATCAAAATCTGGGCTTCTAACACCCAAAGATTGGACTGACTAGGTGGGTGAAGGAAAGGGTTTGAGGGATATTAGAACAGGGTGGATAAACTAATCAGAACCATTGATCACTTGATGGATAAATACTCAAAAAAACTTGTTGTGACTCAGTTATAACTTTTATTTATTTCTGTACAATAGCTCGAATACATTCATGATCATGTTTCTTTAATTAAGCTAGAAGTTCATTAAGGAATTCTTCAGAGCAATAAGTATTGTTTATTTTGGAGCTAAAATTAATATCATAATACATCAAATATTGAGACAATTTCAGCAGGCACAAATACTTCCAACTTCTAAACACCAAACTCAAATATTCCAGCCCAAAAGGCTGATCATTTTTGCACAAATTAACTGAATAAGCAGATGTGGTAAGACCATAAGGTCATAAGGAATTGGAACAGGAGGAGGCCATTCAGACCATTGAGCCTGCTCCATCATTCAATAAAATTATGGTTGGTTTGACTGCTGCCTTAACTCCACTTTGTTGCCTGCTCCTCAAGGTAATTAATCATAGATCACAAGGGTCAATTAACATCCCTTTTTGTTAGAGAAAGGCAAATGTTTTTGTAGTTCAAAAGGCAACATTCTCCATCAACCATTGGGGAATGTAAGGAGGCAGTTTTCCATGAATCAATGACATTGTTGCCATTCTGTTCCACACTCTGATTCTGTTGGCAACTAAGCTGACCAACCTCCAAGCAAGTGAGGAACAGACAGTATTTACTCACGAATGAGGAAAGAGACCTGCTGCTGGTGTTTTGGGTATTTCACCAATCATGACAGAAGCATGACTGCTCATTTTCTAGGGACCTCTGATTAGTCAAAAAATTGTCTTGGTAAATGCAGTGAAAACTTTTACTCCTTATCCTTTTGTTTATTCAAGAAAAGCCACAATGTCTGAACATATTCCTTTTTCCTGCAGAGGACAAAGGTTTTGATAGGTGACTACATGCAGCTTCCAGCAAGGGTAAGTGAGTTAATTTGTAAATGCAACTGATTGGTCATTAATGTGATTCTTAGCACACTCGGGACTGTTCAGCAAGCGCAGCCATATCACAGAATGACCTCTAACACTAAACGTGTTGGGAGTTTTGCAAGCACGGGTTAGTTGTGTCCCAGCAAAAATGTGATTATCTTAAACAATTGAGTGACCTACAGCTTGGTATGATCTGCCAGTTTTAGGGACTTAAGCAGCACGTCTTTTTGGTTTGACAGTAAATTCCTGTTAGTGGAGTACCACCACGCTTGTTGCCATTGGATTGCAGCAACATGAAATGGCCAACTCCATCTTTTGCTCAAATGTTGGAGATACGTTACCCTTCCAGGTGATTTGAGATAGATTGGGAATTTTCAGGTTCAGAAGTGACCAATCTACCTCAAATTACCCCAATAGTGTAAAGTATCTCACCATCAGTGGTAGAAATTGTTGTTCCCTTTGAAATTTGGCATTTTTATATCTGTCCTGAGGAAAACCATCGTCACTGGGTCAAAAACCTGAAATTCCCTCCCTAACAGCATCATGAGTCAACCCATAGTGTGTGGACTGCAGCAATTCAAGAAGGCAGCTGATCATCACTTTCTTAAGAGCAACTAGGGATGGGTAATAAATGTTGGTTAGCCAGTGACACCCATGTCCCATGATTGAATAAAAAACTTTCTTTCTTCATTTTTCTCAAACATCTCTCCATTGTACCCAGCTGGGTAACACTGCTGTCACCTGGTTCCACTCTCATGTGATTCCATTTTATCTATAAGATCATAGCCAGACAATCATTCACAACCACTCTTCCTGCTTCTGTGCCAATGCTTCAGGATTTTGGAGAAGCAATTTGCATGGGAGACAGATCCATGATCAATTGTTCCTCCAAACTCACATTCAGTCTCTCCCATGATGCTCCAACTCTGACAATCATAGGTTCTTTCACACCCACACTTTTATTCTTCTTATGTCCTTTCACCTTGCTGGAATGTCTTGTTTGCTTGGGCAGCCACATGGTCTGGATGTTGGGCTGGACCTTACACCGAGCTATGATGAGACTTCCCAGCAGCTGGCTGAGTACTTCACTGTTATGGATGGTCATCTGGAGATGGTGCGGGTGGTATGCGAACTTTGGCAGGGTGACACAGTGGTCAGCACTTCTGGCTCACAGCGCCAGGAACCCTAGTTCAATTCACGGTTGTTTGAGTTTGCATATCTGCCCACCCCTCCTCCCGCCCCCATCTGCGTGGGCTCCCTCTGGATACTCTGGTTTCCTGTCACAATCCAAAGATGTGTGGGTTAGGTGAATTGGCCATGCTAAATTGCCCCTTAGTGTCAGAGGGGCTAGCTAGGGTAAATGCATGGGGTTATGAGATTAGGGCATGGGGAGTGGGATTGTGGTTGATGCAGACTTGATAGGCTGAATGGACTCCTTCCGCATTGTAGCATTCTGTGCATTCAATGATTCTTGTTGTCCCGTGCCACGTTACCAGCCAGTCCAGCAATCTCAACAATAGGTGTGGGATCCAGTTTCCAGCATCAAAGTGTTCAGCATAGCGACCCTTACACATTGCAGAATAGCCGCTGATGGGGCCTAACAGGAAACTAGAAATTGACTCTGCAGGAATGGATCTCTGTTTTGGCCTCAGAGAAACTAGCTGCCAGGGCTGTTGTCCATTAAACCGGAGATGCTGCAGGCTTCGGGCCTTCCCCTGCCAGCTGAGACTCACCAGGGATCTTCCTATAACTGTGGCCTGCCTTCAGCTGAGGTGGGCTTGCAGCGTGGGAGCAGCTGAGCTGCGGTCCATAGTAACGCAGGCTGTACGTGTGTCAAAAAGATCTGGGATTCTGCTTCATTTAACAAATTTAGTAACTTCGGCATTTCGAACTGATATTTCTTACAAGAAATATCATGGAGAGGAATTGAGTCCCAAGATGTTGTTGATCCTGCAGAGCGAGGAAACATTCAGCTAAATTGTGAGGGAAATTCAGCTGGCTTTAAATTGAAATTGACGATTAGATGGCAACATTGAAACTTATTTCTGATGTGAAACAGATAGTGCATGAGGATGAATCCGCACTTTCTCCACAGTCCTGTAATATCTGTTTCATTGCATCCAATGGCTGCATTTTCAGATGAATCAGATTTCAATTTACAAATTACATTTGAATCCAAATTTGAAGGGAAATCCTCATTCTTGCTTTTACTACCTCTAATCTTGATCACTCCTGTCTCATCACCTACATTCCAGCTTTCGGGCAAACCACCTCCACAATCAACTTTCATCCACTTGATGCTGCAGCCAGATGACCAAAAAGCATCTCCCATCGCAGTTACTCCCTAACTTAAAGTGCACAACTTCACCTGTGACCACCCCGTGATGATAGAACTTCTGTGGCCTACCACTACATCTAGGTATAATGCCAGGATGCACATCAGCGGTGAAGGGCCTGCATGTGAGGGACACAGCCAACTTTCAAGTGTCATTGTGGTGGCCATTCTGCCCGCTGCCCCTGAGATGAAACAGAACTAAGAAGGGAGGGACTATGAATGGCTGTGGTGTACCAGAGGCTTCTTAGTGGAAGGCCCTTGGATGGGCTCAAGTGCTTCCTCCTCCTTCGCTGTACTCCTGGGCCCCTGGACCACAATAAGATAAGGACAGCAATGTGGCACAGTGGTTAGCGCTGCTGCCTTACAACGCCAGGGACCCAGGTACAATTCCTAGCTTGGGCCACTATATGTGCGGAGTTCTGCACATTCTTCCCGTATCTGTGTGGGTTTCCTCTGGTTGCTCCAGTTTCCTCCACAATCTGAAAGATGTGCTGGTCAGGTGCATTGATCCGAACAGGCACCAGACTGTGGCAACTAGGGAAATTTCACAGTAACTTCATTGCAGCGTTAATGTAAGCCTTAATTGTGTCTAACAAATAAACTTTAAGATAAGGAATTTACAGATTTTTGTTACTCCACTTTAATTCTATATTCTTTAATTTACTTACTTGCCAATAGATCACGTACTTTTTCTTTTTAACAGGCCACAGATTTCTACTGAAAGCTTTGTGTGAAGGCTGTTCGTTGGAACTCATTGTACTGTTGCAACATACCAGCAGCACAGTAATTGTAAGAATTCTAGAGAATTTGAGTAATGACAGTAAGAAGTCAAAGTTAAAAAAAAGGTTGAGTAATAACATGACAGTGTACTAATCTCCTCACTGACTTCTTGTTATAAGTCAACATTGCCTCTAAGCGGACAGCAATGCAGCAGTCCAGGATTTACCACATAGAAGCTGTGCATAATTAGTGGTCCTGTTAAGGTGACTGCATGACAATCTTAAAGGCACTAGACAATGCAATCAACAGGTCACAAACAACAAAGGGAAATTAGAGGGAAAATTACAAAACAAAACCAGACGTCAATTTTGCACAAGCTAATAATGGAAACAGCGAGAAGTAGGCAATAATGAAAGAATATACACAACACAGTCACTTTCTGATGCTGTGTATCTGCCATACAGTGGTAGCTCTTTTCCTAACCAATGAACATTTCCCATTATCGGGTGGCACGGTGATTAGTACTGCTGCCAGGGACCTGGGTTCAATTCCCAGCTTGGGTCACTGTCTGTGCAGAGTTTGCGCACACTCTGCATGGGTTTCCTCCAGTTTCCTCACACACTCCAAAGGTGTGCGGATTAGGTGCATTGACCATGCTAAAATACGCCTTACTGTCCAAGAATGCATAGGTTAGAGAGATTAGCAGGGTAAATATATAGGGTTACAGGGATAGGGCCTGATGGGATTGTTGTCAGTGTAGACTTAATCGGCCAAATGGCCTCCTTCTGCACTGTTGCGTTTCTAGAAGACCAGAGAAGGTAAAATAAAGTGTTAACCATTAGAAAGTCTACTGCTTGTTTCAAACCAATGCCTTGAAGTGGTCTGAGATTCAGTGTCTGTACAATGTGCACTGTTTGGCCTACAGCCTCAGTTAGATTTTCCAGCTCTGCTTCAACATACCAGGTTACCTCAAAATGCCCCACACTGCCCCTAGTGGCCACTGGCATGTCTATCACTGCAGAACACCGCCTTCCCACGTTAACTGTAAAATGAACATATTCTGACCAACCTTCTACGACTCACAGCAATGGCAAAAATGGAGACCACAAAAAAGCACAATGGAAAAACACTAAGTAAAAAGTCCAGTGAGTGAAAGAAACAGCAAGAGAAACGAAGGCAGGACAAATATGGCTTAGAAAAGAAAATCATCAACAGTATTTGAAGAAAAACCAGGATGAAGAAATGCCATAAAGAAAATCTTACCCAGACCAAAATTGCTTCAAAAACATGGAAGGCCTGGATCAAGCCAAGAAATAGCCGAGCTGGTGTTAAAGGTTTACAAAGTATCGAACCACTTCACGCCCAGCAGACAGGCCTAATAGGAAACAGGTTAATATCATAGGCAGTAGTGCAAACAACGTAATGGTCAGATAGAGCATAAACAAAGAGACGGTGCCATACAAAGAGGTTCCAAAAACTTCTGATATGTATTTCAGCTTTAGAAGGAACACCATCACAGAAAGGGCAAATTTCAATAGATGTACCCAAAGATCAGGGAGAGATAGGTCTCTGTGCAGTCTTGTGCTGAGTTTTGTATTGAATGTAGTAGAATGTCCATAATTCTTCATTAATGATTTAGATCATCAAGGTGCAAGTCATGAATCTGGAGCCCTGAAAGGTGAATTAATTCAGGGTCATCTCATTGTAGGAATCCCAAGGAGATTTTATCGGATTTGCCGTGTTGGAGGGAAGATTTCACAATATCAAAGGCTATACAGTTGACAAGGCAGACAGAAGTGAGAAAGTAAAGTCAAGGCAACAGGGAGATTTTGTGGAGAAAAGCAGGTGACACTGCAGTTTGTACTTCACAGATGTAACATCTACACAAAAACAGACAGCGAGTGAAGAGGGCACAAGAATCTCCATTACTCAGTGTCCTCTGATGGGAATAGACTGCACCAAGGAATATCCATCAGTGCCATTCCTATAAGAGGACAGGGCACTTTAGATCTGTGTACCACAGCATAACGCTCCTAACACAGGTAGCTAAGGAGTGAACAGTTGGACAATTAAGACATATAGCAGTCTAAAAATTAAAGATGAAAATAAATAGTGCCATTCATGGGAGAAATTTCAGGATCTAAGAAAAACTATTGGAACAAAGAGATTCTGCTCCACAAGCATAAAACAAACTTTGGATTAAACAGGAATTTCAATCCCTTCAGACATAGAATTGAGGCTAACGCAATACTTCCTCTATCAACAATATGACGTTCTCCGGAGCAGAGTTTTTGGAGAGTGGCTGGAGAGAATCCTGACTTGCAATTTCTGTCTTGTACTTTATTTGGTAGAGTGTTTATTTCGGCGCTCCGTAGCGGGAGATAGGCGCGGGGGGCTGCAGGGAAGGAAGTGCGGGAGTATAAAAGGAAGGCCAAGGTAAGACAGCGGGCAGCGTCGGGAGCGGGCAGTGGAGTGAGACGGGAATTAGAGTGAGAACAACAAGGGCTTAAGCTCACTGGGCTTGCACGAGCGCAGGCTTGGACACGGTGAGTAACGTGCTTCCTACCTAATCACCTTTAAAGGGGTATACAAAATGCCACAATACTTGGCCAAACGCGTCCACTGTGTACGCTGCCATATGTGGACCTTCTTGGAGGCATCACGTCTGCCGAAGGCCCACATATGCGCAAAATGTTTAGAATTGCAACGTTTACGAGCAAAGTTGAGACAGCTGGAGCTGCGCTTGGAGGACGTTTGTCTAGTGAGGGAAAATGAGGATACAATGAATAGGGAGGGCCGACCTGCGGGGACCCCAGGATCTAGTAGTAGGGATGGGCTGGGTACAGTTACAAGGAACAAGAACAAAAATCAAGGCACAAAGGCCATCTCTAAGGAGGATTCCCAGAAAACCAAGGGGGGGGTAAAAGCTGTGATGGAGAGGGCAGGTGAGGGGGGAACAGAATGCCACAGAGACCGGCGGGAAAGCAGGAGGTGAGATAGTGGTGGGGGATGGGATGGTTAAAGGGATCGATAGGAGAGTCTGTGGGCAAAAGAGAGACTCCAGGATGGTAGTCTGCCTCCCTGGAGCAGGGGTCCAGGATGTATCAGAGAGGGTAGAGGGAATTTTGAAGGGAGAAGGGTCTAAGGCAAATGTAATAGTTCACGTAGGACAGAAAGATGTAGGAAGAAAGCACAGGGGGGACTTACGTAGACAGTTTAGGGAGTTGGGGACTCAACTGAAAGGTAGGGCCTCCAGGGTGGCGTTCTCTGGGCTGCTGCCTGTGCCTGGGACCGATTGGGTAAAAACAAATGAGACACTACAACTAAATGCATGGATGAGGGATTGGTGTAGGGCAGAAGGCTTCATATTCATTGATCATTGGGAGGTCTTCAGGAGGGAGGGTCACCTATTCACGAGGGATAGGGAGCAGTTGACTGGGAGGGGAACACATATTTTAGCTGGGAGATTAGCTGGAGTGTTTCAGAAGTGTTTAAACTAATAGGGAGGGAGGGTGGGGAGACAGCGGGAACTGGGAGTGGGAGAGAGAGGGATGATAGGGTAACACCAGAAGGTAGAAAGGAATATCCGAGAGCTGAGGGTCTTCAGTGCATGTGTTTTAATGCGAGGATTGTGACTGGCAAAACAGATGAACTGAAGGCAATAATGTTCACGAGGAGTTTAGAAGTGGTGGCGGTGACCGAGACGTGGTTGAAGGAGGGGCAGGACTGGCAATAGAATATTCCAGGGTATAAGTGATTTAGGCGTGACAGAGTTGGTGTGAGGAGAGGCGGGGGAGTGGCTTTATTAGTTAAAGACAACGTCATAGCAGTGCAGAGGGAGGGAGGTATGGATGATTTAGGAATTGAGTCTCTATGTGTGGAGTTGAGGAATAGGAAGGGAGTGGTTACTCTGTTGGGTGTTTACTACAGACCGCCCAACAGCCCGCGGGCCGTGGAAGAAGGGATATGCAGGGACATTTTAGATAAGTGTAGGAAAAGTAGGGTAGTAGTAGTGGGAGATTTCAATTTTCCTGGAGTAGATTGGAGAGGGCCCAGAGCTGTAGGAGTGGACGGGGAGGAATTTGTACAGTGGGTTTTGGAAGGGTCCTTGGAGCAGTATGTGGATGGCCCGACTAGAGATGGGGCTATACTGGATTTGGTTCTGGGGAATGAGCCAGGGCAGGTGGTTGACGTCGAGGTAGGAGAGCATGTGTCAAATAGTGATCACAATTCTGTCTGCTTTAGGATATTAATGGAAAAAGATGAGACCGGCCCAAAAGGGAAGGTATTTTAACTGGGGGAGGGCTAGATACAGCCAGATTAGGCAAGATCTTAAAGATACCGACTGGGATAAGCTTTTCGAGGGCAGGTCGACGAGGTAAATGTGGGAGTCTTTCAAGGGAAAACTAAACTCTCTGCAGGAAAGATACGTGCCGGCAAGGAGGAAGGATGGGAAAGGTAGGATTAGAGAACCTTGGCTTACCAGGGAGATTGAGAACTTGATCAAGAAAAAGCGAGAGGCTTACATTAGGTCTAGGCAACTAGGGACTGAGACAGCGCTGGAAGCTTATAGAGAGTGTAGAAGGGATCTTAAAAGGGGTATTAGAAAGGCAAAAAGGGGCCACGAGGTGGCTCTGGCAGGTAGGATAAAGGAAAATCCAAAGGCATTTTACACCTATGTAAGGAGCAAAAGGATGGTTAGAGGCAAGGTTGGACCTCTTAGGGACAGAGGAGGGGATCTATGCTTAGAGCCTGAGGGAATGGGGGAGATCCTGAATGAATACTTTGCGTCGGTATTCACGCAGGAGACTGGACAGATGTCTTTGCCTGATGTTGACAAAGTTGAGGATCGGTTGAGGGAAATAAGGATTACGAGGAAAGAGGTGTTGGGGCTGTTAGGCAGCTTAAAGTCATATAAAGCTCCGGGGCCTGAATGGCATTTACCCCAGGCTGCTAAGGGAGTTGAGGGAAGACTTGGCTGGGCCTCTGACGCAAATCTTTGTCTCTTCCTTGGACACAGGTGAGGTCCCAGAGGACTGGACGATAGCAAACGTAGTACCGTTGTTTAACAAAGGTCAGAGAGATCACCCAGGGAACTATAGGCCGGTGAGCTTGACTTCAGTTATAGGTAAGCTAATGGAGAAGATCCTTAGGGACAGGATGTATGAGCATCTGGAGCGCTGCGATCTGATCAGGGATACACAGCATGGCTTCGTCAAGGGGAAGTCTTGTCTTACAAATCTAGTGGAATTTTTTGAAGAGTGACAAAAACAGTTGATGAAGGACAGGCTGTTGATGTCGTCTACATGGATTTCAGTAAGGCGTTTGACAAGGTTCCTCATGGTAGACTGATAGAGAAGGTGAAGGCGCATGGGATACAGGGCCAGGTATGTAGATGGGTCGAGAACTGGCTCGGGAGGAGGAAACAGAGGGTAGTAGTGGAAGGCTCTTTTTCCGACTGGAAGCCTGTCACTAGTGGAGTGCCACAAGGCTCAGTACTAGGTCCTCTTCTATTTGTGGTCTACATAAACGACTTGGAAGTTGGGGTAGGTGGGGAGATCAGCAAATTTGCTGATGACACCAAGATGCTTGGATTGGCGGGTACAGAGGAGCAGTGTCAGGCAATACAACAGGACATAGATAGGTTGGTAGACTGGGCAGATAGATGGCAAATGGAATTTAATCCGGATAAATGCGAGGTGATGCATTTTGGCCGGAAAAATGTAGAAGAGAGTTATAGGATAAAAGGTAAAACTATATGGAGCATAGAGGATGCAGAGAGACTTGGGGGTGCAGGTTCACAAGTCTCTGAAGGTGTCCTCACAGGTGGAGAAGGTGATAAAGAAGGCGTATAGTATGTTAGCTTTCATAGAAAAGGGTATAGAATACAAGAGTAGGAATTTGATGTTGCAGTTGTATAGAACTTTGGTTAGGCCTCACTTGGAATACTGCGCCCAGTTCTGGTCTCCGTACTATCGGAAGGATGTGGAGTCCTTGGAGAGAGTGCAGAGGAGGTTTACCATGATGCTGCCTGGTATGGAAGGACTGTCTTATGAGGAACGATTAAATAGACTGGGGTTGTTTTCCCTTGAAAGACGTCGGCTTAGAGGGATCTCATAGAGGTGTATAAGATTATAAGGGGTATAGATAGAGTAAATGGGGGTAAACTTTTTCCACCTTCAGAAATGGATAGGACGAGGGGTCATGGCCTTAGGGTGAGGGGGCTATGTATAAGACGAATATTAGAGGGCAGTTTTTCACACAAAGGGTAGTGGGGGTGTGGAATGCACTGCCGAGTAAGATGGTGGGAGCAGGCACGCTGGGGCTGTTTAAGGGTCTCTTGGACAGCCCATGAGCGGTATGCAGATAGAGGGATATAGTAGGACTGTTTAACTATGGCTTTTTTTCCACAGGTAATTCGGTCCATACTTGACCAACAAGGAGCATGCATTCGGCAGGTGGTGCGAGTACAGCTCTTGGATGTTGATTCATGGGTTGCCTGGTACTTCATGTCGTAAATGAGTGCTTTATGTGGACCATCTGAAGGGCACCATGACAGCTCATAGACTATCGATGTGGCTGTGCAGACACTTGGAATTGGGCCGGTGTCTGCGGGAGTTTGCGCGTTCTCCCCGTGGTTGCGTGGGTTTTCTCCGGGCACTCCAGTTTCCTCCCACAACCCAAAAATTCGCTCTTAGGCTGATTGGGAAACAAATTATCCCTATGGTGAGAATTTTCCATATTAGGAATAATATATATATTATTATATAGGAATATTAAAATAGGATAATGGATTTGCTACTATATAGTATGACGGCGGCGTGGGCTCGTTGGGCCGAAGGGCCTGTTTCCCGTGCTGTGTTGCTTAATAAAAAAAAAATGACTCCATGATCTATAAGCAGTTCAACTGAAGGTCAAGGGAAAGTTGACTCTTAAACGTCATTACAAAGTAAGAGATATCGTCATGACTTAAGAAAACTGAAACAAGTGTTGTGAAGATGGAGCATCAGACTCTGATACAGTCATGACCAGGCATTCCTGTCCCAATAACTTTCCCACTCCATTCACATGTGCAAGCTTGTTTCCCGGTTACCTACTCAACTAGCCTCTGGGTTCTGAAAAGAAGCAGGTCCAAAAAAATTAAACTGAACAGGACTTCAGAGAATCTCATTATTCCAGTTCTCCCAACCACCAAGCCTCCCCAACACCCACTATCCCCCACCCCTCCCCCTCACCCCTGTTCCCTTCTGAACTCACAATTCAAACTGATCTAAGGTAAATGCAATAAACAGATAGCAACCTAAGTGGATTAACAGTTGTATCATTTAAATAGATTATCTGCAGCAAGGAGAAAAATTATAACTAGTGAATAAACGTCAGGATGGTGTTTACAAAATGGGATTTTGGAGACATTCCCATTACAGGAGTTAATATAAAGCAAGCAATGATTCAATATTGAAAGTCTATGTTTCCTAAAAATCTATTTGATTGGATTTGTACCAATTATATCTAAATGTGGCATTTCTCTTCTTATGCTGAACAAATCAATTCTCCAGCTACAATAATACCTGTTCAGTTATAGTTTCACTTGATAATATTCCGATTTATTCAAATTCATTTCAAAATTATACTCATTATCGTTAACTGAAGAGGTTACTCAGGTTAGATTTCTTTTAAAATTAAAACTGCGCATGTGTTGAAGTTCAGAGTGCACTTTTTAACACTTTAAAATATTGATGAGGGAGACAAATATTTCAAACTGAACTGAATTCCAAGTGCCATGGGTGCTGAAAGCTTTTGATTGGCTCCAGTCCAAATTTCCCATCAAACTATAAATGTAATCAGCATGTTTGTAGCATTAGAGCTGTGACCTTCCACACACTTCGACCAGATCTCTGATTTCTATAAATACAAGGAGGAAAGGTCGGGTGGGGCGGGGGTAGTTTGGAGACTGTAAACAGACTAATAACCATAGAATCCTAGAGTGCAGAAGGACGCCATTCAGCCCATTGAATCTGCACTGACCACAATCGCATCCAGAGCCTATCCTCATAACCCCATACATTTATCCTAGCTAATCCCTCCGAATCACTAAGGGGCGATTTATCATGGCCAATCCACTTAACCTGCATGTTGTTGGACTGTGAGAGGAAACCAGAGCACCCGGAAGAAACCCACATAGATGCAGGGAGAATGTGCAAACACCACACAGACAGTGACCCAAACTGGAATACAAACCCAGGTCCTTGGCGTTGTGAGGCAACAGTGCTAACCACTGTGCCACCATCCCGCCCCTTACACTTTAACAATATGGGAAGGTTGTTGTGGTGATGGTGGAGAGGGATACTTCTGGAAATGATAACCGGGTACAAAATTAATTAAGTGAAGCCGACACATATTTGTTAAGAGCAACTTGTAATTTGTTAGGGACCAGATCAGAAACTCTAAGGCATATTATGAAGTTAGCCTAGATTCCAACTTCTTTTGCTTTTGGCATTAGGGCGAGCATAAAGTATTTCGCTGCACGTATTATTCAACTGACCCACTGGTAAGCTTTTGTTAAAGCAAACAATTATTTAACAACACAGTTAAAATATAAGATTTTATAAATCCGCGTAACTTCTGTCAATTGAAAAAGCTTAAACGGAACAAGTATAATCTCATGCATTTACACTAGCTAGTCCCTCTGACTGTAAGGAGCAATTTAGCATGGCCAATCCACTTAATCCACACATCTTTGGACTGTGGGAGGAAACCAAAGCACCTGGAGGAAACCCAAGCTATCTATCTCTATAATTGTAATGTAAGCAATATCCTCACAGACATAAATTGTCCCTTTTAACTAATTACCAAAAACACACAGCCTTATGTGAATTACTACACTTCAAGTCTTTCAATACCTCTACAAAGAGATCCATACGGACGCATGTCGTCTGATTCCCATACAGGAGTCTCCAGAAAAAGACCTAACGTCCAAACAGCAGAATTTCAGAGAAAGAGACCTATTTTCTGGCAGATCTCAGTTTCCACTCTTCAGAGAGAGAAAGTGTAACTTTTCTCTACAGCTCCCAAGCTGCAACTGAACTGGGATTATCTCTGTGAATCTAGCCCTATCCAGTGATGAACAGAGTCTACTAATGATAATGAAACTATTGTTGATTGTCATAAAAACCCATCTGATTCATTAATGACCTTTAGGGAAGGAAATCTGCCCTCCACATTAGGTCTGGCCTACATGTGACTCCAGAACCACAGCAATATGGTTGATTCTCAACTGCCCATTGAAATGGCCTAGCAAGCCACTCAACTGTGACAAAGTCTCAACAAAGAAACGAAACAGCCCTGTTGGCCTGCAAAGTTCTCCTTACAACATTTGGGAACTAGTACCTAAATGGGGAGAACGGTCTCACGGACTAGTCAAGCAACAGCTTGACATAGTCATTCTCATGGAATCATATCTTCATCCACTCCTCAGTAGCAGCAGTGTGTACTGTTGCAACATGCTTTGCTATCTGACCAGCCAGCAGCACATTAGCTATAAGAATTCTAGAGAATTTGAGTAATGACAGTAAGAAGTCACAAGATGAAAAAAAATGGTTGAGTAATAACATGACAGTGTACCAAGCTACTCATTGACTTGTTATAACTCAACAACTGCAAATAACATTGCCTCTAAGCTGGGAAGCAATGCAGTAGTCCAGGATTTACCACACAGAGGCTGTGCACAATTAGTGGTCCTGTTAAGATGTGAACATTGGTGACCACATGACAATCTTAAAGGCACTAGACAATGCAATCAACAGGCCACGAACAACAAAGGGAAATTAGAGGGAAAATTACAAAATAAAACCAGATGCCAATTTTGCACAAGCTAATAATGGAAACAGTGAGAAGTAGGCAGTAATGAAAGAATATACACAATCACAGTTGCTTTCTGATGCTGTGTATCTGCCACACACTGGCAGGTCTTTTCCTAACCAATGACCATTTCCCATTATCGGGTGGCACGGTGGTTAGTACTGCTGCCAGGGACCTGGGTTCGATTCCCAGCTTGGGTCACTGTCTGTGCAGAGTTTGCACACACTCTGCATGGGTTTCCTCCAGTTTCCTCACACACTCCAAAGATGTGTGGATTAGATGTATTGACCATGCTAAATTGCCCCTTAGTATCCGAGAATGCATAGGTTAAAGGGATTAGCAGGGTAAATATATGGGGTTACGGGGCAAATATATGGGGTTACGGGGACAGGACCTGATGGGATTGTTGTCAGTGTAGACTTAATCGGCCAAATGGCCTCCTTCTGTACTGTAGCATTTCTAGAAGACCAGAGAAGTTAAAATCAAGTGTTACCCATTAGAAAGTCTATTGTTTGTTTCAAACCAATGCCTTGAAGTGGTCTGAGATTCAGTGTCTGTACAATGTGCACTGTTTGGCCTACAGCCTCAGTTAGATTTTCCAGCTCTGCTTCAACATACCAGGTTACCTCAAAATGCCCCACACCGCCCCCAGTGGCCATTGACATGTCCATCATTGCAGAACACCGCCTTCCCACGTTAACTGTAAAATGAACATATTCTGACCAAGAACAACACCTTCTACGACTCACAGCAATGGCAAAATGGAGACCACAAAAAAGCACAATGGAAAAAACACCAAGTAAAAATTCCAGTGAGTGAAAGAAACAGCAAGAGAAATGAAGGCAGGACAAATATGGCTTAGAAAAAAATATCATCAACAGTATTTGAAGAAAAAGCAGGATGAAGAAATACCATAGAGAAAATCTTTACCCAGACCAAAATTGCTTCAAAAACATGGAAGGCCTGGATCAAGCCAAGAGATAGCCGAGCTGGTGTTATAGGTTTACAAAGTATCGAACCACTTCAGGCCCAGACGTATCCAAAGGTCGGGGAGAGATAGGTCTCTGGGAAGCCTTGTGCTGAGCTTTGTATTGAATGTAGTAGAATGTCCATAATAACCTCTGTTCTTCATTAATGATTTCATCACCAAGCTGCAAGTCACGAATCTGGAGCCCTGAAAGGTGAATTAATTCAGGGTCACCTCGTAGTAGGAATCCCAAGGAAATTTTATCTGATTTGCCGCATTGGAGGGAAGATTTCACAACATCAAAAGCTATGCAGTTGACAAGATAGGCAGGAGTGAGAAAGTAAAGTCACATGCTTATTCAAGGCAACAAGGAGATTTTGTGAAGAAAAGCAGATGACACAGTGCAGTACTTCACAGATGTAAGGGTACATCCACACAAAAACAGACAGAGAGCGAAGATAGCACAAGAAGCAACAGCCTGATATAGTCATTCTCATGGAATCATACCTTCATCCACTCCCTCCATCAGCAACACTCAGTAGCAGCAGTGTGTATTATCTACAAGATGCACTGCAGCAATTCACCAAACCTCCTTAGACAGCACCTTCCAAACCCAGGACTACTTTCACCTGGAGGGACAAGGAGAGCAAATAAATGGGAACATCACCATCTGCGGGTTCCCCTTCAAGCCATTCACCATCCTGACTTGGAAATATATCACCATTCCTTCACAGTCACTGGGCCAAACTCCTGGAACTTCCTCCCTAACAGCATTGTGGGTCAACCCACAGCACATGGACTGCAAAAATTCAAGAAGGCAGCTCACTATCACCTTCTCAAAGGCAACTAGGGATGGGCAATAAATGCTGACCAGCCAGTGATGCCCATGTCCTACAAATAAATTTTAAAAGTTAAACTAAGGATAGGATTTGAGGACAATTGACAATGGTTTCATGATTTTTATTAGATTTTAAAGTCCAGATTCAGTATCGAATTCAAATTTCATCATCTCAAACCCAGGTCCCCAGAGCATTATCCTGGGTCACTGGATGACCATCCAGTGACAATACTGCTACACCACTGCTTCCTCTAACTCTCTCTTACAGCAATCTTCTATACAATATATATATTTGTATATATGGTTACCTAAATCATCAGGGTCAATCCTTCCAGTATTTTTTTTCCATTAACCCACCCCACCATTCCTCTGTTCCCTACACAAACACATTTTGCTCATTAATACTGAACAGTTACACACTGTGATGAGCAACCTAGGCCAGTAAGCAGGCTGAATGAATAGCCCTCCTTCATCTCATTGGGCAGCAATATTGAAACCAGACTCATTCAATAACCATGATCCCATTTAACACCAAGTATTTCAAAGAGTAGAGGTTTACAGCATGAAAACAGACCCATCAGCCCAACTTGTCCATGTGCCTAGTTTTTACCTAGCTCCAATTGCCCATGTTTGTCCCATATCCCTTAACACCAATCTTATCTATGTAACTGTCTAATAGCTAATTAAAAGATAAAATTGTACCCATTTTTACTACTGCCTCTGGTAGCTTATTCCAGACACTCACCGCCCTCTGTGTGAAAAAATTGCCCCTCTCAATCCTTTTGCATCTCTCCCCTCTCACTTTAACCCGATGCCCTCTAGTTTTTGACTACCCTTTGGGCAAAGATGTTCTAACCAGCTGATCTATGTCCCTCATTATTTTAAAGATCTCCATAAGATCACCCTTAAGCCTCTTACACTCCAGGGAAAAAAAATCCCAGTTTATCCAGTCTCTCCTTATGACTCAAACCACCAAGTCCCGGTAGCATCCTAGTAAATCTAACTAATTCATAACAACAGTAAATAGTCTCACAGCACCAAGATAACAGGTTTATTTGGTAGTACGAACTTTTAGAGTACTACTCCTTCATCAGGTGAGTTCCTTCATCAGGAATAGTGCTCCAAAAGCTCATGCTACCAAATAAACCTGTGCCTACCCCGGTCCAACGCCAGCAACTCCACATCATCGTTCATAATGAGTCATGGAAAATGTTTATAGTCACTTGTATATTCATAGAACAGTCAACTTTAAATGTGAGAAAAACAAAATAAATGTTTACGATTTGGAGCACACAACTCTCACACTCAATGTTGTGTGCAATTCACATGCATCTCCTGTCACTTGTCCTTGCTTTGTGCGCATATTACTTCAGATATCAGATAGCACAAATCAGATATGTGTTTGTGCTGTTAGACTTTAAGCTGGTGTTGTGAGACTTCTTACTGCGGTCTCTGAGGTTGGCAGTCAGAGTGTGTGTATATGTGTGTTTTTTATATATATATATATATGCAGTATATGTGCTCTACGTGCAGGCAAATTCTTATGAGCAAGCTTGCACTGTAACTCACTTCAGCCACGCTGATACAACTCCTTTTCTCTTTAAGCTCAGTTGAGTTGGGTTCACAGAATCTACTTTTAAGTTTCTCCTCTTCAGCTGCTCTGCTGCGGGATGCCGGAGTCTGCCGCCATCACGTGGCGGACTGCGGGATTGCAGTGGGCATGCCCAAGGCAAAAGCTGGGGCGATGCGCGCAGAGTGCAGACAGACTCCCAGTTTTACAAACACTGGATAAATGCCTTTCCAGCAAAAAAAAACATACGGGACCCGACACAATTAGTAATTGTAATAGTAATTGTAACAAAACTAATGATTGTGACTGCTCACTATGACCCGGGTTCTGGACATCCCCATGATCGGGATCATCCTGTATCTATCTTAACTAATCCTGTTGAAGTTTTATAGATTTCTATGTGATCCCCCTTCACTCTCAATAACTCCAGTGAATCTAATCTTAACCAACTTAATTTCTTCTCATACACCAGTCCCAGGAATCAATCTGCTAAGACCTCTCTGCACTCTATAGCAAGAACATTCTTCCTCCCATAAGGAGACCAAAACTGCCAGCAATATTCCAGATGTGATCTCACCAAGGCCCTGTATAATTGCAACAAGATATCCCTGCTTCTGTATCAAATCAGCTTGCTATGAAGACCATTTGCCTTCTGTACTGCCTGCTGCACCTGCATGTTTATCTTCAGTGACTGGTGAATGAGGATACCCAGTCTCGTTGCCATTCCCCTCTTAATTTATAGCAATTTGGTTAATAATTTGTCTTTCTGTTTCTGCTACCAAAGTGGAGAACCATACATTTATCCACACTATGCTGCATCTGCCACACATATGCCCACTCAGTCTGTTTGTCCAAATCTCATGAAGCATTTCTGCATCCTCCTTACAGCTCACCCTTCCACCCAACTTTGTGTCATCTGCAAATTTGGAAATATTACGTTTAGTTCCCTAATCTAAACCATTAATATGCTTTGTGAATAGCTGAGATATTCATACCGATCCCTGCAGTACCTCACTAGTCACTACCTGTCATTCAGAAAATGATCTGTTCATTCCTACTCTTTGTTTCCTGTCTGCCAGCCAGTTTTCTATCCATCTCAATGCACTGCTCAATACCATGCACTTCAACTTTACAATTAATATATCATGTGGGCTTTTGTCAAAAGCCTTCTGAGAGTTCAAACAAATCATAATAACTGGCTTCCCCTCACTGAGTCTACTTGTTACATCCTCAAAGAATTCCAGTAGGTTTCTCAAGCATGATTTCCCTTTCATATCCATGCTCTGTCCAATTCTGCCACTGTTTACCAAGTGCTCTGCTATAAAACCTTTGATAATAGATTCTGGAATTTTCCCCACTATCAGAATCCCCTATTTTCTCTCTATCTCCCTTTTTAAATAGTGAGGTTACATTAGCAACCCTCCACTCTGTAGGAATTGTTCCAGAGTCTATAGAATCTTGCAAGATAACTGTGAATGCATCCATTATTTCTGGAGCCATTTTCTGAAGTATTCTTATTTTCACTTTAAGAACTCTTACCAAGCTTTGAGGATTTATCAGTCTTCAATTTTTCTAACACCATTTCCCTATTAATATTGATTTCCTTCAGTTCCTCACTCTCGCTAAATACTGTGTTCCCCAATATTTCTGTTGTATCGTCCTTTGTGAAGACATAACCAAAATACGTATTTAATTGATCAGCTACACTTCAGGTATGATTCAAATGACCCACTAGGGAGGTTTTCTCAAACAAAGTTTATTTGGGAATACAGTTAATATGTACAGTAAGAAAGTTAGCAAGAACTTTTATCAATTACAAACAAGAAACAAAACAGGCATGATAATGTATAACCCTTAATGAATATATCTAAGATATTTCAATCAAAACCAAAACCTTCCATAAGTAAAATCCTTTTAACAAGTTCAATATAGCAAAGATTAAAGCTCACATGATAATGGAAATTGAGTCCTTAGGTTGAAGTCTGCATTCCTTTGGATTCATTCAGAACAAATTAAAGTCAAAATAGATTCTCAGAACCATGGGAAGAGACTCTCTGGTCAAACCACTAACTGCAGAATTTTTACTGCAGGAAGGAAAGAACTTTCTTTCACATAACCAACATGATTTCAAAAACAATAGCAAGAGAGAAAACATTTCTTTTCAGCTAGTTGTCCCTTCTAAAACTAAACCATAGCTCAGAACTGAAAATGAAAGAATTTCTGGCACTTGATATGACAACAAGATTTCTTTTCCTCCTAACAAGCAATGCAGAGTTATAAAAACACTCAAGTTAAAAACAAACAACTCCTATCCAAGCCACTTAAGGAGCCATAGAAAGATATCTGGTAGCCAACCCTGAGATCAGCTGGGGCCGTGAGAAAATGCTAAAGCTGTGACAGCTGCAGAAATCTTGTTTTAAAAAACCTTTCTTAAAGATACACTAACATCCCCACTATCCACCATCACCCCTTTAAGTTAGGTTTGCCAATCCATCATAGTTAATTTGTACCTTATACCATTGTAGCCTCCTTTATTAAGATTCCCTAAGTAAGTATTCTGCCTTATTTGCACTCTACCCAGTGATTCTTGTATGTCCTGTGTGTGTGCATGTGTTCAAGGTTCATGTATAGGACAACGCATAGGTCCACACGAGGCTGCCTGTCCAGTGTGGTCCTGAGGTTACATGTTTAGGCAAGATTTTAAATTGTCTGTTTCTCAGCTAGATCACAGAATCCCTACAGTGCAGAAGGTGGCCATTAAACCCAACGAGCCTGCACTGACAACAACCCTACTCAATCCCTATTCCCGTAATTTCATGTATTTACCCTCCTAACCCCCTTGACACTGAGGGTCAATTTTAGCATGATTAATCAACCTAACCCGCACAATTTTGGAGTGTGGGAGGAAACCAAAGCACCCAGAGAAACTCATGCAGACGCGGAGAAAACATGTAAATTCCATACAGTCACCGGATGCCAGAATTCAGCGCGGGTCTCTGTACCGCTGTGCCACAGATGTGATGTGAAAGATTCCATTGTTGTTATTTCAATGGAGAACTAAGGAATTATCTTCGGTGTCCCGACTAATATTTATCCTTCAATCATCACAAATTCAGACGATCCTGCCCTGGTTATATTGATTTTATTTATTCATTTGTGGGAGATGGGTATTGCTGGCTGGCAGTATTTATTGCCCATCCCTAGAGCTTGTAGGAGCTTGAGGATACATCTAGCCAGGTTTCCTTTACTGCAACGATATCTACACTTAAAAGACTTTAAGAGATCCTGTTGTCATGAAAGTCATTACATAAATACAAGCCTTTTCTCCTCACATACCAGTTAGTATTTCATCACTGTTCCATTACATATTATTGAAAGAAAACACCAAGTAGTCAAAATCCATTGGTCATGGATTATCAGCGTTATAGTTTGGAGCAGTTCCAAGTCTTCAGAACAAGAATCAATTCTTGGGTCAGGTACAGCATGCAGTAAGTGTAAAATAAAACTCCCTCTATGGCATTACACCTCAGTTTTGGAGGCATTCCTATTTGTTTTCTGTGTGATACCCAGTCAAGCAATGCAATATCATGTCTACTACACACTACAGAGCTCTGGAAAAGTACAGCAAAAAAAAACCTTCAGCCAATTAGTAAAACTGGAAATGAGCTGAGCTCCTTGAAGTGAAAGGAAATGATCTCATTACTCAGTTTGCTAATGACAATAATCAGGATTTTTCTCTAAGCTGCTTCCATCAATCACCTCTCATACAGTTACCCAGACTTTTAGCTTGTCTGCAGAGACCTTCACTCATCTGATGTCCATTCAAATTTAGCATCTCAAAGCTCACACACAAACACACACACACACACAAACACATTCATACTTTTGACACTCACATTCAAAGCTGACACTGACATAGATCACAGTGAGAGAGGAGAAATGAAGCAACTTAGTCCAAAAAATTTAATGATTCTTAAGGTTGATGACTTGGCTGATGTCAGGGTTGAGAACACTGCTCCATTTGTGTCTGCATTGAGGAGATTTAAAGATGTGGATATATTAATTATCTGTGTGTCTAGAGATAGCAGCTATCCTCTCTAACACGCCACTTATCTGTTTATAGTGTGGTGGATTCCAGGTGAATGGTATATGTGATTAGATGCATCTGAACAAATTCCTTTCATGGCCCCAGATCCCATTTTTTAAATGATAAAGTTCAATAATTTGCCTCTTGCCAGTACAATGCCCAGGTGATTGTCTGGATTCTTTACAAATGAATTGAAGATCATCCCCATTCACACTACTCGAGGCAGTTGTTCCTGGCAAAGCTTTGCAGATAAGTTGGCTCCAATTAATAACATCAATTTTCTTTTTCATTCATAGGATGTGGGAGTCACTGGCCAGGCTAGAATTTGTTGTCCATCCCTAATTGCTCTTGAGAAGGTGGTCCATGTGGTGGCACAGTGGTTAACATTGCTGCTTCACAGCTCCAGAGACCTGGGTTCGGTTCCCAGCTTGGGTAACTGACTATGTGGAGTTTGCACATCCTTCCCGTGTCCGTGTGGGTTTCCTCCAGCTGCTCCAGTTTCTTGTGACACTTCAAAGGTGTGCAGGTTAGATGGATTGACCATGCCAAATTGCCCCTTAGTGTCCCAGGATGATTAAGTTAGAGGGATTAGTGGGGTAAATTTGTGGAGTTAAGGTAATTAGGCCTACGCAACATTATTGTTGGTGCAGACTTGATATGCTGATGGAGCTCCTTCTGCACAATAGGGATTCTATGATTCTATGTGGTGTAGGTACATCTACAATGCCATTAGGAAGGGAATTCCAGGATTTTGATCATGTGACAGTGAAAGAAAAATGATATATTTCCAAGTGAGGATGGTGAGTGACTTGGAGAGGAACTTTCACATGGTGATGTTCCCATATATCTGCTGTCCTTGTCCTAGATAGTAATGGTCATGGTTTGGAAGATGTGGTCCAAGGACCCCTGGTGAATTCCTGCTGTGCATCTTCTAAATGGTACATACCAGTATGACTGTACATCTGTGGTGAAAGGACTGAATGTTTGCGGATGGGATGCCAATCACGTGGGCTGCTTTGTCCTGAATGCTATCAAGCTTCTCAAGTGGTGTTGGAGTGACAATTTATGTATTCCATGGTACTCCTAACTTATATCTTGTAGATAGTGGACAAACTTGGGAGGGGGGGGGGTGAGTTACTTGCTGCTGGATTCCTATCTTCTGACCTGCTCAAGTAGCCACAATATTTTCTGTCTAGTCCAGTTGAGTTTTGGTCAATGGTAACCTCAAGATGTTGAAGATGGATCACTAGACCTTCTAGAATCTTAAGTACGCAAACAACCATCTATGATTGTGATTTCAACTTGTGGGAATTTGTCTTTAGCGTTTGTCTTAAAATCAATTAGTCATTTGCAGCCAATTAATTATAAAGTTGTGTTTTATAAAACATGTTTTCACACCAACAGTTATTTCCATTCTCTATGGCTCTTTGTACAATGAAATCTTTAGTTTGTTAATCTCACCTGCCCTCCATCCGATCACAGACTTTCCCTTTTGATTTCTCTGCTCTGAATCCTCCTCACCGATTTCAGTTTAAACTCTGACATTTCTTTCTTTTTGTTGATTAAAGATCATGGACCATGAACATTGACCCTGTTTCTCTCCACAGCTGCTGCCTGATTTTGAGTGCTTTGGGCACTTTGCTTTCAATGCCTTGCCCTTTCACCAGTTTTCCCCACATCCATTTAAAATATCATAGATCAGTCGCCTCTGCTTTTAGTCACTAAACTTATTTCCTTGAGTTGTCAAGCGTTGCATTCGAGAAGTTAGTCTTCTGTCCCTCGGAAGCAGTCAACCCTTCCATCCACGATGTCACAACATCTCCTTTCTTTCTCATTAAGCAGACACAGGAATGGTTTACCAAGGAATGGTTGCTGCTGCTGTATCCGGGCCTGGACTTTTCATTATAGGGAAATCTATTCATCCACAGCATCTGGTGATTGTTTGCCAGTTCAAACTCAGGCAGTTGTTTCAAGAGGCATTACCTGGATGAGTGAGAAGCAAGTTCTATAAACCTATACCAGCTGGACATAACACGCAGAGAGAAATGGGATGGGAAGGAAAGTAGGAATAACCAGAGAGAAACAAGCATTGCAATTACTTGAAAAATATTGCTTGGCAATAAAAATGTGTTGGAAGTGGCCATGGCAGCAAAGGCAATGTGTAAACAACAGCCCATGGCTGATGGGTTAATCAAGGACCTCGTGGATCCTGGATATACTCTCTTCCACCTTCTCCCATCAAAAAAAAGACAAAAATCTGAATACACGTGCCAACCGACTCAAGAACAATTTCTTTTGTGCTTTAGACTTTTGAATGGTCCTATAATATATTTAGTTGATTTTTCCCTTCACCCTTTCTGTAACTGCAACAATATATTCTGCACTTTCTCCTTTTGTTCTCCCTTTCTATGGAATGTTTTGTCTTAAAGCGTGCAAGAAACTTTTCACTGTATGCCATTACTAACAATAATAAATCAAACCAAAAACCTGAAGCCAAATGAAATTGCCCTTCAGCAGACAGCTAAGGATTTGAATTTGCTGCTGCCATCTACAGGAACTATATTGTGTTGAAGTGACAAATTATTGTTCATTAACATTTTATTACACAGGACATTAATATCAGATTAATATATTACATGCACCATTTATAGTTTAAAGTCCATTACTTAGGTCATTAATACATTACAGCACAAGATGCTTTTCATTAAATAAAATGAAAGCAAGGCTATTACTGAACATAAAAACCATATTAATTTTGAAAAATCATTAAATTATGATCCCAAAATATCTTGCATACAGAATTTAAATTTGTTTCCTTCACTTTCCATGATTTAATTTATTTATCCAGTGTCCATACTCTGTTCAAACACAATTACCAGCAGTTGTTAGAGATGTTGAAGATGATTTTTGTTTTGACTTGTTAAAACATTTGGGAGTCTTTCTCTGCTGGTTTTGCTATTTGTATCTTCACATGGTCAATGTCCAGTCCTTTTCTTTGTCAAGATACCCTGTTAGAGGTGTGGACTCTCCCACTTTGTGCCCTATGTTTTGTCTTCCCTTCTATTTCATGCTTTCAGCAGCAGTTTCCAGTCTGTAACAAATTGCTCACAGGGCCTTCTATTTTTGTGACCATTGGGTGGCAGTTTTGCATTGGGAAGTAAGGATGCGCAGGTTGAGGGTGTGCTTGACCTTTTCAGCATTAATGAGCAAGTGACTATATGATCCAGAGAGTTTTACAAAGTCAGTAACAGAGAGTCAACATCGCCCCCAATTTCCACTGGAGTCAATGTTGACTCGCATTTCACACCAATGTATGGTGTTACTCATCTTTTCTTTGTAGAAGCCTTTGATTCAATGCGTGGGCAAAACCAAGAGTATGAACCCACATCCCACTGTTGCTCAGAACACTACAGACTGCTCTGGTGCCTGAAGATGGTCAAGGAACAGGGCCCTGAAATTACACAATGACGATTTGCACATGGACCTTAATTTCAACTTCCAATTCCTATTTTAGTCCCAACAAAATTAGGTAGGGGATTAAAGAAACTTGGCTAAACTAGCAGGGGAGGATCTTGATGCAGACAAGGTAAGTATTACTCATATTCCATGTAATAATTTCAGAGTTAGGTGATTCCATGAGAAGTTCTTGGTCCTCACCTCCCCATTGGGGAAAGGCTAGAGCCTAATTGGGAAATCGTTTTAAACGACAGACGTGTGCTATCAGATACCTTTGAGGACTTACACCATTTTCTTTTGCCCCATTTGGTTAACACACACAATGTTCATTTCCTTTTTAGTTGCTGCAGTAAACTGACTGGTGAAGCTGAAAGTAAACTAAAGGCTCACTATTAACCATCAATTCCTCAGTCAATTGTCCCACTTTCAAGTAATTTAATTTGCAATTAGACATTTACCATGAAATGAGATTTCACTCAGATTCACCTTCACCTGACCTGGAGCTACGACAGTTGTACAGCCACTTAACTGCAAAGCAGGTCACACTCTCAGCATCAGCATCAAATATCCACTCAACAAATCACAGCATGTTAAAATAATTCATTGTGTTGGAGTTTAATCGCCTCTGCTTGACCTTTAAGGAAGGCAGCGGCACAGTTGAATTATCACTGGACTAGCAATTCAGACACTAAGGGTAATGGTGGTTTGAATCCCACCGTGGTAGATGGTGAAATTTGAATTCAATAAAAATCTGGAATTAAAAGTGTAATCACAACTATGTAACCATTGTCAGTTGTTTCAAAAATCCATCTAGTTCACTATGTCTTTTAGGAAAGAAAATCATGGAAACATAGAAGATGGGAGCAAACGGCCCCTTGCCCCTTCCAGCCTGTTCTGCCATTCATTACGATCATGGCTGATCGTCTAACTCATAGTCTATTCTACTTTCTCCCCATAACCTCTGATCCCATTCGCCCATGTGCTATATCTAGCCGTTTCTCAAATATATTCGATGTTTTAGCATCAACTACTTCCAGTGGTAATGAATTTCACAAGCTCAAAACCCTTTGGGTGAAGAAATGTCTCCTTACCTCCTTCCTAAATGGTTTACCCTGAATCCTCAGACTGTGACCCCTGATTCTGGACTCTCCCACCATTGGGAATATCCTCCCTGCATCTACCCTGTCTAGCCCGTTAGAATCTTATAGATTCTATAGGCCAGTTTTTCACACAAAGGGTAGTGGGGATGTGGAATGCACTGCCGAGTAAGGTGGTGGGAGCAGGCACGCTAGGGTTGTTTAAGGGTCTCTGGACAGCCACATGAGCGGTCTGCAGATAGAGGGATATAGCAGGACTGTTTGAATATCGGGAGGACCAAATAGTAGTAGACTATCTTTTAGTTTCACCTCAGGAATGTCTTAGTTTTTTTTTTAGCATGTTTAATTAAGTCTTATTTGTTTCCGCAGGCAATTCGGTCCACCTTGTTGACCAACAAGGGGCATGCACGCGGCATGTCGTGCGAGAGCTGCTCTTGGAGGTTGCTCCAGGAGTTGCCTAGTGCTTCACATCGTCAGTGTATGCTTAAACTGGACCATCTGATGGGCAACATGACAGCTCAGAGACTATCGCTGTTGCTGTGCTGACACATGGATTTGGGCTTGTGTCTGCGGGAGTTTGCACGTTCTCCCCGTGGTTGCGTGGGTTTCCTTCGGGTGCTCCGGTTTCCTCCCACATCCCAAAAACGTGCTCTTAGGCCGATTGGGTAACAAATTGTCCCTATATGGGAATCTTCAACAATAGGCATAGCCTAAAGTCAAGAATATGTCATTAAGACGTTAGGACGGCGGCGTGGGCTCGTTGGGCCGAAGGGCCTGTTTCCCGTGCTGTGTTGCTCTTTGTTCTTTGTTCTTTGTATTTCTAAGGAGATCCCTATCTGCCATCCTTAGCTGGTCTGTTCTAGTGTGACCCCGGACTCTCAGCAATGTGGTTGACTCTTAAACACCCTTTGAAATGGAGGGCAGTTGGGGGTTGGACAAGAAATGCTGGCACAGCCAGTGATACCCACAGCCTGTAAAAATGAATGAATAAAAAAAGGACAATACGGTCCCACCATTAACACACCAAGACAGTCCCTGCCTACCAGAAACTGGGCCAACCTCAAACAACATGGCAAACAGAACAGAGCAAAGGCTGAATGCTCTTCACCTCCTAACCTCACCCCTCCCACCAAGGTCACTTGTTTAAAAGGAACATTCAGAGCTTGTGTGTTTGAAAGTTGACGCTCTTGAGACCTCGGACGATCTAAAGAAGGGAACCTGGAGTGCCTCCAAAAGCCATACAAAAACAGCACAGACCTAAAACAGATCCCAAATTTATAGGCGAATGCCAGGGGAGCAGTTATAAAATTTGGTCCTTAGACCTGTTTAGACTCTCGCAGCCACAAACACGCAACTCATGTTTCATGGTTCTTAAGCCTGTTTAATAATTAAAAATAAATCCAGTTGAATATAATACAAAAGTCAACAGCCACCCTAAACTGACCTCCGTGCAAGAGAAATAAAAATTTTTATAGATATGAACCAGTATGCATTGTAAAGAATACATCACATTTACAGTAGTCTTTCACCATAATGTTAAGACCAGAAACAAAATAAAAGGATAAAATACAAAATAGTTTTTTTTAGACTATCAGGATTTCTAGCATGACTGTAAAAGCTCCAATGAAGAATATTTATGTCAGGTTCACGTTAACCCCTTTTACATTGCAATTTTTTAACCCACAATTTGGATTACTTTTAACATGTACATTTATGAGTACTAATTTCTAATTGATTAACTCACTCAAGCAGCGCTGTGTCAAATAAGACACCACTGGGCGATATCATCAATACTCCACGCATCAGAAACATTTTACAATGGTAGTTATTGCAGAAGACCTGTTGTGCTCAGAAGTTTTAGAGTTGTTCTCTTCAGTCCACGTCATTTTTACAGGTCAGTACACAAAACACGTGTAGTCAAGGCGCCCAACTGTCCACTGAGGAGAAACTGACTACATTATTCTACTTTTCACAGAAGCGAGATTAAGAGTCTTTGACCAGAATTTGTCAAACACAGTTGCTTATATTCATATAATGTGCAGACATATACAAAGATACATTTCAGATAGGGTCATAACCCTCCAATCATGTCAAATATCAGCCATTTAAATTTCAAACATACATAAAATTTTCTATATATAAAAAAAATCTGGAGTGTGCAAGGTGTTGCCACATGCAGATTGGATAACTAAAGCTTAAAGAATGATCCAACAAATCTCATTTCAGAAGGCTGGACCCAAATGGCTGCAGTTGTCAGCAATTTCTCTGCAATGTAAAGGGGACACTAACTATTGGATGTAAAAGATTATGGACTCCAGTCATGGACTGATCAAAGACTGTCAGTTTTGAAGCAAATTGATGTTCTATTACAGCTCCAACAACACTGGTCGAGACTGATGCCCTCAGGCAGTCTTTGGTTAAAAAGGTTCAAATGAAGCTCTCATACTTTTCCAGTCACTGTTTCAGCTGAAACCCGACTTGGTCTGGTCGACGTATTATTTTTGCAAATATAATTATAGCAAATGTTAATCACGAATTTTTTTTACACCTTTGTATAAAAAAACCCACAAACTTAAATAGGTCACCAAAATATCACTGAAAGTCTTTTCTTATGCTGCTTCCTCACTCACACCATTGTGAATAGAAGCTGCAAACTGAAGCTAGCTCTGTCCACCCGCAGAAGCTATAAATAATGTCAAGGCACCAATTCATTTGCATTTTCTGCAGTAGGTTGGCAAAAAGTGGATCATCTTCAAATGCGATGGAAAGCATAGTGCCTGAGTGAGGTATGATTCAAAACATTTGGAAAACATTAATACCATTTTATTGAGTTTAAACATGTAGGGAAACTCGAAGGGCCATCTGCCGCACCTGTTAGCTTGTCATCTTCTTTGACCCTCCATCAAGAGGCCATTAATGATGCATTAGACAGAATTAGAACTCTTAAAATCAGCAGAGACAATTCATCAATTAAAATAGCCTCGTGACAATGAAAAAGTGACTTACTTAATTGTCACAGGAGAAAATTGCTTTCCATCTATTTTTAATGCTCCAATAATCCTCCGCTCACTTTTAATGAAACTTTAAAATAGAACCCACACGTCCATGATTTAAAATCAGCAGTGAAAATAATTATTTCCATTTCATATTATAGAACACAACATTGAAAAAAACTTTTTTAAAGGGAAAAGGGAACGGTTACGTTGCTTAAAATTTAAATACATTTCTGATTAATAAGAAATGGTACAATCGAACCAAAAAAAAGCACTTTGCCCTGTATGAGGGTATCTCAGACATTATTTACAATATCCATTTACAGCTGTCAATTCTTTCAGTCTCAAGGTGTAATGTTATCTTATAATGCTGCTAACTGTCCTAGCACTATCTTAAACTGTTGTGTACAGTGGGACAATTCAGTGACTCTGTCCATCATCTCTTTGGCAGCAGAGCCAGATGGATATTGCAAGGCTGCTGTCTTGGTTGTGATGACAATATGTTTAAGCATCTCACAAAGGAGGTTACTGTAGTGTGTGACTTTATTGCGAACCTCCTGTGACTTGGCCTGGCGGGAGAGTGTGTCCCCGATAAACACCAGCTTGTGCGCGCTGAGAATGACAAACTTGCTGTGAGCCACAAAGATCTTGGGAGGTTGGTTGGTGTGAATGGATGTGAAGAAGGCATCAATGGCATTGATCAATGTGGTAATATTCATCTCACACTGTTCCGAGTAAAACAGGAGCAGTTGCTTGTCTGAGGGGCTCAGCTTGCTCTTAACCTGCCCATACTGGTGTGTCGGGGTCCAGTTCGAGAGGTCATTCTCTATGGGTCTTGTTACTTCTTGTTCAAGACGTTCAAATTGTTTAACCTAAGGAGGGGAGAAACAAATATTAGCAATCCTTTCTCAGATTAATGATATCTCAAAAAAGGTATTTATCACAAGAAAGCAAGAATTTTCAGACAATATTAAGCACTTGGGGACAGTCTGAACTCCAGATGTTGCTGGCCCACCACCTTTGCTGAATCATCTCTGTTGGTCGGAGAACTGCCAACATCATGGGGTCAATTTATACAAAGACTCTCTCCCATGAGGAAGTATAGGTATCCTTTCGTCATTTATTAGATGGAAAATGGTGAGAAGCTCAGCTGTAATTTTAGGATGTAATAGAATGGTCCAGTAATTCAAAGGCCCAGGTTCCTGCTCTGGAAACAGAATCAAATCCCACCACAGCAGCTGGTGAAATTTTAATTCTTATGAATAAATCTGGAATATAAAAGCTAGTCTCGTGAGGATGACCATGACAACCATCACTAATTGTTGCAAATTCCCATCTGGTTCACTAATCTTCCTTTAGGGAAAGCTATCTGCCATTTCTACCTGGTCTGCTCTACATGCGACTCCAGACCCATATAGATGTGGTTGAGTCTGAACAGCCTTCTGAAATGCCCAAACAAGCTATTTAGTTCAAAGACAACTAGAGATAGGCAACAAATGATGAGCTTGCCAGCGACACCCATATTCCAAATAACCACAGAATCCCTACAGTGCAGAAAAAGACCATCCAGTCCATTGAGTCTGCACTGACGCTCTGAAGGAGCATCTCACCCAGGCCTTCTTCCCCTGCCTACCCCTGTAACCTCACACATTTATCATGCTTAATCCATCTAACCTACACATCTTTGGACTCTAAGGGGCAAATTAGCGTGGCCAATCCACCTAACCTAGACATCTTTGGAGTGTGGGAGGAAGCCAGAGCATCTGGAGGAAACCCAAACAGGCAAGGGGAGAATGTGCAAACTCCACAAAGACAGCGACCCAAGGCCAGAGTTGAACCCGAATCCCTGGTGCTGTGAGGCAGCAGTGCTAACCACTGTACCACCACCCACGAAAGAATAAAAGAATAAAAAATATGCAATTCCTCCACATTAATCAGACCTGGAAAATATGTCCCTCCTTTCTCCAGGGGGATGACACCAATTCTAGCACTTGTATCTCCTGTAGCAACAACACCCACTACTACACCCCGACCACAGCCCCAGTTCACACCAGATATCAATCAGTGTGGACAGTTTTCTAATTGGCTTCAGTTTAATGTCTTTGCAAACTGGCACAAAGCTATAAAGAACTGATTTGCAATTCCAAAAAGCCAATAGTGCAGTCACATCATTACAGCATCCAACTCATAGGATAAAAGGAGCACGAAGACATTTTCTCTCACAGAGATGTACTCCAATCCTTAAACTTTGAGCAGAAAATTTCGTCAAGGCAGGAGTCTTCTTCAACATCAACTTCAGCTCAAGGTTTGCCGAAGAGCAGCTCGGGAATCAACTAATGGAGCAAATGTAGTTCGATAGAACAGTCCTGCAATGGGTTGAGAATCAGGACATTAACCTTTCTCCTGCTTTAGCCTGCTCCAATCTAACCTGTGAAGGCCCCAACTCTCTCCTAGTACATTTGAGCACAGAGCCAAATCCAGGCCTCTGCAGGGGCTTCAACACCTTCAGAATGTGCAAAGTGCATCATTACTAAATGAGGGTTCAATTCCTGCAACCGCCAAACCCACAGAGAATTGTGAATACTGATCTCACCTGCTGCTGCTCTAGCTGAGCTTTGCCTTGCCGTATTATATTCTCTTTCTCCAACAACTCCTTCTGAGTTTTCTCAAACTCTTCTTTCCCCTGAAAATTGAAGAACAGTAAGGTACACATCTTTAACAGCTTTGCTATCATTAATGATCAAATGATTAAGAACAGCATCCTGTTCCCTACTAACAGTAACACAGTAATGCCTACATTGGATGGATTCTTGATGTGGAGATGCCGACGTTGGACTGGGGTGATCACAGTAAGAAGTCTCACAACACCAGATTAAAGTCTGACAGGTTATATAGAATCACAAGCTTTCGGAGTGCTGCTCCTTCATCAGGTGAGAGTGATCACAAATAAACCTGTTGGACTTTAACCTGGTGTTTTGAATGGATTCTGTAATCAGAGGCTTTGTCTTTTGCTTCAAGATATTTCTTATGCGTCACTTGCACTGCCAAATTATTAACTGCTCAAATGTTTTGCATGCTTCTAGTGAACAAATGAATCCAGGATAAATTCTTCACTGTGCACCCAGATCCACAGGGAACTGAGTTACAAGACAACAACTCCTGGCATGGCGGAGGAAAGCCGGGCCTCAGCACCAGGGGAGAGGGATGCAGAAATCTGGCAGAGTTCCTGCTGGTGATTCTTAATAACGCTGGGCCAATCTGATGAGATAAAGATCTATTCCAGCCACAACAAACTCCCAAATGAACAAAGATCACCAGGGATCCTAGCCAACCACACCAAACATCAGTGCCTTCAGGAAAAGGAAAACAAATTTACACCATGAAAGTTACTGATTACTGAAATCTCTGGATGAACAGAGCATTTTTGCTTAAGGCAGTGGTGAGTAACCTGCGAGCTGGGGGCCACACGTGACCCACCTGAGTTCTGAGAGCGGCCCACCAGACACTTATTTGACTGTTGCCCACATGCTGGGTTGCCACATTCTGCTGTTTCCTTCCACATCATTCTTTCCTACCGGTGTGACTTAAGTGATCCACACATAAAGCAAGGGCAACTGAAGTGAGGTGCGTGCTGATGGCACACATCACTGACTGCGAGAGCTGTGTCCAAAAGCGTAAATATCCAAATGTAAATATTTCTTTTAGAATCCCTACGGTGCACAAAAAGCTCACCCAACCACACAATCCTACCCAGGCCCTATCCCTACAACCCCATGCATTTATCGTAGCTAGTCCCTCTAACACTAAGGGACAATTTAGCATGGTCAATCTGCCTAACCCGCACATCTTTGGACTGTGGGAGGAAATCAGAGCACCCGGAGGACATGAGGAGAATGCGCAAACTCCACACAGATAGTAACCCAGGCCAGGAATCGAATCAGAGTCCCTGAGCCTATGAAACAGCAATGCTAACCACTGTGGCACCCAATTTCATTGTTTTAATTTGATGAGTGTTCTATTAATATGTAAAAGATTAAGCTTCTCTATAGTGCAATATGAAACAGTGTGTATTAAAATGTATTCAATCTTATCGATGGGGTCATAGTTAGTGAAGAAGTCTGATTTCAATCTTGCAACCCACTGGGATGAAGGAGAACCACTCATGCAGCCCACTCACTAACCTATACAGCCCCTTTGAGCCTGCACCAGTAACAATCCCAGTCAAGATATACCTCTATTATCCCTACTAATCTTCCTGACATGAGAGACAATTGATGATGGTCAATCAACTTATCCTGCACATCTTTGGACAGCGGGGGAGAAACAAATCTCTATCTGCATCCTCACTTCCTTCCAAAGTCCTACAAAGACCTTCTACAATGCAGGGAATACAAACCTAATTTCTGTAGTCTGTCTTCATAATCTAATCCTTGCAAGCTCAGTAATATTCTGGTGAATCTGCACAACACCTTTCCTAAGGTCAATCTGTATGTCCAAAGATCTGGCGCCAGAGCTGTACATAGTATTCTAAATGTGTCCTTAATTGTGCTTTCTATTTTCTCCCCATTATTTTCGGTCATTCGAGTTATAAAGACTAATGTTCTATGGCATTTTTTTATAGGAATCTGTGTACATGGACCCATAACCCCTTTGGAGCAGCTGTTCCTAACCTTTCACTATTTAAAGAAGGCTCACACTCGCCTGCACCACAATTTTTCCCACTCAGTTAATCTGATAACATCTCTGCAATTTGATGTTCTTGTTTACACCACTTACAATACACACCAATCTCACCAACAAACTTGAATGTATGGCACTTCACAGTTGGTCAAATCATTAACAAATGAAGTAAAAGATTGAAGCCCTAGCACAGATCGTTTTGGGAAGCCACCAGTCACTTCCTTCCAATTCAAATACACACCTTTTATCCCTATTCGCTCTCTTCTACCACCTAACCAAATAAGAATGTGCCTTCAATTCCATGAACTTTTAATTTTACCTAACAGTCTTTTATATGGGATCTTATCATATTACTTTCTGGAACCCCATTTAAACTACATTCATAGGCATCCCCCTATTACTTTCTCAAGAAATCCAATTATGTCCATTAGATATGACATACCCTTACAACAAGAGGGCAAAAGGTTACTGGGAGTAGACAGGAATGTGGGGTTTTGGTTACAATCGGATTAGCCGTGCTCTATTTGAATGGCGGAACAGGCTCAAGGGGCCTGTTCTGATCCTAATCTATGGGATCACCTGCTCGCAAACACTTGTTGGCTCTCTAATTAGCTCAGATTTCTCTAAGTATTCAGTCACTCTGTCCTTAGTTATCCTGGATAATAATTGGAACTGTTTCAGTATAAAAAAATAATACAGCAACAACAACTGGTGTTCATATGCCCCATTAACCGAGTAAAATGTTTCGAGGTCAAATGACCTAATTCTGCTCCCATGTCTTATGGAGGCCGTTTGCAAGAGCATAATCAAACCAAAAAAAAGATAAAGATCAAGGTGTGGACATTAGGACAAAGTTGTATTTTAAGCTGCAGTTAAAAGTGGGAGAGGAGTGGCGGTGAAAAGGTTTCGGGAGGGAATTTAAAAATCTTAAAGCCTAGATTGCTGAAAACCTGGCTGCCAAATGTTGGGGCTAAAGGATAGTCCAAAGATGTGCGGGTTAGGTGGATTGGTCATGATAAATTGCCCCTTAATGTCAGGGAGATTAGCAGGGTGAATATGTGGGGTTGCGGGGTTAAGGCCTGGGTGGGATTGAGATCGGTGCAGGCTCGATGAGCTGAATGGCCTCCTTCTGCACTGTAGAGATTTTATAATATGGAGAAAAGGCAAGAATTGGAGCAATGCAAAGTTCCCAGAGGAGTATAGTCACAGAAAATCATATCGAGGAAGTTATTTTTCCTCTGCTCTGTTCTTGAGATACACTCTCAAGTCGGTGTAGGTGAATTTCTACACTGCTTTCAGAGCCACGATCTTTGCTCCTGACACGGGTTCAGGTCAAGTCAAGTGTAATGTACTTCAGATGCTTTCCTGCCTGACTTATATCCCAAGCAGAAGAGAGGAAAATCAGTCAGATGAAATGCCATTTCCTTTTGCTATAGCAGCTATACAGCCTCAAGATGGTGCTGGAGAACCATGCTGCCTCTAAGACTCAACGCTGCAAACATTTTAACACATTTGATCACAGCACAAGGTTTAATTTTCACACTGAGATTTCTTTTTTTTCCCCTTCAGATAATGCACACATTCAATTATTCACCCTTGGATCTTAAAAGAGGGGACAATCACTAAGCAGTAATAATGTGATCAGAGTTTTGTGTTTGTTAAGAGGACAAGAGGCTGGCTTACATTTTCGATAAAGCAAAGCCAATAAAAGGGTCTAAGAAATAAAAGATTCCAGAACAGCACCAACTGTGTGTCTTTTTGCTTAGGCCAAATGTAAACGTTCATTTTGTTTCCCTCCAATGAGGGACAGATAGTAAAAAGGTCATTCTGTTGGAACAGAATTGTATTTAATTTATAAACTGACTTCACTTTTACGTAGTTCAGAGTAAGCACTGTATTGATTTTACACTCCTGCCCTCAATTTCAAAATCATTCGATGGTCTTGTCCTATTTACCTCGATGATCCCTCCAGCTATTTGTACCCTCTATCACACCCCATACTGTGTCCACATCACCAGTGCCCATCATTAAATAAGCACCATTCTCCCGCCTCTTCAAAATTCCCTTTCTCAATCCTTGATTCTCTCACATCCTGTTTCCAATATTTTCCAGGAATCCTCCTTTTCTGCCCTACAATTAGCTCTGCCCAATCTCCTTGGTGAATTCAGAAAATGTTACAAGCACTCAGGAAGTCAGGCAGCATCAGTGGAAGAGAACAGGCAAATGAGTGTTTCAGTCGCAGACCCTTCATGAGAACCAGCAAAGGGAGGGATGTCAATGAAGAAAGGCCTTCACAGGAAGAGTTAAACTATTAGCTCTCTCCACAGAAGCTGGTTTGACTTGTTGAATACTTCCAGCAGTTCTTGTTTCACTTTCAGATTTCCAGCATTTACAAGGTTTTCCTTTCTTTTTTTTCCCTGTACATGTCACTCGTACTGAGACCTAAATGAGTCCCTGTAGCTGAACACAGCTCACCGCTTGTCTCATAAGCTCTTCTCCTTCCTGGTCCACTGTCCTTAAAATAATGCTTTTTGGTAAATTCAGGCTACAAAAGCTATTTGCGACAAATTGTCATGAGCATCTACAGGGATCAACAGACACAAAATTCCTCTTCAATAATGCATGGTAACTGGTTCACTACCCTCAATAAATAGCGACGAGTAAACCTTTTTATGTTACCACTTCACTTCCAACCCAAGTATGTATGTCAGAGCACCTTAATGAAAATAAATGAAGCTTTTCCCTGCTATTGGTTCTTACACTGCAAATTCATCAATCATGGCTCTTCAATGAAGTGATTACTTAGTCAATTGTATAATAGCAGATCCTGCTGCACAAGCAAGAGATGTGGGCAGCATTCAACGTTTGGAATTTAGATTTGTGACAGGGATTAAAACGGTTGAGTCTCTGCTTAGAAATGATGTTGAGCAAAATCATAGAAAAAGCAGAGTGGTCTATTTATTCTTCGAATCCATTGTCTTGATTAAACTACAATGCAGAGAGAGCCCATTCGGCCCATCAGACCTGCACCATCAACCATCCCACCAAGACTCTGTCCCCACAGCTCCACACATTTACCCTCCTAATCCCCTGACACTAAAGGGAATTTAGTATGGCCAATCAACCTAAGCCACACATCTTTTACTGTGGGAGGAAACCCATGCAGACACAAGGAGAATGTGTAAACTCCACACAGTCACCCAAGCCCAGAATTGAACCTGGGTTCCTAGAGCTGTGAGGCAACAGTGCTAATCACTGTGCCGCCATACTGCCCCGGGGGCTCATCCAGAATCAAATCCAAGGGGAATTTGTGACTACCAGGAAATGCAGGGTAGTACAATTTCAGGACTTCTTCAAATCCTGGGAAATAAAGAATAAAATTGGGCTCTAGGATAAACATAGTGGAATGTAGGGAACTGGGAGTGATCTGGCACTTAAGGGAACAATCTGAAATATTTGGAAGATGTAATGGCCACTCCTTGGTTAAAGGAGGAGATCAGAACAATTATGATGGGGAGATCATGGCCAAAATTTTCTGACTTCACTCACCCCCAAAACCAGAAAATCCCAACCGACGTCAATGGACCTTTCCATAGTCTGCCCTTGTCTGTTCCAATTCCCATGGTGCGGGCTGAGGGTGGTGGTGGTGGACAATAAAATTCTGGCTTAAGCAATTGAGGTACCAGAAGAATACATCACCAGTATCAACTCAACCTACACTGACATCCATTTCACAAAATGCAAGGGGAAGATAAATTATGATGGCATGCTGACTTGTGAAAACCAACCATTTCCATCCTGAACAGCACTATGTAGATAAACTGGGTCTGAACAAGAGTGGCGGAGGCAGGGGACGGATAGAGAACAGGACCAAAGCTGCTTATATCTCATAGAATGAGCGCAGGAAAAGCTCAGAGGCACCTCACTCTTCTTCTGTTCTTTGATGTCAGATTTATTTCTGCTTTGGGATTTTTCCCTCTCACACCAGCAATATCTTTTCACCTCTCCTGCCTCCAGGGGTCACTGGCTCTCGGTTAGGGTACAGTTCCCCAGTTAATGGTCACCTCTGATTACCCGGGATTGGCAAGACTGTTTATGAGAGCCTGGTAGCAGTCTGTTCCACCACTGCAGCCATGATTTGGAGACGCCGGTGTTGGACTGGGGTAAATGCAGTGAGTCTCACAACACTAGATAAAAGTCCAAGTTTATCTGATAGTAAACCCTCAAGGACGCTGTTCCTTCGTCAGGTGAATGGAAATATTCCACTCATTTGACGACAGAACAGTGCGTTCTGAAAGCTTGTGAGTTTACTATCAAATAAACTTGTTGGACTTTAACCTGGTGTTGTGAGACTTCTTACTGTGTCCACCACTGCAGCATCAGACCTGAAATCAATCCTGCCCTTGCCCAAGTACACACGCATGCAGTTTTCAGCCACTGAAAAGTTTTTGTCTTAAATGTTTTTAGCCTATGTAGTCATTTTCTTTTAATGAAAATTGCTTCACAGTATGCATAGCTGTATCAATATAAAATGATCAGATTTGACCTTTGGATTGACACCAACCTGTAAGTGAACATAGTCATAGTCCTCCATCCAGCCACTGCCATTGTTTTCATACTGAGTATCTGGTGACTCTTCAGCTGTATATCTCGGTGGGGATGGCAGAGGCCGCGCCTGGATATTGGCTTTGTCTGATGGTCCGCTCTGATAGTTTGATAGGCTGTTGTTGTTTGTCGAGTGGCCGCCGCTCTCCAGGACAGCATCTCCTTGCTGTGACTTCGTCCGTTTGAAGAGCAACGAAGCGTTGCCATGAAGGAAAGAGGCAAGCTGCTTGGTATCGTCAGGGATACCGCGCGAGTACATCACAAACCGGTCCAGGTCGTCAGCTGAGCTCTGCTTGCTCATGATTAAAACATTTAGGGCCCAGTTACAGTTGTCCAAAGCCTGACTGTGTTTGAGGAGAAGCTGGTAGACATCGTCCATTTTTTGCACCTGCTTGCTAAGCTTCGTGTACAAAGTGCGGTCGGTGGCTTGCGTGGAATTTGCGACAGCCCCGCGTGCAAACTCTAAGAGCTCTTTCACTGAATTCTTTACTCTCTCCACCCCCGTCTTGATGTTCTGCACATTGGCCTCCATGTGTTCACGGTTCCTCCAACTGGTGACAATGAAGGACATGAGATAGGAAGTGGAACTCTCCACATTCTGCTGATGCTTTGCCAGTATCTCCATTGCTACATCCAGGTCCAGGTTCAGCTCCTTACTGCTCGGCTTGGGCGAGACAGAAGACTCTTTCACGGGAATGACGTCGAGTGAAGAAGTGGAAAGGTTACTTCTTGTGCTGCCCGTGCTGGAAGCCGAAAGCCTCTTGGTGTTGGCACTCTCTTCTGTTGTGGCATCTCTACACACCTGAGGAGGGACGTCATAAATGTAATCCCCCTCCGATTCCTCATTCAAGATGACCTTCCCTCCAGAGGCTGGAACACCCAGATCCCGTGGGAAATCGTACACATCCTGTAGCGATGTCTGATATCCTCCAGGTATTTTGTGGCTTGGAGGAACATCATAGATCTCCTGACTGTTGGAAGACTCTGATAGTTTCACTGTCTGTGGAGGTACATCATACACATCATCAACTGGATAATTGTCGTGTGCTGCAGGGGTTTGAGCTGGAATAGGGTATCTCATGGAATCTGGACCCTTTGTCGTCCTGTGAGAGAACGATGGTGGAATGTCATAGGTATCCTCAGAGATGGGTCCATCTGGAACATCCTTGCTTACAGATGGCGGTATATCATAAACCTGGATTAAAGAAAAAAATACAATCTATGACGGAAGTGCGTTTTCCAAAGTTCATGATCAGCAAACACTCAAACAACTGAAGTGCCTCGGGCCCAAGATTCTGAAGTCCCTCCTCCCACACAGGAAGGCCAGAAGGTTTGGCCTTTTGCATGCTACTCCGCATTCTGGTCATTCAGATAATGACGGCCAGTGACCCATTCTTATACCACTCTGCATTTGGGATCACAGGCGAGGGAGGCCTGCAATTGGAGTGGGAGAGTCAGGGGAGTAAGGGAGTATGCATTATAATCCAATTTCCCACATTTAATACATTTTTTCCTTGTTGTTAAAACTAGTTAGCCATGTGACTCTTCCTCCACGTTTGGTTGAAAGAAAGCAAAAAAGGTACAGTCTTTTGAGCCAGAGTTCCATTCTGGCATCTTCCCATCCAGTTATAACAGCAACTGGGATCGTAGCAAGAACTAAGTGAAAACCTGGGGCCTCACCCAGCCTCACTTAGGAGGCAAGACAGAGGCCCTTACCAGACCAAAAGGTGCTCAAAACATAATTTTCAAATTTTCACCAAAGGGAGAAAAAAAAAGGAATGTTAATTTGAAGGTTCCATTTGCTCAGTTACCCTTTGAGGGATTGAGGACAACTCATAGGTTAACCTATGTCTACTCCCAGCAGATGTATCCTTCACTTGTCCCAGTTGGATGGCATCAAGTGAATCTCCAAGATTGGCTCGGTCCCCAGTGCTACCTACGGACCCCACTTCTTCTCAGCCAGGATTTCCAATTGTATATTCATGGAGTGGAATCCCAGCGGCTCTGATTTCCATCCCAAATTCCAGTCATTCTCCCCGATCCCCCCAACAACAGACCTACCCAGAGGGCAGGACATCACAGCCTCACTCATCCCAAAACCATAAAATCCCGCTGTGGTTTAAAGGACCTTCCCATTGTCTGCCCCTCCAGTGGCAGGTCTTGTAAAATACTGGCCTCAGTGTCCATTGCACCTTCATTAAAAATTGTCACTGAACCAAAAAAAAATAAAGTAAATGCCAGTACAAAATGGTACATCAGGCTTTGGAGCATGGTAGGATTTTACTAAATTTGTATTAAAGCAACCTAAGTTAGGTTAAGCTTACAGATAGGTTAAATCCACTTTACTCAGCTTCTGGAACACAGATGAGATCTAGACACCAACCAGCAGGTGAAGTTGGTCCATCCACATGTCTATTTCAGATTGTTAATGCATACCTATTCATTTGCGAACAGCAAGGGATATTTGCAAGGAATCTCACTGAGGAGAATGGCAACCCATTCATTGGTACCTTGTTGGTTTAATCTCTCAGACACAGGGATTCAGGGGAAGGTCAGAGGTCAAGCCTCAGTTTCCTGTCAACCCAGGATACAAAAAGGATAAAAGGAGCACTTAGTCAGGGAAAACTAGTAACACAGGCTTAGAGAGAATGTGCTGTGATTTAATTTCTGAACTAGCCAGTTTCAGAGAATTCACTCTGACTAGACAATATATAGCCTGCTAACAGGACAGTGTTTTTCTCTGTGGAAAAAAAGCACTGTTAAAAACAGAAGACTGACTTACAGGCTTAAAGTGAAATATTTTCTATAAATGTTCATTCTCCAATTGTAAATAAAGGAATGTTATAACTTATAATTTGCTCTTATCTCACACCAAAACGTTGATTAGTCCACCATAGAATTAAAAACCCTATAGACGGAGGCCATTCAGCCTATCAAGTCTTCACCAAATCTCCGATACAGCACCTTATCTAGGACCATCCCCACCCTACCTCCGTTACTCCACACATTTATCCCACTCATCCTCTTAAGCTACACATCTTGTGACATCAAGGGGCAATTTAGCATGGCCAATATACCTAACCTAGACTGTGAAAGGAAACTGGAGCACCCAGAAGAAACCCACACCAATACGGGGAGAACATGCAAACTCCACACAGATAGTCACCCAAGGCCAGAAGCAAACTCAGGTTCCTGGTGCTGTGAAGCAGTAGTGCTAACCATTGTGCCATGCCACCAGTTGGAAGGTGGTGAAGGGCATCTGGAGCCACACATGAGATGGAATATTCTGCTCCTGTAACAAGGGGTGCATAGTTACACCTTCCTGGGTCACATTATCATACAATTAGACCCAGAATAGCAAGGAAAACTGATCACAAAAGACATGGGGAAACTTATGATAAAAGTTTAATGATGTTGAAACCACAGGAACATCTTGTACAGACTCAACATTTCTATTAGTTATCATGCAACAACAAAAATAAATCATATGATTCAGGGCAGAGAATTTTGGACACAGCAAATTGTTTGGATAAATAAGAGTTCATTTTACCGGAATGATTAACATTAAGGAAGGGTCAGTTATCTAACGAAGAATGTTGCTCCAAATACCAGAAGTAACATAAGAGGATGCATGATGTGCCAACTCAATCTTGAGTGAAAATGACTATAAAATACTCTTTGGCATCTTCCTTTCCCAATTCCTTTCTCAGGAGGTCTCTCACCTATGCTACCCGATAATAAAAATAGAGACAGGAGAACAGGTAGCTTGGTTTAACTATCCTGTGCTGTATGTTTGTCTCCCCTCCATTTTATGACTGCAGGAAGTGTCAGACTGTGAAGTTTGCAAACGGTCTTCACTGAAAATTGAGCCAACTACCCAAAGGTACCTGCAAGGAAACCGCACACTTTTCCCTGGATTCCCCTCCTACCCCACACAACTCAGGCTACCAGCAAATGTAATTGAAACCACTGTCATACAGCATCTCGCCACACCAGCTATCCTGAAGAGATGTTTCTGCAAAGGAGTGGGTACTCACTATTTGTTGAGCATGGGCCTGATGGTGTAGGTTCATTTCTACACTGGGGGGCACATCATAAATTTCCTGGGATTTATCTCTGTTGTTTGGACCTTTCATCGCCATGGGAGGAGTGTCATATACCTGATTAAAAAGGAGTCAGGATGAGAATGTTGCCTTTTAATGACCATCAATCCTGCATAACTGATGTTTCACAAAAAAAAATTCCTCTATGATTTTTATCCAAAAAGAATCAGAGACCGTTCCCTTTAACTTATCAGAGTGGAACCAATAAATATGTTCAAAAGCATTCATTCTGACGTTCCCCAGACACACAGCTGTGGCCTCACTAAAGCTGATGAAAATCTTTAAAGAATTGCACTTATTCATTTACCCCCCCCTCCCCCTGAATACCAAAATTCCATCCAACCCCTCGGTGCCCAGAACCTTTTCCCTGTTCTCTCTTTGTGCGTTGTATTTTGTGACTTGGTTGTATTTTGTGCTGCAGTTCCAGGCAGATAATAAAACATTTGCTATCATGAGAAAAGGCTTCACTATTAAGAGGGGCAACTTCAGCACAAAAATAGATGTTTCTATTTTTTTCCCTTGGAGTGGGGGGTGGGGTGGTGGTGGTGACAGAATATTCCAACATGACATGTCGGACAAAAGCAAATTATTGCGGATGCTGGAATCTGAAACCAAAAAAAGAGAAAACTCTGGAAAACCTCAGGCAGGTCTGGCAGCATCTGTAAGGAGAAAAAAGAGCTGATTTGTTGAATCCAGAGACCCTTTGTCAAAGCTTTGGCAAAGGGTCTTCTGGATTCAACAAATCAGCTCTTTTCTCTCCTTACAGATGCTGCCAGACCTGCCTGAGATTTTCCAGCGTTTTCTCTTTTGACTTATGTCGGAGTTGGGTTGATGGGCCCAAAGTTCCATTCTTATTCCCTCTGCCTTGTCATCGTGACATTAAAACAAAGGTTTGCTCATTTATTTCTGAGAACAGTGCTCCTTTAACACTCAGCAAATCAAGGATAATCTTCACATTTATCACATTGCTGTTTGTGGGAGCACGCTGTGTGTAATTAGCTGCCGTATTCCTTACGTAATAACAATGACAACACTTCAAAACTATTTCATTGGCTGCAAAGTGCTTTGTAATTTCCTGAGATTGTGAAAGATACTATGAATATAAGCCTTTCTTTCTTTCAAATGAAACATTAATCTGATGTGTATTTGGGTGAAATACACCAAGATCTTACTGGCCATTCATACCACGCTTCCACTGCAGTGAAGCTAGGAGAATTTGGCACCTAGCCGAATTCTCATTCAATGTGGCAAGATGGGAAACTCCCAGCAGTGTGAACGGCCATAACACCCCAGCCTTAAGCTTTCAAAGAATTATTTAAAATGCACGAGAGCAGTTTTCATCCAAAATGATTATGTCTGTTTTTCAAATACATTAGTAATGAACCTTCACACTTTTTATTGACAGCACCAGAGGCTCAGGTTTGATTCCCAGCTTGGATCACTGTCTGCACATTCTCCCCATGTCTGTGTGGGTCTGCTCTGGGTGCTCTAGTTTCCTCCCACAGTCGAAGAAACGTGCTGGTTAAGTGCATTGACCATGCTAAATTCTCCCTCAATATACCCAAACTGGTGTCGGAGTCCGGGAATTTTCACAGCAACTTCATTGTAGTGTTAATGTAAACCCAGTTATGATAAAATAAATAAATTAATTAACAAACTAAACACCCGTCTGTTACCCACTTCTTGTCCATACTGATTGCCGGAAGATTCCATTCCTCCTCTAGTTGGAGGTACGTCGTAAATCTCCTGCAAAGTGGCCGAAGGAGGATTTCTCGATGGTAGGACGTCGTATTCGTCTTGCTCCACCTGTGGAGGTGTGTCATAAACATAAACCCGTCCAACTCGAGTTGGAAGGACAACCTGAAATAGGAAAGAATGCAATTATAAATCAGCTCATAGCTTCTTCATGATTCAACCGCGCTGGTGTGTTAGCGTAGCTGACTTTGGTTAATTAAAAAGACAAATTGTAGTTCAAATTCTCTGACGCACTCTTGGGCTGCCAGCCATCTGATCTCTATCAATAATACGTTCCTCAAAGAAAGCTTTCACTTGAATGGTTACTGGGAATGGCCACAGCTTGTGGAGGGACCAGCAAATCAGGGCATCAAATGACACTGAACGTCGTAAATCAGCTGCATCACAAGCGTGAACTGTGACATAGGCGGTCCCTTCCCAGAGTCACCACTTCTGAATGCATGCTCCAATTCCAGATCAGATTGGTTACATACTGCAATAAACAGATCTGAGCCAAAGAAACTTTGGACAGAGAATCTAATGTGCTAATTAAGCACATTTTTCAAAGCTGCAGTATATGTGAACTGAAGCACTTCTGCCATTCTCTGATCCCAATAAAACAACATGATTTTACCAAGCAACACCATCACACATGTGAGACTTTGTTTGGGAACAGGGTTATAGCAGGCTGTGCACAGATAGAATTGCCAAGTGCAAACTAGTGGCACATATTGTATAAATACATGGCTGAGAAGGCTACTGAGTACAAATTGCAATGAAGAAAAAGACCACTTCTTTTTCCCTTGCAGGTTTAATCATTGCTCCTTGGTACCTCATCCCAGAATCTGTGACCATCATTTAGAGACTTGAACACATAATGAAGGCTATAATCCAGTACAGTAATGAGGGTGTATCGCAGAGCTTGGAGACGCAGTCTTTTGTGTGAGACACTAATCGGAGGCCCTGACTGGGTTCTCGGGTGGATACAAAAGATCTCCTGACACTATTTCAAAGAGAAGCCGCACAGTTCTCCCCTGTGTCCTGGCCAATATGAATCCCTCAATCAACGTCACACAAAGAAAACACAGATCCACTGGTCATTATCACATTGAATACAGCGCACTCCATAAGCAGCAATGTGACTGGCATGTTTCCATTATAACGATGGTGACTACACTTAAAACTGCACTCATCGGCTGTCAAAGCGATTCAGGACATCCTGTAGGCTGCTAAAGAAATGCAAATCATCTCCTTTCTGAACCGGACATCTAGTCCAAAGATGTGCAGATGGATCAGCCATGCTAAATTGCCCCTTAGCGTTCCAAAATGTGTATGTTAGTGGGGGGAATTGGGGAGGAAGCTAAATGCGTGGGGTTACAGGGGCAGGGCAGGGTGATGAGTCTGAGTGGGATGCTACTGGAGACTTTGTGCAGACTCAAAATAGGCCAAATGGTATCCTTCGGTACTGTATTGATTCTGCAACGGACCACCTCTGAACACTTTGTAACAAGTCACCAATGGAAATTGTGGATGGAACCACCGAGCATTTGCCGACCAGAATTGAGTTATTAGTCATGTTAAACTCCTCTGTCACAGTTCTTCAGGCCAAGACTGCGATTTCACACAGAGGTTCTAACTTTCGTCATGCATCTTAGGTAGCTACAGGTGATATGTGCATTTAAATTATATCAAACAAGCAGAGCTTTCTGTGCTATTTTCACTTGAGTTAGCTGCATGACCTTGAACAGTAACTGCAGCACTGCTGTCTGCACACCTTGGTCCGATTCAAGCAATACAAAAATACCACAAACAAATCAAGAACTGAATGGAAAAGAAGATCACGTGCTACACAGTACAGCACCGTCATATTAAATCCATCTTTCCCACCATTCTCCTTCTCTCAAAAGCTGCAGCTTGTATTGGAGTCCTGTTTAATAGGAGCAAGCAGCACTCTGCTTCTCAGTAGAAACAGCAAACATGATGGTTAAGTTACTGGATTCATAATCCAGAGGCAAGTTCAAATGACAGGTTTAAAAATTAAAAATCAGTTTACAAAAAGATTGGAAATAATAAAAAAAGTGATTACCAAGTAATGGATTGTCATTAAAAAATCTAACTAGTTCACTCATGTCCTTTAGGAATCCTACTGTCCTCATTAACTGTGGCCTACTCCAGTTTAACCCCAATGTGTTTGACACTCAGGAGCCTCATGAACTGGTCTAGCAATCCAAGTTAGTTTTATCAGATCTAAGATATCTAGGGATGGACAATAAATATTGGCCTTGCCGGTAACACCTGCACCATGAGGATGAATTAAATCAACTCAAATGAGCCCAAACACTGCAGTCTCTATAGAAATGAGGAGATTACTCTCAGGATAAGACAGGAGTTCGATTGTGTGCTCACCCAATATTCCGACATACACAAAGTCAAAGATGGGGCCTTCCTGAACAATACAGAATTATAATGTCCAGGACAGTGCTTTTAACCCACTGAGTTGCTGAAATCATAGCATTTACCACCGTGGGGAAAGCCCATCAAGCCTTTTTCAATGCCAGTTCCTCATGTGGAGAAATCCACTAATCCCATTGAGGCAAAAATAATTCTTTCAAAAGTAAATGAGAGTCACAGAGCAACTCAAATATTCTGGCCAGAAACACCAACAGCTCCTTCAATGTCCTTTCACCTCACTAAATATCCTTATCGAACAACTCTATTTACAAAGCAAAATACACAAATGGAGCCTTAGCAACATAAAGCTATAACACATAAGAGTAAGAGTAAAAGTCAGCCATTTGACCCATCAAGTCAGCTCCACTATTCAATGAGATAACGACTGATCAGATATGATAATCCTCAACTCCACTTTCCCTCTCCATAACCTCAGTTCCCTTACTAATCAAGCACAGATCCATAGCCTTGAATATTCTTAACAACCCAGCCTCTACACTCTCCGTGGTTAAGAATTGCAGAGATTCACCGCCCTCAAAAGAAATTCCTCATCTCATCAAAATGGGCAATCCGTTACACTCTCTGGTCCCAGACTCACCCATAAGAAGAAACAATGTCTCAGCACTAACAGTCAAGCCCCCTGAGAATCCTATATATCTAAATAAGGTTGCTTCGCATTCTTCTAAACTCTAATGAGTGCAGGCCCAACCTACTTAACCTCACTGCCACTATCACAACTCAACTTCTCCTTGTAAGAAAATCCTTCCATATCTTGGACAACCTAGTGAACTTTGATTAAATTGCTTCCAATGCCAATATATCTTTCCTTAGGTAAGGAGACCAAAAATTGTTCAGTTTTCCAGGTGCCGTATAACTACTGCCTTGTATGCTTTTAACGAGACAATAGATTAAAATAAACATAGGGAACAATTTGATAATCAGGGTTACAGCAATGTTGCCCTGGAAATACAATTTGCTTTAAAAGATTTCGATCAGAATTACTTTAATTACTGCAAGAGTTTATAATTGTGTGTAAATGTTGCATAAACAGAAAGTGACAGCCTATTGGCCTAAGAGGTAACTACACCAGCCAGTGAAACACTGGGGTTACTCAGCAGAAGCACACAGGTTTGATCTCTGATCTAAGTTCCATGACCTGATCTTAACCATTTGACCTCCACACATGTATGAATGCTGGTGTGCAGCCAGACTGGGCTCAAGTTCCCATAGTCCAAAAGCCTGCTAACAATCATGGGCTGACATGTGGAAAAATGCAGCCAAACGGAAGTTATATGCCTTTCACAGAAGGAGATCTGAGAAAAATAATCAAAGCTGTTTCACTTCCAAGAGGGACCACCAGCAGAGTCACAGACTGTTATTGAGCACAAAAAAATGGTTGCGGTTGTTGAAGGTCAATCATCTCAGCCCCAGGACATCTTTGCAGGAGTTCCTTCACATGGTGTTCTAAGCCCTATCGTATTCAGCTAGTTCATCAATGATCTTCCATCCAGCGTCAAGGTCAGAAGTGGGGATGTTCGCTGATGATTGCGCAATGTTGAGCACCATTCTGAAGAAGTCCAGGCTCGAGCTGACAAGTGGCAAATAACACTTCAGTACACAAGTGCCAGGCAAAAACCAGTTCTAACAAGAAAGACCAGCCAACCATCTTCCATTGATATTCAATGTCATGACCATTGCTGAATCCCCTACTATCAACATCCTATGGGTTACCATTGACCAATAACTGAACTAGACCACCGATATTAACAGTATCTAGGCAAAAAGATCAGAGGCTACAGATTCTGTGCTGAGTAACATCTCCTGACCTCCCAAGGCATGTCCACCAGTTTAAGTTTGAAGTTTATGGGAGATGTGCAGGGGAAGTTTTCATGGAGAAGTGGGGGGTGCCTGGAACACAGTCCCAAAGTTGGTGGTGGAAACAGGCACATTAGCAACATCTAAAAGGCTTCTGGATGAGTACATGAATAGAGAGAATAGAGGAACATGGACCAAGGGCAGAAGACTTTTTTTTTTGAAAAGTTTAGTTAGGGCATCATGATCAGCACAGGCTTGGAGGGCCGAAGGGCCTGTTCCCATACTGTACTTTTTTTTGTTCTTTGACAAAACAGCTCACTTGATTGGCACCACATCCAGCACCTTGAACATTCAATCCCTTTACCACCGACGCACACTGGCAACATTGTGTGCCAACTTCAAGATATACTGCAGCAACTCACCAAGGCTACTTTATCAGCACCTCCCAAAGCCACCATCTTTGCATATCAAAGGACAAGAGCATCAATACTTGGGAAGACCACAATCTGGAAGTCTCCCTCCAAGGGCCACAATATCCTGATTTAGAACTACATCACCATTTCTTCACTATTGCTGGGTCAAAAATCTTGGATCTTCCTCCCTAACAGCATTTGGCTACATCTATGGCACAGAGTGCAACAGTTCAAGAAGGTTGCTCACCATCTCTTTCTGAAGACAATTATTAAATTAGTAAAGGGCAACAGTAAATGCTGGCCTAGCCAGCGAAGATCATATCCCTTGAATGAATAGGGAAAAGAAGTGGTCAGGTAACATCATTCTCTCAACGTAATGATTTACTACATCATGGTTCAGTTGGTAGCATTTTCTCCTTAGAATCATCAACCCAATTCTCAGCATTAAATCCTGGTTGACATTCCAGTACCATACTGAAGGAGGGCTGCACTGTTAAACCTGCTGTTCGAAAGAGACTCTAAACGCGTACCCTGGTCGGTCTTTTGGGAGGACAGAAAATATCCCTCAGCACCAAAGAATGTCAGTGCTCTTTTCTTTAATATCTTGGTCAATGTTCATCCCTCAACCAGCCTTACCAAAGTAGATTACTTTGTCACTATCACACAGAACTTACAATGCCTAATTGTGCCTCATCACAACAGTGACTCCACTTCAAGAGAGACCTTCATTAGTTGTAAAGTGCTTTGCAACATCCTGAAGTTGTAGAAAGCGCTACGTAAATGCAAGTCTTTTACAGTAAGTAGGCGCTGCTATTAAACATGCGCAGCACACAACTCTGAGCATCTGTTAAGGTCCTGATGCCTCAAGGGCATTGCAATCTAAATAACGTGTTTGAAAACGGCATAAAACAACTCGTTAATGAACATCGATCCACAATTACAAAGTTACAGTAAACCCGAGGCCAATAAATGTGAAAACAGATATTCCAAGACCAAAAGTCAAAACCTGTTGTGTGGACCTCACTTCAGGATTGTGAACTCCTGGATACCAGGCGCCATATGACAAATTAAACCTCAGAATAAACACAGAGGTCCGTTGTCACAGAAAGGCAAGGTATTCAGAAGTAGACATTCTCTCCCTGCTTGCCAATTAATTGTATGCAGCCCCTTGCCTCCCAGATTAATTATGTTCAGTCACTCACTGTTCCAAAAATAAGGCTGTGGGCTTTTGCCTCTGAGGAACCCTCCAGAGCTTGGACAAAGCTGCCAGGACTCAAAGAAATGAGGACTAACTGCGGAGACACAGCTGCTGGCTCAGTGCTGCCAGAAAACTTCTGCTTTCTGCACCAAATACAGTAAAGGTTGCAGAAACAACGTGAGCAGCAAGAATGTATACTTTGTGTGAAAACGTGCGTAGGCGTAAGAGCCGAAGTGTGCACGAGGCCGGCACTGGAGTTTGTGAAATGCAGAGCAGCAACATTCGAGCAATCATGTAACAAAAAAATGGTACAAGGGGAGGGAGAAAAGAAACAAATGTATTCAATTCCTGATTGCCACACTGAGATAGAAGCAATGCTGGAGTAGATTTTCCAGGATCGCCCCAAGGGTTTGAGAACTGGACCAAGATCAGTACATGCCCACAAGGGAGGCTGCCTCATCAGCTGTCCATTTAACCTAATGGGCAGTAAATTGGGCAGGCTTCTTTAAGAGCATTAGTTCCTATTTTTCTTCGCCCCCAATCCCAGATTTTCCTTTATTCGCTGCGTCCAGGTGACCCTCGGATGGAGGAACAGGGAAGTACGGCCCACTATCCAGGCACCCAGAATCATACACTGAATCCAATCCCCAGGGATCAGTCCGAATTGTATGTATTAAGCAGAATGGTTAGATAACTGAGGAGGCCCCTTTCCCACATGAATGTATTTTTACGTCACACGGTTTGCTTACAAACAGAGTCTACGTCAAACAACAACACATTCAAATGCTGAATGAAAACACAGCAAAGTATGCATTCAATTTCTTTACATCTCACAGTAGCCAGACTTTGTAAAGGCTGGAGTTTTGTACTGAGAAGTTGAGAGATAGCTGTAGAAAATCTTCATAATTTCTTTCTGCTTGGCATACTGTGTTTGGATGTGAGCAACACAGTCGTCAATGTAGTCAAACCTTTTAGTGTTTTTGTGCCACAGTGGGGGGAGCCGGAGCAGGGGGTGGGCAAGTGGATGGGCATTTTCAGGGTCAATGGCAATGGCATTGTGTCAGTGTATAGCATCGTCCACCTCCCCATAACTTTCCACAATGGTTCCATGCTGAAATTTCCATACCAGTCTGCTGTAGGTGAGCGAGAAGTGCCTAGTCATGGAGTTGGTTGGCCTCGCCCTACTTTCCTCAATCTCCACATCTCAGACAGTTGTGGTAGTGGACCGAGCTGGCAATTATGGCATTTGTTGCCAACTTCCATGCCTTCTTCATCATGGGCATGGTCTCTAGAATAGTTGGATTATATTCCTTTTCTTATCAATGGTTTCAATAACCAGAGAGATCAGCTGGCATCAATCCATCAAATTTATGCCATGATATCATACAGATTAGGTCTCTGTAGACCAAATCAATTTTCCCACTCTATCCCCAGTGCCCTGCAAATTTATTTCCCCCAAGTGTCCAACCAATTTCATTCAAAGTCATTGATCATCTCCACTTTCACTACCGTTATGGGTAGCGAGTTCAGATTATTACAACTCACTGCACAATAAATGTTCTTCCTTGCAACTCCTGTATCTCTTTCCCAAAACCATACTTTTTCTTTATTCTTTCATGGCATCGCTGGCAAGGCCAGCATTTATTGCCAACTGCTAAGTGACTTTAGGAAATGGTAGCAAACCATTTTGAACCGCTGGCATCTATATGGTACGGGTGCAACCACAGCGCTGCTAATGAAGGAAGTTCCAGGATTTTGACCTGGTAACAGAGAAGGAAAGAGAATAAGGTTACAAGTCAGGATGGTGTATGACTTGGAGGGAACTTGTCGATGGCTGTGTTCCTGTGTATTTGCTGCCCTTGTTCTTTTAGATGGTAGATGCTGCATGTTTGGAAGGTGCTGGTAAAGCTTTTGTGAGTTGCTGCTTCTTTCAAACCTCCCCTAAACTTCCTTTGTTCCCATGAGCAACCCAAGCTTCTCCCTGTCAATCTTGCAGCTAATACCCCCTCACCTCTGGAACCATCCTGGTGGGTGTCTTCTGTCTGATCAGTCTCCTCTGCCCCCCTTTATTTATTGATTGATTTATTAGTGTCACAAGTAGGCTAACATTAACACTGTAATTAAGTTACTATGAAAATCTCTAAGTTGCCACACTCCGGTGCCTGTTCAGGTACACTGAGGGAGAAATTAACATGGCCAATGCACCCAACTAGCATGTCTTTCGGACTGTGGGAGGAAACTGGAGCACCCAAAAGGAAACCCACAAAGAATGGGGAGACGTGCAGACTCTACACGAATAATGACCCAAGTCAGGAATTGAACCAAGGGCCCTGGGTCTGTGAGGCAGCAGTGGTAACCTCTGTGCCACCCCACATTCCTCACAACTATCTTACAGTGTGGTGGCCAGAACTTGTTGCAACTTGTCACAGCTGGATTCCACTGACTGCAACAGAACTGAATATCAGGAGCTGTGTATAATAGGCGCCCTTTTCTAATACCATTTATTCTGACCCCTCGCCCAACATACATTTCTTCCCCACTTGCAGGCGAACATTGTGGAGAACAGGACTGGGGTTGCGTGTAGTCAAATATTGCACTACATTCTAGCACAGTCACCTGAACTGGTAGCGAAGAGCATCCAATCTCTGAATCAGGTATCGGACCATCAGAACTACAAAGCAAAAAAAAAACTCAGAGTAGTGGATTTTGTTTGCATCTGCCTGACTGACATTGAACATTTTTCATAGGCCTATTAACACCATTTATAAGGTAGCAGTGGCCTCAGCACAAAGCAACAAAACCAAATCTAACTTTTTCTTAACCCAATGTTGCACCAGAGTGGTTCAATGGTTTGATAAGTAACTTGATTCTCTGATGTCTAAATTGTGCTCGGCAATAGGTTCCCAGAAAAGCCAGCAGACGACATCCATTTCCGCTGAACTATAAATAGATCCAAGGAATGGCTAAAATTCTTGTTAGAAAAATAGTAACATACTGAGTCAATTTTAATGCTTCCTGGCATCCTTGATGCAGCTTGTAAGAGGCCAGAATAAGGGGCTCTGCAAGGCGTTTGGGATGTGGAGGAATTTTTCAAGTTTTTGTTCCATTCGATTCACAAACGGCTGAGGGATAAATATGTCAGGAATGGAAAATCAGGAAGATTGATTTTATTGTGACCACCGTGTGGGGAATGGTGGGTTGCTACGGATACAGCATGACATAATGCAAATACTGGAGCTGAAGGCTGGGGGTTGATACGCCATCCAAGGTACTAAATTAGGGAATTAATTAATATAAATCGAAGGTCAACCCCTGTGTTTTAAAAGTTTATTTATTAGTGCAACAAGTAGACTAACATTAACACTACAATGAAGTTGCTGTGAAAATCTCCTAGTCGCCACATTATGGCCCCTATTCGGGTCTACTGAGGGAGAATTTAGCATGGCCAACGCACCTAACCAGGGTGGCAACATTGTTTTGTTGTGTAACTGTGAGGAAGAAGCCAACCTGTTTCCTCGACCAGACTTCAGTGTTCTAAAGAAAATCATTCTGGAGAGCCAGATGTTGTTCAAGTTATTATCCAGCCCCAGTATCCTGGGACAAAGCTGGTGATGGCCCTTCTGGAACCACCACCACAACAACATCAGCAGCGAAGGGATTGGGGGAATTGTGGCCATAGGACTACAGGAAACACAGCCAAAAGGGAGCGGAGGAAGGATGGATGGAAAAGGGAGAGGGGCCTTGTCTGTCCTCAATAGTGGATGTAAAATATTCCATGGCACTATTTTAAAAATGAGTTTTCCTATGCCCTAGCCAATAATAATGTTTCAACCATCACTAAAACAGATTAAATAGTTGTTATATTGCTGCTTGCAGGATCTTATTGTAGGCAAATCAGATCCTAAGTTCCAACAATAACCACAATTCAGAAATACTCAATTGGCTGTATAGATTTTGGAATAGGACATTACAGCACAGTACAGCCCTTCGGCCCTTGATGTTGCGCCAACCAATGGAACCAATTTTATGACCCTCTAACCTAAACTATTCCAATGCTATCCATATGCCTATCCACTGACCATTTGAATGCCCTTAAACTTGACGAGTCCACAACTGCTGCAGGCGGGGCATTCCACACCCTTACTACCCTCTGAGTAAAGAACCCACCTCTAACATCCGTCCTATAACTACCACCCCTTAATTTAAAGCTATGCCCCCTCATGTTATCCATCTCCATCCAAGGAAAAAGGCTCTCACTATCCACCCTATCTAACACTCTGATCATCTTATATGTCTCAATTAAGTCACCTCTTAGCCTTCTTGTCTCTAATGAAAATAACTTCAAGTCCCTTAGCCTTTCCTCACAAGACCTACCTGTCATACCAGGCAACATCCTGGTAAACCTTCTCTACACCCTTTCCAATGCCTCCACGTCTTACTTATAATGTGGCGACCAAAACTGTACACAATACTCCAAGCGCGGCAGCACCAGAGTTTTGTACAGATGCAACATGACATCTCGGCTCCTAAATTCAATCTCTCTACCAATAAATGCTAACACACTATATGCCTTTTTAACAACCTTATCAAGTTGAATACCAACTTTCAGGGATCTATGCACCTGTACACTGAGATCTTTCTGCTCAGCGACATTTCTAAGAGTCCTACCATTAGCCCTATATTCTGCACACATATTACTCTTACCAAAGTGAATCACCTCACACTTTTCCACATTAAACTCCATTTGCCACTTCTCGACCCAGCTCTGCAACTTATCTATGTCCCTCTGCAAACTGTAACATCCATCCTCACTGTCTACAACTCCTCCGACTTTGGTGTCATCAGCAAATTTACTAACCCATCCCTTTACACCCTCATCCAGGTCATTTATAAAAATAACAAACAACAGTGGCCCCAAAACAGATTCCTGAGGTACACTACTAGTAACTAAACTCCAGGTTGAATATATCCATCAACCATGACCCTCTGTCTTCTATCAGCTAGTAAGAAGTCTGACAACACCAGGTTTAAATCCAACCGATTTATTTGATAGCAAACTCGCAAGCTTTTGACTCTATGGTCTTCTCCTGAACCTGACGAAGACCATAGAGTCGAAAGCTTGCGAGTTTACTATCAAATAAATCAGCTGGATTTAAACCTGATGTTATCAGACTTCTTACTGTGTTTACCCCAGTCCAACGCCAGCACCTCTACATCATGACTTCTATCAGCTAGCCAATTCCTAATCCAAATTGCTAAATCACCCTCAATCCCATGCATCTGCATTTTCTGCAGTAGTCTTCCATGGGGAACCTTATCAAACGCTTTGCTAAAATCCATATATACCACATTGACTGCCTTACCCTTATCCACCTCTTTGGTCACCTTTTCAAAAAACTCAATAAGGTTTGTGAGGCACGACCTTCCCTTCACAAATCCATGTTGACTATGCCTAATCAATTCATTTCTTTCTAAATGACTATAAATCCTATCCCTTATAATTCTTTCCAAAACTTTCCGCACAAGATGTAAGGCTCACTGGTCTATAATTTGCAGGATGGTCTCTACTCCTCTTCTTAAACAAGGGGACAACATTTGCCATCCTCCAGTCTCCTGGCACTACACCTGTAACCAACAATGACATGAAGATCAAAGCCAAAGGCTCTGCAATCTCCTCTCTAGCCTCCCAGAGTAACCTGGGATAAATCCCATCCAGCCCAGGGGGCTTATCTATTTTCATACTTTGAAGAATAGCTAACACCTTCTCCTTATGTACCTCTATCCTGTCTAGTCTACAACGCTGTATCCCCGTATTCTCCCCAACTCCACTGGCATTTCCCCGCGTGAAGACTGATGAAAAATACTCATTCAGTGCCTCACCAATCTCTACAGGCTCCACGCACAACTTCCCATTACTGTCTCTGACTGGCCCTAATCTTGACCTAACCAATCTTTTATTCTTAGCATTTCTATAAAAAGCTTTAGGGTTGTCCTTTATCCTATCCGCCAAAGTCTTCTCATGTCCTCTTCTAGCTCTTCTTATCTCACTCTTTAGCTCCCTCCTGGCTAATTGTCAGGATGTCCTGAAGTCATGAAAAGCACTATATAAATGCAAGATTTTCCTTCATGGACAGACATGTGGGAGTTTATGGTGGTTTGGATTGCTTTTACCTCCAGTTACTTCTATCAATACCCCCGCGCAGTTACAGTAACGCAGCTAACACATTCATTTTTGCCCAAAAATTCTGTTCTGCAATAAGGGAATGGAACTTTTTGAATAAAAGTGACTCGGATTTGCTTTGTCTGTAAACTTTGACACAGTTTGCCATAACGAGCCTATTGTCTTCAGCAGCTATTAGAAATCAATAGGGTTTTGTTCAATACTGGGACACTGTGACCTGATCAGTACTTTTAATCTTCGCTCTGTGCTACAAAACCACACTGTGTTCCCTTTGTCCTTGTTGGTGTAACTAATGATTGAAGCTGAGATGATTGATCTTGACACATTAGCAGCACTGCTTGATGTGGACTGTTTGGTCACGTAATAAATCTCTTCCTTTATAAGGAGGTGCAGCAGATCATTCCTTCTGATCAGAGGATGGGCCAAGATTGATGGGTCAGAAATAACAGAAAACTGTCTGCAATACACTGCTGCCATTCTCATACTCAGCTCTTCAGTTAATCCACTTTACAGTAAAGTAAGCAGAAAGAATGGTTCATTACTAAGACCAGAACAAACATCTGTTGTAAAGAAAATGCATTTTAAAAGATTATGAAAACTTCAGTTTGAAGTACAATTCTATTGTGCAATGTTGGACCGTAGCAGTGAGGCGGGAAGTTGATTCCAAATCTAAACAGAACTAATTCCTATCTAATCTGCTTAGATCTTTCCTAAGAGAGCCTTGTTCAGACCAGTTCAAAATTCCAGACATGACTATTGCCTTTTCGCCAGTAATTACAGAGGACTATGCTTTATGCTAGTAGTTAATGTTAAAGAAAAAGTAGACATGAGTCAGCAGAGGTACATAAATCAGTTTAGTAAAGAATTGAGCGATTTGAGAAGCATGGATGCCACACAAACGTTCCTATAGTCATTACCATGTCTCAATATCCCACACCACGAATCACAGAATTACTACACAGTGTAGAAGGAGGCCATTCAGCCCATCGAGCCTGCAGTGACAACAATTCCACCCAAGCCCTATCCCCATAGCTCCACATATTTATCCTGCTAGCTCGCCTGACACCCGGGGCAATTTAGCATGGCCAATGTAACCTGCACATCTTTGGAGTGTGAGAGGAAACCAGAACACCCAAAGGAAACCTAAGCAGACACGGGGAGAAAGTGCAAACTCCACACATAGTGACCCAAGCCAGGAATCGAACCCAGGTTCCTGGCGCTGTGAGGCAGCAGTGCTAACCACTGTGCCACCGTGAAGACCAATAGCAGGAAGAACTGTGCACAGCAACCACATTTATTGGTATGCTTAAATACAAAAAAACTCACTTTTAAACGATCACTTCAGGACCAGTGACACAGCAATGTGATTTATGACAGAATAGTTTTAATTTAGTCCAAAGTGAATTACAAATGCAGATTTCATCCATTTTTTTCTGCTTTAACTACAGTCCATCATAAAGTCTTTTGAATAACAAGATTTCTATTAAAAGGAAGTTAAAATGGCTGCGAATAAAGACCTCTTCCTGATTCAAACCCAATGTCACTTAAGCAAATAAAGCGACCTCCAAAAACCATTACTGGGACCGCTGTGGGCTCTGAATAATTTGCTTGTTATGATTCTATTTCATCTATACAACCAGAGCCCTGGGGTTTCACAAGTACAAGTACAATTGTTTGAAAGGAACCGGAGATATTGATAAAACCAAATCATAAAATAGAATCCCTACATTGCAGAAGGTGGTCATTTGGCTCATCGACAACAATCCTACCTGGGCCCTGTCCTTGTAACCCCACATATTTATCCCGCTAACCCCTCTAACCTACACATTCTGGGACATTAACGGGTAATTTAGCATGGCCAATACAGCTAACCCGCATATTTTTGGACTGTTAAAGTGTGTGGGATCTCTAGCTTTATAAATAAATGATAGAGCAAAAAAAAAGTTACGCTGAACATTTAAGTAACTGGGCCTCAGCTGGAAACTTGTGTCCAATTCTGGGCACCACTCATTAGGAAGCTGGGGTCTTCAACAGATGAAGAGGTGGTTTACCAGAATGAAGGATTTCAGTTAAGCAAGGAGACCAGAGGAATAAGGTTTGTTCCCCTTGGAGAAGTGAAAACTAAGGGGACATTTAATTGAGGTGTTCAAAATTTTGAGGACATCATGAATAAATAAAGAGAAAATGTTTTCACTCATGCTTGGGTCAGTAAGCAATGGAAATAGATTAATGATCATTTTTATTACACCAGATGGGAGCAGAGAAGAAGTTTCCTTTTATAACGCGATGAATTCACTGCCTGAAAGATCTGTTAACAACTTTCAAAGGGGAATTTACAAAAAGACACAGGGAAGCGGGACTAATTGTTTAGCACATTCCAAGAACAGATATGAGGAGGCTTGGCCTCCTTCTGTATTTTAAAATTCCATGATTAGAAAATTATTGAATTATACATAGAACATAGAAAAACTGCAGCACAAACAAGCCCTTTGACCCACAAGTTGTGTCAATCATCTCTACCTACTAGGCTTATCTATAACCCTCTACTTTATTAAGTCTCATGTACTCATCCAGAAATCTCTTAAAAGACCTATTGAATCTGCAAACGTGGAACATACATAGGACGTTACTTATGATACCCGAGGGAGTGGTCATCCTAAGCTTAGGTAAGAGTCCCAGGCCCAATATCACAAGCTATAACAGAACCAGCAAATAAGCTAGAAAACAGCTGCTAATAGGTAGAGGATCCTTTAGGAAGAGAACTGTTTCTTTTAAGCACGTACGAGGAAACATCTTTGTATAGTCTTCTGCTTAATCATTTGCTCGTTGATATTGAAAATGGGAGACTCTTACATTTGAGGAGGAACAAGATCATAAGGCACAGAGACATGAACAGTGGAGCTGCCCTTGAGCAGATCACCACCACAATATCATCACTATACAGTGACATTATTGGAAGAAAATTGTTAATGATGGGTTCATTAGAACAGCTGAAATATCCAGGTTTTGATAAATGAGACATGCCACACTGAATATTCAGCGTGTAGCCTGCATCTTAAGATCATCTTAAGACATGACTGAGATGGAGGGTTACCCGAGCCTCACACGACCGATAGCCATTATTCAGGCAAAGTTTGTAGATTGAAACAATCATTGGCAGAACTTCGTGGTAGCACCACAGCGAGAAACAAGGTTTTAAATGCCAAGATTGACAGCCTACTGACAGCTCTCTGCCACTTAGGTATTTTGTCAATGCTCCAATCCCAAAGCAGACCTTGTGTCTTGGCCGCCTTGTAGAATAATGACCAGGTGACACTCTGGGTCACACAGTTAATCAACAAATCAATGGAGGTGTTAACTTTATCTTCCCTCTCCCAGCTCAGAACAGTAACTGTTCCACACTAACCAACACAAAACCTAATTTTACAGTTGAAAATCACAACTTGCATTTATGTAGCACCTTTAACATCATAAAACACCCCAAGGCGCTTTGCAGGCCTCTTATCATCAAAATCTGACACTACTCCACATATGCAAGTATTAGGACAAGTGACAAAATCCTTAGTATAAAAGTTGAGGTGGGATTTCACAGCCTCGCACACCCCAAAACTGTAAAATTCCACTCGAGGTTAACAGACCTTTCCATGGTGATTCCTGTGGTGAGCGAGGCAGGGTGCAGCAAGTTCTGACAGGACTCAGGACTATTGCCCCTGGAAACAGTGCAGTGGCAGCTAAAGGGACTGTCAGATGTCGAGGCAGGCTGTTTGAAAGACCCATCTTAGTGTTCCAGCTCTTCATATCAGCTCATCCCAAAAAAGACAATAGATCCAAAAAGAGTTCTTGCACACACAGACTGCATTCCCCAAGCCTATTAATATTGACTCATGCCAGTTCAAGCACCCCCACCCATTCCTCATGGCTTCTCATACCATCCATGCCAAACTAACCACCTCAAGATCCTTTATAACCTCTATGCCAAACACTTCACTTTACCCTCCCCATTGTGCTTTGTGGCTAATTCATGCCAACCATGGATAGGTTGGCAATTATAAATGCTTAATGCTAACTCATGCCAACTATGATACCCCAACCACTACCCTCCATGTGGACACACTCAGCATCCATCATGACAGACTGCATGAGCTATCGCAAGATGAAATAAAGTTCTTAGTGTCTATAGATGACTTCACCATTTGAAAAAAACCTCAAAAACATTCAATACATTCAAATCTCTTCCAGTACTTAAGTCCTTATAAAAGCAAACATTTCTTGAAGGATGTAATCCCTTATGAAAACAACCATTTGTATTTATAGCCCCATATCAAAAGATTTTATAACAACTTGGAGGTATTAACCAAGCTGTGAATTTACAGCCCTCACATCTGCCCCCACCTTCCCCCACCCACAGAATGATAATGATAGGTTGTGCTATAATTCATGAAGGAGTAATCCTATAAAATGATAATCCTCAAGTTTATGTCAACAGACAGATAAAGAAATGGCAAGCACTGATATTTTCAAAACTTTAAAAAGTTTGGGGACTTACATGACTTTACAATCATTATCCATTTTTTATGCACATTCACATCTGCATTTAACAATCCCAAAGAACACTCCACTCCACCTTCCTGTCTCGCAAAGGGGCACTTGACCTCTCCAGAAGGGTACCCAATCTCTCCACATAAATAATGCAGCTTTGGACCTTTTGCTCAATGATCTAAAATCCCACAAGTTATATTTTGGACATTCCATTAATATTAATTGCATCTGTTTGAAGGCAACTGCACTCACGCATGTGCAACTGCCTCCCAATCTACCCCAATCTCCCAGGAGAAATGACGAGTGCCCAGTTCAGAGCCGGGACTTCCAGAATTGGGGGCTCTGCCATCATTTTGCTTTGATGAGAATACTTCTGGATCTTAGTTTCCCTTCATCAGCACAAATATAACTCAGTGAGGCACGCTCAGTTTAACTTCAGAAGAGGAATGAAAATAAATCATCTAAAAAAGGTACAAGCCAAAGCACGTAGATGCTGTTGGTAGAAATTTATGTTTCAAACAGGAACTTGTTCTACGCCAGTCTCATTTCTTATGGACAAATTAATATATTGGTACTGAGCAGGTTTCAATATCCAGTCGAGTCGCAGGTTTGTCCCTTCTGAGACATGGCCTTCCATGTGGCAAATTATCAGGTAGACCAAGTGAAACCTCCATCTAGTGAAACTTTATATGGGGGTTTTAAATTGTTACTGATTTGAAATGATAAAGATGGGATTCTCCGGCCTCTCAGTCGCATGTTTCCAGCCGGCGGGAGTGGCACCTTGTTTGCTAGCGGCTGGATTCTCTGGTCTCGCTGCTATCAATGGGAATTCCCAGTGACGTCACCACACGTAGAAGGGAAACCCGCGGGCTGCCAGCAGGACCAGAGAATTCTGCCGGCACAAACAACCAGTGAATTCTGGCCACAATCTCTAGTGTAAAATGATAAAAGTTACTCTTGGGCCCAATATTTCTGATCAATGTTATTTTAACGTCAATGTGAACAGATTTCATGAATTGTCACCAGCTTGAAGGAATATATTGTGAAATATGATTTTTGGCTCCAGCTGGGTCTTACAGATCATATGACAAGTAATACCTTCAGGTAATCTTAGACCATTCAGAACGTTATGCTTAAACAATCATGTATTCAAATCAGAAACAAGGAAACGTTGCTGCTGATAGGTACAAATGAACAAATGACAGAATCAGAATAAAATGTTCAATCTATGAACATTCGCCCAATGCCACCAGTATTCCTTCCTCGGCTTCCTTCCTGGATGATTGGTTTCACCCATCTGAGGGGTGGCAAACCCATCAGGAAGGAAGGCAATCAGCATTACTTCTAGTGGGCCTGTAAAAGACGTTAAGGAATACGCTGGACCCCAAGGGGAGGAAACTCCCTGCTTCCTAAGATTGATCTTGAAGGTACAAGCTGTACAGATCCAAAAATAATTACCTCTGGTATCTGCCTAGCACAGTCCTTAACATCAACCTCACCCAGTATTTATGTCCGCAGTTCCAAATTGGATGAAGTAAAAGTTCTTTGCAAACAGCATTTCTGGTCAAAATATTCTTCACTTTGCTTTGGGATGATCATCAAGGGCAGGAAAAGTGTTTCCTTCAGAACCATTGCTACACCCACAGAACTACAAGTCCTTATTTTTAACATAAAATCCCTACAGTGCAGAAGGAGGCCATTCAGTTCATTGACCTGCACCAGCCACAATTCCACCACAGGCTCCATCTCTGTAACCCCACATATTTATCCTTCTGATCTTTCTGACACTAAGGGGCAATTTAGCATGACTAATCCACCTAACTCGCACACCTTTGGACCGTGGGAGGAAATCAGACCCCCGTGCAAATACAGGATGAACGTGCAAATCCACTCAGACAATGACCCAAGCTGGGAATCGAACCCGAGTTCCTGGCAGTGTGAGGCAGCAGTGCTAACCACTGTGCTGCCCTATATCTTGAAAAGTTTTCACTCTGCAATTTTTTTTTATTTAAAATTTGAAGAAAGAAGTCAAGAGATCGTAAACCTGTATAACAAACTGGTGTAAAGAGTCAGAATGGCCTTTTTTTCATTCATACTTTCTTCAGATCATGCATTTGCAAAGTAACATTTGTTTCTTCAACACTGACAAATATGCACTAACAAAGACTGGCTGAGACAGATACTGGTGACTGTGTTAGGAAGATACGAAAGGGAATTATTTTTGGACTGCACGTCTTAAGATGACAGCTTTAGAAAATAGTGTATTTCCTCCTCTTTGGGCCTTGTGTGTAAAACAAATATATATTTATGCAACAAAGAAGTGTCTCACTGACTCAAAACATTCGCTCTATTTTCTCTTTCCCCCCAGATGCTGCCAGAGCTGCTGAGTTTATCCAGCATTTTTAGTTTTTATGTCAGAAGTCCGCAGTATTTTGCTTTTAATACATATTTGTATTTCAATTAATTAGCAGAAGCTTCTGGGCTTAATGCAGTGACATACTAAACTGCCTATGGACACAAGTCAAAGCCTTTGCTGCCTATATTTGCACTAAGATGTTTGCAAAAAGAGAAACTGAGCGCTCCCTGCACAAACAGCTGATTGGAAAGGAAATTCCTTTCCAACTTTAACTCGGAAAGTTTTGTTACTGGAGCAAAGGTAACAACTGGGTAATGCTGCATGATTATTCCAGGCTCTGACTTGACTAAAATAAAATGCTATGCAGTAAACCAACAAGTCTCGTCATGATTGGAAATGGGGCTTGACCTCCCACAGCTCCATGATTTTATGTAGTAAGTAGCTTAGCCTTACAGAGCTGGAAAGTTCTGGGTACGACCCATGCAACGTGCTGAATTTAGTGATCTTAAACTGGGAGAACTAGATCTCAGCATTCCTCGATTTAAGTGAGGAAAAACTGCCGTGGGCTTCCAGTCCTGATTGGTGGATGCAAGTATGCGAGGGACAAGTGAAGGCACAGTTAGACGAGAACAATAATAGGCTCCACTGTGATACCTCTCCGGATCAAATATCCAACCTGCAATCGCCATCACATTTGGAAAGACATTCACCATATCATCTTGAGAAGCAAAAGGAGGAAGACAGCAGAAAAAGAGATCACAGAAAAATGTTGAAGAGGAAAATTAGTTCCTCACAATAATTTCTCTCACTAAGTGGATCTCAGCACTGTACGTGAAATGGCACGGTGGCACACTGGTTAGCCCTGCTGTCTCACATCGCTAGGATCCCTGTTTCAATTCCTGGTTTGGGTCACTGTCTGTGCAGAGTCTGCAAATTCTCCCTGCGTCTGCATGAGTTTTCTCCCCGTGCTCTGGTTTCTTCCCACAGTCTGAAAGATACGCTGGTTAGATGCATTGGCCATGCTAAATTCTCCTTCAGCATCTCCAAACAGCCAAAGTGTGGTGACTAGGTGATTTCCACAGTAACTTCATTGCAGTAAGCCTACTTGTGACATTAATAAACAAACATTGAACTTTATTAGAAGGTACACATTTTACCAGTGTGAACAGCGAGTTTGATTTACGCCACTTACATCAAATGAGATCCAGCATCTAGACCATTAGCCAAAGGAACAACATCAGTCATGGCTGATTCCCAAGTTACAGATTATTATTTTCTTGACATTTTAGGACTGGAATTCCAACAGTCTCAGATCAGTTCAGCGAGCTGTCCCCACTGATTAAATTGCTAAATGCATCAACTACTCAGAAGACAGGGTTGATCCTGTTAGTTGGGCTCAGTTGAGGCAGCAACATAACTATACTATACCCCAACGTTCCCAGTTAAACATCCTTTGCACAGGGCTGCTGATGTGGAAGTGCGGGACGAGAGCACAGTTAGTTCCGTGCTCCAGACTGAATCTGTCATCAGGCCTGACAACATCATCAACTAAAGGTGTAGCCTCCGATGTGGTCAAGACCCACTGCATTGTACCCCAACATGAGTCACTAAGGTTAGGGAGAGAGGTGAAAGTTTACTTCTTTAAATCAATCAAATGTAGCTCTCTGGTTTTTGAAAGAGCTGTAAGTAATGATTGGTTTGAAATTTGACATGTGTAATCGAATGAATTCCAGTCATAACAGAACAAGACAGTCCAAATTTTCAATGATATTAAATGATATGAATTGAAGGCCCATTTCTGATTATCTACCATAGTCAATAAAGCTAAATCTCATCGCCATAGTTCGAGATGAAGCTTCACCCACAGGTAGTATACGTCAGGGGTATGGGCATAAAAGGCTGCCACTCTGACGTTATGCTGCTTACATCAAATAAGATCCAGCATTTTGACTATTAGGAGTCTGGTAAAATGTGTACCTTCTAATAAAGTTTAATGTTTGTTTATTAGTGTCACAAGTAGGCTTACTGCAATGAAGTTACTAAAGAAATAACATCAGTCACGGCCGATTCCCAAGTCACATCATTTTTTTTGAAAACTCCAACTGGAGTTTCAATTTAAATGGGAGAAAAATCCTGCAACACCCAAACCCAATCTCTTCATGTGCACTCCCACCAGGCAAAGCTCCAGAACTGAACAACAAATTTGCAAAATATCCTCTTACATGCTTCAAAGTAACGAAATATGGATTTTGAGCTAGAACCTAGCCAGTCAGGGCAACATGGTGATATTTGTTAGCACTGCTACCTCACAGCATCAGGCACCCAGGTTTGATTCTGGCATCAGATGATTGTTTCTGTAGGGTTGGCATGTTCTCCCCGTCTGTGTGGAATTCCTCCAGGTGCTCAGGTTTCCTCCCATACTCCAAAGATGTGTAGGTTAGGTGGATTGGTCACAGGAAATGCACGGGGTTACCGAGATAGGGCAGGACAGGACGCGGAGGTCCTGGGTAAGATGTTCTTTTGGAGAGTCAATGCAGAACCGATGGGTCGAATGGTCTCCTTCCACATTGTAGGGATTCTATGGATTTTCCACATGCCTTTTCTACCAACTGCTAGAGACTAATAATAGAAAACAGCTAGAGCAGTCAGGGAATCTACCCAACCCATCGCAGCAATGATCTGAGGCATAGCACAAGGATGGGAGGGATAAATTCAAAAAAAGGTGCGAGATGGGAATATATTTTAAAAGGAAAGAAGCAATACTAAATAATGCAATGCCACATGCTGTGGCTAGCAATGTGGATGGTATTACATGCCATGTAAAACTGGTTACTGTTAACAGATGGAGAGGAGAAAAAAAAAAACACAACTATTTCGTGTTGCTTAAAGAAATATCCTGGCAGCATGAGGGCATCACCACTGGAGTTACTCTTTTGTATTTTAATAAAGGTTTTATCATATGCTAAGGACTGTACCAACAGAGTTAAATGAATTTATTCCTTTTGAAAGAAAGGTAAACATCTCTAACTGCTTCTTCAAACATGCCTTATGTATGAGATGGTGCTCAAATGTTTACATATATTGTGTATAAAAATACCTCATTGGCACTTTGGGCTTCCTGGGATTGTAAAAGCTGTGATATCAATGCAAGTCTCACGTTTCTTTGTTTTATTTATGCTTCGGATGTGCATGCTGCCAACAAGGCCAGTATTTCTTGCCCATACTTAATTGCTCTTGAATTGGGTAGGGCTTGCCATGCCATTACAGAGGGCAGTTAAGAATCAACCACTCTGATGTCACTTGTAGACCAGATCAGGTAAGGACAGCAGATTTCCTTCTCTAAACAGGCATTAGTGAACCAGATGGTTTTTAATTACAATTAATGAGAGTTCCGTGGTCACCATCCCTGAAGCTACCTTTACATTCCAGATTTTAATGAACTGAATTCAAGTTCCACCAGCTGCCGTTGTGGGAGTTAAACCCTCGATTCCCAAAGCATTATGATAAAAGCAAATTATTGCGGATGCTGGAACCTGAATTAAAAACAGAAAATGCCAGAAAATCTTAGCAAGTCTGACAGCAGCTATGGAGAGAGAATACAGCCAATGTTTCGAGTCTGGATGACCCTACATCAGAGTGAAGACAAGAAAAGTAAGATGATACTTTACACTGTTAGGTTGGGAAAGGATTAACAGAGATGGAATAGACAAAATGACAAAGGAAATGCAAGTGATGGTGTTTCATGCTAAGGGTGCTGAAAGTGGCCATTAAGGGATCAGAACGTGATCCAAACCATTAAACTGGACTATTAACCTGAATTAATAGTCCAGAGATTACTACCATCTCCACTACTGCTGTTCATATATTAACGAAAAAAAGTATTATGGCTAAAAAACACCTTAGGTCATGCAGCCATTCAAGGTCATAGAACCGCAGAGAAGTTAAGTGTAACACTGGCTACAAATAGTTTATGACTTCAGCCAATGTCCTTCTTTCCTTCTCCAGAAGGAGAACTGAGGCAATTCAGTTTCGAAGACAGATCGAGACTGTTTTCCTTGAAGAAGGGAAGGCTAAGGTTAGATTTGATGGCAGTATCCGTCATCATGAGAGATCTGGACAGAGTGGATAGAGAGGAACACTTACGAAAGGGTCAAGAGCGAGGGAACACCGATTTAAAGCAATTAACAAAAAGAAGAAAAGACAGAGGAAAAACTTTTTCACTTTGTTTGGGGTCTGGAATGTACTGCCTGAAAGTATGATAGAGGTAGGTTCAAATCGAATCAAAAAAGAGAATTAAACTGGTATCTGAAGAGAAAAGTTGGGCAGGGCTATGTAAAGAGGGCAACAGAATGGCACTAAGAGAATTAATCATTTGGGAAAGCCACTTCAAAAATAATGGGCTGAATGGCCTCTTTCTGCACTGCAGCAATTCTGAGATTCTCACCTGTCAAGCCCTTGTGAACAGATTTCAACACAATGCCTTTGGTACTCAATAACAGTGACCAATGGTCAACTACCAGACCAAGGAGAGAATGAATACATCATAGCCAAAGACTCAATGTTTAGCTGTTTCACCATTACATATGGTCCAGCAGAGAGAGAGAGAGAAACTGATTATCAGAACCTACGACCTCTGGAGACGGAGTTGTTTTACTCACCCCTCACACTGCTCCCCGTGCAGTAAATGTTGATATTTCACAATTTATTGGCATTATGACTCTGACATCTAACGGTTTGAAAATAAGCAGCCGGGGGAAGCTTTTATTTTAAATGGGGTGAGTTAAAGCGGACGTGAGCCACATTCTCCAAACTTGTAAAAGACAATATTTTATGCATTCCCTCTTGGAGCTAGGGCAGCAGTAGATGCTACTGTGGTAACTACAGTGTACAAAGAAGCATTTTAGCCACTGTTGGACTTGTTGAAAGTTGTGATAGAAAATAGCAATTTTTTAAGAAGTTGCTTAGGCTACCAATTTCTGGAACAAAATGCTTGTATTGTAACCAATTTACTGATTGCTTAATTCATTTGACTTCAGCTTGCCACTAAAAACTAATAAATGACAACATTGTCGGAAGAAGTCTCACAAATCCAACAGGTTTATTTGGAATCACAAGCTTTCGAAGCGTACTTCTTCATCAGATGAAGATGCACCTAAAGAAGGAACAGCGCTGCGAAAGCACGTAATTCCAAACAAATCTGTTAGACTTTAACCTGTGTTGCGAGACTTCTTACTGTGCCCACCCAATACCGGCTTCTCCACCTCATGGTTAACAATGTCTATGACAGATTTAAAAATATCCAAATACAGCATGCGTGTGTGTGGGGGAGAAAAAGTATTGTGGCACTTAAACATTTAAAACTGCCCATGAGCAAAACACTGCACCTAATATCTAGTCAATAAAGAAACCTTAGGCTTTTAGTTACATCTTTTGTCATCCTGGTCAGTTGTCTTAGCAACTGAATAGCACTTTAATTTGTTGCTCTGCAGGGAGATGTTGTAAATGGGATCAGTGGACCTTCCCTCACTGCAGGCAGCATCTGTGCAACACCACTAAACGTGACTGTCCACAAGCAGTTTTTGTGGCCTGTAGGGGGATCACAATAGCTGTGAAAAGAGGTGGCTCTTTTCACATTTAACATTCAAATAACTAACACATTTCTTTTCCCGTGCAATTTAGGATGTTTCTCTAAAGAGTGCAAAGCTCTCAGTGGCATTCAAATCTGTAAAGGTTTCGACTATAGCCCTAATAGTCCTTATTGATTAAGGCCTACTATGAAGGATTGGTCAAATCAATTGGGCGAAGAACAGGACAGAGTCTTCAATGCATACTTGAAACAGCTGGTCCTAAATTTTCTGTCCAATTAGTAGTACCGGCATAGACATAATCCATCTGACTCTTTGATGGCATAGACACAAGATTCATTCACGCTGCATCACAATAGTAAAGTACTGTATGTGTGTAGACCTGTGGTAGACAAAGGAGTGAACCACTGCCTTTTTGTCATTGCCAGAGTTACTGGAAACTTAGTAGAAAATGGAACTTAATTAATAGTACAGCCGACCGTCAGCACCAAGAAGGAAAACAAGTAAGTCTTGTTCAATTAAATGTTTTGTAATCAAATTGCTGTTAGTTGTGGAGCCAAGTTGTGTGCTCATTCGGCTTGTGCAAAGATTGCCTCGTTTGCAACTGAGCTAAAGCACAACTGCAGTGTGAGAAAAATTTGGCACTGAAATAGTTAAACATCCCTGAGCAAAACACTTCATTTGCACCTAATGTCTAGTCAATAAAGAACCCCCAGGCTTTTGGCTACATCTTTTGTAGTGTGAGCAAATTTGCCAAGGCACGAAGCACAATTGCATTGATTCTTGAAGCATACGAGGTCCAGAGTAATAAAGTTTTACATAGAATTACGCTGAACATACAGCTCAGAAACAGGCCATTTGGCCCAAATAGATAATGCTAAAATTCTTCCCACTCCTGTTCTCTCATCCTTTTGTTATTCCCTTCAGTCTCATGTGTTCATTCAAGCTCCTTTCAAAAATATTCGAGATATTTGCATCGACCACTTCCTATGGTGGAGAATTCCACATTCTAACCACTCAACGTAATGAAATTCTTTCTTGGGATTTATACTCCCTAGTTTTGGATTCGCCCACGATTGGGAGCACTCTACACATTTACCCTGTTAATTCTGTCATCACCTCTTAGTCTACTCTTTTTTGAAAAAAAGAGCCTTAAGCTTTTTTTCCAATGGCCACAATCTCTAGTTCTGGCACCATTCTTTTCTCCTGCTTTCTCAAATACATCTACATGCTTTTTCCCGGATAGAGACCAGAACAATGCACAGTGCAGCCTGACCCCAGTTCCCATGCTCATTTAACATAACTTCACTAGCTTTGAACTCTATAAGCCAAGAAATAAATTCAGTGCTTTGCAAATATTTTTAAATTGCTTAGCTGATATCAGACGGTGCTTTTAATGATTTGTTCAGCTGTATCCCAAGATCCCGTTGTCCCATTCAGTTTCTTATTGTCTAAGATTATGGGGGTTTTTTTGTTTTTCCTATTTAAGTTCATCATGTCACATTTATGTTAAAGTTCATTTACTACTTCATCTTATTAAGTAATAAGATGATATAATTGCAATAGTGACCACACACAGTAACGTGACAGGCCTCAGTGACAGGAATGAAGGCCTATTTAAAAGATACTGCTGAGGTCAATGGTCTGAATTCTCTGCTCATTCCATTCAAACCATAAGTACGTTACCCTACAAGTCCCTTCATCCTCAATACATAGAAATCTAAACTCACAGTACTGCCTCCTACTCAAATCATTTTTTCTCCCCATTTCTCACTGTGTGAACTCTACAATCTATAACCTCCGCAACCAAAACAAACATCAGTTAATCTCCGTTCTCTGGCATGTCTCTGATCCTTTCAATCTCACTGGTGTCTGCATTATGGACTACGACCTTTCATGTTTGATTCTCAACAAAAAAAAAAAATCAGGACACTGGAACATCCTAGTAAAAGGACAGTAGTACCTCTAAGTCAATTCACGTTTACAGCATGTCATTGGCAGTACTCCCACTAGTAAGAGGTCTGACAACACCAGTTTTAAATCCAACCAATAAATAAATCGGTTGGATTTAAAACTGATGTTGTCAGACCTCTTACTGTGTTTACCCCAGTCCAACACTGGCATCTCTACATCAGTACTCCCACTACTCATGGCTTATATAAAACAAAGCAGGCAACCTCCGCACTTCCAAATAAGTCCTGAGGCCTAATGTATTGTGGGTGTTGACAGCAGAGTCTGAGGGGTAGGAAACAAGCCCCTTTGTATTGACCAGGCAACTGGAATTGACAAACCCAGGTGAACTCAAAACAGGGAGTCTGGCACTTTGGAAGTCATGGATGTCTAATACAGCTTACCAGTACAAAAATGCCTCACTACATCAGATGACTTACCCTTATAGAATCATAGAATTAGAGTGCAGAAGAAGCCCTTCGGCCCATCAAGTCTGCACTGACACATTAGAAACACCTAAGCTCCAGGAGACCCATCATCTATGAGTGTGTCTGACTATAGTGTTATTCTAAAATAGTTAAGGGTAGATTTTTAAAAATAAAGTTCAATAATATCAATCACTAATTGATATTGATTGATAATTATTGAATTAATACATTGAACAAATGATCTACCCATTGCGATGTGCAAAGTGGTTTTCAATACCTCTTGTCTTGCAAAAAATAACCCATTGAAAGCCATTGCAAAAAAAAAACTCAAGATATTTATCAACTTGTTCAGTCTAAATGTGTGCCAACCTATACTGTCACATCCAAATTAAAGTTCCAGGGGTACCGAGTTTCAACTCCTGTTACGTAATAAAACTTCATTCATCAAGAAAAATGCCTCAATGTTAAATCCTTCAGAGACAGCATATTCTGCTTCCTGTTCCCTGAAGAGTGAATATCCCTGAAGGTGTTGACGAGTCAGAGTTCAACAGGTTCTACTTAATTACAAGATGTGCCATTGGATTATCATTTATTCAATGACCATTAAATTTAATGTAACTCTGTTTTATAGTATGGTTTAATTACTGATTTCTAAAAGCAGAAATGAAGCCCAATCTCTTGCAGCCTTCAATATGTTGCCATTAATCACTGAGCAATCCATCATGACCATGATGATGGTGGTAGAAAATGCAAATATATTAACTGTAAAAGGAGAAACATAGGCTGAAAAGAGCCTTGGACATACTGGACCAGCCTGACTGGGGGAGAGAGGGAATTGCTGTTCTCCGCCTCCAACTCTGCTGGATATGTGGGGATAGGGCGACAGATGTGCCTAATTGTCACACGGCATCTCAGACATATGCTAAAGGCCACTGGATTGAAGACCCTGCTCAGCCTCCCCACTGTCCTCCCCTGCAATAGGCCAAATATTAGGTCCGACCTGATACTTGAGTTTCTGAATGCTAATTCCAGTCTGGGCAAAGGACCCTTCAAGTCCTTCTTTACCATGATCCCAGGAATGAAGGGTTTGTCATATAAGGAGTTATTGAGGAGTCTGGGTCTATACTCGGAGTTAAGAAGGAAGAGGGGGGTTCTATTTGAAACTTATCAGAATATTGAGAAGCCTAAATAAAAAGTGGACACGGAGCAAATGTTTTCACTAGCGAGAGAGACTAGAACTCGAGGGCACAACCTCAGAGTGAAGGGATGCTTCTTTAAAACTAAGATGAAGAGGAATTTCTTTAGCCAGAGGGTGGTGAACGTGTGAAACTCAATGCCACCGAGGGCTGTGGAAGCCAGATCATTGGATGTACGCCTTTAAGACAGAAATAGATAGGTTCTTGATCAATCAGGAGAATCAAAGGTTACAGGGAGAAGGCGGGAAATGAGAATCCCATCAGCCATAACTGAATGATGGAGCAGACCCGATGGGCCAAATACTCTAATTCTGCTCCTATATCTTATGATCTTTTCCCAGGCAAGGTCTGGAGGAGAAGACATCGTGACAACCCCCAGCTCCATCTGACCTGCAACTCCTATTTATACTCAAAATGCTTGAAGCAATTTAGTCAGCAGTGCTCTGTTTGTTAAAAGCAGTTGTAATTTAATGGCTCTAACCTTTGTAAAAGCTCTCTGACAGGATCTCCTAAAGCAACATAACATCCATAAAGTAACTTCTGCAGTGATGGTGCAAACTGTACTTTGTACTGTCTCCAATATTATAATTTAGACGGGCCTATCATTTTCACTTGTGTACGATAAGCTTTTACACTCAGTGCTTGGAGACATGCAAAACACATTTTGGTTACAATGGTCTTAGTGGTGAGCTAGAATATCTGAGAACTGTGGAAGTTAAGGGGCTGTGGTTATATTCACAGGATTCCTACAATGCAGAGGGAGGCCATTCAGCCCATTGAATCCACACTGATCCCAATCCCACAACGCACATATTTATCCTGCTAATCCCCTGACACTATGGCCAATTTAATCCACACATCTTTGGTCTGTGGGAGGAAACCGGAGAATCTGGAGGAAACCCACGCAGACACAGGGCGAACATGCAAACTCCGCACACAGTAACCCAAGGCCAGAATACAATCCTGGCCACTTGCTCTGTGAGGCAGTGCACTGTGCCAATGTGCCGCCTCTATATTGCCCATATACTGCTTTTAAATGAGGGAAGTTGAGTTCTTGTGTATTTTACAAAATAACATGGATGTAGCTCTGCTCACTAGTTTTTCCTTCACAGTTCAATGTCTGAAGCTCATCGCCATTTTAATTCTTCAAAATTAAACCATTACAGAACCAGAACTCCATGCTTGAAGCCCTCTATTCAGGCATCAACTTTTATTCTAATACTGAGTTAACTCTCAAAGTCATAAGTCGAAGACTGTGGCAAAGGTAAACTTTTCCTCTCATTCTTCTCTACTCATCTGTGGCCTTTAGCACAGCTGACCGCACCATCCTCCTTCAAAACCTCCCTTGGTCATCCAGATGGGTGAGACTGCTCTTACCTGGTTCCATTTTTATCTAATTATACCCACAGAATCATTTGCAATGCTTCTATTTCTGCTCCCACACTATTAGCTCTGGTGTGTCTCCCACAGAATCAATCCTCGGTCCCTCCTACTTCTAGTCCATATGCTGACCCTTTGTCAGAATGTACAACTCCAGTCTTCACACGTATGTTGATAGCATCCAGCTCTACTCCACCACCAGCACTTTTGGCCCCTTCCACAGTTGCTAGATCAGACTGTTTGCCCAATATCCTGCATCGGATGAGCAGAAATTTCCTGTTAAACATTAGGAAGATGGAAGCCATTGTCTTTTGTGTCTGTCGCTAACAGTTCCTTAGCCAGCAATTGCATCCCCCTCCCTGGCAACTAAGACTCAGTAAGAAGACTCACAACACTAAGTTAGAGTCCAACAGGTTTATTTGGTAGCACAAGCCACAAGCTTTCAAAACGCTGCTCCTTCATCAGGTGAGTTCATAAAGTGCATTCATAAGGAGCAGCGTTCTGAAAGCTTGTGACTTGTGCTACCAAATAAACCTGCTAGACTTTAACTTGGTGTTGTGAGATGTCTTACTGTACTTAATTTCAGTCCAACACCAGCATCTCCACATCACAATTGAACCAGATTATTCAGAATCTCCTTATTAAATCTGCCTCTGAGCTAAGTCCCAAATATACATCTACACAGTCGCTAAAAGCACCAGACTAAAAAAATTTAGTATGTCTGCTATGACTCTCACCAACTTTTACAGATGTGCTATAGAAGGCATTCTTTCTGGTTTTATCACAAATTGGAATGGCTCTTGCTTTGCCCAGGACAGAAAGAAACTACAAAGGGTCACAAATCAGCCTCCCATCTATTGACTGTCTACAATTTCTGCTGCCTCAAAAAGCAACCAACATAATTAAGCCAACAGCATCCCAGATGTCCTCCCGTCGGGAAAAAGATACAAAAGTCTGAGGTCAAGACTCAAGAACAGCTTCTTCCTTGCTGCCATCAGACTTTTGAATGGACCTACTTCACACTCAATTAATCTTTCTCTACACCACGACTGACACTACGTTCTGCACTCTCTCCTTTCCTTCCCTATGAACGGTATGCATTTTCTGTATCACATGCAAGAAATAATGCTTTTCATTGTGTATTAATACATGTGATAATAATAAATCAAATCAATTTCCACCTTTGTAACAGTATCCAACTCTGTCCCTGTCTCAGTTAATCTGCTGCTGAAAACTCATCCACATCTTTGTTACCTCTGGGCTTTACTTTTCTCCAAGGAATTGAGAAGGGGCCTCTCGGCAAGGAGTTTTAAAAACAAAATTAATTCTATACTAACTGCAGTAATACAGCTGCTTTTTCCGAGCAAGCCTTCGTACAGGCATGCTAAATGTTGACAGAAGTGAAGAATTATATTGCAAAACAAGCTAAACCATACGCAGGACTTTGTACCATGCTGTGACAGATAAATTTAGAGGGCATACAGGTGGAGTATAAGGTCATGTCTAACACATCCAATATGTTTCTGGTGCCAGCAGAGTCTACAACATGTAGCAGGACTGGGATGACATCATTTTCTATTCTTGGACAAAGGTGCTTATCGAAGTAATTGCCTGATGGAACACAAAGGGAGGCAATAAATAGGGCCGGGCAGCTCATTCCTGCTGTCTGTACCTGTCACCATGGCATCACCAGCAGCAAGCTAATTAGTCGCACGATCAGATGTTACTGCATTTTCAGAAGCGACACTGAAAATAACTCAGTGACATGGACTGCTTTGTCATCTAAAAGAAGGCAAATTAAACCAGCAGGGCGCACACACAACAGAATATCCCGCAGTCTCAGTCAAGCTGAAAGGGAGCTTGATTGGAGTGAACCAAGGTCTTTTCTGGCTAACACTGGGGGAAGAAGAAAAAGAGTAGTAATTGTTTCAATCTCAAAGGAGGGCCAACATCTTGCAGTTTAAGACTAGGTGCAGTGGCGAGGTCTCCAGTGGCACCTTTCTTGGCAGGCCAGGACAGCAGGACCTTGTGCCAGATTCTCCACTTGGAACCTCATTAATTATGCATAGGCAAGATCCCCTCCAAGTCAACTTGGTGGGCCAGCAGCTGATTGGTCAGCCTGCCACTGGGTTCAAAGGTCCCAGCGCCATTATGAAACAGCAGTCCAGCACATTCATATCATTTCCTCCATCCTTCTTCACTAGATTGGGTTGTTAACACACTGCACAGAGGGAAAAGGCTAGCAACCCCAAGAAGATGCCTGTCCTGTGATTTAACCTCTTTCCCCGAGCCAATCACCTGCTGGGGGCTCATGCCCCACTGGGACCTCTACCCACCGTTTCGTGCACCCCCTTCCTGTATCCCTTTGACCTCCTTATTCATGAGCTTCTCATCCAGCCCTGTCGGGGTCCAGCTTCCTCTCCTCTATTTCCCCTCACCCTATCTTTCACTGGTTGTCTTCCACATCCACCTCCTTGCCCCTCTTCCTGTCCTCATGAGCACCTCCCCCCACACTCCCCCAGTCTTTACCAGGCTACTTCTACGGATGTGGCTGCAGGAAACTACAGGAAATAACCAGAGCTTGAAGTGAGACGTTAGAAGATGAGTCTATAGAGAACAGTTTTTTGAAAAGCACCTTCCACGTCATTTAAAAACTGACCAAAATCCAGTGCCTGTCAAAAATATTAAACATTTACATTCATGATCTTTTGTAAGACAGAGAATATACGGTGCACTCATCTACGGAAAGAGAACAGGAGTGAGAACAGGTTGCTTTGTGCTGACTCACCCACCATTTTACTATTGCTCCCAATACTGACTAGAACAAGGCCTATTGATCTTCAAAATTGCACTGTAGTTGCTTCAGTGCCAGATGTGCACACGTATCAGTTGCACAGCTGCCATTTCACAGACCGAAAGGTCACCTTATCCATTTTCTCAGCTTTTGTCTGTCAAATTGGAATAAAATGGGACTTTGATACGCTCAGCTCAATTTTGCTGAATGAAAGTTATAGTAGCTCACAGAAATAAAACATGTGTGGCTTGGTAACGTTGCAACTTAGGCTGAAGTCAGATTATTAAATTCCTAAATAAGTTAAACATGACTTGCAGAAACTTCTTCCACAACTCTTCCTTGAAGAGACATAGTTTTAAAGAGTCACTTTAAGACAAGCTTCATCACAACAGGGATCGTGATTGATCCTAATGGGCTAACATGTGATATTTGTGGAACAAGTAGCAGCAGACTGGACAGGAACCACACAGGATTGGACAAACAATGCTGCGGTAGCTCGTCTATCCAATACACATTGGCAACATTGCCACCTCTATTTTCATTATTCGAGTTGTCAAGATATCGTGCAGTAATTTTCTGTCATACGGCGAATATCTTGGAGATCCAGTGATGTTTGCCAATGTGTCACACCGAGTCAGGATATTAGGGTTTGAAAATGGTGCCGGCCTTGGAGGGGGAGCAGAGCAGGTTCACAAGAATGATCCCAGGAATGAAGGTTTCATCATATGAGAAGCAGCTGAGGAGTGTTGAGCTGATACTTCACGGGGTTTAAAAGGATGATGCGGGATCTAATTGAAAAAATGAGAATACTGAGAGACTTAGGTAAAAGTGGACATGGACAGGATGTTTCTCCATCAGTGGGAAAGACTTGAACTCGAGGCCTTCTTTAAAACTGAGATGAGAAGGAATTTCTTCAGCCTGAGGGTGGTGAATCTGTGAAGGACAGATCATCGAGTGTCTTTAAGACAGAGATAGATAGGTTCTTGACCAATTAGGGGATCAAGGGTTATAGAGGATATGGGATGAGAATCATATCAACCATGATTGAACGGCAATGCAGATTTGATGGGCTGAATGGCCGAATTCTGCTCCTATATCTTACGGTGCTGCAAGTATTGAACATAAATAGGTTCACGGTTCCACTGAAACAGCAGAGAAAGACATGTTCGGCTGAATGCTGTGCAGTAGCTCCCACTGGACTAATTTCAGGATTTGCAAATGTTTTAATAAAATCAAACTGAAAGTTCCCTTGCATGATTTGAAACGTGCAATCTCTCCCTGCCCAATCTTGATTCCAACTCTGCAAGCTCCTACTTGATATCATACATAAAACATGAAATTACTGCATGCAATACAAAAACCCTGCATTTGTGCCACACTTTGTCATGTAGCAGGCCACTTTACTGTGGCCATCGCTATTCTGCAGACAATGCAGCATCCAGTTGACACACAACAGAATTCCCCAGAAGTCAAAATGAGACGAATGGCCATCTAATCTGTTTTGGAAAATGATGGTTGATCATAACACAGAACTTGACAGAATCCTTGCTGTGCAGAAGACGACCGTTTGGCCCATCAAGTCTGCACCGATTCTTACCCAGGCCCTACAAAGTAAATACTCCACATATTTATCCTGCTGATCCTTTAACCTATACATCTTGGGACATTAAGGGGCAATTTACAATGGCCAATCAATCTAACCTGCACATCTCTGGACAGTGGGAGGAAACAAGAGATATGGGGAGAATGTGCAAACTCCACAGCCACAGTCACCCAAGGCCAGAATTGAACCCAAGTCCCTGGCACTGTGAGGCAGCAGTGTTAACCACTGTGCCATTAGATCTTTTTTCAATCACAAATTGGTCCTATGGAGTCTCAGCTTATCATCTGATCCCAAAGCTGGAACCTTAGACACACAGGCACAGTGCCTAGATCCCAATACAGAATTTGGACCTTCAATCACTTGACTCAAAGACAAAAGTGCTAACAACCAACGCGAATGGGCACATCAATCATAAAAGCACAGACACTTTCCATGCATTTCTATTTACAGGTTTTTGCATGACAAAAGTTCCCATGATAATTATAATAACCGTACTAGCGATGGTTGTCCAGCTCGGTCAGATATACTGACCAATGGACAGGTCTCAGGAGAATGGCACTAGCCACTGGTTAGAAATTTAGCTTTTGTCCCAATGGCAACAGTACAAGAAATGAATTGAGTAATTTTAAAAACTGGTCTTAAAACATTTCATTGGTTTAAAAGAACTCACAGCATAGTTTACTAAACAAAACAAAAGGACAGTTCATTATGGGAGGAGCAGGAGGAACAACTGGAAGTGGAGGAAGGTGATGTTGAACAGAGAGGTACCAAATGAGGGTGGTCACTTTCCTCTTGCTACCCTCTGAGAAGAGACATCAGTCCTCTCCCTCCTGAGTGCCAGTCATCCTACTCTCAGTGATATCCCACTATTCTGCGGTGCAATGAAAGGCTCTGGCACAAACTTGTTCCCTTAGGAGACAACCAGCAGCCTCAGCAATGGTTGCTGGGGGTATGGGAATGAGCTCTCGCCCGCAATCTGCGCCATCTCCATTCCTAACCCCACCAGTTTTCACTGGACAAGAAACCCACCCCCATACAACCCACCAGTTTTCACTGGACAAGAAACCCACTCCCATATAACACACCCCTCACCCCCTTTGCTAGCACGAGGGGCCACAGCTTTAAATTAAGGGGTGATAGTTATAGGACGGATATCAGAGGTAGATTCTTTACCCAAAGGGTGGTTCGGGAGTGGAATGCCCTGCCTGCAGCAGTTCTAGATGCGCCAAGTTTGGTGGCGTTTAAGAGGTTAGTTGATAAGTATATGGAAGAGAAGGGAATGGTTTAATTTGGAGGGGCATTGCTTTTTATATTGGTCGGCGCAACATCAAAGGCTGAAGGGCCTGTTCTGTGCTGTAATGTTCTATGTCCTATATAAATGGAGGGCTGGACCCCAAAAAAATTTGAACTTCTGTCAATTTCCCACCAGATCCAGGTCCTGTTTCCCACCTCAGTGGCTAAACCCCAAAATCTCATCCTATTTCTGTCTGGCAATCCTAGGAATCATCGTCCTGCCTATACCATGAGACATGAGGTCAGGTTTACTTAAAACTGAAACTCTGTCCACACTCCCGTTAGCAGAAGTTAAGTCCTAATCCTGGCACCCTGGTGATAGTACATTCTATTTGGACTCCAGCAGATTCTAAGTGAACGTAATCTTCCAGGATCAACACTCTTGATTGCCCTCGATCACTGTATATAGCAGAGGAAGTTTCATCATCATTTTCAACAACTTGTATAGCATTGTTAAACACCCAACGAGTCTTATGTCTACAATTTTTTTTTGATATTGTTAAATGCAAGGGATAATTAAATTATCTGCTCATTAGTGACTAATTGGGTCCAAGAAAGGCCACAAGGTTAAACCAGGCTTAAGATACATTTGTTTTTGCTGGAAGAAACTGCTTCATTAACGAGAAGGAGCATGTTACAACCTTCCAACATGAGGTGTAGCAAGAATTGACCTGCTGAATATGCCCAGTGCACCAGAGTAAATTATTCCCCTGCGCATAGTGTTTAGCAAGGTGGATAAAACACCATGTAGTACAAAGATCAACATTAGGCTAAAAATTCCAGGTTTGATCTCTTGTTATTCTCCGGTTTGTCTTGTTCAGAAATGCCAGCGACCTATAGCCAGGCTGCTGTCATTGGCCTTGGCAATGCTGAACAGATGAATGAATCGACAGCATTAACCTGTCCTGCTCATTATCCAGAAACAACTGTAGAGAGTGCACAAGCATCGTGGATATTGAGTGTTGCCATGACTAGTCTGACTGGTATCAAAATGGGTGTCCAATTAAAACATCAACACCCCATCACTGATCACACATTTGATCTCACCACTCTCTGACATATGCACACACACCCACCCCCTTCCTTCAAATGCATCAATATCATATGTTAATCTAAATAGACTCTCAAGAGGTCACTTGACTGTTTCTCACAGGCACAGGACTCCCAATAATAACTTACCTGCATGGCCTGTACCAGATCGGACTGAATGTCAAGGTCGGACTGTGATGGGGTAAGATGAAAAAAATGGCAGTGCAAAAAAGCAGAAGGGTAAAGTAACCAGCGAGATGTGATTGGCAGAGACAAACCCTCACACTACCACCAGAAAGATATTGGGCAGGAAGTCATGAAGTAAAGGATGGGAAGAAACAGTCAAATGAAAACAGAGCATCACATGATTATTTTGCTGTGTTCCATAAGGGGTTAAGCAGGGTCACATTGAACAGACAGTTTGTAAATTGCCAGACTATGGCCATTGTAACAATAACTGTTAGAAACATCACTATCAGTCCAGCTGGTTATACAAGCACTCAATTGTGGAAAAAGTTATAAAATTTATACTTTTTTTAAATTCAATATCTACCTTGATTAGAGATCAGTAATCTTATTAATAATTAGGATCCACTTCATTAGATGGCTCGATCTCCATTAAATCTAACTTGAAATCCTGTTACAGGCTATGCCAGGATTTGAGCATCAGCAGACCACTCCCGATATATGCATGCACACCCTCCCTACAGTGCATCAATATCACATAATAATCTAACTAAACTCTCAAGAGGTCAGTTGACTGTTTCTCATAGGAAGAAGTACTTTCACTATGTTTACCCCAATCCAATGCCAGCATCTCCACATCAAGAATTTCTCACAAGCACAGGACTCCTGATAATGATTTATCTGCATGGCCTGTATCAGATAGGACTGAGTATCAAGGGCGATAAAGACATGGATCAGCATCCGTTTACATTACAAATAAGCAGTTATCACAGAGCTGCTGAAGACAAACAGAAGTAACCATCCATTCTACACATGTACAAAGGATATTCTGCCCTATGGGTATAAATATGGCAATGTACAACTGCTATTGATCTTATCATTGAGCAAGCAGCCTTAAGCACTCATTAGTCTTCTGACCTGCACGTTACTCTAGCTGCACCTCACAGTCAACATATGGTACAACTGTTTTATCCAGTGCAATAAATCATCTTCGCAATGCAAATTGGCATTTACACCTACGCCAGTGACTCTGAAATCTACAATACATCATGGTTAGGCCACGTACTGTGACACACACCTACTCCAGTTCTTTCTGTAACCTATAGATCACCATCATATCTATTCAGTAGCAAGGTCATTATTGGAAGCAAATCCTGACGCTAAAATATACATGATGTGGAGATGCCAGCGTTGGACTGGGGTACTTCTTACTGAAATATACTGCAGGTGAACAGTCAAACTCAAAGCATTGCCTTGGTTTTCTCACCCCGCAGCTGCTGCCAGACCTGCTGAGTGTTTCTGCCATTCTCTGTTTTTGTGACAAAAATATACTCTTTGTTGATCTTACATTGAACCAGCAGTTTATCAATTAAATCCAAAATTGAACTCAGATGCCATGTCATTTTTCTGTAGGCAGCAATTTTAACCTCACCCCTGGGAAACACAAAATTGGAATCATCGCTGGTTTTACTTATTATCCGATTTTATTCCCCAGTACTGTCTCAATGGTCTACCACCTAGTCCTGTAGGATTCCTGCTGGACAAATTAGACTCAAATTATATCACTTTCCACACCTCCTTTGCCGCCTTCCTTTCTTTTCCTTTCCCTCCCCCCGCATCCCTCCCCCCCGCCACTCCCCCCCCCCCAAACCTCACGAGAGATTCAGATTTGTTTCTGATTTGAAACCATCTCTCTGTAGCCTCTCTAATTCAAATCCAGGGAGAGCAACTATCTGTCTTGGGGTTTTGTGCTACTGGTCCAGGCTCTCTTATATCAGCTTCAGAATGCTATATAACCAAGATCTTGAGGCTTGTCAGAGAATTAGGGAGCACAATCATTAGCTTGAACATGGAAAACCCACTTTTTATGGTTTCCAGGAATCTGAACATCCAGAGTAAGAGCAGCTTTACAGGAAGTTTTGAGGGTTTACTTGTCACAGTGCTCCTCCCTCTATTACTGACCTAGATGGGATAAACATATTACACATGCTTAGAACAATCCAAATCCTGACATGACCAAGTTTGAATGTGGACTCATGCTTGGCCTCCCGCAGTTAGGTCTTTGCATGATATTACACCTATGACAATTTCGAACGCATGAACTAAATACTGCTCACACTAACCCATCAGTCACACCCTCTGCCTCAATAAACTTCAATATTCTATTTTGATTTCCACTGAGAGCACCCAAAACTATAACCTCAGAGAAACTCCCATTCTTTAAACCATGATTCTAAGTTCTAATTAAATGATTACAAGAACAAAAACAGAAAATGATGAAAAATCTCAGGAGGAATGACAGCACCTGTGAAGAGAGAATAGAGCTAACATATTGAGTCAGGCTGACCCTTTGTCAAAGACTAAGCAGTGACACTTTTCAACATTGCATTTATATGTTTGTTAGATTTGGGTCTACAACAATAACTTTTTATGTCAGAATCTTGGAAGTCAAGACCTTGCAACATCTACTTGTTTGCAGGACAGTTTCCAAAACTAACTCAGCTGATAAGTAAGAACTCACGCAATATCAGGTTAATGTTTGTGAACCCAACCCTCCACTCGCCTGAAGAAGAAGCAGCACTCCTGTTGGTTGCTGCTCCTTCATCAGGCGAGTGGAGAGTTGGGTTTACAAACATGGTATGGATTTAACGTGGTGTTGAGAGACTTCTTACTGAGCCCACCCCAATCCAACACTGGCATCTCCACATCTCTAAGTACCAGCAAAAATATGGGAATTAAAATATTGTAAATTCCTGATAAACACAATACTCCAGCTGAGGCCTAATCTCAGCTGCCACACTTCAAAAATGATGTTTTGGTCTCAGGAAAGGAGCAAGGAAGGTTTATCAAGAGATCAGCACATAAGAATTTTAGTTGAGTAGAGAGATTGTATTGTTCTCCTCAAAAGTGAAGAAGGTTAGACACTTATATAACAGAGCTGTTCAAAATTGTGAAGAGGGTTTGAGAGGGTGAAACCGTTTCCATTGACAGATGATGCAGCTTTCAAATAACTGGCAAAAGAACTGGGGGTGGGTGGAAGGGAATTATGATGGGCATATTTCCCATCCCACCCGCCATGAAAATCATTGCGGGAAGGACATGGGCCATGCAGAGGTGTGCTGACCTCGGACAGGATTTTCTAGCCCTAGGCCGGAAAATCCCTGTCTGCAGGGTATTTGGATAAGACAGCGAGTTGCTCCGACCTGGAATGCAATGTCTAAAAGGATGGCGGAAGCAGGTTTGGTATTAATTGTCAAATGCAAATTGGATAAAGACATGAAAGATTTGACAATAACTGTTATGGGGAAAGAACAGGGGTATGGGAATAATTGGATAGCCTTTTCAAAGAGCCAAGCCAGGAGTGAAGGACTGAATGGCCTCCTTCTGTATTTTAAGACATGATTTATGATTTTTGTACATTGAGTAAAACATTGAATTTTATTTGGAATGCAAAATGCCAGTGTTATTGCATATCCAGTAAACTATATGCTGCTAATCATTTGGACCATTAAACAAGAGAGTTTTCGCTCTAATGAACCCTCTACATATTTATGAGAGACATTTACTGAAGATTCTTTGCGTCTCAACTAAGAAATGATCATCATCAGATCTGCAAAGAGAAAAGCTACACCAAACTCTCCACGTGGGTTGCCTTGAACAACAGCAGAAAGGCCCACATTAGGCCTGTTTACAGATGTTTACTGGAGTAAAGCTTTACATCAGTTAAACCACAGCACTTAACGCTGACATCACTGGACTGTTCCTTCATTCGAAAACAGGTTCTATAAATCTCTGCTTGCTGCCAACTGGAATCTGAACAGATTTGAACTAATCCCTTATCATCAGGTATCAGCGAGTACGGAGAGGACAGGCTGCAAAAGGGATGACTTGTGAAAAACAACCCCGGAGCGACTGATGGAGGAGGACTGTACCTCCGACCTGCACTTCCATTAACACTGATTCCCTGCACCATGAAACTCAAGACTGTCACAATCACAGCCAGGTTGCAAGCTGCCATGTCAGTTGTAATTTATCTCCTGCAGTGAGTGAACATCCTCCCCTACAGGCACTGCACACCCCAGTTCTTTGTTGCTACATTTTTTTCCTCCTGCCCCCACAAGACCATAAAATTTGTGCTGCTTTCAAACAACTGTTTTCAGTCACTGTCATGTCATAAGTGGTAGGGAAGGAGGGTCATCAGAGAGGAAGGAGGCGCCGACAATGTGAATTTGACAGTACCAGGGCAGACTCAAGAGAGAGAGGCACGCTGGGCTGAGAGCAGGGCAGGATTGCGCAACAGAAGCATTCAAGTCGTACCAGCAACAACGTACTGAAGGTGGCTGTTTACGTGGCACAATATGACAAAATCAGATGTTTTCTGGTTTAATCTGTGGCCTAATCAGAGCGTGTACGTGGCACTGGGCCACAAGAGGGAAAATAAATCAGCTAGAGTTCCTGATCTTCCTGTGGCCCAATGGAAAAATGAACATGTGAAAACCCAGCCCTCCTTCACCATTCCCTCGCTGGCAGCTGCCCCAGAGCAATCTTGCAGCATGTTTGGCACCCCTCAGTTCGCCCTCCAAAAATACGAGAGCCTTGTTGCTGCTAGAATGTGCTGCTGACCAACATTCCACTGGTCAGTCACCCAGATCCAATCCATGGCCTCTTGTGTTTACTGCTGATGTCTTGTATACTTAGCTGCACTCTGAATGCAGTTCCAAATCAAGATCACAAATTTTAAAGATTATTTGTTAGTCTCACAAGTAGGCTTACGTTAACACTACAATGAAGTTACTGTAAAAATCCCTTAGTTGCCACACTCTGGCTGCCGTTCAGGTACACTGAGGGAGAATTTAGCATGGCCTAACCAGCATGTACTGGGAAAGCGAAGCACCAGAAGGAAACTCACGCAGACACGGCGAGAATGTGGAGACTCTGCACAGACAGTGAACCAAGCCAGGCATCAAACCCAGGTCTGAGGTTTCAAATCAGAATTTTAGACACTTACTGCACAAAGCTTTTGCCCAGTGGCCCAATTTTGCTGTAATAAAAATGGTGAAGCCATCAACACTCGCCAAAAACTGGAGAGTGACATCCACACACACGCAATTAATACAAATCCAGAAAATGATGTCAGAAACAACTTATTCTTCTACAGATACACTGCTGTGGCCCTTGCCAATGATGTCAGCACTGAAATCACTTGCAAACCTGGGGTGACTATCTAATAGTTCCACACTATATGGGGCCAGGGACCCCAGCTCAATTCTAGCCTTGTCTGTGTGGAGTTTGCACATTCTCCCTGGGTTTCCTCCGGGTGCTCCAGTTTCCCATCACAATCCATAAGCTTGTAGGTTAGATGGATTGGCTGTGCTAGATTGTCTGTTAGTGTCCAAAGATGTGTAGGTTAGGGGGATTAGTGAGGTAAATATGTGGGATTGCAGAAAGAGTGCAGAGATGGGTTGGGGTAAGATGTTCCATCAGACAGCGTGAGACTCGATGAGCCAAATGGCTTCTTCGCTGCTGCAGTGATTCTATGAAAAACATACATTGGTATTGTGACATTAATTTTACAAATATGGAGTCTTGTTCACTCAGGAAAAAAATTTAGTTTTTTTTATGTTAAGTATTTAAAAATAGCTTTGTGATTTATTCTCTTATCTGTCTCCTTTAGCCCCATCTGGATCTCGTGTACACAATTTAAATGTAGTTTGCATTTCCTGTATTTTATATCATGGGTTGCATTTGTTCTAGCAGTTAGGATCTTCAATCTAATTGGTTGAAAAACTCTGGTGTTGTTTGCCACACTGACAGATGCCACAAGTCTCTGTAGCAGGATGCGTGAGTGGAGGGGTAGGGGGCTTAAAACATTCTACTGTCAAACCTGCCAAAAAGGTCTCAGGGCAACTGCAAAACACAGGAACTGTACAAGCCGAAATTTTGCCACCGAGGGCAAAATGTGGGCCATAACTACATGAAGTCAAGCAAAGCGTGAGCCTCAGCAAATGGGGCTTCCTAAATACAGGTTTATATAGTGTCTGATAACATCTCTTCAAAATAGGGGTGGCACAGTGATTAGCACTGCTACCTCAGTGCCAGGGACCCAGGTTGGATCACTGTGTAGAGTCTGCACATTCTCCCCGTGCCTGCATGGGTTTCCCCTGGATGCTCTGGTTTCCTCCCACAGTCTGAAAGCTGTGCTAGTTAGGTGCATTGGCCACGCTAAATTCTCCCTCAGTGTACCTGAACAGGCATAGGAGAGTGGTGACAAGGGGACTTTCACAGTAACTTCATTGCAGTGATACTAATAAATAAACTAAAAAAATCTGAAATTTTCACAGTGCAATTAACTAACTTTTATGTCTCTAAATGGATAATAATTCAGTTTATATCTCTAGGCAGAAAGTAAAGCCTGTATTTTGGTGTGTAGACTGTCAATATTCATTCCAATATTTCAAACAACTTTAATGCCCATAGCACTGATATAAAGAACACAATTCTTCTATTTAAATGGTATTGTTTCCTTCAGCATTTCTTGCTGCAGTGTATGGGATAATTCCCACCCCTCCAAGGTTGGCAGATAATTGCAACTGTTGAGCAGTTTTGATTTGTGATCCATTTTAAATACATTCTGGTTGTGGCAACAAAATTTAGTCTCATCATTGTTTTGTCTGGAAGGATTCATTTGAACTTCCTGTTTCATCTAAAATAAAAACTTTCTCACCAAATGCTGAACGGAAATCTCTGAGTGGGCCTCAAAACTAACAGGATTAAATCAGGCCGAGAACCAATCTCCTGCCACAGATTTAGTGAATGTGGGAGTAGAATTAATCCATGGTCTGCTAAAATCATAGAATCATTGAATTCACACAATGCAGAATGAAGCTATTCAGTCCATCGAGCCTGCTCTGACAACAATCTCATCCAAGCCCTATCCGTGTAACCCCACATATTTACCCTGCAAACCACATGCAAATTTGCATGGCCAATCAACCTAACCCACACATCTTTGGAACATATTGCAAAAAGAAAATTATATAACTTATGCACTTTTTGATAATTATGGAATTATCACTGCAAACTCTATAAATCCCTTTCCCCTCTAATGAAGAAAAGGAAGTACCTCACACAGTGCCCCACCCAAAATACATCCCTCAAATCGACAACACTAAAATCGTCATTAACCTATTGAACTTTATGGGTAATACTGGTACTGTATTTTTAACGGATAGGCTTGCAGTCCACAAAAGGTACAGAGCTTTATTGGAAAGGCATTTACTCTGCAAGCTGTTAAGATAGACTGCCCTTCGCCTTTACAAACGGCCAATAACATCATTAATACGTCATGTGATTAGATCTTAAAAGTGACCTTGTTCCAACTAAGAACAAACATAAATACACAACATCTAGTGCACAGACTAGGCTGTCATGTTCTCCACAAGAGTAGCTACACTTTGAAAGTACCCCCTTAACTGTAGAGCACTATGGACTATCCCCTGCTCATGAGACACACAATGGGGTGAATCTTCTTGTTCCACCCGTCACAAGAATCAGAGTGGGCGAAGGGGCAGACCATGGAAAGATTCTTTGGCCTCAGATGGGATTTTCCAGTTTCGGAGCGAAGTTTCTCTGCTGAAGTCGTGATAACTGTCACAAAAACACCTGTCTAGAAAAGTGAGTACACTTTCTGTACTATGTTGGCAGCCTTGGTGGTTTTTAAATCACAGGTAATTATGAGCTACTGGTTCTGCTCTCAACAGTAAACACAAAGTGTCGATACCATATCATTACAAACAACATTAATTAAAAGGAGAGCCAGTAGGTGCTGATTTATAACACAGATGTTCTGTTTCAATAGAATTGATTCTTTCAGCATTTTCTGTCTACAACTCTGCAGGATTGTTTTGTCAAGGTCAAAAGTTAATTACAAAAGTCTCCAGAGCTTCGAGTTTGGATGCAGTGGTGCACTGCCTAGCCTTCACGTGTGTTGTAACATATTGGACAATCGGCATTGCCTGCATTTTATCTTCTGTATCCAGTATTACTATGAAGGCTGACTGAAATAATGGTGAGAGTTGCAATCTCTCGCAGAGAGTGTCTCCCAGGTCTTAAGTCATTGGTTTAATAGATTGGATCGCATCCAACATTGACTGGAATCAGGCCTCTGAAACACCATGTATTCAGAGTGCCTGGATCCCTCCATCCAATCAGAGCTGGTGGCTTACACACACTACCCTCACGGTCAGCTTCAAGCCAGCACCAATTTGGATGCCGTACTTGTGTAACCTGGCAGAGAACTCAAGAACTGCAAAATCCAAAAGCCACATTTCCTCTCTCTACCACCTGCTGCAACCCCCTGCTACAACCAGCTGCGACCTTCCCATTTGCCCCACACCTTCAATTCATAACCAACATCAAGTTCTGATAATGGCACAGAAGCTGGTAGAACTGGAGTTGAATCTACCACCTGCTACCAAAGCCTGTTCGTAAGTCAAGTGGTGACGCTTCAGTATCACCCTGCTTTCATTAAAAGAAACATTTCTTGCAATGGTGCATGGAATGAGATGCAAATGTGGATTCTTAATTGAACTTGCAGTGTTATAAACTCTCTATATTGCAGAAGAGACCATTTGGCCTATTAAGTCTGCACTGAATCTCTGATTATCTCACTCAAGCCCTCTCCGCCACTCTATCGCTGTATCCCCACACACTTTGCATGTCTAATCCATCTAGCCTACACATCTTGAGACACTAAGGGGCAATTTAGCATGGCCAAACAAGCTAACCTGCACATCTTTGGACTGTGGGAGGAAACTCATGCAGACACGGGAAGAACATGCACAGATAGTCAACCAAGGCTGGAATTGAACCCAGATCTCTGGAGCTCTGAGGCAGCAGCACTAACTAATGTGCCACCATGGTCTCCATTATTGATGCAGGGTGAAAAAACACCCAGGTATAGGGACGAGTGATCATAAGTTCTGTCCATAGCGGAGGGCTCAAGTGATTCAAAGTGGGTGATCCATATATTGATCCAGTATCTATCGTTAGAGAGGAAATCCAGTGAACAATAGTTAGAGTTTCAGCAGGATGCAATTACTCATTAGAAAAACTCTATTAACGACTAGCTGCGTTCATTTTGTGTGTGTTGAGTCAGAGGAAACCAAGACAATTGCTGACAAAGAAAACAATAAGAATCTGAAAAACATCTATAAGGCGCTCTCTGATGAAACTGTTGGTAAATTCACTGCACAATAATTTGGCCAGTGTGTGAAGTGGAAATATCAATCACACAGGCCCTTTCTTATTGTGCAGAAATGCCCCCTCCAACAAACAAATACAAATAAAAGCTGCTACCATATACTGGCATTGGTTACCAGTCCCGCATGCTGACCGTTTACCATTCTCAATAACCTGTCTGTTGTTTCCTACTTCCTCATTGTTAGCTGGGTGAGCTATATTTTAGTTCTTTCATTCTGTGAAACTCAGAGCTCCTTGCACCCGCTGTCACCCAGATTCCCCATCCACCCTCCTTCCATTACCCACCAAGACATGTCATTCACTGCAGGCATACTGCTAGGTTTCATTCTCGTCTCTTCTGACTGAAAACTGCTTGCTTATGTCCTTATGTCTTAAGTACAAAGCTGGAATATTTGATTCAGAGATTCGTGGCGTGTCTGGGAGTCTCCCAGAGTTGAAGTCTGATCCCTCATAGATATCATTTTAAATCCAATACTTTCTGCATTCGACAATGTAGAGACACAGGATCTCTCTCACTTCCACATTATGATTCTCGCTGGGAACCAAAAAAAAAACAGGACTTCAACAGTGGCTCATTTTGTACAGAAATCCATATCCCATGGTTCCAGAAATTAGTTCCAGAAACCCCTCCACCTCTTAATATAATCATATGGCTGTGGATGCTGGAATCTCAAACCAAAAGAGAAAATGTTGGAAAACCTCAACAGTTCTGGCAGCATCTGTAAGGAGAGAAAAGAGTTGAAGTTCTGAGTCCAAATGACGCTTTGTCAAAGCTAAAAGGCATAAGAAGTGGGAAGTATTTATTACATAGGGTGAGGTATCCTCTTCCTTCTTTGATTCTGCCTAGAATTTAACTCTGACCAAAACCGGTCCAAAATGTCCCCTCAAAAGTGATTTTTGTTTTGACTGACTGCAAACCTGTGAAGCACTTTGGATGTCGGACAATATGAAAAGTGGTATACAAATGGAAGTTATTGTTACCAGAGCTAGGTGAGCCAGCAGGTCTGATTCTGGGTTGGTGTTGACTTCATTTTCTGCCAGCTGGTGTGGGCATCAGGAAGTTCCAACTGGCCTCATACACTAGGTTAAAGAGGGGCAAAAGCTGCTTCCAGTAACTGCTCAGTAAGAATTTAGCAATACCAATTATTAATCCAACTGATTTATTTGATAGTAAAAAAGCGAGCTTTCAACACTCTTGTGTCTTCCTCAGGCAAGTGCAGTGTTACTGCCCAGTGACCCCTGCTGGAAGATGTGCCAGTGCACTGTAATTATTGGTGAAAACCACAAAAAATTTTTTAAAAATGAGTGAATATATATATTTAAAAATCTTTCCACACAACACAAACAGGTGGAGTTCTGAAGATCAAATACACTCCCATTGGGAAACAATTGCAGTTTAATCTACTGTTTGTCCTTTGGTTTCCCTGATGACCTTTCTCCCAACTCCTCCCTCACGTTTTGACTATCTATGCTGAGGAAGTTCTTCAGATTATCGCTGTTAGTTTGAATGGTATTCCCCTCTCCATTGTCCTTCTATCTTAACAAAGGCACGGCTGCTTTCTCCCGTCACTGAGACCTGACCTCAACATGAATGGCAATGTATTAACTGGCAGGCAAAATGGTCAATGCATTTATCAAAGAATTAAATAACTTAATAAAGTGAGGCTTCTTACCTCTGGGGGTTGTCCTGTGTTTTCATTTCTCTCCAATAATACCAGAAGCTGCTTCAGTTACACTGAATACTAGCTTTCAAAGCTGAGAAGATAACAATCACCTCTGGAACTGTCTTTCCCCATAAAGATGTAGTAGCTAGGATCAACAGGGTGACACAGTGATTAGAAATCATAGCAATCCCACAATTCCGGCATCGGGTGACTGTCTGCGTGAAGGGTGCAGATATCTGCATAGGTTTCCTCCAGGTGCTCCGGTTTCCTTCCACAGTCCAAAGATATGTGGGATTAAGTTGTTTGACCATGGTAAATTGCCTCGGTGTCAGGTGGATTGGCAGGGTAAATACATGGAGTCACGGGGATAAGGTTTGGGTGGGATTGTTGTCAGCAGGGGCGTGATAGGCCGAATGGCCTCCTTCTGCACTGTAGAGATTCCATTCTATCAGCAGAAAATTTCAAAGCTGAGACTGATAAAATTTTGTTAAGTGATTAAGGCAAATGGAATTGAGATAGATACACAGAGTTAAGATACAGATCAGCCAGGATCTAACTGAACAGGAGGATAGCCCCAAGGGACTGAATGGCCTACTCCTGTTCCTCTGTATGTAACCCCCTCTGGGATAAAAGTTCTGGACAAATAGCTCAATCAAGTCCAGGACAGGTTATAATCCCACCTCTGTGACGGTTGAAAATTATTTATTTGTTAAGGCCACCTAATTGCAATCAGCTAGACTATTTCTTTGAAATAGCCTGCCATTTGACTCTAAGCCTAAAACAGGACTATGTAGATATTGGCTCACTTACAAATTATAAAGTAAATACTATAAGAGGGCCAATAATTCTGCTTCCTTCCATTATTTAAGAGATGGTATGTTAGGCTAAAGTTACAGATCAAACAACAAATTACAGGTGACTGACTATCAAGCTGAGACTGCACAAGCACAAAGACAGCCATTTCCTCTACAGAATAAAGCGACTAATTGAAAAGTGTCAACATACGGTTGCTGAGATGTAACTACTATTGAGAAGCCGGCAACATCGGCATCCAATGATTGATCAGTCAGTACGGGCAGTGTTAAGTGTCAGTTTGACTTAGTGCTAGCATTGCTGCTTCTGTGGCAAAAGGTCATGGGCTCAAGCCCAATCACAGATTCCAGGGTACGGCTGCAGGAATGAATAGCAGGCAAGTTCAGCTGGTGTCCTAACCAACACTTATCTCAAAGCCACCATCATAACTGATCAGTTATCTTATCACTGTTTGTGCGCCCTTTCTGTGCTCAAATTGGCTGCTGCGATTCCTGACACCATAACCATGACTACACTCAGAGCTTATTCATTGTTGACACTGTGTTTAGGGGTGTTATTATAACAAGTGTTAGCAATACTAACTTTCTGCAAATTGAAATCTTTTTTCTCAAACACTGTTGAAGTTTATCCCAACAGTTTGAGAACAACTCCATGCCACTTGGGGTGCTTTGTATAGCTTGTAAACCTTAACTAATGATGAAATGTTCATCTATTTTAGTAGATGTACAGACTTACTCATATTTCACAGGTAGTTCCTTATAGGATGAAAAGCCTTGTCAAATATCCATTGCTATCATTGCGAATGGAGGCAGAGAGGACAAGACAGAGGGGAGGAGGCTAAAAAAAATTTTCACTTTTATGGCTCATAACAGAGGAATACGTAGAGGAAGCAGATGGAAAGCTAGCAGAGAGATATCAGCTCCTTTTATGCCCTTGTGAAGTACTGGGAGAGAAATATTTCTAATTATGACAAAAAAGGAAATAAGGCGGGTGTTCATAACTGAACTCTGAAGTTTTATATGGGGATAGTGTTTGAAGCATTAAAAGTATGTGAGCCGTTGAAACATTCCACCTCAGTTTGTGCATGAGTTGCAATTAGAATGAATCTTTTTAAGTCTAAGAGGCTGCATGCTGTTACAGTAATGTTACATATATGTTTGGAATTCCAAAGTGCATAACAGCAGATCACAGTTGTTGCAGCTGCCCAGTGACTGACAGCTGAGGCCGGGTGGGAAATGTAATGTTAAATACAAAGAGCTTCCTTCCCCTGCCCAGAAAACATCGTCTCTCTCTGCTGACAGCCCCATTGATCAGTAGGTTTTGCAATTCTTCACAGCAGCTAGAGGAAGAGTTCACCACTGGAAACCTTGGTACAGTAGGGATGCAGAAAGTATGTTAAAAATGCAAATAAAACATCTTTAGAGGAAAAAAAAAGAGCCCCCGAATAACTCTGCTACTTCTCAAGTTAAAGTTCTCGGTTAAAAATGACTGATGTGTAAAAAGTGTAAATCCTGGGAACGTATTTAGCTGGATGTACTGGCTAACAAGACCAAAAGCTTTGAGAAAGCAGAGGCAGTTAATCAAACATTTTGATGGACAATGCTGAAGATGATACTCTACCCAAAGTGACAGAGAATTCAGAGACCATGGTTTTTTTTGTATAAGTTTCAACTATATTTATCAGCTAACTTGACCAATATGGTGACCATCTAAGGTAGCATCCTCCCTCTTTTATTTCTTTCCCTCCCCCCACCACAATATCTGGCCTAGAGATTACGTGATACATGCTTCGTTAGCAGTGGCATAACAAGCAGTTATCTTGAAGATAGACCAGGCTGTGGGATGCAATCTCCTAAATGCCAGTAAAAATCCCAAAACCCCATGTACCAAAAGGGAAGGTAAATTTTTCGATCACAACACTGGTTAATCTGGTCTTGCCCAACTCTGGTTTCCATCAGTCTTACAATTTGCCAAGGTTTAGATGACTCCAAACTAAAGCCATCAAGATGGGAATAGCTTCATTCAGTGTTCATTTGTTCTTCTACTGTGCTGCATGGATTCCCTCAAACTTGTGCTAAATGGCTTGATTAAAGGCACTTTGATCAACATTTAATGATTGCCTCTTTATTGATGTGCTTGTATAAATGTTACCGATCTAAAGTGACAAAAGTTTGCAAGTTAAAACAGTTGGCAGTAACTTAGGGAGGAATAATTGCTATTAGGTGAGTGTGCTTCAAGTTATCTTCTTTCTCTGGTCTCTAATCCTCTCCATTTGCTGCTAGACAAAATTCCCAGGGCATGAACAGGTGCTCCAGCCACTAGGATACACTCAACTACATTGCAAAGTGATGCACCCTTTCCGATTTATTCCCACTCTATTATAGCCAGTGCTTTGTGTGTTCCATACATTCCATTACATTGGATTCGTGTACAACTTTTACAAAATACAACACTGACTCATGTCCATAATCAGCCATGATTGAATGGCAGAGCAGACTCGATGGGCTGAGTGGCCTAATTCTGCTCCTGTGTCAATTTGGTTCTTCCTATGCAGCATTTAAAGAACATCTATTTCAGTTCCACTATATTTTCTAAATGGCTGAACATTACAGTACCAGCATACAGAACACAAGAACGAACTTGCTACTTTCTTAGGATGAATTAGTGTATTGCAAAGGGATACATCTGTTGAGCTCTCCAGCTGTTCGCTGCAACAGTGTTATTTAAGAACTACAGCTTATAGAGGGAATAAATACAGCTCCTGAATAAGTACAGTTCCTGAATAAATAATCATGGCTTATAGATGGTACTTTGTGTACAAAAACATTTCTACTTGTGACACGGACAAATTTTAGCCCATTTTCCCCTGTCACCGATATGCCCAGATTAGAGTTGGAGCTCAAAGAAGCACAGGGGAGCAAGTCACCTTTGTACAGTAAACACCTTCCAAAAGGGAAGTGATGGCACAGTTTTACTGCTATTCAAAACTGAGATTACAGAAAGCAGCAAATGCAGTGAACCAAAACATTTTTCATTTTATTGGATGTTCAGTTTATTCAATTGCATCATATGTTTCTATTTTATATTGAAAGTCTTATCCATTTACATCTGAAATTTATAACATGCTGGTTTCACCAAATGGAAAATCAGTGTGAAATCAAGCTTTAGAAAAGGGATTCCCATCATGACACACAAATCAAGTACATTAATTAAGGAAATGAAGAAAAAGATTACGAAACGCACACCGGAGCAGTCTTTAATTTTAAACTCCAACTTTATACAAACTAAAGGCAAACATGTTTAACCAGAACAATGGGGATTTCTGAAAGTGCATAGCTTATTTGCGGATGTGCTCCTTAGATGGCGATGTGCTCAGTGAGGTAAAGAATTGACATTCAAAGATGACCTTCCCAGAGAGAGGTCATCTAGAATTGGCCAATTCGGGGTCGCCAAATACACAGGAGACCATGCTCTGGGGGCAGCACAGAGACGATGCCAGAAAATGTTCCACAGTATTTAAGGTTATGAACAAAGGCTACAGAAACTTAAGGCCTTCAACCATAAAGAGAGATATCCAGTAGATAACCCTGAGGATTATAAAAGTATTAGATGAGGTAAAGCAATGAAATTAAAATCGAGAGAGATAGTCATACATCTAGATAATGGAGCTGAGACAAAAAAAAATGAATGATTTATTGACCAATTGGATGTTGCAGGTAAGGGGCCTTAATTATTGGAGGGTATAGCACAGAAGAAAGCTATTCACCTCACTGAGTCTATATTGGCTCTTTGGAAGAGAAATCCAGTTTGTCCTGATCCCTACTGTTCTTCCCATATCTGGGCAATTGTCTTTTGAATTTCCTTCCTCCATCCTAGCAGCACTCCAAATCCTAATCAATTCAGCCAGAATTATCCACCGTCTTTGTGAACTGTCTGACAGCAGAAAGGCAGTGTGGTAACAGATCGCTGCAACAGAAGAAATGGAAGCATGCAGAAGCATAGCGACTGGCAATGTCGACCCACAGCACTGGTGGGTTAGCTGCCTGCGTGCTGATCTGACTCTGCAAGTACAGTTCCATATATTGCACATCATCTGGTTACCGTAACTTGCAGATATGGTTTCTGCCCTGGTGACAGCTGCAGTTCCTGATTCTGCTTCTTTGATCTATGTCTTCAATGCTGAAAGCCTGGGGAGGTGTTTGAAACATAAACCCTATAATTTACAGAAAAAGGGTTATTAAAGCTTAGTACTTGTTCACTTTAAGAACTCCCTCTTCAACTTGGGATAATGCTGCTGGCCTTTTAATTGTCTCTTTTCAGTAGGTACTGTTCTGGGCTCTGTGGTGCAATGGCCAGCACTCTGAATCCAGCTATCCAAGTTCAAATCTTGATGGATCCTTGTATCTGGGTGGCACAGTAGCTGTCTCAATGCCAAGATCCCAGATTCAATTCCACACTCAGGTCACCGTCTGTGTGCAGCTTGCAGCTTCTCCCCAGATCTGCGTGGGTTTCCTCCGGGTGCTCTGGTTTCCTCCCACACTCTAAAGATGCGTGGATTAGGTTGATTAGTCATGCTAAATTGACCCTAATGTCAGGGAGACCAGCAGTATAAATGCTTGGGGTTACAGGAATAGGACCTGGATGGGACTGTGATTGGTACAGGGCTGAATGGCCTACTTCTGTACTTGGAGGGATTCTATGATGATAGATGCTGAGGCCAAATGTATCATTCAAAACATCACACCGGGTGAGATCAGCTAACTGGATTTGAAGTCGGGATCTCCATGTCCTGTACAGTTCAGGACCACACCTGCCAATGCAGTTATCTAGTGCAACAAGCCTATACACTGTCCTAACATCAACCTGAGCTTGTGCTTTGGGTCAGGTAAAAAGTTAAACATGTCAACTAGACTAAAGCTTAACATGTCATTTCATCGTCTTTCAGATTGTATTCTAACCAGAGATGCCGTCTGCCCTCCTAGGTGGAGGTAAAAAAATCCCATAATCTGAAGACAAACAGGAATATCCAGGATACAAAGATCCTGACTTCAAACCCAGTTAGCTGATTTCACCAGTGTTACAGTTTGGATAACACAATTAGCCTCAGCATCTATCAAAGAATCCCTTCAGTACAGGAGGAGGCCATTCAGCCCATCAAATCTATAACGACCACAATCCCGCCCAGGCCCTATTCTCGCAGTGTCCTGGTCAACATTTATCCCTCTACCAAAAACAATTGAATTGGAGATTCATCCTAAGGCTGTGTGTGGGACCTTGCTGTGCATATAATGTCCCCATATTTGCCCACAGTGATTACATTACTAAGAGAATATGAGCAATTCTTAGGATATAAATCCTCCTTTCACTGGTTCAAGAAAGCCTTTCACATTTTCCCAATACACCAAGCTGGTAAATAACCTTTTGCATGTAGATACAAGCACATCCACAGCATGCTTACAATTATTTAAACCAAATATTTACTGCCTTCATTATGATATTCAGAAGAACGATTTCAGAAGGGAATCTGCTTTAGCACAGTGTCAAATTACTTGGATCATTTAGACATCAATCTTAACCAAAGGGCTGAAGCCTGGCTGGGGAAAGCCACCCAATGGATTGTTGCAGCTCAGGAAATTTCCCAGGGACAGACTGGAAAGTGGGTTGCCTCCACTTCCACACCACACAGGAAGGCTGGTGATATACACAGAGCTCCAATTAGGACAGTTCCAACATTATGGAGTCAGAGTGGGGACCACTCCACCCCCGTCATCAGGAAAAGGCCACATCTATAACTCAAACACTTCACCCGAGAGGATTCCCCCCAACCCCGCCACTACAGGGCCAGCTTGGTGCCTCGGTAACTTTTGTTTAGATTTATATATCCAGAAGTGCCATCTCCTTCTCCTACCCTGCCTCAGCAGTGCCTACATCTCATTGTGAGGTTGCCAAGGTTTCAGAGCTGCTGACATCAATAGGAGCCTGCCCAACGTCCCTAATAGGATGATGAGCATAGAGGCAGCCTACTGGAAGCTGTTCAATCAGTCTCCATCCCAGCCCCAAAGATTATGCTCCAAGAATTTGTCCAAAAAAGCTTGCTCTCCCATCAAATCAACAGTACAGCCTTCATTAAAATTTCAACTTTACATTAGTCTCACAGTCCTCACTCTCTTTACTGGAGGTCAGTGATAACGAGTTAATGTTAAGCATACAGAATAATAAAGTAACATGACTCACACTTCTACAATACCAGAGTAACTGATTAATCCACATCATAAAGCGTTTACGCAACATTCAGATAACATTCCCCAAAATCTTGGCAGCATTTTGAAGGCAGCAAAGGTCACAAACTTTGGATTTGTTCGTCTCAGTGCCTTGAAGCTGCCCAAATAACTGATCATCTTCAAATTCAAGTACCTCCAGATTTTCAAACTCTTTCTCAGTTCCACGAGTGAGAAGCAGATTCCTAACAAGATGGTATTTCACAGGCTGTGGCCTCCTTTCCCCATCTCTTGGCATACACAATTAAAAATCTGTCACTTAGTACTTTTGGCTTTGTTTTGATGACTCTAATATAACCCAACTAAATGACATCTTGGGGAACAATGTTAATGTTAAGCTCACAACACTGTTCCCAAAAAAGAGTGGCATAGCTCATGCACCATCTAGTGCTAGCTTGTCTCTTGCTGAACTCCAAAACAGAACCCTGCAAAAAAGCATAATTTGCCAGTCACACTGCATTATCCAGAGAGGGTTTGTAAAAGCTATATACTCGGGAAACAGAACAAACAGTTTGGGATTTGAAAGGGACCTTTTTATAAAAAAAAAAGAGGTATTCATTTGAAAATTGAAAATACAGTATTGAGTAAATTTTGCATTGAACTAAATATCTCCATCTCATGTTGTGCGCCTGAATGTTTACATTTAAAACATATGTCTGTCCCACACACGGAGGGCCAAGTAACATATGTTACAGTTTTGCACATTCCAGTGCATGTTTCCAGCTGCAACCCTGGGAAAGAGCAAGTGAAGCTAAGGAGATTAAGGCCTCTACCTGACTGTCCAGATTCTGCAAACTGCCTAGGCTGAGTTCATTTCTTCTCTTGCACCCTGACTGTAGCAAGCCAGCACAATCCTGGCAATTGGGCAGCCAGTGCCAATGCCACAGGAGAACGTTGGCACTCTGCCCCAGAGGGTGAAACATGATTCCAAATGGATTTCAGATTATCAGGTATTGAACTATGGACCCGATTACAAAACTAAAGGCTGTCCTTCCATTGGATCATTGCTGTGTATGTCAATATAGGGAATGTTCACCATTATAAACCAAAGCAAGAGATTCCCCCACACCCCCAATCAAATGCTGTTTCCAGATGATAACAGTTTGAAAATAGTCTGCCTACCGTTATCCTTTTCTCCACAGGAAGTGACAAATACTGTTTTGCTGCAAATAATTAAATAAGACAAGTACCTATATTCCTAAAAGTGACTGAGTATACACGAACGTATTAACAGGCAAGCTGCAGTTACTCAATGCCTGATCAAAGGCCTGAACTTTAACAATGCATCACCAAAGGTCAAAGTCCTCAGCATGTGGTTGACTGCATGCAGCACACATTGTGCAACATTCAGTTAAATAAAAAGCTGCTTCCCCATGAGCTTCCAATCACACCCCAGAGAGAGAGAGAGAGAGAGCGCACACAGCCCAAGAAGTGAAAATGGCATCATTTCATCAACTGGTTATGGTACCTCACATCTGTAGTTGAATATCCCACTGACATAATGATGGAAGGGTTAAGAGTTCTACAATTGTCTGTATCAAAATGCAGCCTCAAAAATGGAGACACCAAGCAGTAAAAATGTTTTATCTTTCTAGCAATAGTGAGGCCGCTTTCATCAAATAAATTTCATCAAAGCATCCCGTGTTTCCATTGTGACAGATCAATGATTAAAACACACTGTATGGCAAGCCAGAGACACACCAAATGCCCCAGCTTTGCACCTGGGTCTGCACTTAATGAATCATTCAGAGTCAGGGCAGATGTGAGCTGCTACACTTACATCCCAATGGGATGGATGCTGGGATCCAGTGGGGCAGTGATTTGCTCTCTCTAAATGCTATCCAGTGAATACATTGAGTGTAGACATTGGCCAGGGCAGCATCAAAGTCTACTTTGATGATCTGCACAGTCATCAGCAGTTGCAAAGGTTTGTTTGGCATCTCACTAAAAAAAAACTTGTGAATTGCATGTTTAAACATAAACCATTTATTGTTCACCCATAACTAAGTGCATATCTCAGGTACTGCCTTGCATGGTGCTGCCTCCATAATGGCTCCTTTCAGACCGTATCATGTGACTCTCATCCTGTGGGCAATACTGTTCCCCACCCTTTCTTAGTGGAACATCCTTATACTACACAGTCATTCTGCTATTGCTTAAACGTATATATAGCACCAGCTCTCACTATCGAGGCTCGTGAATAAATGAGATAACAAGGTGACTGCATCCGTAGTAAATGCACTCACAATCAGCCAACACTTTCAAAAAGAGGGAAGAAAATTCAGGAATAGACTTTTCCTTTCTAATTATTAGCTTTAAAGTGAACTGATTCTTTGCACCCTGAACTGAAGGGAAGACATGGCCAGCAAAAAACCCCTGTGAGCACATCCCCGCACAAAATAGCAACTGTGGGACACCAGTCACAACCCCAAGTTGCACTTGTGTCTCTCCACTTGCCCCTGAACACTGCACACCCTGGAGGGTGCTGGGTTGGCTGAGCGCTCCCTTCCAAACTCTCCCTCAGAGATGAAGATCCAGGTTCACAGTTATATGTAGGGCTGTTGTAAATGGCATCTTTTTTTTTTTAAGAGCAACACAGCTCGGGAAACAGGCCCTTCGGCCCAACGAGCCCGCGCCGCCGTCATAACTATATTGTAGCAATTCCATTATCCTATTATAGATTTAGGTTATTCCTAATATGGAAGACTCTCACTATAGGGACAATTTGTTTCCCAATCAGCCTAAGAGAGAATTTTTGGGTTGTGGGAGGAAACCGGAGTGCCCGGAGAAAACCCACGCAACCACGGGGAGAACGCGCAAACTCCCGCAGACACCGGCCCAATTCCAAGTGTCGGCACAGCTACAGCGATAGTCACTGAGCTGTCATGGTGCCCTTCAGATGGTCCAGATAAAGCACTCATTTACGACATGAAGCACCAGGCAACCCATGAATCAACATCCAAGAGCTGTCCTCGCACCACCTGCCGAATGCATGCTCTTTGTTGGTCAAGTGTGGACCGAATTACCTGTGGAAAAAAAGCTGTAGTTAAACAGTCCTACTATATCCCTCTATCTGCATACCGCTCATGTGGCTGTCCAAGCGACCCTTAAACAGCCCCAGCGTGCCTGCTCCCACCACCTTACTCGGCAGTGCATTCCACACCCCCACTACCCTTTGTGTGAAAAACTGCCCTCTAATATTCGTCCTATACATAGCCCCCCTCACCCTATGGCCATGAACCCTCGTCCTATCCATTTCTAAAGGCGGAAAAAGTTTACCTCCATTTACTCTATCTATACCCCTTATAATCTTATACATCTCTATGAGATCCCCTCTAAGCCGACGTCTTTCAAGGGAAAACAACCCCAGTCTATCTAATCGTTCCTCATAAGACAGTCCTTCCATACCAGGCAGCATCCTGGTAAACCTCCTCTGCACTCTCTCCAAGGACTCCACATCCTTCCGATAGTACGGCGACCAGAACTGGACGCAGTATTCCAAGTGAGGCCTAACCACCGTTCTATACAACTGCAACATCAAACTCCTACTCTTGTATTCTATACCCTTTTCTATGAAAGCTAACATACTATACACCTTCTTTATCACCTTTTCCACCTGTGAGGACACCTTCAGAGACTTGTGAACCTGCACCCTCAAGTCTCTCTGCGTCTCTATGCTCCGTATAGTTTTACCTTTTATCCTATAACTCTCTTCTACATTTTTCCGGCCAAAATGCATCACCTCGCATTTATCCGGATTAAATTCCATTTGCCATCTATCTGCCCAGTCTACCAACCATCTGCCCAGTCTACCAATCTGTTGAATATCATTTGGGGCTGGGGGAGGAGAGTTGCAGAGAGAGTGCTCTCTAATGACGCAGCACAGTGGTTAGCACTGCTGCCTCACACAGGGACCCAGGTTCAATTCCTGGCTTGGGTCATTATGTGTGGAATTCGCACATTACACCCGTGTATGCATGGGTTTCCTCTGGGTGCTCTAGTTTCCTTCCATGCTGCAAAGATGTGCAGGTTACGAGGATTGACCTTGCTAAATTGCACCTTAGCATCAGGGGGACTAGCGGAGTAAATATATGGGGTCACGGAGATAGGACCTGGGTGGGATCGTTGTCGGAGCAGATGGGCCGAATAATCTCCTTCCGCATTTTAGGAATTCTATGACATACTAATGTATTAAAATTAGCTTTGTGACCTTCCAGCGTGTTTCACCCCACTCAGTCATGGGGCCAGGGAGACTGGAACTTAGAAACTCACTGGTATGAATTACATTCTCTGGATTTTGAGCACACGTCGCCATTCCTACAGATGGAGAGAGTCTGGATGCAAAACTGCCCCGCAGCATCTTTACAAATACTAAGCCAGAAATTTGAGAATGTTGTCAACCAATTTATAAGTCAATAGGTTAAAATCAAAATAATATTGAATAGGTAATCTCGGGATACATTCTGAATGTATTTGACCTTTTACAAACCTCCGAAATTTTAAAATATATTATTGTTCATTTATTTTTCTTCATAACCACCTTTCCCCCCACCCCCAACCGAAAAAACTCATACTTTCCAACTTTTATCTCATTTTTTGTGACTCAACTGAATATTTTCTTCCCTCTTTCTAAAGTTTCTCCAGTATTATTTGTACAGTCATTGACCAGTTTCACAGCCATTGTTGGACAAACTCTGCCTGTATTAAATACAGCGGATGCCTGGGTGGTATAAATAGAGGTGGCACAATCATCCACCATTCCCCACACCAGGGCGCAAAACACTTGGGCCTTTACAGAAGTGACTCAGGGGTTATTTTATTCCTCACTGCAAAAAGGCTTCAGTAAAATGTGCAATGTAATACAATTTATTTTCCAAAATGTAGCTGTGTATTATAAAAGCACTGACCTCATTACTGAGAGGCTGGTGCTGTCAGCTCCTCACTCCAAATCATCAAATTAGCAAGTTAATTTATGAGTCACATTTCAATTCCTGTACTGAATGTACCTCCTTTAAGGTCTATATCAGCTACAACTCTTGGCTACAGGACATGTTCATCTTTTATAAGGAACAGCTTGATAGTAGGCAAAAATAGGCTTCATTCATGCAAGCAAGATAAAGTGTTTGTGTATATTAGTAAGGAGCCAGAGAGAGCTACCTCATGTTGATTACTATTTCTACAGCAGTGTTAGAATCAGTGAGGCATAAAGGCACAACATATAGACATGCCAAGACAGGCAAATGCATCATTTTATTGACCGTTGCTCCTCAAGTGTACAGAATCTCTTTTTGAGCATCCAGGTTTAGGCTGGAGATGTAATCTCCTCATTAAATCCCCTGCATTAAAACAGAATAAAAAGGTGGCCTTTCAGTCAGCAGTGATTTCAGTTACGGTCAGCTTTCCATTAGTCACTGTCCCTTGGGAAGGTATGCTTTTTTTATTTTAAAACCATCAAGAAATCATTCTCACTTGGACAGATTATATGAGGAGGATTTAGAAACATGTGAATAGTCTTAGTCAACCCCTCTGGTTTTCCAGCAACGTTTTGAATGTCAGTCTCCCACAGCTGCTGAACTGTGGGACAAGATTGGAGGTCAGTTAGAACCTGCTTGAAATGCGAGTGGCTTTCCCTGCTTCCCGGTACAAGTGTGTAACAAATAGTGTTTGATAAAGTACCACACAAAAAACTACTCAGTAAGATAAGAGGCCATGATGTTTGGGGGCAGAGTATTAACAGAGGATTGGCTAACTGATAGACAGAAAATTGGGATACAAGGGGTATTTTCGGGGCAGCAACATGTAACTAGTGAGTGCCACAGGGATGAATGCTAGAGCCACAATTATTTACAATACATAGTACTATTGTCAAGTTTTGGATGAGACAATAATAGGTGGGAAGGCAAGCGGCGAAGATGATACAAAGACCATGATTTTCTGGCCCATCGCGCGTGTTGGAGTGGCTTGCGGGGGAGGTCACAGATGAAGATTCTAGCACATTCAGCACCAGTGCAAAACCCCATTGCAATCCTCCCAGCAACTGCAGCCTGACGTAACTTAAAACCACCTAGTCTGTTTGAGGCCAGATTTTCCCTGTTTCCGATCCTTCAGGTCAGAACATTACCAGAATTCATGCTGGCAGGATTTCCCCATCCTTTGCCAAATTCTCTGACCTGCAACAGGAGCATGGCATGAACAGCCAGTAACATTGTGCCTGAAGTAGGGGAAAATTGCAATCTGATGCAGAATCACATCAATTTCTACACCCAAAATTACACTGAGACCAGAATTCTCCAGCCAATCGTGCCCAGTTGTGGCTGCCAGCGAGAACAGAGAATTTGGCACTCAGCCAAAAACAAAACTCCTCAGCTTCAAATTCTTTCTTTTGGTTTTTTTTAATGCCCTGGCAGTAAATGATTTTATTGCTTCTTAGCAGGATGAACAGAAGAAAGATGCCTCTACAGATCTGAAAGACGTGTCAAACTCCTCGGCTCTTTCCCAATCGAGCGTGTGCGTGATTTGTGAAATTGATGCACAACTGCCTCGAGCGATCGTTTTGTCAGCCAGACTCGATGTGATGTGCATCTTTCGGGTGTAAGCACTTTAAACAAGCTGTATATCACAACACCGCATTGCCAGATGTCTGCACTGATTACAAGGTGCAGAAGGAACAACTGCGTGGAATAAATTAGATCCTTCAAGAAACCTCCTACAGTTCAAATCTTCCATTACCATCAAACATCAAGGGAGGCCCTGTTGCCAGGCCTTTCCTTAAGGCATGGGTACACAATATTTTAACATTACCCAACCTAAATCATAAAAGCTTTCAGATCATTATCAAACTGGCCACTTTGAAAGGCAGCATTCATAGACAATCAACATTTGGGGGGACTAAAAAGCTTTATTCAGCTGGGATCGCTATATATTTAAACATGACCAACTCATCCTGAGAGCAGACAACATTGGGATTTTCCCATCACACCCGCCCCAAGGCCGGAAATTCCCACCCGAGGACAACAGACCTCGAAATGCTCTATCAAATTGTCCGCCCTGCCCACACCAAATCCCACAATGGGTGGGGCTGGGAAATTTATCACCCTTGAATGGTTAAAAGGAACAGAGCTCTGTAACAGATCAGTGTAAAAACAAGGCAATGGAAATAACACAAAATTAAAATGCCAACATCCTTAAAACCGCCTGAGAGAGATTACAAATTCCTTTTGTGACTATGGCTCTGTGTTGTTTAAATTGGGACATCTCAGCTCCAGTGTGTCTTATAAGTTCATAGGATAAGGAGCGGAATTAGACCATTCAGCCCATTGTGTCTGCTCTGCCATTTGATCATGGCTGATATGTTAGGGCAGGATTTTCTCCACCTCCCACTGTGTGTTTTGTGCCATGTCAGCAGCCTATCACTGGCCAGTGGCAAGATCATCTGGTCAATGACATTTCCTATTGTATGCATCTCAACCCCTCTCCCCAAAAGCACTGGGAACCCACAGCGGGGGCTCACCATCGGCAGGACTGGAAAATCCCAACTGTGGGTACAGCTGGAAAAGTTCGGCTTCAGCTTTTTTTTCTCCCCCCAGTGTATACTGTCTACGAACAGAAGTTTCCAAAATTCAAACCCACCTCAGTTCAAACTTGATCCAATTCAACACAATAACAATCGGCAAAGCTTAATAGGGACTGTTCCCGTTTCCCCAACACATAACATGAATGCATCTTGACTGCTTTATACAAAGGCACATAGCCACTGACATATGAGTTTTCCCTATAGAATCAACTGTACAGAAAAAGACCATTTGTCCCTTCAAAATCAACGCCAGTGTTGCAGAGCAAACTGGTGGTCCCATTCCCCCACTCTTTTCCCATATGTCTGCAATATATTCCTTCAATATTTATGCAGTTCCCTTTTAAAAGGCAACTATTCAATTTGTTTCAATCACCCTATCAGGTGGGGCAGCACAGTAGCACAGTGGTTAGCACTGCTGCTTCACAGCTCCAAGGACCTGGGTTCAATTCCAGGCTTGGGTCACTCTCTGCATGGAGTTTGCACATTCTCCTCATGTCTACATGGGTTTCCTCTTACCATCCAAAGATGTGCAGGTTAGGTTGCTCGGCCATGCTAAAAATTGCCCCTTAGTGTCCAGAGATGTGTAGGTTAGCGGGATTAGCGGATAAATCTATTGGATAGGGCCTGGGTGAGATTGTGGTCAGTGCAGACTCAATGGGCCAGAATGGCCTCTTTCTGCACTGTACAATTTCTATGTTTCCAGCACGTTCCAAATTCTAACCACTCAATGCATAACAAAAAGTTTTTCCCTCTTGACATCTGTGTTTCTTCTTCCAATCACCTGGCGTCTTAACCACTGTTTAGAAGAAATTGTTTCCAATAATGCTTTTAAAAAAAGCCTCCTATCAAATTTCCTTTTAGCCTTCACTGTTCCATAAAATTCACCCGGTCTTCGTAACTGTAATTCTGGGTCCTGGAGGATTTCTAGCAAATCCCAGTTCCGGAAACTCTTGCAGCTGCCTGCTTTTCAGGGCTGTACGCGAGCATAAACATAACAGCAGAATTAGGCCACGTGGCCCATCGAGTTCACTCCACCATTCAATCATGGCTCATATTTTTCTCATTCCCGTTCTCCGGCCTTTTCCCCAGAACCCCTGATCCCCTTATTAATCAAGAACCTATCTCTGTCTTGAAGACACTCATGCGAATTAAAACCAATATTTCCTTGCTGCTACTCTAGAAATACAAAGTTTGCAACACAACGAGTACAATTACCATTGTACACTAACTGACACAACAGCTTAAGGAAGAAAGCGAAGACCATAGAACACAGAGCCAGTGTGAAACAAGAGTGAGGGAGACCAGAGAGCGCAGTGCCAGTGTGAACTGGGGTTAGTGATACCAGAGAACACACAGAACGTGAAGTAGGAGAGAATAAAAAAAAGTGCCAATGTGCACAATTGTAGGTACTGTTAGCAATCCAATTTACTAACTCATATGTATCTGCAACTGCCTGTATTTTTCCATAAGAAATGAAGACAGATTGGCAATTTTTTTTTAACCATAATCTGGAGATAGTGTTGGGAATGATTACAACACAAATTAAGATAATCCATTGCAATTTGGGTATAACTATATTAGCCAATATTGCAGGCTGTTTTTTGTATTATCAGTTTTTTTGTGGGGGGAAGAGGGGACTGGTTGTGTCAGACTTTATGATTGCCAGTTTTTTGTTAGTTTTCTAAACTGTTTCAATAGCACAGCATGAGAATCTGTCATATAAGTGCATTCAATTGATGGTTCTCCCGACAATTAGGCCTGTGGCCCACAAAGCCCATCTGTTTGGAACAGAACCTGCCTTCCCACATGAAGTCACTAGACTACGAACCCTTTGAAAGATTATGTTGGCCAGCTCTAGAATCACAGAGCACAGGAGGTGGCTGTTTGGCCCATATTGCCCATACCAGCTCTTTACAGCTATCCAATTAGTCCCACCAGCTTGCTCTTTGCAAATGTTTAATTTTCAAGTATAAATCCAGTTAGTACCGAATGGAGGTACGTCTGATCCCCTTTCAAGCAATGCATTCCAGATCATTGAAACTTGATGTATAAAAATATTTCTCATCTCCCCTCTTTGTTCTTTTATTCATTATCTTAAATCCCTTTCCACTAGCCATCGATCTTCCTGCCATGAGGAACAGGTCCTCTTACCAATAGCCCTTATAATTTTGAGCATCTATTAAATCTAGTATGAGTTCATTAGGAACAACTTGAATATACAGTTAGGTATTTTAAACAACTTTTTCCATTACATTAAATACAGGAACAAATGCAGAAACAGTCTGACCGACCCTGACCTTAAAAAGGAATGAAGGAGTTATTACAGAAACAGCATTGCATTTCCCCATTTGTGTGTGACACATCATTAAATGAACCACATCACCAATTATTTCCCATTAGGGCCACGCGCCAGTTCATCAGCTGGTTACTGACTTGAGACCCTTCTGGTTCTGGCTAGGTTTCATGCTCATTTTTTCAGCATTTTCCTTTTATGGGAAAATTAGGGCAGAGTTAAAAGATACTTTCGAAATTTCTAAGATGGGTTGCAGCCTCAGGCGGACGTCCATTCACTTTGACAAAGTCTCACTTGTCATTATCGTTTCTGTCTTCAAGTACATGAGTAATTGCTGACTTTCCACTGATTCTGATGCCTTACCCCAAATTGTCATGTGCTTCTTCACCCGTGTCCTTCCTGTACAGTACTACCACACCTGAAAAGCTGTACCAGTTTGTGCAGATAACGTAAGGTTTATCATCGACAATTGCACAAATTGGTTTCCAAGCAAAGCTGAAGTATCATCATCATGAGGCCTTTTTACAATTCAAATAGTTAAGAGGAATGACGATTAATTTCAACATACTTTTCACTTAAACTTCTATTTCTGGTTTGATTTTTGAACATTAATTGCTGATGACGTCACCAAGGGAAGCTGACTGGTTTAGCGTTACTGGAGTCCAATAGTGAAGGGGAGATGAATTCACTTCAATAATGACAGTCATTATCCCAGGACTGCTTCAACAGCTCTTGCAGTGCCTTAACTCACCTCCCACACACTGTACCTCAGGAAGTCCTCCTAGGCTTTTACTCCTTCACAAATAATGCCATGGAGGCTTATAAGAATTTAATAACACAAGAATATTTTAATAACAGGAAAAGGCCATTAATTCCAAAGTAGTCCCATAGTTTTGAATCCCTTCTCCAATTGTCTCGAACTCATTTACATTGCTCACTTCAGGCATTCCAATGATAACTTATTCCTCAATTCCAGCTGCCTGGACTTCTCTTCATTAAAGTGTCAGTTTTGCTCCAGTAGTAGCACACTTGTCTGAGGCAATAGGTCATGGATTCGGGCCCCACTTCAGTCACGGAGCATATAATCTCAGGGAATGCTGCATGGGATGTTACACCTCTTATCTTGTATATAAAAGAATCCATGGCACCAAAGAAGAGCAGAGAAGTCCTTCCAATGTCCTAACTAGCATTTACCTGATGCGTTTCCAACATTACAATAGTGACTACACTTCCAAAATACATGATTGGCCGTAAAGCATTTTGGCATGTCCAAAGGCTATAAAGGCTACTTTGTAAAAAGAAACAAAAGCATATTACATTGTCCCAGAGAAGTGCCCAAAAACATTTCACAAGCAAAGTAATACACTAATTGTTATGGAGACAAATGTGGCAGCCATTTTGTACACACAGTCGCACAGACAGCAATGAAGGACTTAATGTCGTGTTAGCCGAGTGAGGAATGTTTGCCAGGACATTGACAGAATTCCTCACTAACTCAAGGACAGCATCTCCTCATTCTTAAACAAGATGGCCTTTTATATATAAATTTTCTGCCTTAATGAAAAGTTGAATCAAACTGTACGCCACGTGCCTAACTTTCCACGTTAACATGTGGCATTTGACAATCGCACATTCACCTGAAAATTTGGATGAATTTATCCATTCTGTTCGTTATCTTAAAAGCTCCAACTAGATCAACTCTAACAAAGGGTCATGCAGACTCAAAATGTTGGCTCTATTCTCTCTTTCCACAGATGCTGTCAGACTTGCTGAGATTTTCCAGCATTTTCAGTTTTTGTTTCAGATTGCAGCATCTGCAATATTTTGCTTTTACCTCAAAATATCTTGTTACAAAAGAAAAGATGCACAAACTTTGCCATCCTGGCCTTACTTTAGTTCCTGATACTGGGAATTATTTTCACAGATTTCTGCATCATTAAAAGTGATAGAACCCTATGATGATGAGACAACCAGTGCTGCATATAGTATGGAACATAACCATTAAAATTAAGAGTATTTTAGACTAGTCTGCCCACGTGGGGCACACTTGGGTCCAATAATTGTGTTAACCCCATCCAGTTTTATACCAAAATGTCTCCAATGGATCTGACCAGAGCTGGTTCCATTCCCATTAAACAGATCAAATTCAAATTAACCAAATATCTTCTTTTTTTTTATTATATTTCATTTCAGTAAGTGCTGTACTACATTTTCATAGGTGAATTAATTGATGTAAAAAGGAATAAACTGAAGAACTATAATTATATTCTTCTTATTATTTTTGAATCTGGCTTATTGTCATGGTGGGAGCATTCTTTCAAATGTTCCAAAATTAAAGAGACCACTCTACAAACTCCTTTAAAAAGGTTGTTGTTTCTGTGCTGGGTTCATAGCGTAAATCTCCCCCCTCCCTCTGTTAATGCAACTGAAGGTGATCATTTTGATACAAATAACCCAGTAAGATGGGGTGACCAAAATTACTACCTATCGTTTTCTACACTGACTTTGCCTGCACAGTGCTTGAACCTGGTATCATCATCTTATGTCTTTGAAGTCAGGTTTCTACCATTGTTTGGTAGTACAGAACTGGAGTTTTACTGAAAGAAGGATGTGGTTAAAATTTTTCATCTTGCACTTATCAGGAAGATTTGCTAGAACACTAAATGTAAAGGGAACATTTATTGCGCTGATTGTTTAGCAAGTGGACTCTGATTGTTAGAAGCACTGCCATGGAGAATCAATTAACTGGTGCCCTACAGGGGTGCATCAGTTCATGTAATTCACCTACCTTTCCCGCTGGTTTTGTTCCTTCCCAGTTCCTCTTTTCCAGGGACGGGGGTACCTGGTAGACATCTTGTGGTGGATTCATGGATGGAGGTACTTGATAGATGTCCTGGGCTGGATTCACAGATGGAGGTATTTGGTAGATATCTTGTCCAGAACCCAAAGATGGGGGTACCTGATAGATATCCTGAGGTGGACTTTTTGATGGTACTTGGTAGATGTCCTGGGATTGGTTCATAGATGGAGGCACCTGGTAAATCTCCTGGGTAGGATTCATGGACGGGGTCAACTGGCTTTGAGGTGTTGTTTTCTGATACAAAGTCTGTTGCTGTGACTTTGTTGGAGTAACCGGGTATTTGTTTGATTGGTTCTGTAGTGCAGGAGGAACCTGATATAAATTCTGCTGTACTTTGTTTGACGAGGGCATCATATAGACATTGTCTCCCTGGTAAGCAGGGTGCATTGCTGTATACTGCGAAGACTGGGATGGCATTTGGTATACATTCTGCTGCTGGTAAGGCTGTGGTGATTGTGGGATCTGTTGCGTTTGATTGGAATTTGACTGTTTTTTCTCATACATTCCCACTAGAATCTTTAGGCGGTTGCCAGGAACGATACCTTGTCGCCCATGTAGTGAGCAGAGCCACCATCCATCTAAACCTCCTGTGTTACGTTCCAAAACCGTCATGATATCCCCTTTGCGAAATGTGAGTTCGTCTGGCGATTCAGCCACATTGTCGTATAAGGCTTTTGCCAGCACATTCTGAAACAAATAATAAAAACCAGTTCAGGTGTCTCTCTCATTTCTAAATTAGTATATAAAGAACGTATTTAAAATACCACACATCTGAATCGTACATTGCCAGGAGTTATTTTTCACCAAATTGTTTTTTGCAGTCAAAGACTTTCCTAGACCACATTAAGTACAGGCATGAATCAATTGATAAAATACTTGTCTTAATATGTTAGCTCATTAACTTATAATGCACTAAGAGTGGAGATGATTTTCTCTCAATACATCTGCTGAGAAATCGTGAGTTAATAACCTCCCTTATCACTTCACTGCAAATTGCGAATGAGCAAACTTCTCCCAAAGTTTGGAAAATTCCATTTACCACATTAACATATAAAATGCTCCAATTTAGAGTTCCCCATATGCTTAGCTAATTTATGCAAGAAAATATAGGTCACAAGTCCTCAATGAGTGGGATTAAATTATCTCACGGAGACTTAGGAGTAACACTAAGATATTTCACTCCCAGTGTCAGGAGCAGTTTGATAAACAATTAAACAACAAGCAAATGGGCAGCATGGTGACCCAATTGTTAGCACTGTTGTTTCACAGCGCCAGGGACCTGGGTTTGATTCCCATCTTGGCTCACTGTCTGTGTGGAGTCTGCACATTCTCCCCTTGAGCATGGGTTTCCTCCGCATGTTCTGGTTTCCTCCCGCAGTCCAAAGATGTGCAGGTTAGATGGATTAGCTATGGTAATACTCCCTCTTTGTGTCAGGGGAAGCTAGCTAGGATAAATGCATGGGGTTATGGGTGTAGGGCCTGGGTGGGATTGTGGTCAGTGCATATTTGATGGGCCGAATTACCTCATTCTACACTGCAAGATTCAATGATTCAAGCATAAACACTGGAACAAAGGCTGTACTAAAACTTTATAATGTACTTAGACTACATTATGCACACAGTCTAGTATACCATGTCACAAAAAAAAAATCTACATACGCTGGAAAGAATACAGAGCCAGACAACAAGAGCAACAGTCAAGTGTGTGCAAAAGCTCAAACTCGTTTCAAAAGGAGGCAGTAAAGGAGTGTTGAAAATATTAAATAACATGAAGCAGATTACTACACCTTTTATTTATAGAATATCTTTGTCATAGGAAAAATGCCTTGAGTCATTATTCCAATGAGTTTGGAAAGTCAGGTCAAGGAGCATAAATGGAAATTAATAAGAAATATTCACTTTAAATACCAGAAAGAACAAACAGAGTTAAAATGTTTGAACCATTTCCCAGGGTGGCAGATAGAAGTAAAACATTTGGTTCTTCAAATTAAAAACTGAGAAAGTTAAGGTAGAAAAACGTATGGCAAAGCAACTGCTCTTTTCTCAATCCTAAATCAAAAAAAATACTGGAAAATCTCAGCAAGTCTGGCAGGATCTGTAAGGAGAGAAAAGAGCTGACGTTTCAAGTCCAGAGGACCCTTTGTCAGGTGACGATTCATCTTTCATTCCCTCACCTCACAGGATAAATATCTCCCACTTTCAGCTTTGAACACTTCAGGATTATCCAGCACTACCTTTCTCAATGTTTGTCTATGTAAAGTAATGCTGCCTAATCTGAAATCTTCCATTGCAGAGAGAGGACATTGGAGTTTACTATCAGTGCTACGGTTTTGGGATACCAGTGATGATGGAGAGACTCTTGTGTGTCTGGCCTGCCTGATATGGAAAGGAACTGCCTGGGAAGAAACAAAAACAAATCTGAAACAAACAGTACCCAACTTCCATCATGTTATTTCCCCGCACCTAGCATTCATCTTCTGCTCTCAAGGAGTATGCCACCTGCAACGCCTGATGATAAAATTCGAGAAGTACGACTCACAGTAGATCTTGCTATGATTTATTACTTTTACCTCCTAACTTTGTGAATTTTCCTTTATTCATTAATACAAGATTCCTTTGAAAACTGACCAACCAACAGTTTTGTCACAATACTTTTTTTACTGACTGCTTCATCAGTGCGAGGCTTGAACTGATCTTCAGAAGTCTGCCTCCAGAGGAAGATTCATGCATAATCTCATAACCATGGAAAGCTAGATGTGTCAAGCAGACAGATTACAGTTCAAAACCCAAAATCTAACCATCCATCTTCCAAAGTCTAGGGAAAGGACTTTCTGGCTACGCTCGCCCCAAGATTAGAAAATCCTACCCGAGGTCAATGAACCTTTGCATGGCATGTCCCACCTGCTACAATTCCCATGGCAGGCGGGAAGGAAAATTCCACCCAAGTAGTCTAATTTTCTTCCTTCAAAATCAGCCCTTTTGCCCTAAAGATTGATAATAAATTGAGTTTTTCACTTGTGTTTGAGGAAATTTGCGTTATGAGTTAAGGAGACCAAGTAATAAAAGCTTGGATCTTCTTCCAGAGATCATATGCCCCAAGATCTATTTTTCACCCTTTGTTTGAACATATATTCATACGTATAAAAAACATGACAAAATATTCATGAAATCAATAAGATGCACAAATGCAATGGCACTGTAGGCACTATTAAATACCAATGATAAGGGATATTCTATGGATGTTTTGTATATGAGTATTGTTCAGACAAATAAGTTATGTAGATGCACCACACAGGCAAAGATAAGGATATACGTAAATTAAGCACGAGAGAGCAGATTAAGCATTGTGCCCGAGGAACATGAAAGCTCTGCACTGGGAGGGCACCCAAACTCTGTGCACAGCCCAGGCCAAGAAACATCACATTCTCATCTAGATCACCTTCTGAGGTCCCAAGGGCAATACCAGCCCTTGTGTTGTATATTGTTATATTATTCCAGTTTGGTTTAGAACTATATATTACATCTATACATAAATATCCAAGACTGTCACATTATTCACTACTGTGCTACAGTCTGCATATCAAACTAACAGGATATCAGTGTGCAACACATGGTGTGACCTGACAAATAGTTGATGAAGTTCCCAGCGTTTGAGTTTAGAAGTGTGATTACTTCAAACCCCTGAGAATTACAAGAGGTAACATACACATTCTATTCCTACAAGTAATGTTGTCTGATAATTATTAGAAGAAGCACTAAAATTGAATATATTGACGTTATTCACCAGGTAACAGCTTTATTGGGTCAAGTGGGTAATGAGGCCAGAGAAAACAGATTTTACAAGCCAGACTTTCAGTATAAACTAATCCCCACTGGAGGTGGGGGAAATCGTGCTGTGCGATATTTCTAACAAAAATATTACCACAGTCACACCAAATTCTTCTATCTGTGAAACACTGAGCCAACTTCTCGCTTAAAATAGAAGATTAATGGATTTCAAATAGTTAACATGGTTCTATAATAACAGCACGAGTCTAACTGGAAAGTGTTACTTACTGTACCCACGTGTTGTTTTATCACAGATTTATCAAAAGTTAAAAACTGTACTGGCTTCTAAATTTCTGGCCCTGCCAAAACAATCGCCTGTTGTAAGAAATAGCATTTCAGTGAGAAGTGTCATGCACCGAGGAGAAAGGGTTCCACTTGAAACAAGAACAGCCCAAGACGATGAAATGCTGACACTGAGTAGTCATTCAAATCAAAAGGTCAAAGTGTTATAAACTAGGAGAACAAAGTAAGATCAGTGTAAGAATGGTACAGCACAGGAACAGGCCCTTCAGCCCACTAAGACTATGCTGACGCAGATTCCTCCCTAATCTAACATTTTCTTGCCTCTTCATGGTCCACATTCCTCTATTCCCAGCCTATTCATATACTATCTAGATGCCTCTCGAATATTGTTATAGAATTTGCTTCCACCACCTCCTCCGGCAGTGCGTTCCAGGCATTTACCACCCTCTCTGTGCAAAAAACATGCCCCTTACATCTCTTAAACTTCCCCCCTCTCGCCCTCAACCTATGTCTCTGAGTAATTGACCATTCAGCTCTAGGAAAAAGACTCTAACTATTCACTCTATCCAAGCCTGTCATAAACCTCGGTCAGGTCCCCTTCATCCACCGACATTCCAATGAAAACAATCTAAGTTTATTCAACCTTTCTTCATAGCCCAAAATCTCCAAACCAGGCAACACCCTGGTAAATCTCTTTTGCACCTTCTCTAATGCATCAAAATCCTCCTAGTAGTGTGGCAACTAGAATTGTGCACAATACTCCAAATGTGGCACAAAGTCTTAGATACCTGCAAATCAGAAAACCAGAGTGACTTATTGCTGTGTAACTTACCTCGGATATTAGCTATTTTCTCTATACTATGGTGCCATGCTCTGACAAAACACAACCAGTGTTTTTAATAGCTACAGACATTGAGAACAATGTGGAGATGCCGGCATTGGACTGGGGTAAACAATAAGAAGTCTCAACGCCAGGTTAAAGTCCAACAGGTTTATTTGGTAGTAAACACCATCATAAACAGTGCCTTTATATGTTCTGTTTGTGACCAGAACTCTCTACTCACCTGACAAAGGAACAGCGTCCCGAAAGTTAGTGGCATTTACTACCAAATAAACCTGTTGGACTTCATTTTGAAAACAGCAGAGGTGCATTTGCCAATAATATAGGTCAGTCTGAGTCTGATACTACAGTGCTAAGAGGCTTTTTGTATCCTCAGGCCTAGTCTAATAGGAAATAAAAGACTGTCTTCATTGAATCAAAAAGGGCACCACAGAAATTTCAGAGATAGTGCTTACATTTACAGCATGTTCCTCAGGACTGAAAAAAAGCTTCTTAATGCTTCACACAAAGAATTACTCAAAGTACAATGCACTTGGTTATTTTTCTACATTGAAAGGTGCTACATTACCGCAAATTACTGCCGTTGCTAAGGAGGCAGCTATTTGGGATGTCCTGAAGTCGTGAAAGGCACAATATAAAATCAGAGTTTTTGCTCTCTCTTTCTTTCTTTCAATGGCAATGAGATGAATGGTCTGTTAATCTTTTCCTTCGCAGTGGTATCGGATGCAAGACCCAATTTGGCAACAACACCATGGAAACCTCTTGCCTTTCTTTCAGTGTTATGGGACACTTAACATTTATCAAGCCAACAAAGCAGATAGATGAGTATTTGCTTTAATGAAGGACAGTACAGTACAATGATGTACTGCAGCATTGTCCCAGATTACAATAGTGGATTAAATTCATATTGATTTGTTCCAAAAGCTAGAGTGCAAATAACTGAACCACGCTGACAATGAGAGATAACCTTCCAAGGGCTCAATGATTTTGCATCAAGCCGTACAGGCAAGGAAAGTCCCTGCACTATACGGAGCTGACCTCAAGAGGATCTCACGTTGAAAGCATGGCCGCTGATCTAACTGTTCCTGTGCTTACCGTGGGAGAATGAAATCAGGAGCCCCACTTCTTGTCTGCATCCATTACCCTCTGTTAGAACAGTGGGCCTCAGATGAGGACGAGATTGTAAAATCAACTGCAATACTTCACACAAGAAAATGACCCACTGATCATACATCTTGGACAAAGTAGTGAAATCTGCAGATGCAGGTGGGCCTAAATGCCATGGGGAGGCAGCATCTTTTGGACAAGAGAAAAAAACTTGGAAATAACAAAACTGATTTCACACGCTCCCTAAGCAGTATGCATTCCATAAAAGAAAAGCTTTAACTGGTAAGGGCAACAAGTAAAACCTGCATGAGTCCAAGATTTCAAAACTATTCCCTCTCTAAAATATATATATCACATTTTGCACACTGGATTTTTCATTCACTTGGAATCTGCTTTCATACATGGGTTCAAGTCTAGCTTTGTCCTAAACAATGACTTCCTGCCAAAATCATTTGCTACTTGGTCCACCCACAAGGGTAGTGGAGAGACTGAGTAAACCGTTGACCTAAAAAACTCCCATTGCCACTCCTGCTAGACCTGGCAGTGTGCGGCTGTTAACCTTTCCCAGAAGCAGGAAGTGAGTGCCATTTGTGTGACTCATGGGTACTTCAGCTTCAAACATCCGGCAACTGCACAATTATTGAGCCAGGTTTTAAAAGTGGGATTACAAGTTCAAATTCTAGAAATTTTCTCTAATATATATTTTTCCACATTCTAAATTCAGTCAGTTTTCTGATCGGTGAGAAAAAAAGTCCAGCCTTCTAAACTGAGGCAATTCTACTTAGGCCGCAAATAGGCTTCCAATGGCATGTCCTTCCTCATCCACTTCTACCTACGTAACTCTGACCCCTCTACCTCAGTCCATTTGCTGCCACGTGATTGTCACACACAGACTTGATTATACAACGTTAATATTCTAGGCATTCTTTAACAAATGTGGAAGACCATCAAAATCCAGTCATTTTCAAAGAGTTATTGCTCGCCTCAACCTCAATCTAGCTGGAAACCAAGCCATCAATAATTGGCCAAACAGGGTTATAATTTGCCCAAGGGCAGGCTAGCAGCCTGCTCCTCCCCTGTTGGGAGTGGTGGGCAGGGCACCATCATTATTCCACCCAATTTTACAACTCGTGCCTGTCTGATCCTGCAGGGCGAGAGGATGGGAGTATGGAAATCCAAGTAATCATGAAAAGAGAAGCCTCCCCCATCGATTCCTCTACGTGTTCACATGCACCCCTTTGTAATACACAAACCTATAAAGTCATAGTATTACAGAAATAAAATTTAGGAAATACAGGTTAAATCCAGCCATCATTTTTAAAAAAATCCAACCTCTGCTCCAAAACCCAAGATAGGGTGTAGTATCATTTCCCCCAGCTGAATGTTGGAAAGATTGAAACTATTGTTTTCAACTCACAGCCTAAACCCCATACAAAGAAAATCCAACATCCCCTTCCCCAGTCACTGGCTCATACTGAACAAGACTCTTCAACACTGAGCTAAACTGACCCCACCTTTAGTCGTTACAAAGATCACTTCATGTCACTTGCCTAGCATCACTTCCCATCGCCCTTCACTGAAACGCTCAGAATGCCTACAGTACAGGAGACCATTTGAGTCCACACCAACCACAATCTCATCCAGGCCCTATTCCTGGAACCCCACATATTTACCCTGCAAAACCCCCTAACATCAGAGTCAATTTAGCATGGCCAATCCACCTAATCCACACATCTTTGGAGCGTCAAAGAAAACTGGAGCACCCAAAGAAATCTCACGCAGACACAGGGAAAATGTGCAAATTCCACACAGGCCAGAAGTGAACCCAGGTCCCTGGCGCTGTGAGGTAACAGTGCTAACCACTGTGCCATCCAAAAGGCTGCAGCATCTTCTCCATTCCATAGATTCCCAATAACCAGCCTTCAGGTTCACATGTGTGTCTGACAGTCAACATCAGTGGGCTATGTGGCTCTGAAAGCACCACAGCTTTCCCCCAGTCTGACCTCCCCTGACCGCCACAGACAGTTTGTCACTGGTGATCATGAAATGTGGCTGGATTTTCTGGCCTTACCTACCCTTCCCGTCATTCTTACTGCTGACGTGACTGAGACCAACTTAGCAGTAGGTAGACTGCAGGTTGAAAGCAGATATCTTCCAGAGTTACAGAGTACTGTTGAGGGTAGGGGGAATTAAATAGTGTCTATCTGACAGGATTGTTTTTTTTAAATAAAAGAGAGGTTATTACATTGGTGGAGTGAGTGTTTGTTCGACCTCCCCCATCTTGGCTGATCTGTAGTATGAAATATCAGCTGATTCATGTGCCATGACCTCACTCCAGTTTTATTTAAACACACATTGCCCTCACATCCCCTAACATTAATACTGTCCAGCCAGGCCTGAAATCATTAGTAAAACCAGCAGGTAAACACAGTCAGTGGCACCGTTACAGGAGACATCTCATCATTATTGAATTATTACACAATCAATAGCTTGCTTACCCTACAGTATGTTTCTGCTGATTGTTATTGTAATACTAGCAGTGTTTACCCTACCATAACAGTTTCTCCCCCCTTTTTATTCATTCAACTGACTGGAATGTCTGAACACTGTGTAATTGTATAGTCTGCCCCAGCTTACTTTCTCAAACTTCTGCCGAGCTTTGCCATAAGTGTCAGCAGGAGCCGCTGATGAAATGAGATCATATTCTCGTTGGCTCGCTGACACCACTGAAGGATTTACACAGAAAGAATATAAACATTTTCTCTCGCAGACTGAGATCAATTAACCCTTTCCAGTCAATGGATAAAGCACCAAGCAAGAGTACCGTCAGCTGCTGGCCCTAACCTCCCTATAGTTAAGAACGAACAGATTGTCTTGCCACCTCTACTAATGCCCAAAATAACGTGTGGTATGGCACGGGCCAAATATCAGGCAGGAAGGTATCAAGTTCCAATCTTTGGCTCTCCACAGTGTTAAGCTGATCACAGCTGGGATGGCAGAATCAGCTTGGCATCACTGGCCAGAGAGGAGAGGAGACAGCAAACCTAGCCAAGTTCTCTGCCACTGTTCGTTTGCCCAATAACAATCAGTGCGGAGGCCAGGATTGTGTGGTAGCCCTGCAGTCAAATAGTTCCCCAACCCTTACTGTCCTATTCCCACATGAAGAATGCCAGCTGAGAGCCTGTGAGAATAAGAAACAGCAGCGGCAATACGGCAACGCAGAACATCAATGGCAATGTGAATAAAGGTTTCAACAAAAGATAGTGAGCTGAAATGGGGGTACAGGTGGCCAATGTTACAGAGCTGGAAGCACACAGCCTTTGAGAAGATTCAATAGGGTTGTAAAAGTCAGTTCAAAGTCGAGCAGTAGTCTGGTTCAGATTGAGATAGTGGCTGGTGGTGAAGCTATAGAGCTTGAAAACTATGCTTCTCATCTTCGCAGAGTTTAGCTAAATGAAAGCACACTTCACCCAAAGCCAGGCACTGGCGAAACAGTGCAAACACAGAGGCAGTAAAGGGGTCAAAATAGGAGGCTGTTCTCTAGTAGGAGTTGAGTTTCCATTTGGAAGCATTTGAGCCAAATGGAAAAACTGTTGGGGGAAAAACTGGTGTGCAGGAGAGAATAATTAGGGATAGGATTTATAGTTATTTAGAGAGTAATGAATTGATTGGAGATAGTCAGCATGGTTTTGTGAAGGGTAGGTCGTGCCTTACTAACCTCATTGAGTTTTTTTGAAAAAGTGACCAAAGAGGTGGATGGGGGTAAGGCGGTTGATGTAGTATATATGGACTTTAGTAAGGCGTTTGATAAGGTGGCCCATGGAAGACTTCTGCAGAAAATGCAGATGTATGGGATAGAGGGTGATTTAGCTAATTGGGTTAGGAATTGGCTAGCAGAAAGAAGACAGAGGGTGGTGTTTGATGGGAGATATTCATCTTGGAGTTCGGTGACAAGTGGCATACCTCAGGGGTCTGTTTTGGGGCCCCTGCTGTTTGTAATTTTTATAAATGATCTGGATGAGGGTATTGAAGGATGGATTAGTAAATTTGCAGATGACACTAAAGTCGGTGGAGTGGTAGATAGTGAAGAGGGGTGTTATAGTTTGCAGAGGGACTTGGCCAAGTTGCAGAGCTGGGCCGAGAGGTGGCAAATGGAGTTTAATGTGGAAAAGTGTGAGGTAATGCACTACGGCAGAAATAATAAATGTGTAGAGTATAGGGCAAGTGGTAGGATTCTTAGTAGTCTAGATGAACAGAGGGATCTTGGTGTGTATGTGCATAGATCCCTGAAAGTAGGCAGTCAAGTCGAGAAGGTTGTTAAGAAGGCATATGGAGTCTTGGCTTTTATTGGTAGGGGAATTGAATTTCGGAGCCGCAACGTCATGTTGCAACTGTACAAAACTCTAGTGCGGCCGCACTTGGAGTATTGTGTGCAGTTCTGGTCCCCACATTATAAGAAAGATGTGGAGGCATTGGAGAGGGTACAGAGGAGTTTACCAGGATGTTGCCTGGTATGGAGGGCAGGTCTTATGAAGAGAGGCTGAGGGATTTTAGGTTGTTTTCGTTAGAAAGGAGGTGGCTAAGAGGGGACCTAATCGAAACATATAAGATGATTAGAGGTTTAGATAGGGTGGACAGTGATAGCCTTTTTCCTAGGATGGAGAAAGCTAGCACGAGGGGACACAGCTTTCAATTAAGGGGTGATAGTTATAGGACGGATATCAGAGGCAGGTTCTTTACCCAAAGGGTGGTTCGGGAGTGGAATGCCCTGCCTGCAGCTGTTGTAGATGCGCCAAGTTTGGTGGCGTTTAAGAGGTTAGTTGATAAGTACATGGAAGAGAAGGGAATGGTTTAGTTTGGAGGGGCATTGCTTTTTATATTGGTCGGCACAACATCGAAGGCCGAAGGGCCTGTTCTGTGCTGTAATGTTCTATGTTCTATGTTAACTTAATAACTTCTAAACCTGCTGGAGTAAACATGCTTCTCTCCACTTCCACTGTGCCCTCTCCAGACTGAAGCTGTGCACACGATAGAGTTGAATGACCATGATGACGTATCCACTGAGGCTTTTTCTTTCAACAGGAAATGGTAGAAGAATTGTATTCACCTATTTACAGCAGTCAGATGCAAATGCCTTTGATTTAAAGTTGGCCGAAAACCAACACTGAGGAGGTGAGAAGTATTTAATATGAAACATGAGCAGAGTGGAACTGTAACTCTGACCGCTTACACCAACAACTGCATTCCTTTCATCAAGTAAGCCCTGAATACATGATTTATGGTGGAAGCATGGGAAACGATGGACACTTCACAAACAGTTAAGCAATCTCAATCTCTGAATTCTGCCCTATATAGGGAGTAGAATTGGTTATGGATTCTGCAAACTTGCTCAGTCTGCAATAATAAAATGATCCCAAACAATCACAATCGCGAAAAGTAAACCAAAAGCCACTAACTCAATGTGCTGACATATTTACTTAGTCATTCCAGGCTGGGCTGCCAAAGCAGACTCTAATACTGCATTCTTTTGAACAAAAAAGATTAAAACAAATTCCTGTCTTCCATCAGAATTAACCCCCCCACTATAAAAGTTTTCTTCCTCACTCATCTTTTCATCCTGACTTTCATACAATAAATGTTGACAAGTACGTGCATCATAATATGGGTGGTGACTCCTTCACAGTGATTCAGCAAGTTGAGTTACAGCATATTTCTGTACACAGGCAAGATTTTACAGCAAAACCAAACAAGACTTCTTTTCCCCCTGACTTGGAGTCAGAACCGTAGCTGAAATGCTCTTAACAAGATGATGCTTGTCTGGTTTTGTACTGTCCATCTCCAAGGAATCTCACAAAAACAATAAGTGCAGTGAACTCCAGGTGCTTTTAACTTTGATACTTCTACAGTTCAGGTGGCTGGGGACCAACACCTGTGGCCTGGCTTGACCCTCACATTTACAACACTAAATCCGTTTCCCTATGCCATTGGCAGAATGAGGAGCCATGAAAAAACATATTTTATTAACAAGACAAATATGGAGAATTGGTGAATTGTCCCTCAGCACCCCAACTCTCAAATGGAAAAGGGTTTGGTGACTTTCAGAGCTAGAGCTGGCAACTGTCTCTGAACAACTTGCCTTTAAAGAAATTCTTAAAATAGTCATACCTTCACTCGTGGTGAACTGTGTTGACTTGTAGAGTAAATGTGACGGCTTTCATATTGGTGTTAGTGGGGTGTTCACACGATCAGTTGCCAAGTGTAGACTTTGGCACTGGACAGCCCAATGTAAATCCAATAGATTTACTGAGACACTGAAAATCAGCCAGTAAAAATAAATGGTTCTTCTTCCCTGATGGTTCGAGTACTCTAGACTAGTGGCGACTGGAGTCTCCTTCTTTGCCAAGCAATGCACAAACATTTGAGTAACACCAATAGAAAAAAAAACAGAATCATGTAATCATATTTTCATAAAAGATGTGCCAGCAGCAAGTTACTTGCCCTCTGTCTTACCTGTAAATAAACTGGGCTAGTGATTGATGGGTCGTAAGACATGCTATAATGCCTCAAGTACAATGGAGATTTGAGAGTCATTGGGCGCGATCTCACCCATGTTCCACCACACTTCTGCTGCAGCAGAGATGGGAATTTAGTGGGCAGCCAAATCTCCATTCATGGCAGCGAGATGGGAAAATTCCGTTGCATGGATGGTCAGACTACAAATAAGTTAGGAGTTCAATTTTAAATTGGGAAAACTCCTTTCAAATCTTTCCTCATCACTAACATTCTGTCAATGCTTGTAAATATCGTCTGTAACCCCTTTACGGTGATCACATCCTTCTGTGACCAAAACTGTATACCCTGGTTCAAGTAGCATTTTACAAAGTTCTTAGCCCAACGTCTCTGCTCTTATATTCTGTGCCTCGGCTAATTAAGGATACTATCGCATATGCCTCAAGTTCCAGATTCCCATCAGCTTTTATCGGCATCATCTTCCTCTTTTGAGAAGACAGACACAAAGTATTCATTAAGAATCAAGTCTATTCTTCCACCTTCCCATACACAAATTACTCTTCTAGTCTCCAAGAGGACCCTATTCTTTCCTTCACCATAAATTCATAAGATATAGCAGCAAGATTAGGCCATTTGGCCTACTGAGTCTACTCTACCATTTAATCATGGCTGATATGGCCCTCATCCCCATTTTCCTACTTTCTCCCCATAACCCTTCAGCCCATTACCAAGAAAAAAAAATCTAACTCCTCCCTAAATTTATTCACAGTCCCAGCATCAAATGCACTTTGGGACAATGAATTCTACAGATTCACATCCCTTTAGGAGAAGGGTTTTCTCCTTAATTCTGTTTTAAATTTGCTACCCTTACCCTAACACTATGATCCCTCATCCTAGAATGCCCTACAAGAGGAAGCATCTGCTCCATGTCTACTTTATCCATACCTTTTATCATCTTGTATACCTCAATTTGATCTTCCATCATTCTTCCTCTTACTCTTAAAATAGCAATTCAAAACCATTGCGATTTCAGCAATAGCTATAAAGCTCGAATTGTAGAAGAATAGCATAGCCAAGCTTTCATGACCTGCCTTCACTGATCCATAGACAATCTGGAGCTACTTAGATTTGTTTGATCCTCTTTTCATTTGAAAAACTAGGGTTGGGAGTCTACTAGCAAGATATAATGTGAACAACCAGTATCAGCCAATGATACATCTTCTAAATCCCACTTAAAACAAAGCCAAAATAAAAATATGTTAAAAATGAACTCCATATGACTTGGCTGGGACTGAACTGACTGTTCATCTTGAAGATGGGATGTTTTGGGCACTCAATTAACATAAAGCTAGTAGGTCTTTGAGTTCTGACCCCACAAGAGAACTAGCAAAGCTTCCCTGATGGAGGGCGATCTAGACCAAATCAAGTCAGTGAGGGTGGGATTCAAAGTCTTGAGATGGGAGTCCAGAACATCACAGCTATAACCACCAAGTCCAAACCTCTGATTGAAATCTTTCTGCTTCAAGTATAAATGTGCTGAAAGTCAGACTTGACCCATCGCAATTGTTTGATCAGCACCACATCCATATCTAAATTCTAAAGGTGACTCTGCGTGCGGAGATGCGGCTACGGTGTCAACTCGTTCCTGACTGCCAAGTGATAGATTTAAGTCCTTATGAGGCATACTGCCACTGCACCAGCTCTGAATCATCTCCATCCTGATTTACTGAATGGAATCTGGACACAGAAACACATTCCATCCTTCCGACTCAGGAAGCATTCAGTAATAGTCTGACATTGTGCAACAACATGCCTGTGCGAGCAGCTCACTTCAGAGCTATTATACAATAGCACTTTTAGCACAATGCTTGAAGCTTCACTCCTCCCTTTCCAATAATTCTCCAGTCATTTTTTTCATTCATTTTAAAACAGCCAATCCATGAGCTTCTCCCACACAGGCTGATGGGAATCAGGAGTTAAAGTGCACAGAACAGTGTTAGTAAATGATCGCTATTAAAATGAGACAAACAACAAGAATGAGCTTGCGCTGGTGGTGGTGGTGGAAGGGGGGTGCAGGTGAACAGTAAAAGAGGGAAGATTGCCCAATAGCTGAATGTTAAAGGATGAACCTTTAAAAACAGAAAGTCTGGTACCTCGATTAGAAACATTAGGTTCGGGCACAGAAAGTCTTGCAAGAAGTGATGCTGTTTCAAATAGGAGTGGATGATCTTTCAAGGGAATTCACGAGATACAACGTAGCTTTCAGGCTTTGGAAATATTGTAAGGAATAAAAACTATTCATCTGTTGGTTTAAAGCATGTGCAACATATAATTTGTAGCTGCCATTGATGGGCCAAGGAAAATGTTAAGGGATGATCCAACAGAGAGGTGAGTATCCATTCACATCCTAACAACCATAAGGATCTATGTATTGGTTCAATAAAAGCAAATGCAGTACGGAAACTGTTGAAATTCACATCATCCATTCCAACACAAACATAACCTTTTTATATATTGGAAGGACTGGCCTTCACAATGCATACACTGCCTTTCCAATGCTATTGTTTATGTCCACCTGCATAATGTCGCCCAACTCCACCTCTGCCTCAACCCGCCTGCTGCTGAAATCCCAGTGTTGATTATTCCAATGCTTCCCTTGCTGGTCTTCCATCCCCAGTTATCTAAACTACACTCTGTATGTCTGACTTGCACCAAATCCCATTCCTCATCTTTTGTACTGATGTTACACTCCCCATAAAGACCTGCAGCTTTTAAAAGCAAGGAACTCTCATAATGCCAACAGAAAGTAAATGTTTGACAAGACTTCAATTTTTAAAATGTTCCTGTAATAACATTAACATTGAAGTGATGTGTAAGATGAAGAGTATTTCATATAAAAAGATAAATTTCACTTTAGATGATTGGTATGAAAATATGCTTCAGGTACTTGAAAGCACTCATATTACTTCCCACATAAACATGACACCATATGCAATATCACAGAGTTTCCATCTCACCCTCCCGAGAGAAAGGATCTTTCACTACGTACAATGGATTTGGCCCTCAAGTTGCTTTCATCTACAGCTGTATTGTATCCAAGGTCCCCAGATATGGCTAATATTTCTGAGGAGCACTTCTACAGATCCTCTCTCATTCAGATCAGGAAAGGCCTGATAGTACAGGGACTCTCTTCCACAATCTCTATGAACGGCCTGGTTAGCTTTGGTAAAACTGATTCAGCTTGGCCCAATCCAATATTCCCTGCTTTCCATGTCTTCAGCACTCAATTCTTTACAACTGTAATACATACACAATAACAGTGTCCTGCCTCTACACTGAAAGCCCTGTTTCACACCAGCAAATGTCTTGGACTGCACATTCTGAGACCAGTCGTATTCTCTTCTTGCTGCCTAACAGAAAACTGAACCATTCATAGAAACTTTGTTCGTTTCCGCTCACACTTGCCATTCAGGTTTCCGGCCACAATCCAAAACCACTGCAATTAGTTTCCTATTTACCCTCTGCTATTCAGCTTTTCATCACCATGGCAATCTCAAATCATATGGGCATTCCTCAGAACTAAACTGCCCGTTAGGAATTCCACTTACACCGCTTTCAGAATAACCCCAGTTGCCCTTTGGAATTAAAGGGGACATCACACAAAAAGAAAATGCAGATTTTTCCCAAAGCACATGGTGCTCCAACATCTGAAATACAGAATTCCAATCTTTGGGTTTAAACTACTTCATGCCTCACCTTCCCTCACCTCCTCCAGTCCTACAATAACATCTCCTCAATCCCAAACTGAATTCTGCATTTGCCATCCCTCCGGCCCCAAACTGATGGATGCGGCTTCAGCTGCCCACGGCCCACAGTCTAGAATTTATTCCCTGAATCCTCTTCCTCTTTCCATCTTTCTCCTACTTAACACCCACCAGGTTTATGATCACCTCTCCAACTACTTTTTAATTTGGCTTGGTGTCATTTTGCCTTGATGACGCATGCCCCTGGAAAGCGTCTAGAGTGGCAATTTACCATAGTTACTGCTCAGCAAGAAGTGATTATGATAAAATTCACACTAGACTGTTGCTTTCTGCTACCAATTAATGGGCATTTTTTCATTAAAATAAACTCCACCTCCCTCTCATTAAAATCGATGAATATAAACAGCCAGACGAAAGGCTTCTCTCAAATGAAAAATACACATAGCAGACACTAAAATGAGAATAATGCCACAGGGTTACCCTGAGGTCCAGCACAAAAGAAAGATAAAACATTTTGCTTCCCCCATCCCTCTTTTTATGACTAGCCGATGACCAGAGATGGCAGCTATCACAGTTGTAAAGAAACTACTAACAAAAATAGTATTTTGGAGATTGTTGGTATGTTAAGATTTTGGCTAATGATATATCAATTATTCCAAATTGGCAACCATTCAAACTTCCTATCTATTGCCTGGAGTGGTTAGCACTGCTGCCTCACAGCACCAGGGAGCGGGTTCAATTCTGGCCGTTTCTGGCCACATGCATTTGCATGTTCTCCTGTGCCTGCGTGGTTTCCTCTGGGTGCTCTGGTTTCCTCCCACCGCCCAAAGATATGCTGGTTAGGTGGGTTGGCCATGCTAAATTGCCCCCTTAGTGTCAGTGGGACTAGCAAGGGTAAATGTATGGGGTTACAGATATAGGGCCTGGTTGGGATGTAGTCTATGCAGACTTGATGGGCCAAATGGCCTCCTTCCTCACTGATTCTATGATTCATAAGTCAAAGCATCCTCTTGTTTCCCATTCCCACACAGATACAAAAGAAATCATTTATATATCGACTAAGGCTAGGGTTAGCCTACCTTAGGAGTGGAGATAATATCCTTTCACTGATGGCCCAAAGAGAAAACAAACCAATAGTGAAGGCAAAGAAATCTACAGTATTAGCACCACAGATTGCAATTCGCTTCAGTCCATGTTTTGTGGATTAGGGTCGGTATTTGGCAATAGTTCTGGAATCTATCCACAGTTATCAACAAGCACAGTTACTCCTAGTGACAACAGAAAAATCTGCCCCAGCTTGTACCTGGTGGTAGAGAACATGTTGGATTTTGCAACTTGTTATCTAACAAGGTAGGATTTGGCATCAAACACATACTCCTATCAGCCCAAGGCAGAGAATTGTAAAGATACAAAACCACAGGCTGCTGTGCAGCTCATTTGAAATTTTAAACTATTCAAATGTTGTTGTTCGAATAATTCCAACACAACTTAAAGGAGAAGTGAGTATGTTAAGAAGGTCACCACACGTATTTTGATCACCAAGGATCAAGGTCTATTTTGTTAGTTGATGAAAACTATTAACTAAAAGGCACCTTTTTCATATGAGGAATGCAGTTGCTGATAGGCACACACCTCTCCCTTCATTACCTGCACTACAGAGTGTAAGACAAACCCCAACTGTCAGAAGCAGCAGCATAATGAGAGTCTAATTTTGCTGCTGTACTAACGAACCCAGCTATAGCAATGTAAACTCATTGTCTCTGTTCGTCTCATTGGAATTCAGCATTATAAAGGCGATGGTGCACCAACGGGGGCTAGTTGCCAGGTCCAAGCATGGGATACCAGCACTTAAATACTGCAGTTCCAAAACCAAATGCACAATAAAAATACACTTTATACACTTCTGTTTGGTTCCATCCAGGTGTAGAGTTTACTTGCCTTATTAGGAATTTTTTAAATCCATTCATGGATGTGGGCATTTCTGGCTGGCCAACATTTAGCCTAGTGATGGTATCACTGTGCTATCACCTCCCTAATCATATAGGAATAGGAGGTGGGCATTTTACCCTTGAGCCAGTTCATCCATCTAATAAGACTGTTTCTGATCTATACCTCCTATCTATCCACCTTCATCACATACTGCTTGATATCCTTACTAAACCAACTAAAGCTATTATTCTGAGCCTTGAAAATTTCAACTAATCCGGCAGCCACAACCATGCGGAGGAAGGCATTCCATTCTATTAGCCTCTGTATGATGAGACGATTCTTAGTTTGACTCCTGAATGTCCCAACTATAATCTTAAGATTGTTCCCCCTTCTTTCTGGATTTGCCCACCAGAAGAAATGGTTTATTTCTATTTACTCTACTGAATCCCTTTATCATTTCAACTACCTCTTCAACCATCTAAACTCAAGTGAGTTTGTGCAAGCTTTTGCAGCCTCCCCTCATAATTAATCCCTTTAGGCCACTATATGATTCTGCTATTCCTGTCTTAACTCAGAATATTCCATTCCCTTATCACCCCTCTGCTTCATTGACCTAACTGATTCCTGGTGAAACAATATCTTGATTTTAAACTTCTCATCCTTGTATTCCAATCCCTCCATGACAGAGGCCTACCCTCTCTTTGTAATCTCCTTTAAACCCACAACGCTTTGTGCAAGTCCAATTTTTATGGCTCTACCATTGATGGATGTGCTTCAGTTGCCTATCCTTTCTCGACACCTCTCCAATCTCACTCTTGACTAAGCATTTGACCATTCAACCCAATACCTCATTGGATCAAAGCAAATTACTGCGGATGCTGGAACATGAAACGAAAAGGGAAAATGTTGGAAAAACTCCGCAGATCTGGCAGCATCTGTAAGGAGAGAAAAGAGTTGATATTTCAAGTCCAGATGACCCTTATCAAAGCTAAAAGGCATAGAAAGTGGGAGATAATTATTCTGTAGGATAAGGGAATGGAGTCATAGCTACAAAAACAAGGAAAAGGTTAAAAGGTGGTAATTGCAGTCCGTAGAGAGAATAGAAGGTGTGAATGGCCAATGTGGTTCAGCGTCATTTTGTTTTATGATGCTCCTGTGAAGGACTTTGGGCCATTTCTTTATGTTAAGTTAAAGGCACTTCATAAGCTGGTGTTACTCTGTGCTATGTTATAATATGTCACCTGCTGCCACTACCGTACCACAAGTGAAAAGTACCTCAAGACTAATCCTTTGCAGTTGCCCCTAAAAAGCAGTTACATTCATATGTATGAGCTCCTGTCAATGAGTTTATCCAGTCAGCCGGTGCACCATAGACATCAGGAAGATCCACGTTCCATTCCAGGAGATACTGATGTCATGTATCTAAGCCAGAATGGCAGGTAGGGCTTTTTGCCTTTTGCATCCTTATTTCAGGCAGAGGAAAGTCAGCCAGGATTTCTCCTCCTTGTCAATATTTGTCCTAGTCAAAATTCATCCCCCCAACAAACATCACAAACACAGATGATCTGATCACTGAAAGGGATTTAATACAGGCAGCAAGAGTTTTGGAGGAGACCCGGAGTTAAATCATAGAATCCCTACAGTGCAGAAGGAGGCCATTAGGCCCTTCAAGTCTGAAATGACCACAATCCCACCCAGGTCATATACCCTCAACCCCACCCATTTACCCTGCTAGTCCCCCTGACACTAAGGAACAACTTAACATGGCCAATCAACCTACCCGTACATACTTAAAGTGTGGGAGGAAACCAGAGCATCCTGAGAAAACCCAAGCAGACATGGAGAGTGTGTGCAAGCTCCACACAGACAGTGACCCAAGCTGGAAATTGAACCCAGGTCACTAGCACTGTGAGGCAGCAATGCTCATCACCATGGTGCTATTCCAAGGTAATCAGGCATTTACCTGGGCAGAGTTGAACCTTCCATCAGATAAAGCTCCCGTCAGAAGGGGATTCCTGGCCCTGCGATATACCAACCCACCAGAAGCCAGCCAGTACCAGCAGGAGAAGTAGCCAATGCTGGCACTACACTGGGAGTCTACCATCAGGTTTGCCAATGGATCTTCAGGTAAAGATAAATATGGTCAGGATTGAGTGGGTCACTGGCAAGAATGGGTGGAGGGGAATATGCAGCAAGTTCTTCAATAAAAAAAATTAACTCAATCCCCTGCTGATACTGAATATTAAGTGAGGGCGGGTTTGTACTTGGTTATGGCTCCCTCAGAATTGAATAGGCCAACAGTTACTGTCAAAATGCACATTATAGCTATCTGGACAAGATATCAGAAAGCAACTGGAATATAACGAAGTTCAGCAAGTTGCCAACATGGTGGGTGGGGAAGAGCAGCTGGAGAGAGGAGTTTGTTTAAAATGCATTGCAATACAGTGCAGGACATAGAGAATCCTGGTGAAAACATTTGACAATGTTACATTTATGCTCCTGATGGAGGGAAACTCCCTTACTAAATGCACATTTCTGATAACTTCAGTTGTGAGGAAAAGGCTTATAGGCTTATGTAGCACGCACACACACAGGCTTGAATTACTCCAATTCTATTCAGCTCACCTTGACTGTATACTGACACCTACCTTTTGTGAATCATCAGCTGGAGGAGGATCTGTGATTTTTACAGCCTCAAGGAACAAAAACTCACCCCACCGTCACACCGGCGCGCACCGCCCTTCTCCCACAACCTTGCCCTGCGGTTGTGTGACTACCTTCATAGACACACACACATCTGCCAAGATGTGGAAGCTTCTCCTTTCCCACTGCGCCTAACCTCCCCGCAGAGAAATTACAAAAACTATAATCCCAAGTTAGCTTCATACAGACACGAAATACTAAACGGGACAAGAAATGTATCAACTGCGTGTGTGGTGGGGAGCAGGCACAGTGCTCGAAAAGAACTGATACCATTCTCTGTTACATTTAACTTATCAGAACAAATGTAAAACAGAGGCAGAGGAAAATACAATGTCTCTGATTTCAAGAGCCGAATAACCCCACCTTTTCAACATGTACCTTTGCCACTGAAGGCTGCTGCCCGCTCTGGTTGAATGTGGTGGCTAGGATCGGGAACCTCTTTGAGCACAGAGAGATTGGGGTTGACCTCCTTTGGGACACGAGCAGGACAAACTCTTTATAAAATCAGGCTCCGGGTTTTTAAAAACAGAAAGCTCTCCACCTCCCCCCCCCCCCCCCCCCCCCGCCACCCCCATAGGGTTGAAGGAGACCTTTGGCTTCTGATACGTGATTTACAACAACACAAGCAGCAGTCTGGATAGACTTTCCTTGAACCGCCAGTGAGGATCCTTCTTCAGCCGGCAACACAAGAGAGAGAAAAAGGATTCCGATGCTAACCCTTTCAGACACGCTAAAGGAGTCACACACACACAGCACTCACCAAGTAGTTCATCATCGCTTCTTCTTTCATTCCGTGATGTGAAAAGCGCTCCAGACACCCCAGTCCCTGAAAACCAAGCTCCTTTACCACTCTCCTGCAGTGTGTTTAAAAGTTTAATACATCATCCAGTAGTGTGACCTCACTTGTGTGGTATGAAGTGCTGGGAGCTGCCTTTGCGAGCCGCACTGACTGGGAGGGAATGCTCGGGAGGTAATCTTATACTTTCCATGGATTCAGACAGACTGCCGAGGCCCCTGGCTGCAATCCGATTGGTCACAGTCAGCCTTTTCATTTAAATGAGCTTCCACTTAAAAAGATTATTGATGGTAAGGGAACTCTGCCGCTGAATGGCGCTGTATAGAGCTGACTGCACAAAGAGGAGTGCTCTCTATAAGGAGACAATATCCTGTCCCCCTATATCCCCATCTGATAATCTGACAGATAGGGGGTTTGACAGTAACTTCATTGCAGTGTTAATGTAAGCCTACTTGTGACTAATAAATAAATTTTAGGATTTAAGGGGGCTCTGTGGTATGGAATTTAAAAAGCATCTCACCTCTATTTTACATACTTTATAGCTCAACACATTGAATCTATTGCCCAAATAACCATACGTGGGCTTTGGCAGTGCCAAAAAGCTGTTTCACCCTAAGGGCACAATAAGAAGTCTCACAACCCAAGGTTAAAGTCCAACGGGTGTATTTGGTAACACGAGCTTTCAGAGCACTACTTCTTCATCAGGTGAATGATCCTAAGGCACCACAACATTTATTAGAAAGTGTAAATAATGGACTTAGACTCTGTTGAGATGGGCCGAATGGTTTCCATCCTCTCGAATCATAGAACACTACAGTGCGGAAGGAGGCCATTCAGCCCATCGAGTCTGCACCAAATGCAGACCCTATTTCTTACATTTATCTTGCAAATCACTCTCACACTAAGGTGTCCAATTTAACCTAACCCACACATCTTTGGACCATGGAAGAAAACTGGAGTGCCTGGAGGAAACCTACGTAGACACGGGGAGAACGTGCAAACTCCACACTGACAGTGACCCAAGACTGCAATTGAATCCAAACTCCTTTTGCTGTGAGGCAACAGTGCTAATCGCTGTGCCACCGTGTCGCCCTGTTTTGTATGATTCTGAGTCTCGGGAAAATACAGGAGAACAGCCAGTACTTAGTGACAGCACACTATGGGGTGGTGCTCTTAGGATCACTCACCTGATGAAGGAGCAGTGCTCTGAAAGCTCATGATACCAAATAAATCCATTGGACTTTAACATTGTGTTGTGAGACTTCTAATTGGCCCTTTGGATGAAACAACTTTTTGCACTGCCATAGCTTTACCCACTGGGAAGTAAAGAGAGTTTTTGCTTCCTTAGCCTATCTCAGGAGCTTCATATATCACTGCAGTGATCCCTGTCTGAGTGCCTGTGAGGCTTGCATCTTTCCTTTTGCCAATATTTTTCTCTCATTGCTGTAACGTCTTTCCACAAAAACTGCTCTTCCTCACCCAAGAATCATACAGAACTGAAAGAGGTCATTCAGCCCATAATAAAATAGCTGCTTTCGGCATATGTACGTGAAAGTATGGTAAACATCAACAAGCTATTTGGCTTGACAGAGTGTGTGGAGAGTGCACTGAGGAGTGGCTTCACAGCCTAATCTCTTTTTCTTGTCTATCAGCCATACATAGGCACTTCCAGTAAGTATCAGACAGTGATCAATATAATTTAGTTTATTTTGTCTTTTATAGTCAAAGGAACGTTCAAGATCCCAAATCATCATGAATCCCCACAGACTCAGCAGGTCCAAGCATTGAAACTCGGTCCTCATTTCTATAAGGTTCGAAACTTCAGTCAAGCCTTAGTGAACTTCACTTAGTAAGAGTTTATTCCATAACTCCATCACTAATCCCACTCCTTCACTCTGTGCCATCAAACTAACATTGAAATGTCAGATGTCCTCCATAATCCATCCCTTGCATCTTATATTCCTTGTGTCTCATATCTAATTCCCCTCCCCCCACCTTCCCACTGCCCTAATACCTCACCATAGTCCAAAAGACATGCTGGCTAGGCACACACCAGAGAGCCATCAATATAGGAGCAAAATGAGACCATTTGGCTCATAAGGTCTATTTCACGATTCAATCATGGCTGATACATTCTCATCCCCATTCTCCTGCCTTCTCCCTGTAACCCTTAATCCTCTTATAGATCAAGAATGTATCCAACTTTGTCTTAAAGACACTCAATGACCTAGTCTCCACAGCAATGAGTTCCACGGATTCACCACCCTCAGACTGAAGCAATTCCTTCTCATCTCAATATTAAAGAAACATGCCTTCACTCTGAGATTGTGCCCTCAAGTTCTAGAGTTTCCCGCTCATGAATATGTCTACTCTATCTAGGTCTCTTGGGACTCCATAAGTTTCAGTTAGATACCCCCTTATCCTTCTAAACTCCATCAAGTACAGATAAAAGCAATTTATTGAGGATGCTGGAATCTGAAACCAAAAGAAAAAATACAGGAAAATCTCAGCAGGTCTGGCAGCATCTGTAAGGAGAGAAAAGAACTGATGTTTGTCAAAGCTCAGCTGAGATTTTCCAACATTTTCTCTTTGTTTCCATCAAGTTTAGACCCAGACCCCTTAACTGCTCCTCATATGACAAAGCCTTCATTTCTGGGATCATTCTTGTGAACCTCCTCTGTTTCCCCACTATGCAGCACATTCTTCTTAAGGTATAGGGCCCAAAACAACTCATAACATTTCAAATGGGGTCTAACCAGAGCCTTATACAGCCTCAGCAGTTCATCCCTGCTAAATTCTCCCTCAATGTACCCGAACAGGCGTCGGAACTAGGGGATTTTCACAGTAATTTCATTGCAGTGTTAATGTAAGTTTGCTTGTGATACTAATAAATAAACTTTAAACCCATTTTCCTTCATCTGCTTTCTGGTCTTCTCATGTTGTCTGCCTCAGGGAAGAGTTTTGACTTTGGGCACAGTTGGTGATCCAGATGAAAATTGCACCCAAAATTCTACCATGTCGAGAAATGTTTTCTCTCCCCTCTCAAGTTTCCACTCAAATTCACTTGCATATTGACAAATGCAAAATGAAGTAACACAATCAGGTGACACAGGAAAAAGCAACTTCAGCAAAACATTTGGTTTAACAGATATTCCACAATGAATATTTAAGAGTGCTAATTTGGCACAGATAGATTAATACCATTAAAAATTGATATATTGCAAAAAAGTACGCATTTTTAATCATAAATGTCAATTATCCACCATATACCAAATCAAATCAGAAAATAGACAAGTAACAAACTGAAGAATTTGCTGGATATACTGGGGTACAATAGTGAGATTTCTTGTAACTCAAAAGAAAAGCATTCAAAATTTTAAGAGTATGTTTAAAGAGCCAGTTTAATATTCAGAGCCTTATCAAAGGCCCATAAAGATGTGCAATTAGCAGAAGCTCCCAATGACAATTAATTCATCCTGAAGAGAGAGGCGTTTTTTTAAAAATTCATTTATGGGACATGGTTATCACTGCCTGGCCAGCATTTATTGCCCCTCCCTAGTTGCCTGAAGGCAGTTGAGAGTCAACCACATTGCTGTGGCTCTAGAGTCACATGTAGTCCAAACCAGGTAAGGACATCAGATTTCCAACGCTAGAGGACATTAGCGAACCAGGTGGATTTTTCCACGATTGGCAGTGGTTTCATGTTCATCAGTATATACTTAATTCCAGATATTATTTATTGAATACAAATTCCACCATCTACCATAGTGGGATTTGAAAGTTCCTAGAATATTAGTGATAATACCTCTGGCCCATTGCCTCCTCACAGTTTAGTGCGTGGTGCCAGCTTCTTGTGCCATACATTTTAAACCAGCTCAAAAGGTGGTGGAAACCTGAATTGTGCCGAACATAATTTGCATTTAAAACTCCATGAGCATTTGTACCAATTGTCAGCATGATGCATGGCAGGAGAACAGTGCCAGAGAGGGGAATTGCTACTCCCACTATCTCCAGCTCCACCTTTGAAGATGGAAATGTTTCCCATCCAGCACAGTTCCATAACTCGTGCTTCTTCAGATCAAGACAAGAGCAAATAGGCATACTTACTAGCCAATTTGGGCATTAAGGAAATATGGGATTGAAGTTCGCTGTTGGCAAAATCCTATATATAGAATCAAAACTTTTCCAAGCATGGAAATTTAAGATGTGGGAATATCTAAAGCGTAATTGGGACTGGCCATACATTTAATTTTGCTACTGATTTAGAATTAATCTGAGCCCTCCTTGCAAACACAGTCTCTAATCTCTTATAAATGGTAAAAGCTGTCCCTGACCACAGCTGCAGCAGTACCAATCAAAAAGGCATCACGACAGCTCACATGGCCCCGTTCTGTCACAATTTTGTGTGATGCCGGGAAGGCAAGCCGACAGTCTTCTGAATACCTACAGCAGTGTGTCAGAATGCTGATAAGACCATCTTGTCAGGCTTCAAACCCCCTTGGGTTTCCACAGCTCAACCTCTGTTTTTTCCTCTCTCGATACTTCGTATAGCTCCAGCCATTATTTAAAATAATGCCTAGGACAGGGAATTAATGTTGACTGCTGCTGACACACAGTGACCTGCCTGAAAAACTGTAATGCTTAAGGTGAAATCCACACTAAATACACACCACTTGCAAATACATGTATTGGCATCTCCATTATGTAGAAGCTGCAGAATTTTAATTTCTTCTTGCTGATTGCAAAGGGAATTTAATTTATGATTTTTTTTGATAAGCAAATTCTCTGCCTGTCTCCCAGTTAAGAATCAAATAGGAGCAGTGCCTGACATCCACTTAGTTTAAAAAACAAGGTATCAATTTGGGCCGATATCTGGATTGTCATCGTCAGCAGCCCAAATCACGCAAAAGGAACGTCAGCATCATTTTGATGAAAAGCAGGGGAGATCTCCCTCATGCCATGTCCAATATTTATCTCTTAAGTAATATAAGAATTTTACCATCCTGCCCACCATGGGAATTGTGACAAAGAACATGCAAATGTCTATTGACCGCGGGTGGGATTTTCTGGCCTTGGGATGAGTGTGGCTGGAAAATCCTGCCTATTCTCCGGTCCTTACTACAATGTGGCATGTTGGACCTTGCTGTACACAAACTGGATATCATGTTTCCAAGAATACAACAGTAACAACATTTTAAAAGTACTTAATTGATAGTAAAGTGTTTTTGGGCCATCCTAGGCTTAAACAGATGTTATTTATAGCAAGTTTTTCATCATTTTGTTTTTAAAATCTATATTTGATTTATTATTGTCATATGTATCGGCATACAGTGAAAAGTATTGTTTCTTGTGATTTATACAGACAAAGCATATTATTTGTAGAGTACATAGGGGAAAAGGAACACGCAGGATGTAGTGTTACCGTCATTGCTAGGGTCGAGGGAAAGATCAGCTTAAATATGGTAAGTCCATTAAAAGTCTGATGGCAACAGGAAAGAAGCTGTTTTTGAATCAATTGGTAGATTATCTCAATCTTCTGCATCTTTTTCCCCAATGGGAGAAGGTGGAAGTGATATGTCTGGGGTATGTGGGGTCCTTAGTTATGCTGGCTGCTTTTCCAAGGCAGCTGTATACAGAGTCAATGGATAGAACGAAGAACAAAGAAAACTACAGCACAGGAACAGGCCCTTCGGCCCTCCAAGCCTGCACCAACCATGCCGCCCAACTTAATTAAAACCCCTACCCTTCCGGGCATCATATCCCTCTATTCCCATCCTACTTGTGTATTTGTCAAGATGGCCCTTAGAAGTCACTACTGTATCCACTTTCATCACCTCCTCCGGCAACGAATTCCAGGCACCCACTACTGTGTAAAAAATCTACCTCGTACATCTCCTTTAAACCTTACCCCTTGCACCTTAAATCTATGCCACCTAATAATGATTCTTCCAACCTGGGAAAAAGCTTCTGACTATCCACTCTGTCCATGCCTCTCATAATCTTGTAGACTTCTATCAGGTCTCTCCTCAACCACCGTCACTCCAGTGAGAACAAACCAAATTTCTCCAATTCTCCTCATAGCTAATGCCCTCCATACCAGGCAACATCCTGGTAAATATTTTCTGATGGTTACTATATACGGGCAGTAGAACCTATATGGTTAAAAATGGCCTAGTAAGTCACTTAGTTGTAACAAGCCAGTAAAATGTCTAAAAGGAATGAAACCAAATGGACCATCTGGCATCAACCTGCACACTGGAAACAACAACATCAAACCCATCCCTGTTGACCCTGAAAAATTCTCCTTATGAGCGTCTTGGGGTTTTGACAAAATTGGGAGACTTGTCAAACATACCTAACATAGCCATACTGACGGAATCGCACCATTCAATGCTCCACCACCATCATGCCTAGCTACGTGCTGTGCCATCAACACGACAGATCTAATAGGGGTGCAGCAGAAGGGAAGTCCATAATATCGATTTCAGACCACATGAAGTCTCATGGCATCAGGTCAAACACGGGCAAGGAAACCTCCCACTGATTACCATGTACTGCCCTCCCCCACCCCCAATATTCCTTCATATTAACACCATTTGGAGGAGGCATTGAGGGTGGCAAGGGGATAGAATGTAATATGGGTGAAAAACCTCAATATCCATCACTAAGAGTTGCTCGGTCGTACCACACCTGTCTTAAAAGGACAGAGCTGCTAGATAAGGACTGAGGCAGATAGTGTGGGAACCAACAAGATGGAAAAATATACTTGACCTCATTGTCACCAATCTGCTTATTGTAGGTGCATCATGACAGTATTAGGAGTGAAGCAGCAGAGTCCTTATGGAGAGGAACTCCCATTTTCACATTGAGGAAACCCTCCATCATGTTTTGCGGCATTACCACCGAGCTACATGGAATTCAAAAAAGATCTAGCAACTCAAGCCCTGGCGTTCTATGATTCTATGATGATGATCCATGAGGTGCTGTGGGCCATCAGCAACCGCAGAATTGTATTCAATCATAAACTTTAACCTCATGGTCCAGCATATCCTCCACTCCTGCATTACCATCAAACTAGGGATCACCCCTTGTTCAATGAAGAGTGCAGGAGGGCATGCCAGGAGCAGCACAAGCCATACCTAAAAATGAGCTGTCAACCTGGTGAAGCTACAACAGGGGACAACTTGCATGTCAAAAAGTTTAAACAGCAAGGGAGTTACTGAGTAATTCTACAATCAGCAGACTAGATCTAAACTCTCCAGACCTGCCACGCCCAGTCATGAATGATATACAACTCATTCCAAAAACATCCCCCATCCTCAGTGCTGGAAGAGTCCAGCACATCAATGCATTATGATGAGACTGAAATATTCACAACAATTTTCAGCCCGAAGTGCTGAATGATAATCCATCTCAGCCTCCTCTGGAGGCCTCCAATATCACAGATGCCAGTCTTCAGTCAATTTGATTCACTCCTCAGGATACCAATAAATGATTGAAGGCATTAGATAATGCCAAGCCTATGGGTCCTGATAATATTCCAGCAATACTGCTGCAGTCTTGTGCTCCAAAATTTGCTTCATCCCTCAACATGTCGTAAATGAGTGCTTTATGTGGACCATCTGAAGGGCACCATGACAGCTCAGAGACTATCGATGTGGCTGTGCAGACACTTGGAATTGGGCCGGTGTCTGCGGGAGTTTGCGCGTTCTCCCCGTGGTTGCGTGGGTTTTCTCCGGGCACTCCGGTTTCCTCCCACAACCCAAAAATTCGCTCTTAGGCTGATTGGGTAACAAATTGTCCCTGTGGTGAAAATTTTCCAAATTAGGAATAATATATATATTATTATATAGGAATATTAAAATAGGATAATGTATTTGGTATGACGGCGGCACGGGCTCGTTGGGCCGAAGGGCCTGTTTCCCGTGCTGTGATGCTTAATAAAAAAAAACAAGCTGCTCCAGCAACAGCTATAACACTGACATCTATCCAGCAATGTGAAAATTGCTGCATTTGAATGGTAGCACACTAGTTAGCACTGCTGCCTCACAGCGCCAGTGACCAGGGTTCGATTTCTGAATCAGAGGAAAAATTCACCACCTAGCACAAAAGAAGATAGTTAATTGGAGGTCAATCATCTTAATTCCAGGACATCACTGCAAGAGTTCCTCAGGGTAGTGTCCAAGGTCCAAATATCTTTAGCTGCTTCATCAATGAAATTCCTTACATCATAAGGTCAGAAGTGGAAATTTTCACGAATGACTGTACAATGTTCAGTAGCGTTCATGCCTCTTCAGATACTGAAACAGTCCATGTTTGCTTTTGTTTATTTATTAGTGTCACAATTAGGCTTACATTAACACTGCAATGAAGTTACTGTGAAAATCCCCTAGTCACCACAGTCCAATACCTGTTTGGGTACACTGAGGGAGAATTCAGCATGGCCAATGCACCTAACCAGCATGTCCTTTGGACTGTGGGAGAAAACCAGAACACCCAGAGGAAACTTGTACAGACACAGGGAGAACATGCAGATTCTGCACAGACAGTGACCCAAGTCAGGAGTTGAACCAGGGTCCCTGGGGCTGTAAGGCAGCAGTGCTAACCACTATGCAAACCATTCAAATGCAGCAAGACCTGGACAATATCCAGGCTTCAGCTGACAAGTCGCAAATAACACACATGCTGCACAAGTGCCAAGCAATGACCATCTCCAACAAGAGAGATATAACTATCACCATCACTTGCCATTCAATGGCATTACACAGCTGAATCCCCCACTATCAACACCCTGGAGGTTACCATTAACCGGAAACCGAAACAGACAAGCCACATAAATGCTGGGACTACAAGAGCAGATAATAGGCTAGGAATTTTGTAGCAAGTACCCATCTCCAACTTCCCAAAGCCCCGCATCAACAGGGCACAAGCCAGGGGTGTGATGGAATAATCCCTGCTTGCCTGGATGATAGTAAATTTGCGAGCTTTCAACACTCTGTGTCTTCGTCAGGCAAATGCCACAGAGTGTTGAAAGCTCGCAAATTTACTATCAAATAAATCGGTTGGATTTAAAATTGGTGTTGCTAAATTCTTACTGAGTTCTTACTACCCCAGTCCAACGCCGGCATCTCTACATCATGCCTGGATGAGTGCAGCTCCGACACCACATGTGAAACTTGATACCATCCAGGACAAAGCAGCCTGCCTGATTGGCACTCCTTCCACAAACATTCACTCCCTCCACCATCACATAATTATTTTATATGGTGGATTATTAAAAAAAAAAATCAACAAAATCACAACAATGTATTTCACACAGGGGGAAATTATTGGTTCAACCTTTGGCTCATCCAACTATATGCTCGCTCTTAAAATAAATTTATAAAATCGCTTTTCAAATTTAATAACCTCAGACCATTCTATTTCTCTTTTATAAAGCCTTCACATTTATCTGATCACACACATTCAATGTTTATTCCACCCTTCTGCTTTACAAATACCATCCAATTGCTCATTTAGATATAATTCCTTGCCTTGATTGGATGCCCTGTGTTTGTAGAATTCTGCATGCAGCAGAAAATCATACCCATTTCCAATTTACCGAACATCTCCATAATTTTCAAAACTATCAGGAAAATCCTGATATCAGTTCACATAATGATTCTTCAGCCATTATTTAACCCTGTACAGTTACATAATGTACACTTCTAAACACAAGGGGCCAAAACTGAAAGCCAGGTGGTGTTCAATTTCAAAAACTGAATGGAAATTCTACACCCCACCTTTGTGAAGTGGAAACCGGAGAAAGAGTAGGAGGCAAAGGCAATACTGAACAACTTCATAGCTTGAAATAGTAACTCCACGATGAGGAGACACCAGATTTTGTGCGGTGTTAACAGTGATCTTCCTGGCCAGAGGGCCATCTCTCTGATGTTTTCACCAAAGTTATTGCAGGAGGCCAATGGCAACCTTGTGGAATTAGTGGCTCTCTGGCCTATCATACTAAGATTGCCTTTAGAGAGTCTGAATGATGCATTGCCAGTGTACAGCAGCTGCCGCATGATTCATTTCTTCCCACGTAGCACCACTGAAAGGTTCTGTTTGCAAGCCATTAATTCCAGATGGCCATGTCCTTTTAAATGCACTTCGAAGTCCCCTGCAGTAACCATGGGCACTTAACTATCAGTGATAGTTATGACAGAATTTACCGAGAACTGAGTCGCAAGTAGTCATCCAAATTACTCCATTGTAGCCACCAGTTCCATATTTCGTAAAAGCCCATGGAATGCATTTTTCATTTACTTAATCTTCCAACCAAATATTCAACTCAGAATGAATTTGAAGAACTAGCATTGCACTTAGCCAATACTGTATATGGCCTTCATTAATTCAGTTACAGAGAATTGTCAATGTTTTCCCCAGGGAGTCTCAACAGGAGATGTCCTTCACAATGGGTTTTCCTGGGAAAATGCATTCTTTTAAACAGACTCTTTCTCCTCAGTTTACAGTCAGATTTCCTCTTAACATTAACAAGGAAATGAAGAAAAACGGCCACTTCGCTTTTTGTTATGGTGATTATATTTCAAACCAGTGGTTTTAGCATATTGCTTGGAGTATATAGAATCTAAAAATAGAAGTACTTTTTTTAAATGAAACTCAAATTCTACAGTTTTATTTAGCCAGATGTAAATGGATGCAGATTAAATTGCTACCTTACAGAAACTTATTTTTCCCCATTGCATTATAAACATTTCATCAACGTAAAAGTAATCTTCATCTTTCCCCTTCCTGTTGCACATCCTTCTCAAAGAAATACAGTATGAAATTCTTCAGCCACTGTTTCTAACGTACAGCAACTTCCTGCATGCTTTCAAGGAGCTGGATCATTCATGGCTGGAGCAGAGATCATATTAGGCCTTCATATATGACACTTGGTCTAGACTGGACCAGATGAATTCTGATGGGGTTTGGACAGGAATCTTCCAGAGTATTTTTTTCTTTACTGCTCTTGGATTTGATTTTTTGATCTGATTTATTATTGTCACACATATTGGGATACAGTGAAAAATATTGTTTCTTGTGCACCAAACAGACAAAACATACCATTCATAGAGTACATAGAAGAGTAGAAAAGGAGAGGGTGCAGAATATAATGTTACAGTCATGGCTAGGGTGTAAAAAAATATCAAATTAGTGCAAGGCAGGTCCATTCAAAAGTTTGATAGCAGCAGAGAAGAAGCTGTTCTTGAGTTGGTTGGCATGTGACCTCTGACTTTTGCATCTTTTTCTCGAAAGAAGAAGGTGGAAAGGAGTATGTGCATGGTCCTTGATTAGGCTGGCTGCTTTTTCAAGACAACAGGAAGTGTAGACAGAGTAATGGATGGGAGGCCAGTTTGCATGATGGACTGGGCTATGTTTACAATCTTTTTTTAGTTTCTTGCAGTCTTGGTGAGCACAGAAGCCATATCAAGCTGTGATACATCCAGAAAAGATGCTTTCTCTGGCGCATTTGGTTTTACAATATATTCTTGTTCTTTCCCAGGAGATTACAATGGAAGTGGCTGGTCAGGGGTACAAAGAGAAAGGGGAAAGAAAAGCATGGTGCTTCAGTCATCACAAAATGTAGGTTAGGCTTAATGGGGTATCTAGTTTTCCCTTGCCCATTCACATTCTTACAAAAATAAAGAAATTTTCCTTTCATTTTTAATTGCACCCTTTGTACTCCTTTTCACATAGGCAAACTATGTTGGGTTGTCTCTGACTTGAACTCATCCCTTTAGTCCAATAGTTGGGGAAAAGCTATCTTCAGTTGATGGATTTTTATCACTCAGATGAGAGGGACAGTAGGGAGACAAGTCTACAGCTCACCATTTTATACCTAATGTGTCAGTGGAAATGGTCAAAAGGCTTCCTTCCCTTTAAAAAGAGTTCTGATCTCATGTTTTCCTTTTTGCCAGCTGGTTTATCTAAGCAATTAAGTTAATGAATAACAATGTTAGCATACAACCTTTTCCCATCTAGGCTTGCCAACTTTGGCTGGGACAAGGCAGGACAGAGGCACAGTGATTAGCACCACTGCCTCATAGTGCTAGGGACCCAGTTCGACTCTGGTTTCAGATGGCTGGCTGTATCAAGTTTGCACGTTCTCCCCGTGTCTGTGTGGGTTTCCTCTGGAAATTCTACTTTCCTCCCACACTCCAATGGTGTGTAGCTTAGTTTGACTGGCCATGCTAAATTGCCATTTGTGTCAGGGGGATTTGCAGGGTAAATACATGGCGTTATGTGGATAGGACCTAGATGGAATTCTTGTCAGTGCAGGCTCAATGGGCCAACTGACCTCCTTCTGCATTGCATTCTATGATTCTATATTCCTGGAGGTTTGATCACATGACCTCCAACTGCTCTATCCTCAGCGCTCCCCTCCCAATCTTTTTCAAGCTAATAAACAAATGTATTCTTATCACCTTTCTCACACCAGTGTACATCAAAATAACTTTTAATTCCTGCAGTCTTCAGGCTAATATTGAAAGGTCGGCATTATATTCTTCATTAATATATTTTCTTTGGACCTCACGGCACTTAGTGCAAATTTACCAGAACTCTCTTGGAAAGAAGTTAATGGACAACAGCAAGCAGCAATAATAGGTACAGCGAGTTGTGTGTTTCTTAAATTAAAAGAGGTTAATGTGCTCAGTGCTTCGGTTTGATTCAGTTACATTAAGAGTAAAAGGACTTTCTCCCAGACTTTGTACAATCGCCTCTCCTCCGTCCATTCAGAAACAAACTGATGTGAACATTTGAGGAATGTGTTTACTTTCCCAAAGAAATGCATCGCATCCCAGGAATGGAGGGAATGGCATTTCCTCTCTTGGGACATCGTTCTCTGGAGTTACCTTTGCTATTTGGTAATGAGCTCTCGAGCACAAGTACAATTAAACTCATGCAGGTCCTCCCACAACCCATCCACTGCTTTTAGTTTTTGGATGGCTGGGGAGGAAACTTTGGAGAATTAGGCATAATCACAAAGCAAGTGAAGAACCGGAACCTCGAGAGTATGGACTGACCCCCAATCTGCTTTCCCTATCAAAGAACAAAAAATACAACATTTATCTAATAAATAGTGTGCTGTTAATGAAATAAAATTTCATTCAGGTAAATGATTATACATTACTGACTAGGTTACCTACACAGTGTAAAATTATGCATTACATACAACATGGTTTTACTTTACATGCTGCGAGGTATGGGATAAAAAGTCTTAAAGGTGCATATACCGAACCATAGAGTGATTGCCCACTTGTAACTATACCAACAAAGCCTTATATTCAGAAAACGATGGTTCAAGTGCTAACTTGGACTGTTCAAGGATAAGTCACTGCTTTGGTCAACTTCAGCTAGCTAGGAATAACAGCAGGTGACACTGCGGGGGTTGGGGGTCACTGCAACTACCACCCCACCCTTCCCCACCTCCACCAACTTGCCCAACAACAGATGGGAGAGGGTCAAGTTCTCCTTTAAAAAAAAAAAATCAATAAAGAGGAACCAGATTGCAAACAGTTTTAGAAGAGGTGCATTTGCAGGGAGGGATATGCACAGGTTTACAACCTGTTCATCAGAGGCTACTGTAATGAACCTGCATGCCTCAGAGTTTAGTTCCTGCGGGCAGAGTTTCCCATCGCCTGCTCTGCTTCCCTGTAAATATCAAGGCTGAGGAGTATTCCATGTAAGGCAAAGTAAAGAAAAGATGCCTTTGGCAAAATACTAGGTCACATAGTATCTCAGAAAGTTCCTCCAGGCACCCAAACAGGCGTTCCAAGTGTGCTGTGGCAACAAAGGGAAGAAAGAAGTGCCAGATCCAGCAGATAATTATTTTCCGCTCTGCTTTTGGGCCAGAAGGCACATGTGTGATTTGCCCACCCACTCCCATCCCCCACAAGCTAATCTACTTGAAAGCTACGATTGAAACTCCACAATTAGATCCCAACCAAATGTACTCCACACTCACAACCAATTAATGATCCATGATGTTCTATATGCCCTCAATGTTATCCATTGCCAGTTATTGATGACTGTGATCACTCCCTCCTTCCCCTTCCCTGGCACAAGCCCTCTGACCATACAGCCAGACACTGGCTGCTGCCTGAATAATGGAATCAAGATACCTTTGAGCTGTCCAGCTGCTATATCTAACCCCATCGCCTGCTCTGCTTCCCTGTAAATATCAAGGCCATTGGAATATTCCATGTAAGGGGAAATAAAGAAAAGATGCCCATGACAAAATACTAGGTCCCCTAGAATCTCAAAGTTCCTCCAGTCAGCCAAACAGGTGACCCCAAGTGTGCTGTGTCCATTAATTTCAGGCAAAGTGATATCACAGTTAGCCTCAGAAAATCAGCTTTTGATTTCCATCCAGCTTCCTCACTGGCAGTGTGTATATGTATGGGATCAGGATTGTGATGCTTCCTGCAACAGATTAGCCTACCAGCAGTCACACATGAATAATGGGCAACATACCATCAGGGTACGCAAACCTATAGGATCTTAGCATAGCAAAAAGTCAACAGCTTCGGGAGACATAGGTGAGAAGCAATACTGATAAAACCACACAAGAATGCAAGGGCCACTCCATCTATTTCACCCAACATTACTCAACAGAAAATATTACACCCTCAGCGTGAGTGCAGAATGAGTGAATGGAACCAAAAAGATTTGAGGAAAAGATATCTGTGCTATGAAATCACCATTCTGCATCTTGACCTTGTATTTGTTTGGGAATTCAATTGGACAGATTGACAGAGTTTGGACCTCTGATTGCCAGCAGTCTATGAGATGAGATGTATATGACCCTGATAGATTAACCTGGAGAACGTGATTATTTGTTGCAGAAAAGGGATTAAATGCTGAGCAATTTGTGGCCGATATGCATCAATCGACAAAGAACTTGCCCAATTTCCTGATTCCCTCACCCGCATAGAAAACACACTCATTTATCAATGTGGTTTCAGGTGATTGCTTATCTTTAATGCAGTAATATGTTGATGTATGGTAAAGCACGCTAATACTATCCTAAGTTTGCTTGCACAATACCTATTAAAGAGTAGTGCTAAATTCTAAATTTAGCCTGCAGAGAAAAAAAGCATGAAAGTCAAAGTTCACGTTCACTGCAAGATTACCATGTAAACCATGTATAAATCCAAGGGCAGTCAAGTACAAGCCAGGGAAAAAAATGTCACCCTATCATAAGGCATTCTGCTACCATCTATCTCATTATCTCTAAATTCAGCACAATTGAAATCCAGCCCCATGTGACTCTTCCAAGAGAAAAAGGGAAGCCATGGGAGGTATTCCATTTAAATGGAGCTTTTTGCTCCTGGGCTTCTTATTGTCATCTAAATGTCAGTGTCTTTGTTATTATGTGCAAGGACATTAAGCATCAATGAGAGAGGATACCAGATCCGGCAGAATGCATTCTTACCACTAACAATGGCACAGCTCTGCCACGTTCGACTACAAATGCATTCAGAATAATTGCATCAAGTTGAAAAGCAAACTGCAGTAAAGCTGCTCAAGAACTGGGAGCGCAACTGGGGAAAACCAAATCTCAAGATTATTAGTTTTTTATGCGTAACATTCTGGTCATCAAATACAGACTCAGGGCCTTTGAGGAAGCTGATTACTGGTGATGGTCTGGAACCAGGAGCAACTGCTAGTTCATAACATCCTGCAAATGTCCGCAAAGGTCTGATTAAACACGTGCACAGACAAATGCTGACAAAACCGAGTGAACGTGTGCAAATCCAGTAAATATTTAACCTTCAGATGAAAAAGTACTCACCTCACTGCTTTACTTCCTATGTCACTGGTGGAATTTTGTCAGTTACTGGTCCTGCTACTTCCTGATCCTATTCTATTTTTTTGGGAATATAGTATAGTTAAGTGGAATTTGGAAAACATGACAACCTCCACCCCAGCCTTCAATCATCACTTCTGCTCTGTTTGGAGTTGGCCGAACACTTCCCATCATTCTCAGAAGTGATCCAGATTTTTAAAAAGGCAAGGGAAAAAAAAACACAGAAATTTGTTAAAATGTATTTGTTAAAATGCATTTACTCAGCCATTGCACAAATCAATGCAACAGCATCATCTTACTGATCTCAGAACTGCCATTTAAAAGGTCTCGGAGCACACGTAGAGAGACATAGAATTAATGGCCAGGATTTTTTCGCCCTGCAATCCCACGAAATTGGAGCAGACCAAGGGTAGACAATGGAAATGTCTCTTGACCTCGGATGGGATTTTACAGTTTCGGGACAAGTGAAGCCATAAAATCCCACCCATTATTTTGGTCAATAATCCTACAATCAGAATTAAACATTGGTGAGGATTTATAAAGGGATCAGGACTCAGAGTGAGCAGGCTTTGAAAATCATGCTTCCAGAGGACACCTTGGGATTCCGTTGTTTGCAGGACTGTTTGCAATTCTCAAATTTCCAGTGGGAGGAGGGAGAAAGAATGCACCTTAACGGACCATTTAGAAGAATGAGGGGAGATCAAATTGAGGTATACAAGATGATAAAATATATGGATAAAGTAGAGGTGGAGCAGATGCTTCTTCTTGTGGGGTTTTCTAGGATCAGAAGTCATAGTCTTAGGCCAAGGGATAGCAAATTTAAAGCTGAGTTGCAGAGAAACTACTTCTTCCAGAAGATTGTGAATCTGTGGAATTTGCTACCCTAAACTCTGGTGGATCTTGGGACAGTGAGTAAATTTAAGGAGGAGTTAGACAGATTTTTACTTGGTAATGGGTTGACGGGTTATGGGGAGAAGGTAGGAAAATGTGGATGAGGAGCATATCAGCCATGATTGAATAGTAGAGTGGACTCAATGGCCGACTGGTCTAATTCTGCTCCTATATCTTATGAACTTATTTGTTCCCAAGTGTGATTTCAACTTTTATTTTTATAGCAAACCCAAGCAGACTTATAGATCTCATTGCACAGCTGAAAGGTCAGCTGTGAGGCCCCAGATAGATTTCTCTGCAGTTGTTTTCGAGACAGATCTGTGGGACCAACTAGCTTGGACATAAGCATCTGGTCCTAACCTTGTCATGCAAGGCCAATATTCGCCATATTTCACCATATATAAATGGTTTGGAGGAAAATGTGATTGGTTTGATTAGTAAGCTTGCAGACGACACAAAGGTTGATGGATTTGCGGATGTGATGAGGATCACCAGAGGATGCAGCAGGATATATAGATCAGTTGGAGACTTGGGCAGAGAGATAATAGATGGAGTTTAATCCGAACAAATGTGAGATAATGCATTTTGGAAGGTCTAATACAGATAGGAAATAGACAGTAAATGGCAGAATCATTAAGAATATTGATAGGCAGAAGGATCTGAGTGGGCAGGTGGAAGAAAGGAGGCATAGGTTTAAGATACAAGAGGCAACATTTAAAAGGTGGTGTATGAGACAAGGTTTTTTTTATACAGAGGATGGTGGGTGCCTAGAACTTCTGCTATGAGAGGCAGTGGAAGCAGATATGATGACGACTTTTAACGGGCTTGACAAATACATGAATAGGATGGGGATGGAGGGATATGGTCCCCAGAAGGATAGGGGTTCTTTGTTTAGTTGCACAGCATGGTCAGTACAAACTTGGAGGGCCAAAGGGCCTTTTTCTGCGCTGAACTTTCTCTTTATTCTTCATCTCCATGGTCTGTCCAGAGCTGTCTACTTTAATCAGCAAGGCAGGGGAATCCCCTAATGTGGTTGCCAGGCAACTGAAGGCCTCTCTGAGTACCGAGCTCATCTCTGGGCCAATTAGACCATTTATTTAAGAAATCACATCACAACTGTGAGAGGGAGAGGTGATGACGTTGTGGACGAATAATCCAGAGAAGCACAAGAATGTTCTTGGAATCTGGGTTTGAATCCCATCATGGCTGATGGTGAAATTTGAATTCAATAAAAAATCTACTGATGATCATGAAACTATTGTCGATTTGTGATTAAGAACCACTCTTGTTCACTAACATCCTTTAGGGAAGAAAACAAGCCATCCTCATCTTGTCTAGCTGGTGTGTGACTCCAGATCCACAGCAATTTGATTGATTCTTAACTGCCCTCTGAAATGGCTAATGAGCATTCAAGGGCAATTAAAGTTAAAGTTTATTTATTATTGTCACAAGTAGGCTTACATTAAAACTGCAATGAACTTACTATAAAAATCCCCTAGTTGCCACACTCTGGATCGGGTACACTGAGGGAAAATTTAGCATGGCAAATGCATCTAATCTGCACATCTTTGGAATGTGGAGGGAAGCTGGAACAACCGGAGAAAATCTCCACGTGGGGAGAATGTGCAAACTCCACACAGACAGTGATCCAAGCCGGGAATCGAACCCAGGTCCCTAGTGCTATGAGACAGTAGTGTTAATCACTATGTCACTGTGCCAGCAATGGGGGTTGAGCAACATGGCCCCACTTACAATGCCCACATCCCATGAATATTTGAGAAAATGACCTGGAATTTGTCAAGGTATCAGGTTCTGCATTAAAAATCTGTCCCACTTATTCAGTTTCTCTCTGATAGACCTGTGGAGTGTTTCCGGCATTATTTCAGATTTCTAACATCCAGCTGGTAATAGTGTAAACAACACAGGATGCTGCAGGCAGCCCAGGGCAATGCAGAATGGAATACATCCATCAAACAGATTACTCCAAAAGGTGGCAATAGCAAGAATAATTAGTATGCCTGCATCATTTACAACAAGACTGACTCTGTTCACAAGAGCTTGGCAAAGGCTGAACATCTGACACAGAAGAAATAGGCACACTCAGAGGATCAGTCAGTATCAGTTAAGAAGAAAATATTTCCAATATAATCCTTTATCAAAACTGAAAGCTGAGAGGGTAGAATCATCATAGAATCCCTACAGTACAGAAGGAGGCCATTCGGCCCATAGAGTCTGCACCGACCACATCCCTCAAAGCCCCTATTCCCATACTCCACACATTTACCCTGCTAATCCACCTGATACTAGGGTCAATTCAGCACAGCCAATCAACCTAACCTGCACATTTTGGACTGGAGGAGGAAAGTGGAACACCTGGAGGGAACCCAGAGGGATATGGGAGAATGTGCAAACTCCATACAAACACTGATCCGAAGCCAGACTTGAACCCGAACCGCTGGCACAGTGAGGCAGAAATGCTAACCATTGTGCCACCGTACTGCCCCTGAGCATTTTAGTCAAATTGGAAGAGCAGGAAACCATACCAAGCAAAAAATGAGTTCTGAAATTAAGTCAGAAAATGCTGGTAAATCACAGTAAAGTTAATCTTAACCATACAAACCAACCTCAGAAGCGTGCAAAAATGGATAAACAGATTCAAGAAAGCTGACTCAGCCCACAAAATGCTGATGACTCAAATGGGCCCCTAATTATAAACCTTTGGCTTATTTAAACAAGTGGTTAAATAGGTTTTACACCTTACACAATAAATATAGCCTACATTTCTTGGCTTTACATTGGAGGGCGATTCTGAAATGGTGAAATACAGGCTTGGTGCCACAATTCTAATGGTCAATTTTCAAACAGACGTGGAGGATAGGGTTCCTGGGCCACATAACCACGAGAGATTACCAGTGCTTCCATTTAAAATGGTGCTTTCTGATGGATTTTAAGCACTGTTATATTCACACTGGATAGATTCTTAATCTGGAAAGCCAAAGTATAAGACAAAATGATATTTGGATTTTCAACAGACCAACAAAACAATCATTTCTGATCATTCCCCCAAAAGTTAACCTCCTGTGTCCAAACTCTCCTCGCCCATCACAGGCACAACCAACAATAAATTGGAACCATTAGCATCTTTTTTTCAGGTGCTGCAAATACTGTTAGAACACCAATATGACTTCCTCAGTTGACCTCAATGAAACCCATAAGGGGGGGACTCTTGAACTATGAGCTCCCTGATTGAGAAAGGGGTTGCCTGAGCAATCAGGGATTCTTACCGGTGTATATAATGAGGAGTTTTAGGGCTACCAGCACTCTGGGTTCTGACTTTGTACCTGAAGCACTTGTAGGGATGGAGATAAATCTCCATTGTAAATAAAGGGAATCTGGTGAAGGGGCACCGTCTTCTGAGGAGTTCTCTCAATGCATACTTGCAGACTTACTTAGTCGATACAGATGCCCATGCATGTGAAGTGAACATCCACCAGAAGTATGTAGAATAGATAGACCACAATGTCAATAATGTGTTCAACGCTGATTTGAAGCCTGTATTACAATTTTGGAGAACAGCACTGCAGCCAAAGCCCTCCTTAACCATATACAGCTGAACATATGTTCAGCAACAGGAATGAATCCCTGCCTCCCTCAACCCACCCAAACTCACCCAAGCTATTCACAGGGCTCATCATCTCTTACAGATTAGTTGCTAGTTGACTTCTTCTGATTGTTACTTTTTACAAGCATTTGATATTTTTTACAATTGCTTCAAATTATGAAAGATTACACAAAGTGAGGTGATAGCTATTGACTTCATGGTTTCTGGACAAACTAGTTGCTCTAGGACAGGTATTTCCCTTGTGGTACAGCACGATTTGGAGAATTAGCAGAGGACACAGTGATCAGGGCGAGCTGCTGGAACAGGAAGGAGGAAAGCGAGAGAGAGAGAGAGAGAGAGAGAAAGGCTCTAACAGCAAGAGGTCATATGCATCCAGGCTGTACAGCAATTCTCCGACTGGACGTCAGTGAGAAACTGTGTCAGATGCCTATCCTTCATCAAAGATATCCTCACAAATCTACCACCTACAGATTTAAAGTTCAAAGTTTTTAAAGTTTAGTTATTAGTGTCACAAGTAGGCATACATTAATATTGCAATGAATTTACTGTGAAAATCCCCTAGATTTGAACAGTGGCTGAGATTACTGCTGCAGTTGGTAGGTTGTGGTATTTGAAGATGCATTCACTGACTTTGATCACTCATGAGGCCATTGATCTTCTTGTAGCACAACATTCAGATCTCCAGGGTTTGAATGTGCACCATCTGAAAACCTTGAAGTGCTCTCTCAAGTCCACAGTGTCAGGTTTCCCCCTTTCCCAATACAATGCACCTCCCCTTTAAGGAGTGCAGTCTAAATTTCCATGGTGCTAGCCTTGCATAATGCTGAACCCTTGCAGGTGTGCCCTGCTAACAACAACACATTTAGACCTGGTTGATGCAGCTTGTTGAAATGAGTGGGCAGTGATTAGCCCGCAGTGTCTTCATGGGGCGCAGGTTAACCACACATTGTATTTCGCATGCCTATTATAGAAGCCTATCCAATTTAACCTCCAACGAAAGCTAAACTATTATTTTCTCTTTCAACTCTTTCAGTTCATACTGGCATCTTCTCCTCATTTCTCATATCAGCCAGGCAGCTTCTATCAATGCCTGCCCATAGAATGCAGTAACTTATTTCCAGAAATGGGGGGTAGGGGGCTCAGCACTGAGGGGCAAGATGCCCAGTCCACAAGTATTTGCCCACCAGTATAAAGCAGATCCACTGCTCAGGCTGGGTCAAACTGGGACAGTCGGCACACGCATCTAACAGCCATGAAATCAGCAGACTGCTGCATAACTACAGGGTGCGTATGGCCACCAGGTGCCTGGCTTTCTTTGCGGGCTCGGCCCGATTATGCTGATGCGTCACACACAAAAACCTGAGAGTGGGGCTTGCAATCCAGCAGCTCTACCTCTCCGTGCATCTGTAACATGGCCTGCCAAAAATATTTCTTCAAGCTGAAACTAGTCCAATTCGCAAATCCAGCCCTGGAACAAACAATAGTTTCACTTTCCAGAGAGGTCATTGCACACACTCGTGGAAACAAGGTCTCAATTTCATAAAATACTAATTAAGCTCCCACCTAGTGTGCAATTTTTAAAAGAATGAAATTCAGAACACGTTATTAAAGCCAAGCTGTTTGTCATGATTGAATCATGAATCGTGTGCAGCACGAAGCCATTCTGTCCATCAAGTCTGTGTCAGCTCTTTTGGAGAGGAATTGCATTAGTTCCAATTCCCAGCTCTTTCCCCACCTCCTTGGATCCTTCTTTTCTCCTTGAGAGCCAATAAATGAAGAGAAACTAACCCCACTGCGACCTCAGGCCACAAGGGTGATATTGAGGTTAGGCAGGCAGTCTTGCCTGTCTGTCCTAAGTGGAGGGGAGGGGGGCAGTTCTTTTTGGTAGATGTCTCATAACACCAGGTTAAAGTCCAACAGGATTATTTGGTAGTAAACGCCACTAGCTTTTGGAATGCTATTCCTTCATCAGTTGAGTGAGGAGAGAGCACTATGAGTCAGCACTGCTAACCACTATGCTACTGCGCTGTTCGTCCTAAACCTGGGTCTCCCATCATTTAGCTGTTTGGAATTTAAAAGAAAAATACTTTATCTTTCCGATTTTCCCTCCCGGGCCCTTCACTGAGAAAAATGGAAAGAACAAACAAAGGATAAATGTATACTCACCTTTGCTCAGGAAGGGGTACTGAAATTTTAGATTAAGAAATTAAGTGAGAATCAACAAGGTTTGGTTGACAAATAAAACTGGGTGAAAAAGTGAGCACCATGTGGATTCAACATAAGAATTAGGAGCAGGAATAGGCCATCTGGCCCTTTCAGCCTGCTTTGCCATTCAATAAGATCATAGATGATCTTTACGTGGACTCAGCTCCACTTACCACCCATTCACCATAATCCTTAATTCCTTTAGTTCAAAAAATTACCTATCCTTGCCTTCGATGAGATTGCTTCATTAGGCAGGGAATTCCACAGATTCACAACCCTTGAGGTGAAGAAGCTCCTTTTCAACTCAGTCCTAAATCCGCTCCCCCTTTATTTTGAAGCCATGCCCCCTAGTTCTAGTTTCACCTGCCAGTGGAAACAACTTCTCTGTTTCTATCTTCTCTATTCCCTTTATAATCTTTACATGTTTCTATAAGATCTTCCCTTATTCCTCTGAATTCAACAAATGAATTAGCCAGAAGTCTCTTTGATAGGAACTGTGCATAAGTATTGATCCATCACTGTGAACTCCTTAAAGGATAAGCAAAGCAATTAAACCAGCAGATAGAAAGCTGGAACATATTGCAAACGCAGTAGAAAGCAGGCCCACAGAGTTAAAGTTTAATGAACCACCAGTTACAATCAGACTTGGGATTATTGTGTTCAATTCTGGGCACCGTGCCATTCAATGAAGGTACATGCATTGGAAGGATGTAGAGGGCAAAGAATGACAAGAATTCTCCCAAGTGTAAATGAAGGAAGATGAGAAAAATTCAAGCCGTGCACTCCAGAAGGTGACTAAAGGGTGACCTCACCAAGGTATTAAAATGAAACAGATATACAGAAAGTAAATGTTGCGAAGTAAATATTGTAATTGAACTAAAAAGGACTTCAGGACACAAATTGAAATAAGGCAAAGTAAGCTTAAAATATTAGAAAAATGTATTTGCTAAAAGGACAATCAGACTTAGAATCATGCATCTTCCATAATAATGATGCAGGAAGCAGGTGATGGGTGCACTGAAGATGAACACTGACTTCTATCAGGGACTTCCTAAATGTGCTTGATGGGCAAGTGTAACACTGGGTGATAACAGGACTCGGCTCAGCACTAATAGTCCCCATCACTTCCATCAGTCACTCTCTGGCCTCACTTATGAAGAGATATTGGAGGGTCACTGGTACACGTGAAACGGAATGGCAGAATGGCTCATTCCTTTTTAGCAGAGGAAAGGCCAAAGTCCACTGGAAGAAAATGCCGCACCATTTTTGCACGACTAATTATTGTAAATATTCTATACCTGTTTCTACTTCCCCGCAACCCTTATGCAACAGAGTTCAGACAAGTCATTGTGTCACCTGAAGACTGGAATCCATGTGTCTGAAAATTACTGCCACCCATCCGAAGGACAGAGAATTGAGTATAAACAAGTGTTAAGGTGAGACTGGGTTCAAAGACAGGCAGTTGGAGAGGATTACATGATCAGAATGAACGCTGACAACCTATGCAGCAAAAATCCAACCACAGTTGGACTGATGTACAGTTTTCCCAAATTGAGTGTAGACTGATTGATTCTACCTTCAGTTTTTAACTGCTCACCTATCAGGTCTGATGGCAGTACAACCACACCCGCACTGCAGCAGTTTCATTCGCACTAACTGGATATTTCCAGTAAGAGGGTAGAGAATGGTACAAACATAATATTAACTTAACAGGTACCTGCTGCGTAATTAGATAGAACTGAGAACAAACTACTTATTAAATCACCAAAGACATGCTGGTGGGAGATTTTACTGAAGATAGGATGAGTGGTTTCATCAATTAGTGGCTGGATTTTCTTCTAGGGAGCATGTTTTGTGAGTCTTCCACAGTTTGCAAATTGCAGTCCCTGTGCTTGTGACCTTCATTGGCCCCCAATGCCTAGATTTAAAAATTCTTGTTTTCAAATCCCTTCAGAGACTCATGCCCGCTGCTTTCTCCCATCCCCCATTTCCCCACATTCTTGTGAACCCCTCCAGCCCCACATCCTTCCTCTAACTCTGGCCTGTTAGCATTGCCAATATTAATTGCTGCACCATTGGTGGCTATTCAGTACAGAAACTGTTCAGAGAAAACTACTGCCAGGAATGAGTGGGTTGTCTTATAAGAGAGGTTGGAGAGGTTAGGTTTGTATCCACTAGAGTTTCGAAGAGTAAGACGTGACTTAATTAAAACTTTTAAGATCCTGAAGAGTATTGGCAGGAATTCTTCTTGTGGAAGAATCTACAATCAGGGATCATTGTTTAAGAATAAGAGGCCTCTCATTCAAGACAGGGATGAGGAGAATCCTTTTTCTCTCAGACAGTGCTGAGGCTTTGGAACCCCCTTCCTCGAAAGGCAATGGAAGCAGAGTCTTCAAATATTTTTAAGGCAGATAGATTCTTGATTAACAAAGGGATGAAAGGTCATTGGGGTAGGTAGGAATGTGAGGTTGAAGTTACAATCAAACCAGCCATGATCTTAAAGTTTATTTATTCATCACTAGTAAGGCTCACATTAACACTGCAGCGAAGTTACTGTGAAATTCCCCTAATTGTCACATTTCGGCATTTGTTCGGGTCAATGCATCTAAACAGAACGTCTTTCGGACTGAGAGAGGAAACCGGAGCACCCGGAGGAAACCCATGCAAAAACAGGGAAAATGTGCAAACTCCACACAGACAGTGATCCAAGCCAGAAATGAACCCGGGTCTCTGGCACTCTGAGACAACAGTGTTAATCACTATGCCACTGTGCTGCCCTATATCTTATTGAATGGTAGATTGGGGTTTTAGGGCTAAGTGGTCTACTCCTGCTCCTAATTCTTATGTCCATACATCGGCTTCAAATTCTCCATATCTCTTTCCCCACCGCTTCCCTCTCCTCTTTTAAGACACTCCTTAAATCTTACCTCTTTGACCAAGCTTTCAGCCATGTGACTTAGTGTCTCATGTGGCATGGTGTCATTTTCTGCTAATGGTAACGTGAGGCATCTTGGGACTTTTTGTTAAAATGCTATATTAAAACAAGTTGCGGTTGTTGATAAGGTGTCATAGGATCGGTTCCAGAATTTTATATTGTTGGTACCTAATGTTGACATGAATGGAAAGTACTCACTAAGAACAGGCCATTCCACTGTGGTCAAAATGTAAACCACTTGAATTAGTTAGGAAAGTTAGTGCCTATGAAACATAATGTCAAACAGACTCAAGAATGCCAGTATAAGAAGGTGAAAGCTGGCAAGAAAAAGCAGTCATGATGTAGATATACTGGCGTTGGACTGGGGTAAACTCAGTAAAGTTTTGCAACACCAATTTTAAATCCAACCAATTTATTTGATAGTAAATCCGCGAGCTTTCGACACTATGTTGTGCCTTCATCAGGCAAATGCAACACTGCATTTGCCTGACGAAGGCACATCATAGTGTCGAAAGCTCGCGGATTTACTATCAAATAAATTGGTTGGATTTAAAATTGGTGTTGCAAAACTTTACTAAGAAAAAGCAGGTCAGTTACCAATCCAAAATCTGCGATTCACATTTTCACTAAAAATACCGCTTCCAATCTAGGATTTTGCTTTGTTCATCCAACACACTCTCCCATTTTCAATCTATTTTTCCTTATCCACAGGTGCTGCTGTTCATTGTAAAGAAAAAGAGTGACCTGGCATGCTCCAAGGTCTTTCTGCCCAACCTCTTCAAAACAATCAGTGCTCAGATTGGAAAAAAATTTACAGCAGATCCAACCTAACAGGAGTGAGGTACAACAGAAAATACAAGGGAACTGTCAGTGAGATACAGAAAATACAAGTGGATAAGAATGAGTTACACAGAGATTTCAAAATGGCCGGGCATGTATGCACTGTGAAACAACAACTAGCTTTTTTGGTACATTTAGGTAAAAAAACATACTCTCAAGAAACCTCATGACAAAGAATAAAGGATGGTTCATACTGTATTATATAGAGAGAGGGAATAAAGAACTACTATGATGTTGGACAGGATGATCTAATTGTTCTGAGCTTGTCTTAGGGGCACAGATTAATGTCACATTGCTATTTGCTGCAGGAAGTATGAATGCTGTCACAAATGACCCTCAAGCGAGGTGCCGTGGTCATCTTTTAATAGTTAACGTCAGATTGAAAACCCTTTATTAATAGCTCAACAGCAACAACAAATGTATAGCACATTTCAGACAGTGAAACTTCCCATAGCATGTCACAGCACCATTACAGAACAAAATCTGACACCAAGTCCAACTAGAGGGCATTAGAACAAGGTGATCAAAAGCTTGATCAAAGAGGTAGGTTTTAAGGTGCAACTTAAAAGGGAGAGAGAGGTGCTAAGATTTAGGGAGGGAATTCCAAGGCTTAGGGCCTAAGGCAACTGAATAGTATCTCATGTTAGAAGAGGAATGGTTAAGAAGCTGAACTGAACTGGCTCTACTCTACACCCGATTTGGAACAGATGGTACAGCAACATAGAAGTGGCGGACAACTAATGTGATATGAGACAGCATTAACATGGCATCTGCCACGTAATCAGTAAAGTTACTGCTACTAAATTGTAGACAGAAGGGGGAGAGGCACTGGCTAGACCACAGGGATGACTTGTACTATGTGGAATTCCTCTAGAAACAGTCAAAATGTTTCAGGAAATGAAAGCAAGGAAATGTAACTCTGCCACAGCACACAGAACAGCGAAGCCCCCAATATATACAACTTGCCAAGTCACTCTTTTAAAAACAAAAACAAATCTCCGTATCAATCTGTCTTATTGTGCCTGGAAAGTGGGAAGAGAGCTCCTCCTTTTCAAGCGTTAATGAAGATGGATTATTTACCTTATCCTCAGTTTCAATCTATATACTTATGGCCAATTTGCTTTTTCTTCTGAAGATCCTCATATTTTAGGCAGGGCAATGACAAACCTCTGGGTGACCAACCATAGATTTGCATGCGCGCGGTGCAGAGTTCTCACTTTCAGCCAAATGGCTGCACAGGGATGCTGTGTGGGGCCAAGCAAGGGGCAACAAGGAATTGGACATAAGGGTTGCTGCTGGCCCACTTTGTTAGCCTCCAAACAGCAGTCATGAATGCTTAGGAGAAGACCTTTTGCCTATCCCTTCCCCCAGGCTATCACAAGAGGGGGCTGAAGCTGCAGGTAAAAGAATTTTAAACCTTTCTAAGGAGAGGAATGTGTCCAAACACAAGGCTCTACCATTTACAAACATGCACAATTATCTATACAGACTGTAAATCATTACCTTAAATAAAAATAACCTTTACTGTTATATATGAAACAAGAATAGTCATGTACAGAAATGAATGGGGATGTTAAAATATGCAGATATAGCTTACAGCACAATTTTAAAAGATTATAGTTAAATATAAATGTTTTACTGATCTTTATTCTGCTTGGTGATTTTTGTGTGCAATTTTATTTTAGGTTTAGACACTTTTACACCAGTATATCATCTCCTGAAGCAGCTGGATTTAATTGCCCTATAGCTCTACAGGTACCAGTAATCCCTGATACTCCCCATGGCCATTCCCCATGTGGGAACCCAGCCACTTTATGTTTGTTGCACTATTTTAACCCTAGACAGGAGCAAAATTGAACTCAATCCAGTTCTCATCCAATGGCCATGTATATGTCCTTCCTTCTTGTTTCAGAAAAGTAAGAGGGGATCTCTTAAAAACTTATAAAATTCTAACAGGGTTAGACAGGGTAGATTCAGAAAGATCATTATTTGCTCTGATATCACTTTGTGGTTTAATTTCTTGGGACCTGTAGAAATCATTGCTGAAATGACTTACAGCATTTAGACATTTCACACCTTCTACATTTCAAACCTTCTCCCCACACCTTCTTCCCTGGCTCCTTCGGCAACCCAGCATATGGAATTTTCAGCAGCTGCTCCAGTATCCTGCCAATAGGTACTTCCAGGCAACTATTCCTATTCCATCCATTCCCCCTGCTGAGATGATAAACTGCCATCTAGAAAAACACAGAACATACAGCCACTAAACAAAAGAAGCTCATTTATTGTGCATAGCAGGTGGATTTGGAAATCAGTTGGTAATCAGATTCGCAGGAGTGGGGAATGGGTCTTGCAGTACCAAATGAGCAATAGTGAATCTACAACCTGTTCACAACCACAAAAGAATGGAAAATTCTTTTCCATTGCAGTTCGTGGATTTTTTTCTCCCCCAAGGCGGGATTCAAATGTTTTGCCATGCTGGGGTTTCTCTTTTGACAAATCGAGATAGAAGATTAGAGGCCAGGGCACAGATCGCCAGAGTTGCAAAGAGATGAAAGTTTATTATTAGAGGCTTAAGTCTTGTGACTATGAAGATCCAAGACTGTATTACTGCTGTGTGTAAAGTTAGCAAATCTCACTGTGACTGTACCAGCAACACTACAACTGGCTTAGGGAGGGAAAGCTTAGACAGTGCTGCTGCTCCTGACCACTACCCAGTGACTGGAGGTATGTATTCTCGATGGCTCATGAAGACAGCGTTGCTCTCATGTTGCTATGGCCCTCATGATGCCAGCATCAAATAGTCTGATGACACTCCAGTTGATTGGTCATGCTAAATTGATCATTAGTGTCAGAGGGACTGGTAGGGTAAATACGTAGGGTTACAAGGATAGAGTCTGGGTGGAATTGATGTCAGAGCAGGCTCAATGAGCCAAATGTTCTCTTTCTACCCTGTAGGGATTCTGTGATTTTATGCCTCACCAGCAATGCTGGATACCAGAATAAAGGCCTCATTATCGAGATGTTACAGAGAATCTGACACTTGCAAACTGGAGAGAAGGTGAAAATAAGTGATGAAAATTTAAGAGAAAAATGTAGAATCTTAGAATCTGCAGTGCAGAAGGAGGTCATTTAGCCCATCAAGTCTGCACTGACAACAATCACACCCAGTCCCTATCCCTGTAACCACCCCATGTATTTACCGTCCTAATCCCCCTGACACTAAGGGGCAATTTAGCATGGCCAATCAACTTAACCCACACATCCTTGACTGTGGGAGGAAACCAGACCACCCAAAGGAAACCCACACAGATATGGGAGAATATGCAAACTCTACACAGACTGTGACCCGAGGCCGGAATTGAACCTGAGTCCCTGGCGCTGTGAAGCAACAGCGCTAATCACGGTGTCACCATGTAGAAGAGAGAGGGAGAGAACACTGTAATCCAGGAAGCAGTAAGAGAGTGAGGCAGAAAGTGATACGAAGGTGACACTGGACTTGTGCGTTTACAAGAACATAAGTTGCGGGATAACTGGAAGACAATGAAATGACCAGTTCTGAGGCCTGGCAAAATCATGTTGATCTATTGAACAAAGATCCAACCAAAGCACAATATTATAATCAAAGATGTATCACGATCACCCATTATAGTTTAATGTTTCAATGATGTACCTCAAGCAACACTTATAGTCGTAAATGCCAAAATACATAGAGTAGCAGAGGCACCCTTCACAACAATGAATAGGTTTCACCTCATTAATTCACACAATGGAGCCTGCAAGACATTGCTTCCGTCATAATAAAGAGATCAAGCCTGAGGTGATTCCATGGAAAAAGAAGCGTCTCAGAATAACATTGAATGAGTGTGTTTCATTAGAAATGAAAAGGACGTTGGTCAGATGTTATGTCTGCAAGAGGCTATCAGTGCAGTGCACCTCAAACAGTGAAGGAAGTTTGGGGTCAGCGATATATGTATTGCGTACTGTTGCTTAGTAATACAGAGCATTTCACTAACCGGGATGATGTTAAAATAATATCATCATCACTTTGAGCAATGCTCTATCCTCAGGAGAAATACAGGATTTCCAATGGCAGTAAGACAGCTACAGGCAGCTGGGTACCAATTAATTGCTGTGTGTTACAGTTCCTTATCTAAAATCAAAGCCCAATAGTTTCTTGTTGTTGCAGGAACACACACTAGAAGAGCTGGACACCACAGTGCCTTTTCTCAAAGATTTTGCTGTCGTACTTTTGGATTCAGCCACCTGACATATCCACAAAAGGGGTCTGATGGACTCCGCCGGCCACCCGCAGAAATCAAGTTCAAATTTTACTCAGCGTGCAATGCACTTTATGGGAATGCTTTCAGGTGAATTTTCTTTGTTGTGTTGGTGGGTGGAAAGGGAATGCCCTCATGCCCCAGGCTGGCTCCTATGTGTCGCCAATGTGCAGTGCACATTACAGGCCTCCCACAGCGACTTGAGAAAACTCTAGACATACACCAGTCTGATGATGAATAAATTATAACCGTGGCAATCAATCAAATTTGTCAAGGTGAAATTATTCAACTAAAAATAAATTAAACGGCAGAAGGATTAGGAGAATGGACTTTGACATCTCTTGGTAATTTGTTTTGTATGTAAATAGCACCTGACTGGCTTCCCAAATCTCAGAGTCCATGCAAGAGCATTGGAAAATGAGATAGTGATCCATTTCCAGGTCATATATATTCTTGTGTGGCTTCTTTTGTAAATCTCTTCAATCCTAACGAAAACACAAAGCAAGCTGCAGCTTTGTTGTCATGGACACTGAACTATATGCTGACAGAATAGGACAGATTTTATATTAAATTTCACACCTCTGCTACAGCCACAGTGAATTTGGTAGAAGTGCTTTTTTTTATTAATATTAAGAGACAGGAAAGCATTTTTAAAATGAGAGATACTGTTGATTGACAGCATTTGTTAGCTGGGATATTAAAGGTTACGGAAGCAAAACAGGTAGGTGGAGAATGGCAGAATCAGTTCAAAGGCCTGAGAAAGGCCTAACCCTCTTCCTATGCTCCACGACATCACTGAATAGCTCAGTGTGCTGATCCAGTGAGGCATACACACCAGTTTGTACTGAACTAACTGATCTTACCTGGAGTACCAATTGCCAATTACCAATTGGAGTACCAAGTACCTGGTCAGTACTCAATTGCAGATTGGAAGCGAAGAATCACCTGAGATTTCTGCTTCTGATCACTGAGGAAGAACACAAGCAAATGAGAAATAAAAAATGGTACAGCTCCTTCAATCTGATTGTTGAGATCTAGAATAAATGTCTAAGCAACATTCTGAATGTAATGAGTCTCTTCTAATTCTCTCCAGGTGGCACAGTGGTTAGCACTGCTGCCTCACAGCGCCAAGGACCCAGTTCAATTCCTGGCTTTTGGACCACCATCTGTGTAGAGTCTGCACATTCTCCCCATGTCTGCGTGGGTTTCCTCTGGGTATTCTAGCTTCCCCCCCCAGTCTGAAAGACGTGCTGGTTAAGTGCACTGGCCACGTTAAATTCTCCCTCAGTGTAGCCAAACAGGCACCGGAGTGTGGCTACTTGAGGATTTTCATACTAACTTCATTGCAGTGTTAATGTAAGCCTACTTGTGACACTATTCAATAAACATTTAAAACAATCCATCTTTTGTTTTCTTCCCCTTCTTGCCAGTTGTCAAAATGGAAAGTCAGAACTGGAGGTCATTGTTTGAGGATAAGGTGAAAAGAAATTTCTTCACCCAGAGAACGATGAATATGTGGAATTCACTGCCACAGAAAGTAGCTGAGACCAAAATGTTGTGTGATTTCAAGAAGAAATTGGATATAATTCTTGGGGATAAAGCGATCAAGGATATGGGGGGGAAGGCAGGATCAGGATATTGAATTTGATGATTAGCCATGATTAAAATGAATGGAGGAGCAGGCTGGGGCTGAATGGTCTACTCCTGCTTCTAGTTTCTAAAACCAAAGTGATCATTCTTTAGGTGTTTGGCATAATTGGCAGTCCACCCATATTCAGATCTCACCTGATATCCATTCAAACATTGCAGGAGCATTTTTTTCCCACTTACACATATTCCCCTTCATTCAGCCTCCAGGCCAACAGTAGAGATTGTCTTTTGAAAATGGATGCTTTCCCCATGTAAAAGCTACTTCCCAAAATGAAAAGATAATAGTGCTTTATTAATGTTAACAATGCAGTTGATCTTGCAACTCTTTGATCCATTGAATACCCCTCCCATATTATTGAGCATTTCCACAGATATCTTCCATCGCACCCTTTCCTTGTCTACATGCACATACTTCCAAGTATCTGTGATGTCGTGCCAATGGAAGTTTATTATTCAACATGATCAAGAAGTAGGAAAACTGGATTGATTTCTCTACCTTGTGCCTTGAAGCACTGCTCCATATTGAGGTATTGTACCAATCCCCAACTGAGATCACGAGGACTCTAACCTGGAACCTATCTAAAAAAGACATTTTTGTACATAGGCATTTCAGGCAAAGCTAGCATTTGATGCCATGCCTGTAACATTCAACAAAGATAGTGAGGTTACTAGACCATCTTCTTGAACCTCTGTCAGAAACTCCTGCAGTGCCAATACTGAGTGTTGTAGGATTGACTCAGTGATAATGGAGAAACAACAAATATGTCCAAGTTCAGATGGTATGTGAATTGGAAGTGAAATTGGAGTATGGTTCCATGCATCTGCTTTCAGCTGATTGGGGGGCTGGAAGACACTGCTAAATATGCCTTGGTGCTGCACATCCTATACACTCTGCAACCACATGACCCACTGCACACCATATGGACAGCAGTGTTTCAAGGTGGCAGTTCATCGGCACCTTTCAATAGAAATTGGAGATGGGCAATAAATGCTGGCCTTGGAAGAGCTGCCTACAACTCATGAAGGAATGAAAAGTTTACCACGCAATTATTGTTGCCACTTTTAGCCTAGAGCATTGATAAGGGTGAGAGTGGGCGTTGGTGAGAAATCTAAAAAAAACCTTTTCATTTAACTAAAGCAATTGCAAGCACAAAAACATGGAACTGCTTCTTTTGATCACAACTACAAATTGTTCCTTAATGATAGGAAGTAATTTCCTGCTCAAACATACTTTACTGCCAGGAATACTATTCAGAAAGCTTTAAATAAACTAGATTCACAATTGTAAATATGTTCATCAAACTGAAGGCTCTTTGTATGTGCTGGAAGCAGCAGGTATTACTTATGTGACATAGCGAGGAATTACTTTGGCAGAACTCTTTCCCTCAAATTGCTTTTTTGTCATATTAATTATCATGTCAATTTTCAGCTAATTAAACACAAATGTTTCACTGTTACTACTTGCTAAAGCCTTGACTTAGATTTATCATTTAAACCCCACTCTTATTAACTCTTCTGTATAACTCGCCAGATACAGGAATTGGGATTTCTATATGGGTAACACTATATTTCCCTGTGTAAAACAACAACTAGTCTGCACTTAATCCCCAATGGGTGGCATAGTGACACAGTGGTTAGCACTGCTGCCTCACAGAACCAGAGACCCAGGTTCAATTCCAGCCTTGGGTGACTGCCTGTGTGGAGACTGCACATTCTCCTCATGTGTGTGTGGGTTTTCTCTGGGGGTTCTGGTTTCCGCCCACAGTCCAAAGATGTGCAGGTCAGGTGGATTGACCATGCTAAATTGCTCTTTAGTTATCCAAAATGTGTGGGTCAGTTGGATTAGTTATGATAAATATGTGGGATTATAGGGATAGGGCCAGGGAAATAGGGCAGGGTAAGATGCTGTGTCAGAATTAGTGCAGACTCAATGGGCCAAATAGCCTCCTTCTGCACTATAGGGATTCTACGACTCTGATTCAATAACCTTGCATTAGCAGGGCGCAGTAGATAGTTGGAGCGCTTGCACGCAAACAGGGAAAGGGAGAGGTGCAGTGCCATATAAGTAAAGTATATTCAATTCATTGCAGCAGTGTCCACCAATAGGAAAAAAAAAGTCCTATTTCAAAATAGAAAGGCAGCTTCAGGTCTCGGCATCCAATTTAAACCGACATGTATGGGTGAAAACCCACAAGGATCTTCCTGGTCTGGTCAAAACAATTTACTTGGAAGGGCTCTGGATATTAACAATACTGATTTATTACTGGAGGTTGCATTAGTGATTATTTGATTTTACTAAGATAGTACAGTACAATCAATAATGCATAGGGGTTGGGTTCAAAAGTAAGTTATTGTGCAATTTGCTCTGCCCATGCACAAAGTACAAGGCCCTGCAAAGATTGCTTGAGCACTGCATTCTTTATGTTCGTCACCAATATTAATGCTGAGGTACCAGAGTAAGCACAACATTTTTGTGGCAAATCAAACGGCCGTGCTTGTGTCTATGGTTACAATACTGAATATTTGAACACAAACAATAGTGGGAAATCTTGTGACTGAACTTCCTTTGTTCTTTAGTGATTTTTAAAGGAGCATCTTGACAAATACATGAATAAGATGGGAATAGAGGGATATGGTCTCCAGAAGGACAGAGGGTTTTAGTTCAGATAGGCAGCATGGTCAGTGCAGACTTGAAGAGTCCTGTACCAGTGCTGTAATTTTCTTCATTCTTTGAATCAGAGGAGTCACCTAAGAGCTTCATGGATTCCGAACAGAAACCCTGAAACAAAAGTACCACTTTCAACAGAAGCTGGTGGCCAAATATCTGTCCCGACATCTCTACAATCCATAGCTGGGCTACCTCAGTCCCTCAGAATAGAGCTCCTGCTGTTCCTCCACATATGCATCTCTTGCTGCAGTACCATTCTTTGGGACCAGTGGTATCATACCAACTGAAGCCACTTGAATCATATCAGTCCCTCAGGTCTTCAGGGTCCATGGGATTGTATTGCTGGACTGCATCACGTGTAGTTTTGTAGAAATGGAACAGTCTGAAACTTTTCATGGCTGAGTGCTTCTATAAATTTGGTTGCTGAAGTTATAATAAGTAAATCTCAAAATAAAGGCAAAATATTGGGGATGCTGGAAACCTGAAACAAAAACAGAAAATGCTGGAAAAACTCAGTAAACCTGGCAGCATCTACAGAGAAAGAAACAGAGTTATGGTTTCAAGTCTAATATGACTCTTTACCAGAGGTGAAGAGAGATAAAAATATGATGGGTTCTATGCTGTTAAAGAAGTGGGAGGGCAGGTAGAGGCAAATAGGTCAGGGAGAGGGTGGAGGTCAGGAGACCTTGAATGACAAAGATGTCACAGAACATAAGGCCAAGGTTTAAAGTTCATTTATTAATGTCACAAGAAGGCTTACATTAACACTGCAATGAAGTTATTATGAACATTCCCGAGTCGACACACTTTGGCATTTGTTCAGGCACATTGAGGGAGAACTTAGCACGGCCAATGCACCTAACCAGCGCGTCTTTCGGACTGCGAGAAGAAACCGGAGGAAACCCATGCAGACATGGGCGGTGGCCCAAGCTGGAAATCAAACCCACATCCCTGGCGCTGTTGCCTGGGAGTGGTAAATATATCTTAAAGACCAAAGCAGATGCTAATAGAAGAATGAAGGTCAACATTGTCAGAAAGCAAAACGTGAAAACAAGATACAAACTGGCACTTGGGCATGGGGTGGCATAGGGAGAAGAGAAGTCAAAATGGCAACAGAGTCATGGTCTGGTGTTGTTGATACTAGGTTCTGCTCTGGGCACCACATCTCTGGAGTTATATATTGGTCATGGAAGGAGTGCTGCACAAGTTTATCTGGAGTTTAGAAGATCAAGGGGTGATCTGAGTGAGATTTTCATAACTTTAAGGGGAAAAATAGGATAGACTAAAGAAAACTACTGGTTGGGAACATAAGAATATAGAAATTGGAAGCTGAATTAGGAAACGTCAGTCCTTTGAGACTGCCCGCCATTTAATCAGATCATGGCTGATCTCTCTCAAGTCTCAAATCCAGCTGTTCCCATATCCTCTTCCCATTTTTTTTTATTAGAAATATGTCTATCTCCTTCTTGAAACCAATGATTCAGACTCCACTGCGCTATGGGGCGGCAAATTCTACAAATTCACCACCCTCTGCGGGAAGTAGTTGCACCTCATCTCGCTTTTAAATCTACCACCTCTCAAAGCATACCTGTGAGTTCTTGTTCTAGACTGCCCCATAAGAGGAAGCATTTGGTCTACATTTACTTAGTCACAATTCCAACTCCAGAACGAGGGGACAGAATCTAAAAGTTAGAGCTAGACTTTTCATAGGTGATATTAGGAAACAAAAGGTTGGCAGAAGTTTGGACACAAATTCTCACAAATAGCAACTGATATTTGATTAGTTGTAAATTTTGAATTTGAGATAGATAAGATTTTTGTTAAAGTATTAAGAGCGATTGTGGCAATGGGGATATATGGAGTTAGGTCACATATTAGCTAAAATCTTATTAAATGGCAAAACAGATCCAAGGAGCTAAATGGCCTCCTTCTGTTTCCATGTTTCTATAAAGCACTAGGTTAACTGTAAAGCATTTTGGGACATTTCGTGGTCAAAAAAAGATGCTATTTGAAAGCAAATTATCTTCCTTTCTTCTTTCCTTTGAATTTTAAGGATAGTGAATTTGAGGCACCTTTTATTAATTTCCAAACTATTCCATCAATATCTGAGAGAAGTTCAACTCACCTTCCCCATGTGTCCTGAAAAGAATTATGGAAAAATTCTTGAATGCATAATCGAAGAGGGAGTCCATACACATGGTGCATCTGTTAGACAAAGCATGCCTTTGTGTATATTCATTATTAGCCAAGGTGAAGAACAACCTTGAAACCACATCCAACAGTTCTTCATTATCTCCAGATTTTGGAGTTCCAAAATTGCCTTTTGATTGGTCTATTGACCTTTGTGGTTTTGGCTGAACAATGCATTCCAGATGGGGATTCCAGCACCAGATCCTATGCTGACCAGAATAGGTTCAGGTTTCTCTTAACTCTTAAAACATTCCTTTAATATTAATATCAATATAAAAACCTTAAATATCAAAAACCTTTTCCCTTTTGTAGTTTTAAGCCATGGAAGCATATAAAACTGGAGGTAGCCATTCAGCCCATTGTACCTCTGCCACCTCTTTGACACATCCCTTCCACCTCTGACACTTCCCTTTTGAAAGGTAATCATGAATTCACTTCTATAGCCATTTCAGAAAGCTCATTCCAGATTATTAGATCCTAACTGACTCCAATTTAATTCAGTTTCCTGAAACGACTTGAATTAAATTTTATAACAGACCAACAGTCTACAGAATGGAAATTGAGAGATGGGTAATTGCTGCCCATCTACTTTCTTGCTGGACTTGAGGTTGCTATTTTGCCCCTTTGGATACTGCTCGGATTCTGGACTGGGGAGCATTCTAAGAATCTTATCCATATCACCTTTCTATTGCCAGAGACACAAGAGAAGGTTTTGCAGCATGTTAAAGGACATTCATAAGTTTGCATACATACTTACATGTTGGGTGGCAGCTAGGTCTCGGTTGATGACTTCTTTGCCTCTGAAATAGGACAGAGGTTCAAGACCCACCCCAAAGTCTTGAGTACATAATCTAGACTGACAATCAATGGCAATACCGAGAGACTGCTGCATGGTCAGAGGTGCAATCTTGCTGATAAGGTGTAATCCAAGGCCTGCAGTCTCAGGTGAATCACCCATGGCATTCTTTCGCAGAGCTCACCCTGGATAATATTTATCCTCACCAAACAGCCAAAAACATTATTTGTGGGAGCTTGCTGTGCACAACTGGCTACTGCATTTTCTATATTCCAATTTTACTGCACTTTATAAGTACTTCCTTGGCTGTAAAGCACGTTGGATACATCCCGAGGTCATGAAAGGCATTACTGAAATGCAAGCCTTCCTTTATTTCTAATTCCAGAAGCCACTATTTATATTGCTTATTTCTAAATTCAGAAGTTAAACAGAAGAGATTTTGTGTCTTGCTCCTCTCTAGCTTGCCAGTGACAGCCACATCCTGAGAATGACAAGATCTCACCATGTACTGTAGTTAAGAGAAGGAACTCTAACAAATCTTTCCCTTCTTAAACAGTGGAACTGTGTGCTCAATGCAGTGCTGAATAAACCATAAACAACATTTCATTGCAGACTTTGCCTTAGTGCCTCCTAAGATAGTAAACATTCACCAGAAAGTTACTATAGGGCTGAGATGTTCTAAAAGATGCAGGTAGGTGCACCCTGAAACTTGTGTTGAGATGGGAGATTTCCAGCACCCACTGGACATCTGCTCTGGTGGATTTTCAGTCAGTTCCCTGTCAATCTTTATCTGATAATGCTCCTATGAACCATCTCACAATGTTTTACTCTGTTGAAGGCTTTTAGGTAATTGTATATTTGTTGTTAACTCTGGATTTAAATAGTTTTTAACATGACAATAAATTGATCATTAAATCCAAGTTTTTCACTCAGCATCCCACAACATTGTCGATATAATCCACGTCAATTACACCCCCATTTTTAAAGTCCATTCGTGGGCCATAGGCATCGCTGGCTGGCCAGCATTTATTACCCATCCCTGGTTGCTCTTAAGATGGTGGTGAGCTGCCTTCTTGAATAGCTGCAGTCCACGTGCTATGTCATTATGGAGGGAATTCCAGGATTTTGAGCCAGCGACCGTGAAGGAACAGCAATATATTTTCAAGTTAGGCTCGGAGGGGAACTTGCAGATATTGTTGTTCCCATGTATCTGCTGCCTTTGTCCTTCTAGATGGAAGTTGCCATAGGCTTGGAAGGTGCTGTCTAAAGATCTTTAGTGAATTGCTGCAGTGCATCTTGTAGATAGTAGCAGCAGTGTGTACTGAGTACCGGTGGTGGAGGATTTAAATGTTTGAAGATGTAGTGCTAATGAAGCAAGCTGCACCCATCCAGACAAGTGGCGAGTATTCTATCACACTCCTGACTTGTGCCTTGTAGATGGTGGATAAGCCTGGGGGAGTCAGGAAGTGAGTTACTTGCTGCAGTATACTCTAACCTCCAACCTGCTCTTGTAGCCATTGTATTTATGTGGTAAGTCCAGTTGAGTTTCTGGTCAATGGTAATCCCCAAGGGTGTTGACAGTGGAGGATTCAGTGATGGTGACACTATTGATTATCAAAGGAATGGTAGTTAGAGTGTCTCTTTTTGGTGACACAAATGTTACTTGCCATTTATCAACCCAAGCCTGGATATCGTCTAGATCTTGTTGCATTTAAACATGGGCTGCTTCAGGTACTGATACTGTCCCTGTGGTCAGTATCAATGGGGAGAGGGTATAGAAAATATAGAGAGAAATTGGAATACCTGGCCCCCATCAGCTTGTAGTTGCTGGCAGTACAGTTCATGTTTTCTATGGGAGTAAATGTGTGATATTCCCACCATAGGAAAAGCTAGTACAGCAATGTACACTTGCAATTTGGTTATTGTCTATAGAAAGATGAACTTTCGACAGTGCACCAGCACGATCACAGAGCATTCTTTCAGAAATGTGATTTAGGGCACTGACAATGACACAATATAAAATGAATTTCAATAGCTAGTCGGATGCTCACCCCTCCCCAGTGTTTCCCACTTCAGTCCTTTTGTCTGTTCCTTGCCAAACATTGATGACTTCACTTGCCCCATAGACAGTCCTGCAATACCTCATCCAATAGTCATTCTTCTAATGTCACCCTTGAAAATTAATATTGAGGAAACTTGTTGACTGCAAGCAGTGCCTCAGTTCAGCCTGATTGTAGCAAGAGTTACGGATTGGAATCAACAGTAAAAGCACAGATTGAACCCGGGGCACTGAAGCCAACTGTTACTCCCTCACTGCCAGTTCAGCAGGTATGAACTAACTCAGCACAGGCGAATCATCTAACCTAGGTTCAAAGATTAATTAGCAAAACATACTTAGCTTAAAAGCCCTTACAAAACTATAAGCTCAAGCTCTCTTCACATTTTTTAGAACATCATTAAAATCATTACGTGCTACATTCTGCATGTCGGGTAGTCTGAGGAAAGGAATCGGATCACTGTGGTCACATTAGACTCTTGGAAACAGCAGGATTCATCATTTGAAAATTCCAAAAGCAGGGGTGTGCGAATCAGCCAGATTGGACAGTGCGGAGAGTCGGCACAAGTCACACTTACACATTGAATAATTGCAGCAATAGTCCAATACCTTCTTGATTCAGGTTAAAAGCATGCTACAACAGATATATCTCTTGATGCAATTATGTTACTCAACACATAACCTCGTTTTTGTACCCTGGCTGTGTGTGTTGCAAGATCACTAATCTAGAATTATGATTGGTTAAAGCACAGAAGGCAACCATCTCAGAATCCCAACAAGTGCAGAAGGAGGCCATTTGACCCATTAAGTCTGCACCAACCACAATCCCACTCGAGCCCAATCCCCTCAACCCCGTCCATTTACCCTACTAGTCCCCCAATATGAAGGGGCAATTTAGCTGGCCAATCAACGTAAACCACACATCTTTGGAGTATGGGAGGAAACCCAAGCAGAGAAGAATGTGCAAACTCCATACAGACAGTGACCCAAGACCGGAACTAAACCTAGGTCCCTGGGGCTGTGAGGCAGCACTGCTAACCACTTTGCCACTGTGCTGCCCACCCCATTGTGTCTGTGCCAACTACTCCCATGCCCTTCCCTTTATTATATAGCCCATAACTTTTTTCCTTCAGATAACGATCCAATCCCTTTCAGAAAGCCATAACTGAATCTACTTCCAATATACTCTGACAGCACATTCCAGATCCTAACCACATGCTGAAAAATAAAAGCTTTTCCTCATGTTTCCTGTGATTCTTTTGCCATTCATCTTTAATCAGTGTCCTCTGCTTCTCAACCTCAACCCTTCTGCCAATGGGAATCAGTTTCTCTCCACCTGTTCTGGCCTAAACCCTCATGAGGTTGAACACCTCCATCACATCGACCTGGGACAGAGATGTACAAAGTCCCAAGGATTCTGGGCAAAGCTTGGAGGGAGAAACATGAATTTGAATTTAGAAATGTTATTCCAGTTTGCAAGCAATTTAGGTGATTTATATGGAAGGGAATTTTATCCAGAAATGCAGTTACATACAAACTTTCAATAATCTGAACATTTAGGGATGTGAAGGAACTCCAGTCAGAGTTGGGGAGTTTGAGCAGAATTTCTGTGAAAAGGTTAAAATGTACATTACTGTCCCACTAAGAAAAATGAACTTGTATTGGCAAGAGAAAAACTACAACAAAACCTGCACTGAATTCAAGCAATCTTACATTAACAAGGATTTCAGAGGCCTGGCTTCATCCATCATTTGCAGCAAGTCAGACTGAGGGCAAAACACTTATTCCCCCATATAGTAAAAGTTATATTGATTGGGTCAGGAGGGATTCTCTGCAGCAGCCACATCAAAAGAAGTCCTAGGATTAAGATTTCTGAGGTGCAGCCTCAGCTGAATATATCACGCATACAATCCGTCGCTTCCTGTTCACATCCATCGTCATGAGATGAAGAGAAGACAATTTCCATTGTGTGCAAGTATTTTCTCTATGGACTGTTTCATAGGGTCAGAACTCTGATAATAAAGTGCCCCGCTCAGTAGCGGATACAGCATTGTGCAGGCACAGAGAGTGGTTTGTTTAATGCGAGCCAACAGCTGTACAGTCAGTCAACAGCTTTACCCTTGTGATACAAGCATTTGTGTTTCCGGATGATTCATGCTAGGACAGGTTAGAAGTGACTCCTTTTCTCCGTTTTAGTGTCGCTGGCCTTTTAATGCAGTTTACACAGAAGCTGCGGGGGCACTGATGCAGACAATACCACCTGCAGGCTCATCCCATCAGAGTGCTGTCTGCTTTCAGCACATTCAGGAGATGGCAGCTGTACCAGTAAACATAAGGCAGAGCTTTTACTATCTGTCCCTCCCCTCCCAAATGTATTATTTCACTTCAGAGAAGGACAGTCGGCCTGTGTGCGTGTGACAACGAGTCTGCGTGTGTGCTGTGTGTGAGAGTGGGTCAGTGTGTGAGATTGTGTGGGCAAATGTGTGTGTGTGTGTGTGTGTGCATATGTGTGTGAGCAAGTGTGTGTGTGTGTGAGAGAGAGAGACAGTGTGCCTGAGCGAATGTGAAAATGTGTGACAGCGGCTGTGTGTGAGCAACTGAGAAAGGGACAGAGTGCAATGCATGTGTGAGAGTGTGTACGTGTGTAAGCAAGTCTATGTATGTGCAAGTTTGTGCGCGAATGTGAGTGTGAGACTATGTGTCTCTGAGCGAATCTGTATATGTGTGTTTGTGAGCAACTGTGTGCGCGTGTCAAAGAGTATGTATGCGTGAGTGAATGTGTGTATATATGTGTGAGCGACTCGTGTGTGTGTGTGTGTGTGTGTGTGTGTGTGTGTGTGTGTGTGTGTGTGTGTGTGTGTGTGTGTGTGTGTGTGTGTGTGCACGCATGTGCACTCGAGCGGGTCTGCAAGTGAGTGTGAGTGTATATGTGTGTATACACCCTGTGGGCAAGACAAGAGAAGGAATTGGAACTTTCTTTCCTCAGTAGCCATGGTTAACTGCTGCTGACTTGGACTGAAAGATCATCTGCATTACAGACCTCACCTGGAGAGATTTGGGAAATCCGAATGAATTCCTCAGAATGGCATTTACAAGCATCTTTAGGAAACAGTTAACACCTAAAATTTGTCTACAAATTCTTGAAGGTAATTATTGCCATTCTCTCCCACTGATATGATCATTTTGGTTTGTGTTTGCTCACGAAGCATTGCAGCCTGTAGGAACACACTGGTGCCTCATTCTCTTTTGGATTGCACTAGGAAGTGTTGATGATTTGGAGCATTTCTTTTGTTCATTACTGGTATATTTGCAGCTGATCTCCAACAGCATACCAGCGGAATGTAATGAAGCGGAATGGTTAAAGAAATAAATTATCTAGAATTCCCTGTGTCACCTTTGATTATTTTCTGATGTTGAATGGGGAGAGAGTAAAAATCCTATTTCATTACCTCAGTAATGAACTGGAGATTCAGCGAGGCAATTGGCTGCATCTTGGCAGGCCAAATAAAATACTGTTAGCGCAAGTAGATATGTTCTGACTCCAACTAATTTTTAAAATAACATAAGTGAAGGAGTAGGGGGTGGGGGGAGTAGTGCAGAATCATGAGGAAAAAAAACAGCAGAGAAAACTCTTGTAAAGGCACTGACTCGAGCATCTGACAGCTGTAGCCAGTGAGTGGCATCAACCACTGCGCCAACTAGCCAGCTGGCACGGGAGGAGGCAGGGGAGGGTCATCAGACATCTAAGAGAAATCATGTTTCCAGCGGGGAATTTACTGCTGCACCATAAGCAAGGCAACTCCTGAAAAATTAATAATGATTTGAGTCAAAAGGCTGAGAGAGCTTGGGTGGGGGGGTGCGCGCAGTGTTGAAGAGGTTGAGAGGGACCAGCACTCCCATACCCGATGGTATAATGTCCCTGGGCGAACAAAAAAAACTGTGACTCTTGTGATCTATCAACAGCACAGCCCCAAAAATTTTCATGCATGAGTATTGCCTGATAATAGTGGTTCTAGGCAAGCTTTACTGCTCAATAGCGGACTAATGTTAATATCTACTCAGTGATACTATACTATTCTAGGACAAAGCTAGCTTTGAAAGCTCTCCCCTCTTCACCACATTCTTCCCTGAAGATAATGGGTCAAGCCATGGCTCCTGACACTGAAAGCTGTGGTTTCCAGGCCTTAGGTTCCTGTCAGTACGTCGGACAAAGGCATTATTATTGCAAGTATCTCATCTTTATCAGGCAAAATGTAGACCATATTCATAACCACCCACCACCACCACCACCATCATGGTGGCACAGTGGATAGCACTGCTGCCTCAAAGCACCAGGGACCCATGTTCGATTCCTGGCTTAGGTCACCATCTGTGCGGAATCTGCATGTTCTCTCTGAATCTGCAAGAGTTTCCTCTGGTTTCCTCCCACAGTCCAAAAGACGTGCTGGTTGGGTGCACTGGCCATGTTACATTCTCCTTCAGTGTGCCCAAATAGGCGCTGAAGTGTAGAGACTAGGGGATTTTCATAGTAACTTCATTGCAGTGTTAATATAAGCCTCTTGTAACACTAATAAAATAAACTTTGAACTAATAAATAAAATTTAAAACTAGGCATCAGGAGGTTACTCTGGAAACAATTGGATATCATCTGCCCAACTACCAAGGTTTCCATTTGCTTTTGGAAAAGGATTCCAAGTGGAATCTTCCATTTATACTTGTTAGCGTGGCATTACAGATCAGACATAGATGATGGGTCTGGGCAAATTAACAGCCTCCCCTTGTGATCTCCTGACAACATTCTACAGCCAATTCAATAAATAGGTGGACCCACCACAGGATCTCTGCTAATATCACAGCTGCCAACTCAGCTGACTCATTGCCTTCCTGCAGAAAGTTTATTAGCTTTAGTGTCACAAGCAGGCTTACACATTAACATTGCATGAAATTATTGTAAAAATCCCCTAGTCCCGCACTCCAGTGCCTTTCAGGTACACCGAGGGAGAATTAGCATGATCAACGTTCCTAACCAGCACTATTTCAGACGGTGGGAGGAAACTGGAGCACCCGGAGGAAGCCCATGCAGACAAGGGAGAACATGCAGATTCCACACAGACAGACAGTCACCCAAACCGGGAATCGAACCCGGATCCTTGGTGCTGCGAGGCAGCACTGCTGACAACAGTAGCACTATGCAGGTTGTGCCTGCTGAGTGACAGCGACTGGAAACTTCCTGGATATTCCGACTTGCATGGATTTTAACATCTTACCTATGCTGTTCTTCTCAAGATGTCCCTGAGGAAATGCCACTTCAGCCAGTCACAGGATCAAATCTCTTGGTCTCAGTTGAGACTGGTGAAGTGATATTTCCTCTGACTCAGCTGTAGTTTATGTTGGGATAGCCTCCAGCACCCCCTTCAGGCAAGACCTCAAAAAACTAAATAAAAGCATCAATGTAAAAAGATACAGTTGCTCCAGCTTGACCCATTCTTTTAAATTAACTCTGCATCTTACATTTTTCACTTCAGTTTTCTCAACTCAGTGCGATGCAACAATTCTGTCCAAATGCAAGGATCTCCCCCTGAAAGTAGCAAATCATCATTGCATTTGTTCTTCCTTACTTCTTTGCAAGCTCCTGCCTCAGTTGACCTAACCTTTCCCTGCCATCTGTGTTTCCCTGACCTAGCTCCATATGTACTAACTGAACTAGTTACTTGCTGCTCCATCTGGTACCTGCTGCGGGAAGGTCGGCAGCCACTGGAGAGGTTCCTGTCAGACATCACTATTTCCAGAAAGAACATCATCGAAATGTTCTTCTCAGTGCAGGGGAAGAATCACTTTCAACTTTCACTTTGAAAAAAAAGAACCATTGAAGAAATAATCATGGAAGATAATTAAGGCCCTTTTATTCCCCCAGTTATTACATAAAGGGGGGCAAGAGCCCAAGAATTGAGTAGAAACGTCTCTTGATCTCTCACGTTCAGGGTTAATCGCCTATTAATCTTGTGCGATTGACTGTTATTTGTCAATGTCCACATCTGGTGAAGCAAAGCGAAAAAGCCTAGTGTTCAAGTGACTCATAACCCAGCCCATTAACACAAACAATGACTTTACTATAGGATCCGTTCAATGATGCAATGCTTCACCTCTTCAGAATGCTGTAGTACACGCTAGCCTGTGGAGTCACATATGGAGAGGTGAATGAAAAGATGTCGGTACAGAAGGAAAATCAGTTCAGACCAGTGACCTTATCTCTCCGTTTTACTGGTGTTTCATTTTAAACTATATAAGACCAGTTCAGACCAGTATTCTTTATTATTATTTCCCTGTTTTACTGGTGTTCCATTTAAGGTACTGAGGACCAGTTACCTTATTTCCCCATTTTACTGTTTTCTTTCCTTCTGGGTGTACAGATGATCAAATCCACAAATGCATTTTGAGTTATGCAGAACAGTTTTACCAGGAAGGTGCTCACTTGGCATTGTAAATGCAAGTTTCCTGCAGCACTTTTCTGATCAAGTTGACAGATACGAGTGGGCAGGATTTCAAGGAAAATTATTACAAGCCTGGGTTTGTGCACAGCCAGTATCCTTGAAACTGTTTAGTTTGAAATGGCTTGGAACATTTTCCAGTCAACTGACAAGAGGAGTGGCACAGTGATTAGCACTGCTGCCTCACAGCACCAGAGACCTGGGTTCAATTTCAGCCTCAGGTCACTACCTGTGTGGATTTTGCACATTCTCCCCTTGTCTGCGTGGGTTTCCTCCGATGCTCCAGTTTCCTCCCACAGTCCAAAGATTTGCGGGTTAGGTTAATTGGCCATGCTAAATTGCCCCTAGTATCAGGGTGATTAGTAACGTGAATATGCAGGATTACAAGCACAGGACCCTGAGTAGGATTGTGGTCGGTGAAGACTCGATAGGCCGAATGGCTTCCTTCTGCACTGTAGGGATTCTATGATTTTAGATCGGCAGAGCCCAAAAGTGAATTTTGAAATAGAATATTTGCAATTCAAAAAGTGTATGAAGATTTATTGTTAAAAATTGGGTAAGAGTTGGTGCACTAGTTTTTGGAGTTCATTTTAACAAGACTGCTGGGGGAAATGGGGTACAGGAGGGAGATAATGGCAGGGTGCTGAATTGGAGGTTGACTGTAATTAAGGTTTAGACTGTGTGTTTACTCACCAATTGTCTAACAAGTTTAAACAGTGACCGGGTGAGCTACAAGGGCCTAAGTGATCATTTCCCAGTGAGTCCTGCTGGAGAGCAATGCAGATAATTGATCATGCTGTGATTGGACTTTGCTGTGACCTCCAGGTCATCCATCCCCACTGTCAAGATTCACAGAAGAACAGTGATTGTGTGCAAGAGGTACACCTAAGCGCATGTGGAGATGAAATCCAGTAAGAAACACTTGAGATGAGAAGGAGAGACAGAAAACTGCTTAATGTTTATTTATTAATGTCACAAGTAGGCTTACATTAACACTGCAATGAAATTACTGGGAAAATCCCCTAGTCGCCACACTCTGACGTGTGTTCAAGTACACAGAGGAGAATTTAGCATGTGCAATGCATCTAACTAGCATATCTTTTGGACTTTTGGAAGGAAGGAAACCGGAGAACCAGGAGAAAATCTATGCAACCTTGGGAAGGACATAGAGACTCTGCACAGACAGTGACCCAAGCCAGGAATTGAACCTGGATCCTTAGCACTGTGAGGCAGCAGTGCTAACCACTGCATCCCTGTGACGCTACCACATAGTTACATAGAGGAGATATGGATTCCCTTGCGTATAGAGGATAAAGACTGTTCTAATTGTGTTGTTTAAAAGAATTAATGAAATTGAGAGGTTGGAACTATTTTCTTTGATGGGGACATCCATAAATGAGAGCAGAATATTAAAATCAGAGCTCGGTCACTCAGGGATAACATCAGAAAGTACATCTTCACACAAGTCAGAATACACCCCAAAAACATTGAGGCATGATCAGTTGATAATTTCAGAACTGAAATTGACAGGTTTTTATCAGGTAAGGGTAGGAAGGGATTTGTAGCAAAGGTGGCTTTGAGGTAAGCCTCAACCATGAGCTAAATAAGTGGTGGAATATGCTCGAGGGGCTGAACGGCCTACTCCTGTTCCTGTAACCCTGAAGTAGATGATACAAACGTGAGGACATTCATGAAGGAGATATATTCCTACAAGCTCTAAAGGGAAAACTTGGAAAGAGGCAAAGGGACATCGAACAAATATCTCCTGGTGTTCCGCACTGATTCCAGAGCCTTCAGGTCAATCCAGATTGAAACTGGTTTTAACGGAGATAATTGGAAGAGTGGGAGTTTGCAAATATGTAAGTTGATCAAGGGAAAGTAACTGCAGTTTTTTTTCACTTCAGAACAAGAAGCCTGGCCTATGTCAGTTGATAAGTTGATAAAACAGAGACAATTTCCATCACAGGTGCCACAGGGAATTGGTGCTGTGAAACTGTGCTGAGGAGGAAATGATTTGATGCTAATTCTGTCAAAGTAGACTCAGTAGATTACATTTACAGTGCATCTGTCACACACAGTTAGAACATCCCTGGCAGTAAACAGTTGTGACAGAAGATCTGTCAGAATCAAAGTTCCAGAGCGGACACTGGCAGCAGAGGACAAAATAAACTAAGTAGATTTGAGAAGTCGGAGGAGCGGCTTGCAGATTTGACAGCCAGATCAATGAGATGATGTATCCTAGTGATTGCCAGGTGTGCCAGCAAGCAACCCCCCATCACTACCTTGTGTTTAAATAAAAAAAACAAGAAAGACACTTCCACTGTCAGCTCCAGGCAGTGATACAGAAACTTCGCAGTGTACCTGGCTCAGTCTTCCCTCAGTGATCACTGTAACAGCTGGAACAATGTTAGTCAAAACGGGGAATGTGAAACAGTCAGTAATTTCAGGTAATGATTCTGGCTGATTGTTATCAGTCACCCCTCCAAGTACTGTGTGGAAACACCTGAATTTCATATGCAGTGCATCATCCATAAAGCAGATGTGACCAGACAGCATCAAGACCATCAATTTTCATTGCACACAGTCTTCAGTGTGAAACTAGGATTTATGAGGTGAGATACAGCAACCACAATGAAGTGCAAACATCCTTAACTTTGAAGAGAAATTAAAGAACTTGAGCATAATTTTTTAAAACATTTATAAACTCCCTGGAAAAACAATCTTGCAAACCTTGTTGGAAATAAATCTGTTGTCTTTCAGGGGAAGATATTTGGGAATGGCAGAAACTATAAATTTTAGATTGATAAATTGATTCCAACTCATTCCTTCATAAATGTGACTGAGAAAAAATCTTTTCACACAATGGCTTCAGGATCTGCAATGCTCCGTCTGGCAATGTGATGGAGGCAGTTCATTCAAGAGAGCATCAGATGATTACTTGAATAAAAACAAAGTTCAGGTGTGTGGGGAAAAGGCAGGAGATTGGCAATGAATCATGATGCTCATTTGGAGAGTTGATGCAGACACAATGAGCCAAATTCTCCTTCTACACGGTAACAATTCATCATACAACATTGAATCCTCACAGTGCAGAAAGAGGCCATTTGGCCCATCAAGTCTACACCGACAACAATCCCACTCAGGCCCTATCCCTGTAACCCTACATATTTAAGCTGCTAATCTTCCTGACACTAAAGGACAATTTATCATGGCCAATCAATCTAACTTGTACATCTTTGGACTGTGGGGGAAAACCGAAGGAAACTCATGCAGACACAGGGAAAATATATAAAGTCTACAGAGACAATTACCAAGGCTGGAATTGAACCCAGGTACCTGGCGCTGTGCTACCTCCATAAAGAAATATAATTTTTTGTTGATTAAAATAACTTAATTTCTATACTCCAGGGGTACAGAAAGGTAAGGGGGTAATTACCTTACTGAGATACAGAAATTGTACAGAAAATAGATGGAGATCCTTGCGACTGCATTGCAGTAAGGCATGCGAGTAGATTGAAAATGCACTCCCTCTGAGAGCTCTCCTTGGTTACTGTAAATGAGTGTTAGCAACCAAAGTGGTGTTTAACAACTGCAGTTAGACTTTACTACACCATTTTTTTTCCCTCCAGCATCCAATACATTTTAAAGGTTCTACATAAAGTAGAAGTGCCTATAATAATGTAATAATGGCAATGTGTCAGGAAATGCTATTCAATCCACTTTATCTTGTTGCCTACGATCCATTCAACAAATAATCTGCACCATCTAAAACATTTGGGTAAATTGGATCTGCTAAAACTGATGTGGATTCCATTTCCATTCAAGAATCTGCTCAGAAAATGAAATCTTCTGGTATTTTATCCATTGTCAAAGGGAGAAATGTAAAAGGCACCTTCCTAAGATAAGAAATACATCCACTACCTCCAACAAAAGCATTTAGATGAACACTTGAAATGCCATAGCATACAAAACTATGGACCAAGTGTTGGAAAGTGGGGTTAGATGAGAACAGCTTGATGGTTGGCACAGACATGATGGGCCGAAGGGCTTATTTTTGTGCTGTAAAATTCTATGGGTTTGTAACACCCAACCCTAGCAATAATAAATCAGAAAGCACAAGAACCTACTGTACCTATCAGCAGTAACAAAGCAAGAACTTAGTTCCAGATACCACTCTATGTAGAGACCTTAATTACTAGTGATTTCATAAGTTGGCATTTTCTCCCACTTTTAGTCATATATACTATTTAGTTTTGGATACCACTCCTTGACCTACCATTAATAATAATTTGCATAGAACATAAAAATAGCCCAATAGCCTTCACAGAAGCAGAATAAGGAAAAGTATAAACCATAAAAGGAGATCGTAAAGGAGGAGACAAAAGGTTTTGTCAAAGGTGGGCTTCGAGGGGGAAAACAATAAGACTTGCATTTATATAGTATCTTTCACAACCTCAGGACATCCAAGGCATTTTCCAGTCAATGAAGTACTTCTGCAGGGTCGTCACTTTGGTAAAGTGGCAGCCGGTCTGAATCTCCAGAACTTGTCCTCACCTGCCACCCATTGACATCCATATTCAACACACCATCTTCCTCCGTTTCTGCAATTTTCACCTTGATGTCAACACCAAATCCTGCTCCTCATCCCTCTCAGCATTCCAAAAAGGACCATTCTTCAATCACCACCAAAACCCCCTTCCCTTTTCACTTTTGGGAAGGAAATCAGCCATTCTTACCTGGTCTGGCCTACACATGACTGCAAACCCACAGCTAAGTGGTTAACTCTTAAATACCCTCTGAAATGACCACGCAAGCTATCCCATTCACGGGCAATTAGGAGTGAGCAAAAAATTGCTGGCCCAGGCAGCGTGCCCACATGAATGAAGGAAAAGGGGAAAAACATACTCTGGGAATACATCTAAAATGGACTGCAAGGTCATTCCTCACTGAATGTTACAGGCCAAAATGCCCGAAAGTATTTCTTCACACAAAGGAAAGCAGAAATCTGGAACTCTTTCCGAAAGAACTGGTGAGGCTAGAATGGGAGAGGATTATATGAATATTTCAAAACTAAGATTGACAGATTTTTGATAAGCAAAAGTATTAAGTTCATCTGGTAGATGGATTTAAGCTACAAATCAGCCATGGTCTATTTGAAGAATGGGATAGGCTAAAGGGGCTGAGTGGCATCCATCTGTCCCTATAATGTTGAGTCACTGCCTCAGAGTCATTGCGAACTTTATTATGTGATGCAGGAGGAAAGCCAATGAAACTTCACCATACAGCAGAGACATGCTATGCACATTGCTCACCTAGTGTTTGGATGCTTTATTGTTGTTAAGTTGTGTCAAGGGACAACTTAAAAATCTTTAAAGAACATGTAAATAGCACTTTGGTCTAGTGCAAGACCCAGTTATACAACTACGTGTCTCTTTTTTGATGGCCCAAAAAGCCAGCAGCTAAAAGCAAAACTTGTAAAGGGTGCTTTTAAATGCTGAAGATAGGTCCTCCTGCATCGCACTACAACACTGCTGCATATTTCTGAGCTATACAGTCAGGCAGACTAGAGCCTGCCCAGGACATGATAATGTTGGCATTTGCCTTTTTGATAGGCTCAACTGCAAGGTATAAAAGGTGTATTGCTGCACTCAAGCAGATTCTGCCTTGTGCAGTGATCTTCAATCTACCAGACAAGTAACAACCTCCCATGGGTCTGCTGAATGCAAGCCTACATTCAAAGTGATCACTCTCCCCATTTCATCTCAGTCTGCACCCATATCATCAATAAGCAGCCCTATTCAAGGCAGATGACACACTTTACAATTCAACTCAACATTCATTAGTCATTATAATCCAGGAACACCTATAAACTAATGCATCCACTATGATAAAAACTGCAAAAGGAATGAATCCTCAGTGCCTACAACACAACAGCTCACACTATTCTCAGAATATTCTGCTGGTGAAGCTGAATATGAAGCTGTGAAGAATACTTTGAGGATAATGTTCTTTGCAACAGACTAGCTAAACTCTATCCAGGAAACTTTGTCTTACCAGACACCCACATGGGTGACTGCACTTTGAAAGCATTATATTTTCTGGTTGAAAACAGAGAGGGTGATTTTGAGCTGGCATTAGTGGGTCTGTGGAATTATCAAAATGCATGGAAAATTTGGAGAGACTTGGGAAACCTGATTTCCTCTGGAGAGATCGCGTTTCCTGATTTTTCACTCCCTTCGCCAGTGACGTCACAAGGTTCCCATCCACAAAGGACAAGAACGGCAATTTCATAAATTTGAGTCAATTTTAAATGTCGTTAGCCAGTCCCTGCCACATGATAACCCCCCCACTCACTGAATATTCAAACCTTGCTGACATTTACAATAGCTTTTTAAAAAATGATTCCATCAAGGAGATCTCCTTACCAACCCCCTCACCCCCCCACATACACGCCTGGGATGGGGAGGGTGGGGGAGAGGGATGGGGGTGTGGTACCAAGGTAAGTATAGCTTCCAGGAGACAGGGTCATGCCTGGGTACTGGCACGCTGGTTTTCAGTCTGAGCCTGAAGTACTTTTGGCAAGGTCAATGTGTGCCAAGGACAGACCCTCTGGGCAGGTCCTTGACAGGGGTTCCCTTTATGTGTGATGCCTGTGAGGGAGGTGGAGAGTGCCCCCAAGACTGCAGTAGTGGGGGAGAGATTGGGAGGGGGTGGTTACCCAGATGCCTTTGAATTGAGGAGTGGGGGAAGACCCTGATGGTTGCGAGAGTGATCCTAAATGTTTACTTGAAGCTCTTCAGTTTTGTGCTGACAGGGTTACCCTTTAAAAAGGGCACCTCGATCTCTATAGAACTGATCTTGCCGGCTCTGTCAGGCCCCACCCTGCATAAACTCCATCCACTGATCTTTTTGTTAACTCAGAAAGGCTCAAGATTTGGAGTGAAAGTTGAGCTGAGCAGCTGGAGAAGCTTCATGTCCATTTTCAGTCTGAGCCTGAGGAACTTGGAATACACCCTTTTCACATTGGCAGGTTGTAACTAGTGGAATATTGGAAGGATCAGCTACTTACAACCTGTATCAATGACTGACCTGTGGGGACTGAGTGTAATGTATCCAAGTTTGCTGATGGTGCTCAGCTAAGAGAGAAAGTAAGCTGCGAGGAGGACACAAAGAGGCTGCAAAAGGATTGAGACAGGCTAAGTGACAAGGCAAGAACATGGCAGATGGAAAATAATGTGGAAAAGTGTGAAGTTACCCACTGATAGGAAATACAGATAACTGGAACATTATTCAAATGGATGAGAAGCTGGTAAATGTTAATATTCAGAGGAAAATTAATATTCTTGTCCATGTTGACATGCAGATACTGCAAAGCAAACAGTTGTTAGGCTTTACTACAAAGGGATTGGTATAACAAAAAAGTCTTACTGCTTTCATAGGAGACATGACTGGGACTACACCCGGAGTGCAGTCTACTACAGGTTTAGTCTCCTTCCCCAAGGAACAATGCCCGGGAGCGAATGAAACAAAGATCCCTGGGATAAACAGTTCACTTTGAGCGCAGGTAGAGTATATTTTTTATTGTCTTCAAGTTTGGAAGACTGAGAGGTGATCTTATTGAAATGGTTACTTTTCTTCTCAACACCACACATGTGTACTTCTAGTGTTTCGAGCACTCCATAGCTGTACAGCTATCACTCTCTGGCAGCTGAGGTAGAATATGATTTATCATGATCGGGGCCTCCAACAAAATGAACAGGATTCGTACTCAGAGCCATACAGTCACAGAGGTCTCCCGCTCTGAAAAGATCCTTCGTGCCATCGAGTCTGTGCCAATCAAAAACAACCACCTAACTATTCCAGCCCCATTTTCCAGCACTTGGTCCACAGCCTTGTTTGCCTTGGCATCATAAGTGCATATCTAAATATTTCTTAAATGTTATGAGGGTCTCTGCCTCCACCACACTTTCAGACAGTGAGTTCCAGATTCCCACCACCCACAAGGTGAAAAAGGTTTTCCTCACATCCTTTCTAAACCTTCTGTCCCTTATCTTGAATCTATACCTCCTCATTATTGATCCCTTCACCGAGGGGAAAAGTTTTTTCCAGTCTACTCTATTTCTGCCCCTCAATTTTATGCACCTGAATCAACCTGCTCTGCTCCAAGGAAAACAAGCCCGGATTATCCAGCCTCTCCTCATAACTACAACCTTCCAGCCCAGGCAACACCCTGATAAATCACTTTTGCACCCTTTCCAGTATGATCACATCCCTCCATAACGTGAATTCCAGAAGTGGACACATTACACTAGTTGTGGCCAAACCAATGTTTTATACAGTTCCAGCGATCACAATCATGATCTAACACAGTAGGGGGCATGATGACACAGTGGTTAGCACTGCTGCCTCACAGCTCCAAGAACCTAGGTTGGATTCCTGGCTTGGGTCACTGTCTGTGCGGAGTTTGCACATTCTCCTCGTGTCTGTGTGGATTTCCTCCAGGTACTCCAGTTTCCTCCCACAGTCCAAAGATATGCAGGTTAGGTTGATTAGCCATGCTAAAATTGCCCCTTAGTGTCCTGGGATGCGTAAGTTAGCGGGATTAGCAGGTAAATATATAGGGATAAGAGGGTAGGGCTGCATGGGATTGTGGTCGATGCAGACTAAATGGGCCAAATGACCTCTTTCTGCACTGTAGGGTTTCTATGATTTTACGTGAGGTTATTGTTGGTGCAGGTTCAATGGGCCAAATGGCCTCTTTCTGCACTGTAGGGATTCTATGATTCTAAAATCCAATCCGTATGCTATATGGTTTGAGCAAAATCCAAGCAGTACTTGTTTATTATGAACCTCAAATACATTCTCCCTGAAAACTGCTCCTCGCACTGAGACAGGGGTCAGCTCTTTCCTGAGAGACATGGTTGTCTCTGAGAAGAGCTTTTGGGTTCAGATGTTAGCAATTTACTTGGGCTGTTTCACTTCTCTCCTACTGCTTTTTTAGCCTTTTGCTTCTTTAACTTTGGGCTTGGCCTTCGATTTAAGATGGCAGGCTGGGTGCAACAGAGTGATGTCTGTTGGACATGTGCGAGGCAGGAGATGCAGTATATTTGAACATAAGATTGGGAGAGGGTTTGACAAGGTAGATACTGAGAGGATGTTTCCTCTGACTGGGAAGTCCAGAATTAGGATTCACAATCTCACAATAAAAAGTGTGGTCAACTTAAGACTGAGATGAGGAGTAATTTCTTTCTCAAAAGATTGTGAATTTTTGGTACTTTGTACCTCAGAAAGCAGCGAATGAGCATTCATAGGGGATATTCAAGACAGGGATACTCGGGCAGTCAAGGATATGGAATAACGTGGTAAGTTGAAACAGCTATTCAACCACAACGTGATTAATGATGGAGCAGGCTCACAGGCCCAAATGGCCGACTCTTGCTCCTATGTCTCATGCCTTTGTGACCTGAGTTAAGGAGAGGAAAATTAATTTGGGTTCCTGCTCTTGATCACTTTCCAGCAATCCTTCTAGAAGAACACAGATATGGAATTTTAATGGGGTGCCATGGGTGGCACAGTGGTTAGCACTGCTGCTTCACAATGCCAGACACCCATGTTCAATTCTGGCTTCAGGTGACAGTGCGTTTCCTATGTGACAGCACATTCTCTGCATCTGCATGGATTTCCTTCGGATGCTCTGGTTTGCTCCCACAGTCCAAAGATGTGCAGGTTAGATGGATTGACCATGGTAAATTGTCCCTTCCAAAGATTTAGGGAGATTAGTGGGATAAATATGTAGGGTTATGGGGTAAGCCTGGGTAAGAGGCAGTGCAGACTCATTGGGCCAAATGGCCTCCTTCTGATCTCAACAATGTCCTGTTCACACGGTGTGTGAGCCTACTGTTACTCCACGTGTGAATAAAGGTTAAGTGGGGGACAGCCCATATAGCCACAATTTAACACAAGTCAGAAACTTTAACAACAAGGTCATGGGGAGAGAGAAAAAGAAAGAAAAATAAAACAAGGGGAAAATTTTCAGCTACGGAAAGGAGCTATATTTTACAGGTGACATTAAAATGCACAATTACAGCACTCACATAGTGGAGGAGGTTGGCGGTGTGTAATTATTGATGGATTGCCTTACATCAAGGAATATAATGGACCCTGTCCACCAAATGACACGTCTTAACTCTTCAACATGTCACACTGTTTTGCAGACATAATTCATTTAATTTGGAAGAAAGTGACAGACAGGAAAACCCACAGTTTCTATCCAACCTGCCCCACAGCCTTGTGCATCACAATTCATTAAATGACTTCTCACTCTGTGGTGTCAGTGTGAGAGAGGCAGTGACTTAGATTTCACTGATACTCTGTTCCTCATTGAATAAGAGCCAACATCTCAAAACAAGGCAAGTCCATCCATCATAGCAACCAAATGGTTTAAAAGCATGGAAAATATTCCAACAGAAGGACATAATGCCCAATATGCTGTCATCAAATGCCATGTTTTATCCCCACAGTGATAGGTAAAAAGACTAACCACGTAAAGTCAACGTATGATTATCCAGACAGGCAAACAATTACAAAGCAGAGTCAACAAGCAGAAACGTAACATTGACTGAATGCTTCCTGTCAGAGTCCAGCTGGTGAACAATACAAGGCTGCAATAATGACGCATTTCATCGACAAGTGGGGATTGCCAGGGGATAGGCTGATTCTTCTACAAGTGTTGACCTCTCTCAGTGTAGAACAATAAAAGAAATCATCCACTTAAAAAGCTTACGCTCTGCAGACTGACCTAACTTCCACCCACTCCATTCCTTTCCTTATTTATTTGATTGCCAAGCTTGGCTCGGTGAAGTGTCAAGGCATCACAAGAAATAGAATTAGAAGCAGGAATAGGCCACCAGGCCCTTCAAACCTGCCCCACCATTCAATATGATCAAGGTTAGTTTATGCCAGTCACAACTCCTTTTCTGTACATTTCCCCCATAATCCTCAATCTATCAAATATTTATCCAGCTCCACTTTAAATAATTCTAATCATCCATCCTCCACTACCCTTTATGGCTGAGAGTTCCAAGGATTCACTACCCTCTGTAAGAAGAAATTTCTATGCAACTTAGTTTTAAATGATCAGCCCTTTATCTTGTCGCTATATCCCCTTGTTCGAGATTCTTCTACTAATGAAATCATCTCACTTTTTAACCCTTCAAGCTCCTTCAGGATCTTGTAAATTCACCCTTCTAAATTCTAAGGAATACAGACACAGACTATTCAGTCTCCCTTGAAGGGACAACCCTCTCATCATCTTTCGACTGCCTCCAATGTTACTATATCCTCATTAAGTTAAGGTGACCAAAACTATACCCTGTATTCCAGGTGAGGCCTCACCAATACCTTATATAACTGCAACAAAACTTGTTTTTAAACTCCAAATCCTTTGCAGTAAAGGTCAAATACTGTTTGCCTTCACAACTACTTGTCGTAGTTGCTTGCTAGTCTACTGTGATTCATGTACTGGAACATTTAGATCCCTCTATAATTCACTCACCTGTAGTCTCTCTCCATTTAGATAATCTGCCTTTTGATTCCTCCTGCCAAAGTGCATGATCTTTCCCACATTGAACGCCATTTGCCAGGCTTTTGCCCAGTCACCCAATCTATCTTTATCCCCTTGCAGAATCACAATATCCTCATCATAATATGCCCTTCCACATATCTTTGTATCATTGGCAAATCTGGAAACTTACATTCTATTCCTTCCTCGAGGCCATCTTTCTTCATATCCTAATGGGATGAAGGAGTACAATATCAAGGGTAGGACCCTTAACAGTGTTGAGGAGCAGAAGGACCTTGGGATCTGATCCATAGGACTCTTAAATCGGCCTTGCAGGTGGAGGATGTGGTCAAGAAGGCATATGGTGTACTAGCCTTCATTAGTTGAGGGATTGAGTTTAGGAGTCGGGAGGTAATGCTGCAACTTTATAAGACCCTTGTCAGACCCCATTTGGAGTACTGCGTACAGTTCTGGTTGCCTCACTACAAGAAGGACGTGGAAGCTATTGAGAAGGTGCAGAGGAGGTTTACAAGGATGTTGCCTGGATTGGGAGGCGTGCCTTATGAAGCTAGGTTGAGGGAGCTAGTCTCTTCTCCCTGGAGAGATGAAGATTGAGAGGCAACCTGATAGAGGTTTATAAAACGTTGAGGTATAGATAGGGTGGATTCTCAGAGGCTATTTCCCAGGGCTGAAAGTGCTCTGGAGCAGGTACAGAGGAGATGTCAGGGTAAGTTTTTTACTCAAGAGGGTGGTGAGTGAGTGGAAATGGCTGCCAGTGGTGGTAGAGGCAAACTCACTGGAGTCTTTTAAGAGGCTTCTGCATGAGTACGTGGGATTTAATGGGATTGAGAATTATAGATAGACCTGGTAGGTAGGGATATGATCGGCACAACTTGTGGGCCGAAAGGCCTGTTTGTGCTTTAGTGTTCTATGTTCTATGTCATTAATGTAAATGGTGAACAAACCACAGCCCAAGAATCGATCCCTACAGTCCTCTAATAGATACATCTTTCCATTCTGAAAAGGACCCATTTACTCCATCTCTCTGATTCCTACGTGACAGCCAGTTTTCAATCCATGCTAACACACTCACTCCAATTCTATGGGCTTTTACTTCAGGCACCAGTCTTTTAGAACCTTGTCAAAGGCCTTTTAGAAATCTAAATACAGTACATCTGTAAGTTCCCCTCTATCTACTCTTCCTGTTACATAGTCAAAGAATTCAAGCAAATTTGTCAAACATGATTTACCTCAGAGAGGTTTTTCTCCGAGTACCCTTCACATCTGACGTAGGCTGCATCAGTGAGAAGCACTCGCATGCAGAACCCTGGACCTATAAATTGAGCAAGAAATGCTGAAGCCTCACAAATCTGCAGTTGTGTTCTTGACTTTGGAGATGGGGCAAGAGAACAATAATAAGATTTGGCCCTTCCAGCCTCCTCCGTCATTCATTGCAATCGTGGCTGATCATCCAACTCAATAGCCTAATCCTGCTTTTTCCCCCATAACCTTTGACCCCATTCGCTCCAAGTGCTATATCCAGCCATCTCATGAATACATTCAATGTTTTAGCATCAACTTCTTCCTGTGGTAATGAATTTCACAGGCTCACCACTCTTTGTGCAAAGTATCTTCTCACCTCCTTCCTAAATGATCTACCCTGAATCCTCAGACCCCTGGTTCTGGACTTCCCTTACCATTGGGAATATCTTCCCTGCATCTACCCTGTCTCGTCCTGTTAGAATTTTATGGAGTTTCTACGAGATCTCGCAAACCACCCCCCCATCTATCTGAACTCAATCAAAAACAATCCAAACCTAGCCAATTCTCCTCATACATCAATCCTGCCCTCTCTGCACTAAGAATGCCTCATTTAATCCTGGATGACAATGGGGGAATCAAAATTTTAAGTACCAAAGTTAATGATGATAACTCTATGATGATTCAAATTTACCTTCAACTACCAGCTGCTGATGGGGAGGGGGCAGAGAGAAGAATTAATTTAATTTAATTTAAAATCCCCAAACACAGTGGTAGAATTTGAACTCATCTCCAAAACATTGGTCAAGTTGACAGAGTATCGGTAACATTATCGCTACACTATTACTCCTGATAGTTGACAGGACTTAAAACAGACATTAAACCATCACTTCAACCTCCAGAACTGCCCAGCCCAGGTGCTAGAAGGATAAGGATTCCATGTTAATTAGTCATGGCTAATTTCACTGCGGAATGCCACCTAGCCCCATTCCCTGGACTTTAAATAGGTGGGAAGGCCATCTCTTTTATTAGAGAAACTTAATTTATCACCCTCATGGTGGTCTGGTCAATGGCTAAATCCAAGTAATCCAATCAATCACACGTCAGCTCCGCGAACAAATAATCAGCATTGTAAATTAAACATTTCTTAAATTTACAGCTTTTATAGTTCAGCATATTTCAGTGGAGACTGTGTAGTCACCAGTACACAGAAGGCTCTAGCACACAATCAGAATTAAATGACATTCCCTCCTGCACAGAGTGTTTACCATACTAATCACTGGAACTCGGAATGTGAAAGAAACGTTCAGCATAATTGATGTTTTAAACCAGTCAGGGCATGAATGATGGAAGGAATCAAATTGCATCCGAGGCCACAGCAAGGTCACAGAGGGGGAACTATTGTTATTAAAATTAGCTGGAATAATGCTTGGTGCTCATCACGAGGCTGCCCAAATGTTACTCAAATTAATAAAATAATGCCCTTCGTGCTATTTAAAAGACATTGTGAACAGCAGTTGTGGTATTATTTCATGATGCTCTCTCATTGCACTGTGCTGTTCTGTGCAATATTGAGCTTCTCACAAGAAAGGGGGCACACGGTGGCAAAGTGGTAGGTACTGGTGTCTTATAGCACCAAGGACCAGGTTCACTTCCGGCCTTGGGTGATGTGTGCATGGAGTTTGCACATTCTCCCCATGTCTGAGTGGGTTTCCTCCAGGTGCTCCAGTTTCCTCCCACAGTCCAAAGATAAGCGGGTTAGGTTGATTGGCCATGGTAAATTGACTCTTAGTATCAGGGGGACTAATTAGGATAAATACACAAGGTTACAGCAATAGGCCTGGATGGGATTGTGGTCAGTGCAGAATTGATGAGCCAAATGGTCTCCTTCAGCACTATAGATTCTATGATAAAGCAGAGGATTTGTCTGAAGACAAATAAACCTTACTTTAAATAGATAATGAAAGGCATGTGCACTTTTTGCTGAAGGGACCCATCAGTGCCAGTCACATTCTGCCACGTGTCACATATTGGGAATCACGGTGCGGAGTAGTTTTCAGGACAGGAGTCCCTGTCAAGCTGCTGTAGATCATTGTGATCATTACAGCGATATATACCAACCCACAGGTAATATCATTGTTTCCCTCTGCTGTTGGCCTAATGTCTGCCAGGTGTGAAAATTAAAACGTAGGAGAGGATTTTCCAGCCCCCAACGTGTGTTTTGTGGTGGCAGAGGTGGCCAGCCTGTGGCAGGATCTTCCAGCCCCATCATTATCAATGGGTGCTCATATCGTTTTCACCTTTTGCCTTTGGGGAACCCGTGGTGGGGATCATTGATAGCGGAGATCCTATCACCAAGAACAGCCCGAGTTCTTCGGCTGTAGAATTGTTATCCTACAGTTACAAACATCCTTGAAGCTTCTTCTGACTCAGGATACGTTCCCATGCAGAATTTCTTGGGAATGGGTCTTCCAACATAACAATAGCATGCACTCAGTGTTGGAGAACAGTAACAAGGTTCGCCCTTCACTGATCAGTCCAGGGGCTGGTCACAGAGTTTATAAAATACACCCAATTTACGCCTGTTCAGATCTCAAGTGTTCTTTGTATCCACTTCCACGTCCAGGCAATTTCGAGACCTTTGACCCAAGGACTTCCACTAAGCTGTACCAAGCAACAAATAGTCTTTTTCTGCTGAGAAATCAGCAATGTCTTCAGTTCAACTTAACCTTCAAAATTCTGCTCAACTGCTGTGGATATTGTTGCATGTAGTTGAATTCTACATCTGCAGATTATGTGAAGCACTTTATAGTTAAAATTTAATAAAATAAATATGCAATGAAGGGTGAGAAAATCTTTCAATTTATGGCAAAGACTGAATCTTATTTTTGTATTCATTTGGGAATACTACTTCCTAGTTATGAGCATTGCTGCTCCATCAACAGTATATACATTTCTTCACACATGCACATATTTACATACACATCATACGTGTGTGTATATATAAAGAGAGCTTTCCTTTGCAAGCTAACATGACATCCAAGAACCTAAAAGACAATAGCAGGATCACAAAATTCTAAACATTATATTCCCGTGGACTCTACCGGCCCAACAACATAACATTGTTATTAAACTGTAAGGCTTTTGTTAACAAGATAAGTCAATATACGTGGGAGACTCGCACAAAAATAATTAAACATTGGGTTATACTTGTTACCATTTACCCATTTCAACTGTAATTGATTTCTTTATTCATTCATGGTCAGTGGCTGGCCAGCATTTATTGCCCATCCCTTGTTGCCCTTGAACTGAGTGATTTGCTAGGCCATTTCAGAAGGCAGTTGAGAGTCAACCACATTGCTGTGGCTCTGGAGTTAGGTGTAAGCCAGACCAGATAAGGACAGTAGATTTCCTTCCCTAAAGGAAGGTGACTCTCCTTCGCATGCACATGATATAGAAGGCACAGTGATTACCCTGGCATTTCAGCTGACATTCCTGCCTGTGGCCCTTGTACTGCTACTGCAAAAACTGTTTGCTCATCCTGACCCCCAGCCCTTTTTACCTGCCTCCCTGGCATTCCAGGTTTGACAGTTACAACTGGCTGCTGTTCCTTGCCTCCCGTTTCAAGAAGCAAATTAATATTTCCTTGTAATAGATTCATCCTTGTCACCATGACCTCCCAACAGCCACACTTCCAGTTCTGTTACAATGGTGGACAGAGAGAGGTCAGCCAAATGGAAACCTCAGGCCTGAGAGAGCAAGAATTTCAACTTTTTCACCAGGAGCTGCTTTCAATTGGTAAGCAAAATGAGAGAGAAATTGTTTAACACAATCTGATCTAATGACTGGTGCATATCCCAAAAGGCCTGTACCCAAAATTGTTCCCTGACCTGTGAAATATTGGTCATGACAAAGCCCATGCTCCCACATGGTGTCAATTTTAATTCGCACCCAGAACTGCAAGCTCTCTGTTCTGCTCACTATAAAAATCTAAATGGAAATAAACTAGTGCTACAAATCGATACAAAAGCAAGTATTGTGGGTGCTGGAAATCTAAAACATAAGACCAGAATTCTCTGATCTCATCCATAGAAAGTTTACAGTGCAGAAGGAGCCCATCGAGTCTGTACTGACCACAATCCCAACCAGGCCCTATTCCAGTAACCCCACATAATCTTTGCTAATCCCTGGACCCTAGGATCAATTTAGCAATGACCAATTAACCTAACCCGCACATGTTTGGACAGTGGGAGGAAACCAGAGCACCCGGAGGAAATCCTCACAGACACAGGGAGGACGTGCAGATTCCCTATAGGTAGTGACCCAAGCCAATCGAACTCAGATCCCTGCGCTGTGAGGCAGCCGTGCTAACTACTGTGCCACTCTGCCATCCCTGCCAGTGAGAACTGTGAATTTGGCACTCAGCCGAAACTTCATTCACTGCAACAGGAACAGAGAATCCCAACTGTGGGTGAGGTTGGAGAATTCCAGCCAGAAAGTGGGGAAAACCCTATTGATTAAACAGTTCTGATGATAGATTATCAACCTGGAATGTTGATTGTTTCACTCTGTATAAATATGCTTGACCTGCTGTGTGATTCTCAGCATTTTCTTGTCTCCTCACATTACCCCACATGGAGTGTACACCACAAATTTTGCAGTTCTCTTAGCCAACATCTGAAAGAAATTTAAGTGACAATAGGAGAGGATCAGGTCACAATCGTCCTGCCTTCCATAGATGGGAGTATTGACGGAAGATTGGCAGGTCCATAGTATAGTACCTCCACAGTGCAGAAGGAGGGCATTTGGCCCATCAAGTCTGCACTGACAACAATCCCACCTAGATCTTCATAATCCCATGCATTTACCCTGCTAATTCCCTCACACTAAGGGGCAATTTATCTCAGCCAATCAACCAAACCTGCACATCTTTGAATCGTGAGAGGAACCTGGAGCACTCAAAGAAAACCCAAGCAGACACGAGGGGAGAATGTGCAAACTCCACACAGACAGTCACCCGGGTTTGGATTTAAATCTGGGTCCCTGATGCTGTGAGGCAGCAGTGCTAACCACTGCGTCACCATGCTGCCCCAAGTCGCAGAAGTTCTGCTTCTGTTCTAGAAAGGAGTGGAATGAACCCAGCAACTGCAGATGATTTAGCCTAAAGTCAGAATGTGGAAACTTTTATGTGAATGTAAGTTAATAAGTGACAGCCAAAATTGATCTGTTAAAGGCCAGTCATGTTTGTCTGAGTTCTTCTAAGGGTAATGGGGATGTTTGGATATTAATTGAATTCAACTGCACTTCCAAAAGACATTTGATAAAGTACAAAATGTCAGGAAAGTTTGAAGCCCATGGGAATTAAAAGGGCACAGCAGCCTGGATATAGAATTAACCAGGATAAACAGAGCACAGAGTACTGGCGAACAATTGTTTTTCCAGGTTTGGAAGGAAGGATACAGTGGTGTCCTCTAGGGATAAGGATCATTGCTTTTCTGAAACATGTTGCTGATCTGGGCTTGGATATCCAGAGCATTGCTTCAAAGTTCGCAAATGATACGAAGCTCGTGAGAGCGAGATGATGGCAACAGATTGAGGGAAACAAACAGGCTGGTAAAAAGAGCAGGCACATGGGAAATGCAATTAAACAGTGCAGCATGAGGTGAAAAATGTTTTTGGTAAGATTGAGGAGAGGCAATATTAGCAAATTGGCATAATTTAAAAAGGGGGGAGGGAAACGTAGAAAGAGCAGAGTTTATGTGTGTCCCACGAATCTTTGAAAATAACAGAGCAAGTTGCTGAACAACTGAGTACAAAAAGTGGGAAGTTATGCTAAACCTTTATGAAACACGGTTAGACCCTAACTGGAGAATTCCATCCAATTCCGAGCACCAGGCTTTTTGGAAGAATGTTAAGCCTTTAGAGAAAATGCAGAGGTGATCTACTAGAATAGTACCATGGTCGAATGGCTTCAGTTACAGAGTAGAGTGAGTAGAGAGGCTGGAGTTGTTTTCCCTGAAGCAGAGAGGAGTAAGGGGAGATTTAATAATGACATTTGCAAGGTTTTTGACAGACTGTATAAGGAGAAGCCATTTCCTGTTGCTGTAGGCAGGGCAAGCAGAGGAAACAGATTCAAATCTATTGACAAAAGAACCGGGAGGGATGAAGAGTTTTTTTTCACTCCAGCAGATTGTTCAAGAATGTAAGGATAGTTGAAGTAGATTTGTTCATTGCCTTCAAAAGGGAATTGGAGACAAATGCTTGAAGGAGAAAAAAATTGTTAGGCTGTAGGGAGGGAGCAGGGGAATGGGACAAATTGGATATTCTACCAGAGAACCAGAACAATAGGCCAAATGGCATCCTTCTGTCCTGTCTCATTTTATGGGCCTGGATTAAGGTAGTTCTTCATAAACCAGGGCCCTTTCTTTTACACTTTACATCCTAAAACTGGGTTATTTTATAACATATGACAAAACTGCAAATCAGCTGGTTACAAAATAGTTCTCTATACTTGATGTACAATTGTGGAGATCATCGTCAGGCCTGTCGACCCACTGCTTGGACGTGTACCTGGATAACTGATCGTATGATATTTGTTCACGTGACATGTAATGTGGATAGTCTGCTATATAGTTTGTCTTTGGCCACTAGAATCCTGCCCGAAATAATAAGTGTTACCTTAACATGATGCCAAGACATCTCTATCCAAAATGATTCAATTTCAATTCATTAATTTTAAAGAAGGTCTTCAGTGCTGTGGCATAACCTTTATATTGGGAGTGCTGGAGTCCTTTGACATTTAATTCAAAAATAAATCAATAACATTTACATATAAAAAATATAACAAAAGCAAATGTCTTAAGATCAAATATTCAGGTATATATGGAATATTCATATATATATAGGCAAGCCTGATGATAAGAATTCCTATCTCTGCAGTTGTTCATCTGCACATTAGAGAACTCTCCAGATTCCCTGTAGCCTCCAAGGACAGGGTCTTCCCTGCTGATGTCCTGTTTTTGGAGAGGGAACTGTCACTCACCACTCAGGTGGAGATGCCAGTGTTGGACTAAGGTAGACACAATAAGAATCTGGTGCTGTGGGACTTCTTACTGTTCTCAGCAATTTCAGAAGGCTAGAGGAACATCATAGATGGCGTAGATATTTTCTATTGCCTTTTTCTGATCAGAATGCTTTGTTCAGTTCCACTCTTTGTATATATAAAAGCCACATGGTCAAATTTTATCCATCTGACAAAGATAGGCAGCATTAAAATTCGTGTAGATGTAAGGATAAAAGTTACAAAGAGAAATTAAGTGGATGGGCAAATTGTGGCAAATGGATTTTAACGTCAACAGATGCAAGTTCATCTTTGGACCTAAGAAGGATAGAACAAGGTACTTCTACGTAGTGAAAGACCAGAACTAGTACAGGTCCAAGACTTGGAGATCTGGACACAATTATTAAAACATCATGAATAGGTACAGAAAATAATCAAAAATGCAAACACAATGCTAGCCTCTGTACCAGAAAGACCAGAATACAAAGGGGTACAAATTATGCTTGAGCTATAAAAATGTAGTCTAACCAGGAGTTGCTGTGAGCAGTTTGGGCACCATACCATAGGAAATATATCTTGGCCACGGAAAGAAGGCAGCTTAGATTTAACAGAATGATGAATGGATTCATGAGGAGCAAATTATGAAGAAAATATAAACCAACTAGGGTTCTATCACCTGGAATGGAGAAGATTAAGAGGCGATTTGATTGATGTTTTCTAGATATTGGGGAGGCATGAAGACAGAGAGACAGAGAGAGAGAGAAAAAGAGAGAGAGTTGTTCCTACTGGGAATGACTAAGGCATGGTGATATAACCTAAAAATTAAAGCCAGATTTTTCAGAAATGAAGTTCAGAAACACTTCAAATGTAAAGGATGGTAGAAGTCGGGAACCCTCTCTGCAAACACAAATTGACGTAGAGCAATTTCTAATTTAAAATCTCAGATTATAGACTTTTATTAGTCAAGGCAAACTGTGCACAGATATGTATGTGGAGTTAGGTTACAGATCAGCCATGTTCTCATAGAATGTGAAAGAGGTTAAATGACCTATTCCTGTTCTTTTTGGGTGCACTGATTTAGGAGTTATGAAGAGGTGGCCGTAGTGGAGAAATAGTATTTATTGACACTGCACTAGTAACCCCTGTTCCTGGTAACTATTGAGTGGTGTATACTGGAATTCGATCATCTCTGTGAGGGGCACAGCCTTGATTGTGATTCCCTTCACAGTCGCATAGCCTATCTATGGTCACTAAGTTGATGGAGGAAGAACAGCACTTGATGAAGGGGTGTGTGGAAATTTAATCCATGTATGAATCCCAGGGTTGTTACAGCACAGAAAGAGGCTATTCAGCCCATCATGTCTATTCCAGCTGCCCAGATGAACAATTCAGCTTGGTGCCATTTTCCTGCCTTCTCTCTGTGACTATGCACAATCTTCCTTCTCAAATGACAATATAATTTCCTTTTGAATGCTTCAATTGAAACAATCGCCATCATACTCCCAGGATCTGCATTTCACTTTAACCATCCACTATAAGTTTTTCCTCATATTGCATTTGCTTCTTTCACCAATTGCTTTAAATCTGTGCCCTCTTGATCCCTTCATGAATGGGAACAGTTCTCCCCATCTATTCTGTCCAGATCACTCACGATTTTGAACATCTTCATCAAATCATCTTTCAGCCTACTTTTCGCCAAAGAAAGCTATTTACATATTGAAGTAGAGAATTACACAATAATGTAAGATGTTTGTCAAGAAGAGCTTTTTTATTCATTCATGGGCCATGGACGTTGCTGGCTAGGTCAGCATTTATTGTCCATTCCTAGTTGCCCTTAAGAAGGTGATGATGGGCTGCCTTCTTGAATTGCTGCAATTCATGTGCTGTGGGTAGACCCTCAGTGCCGTTATGGAGGGAATACCAGGATTCTGACCCAGTGACTGCAAAGGGACAGCGAGGTGCGTGGCGTGGAGGGCAACCTGTAGGTCCTGGTGTTCCCATGTATTTGCTGCCCTTGTCTTGCTAATAGAAGTGGTTGTGGGTTTGGAAGGTGCTGTCGAAGAATCTTTGGTGAACAGCTGCAGTGGATTGTACACATTGTAGATAGTACACACTGCTGCTACTGAGCGTTGGTAGTGGAGAGAGTGGATGTTTGTGGATGTCGTGCCAATCAAGCGGGCTGCTTTATCCTGGATGGTGTCAAACTTAAGTGTTCTTGAAATTGTGCTCAGTACATTAAGGTTCAGGTCATACATCAGGAAAAGTGAGGATCCCATCACTGACCCCTGAGGAAGTCCACTACAAACCTAACCCCAATGCAAAAACATCCATTAACCAAAATTCATATCACTCAGCTAATTCTGAATCCATGTTGCTACTGTCCATTTTAATCTGTGAGCTATAACTTTGCTTACAAGTCTGTTGTGTGGCACTTTATTAAACACCATTGGAAAATCAATAATATTAAGAGAACAGAGTGAGAATCAGAAGAAAAATTCTGAAGCAAGTAGAGTCTTCAGGTGGGGGGGGGGGGAGGCTACAAAGATGGGGAGGATTGAGGCCATGGAGGCTTTAGCGTAGGACACCTCCAGGGGCTGAGTATGTGGCTGCAATTTGATGTGTTTACATCCTGGTAGGATGTAATGTGCATTCAGTTCAGGATGCACATGGCCACTGTCCATCAGAATCACCCTGCAAAGCAGCTCACAGCATGTGTCCAAATACAGTATAGATCTTCTACACTCTGTTATCCAAGGGGTTGTTCAACTTCACAAAGTGGAAACAAAAATATATGTCTCTGAGCAAAGAGTGAAAACAGAACCAAGAAATGTGCCTCATCCATGGATGGTTACAGCAGTGGTTTATGAGTACCAGCTGGAACTCTCAAAAGAATGATGTGGGAAATTTTTGATGTGGGAAATTATTCTACATTTGCTGCAACCTTCAGATACTTACCCATAATCAGATCCAATGAATCATCCCTTCTGCATTCCAACTGCAGATACATTAAGCAAAACCAGTAAATTATGAACTACAGAAATATTAGATATAAATATGTATACACTTCACTTGCTCTCATATATAAACACTTCTTATATAAGAAACAAAGAGAAACCAACGTTGTATATGAGCAGAGTTCACTGCAACACATGCCAGTCATTTTGTTTTTTGAACACACTAGCCTCTGGAAATGCTTCTAAAGTGAACGTTGTCCAACTTGGAATGTCTTTAATTCTTCCTCACCACTCCCCAAAACCCATCTCAATCTAAACTGATTTGAATGAAAATTTGCATATGATTGGGATGTTGCCAACCTTCCTGGATTATCCAAGAGGATGAAAGACTTATCTCCAGAGAGCAACCGGGAGAAAATTTACAGGGGAATTAAAAAGGGAAGTGTGTTTTGAACACGTTCATTATAAAAACTTCAAAGATGGGCAAAAATAAAAAGTAGTATTTGACTGATTGAGGGAGTTGAAGAACATAGAACATTACAGCACAGAACAGGCCCTTCGGCCTTCGATGTTGTGCCGACCAAATAAAAAGCAATGCCCCTCCAAACTAAACCATTCCCTTCTCTTCCATATACTTATCCACTAACCTCTTAAACGCCACCAAACTTGGCGCATCTAAAACAGCTGCAGGCAGGGCATTCCACTCCCTAATCACTCTTTGAGTAAAGAAACTTACTCTGATATCCGTCCTATAACTCATACCCCTTAATTTAAAGCTGTGTCCCCTCGTGCTAGCTTTCTCCATCCTAGGAAAAAGGCTATCACTGTCCACCCTATCTAAACCTCTAATCATCTTATATGCTTCAATAAGATCCCCTCTTAGCCCCCTCCTTTCTAACGAAAACAACCTCAAATCCTTCAACTCTCTTCATAGGACCTGCCCTCCATACCAGGCAACATCCTGGTAAACCTCCTCTGTACCCTCTCCAATGCCTCCACATCTTTCTTATAATGTGGGGACCAGAACTGCACACAATACTCCAAGTGCGGCCGCACTAGAGTTTTGTACAGTTGCAACATGATGCTGCGGCTCCTAAATTCAATCCCCTGCCAATAAAAGCTAAGACTCCATATGCCTTCTTAACAACTTTATCCACTTGACTGCCTACTTTCAGGGATCTATTGACACATACACCAAGATCCTTCTGTTCCTCAACACTATTAAGAGCCCTACCATTAGCCCTATACTCTACACATTTATTGTTCCTGCCAAAGTGCATTACCTCACACTTTTCCACATTAAACTCCATTTGCCACCTCTCGGCCCAGCTCTGCAACTTGTCCAAGTCACTCTGTAAACTAAAACACCCCTCTTCACTATCTACCACTCCACCGACTTTAGTGTCATCTGCAAATTTACTGATCCATCCCTCAATACCCTCATCCAGATCATTTATAAAAATTACAAACAGCAGGGGCCCCAAAACAGACCCCTGAGGCACACCACTCGTCACCGAACTCCACGATGAATATCTCCCATCAACCACCACCCTCTGTCTTCTATCTGCCAGCCAATTCCTAATCCAATTAGCTAAATCACCCTCTATTCCACACATCTGCATTTTCTGTAGAAGTCTTCCATGGGCCACCTTATCAAACGCCTTACTAAAGTCCACATATACTACATCAACCGCCTTACCCCCATCCACCTCTCTGGTCACTTTCTCAAAAAACTCAATGAGGTTAGTAAGGCATGACCTACCCTTCACGAAACCATGCTGACTATCCCCAATCAATTCATTTCTCTCTAAATAACTATAAATCCTATCCCTAATAATTCTCTCCAATACCTTGCCCACAACAGAAGTAAGACTCACTGGCCTATAATTCCCTGGAAGGTCTCTCTTCCCCTTCTTAAACAATGGGACCACATTCGCTATCCTCCAGTCCTCCGGAACCACACCCGTAACCAACGAGGACCTGAAGATCAGAGCCAGAGGCTCTGCAATCTCCTCTCTTGCCTCCCAGAGAATCCTAGGGTAAATCCCGTCCGGCCCAGGGGACTTATCCAACTTCAAACCCTCGAGAATTTCTAACACATCCTCCCTATCTACTACAATACTTCCCAATTTGCAACCCTGTACCTCAGTGTTCTCCATAGCTACATTTCCAGCACTCTGCGTGAATACCGAAGAGAAATATTTATTCAGTGCCTCACCAATCTCTTCAGGCTCCACGCACAACTTCCCACTGCTGTCTATGACTGGCCCTAATCTTGCCCTAACCAATCTTCTATTCTTAACATATCGAAAGAAAGCTTTAGGATTCTCCTTAATCCTATCAGCCAACATCTTCTCGTGTCCCCTCTTAGCTCTCCTCAATTCACTTTTTACCTCCTTCCTGGCTAATCTATAGCTATCCATTGCACTAACTGAGCCTTCAAGCCTCATCCTGACATAAGCCTCCTTTTTCTTCTTAACCAGCAAATCAACTTTTTTCGTACACCAAGGCTCTCTTACTCGACCATTTCCTCCCTGCCTGACAGGGATATACTTATCAAGGACTCACAGCAGCTGCTCCTTGAATAAGCAAGGAGATGAGGAGGTCGTGGAGATGAAGATGAGAGGTCGTGTGAGGAAAATCCCAAAGATATATTGAAGCAGGGTTGGAAATCTGCAATCGGCCTTTTTTCCTTACTCCTTAACTGCTCTGGGTGAATCAGCCCTTGCAGTGTACATGAAGAGACTATCTAGCCTTTGTTGGCAACAGCCAGCCTGTTCTGTTTCTGCTTAAAGGGAGTTAATCACCTCAAGATTCAAACGCTAAGCACATTTGCATTGAACATAGTCACTACCAACAAGATAGTCGCTACAAACAAGACAAAGACTACACCAAGGAGATAAAGATGCTCCCTGATTGTGAAAGAAAGTGGTCCCTTGCATTTAGCTATTTATATCATCAGATAAAACAGACTACCGCAGATTGCGGTATATAAGCCGCAAAGTCTGAATAATTTCTGATAAAAGCCGGGGTTGGCTTCTATGTAGAATATAAAACATGAACCACTGAGGTTGATGCAGGTGTTCACCAGTTTGAAATGTGGAAGAAAAATATCAGTAATTAAATCAATGTGAATAATTCAACAAGGAAACCATTAGCCACAAATTGTTTCAAAAACCGTCAAATTCATTGTCTTTGGTATCTGAAGCAAAGGGTCAGAGAGTTTGAGTTATTTTGGATATGGCAATATAAGGATCCCACTCTGGATCAGGTGCTGTTCTATTGGTTTCAGAATTACTCCTCCTCATCAAATCACTTCACTCTTCAACTATCAAATTAGATATTCCGTATTTCTGAACGATCTGATGACACTTTGTGCATCAACTGCATTTCACGATTTGATGACAAAACCACAAAGCAAATCACAGAACAGCGTGCATATTTCCAAAGGCCTTTTCCATCTACTTATTCCATTCAGCAGGAATATGATCCTCGAATACTTCTTGAGACACACATCTAAAAGGTTGAACAACAGATATTACATCTCCTGCTATAATTGCATTATGGGTTTTATTTCTCCACAGCTATCATAGAATCCCTGCAGTGCAGAAGAAGGAGGCCGTTCAGCCCACTGAGTCCACACCAACTCTCTGACAGAGCATCTTATCCAGATCCACCCTATCTCCATAACCCCACACAGTTAGCATGGCCAATCCACCTAACCTGCATGTGTTTGAAGTGTGGAAAAAATCCAGAGCATCCAGAAGAAACCCACATAGACATGGGGAGAATGTGCAAACTCCACACAGACAATGACTCAAGGCTGGAATTTAATCCATGTCCCTGATGCTGTGAGCCACCAGTGCTAACCACTGTGTCACCTCACATTATTACTAGCAATTATAACATGGAAATATCACATGAACCAATAGGGAAGCAAGTTACAGCAGCCTGTCCTAAACACCAACCAAACACCAACTGCACTCATCCCCCCCACCTGCAGCCATTGCCAGCCTGCCTTGCCCTGTTCAATCCTCCTGGGTTAGTCCACAATGATAGCAATAGCTATGACAGAGATTTGATTGTATACAGTTTCTCAGTCCTTTGACAGTAGGGTATTATAATGCTGTTAGCTCATTATCATTAAATGAATCATAGCACCATAGAATCCTACAATGCAGAAGAAGGCCATCGAGTCAGCACAGACCACAAACACAACCAGGCCCTATTCCTATAGCCCTATGCGTTTATCCTAGCTAGTCCCCTTGATATGAAGGGGCAATTTTGCATGGCCAATCCACTTAACCCACACATCTCTGGATTGTGGGAGGAAACCGGAGCACCTGGAGGCAACCCAGGCCGACACGTGGAGAACATGCAAACTCCACACAGACAGTGACCCAAGCCAGGAATTGAACCCATGTCCCTGGCACTGAGAGAAGGCAGTGCTAACCAGTGTGTCACCATGCTATCCTGTAAATGTTGTTGGCTTGCCTGATACAGAAAATGATTTTCAACAGAGTACTGCTCTGTCCAATCAACCTTAGGGTGACAGAAGGCACTGCATTGAGAGTGACAGCAAGATGAGAAGGGAGTGAAAACAACTAAAATACCTATTGTTGTGGAGAAAAGCAGAAGTTAATAGATCATAGTATCATAGAGATTTACAGCATGCTAACAGCCCTTCGGCCCAACTTGTCCATGCCCCCTTTTTTTTTTAAAACCCATAAACTAATCCCAATTGCCTGCATTTGGCTCATATTCCTCTATATCCATCGTATCCATGTAACTGTCTAAATGCTTTTTAAAAGGCAAAATTGTACCACCTCTACTACTACCTCTGGCAGCTTCTTCCAGACACTCACCATTCTCTGTGAAAAAATTGATCCTCTGGACATTTTTGTATCTCTCCACTCTCATCTTAAACCTATGCCCTTTAGTTTTAGATTCCCCTACCTTTGGGAAAAAGTGTTGACTATCTACCTTGTCTATGCCCCTCATTTTTTTTTTAAATAGGCCTCTATAAAGGTCACCCTTAGCCTCCTATGCTCCAGAGAACTTCAAAAAGACGCCCCAATTCCTGTATTCAGTGTTCTGACCGATGAAACCAAGCATGCCAAATGTCTTCTTCATCACTCTGTCCACCTGTGACTTCACTTTCAAGGAGTTATGAACATGTACCGCTAGATCTCTTTGTTCTGTAACTCTCCCCAACACCCTAGCATTAACTGAATAAGTCCTGCCCCGGTCCAATCTACCAAAATGCATCTCCTTGCATTTGTCTAAATTAAACTCCACCTACCATTCGTCAGTCCACTGGCCCAAATGATCAAGATCCCATTGCAATCGGAGATAACTTTCTTCAGTTCCACTATGCCACCAATCTTAGTGTCACCTGAAAACTTACTAACCATGCCTCCTATATTCTCATCCAAATCATTAATATAAATGACAAATAATAGTGGACTCAGCACTGATCGCTGAGGCACAATACTTGTCACAGGCCTCCAGTTTGAAAAGCAATCCTCTGGCTTCTGTCAAAAAGCCAATTTTGTATCTTTTTAGATACCTCATCCTGGATCCAGTGAGATTTAATCTTTTGCAATAACCTACCATGCAATGCCTTGTCAAAGGCCTTGCTAAAATCCATGTAGATAACATCAATTGAGCTGCCCTCATCTACCTTCTTGGTTAACCCTTCAAAAAACTCAATCTAACTTGTGAGACGTGATTTTCCACTCACAAAGCCATACTGACTGTCCCTAATCAGTCTTTGCATCTCTAAATGCCTGTAGATTCTGTCTCTCAAAATACCTTCCAACAAATTTACTCACTAGAGAAGTGAGGCTCACTGGCCTGTGGTTCTCAGGCTTTTCCCTGCAGCCCTTTTTAAACAAAAGCACAACATTTGCCACTCTCCAATCTTTAGGCACCTCATCCATGACTATCAATGATTTAAATATCTTGGCTACGGGACCTGCAATTTCCTCCTTAACTTCCCACAATGTCCTGGGATACACTTCTTGAGGTCCTGGGGATTTATCTACCTTGATGCGCTTTAAGACTTCAGCACCTTCTTCTCTCTAATATGTACACTCCTCAAGACATTATTATTTATTTCCCCAAGTTCCCTAACATCCATGCTTTTCTCAACAGCAAATACTGATGAGAAATATTCATTTAGGATCTCATCCATCTCTTATGGATCTGCACACACACAGGTGACCTTGTTGATCCTTAATAGGCCCCACTCTCTCCCTTGTTACTATAAATTATTTTATAGAAGATCTTTGGATTCTCCTTTGCCTTATCTGCCAAAACACTCTCTCTTAACTCTATTCCTACACCTCCTAAATTCTTCAAGGGATTCACTTGATCCCAGCTGCCTATGCATGTCATGTGCCTCTTTCTTCTTCTTGACCAGGGCCTCAATATCCCGAGTCATCCAGGGTTCCGCCAGCCTTGCCCTTCACTCTAAGAGAGAGGAGGAAAACAGGGGAGAGAAAAATAGCTCAACAATGCCTGAAGAGAATCCACAGCGAGAAAGCAATTTCGCTGGTCTCCAGCATGTAGATCCTTGACCTGAATGATTTTGAGAACAAGGACCTCTGATAAAAAGTCTTACTTGTTTAACATTTAACAAGTGTCAGCTTATGGGGCTGTGTTTTAGCATATGGACTTTCATCTCTGGGATCTGGTCCAAATCTCATGCACACAATTAAGTTGTTGCTGAATGTACCTTCCAGTTTACACAGCAGAGTACGTAGCAAAGGCTGGGGTGGGGGAGGGGAGAAACTGCTTGCTGGATTCAGATAAGAGGGAAATAACAGTAGCTGTGCATGTTACCCATGATACCAGCTGCAATGTCTTCCATAAAATATAGCTCCACAGTCAGAGCTAATCAGTAATAAACACTTACATTTGTATTGCATCCTACAATGCTTCAACTAAAACACAATCAGACAAAATTCAACCCATTGCCAAAGAAGGAGTCACCTGATGTCTCCTTCTTTGGCAATGGGTTGAATTTTGTCCTCCCTTAAGAGGACAAAATTCAACCCATTGCCAAAGAAGGAGACTTCAGGTGACCAAAAGTTTGGACAAAAATGTTTAAGGATGGTCTAATGGGAGAAGAGTGAGAGGTGAATTGGTTTAGGGAGAAAATTCCAGAACATGGTGCCAGGATGGCTGTAGGCATGGTCTCTAATGGAGGGGTGAAGAAAGTGGAGAATGCATAAGGAACAGTAGCAAAAGGAACACAGAACTCTGAGACTGGGAACACAATTTTCAATCAATCTACTGGTGGTGGCTCACTGGTATATCACTCCTGGTATAGAGATTCAATGGATAATTAACAACAGCTCCCATGATCATCCCCAACACTAGCGCCCCACTAGGCTGTGTCATCAGACCCCTATTATACTCCTTATACACCTATGACCATGTGACCAAACTCCCCATTAAATCAACTCTCAATTTTGCAGATGACACTAACATAGTGGGTCGGATCTCAAACAAGAAGACGCAGTACAGGAAAGGGATAGAGAATCTGGTAAACTGGTGCAAGGGCAATAATTCTCCCTCAATATCAACAAAATGAAGCTGATAGTTATTGACTTCAGGAAGCGTACTGGACAACTATCCCACCCATATCCCATCCCCTCAACCCAATCTACTTACACTGCTAATCCCCCTGACTTAAGCTGGAGTGGCTGGAATTAAAACTGGGTTCCTAGAGCTGTGAGGCAGCCAAAGCTCCACTGACACTGGGTAGCATGGGACCACCCTGGTGGCGGATGTGACCAGAGAATCTCATCCATAGCTATAAAGACGAGAGCAGAGTTGAGTTAACTGCTGAGACTCACTTCCATGGATTCAACAATGCCGTGGGGTGGGCAGTGGAGGGTATCACCCTTCATAACAGAGCGATGGAAGTGCTAAATAAACAATTTTCGGATATATAGATGAACAGGAAAAATTGCAGGGCTGCGAAGAGAGAGATGAAAGGGATTAATTGGATAATTTTTTTAAAGAAAGATGTTGAAGAAACCAAATGGACTCCTTCTTTCCACCATTCCCTGCTATTGTTTTTAAAGCCATTCTTTTAATCAGTACAAAGTTGAACAGGGCTGTTCACATATTTGGACATAATTAAATGAATTCAGAAGTCTAATTATACATAACACAACTGTCATATCCACCCACATCCCTCCCACCACTGGAAACAGGCACCTGGCTGATGATTCATTTGCCTAAACAAAGAATGTTCTGGTTAGTTGTAAGTTTTCTACTGCTGTCTGGGTAACATCCAGCATAGCCTAGTGATTGGAGCAGAGTCTGGGTATTGCAGAGATTATAGGCTATATTTTTGACCTCACTTTATTTTTAGCTTCTAGCAGAGCAGATGAACTGTTCAATTTTCATCAACAGAATAATCAGTCGGTGCTTAAAAAGACATTAAATCCAATCTAAGATCATCACTCAGGCAGTGAAGACAATAATCTACCCCAGCGATTTTGATAAGGAAATATTCAATGAATGGCATGACACTCGTAAGTTCTGTGGGACAATGGGATCTTGGCGTGTTTGTCCATAGATCTCTGAAGGTGGAAGGGCACGTCAGTAGGATGGTGAATAAGGCATTTGGGACAATTGCCTTTATCAATCAAGGAAGAGATTACTAAAGCAGGGAGGTTATTTTGGAGTTGTATAAATCTTTGACGAGGTCACAGCTAGAAAACTGTGCGCAGTTGGGGCCACTGCATTATAGGAGATTCGCCAGGATGCTGCCTAGGATGAAAAATTTAAGTTGTGAAGGAAGGTTGGATGGGCTTGGTCATTGATGTCAATGCTGTTTATGGGACCTTGCTGTTCTTGACGGTCACACGTCCCACATTACAACAGTGACTACACTGCAAAAATATTTAATTTTTGCTTATATACATCAATTGATTAGTTCTTTCGGAGAACTGGCAAAGACAGGATGGGCTGAATGATCTCCTCCTGTCTTGCATCATTTGATGACTCTATGACTGATCGCTGGGGCTGCCTCTACTGCCACCACTATGGTATCACTGCGCACAAAGTTAACCCCAGTTTCATCATTCGTAGTCTCACAAAGTAATGTCCTTAAGTCCAAGCACAGGCTTGGGTATTCCTGCACTTGGGCAGATGGTCAATAGCAACGTGGCTGGGCACAACCGATTAAAAGCCAAAGGCCAAGTTCGCAACCTGTCCGAAAATTCCAGGAACAATACAAATAAACTCTTCCACTTTGAGGTCACAGGGGAGGTGTGTGCTGACAGAATCTTCATTCTCATTAGCTGTCAGAGTTAAACCGATGGCATAAATCAAGACAGTGCTGGAATGACACAGCCTCACAGCGCCAGGGATCTGGGTTCAATTCCGGATAATTATCTGTGTGGAGTTTGCATATTCTCCCTATATCTGCCTGTGTTTCCTCCGGGTGCTCTGGTTTCTTTCCACAGTCCAAAGATGTGTGGGTTAGGTTGAATGCCATGTTAAGTTGCTTTTTAGTGTCAGGGAGATTAGCAGGGTAATTATGTAAAGTTACACTGATAGGGCCCGGGTGGGATTGTTGTTGATGCTGGCTCGATGGGCCAAATGGCCTCCTTCAGCATTGCATGATTCTATGATTTACAGTAACACAGGCTAATTCCTCAACTTGCCATATTGTTTGCTATCAATTTTCAAATGGATGCAAGTCTATTGCTGTCTGGGCTCCCTGGATGTGAGTCAGGTTAGGCAGCACAAACGTGTTTTTAAAAATCAAAATCATTGATTCTGCCTCTATACTGATGGTAACAATTTTCTTTAAATAATGCAACACTCAGATTTAACAACATGGTAGGGTTAATTTTTAAAAAAACTACAAAACATAATAAGTTGTATAAAACAGGATAATTATGGCTAAAGAAGATGAAGTGGCAAATTCAGTAACACCTGTCATCTGCCAACATGGTTGCCTCAGGCTCCAGATGAACCACTTTGATGCAATCAGCACCAGCTTGTGGTTTGCACTGGGGAGGAATCAATTCAAGCACAGAATTCTATACAACAAATTACCTTCTCTTCCCTCCCATCGCCAACAATCATAAGATTGTAAGTAATAGGTGGAGTAGGCCATTTTTGGCCCATTGAGCCATCTCTGCTATTCAAACATTCACGGCTGATCGGACTGCGACCTCTAACTTCATTTTCTTGCTGCCTCCCATCACCCTCGACTCCCTTGTTAATCGAAATGCAGTGAATTAGTCGACTCTGTGCACAGTAGGCAATGTGCTTAATCTGAATTGATGACTAGCACCCAATTAATTTTTGTTTTTATGATAAATAAGCCATAGCAGAGTGTGCAAATATAGCATTCAATCACATCATTACATCCACAAACACACAATGTCATGCTGATTATGGCACTTCAGATTATTCTCATTCTTCCTAACTTACTGCGACAGGGTGAAGATGTTGCTCCTTTTGCTGACAAGATACAACATTTTATGAACTGAGATGCATTATGTTGACAAAGACAATGGGTAAACGGCCCAATCTGATTGCTGGTAGATGGTATCAAATGGATACCAGTAGAAGTCTGTAATGCTGTTGTTTTATCAGTAGAATCTGTATGGTTTCCAGTTTATTATTGGTAGGAAAATGAATGTACCTCAGAACAAGAGGGGAAAAAAATATATACATTATATATATAATTATACATTTTACATATATGTGAATATATATTGGCCAGAATTGTCACAACTGTGGGATATTCTGGTCCCATTAATGGGGCACAGGTATCCCCATGGTGTGGGGTTGAGCCAGTGGGACTAAATGATCCTACCATTGGTGAACAATGCACCGTTGCTCACTGTGAGAAATATATGAGGAGGCCACTACAGTTGGGGAATTGACAGTGCTAAATCAAAATCTGCAAATCCCTCAATTCAATTGTGTGTGTGTGTGTGTGTGTATACACATAAGTATATGTATTTTATATGGGCGTGGCTCACTTTACTCCCTCTTTCTTCAATTGGTAACTGCAGTACACTTGACATCATAGCAGCTGGCTAGTATAAGCACGTCTCACTAACTCCCGATGCACACTGATTTGTGCTCTGCCCACAGCAGCAGGAACTCGAGGCAAATGTCCCAGTGCAGACATCAATTGTCTGATAGCATCAAAGGTCCATTGATTGCAGTTGCAGGAAGTCGTGTTTCCTGCTTTAATTCATGTGGCGACACATTCAAATCAACTGGTCACAGTAAACAATGAAACCTGCAACAATATGCTTCATCACTGTACCCTTTCCCTGTGAATGGCAAACACGGGCCAGAAAGACTTGAAATTGCATATTAATCAAGTTCTACTCAATTGTGCTCTATTCGATATCTATACAGAATAGTCTTGTGGCTTTTCTGGTTATTCAATGTCAGCCACAATCTTAACTAGCTCAGCTGTGGCTCAATGATAGAATCACTCTCCTCAGAATCAGAAGGTTATGGGTTCAAATCTCATGCCAAAGACTTCAACACAAAATATAGGTTGCCACTCCAGCATAGTACTGAAGGAGCGCAATGTTGTCGGAGGCCCCATCTGTCCTCTCAGGAGAGTGTAAAAAAAAGTGATGCACAACACAAAGAAAAGTGGTGACTTTGAACTCTGGCCAATATTTATCCATGATGTGGAGATGCCAGCGTTGGACTGGGGTAAACACAGTAAAAAGTCTTACAACACCAGGTTAAAGTCCAACAGGTTTATTTGGTAGCAAAAGCCATTAGCAGTGCTCCAAAAGCTAATGGCTTTTGCTACCAAATAAACCAGTTGGACTTTAACCTGGTGTTACAAGACTCCTTACAATATTTATCCACCAGATCAACACCATTTAAAACAACACACCCATCCATTATTTTATTGTTGGTTGTAAGAGCTTGCTAAATGCACAAATTGTCTTGTTTCCTACATTACAACAGGAACAGTAGGAGCTTTGGGATGTCATGAAAGGTGCTTTTTTGTTTACAAGCAAGGAATGCATTAACTAAGGAAAGTCAATCACAAGAAATGTTGTTTTTTTGTGTTGGGGTAGATTTAACCTGGATACTGTACAACTCCCCACTTGATCTACAGTTGGGGAATGGACAGTGCCAGATCAAAATCTGCAAATCACTCAATTCAATTTTACATTTCTTCTCTCTTTAAAAACTACAGATTAATATTGTTTATTGCTCAATTTTGAATGCCTAAAATAGCTCAACTTAGAAGCCCAAGGCTCATTCTAATATTTATGGTCGCTATATCAATAAAGATCAGGTCTGACGGTGCGGTAACTAAGTCCAAGAGACATGGGCAAAAAGGAGAAAATTTCTCGAGACAGAGAGAGAGAGAGTGAAATTGTGAGACAAACTTTCAGGAACGCCCCAGTGATTCCTTTTCAGCTTCTTTCTATTTTTGTCAATTTATTTGGCTCTGGGTCAGATTTATCCTTTCTATAAATGTTCTGTAGTCTAATCACATCCCAAGAAGCAACACAAAGCAAAAATTTAAAGCCTCCTTTCCCAAGCTCACCAGGAATGATCAGAACATCAAAACGTTATTCTCATTCTCTATCACCTGATTCGAAGCTCAACTATCTCCAGCCCCACATCTCATTCTTATTTTTCACAGCAATTCCAGGAGATACCAAATGATCAACATTTACCTGGACTATTCCCTACACAGGATTACAACAAGCAGAAATTTGCCTACAGTGTTTTCAGATCAGCCACTGTACAGCAGACAATGAACGGTTAGGAATTGCAGTATGCCGCCATTCAATCCCTTGATCTGGTTTCCCCATGCAGTTAGATCATGGTGGTTGACCTCTATCCTTTAATTCCCTTCCTTAACAAAAAAATTTATCAGTCTCAGCTTTGGAATGATAAAATGACCTAACTGCAGCAGATTCTTGGGTCAAGAAAGTTCCTCTACATCTTTGAGTGCAATCATATTGTGATTTAAGTTATGTACCTGTCATTTCTGCAAACAGAATAAAATGGAGGCTCTGTATGTTCAGTTCCTACAAGTCCTTTCTCTAATGATAGGAGCAGGTTAAGTTCCCCAAGATCGCAGTCACTGGGAGCCACCTGTTGGACCCCAGTTGCTTCTCCACAGGAATTTTTTATTTATTCTTTTGTGTGATGTGGGTGGAGCTGACACAGCCAGCATTTATTGCCCATCCCTAAGTGTCCTTGAACTGACTGGCTTGCGAGGGTATTTCGGAGACAGTTAAGAGTCATTGCTGTGACTCTGGAGTCATATGTAGGCCAGACCAAGTAAGGACAGCAGATTTCCTTCCCTAAAGGGCATTAGTGAATCAGATGGGTTTTTCCAATAACATTTACCTGGACTATTCCCTACACAGGATTACAACAGGCAGAAGTTTGCCTGCAGTGTTTTCAGACCAGCCATTGTACAGCGGCCAATGAATAGTTAGGAATTGGAGTAGGCCATCATTCAGCCCCTTCATCTGGTTTCCCCATTCAGTTAGATCAATCCCTTAATTCCCTTCATTAACAAAAAAATTTATCAGTCTCAGCTTTGGAATTGTAAACCAGCAGTGGTTTCACGGTCATCAGTAGGTCCTTAATTCCAGATTTTTTTACTTTGTATTCAAATTCCACCATCTACTATGGTAGGATTTGAACCCAGGTGTCCAGAATATTAGCTGAGTTTCTGGATTTGTGGTCTAGCAATAATTCCACGAGGCCATCGCCTCCTCAAAGGGCAATTAAGAGTTTGCTGTGGATCTGGAGTCACATGTCAGCTAGACTAGGTAAGGATGGTTTCTTCCTGAAAGGACATTTGTGAAAGAGATGAGTTTTTACAACAATCAGCAATGCCTTCATTAGATTTTTGATTCTAGATTTTATCAAATTTAAATTTCATCATCTGCTACAGAGGAACTCGAAGCTGGGTTCCCAGAGCATTACCCTGAGTCTCTGGATTATTAGTCTAGTAACAAAGCAACTATGTCACTGGCTCCTTGTAAAGCAATAATGCAGTAATGATTTGAATTCTTTGCAGTGCACTGCATATGTTGATTTTGGAGTTTTAGATTTACATATTGCACTGGTAAAAAAATTAAAACCATTTCTATTTGCAATCACCTGTTGAAATAATAAAATGGCCTCCCTGACTGCCAATTTCTGGAATAAATTTCAGGAGACATATTGAGAAGATGGGCCAAGTATCGGTATTCTCCTCCACAATCCAGTAAAAAGTAGTGAACCAGATGAGTTTTTATGACAGTAGTTTCATGGTTACTAGCTTTTCAATTCCAGTTTATTGACTGAATTCAAATTTCACCAGATGCCATGGTGGGATTTGAACCCATGTTCTCAGAGTAATAGCCTGGGTTTCTAGCTTTGAAGACCAGTGACATTATCATTCTACCGGCATCTCTCAAAGGACTGCCCACAGTGTTCATTTGCAGTTTCAAGTAACTTCATCTTGGAACAGCTACCATCTTCGACTGAGAATGTTAATTGATGCATTAATTGTTATGGAATCAAGATGGAGTTAAGGTACAGGTCAACTGTGATCTGACTGAACACCAGAATAAACCGAAGGAGCAGAATGGTCTCATCTTGCTCCAAACGTGTAAAGGTTTTACTTCAAATAAAAGGGAAGTTGAAGCTATTCCTCAAACTGTCCTTGTTGACAGATTATAGCTTTAATATCTGGTTAATCAGGAAATAGCTGATTTCATCTAGTGTCAGAGTGCTTTGAGAGCTTTGGGAGAGAGCTGTCCTCAATTTTCTGGGGTTTAGTCCACTTGCAAAATTCAACCAACATTGCATTATAAACAATTTGTGTTTGACCATCCAGGAAATGACTTAAGTCCACACACGCATTTGAGATATTGAATGAGGAGTTTTGAACTAAATCCAGGGTAGACCATTTTATATTACGCATAGATACAATGTACAAAGCCACAGTACGAATATCTAGCGTTCATTCACTAAGCGCATGTGGTTCGGTCTTAGGACTGAAGAAGAACTTTAGTAAAAGGAATGACATATGTGTAAAATTAAACATTACTAAGTAGCCTTGTAATTTAACAGCCAGGCACTGAGGCACTGTTATATCTGTGCTGAAATACCAAATTATTCTGAATCTTCCAGCAAATGTGGAGTTATGCATTATGCAGCTATGAATGCAGAAATATTCCAAGTTTCTGAATGATAATAAACTGCCTAAAGGCTTCAATGTATTTCATTACAGTGCTGGAGCCACTTTGGGGAAAACCCACCATTGAAAAGGTCCCTTTGTTTCGATCAACAATGTCATTCTTCACAGCATTTGAAATTGTCATTTATCCTTCAAGTGGTTTCTCAATGCCATCTGCTATGTCGAGCTGCCTGCCTGCTCCCCAGGCTCTGCGGCATGCTGGCTATGAAGAGAGAGGGCAAAATGCTGAAATCAGGGTGGAGGTGACGAAGAAAATGAGTTACAAGCTTAAAGAACACATCCTTAAACAGGGAACTGGAAAATCACAGAACATCCAGCTTTTATTGGTTAACCACTGAGTTGTGCGTATATAGAATCACTGAATCCCTACAGTATAGAAGGAAGCCATTCAGCCCATCAAGCCTGCACCGACAACAATCCCACCCAGTCCTATCCCCATAACCCCATGTATTTAGCTGCCTAATTTCCCTAACACTAAGGGTCAATTTTGCATTAATTATCAACCTAACCTGCACATCTTTGGAGTGTGGGTGGAAACTGGAATACCTGGGAGAAACTCACTCAGACATGGAAAGAACGTGCAAACTCCACACAGACAGTCACCAAGTTGTACAATTCAGGACCGTGGGATTTGCCCTGGAAATCGTTCTGGGTAAAAGCCAGTACAGAGAGAACAGGCAAAGTAGCCTCCTGTGTTATAAATGCCTGTGACATAAATGCAATGCTGTTGCAACTAGATCTGTAGCACTGCATTGATCAGCAGGGCTGTAAATCCAGTCTCAATCTCTATGAAAAATACTGTGGGCCAATAACATTCAGCTCACAAAGATATCATCATAACACCTTGCTTGTGCGGTCTTAAAAAGCAAAGAAAAAATAACCATTGTGTAAAACCTCTGAAAATCTGGAGTTTGAGGAGTAACCGCCAAGCCACAGAAACATCAACATCCTGAGTAATCAGACTGTGTCGGAAACGCAAAAGGTGTTTTTGAACTCAGCGAGCACTATAAACTGCCTAATGAGCTCAACATGCAGAGAGCCTACAATAAATGACAATCATCTCAGCAAAACAGCCAAATGCAAACTATGCTTTTCAAACCACATAAGCTGCCTTTGCAGTTTTCTGCTTTCCTTTCTTCGAGGTTCTAAGCTGTTCAGACAGCACCAGCAAGCTTCTGTTACCTCGTCCGAGAGATTGTTCGCCATACACGTTTTTGCTCAGGCTCCACAGCAGAATGCACCCACGTTGTGGCTCGCAAGAAGAACTGAACTGGCCGCTTAAGGCTGCTCCGTAGGCCTCACTGTGCCAGATCCACACCCACGTCGTAATGCTTGGGAAGTGAGTGACATCTAATTCTCCCCTGGTAGAATGCTGCTCAATATAAAATCCCATTGAGCAATATTGCAATGCAGTTTCGACTGGGCAGAAAGAAATTCTACACAACTGCTTCCTGGGAGAACAAAACCATCAAGGTGATCATGCTTGTGGTCCCCTTCCCCCCGCATGCAACGACATTCTGGCACTCGCCACTCTCTTTGTGCGAAAAGCCAGCTTGCTTGGTGGGCCCTATCAGGAGACATGAAATCAATTTATTGATTGGCAGTAAGTACGAAGATAGATTGGTGCCATTGCATTTACTATTCTATTCCCTAACTGCAGGCCAAAATTGGAGAAGAAAGCCTCTTTTAATTCAAGACGAGGAGGCTGACTCTATAACACAATGCAGCAGTACAGCAGAGAGATTCGTGCAAGTCTGTACAAGACTATAAGTCATGCAGCACCACAGCCTGAGGGCCTGGTTCTGAATGGGTAAGAAATAAACAGAAGAAAAAAAAAAAAATCAGAAGCCTCTTTGGCTCTGGCTTTTAAATGTTACTAGGTGACATTTGTTAAACACAAGAGGTGGCAGAACTGTTCTGTGGCAGCGTGGGACCAATGCAAACTGACACTCTGGATCAGACTCAAGGACCAATTGTTACAAAGCGCATTTATTGCTTTTGCCTGGTAAATACTCATCTGTATTTCCAGAATCTGAGTCAAGTATAATTTTCAATAACATACTGGTAAATACAAGGAGGGTTGAAGGAATTTGTCCAGTTACAAGGCCTGCACCGTTTGGGATTCTGGTGCTCCATTTTTATTGTTGTTCACTTAGAGAAGTCACTGGGTTCAGTGCCCAAATCCTGCCTCCAAATGGCATTTGTACACTGAGAAACTACAGCTGGAATTCTGCCCACATAAAAGAGCTGACTAATCAAAGCTTTGCATAAATTCTGACCGTGGATAAGAGTCAAAAATCCATAGTGAGCCAATGAGGCTTCCAACCCATTCTCTTCCGTGCTGCCCTGTGACTATGTCACAAGAACTTGCATTTACATAACACCCCGAATGTAGAAACAGATCCCAAGGTGCTGGAGCTGAGAGTTATCAGACATAAGGGCAACACAGTGGCTCAGTGCTTAGCATTGTTGCCTCACAATGCCAGGGACTTGGGTTCGATTCCCAGCTTGGGTCACTGTTTGGGTGAAATTTGCATGTTTTCCCCTGTATGCCTGGGTTTTCTTTGGGTGCTTCAGTTTACTCCCACAGTCCAAAGATGTGCAGGTTAGATGGATTGGCCATGCTAAATTGTCCCTTACTATCAGGGAGATTAGCTAGGATAAATGCATGGGGTTATGGGGGGTAGGGCCTGGGTGGGATTCTGGTCAGTGTAGACTAGATGAGCTAAATGGCCTCCTTCTGCACTAAGATTTTACGATTCCATTACAGAACATTTGACACCAGGTAAAGAGATATTAGGGCAGAGAATCAAAAACTTGCTGAAAGAGGCGGATTTCAAAGAGCAACTGTCTTAGAATGGGAAGACAAAACGTAGAGCTCCTGTTAGGCGCATTACCTGTTTGTGGGTGAGACTGGAATTAAAGGCTAACGTCTGCATGCAGAGTGCAAACACATGATGAGTATGACAGCACCTCCAATTTTAATCACAGGTCCAAAAGTTCACCAACCTTAAGGGGTGTAATTGACTGATTTCACCTTCCCATGCAACATAACACCCTAAAAGATCAAAGGCTAATTGGACTAACCAATGAAGTGACAGCTGATGTTAGTTCACTCAGCCCCTGTCAGGCAACTGAATCTGATAAAATTCCAATTGGCAAACGGCAAGACAATTCAATCTTCTCCACATACTGAGGGAATGTCAGGATCTGTGTTCCCAGCAGATTTAGGAAGTTGCAATACCTTAGCAAGGATAGTATTGTACATGAAAAATCACAGGAATAAGATCAGAAGGTCATGATCCTTATGTCATTGGGCACATGCTGAAGTCATTCATCTTGCTGCAGGCTGCTGATGCTGAGTTTGGAAAAGTAGTATTTAGGATTGTAAATCTTTTTGGGGACAGAAATACGGCAGGATAGATTGATACTGCACAGGGAAGGAGCAGTGAAGCACAGTGACAGACTCCAACACAAGCCGAATTAATCATTGTAGTGAAAATGGCTATTCCAGGAATTCAGGGCACTGAAAAAACAAAACTTCCCAAACAACGGTGAGGCTTGGCTGAAGAGGCTCCTATTGTTGGCTGCAGTTTGTTAGCACGAGAATGGTCAGCCAGCTATATGGCACTAATACTCAAACTTAAAAATTACCAATTAAATCTGTCAATATCTGATGGGGATGATTACATAGAAGCCACCCACTGTAGACACAGAACGCATTATTGGTTTCATCCTTTCACTGAAGCAAATACTACTTTCTTTTGATTTTATGCTCTTACCAGAAAGATAATCTGCAGGATTCCCTCACTTCAACCACTAGTGAAGAGACCAATTAGGCTCATGGGTGCCACACTATGAAATTTGACACCTTATTAGCAGCATTCCATATCGACTTGGTCACTTGACTTCCTGCAGCATTAAATCTTATCCAGCCCATGCCATTATTATTATCTCAGTTAAGAGAAAGATCAATGCTGCCGTGAGGAGTTATTCTTTGGGTTTGGTTACACTTCAGAAGAGGGAATGTTCCATCCAAGTACACTGATAAAAATTCATCTTTTTGAACTGCACTGGCTGTCCTGCATCTTGTCTACATGGCAAATGATAATCTCAATTTAGGTTGAGGGAATTTCTCCCAGGTGGGAAGAGATGCTTCCTGATGTAGAGACAGCCCCAGGCCCCGCTACAAATAGGATATTTTAAGAGCCCATTCTATCCATCCTACAACCATAGACAACTACGTATGAAAAGCACTGATTTCCTCCTCTCAACTGTGTGTGGTAATTTTAATCCAATGTATTATTTAGTATCAAAAGTTCCATCTTCAAGGTCAACATTGATTCAGGTAATCAACGGTTAGAAATTCCCATCAAATTGCAATGAAATATTCAATTAAATACTAGAAAAATAAGCAATCGACCCGCTTAAATTATTCAATTATGTGGCTTACGTCTACATGGAACGTGATGGCAGAAAAATTAATAAAATGTTATTGAATAAAATGGAATGTAATATACCTGCAGGCTCAATATGCTTAACCACCATGCAAATAAAAAATACAAAACTGGAAGCTTCTAGTTCAATTCCCTTTCTGTTCTGAGTTAGCTGCTCATAAAGGCAGCTGGGGAGAACAACTTATCTCAACAAACCTGCACGAGGGAGAAGAATATCAGTGAGCATGCTGCACTTTATCAGTATCCCAATTATTTGTCCTACCAGTGTCTGTATGAATGTTAAGTGTGGACAGGATTAGGTTACTCATGATGCGCTGTTCCCTTCCCTCCAACCACGCTGGAATAAATTTCCAATGTTCCTATCAAATATCACATGGTCACTCAGGTATGCTTCCAGAGAAAGATGAACCCTGTTGCAAAATAGGTAGAATTTAGGGAGAAAACAGGGGAAACAGTAGAATGCAATGTGACGCTCATTACTGAAGTAGGATTAGAAAGAAGAGAAAACCTAGCACTAGAAGCAGCACAATGAGGAGCCACACGGCTGCTTCTAGTGTCAGGAGTCCAAGTTAAAAGGGAAGTCAGCAGGTTTTTCAGCTGTGACATTGTCAACTGCCGTGACTAACACCTGAACCAAGTTACATCCTTCTCCAAGACTTCAGCACAGAAATCAAAACCAATGCTCAATGCATTACTAAGGAATTACTGAGGTGTTGTTTTTTGCATAAAAGATAGTAACACCTCTCCAGTGGACATGAGAGATTTTTGGCCCTATTTGAAAGAAAAATAGGCAGTTATTCCATATGACTTTTCCAATATTTATTGTTTGTTCAACATCACAAAAACAGCCCACCTGATCTTTATCACATTACTACTTACAGGAGTTTCTTCAATGCAAACTGAAGTTGCGTTTCCTAAGTTACAACAGTAAAGCACGAAGGCGTGTTGTGGTTGCAAAAGGCGCAATGTGAATGCAAGTCTTTTCTCAGCAAGGAGATAGTTGAGAATTGGTCTTGCCAATAATAGAATATAGTTAAGTGTTTGGAAATGGTAAACATGATAAAGGTTCAAACTAATAGAAAAATAAATCCAAGACTAATATCGAAGGAGACTAATCAACATGGGAATGTTTGTTCAGGTGGAGGAGCAGAAGAAAAATCTATAACCATTTATGAACAAAACTAGATATTACAATGGAAGAAATGGATGATTTTCCTGGACAGATGAAGTAAAATGAACCAAACATCCTTCCTCATCCACAGCTCGCTTGCGATAACTGCCGCTATTTTTTGTAAATAGGTCACCCAAACGTTCACGTATGCTGTCCTTCAAGACCAGCCGATGGCAATTAAAAGATGAGAATCACACTATGGTAACCAGGGCTATTTCGTTCTATCCCTAGTTTAATTCTGAAGACTGGCACAGTGGCTAGCATTGCTGCCTCGCAGCACCAGGGACCCAGATTCAATTCCGGCCTTGGGTCACTATATATGTGGAGTTTGCATGTTCTCCCTATCGCGGCATGGGTTTTCTCCAGATGCTCTGGTTTGCAAAGCTTTGCAGGTTAGGTGTATTGGCCATGCTAAATTGCCCCTTAGTGTCCTGAGATATGTAGGTTAGGTGGATTGGTCATGCCAAATTGCCCCTTAGTGTCCAGGAATGTGTAAGTTAGGTGAATTGGCCATGCTAAATTGCCCCTTAGTATCCTGAGATATGTAGGTTAGGTGGATTGGTCATGCCAAATTGCCCCTTAGTGTCCGGGAATGTGTAAGTTAGGTGAATTGGCCATGCTAAATTGCCCCTTAGTGTCCTGAGATATGTAGGTTAGGTGGATTGGTCATGCCAAATTGCCCCTTAGTGTCCGGGAATGTGTAAGTTAGGTGAATTGGCCATGCTAAATTGCCCCTTAGTGTCCTGAGATATGTAGGTTAGGTGGATTGGTCATGCCAAATTGCCCCTTAGTGTCCGGGAATGTGTAAGTTAGGTGAATTGGCCATGCTAAATGTATGGTGTTAACAGTGATGGAACAGAGGGAAAGGACTGGGTGGAATGCTCTTCAGGTCAGTGCAGACTCAATGAACCAAAATGGCCTTTTTCTGTACTGTAGGTTTTGTATGAAATCACCCACTGCCACCATTTTGGTGGATCAGCTGTGCAATACAGCACAAGCACACAGTCCAAATGGCTTCTCCCAACTCGAGGATGAAGAGGGCAGAACATTTGTTGATTTTAGGAGGAAAAATAGGAAAGGAAACCATAAATTAGTTAACAAACTGTATCAGACAATCCCATGCACACCAAACTTTGAATGTGGCAGGACTAGTTGAGAAGGATATTAAAAAACACAACATCATTGGTTTTATAACTAGGAATAGAAAGTTCAAAAGCAATAAAGTTTGGAAATGGCTGGTTATACCTCAATTAGACACTGCTTCCAATTCTGGGCATCACAGTTTAGACAGAATATCAAAGGCTTCGGGAAGAGTGGAGAGATCTTACGTACCAGTATCAGGGAGAAGGGAATCTAGTTCATTAGAGAAAGTTTAAAAACTGCAATTTGCCTCTCTGGTACAGAGAAATGGAAATCTAATTGAGATATTGAGACTAGAGATTAAACTAGGCTGCTTTGTTAGAGACTGTGGCCATGCTCGTCCCCAAACGATAAAATCCCACCCAAAGTCAATGGACATTTCCATGCTCTACCTCTGGCCCTTTCTGATTCCCACAGGGAACAGGATGGGAAAATTCTATGTCTTGCTTGCCATAGAGCTTACTTCGCCACTCTCAGTGTCCCAGTACTGACTGAATCACCACAACGTAGCAATAACTACTCAATGCCCAACACCTAGTCACCTTATTGACTTAAGCTACAAAGATTTAACATCCATCATTAGAACCATTAGACACTAATATCAATAACCCCACAATACAGATTAAAAATAATTGGCAAAAGGGCCAATAAGGGAGATATTATGAGCTATAGTGAAAGACAGGGGAGTGGGACTAATTAGGTAGTTCTTTCAAAGAGCATGATGGGTTGAATGTCCCTCCTTTATGCCACAACATTCAATGATTGCATTATTGGAGTCATCATCCAGTGGCACAGTGGTTAGCACTGCTGCTTCATAGCGCCTAGGCCCGGATTTGATTCCATGCATGGGTTTCCTCCAGGTATTCTATTTCCCTTTCATAGTCTGAAAGATGTGCTGATTAAGTGCACTGGCCATGCTTAATCCTCCTCAGTGCACCCGAACATGCGCCAAAGTGTGGCAACTGGGGAATTTTCCACACTGACTTTGTTGCAGTGTTAATGTAAGCCTGCATTTGAAGCTAATAAATAAGCTTTAAAAAAAAATCATGGAGAAGTATTGAACAATCTTGCCTGGAGGACAGTTCCAAAGATTAGACTGATTGGCATAAATTGACTAAATTGCCCCTCAGTGTCAGGGGGATTAGGAGGGTAAATACATAGAGTTACGGGGATTGGGTGGGATTATTGTCAGGCTTGATGGGCCAAATGGCCTCCCTCTGCATTGTAGGAATTCTGTGATTCTACATGGTAGTAGGCAATTTGGAAGGAGTCCATACTACAAACAAACCAATCTAAACATGTGCTTGTGACTTTTTAAAAATCATAATAGAGACGCCAGTGTTCAAAAGTTGAGACACTCAACACACTACTTCAGATACTCCTTGGACTTTACTGTAATTCCCCAGTCATTGTGAGCACCGGATTTCCTTCCACTTCATTGTAGCAGGCCACACATTGACCCGGTATCTGTTCCTGATTAAACAAGGTGTTTCCTGCCATCTGCACGAGGGTCAGACAAAAACAATGCGGGTGGAGTCAACGGACCAGAGGCGAGAGGCTATTTATCAGGAAAATACCAACGTCTAACCATTGCAAACGGCAAGGTGGGTTTTCACCGAGGCTAACAGTGCCAAGTAACCCAGACTAACCATTGCCAAGGAGGGCATTCATCCAGATGAGCAGTGCCAAAACAGCTCCTGAAGTTTATTAAACAGGCTTATTTACACACGAACAACTGAAACTAAGTCAATTATAAAAATTTTAAATGGTAGTGCACAGCAAGCTGCACCTCCCCCACTTCCAAACAAAGCTCCTCTTAAAAAAGTGTTTAATCATCTGGCCAGTAGCCAATTTCTTATCAATTATCAAGTTTCACTCTGCATCAAAGTCCTTTTGAAGTCAGTTATAACCTTGTATGCAGCTTTTTGAAAAATTGAGAAGTTTTTTTTCCCACAGGTTACTTTCCAACACACTTTCAGGATCTCCACATTCTGAATTTTGTGCTGGCTGGTGTTTATAAGGTTGTTGTTATTGTCAGAGATATTCCTCAATTTTAGAAACCATAGAAACCCGCCAGTGCAGAAGGTGGTCATTTGGCCCATTGATTCTGCACTGACAATAATCCCACCTCAGACCCTATCCCCACAACTCCACGCATTTATCTCACTAATTCTTCTAACCTAACCTACACATCCTGGGACACTAAGAGGCAATTTAGCATGGCCAATCAACCTAATCTGCATATCTTTGGACTGTCGGAGGAAACCAGAGCACCCGGAGGAAACCCACACAGACACGAGGAGAATATGTAAACTACACACAGACAGTGACTCAAAACCAGGTCCCTGGAGATCTGACACAGCAGTGCCATTTCTACTTGCATTATTCTGCACAGTATTGGAAGAATTGGTTTGCAGTTGCTGCCATCTGCAGTCACTCTTTTTGAGAATGGGTACCACAACCTGTTTCTAACCTACTGGGATCTCCCTAGAGCTCATTGTCTCACTTATAAATGACCAACAATGCATTACAAAATCTCCCCTTGTCTCAATATTCTGTGAAAATATGGTCTTTGCTGGGATTTATTTGTTTCAGCACGTCTAGGATTTCCATCTTGTTCACATCAAAGTGGTAAGGTTTGCATGTGTTTTTTTTGCAATTTAAGGAGAAAGTATCGCTCATGTCTTCTCTAGTGATTACATCCAGGAAGTAATCACATTTCAGAGGAATGTGCTGGGACAGCTCCAAATTCTGCCAACTGCAATCCAAAATTCTCTAATCCCTTAGGTAGAACGTGATGATAAAGCCTGAGCCGGGATGAGGAGGAGGTAAGTGACGCAACTTCAATTGAAAAGTGGAATCTGTCATTCCAATTTATGAATAGAGCAAAATGATGGGCAATATTTCAGTTTGCGGCGAATAAAATACAAGATGTGGAGATGCTGGCATTGAACTTGGGTGGGCACAGTAAGAAGTCTCACAAGTGGTACCTGTTGGAATTTAACCTGTGGGTAAGACATCTTATGGGAAAATACAAAATCTCTTCTGTCTGAAGATTCTTTGCCAGAATTCCTGCTTTGGTAAAATTGGTTTTGGGCACAAGTCAGTCACATTTGGTCCACAAATCATGCAAGTCACTTACTGTCTCAATCTCACACGCTTTGTTACGAGTGTCACGGGGGAGTGGGGGGTGGCAAATGTGATCAGCATCACATTTACAAGGTGACAAATCACGAGAAAAACCCTAGTTAGTCCATTACTTATTAATACAAAACTAACTTGGCAAGGGAGTTTGATACTGCGTCAGAATTTCCATAACAGAAGATTTAAAAGGTGGCTTATTTGCAATAGTTGCAGCTGTTCCAATCTCATCATTCATCAGTAATCAGTGGGCTGCACTAGACAGCATTCCACTAAGTGCTATTACTCTTCTCACAGCACTCTCAAATCTTTTTGTTTTATTCATTCATGGGACATGGACATCACTGGCTTGCAATATTTATGTCTGAACCTTAGATGCCCTTGTCTGAAGGCAGTCGAGAGCCATCCACATTGCTGTGGCTCTGGAGTCACATCTAGGCCAGACCAACTAAAGACAGCAGATTTCCTTCCCTAAAGGACATTACCAAACCAGATGGGTTTTTCTGACAATCGACAGTGGTTTCACTGTCATCAGTAGATTCTTAATCCCACACTTTTTTTTTTAAAATGGAATTCAAATTCTACCATCTGCCGCAGCATTATTTGATCATGGGTCCCCAGAACATTAGCTCAGTTTTTGGATGAATAGCCTAGTGATAATACCACTAGGCCATTGCCTCCCCTTGATAATAAATAAATCCAGTCAGGAATTCACTCAAAGGAGAAACAGAGAATTATTAGAGCGTAGAAATTTCTTGAAACAAGATACATAAATGAAGGAGAAAGGAACAAAGATATGAAGTTGGGATTGGATGCCAGGGTGGGATTCGAATCCAGGTCCCAGAATATTAGCTGGTCTCTGCATTAATATTCTAGCGATAATAAGTAGACCATTGCCTCCCCCTTAATGATACAAATACATTTTGCCTTGAAACTATTATTCTTGTCGTACACCCTGCGTGAGGCAAGATGACTTACTTTGGTTATTTTTCCCCTCAAGGGGACTCAATCTCAGCCTTGATCTTATTGAATGGCTGAGCAGACTCGCTGGACTAAACAACCTACTTCTGCTCTTAACCTTATGGATTCCAGTTGGGATATAGTCCATAGGATCACAAAAAAAACGTGGAGGACATTTGGCCCATCATACTAGACCTTGTACTAGCACATGGACTGGAACCACTGCAATCTAATAATGGGATGCCGTGCCACACTCCAGTGACAGCCAAGTGGCTAACAGCCGAGGTGTGAATGTTGGTAGGCTACTCAAACACAGACAGAAGAGAAACACAGCCAAATTAGATCTCATCCTTGCCTAATGTCTGTGTATGGAGATTCTACAGGAGTCACTGCAGAGTAATTGCACCACAGAAAGCATTCTTTCTGGTTGTATCACAGCTTGGTATGGTTCCTGTTCTGCCCAAGACACAAGAAACTACAAAGGGTCGTGAACGTAGCCCAATTCATCACGTAAACTAGCCTCCCATCTATTGACATTGTCTACACTTCCCGCTGCCTTGGAAAAGTAGCCAGCATAATTAAGGACCCCACGCACCTGGACATTCTCTCTTCCACCTTCTTCTGATAGGAAAAGAATACAAAAGTCTGAGGACGTGTACCAGCCAATTGAAGAACAGCTGCTTCCCTACTGCCATCAGACTTTTAAATGGACCTTGTTCACATTAATTTGATCTTTCTTTATACCCTAGCTATGACTGCAACTCTGCATTCCACACTCTCCTTTCCTTCTCTGTGAATAACATGCTTTGTCTGCCTAGTGCACAAGAAACAATACTTTTCACTGTATACTAATACATTTGACAAAAGTGAACTAACTAAATCAAATCAGAGGGATGAAGGGCAGGAACGTGGACAAATCTTTCTCTATTGTTCAGAAGTGCCCATTGCAATCTCATTATCACCTTCTTTGATGACAACAGCCAATTCAGCAGATTGGGGATAAATCTCAAAGCACCAACTCTGAATGGATCAGTATCACACTTAACTGAACCTCAGAGGAGCTGGAGAAATTCCTCTTGTGACCCCAGGCACTGGCAAACTTTTTATTGTCCCTCAGTGAAGCAGCAGCAGTAAATATCATCAAAATATCCTCTACAAAAAAAATGAGTATGGGGATAAATTTGGCTCTGTTTAAAAAATAAAATGCACGATGCCAACACAACTGCCCAGTGATTGCTGCTCCTGATTTTTTAATCTAAATTGAAGTAAAATTTGGGAGGGCTATTTATGGGTGGCCTAGTGGATTGGAGAATAATGTGCGTTAAGTCAAAATAATCCTCCTCGATCCGCCCAGCCACGTGCCTCACCAATATTTGTCAGTGAGGTGGTATCCCTCTCACTCTGAACTCGAAAACTGTGGCAGGGATTCTCCCATTCTACCTATCATAGTTGGTTGTGGAGAATGTAAAGCCCCATTGACAGTGGGAGCAGAATTTCTGGCTTTTAGACTAGCATGGCTGGAGAATTCCACCCTGGAGTCTTCAGTGTACAAACCTGGGCTGATATTTCAATCATAATCTCTTTACTGCTTGTAGTGCCTTGCTGTGCACACGGTGGTTGCCATATCCCTATGTTACAACAGTGCCTACACTTCAACAGTCCTTCCATTGGCTGAAAAGTGCATTGGTACATCCTGAGGCTGTGCTACATAAATACAAGTTTCTCTTTTCCTATTGAGGAAGTGCTGCATTGTTGACACTGCCATCCTTTTGAGAGACATTAAATGGCCAATTTCTCTAGTAAAGATATATGTTAAAGATTCCAGGCCATTACCCAGATAGCAAAGAGTTCTCATGGCATTTTTGCCAATGTTCCTTCTCTAACCACCAGCAAATCCAGTTCAGCTGATTATATACCCAGCTGCATTTTTGCAACTTGCTGTGGCAGGAATTTCTCCAGAACAGTCTCATCAGATTATTCCTCCTCAATGGCCCTCGTGAGTGAAGGGTTCCAAAGAATCACAGGCATTTGAGTGAAGAAATTTCTCTTAAATGGGAAATTTAAATCTCTCAGTCTTAAATGATTGGTATCTTATCCTGAGGCTGTGCCTCTCTGTTCTGGATTTCTCTGTAAGGGGGAATAACCCATGTGTCTATCATGCCAAGCCCCTGCAGATTTGTGTGTATTTCAATGACATCGTCTCTCATTCTTTTAAAACTCCAGAAAGTAGAGGACCAATGTACTCAGCCTCTGGGACTAACCAGTGAACCTTCAGCGTACCTTTGAAGCACAGCCTTCCTCCAAAATGGCACAGCGGTTAGCATTGCTGCCTCAGTGCCAGGGACCCGGGTTCGATATCCGGTTTGCATCGAGTCTGCACTTTCTCCTCATGTCTATGTGGCTCTTTCTGGGTGTTCTGGTTTCCTCCCACAGTCCAGTCCAAAAAACGTGTTGGTTAGGCGCATTGGCCATGCTAAATTCTCCCTCAGTGTACCTGAACAGGCGCAGGAGTGCAGTGACTAAGTGATTTTCATAATAGTTGCAGTGTTAACGTAAGCCCTACTTGCAACACTAATAAATAATAATAATAATAATAATAATAATAAGGAAACCAAAACTGTGCGCAGTACTCCAGATGTGGTCTCATCATCAAAGCCTTGTACAGTTGTAGCTGGTAATAAAAGATGTTTGCTCATGAACAAAGCATTAGCCGTGCAAACACTCATACAGCAATGCCGCTAAAAATGTCAAAAATAAACTGATCTGAAACTAAATAAATCGAGTGCTTGTTCTCACTCCAGGCCACAATGTTGGATCAGAGCCACTACAGGGAGCTCCTGCTGTGTATCTAACACATATTGCTTGAAGTTATTTACTATACTTAACACATCAAAAGAAAATTCCAGAAAGCTGCTTAAATGTTTGAATTTTTTCAATAAAAAAATTGGGGGCTGGCTTCAGAGAAGTATTTAACAAAACCTTTGTTCTTTCCTGCACGAATGCAAAAGAAACTCACCTGTCATTTTGTATTGTGTATGTGCACGTCATTTCAAATACGATGGTATCGAACATGTGAATCAACAAAACACACTGAGAAACTGTATTAATGTAACTGGTTTAGAATCACGCTTGGGGCTGTTGAAGCCAATACTTTAGTGGAAGGATGCACCAACATCCAAATAAATTTATTGAAACATATAAAATTCTGAGGGCCTAACAGGGTAAATGCTGAGAGGTTGTTTCATCCAATATGACTTGGGATCATGGTCTGACAATAATTTTCAGGATAAGGGGTCGGCCATTCTGGACTGAGGTCAGGAGCTGTGAATCTTTGAAATTCTCAATCCCAAAAAGCAGGGGATGTTCCATGAATAAGTATCAAGACTGAGATTGAAAGATTTCTGGACACCCAAAGATTCAAGATGTATGGGGATAGGGTGGAAATATAAAGTTCAGCCATCATCTTACTAAATGGGAAAGCAGACCCAATGGGTCATACTGATCTAATCCTTTTTCTATTTCTTATGTTCATTTGAATGGAGAGAATCCTTTATTGTCCAATGCTTCTCAGTGTGAATTGCAATCCAGTTCACTGGCCAGATCTTTTACACACTGCAACTGATTGCCAACCACACATACACTGTATGTGGGGTCTAGGAGAAGACTAGAATCAAAGCAGCATGTATTTTGGTAGGGAAACCAGTCAACGTGATAACTGATTCAGTCCCACACCTCCATTTCCATAGTTTCATTTAACTGCTTCAATCCAAAGGGCCAACTAGACAAATGCAAGGAGCAGTCAGCAAATTAATCTGCTGTACAGATGTCATTCCTGGAAGTACAAATCTCAACAGACATTTGGTAAGAGTGCAAATGAAACAGAGTAAACAGGGGTTGCAGGAGCACTGTTAAGACTAAGATCTGTGGCAGAGTTTTCCCTCCTTTGTGAGAGGAGCAAAGGCAATTATAATACCTCTACTGCCACCCTAGTTAACAACTTCAAGCCAACAAGAAGAGAGGGACTGTGGTGTCATTATCATTATTACAGTGGTGTAATTTTTGTGTAAAAAAATTGATATTTTCCAAAATGAGGTGGAGGTGCAGAGAGAGTTACGCTGACTTAAGTACATTAGTTTTCTTTAAACAGGATTGGGTGTTGTGGGGTGGAGAGGAGGGGTGGGGAGTAACGGGGGAGAGAAGGCATTCATCCTACATTAGTACAGGCTGATTCCCAAGGGCCTCTTTTGTAGGCGTGGTAAAACTCCAATTAAAGCTCACTCCAGGGTGAGTGAGGCAGGATCAGCACACACTATTCATGCTGGGATCCTCAGGCATCGCACCCAGAAGGTTTCTGTACAATGATTGCTAATGGTTGTAATGATTATGGTTAAAGGCCAACATTCCCTCTGCTCACCTTCAGTCAGCTGGTCAGTCTAGTTACATTGATGAGTGGCCACTGGGTAAAAAAAAGTTCTAATCTGAGTGGCACAATGAACTGGTGCCCCAACATACTGTGCCACCACTTGGTACAACAGGGTATAAGTTGCTCTGATCTCACAAACTCGATTAGAACATCAGCGGATATGTGGAAGCATCACAGTACTTTAAGAAGGAACATTCGAGAGCATTCCTTTTTCTGACACATGGGGAACATGGAGGAAAGAGGAGTCAAGGTGTGAGATCTCTGCCTCTTCAGGCTTGCTCCGCTTCCCTAGTCCCCCCCCACCACTCACCTTTGAGATATACCAGGTTTGTACTTGGAATCGCTAAACATAAAAGCAGACACACGTTTCCAAGAAGCAGAGGGACAACACTCAAAGTCATATATAAGTAGAGATAAAGATACAAGCTCACAGGAGAATAATTCCTTACCTGAAACCACACATTAACTTTGGGCAGCAGCGTCTGGATAGAAATTAGCTCTGAACATTTCCATGTCCTGCCTCAGGATAAAAGGACCAGCCTGTTCTTAAGGGCTTGACTGGATCCCAATATCTATGACACTATTAATAAAGCCATCAAATGACTGCAACAAACTTCTACTGCTCATGCATTGCACATCAAACCTGCAATCAGGCCCTAAAGACAATGCTAATTGACTATGCCCATCAGTAAGTTAAATCTATGTGCGATGGGGAGAAAAAACTGATGAGGAATCCAGTCTATTAGAGTACAAAATAAACTGTGGTCTGCTGTTGGCTAGGGAAAATGATGCCAGAGTTTCTGACTCCACGCATGGCCTTTTCTCATTTCATGCCTTTGAATTTGCAGACAGTGTATCACTGCTGATCCTAATTCCAGTACACTGAGGATCTTTAAAGCAGCCAGCACTGCATTGGAGGCAGAACCTAAATCATAACAAACCACGTATACAGGGCTGGAAAGGAAATCACTCAAAAACGGTGGAAAAACAGGAAATTAAAAATAACAGAACGCACGGACTGGTGCCAAGAAGACAGAACACATTCCTTCAAGTAACTGTTTATCTCTCTTTGTATCTTACAGAATGTGGTGCTTTTGCCTTGGCACTTACAAAAAAAATTGAAACGGCAGCACTGTCTTTAATGTATTTATCTGAAGTATTTACCTTAGCGTGCTGTTGTACGTCAGCCATTCTAGATTAAATCAAGGCAAGATATTCAAGAAACCAGCATTGTCCAGCTCAACATAGAATTGGTCTCCCCTTTTCTGTCAAACGCAAAGTTGTATTTTGGATCTAGATATCTGGCCCCAACTTCCACCAAGTTTTGGCATTCACATTGCCTCACAATGGTCAAGAGAATATAGAAAATCACTACAAAACTGTGCAGCTTCATGGACTGGAAAAAAAAGTTCAGCTTTTAAACTAGGTAACAATTCTGAAGGACACCTCACGCCAAAAACATGAACTCACCTGGTCTCTCCACAGATACCGATTAACCGTCTATGCCTTTCCAGTATCTGCTATTTTCATTTCAGATTCACATCATCTACATAAATCACATTTTTCAGCTTTTCAATCAGGTTTAGAATTTTAGGAAAGGTTTGCCAATGGAACTATTTTGAGATCACTGACACAGGTTGAAAGGAAGCTCACTATCATTGCAATATCTCTCCTCTCTTAAAGGCTGGAAGATAAGAAAGCGGGTGGGGTAGAAGGAGTTGATCCAGGATTGGCAGTGGCATGGTGGTTAGCACTGCTCTCTCACAGACCCGGGTTCAATTCCGGCCTTGGGTGACTGTCTATACGGAGTTTGTATATTCATCCCGTGTCTATGGAGGTTTCCTCCTACAGTCCAAAGATGCGTTTGTTAGGTGGATTAGCTATTGGTTACTAAGATAGGGCAGTGAGGGTGGGCTAGGGTAAGATGTCCTTTGAGAGTCAATGCAGACTTAATAGCCAAGTGGCTTCCTTCTGCCCTGGAGGAATTCTATAACATCTCGTAGACCTCACCCACGCAGCCAGTGCCCATGTACAAACCTCAGCTAGAGAAGATTCACCGACCTTTTGACCTTGAGTTTTTCAGCCAATCCCAATCCTGCTCTCACTCCAATGCACACACTCCAGCAGGAGTTACAGGGTTGCTGATAGAACAAGAAAGTCTGGCCAATTATTCTCTCCCATACCCCCAGATCTCTCTGTTCCTGCAACTCCTTAAATAAATGTACGTGTAATCAGTCAGCCACATCAGATTTTCACAGCAAACTTTGAAGCCACTTGTAAGACCATTCTCAGCACACACCACATAACCTCCACACTAGACAGTGCACCATTGGCTAAACCACTGGGGGAGATATCTTTCTTCTCATGAGAAATAGCTACCTTTGGCACGAGCAGCCAAAATGTCTTGAGCACAAAGGAGGGCGTAGATATTTTGAATCTACAAAGGGAAAACTTCCTGTAATGTTTTCAGGTTGCTTCTGAGCAGCCCTCAGATTCTCCACTCGCCATGGGGTTCCCACAATGAGTATCAACATCCAGTACCTTTCGGTTCCCTCTACTAGCCATCAAATCACTGGGCAGGCAGAAAACGGTGATGGGAGGGCAGGAAGACAGGAATCTCCAATCCGCTTTCATTTCAATGGATATTCCCTAGCCTGCATCTAGTCCAAGTATCCTAGACACAAAGGGAGACGGTGGCCCTAGTGATATAATCGCTAGACTATTAATCGAGAAACTCAGCTAATATTCTGAGGACCTGGGTTCGAAACTCAGCACAGCAAATGGTAGAATTTGAATTCAATAAAAAAAAACTAGAATTAAGAATCTACCAATGCCCATGAAACTACTGTGATTGTCAGAAAAACCAAATCAGGTTCACAGATGCCCTTTAGGGAAGGAAATATGCCTTCTTAGTCTGCCCTATGTGATAACAAACCACAACAATGTGGTTGACTCTCAGCAGCGCTTGGGTAACTAGGGATGAGCAATAAATGCTGGCCAGCCAGTGACACCCAAGTCCAACAAATTAATAAAGGATACCCAGTACAAAACTTCGTCTAACAGGACACCACCTCTTATTCTTCCTGTATCTGGGAATTAAGTACTTCTCAGGAACTAACAACAGGAAAAATCTCTGTGTGCTCATATCACAGAAAATAATTAAGCGTCACGCCTATTTAAGCACCTTTTGTTCAGAAATTCTGATCTTCTGGTTAAAAACAAACATTGTAAAAATGTGTTCCTTCAAAATCACTAAATATATGCAGAATGGGTGAGGGGCTAATGGTACAATGGCCCAAATGCAAAGATCACTTTCGCTAACGAGTTGGGAAATTTAATTCTCGGCCTGTCAGGAATTCTCTCAACTGAAATTGCTGTCATAGAGATGATAAGTAAATGTTCAATATGGGAACCACGTACTACAGACTGATGTAGACTTGAACCAGCTTCACAGGCCAGCAGGAGGACGTGCATTGGACAATAATTCCCAGAGTCAGCAGGTAGGAGAAACATAATGACAGTCTCTGCCCTGTGGCCTCTCTTGGTCCCACAGCCAAGGGGAACTAGCTGAAATTTGTACAATTAGTATCTTCCTAAATGAAAGGGACCAAATAACAGCCACCGTTGTTTAAGAACCACAAACAAATAAAGGCGGAGAAAGAGATAATGATTAACTTCTGGCTCCATTTTCTCCATGGCCATATCCAGAAGCTGCTCGCTTGTAGGCTAATTGGAAGCGCGCACACACACACACACACACACACACCCCTCCCCCATCCTCTGTAGCCTGTGAAAAGGCTTACCTCAGCAGATTCTGACAGCACTACATTCAACGACAGATGGGTTTATTAAAATACAACACAGTGTGCGCGAGAGAAAAAGATTCCACATGGCGTGATCAAACACTGCTGCTGGTGTGAAGTAACAGTTCCCTGTGAAAATGTTGGGAGCTGTCCGAATTCTACAACGCATGCTATACATTTTAACATAGAGGGCTTTCAGTCTCTAGATATTCCAGAGATTTTTAAAAAATCTTCCAGAAAAAAGGGGTTGGTCAGACCAGCTAAATTGAGTGTGAAGAGCCAATGATTTTAATCCATTACTTGAAGCAGCTGCAGGGCTGTGCAGAGTGTTTTCTGCATCACTGTCCAGACAGCTAAAATGTTCACACCCGACATCCATTTATGTTGCAGAATTACTTCCAGTTGTGAACATGCAGTTGCTCAAAATCCATGAACATCACTTTAGGATTTTCAGAGGATCCCTACAGTGCAGAAGGAGGCCACTTGGCCCATCTAGCCTGCACTGACAACAATTCCATCCAGGCACTACCCCTGTAACCCCTTGTATTTACTCTGCAAGACCCCCTGACACTAAGGGGCAATTTTAGCAAGGCCAATTAACCTAACCTGACATCTTTGGAGGGAGGGAGGAAACCAGCAGAAACCCATGCAGACACAAGGAGAATATGCAAAGTTCACACAGGCAGTGACCTAACGCTGGAATTGAACCTGGGTCTCTGATGCTTTGAGGCAGCAATGCTAATCATTCTGCCACCATGCCACCCAGGAGCCTCACCTGATTTTCAGAGTAAGGATATCTTACTCAGATTGCCACTCTATAATCATCAAGAGTTCACCCAGAAGGAAACTGCCCTCTTTGATAGTGAGTTCAGGCCCCTGGTCACTTCTTAACAGTAGAGTGGCACAGTGGTTAGCACTGCTGCCTCACAGCACCAGGGACTTGGGTTCAATTCCCGGTTTAAGTCGCTGTGTATGCGAAGTCTACATATTCTCCCCATGTCTGTGCGGGGTTTTACTGGGTGCTCCGGTTTTTTTCCCAGCCTGAAAGATATGCTGGTTAGATGCATTGGCCATGCTAGGTTCTCTCTCAATGTATCCGAACACAAGGGAGCATGGTGACTAGGGGATTTTTGCAGAAACTTCATTGTAGTGTTAAGTTAAGCCTACCTGTGACACTAATAAATGAGCTTATAAAAATTAAAGACAGAAATCAAAACATTGCCTCTTTTTTTTTTTTTTACAGATCCAAGCATCACTGGATGGGCCAGCATTTAGTGCCCATCGCTAACTGCCCTCCAATTCAGAGATCAACCACATTGCTGTTGACCTGGAGGTAGATTTCCTTCCCTAAAAGGGCATTAGTGAATCAGATGGATTTTACAACAATGGTTTCATCATTAGACATTTAACTTCCAGATCTTTACTGAATTCCAAATTCACCATCTATCGTGGCGGGATTTGAACCCAAGTCTCCACATCTTGATCTGGGTCTCCGGATTATTAGTCCACTGAAAATACTACTGCCTCTCCACACACCTTGTAATATAGTCAGGGTGCACAGGTTACAAAGAGGGGTGTTTATTCTGCTTCTCCCTTCCCTCCCAGTTAAGGTTAGGCCTCGACATTGACCTCCTCAACTTCCTGCCCCAGAATTAGAAGGAGGAACGCAGGCATTTCCAACAGAAGAATTAAAGACATTGCGTCTTCCTGGTCCACTTCTGCTCTGGCCGGTCCTCCCTCCCAAGTACCAAGTATCAAAACTCAGGCTCTAGGAACAGTGTGTGTGTCAAATTACCAATTCAGATCAATATTGGAACTTGGGTCATCTGGCCAGGAGTCCTGAATTGCAGCAGTTTGGTGCTGAGCGCCGCAAACATTAGTCTTTGAAATATTGGGGGAACTAATGAGGAAGTCAATGCTGACATCCATTCATTCAATCCACTCTGTCACACTGCTAAGTAATAGAGAATGCATTTACAAACATACCATGACCGATAAAGGCCTGATGGGAGTCAGAGAGAGGGCAGTAGGACAGTGATGTTACATTGGATCACGAGTCCTCAAATGATAGAGAAGGCCACATTCTGATCCTGGACAAACTTGTACCTCTGTCATTATATTAAAATCCATTGTAATGAGCTTGAGGCATTGGATCATGATTAACCTCAAGTGTCACTGATGTGTATCCATGTTCAAATACAAAACATTTTCTTAGACTAGACCATTCAGAAATTGCCAATACAACACTCAGTGTGAACACCTCCAATTTACTTCAAGATAGTTTCCATTCATTGGAAACTGGCACTACATTTACTTCGTTGTGGGAGCCACCCAATAGTAACAGTTGCTGAATAACTGATAGTATTAAGGTTTAGAAATTATGAAGTCTTCATAGAATCCCTACAGTGCAGAAAGAGGACATTCAGCCCATCAAGTCTGCACCAAATCTCTGACAAAGCATCCCACCTCAGCCTATCCCCGTAACTCCACACATTTACTCCACTAATTCCCCCAGCTATACATATCAGAATATTAAGGGACAATTTTGCACGATCCAACTTGCATATCTTGGACCATGGAGGGAACTCTTGCAGACACGGGGAGAATGTGCAGACTCCACACAGATAGTCATGGCATAATTTAAAGTTGTCACTCGAGACAACGGCAGGCGAGGTAGTTTTCAGATGTGAGATGGCAGAAGAAACTGACAGTCATCTTTCAACACTATTTGTGTGGATGCTGCATCATAATCCATTTCCCCTTTTTACATTATGGCACACCTGCCGCTGACAGCAGACCCAAGGTATAACATGATAGAGCAAGGCAAGAATCAGGATGCAGCTTACCAAAAACTCCTCCAAAGCACCAACGTCACTGGCAGAAAATGCTGGCTGTCACTTGACATGACCCCCCCCCCCCCCCCCCATACAGCAGGGAAACAAGAGGGCCTGTCTGAGCTGGGGCACTCGTCATCCTGAACGTTACTGCCATTAAGGAAAGGCTCTGCTCCGGCTCCAAACCAATCCCTGCTAGAATGCAATTGAGTCCCATATCCCTGTCAGTACCTGGGACCCCACCTTCCCATTGATCTGAAGGGCAAAGAGTCGAGCCACAGCAAATGGCCAACTCTTTTAATGGAGCCTCCAGCAGGAGGACCAGACATTCACAGTGCACCAGGCATGTCACTAGTTCAGTGCGGCTCTCCTAGAGCTTTGGCACTTACAGAAAGTTGACTCATTGGAACAGAAGCACGAATAATGGGTTATAACCACATGCCCAAATACTGACATGATCGGGATCTTAGAGGGGTAAAGTGGAGGTGTGACAGCAGGCAGGAGTCATGGCTGGGAAATCTGGAAGTCCTTGAAACGCCAGGGAGCCAGTGGCTTCAGTTAAATTCCCTGTCCGACAGCCAGGCTGAATGATAGTTGGGAACGCCCAGTGAACTGCAGGCCTCAGGTGCCTGAAAGTGCTCGCATTTTATACACAAAATTAGCACAGGTTCTCCCCAGGACACATTCCAGAAACATTTCCAGACTTCAGCCTTCTCCTGGAAAGGGCCTGTGAAACACTGGCTGCCAACACAGCGCTGAGAATCATGCTCAAACCCCTGCTCAGTCCAGAGTGAGGCTACTTTCTAACAGTTACAATAACGATTCTTATAGTCAGGAGCTCTGGGCAGGAGTCTAGCCACAAAAGTAGGTGGGCAATTTATCAAAATGCCCACGGGTAGCATCACTGTTAATATGATGGAGCTATGCAGCACATGCTAACTCAGCACATCTTATGCAGGGAGATGAACAGATGTTTTAGTTGCACTTTTAGTCATAAGTAAATGATTATATCCAGACTGAAACTCCTGTTTGTCTCCCTGAAGCCAATGGTGATTCATACTGCAATACATTTGAATTAAACCCTGGCTTAGGATCACCTTCCGAGAGGGTGACTATCTATACTTATCCAACAGGAATATTACAGGGGAATCTATCTGTAACATTTCCACTGGCATTGATGTTTGGGTCTCCAAATAAGGCTCCTGGAGCAAGTGTCAGAACTGTTCACCTGGTACCGCCATTAGATGGTCACGAACATCGGCAATCTTCACCATGATGATTCACTCAGAAATCACCTGTCAAAAACGACTCTCAATTTATTCCCCAAGGGGCTCATTATATCTGGAATTTCACTTGGTGTTAACAGGGATCCCCATCTCAAACACTTTCTTGAGAGGCTGCACGCTTCACTGGTTGTGCCTCAATACTAATAAGGATATCACTTATTTATCTACTGTTTTGCCAGACACAGGGCAATGCACCATCTCAGCAACAGCAATAATATCACATCCCAGGAAGGCTCCAGCCATGCAGAGAAGCATCTCTGAATATCAGACAGAAGAAAAGGCAGGGCAAAAAAAGCAAAATGATGGGGAAAGGCCAAGAGCATGATAAGGAAGAGGGGTTTGAAGAGCTTATGAAGGCAGGTGGCAAGATGGGAAAGGTTGAAAGGAATCTAGTTCTGAAAGTCATTTGTTGTGGCAGCTGGATTAACAGGAGCTTGACAAGGGCAAACTGACGGCATTACAGGGTTTTATGCGGTAAGGAATGAGTCATAATTTGTGAAGGTACAAAAAATTGAACTGGCACTGAAAAGAATTGAACTCCCAGATGATGTGGGTGACAAGCATTACGCCAACAGTTGGGGCATCAGGAGACTTTGTAACAGTAACATGGAGGAAAATGGCTTTGCTAACAGGATGGATTCAGGAATAGAAACTCAGTTCCAGGTTGAACATTACTGAATGGTTTCACCTTTCCAAGCTTATGCTAAAATGGCAGCAAGGGTGCATGATGGCAAAAACGTCTGAAGCAAGCAGGCATTCTCAGTGAATCCTTATCGTGTAGAAGGCCATTTGGCCCGTTGAGCCTATACCAGCTGTCTGATAGAGCATCTTACCCAATCCCATCCCCTGCCCTATCCCTGTAGCCCCACATATTGACTCTGCTAATCCCCCTCACACATCTTTGGACACTAAGGGGCAATTCAGGATGGCTGATCCACCCACCTAACCTGCACAACTTTAGCCTGTAGGAGGAAACTGAATCACCCTGAGGAAACCCATGTAGACATGGGGCAGTTGTGCCAACTCCACACAGACAGTGACTTTAGGCTGGAATTGAATCTGCTTGCTGGTGCTGTGAGGCAGCTAAGCACGGTGCGATTATTCAGTTAAAAAATTGACATCTTTGGGCAAACACTTTTTCCATGGAAGTCGTGCCACTTTAATACAGCCCAGAGTACTGACAGGGCAATAGAGTCAGTCAAAAGAAAGGGATCCAAAATGGAGTGATTTCAAAGAAAGGCAATCCAGGCCACTTAAGTCTGTTGCCTAGAAACCCCAGAAATCACAGCAATGAGTTCAATGTGAAAAGTGCAACAACAAAAGATGGCACTTCACTGGATTAGTGTTGCCATGTACTGTACGGTGGCCTGAACTGAACTATACGTAGCTGCAAAGTGTCCAGAATGAAATTAAAACTGCAGCTGAAAAAAACCCGATGTGTCTTGATAAAAGGCTTCACCAATGCAGTTACTATTGTTAAAACCCAGCTTTACTTTCTCACCTCACAATCCAATTTTCACTAAGAAAATGAGACAATTTGCAGTGCTTTCCCTGAGCACATTGTCAGTATTCAGTATCTGACCCAGGCAATTTTCAACACCCTCTTCAAGTTTCTCTCCCCCTCCACTCATTCCCTCCTGCAGATGGTCTTTTTGACGAAGTTTTTTGCCATCCATTCCAACCTCCCTTTCTTGGGCTTAGCCTCAACTTTTATTTGATACTGTTCCTGTGAAATGAGCCAAAACATCTTGGGTGGCACAGTGGTTAGCACTGCTGCCTCACAGCTCCAGAGATCCAGGTTCATTTCCTGGCTTGAGTCAATGTATGTGCAAACTCCACACATTCTCCCCATGTCTGTGTGGGTTTTGTCCAGGTGCTTCAGTGTCCTCCCACACTCCAAAGATGTGTGGGGTAGGTTGATTGGCCATGCTAAATTATCCCTTAGTATCAGCGAGTTAGTACAGTAAATAAGTAGGTTATGGGGATAGGGCTTGGGTAGGATTCTGGTCGGTGCAGACTTGATGGGCCGAATGGTCTCCTTCTGCACTGTAGGCATTCTATCATTTTACTATGTTAAAAACTACCACTTTGGAAGAAATAATAATAGGATGGAATACTATTTAAATGGTGGAAAGTTGCAGCATGCTACTGTGCAGAGGGACCTGGGGGTCCTTGTGCACAAATCGCAAAAACTCAGCCTGCAGGTGATCAAGAAGGCGAATGGAATGTTGGCCTTTATCGTGAAGGGAGTAGAATATAAAAGCAGGGAGGTCTTGCTGCAACTGTACAGGGCATTACGGAGCCTGCAACTGAAGTACTGTGTGCAGTTTTGGTCCCCTTATTTGCAAAAGGATAGATTGGCCTTGGAGGGAGTACAGTGAAGATTCACAGGCTGACATCTTATCCAAATACAACATGTTGTTGTTGTTGTTGTTAAATTAATTTGTTCAGTTAGAAAGGCCAATTTTGACTTTAATAGAGGTTTATCATGAAGAAGCAGGTGAACAATACATTCTCTTTTCGGATAGGATTGTTAGCACTGTATATGCTGCTATTTTAATACAACTTACACTACACTGACATACAAAAGGAAGTCCATGACCTAGTGCCCATTGAACGGTTTTCCTGACCCAGTCATACTTCTAGCACCAACATACACTGATCCACTTCAGAATCTGGGGGATTGCAATCAAAAACAAACTTGACTGACTGAAGGCAAAGTTGAATGAACATCCTCAGACAGGGGCAAGGCATGATAACAACTAGAAGTGTTCCAAGTGGATTCACTAAACTTGTGTCGCCAACACAAACACTCAGTTTGGCTCTACTTGTTTACTATGAGACATAATGAAGATATCAATACTGGAGATGGAGTGTGACTAACTGAATTGCTTTTCCAAAGAGTTAGTACAGACATGATGGACTGAAATGGTCTCATTCTGTGCTATGCTATTTAGAATTCTATGACATTCAAAGTGTCCAGTTATGAACCTGGCAACACAACTCCTGGGGGCTTCAACGTCAACTTCATTTTTGGACCAGTGCATTACTTTCATTGGATCTCTGTCGAGCCAGTTCAGCTAACAACATTTCAGGATGTTATACTTCACAGGGAGACATTGCCTCACACAGAGTTTTACATTTTACAGTCCCACACACATATTCTGAACTTACTCATTGCTTTTACTTAGTTTTCGCTCAGTTAACAGTGTGGTACCCCTGGCAGATCAGATCACGGGACAGCACAGTGGTAAACATTGTGGCTTCACAGGGACCCTGGTTCGATTCCCAGCTTGGGTCACCGTCTGTGTGAAGTCTGCACATTCTCCCTGTGTCTACATGGGTTTCCTCCCGTATTCTGAAAGACATGCTTGTTAGGTGCATTGCTGGATTGTGGCGGCTAGGGGAATTTCACAGTAACATCATTGCAGTACTAATAAATAAACTTTAACATTCCTGTGTACGATTAAAAAAATGTCTGTACACACAAATAATATTCACATCTATCAATGTTCCTAGCATGTCTTGTAGATAAGAAATTCAAATTTCCCCACATTTGGGCTTATCTAAATGTGACCACCATTCCAAGAAGTCTAAGGGAGTCCTTGACCAGGAATTGTCCTGGTCAACATTTTTCCTTCAACCAATATGTAAAACAGATTACTGGCTCATTACCGCATGACTGATCATGGTAGCTTACTGTGAGCAAATTGGTTTCTGTATTTCCTACAAACAACAGTGGCCACACATCAAATCTGGCGGCACAGCATACATGGTTAGCACTGCTGCCTCACAGCACGAGGGATCCAGATTCAATTCCCAGCTTGGGATACTCTGTGTGGTGTTTGCACATTCTCCATGTGTCTGTGTGGATTTGCTCAGGTGCTCTGACTTCTTCCCACGGTCCAAAGATATGTGGGTTAGGTGGATTGGCCATGATAAATTGCTCCTTAGTGACAGTGGGACTGAGTAAGGTAAATGCATGGTTTATGGGGATAGAGTCTGTGTGGGATTGTGGACAGTGCAGACTCGATGGGCTGAATGGCCTCTTTCTGCACTGTAGAATTCTATGATTCTAATTCGACTGCAGAACACTGACATCCTGAAGTCATGAAGAGCACTATAGAAATGCAGGTCTTTCACTTTCATTCCTCTGTGAAAGCCACAGCTATTGCAGAAATGTCCAAGACATCTAAAAAGGAGACAGCAGCAATAATGAACAAAACAGCTTCAGGGCATCTTACTATGTACCACCAGACCAAAAGGATCTTAAATTCTGGCAGGGTCTTTCATTTATTTAAGGTCAAGTTGATTTTTGACATGCAATAAATCCAATGAAAATATATATATGTACAGTAGATTCATTTCTAAATGGGCAACAGTAAATGTCAAGTCATAAATATCTGGAAGGTTCTTAATCATCAGTTTGTGTGGCTGTGCACTGCAGCTCCAGTGACAAGCTCTATACTGAGAATTAACCCTCATGGGGGATCTTCACCCCCTAGCCTGTCACTCGTCACAAGAACAAAGCCACTCAAGTCACACAGGAAATCAGGGAACGAGATTGAGAGAACAGTTTGCAATTTGTTGCTAAGCATGTTATATTGCTAGGAATGAAGAGGGAGCAGGTTAAAATTAAGCGAGAATTATCACCTGCTCATTTTGTAATTGGTTCCACTCCCAATGCATGTAGTGGAATTTACATCAATTATAAAATCAAGCTTATTAAAATAAAACAAAACTGTAGCACTGAATCCAGTAAATACCAAAAAGCACCACACTGAGATAGAGTTTTAATGAACAAAAACATGCAAATTGGTATGTTATTATTAATAAATAACAATTCCTCGATATCATCTGTTGTTGTGTTCGCTGAGCTTGGCAATTGGTTTGCAGACATTTCGTCACCAAACGAGGAAACGTCGTCAGTGCTTAGCTGTGGGTGTGTTCCTGCATAGTACCTAGATTTATATAGCAAATTGAACAGTAGTAAATCTACTTGCTTTTGGTTAATTGCAATGACCCTAGTCCTATTTAATTAATTAATTGTTGAACTTGCTGTGTTGTGATTCCATCATTTCAGTGACCATGCTCCACTTTGATCGGTTGTTTGATCTCTGTGATTCTGCAGGAAAGAACTGAAGAATCGGAGCACTCAGCACTAAGATTCAAACCGACCCGCAAGGCAATCAAGGGACAAGATCGGATGCAGATGCAACAATTCCAGTGAATCCCAAAAAGCAACCAAATTTCAAGACAAGGACCTCGAATGAACTAAAAAAGAATCAGAGAGATCAAATAACCAAAGTGAAGCATGGTCACTGAAATGATGGAATCACAACACAGCAAGTTCAACAATTAATTAATTAAATAGGACTAGGGTCACTGCAATTAAACAATCAAAAGCAAGTAGATTTACTACTGTTCAATTTGCTATATAAATCTAGGTACTATGCAGGAACACACCCACAGCTAAGCACTGACGATGTTTCCTCGTTTGGTGACGAAACGTCTGCAAGCCAATTGCCAAGCTCGGCGAACACAACAACAGATGATCAATCTACCCGAGCTACCAATTTTCACTAATATTGCTAATTCCTCAATATTTTTGTGATTCCTTCACTCCACCATTGGGGACTTGTTTTCAGCTATCTAGGCTCTAAGCACAGAAAATCCTTCCGGAAACCGCTCCATCTCACTCCAAAATATTTCTTAAAATCTTCTTCTCTGGTCAAACTTTTGTTCACCTATCCAGATGTTGTCTCCTTTGTTTCAGCCAGTTTTGCTTTGTTTGATTACCTTCCTCCAAAGTGTCTGCTCTAATGCTGCTTCGACAACAACTTGAATTTGCTCTACAAATGCAAGTTGTTGTCAATGTCAAATAAGAGAAGCTAAGCAAATGCTTGAAGGATAGGGAGAGAGAGAATATAAAATGGGCGGAGGATTGTATGGAGGGATACGTCCATTGGGCCAAATATCCTGTTTGCTGGGGAAAAGATGTTAATTCCTTGTAACGCTTTCTTCTTTGGACTGAGTTAACAGACCAATTGACGTGGTTAGTGCAAGTAGGCCAGTGTATTCTTTAACATAATGAACCCAGGGAAGCATAGTGATGTGTTCAACGTTCAATGACTAATAACCCCAGCAGTAATGTAGCATTGTGGCAACACTTTGAGACTTTGTCATTCTTTGCCAGTGCTACATTGTGGATAGACACCCAAACTTAGAATCAGAACACAGCTTTAACCAACTTGCTAAATATAATAACTGGCACTGGAGTATCTGTAGAGTTAAATAAAAAAAGGCACACATTGTGCTGTGGAGCGAGGCACATTTCAAAAAAAGTATTTTTGTACAGATTTTTGATGTTTTTGGAATCCGGCCCAGGTAACCCAAAGAACAAGGAATGCTTTCTCTCTTCACGTCGTGACTTCGTTTGATTTTTCAACTCAGGGAAATGTTTTTCTCTCCATCTCTAGGTGCTCAGTTGGTGTCTTGCTGCATGTTTACATCGAAGGGAAGGTTATCCACGGGTTGGATGGAATGAGACACTGGGTGTTTTACATACTGCTTCGTAGGGAGTCATTGTCACAAATTGGTACCCTCCAATAGCTGTGTCCCAGCCAGCTGGAACTGCTCCAGCATAAAGCTGAAAATACTGTGCAGCCATTCTGTAAAAATAGGGCATAATATCCACACTGCTGACTAGCTATTTACAAAACACAAGGACAGGATCCATATTTAACTGCTGTGCAACAGAAATACATCACATCGCAGCTGTGCGACTCTGGCAACTTCATTCCATTCACTCCTTTTCCACACTGCCCACACATCCCTCCCCCCCTTCATCACCACCACTCCCCCACTTCCACCACACACCCTCCCCCACAACCTCCCCCTTCATCACCACCACCACTCCCCCACTTCCACCACCACACACCCCTCCCCCACCATTCCCCACAACCCTCCCCCCTTCATCACCACCACTCCCCCACCTCCTCTCACTCCACACCACACACCCACTCCCCCACCTTCATCACCCATCCTTCCCCCATCCCACCACCCATTCCTCCCCACCTTTCTCCTTATCACCAGCACCTACCCCTCCCTCTACCTTCTTCCCACCACCACCTCTCACCCCTCCCCCCCTTCTCCCACCTTCATCCACTCCCCCATCTCCATCACCCATCACTCCCCCCCCATCACCACCACCCAGACCTCCTCTGCCCCTCCCCTCACCTCACCTTCACCACCTTCTGACCATACCTCCACCACCTTCATCACCTATCCTTCCCTCATCACACAGCCCTCCCCCCTCATCACACATCTTCTCCCCACTTTCCATTCCTCCCTCATCTCCACCACATACCCCTCCACTTACTCCCGCCACTCACCCTTACCATGCAACCGCCTGCCCCACCACCACCATTTCTTCCCCCACCCTCCCACCACCCACTCCTTCCCGCACCCTACAATCCACTCCTCCCCCCACCACAACCATCCACCCCTTCCCTCACAACCCCTCTCCCCATCACCTACCTCTCCCCCACAATGCCTACCCCACCACCCGACTACCTATCCCTCCTGCGCACCCCCCCACCCATCCATCCCACCACAACCCTCTGCCTCTTCACCACTCCTCTCCCCACCCCCATAGCAACAATCCCCAATGTTGGAGGATTGGTCATTCTAACATAAGCCCATCTCCAACTGCAATTGGATTTTTATTTCATTCATTCCCATTTCTCTTTACCCTCCAGGGGCTAAGCAAGATCCTGTGCACAAAAATAAACTGGTTTAACCTTCAGTCCATCCCACTTTTCACTCCAATGTTAAAAGTGCTGGGTCTCTGCAGGGATAGATGTCTGTGGATGCCAGAAATTCTTTACTGACCCATCTAATGAAGATTCTTCACACAGCAGCCCAGCTACTGAGTGTTCAATCGGAGCAAGCACTGCAGCAAGGTCTAATCCAGTCAACTGAGGTTCAAGTGTAACACTCACACTACAGTGATTGTGGGTTCAGAAGCTTCAGCAGATAAGCAACACCAACACTCACTACAGTGTATTATCAAGGGAGTGCTGCACCATCAGGATGCTGAGACATTAAACCAAGGCTCTATCTTCCCTATTAGGTGGGTACACTACTTCAAAAGAAAGGCAAGGAAGCTCAGTTTGATGTCCTGGCCAATATTTATCCCTCAATCAACTCCTCAACAGATTATCTGGTCATTGTCATATGGCTGTTTATGAGACATTGATGTGTGCAAATGACCTGTCACACTTCCCCGCATTACATTAGAGACTATACTTCAAACAGGACTTAAGTGGCTATAAAGCACTTAGGAATGTCCAAAGGTTGTGAAAGGTACACTACAAATATAAGTCTTTCTTGGTCCTCCCCAATATTCACAGATACACATGTCTCAGTGGTAGGAGTGTAGGAGATGGTAATCAAGAAATGAGGCTATTTTTTTCCATAACCTAAGGGCACTCAGGATAATTATCGAGAAATCTAAACTTTCCCTAAAACACCATTTAAGCCCACAAAAACTTTGTCACAGGCTTGTGTAATGTAGTAACAGCACAGGTAAAGTGACTCACAATCTAACTATAGTTGATTCACCAGAATGCCACAATCCTGCTTAACACTGCTGATCATTCCTCCCGATGGTCTCCTGTCCCACTCATTTGATTGTAGTGAGTCAAATGTCCAAGTTCCCAGGCCTGGTCTGTTCCCAGTTGACTCAATGCATTGCTAGCTTTGGGCACGTGGAATGTTTCAGCTCCCTTTTCACACCCTCAGCTAAGCTAGAACAATGAAGCTTGGACAGACCTCAATTCCGTCATCAATACTGTCAGAAGAAACACAGTGAAGTGGGAAAGGAGATGCCATAGGAAGAGGTGGTAAGGTCTCCAGTGAACATCACAAACACAACCAAAATATCCTTCATATCTCATTCCACAATGCTTTACTGTAAAACTTTAATTATAAACCTTGCACTTGTACACAATGACTTCTCACAAGAAGTCAATAATTGCATTATAGCAGTCTATTAACAAAGACTCTCCGAATGGCTCAGTTAGTTCACCCACTGAGTAACCAGTCTGCACAGTTCAAAAGGGTCGCAGGTTCAATTCCTGGCCTGTGTTGAGTTACCTCAAGCAAACAGAATAGCAACACAAAAAGCACCCCTACTGGCCTTGGTACCTCAACCTTAGACGAAGTGGATGGAAAAATGAATGATGAGTTCTAATCTTCATCACTACCCAGATTGTAATGACAACATCAGCCTTAAGTGGGAGGCCACCGTTGATCATTAAAGGTTACCAGGACTCAATGAACAATAGCTGCTTGGGAAGATCACGATCTAGGGATTTTTACATCGGCAGACTGCGAGACCCACACATCAGCAGTGAATCAATGTCAGTTGAAGGGCAAATGGAAGGATAGAAGAAAGCTGGCAAGAAAATCACAGCAATCAGCCAAGACAGGATCCAAAAAAGAGAGCAATATCAAAGCCCTGATTTATTTTTTTACTGAGTTGTGGAGGAGAATACTGACACTTGGCCCACCTTCCTTAATAATCTCCATTACAATTTATTCCAGAAATTGGCAGTCAGTAAGGCCATTTTATTACTCCAACAGGTGATTGCAAATGGTTTTGATCTTTTAAAAGTGCAATATGTAAACCCCAAAACCAACATAAACAGTGTCCTGCAAAGAATTCAACACATTACTGCATCATTGCTTTCCATGGTTGGTAAGTTGCATATCTCACCCCCTTTCCTCCCATTTTCCCCCTCTTCTTTTGGAGGTGCTGATTCATGCAGCTATAATTCCCCACCACTCCCACCGTGCCCCCCCCCTCCCTACTGCACCCCTACTCTCTCTGCCAGACATTCTCGTCCCTCCAGCATCTTGCCTCACTGGTCAGTTAATGGTAGAACTCCAGTCAATAAACATCAATGTAAGCGATCTCACCTTTGATCTAATCCTGAGCCAATCAAGGCATGTTTTTTTTTGCTAACCTGGATGTCAAACCAAAATGATCAACATCTGCCAAATGAATAATGTGTATTATGGAGAAATGTGCTTCAAGTCATAACACTCCAAGGATTTGAGAGGACAGTGATGAGGTGTTCTATATATACATTATCTATCTCACTGCCCAGTGATACTTCAGACTCCTAGGCAGTAGGAATTAATAAACAGTAACAAGATGAATGCTAACAAGGTCTGACTGTATCAGTCCCACAATGATAAATTCTTAGACTGCAATTAATCAGCTTCCCACATCAATAGATTTGGACAGGAAGAAAAGCACATTTTTCATATTCATCAAAATGCCTCCCTTTACTAATTTACAACAGTCTGCAGCCTCCCTGGAAAATTTCTGAGGCTGGGTTTATAGATGTGGAGCCTGTCATGATGTCTGACTCTTTCCTACAGTAGTGTCTATTGGCTAGAAAGACTGTTGACTCATTCAAATCTAAATTAGTTGTACTTCAGTCAGAAAGTAATATTTTGAGACAAGGAATATATCATTCGAAAGCTGACATATGGCTCATATTGCATGCTTGGGAAAAACAGGTGACTTGGGGCCTAAGATTCTCAAAGTTTTCTACCCCTGGAGTTGTTCTTGATTCTGGATGTTGATATTTTAGACGAATTGCTGTTTATTGCGACAACTCCATTATCGTTGCATCATACAATTATCTGGATGGTAGAAGGTGAACTACATAATGTAACAGCACCAAACCAGCCTTTTCACCCATTAGGACCATGCCAGTGTTTATGCTTCATCTAAGCCTTCGACAATGCTATGACTCCATCATGGATTATACGCTGAGTGTGGTCCACAGAGAGGGGTGATACTCACCTCTACTGGATTGGCTCATCCAGCTTTAATCCTTTGGGTCTCAGCTCTTTAATTGGTACAAGGCAATTCAATAATGGAGGGGCGGGCAGGAAGGTGGAGATGAGGCCGAGGTGAAATTAGCCATGATCATTTTGAATGGCAGAGCAGGCTTGAGGGGCTGAATTGTCTAAGATTTATTTAGTGTCACAAGTAGGCTTACATTAACACTGCAATGAAGTTACTGTGAAAATCTCCTAATTGCCACATTCCAACGTCCGTTTGGTTACACGAAAGGGAGAATATAGCATGGCCAATGGACCTATTTCAGATTGTCTGGAAACTGGAGCACCAGAGGGAAAACCCACGCAGACACAGGGAAAACATGCAGACTCCACAAGACAGTGACCCAAGCCGGGAATCGAACCTGGACTCCAGGCCCTGTGAGGCAGCAGTGCTAACCACTGAGCCATCTCAATACCTGCGCCTAGTTCTTATGTTTATATAAACATTCTTCCAAACCAATCTAATAAAACCCGACGTGGAGATGCTGGCATTGAACTGAAGTGAGCACAGTAAGAAGTCTCTCAACGCCAGGTTAAAGTCCAGATGGTATATTTGGAATCACAAGCTTTCAGAGCACTGCTCCTTCATCAGGTGAGTGGACTGCTCACTATTACAACCTGAGGCATCCAGTAAGGTGCTTCTAGGTATATATTTTCCTCCATTTCAGTGACTGCTTTTGAGTGCAGCAGGCGAACGCACAACCATGTCTTCTTGCTTCCTGCACTTGTCAACTTGTTTAGTGACAAGGGCAAATGGAAGAGGTTGCAGCCTTTTCCAAATTGCAGTTACAGAGCCACATCTTCCATGGGCAAAGCAATCTGCTCTTTCAAGTTTCTTTAACACAGAACATATGTTAAACTGAATCTTCAGAAAGCTGTACATTTCTGTTCTCAGACACAGCTTCCAATGCTTGTCATTGTTCACAGGCTGCCTTACAGCTAGCGTGCTGATGCCCATCTACTGCTCACTGAAAAACAATCCCGCAGCATTCCCTGCAAATTACAGTGCATTCTTTCCAACATCGGTTTTAAAGGAATAGCTTGTTACCATCAGCAATGTCAAATTAAAATTGCTGGTTGCCCCTCCATATGGAATCTCTTAGATTGGTTCTATTTGCTTTCCTTCCCCAAATGTCAACTTCAGCCAGCTCTTCCAATTAGATTAACAGTAAAGAAATAATCACTGGGAAATGATTTTGTCACTCAGTGATTTTCCAAAACTGGCAGAAGTTCACTTCAATGCAAGTAACAAGTCAAAAGATCAGAGCAGATCATTTGGCCCAAACTTTGACATTATTTAACTTCATCCACTTTTCAAACAATGACAAAACTATTCTAACCATATTTTGTAAGTCTTTAATAAGTTGTGCCTGCAAACAGTTTGATAATTTGGCAAAATGAGTTGTGGGGGGTGGGGGGGGGGGGGGGGGGGGGGGGGGGGGGAGTTACCAAAAAATGGCGGAGTGTTGTTTCTGGCAAGAAAACTAACGAGCAACACACCAGTTTTCTGTGCAGATCTTACAACGCCATCTATAAAAAAATCATGATGTGGAGATGCCAACATTGAACTGGGGTAAGCAAAGTAAGAAGTCTCACAAAATCAGGTTAAAGTCCAACAGGTTCTTTTCGTAGGATGAGCTTTTGGAACACCGCTTCTTCAACAGGTGAAAGCACGTGCTACCAAACAAACCTGTTGGACTTTAATCTGGTTTGAGACTTCTTGCTATAAAAATCAAGATGACATGTTTCACTCCATCATGCGGGGGTGGTGGGCCTCAACACACTGACAAAACTCAGCCACAAAGAGATCTTGCACTGAGGACCACCACCTCCCCCCCCATCTGCCCCTTCTTCCCCACCCTAATCCCATTCTCCACCCTCTCCTCCCTACTCTTAGTTAGAGTTGGCACACACCCCAGCAACAGTCATTGCCAGCATCCCTTACTTCTCAGTCCGCTCGCAGTCCCCACCACATCCAAATGACCTCTCCTCCCCCACTTCCCCCCCCAACCCCATGAGGCTCTGGTTGGCACCCATCCCTTAGCAAAGGTTAGCACTGGCAAGTTGCCATTGCAAGGATGCACGCTGTGCTAACATGATGCCATGTCAGGGCATGGTATCATGTGGGGCAGATGGGGGAATCAATATCTGGCAAGGATTAAGAATATGGAAATATATTGAAATTCACGTAAAACAATGGGTGTGAGTCTGATGACATCACCCAGGAGGGCTGGGGAAGATCCAAGATTGTGATTTCGCCAGCGAATGTGGGTTCAAGATCATACCCCCAATGTTTTCAGCATTCATTTCTTCCTATTTCATAGAAAGGAAAGAACAGGTCCCACCAGAATAATTATTTATTATGTGCATTTATATCCTCTAATTGGTAGCAATTGAAAGAGATAAATACATCAATCTTTCCCAAAGCCCTGCACAATTTATCTCAGTTCACATTATATAGCAGTTAACTTAATGATGACACAATGCCATTGGTGACACTTTGCACCACATATGATAGATTTTTATACAACAGGATCAGGCCATTTGGCCCATTATGAATGTGCCATGTTTTTCAAAGAGTTTTCTAATTATCCCTACAGTTCTGTAAAAGTCCCCAATTCCCTTTTGAAAGTTACTATTGAATCTGCTTCCAGGATTACCATTTCCCAACCTTAACCAACGCTGCCCACCACCCAATTCTTTCGCTAATTTCTTAACAATGTGTCCTGGGGTTATCAACTCTCCTGTTTCTTATCCACGCTATTAAAACCCTTCAATAGCCTGATCAACTCCATTCAATTTCACTTCTTTGCTCCAATGGCAGCACCCACAGTTTCCCCATGAAAGCTGAACTTGCTCATCCCTGGTACCATTCCAGTAAATCTACTCTGCAGCCTCTCCAAACCTTGATACTCATTCTAAAGCTTGCTTGCTGGAATTCGGTACAATCCTCCATCACAGACCTACCCAGAGATTTATAAAGATTTAATATAAACTCACGTTATTCCTCTATTTAAAGCTACAGATCCTGTATGCCTTTTCAACAGCTTTGGCAGATTGCTTTCGACTGATACAAGAGAATTCTTAAAGCTTGGCTGCACAAGGGAATCTCTATTGCTGATTTTTCTTTTACGTTCCTAACCTTTGTGCAAAATCGGAATATTAATGTTTGAAATATTTTTAAAATTTGCTTTAAGGAATAAGTGGCTTGTCCGGTTTACTCTGCTACAGTTTCATGTGAAACATAGCAGTAAATAAAAGCAAGATAGGCGACAAGTTTATCTCTTGTTCAATTGCAGCCTTCAACCAGACGCTTCATTCCAGCTCTGGATGAGTTCAACCTGTAGCCGATATTTAAATGGGGAGCTTGCTGGGCTGGGTTTAGAGAGAGAGAGCATTGCTCATACCCTTCCCGTCATCACGCCACACTCCGGGGATTCGGACTGCAATCCTTTCATAGAAAACCAAGGAAAATCAATTCCCAGTCCGAGGGGAATAGTTGGTGAGAGAGCTAGAGACAGGCACAAGGGCCATTCAACTTTGAGGTTTCTCAACACTGAGACAAGTGTGGAGCAGCGCATTCAATTTCAGAGCCAGTAGGACAATCCAAACAACCAAGGAATGCATCTTTAACAGCACCTATCTAATCAGCTAACAATTAATGAAAAGTTTCAGAGAAGCATCGCTCTGAAACAGCCAGCAGCTGGTATTTTTAGCAAAGTTATTCCCCGATGTGAGCAGCAACGTCAGAGAGTTTACGTAGGCCTGGTGCACCACAGCACACAGTATTGACCCAAAAACTTGGGTCAGCCAAGAGTGCTCGAACACAAAGAGCCGCAATCTGAAATACAGCACCTCTCTCTGATGCCCAATGCTATCTTTGGGAAGAAGGCAAAAGAGAGTTGGGGGAAGCAGCCTGCACCTAGATACACAAGTGGCCGAAGGTGTTTCTTTTCCCCCATTACGTTCTTTATATTACATTCGTCGCTGCAGTAATATGAAGAGGGCAGAGGCAAGACTCTCTGGAGGTTGGAAACAGGAGATAAAAGACTGAGAATACCGAAAGCAGTCAGCGGGTCAGGCTTCATCTCTAGAGAGAGGAACAGGGTCAACGTTTGAGGTTGACAACCTTTCATTGGAGATGTAGTCGGAGATTTGGGATAATAGAAAAAAAAGGAGCTGATAAAGCTCCAACTGCAAAAAGCAATCGCACACACAGACACACAGAAACTGTTGGTATTGTTTTATCACTGTGGCACTGAGCGCTGTATGTGATACAAAACAACTAATGACTCATAAGTAGTTGTAAATTGTGGAAGGTTTTGATTGCTAAATAAATGCTGTCTGCACTTGTTGCTGTCTACACTTTCTGCTGCCTCAGAAAAGCAGCCAGCGTAATTCAGGACCCCACGCATCCCGCTCATACTCGCTTCCACCATCCAAAAGTCTGAGGTCATGTACTAACCGACTCAGTAACAGTTTCTTCCCTGCTGCCATCAGACTTTTGAATGGACCTACCTCACATCAAGTTGATTTTTTCTCTACATCCTAGCTACGACTATAACATTATATTCTGCACCCAGTCCTTTCCTTCTCCCCTTTGTATTGAAGAACGAAATGCTTTGTCTGTATAGCGCACAAGAAACAATATTTTTCATTGTATCTCAATGCATATGACAATAATAAATCAAAAATATATGGAACAATACTTTCCACTTTCTGCACTTGCAAAAGCATGCGGGCTCCTCCTCAAGGAGGGAAAAACTGAAAACATTTAAATCATCTATAGAAATAAGAAAAACTTCAAACATTTTAAAATGTATCTACCAAGGGACAGAATCCCTACACGGTGAAGCTCACAGCTTAGGGCAGGAGCTTTAATGAGTCACTAAATACCATAAGCGGTAACTGGTAATGATAAAAGCATCGATACAACTGTTGATCAATGCCCAATAACAGATTATAAACCACTCTGCAGTAAACAGTGTGACTCCCTGCCGATGGACATTCAGAGGGCCTCGCACAAAACAGAAATCAAGCCAGTGGCATGATTATAAGGCGGAAAAAAAATTAACAGATTGAATTTGAAATGACACAGATGAGAGTTGCATTTTCGCAATACCAAATCTATTAGTCTTTCTAAGTGAGGATTTAACTAAAGCATGTTTCTTTCTTAAATGAGCACAGCTATCTGTAATGCTTGTTCTTCATTGGAAGATTCTAGCCTTTTTCTCCCCCACAAATGGCTTAGCAGGCATCACTTGTTACCGACTGGTTTTTCACCGAAACACATGGGATTTCTGCAGCAAAACAGCTTTGAATTGATTCTGAGAAGTTTGATTTGCCCACCCAAACCAGTATTTTTGCACTCTGCAAGGGCTAAGCAACTTCACGAGCGGACCTTAAAACAGGACTGAGGCACAGAATAAAGAAGTTGGAGTGACAATACATCAGCAAGAGGTGACCCTAGCCCCTCATATTTTTTATTCAATATGTAATGTCACAGAGTCAGGACATGGCAATGAAACACTACAAACCAGCAAGGAATGCAAGGAGTGCTGCCAGGCTGATTATCTGAAGCTATAACAGGTCAAGCAATATGTGCAGGGTCTACATGGGAGAGATGGGATATGACAGCTTTCCAGAGCTAATAAAGCAGACACTGAAGGCCAGCATTTTGCATGGTGATCGACAAGAGCTTCCTAAACAAGAGGGCCACAGTCAATCAGCAGCTTATTAAATCTAAAAGATTGGATTTTTGTAACAAAACTGTCGGCTACTTCTGGGCGCAAGACCGAGCTGGAAGCTTTGATCTAAACTGCATTTCTTCTCATCTGTGCCACAGCCTCATCTCGGACTCCGTGCTGCATGTTTTATTAGCTATCACCAAAGATTTCCTTTGATGGAGCGCTGTAACCACAATAAAGCACACGCCTCAGCTTTGACTGCGCTTATCTCACTCAGTGTATAATCCAACCCAACCATTCCGAGTTTAAACGCTGTGACTAAATGATTCTGTCACGTTGAGATATGGGGAAGTTATTGCTGCTGACAATTCAGAAAAGCAGTTTTCCCAAATAATTTCATCCCACTTTGTTCATTTTTAAACTCACAATTGTTAATATAGCACAGCTGCCCCTGTATAACACTCACTGATATATGCAATCACCGTTATGACAGATATATTACCTCTTGTGATTCTCAATATCCGAGCAGGTGAGCTGATCATTTGTTTTATTACGGTGTTCAAACTGGCAGCCTCATTTCTTACATGAGGAGCATGGCTTCACTGCAGGAGTACTTCATGGCTAGAAAGCACGCCAGAGGTTGTGAAAGAGGCTATTTAAATGCAGTTCCACACTGAAGTGGCTACCTTTTATGGGTGGGCCAAGAGAATCAGTGTCAGTAGCTTACTTAGAAAGCAACACTACCACAGCACCATCTGTACATCCCCTTTATCGTCTTACTAAAAATCACTTTCACATCTTCCACCTGAAGAGGATTGGTAACATATCACTTGTGACGGCACGGTGGCACAGTGGTTAGCACTGCTACCTCAGTACCAGGGACCCGGGTTCGATTCCTGGCTTGAGTCACTGTCTGTGTGGAGTTTGCACATTCTTCCTGTATCTGCGTGGGTTTTCTCTGGGTGCTCCGGTTTCCTCCCACAGTTAGGTGAATTGGCCGTGCTAAATTCTCCCTCCATGTACTCCCTGAATAGACGCCAAAGTGTGGTGACTAGGGGATTTTCACAGTAACTTCATTACATGTGAATGTAACTCTATTGTGATTAATAAATCAACTTTTACTTTTAATGTGCAAACAAGCTAGGCTAACAGTCCAATTCTGAGGGAAGATTGCAACGTTAGAAATACAATTTTTCTCATGAAATATTAAATCAAGGCCCCCTCTCAGGTGGATGCAAAAGATCCTACTACACTATTCAAAGAACAACAGAAGTGTTCATTCAGAGACTTGGCCGGTAGTTCGATTAACTGGTCATAATTGCACTGCTGTTAACAAGAATTTGTTAATTAACTGCTGTCTTTCCTACAGTACAACTGGGGGACAGGCGGCATGGTAGCACAGTGGTTAGCACTGTTGTCTCTCAGCGCTGTGGACCTGGATTTGATTCCTGGCTTGGGTCAGTGTCTGCATGAGTTTGCACATTCTCCCATGTCTGTGTGGGTTTCCTCTAGGTGCTCTGGTTTTCTCCCACATTCTGAAAGACATGCTGGTTAAGTGCGTTGACCCGAACAGGTGCCAGACTGTGGCAACTAGGAGAATTTCACAATAACTTCATTGCAGCATTAATGTAAGCCTACTTGCGACTAATAAATAAACTTTAAAATTTCAGAAGCACATTGTTGAGAGGCATTTTAGGGTATCTGGTCACATCCACTTTGAGGATATTGACTAGGAGCAGGAACACTGCCAGATTTACTTACATTTCTTTTGCATGGCTAATTTGATACACGAATCAACGCTGAAACTAAGAAATCGAAAGTAAGCCCTTCTTGAACTGCACGACTTAACTCCACATTAAGCAGTACCCTCAACAAATCTGCCATTGGGGAGCTTCTATTTTACAGAAGGAGTTGCAAAATAGTATTTACCAATTGAAGAATGCAATGTTCCTCCAGCAACTAAAATCCTGCTAATGTCTTTCGGAAGGGAAAAAAGTTCAGAGTCTAAACTTAGCTTGTGCATAGAATTGCAACACAGAACACAGTCCAAAAACAAAAATTCACTACAGTCTGGAACAATACAGTAACAATCCAACCGTGGCCTGTGTCATGGATCTGCCTAGTAACAGCACTAACATGAATTTAACAAGGAATAACAGGATGCAGTCTTCCCAGCAACTAACAGAACTCTGCCTAACAGCAGCAGCCTGCATTCAAAAGATATGATTTTCACAATAACAAGTTTAACAGGCATCTAGACAGAACCAGGTGCAAATCAGTTTGTTTGAAGGAAACAGCTTACCTAGATGGCTGAGAGTTCAGCTAATTTCTAGAGTCAAGGAATTTGAGAACCAAATACATTGCATGAAGAATCAAAGAGGACAAATGATATAAATGCCAGCACCCTCAGAAGCAGGCAGGTGAGTTTACACCGAATAGTCGAGAGGTCTGAGCGGCCACTTCAGAACTCACAGTCTGGAAGCTAAACCTACATCTGTGAAAGGCAGTATAAGAACCTTCATGAAGATAGTTTAAATAACTTCACTGGATCAAGAAAAGATGTTTCCCAGATTTGATCCATGCATTGTGTGGTAACTATAAGATGAATTTGACTTAATAGCTTTATTTGGACATTGTTTTGGAAGGAGGAAGTCTTAAGGAGTTCAGGGATTGAGGATATATTTTGGAACAAGGGATAATTTCTACATAAACTGGGTGCACGTTTAGTGATTCATATACTCAATTGTCTTTGAGTATTTTAGCCCCATTCATGTGTATTTGTCTTTTCTTTCATTTAATTATTAATCTTTAACAATTGTTATAGGATGACCAGATTGGTTAATCTCACTGGGGTTTCATGTGTATCCTCACACGATTCCAAAATCAAAAGTTGGGACACCGTCACAGATAATGTCAGTGTGGTTTGTGTCACCTGACATACCTATTTTCCAAAATTTTCACATGTGGTCATTAACGCCCATCATGGAATCTTACAGCTAAAGTCATTCAGTCCACTGTAGAGTTTAAAGTTTACTTATTAGTCACAAGTAGGTTTACATTAAAACTGCAATGAATTTACTGTGAAAATTCCCTAGTCACCAGACTTCAGCACCTGTTTGGTTACACTGAGGGAGAATTTAGCATGCCAATGCACCTAACCAGCACATCTTTCAGACAGTGAGAGGAAACCTGAGCACCCGGAGGAAACCCATACAGACCACGGGGAGAATATACAAACTTCACACAGACAGTGACCCAAAGCCAGGAATCAAACCCAGGTCCCTGGTGCTGAGAGGCAGCAGTGCTAACCACCGTGCCACCATGCCACTCCATCTCCACTATCTCCTTTTGACAGAGCTGTCAATTAATTTCATCCCACATCTCTCAACTGCTTCCTCTGCAAATATCTATCCAATTCCCTTGGGAAAAAGTTACCAATGAATCTGCTTCCACTTCCATTCGGATCATTATAACTCACTACCCAAATGATTTCTCCTCATCTCTCATCTTGATTCTTTCATCAAATCTTATGTTTGCATTCCCTGGTTACCTTCCAGAACACTATCAGAAAGCTTCCAGTAATGCTGCGTGGCAATGCCTCATTCATTTACCTGTGTTGCAATGCTTAAACAGTGGTTCTGAAGCAGTCAATCTTGGAAAGGAGGGATTGGTTGAACTGTAATCCCCATTAAACCTGCTGCTGTTCTTTGTACATAATGAACCTCGGCATAATTATTGACAATTTGTATGTATTTTATTCATCTTCCCTAAAAGCACTTCTTCCTGTCAATGATCTGGGTGGCACGGTGGTTAGCCCTGCTGCCTCACAGTGCCAGAGAACCTTGGGTCACTGTCTGTGTGGAGTTTGCGCATTCTCCCCATGTCTGCATGGGTTTTCTTCACGTGCTCTGGTTTCCTCCCACAGTTTAAAGATGTGTGAGTTAGGTTGATTGACCATGCTGAATTGACTCCAGTGACAGGAGGATTAGCAGGATAAATGAGGGTTACGGGAATAGGGCCTTGGTGGGATTATGGTTGATACTGACTCAATGGGCCAAATGGGTCCCCTTTTGTACTGTAGGGATTCTATGATCTGATTTATTTTCATTAAATTCCAGAGACTTCACAAAATACTGCAGAGACCCAAAAGTCTTAACAGTGCCCATCTAATTTGGGATACTTTGTAAACCCTACTTCCTGGAACGTGGATGATTTGCCAGCCCTCACAGCTGCATTCATTTTACCAAGTGCTATAGTAAGAGAAGCAATGAATTCTTCAGCTCTGCACAGATGCTGAGTCACAGTCAGTCACTGTCAGCAAAATCCGTGTCTTACTCAGTTTAGCACTCAAATGTACTGAAATAGGGCGAGCAATATTAGTTTGCAGTGAGATGCATCAATCTAAAACCATCCAGTGGCAATCAGGAACCGCCTTCAAGAATCCAAAGCTGTTCCCTCTGCAATGTATAATTATCGTACCATTTAGATACTGTAATGCTACAACCCTGTTATTCAATGATTACTGGCAGTGCAGGGCTACCACAGCGTTCTATGCTAAACTGACTGCAGCTGTGATCTCAAGGCTGCGTCTCACGCATTAGAGAAAAAGCCTCATTCTGTCCTTGTACAAGCATATCCTGAAAAACAGCAGCAAAGTTAAACCATCCAAGTGGTCATTTTAATCTATTTCCTGTAATTATAACATCATGCGCTGCAATCCCAATTACTATGTTTGCAATCCAGAAAATTGAACCTACATTTCAATCTATTAAGCAATAGGAAAGTCATTTTGCATTGTGCTGAGACAAGTTCAAAGTCAGCTCTTAATTTGTGTGTGGGTATATTCTAAGCCATTGAGGCGTAGTTATCATGACCTCTACCACCTTGAAGGTAGAGGGCAGCAGGTGCAGGACCTGCAAGTCCTCCTCCTAGACACCAGGAAATAGCTCACCATTTCTTCATTGTTTCTAGGAAAAAATATTAGAACTCTCTAGTCAACAGCACCATGGGTCTAACTTCACAACAAGGCCTGCAGCAGTTCAGGAGGTTAACTCACCACTACTCTTGTCAAGGGCAAGAAGGGGTGGGCAAACAAATGCTGATCATTTCAGTGACACCCACATCCTCAAAATGGAACAGGACTCTACCAGTTGATGTCAAGGCAAATAAATGGAAGAGATACAGATTAGCTTTGATCTAATTGATAAGCTTGTATATCTGAGTGACCTATTCCTGCTTTTAATTCATTTGCTCTTTCTGGGCTTTGTTCACTTTCCTGCACACTGTCAGTGGCTGTTCTGACGAAGCAGGTTTCCTTCATTCAGAGCAACTTCCCTTTGAGGGAACTGAGGGCAGAGGGTTTTTGGGTATATGTTAATATGGCAGAGTTTGACTGTATACATGGGAAAAGTTTCTGGCTAACAATCTGTTTTTTGATTGTTTGGATTGGAGGGGATGGGGGGGGGGAGAGAAGGGTATTGAAAGTGGGCAGAAGCCAGAGGGGGAAAGATGGTAATGCTCACAAAAGATGTTTCTAGGGATCCTATATCCCCACTCTAATAACATCAATAGACAATTTGTATTTTTGCAGTGTGTTTGTAAACAAAGGAACAAGATTTGCCAAAAACACTTTGACTATGAGAAACAGAGATTGCTGCATACAGTACACCAATCCTACCACTTCAGACAGGTGCCTTGCCAGAAAATGCTACATTATATTCTGTCGCAGTACCACGTCAGTTTAAAAGAATACATTTATTATAGACAAATCTAATGTTGTTTCTTGTACAATTGTAAATACTCTGCAGAATTAAATCTACAAGTAAAAAAACACAAATCCCCAACCACCCCCGCAACAAAAAAAGGAGTTAAAGTAATAACTGGCAAGATGTTTGCATATCTGTTCTGTTGACCTGCAGTAGAGTGGCATAGTAGCCCCTTAGCCAGCAGGAGCTGAGTGGGTTTTCTACCCTACTGAGGCCAGGCTCCAAACGCACACACACACACATATACACACAGGTGTACACACACGGAGACAGACGTATAGACACAGATGGATAGACATACACATACACAGACAGGCATACACACACATACAACACAAAGACACACAGTGACATATACAGAGGTTCACAGACACACATTCTCACAAAGACACACACAGAGAGACATACACACAGACACACATATACAGTAACAAACATACACTCACTGACACACAGACACAGGCGGGTGCAAAACGTACGGACTAGGGAATGCTCTGTAACCTTCTGAATAACCAGTACTAACATCACCGCACTTTCAACCACCAGAGATTTATAAATGGCAGTGGTTACTCCAGCTTGATGAGGGAGTCTCGCTGGTGCCAGTCCAGCGAAGCTGAGTTTTACTGCAGTAAAAGACAGGCAGAGCCAGCCACAGAGAGGGACTTTGCGAATTGCAGTCACACTCACCGGCACAGACATCTCCTGCTCTTTCTCTGCCCGCTTGCCGGCTGCTGCTGTGTTGTGTGCTGTGTCGCTTGTCAGTTTCGCTCCAGTTTCCTCTCCCAGGGTTGGGATAACCGCCCGATTTTCCCGGAGCCGATCAGCTGGATCCCATATTTCCCTCTTCCGCCACGGACTGTCCCCCTCTGGTGAACTTGCAGCTTTGTTTGAGTGAGAGAGCGAGCGTGCGGATCTGGATTGTCAGCAGCGGCCGCTCACTGACAGCCGCTGACATGGACCTGATGCTCAGGCAAAGGGAGAAACTGCGCCCCGGTTAATCCCCCTCCTCCTGCCGCTCTGAGTGCCCCCGGCTCCCCCAATCCTCCGCTGCCCGCAACCCGGCTCCTTCCTCCCGCTGAAAATTCAGCCAGATGCAACTTGTAGCGGAGCACCCGGACTGCTTCTTGCGGTGACTTGACAGCACGAAAAGCCCCAGCTCCGGCTCCTGAGCCTCCTCCCTCCCCCTCTCTCAGCCGGCTACAATGACGAAATCAGCAACTTCACCTTAAAGGCTCAGCCAGCCCGGCAAAGCGCAGGCGCTGGGACAGAGCCTGCATCTAGCAGGGAAGGAGTTTGTTAGAGTATTAAAGGGACACTGTCCCCTCCAACACTTTGAGGTTCCTGCCCTTTGGGCAAACAGCACTCCTTAAATGACATGACACTAACTGGGATTTTTTTTTGGGGGGGTGTGTGTAGGTTTATTGATACTGTCAACTGTTGAAGACTCAGTTGGAGTTTCTACTCCTGCAGATCCAAAGGAGCCAATTCCAAAGAGTTACGTTGTTGGCAAGACCCAGGGTTTTATTAGCCACGCGGCAATGCACGGGTTCAATCTTCTGAAATAAATATACCATTGCAGCAGAGAGCTGTGCTAAAATTCCCCAACTCCTCTCCACCCAGGGCCATGCTATTCATTGGCCTTTGGAGTTATCGGAATGGTGTAGGAGGAATCTTAACACTTCATTCTATTACTAACAGATCATTAACGGTGTCCCGGAATTCTGCAGTGTTTCCTGGTTCAGGGTACTGGGGTTATTATCTTAGTACCACAAAGTTGGCGAACTCATTCATCTTCAGTGTGGCCAATGATTTATTTTCAACCCATGACATGCATTCTTTTTAAAAGATCCTTTGAGATACAACAGATAAAAATTCAATATTATTTAATTTGCTGTAAATTTCCATAGACAATCGCTTGGAAATGTTATTCCAAGCTGATGATTTACTTTTTCAGTTAAGTACGTTGATGTCAACCTCTCCCTGGTGAAGTTCACCAAAGGTTGTTGATCTGGATGAAATCCTTTCATGTTAGACTGTCTGATTGGGAAACCCTCCAAACTCGGTGAGGAAGGGTGAGCTGGCTTTGTCTTCACTCAGCCCCCTCTGCTGGTAGCAACAAGATTTAATCCAACAAGGTTCCTTTTCCCATGGGCACCTTTCCATTCCCAGTTATTATATTAGGAACCATTTCAACCACGCTTTTTTGAGTTAGATTAAATTTTACACCTCCCGCTGCCTCAGAAAAGCAGCCAGCATAATCAAGGACCCCACATACCCCGGACATCCCCTTTTCCACCTTTTTCCATCGGGGAAAAGATATAAAAATCTGAGGTCACGTGCCAACCAACTCAACAACAGCATCTGTCCTGCTGCCATCAGAGGACCTACCTCGCATTAAGTTGATCTTTCTCTACACTCTATCTATGACTGTAACACTACATTCCTGCACTTTCCTGCCCAATGAACGGTATGCTTTGTCTGTATAGCATGCAAGAAACAATACTTTTCACTGTATCCCAATGATGTGACAACAATAAATCAAATAAAAAAAGGAAATAAATAGTAAAACACATACCTGTACTCACATGGATTAGAAGTGAGAATTGAGCACAATAGTAAGTAAATATAAACAAAAGGACATATGGAAAATTCTTGACCTGTAAGTAGTAAATGATGATACATGCAGCCATTAGGATTTGGTTTCAGTAGAGTTAACTTAGGTAGGTGAGCAGTTAGTTCTCCAATTCCAATATCCTGTGGTTCTCTTTCTCTTTGCAACCCTTTTGCTGGCTGGGCTGACTTCCTGACTCAGAGAGAAAGAGAGACATATACCTGCAAAAAAAAAGGCTCTTTTGCAGGTATATTCTGTTGATTTTGGTACTGTATCCACAGATTCAGTATGAGACACTTCCAGTTCCTTATTTCTCACAGACACACATTAAGGTAGCTCTTTCAGCTAACTTTTAACTCCTTTGTATGTATTTACTCCTCCTGGGTCAAGTATTTTCCATATACACTTTCATTTATATTTACTTACTATTGTACTTAATTCTCACTTCCAATCTGTGTAAATATATGTATGTGTTATACTATTTATCTCCTTATCTTTTTGATTTGATTTATTATTTATATATTCCAAGTGGAAAATAGAATCCACTAGTCCATCTGGGCATTACACAGAGGATCTTTAGAGGTGAGATAATGTCCATTTATCTTCATCGAAGATGGTAATCAGTTATAGGACTTCTTGTCATGGGAAGACCATTCTGTCCCTTTGTCTTTATTGGAGTTGGTAATCAGTCTCTGCATGCTTTTAGAGATACCATGTCTGGAAACAGGGAGAGGTCCATTGTCCCTTAGAGAAACATCCTGCAGAAATTTCTCCAGTGGTTGACAGTACATTCTCAGCCATCTTTGAGGTTTGTGTTCATTTTAAAGTATAAAACTCAGGTTTTTTTGAAGTTCAACTTTTCAGACATAATTCCATGGATGTATTTCTCCATCATCATGACACCAGTCCATTAACACTATAAAAAAAATTAGTTCTGTTGAAAAATTACTGACCTGAAACACTAACTCAGTTTCTCTCTCCACTGTTGTTGCCTAACTGCTGAGTATTTTGCAACATTTCTTGGATTTAATTTCAGCATAGCCTTAATTGCAAGGTCTGACATTGTGATGATGGTACAATTCAACTCAGTGCTCACAGTCCAGGCAGAAGAGCACGACAGGTCTAGTTTCTGCTCCTGGTTACTATTTTTCTCAAAATATCCACATGCAGATAATTGGTAAGAACAGAACAGACCTTGTCTGTGACGATTGCCATCAACATTCACCATTCCTGTTCTCACACAAGTCTTTGTTCACATGTAGAAAATGTCACTTGGATAAGTTGGCAAAGTAAAGGTGTGCCATCATTTTCCCTACATACTGAGCCACACTGCCCCTATGTAAATGATAACATTATAAAACATTGATTTTAAGGAGCACCTTATTGAAAGCTTTACATTTGTCACACAGAAACAGTTTCCAAATTAAATTAAAGCATCAGTTACTTTAATTACCAGTCATTAAATATAAGCTTTTAAAAGTTTAGATGCTTCAATATTGCAACAAATATTGTGATGATTACACCTCATTAAAATTTCTACACATTCCCTTGCTAAATATTTACACACACACACACATATACATGTGTGTGTTTACTTCTACTGATTTCTAATTGCTGGATGACATCTTCTTGTTTAGACTTTTACGAACTGCTTGCTTTCTGCTCATTTAACTTTGCTGCTGCGTCCCAATGGTCTTCATCACTGTCCACTTATCATCCTGCCAGTGTTTGATTTGATCTGATTTATTATTGTCACGAGAAGGGTATTGTTCCTTACGTGCTATACAGATAAAACATACTGTTCATAAAGAAAAAGAGAGGGTGCAGAATGTTGTGTTACAGTCAAAGCTAGGGTATAGAAAAAGATCAACGTAATACAAGCTAGGTCCATTCAAAATGCAGATAGAGTATGCAGATAGAGGGATATAGTAGGACTGTTTAACTATGGCTTTTTTTCCGCAGGTAATTCGGTCCACACTTGACCAACAAAGAGCATGCATTCGGCAGGTGGTGCGAGGACAGCTCTTGGATGTTGATTCATGGGTTGCCTGGTACTTCATGTCGTAAATGAGTGCTTTATGGGGACCATCTGAAGGGCACCATGACAGCTCAGAGACTATCGATGTGGCTGTGCAGACACTTGGAATTGGGCCGGTGTCTGCGGGAGTTTGCGCGTTCTCCCCGTGGTTGCGTGGGTTTTCTCCGGGCGCTCCGGTTTCCTCCCACAACCCAAAAATTCGCTCTTAGGCTGATTGGGAAACAAATTGTCCCTATAGTGAGAGTCTTCCATATTAGGAATAACCTAAATTTATAATAGGATAATGGAATTGCTACTATATAGTTATGATGGCAGCGCGGGCTCGTTGGGCCGAAGGGCCTGTTTCCCGTGCTGTGTTGCTCTTAACTCTTAAAAAAGTTTGATGGCAGCAGGGAAAAAGCTGTTTTGTATTGGTTCATACATGACCTCAGACTTTTGATCTTTTTCCTGATAGAAGAAGGTGGAATAGAGTATACCTGGGTTGCATGGGATCCTTAATTATGTTAGCTGCTTTGATGAAGCAGTAGGAAGTGTAGATACAATCCTGAAGTCGATGACCATTTCCTTCATTTTGTTGACATTGTCATCCCACCAGTTCACCTGATTCTCCATTCTTTTCTTCTACTCCATCTCATCATTGTTTGAGATCTGACCCAGAATGGTAGTGTCATCAGCAAAATTTGAAAATTGAGTTGGAGGGGAGTTTGGCCATACCGTCACAGGAGTATATTAAGGGGTTGAGGACATAGCATTTTGGAGCACCAGTGTTGAAAATGATCGTGGAGAAGATGTTGACTGCAGCCTGAGGGTTAGGAAGTCTAGGATCCAATTGCAGTGGGAGGAACTGAGCCCCAGGCCGTGAAGTTTGAAAATGAGTCTTGTAGGAATAATGGCGTTAAAGGCTGAGCTATAGTCTATGAATAGGAGTCTGACATCTTTGTTATGTAGGTTGAGTGTAGGGCCAGGGACATGGTGTCTGCTATGGACCTGTTGTGATGATAGGGTGGATTGTCATTGATACAGTAAGTCTGGAAAGCAGGAATTGATTTGTGCCATTACTAACCTTCCAAAGCACTTCATGATGATGGATGTCAGAGCCACCGGACGATAGTGATTAAGGCATGCTGCCTGGCCTTTCTTTGATACTGGGATGATGGGGAAGCAGGTTGGCATAGAGAGAGGTTAAGGATGTCTGCAAATAACTGACCAGCTGGTCCACACAGGACCTGAGTGCCCATTTGGGCCAGTTACTTTCCATGGATTGACTTTTGAGAAGGCTGTTCTGACATTGACAATGGTAACCTGGGATACAGATTTGTCCAACGCTTCCATCTCATTGACCTCTTGCTCAAAACAAGCATAGGATGCATTGATCTTATCAGGGTGGAGTGCATTGGAGCCGGCGACTTTACCAATTGTTCCCACTCTCCTGCCAGTTCATCCAATTTCCTTTTGGTCTTTAACTCTTCTGCACATGCTTTTATTTGCCAACTGGTGTTTTCCACTGCCTGCACATCCTCTTTTCTGTTTGTCACTTTGCTGCTCTCCATGCAATCTTTCTTAGCTTTGAAGAAAGACTTGTAATTATGCAGAGCCATTCACACCCACAAGACATCCCAAAGCTCTTTACACTTCTAAAGTGTAGTCGCTGTTGTAATACAGGAAATGCAAAACAAATTTGCAAACAGCAAGGAACCACAATCAGTAATGAAATAAATGTGTTTGGGAGGCCATACATTAAGTAGCCAATTCTCGAGTTATCTACAGTATATTACATCCTTGCATTAGTTTCATGCTAAACTTGAGAGGACCAAGTGGCTTTAAACCCATGATTCCTCAAGCTTTCCAAACTATTTTCCTTGTCTAAGTGCCTTATAAACTAGTTGATAGAGCCCAATTAGTCAACAATATGATTAGTCCACAACTCCAGTATCAATGTGTCACGTAACTTCCAGGATGGTGGAAGGTGAACTTATCCTCAAGTGATTTCAATGCTCCTAAAAGAGGGGATAAATGGCGACAGGTGAAAGGAAAATGGAAGTAAAGACTAGATCAAAGGAAACTTAGGGATAAGAAGCTTATTTGCATAAGGATAAAAATGAAGAAAAAAAAGACAGCTTTTCCTAGGCCACTTGTGCAATAAATGAGAAGGCAAAATACTGCAGATGCTGGAATCTGAAACAAGAACAGAAAATGCTGGAGAAACTCAGCAGGTCTGACAGCATCTGTGGAGAGAGAATAGAGCCTGAAGAAGTGTCATCCGGTCTCAAAGCGTTGGCTCTATTCTCTGTCCACAGATGTCCACAGACCTGCTGAGTTTCTCCAGCATTTTCAATTTTTGTGCAATAAATGAGATCATTTGGTGTCAATATCACTTGTAAATTAATCCATCTGATTTCTCCTTGGAGTTTCTTAGACAACCTTATGTTGCACAGCAGTGTTTCGATCTTTGCAGGCTATAATTACATTTGTACGTGTACAGTAATTCATTCCAACCACTGTTTTCATAGGTTTCAAAGTACGTCAGTGAAAAGAATGATAAGATGAGATAAAGTGACACCGCAGTTTTCTGATATTGCTGCAATAAGACAATTGCCTGTATTCCAGCCTGTTCCTGTCAAGTGAAGTGATCTCCTGAGCTAACTACTTTTGCCCTTGCCCTCTCGTCCTGTCCCATGGCCTGGAAATGATGTTGCAGTCCAGCATCCTGTGACAAACCTTGCAAGTGTTTACACCCACCCTGTGTAATGTGATTTGTTGTTGAGGCATTATAGTTTTCCATTAAAAAAATGAAAAGACCAGATTCTGAGTGATAAGAAATCACTTGTCCTATGTATAACAAAAAGACTATTGTTTTCAGAGGGCAGACATTTGAAAATGATATAGTTCCCATCTGTGATAGATCTCACAGCACTTTAATCACTAATAACAAAGTTAAAAAATATAACCATTAATGGTTGTAACTGTTAGAAGACTTGGAGCACATTAACAGCTGCCACACAACCTGAAGGATTGAAAAAATGTTAGAAATTGCTCAAGCTTCACTTCTGGAGTCTTTAACATTGCACCAGAAACTTTTGATTGTGTTAAAACCTTGGAACACAGTCTGCTCCAACTGTAAATAGAACATTATATACAACATTACATGGGGAATTCTCCTAGCACTGATTTCAAGCAACTTTCTCTTAAGTATTGAGCTAGGACATGTCAGAAGAATGTAGTAACTTCTTGTGACGAACACCTCAGGCCTCACTGTGACAGTGTAAATGTTCTGAAATAGATTGGAAACCAACTTCGGCAATGGCCAATAAACAGGTAAAACATCACACAGCAGATGGAAGTGTGACTCCCCACATCTGTCACCCCTGGAAGAACAATTACATTACATTGAATAGGCTTGTGTAAAGCTTTGTATAACTGTTACAGTGTACGACACATACCAGATTTCTCAGCACATTAACTGAAACAGGGACAGCGGTTTATAAAGCAAAATTACAATGTGGCTAATTGGTACAATGAACACTGTATTAAAGACTTGGCATGTGCTACACAGAGAAGCTTGTGTAAATGGGCAGTCGTGTTGGACAATAATTGTCTTCAACAGGCACTTTCTTCATGCCCAAGTATATCCTTGCATTTCAAATATAGAAAGAAACAAAGAGCTTTGCGTCAAAATCATGCAATGGGATCTTTTACATCCATCTGAGAAGGTGGATGGAACCTCAGGGTTTAATGTTTCATCCAAATAATGGTACTGACAGTGCAGCACTCCCACATTACAGGACTGAGTCATACCAGCCTGCACCTTCTGCTGACTTGTTGGATCCGAATGACCACTGGCTCAGAGACGAGAGAGCTATCAGTAAACCATGGCTGATATGTATGTGCCATGTCCAAATTATTCAAACTATCTGATAGTCTTCATTTTCTCTTTGACTATATGGGCTGCAGTTCAAAATAAGTATTTATAAAGCTTGTTTACTGAATAATGGTATTGTTATACAGAGGACAATAGCAGCACATGATTTATATCTCACTTGTCAGTTTGGACTATAAATCACTAGTGACAAAGCTACTGAAGTGCTTTGGCATGATGAATCAGATATAATTCATTTCCCATTAATATTCTGCTGATATATGAGAAAAGCATTTATGTAACTTATTTTTACATTTTTTTGGGCAGCCCCTCAAGGATCAGACATAATGGCTTTACCTGATGGATTGGAGACCATTAAAGCTCCGGGTATGAAGGAGCAGGCTGGGCAGTGCCAGCCTGGCAGTGCCTGCCTAGCACCTTGGCACTGCCTATCAGGCACCTTAACTGAAACTAAGTAGCAGATGTCACCCAAGTGAATGTATGTGGATTTTTTCTCAAATTCCCCCTGATGATTCTTATACCATGGGCTAATGTATTTCACTGGACTCTGGCTTGCACATGAGTGAATCCAAACTCCACTCTCAAAATCAGAGTTTAGAATCTCCTTTCAAGCAATCCTTTCCCTCAGCTGTTCCCGACAATGATCTGCTCCAGGTTTTACAACTTTCCTTTCAGTATTCCTTTGTCTTAAATGCTTTCAAGCTTTCACACAAACTCTCAGAGATCCAGTTGCTAATTGCTTCATAATTGATTCAACTATTATTTCACAGGCTGTAATAAAATAACAAAAACTTAGGATCACTTCAGATATCTTCCACTTCCCACTAGCAACCACTCCTCAGCTCTGCCTTAACCTTCAATGAATCCTGTTCCAAATCCAGAATCTGTTTGTGCCTTTGATTTCAAGCTTCCTGTAACATCACTTTCCATTGTCTAGTTCCATAATTAGTTGTTCTTTAATTTTCAGTGTTCTTTTCAGGGAGTCTGCCTTTATGTAACTCCCGTGTCCTGGTGCTGCTTCTGGCTTCTGATAGCTTCTGAGGTCCATCTACAATAAATTCAGTGGTGGCTGGCATGGTAGCACTGTGGTTAGCATTGCTGCTTCACAGCTCCAGGGACCTGGGTTTGATTCCTGGCTCAGGTCATTGTCTGTGTGAAGTTTGCATGTTCTCCTTGTGTGTGCATGGGTTTCCTCTGTGTGCTCCAGTTTCCTCCCACAGTCCAAATATGTGCGAGTTAGGTTGATTGGCCATGCTAAGAAATGGTCCCTTAGTATCCTGGGATGCATAGGTTAGAGGGATTAGTAGGTAAAATGTGTAGGGATATGGGGATAAGGCCTGGGTGGGATTGTGTTCAATGTAGACTTGATAGGCTGAAGGGCCTCTTTCTGCATTGTAGGGTTCTATGAATCTATGATAAGAAACAATCACAACGCCTGTCTCTCCTAAAGTAGCTCCTGGCTGCTAAGCCACATCTCATTCTTCCTCCAAGCTCGTATTTACGTTTCACATCATATATTCTCAGCACAATATTGCCAATTTGAACTGAAACCAAAAACCGCCCTATGTGTAAGCACATTTGTTTAACATAAATCTAAAGTTTTACCCTTCCTTACACAGAAATATTAAATTAAACTCCCTTAAATCTATATTTTTAATATCCAACAATACAAACATTTATCACTAAAACTACCTCTGCTTCCTGCCAAATTGAAGTATGTAGAAATGTGGGATCATTGCTACCCAGTCAAGTATGGCCGCAGTCTGGGGTCTAAGACCCTCATCTTCAAATATTCTTTCCCTCAGTTGCTGGAAGGCTGAGTTGGTGCATTGGAGATCAGTTTAAAAGCAGCTCATTTCCCATTGTGATTTAACTCCAATAATATTGCTGAGTTATTCTGTGATGAGTGATTAGAAATGTGAATATTCTGAATAGTCTTTTAGATTGCTCTGCTCTTGAATTTTAGAACTCCTTTCAGTCTCTACTGCCTCCAAGGTTTTGGCTTCCTCTTTTGCACTAAATATTTCATTACCCTTCAGCAGCTCTCAGGAACATTCTGATCTTACCTTTATTCTGGAAAACTATCAATGGATGCTTTGTAGAGGCTAAGAAATAGAAAAAGAAGTGGAGCCGTAGAGTGAGTTATTATGACAGCTGACCAGAGGCATTGTTACAAAGCTGGCTTTTAAGGAGTCTCTTAAGTTAAATTAATTTATTAGTCACAAGTAAGCTTACATTAACACTATAATGAAGTTACAGTAAAAATCCCCCAGTCACCAGACTCTGGCGTCTGTTCGGATACACTGAGGGAGAATTTAGCGTGGCTAATGCATCTAAGTAACACATCCTCTGGGCTGTGAGTGGAAAATGGAGCACCCAGAGGAAACCCATGCAGACATAAGGAGAATGTGCAGACTCTGCAAAGACAGTGACCCAAGCCAAGAATCGAATCCAGGTCCCCCTGTGCTGTGAGGCAGCAGTGCTAACCACTGTGCCACCATGCCTAGATTTAGGGCCAGAATTCCAGAGCGTGGAGTTGGATGGCTAAAGTAGTGGGGGTGAATTGATTGAACTGAGTTATTGTTGTCATATATATTGGGATACAATGAAAAGTATTGTTTTATGTACACTATATAGACAAAACATATCATTCATAGAGTATGTAGGGGAGAAGGAAAGGAGAGGGTGAAGAATATATTGTAACAGTTACTGATAGGTTGAAGAGAAAGATCAGCTTAATGTCTGATAGGACTATTCAAAAGCCTGACGGCAATAGGGAAGAAACTGTTCTTGTGTCAGCTGGTATGTGTTTTCAGACTTTTGTATCTTTTTTTCCAACGGAAGAAGGTGCAAGAAAGCATATCCGGGGTGCATGGTGTCTTTAATTATGCTGGCTGCTTTGCCAAGGCAGCGGGAAGTGTAGACAGAGTCAATGAATCGGAGGCTGGTTTGTGTGATGCATCTGGCTATGTTCATAATTCTCTGTAGTTTCTTGCAGTCTTGTTTAGAGCAGGAGACATAGCAAGCTGTGATGTATCCAGAAAGGATGCTTGCTATGGTGCATCTGTAAAAATTGGTAAGAAGGGAGGGACATCCCAAATTTTCTTAGCATCCTGAAAAATAGAGGCATTGGTGGGTATTTTTAACTATAGCATTGGCATAGGGAAACCAGGACAGATTGTTGGTGAACCCGACACTTAGAAACTTACATCACCATTGATATCTGCTTTATGCTTCCTGAAGTTGATGACAACATTTTCATTTTACTGACATTGAAGAAGAAATTTTGTCATTGCACCAATTTACCAGATTCTCTATCTCATTCCTGTACTCTGTCTTGTCATTGTTTGAGACCTGACCCATTACAGTGGTGTCATCAGCAAACTTGAAAAAGGACTTGGAGCGAAATTTGGCCACCCAGTCATAAGAACATAAAAACTAGGAGCAGGAGGAGGCCATCTGGCTTCTTCCCTGCTGCTGTGAGACTTTTGAATGGACTTTCCTTTCATTAAGTTAATCTTTCTCTACATGCTAGCTATGACTGTAACACTATATTTTGCACTCTCTCGTTTCCTTTTCTGTGAACAGTATGTTTTGTCTGTATAGTGCACAAGAAACAATACTTTTCACTGTATGTTAATACATGTAACAACAATAAATCAAAATCAAATCAAAGCTTTAACTTTGCACTTACGTCCTGGAATAAGAGCAGAAACACACAATCTCTTAAAGATTTAAAGGCACAAGTACTAGAACCTGATACTCCAGTGTGTAAACTTCACAAATATCCATAATGTTTGAAAGAGATTATATTGTACTGATGGTATAAAGTGAATTTACTCAACTTGAATACTGATATAGTTTCCATAAGTTCCCCATATGAATAGCAAGAGGGTGTGGGGAGGAGGGGGATGGTAGTGATGGGTAGATGAGAGGTAGGGCAGTAGTAATGGTGATTAACCAGTCTGGCAAAAGATAGGAAATTGTGTTTTGTAAGAACCAACGTTGGAACTACTGCTGTTCACCATTTATATAAATAATTGTGAATTTTGTGGTCAGGCCTGAAAATTTCCCACCTTGGTCACCACAGGAATCAGCAAGTGAGACAGAAAATTCAGCAGAGCATTTAAAGGTCCGTTGAGCTGGGCAGGAATTTCCAGTCCTGGGAAGCAGGCAGCAGGAAAGACATGTCCCAGAAGTGCAGTTTCAAAATTTGTGGATGAGACGGAATTGAAGGATGTAGTCAGTACACAGGACTGTAATAAAACACAGGAAGACATTAATAAACTTGCGGAATGGATGTGTTATTGGCAATTAACTTTAACAGGATAAGTGTGAGATGGTACATTTCACGGGAAGAATAATTTTGAAAGTTAAGTGTCTAAATATGGTAGTGGAGCAGATGGATCTGAGGGGACAGATACACAGCTCACTAAAATATAGTGATATGTTTAAAAGACCATAAAAAAAAACAAGCACAGAGGTTCACTGCTAGCTGTGAAAACGATATACTAAAATGATGCCAGAACAGAAAGAATACACCTATTCAGAAAAATTGAACAGAATGGGTTCTTTCAAAGAAAGGAAAAGATTGAAGGGGTGTCTAGATAGACTTTTCTTTTAAGATTATAAAACTGGTTGAAACGGTAAGACAGAAAGAAGGACCAGGGGATGTAATATAATACATGCCACTATTTTGTTTTATTCGCTCATGGTACATATGTGTCACTTGCTGATCAGCATTTATTGCCCATCCCAAGTTTCCCTTGTACTAAGTGGCTTGTTAGGCTACTTCAAAGTGCATTTGAGAGTCATTCGCATTGCTGTGGCTCTGGAATCAAGTATCAGGCCAGGTAAGGGCAGCAGATTTCCTTCCCTAAAGGACATTAGTGGACCAAATGGGTTTTTTATGACAATCAACAATGGTTTTATGTTAATCAGTAGATTCTTAATTCCAGATATTTTTTATTGAATTCAAATCCCATGATCTGCGTGGAGGGATTCAAACCAAGGTCCCCCAGAACATTAGCTAAGTTTCTGGATGAGTAGCCTAGTGATAATAAAGTTAAAGTTCATTTATTAGTCACAAGTAGGCTTACATTCACATAGTAATTAAGTTACTGTAAAAGTCCCCTATTCACCACACTTCAGCACCTACTCGAGCATAGAGAGGGAGAATTTAATATGGCCAATGCACCTAACCTGCGCATCTTTGGACTGTGGGAGGAAACCAGAGCACCTGGAGGAAACCCACACAGACACAGGGACAACATGCAAACATCACACACACAATGACCCAAGCTGGGAATTGAACCCCGGCACCCCGAGGCAGCAGTACTAACCATTATGTGAGTGTACCATTAACTAGAGGTCATCACCTCACCATGATAATAAATAAACCCAGCATGGAATTCAGGCAAAAAGGAAACAGAGAATGGTTAGAATGTGGAAATTGCTTGAAGCAAAATACAAAAATAATGCAGAAAGGAACGGAAAGATATGCAGTTAGGACTTGGATGAAGAAGAGCGGAAGGAGGCCCATTTGGAGCATAGACACCAAAATCACCATTTTTCTGTGCTGTACATACTTTATAAACTGAATGCCTGATGTCAGATGGTGAAACACAATGAGGGTATTAATACAAAAGCACATGTAGATTGAATTATTGCAATGGAGATTTTATTGCAGTCTCATATGTGAGAATTAAAATCTTCATCATTTCTTTCCTACGGACTTATTGATGATTCTTTGGGTATATAACATATTCTCAGTAACATTTACTCATGGTTTATATTAATAAGAGAAACTACATTTAGGGCTTCAAGGTTTCCTTTTAATAATGCTACTCAAACTTTAATAAAGGTGCCCATGTACTGTATGCTAAATGATTAATGTTAATTAGCTTTCTCTCAGTTTGAAGGTAATGTACAAGCATTCACTCCTTTTCCCTATGGGGCTGATTTTGCACATTAACAAGTAGAAAGTCCAGTCTCCAGCACTTCATTTTCAAGTTTCCTTGAGCTGGGATGTGAGTGAATCTGCATATCAATATATAACCTTGAATCCACACAATATTTTCTTCACTTACACATGATTCTGAATGTCTTTTTCAGACATCCAGTACCTCTGTGGCTGAGCTAGCTAGCTGGACTTTGTGCAATGTGTTCTCCAGTTTATTACCTACTGTACAGGGAACTTACTGATTTGATGTGATTTATTATTGTCACATGTATTAGTATACAGAGAAAAGCATTGTTTCTTGCACGCTAAACAGACAAAGTATACCATTCATAGAGATGGAAAGGAGACAGTGCAACATGTAGTGTTACAGTCGTAACTAAGGTGTAGAGAAAGATAAATTTAGTGCAAGATATATCCATTTAAAAGTCTAATGGCAGCAAGAAGAAGTGTTCTTGAACTGGTTGACATGTGTCCTCAGACTTCTGTATCTTTTTCCAGTGGAAGAAGAAGGAAGAGAGGCTGTCAGGGGTCCTTAATTATGCTGGCTGCTTTGCTGAGGCACCAGGAAGCGTAGACAGAATCAAGTGGAGACTGGTTTTTTGATTAATACCTATTGGTTAATTTATTACCCATACAGGGAACTTACAAAACGATTGCAGTAAAATGTGGGCATGAAAAACTGTTTACGCAGAATATCCAAATGTCCAAAATTGGTGAGCAGGAAAGGAGAAATTGGGTAATCTAGCCTGCCCCTGGCCTGCTCTCCCCTCACAAAAACATGTTCCAACAGATTCAAGAACAGCTTCTTCCCTGTTGCCATCAGACTTTTGAATGGACCTCCCTCATCTAGGAGGAAGTCCTATTGTATTGGGCTATTGACCAATCTGATTGACCATCTGTAGTCCAAGCAACATCAGAATCAAGTGGCAGCCACGAATAGGACTACAAGCAATCCCTGAAGGGGAAGAATGATGGAACCTGATCTTCAAGTAAGTTTGGGGATTTTAGTTAGGCCTTCTCATTAGAGCCTAGTGAAGGGTTGTGGGGTGATGGGGCCAAGGGAGGAGGTGTTGTAGGGTGCAGGAGGTGGAAAGGTGAAGGGCTGGTGTTTTAGAATGGAAAAGGCTTAAATGGACTCGCACTAAGTTGATCTTTCTCTACCCCCTATCTATGACTGTAACACTACATTCTGCACTGTCTCTTTTCCTTCTCCCCTATGTGCTCTATGAACGGTTTTTTTTATATCGCGGACAAGAAACAATACTTTTCATTGTATCACAATATGTGTGACAATAATAAACCAAATCAAATATCAAATCAAAAAACTAGGCAATCTCATATACATGTTTAAGAAGATTGAAAGCAACTGTTGGCAAATGCAAAATGGTGAATTTTATGTGGGTGGACCTAAAGGTTGGTAGTCAGCCCTGCCCATCCTTAACCCAGCTGTCCTGCAACAATATTACACTGGGGCAGTCTTAACCATGCCAGACTGGGACCTGTGCCCTCATCTAGGAGGAAGTCCTATTGTATTGGGCTATTGACCAATCTGATTGACCATCTGTAGTCCAAGCAACATCAGAATCAAGTGGCAGCCACGAATAGGACTACAAGCAATCCCTGAAGGGGAAGAATGATGGAACCTGATCTTCAAGTAAGTTTGGGGATTTTAGTTAGGCCTTCTCATTAGAGCCTAGTGAAGGGTTGTGGGGTGATGGGGCCAAGGGAGGAGGTGTTGTAGGGTGCAGGAGGTGGAAAGGTGAAGGGCTGGTGTTTTAGAATGGAAGAGGCTTAAATGGAGAATATTATTTGAGGGGGTGGGTGCATGAGGGTGCCTTAGATGGCATAGGGGATCTCTCAAATGAGGCACCCTTGTTTCCCACCCATTGTATTTAGCTTCATTAAGGGGCATGCATTGGAGGGGTCATGTGACTTGATTGACCAATGGGCAAAGTTGTGCAGGGAGTTCGGGGCAGAGTGCTGGTTTTTGCAGTCAGGTTGATCCGAGAGCTGAGGATGAGCACATTGATGATAGCATACTGTATATAGTTGTAAATAGTAAGAAACCTTTTGTTTGTCTATGAGCTAACTGGTGGTCACCAATTATTGCATTTGCTACATTGGTGATATGGCAAACAGCGGCAATTCAGACTGCAACGAACAATTTGAAGGATTGTTCATTTACAAGATTTATATAACAAGTCCAGCCTGCAAAAGAGAGAAAAAAAGACATGCCTCTCTTCAGAAAATCTACAAACTTTCGATGATGCTATAGAAGACTGTATGTGAAGTGTTGGGAATATTTATTCTATGCTAATAGAGTAGATGGGGAGAATAAGAAGAACATTTTATTACTGATTGCATGTTTGACCCAGGCTGTTATATATTTATTTAAATAGTTGTATGATGCTTTAAGAACTGATCACATAATTTGACCGTGATGTCATCAGAGTGTTGCACAGACTGCTGTTTTAGTTTCAGTTTGTACTCTGTTGTGTATTACTTTGAATCTATGAATGCAAATCACAATATTTATTTTTGTTTAAAACCCACATAGATGGATATTACAAAAGGCATTTGATGACGAGTCAGAATTTTATTTCACTAAAAACATCGAGAAAAGATCGAGGTAGGAAATAACACATTGTGGGTTCTTACTTTTTGAACATTAGAAGGCTACACAGAAGCAACAGCAGGATTAAAGATTAAATTGCCAGTAAGGCAAAGACCAACTAAGAGAAAAAGCTCTTTGTGCATTTTTAAAAGAGGAGACTTATCTGATCAGAGAATTGTGAGTTTCTAGATAGCATCTAGTGTTTTTGAAAAGAATGGATACTTTTCTGTACAACTGAGGTTGTTTGAAAAAATAAATACATAAAGTCAACAGTCTCCAGAGTAAAAAGGGGCCTAATGGGAAAACCATAATATATATATATTGAGCAGTCTTGAGTCATTAGTGCCTGCATTTAAGATCCATGGGTCCATTCCACGAGGAAAATGAATCATGGAGCTCCTAGGCAGAGTATTCTCAGTATTTTGTACAAGCGAATAAAATTGCAGAGGAGTTGCTTTTACCAGCTTTTCTCAACATAATAGGAAGTAAAACATTCAATATGTTCTGGTGCATGGTTCACCCAGCAGAACCAAAAGCCAAAGCTTACAATGACTTGACAAAGATCTTTGAAGAGTCTTAGTCTCCAAAGCCATAGACCGTTGTGAAAGAGTACAGGTTCCATCGAAGGAATCAAGTGGAAGGCAAAAACATTCTCAGTTTGTGGCAACCTTAAAAAGGCTGGCACAACATTTTGTGCTTGGTGAGGCATTAGAAGAAATTCTTAAAGATCATCTAGTCGGTGGTCTCCAAAATGAGGCCATCCATAGAATATTTCTTACTCAACAGGTTTTGACTTTAAAGACGACAGTAGAAATCGGAATGATATTGGAATTGGCTGCTAAAGAGGCTTCACAATTTGGTGCAGGAATGAAGATCACATGTTGGGAACTGCCCATAAGAAGTCAAAACAGTAACAAACATGTCATAAATGTGCCAAAATGAGATATTCAGTGAGAAAATGCTGGAGTAGGAATAGTTAATACAAGAATCGAGGTAAAAAGGGGCCACAGTGCAAAAGCTTGTTGGGCTAGACCAGCTTCCCCTGAGAAAAATGTCAGAAGAAGAATCTGGGTACCATCAAAAAGAACAAGTTGCATTCTATAAAAAGAATTTACAATATGGAAGAAAAGAATTATGACTGTGAAGAAAAGAATGCCCAGAAATATAATGAAGAACTCCAACTATATGTCATAAACATTCACGATGGAAGTTCAGGGTGATTCCAAAGTTAAATGGACAACCTATTCAGGTGGAGATTGATTTTGGTGCTGTATCTTTAATTACTGAGATTACATACCATCAAAAGCTGAAGCAGTATGGAGCAAATCAGGAAAATGTTCAGATGTCTAAATGATGCATCGGAACAAAATTTATTTATTAAAATTAAGTTCCCATGTTCTGAAAAGAAGAAAAATCCTGTGTCTGGCTGGACATAAGGGCCAAATGGCCACCTTCAGAGTTGGATGGGTTTTTATGATTCTATGACTAAATTTGAAAATGTTTGTGATGTCTCTAGTGGGTGAAGCTCCTATACTATCTCTACTCTTTACCTGATTGATTATGCTTATCCATTGGAAAATCTAGATGTCAAAATTTAGGGTTACACATGAAGAAGAATAGTCACGTACATGACCTAACAGACGATTACTAATGTTTACGGGATGGTACTATATAGGGTACAACAGTGGCCATGGTACTGGACTTGTAATACAGTGGTTTCTGAATTCTAATTCTACAATAGGGAATGATTAAATTTAAATCCAATTCTGGACAGCACCTGAAAGAAAAAAATGATGAAAGCTCCTGGGGTTGTTAAAATATAATTGGTTAATTACAGACATCGAGAGACAAGAAACTGCCGGTTCTGACCTGATCCTTTACAATGTTATTCATTTCCTAATGTCCACTGAAGCAAGCTGCACAGTTGCAAAACAATTCAGAATGGATGCCCTTAGCACCATTCTCAGCCTTTATCATCACCATTTATATTCGTTTGATCTTTTGGCCAGGATTTTACGGCCTCACTTGGACGAGACTGGAAATTCCTGCCCGAGGTCAACGGCGATTTCTGTTGTCAAACCTTCGCCTGCACCAATTCCATGCTGAGTGAATGGTAGAGCTCTGGCTTTTGCCTATACCATTCCTTTCAATTATAGACCCCCCCCAATCCCCCTCACATAAGAGCATAAGAAATAGGAGCAGAAATAGGCCATCTAGCCCCTCGAGCCTGCCCCACCATTCAGTAAGATCATGGCTGATCTGCAGTGGTTCAGTACCATTTTCCCACTTTCTCCCTGTAACCCTTAATTCCTTTGTCAATCAAAAATCTATCCACTCTTGACTTGAATATATTCAGCGAGGAAGCCTCCACCACTTCAACAGGCAGAGAATTCCAAAGATTCACCACCCTTTCTGTGAAGAAATTCCTCCTCAATTCTGATCTGAACATTGCCCCCCCCACAATCTTGGGGCTGTGCCCTCTAGTCCTGCTATCTTTGTTAAGTGGAAAAAGTGTCTCAAATTCTACCCTATCCATCCCCTTCATTATCTTATATGTCTCTATAAGATCCCCTCTCAGCCTTCTAAACTCCAAAGAGTACAAACCTAGCCTATTTAGTCTCTCTTCATAATCCAATGTCCTCATGTCCGGTATCAGCCTAGTAAACCTTCTCTGCACCCCTTCCAAGGCCAATATATCCCTCCTCAAATGCGGCGACCAAAACTGCACACAGTACTCCAGCTGCGGCCTCACCAGCACCCTATACAGCTGCAACAGAATCTCCCTACTTTTATATTCTATCCCCCCAGCTATAAAGGCCAACATTGCATTCACTTTCTTAATCACCTGCTGCACCTGCAGACTGTGTTTTGCAATTCGTGCACAAGGACCCCCAGGTCCCTCTGCACCGTCGCATGCTGCAGCTTTTCTCCATTTAAATAGTAATCCTTCCTACCATTATTCCTATCAAAGTGGATAACCTCACACTTGCTAACATTATACTGCATCTGCCAGGTCCTCGCCCACTCACTCAACCTATCCAGATCCCTCTGCAGGCTTTCCACACCCTTCATGCAATTTGCTTTTCCAATCATCTTCGTGTCATCAGCAAATTTCGCCACCCTGCACTCAGCCCCTTCCTCCAGATCATCTATGTAAACAGTAAATAGTTGATGCCCCAGCACCGATCCCTGGGGCACTCCACTAGTCACCAGCTGCCAATCAGAATAGTGCCCATTGATATCTACCCTCCGCTTCCTATTAGACATGATGTAGAGATGCCGGCGTTGGACTGGGGTAAACTCAGTAAGCGGTCTGGCAACACCAATTTTAAATCCAACCAATTTTGGGCTCCAAAAGACCAGAACACCTCATTCGCCTGACAAAGGCACAAACGCCGAAAGCTAGCAGGTTTACTATCAAATAAATTGGTTGGATTTAAAATTGGTGTTGCCAGACCTCCTATTAGACAACCAATCCTCTATCCAGTCTAACATCATACCCCCAACTCTTTGCACCCTAACCTTCTGCAGCAATCTTTTGTGAGGCACCTTATCGAACGCTTTTTGGAAATCCAAAAACACCACATCCACTGGTTCCCCTCTATCTACTGCACTAGTCACTTCCTCATAGAATTCCAATAAATTCGTCAAGCACGACTTCCCTCACCCTCACAGTATAGATCTGACCCGAATTTCCTTGTCTTCAGCTCTGGTTTAAATGTTGACTCAATTTACTCGCCATAGATGCTGTCAGATCTGGTGAGATTTTCCAGCATTTTCTGCTTTCATTTCCAATTCCAGCATCTGCAGTATTTTGCTTTAATTCAGAGTGATTGTCTTTTTTTAAAAGATTGTCTCCTTGGGATAGCACTGAATATATATTAAACACAACCTTGTCAAAGTTGACTGCATCGTGAGAAGAAATGTAAAAAATGTACTACAAGGAGTCAATTGCGCTGTGAGAGAAAGGCTGGATTAAAACAAAATAAAGTGAAACCAATGATTGAAGGATTAAGTAAAGTAATCTCTGGTCATGGTTTTAGTTTAATTCCAAGTAGTGCTGAACCCAGCCTATTGAACTTCAGCCAGTAATGCAAGCACCAAAACAAAGTCAATATTACAGGGTATAATTAAGCTCAGTGCCAAGTTTGTAAAGGGTCAGTGCATTTTTTGATACATTAAATCGTGAAGTTTACACAAACAAACAGAACCAGCACAACTACAGTCCAACTGCAGCCCCACCCGATCCAATCAATTGGGTTCAACAATTATTAAATAGCGTTCTCCTGCTTTGGTGCTATTTCTAATCACAATGTGTCACAATGGATGAGAATACGGCTACAATTCAATCAAGAAAAAAATGATTTATCAATTTCAGGCCAAGGGACTTAAAATGCAAATATCCAGTATTTGCTATCTTTTCAGAATAGATTGTATGCTGTATAGTGTCCCTAGTGCCGGGTGTAAGTAATCGATAACACACTACAATGTAAAGGAAGTGATCTGTCACTATCCAATATTTTCCATTGTTCCTGGTTGTAAAAAATGCGTGACTTTCTCTATCGAACCATGAGAAAGAAAGGACAGCACTCAGAGACTGTGGTGCAATTGCCTGAAGGATCCCTGGCATCAAAAGTACCTTTAAAGCATTAAACATGAAAGAAAAGTTAATATGCAGACAGGAGTGAAGGGTGGGGGGAAGGGTATGAATGGTGCTTACAGTTGGCAGTAAGTGCGTGACTGGCTTCTTCTATGTTACAAATGATATGATAATTTAGGTGAATGTGCAGATCTCCTCAAGCACTAAGAGTGCTAATGGCCTTTGTCTTGCTGAATCCATGCTAGACTGTAAAGTTACTGGACAGGGAGCTGCAGCTGCATTTAGGATCAATCGATTCACCATGTTGTTGAAAATATTACAGCAGAAAGTTCCACAAATGATTTTTGGTTAAATTGCTGCAAATTTGTACATATGTATAGGCATCCTATACATATGACACAGTTATGACCCAAAATTAATAAACGATTTTGTCATTCTTTGACTCATTTCTTATTCTTTTAGCTGTAGCAATGTAAGAGATTATCATTCACAGCCTTCAGTAACAATTCGGTCACCCTTCCAACGCTGTGACTGCTGAAATCTCATTTCGGCCTGTGTACAGCTAAGCGGCCTGTCAATCAACAAATATTTTTGCGAAAACCTATGCCTAATTCTCTGGTAGACTGCAGAAGAAAACTAACTGCATGAGTTATAGAAAAAAATCAACAGGCAATGTTTTATAAACACCGCAGAATGGGAACACACAACCGCTGTTCCCATGCTGGGAAATTCTTCAAGTTTCTGTAGGAGGCACTGAGTGGAAGTGAGGTCAAGTTACTCTATACCATTTTCCCAGTGCACAGCCAAGACATTCATTCCCAATTTTAGCAGAGAATGACCATTGTGCAAGATGGATTTATAACCCTCAAAATTGCTAAACCAGTCCCCAGATACCTCCCCCCACCCCCAACTCCCCACTGCTCCAATTCAACCTATTCCCCCACAGGCACAGCAGGAGTTAACTACCAAAACTATCCCAGATAAAAGATGGAAGAAGAAAAGTGTAGATGGCAGAATATGTTGTTCAGGTGAAGTGTTTTCTCCATGTTTTTTCTCACTGACCCCCACACCTGCCTTCTGTTTTATGAAAAACCAATTATATTTGTTGTTTAATTTCTCATTTTAACTTTGAAGCAGCCTGATATTCCTCTCTACGAATATCATGCTCCTGCACTATGTATAGAACATTAATCAGGTCAGCTCCAAAGAGCCTTTCATCAAAATGAAATTATTGTTTCAGCGCATCGTTGGATCTGCAAAGAACCTCTTTCTTTGTAAATCCCTGTCACCTTGCTGCCTCTTAGCTATCACCACATTCCCCTCAGCAGGAAGAAAGCTTTAGGCCTTGTATCTGAAATGTGGAGCATATTTAAGGAACAGCTTCTGCATGTCCTTAATGAATATGTACCTGCCAGGCAGGGAGGAAGTGGTCGAGTGAGGGAACCATGGTGTACTAGGGAAGTTGAATCTCTGGTGAAGAGGAAGAAGGAGGCTTATATAATGATGAGACGTGAAGGCTCAGTTAGGGCAATAGAGAGCTATAAATCAGCCAGGAAGGAGCTAAAGAGGGAGTTGAGAAGAGCTAGAAGAGGACACGAGAAGACTTTGGCGGATAGGATTAAGGAGAATCCTAAAGCTTTTTACAGGTATATAAATAATAAAAGATTGGTTAGGGCAAGATTAGGGCCAGTCAGAGATAGCAGTGGGAAGTTGTGCGTGGAGCCTGAGGAGATAGGAGAGACACTGAATGAGTATTTTTCGTCAGTATTCACGCAGGAGAAAGACAGTGTTGTCGGGGAGAATACTGCGATACCAGGTTGTAAACTGGGTAGGATTGAGGTTCATAAGGAGGAGGTGTTAGCGAATCTTGAGGGTATGAAAATTGATAAGTCCCCTGGGCCAGATGGGATTTACTCTAGGATTCTCTGGGAGGCTAGAGAGGAGATTGCAGAGCCTTTGGCTTTGATCTTCATGTCGTCGTTGGCTACAGGTATAGTGCCGGAAGACTGGAGGATGGCAAATGTTGTCCCTTTGTTCAAAAAGGGGAGTAGGGAACATCCTGGAAATTATAGACCGGTGAGCCTGACTTCTGTTGTGGGCAAGGTCTTGGAAAGAATTATAAGGGATAGGATTTATAAGCATCTAGAGAGGAATAAATTGATTAGGGATAGTCAGCACGGTTTTGTGAAGGGTAGGTCATGCCTCACAAACCTTATTGAGTTTTTTGAGGAGGTGACCAAAGAGGTAGATAAGGGTAAGGCAGTTGATGTAGTGTATATGGATTTTAGCAAAGCGTTTGATAAGGTTCCCCATGGTAGGCTACTGCAGAAAGTGCAGATGCATGGGATTGAAGGTGATTTAGCAGTTTGGATTAGGAATTGGTTAGCTGATAGAAGACAGAGGGTGGTGGTTGATGGGAAATATTCAACCTGGAGTGCAGTTACAAGTGGTGTACCTCAAGGATCTGTTTTAGGGCCACTGCTGTTTGTCATTTTTATAAATGACCTAGATGAGGGTGTAGAGGGTTGGATTAGTAAATTTGCTGACGATACCAAAGTGGGGGGAGTTGTAGATAGCGAGGATGGATGTTACAGTTTGCAGAGGGACATAGATAGGTTGCAGAGCTGGGCCGTGAGGTGGCAAATGGAATTCAATACGGATAAGTGTGAGGTGATTCACTTTGGTAGGAATAACAGGCATATGAAATATAGGGTTAATGGAAGGACCCTTAATAGCGTTGTTGAGCAGAGGGATCTTGGGGTACAAGTACATAGCTCTTTGAAAGTTGGCACCCAGGTTGATAAAGTTGTTAAAAAGGCGTACGGTGTGTTAGCTTTCATTGGTGGAGGGATTGAATTTAGGAGCCGTGAGGTTATGTTACAACTGTACAAAACTCTGGTGCTGCCGCATTTGGAGTATTGCGCACAATTCTGGTCGTCGCATTATAAGAAAGATGTGGAAGCATTGGAAAGGGTGCAGAGGAGGTTTACCAGGATGTTGCCTGGTATGGTGGGAAGGCCTTTTGAGGAAAGGCTGAGGGACCTGAGGTTATTTTCATTAGAGAGAAGAAGGTTACGCGGTGACCTAATTGAGGCGTATAAGATGATCAAGGGATTGGATAAGGTGGATAGTGAGAGCCTTTTTCCTCGGATGGTGATGACCAACACGAGGGGACATAACTTTAAATTAAGAGGTGGTAGTTATAGGACGGATGTCAGAGGCAGGTTCTTTACACAGAGGGTGGTGAGAGCATGGAATGTCCTGCCTGCAGCAGTTGTGGACTCGCCTACTTTGGGGGCATTCAAATGTTCAGTGGATAGGCATATGGATGATATTGGAATAGTTTAGGTTAGAGGATCCCCTGGCCAGCGCAACATCGAGGGCCGAAGGGCCTGTACTACGCTGTAATGTTCTATGTTCTATGTTGTGGCGGTTTCTGGCCACCATTAGCATCACCATGATGGTCAGCAGGAAGCACACTTCTACCAGCCAGGAAGTGGGGCTCTTAATGGTTCTCTGAAGTGGAATGATTTGATAATGAGAGCCTTGAAAATGATGAAGAAAAACTTGCAGTTACACAGCGCCATATGCAATCTCAGCATGTGCCAGAATGTTCCACAGCCAATGAAGTGGTTTTGAAGAACAGATTCTGTTGTGAACTAAGACTTAGGTTTATTTATTAGAGTTACAACTAGGCTCACGTTAACACTGCAATGACGTTACTATGAAAATCCTCTAGTCGCCACACTCCAGTGCCTGTTTGGGTACACTGAGGAAGAATTTAGCATGGCCAATGCATCTAACCAGCACATCTCTCTAACTGTGGGAGGAAACTGAAGCACCAAGAGGAAACGCACGCTGACACAGGGAGAATATGTAGATTCTGCACAGACAGTGACCCAAGACAGGAATCAAACGTGGGTCCCCTGTCGCTGTGAGGCAGTTGTGCTGAGTTAGATTATATAAATTATTATTGTCACAAGTAGGCTTACTTTAACACTGCAACAAAGTTACTGTAAAAATCCCCAAGTAGCTAAACTTCGACTCCTGTTCGGGTACACTGAAGGAGAATTCGTCATGGCCAATGCAGCTAACCAGCATGTTCTTTGGACTATGGGAGGAAACCAGAGTACCTGGCAAAAACTCACACTGACATGGAGAGAACATGTAGTTTCCTCACACACAGTGACCCAAACCGGAAATTGAACTCAAGCCCCTGGTGCTGTGAGGCAGCAGTGCTAACCTCTGTGCCTAGAAAATATAGTGGCCAAGCAAGTTTCCTGTAAATGCAAAAATGAGCATATTGGTATAAAAGCAGAAACTTTGTTATCAGGAATTGATATTAAACTTGAAAATTCAATGCTTTACACAATGCTTTACAGCAGCAAAGATTGACAAATCTTGATACTTCCAAGAGAATAGGGACAAAGTCACGTTCAACATTTTTCTTTTGACGCAAGCATTGGTCCAGGATGATCTGCTTTATTTAAACCGCGTGTATTAATGAAAAGTAGGTTACCTCCTTTCAGCAGCCACTTGATTCCAAGCAGTCTGAAAAAAGTCTCCACCCAAGAGATGAAAAATAAGAAAATTCTAGATTCCAAATCTCTTAAATATCCATATGAAATGTTCGAAACATTTCTCCCCAAAGTTTTTTTTAAATCTTTAATTCATCTAGGCTGACATTCAGGGAAACCACAGGTATCTTCAGTATCTCCAGATAAGAACCTATGCAGGTGTATGCAGTGGGCTTACAATAAAAGCCATGTTGCCACATGAAACAAAACACAGTGTGCTGATTCCTCTGCTTGAATCAGCCCAGCCAAGTGGGGCTCAGGATTTGCAGTGCTACGCTACATGTTTCACAACTTTGCCATCATGGTGGGATAGCCCTTTCATATCAGGAGTGAAGCTGAGGACACAAGGAGGAGGTGCTAGAATAGGAGGAGGCAGTAGACGAGGAAGAGTATGAAGGGATAATTTGGCCAGGTTCTCTTTCTGTCTGGACTATTATTGAAGAACTAATTCAAATGTGATCTCATTAATCATAACCCAATTCTCCACTTAACAACAGGTCCATACCTTCCCATCCATTTCTTCCTGATGATCATATTGGCTACATGAAACAAAACACAGTGTGCTGATTGGCACTCTTGGCTACAGTGTAAAAATAAAAGCCTCCTCAAAACATTTCTAACTGAATTTATTAATTAAATCATGTTAAATGGTATTCAGAACTCCATGAATCAGTTTGATGCATTCCTGCCTTCCATGTTCCACACACGGTGCTATTTAGTGTCTGCAGCATAGTTGGTGGAAGGCCAGTGACTTTGAAGGGGAGACTGCAGACACTCTTGCAGGACACCATCGGGGAGATCCAAATTTGGAATGTGCCGCTTTGACATGGCTGTCAGAGAGGCAACAGGATCACACTGGCAAAGCGGCAATGATGAATCACCCTGAGAGAGGAGAGCAAGCTCATGCTCCACAGTGCCACTGCCACATCCTTGAGTCAGAGCCTTAGCAATCCCGTCATCTCTCAGAGAACAGATTTCTGGGCTACTGCAAGATCCTTAGCCCCTTTGAAACACTGACCTGAAGCCATAACGGTAGCAGTCTGAACTCCCACTGCCGACCGAGACATTGGGCAGGAGCAATTGCATCACAACAGAGGTGGTGATAATGGAATTGGCCACCATTTCCACACTGGAATGGTTGGGTTAGCAGCTCTGTGCAAAGCCTTGTGCCAGGTTGGCATTGGGCTCCCCCCGTCACTCCAACATTAATCACAGTTCTTGATGATCATCATGAGAAATGGCAGCTTGATACCAAGGCTGGTTTTCGGATGTATTGGGCAGGTGATGTATGTGGTGCGGACATTGGCTTCTTTCACCTTCAATACCAGAGGCTGGATATTATTGTCTGCAATTCTTTTCACGTGGGTTATTTCTCACCTTCTTGCCCTAGATCTGCTGGGGAGGAATCTGCTCTCAAATATATTCTGGAACATCTTTTACTACTAGGGCAGCACAGTAGCAGAGCGATTAGCACTGCTACTTCACAGCTCCAGGGACTTGGGTTCAATTCCCAGCTTGGGTCACTGAATGTGTGGAGTTTCCACATTCTCCTCGTGTCTGTGTGGATTTTCTCCAGGTGCTCTGGTTTCCTCCCACAGTCCAAACATGTGTGGGTTAGGTTGATTGGCCATGGTAAAATTACCCTTAGTGTCCTGAGAAATGTAGGTTAGAGGGATTAGTGGGTAAATATATAGGGATATGGAGATAGGGTCTGGAAGGGATTGTTGTCAGTGCAAACTCGATGGGCCAAATGGCCTCTTTCTGCAGTGTAGGGTAACTCTGATCTATGACCATCCAATTTTTTTCTTCATTACTGTCTATTTGGTCACCTTCACTACTTGGCTTCTCAGTTGTCCGGAAGGAACAAAAAAGGCACAAGGATAAAGTTATGGTGGAAAATTATAAGGTAGATGCTTACATCATCAGCAGCTTGTAAATCAGAGGAGATTGTGGGGTCAGCAGAAAGTGAGATACGCGACATATTTGATGCAAAGATATCAGCATTTTGAATAGAGCCGGCCACGACCTCTGCAATAGCCTTGCAAATAATGATGAACACTATCTATTGTATAGAGATGAGGACGCGGAGAAGTATCTGTCCAGCTATCTCTGACTGTATCATCTTCGTTATCAGAAGATGTGAAATGTGTCAGTGTTATCCAATGTGTGGTTGCCGTGTTTGTAAAGTTGGCAGTGTGTAGAAACCATGAGAAGTGGGAGTGAGTCTTTCAGCAGTGCTAAGTGTGTGAATGTGCGGTGAAGCTAATGAGTGTTAGGTGTTAAGTCCTGATCAACATGAGATTGTTGATAGGTGAGTGATGGGGGCGTTGGAGTTTGAGCCGTGTCTGTGATTAATGGTCTAGTATGATGTTTCAAAATGGACTAATTGATCACTTGCACAAGGTCAGAGTCCTCCTGCAGCCCTGAATCCAGATCCTCAGGCCAGTGGCCTGACCTTGATATCCACAGCTAGCTGCTGCCAGTGTATTGTCACTTTGTGTCTGGAGAATTCGTGACACTTCCAAATGATATAAGATCCTGCAATTGCCAAAAAGCATTTTCCCTTTGGCTGCTCTAATAAAGCAAATTCTAGCTTTACGTAGTGCCAGCGAGTAATGATTTTGGTGCCCTGGTGATCCACATGACCAATGAACAGCCTAGAGCTCAGACAAAAATCATTATGATAAGCATCAAGCACGAAGACACAGTGCTGCTCGCGTTACATCAAAGGGCTTAATAGCACCTTAATTTAGGAACTATCCAATCTCATTCCCCAGGTGGAAATCCTCTTGTCCATAATACAACCAAAACAAATCAGTGTGAGTGGAAAACAGGAAATCCGACAGAGGAAAGGGCAGGAAGAACAAACAATGAACAAAGATCAGTACAATCAGGGACAGGCTCTTTGGCCCACCAAATCTACATCAACACATGACACCTTCCCAGACTGAGATCTTGTACCTCTATGTTGCCCGTATCCCTGTATTCCCTGCCTATTCATGTAACTGTCAAGATGCCTCTTAGGGCGCCACAGTGGCACAGTGGTTAACACTGCTGCCTCACAGCACCAGGGATTTGGATTCAATTCCAGCCTCAGGTCACTGTCTGTGTGGAATTTGCACATTCTCCCCGTGTCTGCGTGGATTTCCTCCCACAGTCCAAAGATGTACAGTTTAGACTTATTGGCCACGTTAAATTGACCCTAGTGTCAGGGTGATTAGCAGGGTAAATATGCAGGGTTACAGGAAAAAGGCCTGGATGGGATTGTGGCCAGCAAAGATTCAATGGGCTGAATAGCCTCTTTCTCTACTGTAGGGATTCTACGAAACGTTGCTATTGTATCTGCATTCTCTGGCAGCACTTTCCAGGCACTTACCACCCTCTGTATGAAAAAACTTCCCTCTCTCATCTCCTTTAAATTTTATACTTAAACCTGGCCATTTCAGAGACTTGGGTAGAGCAGGGACAAGAATGGATGTTGCAGGTTCCAGGGTTCAAATGCTTTAGTCGGAGTAGAGAAGGAGGTAGAAGGGGGGGAGGAGTGGCCTTATTAGTCAAAGACTGTATCACAGTGACAGAGAAGAAGTTTGATGAGGACTTGTCTGTTGAGGTAGTATGGGCTGAGATTAGAAACAGGAGAGGAGAGGTCACCCTGTTGGGAGTCTTTTATAGACCTCCTAAAAGTTCTAGAGAGGTAGAGGAAAGGATTGCAAAGTCAATTCTGGTCAGGAGTGAAAGTAATAGGGTAATTGTTATGGGGGACTTTAACTTTACTAATATTGATTGGAATAGCTATAGCTCTAGCTCGTTAGAGGGGTCAGTTTTCGTACAAAGTGTGCAGGAGGGTTTTTTGACTCAGTATGTAGATAGGCCAACTAGAGGTGAGGCTACATTGGATTTGGTGCTGGGCAATGAGCCAGACCAGGTGTTAGGCTTGGAGGTTGGTGAACATTTTGGTGATAGTGACCACAATTCGGTTACGTTCACCTTAGTGATGGATAGGGATAGGCATGAAGCTGGGGGCAGTAGTTATAGCTGGGGGAAGGGTAATTATGAGGCCATCAGGAGAGAATTAGGGTGCATAGATTGGACTAGGAAACTACAGGGACTGGGAACATCTGGAATGTGGAGCTTATTCAAGGAGCAGCTGCTGCGAGTCCTTGATAAGTATGTCCCTGTCAGGCAAGGAGGAAATGGTCGAGTAAGAGAACCTTGGTGTACGAAAAAAGTTGATTTGCTGGTTAAAAGGAAAAAGGAGGCTTATGTCAGGATGAGGATTGAAGGCTCGGTTAGTGCAATGGATAGCTATAGATTAGCCAGGAGGGAGCTAAAGAGGGAATTGAGGAAAGCAAAGAGAGGACATGAGAAGACTTTGGCTGATAGGATTAGGGAGAATCCTAAAGCTTTCTTTAGATATGTTAAGAATAGAAGATTGGTTAGGGCAAGATTAGGGCCAGTCATAGACAGCAGTGGGAAGTTGTGCGTGGAGCCTGAGGAGATTGGAGAGGTACTGAATAAATATTTCTCTTCGGTATTCACGCAGGGTGATGTAAATGTAGTTATGGAGAACACTGAGTACAGGGTAGCAAACTGGAAGGTATCGAAGTAGATAGGGAGGATGTGCTAGATATTCTCGAGGGTTTGAAGTTGGATAAGTCCCCTGGGCCGGACGGGATTTACCCTAGGATTCTCTGGGAGGCAAGAGAGGAGATTGCAGAGCCTCTGGCTCTGATCTTCAGGTCGTCGTTGGTTACGGGTGTGGTTCCGGAGGACTGGAGGATAGCGAATGTGGTCCCGTTGTTCAAGAAGGGGAAGAGAGACCTTCCAGGGAATTATAGGCCAGTGAGTCTTACTTCTGTGGTGGGCAAAGTGTTGGAGAGAATAATTAGGGATAGGATTTATAGTTATTTAGAGAGTAATGAATTGATTGGAGATAGTCAGCATGGTTTTGTGAAGGGTAGGTCGTGCCTTACTAACCTCATCGAGTTTTTTGAAAAAGTGACTAAGGAGGTGGATGGGGGTAAGGCGGTTGATGTGGTATATATGGACTTTAGTAAGGCGTTTGATAAGGTGGCCCATGGAAGACTTCTGCAGAAAATGCAGATGTATGAGATAGAGGGTGATTTAGCTAATTGGGTTAGGAATTGGCTAGCAGATAGAAGACAGAGGGTGGTGGTTGATGGGAGATATTCATCGTGGAGTTCGGTGACAAGTGGTGTACCTCAGGGGTCTGTTTTGGGGCCCCTGCTGTTTGTAATTTTTATAAATGATCTGGATGAGGGTATTGAAGGATGGATTAGTAAATTTGCAGATGACACTAAAGTCGGTGGAGTGGTAGATAGTGAAGAGGGGTGTTATAGTTTGCAGAGGGACTTGGACAAGTTGCAGAGCTGGGCCGAGAGGTGGCAAATGGAGTTTAATGTGGAAAAGTGTGAGGTAATGCACTATGGCAGAAATAATAAATGTGTAGAGTATAGGGCAAATGGTAGGATTCTTAGTAGTCTAGGTGAACAGAGGGATCTTGGTGTGTATGTGCATAGATCCCTGAAAGTAGGCAGTCAGGTCGAGAAGGTTGTTAGGAAGGCATATGGAGTCTTGGCTTTTATTGGTAGAGGGATTGAATTTCGGAGCCGCAACGTCATGTTGCAACTGTACAAAACTCTAGTGCGGCCGCACTTGGAGTATTGTGTGCAGTTCTGGTCCCCACATTATAAGAAAGATGTGGAGGCATTGGAGAGGGTACAGAGGAGGTTTACCAGGATGTTGCCTGGTATGGAGGGCAGGTCTTATGAAGAGAGGCTGAGGGATTTGAGGTTGTTTTCGTTAGAAAGGAGGCGGCTAAGAGGGGACCTGATCGAAACATATAAGATGATTAGAGGTTTAGATAGGGTGGACAGTGATAGCCTTTTTCCTAGGATGGAAAAAGCTAGCACGAGGGGACACAGCTTTAAATTAAGGGGTGATAGTTATAGGACGGATATCAGAGGTAGGTTCTTTACCCAAAGGGTGGTTCGGGAGTGGAATGCCCTGCCTGCAGCAGTTGTAGATGCGCCAAGTTTGGTGGCGTTTAAGAGGTTAGTTGATAAGTATATGGAAGAGAAGGGAATGGTTTAGTTTGGAGGGGCATTGCTTTTTATATTGGTCGGCGCAACATCGAAGGCCGAAGGGCTTGTTCTGTGCTGTAATGTTCTATGTTCTATGTTCTAAGTACACTAGTAATTGACATTTCTACACTGGGAAAAGTATTCCTACTATCCATTCAATCCAAGCTTCTCAATTTAGTAAACATGCATCAGGCCACCCTCAGCCTCCAACATTCAAGAGAAAACAAACCAAGTTTCTCCTCTCCTCACAGCTAATACGTTCCAAATCAGACAACACCTTGGTAAACCTTTTCTGTATCTCTCCAAAATCTCTACATCCTTCTGATAGTGTGGCGACCAGAACTGTACACAATATTCCAAATGTGGTTGACCAATGAAGACAAACACGCTATATGCTTTCTTGATCATCTTATCCACTTGTGTTTCTACTTTCAGGGAACTGTAGGCCTGCCTGTACATCCAGATCCCTCTGCATGTTAATACTTCCAAAGGTTCTGCCGTTTACTGTATACTTCCCTTCTACAGTTGACCTTTCAAAATGCATCAGCTCACGTTTATCCGGATTAAGTTCCATCTGCCATTTCTTTGCCCAAGTCTCCAGCCTATCCATATCCTGCTGTATCCTCTGGCAATCCTCTTCACAATCAACCATTCACCCAATCTTTGTGTCATCCATAAACTTACTAATCAGACCACCTACATTTTCCTCCAAACCATTTATAAAAAACAAACAGGGGTTCTAGCACTGATCTCCGCAGAACACCACTGGTCACAGATCTTCAGTTAGAAAAACAGCCTTTCACCTGTCTGTCTATGACCAAGCCAGTTATATATCCATGTTACCACATTATCATGGATCCTGTGTGACTTCACCTTTTGTGTCAGCCTGCCATGAGGGCCCCTGTCAAAGGCCATGTAGAAAATAACTATTGCCCTGCCCCCATCAATTATTTTTGTCACGTTCTCAAAAAACTCAATCAAATTTGTGAGACATGACCTTTCCTGCACAAAACCATTTTGCCTACTGCTAATAAGTCCACATTTTTCCAAATGAGAATTTATCCTGTCCCTAAGTATCTTCTGCAATAATTTCCCAACCACTGGTGTTAGGCTCAAGGGCCGATTATCCCTATTTCTTAAGCAATAGAATATAGGCTATTCTCCAGTCCTCTGAGACCTCTCCTGTGAGTAAAGAGGATATAAAGATTTCATCCAAAGCCCCAGCAATTTCCTCCTTTTTCATATTGACATGCCCTAGAATATCAACATGCACCTCTCTGGACTCACCATTAACAATGTCCTTCTCCGTTGTGAATACCAATGCAAAATATTTATTAAGGACCTCACCCACTTCCTCCAGCTCCACATATAAATTCCCTCCTTGTCCTTGAGAGATCTTACCCTTTCCCCAGCTACCGCCTTGCTCCTTTTGTATGTATAACTTGCCTTGGGATTTTTCTTAATCTTGTTTGCCCAAGACATTTCATGAACTTTTTAGCTCTCCTAGCTCCTTTTTGATGTACATACTGCTTTCTTTATATTTTACAAGGGCAATCTTGTCCCAAAAATCTACCAATACTTGTGCAGTCATCCACTGAGAATTAGGCAACATAGGAACATGTGTAGACCATTCAGCCACTCGAATCTGTTCTGCTAGTGGGCACCCTTCGATGGAGAGATGCTTGACCTCCACATCATGTTCCTCTGTAACAGTGAGGCTGGGATTAGAAATAACGATGGACCCTAGATCTTGCCTCTTCATGTCACTATATATTAATAATTAAGGATAAAGAAAGCTTTCTTTCAGAACCCAAAACATTTCACCTTGTGTGTACTGAAATTTTGCAAAATAAGATGAACTACAGTCATCTCGTGAATCTGCTAACATGACAAAAAAAAGTCCCATGGTCCCAACTGTCACAATATTCAATCAATCTTGACAGTACGAAATGGTTATTCGAGTGAACCACGCTGTCATTATATGCTGAACATCAGAGATTGCTAAACTCATGATAACCATTTCCCTCACACCATTAATTCTTCTTTAAACATTAAAATGTGAAACTTATTTTGAATGCAAAAGTTTTATCCAATTCAAATAGAGGGGCTATTTTTTATGTCATATAGAGATCATACTGAAAATTCTGAGGATGTTGCCTGATTATTAATGGGTATCACGGTGGCACAGTGGTTAGCACTGCTGTTTCCATAGCACCACAGGTCTGGGTTCAATTCCTGGCTTGGGTCACTATCTGTGTGGAGTTTGCACGTTCTTCCTGTGTCTGTGTAGATTTCCTCTGGGTGCTCCACAGTCTGAAAGATGGACTGGTTAGGTGCATTGACCCAAACCGGAGTGTAGCAATTCAGGGAATTTCACAGTAACTTCATTGCAATGTTAATGTAAGCCTTACTTGTGACTAATAAACTTTGACTTTGATTGGAATTTGTTGGGCTGGATTTTCAAAATGCCTTTGGGGTTGGGACCCATACGGATATCATTTCAAAATCATAGAGGTTGTCTCTGGATCCTCATGCCTTCAGGACACAGTATGGAATTCTGAAAGGGCCAGCGTGGGGGTGGAGGGAGGTGGAAGATTGGGCAAACACTCTCATCAATTATTGAGTCATGAGGTTCCTTAAGGAACTTGTTAATGGATCTGTCCAATAGAGAATGTAATTTTTCATCTTTAATTTGGTGAACCTGAACTATCTCGTATATATCAAGTGGCTCTTTAGAATATAGAATTCCTATTTTGCAGACGAAGGCCATATGCCCAATCAGGTCTGCACTAACTCTCCAACAAAACATTCCACCAGGTCCTATCCCCATAATCCCACATATATATCCCCATAATCCCCCTAATCTACGTATTTTGGGTCATTAATGGACAATTTCGCATGATCAATCCATCTAACCTACACAACTATGAACTGTGGAGAAAATTGGAGCACCTGGTGAGAACCAGGAAGACTTGGGAAGAATATACAGACTCCACACAGAAACTCACCCAAGGCCAGCTAATCACGATGCCTTTAGCTGTTGATTCATCGAAGGAACATTGAAAAGTTCATCTAACTTCGTCGAAAACTGAATTCTGATGGGCCAATTAAATCTGAGCTGTACTTTTTCTGTGTTTGTGTGGCTACTTTCCTCTGTGCCTCTGATGAGATATCTGATGTATTGGGAATGAGTGGCAGGCTGCTGTCTGCCTATGCTGCTGGTGTCAGGCAGGCAGCTCCTGCCTTCTGAAGGTATTATTAAATAGATGCTGCATAATGAAGGCATTTACATTTAAAAATAGGATCACAAGAGGGATGTTGTTGAGATTTAAGTGCCAGAATTCTCCTACCCTGTCCGCCACTGGAATTCTAAATTGCTCCTTACTGTCCAAAGATGTGTGGGTCAGCAGGGATTGGCCATGAAAACTGAATTCTGATGGGCCAATCCTTCGATGGATCAGCAGCTAAAGGCACTGCTGCCAGGGGATTGGCGGGGGACAGGACTTCTGTTGAAGTGAGGTGGGAATCTCCAGTTTTCAGGCAATCACAGCCTGAGAATTCCACCCGGGGTTGGATCCCAGAATTCATTCAGGTGTCAGATTCTTGGCCCTGCTTTGAAAATCTAGTCCAGATTGCGTAGTTAATAATTGTGATCATCTATTGTCTTCAAACAATTTAATTGTAAGCACTCTAAATTTCTGCTGCATTGCTTTGCAATAAGTAATCTGACAACCCCAGGTTTAAATCCAACCGATTTATTTGATAGTAAACTCGCAAGCTTTTGACTCTGCGGCCTTTGTCAGGCGAAGGCCATAGAGTCGAAAGCTTGCGAGTTTACTATCAAATAAATTGGTTGGATTTAAACCTGGTGTTGTCAGACTACTTACTGTGTTTACCCCAGTCCAACACCAGCATCTCTACATCATTGCTTTGCAATCTCAGGGATGATTAGAACCATAGAATCCCCACTGTGTAGAAGAAGGCCATTCAGCCCATCAAGTCTGCCCAACTCTCTGAAAGAGTATCTTACCTAGGCCCAGTCCCTATCCCAATAATCTTGTGCATTTACTACAGCCAGTTCCCTCTAACCTACACATCTTTGGATACTAAACAGCAATTTAGAATGGCCAATCCACTGAACCTGCACATCTTCGGACTGTGGGAGGAAACCAGAGCACCTGGAGGAAACATTTGCAGACACAGGAAGAATGAGAAAACTCCACACAGGCAGTGAGCCACGTCTGGAACTGAACCCTCGTTCCTGACGTTGTGAGGCAGGTGTGCTTGAAGAGCAAATGGTAGATTGGGGAGCTGATGGAAGAATTGGAAAGTGAGTTTTCTTGAATAGCTCTCTTGTATCTTCTACTACCAGGAGGAGCTTTGACAGGGACTATTTGACTATGCTGATAATCCTCAACTTAATAGCATTTTGAGAAAGAAGAGACCCTTGGTCGACCTGGTCTCCCCCACTACCCCCATCAGTTTCCTTTCTGCAATTCTAGATTTGAAAGGCCAGAATGACAGGAGTTCAGCTGATTCACAATTAAATCTGCTGCAACGGCCAATCTGCTATGCATTTCAGAAAAGTGCGTCCAAAATTGCTTATTGTGTTGCTCTGGTCCTCAAACACTTTGTCCAACCAAACTTTTCAAATCAAATTTCTCCATACAAGTTTAAAGATTTTTGACACACAGGAAGTTCACAGGGTAGGCATCATTGCCTCTTACCCAACCTTCTAAGTTCTGTCTTCTCCATGCATTCGTTCCAATAACTTCACCTCTTTCCTATAATGCAGAAACTTAAAGTGAACATTCTCCAGGCATGGCCTCATCAGGAACAGATAACAATTCAAAATAGTCTCCCATGGCTTATAAGTCACAGCCATAGCCATACATGCCAATAGTTTATTTATTTGCTTTACCACATGCAATATTTTTAATCACTCCCAGATCTCTTTTGTTCTGCATCTCTAGTGCTTTATCTTTTAATATGTTATCCACATTCTTAATTCTTCTCCTTCATTTCATGGCTTTGCAATTTTCCATTTCTGTGTGTTGACTCTATCTATCTGCTGTTACTAAGTTCAATGACCTTGCCTGCATGGATTCCATTCGATTATCACATGCTATCAGGCCAAGAGTACTCAATTTGACATTATCTACAAACTTGGATATCTTAAAAAATATTCCATCCTCCAATCATTTACAAACATTTTAAACAGTGAATCCAATGTGAAAGCCATGTGAGACTCTCGAGTCACTACTATTCATTCTGATTACTTTTGAGACAGATATAGCATTACAAAGAACAAAGAACAAAACAGCAGGGGAAACAGGCCCTTCAGCCCAACGAGCCTGCGCCGCCACCCCGATGTTCCCACCTCTACCCGCGATCTCTGTCTATGTTTATAGATCTATGGATTAAAAACCAAATTTGAGACAATTTAGGGAGAATTTGTTTTGCCAATTAGCCTAAGAGCACATCTTTGGGATATGGGAGGAAACCGGAGCACCTGGAGAAAACCCATTCAAGCACGGGGAGAATGCGCAAATTCCCACAGACACAGGCCCAAATCCATGTATCTGCACAGCACAGCGATAGTCACTGAGCTGTCATGTTGCCCATCAAATGGAGCAGGTCAAGCGTACACTAACGACGTGAAGCACTAGGATACTCTCAAAAAAAATCCAAGAGCAGCCCTCTCATGACCCATTGCATGTATGCCCCTTGTTAGACAACAAGGTGGACCAAAGCACCTATAGGATAAAAAAAATACATCAATATCTTCATCTATTTACACACTTCCCAGGGATTCCCAAGGCTCATGATCCCTATTTTAAATCAGTTTTCTATACCCCTCCATTCCCATTCTGTTCATGTGCCTATCTAAGTATTTCTTAAATAACTCCAGAGTGACTGCCTCTACCACTTGGCAGTGCATTCCGTACTCCCACCACCCTCTGTGTGAAAAAACTCCCTCTAGCATCCAAATTATACCTTACCCCCTCACCCTAAGCCCGTGACCCCTCATGCTGTTCGAGTCCATCCTAGGAAAAAGCTTAACCCTGTTTATTCTATCTATACCCCTCATAATCTTGTACACTTCTATTAAATCTCCTCTAAGTCTACGTCTTTCTAAGGAAAACAGTCCCAATTTGTCTAACCTCTCCTCGTAACTCAGACCTTCCATACCAGGCAGCATCCCGGTAAACCTCCTCTGCACTCTCTCCAGAGTCTCCACGTCCTTCCAGTAGTAAGGCGACCAGAACTGGACGCAGTATTCCAAATAAGGTCTAACCAACGTTTTATACAACTGCAACATTAAAGGCAAGCTCTTGTACTCTATACCCCTTTCTATAAAGGCTAGCATACTATATGCTTTCTTTACAACCTTCTCCATCTGCTCTGCCACCTTCAGAAACTTGTGCACTGCACCCCCAGGTCCCTCTGCATTTCTATACTCTTAATAGGTCTACCCTTTGTCATATACCTTCCCCCTACATTCTTTCTCCCGAAATGCATCAATTCGCATTTATCAGGATTGAATTCCATCTGCCATCTATCTGCCCAAGCTACCAGCCTATCTATGTCCTGCTGCCTCGCCTGACAATGCTCCTCACTATCTGCAAGTCCAGCCATCTTTGTATCGTCTGTAAACTTGCTGATCACTCCACTTACTCCCTCTTCCAAGTCATTTATATATATTACAAATAGAAGAGGTCCCAGTACCTGCAGCACACCACTAGTGACTGACCTCCAGCTAGAAAAACACCCTTCCACTATTACTCTCTGTCTCCTATTACCAAGCCAGTTACTTATCCATCTAGCTACCTGTCCTTGAGGCTTGACCTTCTCCACTAACCTCCCATGAGGGACTTTGTCAAATGCCTTACTAAAATCCATATAGATGACATCAATGGCTCGCCCTTCGTCCATCGTTTTCGTCACCTCCTCAAAAAATCTACCAGATTTGTAAGGCACGACCTCCCCTTAACAAATCCATGCTGCGTATTCCTAATCAGATCACAACACTCTAAGTGCCTATACATCCTATCTCTAAGAATCCCCTCCAACAGCTTCCCTACCACTGATGTAGTCTTAACAGAGTTGTAGACCCATAAAGATTTATAGTATGGAAACAGATCATTTGGCCCAACTTGTCCATGCCATCCTTTTTTTACCATTAAGCTAGTCCCAATTATCTGCATTTGTCCCATATCCGTCTATACACATCGTACCCATGTAACTGTCTAAATGCTTTTTAAAAGACAAAATTGTACCCAGCTCTATTACTACCTCTGGCAACTGGTTTCAGACACTCATGGCCATCTGTATGAAAAAATTGCCCTTCTAGACCCGTTTGTATCTCTCCCCTTTCACCTTAAACCTATACTCTCTAGTTTTAGACTCCTCTAACTTTGGGAAATGATGTTGACTATCTAACTGATCTATGCCTCTCATTATTTTATAGACCTCTATAAGATAATTCCTAAACCTCCTACGCTCCAGAGAAAAATGTCCCAGTCTATCCAGCCTCTCCTTATAACTCAAACTATCAAGATCCAGTGGCATCCTAGTAAATCTTTTCTGCAGTCTTACTAGTTTAACAATACCCTTTCTATAATAGAATGACCAGAACTGAACACAATATTCCAAGTGTGGCCATACTAATGTCTTAGACAACTTCAAGCAGAAGTCCCAACTCTTGTATTCAATGTCCTGACTAATTCTAATATCTCTGACAGGGCCCAACGTAACTGACTTCGTATACAATATTAATTCTAAATACTATTCACTTAGTCTGGAGTCCAAACGGCGCGCACACTAAAGTGAAAAGGTGTGTATTCAAAGGGTAATATAAAAATAGTTTACAAAGTGATCAGATATTGTCATTACGTATATAAGTCACTCCCAGGTGTCCATTATTCTATATCACAGAATCTCTACAGTACAGAAGAAGACCATTCAGCCCATTGAACCTGCACTGACAACAGTCCCACCCAAGCCCTATCCCCACAAGCACACGTATTTACCTTGCTAATTCCTCTGACATTAAGAGTTAACTTAGCATGTCCAATCCACCTAACCCGCACATCTTTGGACTGAGAGGAAACTGGAGCAAACCCATGCAGACATGGGAGAAGGTGCAAACTCTATATAGTCACCCAAAGCTATAATTGAACCCAGGTCCCTGACACTGTAAGGCAACAGTGCTAACCACTGTGTCATCATGTGTCCTTTCTCTGACTAAGATCTCGCTCAGTTTCACATTCCAAAGCATTATCTCAGCTCCCACATATCACTTCACATTTCTTTACTGCCGTCTTTCGCTTTTCTCAGTAAATTTCATGTGACCTCCCTGCCCCACACTCAACCCCCTGGCCCCATCCCTATTCTCCTGACTCATGTTTAACTACAGTTCCATGGTCAATAGTCACTGCTTTCCCATGAAGTCATTATGTATTGTCAGCATTGACAGTGGTGTTATTTGATGCTCTATTCATGAGGGAATCTTCAGCCTTTAATGGCAGCAGGGGTCATTGGATGGATCACAGGGCCAGCCTTGAATGACTTTGTTTCTCTTCTGTAAATATGAATAGAATTGAGGTCAACAACAGAGCGCCTGAATATTGTTGCAGTTAGGATTGGCTAACACAGCATAAAGTGGGAATTGAATTTGCGTCCCTCCTGCCTACAGAATAAGCTTACAAACAATGAGGAGAGGTTTGAAACAATAATGCTGGAAAATATCAGCAGGTTTGACAGCATCTGTGAAAATAGAGAATAGAGCCAATGTTTCGAGTCTGGATGACCCTTCATCAAAGGGAAGGGAAGTGTTAGGTCTAGTGAAGGGTCATCCAGACTTGAAATATTGGCTCTATTCTCTCTCTCCACAGATGCTGCCAGGCCTGCTGACATTTTCCAGCATTTTCCGTTTTGTTGTCATTGGCACTCCATTTTGGCAAGGGTGAATGGCTATATTGCAAATGGATAGCCGACATAGACACTGGATTTAGACATCAGGATATCTCAATGCATTAGGAATGAGTTGCCTGTTGATAAATGTTATAGGGAGTCAGTTATAATTCCTGAAAAGATTTAAGGAAAGGTCTTTTGTGCTGATAGAGCATACTGCCTTATGGAAACAGAAATCCACTAAATGAACTGAGCAATTTATTCTTTTACAGGCTGTTTGATCTATTCTACTCAAATCTTTCCATAGATTCCATACCTCTCTAGCAACAGTCTTTGGATATATAAAGTACAAATCAAATTGTAGATTTTATTAGTTTAAGATTACTTGCAAGTGCATTTTCCGGCCTGAGCCAGCTAGTCTGGATGTCATGATCAGATTCCCATTGGACGTCACTTGGGTGCCAGAGTAACACGATAAAAGCACAATATTGCAGATGCTGGAATCTGAAACAAAAACAGAAAATGCTCCACTCTGAAGAAGGGTCATACTGAATTGAAATGTTGGCTCTATTCTCTTGCCACAGGATGCTGTCAGATCTGATGAGATTCTCAGCATTTGAAATTTGTTTCAGATTCCAGCATCCGCAGTATTTTGCTTTTATTATTATAAATCAGGGTTTCGTGGCAATATTCTTTGTTTCTCTCCACAGAGAACAAGACGAAACAGAGAGAATATGTGTGTACGCATGTGTGTGTGTGTGCATGTACTCACACAGATAGTCAGGGGCATGACCAACTATAATTGTGGGATGATCCGCTATTAAAAATTATAAACATTCACAGATGTCTTTTTTTCACAGAAGATTGTGTGATCTGCAACCACTTTTCAAACCTAAAACAAGGCAGAAAAATAGAAGGAAGACAGAGGAAAATAAAACAAGGAGAAAAGGAAAGAAGTGAAAGAATATAGCAATGACCACAGGACATCCTCTATGCCCATAGGACAGATTCAGCATACACTGTGTGTTTTGAACGGCTAAAATATATTACAGCGAATGATTTGTCAAATGTTGACAGTTTTGTTTTAGAATATTTGATGTGTTGCCATAAGGTTCTGAAAGGGAAGGGAGAAATAGAACTGGAGGCAAGAGTAGAGGAAGGATCTGCTCTGGTCACCATTACAGGATTGCCATTAGAAACACAGGGCACGCTGTGGCAATACTCTGCAGCTAACAGTGTCTCAAACATGAAGAGTGTCCAGTACCCAAGGCAATATTTCATCTCCCATCATATTTAAGCTTAAAAGCAGACAGCTATTTAGCAGCATTGATAAAATGGTAAACTGTCTAACTACATTTTCAAAATACATCTTAATTAACAACTCTTGTGATGTGACTGGTTCTTAGCAATGTGTTGTAACAATGTAATAGTGTAAGATTGTTAGTAACTAATCAATTATTATTGATTATATTGATTCCATAGTCATTGTTAAGGATTTAGAATATTGATTGACCACATAATTCACGTAATCTTTTATATTGTTTTTTAAACTTTGAGGCGAGCTCATATGAATTGGCAGTGATGGTTGTGTAATTTTTTTCCTCCTGAAATTTCTCCTTAAATTCCTGCTGAGGATGGTAATCAAAGATGGGTCATTGTCCCACGAGCTATGCTGATTTACAACACTAGGTTAAAGTCCGACAATTCCAACCTGTTGGACTTTAATCTGGTGTTGTGAGACTTCTTATTATGCTTACACCAGTCCCATACCAGCATCTCTACACAATGCTGGCTTGTCATTGCCTTGGCTAGATACTTATTCTTCACTTGTGAACCCGCAATGGGCCCCTTTACGACTGCACCAGATCCTAATCCCAATTCATAGAATCTTTATAATGCAGAAAGAGACCACTGATTCTGCACTGACTCCGAAAGATCATCTTCCCTAGCACTCTCCTCCCCATCCACCCCTCCCCTCCACATCCCCATAACTCTGTGCATTTACTATGTCCACTCCACCTAACCTGCACATTTTTTGACTGTAGGAGGAAACTGGAGCACTCAGAGAAAACCAATGTAAGCACAGAGAGAATGTGCAGACAATTATTCAGGGTCTGAATTGAATGTGGGTCCCGGGCATTGTGAGGCAAGAGTGCTACCCACCGTATCGCTATGCTGTCCAACATCAAAAAATTTCTAGCAAAGTTTGCTAAATTACAATTAAAGATCCATTCACAATTTTTAAAACGTTCTTTCACAGGATGTGGGAGTCACTGATTAGGCCAGCATTTATTGCCCATCCCTAATTGCTCTTGGGTAGGTGATAGTGAGCTGCAATCTTGAATCACTGCAGTCTCTATGATACACTCACACTGCTGGTAAGGAGGGAGTTCCAGTATTTTGACCCAGTGACAGTGAACAAGCCCAATTATATTTCCAAGTCAGGAATGATGTGTGGCCTGGTTGGGAACTTCTTATGGTGGTGCATTCATTGCAGTATCATTGCAGACTGATATTTTCCTCACTCTAATGTGGAGGTCAATGGGGAAATTTGTAAGGCTGCCAGTGCCAGTCAACTGATTTTGCTCCTTAATTCAGCTCAGAGATTGAATCGATGACATGACTGGTGCTGGGGGGAGGGGGGGATGGGGCTGGAATCACTCCAGAAATTCTTCTCCCGTGTCGATTTTTCAATGTCAATAACCAAGCATTTTTTAAAAGTAAGAATTTCATTCCACTTACAAATCTTTCTAAGCACTCATCCTTATACAGCTCAAGGTTAGATCCGTCTGAGCTATTCTGTCTCACATGCTGGCCTGTGGCCAGGACGATGGGAGAATCTTACAGCACAACTCTCCAAAACCATTGTTAATGTTGATCTATGATTGGCAGAATGCGAGAATGTGGAGTTGACTATTGCTCCCTCCCCCTCACTCAATCCTGTGAAAAATATCTAATTTTTGTACCTTTGTTTTATGCAGATGAGCCTAATTAAAAGTCAAAACAATTTATAACAAGTGTGGGAATGGGAGTGCTCCTTGCTTTATTTCACAGGGGCTGGTCAGGTCAATTTCCTTCTTTATCTGTGTGTTTTGATTGCTATTCCTGTGCTAGCTGCAGCCAAAGGAGTTACTGCCTGGCCTGGTCTCTGGGTGCGACAATGGACAGTGTAGTTGTCTAACAGCATATAGAACATAGAACAATACAGCACAGAACAGGCCCTTCGGCCTTCGATGTTGTGCCGACCAAAATAAAAAGCAATGCCCCTCCTAACTAAACCATTCCCTTCTCATCCATATACTTATCAACTAACCTCTTAAACGCCACCAAACTTGGCGCATCTACAACAGCTGCAGGCAGGGCATTCCACTCCCTAATCACTCTTTGAGTAAAGAACCTACCTCTGATATCCGTCCTATAACTCATATGCTAGTGGTGACCCAGCTTTCAGTTTCCTGTTCCATTATTTTCCTTTTCTTGGGGCTGGGGGACATGACGTTCCTGCTCAACAAAGCAGACTAGGAACTGAACAAAATATCTCTAGAAGCTACATCCTGTCCCGGCTCCATGCCACCAAGGATGTGTGTGCCAAAATTCAGTAACCTCTAACAAACAGCTATTTTAACCTAGACTTTGTTTATTTGCAACCTTTGAAATGCTGATCTGATACAAGGATAACATGTCTTGGTATTCGTATAGTTAACAGGATTTAACACTTTCAAAATTCTTTAATTATAAGTGGATATAATTTAGGAATATTCAAAATTGTGCCTCCCCCATGTTTGTTTTACGGGATCTAAATTGTGTGTTGTTGGTTTTGCTTGTTCATCTATTTCAGAGCAGGGACTGAGATGATGGAACAATCACATACATCTTTCTCTCATTACAGTTTCTCTCATGATTTGCACATTTCTGCCTCAATCTGTTCAATTTTATAACCACTGGAAAAAATCTGACGATTGCATTCTAAGAACATGGGGCTTTGTATTGTGGTCTGGTAAGTTCTGCCTCTATGATTTGCACTTTGATTTATTATTGTCACGTGAATTAGGATACAGTGAAAAGTATTGTTTCTTGCACGCTATACAATTCATAGAGTACAATGGAAAGAAGGAAAGGAGGCGGGTGCAGAATAAAGTTATTTTGCTTCATAAGAAATGAGATATTACAAAAGAAAACAGTGTGCTCTTGCTCATATGGACAAGAACATTATTGCTTTTCCAAGATGAAACATTTTATTCTTTCTTTAAACTGTGATTGTGATTTACATTTTATCAAGAAAGTGAAAGAACTTATGTTCATAGAATGCTTTTCAAGTCCTCAATGTTACAGAAGTGCCAATGAAGTGATTCTGAAGTCATCATTGGAATGCAGGAAGCATGGCAGCCAAACTGTCCACAGCAAATCCCACAAACAGCAATGTGCAAATGACAAAATAAGCTGTTTATAAGAACAGAAAGAAAATGCTGGAACTACTCAACACGTTTGGCAGCAATGTAAAGAGAGGGACAGCAGGTAGTGTTTTCTGATCGTGCATGCCCCAAGATTGGAAAATCCCATTTGGAGGTCAATGGACCTTTAAATGGTCCGCCAAATTTTCTGTCCCGCCTGCTACAATTCCCCCAGCAGGTGAGATAGGAAATTTTCACCAAGAGTTAATATTTCAGACTAGTGATTCTTTATCAGAACTGGAAAATATTACAGATGTAAAAGATTGCAAATGAGTACAAGGCAAAGCTAATGTTAATTTATTATTCACAAGTAAGGCTTACATTAACACTGTAATGAAGTTGCTGTGTAATTTCCCTAATCGCCACAGTCCGGCATCTGTTCAGTCAATGCACCTAATCAGGGTGTTCTTTCAGACTGTGAGGAAACCCACACAAACTCCACACAGTGACCCAAGTTGGGAATTAAATCTGGGTACCTAGTACTGTGAGGCAGAAGTGCTAACCAGTGTGCTACTGTAGCAAGGAGAAGGGAAGGAAATAAGAAGGAAAAGCCTGTGATAGGTGGAAATAAATTAATAAACAGCATAAGCATTAGCAAATGAGGGAAGTGTTGTGATCTGAAATTGTTGAATTCAATGTTAGGTTAAGATTGCAGATTGCCTAATCATAAGTTGATCTCTTCTACAAAATAGGTTTTAGGTCATTAACATGCACCTAAGAGGGAAAATTGAACATCTCATCCAAATGATGACATCTCCAACGGTGTAGCACTCTCTCAGTACTTCAATGGTGTGTTAGCCTAGATTCCAATAAACCCGCTGGATATGGCTAACTGTCAGCATTTGCTTTGTGTGAGAGGCACTGTGTTAAATTACCAACATCAAACAGAATATCGTACTTTGGATTTACGGAAATTGATATCAATGTGAGAACACTGACATTCATGGCTAACCAAAATACAAAATCTTTTGACCAAGGTGCAAGTGCTTTCACTGAGTCATGGATGACAATGTGGTACGGTGGTTAGTACTGCTGGCTCACGGTGCCAAGGACCCGATTCAAATCCAATCTCGGGTGACTGTATGAAGTTTGCACGTCCTATCCATGTCTGTATGGGTTTCCTCTAGATGCTCCAGGTTCCTCCCATACTCCAAAGATTTGCAGGTTAGATTGATTGGCCATGCTAGTTTTCCCCTTAGTATGAGGGGATTAGCAGGGGAAATGCATGGGATTGTGGGGATAGGGCCCAGGAAATTTGCTTGGCCACCATGTTTCCTAGGTGTAGTGGTTAGCACTGCTGCCCCACAGTGCCAGGGGACCAGGTTCAATTCCCAACTTGGGTCACTGTCTGTATGGAGACTGCACATTCTCCTCATGTCAGTATGGGTTTCCTCCGGGTGGTTTGGTTTTCTCTCACAGTCAGAAAGACTAGTTGATGCATTAGCTATGCTGAATTCTCTCTCAGTGTACTCAAACAGTTGCCAGAGTGTGGCGACCAGGGAATTTTCATAGTAACTTCATTGCAGTGTTAATGTAAGCCTACTTGTGACACTAATAAATAAACTTTAACTTTATCTGTGTGGAGTTTTCATGGTCTCCCCATGTCTTCCTGGGTTTCTTCTGGGTGCTCCCGTTTCCTTCCACAGTTCAAAGATGTCAGGTTAGGTTGTACTGGCTATGTTAAATTGCCACTTAGCATTGGGGGTTAACAGTGTAAATACATTGGGTCCTGGGTGGCACTGTTATCAGAGCAGGCTCGATGGGCCAAGTGGCCTCTTTCTGCACTGTAGGTATTCTATGACACAATCCCATCGATGCAATAAATACTGAACGTAGTCAATATAAAAAATATCACAATGCGGGAATTAGTCATATTTGTAAAGCATATGCTACCCATTGCTAGTGAATGCTTTTTCAGTTTCATTATCAGTCACCGACACCCAGGAGCGATTACAGCAGAAGATTTTCCAGTTGAATATCGTATTAACCTCTCGATTAGATTTTATGGGTGGTTTCATTCTCTTTTAGTTTAAGGTCATCATCTAACATGGACAATTTTCATTAATATATAAGGCAGTGCCTGTCAGCTTCTTTGATGGGCAGTGACATTTCCACTGAAGCTTTAATTGTACCTTCATTACTACAAATGCAGCAAAAATGTATTTGCAATGAACCATCAGTAATGTTCTAGTCAGTCACATTTTGTAAATGCCTGAAAAACTATTTCATTTGCCTTTTATTTCATACAGTGTCAAACCTTTGAATTTGCAACTATTCTCTGCAATAAACCCGCTGGATATGGCTAACTGTCAGCATTTGCTTTGTGTGAGAGGCACTGTGTTAAATTACCAACATCAAACAGAATATCGTACTTTGGATTTATGGAAATTGATATCAATGTGAGAACACTGACATTCATGACCAAACAAAATACAAGTAAGTAATTTTTGCTTTCTGTGCCTTTCAGACTAAGTTAATTGCTTTTGTTGGGAGAAAAATGTCTGCCATTAATAATATTTCCTTCATTGCCTATACTGACAACAAATATTGACATCTTAAATAAAAAATGTGTTTAGTCTGACCTATACTTAAATCATTTGGCAGTTGTAAGGAATTCTGAATAGAGAATACAGCTAATTCATCAGATTTCACAGCGCGTCAACATTTCTGCCTAGGACGCATGTACCTGAGCCACTGAAAAGATGACAGCTCTGTCATTCCTAAGAGGCAAGTACTTGACAATTCACCATGGGAAAGAGGCAAATTTGCAACCCAGTGTTTTTTGTTCCTGTAAAAAAATTTAAACATTTCGATAAAATGCAATCTCACTTGAAATAGTTCGAGTTTTCCCCTTCCCAAGAGGAGGAGGAAGAACAATGTTGACTTAGGTTTTAATGAAAGTAATAGATCAAATAAAATGAACATTAATCTATATACCAATGCTGGCTCTTAGGAGGAGAGCAATGAAATCTCTGACACTGCAGAGGTGAATGAATTGAACCCAGTCTAGCTGGCAGACAGGGTAATTATGATCACATTTGAAAACTTCCTGCTCTTCCTGTCATTTTAACCACAATTGGTTTTTAGTTGGTTGGCTCAAGAATACTTGCAGAGTTCCATGCATTTTAAACTCAATGGTTTGGTAGTTCTGCTCGGCACCTGACTCTCTAGCTTAAACCCAAGGGCTGGTTACAGAGGACCTTTGAAGCACAATTTAACAGACCATTCAGGTGTAGTCACTTAGATTAATCAGCTCTCATGGGGCAGCATGGTGATAAGCATTGCTGCCTCATAGTGCCAGGGACCCAGGTTTAATTCCAGCCTTGGGTCACCATCTGTGTGTTGTTTTCACATTCTCTGTGTTTGTGTGGGTTTTCTCCAGGTGCTCCGGTTTCCTCCCATAATCCAAAGATGTGCAGGTTAGGCTGATTGGCTATGCTAAATTGATCTTAGTGTCAGGAGGATTAGCAGGGTATATACATAGGGTTATGAGCCGGATGGGATTGTGGTCGGTGCAGACTCAATGGGTTGAATGGCCTTTTTCTGCACTGCATGATCTCCCAACATTTCAGTCTTCCAGAAAAATTAGTAGATGGTTGCAGGGACGTCCCTTTGCTGTAGAAAAATATTTCTAAGCACCTCATTGAAGGGTGAGCAAAAGAATGGATCTTGACCCAAATAAGTGAATAGGAGTAGAGGCCAAACCATTTGCCAAATAGATTAGCTTTAATCAGGGTCTTAAATTAACAAAGGGAAATAGGAACACACATAATTAGGGAGAATGATTTCAGTGTGATGAGGGTGGTGGAGTCTGGACAACTGAAAGTTTGACTGCCAAAGTTCAGGCGAATGTACAAGTAGTCAGAGTTATAGGAACTGAAGCTTCAAAAATGGGTATTGAGCCGCAGGGAGAATACAAAGATAAAGAGGGGGTGGATGAGGCATTGGAGGAAGCTGTGTCAAAGGTTAAAAAGGCATGAAGCACCATTGCTACAGTCAGGGGGAATGTGATTTGTGACTTCTACAGGAAGTCTCTACAAGATATGAAATGCTGTGTGTTATGACCATTATTGGAGTGAAAAATAAATTCCCTTCTTTCCACTCCTGAGGTTGGTTATAACAGAGTCTGAATTTCCAAAAGTTGTGATTTTTTTTCTCCAATTCAGTACACAGCTGACCACAATAAAATGACAAGAAATATGCCAGCCAGATATTGAAGTAATAAAGAAGCTGGTTTTATTGTTAAAAACTCAGAGGCAAAACTATAAGATTTATTAAAAAGCTAAAAACTTGTTCAGAATCCAACAACACACACCCGCACTAACAAGCAAAACAGATCAAGTTACAGAATGCTGGACGTGGAACTTATCAGAGTTAAAGTCCATAAGAAAAATAAATATACTTTTTGTCATTCCTGTGGTGTTGTGGAAATTTCAAGGGTATTGCAGCCGATGCAAACTAGTTGTTTTTCTGCAGACAGTCTCTCTTAACTGTAATCCAAAGATGCTATGGGACTTGATTTTTTCTATGAAAATTCTCTATCACCGTGTGGTATTCAAAAATGTAACAGATAGGGTCCTGAACCTGAGAATAAAAAAGAACAAAGAACAAAACAGCACGGGAAACAGGCCCTTCGGCCCAACGAGCCCACGCTGTCACCCCGATGTTCCCACCTCTACCTGCCATCCCTGTCCATGTTTATAGATCTATGGATTAAAAACCAAATTTGAGACAATTTAGGAAGAATTTGTTTTGCCAATTAGCCTAAGAGCACATAGCAGGGAGAGGGAGATAAATTATGTTACTTTCTGCAGTATTCTTCAGGCTGTTACAGCAAAAACAATCTGCAGAAAGTAACAGACAAGCTTATAATCATAACTTTTCACACACGGGGCTTCGACCATGTTACAGCTAGCTATTTTCATACAATGAAGGGAAATCCATATTAACAATGGTGTTTTGGTCTCCCATTGTCAAAGCTACTAAGATACCATTAAAACTGATAGGATATCCTTAGCATTTTTTGCATTATGAGTTTTATTAGTCTTTCTTTGCTCTTGGCAGTTCCTAGAGTGGCCTATTATCCTTATGGTTTGTAGAGTTCAGACAATGTAGGTGTGAAGTCCATCAGGTGACCTGTCCGGCTTTGTACCTTCATTCACCACATTCAGGGCTTGACCAATTTGTAGATTGTGATTCCTGCGGCCATTTTAAAAGATAGTGGTCAGGATTTTCTGGCCTTGTCATGGTGCATCCCGCTATGGACAATTCAGTAGCCTAGTCAAAAGTCCCTTTATTTTTGGTGGAACTGGATGATTATGGCGTCAGGTGAGGCCGGAAAATCCTATCCCAGTCTCTTTCTTTTTCTTTGTCAAAAAACAATCCAAAGCATTATACCATCCATAAAACCACAAAATCCCTACAGTGCTGAAGGAAGCCTATCGGCCATTCATATCTTATCCAGGCTCTCTGTCCCCTCCAGCCCATACCTGCAACCCCGCACACTTAACATGGTTAATACACCTTACCTTCACATCGTAGGACACTAAGAGGTAATTTAACATGGCCAATCCACCTAATCTACATATCTTTAGACTGTGGAAGGAAACCTAAGCACTGGAAGAAACCCATGCAGACATGGGGAGAATGTGCCAACTCCGCACAGTCATCCATTGAACCACTGAAACTAACATAGGTATTCCACATTGTACATGACACAGCCATGTGACATATTTCATTTCTTCAGTAAATAATTTGGAACACAAACAGCAAACAGCAAGGAAATTCTAACAAGTTTGAAGTATACCAGACTTAAATCCAAAGGTAGAAAAAAAACTTAATGATTGGACATTACTAGAAGGGACTACATCAAAAATGAAACTTGAATCTTTGGGATCAAGCAGAGGGGAAAAAACTGTGGGAATATTTCCCGGCCAATCAAAAGTTAAGCTTACATCATATACATTAGGAATACAAGAAAAATATCATTTGATCACTTGTAAAGATATCACTCGTCAAACATTACAAAGTTTCAACTTAATGCTGTGAAATCGTTAGGTAGGGAAAAGATATGCAAGTGATTACCCAAAATATTGGAAAAACTCAGCAGGTCTGACAGCGTTTGTGGAGAGACAAAGAGTTAATGTTTCAGATCTGTGGCCTTTCATCAGAACTCTGACCTGAAACAATAAATAATTTTCTCTCCTTAGATGCTGCCAGAGCTGAGTATTTCCAGCATTGTCTGTTTTCATTCCAGATTTCCAGCTGTATTTTGCAAGTGGCGAAATGCTAATAATTCTAAATGTCTGTTTAATCTATTTCCATCAAATGTCGAAAGCATCTTGTTTGGAGAATCTGCAATTTCTGAGATGGTTTTAAGAAAGTCCAATTGTTCAAGGCTATGTTCAAAGATGAAGACATTTGTAATGATGCATTAGGATTTTCACAACATTTAGATGTTAGATACTGAATACGATGTCTCCGTTATGGGAAGGAAACTGCAAGGTTTGACCAGTGTTTGCCATATTTCTTGGCTGTTTGATGATAATCACTGATTAGCATTACATTTAACAAGCAATATTTTGCCTAAAGAAAACAGACTTTGATATTTAATCTCTGCCTCAATCACAGTGCCAATAAAGAACAAACATGAACTAATTACAATGGTTCTTGCAGTCAGAATCCATGTTAATATCAGAACGAATATCATCCCCTGCCCCCCACCCCCACAATCACTTACAATATGTCAGATACAAAAACAAAATGACCCAATCACCTTAATCCAATGTTAAATACAACAAAATAGTAAGTAGAACAATGAAATTTGTTTACAGCTTCTAACCCATGCTACAAACAGGGACATTCTGTGAAGTTATCTGATTGGATTCAATGATTTAGATTAAAATCACATCCAACAGGCTCTGTCATGTATTGCTGAGACATTAATGTACACTAGTTCAGATGCGAATCAGGTTTCTAAGTTATTGATCTAAATTCCAAATGTCACCAAGAAAATGCAGTGTGATTTTATTTTATACAGTAGCTGAATAACAAAGCAGTCTTGTAGTGCCAAACATGGGGCAGGTCTATTAGAACATCGACTGCTCTTTCTTGAAAGAAAATGACTTCCTGCACATCTCCATTGGAATGAGATGTTGTTATCTTCTTTCCCCTTCCAATTCACTCCACAACTTTTACTGTAATAATGTGCACCCCCGGCCCACCTTCCATTAGTCTAAGGATGTATGGGTTAGGTTGATTGGTTATACTAAAAAGTTGTCCCTTAGAATCCTGAGATGCGTAGGTTGGAGGGATTAACGGGTAAACGTGTAAGGGTGTGGGGGGTGAGGCCTGGGTGGAATTGTGGTTGGTGCAGACTCGATGGGCCAAGTGGCCTCTTTCTGCTGTTGGGTTTCTACGATTAGCTTACTATTTTGATGTCATGGAGGAAGCAGAGCCATGCTGGAACAATAAGTTATGTTAAGACCTGATAACTTATTTCTGTTGGATGCTTTTGACAGAAGGCAAATTAAAGCCAGCCACTTTTTGTAACAAAAGAGTCGGCAATAAAAAATTATACTACTGATTGGGAATGTTGAATTTCTCATCTGGGCAGGTTATCTTTTGAGGTAAGGCGGGACAGGCAGGCATATATTCTGTAGAGTTTAGAAGAGTTTAAGAGGTGACTTGATTGAAACCTTTAAGATCCTGAGGGGTTTTGAGAGGGTGGATGTGGAGATGTTTCTTGTTGTGGGAGAATCGAGAACTAGGTGTCACTGGTTAAAAATAAGGGGTCACTCATTTAAGACAGATTAGGAGATTTTCTTTTTTTTAGATGGTCTTGAGTCTTTGGAACTCTTTCTCAAAAGGGCAGTGGAAGCAGAATCTTTGAAAATTTTTAAGGCAGAGATAGATTATAAGCAAGGGAATGAAAGCTTATCATGGTTATCAGCAAGAGGTTACAAACAGATCAGCCATGATCTTATTGATTAGCGGAGCAGGCTTAAGGAACCAACTGAGATACTTCTGCTCTCAATTTGTATGTTAGTTGCATTTGTAGTTAGAGCTTTTTTTCAATCAATCATTCACTCTGTTTGCAGCATGTCTGGAGGAATGGAATTGGAGTCCAAGAATGTGTAGATTAGATGGATTCCCACTGGAAAATGTGTGAAGTTATGGGGATAGAGTGGAGGGGAGGGCCTAGGTTGGATGCTCTTTTGGAGAGTCAGTGCAAAATCAATAGGCTGAATAGCCTCTTTCTGCACTGTAGGGGTTTTATGGAATGGAAGCTTGGTTCAGCCCATTCCTTAATAACTTTCAACCGTTTGAGTTAGCCACATTGCTGTAGCTCTGGAGTCACATGTAGGCCAGACCAGTGTGATCTGTCACAATTTGGAAATGGAAAGAACTATGTCATCTATTGACAGATGGCAACTCCATTGAACCAGAGGATGGCCAAGAACTTCACTGGCACCATGCACGTTTTACACCTAAATATCCAATAAAATGAGTCATGTGTATGACTCCATCCCAGCAAGAGGTGTGCAAAATATTGGATCAGATTCCTTTATAGGCAGCCATGGCACATGCCTGACCAAAGCCTGGACTATGGTCTCCAATACAGTGGCAAAGGCAGTGCCCTTTCCTGACCTCTTCCATTTTTCCCCAAGTTTCCCTGTTGTCTCCAGCAATAGAGCACCTCGCCTTTAAAAGTGCCAACTACCTTTAAGTGGCACGAGCATGGCCTAATTCCCTGAATCCCTCTTTCCCTAACAGTAATGCAACCAATGAATAGCATGGACAGAACTGGCTTCACTGAAGCATTATAAAGAGATGCCCAATTTCAAGTTCTTTCCTGCTCATGCCCAGTCCCCTGTGTCATTTTCAGGCATAAAATGAATTTATAAGCCATAAAACATATTACAACACAGTATTATCCCTTTGATATTGAATGCTTGATGCAGTCTGCATGAATTTTGCAATGGCTTTTACTTCTCCAGTCACTGTGCACAGATTTCAATTTTCACTGTTGGATTCCAGAGTGGAATAAGAATTCCATTAAAAGCTTACCCTACCAATCTGGAAATTCCAGAATATGTAAACTTGTGGTAGATTTACTTTTGGTCTGGAAATCGCCATTCTGGATTGAAAGTGCATCAATTTTATGTAAACGTTTCCCATTGCTGATCTAAGGTTACTGCAAAGCAGGCCAGTTATAGCTCTGATATCTACACTCTAATAGCTATTGACAGATTGTCAGGTAAGGAAATAAATCCATATGTCATGATGGTAAGGAACAAATTTGGAACTCTCAAACAGCTGGGATTCATTTGATGACATCTGAGTAAATGTGGTAAGGCTCATAATAGTTATTTTTGTTATGTGTCTCCCAAATTGTACAAAAATGTTGCTGCACTAATTGTTTTGGAATAATGTTTTTTGTTTGTTCTGTTTCTTTACTTCTAATGACTCTCCGAGCCCCATTTCTGGTCCCCACATTATAAGAAAGATGTGGAGGCATTGGAGAGGGTACAGAGGAGGTTTACCAGGATGTTGCCTGGTATGGAGGGCAGGTCTTATGAAGAGAGGCTGAGGGATTTGAGGTTGTTTTCGTTAGAAAGGAGGCGGCTAAGAGGGGACCTAATCGAAACATATAAGATGATTAGAGGTTTAGATAGGGTGGACAGTGATAGCCTTTTTCCTAGGATGGAGAAAGCTAGCACGAGGGGACACAGCTTTAAATTAAGGGGTGATAGTTATAGGACGGATATCAGAGGTAGGTTCTTTACCCAAAGGGTGGTTCGGGAGTGGAATGCCCTGCCTGCAGCAGTTGTAGATGCGCCAAGTTTGGTGGCGTTTAAGAGGTTAGTTGATAAGTATATGGAAGAGAAGGGAATGGTTTAGTTTGGAGGGGCATTGCTTTTTATATTGGTCGGCGCAACATCGAAGGCCGAAGGGCCTGTTCTGTGCTGTAATGTTCTATGTTCTATTCTATATCCTGGCTGAAAGAACTGACAACTTGTACCCAGGTCAGGAACAGAGTCATCCTCAAACCAACCTGCAGGAAAAGAGGCGATGGAAAATTCATCCACCAAAGCACACTTTCTTCTTCATTAGGAAAGCACATGTACTGCTGTGCAACTTCTCCTAATGGCACAGCTGAAGCTGGGATCGTAAAGTGGGGATAGGGAAGGCAATGGTGAAATATTGAATCCAGCAGCAATTCTAAAGCACTGCCTTACTTCATGTACAACTGTCACTTATTCTTTAATCCTTTTTCTTGCATCGTGGACGATGCTGGCAAGCTTTCACTTACTATCCATCTATGAGAAGGTGACTGTGGATCTTCTCTCTGCGCACCTGCAGTTCTCATATTCATTGCATTTCCAAAATGGTATTAGACAGAAGCTCCAGAATTCTGACTCCAGTTAAAAAGAGGTGGTGGAATATGATCAAGTCAGACTAGACAAATAGGACTATGAATAAAATATATCACCTAAAAAGCGCACCTTTTACATTGTAGCAATCGCTCCCTTCTGCCAACTAGGACTAGGTAATCAAATGTGGAGATAACCATCAGACTTAAAGCACTTTGCTACTAGCTGAGTCAAGCTAGTACCCCAAGGTTACATTATGAAAGCAGAAACAAAATGGAAGAAAGGAATTCCATTCCAATCTCTGTTTTTATCCTTCTCTGGAACATGCCTTACTCCTGGCTCCCAACTTGCTTCTGGCAGCACAGCCACCAGATGGGGAAATCATAGGGACAAAATTACATCCTCACACTATGATGCAGCAACATGCTGTCAACTGGATTAACTAACAGATTATAGCACATTGTATCCAGCAAACAAATGATAGAATGTGACAATAGACAGAGATTATTCAGCCCAACAGGTCTATGTTGGTGTTTATGTTTCGCACAAGACTTCTTCCACTTTATTTTGTCTGATCCCATTAACATTCCTTCTCTTTCTTTTTCATGAACATATCTGGATTTCCCTTAACTAGCTCCATTATAGTTTGTAATAGAATCAAGTAATTATAATGAGCTGATATTGCTTATGGCATGGGATCACCTTTCCAACTGTGACCAATTCAATCTGTGATAACTGCCCTAAATAATTATTAATACTGCCCATGGTATAATTGGACCCATTTTAGCACATTTTCAATACTCGCCTATACAGGCCCAGCACTGGTACTGTCAGATCACTGAGACAATGTGTTTATTATTGAAGTACTTGCAGTAGCTAAAAATGTGAGGTATGTGAATGTGTACATGAATGGACAGCTAGTTTAGACTGTAATCTTCAAATAAACCACGAATACCCAAGAATGAACCATCACCTTTATGTTTCAATTCTCATTTTCCCATCAAGACTAAATTAGCATATTCTATGTTAATTTATCAAAATCACTGAAATTACACTTTTGTAATGTTTAGTATTCAAATAGTAAAATTGCAATAGATAGTTTATTATAAAGCTGAACTTGCAGGAAAGAACAACAATGACTCGAGGTCAAATTATCTTCATTTTAATTTGTGTAGACGTATTGGCAATGTCATGATTGAGATTGCAGATATTAAAAGAATTCACAGAACTAAAGTACAATTTTTTTTGTCCTTGTAGAACAAAAGCTAACAGTACTGTCACCAAATAACATCAATGTAAAGTAGCCAAGTTATTAAGTTCTAAAACATGCAATGATCTTTGTCACCTCATTGAACTTGCTGCAGTCGTTAAAAAAGAAACAAAGTCCCAAGACCCACTATTAGTTACTATCAACTACCTATTGATCATTTAAAAAAAAAGTCTCTCTTCAACACAAGGTTAAACAATTAAAAATGCAATGGAACTCAGGAAAGGAAAGGCTGGACATTGCTTACAGTAAGTGTGGGACAGTCAAAATCCTGGGGCACTGGTACCCTGCACTGGAGTAGTTCAAGTACATATTTATATTCAACAACTGATTTCTGAGAGATCAATGTCACGGTTTCATGTTACTGAGTCGGATGTCACGTTCCAGCTCAAACTGTCGATGATCGACTCTGTCCAAAAAAGCTTTCCGTTCGATGTATCTGGGGAAAGAAACGTTGCATATTAATTCACAAGGGAGGTATGATGAGAGTTTCGTAACTGAAGTGCAAAAAAGTAATAGATGCAGCAAGTGCTGGAAGTGGCAGTGTCTGGAGGAAGAGGAGAGATGGGTTAATGTTTCAGATGTAATCCATATTGATGGGCCTGCTGTGAATTTCTAGCATGGTTCCATTCTTATTTCTATTTCCAACATTTGTCGCTTTTTCTGTAGAAAGAAATGCATTTACAAACAAACCATTTGGCTTCAACAGTATGATATTCAAGGCAGAGAACAGCATCTCATGATGCTATAATTCACAATCATAATATTTGAAAAAAATTAACCATGGAATAATTACAAATTAAAGGTGACGCATTTGCTGTCTTTTAAATCTGCTCATACAGTAGACAGGTGTGAGTCTACTGCATGACTGGTGAACAAAACAGGACGATCACTCCTCCCAATACCAAGCGCTGTACCTCTGATTTTGACTCCCCGTGTCTAGCAAAGATCAGGCAGGAGGTGGACAATCGAAGTGGATTAATTGAGGGTTTTACTCACTCCCTCCCCACCCTGGTCTGATCACCTGCCCTGAGCCAGCACCATCTTCTTCAAATGTGCAGATCAGGCTTCAATCATGTCATCAGGCCTCACCAATCACTTAAACCTAAGGCCTGATTAGAGGACTAGTGATGACTTCCCTGTTGGCACAGGCCCACTGGAGGTCAGATTGAGAGACAAAAGAAGTATGTTTTACAAAACAATTCAGGAAGCCTCAATCAGTAAGTTCAGCAGGTTTTGGGTGGGATTCAGGCCTGGGTGTGCAAATGAAGCTGGGGAGTTAAAATCTCCACACGCAAACTGTTACTCACTCAGGCTTCTTGCATAGAATGCTCCATCCCACGGTAAAATTGGAGCTCATCATTTTGCAAACCTCACTCTAACTTTCCATATTTTTTTCCTTTTCCTTTTGTCTGTTGAGGGAGCAACTCAAGCCATCAGACACACAGATCAGCCAAAAACAGGGGCCTATAAGTCCATATGGTTCCACGGATGCAGAATAATCAGCAATCTGCAGTGGAAACACAATCCCCAGGTAGATTTATTATCTTTCTATCATCTCCTGGCAGTCCTGCTGAGATTAGCTAATTCAACTGGACCAGGGAATGACCCCGAAATCTTCCTGATGCACAAGACTCAATGGTACATCAGGCAGTACACCGACCACCGAGTGCCATTTAACTTCAATTTTTAGGATAATCAAGCTTGGTGTGTCAGGTGGAGACTGCAATCGTGCAATATCTGGATTAGGAATGACCTTTATAAGAAACAGTCACAAGAGAGAATGTGATTTAATGAGTGAGAAAGAATATGTTGTGGAGCAGCACTGTGTGGGAGGCACATGGTTATTTGCCAATGATTGCACATAATTAACACATTTTACAGGAGCTTTTTAAAAAACAGAAACACCATTATTCTCAGTATTCAATGTGTGTGTTGTGCTTTTAATATGTTTGTATTCAGAATATAATCAGTTCATCTTTAGCCCGGCAGGAATTGATCTCAGCAGTCAGAGCTTTTAGCCACAAGATAAGAATGCTCAAAACATGTATAATGACAAAGAATGAACCCAAGCAAACACTATAACCTCCTGCCGAGTTAATTAGAGAACATCTGATGATGAAAGCAGATTGAGCAAAGCAAAAAGAGGTCCAGCAATTCAAACAGGGGTTGCACTGTGCATTCAAGGTAAGCCAAAATGAAATGAGGAAGATACTTAAAATGTATTGAAAGGAGATCATCTTTGTTAAATATATTCTCATTTTGAAATGAAGCCCTTATAATGTACCAAAGATTTAAAAAAAAGGAAAGGTCAATTAAATCTCAAGAAAATGTGTACATGGTATCACATTATTTAAATGCAGAAATCTACAGGCAATTCATCCATTTTCACTTTCCAACTCCTTCATTTCATTATTGACTAAAGTTAATTTCATGACTAAAGTTAATTTCATAACCAAAATACAACCAACCATACACAGTTCTGCTGTTCAGGGGCCTACATGCACGCCTAACGCAACATCAGTTCATTCTGAGCAGGATGAAACAAAACACCCACAGTAAAAGCCGGTGCACAAAGGCAGTTGCTTTCTGAGACTCTCTGTTGGCATTCAGTCTTCTTGCAGTAATTCCATCCCGGATTTATCATTTGGAAAGACCTCTCTTACGCCACCCACTTGTGCTCACATGGCATCCAAGAGGGAAGTGGAAATACTGGGACTTTTTCAAACAGAATCACAGATTTGTTTTTGTTCAAGTAATTTCTAAACACACAAACTGAAGACCACTGCTGGGTATTTTGTTAAAATTAAACCCCAAAATCTCAAGTTACATGCCATAAAGCTACGATCACAACTCTCAATTCTGTTTAAAAAAAAGATTCGAGAGCTGTTTCATCCTCAAATATACAGTTTTTTGTTCTTTGTTTGGTTATATTTAACAAAATAGAATCTTTCCCTTCGCAGGAGGACAATTGAGGAGATTTCCTACTGCTAAGCCAGTGCTGTTAAATGGAGAGAGGGGGAGGGCAGGAGCCTCAGTCTGACTTAGCACACCTGACAGCTCTTTTTGACAGCCACATACAGATTGTAAACTCTCAACCTGACCCAATCCCACATCAAAATCAGCAACAGCCCAAAAGTACTATACTCCTCAGCAAAAACAGCAGCGATTAAAAATTCTCCTAAGTACACCATATCAGGACATATAAATAGCAAAACAATGGCATCAGTCTGGATTTTAAAATGATTTCACTCTTTTCCCGGAGGTTAAAAATAACATTTGACTACCAGAAAAATGATTTTTAGATAGAAATGTTAAAAATAGGAGCAGGAGCAGGCCATTTGGTCCTTCAAGGTTGCCCTGCCATTGACTATGATCAAGCTGATCATCCAACTCAATAGCCTGATTCAACTTTCTCCATATTTCTCTTGATCTCTTTCAACCCAAGTGCCATATCTAACTGCTTCTTGAAAACATTTAACGTTTTGGCCTCATCTACTTTCAGTGGTAGTGAATTCCACAGACTGACCACTCTCTGGATGAAAAAATGCCTCCTCATCTATCCTGTATCCTCGAGACTGTGATTTCTGGTTTTGGACAACCCCACCATCACAAACATCCCTCTTGCATATACCCTCGCTCGTCCTGTTAGAATTTGATTGGTTTCTATGAGATTTTCCCTTATCTTCTGGGCTCCAATGAATACAATCCTAACTGACTTTAGTCTCTTCATAACTTAGTCTTGTAATCCCAGGAATTAGTCTGATAAAAGTTCTCTGCACTCCTTTTAGAACGAGAACATCCTTCCTCAGAAAAAGAGAACAAAACTGCGCACAATAATTTAGATGTGGCCTTGCCAAGTCCCTGTACAACTTAAGCAAGACATCCCTGCTCCTGCACTCAAATCCTATCACTATGAAAGCCAACATATTATTTGCTTTCTTTGTTGCCTGCTGCAACTGCATGCTTATCTTCAGTGACTGGTGTACAAGGATATCCAGGTCTCTTTGCACATTTCGTTCTCCTAAATTACGATCAGATAATAGTCTGTATGCATGTTTTTGCTGCCAATGTAGATAACCTCACATTTATTCAAATTATACCACATCTGCCATTCATTCACCTACCCGTTCAACTTGCTCAAATCACACTGAGGGATCTCTGCATCCTCCTTAGAGCTCAGACAACACAATTTCACCATACCACATAGCCCCATTTCTGGTACTCAATGTCCCAAACTTGATATGTATATTAGCACAGTTCAATTATAGGAAACTATAGGCGAGAAGCAACATTGGACGGTGCCAAAATTACTGCTAAATTGTGAATTAAAATTGAAATTCATATGGTTTTAAAATGTAAAGAGAACTTTCAACTAAATTTAATCTTGTTTATCAGACAGCAGTTAAGTCTGAGCAAACTTGTACATAAATAGAGGGAACATACAAATGGCTTTGGGAAAATAGTATTATTTTTATACAGAGAAACTGCATGGAATGGCCGTCATGTTATTCTAATCAGATTTGTGTATACCACCTTGTGTTTTCATATTGCAAAGCTATAGTTGTTTAGTATCAGTGTTACTAAAATCAACCATAATTGTTGCCAAAGAATTGCTGAGAAAATTGGGGAGAATTCATTTGCCAACTGAGCTACATCTGTTCAATCCACCTTTCAAATGCCATTAATTGTTGCTGTCATGCTCCATGTGGACCAACAAGGTAGAAAGTGAAATGAAGACTGTTGTCAAATCAGAGATTTTTCCACTGTAAGAGTTTTGAAAAAGAAAATGAAATTTGCACATAATTTGCACATCAGACAGGGAATTGGAACCTTCATTGTTTGGGGATGAGGACAAAGTGTCCCATATTTAACTGTCAAAAGATTGAAGGGGATGCAAGAAATTGCAGATACATAAGTCTGAACCTGAGGAATGGACATTTTTAGAATGTGAAAAAAAATTGCCACACTATCAAAAAATATGAACAGCATTCCCCACACCACCGTTCCCTCCTCATCACCATCAAAACATAAATGAATTACAAAATGAGCATCAGATAAAGTACAAAAAGTCATACTTTACAAAGGCACAGAGTAGAGATACGGTGCTTAAAGTAACAAGCGCTGGCTTGATATGTGAATGACTAGTCTACTTGTTGCTTATTTTTTGGTATCACTCTATCATGTGCCTCTGCATTCCTATTATATGAGATGGAGATTAAAATCAACTTCAAATCACTTAAGTAATTTTATGATGGCCAATTTCTACTACTTGCCAAATTGGAATTAGTAATTTTAAAACCAGTGCAGTAATTGGATTGCTCATGTTATCCTTAGCCAATGTTGACTTTGTCAAATCATTAATTTTTACCCCAGTTCAAGCAGTTTATGGTGATGGTTGGAATCTCTGATTTGACAAAAGTCTTCATTTCACTTTCTACCTTGTTGGTCCACACGGAGCATGACAGCAACAATTAATGGCATTTGAAAGGTGGATTGAACAGATGTAGCTCAGTTGGCAAATGAATTTCTAAATTTGGAACAAAACCCATGTCGCCCTAGAAAATTGCAACTTTGATCCTTAATGCTTAGTTAGTTTCATCAGAGGCAGTACTGTTGACCTCAATTACAGAACCAGTGGAGGAGGAAAACAATGGAATTGGCCAGCATTCACACTCCTGATGGCTACCCAGTAATTGCTTTTTTGGAAACATGCATCAGCAACGGATGAAGCCCAGATCATGCATGAATATGCTGCTCTCATGACTGAATGGCCTGTTGACACTCATTGTCTCAGTTCATGTACAACGAATAGCCGTTCTGGGTAAGATACTGATGAGCTACTGTATCTCAGCAAGAGTCAGTGCCTTCAGGAGGAGGAAATTATTTGAGAACAATGCAGAGCTGAAGTTACTATATCACCACTGGAGAATAATATAATCACTTAATTCACAGCAGGGTTAATAGGACAATGAAAATTTAAATTCTAAATCAGAACTAAGGAAATTAAGAAACTAGCATACGACCAACACACTATACACATCATGAACCGCAATGAAGCTTCATTTGCTTTGCTTTCATCCTCAAAATCTTTCAACTGAATACTCCCACTGAGAACCTTCAGTATTGATTTAGAATACATTGCAGATAATGATTCTTTTGATCTCTGTTGACAGGAGATAATTCTTTTAATGTGCATATCTGAATACAACTATTGCACATGACATAAGACCTCACTAACTGGGGAGTCTGTATGGTCAGGTTATATCAAGTATCACACAAAAATGCTGTCTGTATCAAGTAATGATAAACTGCAGCAGCAGTGGATCCAAAATCCAAGCTGAGAATTCCAATGCATCAAACTATTTTCCATTTATTGTTGCGGGACTGATTTTCACATCCAAGAACACAACAACTAGCTTTTAACATAGTAAAATGTCACATGACACTTTGTAAGAGCATTCTCAATCAAAATTTGATGGACGCATGAATTTTATTTGGACAGATGACCAAAGATGACAGATTGCAACTGTACAAAACTCTAGTGCGGCCACACTTGGAGTATTGTGTGCAGTTCTGGTCCCCACATTATAAGAAAGATGTGGAGGCATTGGAGAGGGTACAGAGGAGGTTTACCAGGATGTTGCCTGGTATGGAGGGCAGGTCTTATGAGGAGAGGCTGAGGGATTTGAGGTTGTTTTCGTTAGAAAGGAGGAGGCTAAGAGGGGACCTGATCGAAACATATAAGATGATTAGAGGTTTAGATAGGGTGGACAGTGATAGCCTTTTTCCTAGGATGGAAAAAGCTAGCACGAGGGGACACAGCTTTAAATTAAGGGGTGATAGTTATAGGACGGATATCAGAGGTAGGTTCTTTACCCAAAGGGTGGTTCGGGAGTGGAATGCCCTGCCTGCAGCAGTTGTAGATGCGCCAAGTTTGGTGGCGTTTAAGAGGTTAGTTGATAAGTATATGGAAGAGAAGGGAATGGTTTAGTTTGGAGGGGCATTGCTTTTTATATTGGTCGGCGCAACATCGAAGGCCGAAGGGCCTGTTCTGTGCTGTAATGTTCTATGTTCTATGTTCTATGATCAAATAGGCATCTTAAAGAAGGAGACAGAAGTAAAGGCAGGGAGGTTTAAGGGAGCCACTTATGGCCTAGGCAACTGAATGCACAACCACAAATGGTGGCATACTGAAAATTGGATGAAAGATTGTAAAAAGGTCTATCAGTGCGCGTCCTATGAATTACAAGGTGCCACTTCCACTATTAGTTTGGGGAGGAAGAGGAGAAGCAAAAAAAAAAATTAGACACAAAATACTGATCTAAACATAGAACATTCCAGGATTTTAATTTTTTACTGTCACATGTATTAATATACAGTAAAGCATATTGTTTCTTGCACGCTACACAGACAAAACGTACCGTCACCGTCCATAGACAAAGAAAGGAGAGAGAGCAGAATGTAGTGTTACAGTCATAGCTAGGGTGTAGAGAAAGATCAACATAAGGTAAATTCCATTCAAAAGTTTAACAGCAGCAGGGAAAAAGCTGTCCTTGAATTGGATGGTATGTGACCTCAGACTTTTGTATCTTTTTCCCGAAGAAGCTGGAAGAGAGAATGTCCGGGGTGTGTAGGATCCTTAATTATGTTGGCTGTTTTGCTGAGCCAGTGGGAAGTGTAGACAGTCAATTGTACCTTGGTGCTGTGGAACTTCATCCCAGTTAAAATAAAAACACAGCTATCATTGTGCCCATGTTCCCCTCTCCGCCCAACCTTCCATCCACACCCTCAAGGCTTCCGGACCTCATGCAAAACTCTTCCCTTATGTTGAACTCCCCACCTTATGTTGTCCACTGTTTAGATCCAGTGAATCCTGCAGTAACAGAGGGATGCATAAAAATACTTCGAAAGAAGTAATTTATTTGTAACTTTCTCCTATATTGAAAAAATAGTTTCACTGACAGAGTCAATGGATGAGAGGCTGGTTTATGTGATGGGCTACATTTTGTAGTTCCTTGGTCTTGGGCAGAGTAAGAGTGAAACCTAAGCTGTGGTGCAACCGGAAAGAATGCTTTCTGTGGTGCATCTATAAAGTTAATGAGGGTCGTAGCTGACATGCCGAATTTTCTTAGTCTTCTGAGAAAATAGAGGTGTTGATGTGCTTTCTTAACTATAGTGTTGGTCCAGGACAGGTTGATGGTGATCTAGACACCTAGAAACTTGAAGCTCTCTGATCCTTTCTACTTCGTCACCACTGATGTAGGCAGGGGCATATTCTTCTTTATGCTTCCTGAAGTCGATGACAATCTCCTTCGTTTTGGTGGCATTGATGGAGAGATCATTGTTGCTGCACCAATTTATCAGATTCTCTATCTTATTCCTGTACCCTATCTCATCATTGTTTGAGATCCAACGCACTACAGTAGCGCTGTCAGCAAACTTGAGAATTGAATTGGAGGGGAATTTGCCTGTACAATCATAGCCGTACAAGGAGTATAGTAGGAGGCTGAGAACACAGCCTTGTGTGGCACCTGTTTTGAGGATGATTGTGGAGGAAGCGTTGGTGCCTATCCTTACTGATTGTGGTCTATGGATTAGGAAGTTCAGGATCCAGTCACAGAGGGAGGTGTCTAGGCCAGGCTAATATATTTATTAATAAAGGTACATCACACCAAGTTCAGTTAATTCACTGGCATTATTCCATGAGGAAAGCAGTACATTTTTAGAAGTGTAGTTACTTGCCCAATTTGTGTTTCCAATTAGCTTCTTTGCTAATTTCTGACTGAATGATTTACTGACCTCTGATACATACAGCAATGCATAGTTTATGAATTGTAGAATACTCAGTGCATTTCATGTATTGGCCCATATGTTACAAAAGAGTTATAATGGATTTCGTCTGTAGTGGGATAACATATCCCTGATTGTCCACAGGTGAACAGCAATATATTATTGCCAACATCCAAATATTCAGCCTCAATTTTCATCTTCAAAGCAATTAATGGGAGTTGGAAAAATTCCCAGCTTGACCTGCCTGCTTTGGAACTAAGATCCTGCAAAGATGGGACCTTCACTGGCCAGGGCAGATGCAAGTTGGGGATAGGCGTGAACTTGGGGCAGGAGAGTACTGGAAGTGTACCAGACGACCTGGGAAGAAATTTGGAGGCAGACATAAGAACTGCTGGGTTGTGGAGATTGCTTAAATGCATGCCTTGGTGCTGTGGAACTGCATCCCAGTTAAAATAAAAACACAGCTATCATTCTGCCCATGTTCCCCTCCCTCCTAACCCTTCACCCATGCCCTCATGGCTTCCTGACCTCATGCAAAACTCTTCCCTTCCATCCACACAATCCCCATCCTAGACCGTATGCTGTAGTAACAGTAGGATGTATAAAAATATTTTGAAAAAATTAATTTGTAACTTTCTCCTATGTCAAAAAAATAATTTCATTGAAAACTGATACAAATCAATCCTCCAGACCCTTTTTAATGTCAATAGCAAAAATCACAAACCTTTGAAACCACTTATCCGATCTAAACAAACATTATGAAACTGACAGTACAGATCAGAAGGTCTGAGATGTCAATCAAACAATGTTTTCTCTGGGGGCCCTGTTGTTTTAACAAGCGCAATGGTTGCCTGGGTTTTCAGCCAAGACTCATTATGCAAGATTTTTTAAAAACTCAACACTATCATGGAAATCTACACAAACTGAAGAGACAGAAAGCAAGAAACGTTCAATCTTCTTCCTGCTCATCATACTGATCTCCAACCATCTCATGCAACTGCCCTCTTTATAGTCTTAACAGTTAAGGGGGAGAGAAAACTATATAATGCGTTAAAGCTCATCCCTCTAGGACCAGGACCAGGACTCTGCTACCATGCATGTTATATAACACCACACATTATCCCTCAATAAGCATAACAGATTTTTCTAATGTCCATTTTAAATTTATTTTCTAACAATTTAAATTTACATTCTCTGTTCCTATCTTGAATCAATAATTAGTTTGCCTCATCAATTTTAGACATCTTGATGATGTCCCACTTAAGTTTTTCCTTAGATAGAATAGTTTGAGCCTCTTGAAGCTTTACACTTGAAATGGATCTTTTGCCCATTACTTTATCTATCCAAGCAGAACTGAACAATAGTCCAAGTGAAATCTGAACAATGAATTGTACAGTCTTAACAAACCTCTGTTGTACATCTTGTGCTGAAACAATTGGAAGTGGGGTGCATAGGAGCAAAGAAAGCTTTTACTGAAAAAATGGTGGCAGCGAAAGGCTGTTTAAAAGATATATCTCAAATGCATCACAAATTAACAAGCTATCCAGTAAGTATATTATGGGGAAAAGGAACACTGAATTTTGCTTGTGCCTGTAGTCTGTACAATTTCTCAAAAAAGTTTAAAGCTGTGTAGAAATCTAATTGGGTCTAACACAAAGGATGGGAATGAAACTTTTGTCCCTTTGATGTACCAACTTCTGATAATGATTGTGCAGGCAGTTTCCTTTTCTTTGAGTCTCAATCTCTGCTGCCACAAAACTATCTTGTAGCAGGTATTCTAAACTATTCACAAGGCTGGAAGGTCAAAGATTGGGAGGAAATTAAACAGGGAATGGGGTAGTCAAGATTGTTTTTTGTCCCCCTAAATACTGCAAATTCAAATGAAATAATGAAAATAATCCTAAATTACAAAAAAAACTTGATTTAAACCCCAAAATAATCCTTGTGCTTTTCTTATTTTTTACTCAGATTCTTCATTTTTTTTTTAAGTTACAATGTTATACACCAATCTTGGACAAAGTGGGTATGGATATGGAGTTCACAAAAGAAAGACAAACAAGCCAAGCACTTAAGCTTTTGCTAAGATTTCAGCATGATTATATTTTCCTTTACAAATTCTCCTGGTCAGTTACTCCTGTCAAATTCTCTCTCATTTCACGGAGATTCTGTTTCACATCCCACTCTTCCTAAAGTACATACTTGTTGACCAATGGCAAAACACAGCCATATGGTAGAAGCTTAGGAATCGGGAGACCACTTGTACACAAATCTGCAGACAGACAAAGGCAACGGAATAAAATATTGAGATCTACATCTCCTCACCTACTTATTGGGCAACAATCAGATGGTAAACAAAACAGTATCATTTTGTGATAGGTAGTGCTAATAATGATGCTCATTCCAAAGATCAATTTCTTTTCCTTTGATTGCTACAGTTTCTCTCATTTTATTACACAACATTCATTCACAGTAAAACTATTTTGAGTATTAAATTGGTTCAAGGAAGATGCAGACACATTTACATTTCAAGACCTTACACTGCAGAAGCACAACCTGCTTTGCAATCTGATGAGGAGTAGCAGCTGCATCTTTCTGAAATCATTTTTTGCTGCAGGCTATTCTAACTCAAACACTTAAAGGGCTGCCTGCAAGCTTGATCTTTTCAAAATAAAGTGAGGTACAAATTTAATGTTTTTTTCCTCAGCTTATTTCATGAAATATATTCAGCATAATTCTAAATCCCACTTTGAAATCCCATTATCATTTTGAAAATGCAATTTTCTGTAGACAACTTAAGAGAAAAAATGCCAAGGTGGTAAAGGTCATTCAATACTCAAAGGGCAGCGTGGGGTTTAACATCAATTAACCTACTGAATACAATGTAAATGAACTGCATCTGATTAAAATGTCAAACTAATTTTTATGGTCTGCTGAAAACTGCAAACCAAATTATACAAGTAATAAAATAATTTTAATTGAGATTTAAAATGAGGCCAATGCACGTGCTTTCCTCTTTGTATTGTTCTCTCTGCTCATTTCGTCCTTTTTAAATTTCTAATGGTTTTCCTTGAATCTGGTTATTTATCCTGCATCACCATCGCTTTTGAATGTTTATAATCAGCGCTCTATCATTTCTGCAAGGTCATTAATAATCTTCGCCTCTCCCTCAAATTGGTATTCTAAGTAGCAATGTCCACAAGAGGGCTGATCCTGCAATCAGGTTCACCTAAAAAAAATGACCTCGGGTGGGGGGCAGTGCTCAATTAATTAATTTGTTTAAGTTTTTGACACACACATGGAACACAGCCATGTTTTGGTAGGGTGCTCTGGTGGGGTGAGCTGGTAATATGCTGAATTCAGGTTGCAGCAGATATTAAAGTACTGCTGCACTTATACAATGGCACAAGCTTTTTCTGGGAAAATGCCAATTCCTATGTGGGTAGAGAAGCTAGAGCTGTCCCCCTTCATTGGGCAGAGGATGAAAGCTTTTTGATTTGATTTATTATCGTCACACGTAGTGATACACAATGAAAAGTGTTGTTGCTTGCGAATTATACAGACAAAGCATACTTTTCATGGAGAAGGAAATGAGAGAGTACAAAATGTAGTGTTACAGTCATAGCTAAGGTGTAGAGAAAGATTAACTTAATGTGAGGTAGGTCTATTCAAAAATTTGATGGCAGCAGGAAAGAAGCTGTTCTTGTATCAGTTGGTATGTAGACTTTTGTATCATTTTCCCAAAGCTGGAAGGTGAAAGAGAGAATGTCCAGGGTGTGTGGGGTCCTTAATTATGCTGGCTGCTTTGCTGAGGCAGCGGCAAGCGTAGACAGAGTCGATGGATGGGGGGAGAGGCAGCACTCAGCAAAGTAACCATTACTGAGGCAGATGGAGAACCTCCTAAAGGAGCTAGTGCGCAATGGACATTCTTGGAGGTGATGAACAGAATGAAATAAAAACCAAAAATGCTGGATAAATCAACAGGTCTGGCAGCATCTGTGGAAAGAGAAACAGAGTTAATGTTGAGTCCATTTGACCCTACAGACATTAACAATGTTTCTCTCCACACATGCTGCCAGACCTGCTGATGTTATTGTTTTATTCAGATTTCTATCATCGGCAGCACTTTGCTTTTTATATGAACAGAATGAATACTGTTTTGTAAGTCAATGGGCTGCAGCGGAAAGTGAGCATTAATCTTCCAGGACTAAGGAAGAGTGCCAAGTAAGCTGGAACAGAAGGCAATCACCAAAAGAAAAAGGTTTTATTAATATCCATCAAGCACTCAACGCACAGTACGTAACTATATCAACAGTACAGTTTGTGAAGTGCTGCTCCTAACCCACATATTTAACACCTCTCCGACATTTCATCAACAGAGAAACTCCTATTCAGTGGGAGAGGCCAAGGCTTTCAGTCCCATTTCACATTTTCAACCTCTCACTCGGGCTCCTCAAACTACTTGCGTGGTCAGGTAAAAAGTAACACTCAAAAATGATGAATCTCTTCAGCAACAGACCTGAAGACCACACAGTGCATTTTACACAGGCACTTTGTAAATCAATAGCTGCAAATGGAAATATCACAAAGAATTAGTCAAAGGACCAATAAAGCTTGTATGATTTTATACCTATTAATGAGGCCTGTACACAATAAAAATGCTAACTCAAAACATCTTCCGTTCTAGTGTATAGCCCCACCCTCCGAAGTTTGAGAGTACAGAAATCTATCATCCAATTGTACAAGCTTTGTGCTTTGTTGACATGGGAAACTCAGCTTCACATTGGGTAATGTCATGCTCATTAACTGGAGGACTAACCATTTGCAATTATTCAGTGAAGTACAAATCAATTGTCCAAGCAGAATAGTTAGTTAGTGGAGGCTACCAGAATTACTTCCCATTTATGCTGAATTATCAGCAAACTGATGGAAGAAGCCATTGACAGTACTATCCAGTGGCATTTTTTCCTGCAATAACTTTCTGACATTCAGTTTGGGTTCTGTCAGGGCCTTTCAGCTCCAAACCTCATACAGCTGTGGATAAAACATGGATAAAGTTCCTCAGGTGAGGTAAGAGGGCTGCTGTTGATGTCAAGCCAGCTTGTGACTGAGTACAGCATCAAGGAACCTAAGCAAAATATAACTGAATAGAAATGGGGGAAAATTCTCCACTGGTTGGTGTCATACACAGTACAAAGCAAGATGCTTCTGGTTGCTGTCGGTCACTCACCTCAGCCTCAGAATGCCACTGCAGGAATTCCTCAGTGCACTGTAATAGGCCTATACATCTTCAGCTGTTTCATCAATGTTTAGTACCATTCACAAACCTTCAGATATTGAAACAGTCTAACCCACATGCAGCAAGAACTGAACAACCTCAGGTTTGGGCTGACAAGTGGCAAGTAGCATTCGTACCACACATGGCAAGCAATGACCATCTCCAACAAGAGAGAATTGGACCTTCTCTTCTTGACATTCAATGGCATGACCATCACTGAATCCTCCAATATCAGTATTCTTGGGGTTATCACTGGCCAGAACATGAAGGTCTATAAAATAATGAAGGACATAAATAAGGTAGATAGTCAAAACCTTTTCCCAAAGGTAGGGGAGTCTAAAACTAGAGGGCATAGGTATAAGGTGAAGGGAGAAAAACACAAAAAGACCTAGGGGTGCAATTTTTTCACTCAGAGTGGTGAGTATCTGGAATGAGCTGCCAGTGGCAGTAGTAGAGGTGGATACAACTTTGTCTTTTAAAAAGCATTTTGACAGTTGCATGGGCAAGATGACCTTCACCTGATGAAGAAGCAGTGCTCCTAAAGCTCATGATTCCAAATAAACCTTGTGTTGTGAGGCTTCTTAATAGGTAAGATGGGTATAGAGGAATATGGGCCAAATGTGGGCAATTGGGACTGGCTTAGTAGTAAAACCTGAGTGGCATGAACAAGTTGGGCTAAAGAGCCTGTTTCCATGTTGTAAACCTGTATGATACTATGAACTGGACTAGCCATATAAATACTGTGGTTATAAGAACAGGTCAGAGGCTCGGAATGCTGTGGTAGGCAATTCACCTCCGAACTCCCCCAATATCTGACCACTATCTACAAGACACAAGACGGGAGTGCAATGGAATAGTCTTCACTTATCTGGATGAATGATGTTCCAATGACAATCAAGAAGGTGTACAACATCCAAGATAAAGCAGTCACCTTCATCAGTTTCCCATTTACTACCTTAAATATCCATCCCCTCCATTACCAGCACACAGTAGCGGCAGCGTGTTTCATATACAAGATGCACTGCAGCAACTGCACATCATGTTTAAATGGCACGAGCAAACTCCTCTAGACATAAAAAAATTAAATGGTGGTAGCTATGAAAAGTTTTGCTGAGACAGTTTGATCCAAGAAAATAGATTGCTAATTGTGCACTGGAGCATGAGGTAGAAGGCAAAAAGTGAATCTAGACTGAACTGTTCTCACAAATCCAAATTATGGATTTAAAATAAAACATTTTGTAAAATTTGCTGTTACAAACATTAATTTGTATTCACAGTCCAAATCTCTCATGCTTCTGGTATATTATTCTGCTGCAGGATCTATGGGTTTTGAAAAGATTTTACTCTACTCTATAAAATAAGCTTTTCACTAAACAGCTGGCATCTCTTGATAGCATCTCTTATTGCTTAGCTAATGCATTTAATGACTATGGTAGTTTGAATTGACTAGTACTCATAAAATACTAAATCAAAACAGTGTACACAAACTAGTGAACATCAAGTCCTTATGCGGCAGCATGTCTGGCAATGTCCTCAGGGCAGCAAAGTTAATCAAGAACCATATTGCTCAACAAAACATTTGATTGTTCTGTGCAATGTTGACTAAGTGAGACATAAGCCAGATTAACTGTCTACAATTTCTATAATTCTATCAAACTAGGTTTACAGGATTCCCAGATACCTTATTGTATCACAGCTTGGTATGGCTCCTGCTCTGCCCAAGACTGCAAGAAACTACAAAAGCTTGTGAATGTAGTCCAATCCATCACACAAACCAGCCTCCCATCCATTGACTGTCTACACTTCCCACTGCCTCGCAAAGTAGCTAGCATAATTAAGGACCCCATGCATTCCAGACATTCTCTCTTCCACTTTCTTCCTTTGGGGAAAAAATACAAAATCTGAGATCATACCAACTGACACAAGAACAGTTTCTTCCCTGCTGCCATCAGACTTTTGAATGCATCTACCACACAATAAGTTGATCTTTCTCTTCAGCCTAGCTATAACTATAACACTACATTCTCTACTTTCTCATTTCCTTCTCTATGAATGGTATTCTTTGTCTGTATAACACGCAAGAAACAATACTTTTCACTGTATGCTAATACATATGACTATAATAAATCAAATCAAAATATCACATCATCCTTCAATTCAAATGTGATTAGAATTCATTGCTGGACATTTGCATCCAAAAATGCATGCTCTTTTGTAAAAATAGTAAGACAGTTACAAATGGGAGCCATGGTTGATTTTTCCCTTTTCCAGTCCAGGAACAGTCCTGGTGAAAGCTCTGAAGTTAGCATATTACAGAGTTTATCTATCTTTAGTCAAATGAGAGATCTAAAATATGATCTACTTAAATCAATTTCAACCATCATCAAATCACATGGCAATTATCTATTAGCCTATATGGATGGAATGGGAACAGGTGGCTGGAAAGGAGGGGAGAGATCTATTCTATAATTTTTGTGGCACAGTTGTGTAGCCTATAAGAACATAGACAAGACACTTGGAACTAAAACAAAAGTGATAATGCACACAAAATTTGCAGAACTGCACTTTCATGCATATTAGTTGGGAACTCAACAGCCACAAACTGCTTGCTTTAAACTATGAGTTAGGACAAATATTGATTGAAAATTTACTATACAATATTGTATTTGCTGGAATTTCATAGAAGAAAATTGGTGCGTAGCTCAATGTCATAACTTTGGTTGATGTCTATCAACCCCAACCCTGTGCTGCTTAATACTGTGGGCAGGGATCTGTGTTCACATTGCAATCAATATTTGCCATTTTGCAAACGTTCAGCTGTGTTTTTATTGTGCACATGTTCATGTACTGTTCAGGTATAATAGAGTATTTAACAACAAAACAATATATTGCTTGCCTACAGTGTGGTGCTGTTGAATTGTGTGCACATAGCCTTGGAGTTACACAGCAGTGTGCGCAATGGCTGGAACATTTTAACTGGAGGCTTCTGAAAATTATCAAAAATTATTAGACCACTAGAAAGTGAAAATGGTGGTTTAACACCAAATACAACTCACCCCAGTCTCAAACTGGAAAATGGTTGCTAAATTTGATCTTGAGTATATGTATTTCATTAGTTTATACAATCAGTCATGATTTTCAAGGCGGTATTGATCATATCAGGTAGAGGGAAAGGTGGTAAAGGGCTTGGATAAAGTCGGAGCCAAACGGCACCGCAAGGTGCTCCGCAACAATATTCAAGGCATTACCAAGTCTGCCATCAGGCTTCTGGCCCATCGCGGAGGCATTGAGTGTATCTCCGGCTTGATCTATGAGGTCTTCTGTGGCATGTTGAAGGTGTTTTTGCAGAATGTGATCAGGGACTTGGTGATCTACAGTGAACATGCCAAAAGCAAAATGGTGACCGCCATGGATGTGGTGAACATGCTATAGCGCCAGGGGCAGACTCTGCATGACTTTGGTGATTGAGGACAGTGTAAAGAGGAACAGACTTTTTCAAGGCCCTTTGCTGCAACATTTGTCATGAAATCCATTGATCTGCATCTCCCCCACAGCCACCTCAGGTGCTAAATTAGCCATTTGTGAAGATTGTAACCTTTAAGATACTGGAAGTTCCTGGGCTTGTTACATTGGTTCCTGTTGAATAACCCTCTTGGAGTGTTTTACTAGGTTACCAGAACAGTTCAAAGGTCAGTGAACAACTCCTCTTGAGGCAGTTTTGAGGGAGTCAGCCATTATGTGGTGAGCTGCCCCCTTGAACTGCTGCAGGCCCTGTAGTGAAATTGGTTTGCTCTCCACATTTTGTGGACTTAACACTTGATTAAAGAATAATGGACTGCAATATTTTGAGCAGTTACACCTCAAGTACCATGATAGACTCTAACCCTCTTCACTGTATATAGAAAAATCAATCATTCCAGACCATTGAATCTATTCCAACTGTTCAATTAGAGCAAGGTTGGTCTGTATCTCAAAGGCATTTATCCATATCCATGATTATCCCAGGTATATAGTTTCTCCTACCTTTACTAATGCGTGCAGGATTGGTGATTTTAAGGATCCTGGATTTCACATTTTTATCTTGCTCTGTCGCTGGAGTTCCAATGTTAATGTAACAAACACCTTTGCCTATACTTATTTTATGCTCCATTCATAGGCATAAACTTCTGATTTTAGGATTTTGATCATGATCCTGGTATTGACAACAAACCTTGTATCGGTTCTCTCCTGGTTGTTCAGTATTTAATGCCTGAAACCTATCTTGGGTCATGATGAATCAGGGCTAGGTACTTTGGGGCTATCTTGTCTCTCCTTTAGCTATTGCTCCATTATACAGATTTCATATGTGACTGAATATTGCCTTGTGGTTATACTCTATTCTTCAACAGGGTTTTTAAAGTTGGTTTGTTACATACTTGACACAATATTATTTGGAAAACTTTGAACCTTTTCTGAAATTCAGTACCTAGCATCATTGATGACATCAATAGAGGCGAGTTATCAAGGGACAACTAGTTTCAGATGAACCATATCCTTTTTTTCAAATGAAGTATTTTATTTTTCAGGTCCAATACAGAAACTTGAAATAAAATAGTGCTGGAAAAATAAACAGACCCGGCAGTATCTGTGCAGAGAGAATCAATTAAATTGTTAAAACTGATTCAAAGCATTGCCTATTCCAACTCTACACAGATGCTGCCACACCTGCTGACCTCTTCTAGTGCTTGTTCTTTTTTATCCCCTAGATTCTCAGCATGTTGCTTTTATTTCAAAGAAGAAACTTCTTAGTCTAGCAGTGCTGAAGATGTGGAGAATTCATTGGATGGAAGTACCCTCTTGGACTTGTAATAACGAGCCAGCCTGTGGAACCATATCCTTTGCACATGAATGATATCAGGAAAGAAGAAAACGTATTAGAATTGAAACTATATAGTATGACAAGAGTTAAGTGCTATCTCATGCATTTCTATTGCCCTTTGGAAACATTTTGCAAGATTATATTGTTCGAGATATAGACAAGCTATTGTTGATTACAGTGATGAAATTGTATTTTTCATTGGCTAATGGAACAACCAAGGGCAAATTTTATGGCAAGACGCCAAGTTCTGTCAAAAGAATTAGTCTAATTATAGTTGAAGAGCAAGGGGATGGGGAGGATGGTAGAAAATTGGAAGTCAGCACATACTTTAATTTCCTTTCCAAAGACTGTCACCTTGCCACAGTGGAAAGACATATGCATTTCAATGAACTTGAGAGTGATGCCTCCTGGTAAGACCCCCCGATGCAAAATGAAGGGGAGCTTGCAGACAAAGAATGAGCTATATTAGCATTTTTTTCTCTGCATTTTCTTTTCCTGAATACTTTGTCTGAAATGAAATATTGCTTATACCACTCCAACCCCTTATCAAAGTGTCATTCTTAATTTATATTGTAAACAATGATTATGTTAGGATCCCAATTACTTCATGAAGAGAATTGCCACGATTCCAGTGGAAAAGAAACCAATAAACTTGCTGTCATTTCTTGAAACTTTTGCTGTAAATAACCAACTAAGATCAGCATAAATCAAACATTCGCAGTTGAAGGATATTTTGAACAAAGAGGTAAATTTCACTCAAAATAATCAATACAACAAAGATGCACTTTGTGTAGTTATAAGCATTTGCATTACTTCCCACACAAATAGGGCATCACATGCAATCTGTCTTTCCAACTTCACCTCCTTTACATGACTTCTCACTTTCCGCCCAATTGTTTTAACACTTCAGTTGCATTTGCCAGCAGCTGGTTTGCAGGTGTATTCCATCCTAAGCCCCAGATATGGTTGCCACTGATGAGGCACACGTTTACACACCCTTGCTTCTCAAGTCAAAACATAGTCCACATCATGGCACTCCCAGAAACTGCCTTTGCCTTAATGGCAGAGCAGGCTGAGGATAACAGTAGCCAGAATGTTCTTCCCAAATTTCCCCAAGCTAGATCAGCAATCACTGTGTCATCCATACAGATGGGGTGGCTCTGGAATATGCGCAGCGCTTTCCAATTCCCAGAAGTCACCTCTCCCAAAGCACTACCATCAACGAGGAAGTCTAGCATCAAGTCAACTGTGGTAGCGTTGCTTTATTCAAGCTGCGTCAACATGGCTCTGACAACAGCGAGCTTTGGAATTTAATGAGTATCCTGGTTTATAAAGCTATTGTGTTGACCACCCTTTTCCACATAGCGAAATCTAGACTACTGACGCCACTTTGTGATCCTTGAGAGGTTCCATCAGCATTGCTTCTGTCAAACCCTGGGGATTAAATGAGAGGACCAGCAAACCAACCATAGCATCCTCCATGAAACTGCATCCAAAGCGCTGCTCTTGTGGCACCAACTTCAATGGACAGACCATTGTGTCTACATGTCCTAAAACCACCTCCCTCAACAGGTTCTCTGAGCTCTTCCTAGACCAATGTTAACAAGGGTGACCAAAAGAAAAGGTATAAGACATGCTCAAAGCTGTCTTAAAGCAGAGGCATTACCACCACTGACTGGGAGGAGATGGCTGCAGACCGCTCAGTATGATCCATCAAGGTGCAAGCTGTTGAGACTCAAGCAACTTGATAGTGAGGCAGAACAGTGATGGAGGAGAAAGAAAAGGGAAATGAAGCCTAGTCAGCAAATTCCACTCTTCTGTGCAACAACATGCCTCCACTTCTTCTTCATCATTCACCAAGAATGATGGATGGCATCCTTAACTTTGAGGGACACTGTGCCAATGATACCTCCATTTGGCTGTGATGGCTACATGGTTCAATAACTCAGTTGTGATGATACATTTGCTTATGTTTTCTTTTTGAGCAATGTCCCCTTTAAGACCAAGGTGAACTGGAGGGCATTCCAAAAGATGGTTAATTGGTTTTCTGATTATGACATCATTAAATTCCAAGAAATGTCCATGTGACTCACAGTTGCCATGGGGATAAACAATTAAGAAGCAAAGTATGAATAGGGATCTAATTGCAGTGGTGTTTGCCAGTTCAGAGCACTCAGAATTCATATGAGAGGAAATAAACAAGGGTCTCTCCAAATGGAACAATTTTCTGCTTGACAATTTTCAACCCAATCCTTTTGGTGAAGGATCTAAGAGTAGAACAAAGATCATATTACTTCATGGGCAGGATTTTCCAGCCATGCTCGCCCCAAAGCCAGAAAATCTCACCTGAGATTAATAGACCTTTGCATGGTCAGTGTCTTGCCCGTGATGCACGGGATGGGAAAATTCAACCCTGTTATAGAGTCGGAATTGACTGAGGAATGACAAAGGAATGTCGATTGGAAAAGAATCATTGCTGCTGTTTCTGCATTGCCAGAGTACACCAGACCATTTAAAAAGATTAGCGAAGGCAGTTTCTGGGAATGCCATGCTGGTGGACTATGTTTTGACTTGAGAAGCAAGGGTGTGCAAATAGGTGCCTCATCAGTGGCAACTATATCTGGGGCTTAGGATGGAATACACCTGCAAACCAGCTGCTGGCAAATGCAACTGAAGGGTTAAAACAATTGGGCGGAAAGTGAGAAGTCATGTAAAGGAGGTGAAGTTGGAAAGACAGATTGCATGTGATGCCCTATTTGTGTGGGAAGTAATGCAAATACTTGTAACTACATGAAGTGCATCTTTGTTGTCTTGATTATTTAAGTGAAATTTATCTCTTCTTTCAAAATATCCTTCAGTTGTCAAAGTTTAAATTATATGATTTTACTTGGTTATTTACAGTAAAAATTTTAAGAAATGAAAGCTTGTCTATTGGTTTCCTTTCCATTGGAATCATGGCAATTCTCTTCTTTTTATAAAGTAATTGGGATCATAACATAATCATTGTTTATAATATAAAGTAAGAATGACACTTTGATAAGGGATTGGAGTGGTGTAAGCACTGTTTCATGACAGACAAAGCATTCAAGAAGAGAAAACGCAAAGAAAAAAGCGCTAATATAGAATCTACCATCCAAAATGCAAGTTCATCTTTACCTGAAGGGCCATCAAACACATTAACCATAAACTCAATTATACTTCATTTTCAAGTTTAGTCATAAACATGGTTTTTATGTGTCTTTGAATTCTTCATTATAAAGCAGAGAGTGTTTTGATGCATTGCTATGTTTGAGCACTGATGGTGTATGCATGGTGTTGCAGGTCCCTGAGGTCTCAGGATGATGTTCAGTGCATGACTTATCAATAGACTTCTAAAAATCTCTTGAAACTAGCTGAAAATATTGAGACAACATGGAATCATAGGAATCCTCCAAGAAATTGTCCTACAATATGAAACAGCATATTGATAATGAACTTCAAAGAGGACTATGGGCAGGTCATCAGGAGAGTGCGAGGCAAAGCAGAAAAAATAAATATCTGGTCACAAAAGGATACAGGAAATGCTTCCATCTTGGTAAGGTTATAGCAGATAAACAATCAATGTTATTAAATGCTTCAATAAGCACAGTATTTTCGTTTGGTTTTTTTTTACAAGAACGTAAAGATATACCAAGATGACTAACAACATTTTAAAAAAATGTCTACAGAAAATTTGGCAATGCAGAAACACTCATTATTCTTAAAAACTTCTTTTTCTTTGCAAGAGGTTCTTTCTTCATATGTAGGTAATCAAGTTATTATACATTTACAAAAGCTATTAATAGATTTAAAGCAACAGTCATTGTGCACCTTTTCAATGCTATCAAGAATATATAAAGCTGTTTTTAAACATGGTTGGTAAATTTTGAAGTTTCAAAGTCATGGTTGGCACTTGAACACTGGTGGTCAAATGGAATGCAAAATGTCTCATAAAAAGGGAAGTCAAACAGCAGTTAGAGTGGAAATGAAGTGCTGGTGCAAAATCACAAACAGTTTGGAAGGGCAAATGTTTGGGTAAAAGAATCTAAAATGGTGGTTTCTTGAAGATCAGTGTGGGGGTGGGTGTATGGTGTGACTACTATCGAAAGATGAATACTGAGAAAAGTGAGAAAGAAAAAACACAGAACAAACAATAAGGATTTGACGCAGGTCTCAGCAGGGTTGGAATGGCAGAGTGTAATAGCCTCAAAATACCCTATTTCAAAACCCTAACAGGAATAAATAAACAAAGGAGCGTCAGCAGTTTCAACATTTCAATTCTTATATTAGTGACCATGAGACATGTTGCCAAAACTTTTTGTCTTGCACTCATTAGGACAAACACAAGAATGCTAAATTTCACAACAATTTATATTACAGTAAAGAGTGCTGCTTAGTTGGCAAGTTGACCTTGATTGGACAAGATGTTGCCATGGAAAAAGCAACAGAGAATTATAAGCTCCCATACAAGTGCAAAATGAAAAACTACGGCAATATGTCTTCAGCAATATTGAAAATCTATACTATCAAGCTACTGATAGTGTGTCTCATGTTCAAAGGTTCTGAATACACAACTTATTTTTGCAATATTTTGTTCATCTGTTTCTCATCTGAGCTCGTAGGCAGCAATCTGTCCATTATATGTCACTCAAATGATCAGCAACTGAAAATGTGTACAAGCACTGCAGCCCTTATTTCCTATAGTTTAATTTGTAATTTAGATTTAGTATAGCACCATGGCACCATAAGAGAAAACGTTAGAAAATCTCAGCAGGTGTGGCAGCAACTGTAAGGAGAAAAAAAAAGCTGACATTTTGAGTCCACATGATCCTTTCTCAAGCAAACCACGGCACTATGGTTGAAACCCTTGCTAAAATACCCGAAGTTGTAATAAATTTAAATGAACACAATTTTGGAATGCTTCATGTATAATAGCGTATTAATCTTATTTTGCAAATTTAAATGTGTTATTTGCAGTCAAAAATCCTTAAGCAACAGAAAGAAAACCAACCACTGTCAGTTGGTACAGATTCTATCTACTCAGTGCTGCAGGGAGTTCATTACCATTATTCAAGGTCAAACAATCCTAAAATCAAGAGCAAGCACAATCTGATGAAGAACATGAATGAGTAACTTCAATTGATGCTATGCCAACTTGCTGCAGCTATTACTGAAGGAGTATGTGTTTCGCCTCCTTAAAAGCTGCAGAAAGCAATTAAAAACTGCCTCTTGTCCCCCATTATTAATTTAACGCACTCATTTTTGCAATCCTGGAACAAAGATTACATTTTTAATGTTCCAATGAACAATTAAACCATTTGTTTTAAAAATGACTTCTTTGTGCACGCAGTGAAGGATACTAGTGCTAAGAAGGAAACACTATCTGGAAGCATGAAACACTTTCAGGTCACATGATATAAAGCGTTGCCTATTGGGACTCAACTCCACCCTAACACAAGCTGTCACATACTCTTTTCATGAGTTTCAATTTGGAATTAGGAGCAATTATACATTGTGAGCCAAAGTAACAATGAAGTGGATAAAGACTGTCTCAGGCTCATTATGTGTAGGTGAACCAAGAAAGAGAAAGGTCTTTCAGATCATTTGCAGCTGTGACTAGATACTAGATCATTTGTGAAAGCAAACGGAAATTGAAAGCTGATTTTTCAAACGAATAGTATTCTGAAATCACAGTAAATACTAGGTATACCAAGGATACCTATACATTACTGAGTACCACTAACAGAAAACTAGGCATTATCTATACGTGCACACAAAAGTAATGACTGATTGCTTTATCTCTTTCTGCACAAGTGACCAGTAATAGAAATTTGCCTGTTAATGTGTACGAGATGCAGTAACTAAAGCTAGTTCTACTATTACTACAAAAACCAGAGGGCACAATTTCATTAATTTTACAAAACAAACTATGCAAGCTGTAATAAAGGATCGATCCATCTCTTCAGACACATTGAAGTACATTTCTAAATGATAAAGTCTAAAGATAAACAAGTTAAGATTATTCTAGATAATGAAAAAGGCACAAAGGCAACTCAGAAGTTCCTTTTCAAATAAGACCAAAATTCCATCAGAGATTTGTGTCAAAGATCTTTGTAAGAAAGTCAAAGTACTCTTTACTGCTAAGAGCTTTATACCTTGCTGTTATGCTTTTCTGATGCAACGCATGTACAAACAAGAGGGGTAGTGGCACAGTAGTACTGTGGCTGGACTATTGATACAGAGACCCAGAGAAATGCTCTGTGAACCTGGGTTTGACTCCCACCTTGGCAGATGGTGAAATCTAAACTGAATAAAAAATCTGAATGAGCATGAAATCCACCTGGTTCACTCATATCCTTTAGAGAAGGAAATCTGTCATCCTTACATGGTCTGGCCTACATGAGACTCTAAAGCCACAACAATGTTGTTGACTCTTAAATGCATTTAATGGTAGGCAATAAATGCTGGCCCAAACAGCAACCCCATATCTCATAAATGAATACAAAAAAAATAGGGTTTTGGGGGTCATTTTTAATATAGGAGTTTGAAAGAATATTGGAATAATGAGCAATATGGCCTAAAAAACTATTTTAAAGAGCCCTATAAAAAGTTGCTAAGTTCACAAATGTGTTTTCTGAAAAACCTGAGTACAGTAGCATCAAGTAGCAAGAAAAAACAACAATGATTTTACTGTATACCGACAGGTAATTCAAGTGGCCAGGTATGGATTCAGTTCAAAAACCCTACTTCGTGAAATTCTATTCTCAATGTTGTGCAGGAGAAATATCAAGCTAAATTGATGCATGTACCAATTGCAGATGTTGGATAATAAATTAAACAACAGATCAGTCTGGGCTCTTATCAGGAATTTCCTGGCGACTAGATACAGAAAAGAATGGTCTTGGAACATATATTCAGTGACTTAGCAGCCTTCTGTGATAGAGAATTCCACAGCTTTACCAGTGCAAGTGAGAAAATGGCCAACCCCATATCACGTGCATACTGTGCCACCACCCCCCACCCCCCACCCCCCCGCCTCCACCCAAAAAGCCAGAGGAAACATCATTCCTGCATCCAATCTGCATAGTATTATCAGAATTTTATACGTTTCAGTTAGATCTCCTATCATTCTTTTAAATTCCACTGAACACAGGCCTGGTTGACCCAATCTCTGCTCAGACAACAATCTTTCCATCTCAGGAATCAGTTCGCTGCATTCCCTCTATCGTAAGTATACCCTTTCATAGATAAGGAGACAAAAACTGCACACAGTGCTCCAGATGTGGACGCACCAAGGTCCCAAACAGCTGCATTAAGACATCCTTGCTCATGCATTCAAGTCCTCTTAAAATAAAGGCCAGCATAACACTTGCCTTAATGACTTGCTGTATCTGCATGTTTGCTTTCGTAATTGGTGTACTAAGATATCCAGATTCTTATGTGCATCAATATTTCCCAATTTATCACCATTTAAATAATACTGTCATTCTATTTCTCCATCTGAAGAGGATAACTTCATACTTAACCACATTATGTTTCATCTATCATGTATTTGCCCACTTATTCAACTCGTCCAAACTACTTTAAAGCCTCTTAACAGCCTTTTCACCACTGATATTCCCGCTAAGTTTTCTGTTGTGAGCAAACCTGGAAATATTATTTGTGGTTCCATCATCCAAACTATGTCTATTGTGAATAGATGGGCCCAAGGACCATTCCCTCCAAGGCTCCACTAGTCACTGCCTACCTCTTCAAAGAATACATATTTATTCCTATCTCTATCTGCAAACCTATTCTCAATCCATGCAATATATTATCCACAATTGCACGTGCTTTAATTTTGCAATTAAATCTTATGTTGAACTTTATCAAAATCCAAATACACCACATTCACTGGTTCTCCCTTATCTATGCTACTATTTATATCCAATAGGTTTGTCAAACATGATTTCTCTTTCATAAATATATGTTGATTTTGCCTAATCCTGTTGATATTTTCTACATGTCCTGTTTTTGCACTTTTTATAATAAACTCTAGCATTTTCCCTACTACTGACAGTAGGGTAACCAGTCTGTAATTCCCTGTTTGCTCCCTTCTTCCTTTTTTAAATAGTGACTCACATTTGCCACCTTCCAATCTGCCAGGGCTGCTCCTACATAAGTTTGGAAGATGACAACCAACACATCCACTATTTCCATATTCAACTCCTTTAGTAGCCTGGAATGTAGATCATCAGGCCCTGGGGATTTATCAGCTTTCAGTCCCATTAATTTCTGCAACACTTTTTTCTAGTAATACTAATTTCCTTCAATTTTTGCTTTCTAATCAATATTTGATTCCTTAGCATTTTCGTGAAATTTTTGTACTTTTCTTCATGAAGACAGAACTAAAGTAATTGTTTAACTGCTCTGCTATTTCCTTGTTCTTTATTATAACTTTTCCTATTTTGGGCTGTAAAGGACCTACACTTGTCTTCACTAATCTTTTTCTTTTTATATACTTAGAGAAACTTTTACAGCCTGTTTTTATGTTACTTGCAACTTTACATTCAATTTTTCCCTTCATCAATTTCTTTGCCCTCCTTTGCGGAATACTGAATTTCTCCCAATCCATTCTCAGGCTTACATTGACATCCAAAAACTAGTTTATCACAAAAGCATGTATGCTGCTGCTGATGGCATAAATATAAGCACAGAAACAGGTATAAGTGGGAGAAGGAGAGACAATTTCAGTTACTGTCCTATGACACAGTTATGAATGCTGCTTCAGCACAATATCATTTCCTTTAAAAAAAATCTGGTTTCACCCTATTAAATGTTGCATTTTCAACTAATGTTCATGTTCTTTGATAAGATTGGGTAATGTGTCCCAGTTGACACTCCCACGTTCTACTGTTACATCTGTTGTATTGGTCACAACAGGTGTAATGCAATCATCACCGTATGGAAATTTTCTCCATTAATACATGATGAAATGATAATAATGCTTGGCAGTTTTTAAGTAAACCAAACCATAATACACCTGCTGTAACAAGATAAACCAAGGTTAAATTAATTTCAATATCTGTCACATTCATCCTTCAAACAGCTATCAACACCCACAGATAATAACAGATTGAACATGTGGACATAGGTGATTAATTTTCCTCCAGTCATATTACTTCAAAATCTTTCAATCGGCCCATTCCTGAAATTACTGCATGTCATATCTTCATAAAACACTTCTTTTGTTTGACTGGAACAGATTACTAATAAAAAAAACTCCCACAAATTTTTGGAACTGAAACTTGCATCTATATTTAGTCACTGGATTGGAATGATCAAAGGAACTCTCTTCAGTTTGAATGTGCTGTAACCATTATAAGAGATAATATCATGGGAGTTTTCACTGTGCCAATTTGCTCAATGTCATCACATCAATAATGTTATATGTCAAAATTTGCATTCAACAATTTATTTTTATAGATGGATAAGTTAAACATTTGTGAGAAATTCTTCCATTTTTGCTGAAATGCTATTATAGCACACATAGCTTCAAATCAGTTAAGATATTACCAAGATCTAATTAACTCTAAAGTACTTCGTAAATTGTTGCATGCGAGGGATAACTGATGAAAGGTTTGGTTGTGTACTTAGAAGTGCAGCAATTGATAGGGACTGTCACATAGCTAGACAGAAACTAATGCAACAATCGAACTCTAATGCCTTGGAAGGAGAGTGTGGATTAACCAATAAATGTTTCAATAGTTGTGGGGAATAGAAATGGATGCTTTAGTGAGCTGGCTGCCAGATATTTCCAAGCACAAAGTCTTTGACCACAAAACTGCTCTGTTATTTTTGTCAAAGCTTTGACAAGGGGTCACCTGGGCTTGAAACATCAGCTTTTTTCTCTCCTCTCAGAAAGAGAGTCATAGAAGTCTACAGTGTCGGCCCAGCTTGTCCATGCCGTCCTTTTTTTTAAAATCACTAAGCTAGTCCTAATTGTCCTCGTTTGAACCACATCAGTCTATACCCATCTTACCCATGTAACCGTCCAAATGCTTTTTGAAAGAAAAAAATTGTACCCACCTCTACTACTACCTCTGGAAGCTTGATTCAGATACTCACCATCCTGTGTGTGAAAAAATTGCCTCTTTGGACCCTTTTGTATCTCTCCCCTCTCATCTTAAATCTATGCCCTCTAGTTTTAGACTCCCCTACTTTTGGGAAAAGGTATTCCCAAAGGTAAAGAAGAAAAGTACTGATCTATGCTCCTCATTATTTTATAGACCTCTATCAGGTCACTCCTATGCTCCAGGAAAAAGAGTCTCAGTCTATCCAGCCTCTCCTTATAACTTAAACCACCAAGTCCCAGTAGCATCCTAGTAAATCTAGTTTAATAATATCATTTCTATTATACAGTGACCAGACCTGTAACAATATTCCAGGTCTTACCAATGTTTTGTTCAACTTCAACAAGATGTCTAACTCCTGACCAATGAAACCAAGCATGCCGAATGCCTTCTTCACCACTCTGTCTACTTGTGATTCCTCATTCAAGGAGCTATGAGCCTCTACTCCTAGATCTCTTTGTTCTATAACTCTCCCTAATGCCCTACCATCAACTATCTAAGTTCTGCCCTTGTTTGATCTACCAAAATGCATCACCTCGCATTTATCCAAATTCCATCTGCTATTTATCAGCTCACTGGCCAACTGATCAAGATTCTGTTGCAATTCTAGATACTCATTCAGTATATGGATGGGCCAAGTAGAGGGGGGGGGGGCAAAACTTGATCTCCTCTTGGGCAGTGTTAGTAAGGGATCACTTTGGGATCAGTGACCATAATTCCATGATAGCTATGAAGAACAACAGGCTTGCTGCCAGATCTGTTGATATTTTCCAGCATTTCCTCTTTTGGTTTCAGATTTCAGCATCCACAGTAATTTGTTTTTTATTTTGTTCCGTTACCTTTGTCTTGTTCTAGAAATTAAGTCATTTTCCTTTTGAACTCATTTTCAGCACTCACCCTTCTTTTCCTCGGTTATAAATCGCAAGCTCATCACTAATCCCTTCCTTTTCTTTAAATGCTTCCCAGTCGATCTTCGATTTCTCCAAGGTGCTCATCTTTTGTTTCTTTCCTCCTATCTTTCCCAGAATGTTACCTATGGCACTTTGTCTCTTTATTCTGCATTTGAAAAACAAGAGAGCAAATATTCAGAATAGGAGTGGTGCAAACCTCAACTGTGTAGAGACATTTATAAGTGGAGTAATAAAGTATTCCACTGTCTGTAAAAAATTTACATGTGTGTTTCACAAATAGGCTTAAATTAACACTGCAATGAAATTATTGTAAAATCCTTCGGTCACCACACTCTGGCACCTATTTGCGTACACCGAGGAAGAATTTAGCACGGCCAATGCATTTAACCAGCATGTGTTTCAGTCTGTGATGGGGAAACCAGAATATCTGGAGGAAACCCACATAGACATGGGGAGAACGTGCAGATTCCACACAGACAGTGACTCAGTTAAATAGGTACATTACTCAAACCATTATTCTTCCACTTGATTTGACTTATTGTCACATGTATTAGTACATAGTGGAAAGTATTTTCTTTGCACACAATACAGCCAAAGCATACTGTACATAGAAAAAGGAAAGGAGAGAGTGCAGAATGTAATGTTACATCATAGCTATATTGTACAGAAAGATCAGCAGTGATTTGCACCTTGCGATGTCAAATTCAATTAATCCAGCTTCTTCAGATTATGTTTGATAGCTATTGTTTTGTATCTTTGACCCAAATATCTCTAGTACTTTACCATGAAAAAAAACAATGAAATACATTTATATAGCATCTCTCAAAAGCTCAAGGCATCTCAAATTGTTTCACAGCTAATAAAGTGTTTCTGAATTGTGGTTATTAGTGCAATGTGGGAAAAGAGACATTGTGTTTGCACACTAAGGTCCCATAAATAGTGGATGTTTAACATTCCTTTCAAAACAAAAAAGCACAAGTGCTCATTCATTAAACACCAAAATGCAGGCCCAGATTTGGTGCTCAGATATCAGAATTAGGGCTTGAAGCACAACTTTGTAACCTAATCACAATAGTGCTATCTCGGAGACAAGTTAAATACATAATCATGGCCATACTAAGTTGATGATCAGCTCAAACATCTGAAAAAGTAGCAATTAGTTCTTGATGAAAAATAAAGTTACATTTTCCTTGCAGTATTTCTTTGCTACCAGTCTTTGAGCATTGACAGTCTTGTCTTCCACTCTGCTTACATCAATCTTAATCCTTGACTGAATAAATATAAATATGTCTTGAATACATGAATGTGCCTTGAATAAATATTTGTTTGGATCAATGTATTACTGCATAATTTTCCCTTCATGACTAGGTGCCTTCAAGGAATGGCAGCTATACGTAAAGTAACATTGACAAGAATACCACAGCCAGCCAACTGACAGAATCATAGAATCGCTGCAGAGCAGAAGGGGGCCATTCAGCCCATTGAAGTCTGTGCTGACAATAATCCCCCCCAGGTCTATTCTGTAACCCTACATTTTTACCCTCCTAATCCCCCTGACGCTAAGGGGCAATTTAGCATGGTCAATCAACTTAACTCACACGTATTTGGACTATGGGAGGAGACCAGACCACCCAGAGGAAACCCATGCAGACATGACTTAAAGTTTTTAAAAATTTACACCCATTTTGTTAAAGAGGCCAGTACATGCGGAGTAAATATTATCACCAAAAAAAAAAGAAAGAAGCTACAACAGAAACAGTAAACTGAACTGATAACTACCACTCTTTCCAGGTCATTCCTGCAGACTTTCCTGTTACTGTTTGGAGATCTCTTACTTTGAAATGCACCTGACTGGTGACTTAAACATTGAATAGTTCATGATTTAAATCTTGCCAAAAGATAATATCAAACAAACAAGGGAAGTAAGAGAGGAAATTGCAGAGGTATTGGTCATTATTTTCTAATTCTCCTTCTATACTGAGCTGGTGACAGCGGACCAAACTACAAATAATCCTTCTTTATACAGCATGGTTTTTTAGCTGTTAATAATGGAGGACCACTACTTTTCATAACATTTATATTCGGTTTGGGTGTATAGAACATAATTTTAAAATTTGTAGATGAGACAAAACTTGGAAGAATTGTAAACTGTGAGGAGGATGGTGATAGAATTCAAGAGGTCCTAAATCAGTTAAAATGGATGGATACATGAGAGATGAAATTTAAATTTATTTAATAGGTTTACATTAACACTGCAATGAAGTTACTGTGAAAATCCTCTAATCGTTACACTCTGGTGCCTGTTTGGATACATTGAGGGAGAATTTAGCATGCCCATGCATCTAACCAGCGTGTCTTTCGGACCATGGAGGAAACCAGAGCACACAGAGGGAAAACATGCACAGTGACCCAAGCTGAGAATCGAACCGGGATCCTTAGCACCATGAGGTAGCAGTGCTGATCATTCTGCCACCATGCTGCCCTATATTGAAGTGATTCATTTTGGTAGGAAGAACAAAAAGGGGCAACATAACAGAATGGAAAAGAACACATGCCGACATAAAGAAATACTTGTGAGTAACAGGTACTCTGTGTAGTGAAAGTGGATTCAATCTTGAATTTGAAGAGCAAATAGGATAAGTATCTAAGAAAACCTTTGCAGGACTATGAGAAAAGGCATTTGAGTGGGTCTAACTAAATTGTTCTTGTAGAGAGCCAACACATAGTGGCACCTCATTCTGATGAGGTTCCTGTGCCAAATAAGAGCTCAAGGTATAAGATGTAACATATTAGCACTGATAAATGATTGATTAGCTAACAGAACGCAGGTAGTCGGAATAAATGGGTATTTTTGGATTAGTAAGCTGTAACAAATGGAATGTTTAGTGCTGGGGCCTCAATTATTTACAATCTATTTCAATGACTTGAATCAAGAGACCGAATGGATGTTGCTAAATTTGTTTTTTGGCACAAAGGTAGGTAGGAAAGTAAGTAGCAAAACGACAAAAGGGGACTGCAGAAGAATATAAATAGATTAATGGGCACAAGATTTGGCAGATGTAGAATAATGTGAAAAAACGTGAACTTGTCCACTTTTGGCAGGAAAAATAGAAAAGTAGTGGAGTATTTATTTGAGAGACAATGCAGACTTCAAGTATTCAAAGGGGCCTGGGTGTCCCAGTACATGACTCAAAGCTAGTGCAGGTACAGCAAGTGATTAGAAAGACAAATGGAATGTTGCTGTTTATTGCAAGGGAAAAGAGAAGGTTTGCTAAGTTGGTGAGAGCACATCTGGAAATACTGTGTACAATTTTGGTCTCTTTACTTAAGGGCATAACTGCATTAGAAATTCAGAGAAGGTTTGTTTGACAGATTTGTGGAATGAAGCAGTTATCTTATGAGGAAAGTATCCTCTGATGTTTAGAAGAGTGCAGAGTGACCTTACTGAAACAAATTAGATTTTGAGGGGGCTTGACATATTGCGTGCTGGGAGGATGTTTCCCCTTGCAGGAGAGACTAGAACTGGGCAATGCAAGTTTAAAAATTGGGAGGCTCCTATTTAAAATGGGGATGAGGAATTTTTTTTCTCTCTCAGAGAGTCACTAGACTGGAATTTTCTTCCACAGGTAACAGCAGAGGTAGGGTCATTGAATGTTTTTAAGTCTGAATTGAATTGATGAGGGGATTAAAGATTGTGGGGGTAGACAAGAAAGTAGGGTTGAAAGTAGAGGCCACAATCAGATTACATCTGATCTGATCAAATGGTGCAGCAGGCTCGAGAGATTGAATGGTTTGCTCCTAATTTGTATGTTTATACATATGTCTACATAACATAGATACAATGGGTCAAATGGGTCTTTCTAATGCTATAACTATTCTATTATTCTATGATCCTCTTAACATCCACATTATTAAATCATTTTATTTGGATGGGTTCAGTTTACAACATAACAGTATTCCAGTACCCCTTCAAGTGCTGATACAACAGAAATGACACCCAGTGCATTTTCCTAGCTTTCTTTGAACAGCTGAAGATCTGTTACGTATAATACTTTTATTTCCAAGTTCAATCATTTACTATTTTTGTTTCTCATCCTCATATGATTTCCGGTGTACTAGTTACAATAATTGTTGGATCACAATGGCCAAGAGTTTCACTTGGATGCAATCGGCAATCTGGGTACAGATTCTGCTAAATTTCAGATCTCATGTTTTTGCTCGAATTTCTGCTCAAATTCCATTGCTCCGATCTCTGTGGCTGGTGGGATGGTAAAATTCCAGCCATTGTCTGCAAGATAATGCTTAGTCCAATTATCCTGGCCTTTGTGCAATATTTCAGAGATCAGCAATCTAGTAGAGCATGGCTACAACCCATAGCTGGCAACTGATCTGTACCCCCACAAAAATCTTACTGTTTTTCTTTAAAGGTATTTTCCATCTCCAAACGGCACTGACCGTCATTTAAACTGGTGAATTGTATTTTAAATGGACACAGGATGGCCTCTTCTCACCAAATGAAGAAGCATCTAGCATTTCAGTACCACTCTTTCCGAATTGTTCTAGAAACAGTAGTCAATTTTTTCCTCTTATATTGCATTGAAAGTAATATTCACTAACCATGTTCCTAATTTTCTTTTCTACTACTCTCGCAGTGAAAAGGAAAAACTTAAATAAAAGGGATAAACCATTTTCTACGACTGAAAAATGTTTTCCTATTATTTTATAATGTTTATCCTCAAAACTGGTTAGGTTTTTCGGCACCACACACAGAAACAAAAGAGACAATAGTGCAATCACTGTCATCCACTTAATCTGCTCTCATTCAATAAAATCAGCTTGATCTCCACTTCACCTCTTCCTAAACCCCTTCCAACAAAACTACAGCAAACGGCTGCAAGCTTACATGACATGGTTATAACATGCAGCTTGATTGTTCATAATTATCTACAGAATTATTTATAATACATTCTGGATGAACAAAGCGTGGGCAGCATAGTAGCACAGTGGTTAGCACTGCTGCCTCACAGTGTCAGGGACACAGGTTCGATTCCCAGCTTGGATCACTGTCTGTGTGCACGTTCTCTCCATGTCTGCACAGTTTTCCTCCAGATACTCTGGTTTCCTCCCACAATCCGAAAGACGTGCTGGTTACGTGGATTGATCCGAACAGGCACCGGAGTGTGGTGACTAGGGCTTTTTCACAGTAATTTCATTGTAGTGTTAATGTAAGCCTTACTTGTGACTAATAAACTTTACTGAACCTTGATTGTGATAAAAATTGAATCACAAAAGATTAAGATCATTATTACTTAAGCAGTGGAAAATGCTTAAATCAACAGTCTGTACAGCATTGCTCACATTCCACATGTTTTTTTTAAACAGCATGTTTGGTGTTATATCCACTCATTGTACTTTTATGAAAGGGAAAACGATTTTGTAAATTAAATCAAGACATTTTTGGCCAATATGCGAAACTAAAACCAATCCAATAGAATCTTATCATAATCCTTAATCCTTTGTTCAGAAAGGCAGCCTGACCTTCTTGAAGAGCAGAATCCAAAAGATAACAATAACTCACCCATATATGAGCAGTTATCTCGTGCCACATGAATGTTAGGTCAAAAATCAACAATAATAAATCTCCTTTGCTTGTTTCCGGATTGTTCGGTTATTAGATTTATGCAAATTGTTTCTCATCTTAATTTGCTGCCCATGTTGTATAAGGATGAGAAATATTTCTTGCAGCTATTTTGCAGCACTGATTGATGTAGTTTAAATTTACTATAATATATGAATACAGAAAAATCAAGCTATCATTTCATAGCAGTATGAGCAAAGGATGTCCCAAAGTGTTTACTCCAAGGATCCGTTTCACACTGTACAATTGGCAACAAAAATTGACCTGCATTCAGGTCAGTATCAGATTTTTAAAAAAGCTGAGGTAGGTACCAGTAAACACACTAAAGCCTTACTTGCAGCTATACAGATCATGATATTACCAACTACTCTTTGCTATCATTCCATCTAAATGTTACAGCAACGTACTCCTTCACCATTCACTATGTTCTTGATGCACTAGCATGAATGTTATTCAAGCTGAGATTCTGAGGAGAGATGGGAGATCCCACTTCAATCCAGTTCATAAAGAACATGATAATTCGGTTATTTGTTGGTTGCAGAGAAATTTTTCCTTACAGTCACTACTGATGCCTGCTTTGAAATCAAATATTCAAAGAAACTCTTTACAATTATGGCCAAATCAAATGTTGGCTGGGATCAATTGGTAAAAATCACCTTGAAGTCAGAAGGTTTTGCATTCAATCCCAATTCCAGGGATGCAGTGATGCATTGATGCAAAACTATATTGCTATATTCAACTAAATTCAACTATCTATTGTGATTCTCAAATAAATGCAAAATGTAAGTTCTGAATTGAATATTAACTATCTGGCATGGATTCTTGATATGTGATTGCAATTTTGCTTTTATATGCAAGTAATGAGAAAAATCATAGTATATTTTATTTCCTCCCAAATCATCACATAAAACTACCTTCTCCTGTATGTACATAGAACGTTGCTCTGGATCCAAACTGTAGCTTTTTGATTGAGCAGGCAACAGAATAAAACAAAGAAAAAAATACAGTATACAAAAAAGGTAAAACTCAACCACTTCAGATGCACGAGACTGAGAGAAAAAGTCTTAGACTCTGAGATTTGCATTCTTGTAAAGGGTTAGTTTCAAAGTGATAGGATTCTTGGTATCAAAGTAACAAACATTCTTTGTGCAGGAATCATAACTGAGTCCGTTCTCATTTACATAAAACTGTAAAGATGTAATGGCAGAATCGCACCTCTTGTAGTGTATGCTCCTCTAATTTGACTAGTGACACTTTACAATATTGATAGACATTATTTGAAAAATTCAGAAAAATACAAAAAGATTAGCTTTCATTGAATATTCTGCAACTAAAACTTGTGCCAAATCTTTGTCTCCAATCTGTTTCCCTACTTCTGTTAAAGTCTTGTTCACATCTGGACAAAGAAACTCATTTGATTGGCACCCCATGCACTAACTTAAACCATTCATTTTCTCACTCTGCAGTATGTTTCATCTACAGGATGCACTATGGGAAATTCCTTCACTAGCACATTACAAACCACATGACCACTGTCACCCAGAAGGATCTGGACAGTAGATCAATGGAAATACCACCTGCATGGTCATTCTCTAGCCACACAGCAGCCTGACTTAGAACTACAGCACTGTTCCTTCACTGCCACTGGGTCAAAATATTGGTACTCCCTTACAAAATCGTGGGTTCACCTATAATTCATGGACTGCAGCGATCCAAGAAGTGGACACAACCATCTTGGCGAGGGCAATTAGGGCAGGGCAGCCAACTGTCCTACATTTGATGTGCTTGTTATAGGTTATCTAAATCCAGAACGCTGTTTATCCCATATTTCTGATCATCTAACTATGTACATGCACAATAGAATTCGTGCATTGCACTCTCAATGCAATGGCTCTTTCACTTTGCCCCTGTCTCATAGACATGGCAGCCATCTCCAAGCCTCATAAGTGTCCTGAGAGTTGGTTGTCCTGAATTAGTGAAACAAATGCTGGCTTTGCCAGTAATGTCTTTATCCCATTAAAGAATTAAAAACTTCCCATAGCTCCCTGTTTAATATTAACCTGACCAAATTCCCATGAGCTCTCTTTGTCTGCCCCTATTGCGCACTGTTTCTTCTTTCTCTACTCTCCTTTTAAAATCCTATTTTGTTTGGTATAAAGTCCTCCAAAAATTTTTTTCCAGCTTTGCAAAAGGAAAGGCCATTCTGTTGAAACACATATTGCTTTAAAATGGCACATCTTCTGACTGAGCAAGCTTCCAGAAGATATAAATGTATGACTTGTACTTTGGCAGTAAGAATGAACAAGCAACATATTATTTAAATCGAAAATGATATATCTGGGTGCCCTGGTACATAAAAAGTAAGTAGACATGTACAGCAAATGAAATAATATTCATTGCAAAGGAAATGCAATACAAAAGCAGGCAGATTTGTTGCAATTGTAAAGGGCATTAGCGAGCCCATATCTGTAATATTATATACAGTTTTGGAGTTTGAGGAAGGATATAATTGCATTAGAATTAATGATGAGAAAATTCAATGAACTAGGATAAAAGGGTTGTCTCTTGAAGAAAGATTGGGTAGGTTGTGCCAGTATCCTTTGGTATTTAGAAGAATGAGAGATGAACCGTGTAAGATCCTGAGGAGACTTGGCAGATTGGATGCTCTCCCTTGTGGGAGGGGCTAGAACTAGGAGATGGAGTTTAAAAATAGAGATGAGGAAAAATACTTTTCTCCGTGAAGGATATTAGTTTATGGAACTCTCGTCCACAAAGAATAGAGGCAGCAGGATCATTGAATATTTTTAAGGCTGAGTTGAACAGGTTCTTTACTGACAAGGGAGTTAAAGGGTATAGGGATAAGCAGGAAAAGAGAGGTGCCACAATCAGATCAGCCATGATCTTATCAAATGCAAAACGGACGCAAGGAACCAACTCCTGCTCCTAATTTGGTGTGTGCATATGTATATTGATATAATACACTATAATAATACAAATTTATATTATGCATCACCACATCAAAACGCTAATGATTTACACAATGAATTAACAACAGGTCACAGCTCTATCCGTCTCATACAGATTATATTACACATGGAAACTGAAGTACAGATTATAAAGTTAGCATTAGAATTGTATATAAAAATCTGGAAAAGGATCAACATCTGGACAAATAAGCTCACTTGATCAGCAACTCATGCACCGACTTAAAGATTTTCTCACCACTGGTACAAGATGCACTATGGGAAATTGCCAAAACTCCTTCAAAAGCACCTTACAAGCTTTATGACCACTGTCACCTAGAAGGATCTGAGCAGATGAATGGAAACACCACAACCCGCATGTTCCTTCTCTAGCTACACTCCAGCTTTACTTGGAACTACAGCACTGTTCCTTCACTGCCACTGAGTCAAAACAATACCCTTACAAAATCATTGGTTTAATCTATATCAGATGGACTGCAGCAGTCCAAGAAGATGGAACACAGCCACCTGTTAAAGGTTCATGTCAATATTCTGACAAAACATTGATCAGTTGAATCCTTATGAATGACACAATTAAATTCCTCAAGCCATACCAATATTTCCATATTAAAAGCCACATTAGGCAGAACAGTACAGGTGGTTCAAATATTAAAAACCATGATACAAGTCTTCAAAGGCAAAACTGCTTTGTTTCCATAATTATTCTCAACTATCATTTAAACTGACTGAATTTTCATTCTGCTGCCATGGTATGTTTGCCATGTCTCGACTTGTTCTATCTATTTATGTCTGATCAGCTTTAAGAGAACAGAATTATAGAATGGTTACAGAGTAGGCCACTATCATTTGGTCCATCATGCTGTGCTGGTCCCCTACAAAAGCAACTCACTTAGTTCAAATTCCCCACTTTTTCCTTCATAGCCCATCAGATTTTTTTCCTTTTCCAGTAACTATCCAATTTACTTTAGAAGGCCTCAACTGCATCTGCGCCATCACACTCGCAAACAATGCATTCCAGAGAATAACGGATGGAAAAACAATGTTTTGTTTATCACCTTTGCTTCTTTTGCCAATCACCCTAAATCAATGTCTTCTGGTTCTTTATTCTTTCAACCATGAGAAGGGTTTCTTCTCTATCTGTTCTATTCAGACCCCTCATGATTTTGAGCACCTCTGTCAAATCTCCTCTTATGCTTCTCATCTCCAAGTAGAAAAGCCTCAGCTTCTCAATCAATGCACAAAGTCTTTACCCTGGAATCATTCTTGTCAATCTTTTCTGCCTTTGCACCTTCCTTAAAATGTGCTGTCTGGACTGGTGATCCAGAGCACAAGTTTAAGTCCACTACAGTAGCTTGGGAATTAAAAATCAGTTAATTATTCTCAAATAAAAAGCTGGTATTGGAAATGGTGACCAGGAAACTATTGGATGTGTTCTTAAATCGCATTAAATAGGTGACTTTGGTTTTTGATACTTTATCTATGGGAACAGTTTCTTTCTATCTGCTCTGTGTAGACCAGATTACCTAGACTTCTACTTCCATAACACGGCCCTACTCTATCCATGTTAGTGTATCTGCTATTGAAACCTTCACCCATGCTTTTGTGACGGCAAGGCTCAAGACTCCAATGTTCACCAGGCTGGTTTCCCATTCTCCTGAAGTGGGAACTTCAGCTCATGCCAAATTTTGTCGAACATATCCTAACATCTCAATTCATCCATCACCCCTGTTCTCACTGATCCAGGGCAGCTGAGGAATTTGAATTCCAATGAATAAATCTGGAATTGATGATGTTAATTTTTAGGGAAGGAAATCTGCCATCCTTAACTGGTCCAATCTACACCTGCCCCTGGACCTGAAGGAATGTGGTGGCTCTCAGTTCAAGGACAATTAGAGGTAGACAAAAATGTGAGCTTTGCCAGCAACACCTACAGTCCATGAAAAATAATTAAAAACCTTAGAGAATTGCATTCTTGCAATCCTAGCCTTCTGTGCATCTACCTCCAACCCTTCACTGCGTCTCGGTGGACATACACTTAAATACCTGGGGTTTGAACTGTGGAATTCACTTATTAAACCTTGTTGTTTCTCCATTCTCCTTAAACTATACTTCTCTGGCCAAGCATTTAGTCATTCCTTACAATACCTCCTTCTTCAGTTCGTTAATTTTTACCTGATTACTCCAGTGCAAACATCCTAGAACATATTACTAGGCTACAAATGCTACATAAATGTTTCTGTTTTACTCATTAGAATAAAAAAACCCTCAAAGTTGATCACAGATTCTCCTTCAACATGAAGACTACATAAAGCTTGGAAGATAAAAATAAACTTTATTCAAGGTTTGGTGTTATTTGGAAATAGGATATGATTTCTGTATTCAAAGACGCTCTGCAGGTTATTCATAGCTCCGTTAACTGATAAAAGACTGATCAAAGTCAGTACTACCTGCATCCCTCAGGCTTTCTGGAAAACCATGTCTAGTCAAATCATAACAGTGATAACATAGTCTGGGCATATGCTCCACTTTTACATTCAGTACTGACTTCTGTTTGGGCGTAAATCAAAACTGATTATATCTTGTGAGACAGCACGTACTTTAATGGATTCTTTTTAAGACAAGTAGGCCTGATGAAAAACAGTTTTTCTTCATAAGGAGTCACCCAAACCCAATGAGCCAATGCTGTGTACCAGTAAATAATCTCTGTCTGAATCATTTTGCTGACTGACACATCAAAGCACTGTTCAGACTATGCTGATGTTTCAAATTTTCATCATGCTTGACAGACCACGTGAAAGGTGGCAGCTAGCTGGCTTTGAGCAAACCTCAGAGATTACGGCGATCTTGCATCCGAAGGCATCCCACCCCCAACCCAAAGTGTACTTTCTTTGACTTTTAAAATCCATGACAATCTGATGCAAGATGAGTTCAAGTTTGTACTGTAAACCTCAAGGCAAATCAATTAGATCCAAGGCGAATCACTTCCATGAGCAGGAGTATGGAAATAAAGTTATAATCTCCTTTTAACTGCAAACCTCAAATTTCTTATTGCAGAAAATAAAGGATGGAGTTGATTTCATGCCTATTTAAATGATCCCCTTATTCCTCAGATCAGGCTGATTGATTATCATGATGTGGTTCTAAAAGGCATTGGTGTGATCTTCTAAATGATAGAAAATGGGAAGAGATAGAATAGGATATACTTCAAATGATAGATCAGGAGATTGGACAGGATCTGCTCTTCACTTTGCATTCTGGTTCAAACCTTTCTGAAAAGTTAACCCTTTGCCCATTGGAAAAAATCTAACTCTCATTAACTAGCACAATTAATCCAGTATTTGCAAGTTTAAGTGCAAGTCACTGTTTCACGAACAAAACAGCAAATTTTAGTTCTTAAAAAAAAAATACCAATCGTATCTCCTCACAGGCAAATTAAGCCAGTGGAGCTGTTACATTTTGTATTTTTTCCACCACAAAGACAGCACTAGTCTTACATCTGCTGGTAAAATACTGATTGTTTTATCCAGGAAAAGTGACTGCCATCTTGTACCAAATTGCAGTAAGATTAACAAACACAATCCTATACCAGTATTTTATTTCAACCCGTGAAAGATAGGAATCTTTCGAGCTTTCAGCACCAAGATCAGGGACCAATTAAGATGAAAATAGTACAAAGCACAAAACAGCACGGAAAACAGGCCCTTTGGCCCAACGAGCCCACACTGCCACCCCAATGTTTCCACCTCTACCCGTGATCCCTATGTTTGTAGATCTATGGATTAAAAACCAAATTTGAGACAATTTAGGGAGAATCTGTTTTGCCAATTAGCCTAAGAGCACATCTTTGGATGTGGGAGGAAACTGGAGCACCCGGAGAAAATCCACGCAAGCACGGGGAAAATGCGCAAACTCCCATAGACACAGGCCCAAATCCAACCAATAATTAATATGAATTAAGAAATTCACTTCAATATTATGCTAGATAACATTTCATAAACAAACGGTTCACACTGGATTGAAAGGAATATATTAAAACCATTTCAATCATGACTCAGTTGGTATCATTTTTGCCACTGAGTCATAAGTTGGCTTTGTCTCAGTCCACTGACTTGAGCACACTTCGGTTGACACTCCAGGAGTGAAACAGTACTGCACTATCAGGAGTGCTGTCTTTCAGATGGTACATTAAAATGAAACAGGAGACAGAGAGTAATAATGGAAGTTGCTCTAGCTGGAGGTCGGTCACTAGTGGTGTGCCGCAGGGCTCGGTACTGGGACCTCTTCTATTTGTAATATATATAAATGACTTGGAAGAGGGAGTAAGTGGAGTGATCAGCAAGTTTGCAGACGATACAAAGATGGTTGGACTTGCGGATAGTGAGGAGCATTGTCAGGCGATGCAGCAGGACATAGATTGGCTGGTAGCTTGGGCAGATAGATGGCAGATGGAATTCAATCCTGATAAATGTGAGGTGATGCATTTCGGGAGAAAGAAAGTAGAGGGGAAGTATATGATAAAGGATAGACCTATTAAGAGTATAGAAACGCAGAGGGACCTGGGGTGCAGGTGAACAAGTCTCTGAAGGTGGCAGAGCAAGTGGAGAGGTTGTGAAGAAAGCATATGGTATGTTAGCCTTTATAGGAAGGGGTATAGAGTACAAGAGCTGGCCTTTAATGTTGCAGTTGTATAAAACATTGGTTAGACCTCATTCGGAATACTGCGTCCGGTTCTGGTCACCTTACTACCGGAAGGACATGGAGACTCTGGAGAGAGTGCAGAGGAGGTTTACCAGGATGCTGCCTGGTATGGAAAGTCTGAGTTACGAGGAGAGATTAGGCAAATTGGGACTGTTTTCCTTAGAAAGACGTAGACTTAGAGGAGATTTGATAGAGGTGTACAAAATTTTGAAGGGGATTGATAGAGTAAACAGGGTTAAGCTTTTTCCTAGGATGGACTCAAATAACACGAGGGGTCACGGGCTTAGGGTGAGGGGGGTAAGATATAATTTGGATGCTAGAGGGAGTTTTTTCACACAGAGGGTGGTGGGGGTATGGAATGCGCTGCCAAGTAAAGTGGTGGAGGCAGGTACTCTGGAGTTATTTAAAAAATACTTAGATGGGCAAATGAACAGAATGGGAATGGAGGGGTATAGAAAACTGATTTAAAATAGGGATCATGAGCCTTGGGAGTCCCTGGGAAGTGTGTAAATAGATGATGATATTGATGTACTTGTTTTTATCCTACAGGTGCTTTGGTCCACCTTGTTGTCTAACGAGGGACATACACGCGATGGGTCGTGAGAGAACTGCTCTTGGATCTTTTTCGAGAGTATCCTAGTGCTTCACGTCGTTAGTGTACGCTTGACCTGGACCTTCTGATGGGCAACACGACAGCTCAGTGACTATCGCTGTGCTGTGCAGATACATGGATTTGGGCCTGTGTCTGTGGGAGTTTGCGCATTCTCCCCGTGCTTGCGTGGGTTTTCTCCGGGTGCTCCGGTTTCCTCCCACATCCCAAAGATGTGCTCTTAGGCTAATTGGCAAAACAAATTCTCCCTAAATTGTCTCAAATTTGGTTTTAAATCCACTGATCTATAAACATGGACAGGGATTGCGGGAAGAGATGGGAACATTGGGGTGGCGGCGCGGGCTCGTTGGGCCTGTTTCCCGTGCTGTTTTGTTCTTTGTTCTTTGAAACACCTTCCCCCTCAGCTCGGCACAAACGATCCTCAGACAATATTTTCAAGATGAGCATGGGAATTATCGCTGGGGTCCTGGCAGTATTTATACCTTAATTAACATCACAAAAACAGGGTAGCTAGTTAATATTGCACTGTTGTTTTTGGGGAACTTTCCATGCACAAGTTGGCAGCGCGTTTCCTGTATTAAAACAATGACCTAAAGTGAACTTCAAAAGATTGCTGTGAAGTGCTTTGTATTTTCCTAAGGTCATGAAAGGAGCTATATATAAGCATAGGCCTTTCTTTTTTAAAGCATTTCTTTCTGAGTTTCTTGACAAGCCAAGTTTCTAGGTTGTTATTTTAAACTTCTTATGAAAGCAAGTGCACTGCTCCTAAGAGAGAGGTGGTGATCTATAAAACACCCTGTAGATAAGGTGACAGACAGTTACACTCGGCACTGTATATGCATTTTTAAATGTTCATGAGATACATTGAGAGAAAGCATATGTTGATTCCATTATATATTGCTCAGTTTCTGGACCTAGTCATTTTCAACAGCTTTGCTATCTTCAACACACATTTCACTTCTTTAGCGTTACAAATACTTTTTCCCAATATCCAATTCTGATTAATTACCAACACTTGCTGATTTCAAAAAGCTAACAAATTCAATATAAAGCACTTGCATTCACATAGCATCTTATCATGTCTTCAGCACTTCCCATCAATTCTTCAACTCTGAAGTGCAGTTACTAGTATGTAGGAAAATTTAACAGATTTCCACAAACACCAAATAAACTGACTCTATGTTAATAGGTATTGTTAATGGTTCTCTCTCTTGTTCCTCTCTCCTTTAAATCTGTCATCGTCATCCCACTCCTCAAAAATAAATCTTTGACCTCTGGCACCCATGCAAACTGCTGCCCTATCTCTCCAAAGTTCTTGACTGCATTGCTGCCTCCCAAATACGCTTCTATGACCTGAATTTTGTCCTCAGGCAGATCTGAAATCAACAGGGGCTGCTTCCACCTGAGACCGCTGTGTTAATGTAGTCAATTAAGGCTTGCCCAGTGTGTAACAGATCTGCCGACTGGGTTTCTTTGGTAAGAAGTCTCACAAGACCAGGTTAAAGTCCAGCAGGTTTATTTGGTCATAAATGCCACTAGCTTTCAGAATTTGCCCCTTTGTCAGGTGAGTGGGAGTTTTGATTACAGACAGATCAGAACTCCCACTCATCTGAAGAAGGGGTAAACCTCCAAAACCAGTGGTGTTTACTACCAAATAAACCTGCTGGACTTTAATCTGGTGTTGTGAGACTTACTGTGTTACTCCAGTCCAACGACAGCATCTCCACATTATGACTGGGTCTCTATGGAGCAGGAGTGGGAACGCATAGATGCTGGGTCCCATGAGCTCACGGTGAAACTGGAAGGAAGAGCTCCCTGAGCAGTTTGGGGGAAACAGAGAGCACTATGCAGCTGAAAACCAATATCTTTACTGCTGTCAGCAAATCATCAGTACCAGGAGGTCCTGGAAGGCAGGAGGGCAAGTCAAGTGGGCTAACTATCCTTTATTTCACAGATGAATGCCTGTCTATTCTGGTGCAGGAGATTAGTGACAGCACAAAATCCCGGTGTGCAGGGACGGGAAGAGAAGGCCACTCTACCTGACTAAAGAGGCCTGGACTGAGGTGGTGGCAGCTGGGGTCAGTGGGCATGACCTTGGTGGCACTGCAGCCAATTGTGCTGCATATAGGGTCAATGATCTTACGTGTTTAGCAAGGGTAAGTGCAGAGATGCACGGACCTATGCAGTGGTCGGATGTCCGCTCCCCTGTGCATTCAGGATTCTGAGTGTGTACACCAATGTGCACTGAAGCTTGCCCTGCCAAGGCTGGACTGTCAGCACAGTAGGCTGCAGTGCAATAGAGGCGATGGTACTACAGTAAAATGCCTACAGAATGGCTGTCTGTGGGATGGGATGGGGTGGGGTGGGGTGGGGTGAGGTGAAGTGAAGGGATATCTGGAATGGTTTCAAGAAAGATGAAACACTAATCAGCCTTTCTATTGGCCCCTGTCAGGAGAAAAAAGAAAACAAGTCATAATAATGCAGAGTGTCACCAAAAGCTCCAGTCTGCTGATCCTCAGTGGGAGCGCAAGTGATGCTGTGGATTACTACTCCAGTCTTGGTGAGAAGGAAATCTGGGACGAAGGTAAGTGTGTAGGTCCAGATGCATGTGCCAGGGATGCGACAAAGTTCACAGGCTATTCTTATCAGAAAGTGAGCTGTCCCAGCCAGAGTGCCATTGAAGCTCCAATGCAGATGTCACCACGCGACATTTCCCCATTGTCTCAGCTGACCACCTAGATATATAGTGACAATGATATTTGAATTCACTGATGTTGCGCCTTCCTTTTGCAGATGAGACAACAGCATGAGCCATAGTGAATCTCAAGGACCTATTAGGCATCCAAGAAAACATTGCTCCCGCACCTACGTCACGCACTAGTGCAGATACTCACTTCTGGTTGGCATTAGGTTGTCCCCTCAGAGAGTGGTGCACAGTGGCAGAGCACATCACGCTCGCACTTGGAGTGGGCAGAGGCAGAGAGGTCCCAGGGTACCGCCAAAGGAAGCACTGCTGGAGACAAGGACCAATCGGAGTATAAGGTAGATGATGAGCTTCTGGAGATGTCCACCAGGTAGCAGATGTTGTATGTTCAGTGAAATCTACGGGGAGATTCGAGATGTAGGTCTACATGCCATGATATCCATCATTGAGGACTCCATGCTGAACACGGGTGCTTGTGCTGACCATGAGCACCGAGTGCAAAGCTTTCATCAGTGAGAGAGCAGATAAGCAATTTCAGGAATGTCCTCAGGTGTTCCAGGGGTTGCATTCAGATCTGCAATCCAGCACACTGGCTGTAACCTCCGGAGGCTACTGCCAATGTGAGAGATAGACAAGGTATCTAGTCCCTCTGCTAGGTGCTCATCCATGAATGATGAATCGGAAGATGCAAGTGCACCTCACACTGGTGATGAACTGCCTGTCATCTCAGTGGACATGGGGCAAGAGCACCAGCTCTTCCACCCCTCTGCCAGTGGTCACTGTATCTAACAATGCCACAATGTCTGAGCAGTTCTCAGCCACGGGGCTCGATGCTGCTTCCAAGCTGGAGTTAATTCAAGCTCTGGTGACCAGAGGACACCCACAAAGGTCATCAAAAATCAGCTGGCTGCCTCCAATGACACAGCCAGTGAGGGAGTGGGGCAATATCAAGACAAAGTACCCAAAGACGCAAGTTTAAGGCATAGTAAGCACAACAGAGTGTGTCATGGTGAGCTTTGAGCTTTGTTAAATTTGGAATATTTGTACACTGTCTTTATGTTAAAATGTAGTCACATAATATATGCCTCAATTCAACGGGGTTTGTACATTGGCAGACGTTGCAAAAGCTGGTAAGCAGAAGGCTTTGAGTAGTGCACGATTTCTAGTTTGGGTTCTAAAAGACAGTTTCACGGTGATTAAAACGTTGCCATGGGATTGAGTCAGCCTTCATGCTTTGGGTGCCCAGCTAAAAGCTGGATGAATGCATCCATCATGTCACTGTGTTCCTCAAAATCCCTATAGTCTGCCTCCAAGTTCTCACCCTGTGCATTTCTAGGCTCATCCTCTATCCATCATTGGAGTCATTCTCCCTGGCCTGTGGTCCTGCCTTCCTCTCCTCTGCCTCTATTTTGTTCCTCTTTTCAGAGCTAGACTCTGCAGGGCACGCACAACTGATTGCAAGAAGCTGCATAGATCCTCCACTGATTATTGAAATGAAACAATGACGTAGAAGTTGAAGGCAACTTCGACGTGACCTTCGACGTCATGGCATGGGATGACACCCTACGAGGCTTCAGGCAATTTCAGGACCCATACATGTTGCAAAGTTATGGTTACTGTATCTCTGGAGAAGTGTAGCCTCCTGTGGCACTGGACCTCAGACATTTGCAGGTATTTGGTGCATTGCCTGTAAACTGAATAGTGACTTTTTCGGCATCCCTGCCCACGTTAGCCTCCCTCAGCACCAACTCAGCCCGTGCCTCTCCTCTTACAGGTCTTTGGATGGGATGATGGCTGGACTCACTTTACCTCCTCTCCCTCCTGCCTCTCTCTTTCAATGAGGTCCCACCAATGGAGTACAACATCTCCATTCGGGCCAATGCTTTGCAAATGTTGGACCACTATCCTCAATCCTCAGCGAAACATTCAGGGAGATTCCCAAATGCTAAAAGTCAAGCTTCAAATGCTAAACAATAAACAAGAAAACTCAATACTCAAATAGCTACAAACTCTGTCACAGAGAAACTGCTACTACTCTGGGGACTATTTATCCTACCCTTGGATGAGGAAATGAAAGAAACATAATGAGTGCCCATTTGTTTTGTCTGATGAGCTAAAAATCACACAGGCAGCGTAAAATTCCTGTCCATTGGATTTTTAACTGCTTTAATTGTCGCCAGACATGCATCAGATACACGCACATGCTTGTGGACCTTGGAATTGCACGCGTGTATGGCATCAAGAAAGGCTCCCGTCATCTCCTCATGTAATTTGATGCAATTCCGATTGCATGCCCACTCCAACCGCGTAAAACTCTGACCCATATTTCCTGGAATTCTATATTTGAATCCTTGATACATTACCAAAACAGCACTGAAAGTCACAAACAACATTCTGACAAAAGTAAACTCACCTCATCCTTCACGGTTTTCCAATTGAGTGGGACTGCTCTCACCTTGTTCCAGTCTTAACTAATTGTAGCCAGAGTACCTGCTGCAATGGCTTCTGTTCCCACTCCTGCACTGTTAACCTTGGTGCCCCCCAGCTTCTCAGTGCATCCCTCTGCCTGGTAATAGCTGAGACTAAACCATCTGTTCACAATGTCGCTCTCATATTTGACCTCTGACATGAGCTTCAAACCAAATATTTGTGCCATTGCCAGGACAACCTATTTTCACATCCATAACATTGTCTAATTTCACCTGTCTGAACTCATCTGCTGCTGAAGCTCTCATTCATGCCTTGGTTCTCTCCAGATTTAACAATATCAATGCACTCCTGGCTGATATCTGTAAACTTGAGGCCATCCAAAACTCCACTGCTAGTGTCTTAACGCATAGCAAATCTAATTCCCCTATCAACCTTTGATAACTTATATGTTGGTTATCTGTCAAGCAAAGTAATGAATTTAAATTCTTCATCTTTTTATCAAATCCCAGTGCGCTTATCTTCCCTCCCTATCTCGTATTCTCCTCCAATATCATATTTACGCTCATCTAACTCTGGCCTCTTGAGCATCGCTGATTTTATCTTCCCACTATAGGTGGCCATACCTTCAGCCTCAAATTCTGGAATTCTCTTCCTAAATCTCTGCACTTTTTTATATCGCTTTCCACCTTTAAACAACTCTTTAAAAACCTACCCCTTTCATCAAGTTTTTGGGTCATCTGATCTAATATCTCAATATGGCTTAGTGTAATACTTTGTATTAAAATGCCACTGTGATGTAGCTTGAGATAGTTCATTATGTTAAAGGTGCTGAAACAATATAGCTATTGTCGTTGACCCTTCTTTTACCCAAGTGGTTAGAGAATGTGGAACTTGTTATCACATGGAGTAGTTGAAGTGGGTAGCAGAGATGCAGTTCAAGTGAAGTTAGTGAAGTATACGATGGAGAAAGGTATAGAAGGTTACACTATGGAGAAAGGATAGAAGGTTATATAAAGGTGTAGTGTTTAGTTGAAGCAACATACTAAGAAACTTGTAAATACTTGTATAGGAAAGGTGAAACATTTGGCTTCTTCCTGTACTGTTAATTGCCTGAAAGTTATCTTTAAACATCAGTGCTTTGACATTTGCTGGCAATCTGAAGGGAACATAAGAACATATGAAATAGGAGCAGGAGTAGGCCACCTAGTCCCTCGAGCCTGCTCCACCATTCAATAAGATCATTGATGATTTGATAGTGGTTCAGTTCCACTTACCTGCCTGCTCCCCATAACCTTATTGGTCAAAAATCTATCTATCTGTGACTTAAACGCATTCAACGAGGTAGCCTCTACTGCTTCAATGGACAGTGAATTCCAAAGATTTACTATCCTCTGGGAGAAGAATTTCCTCTGTTCGAAATTGACTTCCCCGTATTTTGAGGCCATGTCCCCTAGTTCTTGTTTCCATTCTAAGTGGAAATAACCTTGCTGCTTCCATCCTGTCTAGCCCCTTCATTATCTTATATATTTTATACGAGGGGGGATATAGTCCTGACCAGATGAATAATTACTTGAAAGAATTAAATATCATGATAATGTAAAATCAATATTTCAAAGATCTGATCATAATAATGGCTTCCAGGGATAGATTTTACAATTCAGCATTGCATACTGACTTTCATGTGACAGGAGTTCACAGTAGAGAAGTTAGTGTGCCATATATCATAATCCCAATGAATGGAAAATCGCGTGTGCTAACTTCTGCACCCAAATCTCAAATGTGTGTTCGTATTGCATGCAGAACTAAACTGCAAATCTATAAAGTATACACCAAAATTTTCAAATAAGATTGACAGTTGGGTATAGAATAAAACATCCTGAGTCTGACAATAGTGTTGCACACCCTAATCCATTATATTTCAGAACCTTTTTATGGGATTGAAAAAACATTATTTCAGCTCAATAATGTATCAAGATTTGAAGGGGGGGGGGGAAGGTGTGGGTGGCAAGAGATAATTAGGGTAGAGGAGGTGGAGCAGAAAGTGTTTTACAGCTTTCTATTACTAATTGAATGGAAATACAGAGCTGCCAAAGTTTACATCATAGCATACCAAATGTAGTAAAAAGAGTTAACAATCATGCATTGATACCATGAAATTAATGATCAGCTTAGAATTTCTGGAATAAAGACAGCAATGCTTAAGTTGGGGAGACTTAAAAATCATTTAAAATCAATGCCTTTTTGTCAGAACTGGAAAAAGTTCGAGATGTAACAGGCTACGAGCAAGTGCAGAAGCAGGGAAATGGAGAGCGGGTAGGAAAAACAAATGGGAAGATCTGCGACACTAAAGACAACAAAGAAAAAAATAACTAAAGGGATACAGGCACAAAAGGAGGTTAATATAGGACAAATAAAGAAATTAATGATAGATCGACAGGAAGCTTAAATGCAAACAACAGAATCATCACTAAGTTGTTCCCATCCAAAAACATGGGAATAAAGTTTGTGATTTGGAATTGCTGAACTCAATGTTGAGGTCCAAAGGCTACAAAGTACTGAATACAAAAATGAGCTGCTTTTCCTCAAGCTAATGTTGAGTTTCATTGGAGAAATGTTGGAACTGAGGGCTGATAGTCCCACTCGTACTGAACTGAGAATTAAAATAGCAAATAGCTACATGCTTAGGGTCATTCTTGTAGACTGAAAACTGGTGCTCTGCAGAGCTATCATCCAATCTTATTTGATCTCCCCACTGTAAGTAGACTTCACTGTGAGATGAAAATCAATATATTAAGTTGAAATAAGTATAACAGGTATTTCAGTTGTAAGAAGTTTAAGATCTAAGTCAATGGAGGAGGAGAAAAAAAGGTGTTGCATTTCCTGCACTTGCTTGAGAAGTGAGAGGGCGTTTGGGGTTGTGGTGGGGAGAGGGGAGAAACTGAGTGGATCACGGTGTCAAGAGAATGGTTCTCACAGAATGCTGAAAGAGAAGAGGAAATTGTATTTGGTGATGACACCATGTTGAAAGTGATGAAATGGCAGAGATGGTCCATTCATTGTGGAGGCTGGTTACATTTACCTGCTATAGTCTTGTAACTTTTGCCATTTCTGCGAAAGGTCATTGACCTAAACTGTTACCAAACTGTTTCTCTCCAGACAGATACTACCAGAGTTACTAAGTGGTTCCACAGTTTCTAGTATTATTTCAGGTTTCCAGCATCTGCAGCATTTTACTTTTATATTTAAGATGGAGTGCTATGTCTACTTGTGAAATAAAGTTCCTCTGCCTCCTGGTAAAATTGTGCATGAGATATTTATAAAACAGATCTGATGTCACTTGTGCCTTTTGAGAGTTTCAATCAGTTTTTTTGCCAGGAAATTTATAATTACATTGATATTCAAACTTATTTCATTATTTTACTGCCCAGTTGGAACTGGTGAAAGAACCTGACAGCTGTATACACTCTAAATACAGGCAAGCAATGAACATCAAAGTTTGATTGCACTTTTTTTCAGAGTTTTAAGTGTGTTAGATTGTAACACTAGAACTGTGAAAGATCAATCATGTTCAGAAGAAAACCGTCACTGAAACAAATTGTATTTGTTCATTTTCCACTTTACGCAAGCATTTTACTTATGCTCCTAAGAACTAACTTAATGGCAGAAACTCTTGCCATTTGCATAGGCATGCATCGCAAATACACACAAGAAAGAAACAAACAGGCTAACTTGTCATGTTAGAGGAAGGAGGTAAGTACTTCACGGCGTAATGTCATTCTTCGAGTAACAGGTGATGCATAGTCTAAGTTCATTAGAGGCTTGTGAAAGATTACAAAAGCTGAATATTAACAGTAACATTTTTGGACACAGGATGAAAAGGTAAATTTGAATAGTAACTTACTTTCTCTTGTTGTCAAAAGGACTTGGTGAAATTAACCCTTTAAATGCATCAGTGACTTCAACACAAAAATGGAAATCTACAATACAATGCACTTTCAAATATTTTGAATGAGAAAGGTTCTTTGTTCAAAGCTTTAATTATACAACTCTGCTTTAAAGTATTCCAAATTTGAAAAGCAGAAACCCAATCTTAAAAATCTTAGTGCTGATAAATATATTTTTGTGGACTATTACTCTGACTTAGTCACATCTGGAAGTTGCCAGGTGATTTAACAGAAAAAGTGAAAATAGTGATCATAGATTAGGGAAGGAAAAAATATCATTGCAACATCAGGATATTGAAAAGTCCTCACTACTTTTTTAAATATAAAGTAAAAGTGTTAAAGAAAGCTGTAAAAGCCAACAACACTGATAATACATTTAGACAGTCAAGACTTCCAACAGTCTGATTGTCCGATTTTGTTTTATTCTGATATATATAAGGACAACTGCCATTATTTGGGTCACATTTAGTTTGACAAACTGCTAACCAAAAGAACATAACTATTTTTGTCGTACTTGCAGCTGGGTAACATCTATCATGTATAGCCAAGTTTCTTTTCTACATCTTCTGTTGTGGGCCAATAAATAACGTATTTGTCAATTCCACTGGGAAATCAGCTTTATAAAGCAGTGTCCATTATTTCAAGGGCTTTATTATTCTGATCCCTCTGCTCTGATGACAAGAATTAACATTTTTACATGCTGAAAAATGTCATCAGAGTTCACTAACTCTGTTGCATCACTTTGGTATAACCCAAATCTCTGTGGTCAAGTTGAATAGCAACTTTTCTTCAGAGAATAAAGCACACAACTGAAAATTACCATCATTTCTGAGAAGAAATTAAATTCAATTTAGGCAGAACTTTTGAATATTCTCTTAGGATTTTGCTGATTAACAAACATGGACTTTGTGACTCATGAAGAACATGATGTTCATTTATGCTACAGGCAGAGTCAAAGTTGTGGTAGTTATCAATATGGCTGCAGGTCTCATAACACCACTACTTCATACATATCCAACATGAGTTGAAGAAAAGGATTTAAATTGCAGGCAGGTGAATAGTTTTTTTTAAGGTGCACAGGGTTTTTCCATAGATTTTTTTTTAAGTACGTTGGCAGCCAAAACATTCTAACTATCCATGATGACTATCACATGGAGCCTTCATAAATTAGATGACCAAAGATCTTGAGTATGATGCAGATAAAATTGGGTTAGCATTTAAAAGAGTGAAACAGATTGCCTGGTTCCCTCATTGTCATGAAAGGAAACTTGGTCTTTCTCTCCAGGGTGACCTTTGGAGCCAGACTATAAATAATTTTAACACTCTACTAGTATTTCTTCAAAAAAAATTTTGAATCTCCTCCCCAAAAATGATTCTAATTTATATTAATTTGAAAGCTTAGTATATTTTATCAATGATAACAGAAATTCTTAGCTAGGCACACCAAATGTGGAAGCCAACCCCGACTTCTGGTTTTAACAGAAGGTGGATTGGAAGGTAAGTGACTAGCTTGCTCTCTGGAAGGAGGTCCCCAATTTAAGTATTTTAACGAGCTGGCCTGGCTCCAATTTTAGCTGCATTTCAGATTAACACCTGCGGAGCAAGTTTCCAAGGCTTTGGAAAACCTGGCAACTGAAGAGAGGTCAACCAGATCCAACAGGTAAACAAATGCCATTACAGCTTGGCGGCCATGAAGAGCTGAAGTGATTCTCCCATCTTACCCAGCTGCTAATTTCCATGTGATCATGCCAATCCCCAACCAAATTTATTACACTGTATAGTCAGAGAAAGCTTTATAACAGCGTATTCAATGTAGACCATATATCGGATGTTACAGCACGTTAACCAAATCAGGGACAACACTTAGTAAAACAGGCCAACAATGTGATTAATTGGTAAAACAAACATGTATGAGAGACTTGGCATATGCTTCATAGCGAAGTTTGTATTGATGGACATTTATATTCAACAATAACTGTCTTTAAAGGGTACTGCATTCCCAACGTATCACTGCATTTCAAACATAGAAAGAAAAAGATCGATTAAACCATAGGAACTTTCATATCCATCTGAGGGTGATCAGTTGTAATCCATCAATTACGGGGTCACAGCAGGTTGGGCAGAAACCTGGAAGCAGATTTGGGACAAGACAGCTATAACAGAGAAAGAAAAGAATGACTATAGAAAGAATAAAAGCTACATTACTAATTTGCAGAAAACTGAGAATATTAACTAATGAATAGCAACTGTAAGAACCTGCAGGTATGAAATGCTAAGGCTGGTGTTGATGATAACAAAACCGATCCGAAGTATAATTCTAGAATCTGCATGTGCTAGGAGCGGTCACAGCTTTCACACTGCCATTCAAATGATATAGAAATCTTCCCTTCATTTCACCCATCTAGCTGGTCTATTCATTCATATGCAGAGGATTAGTGAGCAAGGAAGAATGCCAATCGCCACCAATGTGACCTTGGTTAATTTGAATTCTGTTTAAAGCAGAGTCTATTCAAGTACATACAATTGCAAAATTGATTCGCCCATCTGAAATCCTTTGCACGGAGGATAAACAAGTCATGGTAATTACATGACAGTGAATACATGGCACTGTGTCTTACATGATGGCATGTAGATGGACAGAAAGAAGAATTTTTTTAGACAGGTAATTCAAAAGAGAAACGAAAGGAAGTGTATATTATCAGCATATGTAGATGGAACAGTGATGGACAAAGGTGAAGGGCACATTGCACAGTACCTGCTAACAGCAGCAATCAATCAGCACAACAAAGTGCTGCAAGATTATTTCAACAGATTGGACTGTAATAAATATTTAGAGACAGGAATCACTGACAGTGACTGGTTGAGTGGTCTCAGGAATAATAAGATTTGAATAACTATGGTATGGTCAGGCTTCTGAGGGATTCAGGATGACTGCACCTCTAATTCCAAATATTTAAAGTGGCAGATTCGAAAGTGCAAAAAAGTCCTGAAAAAGTCATATAGCTTATTAGTACTGCTGTCCACACTAGTGATTATCATATTAACGTACCTTTGTAGAAAGGTTGAACAGTGTGTGACTCTTTTATCTAGAAAAGGACTGACCTAATTAAACCTCTAAAAATGATGAAGCAGTTTGATCAGGTAGACAAAGGAAATGTTTCCACTCTTGACAGAGACCTAAAATAGGGGTCATTAATACAGGACAATCATTAATAAATTAAATAGAGAATACAGAACAAATGTCTTCACTCGAAGAGTAATTACAATATGGAACTTCCTACTAAATGGCATACTGACATAAATAGTATAGATGCACTTAAGGGGAACTAAGTAAACAAACAAGAAAAGTTTTGACGGTTATGCTGATAGGGTTAGATTAAGAAGGCTGGTAGATGTTTCATCCGGGTCATTAATACTAACATATATCAATTGGGTGGAATGTCTGCTATAAATTCTGTGTAATGTCATTAATTCAATGTAATGTAATATGTTTGTGTTATTTTGGGAATGGCTGATCCTTTATATTCTCAGGTTTGTCAATCAATACAGATACAGAAGGCCGGTAAATGTATGACAAAATCTGTTTTTTTTCCTAGGTGGGAAAAATCAATAGGGAAGGGAGGGATCTGCAAACAGTTTAGTTATAAGTGCCCTTAGTAATTGCCTGACCCTTTGAAGAGGAGACTTGGCAATTTTACTTGGCTCTCCACCCTGCGGAAATGATAGTGGAATCCAAACTTTCACCACACCCAACATAAATTGATCTCTAGAGTATAGCCAATCTGTGTGACCAGACATTTTCACACATCATCATGTTTCAAAGTCAAAGAATTTCACATTGTCCTATTTAAGGAATCTAGATCTAAAGGAACAACTGTGACAATGAATATATTTTAATAAAAAAAATTTCGGTGAAATCAAAGTATCAAGTATTACATTTCCTAAATTATCAAAACATTAAATATGTGATGATAGTTAGTTTTCCAAGAATGTTCATTGGCAGTAGTTTCCATATTTGAAGTTTTGCTCAAAATTATAACTGTGTGGAAAGTCACAAAGATAGGGAGATGCAAAAAAAATTCTTTGCAATAATGTGGCAATCAGAACTTGAATGGAATCGATAGAGTTTTCCTATGCTTTCACTTCTTGTGCCTCACAAGAAGTCGTTTTCAAGTGTAAACCAAGAGTTAAAGATGTACTTTTTAAGCAGACAAGTCCTCTCGCCTCCTTTCTCTTTGAGGTTTACTTAACCAGCTGCTTAAGTGTTTGGCTGTTGATTTTAAATTATTCCTCCGTTGTATAAGACTGTAATTGGAACAGGTCGATATCCCCACTGCTCTTCCTCTCTTGTTGAAAGAGGAAATGACTAATCACTTTCATTGTTTTTTCACAACTTAACTGATATCAAGTACTGAAGCATGTGGAACTGAAGTCAGTTCTCGTCCCAGTCACTTCCAGCCATCAAGTTTTAATGTGCTGCACCATGTAAAGTTTGGGGGGGGAGGCTATCCAGATAGTCAAAACAAACCAAACGTGGTTAGCACTGCTGCCTCACAGCCAGATACCAGATTCGATTCTGGCCTCGGCGAACTGTGTGGAGTTTGCACATCCTCCTTGTATCTGTGTGGGTTTCCTTCAGGTGCTCCAGTTTCCTCCCACAACATATAGGGTTAGGTTGACTGGCCACGGTAAATTGCTCCTTAATGTCAAGGGGACTAACAGTGTAAGTACATGGGATTATGGGGATTGAGCCGGGGTGGAATTGCAGAATTGCAATGGTCTCCTTCTGCACTGTAAGAATTCTATGATTCTGTGAATATTGGGTATTCTTTTAACTCAACCTTCTAGCTGGGAAATTCACAGGTTACAGCCAATTCTACGCTCTGCCCAACATTGTTTTGTATTGAGACAAAATCAGTCAGGTGCAAAACCAATGTTGCAGCTGCTGCCATAAGTTTCCTGTTGGATGGGTTAGGTTGAAATTTCTCTAATTATTTTCAGACACCAAATCACATTAAATATCTTCTATTATACCACTTATTGTCTGCCACTCAACAAAACAGCAATTCAGAACAACTAACTGTGAATTGTACATGTTGCATGTGGCCAGCGGTGTTGGGCTTACAGGAGTGAACATGGGAACAGTGGTAGGCCATTTAAGCCTCAAATATGACCCACCATTCAAGTAGGTCATAGCTGGTCTGTGATCTGTTTCCTCCATATGTCTACCTTGGCCCCATATCCTTATTACTTTGGCTAACAAAAAATTATGTCAGTTTTAAAATTAACAATTGATCTAGTATCAGTTGCTTTTTACTGACTGTTCTAAACCTCTAAAATGCTTTGTGGGATTTTTTTTTCCCCAATTTTACTCCTGGAAGATCTAGTTCTCGTTGTATTCTTCCCCATTAGCGGAAATACTTCCTCTCCATCTGTTATCCTTAGTATTTTGATAACTTCAATCAAATCACCCTTTAATCTTTTAAATTCCAGAGAATACAACTGTAACTTGTTCGATCTCTCCCTGTAAGTCTTACCCTTGGTGTCCAGACATACTACTTAATCTATCATGCTTTTAAAGTCAGAAAATTACATTTTTCATTATCCAGGCAGAGATAAAAATGTGTTGCCTACATAAAAACAGTGATTGTACTTCAAAATGATTCATTAGTTTTAAAGTTATTCCAGTCCACTCAAGGATGTGATAAGACACTATATAAATGCAAGTCTGTATTGGATTCCCAGATTTTGGTTTGCATTTGAGCCCTGCAGACACCTTTACTTTACACCTTAAATGCCACATCATAACCAACATTTGTCGTGCAGAATTTCTAACAAAAACTTGAGCTTAGGCCAAATGAAAACAAAGCACTGGAAATGCTCAACAGATTTGTGAGCATTCATGAAAAGAGAAACTGAGTTAGTATTTCAGGTCTGTGACTTCTGATCAGGACTCAAAGCTAATTCTAGTCCTATATAATAAAGCCACTGTCAATGGTAAAACAACCTATACCTATTATAGTTTAGCATGTTTTTACAAACAAATACTTTAAGAAATACAAGTACAAGGGATGCTGTATATAAATATCAGAGTAAGGGAGTTTCTGTGCTTCTAGTGATACAGTACTCCCTCTCTAATGACAATATTTGCCTAAAAAGGCAATGGTCATCTTGTCTTTCTACTCACTCTTAGAACAATGCTTTCAACCAACTTATTTACTGTTTTATGGCAATCACACCCTTACATTGGAATAATGATTGAGAAACAACTACCTTTAACTTCACAAGACTAAGACCAATCACGCAACCATTACAGTTATCAGTCACATGAAGGACAACAAAATAATCAAACACAAATTAAACACAAAGGGGGAAAATGCACTGTTGGAGAAGCACAAGGGTCAAGGCTAATAAAGTATGAGTAAATATGGAGCAATGAGACAATAGTAAGCAGGTAATGTATCAATTCAAATTACCCAGGGTGGTAAATGAGAACACACAAACTGGGAATATTCACAGAACAAAAGGAATATAGATATAGCAAACCCCCGTAAACATGAAAGAAGTGGCTGGAAAATACATGTCAAGGAGAACCTTACTGTTCTGTAATCCAAGCACCCTGAACAGAGATCAGAATGGGGGAAAGAAACAAGATGCCCCACCTAACTTTGGCAGGAGATCTAGCTAACCTCCGAATTACAGGAACAGAAAAATGCCAAAACAGCGAAGAATAATTCTACACAAGTAGAATACAAATCATTTTGTGGAGATAAGCTATTTGTTATTTATGCAGATGATGCTAATCTAATTAAATCAAGGTGTAAATATTCCCATTTTATGCTGTAAGGGCCTGAGTTTGCAATAATCAATCATCCATTTCTAGTAATTACTGGATGGCATTGAGAGATCTTACCTTTCAACATGGAACTACAATTAATTTTTGCTTATGCAGCTACCTTGAGCAAAGATTCTTCAATATGAACAGGAAATTGTTCACATAGCACTTAACCACAAAACAGTCAACTTTAACAAACTGTTCTACTGACAAATTCCTCATCACAAAATTAGATTTTTCCTGCATTTGTCACCAACCACAGAAACCAATGTCCTGTAACCTGATAGACTTCTTGCTCAGTATAATGTTTGTCCTCCTGTCAAAATAGTATGCAAGGATTAGTCACTGTAGGAGGTCTGAATGAAGCAGTGGAATAATTTAATGATTGATAGTAATATGTAGTTTAAGTAGGTTTCACAGAGCTCTGCTTTTCGTTCTGACATTTACTTTGTCAGCATAATAGTAATATTTAAGAGATAATTTTTCTTTAAAAATAGCCTTCCATACAAAGAAAAATATTCAAATTGGATATTTGTCTGACTATTTTAAAGAAGGATTTTCTTCGACATTTTTCTCATTATTTGTGTCATGCAGAATAATGTGGTGTTTCATTCAAAAATACCAAAGCAACACAATGTAAGCTATTCCCCATCTCAGGAGCTGAGATTAGCCAATTCACATGAGCGAGTTGGCAGGACAACAATAAGGGTTCCTCCCAGGATTGAAATAAAACAGCAGATACTGGCTGCAAAATTTTAGTGAATATCGTTCAACGTTGCTAATGTTGTTTCATATCCAAAATGAAAAACCTGTGCCTTTTACACACTCTTTTGGTGCGGGTTCTTCCAAATGCCATTTTGAGTAGGTCTGAAGTGCCAGTTTTAGAAGCACATGGCAGGATTATGCAGAATAGGCGGATCACCTCCTCCATCAATGTGTAAAGTTCAATTGATTGTAGTGGTGTTACTTTTCAATCTCAATGCTACAACTGATGTCCAATCTTAATCTGGCACAGCCAAATCTGTTCAGTAGCAGGATGGACCCTCATCAGCGCTTGTTGACCACCAACAATAGTTGGTGGACCACCAAGGGACCACCAACTATTTTCTGATGGGAGGGTGGGGAAAAATGGGTGGTGGAAGAGGCAGGAGAAAGAGAGGAAGATAGAGGGGGAGAATAAATCGCAATTAATCCCAATCAGATGCCTCTTTTTCACACAGAAGGTGCAAGCTGAAATCTGAACTCTAGAGGTAACCAAACTAGTATTCTATACTGTTCTCACATAATTTCCCTGATCTTTTTATTCTATGTCTCAGCTGATAAAGAAAAATATCCTGTACACTTTTAATCACCTTACTTACTTAGAATCACAGAAGTTTATAGAATGGAAACAGGCCCTTTGGCCCAACTTTCCATGCTTCCCAGTTTTTACAATTAAGCAAGTCCCAGATGCCCATGTTTGGCCCATATCCCTCTGTACCAAGCTTACCCATGTAACTGCCCAAATGCTTTTTAAAATAAAAGCAAATTGTAGCCACCTTCACTACTATCTCTTGCAGCTCACTTCAGACACTTGCCATCCTCTGTGTTAAAAATTGCCCCTCTGGACCCTTTTGTATCTCTCCTCTCTCATCTTAAACGTATGCCCTCTAGTTTTAGACTTCCTTACCTTTGGGAAAAAATGTTGACTATCTACCTTGTCTATGACCCTCTTTATTTTAAAGGCTTCTGTAAGATCACTCCTAAGCCTCCTATACTCAAAGTTTATCCAGCCTCTCCTTACAACTCAAACCATCAAGTCCTGGTAGCATCCTAGTAAATCTTTTCTGCATTCTTTCTAGTTTAATAATATCCTTTCTATAATAGGGTGAACAGAGCTGTACCCAATATTCCAAGTATGGCCTTACCAATGTCTTGTGCAAGACATTCCAATTCCTGACCAATGAAACCAAGAATGCTGAATGCTTTCTTCACTATCCTATCCACCTGTGACTCCACTTTCAAGGAGCTATGAACCTTACCCTGAGATCTTTGTTCTATAACTCTCCTCAATGCCTTACCATTAACTGAGTAGGTTCTGCTATGGTTCAAAGTACCAGAATGATTCATCTTGCCATTCATCAGCCCACTGGCCCAACTGGTCAAGATCCCATTGTAATCTTAGATAATCTTTTTCACTGTCCATTATGCCACCAATCTTGGTGTCATTTGCAAACCCAAAATTCTAAATCCTATATTCTCATCGAAATCATTACTATAAATGACAAATAACAGTGGACCTAGCACTAATCCGAGGCACACAACTGGTCACAGGCCTCTAGTCTGAAAAACAACCCTCTACAACCCTTTTCTGTCATCAAGCCAATTTTGTATCTAATTGGCTACCTCACCCTGCAGTACCCTGCAAAGGCTTTGCTAAAATCCATGTAGACAACATTAACTGCACTGTCCTCCTCCACCTTCTTGGTTACCCCTTCAAAAAAGTCAATCAAATTTGTGAGACATTATTTTCTACTCACAAAGCCATGCTGTTCTTAATCAGTCCTTGCCTCTCTAAATGCCTGTAGATCCTGACTCTCAGAATACCTTCTAACAACTTACCTACTACAGACGTTAGGCTCAATGGCCTATAGTTTTCAGGTTTATCCCTGTAGCCTTTCTCAAACAAAAGGCACAACATTTGCCACCCTCCAAACTTCAGGTACCTCATCTATGCCTGTCAATGATACAGATTTCTCCGCTAGGGGATCTGCAATTTCCTCCCTAGCCTCTCCCACAATGTCCTGGGATACACTTCATAAGATACTGGGGATTTATCCACCTTGATGCACGTTAAGACTTCCAGCACCTCCTTCTCCTTAAGGCATCAAAGCTTGTTGTTGCTACCCTTGATGGAACTGTGGACATTTATTCGATGGTCCCTTTGTTTCCCTATACTTCTTAGTACAGACCATTTATTGTGTATCCCTTTGTCCGGTTTGCCCTCTCCACATGCACTACAGCACAACTTTGTGGAATTAATTCTATTTGTCACTTTCTGCTTATCTGCCAGTCCATTCACATCTTTTTGCAGTCTATAGCTTATTTTCTCATTATCAACCACATGGCCAATTATTGTATTATCTGCAGACTTCTAATTACACTCCTCCGTTTAAACGCAACTCATTACTATAAAGGGAATTGTAGACAGGCCTGCGGAATCCCACGTGAATCACTCATTTTCTATTATCCTTCGCCTCCTGCCAAGGATCCAACTTCAGTGAGAGAGAGACAGCGAGAGAATGAAAGCAATTCCACAACCCAAAATTAAATACTATTAAAAGAGCGGCAAAGAAGCAATAGAGATGAGGGGAGGGAGGAAGGGAGAAAGAGATAGCAACCGTAACAAATTGTTTCATAATTTGTAAAAATCATAGGGGAGAGATTGTCAAAGAAGTATTTGCATAATATACTTCTGTAGCATGCTCAAAGTCCAGCACATAGAAATTGTGTTGTATAATTCATTTGTATGTAGCTAAATGCAGTAACTATTCTGCACACAGCAAGATCCCACAAACAGCAAAAAGATGAAATATTTATTTGGGTGGTGTTGAATGTCAGATGAATATTGTCAAGACACTAAAGTTCTTTAAGTAGTGGCTTAAATAGTGAGATCTTCAGTGTTCATCTTGGTTTAACACCATATCTAACCATGCAGGAGTCCTTCACCTCAGTACTCAGGTACTGGAGTGAGTGAGGCATGCAATAATTTTCTGACAAGAAGCTGGAGCATTATGACCTCAGACACAGCACAATCCAGTAACCTGTATTCTGTGAATGCTCCTAGTGTACAACTTCATCTTTAGAAGCAATTCATTTCAATTTATCTATTATAAAGGCTAAAATCCATTGAGAAAGATATATACAGACACAATTTTTGAATAGTGGTAGAAGCAAACTACAGAATAGTTTTCAACAAATAAGTAGATTTTTTCATAAATAAAGATGACGTTTCTTATCTATTCACAATCTTCCCCATACTCAACAACTAATCAAGTCTGCATTCTCTAGAGTATAATCACAAAGTGCACAATTAACCTCAATTTCACTGCATGTAAAAAAAATCATTCCTTATTCACGTCATGCAATACTACTGAGATTGAAAATATTTAATCTGCCAAACCTTATTCACTCTATTTCAGTATTAGAAATATTAAAATCAAATAAATTTTAAAAGATTCAAGTCAAGACTCTATGATGATAGGTTAGATAAGCAGGAGTTGAATCAGCGTCAAGCAACATTGATATTTCACTTGCAGTTTATGGAATATCTTTAAGAAATCTGCAAAAGCTTATGGTGTAGTAAAATGGTGAGAGAACCCGTAAGTCCCATCTCATATTGTTTTTCAATGGGAATGTCCCTCCAATGAGATATAATGGACTCAAAAATTATGAATTACATGAAAATGTTAGCGTGTTTTCCATCAATGATGCTCTAATACTCAACACAGAACACTTCAAAAACAATTGCCTCTATCCAAACTTTAAATGTGCCATAATTACATTAAAATAAGGCATATTAGATGGCATTCATAAGGCCAGAGTACATTCAAGTTCAGGTTGTTCACTCACCAATTGATCTCAACCATACCTCGAAGGGAAAGTGGGATGGCATGATGGTACAGTGGTTAACACTTCTGCTTCACAGCACCAGGGATCCAGGTTTGATTCCCTGCAGGGGTCACTGTCTGTGTGGAGTTTACACGTTCTCCGTGTCTGTGTATGTTTCCTCTGGGTGCTCCAGTTTCATCCCACAATCTGAAAGACATGCTGGCTAGGTGTATTGGCCATGTTAAATCCTCTGGGGGATTTTTACAGTAACTTCATTGCAGTGTCAATTTAAGCCTACTTGTGACAATAAATAAACTTTAAACTTTAATAGGGTACACAAAATCAGGAGAAAGTCAGCATTAGTTTACTATTACATATTTCCTAGTAACCATCTTAAAAACAGTATAGACAAGAGTCCCAAGAACAAGTCACCCCTGCCAGAAGTGATTGGTTATGTAGGAGATGAAGGGATTATGAACAGTTTTTAAAAAAAGATATACAGATAAATATAAGCCAACAAAGGAGAGAAAGAAGCAAGTGAGCATAAAGGATAGAAACCAAGCAACAATTTATTGTGCCAACCTGTTACACCAAAAGGAAGTAGATGAGGTTATTATGTAACAACATCTGTTTATGTAATGGCTTTAATGTAGAAAAGCGTGCTTCACATAAGCATACTGAGTCAACAACGTACACTAAGAGGAGCTAGGAGATGCAATGACCACTAGCTTCATTGAAGATATCAGGTTTAAAAGGAAGATAGGAAGCTAGAAAGAATGCTTCAAGAGTAGGGTCTAGATATGGTCTCCAACAGTAGGGTGACGGAATGGGGAATACGTACAAAAAGATAGAGATGGAATAATGGAAAGTTGGGCAGTGTAGTTGATAGTTAGAAATATGGTGGAGAAAGGTCATTATGCGCATCGACACAAGGATGAGAATTTTTAAATTGACGTTTGTGAATTCACAAAGTGATGGGTCAGCAGGGCTTGAATGAGGTGATGTTTGTGGAAGGAGGAGGATGGAATACCAACCTGAAGAGCATTGTAATAGCTGAGAATGGAGTTTAGTTTGTTTATTAGTGTCACAAGTAGGCTTACATTAACACTGCAATGAAGTTACTGTGGAAATCCCCAAATTGCCACACTACAGTGCCTGTTCAGGCATACAAAGGGAGAACAGCATGGCCAATGCACGTAACCAATACATCTTTCAGACGGTGGGAGGAAACTGAAGCACCTGGAGAAAACCCACGTAGAAACAGTGAGGGTGCCCAGACTCTACACAGACAGTGATTCAAGTCGGGAATCAAACCTGGGTCCCTGGTGCTGTGAGGTAGCAGTGCTAAGCACTGTGCCACCAGAGGTGGCAGAAGCATGAAAAAGGATTTGAGCAACGGATGGACTGAGGTAGGATAAAGCAGATGAAGTGGAAATCAACAGGTCTTTGTGATAGGAGGACATGACCAAAAGCTTGGCTCAGAAATTGAAGACCAAGAATATGAACAAAATACTGCAACATTAGAGAAATGGGTGATAAGAAGTTTGTGGTGGGGACCATGGATGATAAACTTCAGTTTTAAAAAAAAACTGGCAGGAATTTTGGCTTCTCCAAGATTGATTGCCAGATAAGCAAATTAAGAACAGAGGCATTAAGGAGGGGCAATTTCTTACAAAGATCTTCCAATCATCATTATTTTCAGGTATTCTTCAGAGGACTGCCCAACAGTGAAGACGGGGGAGAGAAAGAAAACTAACTTTTGCTTACCACAATCTTCATACAAACTACAAAGAATTTTGCATGCGGACAATACTGCTGGATTCAACTAACTCTTTAATTCAGTATAGAAATTAAAGTTTTAAAAATATTTTACTTTTAATATAGAAGTGTTTTGCAAAAACTATTTAATAATTAGCATTCTAGCCTTTTTTCTTAGTCTAGCCCTGGAATGCAGCTTCCTTCAGCTGAAAGGGGGAATGAGGGCCAAAAATATTGGTAACCATATGGAGGCATTTTGTATCACTCTCACCAGCTTATATTTGCTATCTCTTACTTGTGTATAGTGCAATAGTGTAACTGTTATAGTTTAACTATTCCAGTCCTTATCAAATTCATTACACTTGATGGCTCAACAATATTTTATTTAGGAGGTGGGGGAAGAGCAATAAGTGAAAGAGGAAAAATGACAACAGTTTTCCAAATGTTACTTCCACAAAAACAACTCTCTCTCATGTAACATACACACACTGCTTGGTATTCAAGATGAAGTCTAAATGTCAACACTGTTTTTCAGCCACAGGAAGGACATCCCACATACTGCAGGACAAATGAAGGCTTGTCAAGGAATGATGCCCATTCAATGTATTTAATACAGAAAAGAAGGCATTTACACAAATATTCTGGTGCACTTTTTTTTAAGATTCAGAGGCATGATTGCTAGTCTCACGTTGGACTGTTTGGATATTTGCATCTTATGCTTTGGTGGATGGGTAATTCAATACGATTAAATCACCATTTCAGTTGCTCTAAATCTCATACACTGCTGCTAGTTGGAGCTCTGGTTGATGTTGCTGCCAGTTACAGGTTATACATTGGCACAGCAAACATCGCCTTGTTTCAGCATCACATTTTTGATTGAGGTTATGAACATCAGCTGTTGATAACAAGTAAGGTTCATAAATGCGCAATGACACCAGAGCATAGCAGCCTATATTTTGATAAATAAGCTGATTTTTTATACTGTGGTTGATATTTCTGCCTAAAGATTTAGCATACAGATTTAACTAGTAAGATCGTGATATTTAACTTTCACTGCCTGTCCTGATTTCAAAACATTTTAATAAATTTAAATACAATTAAACACACTGTGCCAGATTCTCTTCACACACCCCCCCCCCCCCCCCCCCCCAGAAGATTTTCTTACCTCGTCAACATAATGTCACATTGGTGAGGTTCACAACAAGTTCACCCAGATGTGAGTCTGTTTAGAGGATCCTTCCAAAAACAGATATAGCCCCTGGCTATTCCCCTGGGAGAAAGGGGGATGCCAGGAATGTTTGGGGGAGGGCCACAGATATCTCTTTGGGGTGGGGGGAAGTGGGGGCTGAGTTATATTTGTTTATGTGATTGGGGCACCCTTTTTCTTATCGCAGTGGAGCTGGTTCCTGACTCTAAGAGTCCCCACTCACTGAGCGAGAGCGCAAACCACCCCCACTCTTTCTTTGTAGTTAAAGGGACAAGATTTAAGATTTTAGATTTAAGATTTAAGAGCAACACAGCACGGGAAACAGGCCCTTCGGCCCAACGAGCCCGCACCGCCGTCATAACTATATAGTAGCAATTCCATTATCCTATTATAGATTTAGGTTATTCCTAATATGGAAGACTCTCACTATAGGGACAATTTGTTTCCCAATCAGCCTAAGAGCGAATTTTTGGGTTGTGGGAGAAAACCCACCCAACCACGGGGAGAACGCGCAAACTCCCGCAGACACCGGCCCAATTCCAAGTGTCTGCACAGCCACATCGATAATCTCTGAGCTGTCATGGTGCCCTTCAGATGGTCCACATAAAACACAAAGATCTGGAGAGAAACTGACCATTGGAGCCAGAGAGTTCCATACCTCTTTCTTACCTGAACTGACACAGCCAAATTCTCATAAGATTCTGCCCACAGTGTTATCATAGCAGCGCACAATAGCCTGACCACCACTATTGCATCCTGGCAGTTTGATCATCTGTCACAGGAAAGATTGCTCAAGTCCAAAGAAATATTTCTGTGGTTTTATTGCCTCAATATTTTAGAGGTTGGAAGAAATTTTCCCATTTTGATGCAAATATCTCACTGCAGCAGTCAGAACATCTATCAGATATCCTGATAGAATGTAATGACACGAGGTTGGAGGCAGCATGTGTGATGCATAAATGTCAGTATAGACTAGTTGGGCCTAAAGCTTGTTCATAAGTTGTCACTTCTGTGCAATTCTGAACAAGAACAGTAATAATTGCATTTCTAAAATACTTCATTGGTTGGAAATGCTTTGGAATGTTAAAGGTATAAAAAGTGCTACGTAATTGAGTTTTCTCTATCATCTTCCTTCTTTCCTTCAGTTCATGCTAACATTTCCTTCAACTTCCTTTAATTCATCCTTGTTTCTTTTATCGCCTCAGTTCATGTTAACATTGATCCTTCACCCTCCAGCCTGACACTCAAACTCAAGTTTTTTCAGTTCACACTCAGACTGTGGAACCTTTAGCTTTGATCTTTGGGTCTTCACTGTCCAAGGGGATTGTGCCAGAGGACTGGAGAGTGGCGAATGTTGTTCCTCCCTTCAAGAAAGGAAATAGGTGTAGGCCAGTTAGTCTTACTTCGGTGGTCGGTAAGTTAATGGAAAGAATCCTGAGAGATAGGATTTATGACCATTTGGAAAGATGCAGTTTAATCTGGGATAGTCAGCACGGTTTTGTAAGGGGTAAATCCTGCCTCACAAATTTGATTTGAATTCTTTGAGGAAGTAACTAAGTATGTAAACGAAGTAGAGCAGTTGATGTCATATACATGGATTTTTGTAAGGTATTTGATAAGATTCCCCATGGTACGCTCATGAAGAAGATAAGGAGCTATGGGATAGAAGGAAATTTGGCCAATTGGATAAGTAACCGGCTAACTCATAGAACAGAAAGAAATCCCACAATACAAGTTTAAAGTCCAAACAGGTTTGGACTTTAAACTGGTGTTTTGGGATTCCTTTCTGTTTTACCTCAATCCAACGCCGCCATCTCCACATCATGATTCATAGAAGACAGTGTGGTGGTGGAAGGAAAAGCAATGTACCACAAAGGTCAGTGCTGGGTCCTCGACTATTTGTAATTTTTATCAATGACTTGGAAGAGGGGGCTGAAGGATGGGTTAGTAAATTTGCTGATTTTTCACCAAGAATGGTGGAGTAGTGGATGAGGTGGAAGGCTCTTGCAGGCTGCAAAAGAGCCATTGATAGGATGCAGAGCTAGGCAGAAAAGTGGCAGATGGAGTTTAACCCTGACAAGAGCAAGGTGATTCATTTTGGTAGGACAAATTTGAATGCAAATTACAGGGTCAATGGCAGGGTTCTGAGGAATATGGAGGAACAGAGATATCTTGGGGTTCATATCCACAGATCTCTGAAGGTTGCCACTCAAGTGGATAGGGCCATGAAGAAGGCTTATGGTGTGTTAGCGTTTATTAACAGGGGGTTTGAATTTAAGAGCCGTAGGGTTATGCTGCAACTATACTGGATGTTGGTGAGACCATATTTGGAATATTGTGTTCAGTTCTGGTCACCTCACTATAAGGAGAATGTGGAAGCATTGAAGAGAATGAACAGGAGATTTACCAGGATGCTGCCTGGTTTGGAGGGTAGGTCATATGAGGAAAGGTTGAGGGAGCTGGGGCTTTTCTCTTTGGAGCGGAGGAGGATGACAGGTGACTTAATAGAGGTTTATAAGATGATGACAGGGATAGATAGAGTGGATGTGCAGAGACTGTTTCCTCCAGTGGATGTAGCTGCTACTAGGGGGCGTAATATAAGGTTCATAGTGGGAGATATAGGAGGGTTGTCCGAGGTAGATTCTTCACTCAGAGAGCAGTTGGGGTGTAGAACACATCGCCTGTTGAAATACTGGAGTTGGGCACTTTAGGAATTTTCAAGTGGTTATTGGATAGGCACATGGAGCACACCAGAATTATAGGAAGTGGAATAGCTTAATCTTGGATTTGGACATTTTGCTCTGATATTTTACTCACAGGGATGGTTACGAAATATTTTGATAGTTTTACAAAGATTAGGGTCTCCAGAATTAAATAAAACCTTTGAAACATTCCCATGACAACAGCTTCAAACTATTGCCAAAGTGTGTAGTGGGAAGTGTGAAAAGTTTGTTTGTAGTGTCTCTTTGGATGTACGATCAAGTTTGTTTGCCTAACAGGTTGTGCTCCTGTCATTTCTAGGTGCATGATTTTTGAATTTGGCTTCCCATCATACTCTTGGAATAACAGCAGGACAACAGCACAAGGTCATTCATTAAAATGGATTCACACTCCAGACTGTAAATGGAAGTCTAAAAAGATCCCAACTATTCAAATATTTATTCTAACACATAGTTCAAGATGTTTCTTTTGCATTACTCACCCCATCCCTTAGACTTGATGGTTGCCAATTGTGTGCTGATTCCTGTATTTTACCAGAGTTACTGGCCTTTAAAAATACAGAGCAGCAATATATCCAATGTGGAATAGTGTGTGACTTGGGAGGAGAACTTGACGGGAGGTGGGCTGTTGTTTTCATGTTGTCTCCATCCTACCTATTAGAGATTGCGTGTTTAGGAGGTATTGTTGAAGGAGCCTTGACGAGTTGCTGCTGCAGTGCATGTTGTAAATGGTACACTTCTCAACATTTGTGCATGGATGATGGAGGGAGTGGATGCTCATGGGATTTGTTGATGGGCTGCTGTTCCAGCAGACTATTTTGTCACGAATGTTATTGAGCTTCTTGAGTATTCTCGCAGCTAATGACCAGTACCTTAAACAATTTCCCAACTGGAAGTCAATCATCAAATAAAGAATATGTACATGTTTCACATAACATAATGCTGTTCTGCTAAGTGCCTAACATGGCAGAAGCGGATTGCTTTCACGAATGTCACAGAAAACATGCGTTTAAAGCACGCCTGCTGATTCAGAAAACTAAATGGAGCATTCTATACATTTTACAGCTTTTTCCCACTTTTCCACTGACTTTCCAGTCCAGCCTAACACTTGGAACCCAAGTTCATACAAGACCTTTGGGCAAACTAGCATTGTCTTGCTCAACACAGACCAACAAAAAAGTTTTACTCCTTTTGAAGAAAGAGGCAATAATACAATGCCTCAAACCATTTAGAAGTATCACAGCTGCTATTTTAAGCACAATAGCTTTCAAAAGATCATTGTCTCCTTTCAGTTTTGTGTGTGCTAGAAATCAAACAAGTGCCCCCAAGCTACAGAGCAGAATCGGAACTGAAATGACAATTCGGAGATTTCAGTTGGCGAGTATTAGGTTGCAGAAGGTTATGATTCACAATTTTTCCTGAATTCCAAGTAGTATGATCCAGCTGTAGCTGGAAGGATTTCGATAACACCAGATCCCTTCATACAGCTATAACATGTGTTTCACAGCACACAAGTAAAACATTACGCAACAACTCCTGAGTAACTTTACAAATGTACCTGCCAAATTATCCCACAAACCTCACAGTTCGACAGCAATGTCTTCTGTTCACATGTAGAAACATTCTAACAATTATGATCAAGCCAACTCATGACCTTCCATATCACAACAACTTAATGCAGTTAGTAATTCTGTGAATAATGAATAGATGGAACAGTTAGACTACAGTGAGTTATAAAGTTGGACTGAGTTCAGTGGATTCTGATAAAATGATAAACCACACAACATTTATGCAAGTAATTACATTGTGATGATATTCCCATCAACAATTCATCTCAACCCAATTGTTTCCTAACATATATACATGTAGTCTTTAGTACTTCCATGTGGTTACATGGCTGAAAGCCAGTTACTGTGCACATAGCAGTTGTAAAAATGAATCTTGAGAAACAATTAGCAACAGGATGCATAAGAAACATACCCTAAAAGCAAGTCACATGGTACGTAAAGGAATAAACGTACATGTTGAAGGAGCAATGGTAAATTATATTTGAGAATTAGTTGGACATGAATCATGAAAGGTCCAAGAATTTGGATTGGGAATTCTCACTTCTCAATTGCATAAATGGAATTGGACGTAAGCACAATTGGGGCAATATCAAAGTTTATCAATGTAAACCTAATTAAATGGCAAAGAAGAATGCTCGGCGAGACCTTGGTGTCCTTGTGCATCAGTTGCTGAAAGTAAGTGTATAGGTACAGCAGGCTATAAAGAAGGTAAATAGTATGATGGCCTTCATAGCAACAGGATTTGAGAATAGGAACAGGGATGTTTTGCTGCAGTTGTATAGCGCATTGGTGAGGCCACACTTGGAATATTGTATGCAGTTTTGGTATCTTTATTTGAGGCAGGATATCCTTGTTACAGAGGGAGTACAAAGGAAGTTTACTAGGATAATTCCTGGGATGTAGGTCTATCATATGAGGAGAGACCAAATTGATTAGGATTATATTCACTGGAACTAGAAAAGTGAGAAAGGATCCCATAGAAGCTTATAAAATTCTAATAAGATTAGATAGGTAGATTCAGAAAGAATGTTCCTGATGGTGGGGGAGTCCAGAATTAGAGGTCATAGTTTGAGGACAAAGGGTAAACCTTTTAGAACTGAGGTAAGAAATTTCTTCACCCAGAGGGTGATGAATGTATGGAATTCACTGCCATTGAAACTATTTGAGACCAAAATGTGGTCTGATTTCAAGAATAAATTAGATATAGCTCTTGGGGCTAAAGAGATATTGGGAGAGGAGGAAATGATGGAAGGGAGGATCAGGGTCAACCATAACCAAAATGAATGGCGGAGCAGAGTCAAGGGGTCAAATGGCCTTCCCCTGCTTCTAGTTTCTATGTTTCTCCACCAGGAATGACAGAAAATGGTTGGTGAATGCAGTTCACTACATAGAAATTATGAAGTAATGAACAATTATGAATTGGAAAATTGACAGGTTCTCTAGATCATAAATCTTTAAAGGTGACAGGATGCATATAAAGGACATTAAAGGATTCTAGGTTTTAGACAATGGAGCAAGTAACGTGATGTATAAATTCTACAAAATGTGAATTAAGCTACAGCTGGAGTACTGCTTATAGCTTTGGGAATTTTAATTTTGAAAGGACACCATAACAATGGAAAGAGTAGAACAAATATTACACAATCATACCAAGATTAAGGAATGACAGTGATTTACCACTCAATGGAAATAAACTTTCATCAGTTACCTGACGAATCTAAATTTAAGGAGACCATGGTAGGTATTTGTTACTTAGCTGGAACTATTATTGATCGAATCTCTTTCTTCATGTGTCTTTTCTCCATATGTTGTAAATAATTCTTTTGCAAATACTTATCCAAATCTATATGGAATGGTACTACAATTTCAATTTTCCTCATCAATTTAAGTGGTGAATTATTCCGTTATCTAATAATCCTGACTTTGTAACTTTAAAAAAAGATTTTGAGACTCAGAACTGACACTAGAAGAGTGAAAGGTAAGGTTAGAACATAATATTTTCACAGAAAGGGTTATTATAATATTGAAAGTTCCACCACACTAAACATGACAAAAATATGAGCTACGGTCAACATGCGATTAGTTTGATAAAACCATTGACTCCAATGATCCATTCTGCAGGCACTGGCCTGAAATTAATACACAATTAAAACTAGTTTTAATGTAATTATGTTTTACGGGACCTAGTTCCCACAGTAGCTGTTTTGACATTTTTTTAAAAACAACAGAATAATGGGCCTTAGGAATTGTATTCCTTTGTTCTAAATGGGTGTACTCTGCATAGGTCTGTTTCAAAAAGGGATTTATTTTACATAAATGACCAGCACAGGCCAAGGATGGGATGATTATCAAATTTCTTAAGTTCCAATACCCATTTGAGTCAATGGAGCAACACTTTAGAAACTATTTTATAAAATGATATATATTATGTTCCCTAAGCTCTGTAAAAGACTTACAAAACTATTATTTCCCTTCTCATATTATTTTATTCCTTATAGGTTCTCCAATAGTTTGTCCATAGATTTTGTAAACTAGGGCAAGATTGCTGCATCCTCCAAGAGGCCAAAACAAAATTCTTTGTCCCAAAATTGCAATATCCTTAACACCTAACTAAAAAGTCACAGAAGACAGAAATCTTTCACCAGACATCTGAAGCAGAAGGCAGCAGCAGGAAGAATTCTGCTTCTTGGAAAAGCAGCCAGGGAATAATTATTATTCCAAAATGGAAGTTGTTAGGTCATAGAATCAAGGAATCCTGAGCGCGCAGAAGGAGCTCATTCGGTTCATCAAGTCTGCACCAACTCTCCAACAGAGCAACTTATCTACACTCATCCTATGCTCTATCTCTACAATTTCTCACATTTATCTCACTAATCCCCCTAACCTACACATCTTGGAACATTAAAGGGGCAATTTAGTATGGCCAACCACCTAACTTGTACATCTTTTGCCTTTAGGAGGAAACAGGAATACTTGGAGGAAACCGGAATACTCAGAGGAAACCCACGTGGGCATGGGGAAAACATGCAAACTCTACAGTCACCAAAGGCCAGAACTGAACTCGCGTCTCTGGAGCTGAGAGCTGGCAGTGCTAACAACTGTGCCATGCAAACAGTCAGTGCAATGATGTGTGATTTTTTTTCTAACTGAAATTAGTTTCAAATTAAAGCTTATAAAAAATAGTGGGTGAAATTTTCTCTCTCCTTCCTCCTGCTTGTCAACTTGGGCAGGACAGGAAATATGGAGTGTATCCTGCCAGCTGTATTGCTGGCTTTTCCACCAAAGGAAATGCTCTGGACAAGGAAATCCAGGAGGCAGATCCCATAACATCACATTGACAAGGTGGGCTCTCCGAAAATAAAACAAATTAAGTTGAGGATCCGACCCCCGCCCCTGGATTCAGGAGATAGTCCTTCCTCCTTGTCAAATCTCCGAAACAGAAGGGCAACGGAGTAGGGGAAAGTTTCTGCCTTCTGTGTTCAAATCCATGGGCCCATTCCATCTTTAACTTCTTTTCAGCTTGTCAACAGTATAAAAACTCTGTGTGCCTCCAACATTTCATTGTTGTGCATTTCCCAGATCCTTAATCCCACAATTGGCAATCACACTTAGAGTTGCCTCAGTCTCAAGATCCGGAATTCCTCTGCTGAATCTCTCAGTTTTTCCATCCATCCATCTTAAAACCCACCTTCTGGATCAATTTCTCCTTTGGTTTGGTATCAATTTTTCTTATCAATCAACCGTCCTTGAAATGTTTTCCATATTAAAGGCACTACATAAATGCAAGTTATCATAAATGGCCCAAAGATTTGAACACAAAAGGCAGAAATTTTAAAATTGGTGAGCTAGGGATCAACTGACAACTCAGTGAGCGCAGGGGTAATAGGTGAGTAGGATTTACTGTAGGTTAGAGTGAGAACAGCAGATTTCAATCAAATAAGTGGACAGTAGATGATGAGAAGCCAACAAGGAACTCATTAAAAAGTCAAGGCTGGTGGTAACAATAGTTGGAGAAGGATTTTGGCAGTAGGAAAATAGAGGCATTAGTGGAAACCAACAACATAACAAGTACGTTAGTCACTGCAATGAAGTGACTCTGAAATTCCCCTAGTTGCCACAGTACAGCACCCATTCGGGTCAATGCACCTAACCAGCACATCTTTCAGATTGTGGGAAGAAAGTGGAGTCCCCAGGGCAAACGTATGCAAACTCTACAAAGACAGTGACCCAAGTCAGGAGTCGAACCCGGGTTGCTGGCACAGTGAGGCAGTAGTACTAACCACTGTGCCAAAGTGGAAATAGGTGATGGAAAAGATGTAGGGTCAGAAGCTCAGCTTAGGTTCAAATAGGATGCTAAGGGTATGATTAGTCTGCTTCAGTCAAGATGGCCGCTATGTTGATATGAAGAACAGTTTCTTCACTTTTTGTTTATCAATGCAATGGAACAATAACAATCTGTGGATTGTGCACATTTGAGAGATAGTGTCAGATTGTACTATTTCAAACAGGCAACAAAATAATGAATGGCTTAAAATTAATGTGAACCAGGAATTCAAAAAGACAGGGCAAATAAATTCTTAATTGCAGTTTTGATGCCAATTTGATTGAAGTTAATTGGAAAACTAGATTTGCTTATCATTTAACTAAAGCTGCGAAACAAGGACATTGCAAGTATGTGCTGTTGTAGATTCTTTGATGGATCATTTGCTTAATGCTGGTTTTAAAGTTAATCCAGTTACAATACTCAACTTTTAATCACCAAAGTATCAATTACACAGAATTATTGTTCACAAAGTCATTGTAACATAAGTCTAACACCCTGGAAGTGGTCACAGGAAAAACATCTTCAGAGATCAGACTTTGTTTTGAAACAATCAATCTCTGTTTATTTTGGACTTCCTTACATTCAAAAACGGAAGCAACCTTGCTTCCTTTTACAACTTTTGTTGATGTTATTTAAGGATTTGGCTCAAACTCCTCCTTTAAAAGAACACTGCAAACTGCCTTTTCAAATTTTCACAATGTAAAGGAATCTGTATTAAAAAAAGCTCAAAATTTGGTTTTCTGTGCTTCTGAACAAACAAGTACACAATGTTTGAATACAGTCTAGATTATTTATCACATTTAAGCCAATCTGTATCTTTGGCCTTAAAATGGCCATTGTTGTGACTCAGTTCCATACAAAAATGTGAAGAGATGACTAAAGTAGCAGGCAGGAGAATGTCAAGGATGTTCTTGTGTAGACTTCCAGAAAGTAATATAGACTTTCAAAGAGTTTAGCTAAAGTTGAAGATCATGGAATTGAAGGCAGATTGTTGATCTGATTAGCGAACTGGCTCAGTGACAGGAGACAGGGTAGGGATGAGTCAGGTACTCTAATTGACAGGTGTCCCAAAATTTTCTCTGTTGGGGTCTCAACTATTAATGGTTTAGACAATGCAATAGAATGCTCACTTTCAAAATGGTTGATGATGAAAAGAAGGGCAGTATGTGAAGTAGTGCAAATTACAGAAAAGTTAATCTATTAGTGAATGGATGAAAACAATAGCAAATGGACTTCAAATTAAGCAAATGTGTGATCATCTACTTTGGACCTAAAGTGGAGAGAACATACATGGTATTTTCTAAATGGTGAAAAGTTAGAAAAAGGTCAGGAATTTTGACGCACAAGACCAGCGGTATATTGCCAAATTTTGAGATGTGGGAACACTAAGAAATTGCAATGGTCATATAATTTACTATTATGCTGTTTTCCTATTTATTAATCATTTGAGTTCCCAAACATCAATAAAACTATGATTCTTAAGTGAAATACGTCAGCACTATTAGACATTTTTATTTTGAAACAATGTGATATTTTGTTTAATTATTTAATTCAAACCTATATCATATCCATATATCTCTGAAGCTTGCCACTCAAGAAGATACAGCTGTGAAGAAGGCTTATAGTGTGTTAGCATTTATTAACAGGGGGTTTAAGTTTAAGAGCTGTGGGGTTATGCTGCAACTATACTGACCATTGGTGAACCCACATTTGGAATATTGTGCTCAGTTCAGGTTTCCTCACTATAAGGAGGACGTGGAAGCATTGGAGAGAGTGCAGAGGAGATTTACCAGGGTGCTATCTGGTTTGGAGGGTAGGTTTTATGAGGAAAGGTTGAGGGAACTGGGGCTTTTCTCTTTGGAGCGGAGGAGAATGACAGACAACTTAATAGAGGTTTACAAGATGATGAGAGGGATAGATTGAGTGGGTGTGCAGAAACTATTGCCTCAGGTGGATGAAGCTGTTACTAGGGGGCCTAACTATAAGGTTCATGGTGGGAGATATAGGAGGGGATGTCTGAGGTAGATTCTTCACTCAGAGAGTGGTTGGGGTGTGGAATACACTGCCTGCTGCAATAGGGGAGTCCAACACTTTACAAACTTTCAAGTGGTCAATGGATGGGCACATGGAGCACACCAGAATGATAGGAAGTGGGGTAGCTTGATCTTGGGTTTGGACATAGCTCGGCACAACATTGAGGACCGAAGAGCCTGTACTGCTGGAATGGGGAGGCATGTGGCAAATGAAATTTAATGAACAGCAGTGCGAAGTGATATACTTTGGTGAGAAGCATGAGGAGAAGCAACATAAAAAAGGGTACAATTTGAAAGACAGGCAGGAGCAAAGAGAGCAGGGTATATATGTACATAAATCATTGAAGGTGTCAGGGCAAGTTTAGACAACAGTTAATAAATTATTTATGAATCCTGGTTTTATAAATAGGGGCACAGATACGAAAGCAAGTAAGTTATGAATTTTCATAAAACATTGATTCAGCCTCAACAGGAAGAATGTGAAGATTTTAAAAAGGGTACGGAGAAGATTTACAAGAATGGTTGAAAGAATGAGATATTTTAGTTATATGAATAGACTGGCAAAATTAGGGCTGTACTCCTTGAAGTGGAAATTAAAATAGAGGATTGCAAGCAACTTCTTTTCCATACAGTAAAGGCTTTCCCATTTAAACAGGAATAAATCCCACAACACCAGCTTAAAGTCCAAACAGATTTATCTGTAGTGAAACCTGCAAGTTTTCGGGACACCTGAGAAGTGACAGTCTCTCCCAAAAGCTTGTGGCTTTTGCTACAAATAAACCTGTTTGGACTTTAAGCTGGAGTTGTGGGATTTCTTTCTGTTTTACCCCAGTCCAACGCCGACATCTCCACATCATGTTTCCCATTTAATCCAGAGTAATGATTGAAATATAACTGCATTAGCTCAAGCAACACACTACAATTACCTTATAATCTAACAACCTGATTTCCAAAGGAAATAAAACAAAATAGTAAACAACACTGGGGAGGCAGTAATTTACCTAATCACGCACAGGTATGATTGAACATTCACCTCTAATTTTCTGATTTGTACTGTTATTACTGTTGTTTGGTGGTCTATAAAAACTGCTACCAATGTTTTCTGCCCTTTCTTAGTTTATTCCAAACTTATTCTACATCTTGATCTTTAGAAAGAGGGTCACTTCTTATGACAGTACTAACACACTATTTAACATAACTAACCCACCAACTTTCCCCACCTTCCCACTCTTCCCAAATGTCACGTATCCATGGATATTAATGTCCCAACTTTGGTTTCCTTGACACTACAACTCTGTAACAGCCATCAGGCCATGCATGTTGTAATCTTAGTGTACCTTCAAGAGTTTTTTAAAAATTCATGGTGATGTCATTGTTCAGGGGATGGAAAATTATGTGCAGACAACAAGGATTGGTTTTTAGTTTTGTTTGGCTGAAGTGTTGGAAGCTGTCTTAGAAGCAAGTTGGAAAAGAAGTCTATTTTTCTCTCTGTTTTACTTTGAAATTTTCACCAGTTAGCTGAAAGAAAGGTTTGTTGCAATGCTGCAGTAAAGAATCTGTGCTTTGGTATTTTGAGGATCTGACTACAAACTGTGCTGAGTTTTCAAGATCATTTGAAATCAGCATTCAATCCAAGGAACTGGATTCCAGTATCATGTGAGCTTTAGCCTGTGCAGTGATAAATCTGTTTAAAGGGTTTTGTCCATTGGATATTGGTTTCGATTGGAACAACTGATATATACCGGTTAAGGGTTATATATTATTGTGATTGTTCTGTTTTCGTTTGCAAGTGACAAAAGTTATTACTAATTTTCATTCTATAAATGTTAACTATATTCTTAAATAAACTTGGTTTGATCTTTTGAATCACACCTGAAGTGGAATATATCATGCCTATCCTAGCTAATTCAATTTGCAAAACTTATGATTCAGGCAGACTTTATAAAACACTTGAGTTTCTAACCTGAGCCATAACAATATGAATTTCTATTTGAAACAACTGTGTTTTATTGCAAATACTGCAGTAACTCAGCTTAAAAAACTATTTTGAGTACACTTTGGTCCGGTCTGCTGGCACATTCTGAATTTTGCATTCTCTATCCCTTTCTTTCATGCTCTGATCATCCTTACTTGTGATCGATTGCTTTGTTATATTCCTTTAATTTATTCAATCTTCTCTAACATGATCCCTTTCCCCCACCATTTAGTTTACAGCTATCTCTACATCCCCAGACACATGACTTGCTCGAACACTGGTCTCAGCACACTTCAAATAAAATCCAACCCATGGTACAGCACCCATTTTCCGCAGTACTGGTGTCAGTGCCCTCTCAATTGATCCCACTTTCCCTTCTGCCAGTCTTTGAGCCATTCATTTGTCTAATTTTATGCACCCTATGCCAATTTGCATTTGGCTCAGGTAAGGATTATTACCTGAGGTTCTGCTTTTTAAATTTAATACTTAGTTTCTCATACAACCTATACAGAACCTCTTTTCTTGCCTTACTTACGTACTTGATACCAAGTGGATGTTAGGAAAGGGGATGGAGAAGTTTGGACTGATTAGAAATAGTCAGCATGGCTTTGTCAAGGGCAGGTCATGCCTTACAAGCCTAGTTGAGTTCTTTGAAAATGTGACTGACGAAGGAAGGGCAGTGGACGTAGTGTACATGGACTTTAGTAAGGCGTTTGATAAGGTCCCACATGCAAGGCTTCTGGAGAAGGTGAGAGGGCATGGGATCCAAGGGGCTTTGGCCTCGTGGATCCAGAACTGGCTTGCCGGCAGAAGGCAGAGAGTGGTTGTGGATGGGTCTTGTTCTGCATGGAGGTCGGTAACCAGTGGAGTGCCCCAGGGATCTGTTCTGGGACCCCTGCTGTTTGTCATTTTCATAAATGACCTGGATGAGGAAGTGGAGGGATGGGTTAGCAAGTTCGCCGACGATACAAAGATCGGTGGTGTGTGGATGGTCTAGAGGGATGCCAAAAGTTGCAGCGGGACATAGACAGGATGCAAGACTAAGCGGAGAAGTGGCAGATGGACTTCAATGCAGATAAATGTGTAGTGGTCCATTTTGGTAGAAATAATGGGATGAAGGAGTACAATATAAGGGGTAGGAGTCTTAGCTCTGTTATAGAGCAGAAGGATCTTGGGGTCCGGGTCCATAGGAATCTTAAATTGGCCTTGCAGGTGGAGGAAGTGGTCAAGAAGGCGTACGGTGTACTGGCCTTCATTAATTGAGGAATAGAGTTTAGGAGTCAGGGGGTAATGATGCAGCTCTATAAGACTCTTGTCAGACCCCAGTTGGAGTATTGTGCGCAGTTCTGGTCGCCTCATTATAGGAAGGACGTAGAGGCTATTGAGAGAGTTCAGAGGAGATTTACAAGGATGCTGCCTGGATTGGGAGGCAGGCCTTATGAAGATAGGTTGAGGAGCTGGGACTCTTCTCACTGGAGAGACGTAGGTTGAGAGGTGACCTGATAGAGGTTTATAAAATGTTGAGAGGAATAGATAGGGTGGACTCTCAGCGACTATTTCCCCGAGCTGAAATGGTCACTACGAGAGGACACAGATTTAAGGTGCAGGGAAGCAAATACAAAGGAGATGTCAGGGGTAGGTTTTTCACTCAGAGTGTGGTGAGTGAATGGAACCGACTGCCGTCGGAGGTTGTTGAGGCAAACTCACTGGGTCTTTTAAGAGACTTCTGGATGAGTATATGGAAAAGAATAGGATAGGGGGTTATAGATAGGTCTGTGGATTGGTAGATGTGATCGGCGCAACTCGTGGGCTGAAGGGCCTGCTTGTGCTGTATTGTTCTATGTTAAATGGACCACAACAACTGGATGCTCTCCCTCCCATTGCAAGTTCCTCTCCATTCCTGAGCAGGTATTCTAAATCCTGGTACTGGGCAAGCAACAGCGTTCTGGGTTCTTGTCCCCAGCTGCAGAGAATAGCATCTATTTCCATGACTTTAGAGTCCCCTATGACTGCTGCATTTCTTAACTCCTCCCACTTGAACGGCTTCCTGTATCATGTGGCCATGGTGAATCTCCTCATCCACACACAGTCCTGCTCTTGCCTATACAAGCTACAAGAACTCAAACTTGTTGCTCAAATGCAAGGATTGAGGCTTCTCAATCTCCTTACCAGATTGGTTCGCAGTGGCACCATTCTGTCCATGACATTGACCAAATCACATGCTGCTAAAATAAAGGGATGTGATCGCTTTCTAGACAAACGTATCCAGGTAATTTTCCATCTCCATGACGATTTGCTATGTCTGCAGCTCAACCTCCAGCTCTTTAACTCAACCTGAGCTCCTTAAGCTGCAGACATTTACTACAATAAAAAATCTTGACAACACCAGTTTTAAGTTCAACCAACTTATTTGATAGTAAACTCACAAGCTTTTGGAGTTTGTCCCATCACCTGACGAAGGGACAAATCCCAAAAGCTTGAGAGTTTACTACCAAATAAATCGGTTGGACTTGCACCTGATGTTGTCAGACTTCTTACTGTATTTACCCCAGTCCAACACCTGTATCTCCACATCATGACATTTACTACAGACATAGTTGCCATGGATTGCAGTATCATTTACGAATCCCTACATACTACAGCCGTGATAACACCCATCATGCCATCTTTATTGCATTAATTAAGTTTATTTTTCTTAATTTATAGTTCCCCTCTTCACCAAACTTCCTACCTCATTGAACTCCCAGCTCCACACTTTTGTGTGCCGAGAGATCTCAATAGTTACATTTTCTGAAAAACAGATTTATCTCTGTTAAAGTTCAGAAACCAATTAAAGCCAGCTACCCAATTAACTAGTTAGAACTGTCAGGGAGCTTGTGTATCCCTGTTTAAGATTGGAAGAAACTTAACTTGCCCTTTAACTTAAACTGTAAGTTTAGTTAACTTCTAAATAGAAGCAAAAATTAAATTTGAGAGATTAATGCTTAAACCAAATGCCCAGCTTCTCATGCTATGCATTAAAGTAGCACTCAATGCAGTTTATCAAAGTAATATGAAGGAATCCACCTTAGAAACTAAGCAGGGCCCTGACATTTCAGCCAAAGGCCAACACCTTCACCAGTGCAGTTTCCCTCAGCACTGCTCTGACCTTTGTGCTAGCATCCTGGAATTTGGACTTGAACCTACATCCTTCTGCCCCAGTAAGAAGTGTTTTACCAACTGATCCATGGCTGGCACTTGGTTTTAAGTATGGATTTGACTAATTTTCAAACATTGTTAGCAGTGCACATTTTTTTAAGTAAGCACTGCAAATAATTCTGATTTGGAGGGATGCATATTTAGGAATTTACAATGTAAAGTAAATTGGAATGCCATATGACTTCAGTTTTCCAGAGCGAACAGAGTTTCAAAAAACATTCCACTATCAAGTAAAACGCGTTTAACAGACTTTCCAGACAGAGACCACAGAACATTTTCATAACTATATTGCATACCAAAAGTCCTAAATGTAGCTAATAGGGTTTGTGCATCTTGAAACATAGACTGTAATTACTGCAATGCACTAACATTCCACCGTTGGATTTTTTCCAGAAATAACGCAGATGCCCGAGCCCAAGTCAATAGCAGTTTTATCTTATAAAATTTGGCAGCAATATAATGTGAACTAAAAGCCACCAGCTGTTCTAAAATTCTGTTCAATGAAAGTGCATTCCACTATTATTTGGTTTCAGAAGAATGTCTTTGTTTAGAATTCATCCCTTAAAATACCCTTGAAGCAGTCTGGGAACCTGGGCTGCTGCTGCTCAGTTTTTCATGTTGACTGAATTGTAATCAACTGACAGGCGACTTGAAGTAATGTACAAAGTAATAACACTAATGGGATTGTTCCAAAACAGAGGAGATTTAGAATTGAATATAAAATGTTTAGCAGCTGCTGTTATTCCCTTAATGGTTGAAGAATACTGTGTATTGTAAATTTTTTATTTAAAAAACGTACAAAATGTAGAAATATATCAACAGACAAAAAGCCAATTTACTTAATGGCTTGGGTTTTAGAGCAACTTCTACACATGATAACTGCAGTTGATTAATGCAACATATGAGCCTGAAAGTCCCACACAAATAAAGTATTACTAAAGGACCATAAAGACTCTACAATCATTCACTCAGTATATACAGGAATATAACAGTTACAATAATAAGGTCTAGAATATTATTATAAAGAGGTCTTGTGGCACAGTAGATAGGGTTCCTGCCTCTGAGCCAGGTGCTGTAGGTTTGAATCTATCTCTTGGAGATTTTGGCTAAGCAAAGTGCGTTCATAACATAGGCAAACAGGTTGAATATTTGTCTGCAAAAACCTTCCAATACATACAAGGGCTAAGAGTGGGAAACTCCTGGCCAGTTATGTGCTGGAAAGAAAATTGTAGCATCTAGCTTCACTAGTCATTGCTCCAGACTACAACATGGATGCAATATGCATTCAACTCAAATCCCCTACGTGACCCATACTATGCCAGCACTAAGATGGTTTTGTTTTGGTACTTGTCTTTAACTTAAGGCAAAATGAAAGAGGTCATCGTGACCTGCTTTGGAGTTAAAAGTCCAGGCTTGGAAAGGAAAAGAACAGAAACAAATCCTTAGGAACCAAGAATCATTTTTGATTGATTTTGGAAGAACTAAATGTCTACTTAAAGGACAGTTTAGAACTTTGATGGGACCACGCCTGAAGACTGTGTACCACTTTAGTCTCCTTACTGAAGGAAGGACAGACTTGCCAGAGACAGAAAGCAAAGATGATTAACCAAATTGATTGCGGAATTGTCCGAACATTAGAGATTGAGGGGGTTGAGCCTGTATTTTTTAGAATTAAGAAAGAGAGGCAATCTCATTGAAACAAACAAAATTCTTACAGGCCTCAATAAGGTAGATGCAGGAAGGATGTTTCCCCTAGCTGGGGTCTAGAACCTGGGGGCACACTGGTCAGGACTTTCCAGCTGTGCTTGCCCAAGGCCAGAAAGTCCTACCTGAGATCAACAGACCTTTGCATGGTCCACCCCACCTGCTATCATTCTCATGGCAGTTGGGATGGGACAAATCCACTCTGTCTCGGAATGAAGGATAGGTCACTTAGGGTTGAACAAAGAACAAAACAGCACGGGAAACAGGCCCTTCGGCCCAACGAGCCCGTGCCACCACCCTGATGTTCCCACCTCTACCCGTGATCCCTGTCTACGTTTATAGATCTATGGATTAAAAACCAAATTAATGAAGAGAAATTTCTTCACTCAGAGGGTGACAAATCTTTAGAGTTCTCTATCCTAAAGAGCTGCAGAGGCTCAATCTTGAGTAAGTTCAAAACAGAGCAACAATATATAGATAGCAAAGATATCAAGGATTTGACCATAGTGTGGAAAGACAGCATTGAGAAAATCAGCCATGATCTAACTGAATGACCCCATTTCCTACTTATAACTGATTATATGTTCTTTGGTCATGTTAGAAGTTTCAAGTACAAATTGTTCTCAAAAATAATGCTTTATCAATATTGCTTATTATAATAAACACCTTAACGACTTGAAATCTTGCATCACCCATTCAGCTAAACTGGAAGTTCAAATTTTCTTTTTAGAAGTTATTAGTCTTTAAGGATGTCCTAGCAACATAAAAGTAAATTGTTTCTTAGACAATAAAGCAGTTAATTACAAGTTTTCTATGGGTTATTAGATGCTTCAGGAAAATCCGTGTTTGGTTTTGCATTTTCAGCCAACATTTCATTTAATAGCAGGCTTTAGTTGTGACTCTTGCCATATTTATTTTGGAGCTAGTCACCTAGCCAGAGTTTTTATTTCATCTCTGAAATGACTTGTGAATTTGTTTCAATGTATGCCTCAGTTGACATTTTTGCCAATTATATAACAAAAACCATGATTCAACTGTGCACAAACTCCCAATTAATTCAATCAATGTCAAGTAGGGCAGCACTCCCACTAACCTGTCAAGGTAAGCATGTTGATTGTGGACAGAATGTGCAGATGCTTTGCATTTTTGCCTAAATGCTTTGCATTTCTGCAGCCTAATTCTGCTTCCCAGGCCATGTACTACACAGCGACAGATGCAATAGGTTTGCAAGTTCTCCCGCTCAAGTGCGGGATGGCAGATACATAGAACATAGAACATTACAGCACAGAACAGGCCCTTCGGCCTTCGATGTTGTGCCGACCAAAATAAAAAGCAATGCCCCTCCAAACTAAACCATTCCCTTCTCTTCCATATACTTATCAATTAACCTCTTAAACGCCACCAAACTTGGCGCATCTACAACAGCTGCAGGCAGGGCATTCCACTCCCTAATCACTCTTTGAGTAAAGAACCTACCTCTGATATCCGTCCTATAACTCATACCCCTTAATTTAAAGCTGTGTCCCCTCGTGCTAGCTTTCTCCATCCTAGGAAAAAGGCTATCACTGTCCACCCTATCTAAACCTCTAATCATCTTATATGCTTCAATAAGATCCCCTCTTAGCCGCCTCCTTTCTAACGAAAACAACCTCAAATCCTTCAACCTCTCTTCATAGGACCTGCCCTCCATACCAGGCAACATCCTGGTAAACCTCCTCTGTACCCTCTCCAATGCCTCCACATCTTTCTTATAATGTGGCGACCAGAACTGCACACAATACTCCAAGTGCGGCCGCACTAGAGTTTTGTACAGCTGCAACATGATGCTGCGGCTCCTAAATTCAATCCCCCTACCAATAAAAGCTAAGACTCCATAAGCCTTCTTAACAACTTTATCCACTTGACTGCCTACTTTCAGGGATCTATTGACACATACACCAAGATCCTTCTGTTCCTCAACACTATTAAGAGCCCTACCATTAGCCCTATACTCTACACCGAGGTTGCTGCGGCCACAATGCAGAGTACTGACCACCTTATCCCTAGAGGAACAAGGCCACATCACACACCCAGGAAATAAAACAAAAATCTTGCATACAACTGCAAGGATCAGAGAGGCAGAATGTTCTTAAAGAAATAGTTTATATATCTATAGCTTTCACTTAACAATATCAAAGTTTGGTCACAATATTGTGCAGCAAATCTTTTAAGATTTTGATTGGATTCGTAAGTAAGGAGGAGCACCTCGCTCACCTTCTGTATTTGTTGTACTGCAATGTTACAAATTCTGTACTAGACCAGAATTGCGCTGTTAAAAAATATAATTTGCACTTATATTGTAGTGCTTATAAATAAAGTCCACGACAAAAGAAAAATATGCTGCCGTACTGACTACTTTTCCTTCCTATTCATCAAGACATTTTCACCACGCTCTTGTCACTGAGTCCCGATTTGCAGCTCTTCCACTGTTGAGATAACTGGCAAGTGTAAACTTAATAATTTCCACATTACCAGCAGCAGTGGTGACCCAACTCTTTTTGTTGGTCTCCTGAGCAGATGTCAGAAATGTAACTGGTCTCCCATGGCCTTAGAAACGTATGGAGCTGGTTAAACATTTTCAGTACAAATTTCCTGGTCCATTGAATCCAACTTCTTCCCTCAACCCAGAGGTCACCAGCATCTGATTCAGGAAGATAAAAATATATTATGCTGCTCTATATGCCTTTGCTTGCCTGCAGGCTGACTGTTGGAGGTTAAATCAGATAACAGTACAGGCCATGTTTTGGCTTTCAGAATCAGATTCCAAAGGCTAACAGGAAAGGCAATGTCGAGGAAAGTACAAATGAGATAGAATGGTACTCAGAAGATGGTTTAGCACTGGTCTCCCAAATCCAGATTTAATATCCAAGTACAAAAATTTTATGTTACTATTGAACAAGGTCTGTGAAAATACATTTCATTTTACAGGTCACAAAATTCGAATACGTGGTGAATTTAAAAATGGTTATCAATGGTCAACACTTCCACACATCTAAATTTGTTCCTGCATCTGCTCCTAGCTAGTCAACAAGCGTTTAATTTAACTAAATTAAAAATCTACCTGAAAATTAGAAGCAATCATTAAGATTTCATCAGATTAAAAATGAACAAGGTAAAAACTTCATCTGAGGTTGTGGTATAAAATGGGCAGTATTGGATCTACCGCCAATGATACTCCATTCCATAGGTTTCCACAGAACAGAGCATCAGATGCTACATTTAACAGGCAGCTGAACTAATGCTATCACAGCCTGACACAAAATTTTAGCTGTTGTAGATTTTTTATAGTATAATGGAAAGATTTCTTTGGACTAAATAAAAAAACAGAATAAATCCAAATATAATTAATTTCCTTGTATTTTTCAATGCAGATTGCTAAGCACATTAGTTAGTTTTGACCACAATGGATAGTGCTGAGCGCATTCAGTAATTCTGAGTGCCTTTTGCAATTTGATTACACTTGATGTCAATGATGGCAAAATACTGATCTACAATCAAACTCGTTCTAAATGACAACACTTGATGTCAAATGATCGCTGATCAGTTTTAAGTATACAAAAATCATTTCAAAACTTTAACTCTTTTCCAACAGGCAAGCAACTCTTACTGACTAAGGGTCTAAAAGGGACCTTGGAAGTTGTTCCTGTATTTATTACGCAAGTTATTGCCTCATGCAAGGTCATGGTAGCACTTTTTTTTGCTTCAGGTTTTTGTCACCTCAATTTAAACCAGCAGGTAAATGAGATCATCCTATTAGCAATAGCAGCTTCTATCCTGGGATTTCAGGATAGTATCTACTTCAAAGAAAAACACCAGCTACTGGCTGGTTATTCAAATTAACTGTTCAAACAGTAGCAGTAGGTGATTTATGAGTTTTTCCATAATTCCAAGTATTCCATGTAAATCATGATTTAGAAATCCACTAATTTTATTTGCATCAAATACTAAACGGCAGTACAATTGAGAACATCTCACTGTTGAAATTAATTTGATGGCACAAAACGTAGGTGAACACTGTCAAATTAATATGCATCAATTTAAATTCATTACCATTTTTGCATTCACACCAGCACAGATAGAATTAAGGCATTACACCGGGGAAAAGAGAGCTTCAAAAATTACAGAAAATTTAACCGGTTCATTCCTGATCCATCATAGTTGACGATATTTGCATCAATGCCTAATGCAACTCTGACAATAAATGGTGAGCAACAGTACTCAGAAGAGTCATCTTTTGGAAGAGGAATATCGTTTGCCATCTTCATGCAGGGCGTGAAAGATACAGGAGAACTATGCAATGACCGGTGAAGGTCCTTGCCCTCAACCAACCATTACTAAAACTATTATCTGGTCATCACCATATTGCTGTTTGTGGGACCTTATTAAGCACAAGATTAGTTGTTGCATTTTCTAAATTCCAACATTGATACACTTCACGGTTACTTCATTGGCTGCAATGTGTTTAAAATGCTGAGATCATGAAAGCTGCTTTTATGCACCAAACAATGATAAGTTTACACTAATGTAAAGAAATTCAGACTCCATCAATAATATGTGGGGGAATCATTTTTACACTTATTTTATACATTAGAGAATATATACCAAGCATACATTAAGCTCTGCCTTCATTGTAAAGGCAAAGCCATCCATATAATGGACAAGCAATAAGATGTTCTGTGTTACACATCGCCTAAGTTTCATAGCCCAAATGTTCTTAACATAATTGCTGTTTTGCTATATTTTGTGTAATAAGCAGCCAATTATCAAACACTGATTTCTTGGGCCCACAAATAGATTTAGGTGCAAAGTGAGCGATGGAGTGTTTTCCCACTTCTTGCTGCTGTGGGATGCAGAAGAATGCTACCACATATTCTAAGTCTATTTTTGTTATTAAGCTGATATAAAAATTAATCCTCAGGGATCTTCTTGCAAGTGAAATGCAACATTTCAAATGCCCTTTGTCTAGCTTTTTTTCAATCCTTTGTCTAAGGATTGAAAAAACTATGTTTCCTCTCATTTCACTTGCTTGAAAACAAATCATTATCTTCCTGATTAATTAAAACCTTGTATGTCTTTATTTCTTGACCAGACAGGAAAAAACTCACTTTTCTTCAACTTCTTCATATTCAGAAAAGATTACATTTTTTCCACATTTCAATGAGTTGAGACAGGCAGTGCTCAAGTCACAGCACCAGAATATTTTAGTTGTTTTTCAGCAACTTACCCATTTGGATAGGACATCATTTGGTAGTATGATCATTTCACTGTGAACCATCACTAAAGATCAGATAATGCATTAAAATCCTGATAAATATCTGACACTTTCCCATTTGAAAAATCACTGGGGAATATAAAAAAAACTGTAAATGTTTGGGTGCAAATGGAATACACCTCTGCTTTTCTCAGTTTCTCATATTTCCATATCTGTGGACACAGATGGGTCCCTTTTCAAGCTGTAAAGCATAACACAAGCCTGAAGCAATGAGAAAAGTGAAGTACCATTCATTACAGCACATGCTCAGAAAACAGCTGCACACAGGCTGCATATTACATCATCCACAGCCATGAAGATGGTACAGGTCTTTGGACCCTGGGGATATTAGGCTACATTCTTCACGAAGAGTTCCTGTCATCTCAGCCCTTTATATCGTTGGTTTTAAATACCAGCAGTTCATCTGCTGCATTCATGTTTAATTTAATGGCTCAGTGGACCTTTGAAAATGTGCTTGCTGAGTAAGCACTTGCCTTACACGTACTTCATTTCCAGCTACGACATTAGAAAGGAGGGTGGCAGGGTGGGGTTGAAGAGAAAATTGCTTGCCAGGAATATGGTATAAAAAAAATGAAAGTGCATTGAACCCACTTCACATGTGTAAACAGACATACTCCTGTCAAACACAGAGGAATATTTTGACTAAAAGATAACAATTTTAATATTGCCATATTTTTGAAATGTATATAAATTTGAAAACAATATCTTCACAATCACTGCTATCTCTCACAATGCCTTCCACATATGCAAACAGGATTGAATTTAATACCTGCCTGAGACACATGGAATTTAATGCCTGCCTGGGAGACATTTACCATCAATCTTGGAGCAGATCATGCATGCCATTGATCATGACGTGTGATTGGGTACAGCATATATTGGAGCCACTGTGCCATTTAACACCAGCACACGAAACTAACAGGTCACTGGAACCTTGTTACATAGGAAATTCCCAATGCAATGGAGGCTATTGGTATTTTCAAATGTTAATTGCTGACATAAAAAGCCTAATCAAAAATAATTAACTACAGGCTGGGAGGTTTGAGAACAAGAGGTGCAGCACAGAAGATCTTTAATAAATATATGTAGATACATCTTCAAGCACATCCTATCAACTCCCCAAATATATAAATAAGTCTGATTTTGACAATTCTGCATTGTTCAAAAGAAATTTTAAGATGTGAACGGTGAAAGTTTCCTAGTGGATGAAATAAACCCTTTTGGCATCACAGGATAATATTATACATGGCATTGGAGTATTTTGAATGAAAGCACAATAATGATGTCTAGACCCCATCTGACAATCTAGCTATAAAAATATACACAGAAATTGTTTTTTAAAAAAATCCCCCATGGTGTTCAACCACCATTTTGACATCTGGTCTCCATCTTCAGTGCCGCACCATAATGAGTTGTACTCTCATTTGAAAAGATGATTTACAATGTCCTTGAGAAAATTGGGCTCCACTCCTGGAAAATCTAACAACTATTCCAGCAATAGTTTTATTTTAAAAACATTCACTGATGCCAAAACTAAGCCTACCTTTAAGAAAAAGCAAAGAGAAGTTCTGCCAGATGATGGATCAACAGTTGAAAATACCTGAAAAAGTTCTTGCTGAGTGAGAATAAAATGCTTTAATAAGTTACAGAAGATAAAAATTATCAAGATGTTGCCTCATGCAAATATGTGCAATTGCTCTTCAAGTTCTCACTGCCTTGTTTATCAGTTATCAAGATAGAAATGAGGATTTAAACTCTTCTTTTTTGAGGTATGAGTACTCTTTGACAGCAAGATGATTAGATCAACATTTAATACTGCACTTGTCTGCAATTAATTTCATCATTCTAAATGATCAATAAATAAAGTCTGCTTATTGAAATTCAAACATATTTCACATTTCTTTATTTGAAGATACTGCAGTAATTGATATCTTAATTGAAATTTGTAATCAGATTCAAAATTTCGGTACAGTTGTTAGCCAGCTGTTTCCACCATTTTCTATTCGGGGCAGGTTATCTGCAACTTAGTTCAGTGCAATATAGGGAACAGTAGCAGGCTATTCAATCCCTTGGGCCTGCTTCGATTTTCAATTACATCATGGCTAGTCTGTACCTCAACCCCATTTATCCATCCTTGATCCATATTCTTTGGTAACCATACCAAATAAAAATCTGTCAATCATCTCAGCATCCACAATATTTAGGAAGAGAAAATGTCATATTTCCACAATGATGTGGAGATGCCAGGACTGGGGTAAACACAGTAAGAAGTCTGACAACACCAGGTTAAATAAACTTGTTGGACTTTAACCTGATGTTGAGACACTTCTTACTATATTTTCACTAACCATTGTTGTTTTCTGATTTCACTTCTGAAATGCTTTGCTCTAATTTTAAGATTGGGCCCCTTGTTTTTGAATTCCCCCCACCAAAGAAAAGAGATCTCCTCAATGTACTCAATTAAATCATTTTATAATTACAAGCACCTCAAGCAGATTACTCCAACATCCTGAAGTTAAGGAATACAAGTCAAGTTTATGCAATCCATTTTCATAATTTAACCCTTCAATCCCAATATCTTTCTGGTGAACGTGTTGCTGTGCTCTTTCCAAAGCCAATATGCTCTTTCCAAAGCCAATATGTTCTTTCTGATTGCAGTGCCCAGAACAGAACATTATACCTCAGATGCAGTCTCAATAGGACTCTGTGCGACTCTAGCTTAATTTTCTCTTTTTCCTTTCCAATTTATCTAAGGTAAAGGTCATTAGCTTTTTTCATTATTTTGCAATTTTGGTTTTCTCATGTTCCATTTATTTTGTCACTTTGCATTCGGATGATTGTTTCCAATCAGCCATTCACACTTCATCTGAACAGATCCTTTATTTCTTTACTGTACACATTATCACTCCCATTGGCTTTGTACCATTACACGTTTTGTCATTTAATGTTTGCTGCCCTTCATCCATTCTCAGACCCTCCCTTCTACACTTCCTTGCCTCCACTCCCTCTATCACTTCCTCCAAACCTATTACATTTCTGTCTTTCTTCAGTTCTGATGAATGTTCATTGACCTGAAACATTAATGCTGTTTCTCACCACAGATGCTCTGTGAACTGCTGAATACTTCCAACATTGTCAATATTTCCAATATTGCAGCATTTTGTTATTGTACTCAAAACCTCAGTCATGCCCTTTGCTTCCTCAAGACATTATGTTTTCTGTCCCCCAATCAGCCCTATTATTCCTTTAAACGTTGTTATGGAGAGGAGGGCATTTAATTTAAACAGCACTAATGTCTCGTCATATTGCATTTTAGATGTACCTTCCCTTTAATTGGTGATGTGTTTCCCAATCCCTTAGTTTTGGTGCAATCCAATTTCTATTAATAACCCCACTGCAAAATTGAGACAGGATGAACTCAAAGCGTTAATTTATTTGCACACAATCAAAATGCAATCAGAAGGCCATAGGGTCACCTTTCTTGCGTTCATAAAGTAAAAGTGGGATAATGGGAAAACATGATTTACAGTGCAAAGACACAAAGAAAAGGAAAATTGTTTCACATGGGGGTTGCAGGGTCCAAAATCAAAGTCCAGTGAATTATTTCTTCAGAGAGGTCAGCGAGCTGAAAACTGATGCTGAATAATTCACTTTTCCATGACTTTAACTTCACATAAGATATGCACATAGAGATGAATCAGTCTCACAGGTGATGATACAGAATTCCTAGCAGAAGCAGAATAGATGGTACCATGTGTTCTAATCTGCACCAGAGCACCTCATCTGTGTTGGCGTTTGTTAAATAGTTGCAATAGGAGACTGAGACTTTGCAGCAAGCCAATATTACTGATTCTACAAACGAAGCATCCATATCACATGATACTCACCTCTTTACATAGTCTTTGACAAAGGTTGTGCATTCTTCATCTGGATCCCTGAGATCATTAAATATCTCTACCATTCATAATTGAAAGGAAAGTTGTGAGTTCCTTTGTCCAAGCAAAGCAGTAGACAAAAACATATAACAGAAAACAGTGCAGTACAACACAGGCCCTTTGGTCCTCAATGTTGTGCCAAGCTTTGCCCGAAACCAAGATCAAGCTATCCCACTCTCAATCATTCTGGTGTGCTCCATGTGCCTATCCAATAACCGCTTGAAAGTTCCTAAAGTGTCCAACTCCACTATCACAGAAGGCAGTCCATTCCACACCCCAACCACTTTCTGAGTAAAGAACTTATGTCCCTCCTATATCTCCCATCATGAACCTTATAGTTATGCCCCCTAGTAACAGCTACATCCATCTGAGGAAATAGTCTCCAAGTGTCCACCCTATCCATCCCCCTCATCATCTTATAAACCTTTATTAAGTTGCCTCTCATTCTCCTCTGCTCTAAAGAGAAAAGCCCCAGCTCCCTCAACTTTTCCTCATATGATCTACCCTCCAAGCCAGGCAGTATCCTGGTAAATCTTCTCTGCACTCTCTCCAATGCTTCCACATCCTCCTTATAGTGAGGTGACCAGAACTGCACACAATATTCCAAATGCAGTCTCACCAAGATCCCGTACAGTTAAACTTAAACCCCCAGTTAATAATGCTAACACTCTATTGGCCTTCTTCACAGCTTGGTCCATTTGAGTGGCAACTTTCAGAGATCTATGGATATGAACCCCAAACAGATGAAATCTCTGCTCTTCCACGTTCCTCAGAACCCTGCTGTTGATTTTGTAATCTGCAATCAAATTTGTCCTACCAAAATGAATCACCTTGCACTTATCAGGGTTAAACTCCATCTGCCACTTTTCGGCCCGGCTCTGCATCCTATCAATGTCTTTCTGCAGCCTACAACAGCCTTCCACCTCATCCACTACTTCACCAATCTTGGTGGCATCAGCAAATTTATTGACCCAGCCTTCAGCCTCCTTCTCCAAGTCATTGATAAAAATCACAAATAGCAGAGGATCCAGCACTCATCCCTGTAATACACTGCTGGTAACTGGTCTCCAGTCTGAAAATTTTCCATCCATCATCACCCTTTGTCTTCTATGAGACAGCCAGTTACTTATCCAATCGGCCAAATTTCCCTCCAATCCACACCTCCCTACTTTCTTCATCAGTTGACCATGGGGAACCTTATCAAACGCCTTACTAAAATCCATGTGTACATCAACTGCTCTACTTCACCACACACTTAGTTACCTCCTCAAAGACTTCAATCAAATTTGTGAGGCAAGACTTACCTTTCACAAACTCGTGTTGACTATCCCGGATTAAGCTGCATCTTTCCAAATGGTCATAAATCCTACCTCTTAGGACCTCTTCCATTAACTTATCAATCATCGAAGTAAGACTAACCAGCCTATAATTACCAGGGTTATTCTTATTTCCTTTCTTGACCAGAGGAACAACATTTGCCATGCCCTTGTCCTCTGGCACTATCCTTGTGGATAGTGAGGACCCCAAGATCAAATTCAAAGGCTGTGCAATCTCCTTCCTTGCTCCCAAAGAATCCTAGGATATATCCCACCTGGCCCAGGGGACTTATCGACCCCCAGGTTTTTCAAAGTTACTAATAATTTTCCCTCAGAACATCTACCTTCTCCAGCCTATCAGCCTGTATCACACACTCATCCTCAAAAACATGGTCCCTCTCTTTGGTGAGCACTGAAGAAAAGTATTCATTCATCGCTTCTCCTATTTCTTCTGACTCCATGTACAAGTTCCCACTACTGTCCTTGACCGGCCCTAACCTTATCCTGGTCATTCTTTTATTTCTTACATAAGCTTGGGTTATGAAATGCAGCTCTCTTAAAATGTGGCCTGTGCAGCCCACAAGGGAAGTGGGTTGTTAACGTCACTCCAGAAATACTAAGGTGCAAGTTTCTTCGATACTGTTAGGCAGCTACTTTTGATCAAGAGTCAGAGACATAGATTCAGTTTTTGAGACAGCAATGAGCATATCTCTATACATATCTTATTTATTTAAAAAATATATAAGGGGAGATCTTAGTCCATTTAGAAGTCATCTCACCTTTATACATTTGAAGATTGAAGATTTTTGGATTGTCTTTTATGTTAACCTCTAATGTTATACTGTCTCTTTGCCAGTCTTATGTTCTTTCTTAATTTCCCTCTGCACACTTGTATTCTTCTTGGTTGTCAACTATATTCTGTACCTGACATTTATCGCAAATATTTTTTATTTTAACCTTTCTTTCCTTTGTCATATAAAGTTCCAGCATCAGGTGTTCAATTTTTCCTCCTTTTGGGAATCGACTGAAACTGACCTTTCTCTAAGGCCTGCTGATGTTCAAGGTTTTCCTGGCCCATCTTTATTTCCAGTTTATTTATACTAGATCCCTTTCAAATCACTGAAACTAGCTTTTCAGTTGGGCTGTTTCCATCTTTGATTTTTTTCTTGTCCCTTTCCATAACTACCTTAAACTCAGTTACACTATGATCATCATTATCCAAGAGATGTCCTATTCAAACAATATTTGTTCTACTTCATTTCCCTGAACGAGTTTCAATACTTCCTTCTGTCATTAGGAAAGAAACATCTGATCAAGGAAATTTGCCTCTATGCAGATGAGGAATTTATCATCTGTCTCATCCTCAAGCCTTTCTTCCTCCCCAGCCTCTCTTATAATAAAATCTCCACTCTGTCCTACTACTTTACAGATTTTATATTCAGTGGAAATTTGCCTAATGCTTTGCTTCTCTAATGCTTCACTACACATCCAGTAATATAACAGCTCCAATTCGGTTTCTTAATTCTAACCAAATAGACACAACTCAGTCTTTCTTTGCTCTAATACATTGTTCTTCCGCAGAGCTGAAATATCTTTGAACAATACTTTTAATCACTTCACGGCATTGTCATTTTTCCTCCCTATCCATTCAAAATTCATTGTAGCCAGGAACATTTAGTCCCCATTCTGCCCACAGTTGAGAAAGATGTGCAATAACAGCCACTATGTAACCCCATGTGTCAATGTGCACGTGTAGCTCACTCTCCTGTTCTGCAATACTCTGCACATTTACATAGTGCATTTTAGTGCTGTGCTCACCCACTTTGATCTTTTCTTCCATCAAATTCTCTCATGATTCACTACTTTGTCCTGTTGCCAACTGATCATACTAGATCCTCTGCATTTTGTCCTCTTCTCAATTGCCATGTTCTGGTGCCACTTCCTTACCAAATTAATGTAATTCTTCCCTCGCAGCATTAGCTAACTTCACTGTAAGAATTTGAGCTCTAAAACAGTTAGGCACATGGCTTGATCTTCTTGGCTGTGATAGCTTGAGAAACAAAGCCCTTCCTTGAGCATCTTTTCTTCAGTATGTAATCACCAATACTATTTCCCTGTTTTGGTACTCAATAGTGCATAGCACTGGGAATAATTAAGACATTACTACTTTTGAGTTTCTGTTCTTTAACCTTTTTTTTAAGTTTCCGAAATGATATCTACAGGACCAGAGCCTTTTTCCTACCTACGTCTTTGACTTCAATATGGACCACAACTTCTGGTTGCTTCCCTTCTCCTCATAAAATGCCCTGCACTCATGATATCTTTTACACCCTGGCAGCAGGGAGGCAGAACATCAACTGGTGGTTGTGGTTGTGGTTGCAGAATTGCTTGTCTATCCCACAATCGTCAAATAGAACCGTAGAATCCCTACAGTGCAGGCAGAGGCAATCCTCCCCATCAAGTATGGATTGGCTCTCTGAAAGAAAACTGCACCCAGGCCCTCCCATCTGTTCTATCCCTGTAACCCCATGCATTTACCGTAGCTAATCTATCTAACCTACACATCTTTAGACACTAAGAGGCAAGTTATCATGGCCAATCCACCTATCCTAGGTGACACAGTGGTTAGAGACTTGGGTTCAAGTCTGGTCTCAGGTGATTGTGTGGAGTTTGCATGTTCTCTGTGTCTGCATGTGTTTCCTCTGGTGCTCCGGTTTCCTTCCACACTCCAAAAAATGTATGGGATAGGTTGATTGGCCATACTAAATTGACCTAGTATCATGGAGATTAGCAGGGTAAATATGTGGATTTGTCATCAGACTCAATGGGCTGAATGGCCTATTTCTGCATTGTAGATATTCTATCATCCTCACAAACAAGAGTATCTCTTTGTTTTCTTATGCACAAAGTGAGCTAATTCCAACGAATGTTTAATTTTCGCTGTAACGTTATCTTCATATGGTTTGATGCTCTTTTACATTGGTGCATTTACAGATTTTAGTCAGAATTCAGAAGGCAACTATGCGACAAGCATATAGATAAAAGAAGAGCGTAAAAGTAAAATTGCTCTACACAAGACATAAGTTAAGTCATTGTTGGAAGTTGCGGGCACGTCATTATAGAAAGGATTATGTTAGAAAGGTATATCTGGCTCACTGGGGAATTATCTGGGATGAAAGAATAGATACAAATGACTTGAAACCAGCAGCTATAACCAATGGAGCCAGAAATGTTCAGGAGATACCAAACACATAAGTTAAAACATTTAAAAAGGATTTAAAGAGCAATAATGGAAAAAATGTATAATTAGTACCAAAATCTAGATTAATAAATTACAAACTGATGCACTGGGTTCAGCAATCAAGGTTTGTAACTGGGCAAAGAGGAATGGAAACTGGGCTAAGTTAAAACTTCCAAAGTATAATCCAATCTTCTTTTTCAATCATTAAACTTTTGCACATTGTCAACTTTGTTTGAAAGTACTGTCAAGTTAGGCCTGAGGTACAGTATCCTGACTGATGCATTAACCCAACATTTGTTAAAGTACAGATCAGAAACCCCAAAGCATGTTACGAAGCCCAACTGGACCTCAACAATTTTTCTATTTTGGCATTCACCAGATTCTTTTCCCACATTGACTAGAACTTGCTTACAGCCTGGGGTTCGGATGGACAGCAATTTGTTAGATGTATTCAGGAGGGCTTTTTGATTCAGTATGTTGAGAATCCAACCAGGATAAGAGCCATAGTAAATTTGATATTGGGGAATGAGCCAGGCCGTGTGACTGATGTTTCAGTGGGGGAGCATTTGGGCTTAGCAACCACAATTCCATAAGATTTCGGATAGCAATGGATATAAGGACAAGTACGGTCCTCAAGTGAGGTACTTAATTGGGTAAGAGCCAAATATATCCAAATTAGACAGGAACTGAGAATATGGATCGGGAACACCCCTGTTTGAGGACAAATCCATGTCTGGCATGTGGGAGACTTTTAAAAGCCAGTTGACTGAAGTACAGGAATGCATATTTCTGCAAAAATGAAAACTACAAAATGGCAGGATTCAGAGACCATGGGTGATAAGGAAAATTGTAAGCTTAGTCAAAAGGAAAAAGGAAGTATACGATAGCTGTAGGCAACTAAAAGTGGACGAAGCCCTTGAGGAATATAGCCCAAGTAGGAAGGAACTTGAACATGAAATTAGGAGAGTTAAAGGGGGCCATTAAATCTCTTTAGCAAACAGAATCCCAGGGCTTCTTATACATATATTAGGAACAAGAGAAAGAAAGAAAAAGACTAGGCCTATACAAGGACAAGGGAGGGAAATTATACGTGAAGACACAGAGAGTGGGTGAGACCCTTAAAGAGTATTTTGTATTAGTAATTCACCAAGATTTTGATTTGTCACATGTATTAGTATACGGTGAAAATTGTTTCTTGTGTGCTATACAGATAAAGCATATCATATATAAATGAGAGGGTGCAGAATTTAGTGTTACAGTCATAGCTAGGGTGTAGAGAAAGATCAACTTGATACGAGATAGGCCTATTCAAAGGTCTGATGACAGCAGGCAAGAAGCTGTTCTTGAGTTGGTAGGTACGTGACCTCAGATTTTTGTATCCTTCTCCCGACAGAAGAAGATGGAAGAGAGTTTGGGATCCTTGATTATGCTGGCAGCTTTGCCAAGGCATCAAGGAGCGCAGATTGAGTCAATGGATGACAGGCTGGTTTGTGTGATGGACTCGGCTTCATTCACAACCCTTTGTAGTTTCTTGGAGCCTTGACAGAGCAGGAGCCATACCAAGCTGTGATACAACCAGAAAGAATGGTCTATATGATGCATCTGTAAAAGTTGGAGCGAGTTGTAGTGGACGTGCCAAATTTCCTTAGCCTCTTGAGTAAGTAGAGACTTTCTTAACTATGGCATTAGCATGGAGGAACCATGACAGATTGTTAGTGAAAAGAACAGCTAGAAACTTGAAGCTCTCAACTCTTTTTACTTCACCCCCGTGACGCAGATCTCCAACAGGCTTCCTAAGGACTATCTCCTTCGTTTTGCTGACATTGAGGGAGAGATTATTGTCTTTGCACTAGTTCACCGGATTCTCGATCTTTTTCCTGTACTCTGTCTCAACATTGTTTGAGATCTGACCCTGATGACGGTGTCATCAGCAAACTTGAAAATCAAGTTGGAGGGGAATATGGCGACAGTCATAGGTACACAAGGAGTATGGTAAGGGACTGAGGACACAGCCTTGTGGGTGCACTGGTTTTGAGGATGATTGTGGAGGAGGTGTTGTTTATCTTTACTGATTGCGGTCTGTAGATTAAGTAGTCTAGGATCCAATTGCAGAGGGAGAAGCCGAGTCCCAGCCCATGGAGTTTAGAGACGAGTTTTGTAGGAATAATGATATTGAAGGCTGAGCTGTAGTCAATAAATAGGATTCTGACATGGGTGTCTTTGTTATCTAGGTTTTCTAGATTGAGCGTAGGGCCAGGGAGATGACAAATGCGGTGGACCTGTTGCAGCGATATGTGAACTGTTGTGGATCTAGGCATTTGGGCGACAGCCAGAATTGATTTGTGCCATGACTAACCTTTCAAAACACTTCATAATAATGAATGTCAGAATCACCAGACAATAATCATTAAGGTGCGCGGCCTGGCTTTTCTTCTGTACTGGGATGATAGTCACCTTCTTGAAGCAAATAAAGACTTCAGATTGGTGCAAAGCGAGCATAAAGGTATGTGCAAATAGCCCCGCCAGCTGGTCCGCGCAAATTCTGAGTGCTTATCGGGTACCCCAACTGGGCTTTCTATGGGTTGACTTTCGAGAAGGCTGATCCAACATCACACAAGATGGTGAGCTTGGATACCAGTTTGGTTGAGGCTTCCAGAGTGGAAGCATGTTCTCGCTGACTTCTTGCTCAAAACAGCATAGAATGCATTGAGCTGATCAGAGAGAGTTGCTTTGCTGCCAGTGATTTTACATGCCTTCATTTCATAGCCTGTTACATCTTGCAGACCTTGCCATAGCTGGTGGGGGTCCGTGTCCGTGGGCAGCAAGATAGCACCGCGGTTAGTATTGCTGCTTCACAGCACCAGGGACCTGAGTTCGATTCCCGGCTTGGGTTCACTGTGTGGAATTTGCAATATTCTCCTCCGGGTGCTCCCGTTTCCTCCTACAGTCTAAAGATGTGTGGGTTAGGTTGGTTGACTATGCTAAAATTGTCCCTTAGTGTCCTGAAAGCGTAGGTTAGAGGGATTAGCAGGTAAATATGTTGGGATATGAGGGAAGGGCCTGGGTGGGATTGTGTTCGGTGCAGACTCAATGGGCCAAATGGCCTATTTTTGCATTGTAGGGTTTCTATGATTCAATGTGGTTAGCCTGGGACTCTGGCTTGGTGTGGTATTGTCTTTTGGCATCTTTGATGGATGTCTATAGATCGTATCTGGTACAAATCAGGGTCATCTGACTTGAAGGCTTCAGAGCTAGACTTCAGTAAGCAGTGGACATCGCTGTTCAACCATGGTTTCTGGTTGGGAAACACACAGATTTGCTTCTTTGGCACACAATCTTCAATGCATTTACTAATTAAGTCACTGTAGTGGCGTACTTACTAGGTTGATTGTTGAGTTTTTAAAAATTGACCAATACGTTGACTTTAAGCAGTCCAATAGGAGGTTATCCAATTCCTCAGACTAACATTGTATGACTATCGAATTCTCCTGTTTCAGTTTTTGCTTGTACGCTAGGAGCAGGTGCTGATTTGCCAAAGTGTGGGCAGGTAATGCAGAGATAGGCATTTCGATATTTCTGTAGCAATGTTTTAGAATGTTTGGGCCTCTAGTAGAACAGGGGACGTGTTCGTGGTATCTTGGGAAGACACTCTTGAGCTTGGTCTGATTAAGTCCCTGGCCATGATGAAGCCTTGCGACGTTCCATTTCTGACTACTTGTGGTAGTACATATTTGCATCAGATGGGAAGTAAACTGCTGTCAGGATAACAGAGATGAATTCTCGCAGGTGGTAGTAGGGGCAGCATTTTAGCACCAAGTATTTTAGATCAGGGGAGCAAAAACTCACCAGTGTTGCTATGTCTAGACACCAAGAAGTGTTCATTTGAAGGTAGACCCCACCTCCCTCACCATACCCGAGGCCGCTGTACAGTCTATTTGGGGGATTGAGAAGCCCTCTAGTTCTAGGGCACAGTCTGGTGAAACGGAGCACACAGTAATTTCTCAGTTCCCTTTGAAAAGCGAGTCTGGTTTTAAGTTCATCTAGCTTGAGAAGGGCATGACGGATGTGGAGTCAGGAACGGGGTGTGTGAATGCTCCGGAGAATGTTAATATACCGAATGAGGAAGTATTGGGTATCCTAAATTTCAATAAAGTAGATAGATCCCACCCAGCCCTGGGATCTATTGCAGGTCACTGCTGGAGACAAGGAAGAAACAGCTGGGACCTTAACAGATATCGTTCCATCCAGAAGATGGACTGAATATTTTCCAGTCTTCTGGAACTTCAATGTTGTTCTATTGTCTAAAAAAGGAAGAGATAATCGAGGAAATTATAGGCTGGTAGCCTGATGTCTGTAATGCGGAAGCTTTAGGAGAAGATACAGAATATACGCACATTTAGAAAAAAATGGACTAGTTAGTGACAGGCAGAGCAGTTTTATATGGGAAAGGTTATGCCTCGTAAACTTGAATGAGTTTTTTGAAGAGGTGACAAAGGTAACTGATGAGGGAGGGAATGTACATGTAATTTATATGGACTTTAGCAAAGTGTTTAACAAAGTCCTACACGGCAGATTGGTACAAAAGCTAAAATCACATTGGACTTGGAGTGGACTGGCTAGATGGATACAGAGCTGGCTTGATTATAGGGGACAGAGAGTATCAGTGGAAGGGTGTTTTTCAGAGTGGGGATCTGTAGTTAGTGGTGTTCTGCAGGCATCAGTGCGGGGACCTCTGTTGTTTATGGAAGATATAAATGACTTGGAGGAAAATGTGGGCGGTATGATTAGTAAGTTTGCAGATGACACAAAGATTGGTAGCATTGCTGATAGTGCCAGGGATTTTCAGAGAATATAAAAGGATGTAGATAGACTGGAGATTTGGGCAAATTGGGCAGATTCAATGGTAAATTGAGTTTAATCTGTATGAATGGTAAGTAATGCATTTTGGAAGACCGAATTTAAATGCAAATCACATTGTAAATGGCAGACCCCTTAGGAATGTTGACATATGGAGGATCTGGGTAGGCAGGTCCACCGTTCCCCAAGTGATAACACAGGTGGCCAAAGTGATTAAGAAGGCACACGACATGCTTGCTTTCATCAGACCGGGCACTGAGTACAAGAGTTGGCAAATCATTTTGCAGCTTTTGAAAACCTTGCTTAGGTCACATTTGGAGTATTGCATGCAGTTCTGGTCACCACACTACCAAAGGACGTGGAAGCTTGGAGAGAGTGCAAAGGTTCATCAAGATGCTGCCTGGTCTCAAGGGTGTTGGCTATGAATAGAAGTTGAATAAGTTAGGATTGTTTTCATTCGAAAGATGGAGGCTGAGAGTAGACCTGAGAGAGGTCTACCAAATTGTGGGAAGCATAAATAAGGTGGATAGTCAGAGGCTTTTTCCCACGGTAGAAGTGTCAATTACGAGGGGACACAGGTTCAAGGTGAGAGGGGGCAAGTTTTAAGGGTGATGTGCAGGGAAGATTTTAACGCAGAAAGTGGTGTTGCCTGGAACCTGCTGCCAGAGGAGGTGATAGAAGCAGGCACACTAGCAACATTGAAGAGGCATCTAGATCAATAGGGAGAGAATAGGAGGATCTGGACCGGATAAGGTTAGAAGGTTCTTTTTAGTTTAATTCGGGCATCATGATTGGCACAAGCTTGGAAGACTGAAGGGCTTGTTCCTGTGCTGTCCTTTTCTTTGTTCTTTGTTACACAGGCATACGTACTTGGTCGCAGCTCCAGCGAGAGAGAGAGAGAGAGAATTACTCCAAGCAGGGCCCAAACATCAGCTGAGAGTGCAAGAGGGTGACACTTCTTGCTTCTTTCAGAACCCAGCAGCAACTGCCTGCTTGTTGTCCCTGGAAGTTTACCCCCTTCCCTTAATACATGACCGACTGTCAATCAACTAATCAAAGCTCCACTCTGAAACCCCAGGGAGAAATTCAACTAAACAAAAATGCATCAACTCAGATTAAAACAAACATATCCCTAACTAAAATCAATCAATCATTAGTAGTATTCTCAGTATTTAAGCTGCCTATTTTGCAGATGAATCAGCACTGTATAGAATGGCTGAATTTTAAACATACCTCTCACAAAAAGTATGATAAAGATACATTTCTTAAAGAAACAGAACAAATTCCAGTATTCCCACAATATTTGTGACTAATACAGAATGTATCACCCAATTTGGAAGACTTCTTGAACTTCCAACAAGTATTTAGCACAAGTATTTAAAATCATGGGGCTAGAATAAATAGAGAAACACTGTACTCATTGATGGAAGAATTGAGAACCCAGGGGAATAAATTAAAATTATTTAGCAAAAGAAGTAAAAATAACAGAAGAAAAAACTGCTTAGTGCAACAAGTAGTTAGTATTATAAATGCTGCAGATGCGGGAATCTGAAACAAAAAACACAAAAATGGTGGAATATCTCAGCAGGTCTGATAGCATCTGTCGACAGATAGTAGAGCCAACGTTTCAAGTCTAGGTGATCCTTCGTCAGAACTGACAAAGAAAGTTAGTATTGCCTGAGAGTGTGGTGGAGGCAGGTTCAATCGAAGCATTCAAGAGGAAATTGAATTATCTAAAAGGCATAATACGTGCATGGCTACGGAAAGGTGGTAAAGGAAGCAACACAAAATGATAGTTCAAATAACCTCCTTTTGTGCTACAACTGTTCGATCATTCTACAAAGTGTAGCTTGTGTAAAACTTGCTTCTTTATTTCACATAACAGAAATTGCCAACAATAAATGACCTTTTTAGTCTTGTGCCTTTATAATTAATGTGGCGGCATCCTCTAATAATGCAAACACTGAAATACAAGAGTCTTGTCGCACAAAGAGCATACATTGGGAGAATAAATGAATTTCAAGCTTCATGAAAAAACTGACACCATAATTTGTAACTTGTTTTGATTAGTCAAAGAAACAAAGTTCCTTTGATAACCTCCAACGTTAACTCAGATAACAGATCAAATTGAATTTGTCTGCATTGTCATTATGATGTGCAAGCAGGAATTTAAAAAGTCTGTAGAAACGTATGTCTGTAAAATTGACCCATTTGCCAACAAATAAAATTTTATCTTGTTGAATTTCAGAAATTGTAATTTTGAATTTATCATGATCAACCCATTTTCTACAACAGCTATCAGGCACTAACTAAAAGGCAAAATACTGCTGAAATCTGTAATACAAAAAAATGCTGGAAAAACTCTACAGGTCTAACAGTGTCTGTGCAGGGAGAAAAGAGTCAATGTTTCAAGTCTAGATGGTCCTGACAAAGGGTCAGTGAGACTCAAAACGTTGGCTCTATTCTCTCACTACATATGCTATCAGACCAGCTGAGGTTATCCAGCATTTTTGGTTTTTGTTTCAGGCAGTAACTTGTTGCAACAACCCAGTTTTTGTTTTCACATACCATTGCTCACAATAGAGAACTAACTCATGCTGCATATGTACCATTTGTGCCTGTGCTGCCATAATAAGACTCCATGTGGTCCCTACTTCTGATGGTGCACCCTTGACAACTCATGGATCTTAACCCCATTTGCACACTTATTTCTTCTTTGCTGGAACGTCCCGATTCTTTTGCATTGTTGGCCAAAATATCCTAAATCAAGATACCAGACTCAGCATCAGTTTGAGATGTACTCAAAGTAACAGAATTAAATTTTACATGTGGGCCCAGAGGATCCATGATCTGCACCAACGCAACAGCATACTGTCAGCTAACAGGAAGTACACTTGTGTTGAGAACTGACCATTTTCCTTTTCATTGGTATTACCTCAGCTATAAGCTGTTTTGATACTACATAAATTTGGTTTCCTTTATAGAAGTTTCATGTGTGAGACAGAATTTCTAGTGCAGTGAAAAATAATGGAAATTTCAAATGAGTACATTTCAAACTAACTATTCAAATCATGACAGGGGTTCAGATTAATTTCTGCAAAACTAACAAATTATACCCTCTATTTCATATCACCATGCGGCTTTCTTACAGCTAAAATTAATGATACACCCACAGAATTCCCAGTTATAGAATAATATTCAAAAATAAAAACTGAGCTATAGCTTCAAAGTTGCAAACATTTTGGCCACCTTCCACCTACAAATCATCAGTGGTTCACTTAACAAGCTTTCCAATGATAATCAAGCTAACAATTCATGTGGCTAACAGAATTGGGTTTAACAAAAAGATTGAGGGAAATAGACCCTATTTTTGCTACCAAAAGCAAGGTAACATTTTAACCTGAATGGGTCTGTACCAATCATCAAATGCATAATTTATCACAAGTTGCCACCAATATTATCTTGCTAGGTGCTGTTAGTTTAACAGCTTGGTGTCCTTTGGAGATCTTGTCCAAGAAAAATCAGCTGTAAATAGGCTGATGTCATGTCCAAAATGCTTATCTCGGAGATGAAGGATGTCAAAGAAATGACAGAAATTCATGGACTGCTAAAGAAATCACTCAAGTGTCAGAGTAGTATGTATGTACGTGTACAGTATGAGTTCTAGTTTCAATTCACCAGTTTTGACAGGCTGAAGCTGGTCAACACATTTCACCAGCTTGAGAAAATTACAGCAAGAGAAATAAATTCGCTGTTGTGCACTTCCTAAGTGAAAAAAAAATTATATGTGCATGCACGCATGTGCACACGGATACGCATATTTTATTTAATTACAGGCATTCTTTTAAAACGATTAATATGTACATGCAAAATTACTATTGTGACAGAATATGATGTCATCATCAAGAAGAAAATCCCTTCCCCACATAGCAACCCCTGAAACACAGGATCAGATACAGAACTGGATATAATGCTGTGCTAGTGACTAAGTATTCAGTTAAAACTTGATAATTTACCCTTTTGCTGTTATTCCCTCACCGCCTTCTTACCATCATCAAATGTGCACTGATTCGTCTATACTACAATGCTGAAAATAATTAATGCCTGCTCAGTGTGCACGGTAAAGGGAATCAGGCACCTCTTACATTCTCATTGTCTGCTTCAACTGTAGTTCATTCAGGTAGCAAATAATTAGTCACAAGGCACTCAGTAGTAAAAGATTCTATAAGGGGAAAGAGTCGAAGACAGAGTAGTTGCCATGATTTACAGATAGTGAGCCTGGCATTTCCAGATAAAATCTGACGCTGTCAACTGCTGTGTTGATTTGCCAAAGCTGAAGTACAAATTCAGCTGGGGGCTTGAATAAATTTAAAATTCTATTGAATTAAATTGATACAATGGCATTTTTCCAGGTTGTCCATTACTAGTTACACAAAGTGCTTTTGGTCTTAGTGGATGAAACGGCAACTTGAAGCTATCACAAATGATAGTGTGTGATGACAACAAAGCCTACCCATGTTTCAGTCAACTCTCATGAATAGCTATTCCTGCCATCATTCAATGATGCATTTGTTGGAGAAACATGGGGGAATCTTATTTTGTTGGATTTCAAGGTGAGGGCCATCAGTGCTAAAGAAAGATGATTTCTCACTGTTTGTATCTAATCAAGCATTCCCAGGTCAAGTGTAAAACTAGCCACATGCAGAGAAAACATTCCTTCCTAAAGTTCTAATGTTTTCACTCCCCACTGAAGTAAATGCCCCTCAGCATATAAATTATAATTTTTCCATTTGCCTCAGCAGTTATGTTTCAAACCACTGGTTAGAGTTACTAAGAAATACAAGTAAGAGCATGAGTAGTCATATGGTCCCTCAAGCCTGCTCTGTAATTTAATAATAGCTGGCTCTGGAACTCAGTTCCACTTTCCCACCCAATTCCCATACCCTTTGATTTCCTTACAATTCAAAAGTCTATTGATCACAGTAGCAAATGAAGAGGGCACTTTGCAAAGCACATACCTCCACCATGATGTGCTGACACAGCAATACAATTATGCAGCTGTTTCTTGAGGTTTTTCTTAGCCTCACTGATGGTCTATACCTTCAAAGCTGAAAATACATTTTTTTATTAAAAGCTTCCACTTCACTGTGGACGCTTCACGTCAATTCACATCCAACATAGTACGATGAAAGCTCTGCTCATATTTTGACAGCTCTGACAAAATTTCACAACATTCTAAAGTGATCAACAATTTTCCAAATAAAACCATCCATAAGATTCTCCATCTCTCAATGTTAATTTCTCCTTTAAAGAATCCAGATCTGGATCCCACAAGTAATTGCTTGCTATCCTGAAAAATTATTCATCTTTTCTCTATTTCTCGGTTTCTAACTAATCTTCTGTTTTTCCCAACTCCACAACCCTTTATCTTGTGGAGGCGTGTGGCACCTTGCAAAATATGAAATAAACTACACCTACTTTTTCTGTTTATATACCCTATTAATTATTTACGTTAAAATTCTAATAAGTTTTTCAAACACAATTTCCTTTCTATAAAACCCTATTGATTAAACAAGATGCCCAGTGACTACAGGCTTATTCAATTATTCCCGCAATTTCCCAACAACTGACGACATGCTAACAACTGGCCAGTAGTTCCAATTTGATCTTTCCCTCCTTTTGTAAATAGCATCGTTACATTTGTTATCTTCCAATTCACTGGGATGATTCCAGAATTCAGGGTTTTTGGGAGATCACAATTAGTATATCCACTATTTCTCCAACTACTTCTTTTCAAAGCCTAGAATGTAGGCTGTCAAGACCAGGGGATTTGTCAACTTTCAATCCCATTTTCTCCAAAAATTAATTAGAATTTATATAATATGAATTTTAAAAAGTACTGGCATTTGACTTTTTTTTCCAGTATTCAGGTACATCTTTGAGTCTTCTCTTGTCATGTCTGCCATTTCCTTTCTCCCCCACTATTATTTCTTCTGTCTCAACCTCTAGCTTTTACTTTCTTTTTGTATGCCTATAGAAACTCTTAATTTGTTTTTATATTTCTGATTGGATTACTATTTTCTCCATGTTCATTATTTCTTTGGTCGATCTTTGCTAATAACTAAAAACTTGCATATCTTCATGTTGACTATTCTTCTTGGCAATGTTGTAAGCTTCTTTATATCCAAAATCATCCTTAACCTTTTTAGTTAGCCACTGATGGATCTATTTTCCCACAGGGCTTTTACCCTTCAATGAAATGCGGATTCATTAAGCGTTACAAAACATTTCTTTAAATGTTTGTCATTGCTTACTACCACATAAACCTTTAGATGTACCTCAACCAATCTGTACCCCCAACACTTGTATAATTGATTTTACTTAAGAGCAGCACAGTGCCAAAGTGGTTAGCACTGCTGCCTCTCAGCGTCAGTGACCTGGATTTGATTCCCAGCTAGGGTCACAGTTTGAGCAGGGATTTTTACAGTAACTTCAAAACCTACTTGTGATACTAATAAGTTAAATACTCTAGTTTTAGACTTGGGTATGTCACTCTCAAGCTCAATGTGAAATGTATCATATTAAGAGGATCCCTTACTATATGATTATTAATTAATCCCTTCACATTACACAAGATTGGAAATGCCTCTTCCCTTGTTCTAAGGGAATATCATGAATACTCTCAATGAATTCACCCTCCAAACTATTTTCAATTTGATTTATCCAGTCTATATTAAGATTAAAGGCTCCCACAATTATTGCATTGTCTTTGTTTCTTATGCCCTGTGATTAATTATTTGGTATTGTTACTGTTGCAGCTTATAAACTAAGTATTCACTTCACAAGGGAGCAGCACTCCAAAAGCTTGTGATTTGAAATAAACCTGTTGGACTATGAACTGGTATCATGTGACTTCTCGTCTTGTCCACCCCAGTCCAACACTGGAATCTCCACATCACTGTCACCATCGACACCTTAAAAAAACAAAATACGGCACAAAAGAATAAGAAACTATTGGTCAAATAATGAAAAAATGGTCAAAGTTTTAAGCAGTGTATTTTAAAGGAAAAAGCTAAGATAGAGAGTAAGATAGAGAATCAGAGATTTTGAGGGGGAATTGCAAAGGTCTTGGCAATTGAAGGCATGGAAACCAATGCTGTAACAATTGTAATCTGGGATATTAAATATGCCAGAGTTAGAGCAGAGCAGATATTATGAGATATTGTGGGACTAGAGGACATCAGAGAAATAGGGAAGGTGAGGTCATGGAGGAATTTGAAAACAAGGATAAGAATTTTAAAATTAAAATGCTGTCTGACCAGAAATCAACGTAGGTCAGCAGCACAAGGCTGGTAGGGGAGTAGGATTCGCTGCGAGTTGCACCATGAGTAGCAGATTTTTGGATGACTTCAAGTTTACAGAAGGTATAATATGGGAGACGAGCCAGGAGTACATTGGAATAGTCAAGACTAAAGGTAACAAAGGCACAATTGACAGTTTCAACTGAAACAGGGGCCAAGTTACAGAGGTGGAAAGAGATGATCATGCTGATGGCACAAATATAAGGTTGGAAGCTCATCTTTGTGTCAAATGTGACACCAAGGCTGTGAACAGACTGTCTTATTCTCAGACAACTGCCAGGGATGGAGTCGTAGCTAGGAAACAGAGTTGGATGCAAACAATGACTAAAGCCTTCCCAATATTTAATCGGAGGAAATTTCTGTTCGTTTAGTTCTGGATATCAGAAAAGCAATTTGATAATTTAGCAACAGTGGATGAGTTAACTGAGATAGTAGAGAGGTAGAGCTCGGTGTTGTCAGCATACATGTGAAAACTATCACTGTGCTTATGGATGATGTTGCCAAAGGGCAGCACATAGATGATAAATAAGACAGACACAACAGAGGTAATGGTGCAGGAGCAGGAAAAGAAACTAGTGCATGTGATTATCTGACTCTGATTAGATAGTTATCCAAGGAACCAAGTGGGACCAGCTATATCCAGCAGGGCAGCAATGGAGAGGCATTGGAGCAGGATAACAAGGTCAACTACATCAAAGGCTGTAGATAAGTTGAGAAGGATGAGGAGGGAGAGCTTACCTCTTTCTATATAAACTTTTTTCTCTATGTGCCATTAGTTTATCTTATGAATGCTTTATATATTAAGATAAAACACAACAATATTAAAACTTTCTATCATCTTCCCTGATTTAACCTTATTCATTGATGCACTATTACCTTTTTTTACCCCTCCATGTCACACTCCGCTCATCTTCACCCAAACCACAACAATACTGAGGTCTTGATATTTCTCTTCAGATTTATAAATTTCTTCACACTTGAACTTTCTAAACCCCTTAGTTTAAGGCTGCACCTAAAGTTTCAGTAGACAACTCCAGGACACTAGTCCCAGGTGGTTTTAAGTGGAGCACATCTCAATTTTGTGCTTTCAATGAGCAATTCTATGCAAAGATTAATTGCAGTCTGTTAGGAATGGTCAAATTATTTCACTTCAAGACCTCACTGACAGTACAATGTGGATTCGTTTATCCCATCAGTCTAGCTGGATACAAGCCCAGGGGCTGAAGGCCCACAATCCAAACCACTGAACCTGCAATCCCAGTTTAAGAAGTAACAAAAAGGCATTTATATAATTTCACATCTTGGCAGCACTGGTCAAATTGAGAAGCAAATAGTATTTTGAACATTGACAATTTGGCAAAACCATATTTTCAGTTCACCTCAATTTTCGCTTTACTGGCATAGGATGAGATTTTATTTAAATTGCAGAATCTCTCATTTCAGCAAGGCAAATAATACACAAATAGTGGCACAGTAAAATAGTCTGTTATATATCCGAAAGACTATGTCAAGTACTGGAATCAGCAAGATGGATTCAATTTAAAAAAAACGGAAGACTACTGTGCACAAATAAGTCACATTTCCCTTTTTTTTTCCCAGTGCATAGCATGCCTGCCAAAAGCATTTAAAGACAGCATCCGTCCTTCCTTTCCAAATGGAACAAAATCACATCAACTTCATGCTTATTTAGACAGGAACGCTCCCCAAAGGTTTTAATCGAAAATTCATCAAAATAGATAAATGTAAAACACATTTGCTTTCAAGACATCAACTCTATTTCCTGTTAATAAAGGATTACCAAATTATAAGTACCATTAATTTGAAGGAATTGTGTATTTTCCTCCCTGTTTGGAGTCACAGTTAACTTATCAAACATCAATCTTTCTGCTGACACAGTAAATATTACATAAAGACACAAATTAATAAAAGTCAAAGTTGCTCTACTTTTTCCAAATATATGGCACTTGGTAGGTCATTTATTTGATCAGTCCACAATTTCTATTCTACGCTATCCCGGTGAAAGAATTTTTATGTTGGTAAATAGCAATTACAATAAATAAAAAAGATTCATTTGATGATTCAGTGCTAGTTCTTTTAATTACAGATCTCAGTTTTCAAAACTTAGCCTTCTGCAGCAGTCACATAGATATCATCACTGATACATGCCTAAAACAGTCTCAGCAAATGCCAAACCTCCTGATTTAGTCACTGACCTGCATGGCTTTGACTGATTTGAGTTCAACAAGACATCAAATTTCTTCAAGGCTGGGCTTAACCCAGTGACAATATTATCTGACAGTTATTAAGTAGCCAAATGTCAATTTCTCAATCTAGTGTTTGCACTCTCTTAGGAAGCTGCAATCTCAGTTCTGTATCTCATAAGTCATATACTGTCATTCTCCCAAAAAGCGAGATGTCGTGCTCAGTGGCTTTAAAATAATGGATTTAAAAGTATTTACTTAAACTTGGACCACAAGATTAAAATTATCACACAAGTCGTTAGACTGTAGATTCTGCTACAGTCCCAGCATATTGGAAAACTGCAATTGTAACATTTCTGTGCAAGAACGGAGCAAGTCAGAATGCAGGAAACTATAGACCAGCCAGTTTATTAGCTGTCATTTGGAAAATGCTTGCATTATTAAGAAGGTGCTGGTAATAGGATATTTAGAAAAGTGTAATGCAATTTGACTAAGTCAAATTCTCCTGAGAGGGGAACATCATGTTTGACAAATTTGTTAGCGTTCTTTGGGCATGCAAAGACAAGTGTAGATTTGCCCTGCAATAAGCCTGAGAGAATTTTTGACTTCTCTATATGCAGTCTATGGAAAATATGTTTTTATTGTTAGAGAAATTCTTTATAAAACAAAAACGAGCAAAGCAACATTTTGTGTTCTGAATTAAAAATGTATGTGCTCATGTAAATGTCTTGTTGGGATAAAATATATGTCACTGAGGATGAATGTAACAAATGTAAGTTTAAGTTTATTTATTAGTGTCACAATTAGGCTTACATTAACACTGCAATGTAATTACTGTGAAAATCCCCAGCTGCCACTCTTTGGTACCTGTTCGGGTACACTGAGAATTTAGCATGGCCAAGCTTTTCCTTCCACAGTCTGAAAGAACCTTGGTTTTCCAAAAGACATTCGTTAAGATGCCAGATCAAAGGTTACTACACAAGGTAAGAATTCATACCTTGTGTTGTAACCTTTGATCTGGCATCTGGTGACAATATTAGCATGGATAGACAATTGTGTAGTGAACAAGAAACAGCGCAGGACAAATAGATCATTTTTGGTTTGGCAAACTGTAACTCATGGTGTGCCACTGAGTTCAGTGCTAGGTTCTCTGGTGGTTTGGACATACCAAATTTAAGTATTTGCTAAAAAAAGCCAGAACACACAGCATGAATACCAGTAAATGATAATTTATACCAAATGCATAAAAAGTACTGATTGATTGGCAAGTGAACTCTGATTGGTGGAGGTATCACCATGGAGACTGCACCAGATGACCGATAGTTAACTACTAAGCATTGTTTTAAATTTTAGCAACGCAGTTTGACCCTGATTGGTCAAGGCATCATCCCAAAGAATGGGTTAGCAAATAGCTCGCTTATTTTGTGTAGCTGAAACTAGCACGATATTTGTACATGTTCTTTTTATCTGCACAGAATACAGCTCTGTATTAATTTACATAGCTTCCAGTACACTGCAAACCTTACTGAAAATCTTAATTGACTATCAGTGTAATTTTTAGCACACTGAGGATTATTTAGTAAATGTTGTCCCAACCACAAAATCACTTTTAATGTTGGACACTTGGTTGACTGGGCAGTTTTCAGGGCTGAAAGTGACTGCCTTTGGCCCATGCATATGTATGAATGATAGTGTGAAATGATTTGCTCAGAGTAGCCATTATGCGACAGGATGCCTTTGATGTGTTCTATTTCAGCACTGAAGCTAGCTGTTCCATATTTTTTTCTCTTTGTTTTTGGATTGTTAGCAAGGCCAGTATTTGTTGCCCATCCTTTAATTGAGTGGCTTGCTGGGTCATTTCAGATGCCAGTTAAAAGTCAGCCATATTACTGTGGGTCTGGAGTCACATGCAGACCTGGTAAGGATGGCAGACTTCCTTCCCTAAAACTAACAGTAGTGAACCAGATGAGTCTTTGTTTTACAACAATCAATGATAGTTTCATGGTCACCATTACTGAGACTAGCTTTATATCCCAAATTAATAACTTGAATGTAAATTCCACCAGCTGCTGTGGTGAGATTTGAATCCATGTCCCCAGAACGTTACACTGAGTTTGTGGATTAATAATCCAGCGATATTACCACTGTACCAGCATCTCCCCAAATATGTGAAACAATTAAAGCAGGATTATTTACCTTTAAATATTATGCATCTGACTTTTGCCCCCTCTTGTGGGCAGGCATTACATATGTTGCTTTCCATAATAATGAGATAATACCAGTTGACTGGGACAATAATTGGGGTAGAGTTTCTGTATCTGAAGAACTTCCATAAATTATTTCAGTATTTGTTTCCAGGAACATATATTCCTAATATTTATATGTTTTTGCACAAATGCAGGGTGCAAATGCCATCATCATAAGAGACTCACTTTGGGATGGCATAGCTGCCTCACAACACCAGGTTCTTGGGTTCGACTCCTGGTTTGGGTCACTATCTGTGTATTTGCATGTTCTCTCCATGTCAGCAGGGGTTTCCTCTGAGTGTTCCGGTTCTTTCAGACTGTGAAAGGAAAAGCTTGGCCATGCTAAATTCTCAGTGTACCGGAACAGGTACCAGAGAGTGGCAACTGGGGATTTTCACAGTAATTTCACTGCAGTGTTAATGTAAGCCTAATTGTGACACTAATAAATAAACTTAAACTTACATTTGTTACATCCATCCTCAGTGATATATATTTTATCCCAACAAGACATTTACATAAGCACATAGAACAATGAAAATGTTAGTTTGCTCATTTTTGTTTTATAAAGAATTTTCCTAACAATAAAAACATATTCTGCATCAATTGCACGTAGAGAAGTCAAAAATTCTCTCAAGCTTACTGCAGGGCAAATCTGCACTTGTCTTTTTATGACTTTGATAATGCTGTTTATAGGGGGAACAGTTTAATACCGGACACATCAATTCTAAAATCCATAAAAATAGAATCTTTTCATCTTATAATTGAAGGAAAAGTGAAGCAGGTGCAGGAAATCCATGCTAATAGTCACAATGGGATTGTGGGCACAATGCCTATAGAACATGTTTCCATCTCAAACAACAAGAGTGCAAGACAGCAACCTTTGCTTGGAACCCTCTTTCTCTAAGCATTGTTCATCTTTCATATAATTTGGGGACAGGCCTGTCAGTCTCCGGGAATAGATCACCGAGGCACAGATTCTTTTAGAATTTCAGACTCGGAAAGCATTACAACTTGCATACATATAGCACCTCTAGTGTAGGAAAATGTCCCAAGGTACTTCACAAGAGTGATTATCAAACAAAATTTGATACAAAGAGATATTAGGGCAGATAATCAAAAGGTTGCTCAAAAAGATATATTTTAAGGAGTGTTTTAAAGGATCAAAAAATAGAAGGGCAATGGAAAGGTTTAGAAAAGGCATTCCAGGTCCTTGATAACTGAAGATGATACATCTGTCAGCACTGGAGTAACAGGATGGAAGGTCAGACAATGTGATTTTTTTTGATTCTTCCAAAAAGCAGCCTGTCTGGGGCTGGGTGAATAGAGTCTTGAATCAGGAAGGCTGAATGGGAAAAGGTGTTCTCTTGTCCTTCTGAAACAAGCAGTAGTGTGGGCGACAACAAAAGGGAAACCTGATTAGGTCTGGAGGGAGAGAGGAAAACTCTATCAAAACAAGGCGGAGGTATGATCTCAGAAAATGCTGGAAAATCTCAGCAGGTCTGACAGCATCTGTGGGGAGAGAAGAGAGTCAATGGTGAATCCAGGTGTCCCTTTGTCAGAGACTTTCCAGCATTTTCTGCTTTTGTGGATGTCATCTATATGGATTTCAGTAAGGCATTTGACAAAGTCCCTCATGGCAGGTTGGTGAAAAAGGTTAAGGCTCATGAGATACAAGGAGAGGTGGCTAGATGAGTAGAGAACTGGCTTGGTCACAGGAGATAGAGGGTATCAGTCAAAGGGTCTTTTTCCGGCTGAAAGTCTGTGACCAGTGGTGTTCCACAGGGTTCTGTACTGGGACCTCTGCTATTTGTGATATATATATATATGATTTGGAAGAAGGTGTAACTGGTGTGATCAGTAAGTTTGGGGATGACACAAAGATGACTGGACTTGCTGATAGCGATGAACATTGTTGGACAATACAGCAGGGTATAGATAGGCTGGAAAATTGGGCAGAGAAATGGCAGATGGAAGATAATCCAGATAAATGCAAAGTCATGCATTTTGATAGAATTAATATGGGGGGGGGGGAAAGTTATACAATAAATGGCAGAACCATCAAGAGTACAGAAACGCAGAGGGACCTAGGTGTGCATGTCCACAAATCCTTGAAGGTGGCAGCACAGATTGAGAAGGTAGTGAAGGCGGCATATGGCATGCTTGCCTTTATAGGACAGGGTATAGAGTATAAAAACTGGAATCTGATGTTGCAGCTGAATAGAACATTGGTTAGGCCACATTTGGAGTACTGCATCCAGTTCTGATCTCACACTACCAGAAGGATATGGAAGCTTTGGAGAGAGTGCAGAGGAGATTTACCAGGATGTTGCCTGTTAAGGAGGGTCTTAGCTATGAGAAGCGATTGGATAAACTGGAGTTGTTCTCCCTAGAAAGACAGAATGAGGGGAGACCTATTTGATGTGTACAAAATTATGAAGGGTATAAGATAGGGTGAACAGTGGGAAGCTTTTTCCTAGGTCAGAGGTGACGATCATGAGGGGTCACAGGCTCAAAATGAGAGGGACAAGGTTTAACTCACTTATCAGAGGGATGTTCTTTACTTTTAGGGTGATGGGGGCTTGGAATGCACTGCAAAGTAGGGTGACGAAGGCTGACACACTGGGATCACTTAAGACTTACTGGATAGTCACATAAACAGACTGGAATGGAGGGATATAAATGAATGGTCTAGTCGGACCAATGAGTGGCACAGGCTTGGAGGGCCAAAGCACCTGTTTCCTGTGCTGTACTGTTCTTTGTTCCAGATTCTATTATCTTCAGTATTTTGCTTTAATATTTTAAGTATGATCTCACTGGAGTACTGCACGTAAACCTATGGTAAATAGTGAAATGTTATGCACAGTAACTAATGAATTAGCACTGTTAATCAGCATCTAAAAATATGCATTGCTGAAAGTTTATTTATTAATTCACTAATTTATTAATGTCACAAGTAGGCTTACTTCAATGAAGTTACTGTGAAAAAAAGGAAAACCAAAATAAGAAGGTCTGAGAAAAAAATTCTAGGGAAGAGGTCATTGAAGATTCTTAAGGGAATAGGTAAATTGTTAATGGGGTGCAATATTCCCCAAAAAATTCAAAGTGTCATAAAAGTCTGAAAATGGGAGTGTCCCACATTGGTTTCAATGTTCCACACTGGCTTTTTGGGCAAGTTCATCTCTGTAGTCTTCCCATACGCATCAGTTTTTCTGACAGCTGGGAGATTTTTTTTTGTTTGAGGGTGGTGGTAAGGGTGCAGAAAAACTCTAAGTATCCTAGGGAAGCCAACTGCAGAGCACTGAGGTGACAATACACAGGACTCCCATCTCTCTCACCCCATAGACATCAGATGTTCTTTCCCCATTATCAGCAACGTTCTCTCCCACACCAACTAGGATCCTCTTGATGAATCCCCTGGCAATCCCCATGCAGACCATCCCACCATCCTACAAAGCATATAAACCCCCCTTCATTGTGCCTATCCACTCCTCCCCTAGTCATAGCCCCAACCTCATTTAGGTCCCACCACACCTATGGTGCCTAAGTGGGCCCTGCCCAATGTACATGGCACAGCAATGCCCTGACCACCCAGAGACTTCAATGACCTCCAATCGTCCGAATATGGCCTTGGCACCTAGTCTCTGTTGGCAGAAAGAGAAAATTCCAGGCTAGAAGATAGTGTGTGGAGTGCAGGAACGCTTTTTTAACTTTTGCTGATCGACTTTGTATCTCTTCTAGGCAAGAAGTCTATCTTGCCAGCAAAACAGAAGCAGCAAGTTAGCAATTAACATAAACCAAATTATTATCCTCTCCAGTGACCTTCCCTGCTCGCTGAGCTGATTGATTGGTGCGGTGAGTGAGTAAGATGGTGCTCAGTATGTTTAACATTGTATCTCTGAAACTTAAGTCACTGTTGCATTTTGTAAACATATTTCCCAAAGAGAGCTGTGAAGCATGGACCAAATTATTCTGAGGCAACGGTGATGGACAGTGCAGGAAAAGTTAAAGAATAGTTGAATAGATATTGGAGGAATTATTTTTGGGGCTGATGAGCTGGGCTGCTTACTTATTTCTAATTCCATACTTGCTAATATTCCTCTCTGATCTTTCTCTAAACTCATACAAGTTCTAACAGAGCTATACTTGAAGCTCTGATGAAACAAGTGCTGCAAATAAAACAATTTTATCAGATCAGAATTCATGGATGGATAGTATAACTGGATATCATAAAAAGCTAACCTTTTTTATTTGACATTTTCACTCAATGTTAAATAATTCATCTGTTTTCAGAATTACAAATCATCATATCTTTAATAAACATTTCGAGGATAACATCTGGTTACTGTGCTGTAGTGAAAAAGAGACTCTAATTCAAAGGGGGAATTACTTAGAAATAAAAATACCAGGGAATATATTTTCCTGAAAGACTGGCTTACAAACATGACACTTGAGAACCGTGAACTCAAAAGACAAGTTCCACCAACAGTGTCACTTTTTGAATGCAAAGCCTTAGCCTTTCATGAAAATTCCACCAGTTCTACCTTCTGAAGTGCCGTGTGTGGGGCCCAGATTGTTACATCTTAGTGATCCATTGTCTTTTCAAAACATTCCCACCAACAAGACAGCAGCACTGGAAGTGAATTTTTCAACTTTAAAACTTAACTGAAATAAGATTTGCAGCCCCCTCCCCTACAGAATTGGAGGGTGTTTCTAAAATGTCACCATATTCGCAGGCAAGGACCCATTTAAATGACTCTGTCTTTGGGATTTCAGGCAAATGGGCAGAACACCTGCTTGGGATCAGCCAGCTCATACCAACTGGGTACGAACCTGGTACCTTCTTGGTCTGCAGAGTCTCGGCTATTCATTGGTTCAACATGACGACTGGCATTTTACTTTAATTGTGAAGTTCTCCAAGCCTCAACAGCAAGTCTCTGACAACAAAGCCAGGTCAATTTTGCATCAGCCATTAGAGGGATCATTGTTGAATAATCTAAGAAATGTAATCATTTTTTATTAACCGCTCTCAACATTATTAGGAAATTCCCTTAGGATTGAAAAGTAATAAGTCAGGTATTCTTTCATTTGATTACTCAAACTATAGACTGCTGAATTTGTCAGAGTCGCTATTTCAATATTTTTTCAAGTATGCTTAGAAGTTACTGAAACCCAATTAATCAACAGAAGTGAAATAAATATTATGAAGCATAAACTAATATTTTCAAGACCAAACTTGGATGTCAAGCCTTGGTTCAAAGTCGCACTCTTGGAGATCTGCCTCACATGGGAGGCTTTATTGCATGATCCAGACTGACAATATGGTGCTGTATTGAGTGAGAGCAGCATTGTTGGAAGTACTATCTTCTCAGGTGGAAATACAATATCACATACATTATTTGAAGAAAAAATGGCAATTGTTCTCAAGTCTTGACCAATATTCACTGCTTAAATGTCACTAAATTATCAGGTTATTTCATTGCTAATTTTGGGGCCTTCTCATGTGCAAAATTACTTCTTCACATTACACAGCCACAGTGCTCCAGAAGTGCTTTTTGTGGATGCCCCAAAGTCCCTCTTTAACATTAGTTTCATGAATTTTCAAATTGAATATTTAGATTTTAGAATCAGGACAGGGGCTTTGACCGTGACAACAGAGGTCATGAGCATTCCTTGCTTCAGCAATTGCAAAGCACTTACGGCACAAGTGCCTGTGTTGACAGCCCTGAAAACATAATTACAACTGAAGAAATGATCTCACTTCAGCTGTCCGAGATTCAGAAGTGCTTTAGTGCAAATAGAGACATAATTAGTGTCATGAAATGACCAGACCAAATAATACTTACGGAGATGGAAACTCGGACTGACAAGCTGACAAACACTATACTTACCTTAGTTTCAATTACAGATTGAGAAGCTTAATACAAAAGCAATAGAGTTAAAGAGCTAATGTTTTACGTAATAAGAAGCAACATGCATGCCTACCAGTATCTAATGGATGCCCAAATTATGGAGGACACTTGCAACAATGCAATTTATATTAATATACCTGGAAAGAAAACATCTTCAAGTTCAGAACCACTATATTTTAGACTGCTTCAGGTCATCATCTGTTTCTCCATTAACCTAATTTATGAGAAATAGATTCTAGGAATAAAAAAAACTGAGAGTCATATTTGAAAAGAAATTAGACCATGTTGTTTAATATTTAGTAAACTGCCTTCAGCTGCCAGAGCTGAATTTCTCCACTGTACAAAATAAGTGAGCTGTACTCACTTTAATTTGCATAAAAACACTGCTGTTACATGACTTGCTTCCTAGAATGGTTCGAATGGCATGGCACAGTCAATTAAAACAATCCAAATGCACTTTAAAAAGGCACAAAGTTCAAACGGCTTTATAATCATGAATGAGATCACAGACCTCCAGAAATTTAAAGGACATACAAAGACAGTACTGGACCAAGCCAGAGTCTTAGGCTAGCCATACTGACCCCCACCAACTATGGCACAGTCTGCAAGACATAACAAGTTACAAGATGAAGGCATGTAAAATTGCCGGCTCCAATGCACTCCTCCCTGATAAGTTCAATGCATTCTATGCTCATTTTGAGCAAGAGTTTGCCCTTCACCCTGGAAGCGCTGGATGAACATGTATCTGGGGTCACCATTGCCGAAGTCAGAGCAGCTTTCTTGAAGGTCAACCCACAGAAAGCAACTGACCCGCTTGAAGTACAGGGACGAGCACTCAGATCCTGCGCAGATTTGTTGGCGGGAGCATTCACAGACATCTTCAGCCTCTCTTTATAACAATCTGAGGTCCCTATCTGCTCCAAGAAGTCAACCCTATCCCGGTACCTAAGAAAAACTAAGCAGCATGCCCTAATGACTATCAGCTGGTGCCTCTGACATACATCATTATGAAGTGCTTCAAAAGGCTAGTCATGGCACGAATTAATTCAAGCCTCCCAGACTACTTGGATCCACTACAGTTCGCTTGTAACCACAAAAGGTCCACAGCAGATGCCATCTCTCTGGCGCTGCACTCAACCGTGGAACATCGAGATTACAAGGACACCTATTTACTGACTAAGCTCAGCCTTCAACATCATTATTCCCATGAAACTCATATCCAAACTCTGTGGCATGGGCTTCAACACTTCCCTCTTGACTGGATCGTGAACTTCTTAACTCACAGACCCATAATCAGTAAGGATAGGCAACAATACCTCCTCCACAATCATCCTCAATACTGGTGCCCGACAAGGCTGTATTCTCAGCTCCCTTTTATATTCGTTATTCCTTATGCAGCCAAATTCCCTTCCAATTCGATTTTCAAGTTTGCTGACGACACCACCATAGTGAGTCGGATCTCAAACAATGACGAGACAGAGTAGAGGAATCAGATAGAGAATCTGGTGAACTGCTGTGGCAACAATAATCTCTCCCTCAATGTCAACAAAATGAATGGCTTGCTAAGCCATTTCAGAGGGCATTTAAGAATCAAGCACATTGCTATTCAGTTATATTTAGACCAATCCAGGTAAGGGCAGAAGGTTTCCATTTGTAAATTGTCATAAAAATCCACCTGTTTCACTAATATCCCTTCAGAGACAGAAATCTGCTGTGCTTATCTGATTGAACCTATTTATGAATTCAGGAGTCACAGCAATGTGGTTAACTTTTAAATGCCCCCTGAAACTGTATAGCAAGCCACTTTATTGCCAATAGGTGGGTTTCCACTTCTCGAGGACAATTGGAGATGGGCAACAAATTAGTTACACTCGTGTCCCATGACTGAGTTTTAAAAAACGAGCAAAGATTGGCCCTTCAAACTCACTATTTGATGAGATCATTGCTGATTTTTATATCCACTCCACTTGTTTGCCCCATCCCCATTAGTCTTAAAAGTTCAAAAATCTATAAATCTCTGTCTTGAATATATTCATGAACCAATCATACATAGTTCTCTGGGTGAACTTGGGCAATGGAAACAATGACAGCATAACCAACAATGTCGATCCTGAAGGTGCTCTTTACTAACATCTGGAGGCCTGTCCCAAAATTGAGACTGATCAAGCGACAGCTTGACATAGTTATATTCACAGAATAATAGCTTACAGACAAATTCTTAGTTATATTCATTCCAGGGAATGTCTTTACTCTTCAGCACAATAAAGGAAAAAGCAGCTCACTTAATAGGCAGCACATTCACCATTTTAAACATTTGTTCCCTTCAGCACAAATGCAGAGTAGCAACAACGTGCCCTATACACAAGATGCACTGCAGCAACTCCTTTGACACATCTTCCAAAGCTTTGATCACTCTCTAGAAGGCCATGAGCAATGGGTGCCTGGGAACATCATATTTACAAGTTCTTCTCCAAGACACAAATAATCCTGACATGGAACAATAACTCTGTTCTTTCACTACGTCTGAAACAAAATCCTGGAATCCTCTCCCTAGTAGCACCATGGGTCGACCTGCACCTGATGGACTATTCAAGAGGATGGCTTATCACCATCTTCTCAATGGTAAGTAAAGATGGACCACAAACATTGGCCAAATCAGCAATGCCAACATCCTGTGAATGAATACATTGTAAAAGCATTGCTGGGACCAGTTTTATGCCATATTTATTTAACTAACTGAATTTAAGTTCTCCAGCTACCATGCTGGGATCTGAATGCTTGTTCCCAGATTAGTCCAAGCCCCTAGGATACTAATTTAGTAACATAAATAGAGAGGAACAGCAATATAGTGGTTATGTGCATACGTTCAAAATGATACTACCCAGCAGCAGTAACACAAGGGGATTTGTTTTTGTTCTACCAGTGGAACTGGTGTTCAATACAAACTTGATATTTTTAGGGGCCTCCAGATTCTAGTCTGGCTGTACTAACTCATAATTAGTATTCCAATTTTCTGCCAGAGGAAACTTTCTGAAGATTAAAGTACAGCACTATGATTCCTTGTCAGCAGCTGGCAAAACTGATCCTCTATAAACAGGAACAACATTTTCTTTGCAATAAGATGACAGTCATTAATTTCCTAAAGCCTTGCCAGATTTAAATTATCCAAATACATCTCTGGAAATCTGTGGCTGCAAAAACGTCCCTGAGAAATGGCAGAATTTATAAATGTATATTGCTTGCATGTTTAGCACATACAGAAAAAAGGCCGAAAATGTGAGTGAAAACACGCAGGAAAAAAACTGAGCACATTAATTCAATTTCTTGCTGCTTCTTAAGTAAATGATAAGCAAATCCTAAAATGAATGTACCTTAAAGCACTGTTCAGCTCGTCTTAAACATACTTTGTCATTCTTCCATCTCACTGCAGTTAAAAGATTCATGAATTCACATTCATTTGCATGTATTTGGTGAATTTAGTGTGAAGATTTCACAGTGAAGTTCTCTTGACAAAGTAAAAATAAGATCAAAAATATTAAGAACACTTTTCTTACTGGTGAAATGGCTAAACAACAAAAAGAACTTGGTATTCAACGATTAAAAGGATTTAAAATTATTAAAATCTTTACAATGTAAATTGATCCAGATTTTTATTGACGTGGGAATAATGATGTGCCTTTTTAATTCTTTGTTATAATAGAAGTGAGAGCAATCACCTATAGAGCTAAAAACTAATCAGTGTTGTTATCCAGCTGGGGACTTGTGAATTACCTAGATTATAAATTAATTTTCTTACACACCATTTGGATTAAATCTAGCACTGATCTAGCACCAAGAGTCTATCAAAAAGGATTTGTCAGACATGGCTGCTTCAGATTCTTACAAGCTCTGCTTACAGTAGACTTTAATTTTGCAGTGAATTTAATATGAATTTAACTTAATTTTTCATCTGAACCATCTACTTCAAAGGCTGCCAGGATCAGCTTTCTGCCCCAAATCTGATTTCAAAGGCAAAAATTCAAAATTATGCTGTGCCAGCATGGAAGTAGGAAGAAACAGTTGAATTCTAAGTAACTTGAAACGATGTAGAGTTTTGAGACTTTGGACACAATTTGAGTACAGATACTACCTGAACATTTCCTTCAAGTGAACCAACTTAGAAATCTTGAATTTTGGACCGTAACTTACACTGGCCCACTGACACCCACTCAAATGGGAACTTACAAAGCAGCATCTGGAGATATCACAAAAGTACAACTAAATCAATTGCGTATTTAAAGCACTGAATCAGAAAAGTTTTGGAAAATACAAGACAACCAACCTAAATCAAGCTATGGTAGTTTGGCCACAAACATGGATATAGATCTACCTACATCAATGGGAACAAAGTAGAAAGGGTTGAGAACTTCAAGTTTTTAGATGTCTCGATCACCAACAACCTATCCTGATGTCCTAGGCTGACATTAGTTAAGAAAGCCCACCAACACCTTTACTTTCTTAGAAGATTAAGGAAATTTGGCATGTCAGCTACGACTCTCACTAACTTTTACAAATGCACCACAGAAACATTCTTTCTGGTTGTATCATAGTTTGGTATAGCTCCTGCTCTGCCCAAGACCACAAGAAACTATAGAAGTTCGTGGATGTAGCCCAATCCATCACACAAATCAGCCTCCCATCCATTGACTCTGTCTACACTTCCCACTACCTTGGCAAAGCAGCCAGCATAATTAAGACCCCATGCACCCTGGACATTCTCTCTTCCACCTTCTTTCATCGAGAAAAAGATACAAAAGTCTGAGGTCACATACCAATCAACTCATGAATAGCTTCTTCCCTGCTGCCATCGGACCTTTGAATAGACCAACCTTGCATCAAGTTGATCTTTCTCTATGCCCTAGGTATGGCTGTAACACTACATCCGGCACTCTCGTTTCCTTCTCTATGACTTGAAAGCGTGTAAGCGTGCAAGAAACAATACTTTTCACTGTATACTAATACGTGACAATAAAAAAAATCAAATCTCCAGTTTGTGAAATACATAAAAATGATGAGCAGTTAACCAAACAACTATCACGTATCTCAGAATTTATTTATATTTATGATCTGCTTTGAATGGGATTCAGAGAAGCCAATTTCAAACCATATAATGCATGGCAATCAGTACTTACCCTGAACCTGTAGGAGTTCCTACTTCTATAGTTGGTGGTGCTGCTGGAGAACCTTTTCCCTGAACCTCATTCTGGTTTTTCAAAAAGGTTTTGGCTTCTTTGGAAGTAGCATCCACTTCTTTAGTCACCCTAAAGCAGAACAAAATAAAATAGTTATATTTTATGCAAAATCAAAATCACTGCTTTTTTTTCCACTCTGAAGTCCCTTATTTTGTTTGTACAAACAGAAGATAGCTCAAACAGGTTTCAAGTTCTACCACTTGAGTATTCAACTAAAAAACCTACAGATCAATCTCAAAGCGAGGTTAAAAACTGAAGATAAAGAAATGTATATGATGCCTTTCACAACTCAACCTCACAATGTCCTATAATGATTTAAGTTAACGACGTACTTCTTAGTCCCTGGTATAATGTTGGGAAATAAGAACTCAGTAAGAATTTAGCAACACCAATTTTAAATCCAACCGATTTATTTGATAGTAAAATTGCGAGCTTTCAACACTCTGTGTCTTCGTCAGGCAAATGCAGTGTTCTGGTCTGCAATAGCACACAATGCACAGACAGTCACAGATTGCTGATTAGAATGCGAATCCTTACATCTAACCTGCTATTCAAGTGTTAAAGTGGCTAACAATGTGTGTGAAGGGAATCCTGAGCATTGGTTAGAGAATTGTGTATTTCCTCCAGACAGCACAGTAAGTGAGTAAGCGACCTTCAGAACACCCTCCGGGCTCTCATTCCATGTACTCCCCGCATTGGAGATCTCTACTGCCTCCCAAAGTTACACAAGGCAAACATACCCGGCTGTCCCATCGTATCGGGCAATGGGACCCTGTGTGAGAACCTCTCCGGCTATATCGAGGGCATCCTGAAACCCATTGTACAAAAGAACCCCCAGCTTTTGTCTTGACACTACGGACTTCCTACAGAAACTCAGCACACATGGAGCAGTAGAACCAGGGACACTCCTTGTCACAATGGATGCCTCGGCGCTCTACACCAACATCCCCCATGGTATTGCTGCAACTGCCTCAGTACTCAATGTCAACAACTGCCAGGTTCCGGATGCAATTTTACAACTCATCTGCTTCATTTTGGACCACAATGTCTTCACCTTCAACAATCAGCTTTTCACCCAGACACACAGAACTGCCATGGGGACCAAATTTGCACCTCAGTATGCCAACATCTTCATGCACAGGTTCGAACAAGACTTCTTCACCACACAAGATCTCCAACCAAGGTTATATACTAGATACATTGATGACATCTTTTTACTTTGGACTCATGGTGAACAATCATTGAAACAACCATATGATGATATCAACAAGTTCCATCCCACCATCAGACTCACCATGGACTATTCTCCAGAATCAGTTGCATTCTTGGACACGCATCTCCATCAAGGACGGTCACCTCAGCACCTCACCGTACCGCAAACCGACAGACAATCTCACAATGCTCCACTTCTCCAGCTTCCACCCTAGACACAATAAAGAAGCCATTCCCTATGGACAAGCCCTCCGTATGCACAGAATTTGGTCAGATGAGGAGGATCGTGACAGACACTTCTAGACGCTGAAGGATGCCCTCATGAGAACAGGATATGGCGCTCGACTCATCGATCAACAGTTCCGACGTGCCACAACGATAAACCGCACTGACCTCCTCAGAAGATGAACACGGGACACGGTGGACAGAGTACCCTTTGTTGTCCAGTACTTCCCCAGAGTGGAGAAGCTACGACATCTTCTCCGGAGTCTTCAACATATCATTGATGACGATGAACATCTCGCTAGGGCCATCCCCACCCCCCCACTTCTTGCTTTCAGACAACCGCCCAACCTCAAACAGATCATTGTTCGCAGCAAACTACCCAACCTTCAGGAGAACAGTGACCACAATACCACACAACCCTGCCACAGCAACCTCTGCAAGACATGCCAGATCATAGACATGGACGACATCATCAAACATGGGGATACCATTCACCAGGTACACGGTACATACTCTTGCAACTCGGCCAACGTTGTCTACCTAATATGTTGCAAGAAAGAATGTCCCGAAGCATGGTACATTGGGAAAACCATGCAGACACTACGACAGCGGATGAATGAGCATCGCTCAACAATCACCAGGCAAAACAGTTCCCTTCCTGTGGGCGAACACTTCAGCAGTCATGGGCATTCGGCCTCCGACCTGCGGGTAAATGTTCTTCAAGGGGGCCTTCGTGACACATGACAGCGCCGAGTCGCTGAGCAGAGACTGACAGCCAAATTCCACACACATGAGGACGGTCTTAATAGGGATCTTGGCTTCATGACACACTATCTGTAACCCCTGTAATTTGCCTGGGTTAGCAAAAAAAACTCACTTACTGTGCTGTCTGGAGAAAATACACAATTCTCTAACCAATGCTCAGGATTCCCTTCATACACATTGTTAGGCACTTTAGCACTTGAATAGCAGGTTAGATGCAAGGATTTGCATTCTAATCAGCAATCTGTGACTGTCTGTGCTGATGTGTGCTATTGCAGACCAGAACACTGCATTTGCCTGATGAAGACACAGAGTGTTGAAAGCTCGCAATTTTACTATCAAATAAATCGGCTGGATTTAAAATTGGTGTTGCTAAATTCTTACTGAGTTCTTACTACCCCAGTCCAATGCCGGCATCTTTACATCATAACGTTAGGAAACACAGGAATCAATTTATTTAGAGCAAGGTTCCACAAACAGAGCTTATTTTGGAAAGGGAGACTAGCTGAATGATGAATATTGACCACTGGGGAGAATTCCTCTCCTTTTCATAGGATCTTGTGATCTTTTCGAGCCACCTAAGAGGGCAAATGAGACAGTACATACTATACGTACCATTCCCCTGACTTACACAGCATTACTTAGGGCTCTGAGTAAACAATCCTTTTGTGCTAAGCTATCCAGCCATTTAAACATTTGGGTTAAAATTGCCACTGATTTCACATTCAATTCTTCGCAGTAGTCAAAGCTAAAAATAGCTTTGTATTCATCTCCAATGTCAGATTAATATTCAAGATTCCAGCTGTGAATCAACAACATCTTTACCTTGCAATGGATCTTTCCTTTAATCAGTATACTTGTAGGTTCGGCTGACAGCTTACTTTTAAAAAAGCAGCCCAAGTTCAAATACACTGTACATCTCAAGATGTATGCCAGTACCATGAAGATCAAATTTAAACTTCATTAGATTTCAAAACAGGTTTCCTTAGTCTTTACACATTCCTTCCCATGAACACTTGCCATTTTCTATCCAGGGCTAGCATGTTTGAATCATAGAACCCTACAGTGCAGAAAGACGCCCTTCAGCCCATCTAGTCTGCACTGACCACAATCGCACCCAGGCTCTACCCCCATACCCCTAGATATTTTATCCACTAACTCTGCTAATTTAAGCGCTCTAGTACACTAAGGGGCAATTTTAGCTTGGCCAATCAACCCAACCCGCACATCTTTGGACTATGGGAGGAAAGTGGAGCACCCAAAGGAAACCCACGCAAACACGAGAAGAACGTGCAAACTCCATACAGACAGTGACCCGAGCCAGGAATCGAACCGAGGTCTCTGGAGCTGTGAAGCAGCAGTGCAAACCACTGTGCTACCTTGCCGTGGGGTACATTTTCAAAAGAACCAATGGAAAGCACCTTACCCACACTTCAAGTCTCCCAAATTATCAGATTCTGGGGGAATCTCAAAAGTACGTATCTTACTCCACTGCTTGCTATACCACTATTCTATCAGTTAGTTTTCCTCAAGTCTACCATTAGTGCCTAACAAAGCAGTAAGGAAGTAACACCATTGTAAGGCTCCTGGTCAATGCTACCTTTACAGTTTTTACTTCAAGGTAGAAAGGCATAGCACAGTTTTTTCTTCCCACTGATTTTTCTTCAATTGGTGCTAGTTGTACCCATTTATAACAGCCCTTGAGAAGGTGGCGGTGAACTGGTTTCTTAATTTGCTATTGCCCATGTGGTGCAGGTTCACCCACAGTGCAGTTACAGAGTTCCAGAATTTTTAGTAAATTTAACATATTATGCCTGTGAAGTTTTACTCAAACAATACAACATCAAGCCATAACAGGACAATATTAAGCCAGGTGATCACAGACTTGGTCAGAGATAGAACTTTAGAGAGATTCTTAAAGGAGAAATTAAAAGAAAAGAGACAGAGAGATGTAGGGAGGGAAGTGTGGAGCTTAGAGTCTTGGCACTTAATGTCATGGTTAATGATGGTGGAGCGATTAAAATCGGAAGGCTACGATTGGAGGATCACAGATATCTTGGCAGGTTATAGACCTGGAGGAGATTGCAGAAAGGGAGGGAAAAAACCACAGTGATATTGAAAACAAGGATGAGAATTTTAAGTCAAGGGGTTGCTTAGTGGGAAGCCAACATTTTTCAGGGAGAACAGGGAGTAATGGATTAAAAGAATAGAACTTGGTATGAATTATGACAGGGTTTTATAATAACCTTAAATTTACAGGAGGTAGAATGCAGGAAATCAACCAAGAGTGTGTGTTCTAATTGTCAAGTCTAGAGATGTTATAAGTATGAAGCTTAAAAAGATTGTTATGGTTTAGGACTGTGTCTTAATTTTAGAGCAAGATGAAGGAATTTGGGGGGAGGGGTCATCTGAGCTGTTGTGCATTTTTCCAACAAGCATCTTGGGTGCCTGGTAGTTTGAAATTAATGGGGGGAGGTGCATGGGGCAGACACCAAGGTTGTCTTAGCGGGAAGAAGGTGTGATATATTCACATCTGTAAACAACAATCCAGGTGTAGTGCTGGTCATGGAAAAACTGTTCACTTCTAAGTCCCAAGGAGGTATTAGAAATGTCATATTTCGTAATCAGTTATACTTTGACCTCTATTTAATTCCAAGATGGGAATCCACATTAGTATTTTTACCTGGATACAAGTTCCATGTGATTCATGTTGCCATGGGGATGGGCCCATACGATGTCACTATAGGACTGGATTGTAGTTCTTCCTAAACAATATCACCTAAATTTGCTGATGGAGAGGGGTGCGTGAGAAGAGAATTCGAGGCAGCAAGTCTCTGTTCACCACGCAGGATGCATGAGGGAGCTCGCACTAAGATCAAGCTCATGATGGTTTAAACAAAACTGGTAGATTCACTTTGTTTTGGATGGGGAGGGTGCGGAGAGAGCAGGCGAGCGAAAATGATGGGTCCTTCACAGTTTGGGGAGTAGAAGTACTTCAGCTCAGACAGGGGCTAAGTGGCTTTGGAGTGGCTCCTGCAGAATGAAATATCCACCTCAGGGAACATAGTATAACCATGGCAGAGGGATTATTTCTGTTGTTGTAAAAGTTAAAAGGGGGAACTTTCTGTAGTTAAATCTTAAGTTGCCTATTGAAATATTGCTCTATTTGTTACAGTAAAAGTATGAATATTGAAATCTTGGAGGGCGACCCTTAAAGCCATTCACTGGAAGTTTAAATTTCTTGGTTTTCAGTCTGTCCGGGGATAGTAACAAAGGCATGGATGGCAAACTGTACATCAGTGCACTAATCAGTAACTAATGGGTGGCATCCTTGGCTTGCCCATTATCAAATGCATTCTGTAAACCATTTGAATTTTTTGACCTTTAAATGTCAATACCACTAATGGCACTCCTTTGGAATGGATCAGAACCAAGCAAATGGATTTTTAAATATCACGTGCAGTTCAATTCCTCTTTCTGAAAATCTTTTAACAGTTAAAAAACTTTATTGATTTTCACTTTTTTTTCCATGACTGCTTTACATATTTAACCTTCAATCTTGGAAGTTACCGGGCACAGGATTATCAAAAAATGAAAATAATCACCCTGAAAAATTTGTAGCTTCAAGTTGATCCATTATTTATACCCTCACATCCTCTCAAAAGAGTTAAGGACATTGAAGCAGGATGAACATAATGTTTTTTTTAAAGCAAACAACATGATAATTAAGCAATAATGGACAAGTATAAGTACAAGCAAAAATCCACAACCAATGCCCACACAGACTCATCTTTCAGCAGAGGTCACAGAATGGTGGCCAAGCACCAGACTTTCTGCCAAAGCTGCACACTAATCTCTGCAGGGATTCTAATTGTGGAAAGACAGGTTGATTGAAAGACAAAATTGCAGGTTGAATGCATCAGTCAAGCTTCCCTGTCCTCCATCGCAATCCCCACAGGATCACATGTCTATGACTGCTAGTAAATCACCTTAGAAGAGGTTCAAGATTTTATTCCAGATATTTTTTTTTTAAAAAGAATGCTGTATTGTTTATACAGTCTTTTGTTCCTATTGGCAATCAAACTGGCTAAAGGTTTCAGCTCATTCCATTCTTCGGATGATGATGAAATCAAATCTTCAGACAGCCTGAAAAACAATGAAGACTGCAAAAGGAAAGAAAATAAGCCAAGGAAAAGCAAAAACATTGAAACAGAAAACATAAAAGAATCTGAATGACAGAAGGTATTTACATTGAACTCCTTCCTCTGGTGCATAATATTAACAGTTGGCTTTTGAAACAGAGGCGAGGGAAGGGGGAATCAATTTTTATTATGATCTAGTTATACTTTTTCATTTGATTTCCTATTCTGAGAAGCAATGAAGAGTTAAGCACAAAATACTAACCACTGAAGTGTTTTAATCCTTAACAGATTCTATTCCTTCATTTTCATACAGCATGAACTGTATGAAAATCTTCTAGCAAGAAATAATCATTAAGAACATTGGGGGTGTACAATTATATACAATAAGCAGTTACTTTTCTCCCTCAAGTTTTATTCATCCCCCCCCGCCAATACCAAGGTATGATTCCATGATAAAAGTGACCATCCAGTACCTTATCGAAGTAGCTGTTCTTACATATGATTTAGTAATCAGTGGGCTCTTTGACTACTGGAGCTTCACAAATGAGCTTGATTAATTTCCAAATAACACCAAACAGCTATTTAAGCAGTGCACCAGACTGCACTCCCCTCTGTAGGCTTTGGCCACAATTTTCAAAAAAAACCCTCCTTAAATGTGCAAATTGAGAAATGGAATTGGAGAATGGCCAGCTCAGCATTTGAAACATGGATGCTACGATTTTGGAGATTTTTAAGATTAATGAAGGATTTTGTTAAAGTGAATAGGGAATACCAATTTCCTCTGCTAGGGAGCCAGTGATAAGGGTTTGTCTTCATTGGGTATGTGAAGAAAAGGGTTCAAGAACATGTTTATGCAGTGGATTTTGTAGCATGGAATGCTTTGCCATGAGGATTGGTTGCGGCACAAACCATTTTATTTTTTTAAGGGAAAACTGGATCAAGATTAAAAGCAGAGAAGCATTCATGGCAAGAAGACGACAGCAGGGAAGTTGGATTCATTTTAAAACATTCAAGCAAAGCAACAGCATAGGTATGATAGATTGAAAGCCCTTCCACTTTTATTGAGTAGATGAGGAGTCAATTCTATTTGATGTCAGCCATGGCTCATTTCACAACACTCACCTCTGAATCAAACAGAACTGAACTTGATCACAAAAATCAAAGCTCACACAAATGCATTACTAAGGGAATGCTGCACTGTCAGAGATGTTACCTTTGGGTTGAGATGTTAAATGAAAGCCCTATCTATCAAATTAGATGGATGTAAAAAGTCCTATGGTATTATTTTGAAGAGAAGGGGAATTATGCCCAGGGAATTATCCTGGCTAGTATTTGTCCCTCAATCAACATCACAAAACTGATTATTTCGTCAAATATTTGTGGGAGGTTGTTGTTTGGAAATTAACATGTTTCCTACATAATAACAGTGACCACACTTGAACAAGTATTTAATTGGCTGTAAAACATAGATATTGTCGTGGGCACTCTTTAAATGCAAGTCTTTCTTTTTTCGATGCACCAACGCAAATCACTACCCTCCTCAAATGCAAGCAACTTATATTAAGCATGTGGCATTTATATGGAACATAATGGGAGAACAATCAATAACTAGAATATCATTGAATGACAAGATAACATTATGGTGAAAAGAAGGGATGGTACATAAAGCATTCAAAAGATACTAAAAGGAACTTATTAACTTTCCACCTTTTCTCTACATATAGTCCACTTCTCTTGGTGCTATGACAACTATAGCATGCCAAAAGTAGTCACCAAAATTTGACAATTTAATCATAACTAAAATAATCTGTAATTGAATAGTTAGCAACCAGACAATGTCTTAACACAGGTAGTGACGTAAAGGCAAAATAAAGGATTAACATTCAGATCCCAAGCACATCACCAAAGCATTCAATTCAGGAGACACTTGATCCCAAGGTGAGTACAGTTTTTCAGTGCAAGTCCTGGGTTCTACAATCTTAGAAGAATTCGTGAGCTATATCCATATTTCCAAAATTCATAAAAGAAAATTCAGACATCACTTAGACAGGATGGTGGGAAAAATGCTCTTGGCTGAATTTTGCATTTGAAGCTTTGAAAATTCAGAACATAAAATGACAATTATGAATCCTTTTCTCCAAAAGTATAAAGTTTCAATTAGAAGTAGATATGCTTTGGAGGGTGGTCTTGTGGCACAATAGCATCCTTGAGCCTGAACCAGAAGTTCCAGGTTCAAATCCTACCCCAGGCAGGTGTATTTATTGCATGCTGGCATACTTCTCTCCCCCAAACAGGTTGATTATTAATCCATAAACCCTTCCAACACATGCTAAAAGCAGGCAGTAAGACTAGAGATTTCTGGTCGATCATGTGATGGAAAGAAAGTCTGAATCTCTACCAACACTATCCATAGCTCCAGACTACATCATGCAAGTAACAGTGCATGTTGCCACAGCACTGGGCTGGATCCTTTGGCTGCACTTGCCTAAAAATTGGAGACTCCTGCCCAACTTTGATGAACCTTTACACGCTCCCCATTTGAATTTAAACTAAGATGGGTGTAGAGAAAAATGAGCCAAATGCAGGCAATTGGGACTATCTTAGAGGTTTTTAAAAAATGGACAGTATGGACAAGTTGGGCCGAAGGACTTATTTCCATGCTGTAAACTTCTATGAGTCTATCCACTAGAATTCCAGTGACAGACAAAATGGGAGAAATCTGGCCTCTGACGACAAGGCAAACTGTAACACACTACCATTATCATGCTTTTGGAGACTTGTTCTGACTACAAAAGCAGTCAGATTAGACAGTCCTTGATTAGATATAATCCAAATTTAACAAGACATAAAAATGGAAAATATTAGTTTACACTATTTCGTCAGCTCTATTTTTTTGATCAAATGTGTTCCTGTGTAGGTGACCAGACATTCACTAATTATTTCCTAGGTTCAGGATTCCTAAAATGAGTAGTGGCCTGATAAATATTTACACAGAAAAATGAATAATGAATAAAACATCTGGCCTCAATTAATTCAAATTGCTGTACCATCCTCCATATTTCTTGTTCCTTGATTTCTTCTTCCTTCCCTCTTTCTCTCTCCCAGGCTCATGTTTGCACATTGCCCCCTCTTTCTCATCACTCACTGATTTCCCAGTCTGTTTCATACTCTCTCATTCCCAGTCCCTCACTATGAAACACACAACAGTCCCTCTATGAAACACACAACACCCCACCTCCTCCCTCTTTTACTACCTCTTCATTAACTCCACATATATTGTCTCCAATGACTTGTTACTCTGTCCCAAAGCACGGAGAGGATGGAAAGTTAATGGTGATAGGAGGATGGTGCCTTGCAATACCAATATTAGAATGTATTTTCTGATTAATTTATAATAAAGGATCCCATACTATTAATACATATTCTCAGATAGCATAAATTGCAATGAACTTGTAATATTAAAGTTATCCAGACAGTACAGCTAAATTTAATGTACCATGCTGGGACATGGTCTCCAACATTATGGGCTTGAATACATTTACAAGAGGCAAGGGAGACTTTTTATTTATATGCTGGCACAGACATTTTTCCAATACAAGCTTCAATGCACTGCTTTGGCAAAATAATTTTAAATTTTACCCACAGGTGACCCTATATAAGGTTATTCCCTTTTTTATTTCCACTACATCAGCAACCGTCCACAATGTACTTCACTTATTAACAGCAAGGTGAAAGTAACCTGCAGGCATATACAAAGAGAGCAATTTTTGTTCCCAGGGAAGGACAGAGTAGTACTTGCTTTCATGTTGCCAGAATAGCCTCCCAGGTGTAATAAAGTCATCAGACTGCAATGCTGAAAACATCATCAGTCAACCCTCCAACAAAGTGTAATATTAGCATTATTGGCCTCAACAGAAGTGCCTATATCATAAAATAGTCTGCAAAGGGTGATGTAATTGGGCAATAGTTCAAACACTACAGTCCTCTGATGTTTAATTACTGGTTAGTATTTTTCATTGACAGCACGCTACAAATTGAAAAAAATACAATAAGAACTGTGTTTTCAAGCATTACTATCAGATTTTTAAAAAAATTCCCCTTGTTACAAATTTCCACTTTTGAGTGTTTAATACACTCGAGGGAAATAATTTATACAACCTTTCTCTGACAAAGACTTATTTGGAACAGGGCTGTCTACCAGATTATAAGTTCAAGAACTTAAAAATTACATTATTTATTAAGTAAAATGGTGAACCATGTCCATGGAGTGAATACTTGAATAAATGTTAAAATATCAAATCACTCAGCACATTAAATCCTAGCTGGAGTTTGAAATATTGCCTTTTATCACTTTTTTCATATAATCAGGCAGATGCTTTGTTTCAAGATATTCATTCAATTGTGTCTTTTCTGATATATCAACTGTTAAACAACATGGGTTAGTTACATCCAAGTAGTGCAGTCTAAACTTCATTATGGTACTAATCACTATTTATTTTATTGAGCATATTAAAATGTTACATGCAGCCGTTAATTTTAGGCTAATTTACCAGTGTGGAAAATGTGTGCTGTACACATCAAATCCCAATGGTTTTCAATTACCTAGATAAATATTTGGTCGAAAAGTAAAATACTCAGACGGGGTAACTAGACATGTCTTCCTTTGTAGAAACCTCATTGACTTCATTCTAAAAGATGATTGCATCTCAAACACAAGAGCTGTCCTTCATTGCTTCAGCTGGTTCTGATAGGTTTCGTGGGAAATGTCAGAGTCATATGAATTAACTACATTATTTATGAACTATGTAACCTAACCCAGTGCTCAGAGACCTCTGGATTGATCAATGATTCAATAAGTGATCACTTACATCTCCACCCCAGCCCCAAGGGAAGCCCTTCAATCCCAATATTCACAAGGGAACCACAACTGCATTTCACAACCTGTCAATCAAACATTTTATGTTTCATTTATAGACTTTCTGAAAGCCATCATGCTCTCAGTCAGAGACTTCTTATGGCACCATAACTGTCTTTTGGAACAATGCCTCATTTGTGATGCTGATCGACTTTAGCACTTGCAAACATTCTACCATCTCTGACAACCATGTCAGCTACATTATAACACAGGCACTGGCAGTAAATCTGCATGGGAAAAGGCAAATGAGAAAACGGTTGTTATATTTAGGAAATGGGAATAATTTAATGAAGATATAGCAGCTAAGGTTTTCTGCCAAAGGTGCACCAGTTTCCCAGCATAACGCCAGCTGACAGAAATACACAAAAACAATGAACTGCAGCACAGTTTTGATGAATTCAATATCTTCTGGATTGTAACAAAGATAGCAACTCATTTATATAGAAACATTGAAACTAGAAGCAAGAGTAAGCCATTCGGCCCTTTGGGCCTGTCCCACCATTTATTTAGGTCATGGTGATCATCAAATTTAATATCCTGACCTCCTCCCCTCACCACCACAATATCCCTTTAATCTCTAGAGCTACATCTAATTTCTTCTTGAAATCAGGCAACACTTTGGCCTCAACTTCACACATTCACCACTCTCTGGGTAAAGAAAACGTTGCTTATATTTTTTTTTAATCCAAGGTGACAACACAATAATGAACTTGAAAGGGATATTGGAGATGGGGTAGTAATTTGCAAGAATAGAGGAGTCATGAGTATAATGGGTTGGATCTTGAGATAATTACTAATATCAAAGTAATAGATTTGGACAAGAGAGGAATAGTATCTGTGGAGAGGGAACTGTTAACATGTCAACCAAAGTGAGAGCCAGGAAGAGAAGCTAAATGTTTGGTGGGAATAGGGTCAAAAGTGTCAAAGTAGCAGGAAGTGGGCCTCATGGACAAGGTGAGCTCAAGAAGGGCACAACAAGAAATAGGAAGAACTCTAGAGATAGATGAGAGATGTGGGCTACGGCAGGAAAGGAACATTAGGAGATGTTCGGTTTAGTGGGCCAGTAAAACAAATGGCAAATGATCAGTGTCAAAAATATTCATGAGATCTTTGCACTTGTTACACTTTCAAGATGGACGAGTCATGGAGGTTACTTGAGAAGGCAGGTTTCTGGTGGAGGAATGAATATTAGAAGTGACAGGTTACTAATGTCAGGAAAAGGAGGTAGTTTTAAGTGATATATTTTTGTATTGTTGGATAAAATAAGGCATGGATTTGAGTTTAATTTAGTGTTTGTATGTTAGAAAGAATAAATCTCTAGCTAGATTCATGTTAATCAAAGGTGTTTGCAAATATGGGGGTATTTGTGTTTTCATTTTAAGCATTATAAAAGAGATATATTTTAGAGCGTTTTCAGCGTGAAAGGTAAACAATAGCTTGAAGAATGAATGAATTGTTGCTTAGCAGAAAAGACCGGGTGGAGGCGATCTTAGCAAAAGTACCAAATAAACATGAAAACAGGAGAGAATCATGCCCATTTTTTCTCAGATACAATCTTATGCCACTGCGAAAAGAAATGAAGCAATGTTCATTCAAATGCATATAAGATGGATTTCTCAGAAAATAATAATTTGGGGTATAGTGTGCACGACATGTGGTAAAAGTAATAAACTCTTCGAATCAAGTCCCGGGGGCCACCTTCAAATTGGGTTACGCAGATGTTCATATCAGCTAAGGAAACCCAGTTTGGTACATCAATTCATCTCTAAGTAACCCAATATGCCTACAAACTTCAATACTTGTTGCAACATTTTCAATTACAAATGCAGAATAAAAAAAACACAGTAAAAAAAACCATTGAGATCACAGACCAGAAATCCCATTTTATGCCAAGATCCAGTTTGGGAACAATGAAGTTTTATTTAATGTAAACAAAACTTTGAGATTCAAGGTACTAGCTCATAGAATAAGGCCACAAGATTCCCTGGGTAGTGAACAATCAAAGATAAACTTTACAAAGTCAGAAAGATGAACAATATTACAATATCTATATTTCACTTTAATATTCAAGGTTAATATGAGATCATGTGAATTAACAGGCAAACTATGATCAAATACACCACACTGCACAACAAATTGCAGATGTGACCAAGATAAAAGAATCCAAGGATTTCTTAACAACCTGACCAGATGTTAGTAAACATGTCAACCAATCTCACCGAAACTATCTCGCTCAAAGGTTTTCAGTCTTTACCCTCGAAGATCTAACCTGGAAATTCTCTCTACTTCTGAGGGCATGAATGACAGTCCACCCCAAGGCTTTAATCATGTTTCAAGATTTCATCTCTGAATTTCCTGAACTCACAACAGGTGTTCGGCTGCACCAAACAGAACACAGTTACTCCAAAAGTGTACTGCAACTTCTCCCAATAACCATTAGCACAAAGTAACCAACCTTCTGCTGCCTACTTGGAACTTTAGGACTCCTCCCCAAGTCCTCTTCATTTAAAAATATGCTACAACCTATTTACCGCCTGAAACCCATTTCTCTGCTCCTTTCCTTTCAACTTAACTGAGACTGCTCCTGCTCCATTCCCAGTCAGATGACCCAGGTTTTCAGAATTTTCCCTTTTTACATACACAGTTTCCCATTAATATACATGGTTGTCTCAAAAAACCCCTAAAACAAGGGCCGACGTATATTTTTTTCCATATGTTCCACAGGTGCAGTCTTTGTTTATGTCCTGTTGGGACTTGGAATTTCTAACCTCTCCTCTCACCTTCAAGTCTGGCTTTCATAACAATACAGTTTACATTGCGTTGGCCTTGAAAAAGATCTGGGTTGATCTTGAGAAAGGTGGGATTTTGCACTGGAAAAACAGTAACCTTTCCCAGCTTAGCATGCTGTTTTCAGTGGCGCAATACAGTCTGCCATGTCTTTAATACAGTCAAACATGTTTTCAATGTTTTTGTGCTGTAGTGCAAAATTCCAGGGCATCTCTACAGTCTTTGCATTACTGGCCAGAAAAACTGGCAGGCGAACATTCATTGGACTCTTCAGGACCATCAGACTCCTTAACCGAAGAGTGTGCTGCACCTACGATGCTATCAGATCTGTTGCAAATCTTATGACAAAGTCCACCTGCGCCTCCAAGTTCCATGTTTGTCTCTGTCATAATTTATTTACCATGAAGGAAAAGTGCCTAGTCAGTCATCAGATTGTTTCACATCACCCTGTGTTTCCTCATTCTGCTGCACTTATTTCAACCCAGTATGGTTGCGCAGCTTGAGATTGTGGCCTCATTCACTATCTTCTAAAACATCTCTCTGCATCCTCATTCAAGATGCGTGCATATTCATTCAAGAGGTGGACAAGACCCAGATGGTAATATCCTCACCACCACAGAGCTGAAGACAATATTTTGCTCAATATTGAATCAGCCCAGCCATCAGTTGCTGCCCATTGAACTACATGGTGCCCAGCTCTTCGACTCCCCTATCCTGAAGAATTGGGCTGGAATGTACTCTACTCAGGCTGCCTTGAACCAGGTTAGCAGAGTTCCTTTGATATTGAGGCACGCAGCTGTTTTCACCCTCTTCTTTGCTGGAGTGATCCTATTTGTTCCAAGATTTTCAGAACGATGGACAAACTTGATAATGCATCTCCCACTCTTTCACAATATCTGCTTGTCTCTTCATGTGAGTTTTCCACCTGCTCTCCAAATCAACATTGTTAACTTTCTTACAGATTTCGAGCCTGACTTTACCAAAACTTCGCTCTCTTTTTCAGGTGTGAAATCATGGTAAATTCAGGCATCGGACCTGCAACACGATCTGCACCCAAAACCGGGCAGGTCACGCCTTTACCAATACCTGATTCGGGGACAGGTCTGCTCTGCGCCCCAATCAGGCAATGCGACGATTTACGCGCTCAACTCTACCGTCAAACCCCACTTTACCGTCTTTGGATCTGTTTCGGATGTGCGCTGCTATCCACCTGCAGAATAAAAATCCAAAGCGGATTCCTATTCTGCAGGGGAACCTCCGAAGCCCATCATCCTCGAACACCCTTTGCAGACCACCCTCCTCTCCCACGATCCACCTGGGAGTCAAACCACCACCCCATGCACAGGAGGCAGGCCCCTCCTTGACACAGCACACCTCCAACCTAATTCGATTGCTGCTGTCCCTCTACCATCCTTCTGATCTGCACTCGTTGATATGGAGATGTCGACGTTGGACTGGAGTGAACACAGTGAAAAAAAAAACTCAACACCAGGTTAAAGTCCTGTTGGAGTGGTGCTGTGAGACTTACTACATTTGTTGGAGAGTCTTCAGCACCTTCCTGGCCTTCCGCTGGCATCTGCCAGAGGAGGGGCAGGCTTAGATGGATCTCTGGTTGGGGAGGGGGGCTCAGATGGATCTCTGGTTGGGGGGTGGTGGTGGAGATTCTCCCAAGTCCATCCTCCCACTATCCTCCACCAAGAAATCCATCTGAGCCTCCCCCACCGCCCGCAACCAGAGATGCATCTGAGCCTGCCCCCCCCCCCCCCCCCCATCCAGCAGACGCCAGCGGAAGGCCAGTAAGGTGCTGCACGCTGTCCAATGACTGCAGTAAGAAGTCTCACAACACCAGGTTAAACTGCAACAGAACTTTAACCTGGTGTTGTGAGACTTCTGACTATGTTCACCCCAGTCCAATGCTGATATCTCCACATCAACAAGTGCAGGTCAGAAGAATGGTGGGTGGATAGCAGCAATCGAGGTAGGTTGAGGGTGTGCTCTACCGAGGGGGGTTTGGGGGGGCTGCAGATCGCGGCTCATCCTTCCCCCCACACACCCTCGCCGCTCTCTCTTCTGTTTCTGTCTTTCATGCCCGGGCTGTCTGTTTCAGTTTTTCTTCGAACTGTGCATGCCAGGGGGATCCAATCGCTCCGGCAGCCCTGCTCCATAGCGCGAATCGGACTGGAACTGGCAAAAAACATATGGACGCACTCGAACGGGGATTTCGGGCTTGGATCTGTTTTACTTCCAGATCCAGCACTTCGGTAAAATCCGGTCCTTCGTCATAGCTTCGGACAATGTGCGTCACTTCATGAAATCTGAGCTATTCTGATTGGTTGGTGAGGTCACATAACTGATTTAGACACAACTTATCTTTCTAGTATCAAACAAGTCTATCATTGTTCCACACTTTTGCTACTCTGCTGGCAGAAATGGCTGATAACTTTGTCACAAGCTAAATATCTTGTCATCCAAGTTTAATCCATTAAGATTTCACTGAGTGGCAGACTCAAGTGAATTTGGACTCTGTTTCCCAAAGCTGTCCACTGCTGGGCTTTTCATCTGAGTCTGGTGCAAATCAAATATTGCTATTGATTGCTGTTAATTAATGACTCCATTATTACTGCAACATGTGATCCCCATAATGATAGATGATAATATTTATGTGAAGAGACTGGATGGAACAAATTTCACAGAAGCGATGGAAGTATTCCAACTTATTTCTCTCAATGAACCTAAAACAAAATATCCCTTGCTTCTGAAAACAAAAATGTTCTGCTTGCTTTGGAGTTATACTTCACTGAACAACAAGACAGATAAAGAAGGCTGTTCTTCTAAACAACCTACAACATGGTATATGATTCTTGACTCTGCACAGGCACTGACTACTCAAAGCAATCTTGGACTGATCACAAATGTTTCTTTCAAGAAGGAAATATTCAGTCATTGAAGAGATAACATGCCCATAATAAATAAAAGAATCAATGACAACAAAAAAGATGAAATTTCTTTCTAACATTGAGCTATTAAGAATAATCGAGGAAAAAAAATGTTGAACTACAAAAATATCAAAACAGTGTCTCAAGCTTTCCTACTGGATGATAGATTTAAATACCATCAAATGTGAAGCACAAATGAATATTAAAAAAGGGATTTATCTTGTGTCTTCATTAACTGAGACTTATCCTCCATAGAAATTACAGAAAAATCACAAATGCTGGAAATCTGAAACAGAAAATGCACAATGGATCAGCAAGCATCTGAAAGAGAAAATATTTAATATTTCAGGTGAAACCTGATAAAAGGTCTTATTCGATGTTCTCTTTTAGATGTTGTTGAATCCCTGCATATTGCAAGCATTTTCAGTTTTTATAATAATAAATTGTAATGGGGAAGTTACCATGGATTGTAACATAAAAGTTGATTTGGCAGGCAAGCTGATTTCATTTTTATCAGCTCCAAAAAAATGTTTTTACATATACTCAGGTATAAGTCAACCCCTCCCTTTTCAGCCATGGCACGTTATATTCACATAACTGCCCAACAAATCTATGTTTATTTACCAGTACCTTATAATTGAGTACATGAGATCAAGCAAGTGATACAGGCGGTCTTGTGAAGACGTACAGAAGTTTAAGGCATGCAACATAGAGCAAACCCCATGTGATGACTGACAAAATGGCAACGACCCATGGTTCACTAGTATACTTGGCAGACAAATCAATCCCCATTTTGTGAGGGATTTTGAGAGGTTTTTATGCCAACATATATTATAATGTTAAGTATTGCAATACTTGGGTATCCAATAATTGCAGCTAACATTGCCTGGTCAAGTAAAGCAGTTAGATAGAGATGTCTTCCAATGACAAAATAAAATGGCACTGTTCATTCCTCAAAGCATCCAAACAAACAAAATTGCCACCTTTGTCAATAATTCAGAGCATTTTTGCAACATTAGCACATATACACATGGAGCCCGACTGAGGGCAGAGGAAAGACAAACTTACACACGATCATTACAGCAGTCATACAACGCAGCTTTGAAAAGTGTAATTCTGTCAGGCCCGGTACTGTCATTTCTGGTTGAAGGATACTTAACCTCAGTAAAATCCAAAAGAGAGACAAATAACTCCCCCCGCCCCCCAACACAACTGCAACAGTCTTGCACTGTGTAAAAACCACAGACACAGACAAGCATTCCCATCTTTTTAATTATTGCAGATTGCATGATTAATCATGTTTCAAAGGTGAGTGAATGTAAAGTTTATCAAAATACAAAATCTAGTCACTTGAAGAAAGAAATAATGGAAAGGAGTCAAAATTATATGTGAATAAAAAACTTCAAAGGATTAAAAGCACATGAAAGGTAAGTAACTTTATTTCTTGATTCGTTAATTCTAAACTTACATTAGAACAAAACCACAGCTTGCCTTTCATGTGTGACCTGAGTTGAAAATCATTCCAGACTGGTGGGATAAAAGGCAAGAGGCTTTTATATAGTATTCCTCAGTACTAATGCACTGAAAAAGTATCATCTTTAGAAGATAAAATGCAAATTATGTTGATGAAAATAAGGGTAGGTCAATTAACCACCTGACCCGATCGAGTCGAAGGCAACTCTTAGCATTGACAGACAGGGAATTCTTTAACAGTTCATGATCTAACAATCTATCATAGCAAACATTTATATTTTGCAGCTATTCAGAATAGTTAGTAGAGAAATTGGAATCTCCAAAGCTCCATCTAGTCAAGTTCAAAAATATTTGTTTTATTGGCAAGGTTAAAATGATTTGATAGTGAAGCCTGTATTCAGTCTCCAAGAAATCTGGAATGAAAATAATTGTGGATCTGTGATCCTTTGGGCGAGATGACATTTTAAGATCTCAAACAAATGAAATCACTCATCATGAATCAAAGGTTATGCAGTTGCAAATACATCTGTTTCATAGAATCCTACAGTGCAGGAGGCAGCCATTTGGCCCATTGAGCCTGCTGCACCAAGCCCCTGACATGAAGGGGTAATTTCACATGGCTAATCCACCCAACCTGCACACCTTTGGACTGTGGGAGAAAACCACACAGACATAGGAAGAACATGAAGGCTCCACAGACAGTCACCCAAGCAGGATCAGTAGTACTGTAAGGCAGCTAACTATTGTGCCACCATGCCACTCTCACTCTTTTAATTATGGCCAGGAGTTAACAAGCTATAATCAGCCACAGAGTGATTTTAATGAGGCCAAGTTACAATATCAGATTGACAAAAGACAGAATCCCACCTTTATCTGACTTGCATTGCATAAAGTAAAAAAACTAATGAAGTTTTTTTTAGGTATAGCTTTTGGCATTAATATTAGCCCAATAGCTCCTTCCAAGTTTCCTTCATGGTTATTGGTACAGAATAAAATAATTCAACTAAAAATTACGCTGCCTTTCAAAAATAGTTCTTACTTACAATATCAAATTGGAACGCTTTCCAATGTGCTTTGGGTGTCAGTTATAAATAACAAGAATCAAAAAACATAACTAAAGATAAAATTAAACAAACCCATGTTTCCTCTTCAAATACCTCTAACACAATACTTGATCTTGATTCAACATCCAGAGTATTTTGCTTTTTTTTTTTAAAAGTTATTTAGTAATGTTTTGTTAGATACTATTGCAATTTCTACTCCCTTTTGAGAAATAATCTTAAAAACCACAGCAGAAAGAATGGAAGCATCTGGAAGAATTGTACCATTTAAATATATTAAAATATTCCTCTTAAGTGAATGTGTTTAAATTCAAGACTTGCATTCAGCTACTCCCATCAGACTTGGAACAAATGGTACAACTCTTCCAGATGCTTCCATTCTCTTTGCTGTGGCTTTTAACATTATTTCTTAAAAGGAGAAGAAATTGCAACAATAGCAAAAACTTAAAGTAGAAATTTTTAAAACTTCACATGTTACGGATGTAACATGCTGTATTGGCAAAACTTCACCAAATAGCTTCTAAAATAAAAGCAAAATACTCCGGACGCTGGAAATCTGAAATAACAGAAAACAGTTTTGGCAACATCTGTGGACAGAAACAGAGTTAACATTGAATACATATGACTTCTTCAGAGCTGAAGAGAGGTAGAAATTTGATGAATTATATGGGGGGAGTGGGGAGGGGATGTGGAAAAAGTGGAGCAGAATAGAATATCCAGTAACTTCTGTCAAATTTCAGAGAGGTTTACCATAAAGAACATTTCAAACATTATGGTGTTTATAGGTTGATGCCCTAAATTACTTTGCTGATGTTATACAAATTAAAATATTAATAGGCCCTTTTTAGTCATCAGCCTTTCAGCTAAAAGGCTGACAAATAGCAAGCTCTGCTTGGCTCAGTTTGGTCATTCATATCATCAATCATAAAAACAATCAGAGCTGTAGACAGAAAATTTTAGTTTTCATTTCCAATAGAACTTGATGACAATGGGGCACAAGCTGTAAGGTTGTTCAAACCAGCCTAAGTTTATAACCCCATCAAAAGTCCACCTAGTTCCACCTTTAATATCACCTACTTGCATCGTTGTTTCATTCCATTTGCTACTGAAACACTCATCCTCATCTTTGTCACTTCTGAACTCAACTACTGCAATTCCCTCTGGCCTCAATATACTTCCATTCATACAAAACTTTGCTGGCCATATCCCACTACATACCAACTTCACTCATCCAACAGTCCTGTTCTTATTGAGGTACCTTGGCTCCTGGTTTTAAAAATGTTAAATTTAAAATTGTGTCCTTTTTATTTAAATCCATTCATTACCTGAGCCCGCTATTCATACACAGACATACTGACAAAGACAACCTTATTCCACCAGTGTCTCAATCTCAAACTCGCGGAAGTCGGCATCAGTATGGCTCTTCTTTCCTTTCGCTAACCATCCTTGTGGTCTCATTCTCATTCACTTGTCAACTTAATATCAAATTTAAAATAGTACTGGGGCCCACATTCTTAAGGAATTGATCTGAGAACAGTGTTTGCCACGGGTATTTTACAGCCAGCAGAGGGAGAGAATTATATGGAATCAACTGGAGGTGGATTGGATTTCATGTCCTTGGCAGGAAAGGAGAAAGTTCTAAATCACTGCCACATCCAGTCCTAATATACACTGTATATTTCTATCAGTAGACTCAAAAAAGACAAAAGAAGTATACAACTTATCTGTCTTTTTTAATTGAGATCTACACAAAAAAAGGATTGGTCAGCTCATTAAAAAAACAAACATTTTGAATCCCAGTTACTCCGTCAAAAACAATCACCATATCTTTCCACAACATTAGCCAAAATGAAGATTAATGTTTCATCAATGACCTTTCATCAGAGTGAGAACAGTTAGAAATGAAATTTCTACCCAACTTTTTCCAGTTCTGATGAAAGTTCACAGAACTGATTCTCTCTCCACAGGTGTTGCCTGACATATTATTTTTATTTTAGATTTCCAGCACCCACAATATTCTGCTTTTCAAGAATTAATATTGCCATGCAAAGTCAATGGTAGTGACTGCTAAATGAAGTAGCACACTCTGTGCAGTTTTACTTTTGACAGGGTGTGTTGACATTCAGGTGCAATTCATTCAAACCAAAGGGCATCTAGCAAGTATTTAATTACTGCAGCCAAACACACACGACAAAAGCAAGAAAAAGCACAAGATGTTGGAAAGACAGAGTAGGTCTGTCAGGACAGGTTAACACATTCATTTGAACGCTCCCTCGGTTCTATTCAAAAATATTACCAAATTGCTGTGCATTTAGGTTCTTGTTTTAGATTTCCAGCACTTGCATTTTCAATGTCTTTAAAATTTGGTGATGGAAGCTATTTCCTTAGCTATGTTTCAGCTATTTGACTCTAGACATTGCCATTTAAGTCAGTTGGTGTAGAAGAACTCAAGAGAAATGTTGCCATTTACTGCTTGCACCATCTATAATCTTCCAAGCAAAAAGGAATCACAATATGAAAAAATGTATATGTAGCACAGACTGCCAATTAACTCAGTATAAACCATTCCATGTTTTATTGATATGTCATCAGGTCCCCTGCAAAATTACTTGTTTTGCAGAAATTAGGAATGTCCAGGACAAGAAACAACCATTGCAATCCAACTGGACAGTTCCAGAGCTCTTAACACAGCACATTAAATGCTTATCCTCTTGAATTTGCTGACACAAATTTTGACTGTTGTTCCTGGCAGCCCAATCCATTTTTGATCCTGACACACACGGGCTTTTAAAAGGAAAGACACAACTTAACTGGCACAGTCAGCAGTAATATAACCAAACGAGCAATTCTACTACCAGTCAGTTTTTTTTAAAAACTCAGCGAACTAGCTACCCAGCACTTCAACATTTAAAATAGGAGCAGACCACTGCCATGCATTCCCAGTCTCCAATAGCTAGAGTTCACTTTTCAGGCAACACAGTATAACAGGAACATTCCTTTTTTCTTCTATTCATTCAAGGGACATAGGCTTGCTGGCAAGGCAGTTTTCATTGCCAATGCCAAATTACCACTTGAGAAGTTTGTGGTGAGGTGCCTTCTTGAAATATTACAATTCATCTACAGTATTGTTTGGGTGGGAGCTCCAGGATGTTGACCCTGTGATAATGAAGGAACAGCAAGATACAAGTTAAGATGGTAAGCAACCTGGAGGGGAACATCCAGGTGGTGGTGTTCCCAAGCATCTGCTACCATTGTCTCGCTCAATGGTAGTGGGTTGGAAGGTGTTATTGAAGAAGCCTTGGCGAGTTCCTACCTTACATCTTGTAGATGATACACAATACTGTCACTGTGCATCTGTACTAGAGGCAGCAAATGTTTAAGGTTTCAATCAAATGGACTGCTTTGTCAAGCTTCTCAGGTGTCATTAGAGCTGCAATGATTCAGGCAAGGGAAGACTATTCCATCCGCTCCTGACTTTTGCCTTGTAAATTATGGACAGGCTTTGGGAAGTCAGAATGCAAGTTACTTGCCACAGGATTTCTGACCCCTTATAGCAACAGTACTTGTACGACCAGTCAAGTTGAGTTTCTGGTCAATGTAACCCTCCGGATATCGATGTCATTCTCCCCACTCCACTCAACGTCAGTTCTGGAGTAAAATCGAATCGGTTGGCTTAAAGTATTTGATTTATGAAGCAGTAAAATCCAATTACCTGAAGTCCCCCTGACAGGAATCAAAACTGCTTCTGTTCTGTGTGTAAAACAGTCAAAAGGGATCAAAGTTCGCTAGAATTCTTCAAACAGCACAATATCCCAAACTCATTTACGTGCAACTCACCATTTTGGGTACACAGGAGTTGATTTATTTATTACATTTGTACAATTGGTTACAAGGGTGAAGTTCTTAAATTCAGTAGAAAGTTGTTATGTAAAGTAGTTAATTTACTTGAAGATATATAATGAGAAAAGAATTACACAAGAAAACCCTCAGCTTCAATCACTGTATACTACAATGTGTTTCAGATGCCTAGCAGCTATCCTATCTAATGGAGCTTGGAAAAAGTCGGGTTTTTTGGGTTGTATGTGTTGCACTATATCTGCCAGAGCTGTTGGAATAAAATCAAAATTAAAGGATACAAGATGGTCACCTGGCACAAAATAGACTCTGGGAAAAGACATTAAGATGTGCTGACATGGGCACAGACATTGCACAGCAAAGAGTTAAAATCTGTTTGTGTTTAAATTACTGCAGGAAGTAGACTAGATCTTAAGGCATCTTAGCTTCAGATAAAGCAGAGCCAAAACAATGAGTTTCGGTAATGAGATCAGTCATTGATGGGAGGCATAAATGTATCTATTCTATGTATAATGATGCGCTAACTGCCGAAGTCCATACTTGTCTACTCTATATATAACTATGTGCTAATAGTTAATGTCTATACTTGTTCATTATTTGAAAATGTATAAAAGATGCTCAACTGCCCTTTTGAAATTGAGAATATGACTGCATGCACTGCGGAGAGCCCAGTGCATCTCCCAAAGCTTTGTCTGATAAAACTGTGTGTTGAATCTTAGATCTGACTCCAAGAGGTGATTTTCCCATAATAAACTGGCATAGTTAGGCAGGATCTCACTGCTGGTGAGTTCATTGGTTGGCCTCAAAAGACGAACTGGAATAGAGATTATTGAATCTGTGGGAATCAGACTGAGCCAACAATGCAGTTAAAAATGGGTGAAAATTAGGGAAATTTATGGGACTATCGGATAGAAACAGGAACTGATTACTTGTGCTGATCGACTAAGGACAAGAAAGTGCCTGTCTCAAACGCACAGCCTTAAACCAGTTGCTAAGAGGGGAAATCCTCTATGTGAAGGTCAGGACTCTGAAGTGGGCATAGAGACATCGAGGTACTTAGGATCATGAAGCACAAGTGATAAACGTCATTTAGCATCAAACTTTGTGGTGGCAAACAAACAATGAGTTTGCCATCTGTTCACATAAAAGTTTATGTAGTTTGTGTACTTGTCTGTCATGTTGTAAAGCGGTGCGGTAAGGAGCTGATGACTCTGGCCTAGAGCCGGACTCTGGTGGACGAAATATGTAGCCAAGAAGGCAATCATGGCCATGAGTATAAATAGAAATCCTAACGATGGAGAAAATACATTGCTAAGGGAGTAATCATGGCCAGGGGTGTTGAAGTCTGCAAGATGACAGGTAGAAAAACTAAGTGAGGACTTGCGGAAGCCCCTGTTGATAAACATATAGCAGACAGACACGAGCTGATTAAGAAGATGCAAAGGGATGGCTGGGATGCTTCTCAAACTTAGAACAACACAAAGTGAGTAGATGGGGAAAACAGAGACAAAACAAAAAAGCCAGGAGTATTATTAGTACATCAATTAGCTGGACTAACTGAACAAGTAGTCGCTTCCACTAAAAAGTAGAACGAAGATAAGGATAAGATTAAAAAGTTAGAATCCAAAATAAGGGAATTGGAGAAGAGGAATCAAGTTTTAAAGGACAATCAATGGGGAGGGGAAACTGTAACTCTGCCCCCTTATGAGTCCACACAACAGGGACCAACCACCTCTCCAGAGGAAGGAGAAGCACTAGAACACAAGCTGGCACCAATAACCTGAGGGGGATGGACACACAGCCAACAGAAAATTACAAACCATCAACCTGGGTGAAAGACAACAGATAATGGCCTCCCTCGGTAAACTACAACCTAGAAGTGCAAATATGAAGTTTTGGGACGAATTAGATATGGTTTGGGTAGGACACCAACTGCACCTAAGGGATATACACCAATTGGTTAGGGCCATATGTCCAGCGGATAAATGGAGGCAGGTAGCCAGAGGGTCCACCATTCCCCCAGCACAAGACTACAGTGGGGGACATTGGACACATGCAGTAGCCCTAACAGCAGAAATAGATGCCCAACAGGCACCCTTCACCCTGCTTAAAACCGAAGTCCAGAGAGTTTTAGGAAATGCTCCTATTAATTGGAGTAGAATCACAACGACCAACCAGCGAAAGGGAGAAGGAGCTTCTGAATACGGGGAATGGTATACCAGGAATGCTCAGGGCAAAGAAACCCAGCCAATGAACCTTTATTCAAGCTTTCAAGGATGGGCTCTCCAGCACTCAACAAACCATCCTAAAGATGGGCGTGACCATGTCCCAGTATTATGATGAACTGGTGGAATGGGTTAGGCAGGAGAAGAAATCTCAGACAAGGACAAAACAGGAAAGGGTAGCTGCCTCCAGTAGTAGGAACGGACTTAAGCCCAAACTGACCTGCCACAATTGGGGCCAACAAGGGCACTTTGCAAAGGAATACTGGGTTCCAAGAAAAGGAAATAAATTTGAAAACAGTGGGAGACATTGTAATCATTGTAATAAAAATGGTCACACAGAAGCAGTGTGCTGGGACAAACATGGGAGACCCCGCCCCAATCCACGTCCATAGCAGAATTGGAGGAACTAAGGAACCTCAGAGATCAGCAAGACTGACAGCCTGCAGTCCCCATTCATAAGGTAAGAAGGAAGGAAGGATCTATGTGTCTGCATTAGTAGGGGGTAGGCGATGTGAGATGCTGGTGGACACAGGAACATCAATATCTGTCACCGATCTTCCCTTACATACTACAAGTAGGATGATTTATTTAACAGGAATGGGGGGAACAAAACAACCGCCTACCTGAGCGAGGCCATTTATTTAGCAGAAATAAATAATTTGCATATATCAATGAGATTCTATGTATGTAAAAATAACAAGGGTACAATAATGGGAAATGATTTAATGAAGGAGTATGAGATATTGATTGACTGTGGGAAGGGAGAATTAATCTGGCCAAAACGGAATAGGAAAACTCACAAGTCACTTCGAGACTATCAAGATGGCCACAGCTACCACCAGAGATTGGCAACTAGAAACGGAGAGGTTTGGAGCCATCTATCCCCGAAGCATGGGCAGAAATGAAATTAGACACTGGCCTAACCAAAACTGACCCAATAAAGGTGCCCGGACCAGAGCACAAGCCCCACCAACAGTATCCAATAAAACCGGAAGTAAAGGCAACTATAGTAGAAATAGTTAAAGAGTTAGCAGAGAAAGGAATCTTAAGGGAAACCACTAACTCCTCAACCTGGCCAGTGAGCAAACCCGATGGAAGTTACAGGAACACGATAGAGTACACCAGCCTCAGTAAAGTCACATCCAAATTGCATCCCATTGTAGCAAGCCCCTAGACAATCCTGAGTGGATTGACTCCAGAGCATAAAATCTTTACCGTATTGGACATAGCCAATGAATTCTGGTCCCGACCCTTGGATCCCGAATCCCAAAACAAATTTGCATTTACAGTGGGAGACAAATAGTACACTTGGACTCGCCTACCGCAGGCGTTCCACAATAGCCACGCTATCTTCCATCGAGTAATGAGTGACATTCTGAACGGGGTAGAACTACCGGAGGATAGCACGATTCAGCAGTACATGGATGATATATTATTAGCTTCAGTACCTAAGTCTAACTATCAGGGAGCACTAGACCTGGTACTGAATAAACTGAAAACCGCAGGGTTAAAGATGAGCCTTAAAAAGGCACAAATCAAGAAAACACAAGTCCTGTATCCAGGACACTTAATATCACGAGGGCTTAAAGAAATGCCAACAGACTGAAAGAAAGTGGTACAACAAATGCCGCAGCCAGTCACCATACAAGGAGTCAAGATGATGCTGGGACTGTTTAATTATAGCTGAAGTTTTATCCCAGAGCCTATACAGAGACTAGTTAAAGGGGGAAAACGAGCTTTAAACTCCATAGAATGGGGACTTGAGCAAGAAGAGACCTATAATAAGTTAAAGGCAGAACTTATATCAGTCCCTAGACTGGGACTACCAGATTCCAATAAAGACGTCCACATACACTGTAATAATGAAGGGGGGTTCTACCCTGCAGCAGAGTAACATCATGGCAATAAACAGAGACCCATAGATTACTATTCAACAGCAGAAGGGCCAGTAGTAACCGACTGCCAAGATGCATAGCCACCTTAGATTGCGCTGCCTGGGCCGTAGAAGACAGAGGGTGGTGGTTGATGGAAATTATTCATTGTGGAGTTTGGTTACAAGTGGTGTACCTCAGGGATCTGTTTTGGGGCTCCTGCTGTTTGTAATTTTTATAAATGATCTGGATGAGGGTATTGAGGGATGGATTAGTAAATTTGTGGATGACACCAAAGACGGAGGAGTGGTAGATAGTGAAGAGGGGTGTTATAGTTGGCAGAGAGACTTGGACAAGTTGCAGAGCTGGCCCGAGAGGTGGCAAATGGAGTTTAATGTGGAAAAGTGTGAGGTAATTCACTTTGGCAGGAATAACAAATGTGTAGAGTATAGGGCTAATGGTAGGACTCTTAATAGTGTTGATGAACAGAGGGATCTTGGTTTATATGTGCATAGATCCCTGAAAGTTGGCAGTCAAGTCGATAAGGTTGTTAAGAAGGCATACGGAGTCTTAGCTTTTATTGGTAGGGGGATTGAATTTCGGAGCCGCAACGTCATGTTTCAACTGTACAAAACTCTAGTGCGGCCGCACTTGGAGTATTGTGTGCAGTTCTGGTCCCCGCATTATAAGAAAGATGTGGAGGCATTGGAGATGGTACAGAGGAGGTTTACCAGGATGTTGCCTGGTATGGAGGGCAGGTCTTATGAAGAGAGGCTGAGGGATTTGAGGTTGTTTTCGTTAGAAAGAAGGAGGCTAAGAGGAGACCTTATTGAAACATATAAGATGATTCAAGGTTTAGATAGGGTGGACAGTAATAGCCTTTTTCCTAGGATGGAGAAAGCTAGCACGAGGGGACATAGCTTTAAATTAAGGGGTGGTAGTTATAGGACGGATGTCAGAGGTAGGTTCTTTACCCAGAGGGTGTTAAGGGTATGGAATGCCCTGCCTGCTGCAGTTGTAGATGCGCCAAGTTTGGTGGTGTTTAAGAGGTTAGTAGATAAGTTTGTGGACGAAAAGGGAATGGTTTAGGTTAGAGGGTCATTGCTTTTTCTTAATTGGTCGGCGCAACATCGAAGGCCGAAGGGCCTGTTCTGCGCTGTAATGTTCTATGTTCTAAAGGTTAGCAAACCAATAGTAATGACACAAAATATAATCCGCCACACCAAACACATCTTGGTGGAAATGTTAAATACAGGAAAGTTAAGGTTCGTCTTGAACGTGAAAACGGCCAAATGGGAAGTTGTCCTCCTATCTCCCAGCAAATCAGATAGAATAGTAAGGGGTACAGGAGATAACCCAGCAGAAGGAATTCTGGATATAGGAGAACCACATAACTGCGGCGACATAGATATGGATGTAGAAGGAGGTATGGTAAAGGATGTACCTTTAGCAACAGCTGAGGAGATCCTTTTTTTCAGATGATTCATATAAATACATAGAAGGATCACCCCAGACAGAATAGGCGGTAGTAAATGAAAAATTGGAAAGAGCAAAATCAGGAAGAATTGACAGAGATCTATCCATGCAGGTGGTGGAACTGCTGGCACTCACAAAGGTACTAGAATTGTCTGAAGGAAAAACGGTAAACATATATACCGATAGTAGGTACGCATTCAGGATAATACATGATTATATAATGGCATGGGGTAGAAGGGGGTTGTAATCATGAGAGGAACTCCTATTAAACACCAAAGAATCGAGGCATTACTAAAGCCAGCAAAAAATCCCGAGAAGCTGCAGTAATAAAAATTAAAGTGCATCAAAAGGAACCAGAAAGGGATAACCCAGATTGTTTAAATTACAAAGGGAACCAAGCTGCAGGTAGAGCAGCGCAATTAGTGATAGAGCAGGAGGCAGTTGGCCAGCTGCCAATAGCAGTAACAAGCCAGACAGAAGATAAAATAGACATTTAGGGCTTACACGAGGATACCTGGAAAGAGGAAAAGGGGAACTGGGAAGCACAGGGAGTGAACAGAGGGACGGATAACATTTGGAGACAGAATGACAAGGTAATGGCACTGGACTACATACAAAACATCCTCTTGGAACTACACCATGGACTCTCACATGCGGGAAGAGAGGTCATGGCAAATAATCTAGGAAAAGAATGGGTGGAAGGGACTGGGAAGGGACATAGCCCGACACTGTCACCGATGCATGGCATGCTCCCAATACAAGCCCAGTCAACCCATAAAAATTAAGATGGGACACCAGCCCTGACCTGAGGGGTCCTGGGAACATCTGCAAATAGATTTCACAGGGCCACTGCCACAATCCCACAGCAAAACTTACTGTCTGATTATTATAGACAAGTTCACCAGGTAGGTAGAAATGTTCCCTACTATTAATTGTACTGCTATCACATGGCTAGAATATTGGCAGAGAAGGTAATATCTAGATGGGGAATAACCATACAAATTGATTCGGACCAAAGAGCGACGCATTTCACCAGAAAGGTGGTAAAACAGTGTGCCAACTGATGGGAATAAAACAAAAATTCCACATCACCTATCACCTGCAGAGTTCTGGAATGGTGGAACGCGTGAACAAAATCTTTAAGAATGCCCTGGCCAAGGCCATGCAAACAGCAGAAAAAACGTGGACAGAAGTATTACCCTCTATATTAATGAGATTAAGAGCCACCACAAACCGGACAACTGGATTAACCCCTTATGAACTAGTGACTGGAAGGGTGATGCAATTGCCAGAAAGCATCATAACAGGTGGGACCAATGTAGGTCCAGTAAAAGACAAAATTAAAAAGGTATGTTATGGAACTAAGCACCCAACTGAAAGGCATGCATAAATTAATAAAGGATAATTAGGAAGAAAGAGACTCAGAGAGAGAGTTTGAAATGCTCCCTGACATCCCAACAGCAGTAAGTCGCATCATTGTAAAATCATTACCTGAAAAACCAGGATTTGTACCAAATGGAATGGGCCATATGAGGTCATAATTAGTGGAGATTCTTGTGCCTGTCTAGACATAAGGGGAAAAGGTGTATGGAAACATTGTACCTAGAAATGATTAGTGATATTAAAGTGACCAGAGTGCTTTCCCCAAAACAGATGACGACTATAAGCAAGATTAACTGACATGTTCGGGTTGGTAATACAGCCTTTGGGAAATTGTTAACAGAGTAATAAGACTGATACTTGCCTGTTGCTAACTTATATAAGATCGCATTTTTACTCTATGTTGTTGCAATTACAAGATTGACAGGGATAAAGGATAACTTATTCTACAAGGCTCATTAACATTTATACTGTAATTGAGCCGTGTGATCCGTTAGCCCAATCTGTAGAGGCTTTATTTGTGGCCAACCCTGGGTGCACCGCCACAATTTACATACGATAGATACCTTGGATACACCCTGTAAAGGACAGACAAATATAAAAGGGGCACACAGGGAAGATGTGTGGAACTGATAAACCCCACGGCTGCTGCTGTAGGGGCTCCAGGAGGTGGGGAGAAGAGTATGCTCGGACAATGCAAGCTATCTACTTTGCATTTCGGGGCAGGAATGGGGATGTAAAGATGCCTTGGTCACCAAGAATGTTTCCTGCGTACAAACACAGTGTGTCTATCAGCACTGTCGGGTAAACAGAGGCCAGTTTACTTGTACCTGTAACAAGCAAAGATGCCTGAAAGTAGCCATGGGGAGACAACTTATTTATGGTGAGTGTAATGGGACTCATGTCAGTTCAGCCGAATGGAGATACCCATTTGACACTTACCAATTATAGCATCAGGCAGAAAGACAAGTGAACTGCGCAACTGGCAGTATATGCAAACCAGTAAACTGGATATTAAATGTTACCGGGTCAAGAAGGGACTTGTGTTCCTCCTTAACAGCACCTTGACAACAGCAACACCAACCCTCCTAATCCTTTTTGCAGTAGGTACAATAGGACCACTCATCATTCTACGTCCTCAAAAGGGGCACATCCAAAGAAAGATAGCGACCTGGGCCATCAGCAAGGAATTCTGTGCCAATTGGGAAGTTCCGATCACACTGGAATCGTCTCTCAGCTACGGGTTTCTCGGGGAGGGGGGCGGTGGTGGTGGTGGTGGTGCTGTGTCGTTGGGGGGAGCCAGCAGGAGTAATTAGTGCCAAAAATAGAAACCATATTATTTGTGGATTAACCATCCTGGGGAAGAGTACATCAAAAGCACTGGAGACCATCAACCAAGAATTGGCTGAATTAAGATTATACCCGCTATGCTATAGACTATCAGTGAACCCAACAGGGGGCAAGTATGCACAATAATACGAGACAGATGTGTAACACATATTACAGATGAATCCTACAATATCACCCAAGTCATTAATAATGTAAAGCAGTTTGATGATTGAATAGTGCTCCAATGATTATTGGGGGGGGGGGGGATGGTACTATTTAATGCATGGACTGATTATTCTCATTACAGTAATAATTGTCTGGTGCCTGACTGTCAGGTGTCTTAATGTACATTGTAAAGTCACGATGACTCGGATTGTGCCAGGGGCCAGTGTGGTCACCAAAGAAGAACACCTAATGGGAGCTCCCAAAGACACCGAAGATGACGACGATGGAGGAAAGGATGAGAAGGTGGATGTCTACCTGTGAATGCGCGACCTTTGGTTACGGGTCAGGCATATCAATTGCCGGAGCCAAAACAATGAATTTCGGAACGAGATCACTGAGGGGGGGCATAAATGTAACTACTCTATGTATAACGACATGCTACCAGCTAATGTTCGTACTTCTTCATTATTTGAAAATAAGATGCTCAACTGGCATTATAAAGTTGAGAAGGTGACTGTGCGCACTGCAGAGAACCCAGCGCTTCTCCTAAAGCTTTGTCCAATAAAACTGCATGTTGAATCTTAGATCTCCAAATGGTGATTTTCCCACAACAGGGCCTAAGGGAAAAATGGACTAAGGCTAAAGACAATTAATTGAAGTATCTTTATGTAGAAACTATCAGTGATCATTCAAAATATTACGCATCTATATTTGATCATCCAACTTCATATTTGAGTAAAATTATTAAGCTGGAAGTTGAATATCTGTACTATAACATGTACACTTTGTATAATATTTAGGCATTAAAGGAGTTAAAATATTAAACCTGGATGTTGGTTGGATACATGGAACGTTGGTTAGTCTGGAAGGGAGGACTCAAAGAAAGTTTGGAGATCTCTGATATAAACATGCACAAGTTCAGATGCTGCATGAAAGGTGTTTGAAGATACCTCCAATTTTATTTCAGTTCCACTACACTCATTTTTATCAACTCAAATTATTAATGTGCTAGGTAATTAGACAGAAAAATGAAAAGTACTCACCAATTGTAGAAATGTTCAACTTTCATTTCTTTTATTAAGTACAGCATCTGTAAAATTGGATGGCTGCTACCCTCTTGTGGTAGCAAATTATAATTTACACTCGAATATCTTACATAGCGCCAGAAAGTTGTTGTTTTAGTTAGTTTTCTAACAACCAAATTCTATTATTAAAAAAAAATTTCCAACTTCATGATCTGGGTTAAAGATTATTTGCTTATAGATAAGGAACAGGATTCCAAACAGCTTCCAAGGAAGCTTTACCTGGTTTAAAATAAAAACATAATTTCTTTACTTGCACTATACCTTGGTTTCTTATGTCTACAATATTGATGTAGCAGGGAATACAAAAACCCTTGCTCTTTGAGAGACTATTAAAACAAAGTAGATTAGTTTAAAATAGAGACCACACTGTGCCTTTTATATATAAAATATATCAAAGGTTCACAATGAGCCTCACTTATATATTTTATAAAGATATTGTCTGTATAAGCTTATATATAATCATTTTTGAACAAGTATTATGGATTTAAACTGTGTTTTTGTATTTTCTTGAGAGTTTTGGCCAACAAGCAACTTACTCCTAGGCATAATGGGAAATAAGTTGAGCGAGACATATCACATTATTTTGGAACACTGAAGCAGAGCGTATACCATGTTATCAGAGGCAGCCCAGGCTGCTACAAGCCACCAAGGTTTTTGAAATGAATAGAAAGATCTAGCCTTGACTCCGAGGAGAGTCAGGGAGGGGAGTAATGTGCCAATGTGTCCTTCTGCAGCTGCCAAGTTCCAGAGGGAGGATTCCCCAACGGACCTGGGAGCTGACCACGAGACTCTGGGTAGTACGGTAGTGCAGTGGTTAGCACTGCTGCCTCACAATGCCAGGCACCCAGGTTCAATTCTAGCCTTGGATCACTATCTGTGTGGAGTTTGCACATTCTCTGTGTCTGCATGAGTTTCCTCCAGGTGCTCTGGTTTCCAATGAGGTAATTGGCCATTCTAAATTGATCCTAGTGCCAGGAGGATTAACAGGGTAAACATGAAGTGTTACCAGAATAGAGCCTGGGTGGGATTGTGGTCGGTGCAGACTCAATGGGCCGAATAGTATCCTTCTGCGCTGTAGAAATTGTATGAAACGTAAAAAAGCAGATATGGGTCAGTGGACACATTCTCTCCCATCCAACTTGGTGATTTAGAAGCTGTACTTCACTTTGCTGGCCAGGAAAAAATGGTGTTTACCCTCAGGATGGTGATTTGGACACCATTATGCTAAAGATATTCAGTGTTGCATCTGTCCTTTAAAATCTTTGAAGTGTCCTGGTCATTTCAATATCCATGCTCTGTTGACACTTGCAAGCCTTTAAAATTATTGCAGCACTACAGTCCACTGTAGGGGTTGACCCTGGTTAATGTCATAAGCTCTTTAAAGCGCTTATAGAAAGGACCTGTCCGCTTTACCGGAGAGATCCCATGCTTTCTCTCAAATGGGCCAGCTGCTCTGAAATCTCTGAAGTGCTTTGATTGACAGCAGAGAGTGAATCTCATTGGTCAGTGGCATCTAGCGTATAACTCCTCTGAAGTGAGTGGCACAATGACACAGTAGTTAGCACTACTGCCTCACAGCACCAAAGACCCAGGTTAAATTCCTGGCTTGGGTCACTGTCTGTGCGAAGTTTATACACTCTCCCAGTTTCCGCTTAGGTTTCCTCCCACAGTACAAAAGACGTGCTAGTTAGGGGCATTGGCCATGGTAAATTCTCCTTCAGTGGGCATGAACACTTGTCAGAGTATGATGGCTACGGGATTTTCGTAGTAATTTCACTGGAGTGTTTATGTAAGCCTACTTGTGACACTAATGAGTAAACATCAATAAACTCAAAACTTGAAGTGCTTTGATTGGCAGGGTGGATCCATGGACAAGAGCTGGATTGATTTTCTTTCCCTTACAGTTGAATTTATCTCAAGTGCTGCCTTTCCTCCTAACTGCAACGTTTATAAACATTCTGCCTTTGACTGGCAGGTTGGATCAATTACCCATTCGCTACAAGGTTTTCTAACCACAACGTTCACAAAACACTTGAGATGCATTCGGCATCAAGGTGATTTACAGGTAGTTCGAGTACAAAACGAAAAATAAATGTTATACATGCAAGATACGAATTTAATAACTTGTCCACAAAACACAGTCTCAACAGGGCTCTGCTGGGAGAGAATTGCCTGAATAGACCATACTACAGTGTGCAATTCACACTTCACAAGAGTTGTGTCCCATAATTTGGAACATTATATTCAGTATTCACTGAAACGAGAAATGTTTTTACCAGGGTTGAACACTTTCTGCTGACTTAAACATCTTTAAAGTCATTTGTACCACTCGATGGGAAAATAAACTTTTAAATCAAACCATGCACGTCTGGCAAAGACTGAGTCCCACACCGAATAATTTTCGAATCACATTTTATGTCAAAACAGACTTTGAAAAGTGAAATGTAGCTATTTATACAAGTATTTTGAGATAATCAGTCACACTTCAAAAGGTTTAAAGACTGTTTATATTTTGAACTTTACAAGCACCCCTGGCAACGTTACTGAACAGCAAATCTCAAGAATTATTAAAACTAGAGGACTAGGCTAGACTCGTGGCTAAACAGCACAGCCATTCTTTGGATTCCAGATGCTCCAGACTAAATATCAGCTGATTAATAACAACAGAAAATAAAACAACTAGCAGAGTCTGGACAGGAGCAATTCACTTTAGAATGTTAAGCCTGCCTAACTGTTAAATTACAAATTATTGTCCAGAACAGAGATGTGTGAACACTGCTAAATCAAATCCACTTACTTGACTTCTTCTCCAGCAAAATCAAACACCTTTGTGATTGTGACTTTTCCAAGTGCTCTGGGCTTCTCAGAGTCTTTGACTACGTCCTGAGGCTCGCTCAACTTCTCTTGATCTACTAATATGTTCTAATCAGGAGGGACAAGAAAAGAAATTTACATGTATTTCTGCTACCCATCTAAATAATACATATTGATGACATCAAAACCATTGAAACAAGTTCTACAAATCATACATTAAAGCATATTTGCTCCCCAAGTCTATGATTATATTTTCATCTTGTGAGGATGCTTTTCCAATTTGTTAATAACAATTGTTTTTGTTTATATAGTAATCTGTAACATGCAATGTTTTTAGTAAAATTGAAGCACATGAGATTACAGGTAATGTCTTGAGATGGATAGAAAGCACATTAGTAGATAGGAATCAAAGAGTTGGCATAAATGAATCTTTTTTTGATTGGCAGTTGTTGGCTAGTGGAGTTCTGCAGGGATCTGTGCTAAGACCCCAATTGTTCACATTATACATTAATGATTTGGAAGACGGAACCAAATGTATTATCTCCAAATTTGCAGAGGATACAAAGTTGAGTGGGAAGAGAACGCACAGATGTTTCAGTGTGATTTGAACAAGCTGAGTGGGGGGGCATCTGTATGGTAGACGTAGTATGATGTGGGTAAATGTGAAGTTATCACTTATTTCTTGAGTGGGCATAAATTGAGAGACGTGGATATTCAATGATATCTTGGAAAGTCTTTATGTATCAGTCGCTGAAGGCAAGTAGATACAGAATATAGTAAAGAAGTCAAATGGTATGTTGGGCACCAGATTTAAGTATAAAGCTAGGGATATTTTGTTGCAATTTGAGGCCACACCTGGAGTATTGCATGCAGTTTTGGTGTCCTTATCAGAGGAAGAATGTCCTTACTATAGAGGAAGGACACAAAGGTATACCAGGATGATTCCTGGAATGGCAAGTCTGTCATATGAGGGGAGACTAAGTTAGTTAGGATCATATTCATTGGAGTTTAGAACAGTGAGAGAGGATCACATAGAAACTTAAAAAATTCTAACAGGGTTAGACAGGCAGATTCAGAATGTTCCCAATGAGGGGGAGTCCAGAACTACAGATCACAGCTAGAAGATAAGGTGTAAACCTTTTGAACTGAGGTGAGAAGAAATTTCTTCTCAGAGGATGATGAAGTATGGAATTCACTATCACGGAATTTGTTGAGGCTAAAACATTGTCTGTTTTCAAGAAGAAATTAAGTATAGCGAATTTGCAGGGAGGGTGGGGGGGTAGAAAATCAGGATATTGAATATGATGATCAGCCATGATCAAAATGAATGGTGGAGCAGACTCAATGGGCCAAATGGCCTACTCCTGCTTCTAGTTTCTATGTTTGGGTTAATTCAGCTCCCTTGTATTATCAGACATTGTGATTCACCAATCACTTACTGGTTGTAGTTATAACTTGAACAAATATCATTTTAATATTCAGTCTTAACCACTACGATTACTAATACAAATATTTCCACTTTAATGGCATACGATAAGTTGGTTCCACAATAAACTTTAAAAAGTGGGAAGATTTGGGACCTACTTCATGTAAATTTTAAGACAAATCAAGACAAATTTTACTAAACTTGAAAAGTTCATAATGACAGCTCCCCTCCATTTTGTCTCTAGCCAGGATAGCAATAAGATTTTGCAAGCCTAGGCAAATCATGGAGGGTTTACAGATAGTGTGACATAAACCCAAGATCCTGGTTGAGGCTGTCCTCGCATGTGTGGAACTTAGCTATCAGTTTCTATTCGACAATTCTGCGTTGTCGTGTGCCTTAAAGGCAGCCTTGAAGAATGCTTATCCGAAGATCAGAGGCTGAATGCCCGTGACTGCTGAAGTGCTTCCCAACAGGAAGAGAACACTCTTGGCTTGGTGACTGTCAAGCAGTATCCATTCATCCATTGTCATAGCATAGCGTTGCCAATGTACCACACCTCAGGACATCCTTTCCTGCAATGTATTAGATAGACAATGTTGGCGAGTGGCAAGACTATGTGTCATGTACCTGCTGGATGGTGTTCTCATGTGAGATGATGGCATCCATGTCCATGATCTAGTACGTCTTGCAGAGGTTGCTGTGGTAGGGTTGTGTGGTGTCGTGGTCACTGTTCTCCTGAAGGCTGGGTAGCTTGCTGCAAACAATGGTCTGTTTGAGGTTGTGCGATTGTTTGAAGGCTAATAGTGGGGTTGTAGGGATGACCTTGGCAGATTTTAGTCTTCATCAATGACGTGTTGAAGACTCCAAAGCTGTCGTAGCTTCTCCACTCTGGGAAAGTACTGGATGATGAAGGGTACTCTGTCCACCATGTCATCCTGAGTTTGTCTTGAACTCCTGAAGCGGTCAATGCGGTTTTTCACTGTGGTGCATCGGAACAGAAAGATACACAGGCAGCAACTGAAGAGAAAAGGGTTGAATTGGGCCCCTCCGGAAGGCCACTGCCTTGACTTGACACGTCTGCCCAAGCCGTCAGGAGGCGCATCAATGCCAGATTCATCAGCCACACTCACAAGATAGCCCCAAATGTCACCAAGCACAATACAACACCATTCCGTGTGCTCAAGACCAACCGCAACATTGTCATCAAACCAGCAAAGGAGGGGCCACTGTCATACTGAACAGAATGGATTACTGTAAAGAAGTGTACCAACAACTGAACAACAAGGAACACTACAGACAACGAGACGCTCATCTGACCTGGCATGCCATGTATCTACACCATAGAGATCGTCACAACTGAACTGGACTAGATTACGAAGGAGCAGTAAGCGCTCCAAAACCTAGTGGATTCTGCTACCAAATAAACCTGTTGACTTTAACCTGATGTTGTGAGACTTCTTACTAGATTGTGTAGCCAGAATACCTGATGCTCAATTACCAAAGCAACGTTCTATGGACAGCTTGAGTCTGGGAAATGCTGTCATCGCAGACGAAGGAAACACTAAAAGGACATTCTGAGAGCTTCACTTAGGAATTTTGAAATCAACTTCAAATCCTGGAAGAATCCCACCCATGATTGATGCAATTAGTATAACCAAATATAAAATTGCAGCCTTCTTCACAAAGACAAGAAATCCAAAGCCAATAAATTGCTTGGAGTTAAATTTTCTGTGATGTCCTCTCCAAATATGGCAGAAATGTTTGGGCACTGATCTGCTTTAGTAGTCACCTATTTCGTTCCAAGAAGCCAACCAAATAATGAACCTTCACCTCAAAGCACGAACAAGGCGATATAAAAGTTACATTCATTACATAGAATAATAGTTTATCATTTAGAATGCAAGTACACAGGTTACAAAAAAAAATTAACCACCAATTAGTTTGATTAAGTATGACAGGAATTTCAAATTCAAGCTAAAATCTCTGAAGCAAAACAAGAGACAAACAAAGACATTCTGGCACAGGATTCGTGCCAAGATAAATTCTTGGATAAGGTTTTATAAGAGTTTGGGCAGAGGTTAGCACTGCTGTCTTACAGCACTAGCAACCTAGGTTCGTTTCTGGCCTTAGGTGATTGCCTGTATGAAGTTTGCATATTCTCCTCATGTTTGCGTAGGTTTTCTCCCACAGTCCAAAACATGTGTAGGTTAGGTGGATTGGACATGATAAATGCGCAGGGGTGACTGGGATAGGATTGATGGGTGGACCTGTAATAACAAGGATGAAGTGCTTTGAAAGATTTGTCATGCACAAATCAAATCCAGAAGCTGGAATATCTGGATCCACTACAGTTTGCCTCCTGCAGCAACAGGTTCTAAGCAGATGCCATCTCCCTGGCCCTGCACTCAACTCTGGAAAGCCTAGATAACAAGGACACCTATGTCAGACTTCAATTTAGTGACGACAGCTCAGTCTTCAACACTATTATTCCCACAAACTCATCTCCAAACTCCGTGACCTGGGCCTCAGCACCTTCCTCTGCAACTGGATCCTGAACTTCCTAACTCAGACCACAATCAGTAAGGTTGTCAACAACACCTCCTCCATGATTATCCTCAACACTAGTGCCCCACAAGGCGTTGTTCTCAGACCCTCTACGATATTCCTTATACACTTATGATTAAGTGGACAAATTCCCCTCCAATTCGATTTTTAAGTCTGCTTTTGACACTGTCGTAGTGGGTCGGGTCTCAAAAAATGACAACACAGAGTACAGGAATGAGATGGAGAATCTGGTGAATTACTGTGGCAACAATAATTTCTCCCTCAGTGTCAACAAAATGAAGAAGATTGTCTTCGACATCAGGAAGTGTAAATGAGAACATGCTTTAGTATGCAATAGTAGCAGGGATTATTATTTAAAAGGCGAAAAGCTGCAGCACACTACGGTACAGAGGGACCTTGGGGTCTTTGTGCACGAATTGCAAAAATCCAGTCTGCAGATGCAGCAGGTGATCAAAAAGGCGAATGGAATGTTGGCCTTTACAGCAAGGGGGAATAGAAAAGGGAAGTTTTGCTGTAACCGTACAGAGTACTGGTGAGGCCGCAGCTGGAGTATTGTATGCAGTTTTGGTCGCCGCATTTGCGGAAGGATATATTGGCCTTGGAGGGAGTGCAGAGAAGGTTCACCAAGCTGATACTGGAGATGAAGGGGTTAGCCTATGAAAAGAGATTGAATAGACCAGATCTGTACTCGCTGGAGTTTAGAAGGCTGAGGGGGGATCTTATAGAGACATATAAAATAATGAAGGGCATATACAGGGTAGAGGTAGAGAGATTCTTCCCACTTAAAAAGGATAACAGGACTGGAGGGCACAGCCTCAAAATAGGAGAGGTGGGGGGAGGGGTGGTGCAGTTTAGATTGGTGTTGAGGAGGAACTTCTTCACTCAAAAGGTGGTGAATCTCTGGAATTCTCTGCCCGTTGAAGTGATGGAGGCTACCTCGCTGAATATATTTAAGTCACGGATAGATAGGTTTCTGATAGACAAGGGAATTAAAGATTATGGGGAGAAAGTGTGAAAGTGGAACTGATCCACTTCAGATCAGCCATGATCTTATTGAATGGTGGGGCAGGCTCAAAGGGTTAGATGGCCTACTCCTGCTCTTATTTCTTATGTTCTTATGCTCCTATCTACATCAACAGGTAGCCATGATGTGGAGATGCTGACGTTGGACTGGGGTAAACACAGTAAGAAGTCTCACAACACCAGGTTAAAGTCCAACAGATTTATTTGGTAGCACAAGCCACTAGATTTCAACACAGTTCCTTCATCAGGTAAGAGGGAGTTCTGTTCACAAACAGGGCGTATAAAAGGCACAAACTCAATTTACAAAATAACGATTGGAATGCATACCACAAAAGGTACAGACAACGTGAGTGGGGAGAGGGTTAAGCCAAGGTTAAAGAGATGTGTATTCTCTCCAACCAGAACAATTAGTGAGATTTTGCAAGTCATGGGGGTTACAGATAATGTGATACGAATCCAAGATGCCGGTTGAAGGCGTCCTTACATGTGTGGAACTTGGTTATCAGTTCCTGCTCAGCAATTCTGCATTGTCATGTGTCATGAAGGCCACCTTGGAGAATGCTTACCTGAAGATCAGAGGCTGAATGTCCATGACACTGAAGTGCTGCCCAACAGGAAAAGAACACTCTTGCCTGGTGATTGTCAAGCAGTGTTCATTCATCCATTGTCGTACCGTTTGCATGGTCTCCCTAATGTACCATGCCTCGGGACATCCTTTCCCGCACTGCACCAGATAGACAATGTTGGCCGAATTACAAGTGTACATAACATAAACCTGGTGGATGATGTTCTCACGTGAGACAATGGCATCTGTGTCGATGATCCAGCACGTCTTGCAGAGGTTGCTGTGGCAGGATTGTGTGATGTCTCCCGAAGGCTGGGTAGTTTGCTGCGGACAATGGTCTGTTTGAGGTTGCCGGTTGTTTGAAAGCAAGAAATGGGGGCGCGGGGATGGCCTTGATGTGATGTTTATTTTCATCAATGACATGTTGAAGGCTCCAGAGATGTTGTAGCTTCTCCGCTTTGGGGAAGTACTGGACGACCAAGGGTACTCTGTTCACCGTGTCCTGTATTTGTCTTCTGAGGCGGTCAGTCTTGTTTTTCGCTGTGGCACGTCAGAACAGTCAATGAGTCGAGCACCATATCCTGTTCTTTTGAGGGCATCTTTCAGTGTCTCGAGGTGCCTGTTGCAATACGCCTTGTCTGAACAGATCCTGTGTACATGGAGGGCTTTCCATAGGGGATGGCTTCTTTAATGTGTTTAGGGTGGAAGCTGGAGAAGTGAAGCATCATGAGGTTATCTGTTGGCTTGTGGTATAGTGAAGCGCTGAGGTGACCGTCCTTGATGGAGATGCGCGTGTCCAAGAATGCAACAGATTCCGGTGAATAGTCCAAAGTAAGGCTGATGGTGGGATGGAATTTGATGATGTCATATAGAGTTGTTTCAGCGATTGTTCACCATGAGTCCAAAGAAAGAAAATGTCATAAAATGTATCTAGTGCGTAACATTGGTTGAAAGTCCTATGCAGTGAAGAGATCTTGTTCGAACCTGTGCATGAAGATGTTGGCATATTTGGTCTCAATAGCTGTTTCATGTGTCTGGATGAAGAACTGTTTGTTGAAGGTGAAGACAGTGTGTTCCAGAATAAAGTGAATGAGTTGTAAAGTTGCATCTGGAGATTGGCAGTTGTTGACGTTGAGTACCGAGACAGCTGTAGCAATGCTGTTGTCGGGGATGCTGGTGTAGAGTGCCGAGAGATGAGTGAACAGGACTTGATATGAGTTTGGATGTCAGTGAAGAATGTTGCTACTGCAATCCTGATGTTTAAACAATTGTACCCCTCTGCTCTTTCAGGTACTAGTTCCTATTTTGTGGCTCTCTAGAACTGAGCTTCGTAATTTGGTGAAAGTCTTCAATTTCCATGGGGCGGTGATGTGTTTGAAGCTAGAGTTAGGCAGAAATGTTTTGATACTTGCAGCAGCTTTGAGTGAATGAATTTACTGAATAAAGAGCTGTTGTTGTATTTCAGAACAAAGTCACACACACATTCAAAGCATAATCTGCAATCTGTCAAACTGCCAGCATGTTTAAAATGGTGTCTCTGCTGCTGCAGGTTTTATAAGGGAGGATCCATTTGTTCTAACATTATTACACAAGTGATTGAGGCAGATTTTGAAAGCTGTAGTAAATTGTTATGGTAATTTAAAGTGAAGAGTGTTTGTCTGAATTGCTGTGCAATTTTAAATAATGGAAACCTTGAAACTTGGTGGTGGCTCTCAATCATTCTTTTGTTTTTTTCCCATTGTATTTGCCTTGTTCAAATCTGTTAATAAGAGACAGTCTACAGTCTGTTATTTTGTTCAGAATGTCTACTTCAACAATTATGCATGTAGAAATTAATGGGCTTGGTTTATTTTGGTAATAACATTGGATTCAAACCGACTTATGGCTGTCAACTGAATAGCATAAGAAGGAAAAGATATTATGACCTGTCTAGCCTGCTGCACCATTCAATCTGATCATGGTTAATCTTGGACTTAAACTCCACCTATCTAGTGCTCCCTTGATTCCCCAAGAGATCAAAAATCTGTCTTATCTCAGCCCTAAAAACATTCAATGATGAAGCATCCACCTCTTTGAGATAAAAAATTACAAAAATTAACAACTCTTTGGGTGAAGAGATTTCTTCTTTTCTGAATCCAAAAAGACCTTTCTCCTTATCCTGTGAATGTCCCCACCTCCTCTGTGTTTTAGATTCCCCAACTAAAGAAAACGCCTCAGTGTCCCACCTGGCAAGCCTTTTCAAAATATTGTGTTTCAACGAGATCAGCTCTCATTCAACTGAGCTCTACAAAATTTGGATGCCTGAATCAGTCATGCAGCCGTTGAGACTACTCCACCATTTAACCAGGTCATGGCTGATCATCTAGCTCAATGCCATCTTCCCTCCTTATCCCCATATCCCTTGAAGTCATTGGTACCTAGAAATCTATAGAAGTTTGCTTTGAATATACTCAAAGAAAGCCTCCATAGCCCTCTGCGGCAGATAATTCCAAAGATTCACTCCTCATCTCTGTCCTGCATACCTTTTTACTTTGATACTGTGTTCCCTGGTTCTAGACACTCACCCAGTTTGTACATTTCAATGCAATATTCTGTTCCATTTCATACAATATGTTCATGAATGAATTCCAACATGCCTTCTTCCTCTCTGCTGCTGTCATGAAGGTGGTGACTATCTGCTGGGGTTGGTCTCTCACAATCCAAAGAAAAAAGTCCCTTTTTCCTGTTGAAGTTCTTTACTACCAATGGTCAACTTTTGTTGCAGGGAAATGTGCCTACTTTGCTATGAAATTTACAAGTGAAGTTATAATATCCACATGTCATATCTGCCTGATAGGTGAAGAGTGTCTTGGTTTAACATCCCATTCAAACATGGTGCTCCCAATAACCCAACACTCCTTTGGGAAGGCCCCAAAATACCCTGGGTTATGTTCCCAAGTTCCAAGTTGTTACTTGAATAACTGACCTTCTGATTCGGAAGTTATTGATAGTGCTCCTAGCTGAACTGAACCTTAACAATGGACATCATACTTGCAGGAAATATTGCCGTTGAATCTGATCATCTTTTACAACATCCATTCAGAAAAGCTACTGGGTAACCATAAAGTTCACCCATCAGTCATGTATTTATTGAGATCAAGATTGTCGCCAGTTTAAAGTGCACATCTATGTGTTCAAGTTTCTCTTTGGCCATTCCCCTCGCCATTCCTACAATCTTCTCCAGCCTTAGAAAACTGAAAGAACTTTGGACTCATCCAAGTCTTCATTCACTTCCTTTCCATGACCATTGGAGTCATATTTAACTGGCTCGGCCCAGAACCCTTTTGCTTCTTTTGTCCTTTCTTTTGAACCCTTGTAAAAAAAAACTAATTCTTAGATCAAGAATTTAATCATCTATCCTTGTGTTTTTTAAAATCATTCCTGGGATGTTGGATATTACCCATCCTGAATTGTCTTTGATAAGATGGTGGCAAGCTGCCCTCTTGAACCACTGCAGTTCATGTGGTGTAAGTAAGCCACAGTGTTGTTAGGGAGGAAGTTCTAGGATTTCGACACAGCAATAGTAAAGGAATACTGATATATTTTCAAGTTAGGATGGTGAATAGCTTGGAGGGAATCTTCCATGTGATAGTGTCCCCATATATCTGTGCCCTTGTCCTTCTAGATGGCAAAGGTCATGGAAGATACTGAGGAACCTTGGAGAGGTCCTACAGTGCATCTTTAGATGGTACATACTACTGCCATCTGTAATGGCAATGGAGGAATTGAACATTTGTGGATGGGGTACAAATCAAAACAAGCTGGTATTAAGCTTCTTCAGTGTTGTTAAAGCTGCAGTCATCTAGATAATTGGTAGGTATTTTATCAAGTTCCTAGCATCCTACTGTCCAAGGAGGCCATTTAGCCCATCAAACTTACATCAACTGTCTGACAGAGATCTTTCCCTGACACTGAGATCACAGCAAAAAGTTGGTGACTCCTCACTAAATATTTTTGGAGCAGTGATGTTCTGCTTGGTACAGGTGCATGTGCATGTGCATGTGCGTGCGTGTAATGCACGTCTCGATCCAGGGGAAAAGGAACTTTGGAAAGAGGTTGAAACTGTGGAGATAGATCTTTGCTAGAGATATCTGAGTGAAAGTGTCATCTGGGAAAAAATTCTACCAAGAGTTCTTCCAGTGTGGTAAACGCCCTTGCAAGAAAGACAGCTTTTTAAATAAGATTGGTTGGCAAACCAGTGACAAGAAACAATGAGAAATCTATAGAAATTTGGTTTTGGAGTGTGGTTTGTTCAAGTAATCGTAAACTAAGAATATTACACAAGGTGATTTGGTTATCATCTTTATAAATTTGCATCCTCATACACTTATAAATGTATGATTGGTGACAAGTGCAATATAGTAAATCCTTTGCTGATTAGCTATTTTATTCTTTTGTTAAAAGTTTATCAGCAGATTCCTATGACTCTCTTTAGTAACCATCACTTATGTTTCTAAACAAAAAAAAAAGGTTTGTCAAGCCAGAGTCCACTCTGGGACTTGACTTGCACGGTAATAACATCAACTGGGATCATACCAAGTAAAAGTTTATTATTAGTCACAAGTAAGGCTTACATGATAACTGCAATGAAGTTACTGTGAAATTCCCTTAGCCGCCATGCTCTGACGCCTATTCGGGTCAATGCACCTAACCAGCATGTCTTTCCTCGACTGTGCAAGAAAACCAGAGCACCCAAAAGAAACCACGCAGACACAGAAAGAATGTGCAAACTCCATATAGACAGTGGCCCAAGCTGGGAATCAAACCCAGGTCCCTGGCACTGTGAGGCAACACTGCTAACCACTGTGTCACACAAGGACCAGGATTTTGAATCAGCAACATAAAGGAATGGCAATACAGTTCCAAGGAAGGGTGATGTGGGGCTTAGAAGGCAACTTTCAGGTGGTGATATTTCTATGCACTTGCTGCCTTCATCCTTCTGGGTGGTATAAGTTGCCAATTTGGAAGGTGTTGACGAAAAGCCTTGGTCAGTTGCTGCAGTGCATCTTGTAGATGCTAAACACTGCTAGTAATGTGAATTGGTGGTGGTAGAAATGAACATCTAAGGAGGTGGATGGGATACCAACCAAGCAGGCTGCTCTGGCTGAATGGTTTCAAGCTTCTGGAGTGTGATTCCAGCTGCAATCGTCAGGCAAGCAAAGAGCATTCCATCACATTCCTGACCTGAGATTTGTAAATGGCTTTGAGGAGTTAGGAGGCAAGTTATTCAACACAGAATTCCCAGCCTCTGACCTAGTCTTTCAGCTACAGCTTTTATATGGCTGGTCCAGTTCAGCTTCTGATCAATGAAAACTTCCAGAACTTAATGATGAGGGGGGAATTCAACGATGGGCAAGTCATTGAATGTCATGGGGAGATGGTTGGATTCTATGTTACAAACGATTATTGCCTAGTATTTCTGTGGCACTTCAATCCAAGCTTGAAGGCTGCCCAAGTCTTGCTACACACGTACATGGACTGCTTCAGTATCTGCAGAGTAACATATCATGCTGAACTTCAGCGCAATTGTCAATGAACATCCTCACTTTTGATTTTATGATGGAGGGAAGGTCACTGATGAATCAAGTGAAAATGGTTCGACTAAAGACACTACTCTGAGGAATAATTGCAACAATGTCTCTGACTAAAAGGATTGACCTCAAGCAACTGTAATTCTCTTCCTTAGCGCTAGATATGACTCCAACCAGAGATTGTTCTTTCCTAATTTCCATTGATTCCAGTTTTGTGCAAGCTCCTCGAAGCCACGCTCAGTCAGAATTCCTGCACTGCACAGGAAGGCCATTTGGCTCATCAAGACTGCACTGTCAACAATCCTACCCAGGCCCTTTCCCCATATCCCCATGTATTTATCCTGCTAGACCCCTGACACTAAGGAACAATTCAGCATGGTCAATCAACCCAACTCACGCATCTCTTGTGAGGAAACCCATGTAGACACAGAAAACAGTGTCAATATTCTGGGTCCAGAATTGAACCCAGGTCCCTGGCACCGGAACGCAGCAGTGCTAACCATTGTGCTACTGTGCCATTATCAAATGCTGCCTTGATATCACTCTCACCTCTTGAATTCTTTTCTTTTGTTCTTGTTTGGACCAAGACCATTAAGACCAGGAGCTGAGTGGCACTGGTAAAAGCTAAACCAAGTGTCAGTGAGCAGCTTATTGCTAACTAACTAACTATCACCTGAAAGCACTGCTAATGATCAAGAGTAGACTGGTGGTTGGGTTGGATATATCCTGTCTGAAGACAGGGAATTCCTGGGCAATATCTCATAGGTAAATGCCAGTGTTGCAGCTGTTCTGGAGCAGCTTGTCTAGGAGCAAGGCTAGCTCTGGAACACATCTTCAGTACCCCATTGCCAGCATGTTGTTTGGGCTCATAGCCTTTGCAATACCCAATGCCTTCAGCCATTTCTTGATATCACTGAATCAAACTGGCATCCATGATATTGGAGACCTCAGTGGCAGGCTGACTGGATGATCCACTCAACACTTTTGAATGAAGACTGTTGCAAATGTTTCCGCCTGTTCTTTAGAACTAATGTGCTGGGTTCCTCCATCATTGATGATGGGGATATTTCTTCCTCCAGCTATTGTTTTTAATCGAAATTCACAAGTGGATGTGGTAGGGCTACAGAGCTTAGATCTGATAATAATTGTGGGATCACTAACTCTGTCAATTGCTTGCCTTTTCTGCTGTTTGGCATGCAAGCAATCCTGTGTTGTAATTTCACCTAAATTAAAACCTCAATTTAGATATACCTGGTGCTGTTCCCAAAGACCCCTCCTGCATTCTTCATTGAACTAGGGTTGATCCCCTGTCTTCGTGGTAATGTTAAATGGGGATGTGCTGGGCAATAAGGTTATAAACTGTGGCTGAGTACAATTCTGCTGCTGCTGAAGGCTCATAGATGCTCAATTTTGAGCTGTTAGTTCTGTTCAAAATCCAGCCCATTTTACATGGCAGTAATACAAACACAATGGAGGGCATTCTCAATATGAAAATGGGATTTTTTTTCTCCATAAAAACTGTGCGGTGGTCATTTCTACCATTATAGATTGATTTGTGACAGGTAGATTGCAAAGGACACAATAAAGTAGATTTTGCCCTCATGATGGCTTCTTCATCACCTGCCACAGACCTAGTCAAGCAGTTATGCCCTTTAAGACTCAGTTTGGTCAATAACGGTAGTTCCAAGCCACTCTTATTTGAAGTACTCACTTAGAATACATCCTGTGCCATTGCCACCTTCAGTGGTTTTTCCAATTGGCTTTCAACATGGAGTATTGATCTATCAATTGAGAAGGGAAAGCATTTAATAATCAGCAGGAGGTTGCCTTGTCCATGTTTGACTTGAAGTCACGAGACATTACGAGGTCAGAACCATTGTAGAGGACTCCTGATTGTAAACCACTGTGCTACCACCTCAGATGGGTCAGTTCTGTCAATAAGTCAGGACATACACAATGATGGGTCTTTAACTGTAAAAATATTCAAGGCCAAAAATCACTCAATATTTCTCTCATGCCATAAACAAATAGTTTGTAGCACCTGTCATGTTTATTCTCCCAGTTTTATGATCTAGCACTGTGTTTATTATTACCTCTTTTATGAAAGTTGGTGTAGTGACTACAGGTTTCGGCTTTTGCCCAACATCACTCAGGAAGCTGGCCCAGAGATCATCAGCTTTCTTCTTTTCCTTCAAATCTGCATCCAGCGTTGTATCAGCAGAATGGTCACTCTCTCTTTCTCCCACATCATCACACTGCAAACATAGTCCCTCCTGGTTTCTTTTTCTGTCAGGCAAGAACTTGCAAATGTTAGAGTTGGAATTAAAAGTAAAGGATCATAAAGGTAGGCATGCAGGGGCACGGAGATCTTGAGATGCAGGTTAGACTAATAACGGGCGAAACCAATACTTTGTTAAGCAAAGTGGAGTCCAGCAGTCTAGTGGCCGACATCATAATCATACCCAGTTGCAAAAAGTATTTTTCCCCTTCAATCAAGCTGTTGTGCTGAAAACAGAAATATGTCCATGTGAAACCCAACATATTCTAACGAAGAAAGATTTCTTTTGGGAAACCTATCAATCCTGTATTTTAATTATTTGCTGGATTTAGCTCAGTGTTAAAATCGATGGGACGTTGTTTTGAGGATGTCTATTCTCAAGTGAGTTTAGGAAAATAGAATTCAAATATACTGTCTGGGTAATTATCACTGTTGTTAATTGTAAATGTGTCTTTCTTATGTGTTTTAAAGTTTGATAAATGTTTTGTTATTTGAATAATTTACAACAAGACTGTGCTCTTTCCTCATCAGATTTCATTTCTTTTAAGATTGGAAGTGTGACTCATACAGCCTAGATGACTGAATGGTGGTTTCTGTAGAAGGTAAGCTAAATTCAATGAAAACACAAAGCAAAGCTTACATTTTACTTTCCACGCTCAGCTTTGTCATTGTGAACGTACCAGGGTTAAGTACACAGGTTGCATACAAACAGAAGCACAATTCATCAAACAACGGGATGATAGATCAGTAACAAGTGCACAGGAACGGACTTCAGAGGCTTTAGATAACATTGAAAATTGGCAGAGAATTGCATGTAGCAAAAAGAGTCTCACAGTTGAAGCTCAATTTCAAGAAATAGCCAATGAAGTGGTTTAGGAGTACAATCTGGCTTGAAAATAGGATAATGTACAGATAAGTGTAGCTGATGTCTGATTGATCAGATTCCTGAGGTAGGGTATGCAAACTCTAACTCAGTGACACCCTCAATGAAATAACAGACTCGGAGGGATGCCACAAAAGGTTTGAGGGACGTAAGCACTGGAAAATTGGAAGAAAAATTCAGGGAATGACTGAAGATCAGAGAGGTAGATTTGAAATGAACAGAACCAAAATGGAAAAACAAGTTTAAGAATGTAGTTGGAGAGCTCTAGCACATGATATTGCTTCTGGCAAACTGTGTAAGCTGGTATCTAACAGTTCGAAATTTGATTTTCAACTTGAGACCAGCATCTAATCACCACATGAAAGTCTTGCACACAGTACTCTCTAATAATACAAAATCTGTTTACCTAGAGGGGGTTCCTTTTCCTGCTTTCTTCAGAGATTTTCTTTTTTGGGGTTGGTCATCTTCATCCAGATTATCTTCCTTCACGAGTTCACTGACATCATCTTCACTGTAATCTTCATCTGCTGAACAAAAAGAAACATTCTTGCAATTACCCATTTACATCATTAAACCAAAGTAGACACAGGAACAAAGCAATTTTCCACTTGATTTTAAAAATAAGACAACACACTGTAGGCTGGTATGCTTTTTGCATTTTTGCTATAAGCTCTTATTTGATATAATAATGTGGCAGAGATGGAGAGGGTTGAAAGGGTCAAATGGTTTCCTTGTAAGGAAAGTTTATAAAAAGCAGCAACAATACATCGTTGTGCTTCTCATTTCTGATCTTGCTTTGTCCTCATTATGCACATTCCATGAGTAACAGAAATATTTTTACAAAATTCACATTTGATTTGTTATTGTCACATGTATTCACAGTGAAAAGTATTGTTTCTTGCACGCTATACAGATAAAACATACGGTTCACAGAGAAGGGAACGTGTGTAGAATATAGTGTTACAGTCATAGCTAGGGTGTAGAGAAAGATCAACTTAATGCGTGATAGGTCCATTCAAAAGTCTGATGGCAGCGGGGAAGAAGCGTTCTTGAATCCATTGGTATGTGACCTCAGACTTTTGAAAGTGGGAGAGAGAATGTCTGGGGTGCATGGGGTCCTTAATTACGCTGGCTACTTTGCCAAGGCAGCGGAAAGTGTGATCCGAGCGTCATGCATGGATCATGGTTTTTGAGGTCTGTGCAGTTCTCAAATATAAACTCCAAGTTAGAATTGGAAGCTTCAAATAGTTCTGACTCAGTTACTTGGATAGTTACCCAGAAAATATTAGATGTAAAAAAAATGACTAACTCTAGATAATGAGACAACTGAAGCCACTGCCACTCCCCTACCAGCTATTCAATGGTTAGCAAATGAAGACATAACAGAATACTGTAGCTGGTACTCTAAAAAGAGGCATATGGTTTGGCTTCCCCCAATGATCCTGCACTATGATGAAACACTCTCAAAACAAGCATACTCTACATTTCTGTTGAGTCCCTGTTGAAAACTCTGGGCCAGAAATGTGAAACTCCATCTTTGTATATAAAGTAGTAGAATGGCAATCTGACAGTGATTGCCATTGTTCAGAAGATTCAGCCCTCAGAGCTGATCCAACCAGAAAGACAGAAAACGGAGAACCACTGGATATAACATACTTGGATTTTTAAAAAAATCATTCAACAAGGTACTCAGCAAGAGCCATTGCAAAATATTTGGGATAGTGGGATTGGGAGCAACGTATTGATATGGAATGAGAATTGGTCAACAGGCAGAAAACAAAGCATCTGCATAAATGGGTAATTTTTGAATTGGCATGACACCAGAGGTTATATTAAAAGTTGTCTAAAAAATGATTTAGCTGCATGACAGAGTGTAATGCATTCCAATTTGTTAATGATATGAAACTTGTGGGACAGTAGACCATGGGGAGGATGAAAAAAGCTTCAGTGAGTTTTTAGACTGGTTAAACAAAAGGACATTATGTTATTGATAGAATACAACATGCGGAATTCACTTTGATGGATAAAACAAAAAAAGCAGAATATTTAAAACGTACAAAACTGAGAAACATTGGTATTCAGAAGGACCTGGCTGTCCTTGTGTATGAATCATAGAAAATTCATACAGTTGTGCAGCAAGCCATTTGGAAAGCAAATAGTACGCTTGCCTTTATTACAAAGGAATTTGAGCACAACAGTGAAGTCTTACTGCATATAGGGCCTTGCTAAGACAATATCAGGAGTGGTGCCAAGAAAGAATATATTTGCAAAAAGAAGTGCAACAAATGTTTAGTAGACTGATTCCTAAGATTACGGGATTTCCCTCAGAGGAGAGGTTGAGCTGGCTAGGCGGGTATCCCCTAGAATTTAGAAGAACCAGAGATCAGAGGTTGCATCATTGAAATGTTGTCAGGGTAAATGCTGAGAGGATGCTTCTCCTGACTGGGGAGTCTATAGTTCAGGGTTACAGTCTCAGAAGAATTTCTTAGAGCATACAAAACAGATGAGAAGCAATTTCTTTACATCAATTACATAAGATATAGAGCACCAAAATGGGCCATTTGACCCAGTTCATGCTGCACTCAAGCCTCCTTCCAACTTTTCTCTGCTAAATCTATTGCCATAGCCAGGTATTCCCTTCTACCCAGTATGCTTCTCTAGTTTCCCTTAAATGCATCTATACCATTCGCTTCAACCACTGCACGTGGTAACAAGGTCCACATTCTCAGTATTCTTTCGGTAAAGTAGTTCCTTCTGAATTCCCTATTTGATTTCTGCTGACTATAATATTTCATGGCTCCAATTATTCTTATCCCTAGAAGAAACATTTGCTCTGTCTCCAGTTTATCAAAACCTATTTTAAAGACCCCTATTACCTATTCAATCCTTTCCTGATGTGCACCAAGGCTCCATACAGTTTAGCACAACTTCCCTACTTTTCAACTCTATCCTCCAGAAATAAAGCCAATGCTTTGTTTGCTTTATTAGTGCTAACCTGTGGAATTAGCTTTAGTGATTGGTATGTTTGTACTCCCTTTATTCTTCTTCACCTGTAGATTTGCACTTCTCAAGTAATGAGTGATCTCCTACTGCACTCAAAGGGTGTGAATCTTTGATTGTTACCAAGTCAGAAAATTCCAGTCACTGAGTAATTGAGTACACGGGAACTGTGGGAATATATTAAAGTCAAGCGCATAAATAGGGAGACAGTAAATTAATAAAGCTAATTTACAGGTGCAAGACATGAGCATGGTTTTTATTGAATTCTTTGCTTCTGTTTTCACAAAAGTGCATGATATAAACATTATATCCAAGTACCAGTGGTACGGTCACTGGACCAATAAACCACAGGAACAAGCCAATGCTCTGAGGACACAACATCAAATCTTCTCAGCTGGTGGAGTTTTAATTCAATTGATAAATTAATCTGGAACGGAAGGTAATCTTAGGAATAGTCACCATGAAATCAGTGACTGCAGTAAGAACTCATCTTGTTCACTAATGTGCCAGGGGATGGAAACCCAAGTAAGGAGTTAGAGAAGGAGAGAGCAAGGACAAAAACAAAAAGGTAGAAAAGGAAATAAGAAAAGTGATAGGCAGAGAAACCAAGGACAAAATTCAAACAGGGCTAAGAGAAAAATATTGGGAGCAAGACAAACAACATTAAAAGGACAAGCATAAAGGCTCTTAAGGCACAGAGCGTTTGCAATAAAGTGGATGAACTAATCACACAGATAGATATAAACTAATATGATATAATCGGGATTACGGAGACATGGCTGCAGGGCGACCAGAATGTCCCAGAGTATTTAGTATTTAGGACCCCAAAACTGCAATGGCGATGTTGGGAATGGCATTAAACAGAAAATTACAAATGCATGCAGTAAGGGAATATCACTGATTATGGGTGTTTTTAATCTACACATAGATTGGCAAATTAGATACAATGCTATAAAGGAGGAATATATGCAGTGTATATGGGATTTTTTTTTGTGAAGACAAACGAGCAGGCCATTTTAGACTGGGTACTGTGTAATGAGAAGGAAATCATGGCTAACTTAGCTGTGCAAGACCCCTTGGAGATTCGATCATATGATAGAATTTTTAAAGTAAGAAGTCTCACACACCAACAGGTTTATTTGGTAGCACAAGCTTTTAGAGTCCTGCTCCCTTATCAAGTCAGTGGGAGTTCTATTCACAAACAGAGCACATAAAGCCACACACTCAACTTACAAATTAATGGCTGGAATGCAAGTCTTAAAGGTAGTCAAGTCTTAAAGGTACAGACAATGTGAGTGGAGAGAGAGAGGGTTAAGCACAAGTTAAAGAGATGTGTATTGTCTCCAGTCAGGGCAGTTAGTGAGATTTTGCAAGACTAGGCAAGTGGTAGGGTTTACAGATAGCGTGACATGAACCCAAGATCCCAGTTGAGGCTGTCTTCACACGTGCGGAACTTGGTTATCAGTTTCTGCTCCAAGATTCTGCGTTGTCGAATGTTGTGAAGACTGCCTCCCCAAGATCAGAGACTAAACGCCCGTGACTGCTGAAGTGTTCCCCAACAGAAAGAGAACACTGATTGTTGAGCAGCGTTCATTCATCCGTTGTCGTAGCATCTGCATGGTCTCCCTAATGTACCGTGCTTCGGAACATCCTTTCCTGCAGTGTATCAGATAGACAACGTCAGCTGAGTTGCAAGAATATGTACTACGCACTCAGTAGATGGTGTTCTCACGTGAGATGATGGCATCCGTGTCGATGATCTGACATGCCTTGCAGAGGTTGCTGTGGCAGGGCTGTGTGGTGTTGTGGTCACTGTTCATTGAAGGCTGGGTAGTTTGCTGCAGACAATGATGTGTTTGAGGTTGTGTGGTTGTTTGAAGACAAGTGAGGGTGTGGAGATGGCCTTGACAAGAAGTTCATCTTCATCGATGAATGTTGAAGGCTCTGGAGAAGATGTTGTAAATTCTCCACTTCAGAGAAATACTAGACGACGAAGGATACTCTGTCCATCATGTCTTGTGTTTATCTTCTGAGGAGGTCAGTGTGGCTTTTCGCTGTGGCACATTGAAACTGTTAATCGATTAGTCGAGCGCCATATTCTGTTCTTGTGAGGGCATTTTTCAGCATCTAGTGGTGTCTGTTGCAATTCTCCTCATCTGAGCAGGTTCTCTACAGAGAGCTTTAATGTATTTAAGGATAAAGCTGGAGAAGTGGAGCATCGTGAGGTTATCCACGGGCTTGCGGTACAGCGAAGCGTGAAGTGACCGTCCTTGGCGGAGATGCGCGTACCCAAGAATGCAACTGATTCCGGAGAGTAGTCTAAGGTGAGTCTGATGGTGGGATGGAACTGGTTGATGTCATCATATAGTTGTTTTGGTGATTGTTCACCATGAGTCCAAAGGAAAAAAATGTCATTGACGTATCCAGTGTATAGCATTGGTTGAAGGTCCTGTGCGGTGAAGGGGTCTTGTTTGAACCCGTGCATGAATATTGTGGTGTGAATTTGGTCCCCATGGCTTTTTTGTGTGTCTGGATGATGAACTGTTTGTTGAAGATGAAGACATTGTGGTCCAGGATAAGCGGATGAGTTGTAAAATTGCATCTGGAGATCAGCAGTTGTCGGCAAAAAACCATACTGACCTCCTCAGAAGACTAACATGGGACACGGCAGATAGAATACCTTTCGTCGTCCAGTGGAGAAGCTACAATGTCTTCTCTGGAACCTTCAATATGTCATCGATGAAGACGAGCATCTCGCCAAGCCCATTTCCAAACCCCCACATCTTGCCTTCAAACAACCGCACAACTTCAGACAGACCACTGTCTGCAGCAAACTACGCAGCCTTCAGAACAGTGACCACAACACCACACAAACCTGCAAGACATGCCAGGTCATTGGCACAGATGCCATCACGTCACGTAAGAACACCATTCACCAGATACTCGGTACATATTCTCACAACTCAGCCAATATTGTCTATCTGATATGCTGCAGGAAAGGATGTCCTGTGATATGATACACGGGGGAGACCATGCAGACGCTACGACAATGGATGAATGCACACTGCTCGACAATCGCCAAGCAGTGTTCTCTTCCTGTTGGAGAACACTTCAGCAGTCACGGGTATTCAGCCTTTGATCTTTAGGTAAGCATTCTCCAAGGTGGCCTTCATAACACACGACAATGCAGAATTGCTGAGCAGAAACTGATAGCTAAGTTCTGCATTCGAGGACGTCCTCAACTGGGATCTTGGGTTCATGTCACACTATCTGTAACCCCCACCACTTGCCTGGCCTTGCAAAATCTCACTAACTGTCCTGGCTGGACACATCTTTTTAACCAGTGCTTAACCCTCTCTCCACTCACACTGTCTGTACCTTTAAGACTTGATTACCTGTAAAGACTCGCATTTCAATCATTATTTTGAAAATTGAGTTTGTGCCTTTATATCCCTGTTTGTGAACAGAACTCCCACTGACCTGGTGAACAAGCAGCGCTCTGAAAGCTAGTGGCTTGTGCTACCAAATAAACCTGCTGGACTTTAACCTGGTGTTGAGACTTCTTACTGTGCTTATCCTAGTCCAACGCCAGCATCTCCACATCAGAATTTTAAAAACCAGATGGAGAGTGAAGTAGTTGAAGATTCAGGTGCTGAATCTTAATCAAGGAAACTATGAAGATATGAGTTGGCCTTGATAGATTGGGGGGAGTTATTTAAAGGGATGACAGTGGATAGGCAATGGCAAACATTCAAGGAGCACACAGGGGGAATTGCAGCAATTGTTTATTCCTGTCTGGCAGCAAAATGGGTAAGAGAGTCAATCCATGGTTTATAAAGAAAATTGGAGATAGTATCCAATCAAAGGAAGGATAGGATTGGCCTACAAAAATAATAGGTCTGAGGAGTGGGAGCTGTTTAGAATTCAGCAAAGGACCAAGGGATTGATTAAGAAAAATACAGTATAAAAGTAAGCTTGCAGGGAACATACACTGAGTTTTTATAGATACACGAAAAGAAAGAGGTTGGTGAAGACAAATGGAAGTCCTCTACCGTCAGAATTGGGGGAATATATAATAGGGGACAAAAATGGCTGAGCAACTGAACACATATTTTAGTTCTGCCTTCACAAAAGAGGACAAATCAGACACCAGAAATGATGGAGATTGTAAGATTTAACGAGAGGAAGAACTGAGGGAGATCAACATTATTAGAGAAATGGTGCTGGGAAAACTGATGGGATTGAAGATGGATAAATCCCCAGGGCCTGATAATCTTCATCCCAGAGTACTTAAGGAAGTGGCTTTAGAAATAATGGATGATTGGTGGTCATTTTCCAGGATTCTATCAACTCTGGAAGTCCCTGTAGAGTGGAGGGTAGCTAATGTTATTCAGAAAAGGAAGTCGAGAGAAAACAGGAAATTGTAGACCAGTAAGCCTAACATCAATAGTGGGGAAAGTTCTCAAATCCATTACTTTAATCAAAGACTTTATAGCCGAGCATTTAGAAAACAGTGCAGGATCAGATAGAATCAGCATGGATTTACGAAGGGGAAACCATGCTTGGCAAATCTGTTGGAATTCTTTGAAGACGTAACTAGCAGAGTTGACAAGGGGGAGCCAGTCAATGTGGTATATTTGGATTTCCAAAAAACATTTGACAAAGTCCTGCATAAGAGATTATTGTGCAAGATTAACGCACATGAGATTAGGGGAAGTGCATTGAGATGGATAGAAAACTGGTTGGAGAGAGGAAACAAAGAGTAGGAATTAATGGATGCTTTTCAAATTGGCGGGCACAGGGGTCAGTACTGGGCCCCTACTATTCACAACATATATTAATGATTTGGATGTGGGAACATAATGTAACATTTCAGTTTGCAGACAATACCAAATTGGGTGGGAGGGTGAACTGTGATGAGGATGCAGAGATCTTTCAGCATGATCTGGACAGGTTGGGTGAGTGGGCAAATCAATGGCAGATGCAGTATAATGTAGATAAATGAGAGGTTATTCACTTTGGAAGCAAAAATAAAAAGGCAGATTACTACCTGAGTGGGTGTAACTTGGGAGAGGGGAGTGTGCAGCAGGACCTGGGTACCCTTGTGTACCAGTTGCTGAAGGTATGCACGCAGATGCAGCAGGCAGTGAAGAAGTCAAATGGCATGTTGGCCTTCATTGTGAGAGGTTTTGAGAATAGGAGCAGGAATTGTTTTTGCAATTGTACAGGGCCTTGGTGAGGCCATACCTAGAACAGTTTTGGTCTCCTTTTCTGAGGAAGGATGTTCTTGCCCTCAAGGGAGTGCAGCAAAGGTTTACCAGGCTGATTCCGGGGATGACGGGACTGACATACGAGGAGAGATTGACTAGGTTAGGATTGTTTTCACTGGGGTTCAGGTGAATAGCAGTGAGTGGGGAGGTGGAATCTCATTGAGACTTAAAATTCTAAGAGAACTAGACAGGATAGATGCAAGGAGGATATTCCCGATGATGGGAGAGTCCAGAACCAGAGGTCACAGTCTGAGGATTCACAGTAGACCATTTAAGACAGAGGTGAGAACATATTTCTTCATGCAAAGTGTGGTGAGCCTGTGGAATTCATTACCATAGGGAGTAATTGAGATCAAAACACTGAATGTATTCAAGAGGCAGCTAGATAAAGCACTTGGTGACTGGGATCAAAGGTTATGGGAAAGAAGTAGGATTAGTCTATTGAGTTGCACGATCAGCCACGATCGTCATGAATGATTGAGCAGATTCAAAAGGCCAAATGACCTCCTCTTGCCTTCCTTACTCAATCTGGCCTACGTGCAACTCCAGACTCTCAGTAATGTGGCTGAATCTCAACCACTCTCAAAGGGGAACGGAGAATAAGCAAAAAAATGCAAGCCTTGCCAGTGACATCTGTGTTCCATGAAATAATAAATAAAAAAAAACAAAAAGTCACTATGTATACATTATGGGAATGTAGCAATGAACTTTTCAAACGGTTAAAACAAGGGCAGTATGCTTGATGTAGTTTAAAGAGATTTTAGTAAGGCTTTTGATAAGGTCTCACTTGACAGACTGGTCAGAAAATGAAGCACTCATAAGCATTCAAGTGAAAGTGGCAAGTTGGATCCAAAACTAGCTCAGTGGCAGAAAGCAAAATTGTGCTTATTTGCTAGTTCACAAGTAGGCTTACATTAACACTTCAATAAAGTTACTGCCACAGTCCAACACCTGTTCCAGTACATTGAAGGAGGATTTAGCACAGCCAATGTATCTAACCACAGCATCCAAAGGAAACCCATGCAGACATGGGGAGAACATGCAGACTCTGCAGACAAACAGACAGTGACCCAAGTTGGGAACTGAACCTGAGTCACTGGAACTGTGAGGCAACAGTGCTAATCACTGTGCCACATAGTAAGGTGTAAAGGGTAACAGCTGACAGCAACTTTATGATTGAAAGATTATTTACAATGAGTTCCAAAAGACTTGGTATAGAACCCTTTTGCTGTTCATGGTATTATACACACATTTACTATGTATTATTTATTTATTTACTAGAGTCACAAATAGACTTACAATAACACAGCAATGAAGCTTCTGTGAAAATCCCTTGGTTAAGTTTGTTGAGATGAGAAAAGTGGCCATGTAGTTGACAGTGAGGAAGAAAGTTAAAAATAAGATATTTATAAACTGGTCAGAAAGGCAGAAGAATTCAATTTGGAGAAATGTCAGATAATGCAAATGAGGAGGCTAAACGAGGCAAGGAGATATACAATAGGATTGTGAAAAATGTAAAGGAACTGGGATCTTAGATTGTCTAGATTCCTGAAAGTAGCGGCTAAACAAAATGGTCAACGAGGCATATGGGCCACTTTTATTGGCTGAGGCCGAGACTGGAAAGTTACGTTAGAGCTGTAAAAACATTAGTCAGAGCTGGAGTGGTGTGTATAGTTGTCGTCACCATATTACAGAAAGACTATTGTCACACTCAAGACTGGAGATAATTTATAAGAATGTTGCTAAGATATTACAAAATTTTAGCTATACCTGAAGAATGGATGGATCAGGGTTTTTTTTGGTATAGACACGACTGAGGAGCGACATAAATGAGATGTATAAAAACGAGCAGCCTAGAAGGATCAACTTTTATTGGCACAGAGGTCAATAATCTTTGAAGCAATTGGTAGGGAGAGTTAACCAGGAACAATAAGTAGGGGTAGTTATTTTTATCACCCAAGAGGGTTGTGGAATCTAGAGCTCGTTGCTTGGAAGAGTGGTAAAGGTAGAAACCCACATCGCATTGAAGAAAACGGTTATGCACCCATTGTGTTTTAATTTACAGGACTGGGGACCAAAAGTAGGGATTGGGCTGAAAACCTCTCGCTCCGCTGACAGACACAAATGACCCCTTTCTGTACTGTAAATTATAGAGTCACTACTGTGCAGGAGGAGACCATTCGTCCCATCAAGCCTGCACCGACCCGCCGAAAGAGCATTCTGCTCAGCCCATCAACTTCGCCCAATTTACACCCATAACCTCACACATTTCGCATGGTCAAATCCACCTTACCGACACCTCTCTGGAGAGGGAGGAGAAAACCCACACAAATTGTGTGTCGCAGGACACCCAGTAATACTGTCAGAAGTTTAAAAAGGAGCGGCTCTTCGGGGGCAAACAGCGGCAATTCAAATGCCCCAGCCGTGTTGCTATGGGAGTGCAGTGATGCCAGTGTTATTATTAACGTGTGGAGCAGGCTCTCCCCCTCAGAGCTCCCCGGGCTGCGGGCAGATAGCCTCCCCCCGGGAGATGAAGGCGAGAAAGATAACCGCGAGACCCGGCTACATCCCGGCCTCCTCGGGGCTGAGCTTTACCTGAAGGCTCGTAATCCGCGTCGTCCTCCGACGAGTAACTGTCGGACTCGGAGTCCGACATGCTTCCTCCCGGGAACAGCTTCCCGGAGCCCGGCGGCCAAACGCGCGGTTCACACAGCCGGGACGGACGGTGGCCCGCGACGGACAGGCGGCCTCCAGTCAGCGGTTTCGCCGAAACACATTCAACACAACTTTCCTGTGCCGTTCAGAATTGCCAGCGCCTCGCCAGCAGCAAAACAAAATCCTGAAACATCTCACATCGTCCACAGACACAAATGGCAGCACATTTAAGTTTAAAATAGTAGTGCCGAATCGGCCGACTGGAAATTGAAGACAATATTTTATGGCAAAAATCCCGCATCAGTCGAATTCCACGCCCTCCAGCAGTCCCATTATGGCGTCACGCCACTCTACAATGCCATTGATCAAGCCGCGTGTCAATCAAGATGACGCGCCGACATGGAGCCGGTGTGCCCGCCCCCACTCCACGTGGATTGGTTGCTGTGGCTGCGCGAGGTCGTGTTTTGCTTTTTTCTATTGGTGGTTGTGAATGACGTACGACAGAGGAGGCGGGGCTCCGGCCGGTTCTGGACACTGATTGGTTAGCTGCCATTGGGCTGGCAGCGGGAGTGGGACAGAGCGGCGGCGGGCGTCTCTAAATGGCGGAGGCAACTGGCGTCACTCAGTTAGCTGGCGTCACTCTCCCTCGTCGCTCTGGCTGGCAGCTTCCCCACCCGCTTGTGATCGAGTCGCTGTGATGGCGGCTGCCCGGACCTGGCATCGGATTGAATGGTAGGCTCTGTGTTGATGGCGGAGCCATGCAGATGGGCGGCGGCTTGTCGGTGCATCAGATCCTGAGCCTGGGCCTGATCCCTCGGGTGGGCAACACGACCTGTCCTGGAAACGCCACCACATCCTTATGCCAATTCTCCGGTGAGTGAAGGCAGCTTCTGGGGGGGATGGGGATGGGGGGAGTCATGGGAGAAGGTGGCCTGGCCGTTGTTGTCTATCCTCGGTTTTGAGCCCGGGTTGGGGGCAAACCGGCCGCCACCTTCATGGAGAGGGCAGCGGAGCCAGTCGCCGGCCCAATGTATCTGATCCGGCTGCTCCTCTTTCTTTGGACGGTTTTTTTTATATATACACGATGCCAGCGCTGCCCTCGCACAAATAGCCTTTGTTGTTGATCAGACAGGGTGTTACTTGCAAATTAAGCAATTTGATAACCCGTTGTTATTGAAAAGAAATATGAGTATGTGCCGGGAGCGAAAGTTCAAGCTTCAATTCAGTTGTACTTGGCTCTATCTTCCACACCTCAGTGGAGTTTTGAACAGTATCACTGGATATTGGTGCATAAATTCTCTGCTCCATTTAGATACGTCGACATTTCTCCAACTTTCTATATTGGTAATCGGGTTAAATGCCACATTATGTAGAAATAGTTAAATAAGATTGCATTAAAAAAAACACATAACTCCGATGTAACCAAAATCTACCATACGATTGCACTGTTTCTGTGCCTCCTTCACTGCAATGTAGATTTTTCCAACCATTTTTTTTAAAGAGTTCAGAAAATAAGTTGTTCATATCTTTTTCAAAGTTATTTTTCATTAATTTAAATATTCCTCTGTACTTTTATGATGCAGATCCCTCACCCCACCCGATAATTTCCATCCGTTCTCACAGCCGCCTTGACAATTTTAGATAGAGCTTGCACATTTCCCATCTTTGATTTTATTGTTTTCTTTTGTGATATACCGGCAGGCCAATGTGTAATTGAGCTCTGCACACAGTGGGATGTTCTGCTGTCATCAGTGTGACTGGATGCAGCAATGACTGAGCCCTGATAATTTTCAGCACGACAGCTTGAACTTTATCATTGCACATTCTCATGATTTCTGGGTGTTCCAAGGTGAAGTTCTTTTGAAGTTGTCTCTGTTGAGATTTTCTTGAAGCTCCTATAAACAATACTGTGATAGTGATCAATTAATGTTTTCCCAATGATTGAAGGTTAAATATTGGCTAGGACAGAGAATAACTCTCATGCTGTTCTTTGATTCTATAAAATTGTGCCATAGGATCTTTCACCTCTGCCTATGAGGGCAGACAGCTTAGTTTAACATCTTACCTGAAAGACGGTGTAGCATTCTGTCAATTGTGTGCAGCATTCTCTCAATTGTGTGCTGAACTGTCAGTGTAGATTTTCATAACGTGGATTGGTTGGTCACAGTAAGAAGTCTACAACACCAGAATTAAAGTCCAACAGGTTTATTTGTTAGCCACATATCTGATGAAGGAACAGTGCTCTGAAATCTCATGCTACTAAATAAATCTGTTAGATTTTCATACTCATCTCTTCAGTGTGCTCTGGGCCAGTGTGAGAGTGCTACAAGAAGCCATGTCTGATGCTGAAGGTGTACCCAGAACTAGCTCTGCCTCTACCCAAACTGTGCCAGGACAGCTGTTTGACTGATAAATGGGCAATTTTTAATTTCTTACTGTATATGTCCTGTCTGTTGTCATGATCCAATTAGGGACTGTTAACCCTTAAATAAATCTAAACATTTTCCTTTAACCAATAGAACTATGCCACAAGATTTTAATTTTTTAACAAAATTTATTGTATAAAAAAGATGAACATAAACAGAACAAGCACTATTAAGTTAACAATCCATGTTACACTCTGGTTCACCACCTCCTCCTCCTCCCCCTGCCCAGAGTACTCCTTCATAAGATACATCAATCTTAAAACCATTTACTTTTATAGGGGCCGCTCATAAGTATGCCACTGTCATCTGGTAAATTCTGAGCTCCATCTATTCTCAAAACTTACATTTACCCTCTCTTGATATGAAAGCCTAAGTCCCTTCTTTTGTTTATTTTTCCCACACTTTTAATCTAATCACCTAGATACTTACTTCCATGTGCATTGGCCATTAGCTTCAATTCTGTTCCCTCTCAATTCAAGATTTGACCTCATCCGCATTCCATGCAACTGATGATTAAATTAATTTTTTACCCTGCTTACAGTGGAGGTCTATCTAACTTATTTATTTTGGCTATCTTCCCTCAGTGAGCTGCAAACTACACAAAGTCTAAACTGCAACTTAAAAACCTTTCGCAGCAAAAGCTCAGTGAAATTGAAATCGGAGAACCTTACTAAGCTCTACCCGTCACGATGACGTAGTCTGCTTGGAGCTATCTCAAAACAACATTTAATCTAATTATCTCTCATTTACAATTTCTCTGACTGTGTAAGCTCACCTTTTGTTCTATAGCTCTATCTCTTCTATTCTGATTTATTAATCAAACATAAAATAACCTTCTGTCCTGATATTTCTTTGTGTTCTGACAATCACTGAGGTCCAGCATTTTAATTAACTTGCTTTCAATTATCTTCCCAGAAACTAACATTACTTCAGAAATATTAACATGAAACCTCAACTAGATATTTGCAATACCGCAGAAAAGAAGAAATCTAATCCAGCCAGTTAGCTCCCATCAGTCTACTCTGGATCCACATGAAAATGCTGGAAGGTGTTATTAGCAATGTTGTCAAATAGCATTTAATCATCAGTAACCTGCTTATTGCTCAGTTTGGTTTTGCCAGAGGCACTCAGCTCCTGATTTTAGTGTTTTGCTTCAAATGTCAACAAAAGAGCTGAATTCCAGAGGCTAGATGCCAGAATTGACATTGAACAGCCTTTGACTCACTGGCCTCAACTTGAATTTTACTCTCTCTTGATGAGAATCAGGATAATTCTTCACTGGTTCATCTTCTATTTGATACAAAGGAAGATGATTGCGGTGTTGCAAGTCAGTTATCTTGGTTCCAGGACATTGCTGCAGGAATTTCTCAGGATGGTTTGCTAGGTCCAATCATCTTCAACTATTTCATCAATGGTCATCCCTCCATCAAAAGGTCAAAAGTGGGCATGTGCACTGATGATTTCAGTGTTCAGTTCTATTTGTCATTCCTCTGACAATGAAGTAGGCCGTGCCAGCATACAGCTGGCTTAGGCTGATTATTGGCAAGTGACTTTGTTGCCCTGAGTACTAGGCACTGACTGTCTCCTCTTGATAGTCAGTAATTCCATCATTGAATCCTTAGCTATCATCATGCTGGGGGATACTATTTACTGGAAAATGAACTATATATCTAGCTGTATAAGTACAGTGACCACAGAGCAGCTTATTAGCTGGGGAATTTGTGGTAAGTAGCTTGCATCTTGTTTCTTCAAAGCCTTTCTTCCATCTATGAGATAGTAGTTGGGAGTGTGATAGAATGATCCCCACTTGTTATGATGAGACAGGAAAGATTTGTTTCCCCAGTTGAGGGGTCAGTTACCAGGGGACATAGATTTTAGATGATTGGTAGAAGATTTAGAAGGGACATGAGAGGAAAAGCCTTCATCAGAGGGTGATGAGTATCCGGAATTCACTGCCTATGTTAATGGTTGAGGCTAAAATGTTCGATTCATTTAAAACGTGGATCTGCATCTGAAGTACTGTACCCTGAAGACTATGGACTAGGTGCTGTAAAATGGGATTAAAATGAGTGGCTAGTTTATCTTTTTGGCTGATGCACACAGTGGGCTCTTTTTGCAGCACAATGTTTCTGTGGTTCTATTTGAGTAGCACAGTGGTGTTCTGACTGGATTAGTGCCTGAGAGTAATTCTCTGAACACCTAGGTTTGAATCCCACCAAGAAAGATAATGGAGTTTGAATTCAATAAGAATCTGATATTAATGATGACCATGAAACTGTTATCATGGTCAAACTCGTGGAATCGTACTCTATAATGTCCTAGACATCACCATCACCATTCCTGGGTCTGTTCTGTTGATCCTGTTGCAATAGCAGAACAGACCCAGCAGAGGTGGTGCACAGTCAAGGAAGAATTGCCCTGGGAGATCTTAACATCAACTCCTGACCCCGTCAGGTCAAATATGGATAAGGAAACATCTTGCTGATTTTCATTTGGCATTTTCCCCACTTAATCTGAGTTGATGAATCTGTACTATTCCATGTTGAATATCATTTGGAGGAAGTACTGAGGGTGGCAAGGGTGCAGAATATATGCTGGGTGGGGTACTTCAGTGGTCTATGCCAAGAATGGCTTGTAGCACCAGTACAAATCGAGCTGGCTGGGTCTTAAACGTCATAATTCTTAGACTGGGTCTGTGTCAAGGGTGACATTCTCTTCAATCTGCCTGGTGCAGATATAATCTGTCCATAACAGTATTGGTAGGAGTTAGCACTAAACAGTTTTTGTGTTGATGAAGTCCCATTTTCTCATTGAGGGGGGCATTCATCATGTTGTGTGGCACCACCCTTGTGATTAATATGATGGATGGCAAATGTTGAGCAACTTGAGACAAGGTAATCATGAGGTGCTATGGGCTATCAGCAGCAACAGAATTGTACCCCATCACAATCTGGAACTTCTTGTACTTCACTCTCCCATTACCACCAAACCAGGGGATCAGTCCTTGTTCAGTGAGTGCAGGAGAATATGCCAGGAGTAGTTCCAAGCATACCTAAAGATGAGATGTCAACCTGCTGAAACTACAGCACAGAAATACTTGTGCACCAAACTACATAAGGCGCAAGTGATAGAGCTAAGCAATTTGAAAATAATTAGGTCTAGGCTTTATAGTCCAGCCATAAATGGTGGTGGACAATTAGCTCGTTGGAGGAGGTGATAATTTTGCAAATATCCCCATCCTCGATAATGGAGAACCCAGCACATTAGTGCAAAGGATAAGGCTGAAGTATTTGCAACAGCCCACAGCAGTGAGTGCCAAATTAACAATCCATCTCTACCTTCTCTAGAAGTCCCTAGTTTCACAGCTGCCAATCTTCAGCCTATATTGATTCCACAAAATATCAAAAAATGGCTAAATACAGTGGATTCTGCAAAGGCTACGTGCCTGCATAATACTGAAGATTTGTGCTCCAGAACCAGTGCTGCTGTATGCCAACCTGTTCTAGAACAAGCGTCCAAAGGTGTGCAGGTTACGTGGATTGGCCATGCTAAATTGCCCCTTAGCGTCAGGGGGAATTATCAGGATAAATACTTGGGGTTACAGGTATAGGGCCTGGGTGGGATTGTCGTCAGTGCAAACTTGATAGAACAAAAGGCCTCCTTCTGCACTGTAGGGTTTCTATGATTCTATGTGACAATAATAAATCAAGTCAGTGTACTCTGTGAACAGTATGTTTTCTGCATGGTGTGTGAGAAACAATCCTTTTCACTGTTCCAATACATGTGACAATAATAAATCTATGTACTCTATGAACGGTGTGCTTTCTGTATGGCATGCAGGAGATGGTGCTTTTCATTGTGTCCCGGTGCATGTGACAATGATGGGTCAGGTCTGTGTACTCTATGAACGGTATGCTTGTCTGTGTAGCACATGAGAAACAATACTTTTCACTGTATCCATCCTACAGGTACTTTGTCCGCCTTGTTGTCTAACAAGGGGCGTTCACGCAGTGGGTCGTGAGAGGGCTGCTCTTGGATTTTTTTTTTGAGAGTATCCTAGTGCTTCAAGTCGTTAGTGTGCGCTTGACCTGGACCATTTGACGGGCAACACGACAGCTCAGTGACTATCGCTGTGCTGTGCAGATGCATGGATTTGGGCCTGTGTCTGTGGGAGTTTGCACTTTCTCCGGGTGCTCCAGTTTCCTCCCACGTCCCAAAGATGTGCTCTTAGGCTGACTGGCAGAACAATTTCTCCCTAAATTGTCTCAAATTTGGTTTTTAATCCATAGATCTATAAACATTGACAGGGATCACGGGTAGAGGTGGGAACATCGGGGTGGCGGTGTGGGTTCATTGGGCCGAAGGGCCTGTTTCCCGTGTTGTTTTGTTCCTTGTTCTTTGTTCTTAACTACGACACTGGCACCTGTTTGGCAATATGGAAAATTGCCTAGGTATGACTTGTACACAAATAGGACAAATTCAATCCAACCAATTATTATCCCATCAGTTTGCTCTCCATCATTAGTAAAGCAGTGGAAGAGCTTATCAGCAGCACTATATCAAGTGATACTTGTCTAGCAATAACAACCACATTAATGCTCATCAGCTCTAACCTTAGTACAGTCTTGGTTCAAAAATGGGAGGAAAAAGAGCTAAAAGCGAAAGGTGAGGTGTGAGTGACTGCCCTTAACGTGAAGGTAGCATTTGATGAAGCATGGCATCAGGGAGCCCTAGCAAAACTAGAGTCAGTGGGAATCGGGGAAAAGTCTCCATTGATTGGAGTTGTACCTAGCAGAAAGGAAGATGGCTATGGTTGTTGGAGGTCAATCATCTCAGATCTCAGCTTTTCTGGAGTTCTTCGGGGTAGTGACCTATGGCCAATTATCTTCAACTGCTTCATCCATAACCTTCCCTTGTGAAGTTAGAAGAGTGAATGGTCATTGACTTTTTAGCACCATCCATGATGACCTAGATACTAAAACAGTCCCCATGCTCAAAAGCAGTAAGACCTAAACAATATCTAGGCTTGGACTAACAAGTGGGAGTTAACATTATGCCACACACTGCCAGGCCATGATCATCTCCAACATGAGAGAATTTAACCATCACCCCATGACGTTTGATGGCATTACCGTTAGAGTGTAATGGAATACACTCCATCTGCCTGGATGAGTGCAGTTTCAAAAACACTCAAGAAACCTGACAGCAACCAGGACAATGCAGTCCCCTTGATTGGCACCCCATCCACTACCACTATCCAGTCCTTCTACACTGATGCACAGCAGCAGTAATGTTAGCCATGTACCAGATCTACTGCAGGAACTCAAAGGGTCTTTTAGACATCACCATCCATACCCACAACCACTACCATCTAGGAGACCAAGGATAGCAGACAAATGGGGATGCTGCCACCTGCAAATTCTCTCCTCCAAGCCATTCATCATCCTGAACTTGGAAATGTATCATTTGGTCAGATTCCTTCCCCAACAGCACAGTGCATTATATGGACTGCAGCAGTTCAAGACAGCAACTGAGCATCACCTCCTCAATGGAAATTTGGGATGGGCAATAAATGCTGTTCTAGACAATGACACTTGCATCCCATGAATACATGTTTAAAAAAGCAACAGGGTTGCAGTGGTTCAAAAAGGTGCATCAGCACTACCTTCTCAAAGGCAAGTGTGATGATCAATACTGGTTTCATTATTAGTCAGTTTTGAATGATTTTACATGATCACATATGCGAAATAAGGACCTGTTACCAGAATACAATTCAGATATTTTTAAGTTAAGAAACGAATGAAAATTTTTTGAGCATTTAATATATTGCACACAACAAAGTGCTTAGGAATGTTCAACCACAACCATTAATTTTCCAGAACTTGCTCATTTTCTTATTCTGCTATGGGATGTTGGCAACATTGTCAAAGCCAGTATTTGTTCTGCATCAGTATTTCCCTTTAAGCAGATGGTGAGCCACCTTCTTAAAGCACTGCTGTCCATCTGGTGATTGTATGTCCACAATGCTATTAAGAAGAGAGTTCTAGGATTTTGATCTAGTGACAGTGGTATATTAGCTTGGAGGGAATTTGCAAGTTAGGTTGTTATGCATCTGCTGCTTTGTCCATCTGCATGGTAAAGATCATGGGTTCAGCAAGTGATGTTGATGAAGCATTGGTGTGTTGCTGCAGTTCAACATTGATAATCAACACTGCTGCCATTCGGTCATTAGTGAAAGGAGTAAATGTTAAGTGATGATAAAGTGCTGATGAAGCAACTGCTTTGTCTGGATGGTGTTGAAGTTATACTCATCCAGGCATTGGAGAGTATTCCATCACATCCCTGACTTGTGCCTTTTGGTAGATCATTGATAAGTTACAGAGAGACAGGAGATGTGTTGCTCAGTGCAAAATTCTGAATCATAATATTTATATGGCCAATCCAGCTTCTGGTTGGTGCTAACTCCAGGATGTTAATGAGGAGTTTAGTGACAGCAATGCCATTGAATGTTATGGGGCAAAGGCTGGATTTTCTCATCGCAGCTGGTCATTGCCTTGCATTTGGTTAGTACACATGTTCCTTGCCACTTATCAGCCAAACCTGAATGTTGGCCAAGTCTTGCTGATATGGACTTGGACTGCTTTAATAGCTAAGTCCTAGATTGTGAGTGATGGATATAGTCAACTGGTCTTCTTGGTTTGATAGTAACGATTGAGAGATGGTTATGGTAGACCACAAAATTACAGATTGCTCAATACGTGTTTTGTGGCCAAAAAGTTGTTTTAGGACTGGGTTTCTTGCTTTTTGTGGTATATCAATGATTTAGACTTCAGTGTGAGGGCATGATTTAATAAGTTTGCAGATAATCCAAAAATAAATTGTGCGCTTGAGAGCGAGGAAGAAGCTAGACTGCACGGTGATATGGTGGTTTGGTCAGATGGGCAGAAACATAGCAAATGGAATTCAATCTGCAGAAGGTAGAAAGGGCAAATGGCAAGGTAATACAAAACAAATGGTGTGCTACTGAAAGTGAAGGGACAAAGAGAACTTGAAATATATGCCCACAGATCTCTGTAGGTAATATGACAAGAAGCTAAGATGTTTTAATAAAGCATATGGAACATTTTCCTTTTGTTAACCAAGACACAAAATAGAGCAATGGGGGTTATGTTAGAACTGTATAAAACACTATTTGGACTACAGCTAGAGAACAGCATGCGGTTCTGGTCACTATCACAGGATCATACTAGTGAGGCTGTAGAGAAGATTTACAAGAATGTTAGGAATGATGAATTTTAGCTAAAGCAAGATCAGATAGCTTTCTTTCTTCCCAAAGAGTCGAGGGAAGATTTAATCAAGGGGCTACATAAAGTGCAATAAAAGAGTCTATTACCCTACAAGAAGTCAGTAACCAGGGAGAAACAAATTCAAAGGAATTGGCAGAAGCACTAAAAGAGAGTTGAGAAATTATTTTTACCCAGAGGGTGGAGATGTCTGGAACTGCTTGCTAAGTATGATTGACAGAGGTAGAAACCCTCATTACATTTTGAAAATCTCTTGGCCTGTGCACTTGAGACACGAACTGTTAGAGCTATGGAACAAGAACTGGAAAGTAGGATTAGGCTAAATTGCTCTTTTTTTTTAAGCTGGCAAAGACACAAGGCATCAAATGGCCTCCTTCTGTGCTGTATATCTTATTTGTTTCTATTGTGAAGGAGTATGATATTGCTGCTGATGATCCACACATCTTGGATGCCTAGTTTTGGGATACTGCATCTGTTCTTAATCTGTCCCATTTCATAGAGTGGTGGTGTCATACACCAGTGGTGTCCAAGAACTGGCTGCTCACACCATAGATAGAAACATCTGCTATAGTAGATTAATGAAATCAAGGTCGTTTCACTTTCTGCTTTGTTCTCGGCACTAGCTGTGCAGTACTTGAACACAGCTTTAGTTTGTGTGTGGGAATGTTGTGTTTAGTCTATGTGCTATTCCATTAAATCTCATTCCACTAGAGAAATGAACAAGTCTGGTCAGGTCAGACTACCATATGTCTGTCTGAGTTGCCCTTCGTTGGTTTGTCCCCAGTGCACTCTTCCTTGTTTGTCCACTTGTTTCCCTTGCTGATATTCTGCTAAGCTTTCATCATCTAAGTTCAAAAATTCAGAACAGATTTGCATTCACCTCTTTGTAAACATTCGTGCGATATGTTTGCTCAGTTCGTTTACCTGTTTCAGATCTGTTGGCTTCAATGTAGGACACAATACTTGAACCAATGCTTTTGCTGGCCTGGTATTAATATGGGAGGGCTTGCAGATAAGTCCTCCCAGTTGCAGGAGAATGTATGGCTGGGAAGAAAGTTGAAAGTGTGGTGTGGGTATATTTTGTAAATGGTTCTTGTAAGTGTTTAGTTTGGGGGAAGGAAATGTGGCAGTTTGAAACTTGAAGGTTGGATGGCAGCTGGCTACAAATAAGTTTTTTTTTCCCTAGACAGGGAAGGAGCAATATATCTGCCAAGGTGAAGTAGGAGAGGGGGTATCTGTTTGGAGGAGGAGTGGGGGTGGTTCCTTAAAGGCACTAAATAGAGACATGGTGATGATTGTATTCAGAAATGGCTCCCTATACTCAGAGAAGATAGCTTTAGTGCTTTGGATGCAGTTCATTGAATAGCCCATTCTGCAGCATACAAGTGTCTGATTTTTGTTTTATGTTCAGTCCAGCAGGACTGTTGATTAAAGTAACTAGTGTAGAATTTTTCCTGCCGATTCCATAATAAATGAAAACATTTAGTTGAAATTCATTGGATGAAATTGAAATCTACAGTGGTTTGAATATTATGTTGTTAATACTAAATTGAGTGAAATGCCCCAGAATTTGCTGGATAAATAATGGTGAGTTAATATGCACACCGTTTATCAGTGTGTAGATAACATAGCAATTTATGCCAAGGGAGAGAAATAGCGAGTTGTGAATTGGTGGCCAGCGTGTACCTTTTTACTGTTGGCCTCTTGGAACTGGCAACTCATTGTCAACTTCTCATGACTATATCAAAATTACAGCATATACAAAGTTCTGGCTGGTATTTCACAATGCTGAAACTTGTTTTTAATTACAAGATTTTACTCTGCAATGCCACACAATCATTGGCCCAGAAAGGGAAGAAAGCCATTAGGCACTCATTCATGGAGGGTGAAAATTGTTTCTAGAGATTTAAAAAAATACAAATTTCTTTCAAAATAAAACCCTATGTATTTTTTCTCTCTCTTTTCCTTCTAAATTTATTGTTATGCATCTTTTTTCTACCTCTTTTCCTTATGTAGTTTTACTGTACTTCACTCTTCTCCTGTAGATCATGTTTCTTTATCTTTAAATCTCATTGATTAGAAGGGTGTACTGTTGGTCTCATCTTTCCCAAATCCCAGATGCCCTGTTGAGTTTGCAATACCATTATTTGTTCACCTTTCCAATAATTTATTCCATGTGTAAAATGTTTTGCAAGCTGAGGGATAAGGAGAGAAATCCCACTGACTGCACAAACCATGAAATACAACTACCACTAATTCTGGACCATCAATAGCTAGTTCTGTGAAATTAACAGTTTATACCAACAATGTAAACATTTTAAAATCTCTGGTATCATGTGAAATATGGAACTATTTCTTTCAGTATCTGACAGAAGGTGGCAATGTCATTTATGAATTAATCCTAAACCTTAAGACAGTACCTTTTTTTTCCTTCAACTGCATCCAGAGAAGAACATGTTTGACTTCAGCCTGCCTTACAGAGAGTGTACAATCTTGCAATGCAGCAATATCCTGAAGGAAGCTGTACGTTATAAAGGGTGTTAGCTATCAAGTAATATGATTTAGCCCATCTGTACACTGCAGGACAAGTCAGTCTTCAGAAACAATTAGAGCCAAGGTTAGGGCAATGGAAAAATAAGTACATGAAGTAACTTATTGAGGAGCCAGATGAAGATTTAGATGAAAAATGCTATTATTGTGAGGCCACGCCCAGGGGGCCCTCTGTAAGGAAGGACATATTGTACATACTCATGTAGAGTCAAATTCTAGAGTCAATTTTTAGGTTAAAAGATCAGATTTTACCAGGTAATATTTTCGAGGGGCCAAATACTTGATTTGGGCCCAAGTGAAATCCCAAAATGGCCATCGCAGTGAAACTGTGAATCAGCACCAAAGAATTGATATTACATATACTTCATAATCTGATCACTTGAATATTAATAACACGTAAATGTTTTAAGCATTTTCTTACTGATATTCAAATTAGTATTTCTTTATTTACAATGAATTTGAATCATGGGAGTATAAGAATAGGAATAGGTTATTCAGCCTATTGAACCTGATGGCTGATCATCGATCTTCTCATGGTGTACCTTGGTGGTCATTAGTCTCTGGAAATCTATCAATTTCTGTTTTCAATATACTCAATGATTGAGCTTCCATAGCCTCCAAAGATTCACCACCCTTTGAATGAAGAAATTCCTTCTCATCTCAGTCTCAGCCAGTCAGGAGAAACATTGTGGGCATGATTTTCCTGCCCCACTATGCTGGTCAAGTAGCCAAGTAGAGCGAGAAATGTAACTGGGAGGCCAATAACTGGAATCAGGATCAGCAATTGACGTGATCAGCCTCGCACCAGGTAACGTCACAAGACTGATTTTAGTATTCAAAGAGTAATTTAAATTACTCCATATGGTATTGTATGGGCTCACTTGGATTTTCAAGCTCACTGCTGAAGATTCCCACTAGCAGGGATTGCAGCTGGTCCCCTGCATTGGGGACCTGTCAGAATGGCCTCATTAGTGGGATCTGAGGCCCCTGGGACATCAGCAGCAAGGGGTAGCTTGCCAGACTGGTCGGGCTTGAGGGGCTGGGCTTTGCGGGGGCAGAGCCAAATGAGGGAAGATGGAATTCTTCATTATGGGGGGAGAAACTGGTGGTGGGGCTGGCTCCATGCAGAAGAGTGGGGATGCCAACAGATCTCCCAATATAGTGTGAGATCAGCACGTGCCTGATGACCCTGCTGAGCACTTTGCTGCTGGCCTGTCCAGCAGGATCAGGTTTTGCACTCTCTCTCTCTCTCTCTCTCTCTCTCTCTCTCTCTCTCTGTTCTCCCCCCCACCCCCCCCCCCCCCCCAATTTTTTTTATAAAACAATGAAGACCAACACACCATTTGCCTTTGGCTTCGAGAGGGATGGAATGGTGAGGGGGTGGGAGGGTGGTTTGGGGCTTTTTAGGAATGGTCAGGAGCCCAGCAGTTGGACACCTGGGGGAGAGGGGAGCGGTGGCAGAAGCGGAGGGCCAGCGATTGAACTAGCCAGCAGACAGGGGCTACTCTGCATGCGCCAATCAGCGCTGACAAATCACCACATGCACAGTGACATGCTTAACGCTATGTTGCCAGTCCTGGATTTTTAATAATATACATACTAATGACCTCTGCAGTGCATAGTGTGGGAGATTCTTCTCTGAATTCCCACTGAAAAAGCCAGCGTGAATTATTCCAGTTTTCACACAAATTCAACACTTGGAAATTTTTTTTTTGGTGAGAATTCCAGCTCTCCAGCCATGTGTTCAATCATTTAATTCAATTCTGTGACTTCTATGTTCAACATGTGTGACTGGAAGTAAACCTATGATTTCTCCTTGTGGGGTTCTTCTTAATCTCCTGGCCACATGCCCTTTGTTGATCATGCAGTTTGAAAAGCTGAGTCCAATATGTATCCTCCTGAGGCATTGGCTAGTTTAACTTGCTGCTACAGTAATTCACATCAATTCAACCAACTACTTTAGCTGACTGATAAATAGAGAACTGCCTGGAAATGGCAGTTATCTAACAAAATATCTAACTTACTTGGTTGTTAATTTATGTCAGAATTTGGCTTTTAATCTATCTTTAAACCCAAAAAAATACTTGATTCATTAACGTCTCCAGGATTATACTTTGGTTCTGAAAATAATGGGCTTTGAGCTCTGAAAAATTAGGTTGACCTTTTACACACAGTCTTTTAAGATACTTACAAGAGCGTCAACAGAGAGGTTCATAGACTAGTTACCAGACTGAGAGGATTGTCCTACATTGAAAGATTATCTCGATGGCTTATTATCCCTGGAGTTTAGAAAAATGAGATGATCTAATTGAAACATAAGGGATTTAGCAGGATAGATGCTGATTAAAGTATTTTTCCTCTTGCTGGGAAATCAGGGGCTTCAGTCTCAAAATAAGGGGTTTAGGACTGAAATAGTAATTTATTTGTGAATCTTTGGAATTCTCTATCCCAGAGATCTGTGGCTGCTCTGTACTTGAGTATATGCAAGTTAATGACTGAAGGATTTTTAATTATGATCATTTATGGATTGCCTTGAGCTCCAGGTTTGCTGCATCAATGATAAGGGTTTGGTCTAATTCTTTATTTTTGTGTTACAGAGATGTGGTATGGAGTGTTCCTTTGGGCTTTGCTGTCCACAGTTTTTATCTATGTTCCTGCTGGGTTACTAGCATTTGTAATGCTACGGCACCACAAATATGGACGTTTTATGTCTCTGGGTATCCTGGCTGGAATCCTGGGACCAATCACTGCAGCAGTGTTGACCAGTAAGTATTTGTTCAATACCTCTTAATTATTTAACATATCATCAGTTCAGAACATTTTACCAAAAGGTTGTTTCTCCTGTCCTAAAGTATCTGAATGGTCAGGTGAGAGTGACTGAACTTGACATCAAAGCAGTATTTGACATTGTATCAAGGAGACCAAGTAGGGAATTGGGAAAAACCCTCCACTGATTGGAATCCTACCTTTCAGAAAAAATGGCTTTGATTGGAGGCTGATCGTCACAGCCACACACAGCCGTGATCACAGGTGTTCCTCAGGCCACTATCTTCATCTTTTTCATCAATAGCCTTCTGTCCATCATAAGATCAAAAGTGGGGATATTTGCTGACTGTACTATATTCAGTTCCATTCACATTCCCAGGTAATGCTGTCCATGCCTGCATCCTGCAGAGCATTCCTGCTCGAGCTGATGAGTGGCAAGTAACATTTACACCACACAAGTGCCTCCAACAAGAGAGTCCAATTACTTCTCTTTGAAAATCAACTGCACTACCACCCTCAAGTTCCCCAACATCAATACTCTGAAGGTTATCATTGACCAGATACTAATCTAAATCAACTACATAAATACTATAAGAGCAGGTCAGAGATTTTGACGTTTGCGTCAAGAGACTCTACTGAATCCCCAAAGCCTGTCCACCATTTTTATGTTGCACAAGTCTGGAGCGTGATGGAATAGTTTCCTGGATGAGTGCAGCTCCAATAGCTTTTAAGAAGCTGGACATCATTCAGGTCAAAGCAGCCTACTTGGTTGCTACCTCCTTTCTCCACCTTAAACATCCGCTATCCGTACCCCTGCACAGTGCCAGCAGTGCGTACCATCTGTAAGATGCACTGCAGCAACTTGTCAAGGCTTATTTGTAGAAAGACAAGACAGGAGATACATAGACTCACCAATACCTGTGAGTTCCCCATCAAGTCTCATACTATCCACTTCTGTTAACACTTCTTCATGGCCATTTGGTCAATACTCCAGAAGTCCCTACCTAAAATACTCTGGGAGTATCTACCCCACACTAACTGCAGTGATTCAAGGAAGTTGTTCACTAACGTCTTCTCCAGGGCAACAAATGGTGACCTTACTTGTGGTGTTCACATCACTTCAATAAATAGAACAAAAAAAAAGAAATCATTTGAAAGGTGAGTTCTTGGGCAGCTGATATCCTAATCCTTCCTTACTGATGCCAGTGTTGAATTATGGGATTCATCATGATTTCTGTACTTTCCAAGATACTTCCATGCCAGACAAAGTCTGGTCAGAGGGCAGTTTAATAGGTCTAACAGAATTAATTTTAAATAGATGACCTTGTGAAGCATACTGCATTATATGTATCTATTTCCTCAACATTTGGAAGGAATGTAGTGTTCAGTCTTCACCAGCTATGAAGTGTGACAAAACCTAACTGTTTCAAATTTAAAATACTACTGACATTGCATTTGTTTGACAGAAGGGGTCAGTTACAATCTTTCGATAGATTCTCCCTTTCCCTGAAACACAATGTTACTGTGATATTTGGACACTGCATTTTATCTATTCCTTTTAAACAATATCCAATATTTGTACTCCATCAAAGATGATTTCTTCTATTGTGCACACTGGAGGAAGTATGGGCGCATACAAGCAAAAAATTTGGTTACAGATGGGTTTTGTGAAGTAACTTCAAGAAAGGAGAGGTAGAGAGAGAGGTCTAGGGAGGACATTCCAGAGCCTTTGCAGTAGAAGCCACAGCCTCCAATGGCTGTGACACCAATTTAAGAGCCAAATTTAAAGGAGCGCAGAGAATTTTAGGAGATTAGGAAAAGACACAAAGATCACAATGGAATTTGAAAATCAGGATGAAAATGTTAATATGATATTGCTTAACCAGAAACCAATGTAGGTTATTGAGCATAGGGACGATGCGATGACCAGAACTTGGTAAGAGTTTGAACTCGAGCTGCAGAATTTTGGATGATCTCCAGTTAAGAAGCATAAATGGGAGGTTGGCCAGGGGTGAGTTGGATAATTAGTCAATTGAAGTAACAAAGCACATGTATATCAATATGCAGCTTGATAAATTTCCAAAGTTATCAGTATTCCTAATAATTAGGAATCTCCAGAGCACACTGTTTTCTAGGCATTACTCACCTGTTCTTGGACACTTCCAGAGAGAGATTTGTAATTCCACTGAGATTTTATGGCATTTTTCACTTTCACCCACTCAAACGTTTCTTCCTTTTGACTCTGTTTCAGTTGTTGTCTCATTAGACTCCTATGAAGTCCTGTGGGACAGTTTAGCTTTACTACATTAGAGACACTATGTAAACACAATTTGTTGTGACAACTGAATTTCTTGAGGTTGAAGCCTTGTTTGATCTTTGCATTATCAGGTCCACTTGATTATGTTGCAGTTTTTGACATCCCTATTTACAACCGTTACCATAATCATGGCCAAATAACATGCTACTTAATTTTTTTGCAGGTGCAGCTATTGCTGGTGTCTACAGAGCTGCTACAAAGCAAATGGTGCCCCTTGAAGCATTGGTGCTGGGAGTTGGACAGATATTTTTCATCATTGCAATAGCCTTTATGCGAATTTTAGCAACTTTATAGCAGCAGGCAGTCTGCTTATCCAAGAGGACCCACTCATAGAAGCCTCAGTATCCCAACTTTCTTCAACTTAATGGCTGCATATAGATTGCACCATTTCTTGTGGACTCCAAACCAGGGTCCACGCCAATCAATGCTGCTCGACTAACAGGAATTGGATTTCCGTGGATTGCCAAGCTCGAAGAACAAAGGACATGCACTAATATTTGTTGACTCTCAAGTGCTGAGATTTGTTCTTTTATTATAAAACAAAATTCAAAGCCAAAAGAGGTAACAGTCTACGTGCGTATCTTTCAATGTCACTTTTTTTTGCACGTTTCAAATTGTACAGATGTCTTTTTAGTGTGGAAACTATGATTAATATTTATTGTAGGATTAGAAAGTCAAACAACAGATTTTTCTTTCTGTGGAATACAGAAACTGTATTTTGATGTAGCCTGCCACATTTCAATATTTCAGCAATTGCGGTAATTACGAAAAGGCAAACAAAAATCCTCTTATCTGAAGGTTACCAAAGGCTCGGCAACTTAAGTATGTACCCAAAAGATCTGAAGTATTGCAGTTTCATGGTTAAGCAAGGTGAACAAGTCCTATTGTACTTAACAACAATAATGGACTCTATTTTCTGAGAGTTCCTCTTTTTATAACTTATTACAGGCAATTTCACAACTTCCTTTTTTTAGAAATAAAAACTGAATAGTTGTGTTTGACAGTAATTATGAAATGCCATCGTTCGTTCCTAGCAAAGAATTCAAGATTTTATCCAGTCCTCATTGTGAATCAGCTCACTTAAACACCTAATGTAAATGTATCTATCTTATCCCTTTTTCATTGTACAGAAAATTAATTAAAATCTAGAGTTCAGTGATATTATTGATTTAAATGTATATTGACAGTGAAACAGAAGGTGTTTAGTTTTAGAAGCATTAATAGCCAATATTAGAGCCCAGGCCAGCCCTAAGTTCCTGTGGTCATACATTCAGCTTCTTTAAAGATATCAAATGAACAAGTGTGGTTTTCTAAATGTAAATTTGCTGCTGCAAGTATTTTTGCTGAGCCAATGAACAAGAATGTCATCCACACGCCAAGCTAATTAAGCAGATACTCATGCTTGATTGCACAAGTTGAAAGTAGGGCATCTCTTTGGAAGTGAGATGCAATATTAATGATGACAGTGTGGACTGTTTCTCATTTTAAGTTGCAACTTGGGGGGAAAGCATAATGTCTTTTAAGGGACAACATTTGCCATCAGCTTGTGTTTAACTGCAGCAGTCACTGTGCACATATACATATAATGCAGGTGTGCCAACTATTTTAATTTTTTCTAGTATTTAAAACAAACAACAAATTGAATATTTGTATGCTTTTTGGAGAAAATCTCATTTATATTTCATGTTCAGCCTGCCTAAGTGGAAGCACTTGGTTAGTTTGCCCATTTAGTACTGCGTGCAAACTGTTGTTCATGGATATAGTTTAGAATGATAGTAAGGAAAGGAATCTTCTAAACTGAATTGTGCTTGTATTGTTGTTGCTGTTTGCCCATATTCCCTTTAGCAAAATGTACCAAACATTTCCATAGTTATCCAAGTGATGTGCTGTTATCAAGCATCTTCAAGTCATAATCTTATTGTTTTGAACATTGTTTCTTTTTATACAATGTATGCTGGCATAATTACCATGAAGTAATATATTACCTGTTTTATAAACAGTAACAATGGTGAATAGGCCACATTTAACTTAGATTGTGCTATTTGCAATGGAACCAAGCACTCTAGGATGTGGTAGGGTGTGGGCTTGTGTCAGCATTTTAATTGCACCTTTCCTGATGTCAGCTGTTCCTGGGGAGGTAAAATACTTCACTGAAAAAGGAAATCACAGTTGGCTAATGCATATGGTCTCCAGATTCAAGCTACATAGTAGCAATTAGAGACTCACAGTAAGGGATTGCTTACTTGCCCTTCATCTGGGAAATAGTGAGTGATTGTGGTGTTGGAGAGAATGGGACTGAAAAGCCCAAATTCTCTTGAATAGTTTTTACCAGATATTTACTCTACTCTCCCAACTGCCATTATTTACTCTACGTGGTCCTTTTCTTTCCTTCTCTTACTCTTCATTTGTTATCCCTTTACCCTTCGATTCTTTCATCTTCTTTTTGCTGGTGCTCTCCTTTTAGACATGTGTTGGTCTTGTTTATTAAAATTCACTTATGGTGGGGGATTGTTTCATTTTTAAAAATACACTTTTTGTATCAAATATCCAGTGCGTTTTGTGAATTTCACAAAAAAAAGATGGAATTCCAGACTATGACCTTAACACATTTGTTTAAAAACCCTCATAATGAACACTGATTTAGACTTATTCAATTGCCATAAAGCAAAGGGCCTATTGATGACAAACAGTGGAAGATTTGCCTATCAGAAAGATTTCTTTTTCCAGTTGATATATTCAATGCCATTTTTTCTCTCATAACCAGAAGAATACTTCCACATTCTTTTGTTTCATCACAAATTTGCTTACAAAATAATGCACACTTAACAGATGATGCTACCAGTGCACCAGGTAGAATACAGAAGTCTGCAGTACTGTGCCCACAGTCATTTAGTGCCTGTAATATGGTCTGTGTTCAAAGTAAGTTTGCACCTTTTAATTTTGGTGTTGGTCATAAGTTTAAACCACAGTAGCAGTTAATCATTGTCACTTGCATTCATTGTAAGCCCAATTCACTTGAGTTAATTATACTTTTTATATAACAGTGCATGTAGTGGAAACCTCTAACCAGTAACTTTTCTTTCTAAATGAGTTGTTCTGGTAAAATCAAATAAGGTTGACTAAATTTGAATGCTCTTTAAACATGTCTAACAATGTGAATTTAAACATTTATTATGAGTTTTTACTGCTATGTAATGATCAAATGTTTGTTTTGAAATTTATATTGTCAACATGAGGAAATCAAAATTTTTATTTTTCTACTTACATGGCTAATTTTGGTGACATTTGCTGGTAAATATATTTATACAAAAATAAATTTTGTTAAATTGGCAATTGTGGTTTGTAATTGCTTAGCAGAAATGTAGCATGCTGTATGAGTGACCTAATTTTTTACTTTTATGTACTTGTGTATATACTTTGGAGCATGGCTGGGGGTGGGAGGGGGTTTCTTGGAGGGAAATACTGGAATAGCATTGGTTATTCACTCACTTCTGCTTCACTAAAAATGAAGCAAATTAATTTCTCTTGTTGGAATGTACTAAATACTTGGAGGGGGTTTAAAAAAATGATTTTTGACTGAAGGGGGATAGAACAATGTGAAATTCTTAGGAGGAGAATGTGCCAGAGTTCTTGTTTCAGGCCAAGATGTCATCTGTGTTACATCACCAACATGGTGCAACCAGTTGGAAAGGCTACATGTAAGGGATAAGGGCTCATCATGTCAGCCAGGTTTCTGTTTAAACCATTGTATTAATGCAGTCATCCATAGTAAGTTCATAGATGACAAGTGAATTGACATTTTTTTTTTAAAGGGAAATATTGAGAAGGATAGTCAGAGCTGTTCAGTTGGCAGAGTCCACATGGTTAGCAGTGGGACCAGTGAATTGGGCAAGAAACTTAGCAAGATTGCACAGCTGAATAGGAAAATTGATAGTGGGGTAGGGCTGTTGAGGGTTGTTGCTCATAATAAATCAAGATCGAATGAATAAATGAGCTGTCCAGTGGATTCTGAGACACAGATGAAAGATACAAACTTATTAATAAGGAAGCCTGTGCAAGAGAGCAAGTAGGCCAAGCTGGATAACTGGGAGGCCAACATATCTGAGACTGGTGGCATGATGAAGAAGAGAGGTAAAGATTAAAGTTAAAAAGACAAAGCAAACGTAGAATTGGAGTGGGCATAACAAAAAATGAAGCAATTTAGTTTCTCTCCTGGGAATAGTGTACTCTTAAGTCCAATTTGATAAATCATGTCAGTTGAATGTGGCAGATAGGAAAGTTTATAAGTACCTTCCTTAATATTCTGCATTTTTCCAAGGGTACATGAATATTAAAATATGCCCAATCTAATTCAACCAGAGCTCAGGTAAGTGCAAGAGGAGCATTGGGTCTCCCTTATTTATGTATTCTTTGGCTTAACAAGCAACTCAGATGCTTGGATATTACAAAAAAATCAACCAAAGAATACTACTTTCCACACAATACAGGGATTCAAATTAGAGATCCAAAAGGAGTGAGTTTTGAAAACAAAAATAGGAACCCATAGCTGTAACAGTGAAAAGTTGTTCCACATTACATTGTCAAATATAATGGCAGTCTACCATCTATCATTAAACATAATTGATTTTCACATTTAATGAAATGTGTGTTCAGCTTTTTAGTAAGATTACTATTGGTTTCACTTGATAGCCGATTATGACATTGAGGTAAAAGGCCAAGCACAATGAAGAATGACAAATTACAATATCAAGTTTGAATATTTTGTTTTATATTCTGTCAAGCCATGATTCCACATGACTGCAAAAGATTTTGGAAGGCAAATCGAGTTCCAGTTATTACACAAATTCCATTCAATAACATCACATGCCTCATCACTTCCTTTTTATTGTAAGTAATGTACATTTATTAAAGTAGCATGGAAGATGCAAATCACCTTTTTGAATCTCATTTCCTGTTTCCAGCTAACACTTTTTATCCCTCTGTGATTTCTTCCTTAGTTTTAAATAATTACTAATCAGTAAATGTGTAACTTGAATCTGATTAGAATTCTAATCAATTAGGCAACATTGAGCTATCCACATTTTATTTTACATAAAAACCACTTCCAGAACTTGAATATTGCTGGACAGTGCAGAAGATTTGGCTTGCACACATCAGGACAGATGCAAGAATTCTAATGTCAAATGATCACAACAGTTCATGCCACAGCAAAAAAGGGTGCTGAGGCAAATCAATTGACTTGCCAACAAATTAGCACCTTTTTTCCCTTGTAGCATGAAATACGGTGATTTGAAATTTTCCCTGATGAATGCAGGACAAAAAGCTTCAGCAATATTCAAGAATCAGCATGACAGTACAATGGTTAGCATTGCTGCCTCACAGTGCCAAGCACCTAGGTTCAATTCCTAGCTTGAGCAGTGTGTGGAGTTTGAGTTTCCTCTGGTTTGTTCCCATGATCCAAAGATGTACAGGATAGGAGGATTGGCCATGCTATAAATTGTACCTTAGTGTCAGGGGGACTAGCTGGGTAAATGTATGGGGATAGCGCCTGAATGGATTGTGGTTGGTGCAGACTCAGTGGGCTGAATGATCTTCTGCACTGAGAAATAAATAATTTCATTAGACTATTTCCAGAAAGCAAAAGAATAATCATAAAGGAATCAGACCTTTTGGAGTCATGGTTCAAATACTTGGAACCAATTAAATTACAAGGAGCATGCAGATTGTACAACAACATTAGAAAAGTTTTTTATACTTTCTGAGCTCATTGGGTACATTTTAACCATTTTTGCAAGTGAATTAGTCAACATTTTGTTAGTGTAGTTGTAAGTAACTCCTCAACTGATTGCACAAAATGTATTATTAAAAGTAGTAAATTAAACTGTTTCCCTACAGGTTTTCCTTACCTCCAGAAAAGGAGACAAATTAACTCATTTATGACACTTAGTGGGAAGAAATTAACATTTTTAAAGCTTCTGAAGTTTCTCCAACTCTTGCCAAACCAGTTTGGAAATTTGAAAGTATAGAGCCTTGGAATAAATGAATGGATACAATCCACAAACTTTACATACGAGATATTTAATTGTAGCAAATTTCAAGCCTTTAGTTAACTATAATGTTAGCATTTCACTATTAGCTGCAGAAAGCCGTTGCCAAGGTCAGGATGAGAAGAATGAAGGCTAAACCGTTAGATTGCTTGGAAGAAATCAGAATATATAGTATGTAATTTGACTGTCTCATTCGTCTAGTCAATGTGCCACCATTGTTACTTCTAACGTATTCATAAAAGGGAAACTGATATTTTCCTTACCTTTTGAGGTAAGGAAAACCTGTAGAGAAACAATTTTAATTTGCTACTTTTAATATACTTTGTGCAATTAGTTGAGGAGTTATTTATAACATACTAGCAAAATATTGGCTAATTCACTTGTGGAAAATAGTTAAAATGCACCCAATGAACTCAAACTGTAAAATTTTTCTAAAATTGTTGTACAATCTGCACGCTCCTTGTAACTTAATTAGCTCCAAATATTTGAACTATGTGACTCCAAAAGGTCTGGTTCCTTAATGGTAATTCTTTTTGCTTTCTGGAAATAATCAAATGAAATCCTATGATTCCCATAGTGCAGAAGGAGATCATTTAGCCCACTGAGCCTGCACCAACCGCAATCCCTCCAAGCCCTATCCCCATACGTTTACCCAGCTAGTCCCCAGAACACCTGGAGGAAACTCGTACAAACTCCATGCACAGTGCCCAAGTTGGGAATTGAACCTGGGTCCTTGGTGCTGTGAGGCAGCAGTGCTAACAATTGTGCTGTTAATTTGCTCCTCTTAAAGGCACTCTCTTTTTGAGTTGAATGGATAATGAATCATAGAACCCTACAGTGCAAAAATACACCCTTTGGTCCATCGACTCTGCACTGAACACAATCCCACCAGACCCAACCCCCCACATCCCTACATATTATTACCTACTAATCCCTCTAACCTATGCATTCCAGGATACTAAGGGGCAATTTCTTAGCATAGCCAATCAACCTAACCTGCACATTATTGGATGGTGGGAGGAAACTGGAATACCCAGAGGAAACCCATGCCGACAGGAGGAGAATGTGCAAGCTCTACACAGCGACCTGAGCCAGGAATTGAACCCAGGTCACTGAAATGTGAAACGGCAGTGCTAACCACTGTGCTACCATGCTACCCCATAATATTCAACCCTACCACACCACAATGTTCTCAAGACAAACATATATTAGTAAAATATTGCAATAACTTGATGATGGACCAGATTGTCACCAGCAAGGCAGTAATTCAAATCAGGTAATTTCAGGTGGACCTGCCTCAATGGAAGGACCCCCCATCACATCATTTTCATCCAGGGGACGAGGGGCTATGGCCTAACAATGCCAGAGGCAGTCATGGCAGTCGACAGATGCTGAGGTGGGTTGATTAGAAAGACTCATAGAATCCCTACAATGCAGAAAGAGGCCATTTGGCCCATTAAGTCGACCCAAGGACCCAGGCCATGACCCCACTTATTTACCCTGCTAACTCCCTGACATTAAGAGGTAATATAGCATAGCCAATCCTACACATCTTTGAACAGTTGGAGGAAACCCACACAAGCATGGGAAGAATATGCAAACAGCATACATACAGTCACCTAAGCCAGGAATCGAACCCAGGCCATGGGTTCTGAGGCAGCAATGGTAACCACTGTGCTACCATGCCTTCCTTTGCTTTGCTGAGACTTTGGCCCAGTTGTATAAAAGGTTGTTAGGCTTTCCAGCTCTTACTCCTCACCTTCATTCCATTCCCATGCCACCTCACATCAAATGCTTGTCATAATCCTGTGTCACCTCCATAGCCATCCATTGTAATAATATGGGCAGCCCTCAGGAACTATGTGGAGATGAAAAAATAAGTTTTTAACAATAATGGAGCTCTCACACATATACTGGATCCAGAAAAAGAAACTCTCATGCACGAAACCTAAAGACTGTAAAATCCCCTTGAATGGTTAACCTGTTTTAGAAGTAAACAAACTTAGATTTAGTAACCACATCAAAAAAAAACCTCAAAATTGGTATACTATTTGAAATTCAACTGAGCATTCATAACAGACTTAGCTGGAAAAAACTTGGGAAATATCAAAATGTCTAATAAATTACAGGAACAGATAGTTGTATTTTTCTAAGCTACAGTAGATGGCCTGTCAATTAATGCACTCCAGCAACATATTTTTCTTTTGCTCTCACTGACAGCTGCACCACAGGTTTATTTTTTCTTTTAAAAGAGCTGGAATATAAATAACCTAAAGTCATGACACTTATAGCACCACAAATTTGTGACTCCCACCTAATGGGTTAAGGTTCTGGATCAGCAAAAATTGGGTCTTTTTCAACTCATCACTATTTTCAACTGGTTTAGCAGATTTGTGTTTTACATCTGTGCAATTTACACCAAGCCCTACCTGTATCAGCCAGAAATAGGGGCACAACATCCACACTTTGGGTAAGATTTTTGCAGAGTCAGGAGAGTTTTACAAAGTTCAATAAATTACTTTGTAACAAAAAATGAATTTCATTGAGTAACCTAAGGCACTTAGGACTCTAATAGTGTGGAACCATAAGTGTGCTGCAAAATGCACAATCACTAACACTGATGTAATTAAAAATTACTTAGCTTTGTGTGACAATTAGGAATAATCCCTTAAAACAGGCAAAAAAGAATTTTTTTTCAATGTGACCACCAAAAGCTTTCATCTGCTGCTAAATTAATCATGCTATAATATGGAGGAATTGAATAATAGTTAATACATTTCAATATGTCAACTGGAATATAGTTGTTTTGGATCAACACAGTTCTTAACCATTTGTGTGCTGCAACCGGTCCATTCCCATCATTACATCACACGGTACAGTATGTAACTTTAATCTGTACGTTTCACTTAACATCGCAGAGCAATGCAACACCTCTTAGAACCCAGTGATCAGGAGATCGGTTTGTTCTCAAATCAACAGCAGCAATATAATTCAGATCCGTTCTCACAGGCTTTTTATAAATCGGACAGGAATACAAACATGTTTCTTTAGAACCTGTTAAAAAAGACAAAAGCAAAAGTAAAAAAGTTACCAAGTATCAAAAAGTTAAATCCAAGAAATATAAAGGAAGAGATAAAATCAATAAAAGCTGTAGGGTAGAACCATTCCACTAATTTCACCAAGGCACTGTGAGCAGAGATAACTTATCTAAACTGCTGGAGAAAATTGGCTCTTTTCAGTGTAATTTCTCTCCATGACAATATGGTGGGCACGAACATTAGCCATGATGGAGCAACATCCACAATGTGGTCAAACAGGATTGTGTTCTGGCATTAAGGGTGGCACGATGCACAGTGGTTAGCACTGTTACTTCACAGTGCCAGGGATCCAGATTTGATTCCCGATTTGGGCCACTGTGCGGAATTGATTCATGAGGTTCGTGGTGGACTTCATATGACATCCCTCGGGGGGTCTCTCTGCAGCCTGGGTAATATGTGCATCATGAGCCGGCAACCAGGATCCTTAGAATAGCACAGACTGCCCAAACCTCAACACGCATACTAACCCCCCATATCACCCAGCAACTTTGCAGCACCTGGGTACCTCACTCGTGCACTCCGGGGGCTGTTGCACAATGGGACTTACTTTCTCCCTCTCTTTCGTTAGTGCTATACCGTGCCCAGGCTTTAATAGGCCAGCTGTAAATGATGCCGGAGTGATGTCATGCGGGGGAGAGGGAAAAGTACAGGAAGGGGAAAAGGATTATGCCAACTCGTTAATGATACGGAAATTAATTAATTCAAAAACATTTGATATTGGCATTTATTCTGAGCACGATGCAGATCAAGCAAGGAAAATGGTCTGGGAGGATTACAGAAGGCCCAACATCAGGCGCATTTCGAGCTTTATGGTATTTCCTTCTCTGCTATGCTGTTGCCCAGTGCAGCATAGTGGAATGATCCTTTCAATAAAATAAAAAGCAAGACTGCACTCAGTTGTGGTCAAACCAAATTTTGAGGCAGGTTTAGCATAACTTTTCTACTTTTCACTTCTACCCCTCCAGAAATAAAACCCAGTGCTTTTTTATGGCTTTGCAAATCTGTGCCATAGCTTTTAATGATTGATGTTTTTGCACTCCAAGATCCCTGTCTTTCTCTACACCAACCAGATTTCAACATTCCGAGTAATAAGTGATCTCCCTATTCTTCCTACCAGAACATACATCAACGCTGAACTTTATTTGCCAAATTATTTGCCCATGTATTTTGTTGCAATCCTGACTCACCTCTTTGCTAATCCCGATAAATATATCTACTGCATTACTCTTGTCCAATCTTTCTGTTATCACCTCAAAAATTCAATATTGTTGTCCCATGCAAGATTTTGAAATCCATGCTGACTATTCTTTGTTATATTTTTCATTTTTAGATATTCTTCTATTCTCTCCTTTAATGAAGATTCCATTATTTTTGAATGATCATTCTGACTGAGTTTATTTTATAATAGTTGGAAACAATTGATGGCATTTTGAGGTTGAGAAATATTTACACCTGGGTTTTGCAGTTAGGGCAGTGGTGCAACTGACAATGCTCACTGTCCTGACAACTATGAAACTGACATCAATTTCTGGTATTTGCAAATTCAGTTAAACCAGAGAAATCTGATAGAACTCAGATACAACTTATTCAACAAAGTGTAACATTTTCAAGGGATTTTGAAAGCATAAATTCAAGTGGTTGCAGAAGTTTTCTATCTGTTGAGATTTCAACAGCACATCCTGTGAAGGAACAAGCAATCATTGACTAGAGTTTCTGGATTTCTGCATTTAAATGGCATAAATGTTGTGGGCATTGAATTGATGATGTTAAAATCCAATTGTTTGTGCTAGGACACAAATTGTAAGAGCAATATACTTCAATGTAATAACAAGTGTGAACATTTTTCCTGACTTACTGTGGTGGTTAATAGCAGAGATATGAATAACAGGCAGAATTTCAAACAAGACTTTTGGTTTTGACTCTGTCAGTCTGTTGTTACGTCGGTCCCATCCAGCACCTTCTAGATACAAGCCATAGACATAGACTCCCTCGGAAGGAGGTTGCATGACATCTTCCTTTGATAATCTAGTGACGTCATTGTGAAGCTCCACGCTATCTAGAGCCCAGCCCTTGTGAAGCCGAGTAACCTCCTGTTATTAGTTGAGAGAAAAGTCACGTTAATACACAATGCACAGGGAACATGATTAATTGTGTACTGATGTAAAACAGCAACAATCCAGAGTGGTATTACTGCTAGACTTCTTCAACAGCTCTCATTAACTCTTCTAAATACTAATTACAAAATATCAAGCAAAGTCTTGGATCTGTTCAACATGACTTGGAATATTAAAGATGTCAATAGAGGTGATTTTAGGGTCTTTGCATTTTAAGTGAGACATTTGACAAGACATCAAACTTTGTACTTTATTTTCTTTTTTGGCGAATCAGCATTGAAAAATAAAAAACCTAATCCAGATAATATCAATGTTAGCAGGTTATGCATAACAAAATAAAAGCAAAATACTGCAGATGTTGGAATCTGAAACAAAAACAGAAAATGCTGGAAAATCTCACCAGGTCTGACAACATCTGTGGGGAGCAAATAGAGCCAATGCTTCAAGTCTAGGTGACTCTTTGTCAGATCTTATACATCTTATGCATAAGATGTATGATAAAACTGTCTCAATTCTATACATCAGTGTCCTTAACCTCTATCTCAGATGAAGACTGATACAAAGCAGTTTAAATGGTTCAACTTATTGCAATAATGAATAACATTTCTTCCTGAAATATACCAACTTATATAAAGTAGAACAGTGCAGAATTTTATACTATCTTCCTATGTTAATAAGGAACTGGATTAATACAACACAAACTCATTTCACAATGGATCCTTAGGAAAAAAAACATAGGTTCTTTTCAACATATCTGGCAGCATCTGTGGAAAAAAATTAGCAAATGCAAAGATGGAAAGAGAAGTACATTGGCACTGGCTCAAAATTGAAATTGCCATTAGCATCAATTGTATTATTGAAAGCTCAGTTGTATTCAGGTGGTGGGTATTAATTGAGGATTCACTTGGGCTACAGCAAACTAAAACTGTTGGGTTTCCAAGTTCACGTTAGTAAGCCACTTTCACCGTACAAGTTTAAGCATGTAAGAGATTGGCTCCAGTTCCACCCTTTACCACTAGCTATCTTGAATAAATCATTTTAATACTTTATTTCAGTTGGGAGGAGATTTCTTTCATCTATTCCCTCGTTTAAAGAAATTTAGGATCTGCTTTAAAAATCTGCAGAAAATTTTCTGATCAAATTTGATTCACATATATCAAAAAGAGACAAAGACCGCAAAGTTTCCGTGATATTCTTAATGACTCAAGCCACATTGAATGGATTTGGCATTTTATACCTAGCAACAGGCTCTAGAGAAAGTCAGAAAATGTTGGAAATACTCAGCATATCTGGCGACATATCTGTGGAGAGTAAAATAGAATTAACATTACAGGTTGATGCTGGGTAGAAGAAGCCAGGAGGCAAACTCAAGAGGATGTGTATGAAAAAGAGATGTAATGATGTGTGTGAGGAAGAGACAGTGAGTCTGTGTGCACTTTTGGGTGTTTCCTTTGGGTCTGAGTCTGTGCACGTATGTGTGTGTCTGATACGAAAATCCCACTCTCCTGCAGTACTCCCAATGTTAAACCTCCCATTTAAAATAACAAAAAGGTAAGATTTAATCATTCGTTAAGTAAACTTATAAATTATAATAAATGTGTACACATATAAGAAATAGAAAACACTTTTATAAAGTTGATTTTTACATTTGTTGCGAATGTGCAATAACAATCATTAACTCTTCAACATTATGCTCTCCAAGAAAGCTATAAAAGAACAGTGGATTACCTTTAAGCCAAATATGATTTAGGTATACTTAGGGATGTTCCCAGAAAGCGAAAGTTATGTAACCAAAACTAGACCTTCCTGGATGATGAAAGAGAGATGATTCAGAAAAAGGGGGCTTATGACAGATATCAGATTGATCAATACAATTGAGAATCTGGTCAATGTAGAAAATGTCAGAAAGAAAGTGAAAAAGCAAATGAGGGGCAAACATAAGAGACTGGCAGCTAACATAAAATGACATACAAAGATCTTCTATATGTGTATAAATAGTAAAAGGGTAGCAAGATGAGGGATTGGCTGATTAGGGAACAGAAAGAAGACCAGTCACACAGACTAAGAGTGTGGCTGAGTACCTTGCATCTGCCTTTACTAAGGAAAAAGATGTTGTTAGGTGAAAGAGGAAATGGATGATATACTGGATGAGCTAGAAGTTAATAAGGAGAATGTATTTGATATGCTGTTTGTCACCAGGATCAGAAATTAGGGGTGGAAATTACAAAGGTATGGCAATAATCTCCCAATTCTCCTTAGATAGACAGGAGGATTGAAGTATCAAAAATACTACTCCCAGGTTCAAAAAAGGATTCAAGAAAAAGCCCAGCAACTTCAGGACACATTAATTTTGGTGATGGGAAATCTTTTAGAAATGATAATCCAGGTCAAAGTTAATGGTTACTTGGACACATGTAGATTAATTAAGGAAAGCCAGTACTGATCTGTAAAATACAACTTGTGTTTAATTAAATGTATTAAGTTTTTTTAACAAGGTAACAGAGAGGATTGATGTGGTATGTATGGGATTTTCAACAGACAGCTGATTAAGTGCCACATAATAGATTTACTTGGACTTAGTTCTGCAGTTACCTGTTTGGCTTACTATCAAAGCTGATGCCTATGGAATAAAAGGACACTACAACATGGAATCAAAACTGGTTGAGTGACAGGAAACAGAGCAGCAATGAACATTTGTTTTTCACACTGTTTCCTAGGATTCCATAGTTAATGTTAATATTATTTGGTTGTGTGGAGAACAATTTCAAAATTTTCAGCTGACATAAAATTTAGGAGTATAGTGAGCTATGAGGAGGATACCAATAGACTTCAGAGGATGCACGCTGGTGAAGTTGTCAGATGCGTAGCAAATAAAGTTTAATGCAGAGAAGTGTGAAGTGATATATTTTGTGAAAAGAATGAGAGGAAGTTATATAAAATAAAGGTCTATAATTCCAAAGTGAGAAATGGCAAGATCAGTGAGACCTAGATGTATACATACACAAATCATTGAAAGTAGCAGAGCATGGTGAGAAAATAGTTAAAAAGACATATAGGTCTTGGGCTTTTTAAATGGAGTGTACAGTACAAAAGTAAGAAAAACAGCACCTTTTTAAATCATTAGTACAGCTTTGGCAGGAATATTGTGACAAATTTTGGGCATTGTATTTTTGGAAGAATACAAAGTTTAATGCAGCATCCAGAAAAGATTTACAAGAATAGTCCCAGTGGTAAGGGGCTTCAGTTACAGGGATAGATTAAGGAGAACAATACCAGCTTCTCCAAAGAAGACGAGGCTTGGGAAAATAGAAAATGAGAAACTGTTCCCATTGGTGGAAGGACCTGACAATAATTTAAAATGATTGGCAAAAGATCCAAACGCAATATGAGGAAAACCATTTTTAATTCAGCAAATGATTTGCAATGCACTGTCTGAAAGGGGAATAGTGGCAGGTTCAATCATGACTTTCAAAAGGGAATTGTATTAGTACCTGGAGGGCAAAACTATACAGGAGTACAGGGAAAAGACAGGGAAGTGGTCTGCTCAACTTCCCTAACTGAAGATTGGATGGGGTGAATGGCCTCCTTTAGTGTTGAAATAATTCTATGCCTCAGTCAAGAATTCACTTCAAAAAAATACAAAGAACTTTGGCTCTTGAGAGACGCTATCAGTGGAAAATATACATAGTGAATTTTGAACTCCACATCTCAACACTACTGCAAAAAAGAGGTTTAAAAAAACTTTCAACTAATATTCCCCGACATATGCTGATAGTATTTATACCTTATGATCTGCATTCAGAATAACAAGTTGTAAATGATCTATTATTGTCTGACCTGTCTCATAGCTGTAAGGAATCCTTGAGGATTGAAGAAACCTGTCATCCAGAAGCAGTGTGGCCTCCCTTCAAAAACCCAAGAGTGGAACTGATAGTTCCTTTCCAGTAATTCAGTGAACCAAAATCCCAAAGTACTTGAAGCCCAAGATGCCTAAATTGAAAAGTAAACAATAGTACAATACCAGCACACCAATAACATAGCCTATCTTTCCAAATGTTTTGTAATTAGAATCTATACATTACTAAAGATATTGCACAATATATATTTGTATCAGAATTTTGGCAAGCATTCAATAATTAGAATGTTTTCAGGTCACTTTTTGATGTATGAATACATTCAAGGCATGCCTGGATATATCAATAAATATTCATTCAATCTACTGACAGATGTTGCTAAGAGAAGGAACATGTTTGTACAGAAATGATTTCAACATAGGTAGAATTTCCTTTTGCATGCCCTAGTGAGGAACTTTAATCATAACCTCAAAATAATATCCCATTTGCACCAGAAAAGGTATTTGTTTCCTTGACTGCTCATATTTATGGCTGATGGATGCTTCAGTGATGATCAAACACATCAAACATAAAAGTATGCTTTACTTTGAAAAGATAAAAGGGTCAAGAGTTTCAAGTTTTTAGGTGTCCAGATCACCAACAACCTGTCCTGATTCCACCATGCTGACACTATAGTCAAGAAAGCCCACCAAAGCCTCTACTTTCTTAGAAGATTAAGGAAATTTAGCACGTTAGCTACAATTCTCACCAACTTTTACAAATGCATCATAGAAAGCATTTTTTCTGATCGTATCATAGCTTGGTATGGTTCCTGCTATGCCCAAGACTGCAAGAAACTTGAAAAAGTCATGAATGTAGCCCAATCCATCACGCAAACCATTGACACTTCCCTTGGCAAAGCAGCCAGCATAATTAAGACCTGGACATTCTCTCTTCCACCTTTTTCCATCAAGAAAAAGAACAAAAATGTGAGGTCATGAACCAAACGACTCAAGAACAGCTTCCCTGCTGCCGTCAGACTTTTGAACAGACCTACCTCGCACTAAGTTGATTTTTCTCTACACCCTAGCTATGACTGTAACACTACATTCTGCACTCTCTGTTTCCTTCTCTATGAATGATATGCACTGTTTATATAGCACGCAAGAAACAATTCTTTTCACTGTATGCTAATACCTGTGACAACAATAAATCAAATCAAATATTGACTATTGCAAGTTATATCATACAGATATTAAGTATTTGTATGAATTCTAATTTGTGATTTATCTTGAAACTATTTTGTACTATTCTAGAAGTTAATTCAATACACAAACATGTATGTTAGAAGTGCTGCAACAGAACTTACTGCATAGTCAGCAATGTAAAAATATTGGGAGATTTTGCTGATAGAAAGCACTATCAGCGGGAATAAAAGCATCAAGCTCAAGTTTATACATGGTAACATTATGATAGCTAAAATGAAACCGTTGGACATTACAGTGAACTTAGAATGAACACCCAGCAAAAGATCTTGCCATCATATGCACAGCATACTGTCTATCCCAATATACCTCTCTGTAGGTATATATGTAGTAGCCCTCTCTAAGTGCTTTGTGCCTAACTGTACAATGACATATAAAATATATGTACGTTTAAAAAAAAGCATCATGCAATTGATCAAAATAACTATCTGTTAGAAAAAATTGAATGGCTATTACTGGATCTACTAATTTCTGCTCTCTCATTTATGGCTTAATAAATAAAACATGAGTTTCAGACCAATAGATCGTTTGTGAGGTGATTCGCTGTCTCTGATCAACTTCCTTCCAACTTGAACACACACACTGATCAAGAAAAACAAAAAAAAACTTGCTTACTGCAGGCAATCTTTCTTCTTGATTTTAAGTTCACCTACTGAGCTTAACTTTCAACACAATAATCATAGCATTGATACAGCTAATGCTAAACACTGACTTAGATCAATCGCAGCATTATAAACAACTTGCCAGAACTACATAGCTAGTGAATGAGCAAAGTCCTTAACCTGATGCCACTGTATGTTGATGTATTAATATGCTACGTCACAATGGGGATAGAATGTAGGCTTGTGCTTGTGACCCATATGAAGAATTAATCAAACTAAATTCTGGTAGAAGTTTATATTTTCACAGATAATTATTTTGTGCCACTGAAAGATTCATATAAAAATAACAGTTGGTGTGGAAGCTGCTCTATCCCAATCACCACACAAAATGAATATTATGCACTTTTGTAAAACTTCTATCTTACCTTTAGCCACCTGATTGGTATACGGGCATCATACATGCAATCTAGTGCATCTCTCAAGTTTTCACTCATAATTATTGAACCATCTATGGCAAGTTTTAAATCCATTAGTGTGTGGCGCACCAGTGAAATCACTTGCTGCATACGATCAGTTTCTTGATGGAGGAAAATGTTCATTGGCTGAAAAATACCCATCTGTGCCAATCTTTCTTTAACCTGTAATAAGGAAACTGATGTATCAAGTAGAGAGCAATTCATTTACCACCATGTAGTGGAACAAGACAATCTAAAATATCTGAAACAGTGAAACAATGTTAATGAATTATATTTATTTAGCACACTGTTGTGGCTCAAAAATGTGTCAAAGAACTTTATGCACCAAATTATTTTGAACTGTACTCATGATATTACATGGATAAACCTAGTAGCCATTTTTACACAGACAGCAAATGAATAAATGATCAGTTCATGTGTTTTTGGTAGGACAGATTGAGAGAGAAATGTTGGTCAAAATGCTGGAAAAATCCTTGTTCTTCTTCAAATAACGCCATGGGATCGTGAACAATTTGGTTTTGCATATCACCTCCAAACATTAGACACAAGGACTAGGAGCAGGAGTCAACAATTCAGCCGCTGGAGCTTGCTCTGCCATTCAATATGATCATGGCCTACTTTGTCTTGGCCTCAACTCCATTTTCCTGCCCATTCTCCATAACTTTTCAACCCATTATTAAATAAAAATCTATCCATCTCCTCCTTAAATTTACTCAATGTCTGAGGAGCCACTGATTCACCACTCTTTGAGAGAGGTAATTTCTCCTTATCTTTGTTTTAAATCTGCTACCTCTTATCCTAAATCTATGACCTTTTTTCCTCAATTGCCCTACAAGAGGAAGCTTTCACTTTATGTCTATTTTGTCAATATCATTTATCATTTATATACCTCAAATAGATCTCCTCTCATTCTTCTAAACTCCAGTGAGTATAGCCCTAAAATACTCAATCTTTCATCATAAGACAACCCCTCATCTCTGGAACCATCTCTGAACTGCCTCTAATGCCTGTACATTCTTCCTTAAATAAGGGAACCAAAACTGCACACAGAACTCAGGTGCAGTCTCACCAATGTCTTGTGCAGTGTAGCAACACTTCATTACTTTTATATTTTATTCCTTTAGCTATAAGCCAAAATTCCATTTGCTTTTCTCATTATCTGCTGTACCTACATACAGGAGTTCTTCAATACTGCATTGGAAAGCTTGCCTAGAATATATTCTGAAACCTTGGAGTGGATTTCAACTTATAAGCATCCCCCTCAGAATCAAGGTACCACCTAATTTAATCCAGTTACAATATCTCAAATCTGTTTATCTAAAACACTGTGATGTTCAAAAACCGGAATACTGTAAAAACTAGGATAGATGAAATTTATTACTAGATAAGTAAAATTACTTACCAGCTTGTTTGGCTAGGTGTTGCATTGGCATGGTGACATGGTGATTATAGTTAAAGGCTTCACGTGCCTGTCTTTTCCCATGTTTGAGCGACCCTTGACCCCCACCCAGTCTGGTTCAGCCCAGTCGCCCCAACTGACCGAGCCCAAACCAAATGATCTGAACCCATGCAAGATTCAAAATTCAGCATTCCCAAAATAGCCAGTTTTGAGACACTGAACATGTAATAGCAAAATATCAGCTGTGAATTTTCTCAATCTTCTAACTACAAATTTTAATAGCAGAAGTACAATATCCTGTGGCAGTGTAATGAATTTATTTCACCGTGTCCCTTCCTTAATAAATACAATCAGAAGCTAGAGGAAAACTGCAGACTTCAGACAACCTATAATTTAAGGGGAGCATCAGCCTGCCGAGTGATTAATTATAGCTTTGGAGCAAACACGGGAAATAACCACTTCATTTCCAATGCAAAAACAACAGTCATGGGATTTGGACACAATTTCCTGCCAGAGGGATGACAAATAGTATCAACAAATTTGACTCTCAGTCAGATCATGAGCAGCCCTAGAAAAGATAGGAGATTTAAATGAACTTCTAGGCAAGATCAGTGTTCGTTGCTGCAGGATGACTGACACTAACATGTGTTGTAAGGTTGTTAATATGAAAGGGCTGGTTAATTTTCCCTCCCATTTTTTCCACTGAAGATATAATAATGGTCTGTTTGGTTAAAATTGGCTTGAATAGACTTGTATTCAAAACACTTTACCTTCTCTGCAACAATGCCAATTTTTGGAGCAAATATCCTTCAATAAAAATCTGGTTTACATGTTATAAATCTAGGCTGGTCAAGATAATAGAAAACATATTTGTTCTTTTGTTAAATATTGCTTTGTTTACAGCAGCGAAATGAAAATTAAGTATCAGAAATTAGTACATGTTATGCTATATGTTCACAACACATTCTCAGCTTTGTTATGTTGAAAAATGAAAGGGCATGTCAGTAGCATGGTGAAAAAGGCTTCTGGGACACTTGCCTTTATCAATCGAGGCATAGATTATATATGGAATATATAAGTTATGAAGGGAGATTGCGAAGGCTTGGGTTGTTTTAGTTGGTGCAGGGAAGGCTGAAGAGTGACCTGATCGAGGTGTACAACATTAAGAGGGATACAAACAGTCTCCTTTGTTGAAGGGTTAGTCATGAAGGCGCTTAAGTTCAAGATGAGGGGCAGGAGGTTTAGGAGGGATGTGAGGAAAAACTGTTTCACCCAGAGGGTGGTGGCAATTTGGAATGCGCTGCCTGGGAGATGGTAGAGGCGGGTTGCTTCCCATCCTTTAAAAAGTATCTGGATGAGCACTTGGCACATCATAACATTCAGGGCTATGGGCCAAGTGCTGGCAGATGAGATTTGGTGAGAGTTCAGGTGTTTCTAACATGTTGGCATGGACTCGAGTGATGAAAGAATTTCTTCTGCGTGTATGATTATAAGAAAATTTGACATGTCCATTATGATTTTCACCAACTTCTACAGATGCAACATAGAAAGCTTTCTTTTGGGTTGTATCACAGCTTGGTATGGCTCTTGCTCTGCCCAAGACTGCAAAAAACTACAAAGGGTTGTGAATAAAACCCAGTCCACCATTCAAACCAGCCTCCCATCCATTAACACTTGAATTAGAAATATAGCAATTGCTACAAGTATACAAATAACTAATTGTATTTGTCTACACTTCTTGCTACCTTGGAAAAGCAGCCAGCAATATCAAGGACCCCACACACCTTGGGCATACTCCCTTCCACCTTCTTCCATTGGGGAAAAAGATACAAAAGTCAGAGGTGGTATACCAACCGACTCCAAAACAGTGTCTTCCCTGCTGCCATGAGACTTTTGAATGGACCTACCATACATTAAGTTGATCTTTCTCTACACCTTAGCTATGACTGTAACACTATGTTCACCATTTTCTCCTTTCCTTCCCTATATATATAGTATGGGCGTGTATGGGATGCCAGGGAGGTGTAGTACATTTGGTGGGGGAACATGTTGCGTCCTTTCAGGTTGGTTTGTCCATCTTTTGTCCCCACCTAGCTCTCAGCTCTCACCTGTGCTCCCCATAGTTGTTTGCGATAGCAGCCACACCCCGGGCAAAGGCCTCAACAAACCGGCTAAACCAGGTGAAGGTAGCCGACAGGTCTCAACCCTTGGTGAGATAGGGAGATGGCTATTCCAGCTTGTGAAGACAGAGTCTGGCAGATTGAGTGGAAGAGACCAATAGAAGGTCCAACGGTCAAGAAGGCGATCTCTGCAAGCGTTGTGGAACGCGAAGAGCAGGACAAGACATAGAAGATGTACTGGTCATCCCTGTGCCTAGTCCCACCTCCAGCCATCTTGATTTTTGTCTTGCCACTGGATCTAGATGGGAATTGGGGAGAGGGAGTGAGGCTGAAGCTGTGCAATTCTCCCTCACTTTAATTCAAATCAAGCGCTAGTTTCAACACTATCATCATCATCATCATCATCAGTGTCCTGCTCAACCCTTCAAGTCCTGTGGCGATGGGTGAGTGACAAAGCAGCAGGTTGGATACACTGGGAGCTGTGGTCATGGACCTGCACGCAGGCGGCTCAGGTCGAATGGTCGTTTTTCGCTGACCGAAGCAGTAGTGGTACTCGGTGTCTATTTGGGTGACTGAGCAGTCCTCTTCAAGAACGCAGTGCTCACCTCCGTAGAATGAGGAAGGGGCTAGAAAAGGTGCCCTAAGTATTGTCTGCTTCACTACATCCTGGCCAGTTTACCGCGGCTGGCAGAGATCCCATTTTGCAGTTAAACAAACAAAACACAACGTGACACCACTCACCACTGGCACTTGGAACATGCGCACACTTTTGGACAACCCTACAGCAGACAGACCAGAGAGAAGAACAACCTTAGTTGCCAGAGAGCTTGCAAGATACAACATTGACATTGCAGCTCTAAGCGAAACTTATCTTGCCAATATAGGTCAGTTGACTGAAACTGGAAGTGGATACAATCTTTTCTGAGTGGTCGTGGCAGCAATGAGTGTCATGATGCTGGAGTTGGATTCGCCGTCAGGAGTCACTTGTTCAGAAACTTGATAGTCTACCCAAGGGTGTGAATAACCAGCTTATGACATTACAGTTTCCGCGACAGAACAGAAGTTAAGCCACTCTGATCAGCACCTATGCCCTTACAATGAGCAACCTGGACAAGATAAAAGACAAGTTCTACGAAGAACTAGAAGCCCTACTATCAGCAGTGAGCAGTACTGACAAGCTGATCTTGCTTGGCGATTTCAATGCAGGAGTAGGATGTGAGTCTGCAATCTGGCAGGAAGATTTCGGGAGCCATGGATTGGGCAAGTTTAACAGTAACGGCCTACTCTAACTGAAGACCTGCGCAGCACATGACCTCCTCATCACCAACACAACCTTCCATCTGCCTACCCGTAACAAGACTCTCCTGGATGCACTACCGCTCTAAGCATCGGCATCTTATTGACTATGTCATTGTCAGGAGAAAAGATAGGCAGGATGTCAGTGTGACCAAGGCCATTTATAGTGCTGATTGCTGGACAGATCACAGGCTCATTGTCTCCAAAATGAGGCTCCGCATCAGACCCAAGAGGCTTCCACAAGGAAGCAAGGTTATGAAAAGAATCAATGCGGCCAAGCTAAAGAACCCCAGATTAGCTTCAGCACTGGCTGAAGATTTAGATATCAAGCTTGTAGATCTACACCTCGCAGGCAGCACTGAGGATGACTGGGAACGCTTCAGGGACGCTATCCATACATCTGTGCTGAAGATGCTTGGGGTCTCCACCTGCAAGCAGCATGATTAGTTCGATGTGAATGATGGAGAAGATACAGGCAATACTTGTTGAAAAGTACTATCTTCATCAGGCCTGTCAGAATGATCTATCTTCAGCTGCCAAAAAAATGCTTTTACCATTGCTCACAGGGCAGTCCAGAATAAACTGCGTAAAATGCAGGATGCCTGGCTGAGCATCAAGTCAAATGAAATACAGGGATAGGCTGCCAGGAGCAACTTGAAATGGTTCTACGAAGCCCTCAAAACCCTCTACTGACTTCAATCTTTCTGGAGATCCCCCCTCCTGAGTACAGATAGTACAACTTTCATTACAGAGAAGGCTCAGATTCTGCAGAGATGGGCTGAACACTTTGAAGCTGTCCTCAACCGACCGTCATATATTAACGATGAGGCAATAGACAGGATTCCCCATGTTGATATCCACAGCACCATGGATGACCCACCAGTAATGGCAGAAGTCGTGAAAACTGTCAGCCAGCTATCCAGTGGCAAAGCCCCAGGGGCAGATGCTATACCTGCAGAGATCTATAAAGCTGCTGGTCCTGCATTTATCGAGAAGCTCACCAGTTGTTCCAGTCCTTATGGAAGCAAGGATCCATTCCTCAGGAACTTAAAGATGCTTCCAGTGTAAACCTCTACAAGAAGAAGGGCAATCAGCAAGTATGTGACAACCACCGAGGAATCTTGCAGCTCTCTATCACAGGAAAATCCCTTGCAAGGGTCCTGCTAAATCGTCGATCACTCATCTGGAGCTGGGCCTGCTTCCAGAGTCACAGTGTGGCTTCCGCAAAGGTTGTGGGACTACTGACATGATTTTTGCTGCGCGCCAACTTCAGGAGAAATGTCAGCAGTAGAATCGCGAGCTCTACACAACCTTTGTTGACCTTGCGAAAGCCTTCGATACTGTAAGCTGACAAAGCCTGTGGAGGATCATGTCAAAGTTCGGCTGCCTCCCCAAATTCATTCAGATGGTATGCCAGTTCCATGATGGCATGATGGCCAGAGTACTGGATGGCAGAGAATCCTCTGAGACAGTCCCAGTCACCAATGGCATCAAATAGGGCTGTGTGCTCACACCCACACTGTTCAATATGATGTTTATGGCAATTCTGAATGATGCCTTCCAAGACAGTGTTGCTGGAATCAGCCTTAATTACAGAGTGGATGGGAAACTCTTCAACCTGAGAAGACTTCAAGCTATTACCAAAGTGAAGGAGACTGTTCTGAGAGATTTCCTCTTTGCCAATGACTGCGCCCTGTATGCTGGCTCAGAGCCAGAGATGCAAGTCAGTATGGAGTGGAAAATCATGTCTCATGAATTTGATTGAGTTTTTTGAAGGGGTAACCAAGAAGATAGATGAGGGCAGTGCAGTTGATGTTGTCTACATGGACTTTAGCAAGGCCTTTGACAAGGTGGATAGGTTGTTGCGTAAGGTTAAATCTCATGGGATCCAGGGTGAGATATCTAAATGGATACAAATGGCTTCTTGACCGAATAAGAAGTCTCACAACACCAGGATAAAGTCCAACAGGTTTATTTGGTAGTAAACGCCACAAGCTTTCAAGGCTCTGTCCCTTTGTCAGGTGGTGGAGAGTTCTGATCACAAACAGAGTTATTACCAAATAAGCCCGTTGGACTTTAACCTGGTATTGTGAGACTTCTTACTGTGTTTACCCCAGTCCAACACCAGCATCTCCACTTCTTTACAAAAGCCAGAGGATCATTGTAAAGAGTTGTTTTTCAAACCTGAGGTGCGTGATCAGTGGTGTGCCTCAGGGATTAGTGCTGGGTCTACTGTTATTTGTCATTTGTATTAATGATTTGGATGAGAATATGGTTAGCAAGTTTGCAGATGACACTAAGATTGGGGCAAAGTGGACAGTGAAGAAAGTTATCTCCAATTGCAACAGGATCTTGATCAATTGGGAAAGTGGGCTGAAGAATGCAGATGGAGTTTAATTTAGACAAATGTGAGATGATATATTTTGGTAGATTGAACCAGGGCAAGACTTACTCAGTTAATGGTAGGGCATTGGGGAGAGTCACAGAACAAAGAGGTCTAGGGGTACAGATTCATAGCTCCTTGAAAGTGAAGTCACAGGTGGACAGAGTGGTGAAGAAGTCATTCAGCATGCTTGGTTTCAGCAGTCAGAACATTGAATATAGGAGTTGGAATGTCTTGTTGAAGTTGCATTAGACATTGGTAAGGACACACTTGGAATACTGCGTGCAATTCTGTTATCCTATTATAGAAACGTTATTATTAAACTAGAAAAAGTGCAGAAAAGATTTACTAGGATGCTACTGGAACTTGATGGATTGAGTTATAAGGAGAGGCTGGACAGACTGGGACTTTTCTCTCTGGAGCGCAGGAGGCGGAGAGGTGATCTTACAGAGGGCTATAAAATAAAGAGGGGCACAAATTAGCTAAATAGTCAATATCTTTTCCCAAAGGTAGGGGAGTCTAAAACTAAACGGGAGAGATACAAAAGTGTCCAGGGATAATTTTTTCACATAGAGAATGGTGAGTGCCTGGAACAAGCTGCCAATGATAGTAGTAGAAGCGGGTACAATTTTGTCTTTTAAAAGGCATTTAGGCAGTTACATGGTACGATGGGTATAGAGGGATATATGAGCCAAGTGCAAGCAATTGGGATTAGCTTACGGATTTAAAAAAAGGGTGTCATGGACAAGATAGGCCGAAGGGCCTCTTTCCATGCTGTAAACCTCTATTACTCTATATCAATAATTTTGGGGGAAAACTGATGACCGAAAACCTTTAAGAACTAGAATTAGAGTTCTGGTTTAAAAAAAAGGGCTAGATTCCATTAAATGATTATGTGATCATGTTGCCTTGGAGATGAACAGTGACAAAAAAGGTCAACAAGTTAATTATTGGGTTAAGTAAGTTCCTTTGGGTGGTTTCGCTGTTGGAGCAGAGCAGTTTGAGAGTTTAAAATAGAATGAAAGAAACATCTGTTTCAGCAGAATTTGGTTGAAATTCTGAAGTGTTTGCTAGGAAAAAAACTCTTGTTATCTGTATGACTCTACCAACAGTGAGTTGGATTTCTAATATAGCCAAGCTGAGAAGCATGAAAGAGAGAGAGAAATTGAGAGGGGGAGAGAGGTTAAGAGTAAAAGAGAGAGTTTCAGATTTACAAATCGTCACTATTAATGAATATTATAAGGGAAGCTCTGAGCTGAGGTAGCCACTCATAAAAGATGCCTATGTTGAACCAGGATTTTATAACTTTTGGATGGTTGGGGAAGATCTGAAGAACAATCATGTAAGAATTAAATGGCAGGGCCAAAAAATCTTCACCTGTATTCTTACTGTTGACATGTAACTTAGGTCACAAGGTTAACCTTTCAAATTTTGCTAAGATGTGATTTGAGAGCTTTAGGCTGCAAGTCTAATGACTGTGAAAAGAACGTAGAGATAAAACATTTGACATATAATATAGATATTTTGTTTTCATTGTGTTTTTATTTTCTTTAAGGTAACAATCTGTTTAACATAGATGCAGTTAATTTAGTTCATATTCTTTGATTTTTGTATAGTAAAATTCTTTTGTATAAACCATGAACATTCTGTTAGTAAATATCTGGGTTTTCAGATCCTTAAAGATAACTAAAAACATTGTTGATCTCCACTAAAATCATAACAAAATACACAAAATTAGGGTTTTCCTCACAACTTACTTCATAAGTTATGTAATCTGGAGGTAATTTCATCAGCATGTCATCAGCTAGATGGGCAACTACAGCCTCCCGTGTTTCTCCAATCCCTGTTGCGCTGTCCTTTGGCTGGATGCTGAGTATTGTATCAAGCACATCTTGGGTTAGTTTCCTTTGATAGGTGATGTCAGCATTAGGATGGAGGCCAAACACCTCTGGTGTGTCATATGCTGGAAGACTCTATTAAGACACAAAAACAGATTGAGCCGACTGGTATAATTTCATTCTTATTTATTTGTGATTTTTAAAAAACACAACTTATCTTTCAGTTTGTAGGTTTGAGGGAAAATTTCTGCAGATTCTTCCATACTTCCATCATAACTTTTTTGGAAGTACTAGAGATGATGCATGAATAGCTATTTTTAGATCTTTATAATATTTTTCTGAACTCTCATTGGAGAAACTCAGAAGCTGTGAAGAATGGGTCAACTGAAATTTGTCAGACTCAAATCAATAGATTTTTGTATGTTGATCAAAGGTTATGGAACAATGATGAATAAATGGAATTGAAGTACCGTCGGCCATGATCTATTTAATCAGTGGAACAGGCTTACGGGATGAATGACCTACTTTTATTCTTATGTAACAAATCAATCCTAACAAACATGTAGCTCCTATCAGGTTACATCTTCATAGTCGAACTAATGCGTCTCTGGATGAGTTTACAGAGAGTAAAAACTTTCTGATACTTATTATTTTCCTTTACTCAATCCTCAGGAACATTTTCAATTTCAACTAATAAAACAAAAAGCTGTATTTTAATTAAGAGTCCTTGATCCTTAATTGTTGAAAAAGCCACCGGACTTATACCAAGGATCATTTAAGCAGCACGGTGGGTATAACAGATTCCATGGCCAGCATTTTGTGTTCCACGTAAAATTGCATGACATAATTTCTTCTGGGATGCTGTTTGCTGTCACCCAGATACAATTTCATGCTAGGACTGACAGAATTTTGAAGGGGAAGCCCATCTATATCCCTATTAATTTAAATTATCACTTAAGTGCCTTTTACTGCCCAGCTTCAATTTTTAGGCTGGTGAGGCCCAATTGGATCAGGGTGCCGAATGGAAAACTGAATAATCCTGAGATCAGGTGAGAGGGAGTGCAGTGGATCCTTTCCTCAGGAACGTAGGAGCCCTGGCCCTTGCTCCCCCAGGTCTACTCTCAACACCAAGATCATCCTCCTCCCTTCCCTGCAAAGGGCATCCCCTGAAGTCTGGCTCCTCAACTTAGACTCAAGCACACAGCTATAGTACTTCTTCTGGCCACTGCAGCGTTGTGTCTGGAGGGGCTACAGCACTAAGCCAATCTGATTGCTCAACAGCTTTCCAAAGTAGGACTTCCATCAAGCACTTACCATCCTGAAAATTCAGGGCATGACATTATTTGAGGAATATCAAGAGTTCTTCCAGTGTCTTCTCTCAAAGTACCATGTACAAACAGGTCCTTCTTCCACAACATGTGTGCTGTTTCAAGGGAGCTTGTTTTGAGCACATTGGCTGCTATATTTCCCTACATTATAATACATTGTGTTTTGAAAGTAATTAATTGATCATGGTATGTTGGAATTCCAATGCACAAGACAAAGACCTATATTAATGACTTGTAAACCGATCAATTAAAGCTGGGGACTTCTGCAGTCACAACAGACTGATGCAGCATAACTATTTTGCTCAAGTTTTACCTTATTGCTTATTTGTTATATGCATGAAACATTATCATGAAAAATTAACATCCTAACTACGTACATTATCTATGAATTTTACTTTATTATTTTATTAAACAAACAATATGTACTGTGCCAAACATACTTTCATATATAAAAAGTAGTATTGGCCATATTAAATCAGATGACACACAGCTAAAAAGGAGTAGCCTACTTTCCAAAGCAGATTGTATTATTCTACAATTAAAGTTGCATTATAATTGCAAAATTTTCTTCAAGACCACTGAGTTTAACTGTTATTTGGTAATGGACTTTCAGGCTTTAATTACTCTTCAGGTTGCATATTAGCATTTGGGATAAAACTCTTGTACTGTTTCTTTTTTGAAAAGATGATCACTTTTCAGCCTTTGGACTAAGATTGAACGTAAGATCAAGCTTGAGATCAGATGTAATGACTATTCTTGTCAGCTTGGACCTAGAATGACTCTTTTGCGTAGACTCTGAATTGGATTCAATTTTCAATTTGAATTGGATTTTGGACCTCCTTTTCTATAAGAAATTTGCCTAAGTATGACAAGGAAGTATGGGGTAAAAGGAGAGCTATGGGAACTCTATGGGCACAAAAGTTCTTATTACATAGACAGATAGATAGTTTCCTCTTTAGACAAAATGGTTTTGCCTCAAACTCATTTTTGGGCTACTTAAAATTGTACTTCCTTTCAAGTATATACTTTTATAATGAATTTCTTTCTAGAATTAATGAATGGTATGAAATCATAGGATGTTGCAGCTCTTGGGTGGAGTGCTGCACACCATGTTAATTACTGACCTGTGATCCAGGTGGCACAGTAGCACAATGGCACGCACTGCTGCCTCACAGTGCCAGGGCTCAATTCCACCATCAGTGCACTGTCTGAAGAAGTGGAGTTTGCACTTCTTCCCCATGTCTGCATGGGTTTCCTCCAGGTGCTCCGGTTTCCTCCCATAGTCCAAAGATACGTGTGTTAGGTTGATTGGCCATGCTAAATTGACCCTAGTGTCAGGGAGATTAGCAGGATAAATGTTGGTTACGGGAATAGGGCCTGGATGGGATTGTGATCGATACAGACTCGATGGGCCAAATGGCACCCTTTCTGTACTGTAGGGATTCTATGATTTTTTAACTCACAAAAAAACAAAGAAAAAGAAAATTACAGCACAGGAACAGGCTCTTTGGCCCTCCAAGCCTGCATCGACCATGCTGCCTGACTAAAACCCCTTACCTTTTGGGGACCATATTCCTCTATTCCCATTCTATTCATGTACTTGTCCATACAGCCCTTAAAAGTCACTACCATATCTGCTTCCACTACCTTCCCTGGCAACATGTTCCAGGCACCCACTACTCTCTGTGTAAAAATCTACTTTGTACATCTCCTTTAAATCTTGCACCTTAAATCTATGCCCTCCAGTAAATGATTTTTCCACCCTGAGAAAACGTTTCTGACTATCCACTCTGTCTATGTCTCTCGTAATCTTGTAGACTGCTGTCAGGTCTCCTCTCAACCTCCGTCACTCCAGTGAGAACAAACCAAGTTTCTCCAACTCTCCTCATAGCTAATGCCCTCCATATCAGGCAACATCCTGGTAAATCTTTTCTGTAACCTCTCTAACAGGTCACGTCAGCTTCCTATCTTTATTCCCTTTTACCTCCCAATTACTTGTAAAATAATCAAAGTTGGGGTCATCCACAGTCACATTAGAATGATGCAGCATAACTTTATTTATTATATAAATTTTTATTTATTTTCAGGAAAAGAATTGTCATGAAAATATCACATTATAACCACACAATTATGCAACATGTTTTGCATATTATATGTAAAGCAAACCTGTATGTGTTGTAGGTATTGCTCCACTGTAGTACAGTGAGGGATGGTGTAATCCTTATAAAAACAGAAGTTCGATCCAAACATACGCTCACTGAACCACACTTTAGCAAAAGTGTTTAACAGTCGCTTATCATAATCATCTGTGACACGACCTCCATACTGGATTTCTCCAATCATGTAGTAAACTGTATTCCAAGACACACCCTATTAAACAGGATGAAGTGTTCACCCATTAGTCCATAATCAGACTGAAGTGGGAAAATAAAAGTTTAAGTATGATTACAGTTTATAACAATGTTTTGGAAAAATGTAGTTTTAAAAAATAAATCAAATGACGAGATGTAGTGACGCACCATGTAGTATTGTTCCATTGTAGTAGTTGGAAAGGGTGTAATCCTTATAAAAGCAGAAGTTTGATCCAAACATATGTTAAATTGTCCCTTAGTGTCAAGGGGACTATCTAGAGTAAATGCATGGGTTATGGGGTGGGGCCTGTAGGGAGGAGCTATACAATAAATGGCAGAACCATTAGAAGTATAGACTTGGGTGTGCAAGTCCACAGATCCTTTAAGATGGCAGCACAGGTGGAGAAGGTGGTGACGAAGGCATATGGCATGCTTGTTTTTATTGGACGGGGCACAGAGTATAAAAGTTGGCATATGATGTTGCAGCTATATAGAACATTGGTTAGGCCACATTTGAAATACTGTGTCCAGTTCTGGTCGCCACACTACCAGAAGGACGTGGAGGCTTTGGAGAGAGTACAAAAATGCTTTACCAGGATGTTGCCTGGTTTGGAGGGTCTTAGCTATGAGGAGAGATTGGGTGAACTAGGGTTATTCTCCCTGGAAAGATGGGGGATGAGGAGTGACCTAATAGAGGTGAAAAAAATTATGAAGGTCATAGATAGGGTGAACAGTAGGAAGTTTTTTCCCAGGTCAGAGGTGACGAATGCAAGGGGTCACAAGTTTAAGGTGAGGGGGGCAAGGTTCAACACAGATGTCAGGGGGATGTATTTTACACAGGGGGTGGTGGGGACCTGGAATGCACTGCCAAGCAAGATAGTTGACGCAAACATGTTGGGATCGTTTAAGACTTATCTAGATAGTCAAGTAAACAGGCTAGGAATAGAGGGATACAAATGAATGGTCTAGTTGGGCGCATGAGCAGCGCAGGCTTGAAGGGTCAAAGGGCCTATTCTGTGCTGTATTGTTCTTTGTACATCCTTTTGTTACGTCAAGACTTGGACAAAGCAACACTCTCCCAGCTGGCCTCCCAACATTCACCCTCTATAAACTTCAGTTCATCAAAAACTCTGCCGCCTGCAAGTTCATCATTTCTATTTCACATATCATGCTGTTCTCACCAACTAATATTGGCTCCCTGCCCAGCAATGCCTTGAATTGAAAAATGATCAACTTTGTGTTAAAATTCCTCGATGACTTCACATGTCACTTTTCCGTAACTTTCTATAACCTTCTGAAAACTCTGTAATCCTCCAATCTTCTGCATTCCTGATTTTCTTTGTTTCATCACTAGTAGTTGTGCCTTCAATTTATTGAACCCATAACTTTGAAATATAGCACCTTTTCACTTCTTTACCTCAGTTAAGGCAATTTTTAAAAGCTATCATTTTGACAAAAGCTTTTGGTTATTAGCCCTTATGAAGGTGGATGTCAAATTTTGTTTGATAAGTCTCCAATGAAAATCTTGAGAGGTTTTATTACATCGAAGGACACTTTTTAGTTGCAAGTGTCGTTGCAAACAAGATCTTAAATAGGCTATTTTGTAAATACCATTTTTTTTAAACTATATTATAAATATTGATGCAAGGTGTCCTTCCACAAGATTTTAAAAGGGGCTTCATTGTTCACATCTACAAACACTATTCTTCTGACAATCACAGAGGAATATCTCCTCTGTCTATTGCTGGAACGATCCTTGCCAGAACTCTTCGAAATGAGCCCATATTATATGTTGAGGAGGGTCTACTTCCAGAGAGCCAGTGTGGTTTCAGAAAAAGCAGAGGAACTATCAACATGGTGCTTGCTTCTCTTCAACTGGAAAAGAGGTGCCAAGAACAAAATGCTGACTTATACACCTCCTTTGTTGACCTAACCAAAAGCATTGATACTGTCAGCCTAAGGTTTCAGGGAGCTTATGAGTAAATTTGATTGCCCAAACAAACTTATTCAGATGGTTTGACAGTTCCACAGTGGCATGCAGGCTTGTGCCCTTGATGACAATGAGACTTCAGTCCCCTTCCTTTTCACCTCTGGGGTGAAACATGGCTGTGTACTTCTGCCGGCCTTCTTTAGCATCATGTTCTCAGCCATGCTTACTAATGCCTTCCAGGATGAGGACCCAGGCATAGATACTAACTACCAATTAGCTAGCAAGTTCTTCAACCTGCAATCCTCCAGGCCAAGACCAAGGTCCTTATTGTTAGATTGTATGACTTTCTATTTGCTGATGACTGTGCACTAAATGCTGAAAGTGAAGTAGACATGCAGTACATTATGGACTTATTCTCCACATCCTGTGATAACTTCATTCTCACCATCAGCACAAAAGAGACTGAAGTCATGTTCCAGTCTGCTCTAGGAAAGCTCGATCAAGAGCTGACAGAGTAAACTATCAATAGTTGACTGTTGTAGACAGCACCCTCTCACTATGTATTCATATTGATGATGAGACTGATGTCAGAATTTCCAAAGCCATTGTGTCCTTTGGGAGACTTCACTCTTCAGTACAGGAATGTGGGGGATTGAATCTAAAAACAGAGCTTTAGGTCTATCAAGCAGTCATTCTCTCTGTCCCTGTCTACACGAGTGAGATCTGGACTGTCTACCAGCAACATGCAAAGAAAATCAATCGCTTCCACCTTTGCTGCCTTTGCAAGCTCCTCAATATCAAGTGGCAAGATAATGTCCTAGATGCAGAGGTCCTCAGGAGAACCGACATGATCGGCATCTTCATGGTGTTACAACAAAGAACTGTTCTGAAGGGCTGGACATACAATCAGAATGCCTGACAACCAACTCCTGAAGTGAATTTTTTATGGTGAACTCCAGAACAGAGCATGCTTCCATTGCAGCCAGAAGAAACACTTCAAAGATACCCTGAAAAGCAACTTCAAGGACATTAAAATTGACACTGCATCATGTAAGACCCTTGTCCAGGGCCACTCGGCCTGGAAGAATGCATTTGCCAGCTGCACATTAGCATATGAAGAGCAATGGATAATGTTAGTCCAAAACAAGCATAAAGGAAAAACAGTGCCCCCAATTACCTGCCAGCCTCATTTTCCTGTCCCCACTACGCTAGAACCTTTCATGCCAAGATAAGATTTATCAGCCACCTTCACACCCACACAGCCCAATGTCTGGATGACAAATGAAGATGGTCTTCTTCAATACTGAAGATGAATGATGATGATAACATATTTTCTACATAATTTCATGGAACATGATTAATTTGAGGTTTTAGTTTTATAGATCTGCCCTACCCCTTTTATATTAACAGAATGAAACCACTTCCAAGTTCCTAATATGTGTAATCTATTATGAAATGCAGCAAAAACAGAAACGGGTTTGAAAAAACAAAAGGACAAACTTTTTTTTGTATTTCTTCCAGGATTACAAGCACAATTTCACCAGCATTCAGTGGAAATTCTTACTATTTAGAAATATAAGGACATTTATTGGAACAAAGTCAGAATGGGAAAGGTTAAAATGGCTACTCAATTTTGAGAAAAAGGATTGTACCTTTTTGCTGTCTATATCATCAAGATGGTTTTGCACAAACTGGACTGTAGCATTTAAATCAGCTTGATTGAACTCATAAGGAATGTTCCAGCCAAGAGGTCCAAACTTACGCCTTTCTTGCACAGTTGAATGAAGGAAAGCCACTGCATATAGCATGGGTTTCCAACGAGACGTGTTACTAACATCTAGCTGGTCTTGGCTGATACCTTAAAGATAACAAAAATAGAAGTGCATTGGTGGAGATCCCATTACGATCCTTCAGGTTACAAAGCTTATCTGCTATAAATAGATAATGTGGTCAATTAATGATGACTTCATCTTAGACACATCCTGAGGTATAAGAAAGGGTTTTGGGAAAGTTTGACGGTTTGATGTAAAATCTTTAAAGAAGGCATTAAAAGATTTAGAAGCCATTCACTGTTGCACAGAACTTATGTTACATTTGACCTAATAAGTCTATGGATCTATGCTGGTGTTTATTTCCCATTAAGCCTTCTCCCACCCTTCATCATTTTTAACCCAGTCAACTACTTATCTATTCCCTTCTCCCTCACATGCTTATCCAGCTTCCCGTTAAATGCAGTTATCCCATTTTCTTTATTTATTCTGAGTTTCACCACACTCTGAAGTTTCTCCTAAATTCTCAAAAATTATGAGTGACTATCTTATATTTCCCTTTGCCATTACCTCCTTTATTGCCTATTGAATTGATATATGCCATCTCTTTTAGTTTCAATTTCAATGTATACCACCCACGAGGAACTCATCAAGAATCCGAAGATAGCACCTTCCAAATACATGACTGTTCCCTCCAAGCACTCACTATCCTGACGTGAAATATATTGCCATTCTTTCAATGTTGCTGGGTCAAAATCCTGGAACTCACTTTCTAACAGTACCATAGGTGTACCAATACCACTTGGACTACAGTTGTTCAAGAAGGCAGCTCGCCACCACCTTCTCAAGGACAATTAGGGATGGGTAATGAAAGTTGGCCTAGCCAGCAAAGCTTATCCTGTGAAAAAATTTAAAAATCTGCTCTTTACCAGGTCGAGCCTATATGTCACTCCAGTTCTACATCTTTGTCATTGGAATGGTGGCACAGTGGTGAGTATTGCTGTCTCACAATGCCAGTGACCTAAGTTGAGTTCGGGCCTTGGGTGTCTGTCTGTGTGGTGTCTGCACATTTCCCCCCATTGTCTGCGTGGATTTCCTCTGGGTGCTCCATTTCCTCTTCCAAAGATGTGTAGGTTAGACTGATTTCCCTTAGTATCCCAAGATGTGTAGGTTAAGGGATTAGTAGAGTAAATATGCGGGATTACAGAGCCTGGGTGGGATGCTCTGTCATAGAGTCGATGCAGATCTGACAGACCAAGTGGCCTTTTTCTGCACTGAAGGGATTCTATGACTTTTAATTGTTCTTACAACTGTATGGTTTAATAAAGAGCAGGGCAGTGTTCAGCAGAAAACATTAATTTTCAATTGATTATTATATTTCTAAGATTTGGCAATTTTTGTTCTTTTTAATATCTCCATCTGCTGTTCTCCAGTTAGGATGGTAGGGATGCTTTGAAAATTCTCCATGGCTGCTGTCAATGCGATGATCTGAGCCAACACAAAACATGCTGAGAGATAAGTTAGGATGAATATCACGTGAGGCTTGGAAATTAAATTCCTAGTGTGAGAGTACATCAAATTATATCCAGGTCCTGAACTGTATTTAACACTCCAGAAATTCCCCACAGCATAATTTTATCCTACAGCTAGTGGAACTATGCTGGAAAACTATGATTCTCACGACATGAAAATGCATGGAATGCTGGCCTACATTTAATTAAGGCACATAAAGCAATTTTCCAAACAATTCTGCAACTCCAAATTTGTGATCAATAAGAAATAGTACAGCAAACAAGGTACAAAGGTCAAGTTATTACTTCTATGTGGAATACCAAGTTCCAAAAATGTTATAACTATTTAGGCTTAAAAATATAATCTTAGATTTATTTAATATGTAAATAGCTTTTTCAGCTGTCAATGGAGATAGTTGCAATGAAGGCCAGTGAAAGATAAGGAGATTGTAGTGAAAGGAAAAGAAGAAACCATGTTCAGAATAGGTAGTTCTGTGGCTATGAAGAAGAAATGGATTGGTCTATACTTATCGACTGAGTATAGAATACGTTTTATATTCCATGCAAGCACTGCTTAATGTAGACACAGTTTGCCACCTTCATTACATCCTAGTTTGACTGCTTTACTGTGCTGGAAACCTCTTTAAAAAAAATCTATTGTCTCAGTCCATTATAAAGATATGTTCAAATACGAATGGCAATTTAGGAAACAAGACAATTTTTGTGCATTACCAATCCAAATTACAATAATTTGTGCTTCATTTTACACAAATATTTAATTTGCGTAATGTTAATTAAACAAAAGCAAATGTAATTTTTGCATAATTCTTGGATGAGCAAAGACAATTACATTCTTAAATGAAATGGATCATGATCACTATAAATGTACTGATTGCTCATTGTAAATGTGCATGTGTGGACAATGGGTGGGGATATGATTGGGATGCAATACCCCTTCCCTCTCTGTATTTGGATACCTAGCTCATTGACATGGCTTATATATAAAGAATGATAACTGAAGTAAAATGCAAGAAGAACGGTCAAAGCTACTGGTAATTGAACCACCTTCCAGTGAATTCAGTGCCTCCAGGAGGAGACTGGATATTAAAAGAGGGAAAGTAATTGTAAAATTTTCATTAGGTTTGAACACAGTCTGTATTGACGCATACATGGGAAGTCATTGAAGCATAGAACTACTTTGGCAGATAATGTAAAAATTGACTTTTTTAACCTGTGTATGTTCGCTTCAGACCAGCTTTTAATCCTTGAGGTGGTTCATTGGTAAATTTTATCGCCATTTGCAGCAGAGTAATGGGGAAGTGCCTGTGGACCTCTGTTGTTATCCACAGTCGGAATGAGTTGTGAATAGTCTCAGTTTCTGTAATTGTGTCCATCAGTTCATCCATGAAATCCAGTCCTAGGTGGCAGTTCTGAAGTAAAGCCCAACCTCCCTAAAAGTGAATCCCAAAAGCCAATTACATTAATTGCAGATGAATTTAAAAGCCAGCACAAAACAGTTATTATTTAAAGGTGAAAATATGAGGTCACTTTCTCTTTTCCTTCTGTAGTTGTTATACTAATGTCCCAAAATAGACTTGATTCCTGATTTTTTTTTCAACTTCTTTAGTGGTTAGTGGCTGGCTTCTATTTGGCAACTCATCCATTAAATTGTTGAGATCAATAGTTTAACCATTAAGAAAGAGATTGTGATTCTACAGTAATCAATTCAGAGTGCTGTTGATGTATCAATGTCCTGTGGCAATACATTGATGCAGGAGGTAGTTCAAATCTTACAACAGCAGCTTGTTCTCAAGACCTCTATGCAATAAAATTATACGATCTCAAAGAAACATGCTAACTGAACTAATCTGCCAATTTAAGGTTTCAGAGATAGATGTTCTATCTTTAGCCACAGAGATAGTAAGAAACACAGATATCTGTAATGAACAGGTTTGTATATAAATTGGTAAATGTTAATTCTCTTACACTTGACATTGTTTGCTGAAGCAATCTGCGCGCATGTGTCTCTTGGCCCTGACCCATAGAAACATAACGAGTCTCAATGTTCAATCTCTTCCCAAGAACAGTGATGCGGTCTGTAGGATCAGAGCCCATGGAGAGGAAACAAATGAGAGGGGTCCTGTTGTCAGATTCCTCCCAGGTTTTTTCAAGGTCCAGAATAACACCTTCCGCATATTTATCACCCATAGAATCGATAATATATTTGCGGGCCTAAATGCATAAAAATATTGGGTCTCTATTTTGTTAATATATCTTACGCCAAATTATCACAAAAATTTCAAAATTAAATGCAACATTCCTGCAGTTCTTAATGAGCTGAATACAAATACAATGAAGTTCTGTGAAAATCACTCCACTGGTCTGTTGACTCTGACAACCTATTGGGTCAGTGCAGTACCTGACAGAACTTCGCACCTGACCTCAGTTAAGAAGGCAGTAAGGTCATTCATTTTAAGGAACAGTTATACTTATAACAATTTCTTTACCCAAAGGGTGGTTCGGGAGTGGAATGCCCTGCCTGCAGCAGTTGTAGATGCGCCAAGTTTGGTGGCGTTTAAGAGGTTAGTTGATAAGTATATGGAAGAGAAGGGAATGGTTTAGTTTGGAAGGGCATTGCTTTTTATATTGGTTGGCGCAACATCGAAGGCCGAAGGGCCTGTTCTGTGCTGTAGTGTTCTATGTTCTATGTTCTAATTGTTAGCTTTGCCCAAAGGGTATTCTTTCCACTGTCACGGGATTTTCTAGCTACACTCATCCAACGCCAGAACTCACCTCATTCGTCTGACAAAGGCTATAAAGCTGAAAGCTTGCGAGTTTACTATCAAATAAATCGGTTGGATTTAAAACTGGTTTTGCAGACTTCTTACTAAGAGTCCCATGGCAGGTGAGATAGGAAAATTCCACCAGAATTCAAATCCTATTCTACATAATCAAAGCTTTTGTGTTTGCCGACATTACTCATTATAGTAATGAGTTAATCTCCAAAATAAATATTCATTTTGTCTGTCTTTTGCTTTCTCATTGAAGAATAGAACTGCCAATAGTTCCTTTATTTATAAGCTAGATAAACTTTTAAGAATGGCAATACAAGAGGAGCAGTGATGGGTGGTTTTTTCAAGCTGAGAGAGTTTCAAAGTTTCAAGCTAACATGGACAAACACATCTGAGAATATTGTTTCTAGCTGAGATTATTTCAGTTTATAGTCACAGAAGCTGGGGCCATCAGTGTGTCAGGGAAGGAGAAAGATTTCTGGAACAAATGTTTCAGAGATAGTAATCCTGCTTAGAAACAGGAAGCTTGCAGTTGTCAAAGAAGGAATGGTGACTATCCAGATATCAGAAAAGCAAGGAGAGGCAATGGCATGGTGGAATTATCACTAGACTAATAATCCAGAGACCCAGGGTTATGCTCTGGACAAGTAGGTTCAAATCCCACCACGGTAGATGGTGATATTTGAATTCAATAAAAACCTGGAATAAAAACTCCAATGATGACTATGACACCCTTGTCAATTGTTATTAGAAACCCATCGGTTCACTAATGTCCTTTAAGGAATGAAATCTGCCACTTTTACTTGGTCTGGCCAACACGAGACTCCAGACTCACAACAAGTGAGTTGACTCTCAAATACCCTCTGAAATAGGGCGCAGTTAGAGATTGGCAATAAATGCTGGTCCAAACAGTGACACCCACATTCCATAAAAATGAATTTAAAATTAAAGGAGGGATAGGCTAAAGCAAGAACATCCAGCAAACAGATTATTTCCAACCAATTTGAAGTAGTGGATTCCTGTGGAGAGGGTAAGAACAAGACTGTCAAATGGGTTGCAATAGAATCAAATTGTATCAGCTCACTCTTGTTGGGGAAAATCAGCAATTCAATTAGCTCGATAGGAGAGTTGAAAATGCTCTGATGAAGTGCAAGTATGGGAAAGATATAAGTTTGGAAATAAATCAGATGAAATGGAATAAAGAGATATGAGAACAGAGCACATTAGATTAGGACTGCTGCTTGTGTGCCAGACAAATACCTACACTGACTGGTTGGGTGGAATGGAACAGCTTGTCTGTTAAATAATTTCTGTGTATTTCTATGCCAACGTGTAGTTTTACTGAGCAAGTTATTGGTTTAATCTTTATTTACAGAAGTTCCACCTGTGCAATCGTTCTATCTGGGCACCAGGATCGGACCAGTAAAAGCTTGCCAAAACAATGCAGAGATTGATGGTAACCATCAGGTATGAACTCCTCCTCTTCTGGAGCATCTTTATCATACCAGATTTTCCACTGCTTCTCATTGCGAGCAATCTATAAGTATAATAAATGAACAAATGTTAATTACTTAAGCATTAGCACCTTTAGGAAATGAGATTCCTCTGTAAAATTCCAGTCACAACGAATTTCATATGTGATGACCAGAACTGCACACAGTACTCCAGCTGTGGCCTAGCCAGTGTTTTATTCAGTTTCATCATAACTTCTTATAGTCAATGTCTTGATTAATAAAGGGAAGTATTCTATATGCCTTCTTAATCACTTTATCTACTATTCTGCTGTCTTCAGAGATCTGTGGACTTACACACCAAGGTGCCTCTGATCCTTTGCACTTCCTCAGATCTGATCATTCATTGCCTTGTTAGTTCTCCCAAAATGCATAATTTCTCAGTTTTCAAGGTTGAATTCCATTTGCTACCATACTACCCATCCAAACAGTCCATCTATATCATCCTGTAATCTAAGGCTTTGATCTTCACTATTTACCACACCATCAATTTTTGTGTCATCTGCCAACTTAAATACCTCTGAGTGACATCCAGATCCAGAAGTGACCCCTACAGGACACCACTGGACACAGGCTTCCTCCGACCATCACTGTCTGCCTCCTGCCACTAAGCCAATTTTGGATCCAGTTTGCCAAATTGTCCTGGATCCCATGGGCTCTTACTTCGTCATCAGCCTCCCATGTGAATCTTGTCAAAAGATTTATTGACATCTGTGTAGATTACATCAACTGCCCTACCCTCATCTACACATCTATTGCTTCCAGTTTTCTTAATATATATTATTAATAGTCACTAATCTTTAGTTTACAGCTTGTTTAATTTCACTTTCTTATATTCAAGTTGAATCTCTTCAATGCAATTGTATCTGTTTTTGGTTCTTGCAGCTGGTTCCAGTGCACCAATCCAACAGATTATAACACATTTGATTGTACATTTTAGGACACCACATCAGTTCTCACTGAGCTAATTTGCTTTAGAAATAGTGTTGCACATTGCTGCTCAATGATATCCAGTCGCTCTGAGTGCTGGCAGTCTGGTCCCATTCTGCACCTAACATTCAACCAGTCCCAATATTCTGCACTCAATTACTCCAGCATTCTGCTGGTCCTGATACTCTGCAATCAGTAACTCCAGTATGTCATCAGTACTGATACTTTGCACTCACTTTTCCAAATCTTAAAACAAGAAGGAAATATCAAAGGAACCATAAGGCAATGTTCAAATTTGAAAGAAAATGGTTTTGAATAAAACATGGAGTCAAAATCTGCTTTTTCTGCGTTTCCGTTTACACAATACAGCAACCCATCAGCTCTGATTCTTTGCAATCAGTTCCCCAGCACCTTAGCAGACCAGTTCCCAATTCCTACGAAATACACTCTGATTTCCTGTAATATTCTAGAACATAGAACACAAACAGGCCCTTCGGCCCACAAGTTGCACCAATCATCTCCCTACCTATCAGGCCTATCTATAACCCTCAATCTCATTAAATCCCATGTACTCATCCAGAAGTCTCTTAAAAGACCCCAACGAGTTCGCCTCAAGCACCACCGACAGCAGCCGATTCCACTCACCCTCTGAGTGAAAAAAACTACTATTCTGGTACTATTCTAGTAGTCTGGTTGAACTCTTCCACCCTCTAAAAGTATCTGTCCTAGTTCTTTTACAATATATATTTTTTATATATGGCTCAATCATAAAGAGGAAACTACAAGTTAATGCAACATTTTAAATCAGCCATTTTTATTTTTCTCAATTTTTAATTTGCTGGCAGCTGACACCCTGGTTTCTGACTACCAGGTTCCCATTGCTGCACATATTGTATACCATACTGTTCCTGTGACAAGTGAATCTCACTACTTTGAAGTGTTTCTATTCTTTGACTATTTTTGTAACTCATTTCCTAATGGTTGAAGCCGCGGCACTTCTTTTACTTATGTGGACTGCAACAGATCTCAAAGGCAGCCACCAGAAATAAATTCATGAACTAGAAGTGCAAGCCAACAGGAATGTGAATAAGAGACTCAAATTTAAACATGTTTTTTTAAGTTAAAGTTTTCAGTAACATTCAGTAAGCTGCATTGTTACTTGGGAGTGAAAGAAATCTACAAATTAGTCTAATCAAATTATATATTTTTCAGAGTTTGCTATGAAAACACGCACTCTGAACAAATGTGAACATCCTGCCCATTGTTATTCTACATGAAAGGCTCTGTGGAAAGAGGTAGAATTTGCATTCAATTTGCTCAAAACATTGGGTGGTATATCTTCAAACAAGAAGGACATGTTGCGAAGTTGCTGGGTTGTATGGAAAGGATGACAAAGGACCAACAGGTTTAAGCTGTTTACTGAGAGATCTTAGCAGTTCTTATGTGTTGTGCATCTGTCCATCAGCTGAGGGGGGAGCTCCTTTGTCATCGACACGTCACTTCCAATGTATATGTCATCATGACATACATATGACCACTATGTACATCATATTACAGGCATATGACAATGTTGGATAGCGGTAACAGGTCATTAACGATTTACAAATTCAGAGTACAGATTTGAGTTGCCATACCTGGTTGCAAAGCCTGTTGCATCTCCTCGTCCCTTTTTTTAAAAAAAGATGGCCCATATGTAAACTAAGTCAGCATTAGTTCTTGAGTTTGGTGTTTGGTTTGTTCAGGTATCTCTGGCATGCAATTGTGCCTGTTGGCTGTGCTTGGGATGCACTTAGATTGTTGTCCACCATGAGGATGGCTTCATGCTTTCTGGGTGCACACAGTGATTGCAACGCTTGTTGTGTTCCTATCCTAAGGACCTCCATCTCCCCTCCGTGCAGTAATTGCAGATTGCAGACTCGGGGGGACGAGTGGGGGATGTTACCATTTTGATTCTAAGTGCTGAATCTGGGCGTGATTCAGATCTGACTTATATATCTGTTTTCAAGCACCCTCCCATACATATTCAGTCTAAGAAAAAGTTATAGATCTGGATCATGCAGTGAGCAGGCTTATTATACCTGAAATATTGCTGCTCTGATCAGAGCCTACAATGCTCCTGCCACATCGTTTCCAGGCTGCAAAAAGCATATAAAGCAGCCCGGGAACAATGGTCCCCATAGACATCACCTCATCCCCACAACATAACTGTCCACCTTTATCCTCTCATACCCATCCTGCTACCCAGACCAATCACAAATTCCTGCCCTCTTTCCCCCCACCAATCACCCACAGAGTGGCAACAGACCCATCAGGGACTACCTTAGGGATTAAAAAAAGGGGCGGCATAGACAAATTGGCCGAAGAGCCTGTTTCCATGCTGTAAACCTCTATGACTCTATGATTCATATACCTTAAGTGATGCCACTTTCTGACTTAGAGAGCACCACTTGAGGCAACCAGTAAGTGTTTGGCATGGGTGTGGATCACAGCCACTTTGTCATGGCTGTGTGTGGTCTGCGTTCTGATTGTCTGACCCGGTTCTAGATTGCAGAGTATTCAGGTGATCCGGTCACAGTACCTTTTCCCTCTTTGTTGCTGTCTCATGAAGGGTCCACCTACATTTGCTTCCACTTTGTGTTGCAGACGGGCCTTGGCGACAGGGATCATGGTTCTAGTACATCTGGAGAACATTCTCTGTGCTGAAGAGGGCAGGCCCTGTCTCGGCAAATTTCACAGGTTGATTATTGCAGCATTATAGTCATGGGGGTATTATTTGAGGCGATACGTACTGTCTGCACTGCCAAGCAGTGAGTAGAGGGGACTACATGTCATATGTTCAAAGTTTCATGTATATGCAAAGTCCTTGAACTCCCTGGAGACAGGCATTTCTATCATCATCTTAGGGATTACCATGTGTAGTGAAGCGCCTCTTCAACTTTCCCACGACTGTATTGCTGTTCATGGTGGGCAGGTAATGAACTTCATACCAGCCTGAGTATGAATCAAGAAGGACCAGATGCTATTTTTCATTCTTTTCAAATATATTTGTCACCATGAGTGACCATGGGAGGTCTGGGATTTCATGGAGATGCAGCAGATTTTTGGTTGGATGAGGCTTGAGTGTGTTGCATGGTGCACCGTTGGATCCTTCCCTCACTATGTCCACATACATTGTATTTGGTTTCCTTTGCCTTACATTTTGTTGCTTCTGCCTTCTTCTAGGTATCAGCAATGTTTTTATTGAAAATGAGTGGGTCAATGCAGCAAAGTCCTTGTGCTATTCCGGTCACATTCTCACACCATGTGAAGTTGCTGGGTTGTATGGAAAGGATGACAAAGAACTAACAAGTTAAACCATACACTGAGAAATCTTAGCGACACTTATTTTCTAAGTGTCTACCTACGCTGGAGGAGAACCCCTGTGCTACCAACACATCACCTCCTGTGTACAAATCATCATGATGTACACATGACAACTTAGTCTACACATGTAAAAAAAGTCCTGGGGCAGAACAGCTATGTTCAAACAAACAAAAGTAAAAGAACTGCAAAGACACAATGCAAACTCAGTTTCATTGGGAAAAATAGTAGTCCTTACTTCCCTACTTCATCCTTCATAAGCTGGTACCTTGTCTCATGCTTCTTTTTATAACCTGGCCAATTGGTAAAACTAGGGGTTCAAAAATGAACAGTGCAGAACGAAACCATTCAGCCCACAAAGGCACCAAACGAGTATCTTAATCAGGCACACTCCTCTGCCTGGCTCCCATAATCCCACGCGCTTACCACAGGTAATCCACCTACATAACTTCGAATGTAGGAGGAAACCAAACGCATCCGGAGGAAACACATGCAGACAAAGGGAGAATGTGCAAACTCCACACATAGGGGATGATTCTCCCACCCCTGTGAGCTAACTTTCTAGCGCAGTAAGATGGGCGAGTCACACAGCCAGGCATGCGAACATTTGCGCACGCATTCCTGTCGCGAGTTCATTTCCCAGCGCCAAATTTCTGGCACTATCAGATCTGTGCTGGAAACCGACAGAAGACAAATAAGTTATTTAAATTTTTATTTAAATGTAATATAGATATAATTAATGGGTTCAGGACTGAATTTTCCAGGCCTGCTACCATCTCCTACCCCGCCAGAATATTTCACTCTTGCAGGGTATAGAGTAGCTTCCCATTGTTGGGGAGCTAATGGGACAATCTCACTAGAGTGAAGGAGTCGGGGGGAGAGTGCGGGGGGAGGGGGGGGGGCTCCATTGAGGCCCTCCAGTGGAAACAGGCAGTAGGAGGGTGCCCTTGGGAATTGATACCATGGCAGTGCCAGACTGTCCCCCTTGGCACTGCCCAAGGGATAAAGTGTCTGTGCCCAGCAGGCACTCAACAGCCCACTGGGCATTGGGCAGTGTCAAGGGAATGGGATCTAAAGGGATGCCCGGGCTTAGGGGTGATAGGTGAGGAAGGGGGCTCACTGCCACTGTACCAGTGGGACCAGTTGGGGCAGGAGGAAAGCTAGCGATTGGGGGAGGGTAGCACGGTGGGGGGAGGGGGAATCTGCCTCTTGATAACTGAAGATCAAGGCAGACTGGGGGTGGGTCTGTTTGCTGGAGGATCGGCACTGCTGGGGGAGCTGTGGAGGGGGACAGCTGGAGATTAGGGTGTTCTGAGATGGGTTGGGGGTCAGGGTTGGACCCGGAAATGGTCACGGGGGAGGTGTCTGCAATTGGGCCATGGAGGGGTCAGAGAGGCAGCACTGTTGGGGTTCCAGGCTGGCCTGCAAAGAGGTAGGCTAACTGTTCGGGCTCACTGTGCATGCACAATAGCCTGCTGGTTTCAGCCTCTCCAGCAGGAATAAGCCCCGCTCTCTAAAATCTAATGATATTCACGCTGGTGACCTCTGCACTGCAGAAGATGGGAGGTTCTTCTCTGAACATCCATTGGAAGAACTAGCTTCAATACTCCAGTTTTCAAGTGAATTTGATACTTTGCATTTTTTTTGGGAGAATTGCACCCACACAGTCATCCAAGGCTGGAATTGAACCCCGACCCCTGGAGGTGTGAGGCAGCAGTACTAACCATGTGCAGCTCTGATCAGAAGATTAAATCAACTATCATATCTGCTGGGTCAAACACATCCAAAAATTTAACATAAATCTCATGCATCTATATTTGCTAAAGTTTAAATCAGTAACTTAATGAAAGATTATTATTAATCAACACAATAACACATCCAATTATGTTTAACCAGATGCCTTCAATCTTACCTGGAAAAGGATGTCTAAAAACTGATGAAGTTTACTAAGTTCAACTAAATTCAGCCAAGTCATATCAAGAATCCACTTGGCAGGTTTTGGGGGACAGGTTTTGAGGTCCAGAGACGCACCACCTGGAATTCAGATGGTAGGATATATATACTGTATACAGAACATATAGACCACACTCAAAAACATGATAAATGTTTCCATGTCACATTTTGATGTATTGATTTAGATAGGTTACAGAGTTCTCCCTCTCTGACCTCTTGGTAGCTAAGTACACAACAGCTACGGACAGGCTGCTTATTCCTCTGCCCAAGAAATAATATCCAACAGTTCAAAGAGAACTAAGCCAGAGTTATGGAGATAAATTAAAAGGAATTCCTTCCTCAACAAAATGTATATTCATGTTGTGGACAGAGAAAGATTAGCTACAATTATTTAACAACAATAATGGCAATAGTTGCTTTAATATAGCAATTCTAGCTCAGAGCTAAGCATGCAGGGTCATTTGGTCAACTTATAGATTAAAAGATGCAAGTTGTAAAGAGTCTTTGGCCTATGAGCTATGATCTGAAGCTTCCTGTGTTTGTCGGATCAGGGAAGTTGTTTACATTGACCCAGACATTGTGTCTCTGTTTTTTATGGCTGTTCTATGTATGGAGTATACAGTTTGAACTAAGCATAATAGCATTGTTCAAAAGTAATTTCACTGCATGTTCGAGCCATGTGATTGATTTCTGCTTACACAATTGGCTGGATGACAGAGAATCTTCCAGACGCAAGTAGAGAACTGTAGATAAAGAGACATGTGAGCCTTTGTTTTGCAGCGATAACTCAAAGAGACCACCCATCGCAACAAGACCTGTGCCCTGAAGGATGCTTCAGAGAAAGAGAAGATAGATTCTATATTGAGGATATTTCTTGGTCAAGATTTTGCTAAGCTTGGTAGTATCTACTTTCAGTTAAATAGTTAAAGTTGATGTTCAGTTGAAGTCAAAGTGCAGGTTAAGTTAAAGTTCAGTTGAAAGTTGATGTTCAGTTAGAGTTAAAGTTCAGTAAAGAGTTAAATGAGTTGCAATTGTTTATGTTTGAGTTAGTACCAGAAATGTTAAATGAAGAAATAATTGAATTACTGTCCTTGTTTGTCTCATTAAGCTGGAATGCTTGGAAAGTGTTTAAATTAAAAGCTATATAACAATGTGTATATTCACAAGTAGAAAAATGAATTTTCGAAATGTATGAATTTCACTTGATAACAAAACACCACGTTGTGTTCCACTTGCTTACTGTATGATGCTTGCAACACACCATATTCCTAAAATCAATCACTATTTAAGGCCCTGTTATACCTCCACTTTAGCATCAATGTAAAACAATTTTGGACATGCAGCATACGAGCAGCAGTGTAACCGACCATGTGTAAAGCTAGGAGGATGTAAAGGCCTCCAGGTGCCTTGTCATGCTGGTTTGAGTTTGCACTGTCTTCTGTAGTATAACTCAGACATCAGCAGAAGGACTGCTTTCTAACCAGAGAAGAGAAATTTCCTTTATCCTGTAAATGTTAAATATTCTATGGAAGAAACTAAAGAGATGGTTTTAACCTTGAGTGTTTGTATAAAATGGGTGATAGCAAATCAGTAGAATGTGTTACATTGCCCTGATTTAAGTCAATGGAAATAAAAATTGTATCATTCACTTTACACAAGCTACAAAGCTAAAGTTATTCACCACATATCAAACAGCAATTTTAAATACATTCATTATTAATTTCTATAACATATCAAAATAAATACATGCATGGAACGCTAGTCTATCTTAGTTCACCCATTTGAAAAAGTCTACACCTTAAATGCTTCAATGGTTTATGTCTTATTAACAAATTCCATGTGAAACAAATTACCTATCCAATTAAAACCACAATTAGCATTGATGCAATTCTATGCAAATCATTTGTAAAATCTACATTATACAACAATGCTGCAATTAAGAAGGCAAAAGCTACATTGGCTTTCATTGCAACAGGACTTGAGTACCAGAGCAAGGATGTCTTACTACATCTGTACAGGCATTGGTGAATTATGTATAGTTTTACTACCCTTACCTAAGAAAGGATATACTTGTCATAGAGCAAAGGTTCACCAGGCTGATTCCTTGAATTTCAGGAAAACTCGATCAACTAGCTATGTATTCACTCATGTTTAGAAGAATGAGACAGGATCTCATCGAAATATATACAATTCTGACAGGGATAGACAGACTGGATTCTGAGATGCTGTTTCCTCCAGCTAGTGGGGTCTAGGGCAAATAGTCAAAATCTCAAAACATGAGTAAGCCTTTGAGGACTGAGATGGGGAGAATCTTTTTCACTCAGAGGGTGGTGAACCTAGGGAATTTTCTACCACAGAAGGCTGTGGATAACTAGTCACTGAATATTAAAGAAAGAAATTGATTTCTTGGTTCTAAAGGCATCAAAGGGTATCAGGAGATGCAGTGGTATGACTTTGAGACAGAGGACCAGCCATGATCATACTGAACGGCACAGCAGACTTGAGGGGCTGAACGGTCCATTCCTGCTCCTATTTTCTATATTTCTAAGCTGATTACCAAATGAATAATAGTAAAAAGTTATTTTTTTTTCATGTATATGCTGAGGATTGCAATGATATGATAAGACCCTACCCAAAACAGTGCTAGCAGATGAATCCATAACTACTTTCAGAAGGAAAATGGAGAATAATTGGACAAAACTAAAAAGATAATGGGGAGAGGACTATGTAATATTTCTGAACATTGTCTCTGGGGTGGTGATTTGAAATGCTGTGAATTCTATGATTTTATGATACATTTACGATAATTGAATCATTTCGTGGATATGTTTAAACAAAATGCTTCTGAGGGAAACCACATAATTTCTTTCAAATGTGCTTTATTTATTGCTTCATTAGACAAAATTTCAGAAGCAAGAAGGAACAAGTATATTTAACAAATGTAATCCAATTATAATTATAGAGTTTCAGGTTAAAGATAATGTTCTTTACTTCGTTGACTATTAATTTAATATTATTACTGTGCTAAAGGCACTATGTAAGTACAAGTTGTTATTGATATCGAGCAGTATGACAGACTCTTCTCAAAGCAAAACTTAATTATTCAACTTAGATTACAATTAAAAACTCACTCTTGTTCACATGCTCTCTAACTTAGACATCCATAATAAAAGCATTCTAATTTTAAAAAGTTGTGATTCTACTTGACTTATTTTTGAACTAACATACCTTTAATGAATGTGAGAAATTCATCATGTTTAACTTTGTTGCATTGCACATCAATTTTCAAAGTGAGCAAAAGTGTGAAAAGGAACTTGTGTTGCTCATACAACCCACGAGCTGTGTACATGTAGACTTCATACGTCATATAATCAATAATACATACTATTCGCTTGCTGGTGAACGGACTTTTAGCAGACCTGGTGGAATTGATTATGAAAACATATTAAATGTAATAAGAACTATATTAAATATAGCATGCAGAGATATAAAATAAAAATTATATTGCAAATTAGGATGGAGCTGGCAGTAAGAAAGAAGGTAAATCTGACTGGTAAATCCAAGTAAATACAATTGTGGCACCAGACCTGACTAGTGACAGATCGAAGATCCCAAGGAATTGCCTCAGAGACGTTTGATACATTACATTCACCATACTCATCTCAACAATCAAGAAATAAAGGATGCTGCCTCTGGTAGCCACTGTGTAAAAATAAAGAGATGTATGATAATTCACCTACTGCAATAATAACTTATTGCACACAAAGTTAATGTCAAATCTAGAACCAGTACTGGAAAAAGTTTTAGACGTTGCACAGCAATTCCTCTTTCATTATAAACAGCACAATGGGCGGGATTTTCCCATCCCGGCCACCACAGGAATCAAAGGCAGGGCACAGACCATACAAAGGTCCACTGACATCGGGTGGAATTTTCTAGACTTGGGGTGAGTGTGGCCAGAAATCCTTCCAATGGTATCTGAAATTTAACATAACCTCAGTCTTAAATTCAATACTGGCTCAAAGAACTGGACCAAGAAATTATGTTTAGTCAACTGTTTCTGTGGACACGTTAAACCTTGACGGCCGAATTTTCTAATTTTTGCACATAGTGCTGGCTAAAGTGAGGAAACCAGTGTGCATTTTCCCCTCTGGTCAATTCTAGTCACTCTAATATAGAAAGGATATTATTAAACTAGAAAGAGTGTAAAAAAGATTTACTAGGATGCTACAGAACTTGATGGATTAAGTTATAAGGAGAGGCTGAATAGACTAGGACTTTTTTCTCTGGAGCATGAGAGGCTGAGGGGTGACCTTATAGAGGTCTACAAAATAATGAGGGGCATAAACAAGGTAGATAGTCAATATCTTTTCCTAAATGTAGGGAATCTAAAACTAGAGGCATAGGTTTAAGGGGAGAGAGGAGAGATACTAAAGTGTCCAGAGGATCAATTTTTTCACATAAAGGGTGGTCAGTGTCTGGAACAAGCTGCAAGAGATAGAGTAGAGGCGGGTACAATTTTATCTTTTAAAAAACATTTAGATAATTACATGGATATGATGGGTATAGAGTTCAAATGTGGGCAATTGGGATTAGTTTAAGGCTTTTAAAAAAAAAGGGCAGAATGGACAAATTGGGCAGAACGACTCTGCACAGTCAGCTTTTCTCACCTGATAACCTAGCTCTTGCTGCCCTATGTAAAAGGCTCCCCAGTCGTTGATAAAAAAGAAGAATTACCCACCCCCATGTACGTGGAGGCCCCTTCGTCGGCAACCCCTCCATGCACCACCCCTCATGAATTTGGGGAGGCCTCTTCCCAGTGGAGCTCCCTTCCCCAAAGGGTCCCCCGACACTGCCCCCTTGCATCATGGCATTGATCCCTAGCACTTTCCCAGTACTGCCCTCGCACAGAGGTTAGTGCCAGGGCAGTGCCAGGGAACTACCAAAGTACTGTCCAGGCATGTCCCTCTTTCCTGGGTGCTGTAATTCACCCCTGGCAGGATCACTTCACCTGGTTCCCATTTAAAAGAAACAGGTATAGGGAAGATCTCAATGTGGAGGGATGATATGGTAAAGAAGTCTTTGAATATTATTATAATTAATTGAAATGAGGCTCCTAACTTTTCTGGGTGGAATGTCATAGGCGGGCAGGGAATATCTGTAAACAAGATCCCACTGGCACAAAATTCCAGCCTTAACTTAAAGCATTTACCTCTGGGAACTATACTGTACATCAATAAAGATATATCAATAGGCTGGAAAATTTATTATTGTTAAATGATTAAAAATAAATGTGCAAGAGGCAGCATTAAGACCCAAGGAGTTCTCTTCTGTTAGTCAAAAGCGACTGTCTGAATTGTTTCAGTCAGACCTTCAAAGCCAAAGTAGAAGCCATTTGAAGAAATTCAAATTTAAACATGTAAACTAAACCCCAAATATTTTTTTGAAGATAAATCTAAGTTTATACACCAATTGACTTGATGCATCAAATTCCACGGAAAGTTGCAACGCACCTGGTCGATACTCCTCCCGGGCAGTATTTATTTGCATTTCAGTCTCAGCTGCTATCTTTAACTTCTGTGTTACTTCTTCAGCTGTTTGTTTAGTGTTCTGAAGTACTACAATCAAGCTTTCATCATCCACAAGGGAACCCTGGGTAGTAGTTAAACGGTAAAGTAGGTTATCTTCTAACTCCTTCATCTTCCTTTTATTTGCAGTCACATCCTCCATCAGGTTTGTCCGCTCTCTCTCCAGTTCCTAAACAAAAATTGCCAACAGAATTGTTTATAGCATAATTATAAAGCAAGCTCTCCTCCTGGTTTGAGAAGAAATATTTCCTACTTGACAACTTCATGTCCGATAAACTAAATGAACATTATCTATTTATGCATTTTTAAAATATTCTAATTTAACCTAATTTTAATGCATTTGTTAGTCTCAGTACTTAAAATTGTTTGTCAATAATCTACTCTTCCCATAGCCTCCAAATCATCTCAAACATTGGTCTGATTTTTATTGCAGACCTTGAAATTAGATCAAAAAGTGAGTTTTCCTGCCCCACACTTGCTAGCAGCAGGATCCATTCAGCACTTCACTTCAGGGAAAGGGGAATCCTGTTTGACAAATTCATTAGAGAATTTGAGGATGTAACTAGTAAGGTAGATAAAGGAGAACCCAGTAGATGTGATCTATCTAAATTTCCAAAAGGCATTCAGTGTGCCACACAATAGGTTGATACACGAGATAAAGGGCTCATGAATTGATATATTAGCACAGATAGAAGATTGGTTCATGGACAGGAAGCAGAGAGTAGAAATAAATGGGGCATTTTCAAGTTGGCAGACTGCGCCTAGGGGAGTATTCAAGGTTCAGTGCTAGGATTTCAACTATTTATCATCTATATTAGTAAGTTAGGTGAAGAGACAGAGTATTGAATCTGAGTTTCCTGATGATCTCAGTAAAGTTTGACAACACCGATTTTAAATCCAACCGATTTATTTGATAGTAAATCCACGAGCTTTCGGCCTTTGTGGTCTTCATGGATTTACTATCAAATAAATCAGTTGGATTTAAAATGGGTGTTGTCAAACTTTACTGAGTTTACTCCAGTCCAACGCCGGCATCTCTACATCATAACTTTCCTGATGATAACAGAGCCAGGTGAGAAAGTAAACTCGAAGGAGGACACAAAGAGGCTGTATTGAGATATAGATAGGTTAAGAAAGAACATGACAAAATGACAGATGAAGTGTAATGTAGGGAAGTTCTTTGGTCATAAGAACAGAAAATCAGAATATTTTAAAGGCACGAAACTTGTAAATGTTGGCTCTCAAAGAGACTTTGGTGCATACATACAAGGTCACAGAATATCAGAATGCAGGTACACTAACCAATGAAGAGAACAGATTAGAATGTAAGAATAAAGAAGTCTTGCTAGAATTGTATGGGTCTTTGGTGAGACTATACCTTGAATGCTGTGTGCAATACTTTTCTCCATATTTAAGGAAGAATATACTTGCATTGAAGGCAAGTAGAAATGTGGAGTTCAAACCTGCAGTTTTGTTTTACATATAAATTACTTTGACCATATCAGTTATATGTTTTTGCTACAGTTACAATAAAACAAGTGCAACCCAGTCTGTTAAATTTTGAAGTATTGGTGATGTTGGTTTAGTCATATTGTAGATCATACTGTATTCTGGGAACTAATGTGTATGGATCATTTTACACACAAATATACCATTATTTTTATTTGTGAGCGGAGTGTACTTAGATCTCTACATAATGTAGTGCAAGATTTGTGCATTTAAATTACTCTTTGCATTGCGCACTATTTTGGGGAAGTGTAAAGTTAGTTCAATAATGACTGCAATTGCAGTTGAGCATATGTTAGTTTTGTGCCATGTGATACCCATTAGCCATAATGAAGCTGGCAACTTCTCCACGTGGCATCAGTAAATTGCCGACAACCTGTAAAATGACTTCTGTGGAGCAACAGCCAGAGGCAAATTTTCCTGTTTCACCCACCACAGGGATTGGAGTGGGCAAGCAGCAGACCATGAAAAGGTCCATTGACCTCAGGCAGTATCTTCCAGTTTTGGGCAATATACAGATGAAAAATCTTGTCCCAATCTGCCTCACAAATCACCTCTGGGAATCTCTCTGGTGGTGGAATAATACAGGACAGTTATCCTGCATTATTCTCCCTGCTACTATCATGCTCCCACCTCTTTTCCTGTGATCTGGGGAGAATAAAATTCAACCCACTAAGAGAAAAAAATGATTATTTCTGAGAATTTGCAGGTGAGAATTAATGGGATTAGAAAGTATTAGCCTGCATGGGAACAGTCATTACACCTTAAAGGTAATTCATTGTATGAAGAAATCTAAATTTAAGTGATATTAATAATAAGAGCTTTTTACCTGAGACAAACAGCATTCATGCCACTTCCTACTTATTATTTTCTTAACGCTTTGTGGACAAGGGAAGAATTGGTTTCCAACTTCTACAACTCTATGCAAGTGTGAATGTACTTCCCAGGCATTCCAGCAAGTTCTTTTTGATAATCCACAAATACATTGCATAGTTACAGTCATGTCTTAAAAATCCTAATCCCTTAGTTTGAATACAACTCTGCAATTACTTTGCAAGTGTTCCAGTTTGCATTCACGTTTTTCGTAAGTCATTAACTGAAGGATTTATATCACCTGTTTCTCGGTGAGAATTGCTCGCCCCAATAGTTGATCCTCCAGACCTTTAATGGTGACAGTGAAGTCAATAATTGAAGTACGGGCACTTATCTCTGGAGTATAAGCAGGATTTGCCAGTTTTGTTGTAATGTACAGTCTGAAACCACTCATGACATCCATCTCCTTATCTCCTATTTTTACCTGCAGGAAAAACATCAAGAATTTTGGGCAATAAATGCTGGTCTTGCAGGTGATGCCCAAATTCAAAGACTAAATATTTAAAAACATACAATTTAGACAACTCTGCAATATAAATATTACTACATAAATGACGCAAACATCAAATTTAATTTGTGTCATTATGTGTACAGGGAATACTATATAAATGTTTAGAAATTACCTTATGTGTGGACCCAGTTTTGATAAAGTTTTTCTCCAGGACATTGTCCAATGCTGGGTCAAGTTCTTCCTCTACATCCTCAATTAATAATGGTCTTCCCAGTGAAAGGCAGTCTTCCAAATGGTTTCTAAAATACTTATGATTTAATGATGTTACCTATAAAAAAGGAGGAAAACTTCTGTTGCATTACATGACAATTATATTTAAAGATTTTATATTCTAGAAGATTTTCATTTATAAAATATAAGTCAAATGGAACAATACTAACAAAAATACAATTTTTAGTTATTTATATCAGAGCTTGCAATTCTGATTTCTCTTTTCTGTCCCTATGACTTCCTGTGGTACAGTGGGTAGCATCCCTGCCTCTGAGCCAGAATCTCTGGGTTCAAATCCCACCCTAACTCTTGAAGGCCAAGGAAAGAGCATTCATAATGCATTTAAAAAGACTGAATATCAATCTGCAAATCCTTCCAACACACCAATAGCTGCTGGTAAGAGCAGGAGAGACTCCTGGTCAGCCATGCTTGATGCAGAGTGGTGCCCTTTAGTTACAAACTTCTAGCGACCTGTTCCAGAAATTACTAGCTACAAAATTAGATGAAGTCTGTCTTAGTGCACTACAAGGTACAGGAAGACAATTGGAATTTTCTGTCCCTCCTATAAACGGTGGATTTCAAGTCAAAAATTACCTTTTCTACTCTTTATATGTCCATCTATCTCTATCTAGCATTGCTGTTGATTTATAGCTCTCCTCCTCTATTTTGTACTTCTCTGCTAATGTGATCTTGGAACTGATTGCCCGTGATGCTTGAACACCAAATGGCAAACCATGCCATGATGAAGCAGAAATGAGTTCCTCCACTTCCTTCCCCTCTTTGCCCCAAATATTTCACCATGACTAATTTACTGGCAAGGTTTTGGTGAAAATGCTTAATATTACCAAGCAATTTAAGTGTCAGGCTGCTCTGTGTTTACATTTCCAGCCTTCTGAATAAAAGTCAGTATTGTTGCAGTCCAGCTCATTTTAATTATTCATAATACATTTGAAAAACATTCATATCTACTTCAATTGTATTGTACATAATTATTAGAGTATCTTGTTATGACTTGAATGTCATGTTGAAAAATGGTGTAAGATGATCCTCAAGTACTGGAACCATATATTTACCACAATAGTTCACGTCCACTACCTGAAGTTCACTCTTAGCTTCTTTGTTCTTTATCCAGGTCTTCCCCTGAGCCTGTGGATCAATCAAGAGTGGGAAGCGAGCTGCCTTTGCAACAATGATTCCATTTTGTATAGAGAGGTCATCATTCGGAAGGCCTTGCAAGTTCCATTCTCCAACTGTGGGCCCATCAATAAGCATCTCTGAGACATTCAGATTTATGGTGAATGGAATTTTATGTAATATTATTTCTTCCTGCCATTTGGTCAATAACAGATTTCTAAATTCCTGGTTGAATGGGCCTGCATAGGACAGGAAAGCTGTAGCCAGCAAAACATTCCCTGCAACAAACATAAGGACATAAAAAGTACAGAATGCAACTAAACCATTCAGTCTATAAATCTAGCACAGAATGAGAAAATGTTATTCAGCTTTTAAAGCTCACTCCTTCCATAAGCAAATCTCCTCAATGTTAAAGTCTATTAAATAGAAAAGAAAATCACCTCATTTCTTTAATGTGTCTGTTAAAAAGATTAAATAGATGAAGATATGCTAAAATTTCATCTGGACTATTTGACTAAAAAATTATCAGAAGAAAGTCTAACCTTACAAAGAAGTTAAAGAACACTTTCTATTGTTCTTCATTTCTGGAGAAAGAATATTTAGATCCAAAACACTAACTCTGTTTCTCACTGCAGAGGCTGCCAGGCCTGCTGAGTTTATCCAGCTTTTTCTGTTTTATTTCAGATTTCAAGCAGCTGCAGTATTTTACTTTCATTAAAGAACACCATCTTCTATAAAGAATGCTGTGCAAACCTTTTACCATTCTTCACATAATGTTATTTTAATCTGTACTCAGCATTGCAAAACTTGTGTGGTGAAAGCAATATTTAACAACATTTTTACCAAGAGTCAATGCCCTGGATTGTAGTTTATCTGCTATTGTGCTAGTCTGTCTTACAACAATAATTTGGATTTATATATGTTCTTAATGTAATAAGTGTCCCAAGATTTTTGGAGGAGTATTAGCAAATAAAATTTAACAACAAGCCATGTCAAGCAGTTTTGGGGCAGATGGACCATAGAATCAGGTTATAAAGAACACCTTAAAGAAGGAGAGAGAAATGGGAAGGCAGAGAAGTTTGGGTGGAAATTCTGGAACTTGGGGTCAGGCAGCTGAAGGCATGGATGGAAATGCTGAATGATTAAAATCAGGGATGTGTAGGAGGCCAGCACTGGAGGAGAGCAGAGGCTTAGGATGGAACAGGATACAGATTTGGGAGAGGAAAATCATGGAGGTCTTTTAAAAACATATATGCAAAATTTAAAAGCACAGCTCAAATTTTCCAGTCATTCTGGCTGGCAGGATTTTCTGGGTCCGTTGAAGTCAATGGCTATTTGAATAGCTTGTTGCATCTACCACAGGGGAACCTGTCACGATGGAGCTGGGAAGTTCTGGTCCAAAACTTCACTAGAATGGGAGCCAATGTAGATCGAAAAGCACAGAGGTTATGGGGAACAGGATGTGTTAATTTTTTATTTATTCTTTCATGGAATGCAAGTGTCACTGGCAAGGGCAGCATTTGTTGCACAGTGACACAGTGGTTAGCACTGCTACCCCACAATACCAGGGTTCCAGGTTCGATTGTGGCCTTTGGTCACTGTCTGTGTGAAGTTTGCATATTCTCCCTGTGCCTGTGTGTGTTTTTTCTGGGTGTTCCGGTCTCCTCCCACAGTCCAAAGATGTGCAGTTTTAGTGGATAAACCATACTAGATTGCCCTTTAATGTCAGATAGGTGGATTAAGCCATGGTAATATGCACAGGGTTATTGGGGGGGGGGTTGTTGCTAGGTAAAATACTCTTTTGGACAGTCAGTGTGTTCTCGATGTGTCGAATACCTCCTTTGCATGTAGGGATTTTATGATTCTATGATTAATTTCCTTTTGAGGGCACATTGCTTTGGGTCTAGAGTCACATAGTTCAACCAGGTAAGGACAGCAGATATCTTTCCCTAAAGGAACTTGAATAGAGTAAATGGGCTTTTACCATTATCGCTGACAATTTCATGGTCACCATTACTGAATACAATTCCAGGTGTTTTTAAAAATTACTTGATTTATCAATTGATTGAATTTAAATTCAACCACTACTGTGCTGAGATTTGAACTAGCATCCTCATAACATCAGCACAGGCCTCTGGACTATTAAATCCAATGACTTAATCACTGTTCCAGTGTTTCCAACTAGATGTAATTAAAAAAAAAACAAGGGCCAAAGCAATCATCATCAGATTGCTACTCTGTGCCTACTTACTTGCCTCAAATTTCTTCTGTACATGTCTTGCCCAAGCTTTTCACTCAGGCAGGGCAAGACAGTACAGTACAATTATCACTGAAGCCCCGATCCTACTGAACTGCCTACTCCTGGTCCTAATTGCTCTTTTTATGAACTCGTGGGACATGAATGTCACTGCCTGGCCAGGATTTATTGTCCATCCCTAGTTTCCCAAGGCAGTTGAGAGTCAACCACATTGCTGGAACTCTGGCGTCACATCCAGGCCTGAGCAGACAAGGACAGTAAATTTCCTTCCCCATAGGATATTAATGAAACAGATGATTTTTGTGACAATCAGCAATGATTTCATGGTCATCAGAAGATTCTTATTTACTTTTTATTTATATTTTTTATTGAATTCCAATTCCACCATCTGCTGTGGCAAGGTTTGAACCTGGTCCCCCAGAACATTAACAGAGTTTCTGGATTAATGGTCTAGCAATAATATCACACCACCTCCCGAGTGTGCTTATGTATTAACATTGAAATTTGATTTTAACTCAGCCTTATTTGTTCATCATCATAATTTATGATTATTTGTCATATTTTTCATTGTTAGATACATTGCAGTTGTTAAAACAAAGAACATTTTCGTAGCATGAGACAATTATTTTGTTGCTACTTACCCACAAGTCTTTTTTCAAGAGCAGCAAATTCTTTACTTTGGTCAGTCCAACGTTCTTTCTCATCTGACAAACCATCAATTAGACTTGAAGCCATTTGCATCTTCTGCCTGCAACGCTCAGCATCTTCTAGTAACGTCTGAGAATTAAGTATTGCAATTATAACACTATTCAAAAATGAGTATTAATCTCCCTTTGCTTTCCAAATGATTATCATCCACTGAATAAAGCAAAGTCAGGGATTCCTAATAATGTGAGATAATCGAATTTACTATGTTGAACCTTACACCAGTTTCCCCTTTTTTGTGCAATGATTGTTTCTTTTGCTGAGGCAGCAATCTTGGTTTAACAATTTATTGCTTCGCTATTTAATGAGATCATGGCTGGTTTGATTGTAATCTCGACTCTTCATTCTGACCAACCTGCTTATCAAGAATCTATCTAGCGCTACTTTAAAAATATTCAATAACACTACTTCCAGTGCGTTTTGAGGAAGGGAGTTCAAAAGATCATTACACTCTGCAACCTTTTGCAATTCATACATGAGAACCCCTAAATCCCTCTGTATCTCAGGGCTCTGTAGTCTTGCACCAGTTGTACAAGGTCTCAACAGTACAGATCCCACTTTCCCCATTATTGGAGCCAGTGCCCCATGAACTGAGATCCAATTCTCCCACACCAGTCTTTCAGCCAAGTATTTATCACTCTAATTTTATAGAAATGTGTACATGGTTCAGATAATAGTCCAGAGATTCTGCTTAAAATAGTGCCTAACTTCTCATGCTGGTCACGCAGATAGAACAACCAGTTCTATCTTGGTTGTTGATACCTGCATGGACTACGACAACGAGATCCTCCCTCTCCCACTGCAAATTCCTCTTCAGTCCTAAGCCCCAAGCCCTGATAGTGGGCAAACAAAGTAAGAAGTCTCACAACACTAGGTTAAAGTCCAGGTTTATTTTACAGTAAGCGCCACAAGCTTTCGAAATGCTGTTCCTTCATCAGGTAAGTGGAAAGTTTTGATCAGAAACAGGACATGTAAAGGCACACACAGTTTACAGAATGCTGATTGGAATGCAAGTCTTAACAATTAAGCTGCTATTCAAGTCTTAAAGATGCAGATAATGTGAGTGGAGAGAGCATTAAGCATAGTTAAAGAGATGTATATTGTCTCCTGACAGGACAGTAAGTGACATGTTGCAAGTTCAGGCAAGTATGGGGATTACAGATAATGTGATATGAACCCAAGATCCCGGTATTGAAGCCGTCGTCATGTGTGAGGAACTTGGCTATCAGTTTCTGCTCAGCAACTCTGCGCTGTCGTATGTCGTGAAGGCTGCTTTGGAGAATGTTTACCTGAAGATCAGAGGCCAAACGCTCGTGACTGCTAAAGTATTTGCCAACAGGAAGGGAACAGTCTTGCCTGGTGATTGTCAAACAACGTTCATTCATCTGCTGTTGTAGCATCTTCATGGTCTCACCAATGTACTATGCTTCAGGCCATCCTTTCCTGCAGCTTTTTAGGTAGACATGTCATTGATGAAGATGAATATCTCATCAGGGCCATTCCCACGTTGGCCGAGTTGCAAGAGTATATAGCGCGTACCTGGTGGATGATGTTCTCACATGAAATGATGGCATTCATGTTAATGATCCGGCATATCTTGCAGAGGTTGCTGTGGCAGTGTTGTGGTCACTGTTCTCCTGAAGGCTGGGTAGTTTGCTGCGGACAATGGTCTGTTTGAGGTTGTGTGGTTGTTTGAAGGGAAGTCAGGGTGTGGGGATGGCCCTGGCGAGATGTTCATCTTCATCAATGACATGTTGAAGACTCCAGAAAAGATGTTACAGCTTCTCCGCTCCGGGAAAGTACTGGACGGTGAAGGGTACTCTGTCCACCATGTCCACTGTTTGCCTTCTGAGGAGGTCGATGCAGTTTTTTGCTGTGGTGTATCGGAACTGTCGATCAATGAGTGGAGGGCCATATCCTGTTCTTATGAGGGCACCTTTTAGCGTCTGGAGATGTCTGTTGCCATCCTCCTCATCTGAGCAGATCCTGTGCACAGCCACCTGGATCTTGCTCTTTGCTGTACACAACAATATCAATCCCTCTCACTACACTGCCCCCTGCTTCCTTTTTACTTCCCCCAATTTAAGTCATTTCCTGTACCTTAGTGCCATGATTAGTCAACTCATCCAGCTTGAGGCCTCATTCTTATCAACCAAGTTGAAAGAACAAAGGTTGAGACTCCTGCCCTCCTATCCTCTGGGTCCCCTTATTTGCCTCACTCACTAAATCCTCAGTGATATGACTACTACCTGGTACAAACATGTAGAGGAGGTGATGGCCTAGTGGTATTATCCAGAAAACTCAGCTCATGTTATGAGGACTTGGGTTCAAATCTCATCATGGCAGATGGTGGAATTTGAATTCCATAAAAAATATCTGGAATTAAGAACCTACAGATGATCATGAAACCATTGTTGATTGTCAGAAAAACCCATCTGGTTCACTAATGTCCCGGAAGACAGGAAATCTTTGCTTGGTGTGGCCTACATATGAATCCAGAGCCAGAGAAATGTGGTTGACTCTCAACAGTTCTCTTTCAGAACATAGGCAACTAGGGATGAGCAATAAATGCTGGCCAGCCAGTGATGCCCAAGTCCCACAAATGAATTGTTGCAGTGTCTGGAGGTTGGTTTCCAGCTCAATGACTCTGAACCAAAGTTCCTCAAGCCGCCAGCATTTATTGCAGATATTTTCCCTGTGTCACACTGCATTCAAAAATTCCCACAGGCTGCAGCCAGGTTACAACTATCATTCTCACTGTGCTTTAATTAACTATTTAGTTATATTATTCAATTATTTATTTTCTTTTTTATACATTTTATTAAACATACCACCAGTTCCTGTACTATTTTAAACCTCAAGAATAGAATAAATCTTAACCACTCAATACGTACTCATCAAACAGCTAGTCTATTTCCGTGTAGCAAAGCAAGAACCAATTTCTATAGCATGAAAATTTAGAAAAGCAAAACAAAGGAATAGCTCCCTTCCTTCCTCATCAAACTACCCCACTCACTATAACGACTCAGGAAACCCAACTGGAAAGAAACAGTTTATTACAGAATGCAAAGTAAAGTCACTACAGTGGTGTACACACACTAGTCCTTGCCTGGGTCAACAGTTCGGCAGGCCTAGTCCTGGGCCTGCCCTATAAAATGCTTAGGTAATGATTTCCAGCTGGGCAGCCTTTTACCAAGTCCCACAGAGAGAGAGAGATCAATTAGTGATTCCCCATGGGCCTCATAGCAGTTATCATATTCACCAAACTATCCTTATCTTTGGTAAGGATACATATTCGTAAAGTGCAAATTACTCTGCATCTGCTAAATAATACGGGAAATTTGTCAAGCAGGCGTTGGGAGTCAAATAATTTCTGACTGCTCTCATGATCATTCCGATCTCGGTGCAGGGTAGTACTTCCAAATCAATGCAATTCAGCTGTTTGATGTTGTGCCTAGTTTTCTAAGAGAGCATATGGTGTTGCATGGCATGAATGAGAAAAACTGCTAACAACACCGCAGCGCTAATGTGGTCCACTGAAGAAAGGAATTCAAAAGGCTGGAAAGCAAATTGGGTTAAGTGAATGCTGGGAGACCTAGGATGGGATTTTACAGTGTTGCTTTACCCAAGGTCATTAGACATTCCCATTGTCCCCCCTCACCCGCTCAGATTCTACGGCAGTGGGATAGTAGAATTGTAAGTTTGGCTTCCTCTTACCGTAAAACACAATTTTCATCCATAAAAGCAATTAATTCTAAAACAAGTCCATCAGTTGATGACTGAGGGTGCTTTGGTTTATTTTATCTATTTTATCTCTTGTAATGAACTTGGACATTTCCTGTCTGAAATGTATGTTGCAACAGTTGGTATTTTTGAATCTACCTTTGTTAGTCTTTGTAGTTGAAAATTATGGTTCAATAGTTGGTGGCCTATAATTTGCCTGAAACATAGGGTCCTAACCCTCTTTGCTAATTATATTAAAAGATCTTGAGGTAGAGATTTGTCTCAAGATATGACATAAAATGGGCAGTATCAAATTGGCCACCTGTTTCACAAGCATAAATGGAAGTTCTTTAGTTTTACATATCATGATAAAATATTGAAAAGAGCACAAAATAACTCAGTTAACTAATAGCAGTTCTTGCAGTTACCTGCTTCTCTCTCATTGCTTGTTCATATTCTGCCTGTACAACATCAAGCTCAAATTGTTTGGCATCAAGCTCACACTGAGCTTTCTTCAGATCCTCCATGGCAATAGCCAAGCGACTTTCCTGTATGGTGAGGTTTGCCTTGAAGATATTGAGTAAAGATATTAAAGCTGTAACAGGGACTTTAAACTTCTGCTTAAGTTCCAAATACAAGTTCTAATTAATTATCAGAATTTGCATTCAGCTAGTTTTTATTATTAAAATAAGAATAAGCTAACAATACTTACTGCTACATGTATGCAAATATTACATGAATTTCAAGCAAGGGGCAAATGCATGGATAAACATGGATATCCAAAGGTTTCTGTCTTGGTTGTGCTGTTCCCCAGTTAGTTTTGTGAGAGTGCGATTCCATTGGGTATCCCATTGTTGAAATGCATTGAATGGCATGAAGTTGCTGTAACTGCAATGTGCACTAGCAAATCTTATGAGTTGAAGATGGTATTGGATGCTCTGCTATAGGAAGTTCTGGTCCATTATTTTAGGTATACTAACAGTTTTGGTGAAAGTTTAAACATATTCTGCAATGATCCTATCATAATGCGTTAAAGTGTAACAAACCTTAAGTGGTAACACTTCTTTATTTATTCCATGAAAGTAAGCCATGGCTTGAGTCCAGGAACAAAGACCAGCCACATTACCACAGACACGTCTGGCAACATCAATGTTGTAATCTGGCATTTCAAAATAGGGACACAGCAGTTCTACAGTCTCCTCATTGATACTGTCCTTGGGAAATTGCTATGAAAATAAAAGAATTATTTTGGTAACAGATAATTTCAGAAATATTCAATTCGAAGACAAATTCTTGCAGACCACTTCTTAATCCACTTTTGGCTAACATCAAGCATTTGAACAAGCCCAAGTTGTCTCATTTTGTCAGTTTGCATCTTGTTTGTCTCCCCTATGCAAGGCTTGAATTGAATTTGGTTTTCAGAGCAAGGAATGGATTTGGGTTTGCCAAATCTATTTGGGTCCATTCCAAATAGTTTTGGAGCGGCACAGTGGCACAGTGGTTAGCACTGCTGCCTCATAGCTCCAGGGTCCCAGGTTCAATTCCGGCCTTGTGTCACTGTCTGTATAGTCCCTGTGTCTGCATGGGTTTCCTCTGACTGCTCTAGTTTCCTGCACAGTCCAAAGATATGCAGGTTAGGTTGATTGGCCATGCTAAATTGACCCCAATTTCGGGGAGATTAGCAGGGTAAATGTGTAGGGTTGTGGGAAAGGGCCTGGGTGGAATTGTGGTCAGTGCAGATTCGATGAGTTAAATGGCCTCCTTCCATACTTTAGGGATTTTATGATTTGGCTTTGTAACTTTAAGAGTAAAAATTTTAAAAAATCAATTGGTATTAGCCTCACTTTGATTAGTAGGTTCAAATGAACTGATAGACAATGCAAGGTGAAGCAAAAGGGGCTGGATTATCCTTCTGGCAGGGAGAAACAGAGGCTTGGATTGTCTTCAGATTCTGATCCTGCAAACACACCCCTCTACCCCCTGGAAACAGACAGTAACCTGTAACTTTCTCCAGGACAGCAAATTAATGCCCAGAGGGCAGATCTGATTTCCAATTCAAAATGGTGAGTGAGCTCTCATAAGTAAAGTGCCAATCAGAGGAGTAGCAGGCTGCAATGGAAGATAGGTAGAAGAGAGGTCACTCCAAAATGGAGAAGCCTCTCTGAAACAGACGCAAATCTTTCTTTTAGAAATAGATTTAGCAGACTGGCCATCGCTGTGGGGGAAGATGGGTTTGAGGAGCCCACCAGAGGATGATCTGTAGTGGTTCTTGCACCCAATCAAGCTGGAAAGGTGCCTGGAATGCTGACCTTTGGGTGTCCACCACCAGGCACCCAAATTGGCCTCTGCTGCTTGTGGAAAACTGGAGACCAGCTGGAAAGTTCAGCTGGTTAGCCCACAGGCTCACAATTCTATCTGTGCGAAAATGAATCAGGGACAGGATTGATGCGGGGAACCAGCATATATGTCAACAGGGCTATTTTTAGTGCCTTCCTATCTCTGATCCCAACCCGGGAATCTGGCCATTAATCTAATTCAAGTACTACGCACTGTGCTTACAGCTCCTTATTACCTCATGACATTTAAACACTAGGCTTCAATTTGCATGCTTGTAATTAAAGGAATTGAAATCAAATAGCTGATAGACTACAGAAAATAACAAAAGCCTAGAATTATAGCCAGTTGCAAGCTCTTCATAGCTTCTGACTGAACAGGAAAGGCCAAACTATAAAAGAACTTGTCTCTTCAAATATAACTGTTTCTAAACAGTTGGTTGGCATGGTAGCAGCTCCACTCTTTCCAGATGCTCAATGTAATGTAACAGCGGGGAAGGGGGAAGCCTTTGGAATAAAAGGGTTTATTAATTCATTAAATTGCCTTGATGTATAAAACAATATGACTTGTTTTGCTTTTCCTGCTGTTTAGGCTTTCATACACTTACTAAAAGTCATCAGGAAAAGCAATTTCACTTGTAATTATTAAAACTAGCAATAGTCATTTGGTAATACAGAACTTTAGTATTGCTGGAAAAAGAGACATGCTACCTAAGCTTTATTTCTTGCGCTCATCAGGATAGCTTGCAAGAATTTTACAACTGTCATGATAGAACAACAATTTATACTGATTGAGAAGAGAGTGCTAATTGGTTGGCAAATGGACTTCAATTGGTGGAGGCGCTGCCTCAGAGAATAAAAAAGCGCACGACTGTTCTCTAAGCTTCTGCTTAGTTAAAAAAAGAGTAATGAGCGTGCAAGTTCATTTTATTTGCAAATGTCAAGACCCTAGTTGTGAAATGAGGATGCGAACAAGGCCATCTTATAGTTTGTGAAAATGAAGGAATCTCAATATCTAGTGAAGGTAGGTTTGCGTAGATAATAGCAGAGAACCTATTGGCAAGTTTCACAACATTTGATTCTCCTTTACAAAGGTGAATTTAACCTCAGGATTAAGATTGTCGGTCCAGCTTGCAGTGTGGCTTACTTATGTACGAAAGAAGCCAGCTATATTCAGGGTCTTGTCCACTGCAAATAAAATGAACATGCATTGTGCCTTTTGTAACTGCGCAGATGCTTAGATTTTTTTTTGTTTATATCCAATTCAATCCAATCAAAGTCTCAACAAGTGAGACATTCCAGATCCAAGCTGACAAGACAGGCTCACCACTTCCTGTCTTCCTGTCTTTCCTGTCTTGGGCTTGATCTACATGATTCAAGTTGATTGTACCTCCTCCACGGCTTGTTGATCTCTTTTGTTTCTTAGCCAAAAGGCTGTTTTAAAAAAATTCTTCAGTGTACAAAGAACAAAGAACAAAACAGCAGGGGAAACAGGCGCTTCGGCCCAACGAGCCCACGCCGCCACCTCGATGTTCCCACCTCTACCCGCGATCCCTGTCTATGTTTATAAATCTATGGATTAAAAACCAAATTTGAGTCAATTTAGGGAGAATTTGTTTTGCCAATTAGCCTAAGAGCACATCTTTGGGATGTAGAAGGAAACCGGAGCTCCCGGAGAAAACCCACGCAAGCACAGGGAGAATGCGCAAACTCCCACAGACACAGGCCCAAATCCATGTATCTGCACAGCACAGCGATAGTCACTGAGCTGTCGTGTTGCCCATCAAATGGTCCAGGTCAAGCGTACACTAACGACATGAAGCACTAGGATACTCTCAAAAAAATCCAAGAGCAGCCCTCTCACGACCCATCGCGTGTATGCCCCTCGTTAGACCACAAGGTGGACCAAAGTACCTGTAGGATAAACAAGTACATCAATCATCATCTATTTACACACTTCCCAGGGACTCCCAAGGCTCATGATCCCTATTTTAAATCAGTTTTCTATATCCCTCCATTCCCATTCTGTTCATGTGCCCATCTAAGTATTTCTTAAATATCTCCAGAGTACCTCCACCACTTTACTTGGCAGCGCATTCCATACCCCCACCACCCTCTGTGTGAAAAAACTCCCTCTAGCATCCAAATTATACTTTACCCCCCTCACCCTAAGCCCGTGACCCATCGTGCTATTCGAGTCCATCCTTGGAAAGTGCTTAACCCTGTTTACTCTATCTATACCCCTCATAATCTTGTACACCTCTATTAGATCTCCTCTAAGTCTACGTCTTTCTAAGGAAAACAGTCCCAATTTGCCTAACATCTCATAACTCAGACCTTCCCTACCAGGCAGCATCCTGATAAACCTCCTCTGCACTCTCTCCAGAGTCTCCACGTCCTTCCGGTAGTAGGGCGACCAGAACTGGACGCAGTATTCCAAATGAGGTCTAACCAACATTTTATATAACTGCAACATTAAAGGCCAGCTCTTGTACTCTACACCCCTTCCTATAAAGGCTAGCATACCACATGCTTTCTTCACAACCTTCTCCACTTGCTCTGCCACCTTCAGAGACTTGTTCACCTGCACCCCAGGTCCCTCTGCGTTTCTATACTCTTAATAGGTCTACCCTTTATCATATACCTCCCCCCTACATTCTTTCTCCTGAAATGCATCACCTCACATTTATCAGGATTGAATTCCATCTAACCTCATGACTTCAACCAAATGCTGGATAGCAAAACTACAGTTGATCATAGCTAAAAGGCCAAGAGTGAGCAGAAGCTTAGAGAACAGTCATTCCCTAGTTCAACTCCCAGGACAATGCCTTAAACAATCAGAGTCAATCTGCCCAGTTTGAATTTGAACAAAGCCAGGCAGTTAATTTTTGCACGCTGCATTCTCCATAATAATGCCTCAGATTTCCAATTACCAACCAATCCGCACTCTCTTCTCATTCAATATAAATTATTGTTCCACCATTACAGTTTGAAAATTCTTTGCAAACTACCCTGATGAGTGCAAGATCAAAAGCTTTGATGTCATGTCTATTTTCTTCAATAATACTAAGAATTATTTTGAACGTACATTTCAGTTTTTGATTTTCTCATTTTCAATGCACCTTTGAATCTTTGCAGAACACACTGCATGTTTCCTGGCTATAGTTGTCAGTATACAGTTTACAGTCACTCTGAATTCCGTGGCTCAGTACCTGTAATGCTTGCAAGAGGTTTCCTGCCATAAGTTTCAGTGATTCCTGCCAAGATGGAGCAACACAGTTTCTTTCTACATCAAGTTTCACTGGGTTCAGCTTCCTTTGGAAAAGCAGCAGTACACAATCCATTATTCTCATAATCAGATGAGGAGGACGAGCAAGTGTCCGCACTAAGGTTATGTCTGTTGGTTTAATTGTCTGTAATGTTTAGAGGGAAGAGATTAATAGGTTGACTGTGAGACCTCAGCACAAATAAATGATAGTAACCTGGGGTACACTTCAAATCCCTGCAACATTTATCACTTTTCCTGTCCAAGGGAACAGGTGTCTGATCAGCTTTTAGGGGTTTAAGCAGTGAGCTTCTGCGCCTGATATTTAAAGGTTTTTGAGAGAGGCTGAATCTGAATCACTGGTTGTGGATTTTCTGGTCCTATGGAGATGGACTGAGAAGCAGACCATCCAAAAAAGAACTTGTAAAACAGCACATTAGTTTGACCACCCAATGAGTTCCTGCCTCCAAGGAGGCAGGGATCACTGAAGGAGGCTGATGGAGGCTGGATCACTGAAACAAAGGTTATCAGTTCATCAGCGATGGATAGCCAATTAAATGGCCAATTAGAATAGGGGTTGTTGCAGGACTGGTTTGTATGTCTGAGGATTAAAATCCCCCTCAATCTGAATGGATCATTGCTCATGCTTTGTAACAATATCTAAATTTATTAAAACTGGAGGTTGCATACAACAAGTGTGAAATGCATAAACATTTAAAATGTCTTGCTCTACACAGATTTTTGAGCTATCATACTTTGGTTGTAGTTTAGTGTGATTCCTGTCATAGAAATACCTCTACAGACATGACACGACATATATTGCCCTTGCTCACCTGCAATGCAGCTTCAGCTTCCTCCAGTGCCGGTCTGGCAGCTTCTAGTTTTTGCTCAGCCACTGCCTTATCTGCAGATATACTGTCCACAATCGCCTGAGCTCGATCTTTCACCCTTTGTACTTCCATTTTCACCTTCTCTGAGGCCTGAGCCTTCAGAGTCACCTCTTTCAGCACCTATCAAACAACAGTTTATAAATACCGTTATTAAGTACTCATATTCATGTGAAGGATCTGTAGCTAGATTTCCTTCCAACTTTGTAATGTTTTAATGTACCTCATTTCTGCACCATGTTTGTGCCACAAAGACAGTGGTGAGAATACATAATGGCACATCCATCCTAGATGACTGAAGGCCTTGATGTCAATGACAGAGTAAAGGAAGTTAAGTGATCCATACGGCCAGAATTAGAGGGATGAAACAATGGAGAAGGTTGTAGTATAAGAGTCCGGCATAGAAAGGGTTAATGTGGGCTACGTACAGCACTGGCTACAGTATGATGTCAAAGCACACATGATCCGACTCTATAAAGCAATCTTGTAATGGACATTCACATGTGTAACACAGAAACAGCTACTAACTTACACCTTATACTGCATACGTGTAAATAACTAGGAGTAGTTAATTAATACTTACTGTTGTTAAATGAAACAAGACTTAAACTCCTTCATCAGACTTACTAAACTATACATAGCGTCTTACAATGAAGATTACAGAGAAAAAAGGCTGGGCAGAATTTTGAAGAAGAGAATGGGAATTTTAAAACGGGATGCTAATGTATGTGGACCCAATGAGCTCACTGAGCCTGGGAACAATAGGTCAAGGGGGTTAGAATGAGTTAGGATATGAGCTACAGGATCTTTTATGAACTCAAGCTTAAAGAGCATCCAAGAGAAAATTGAAGTGGCTTGAGAAATCAGAGAATATATTCTGGCTCAAGTTCAGACTTGCGTATCACCAGGAATCTGATGAAGAACTATACACAATACAATTGATTAGTTCAGAAAAAGTTTTGTTGGGTTTGTGAAATAATTAGGAAAAATTATACACCATTTGTCATCAGAGTTTGAACTATTATGCAAGGACACATGCAAGGACGTCGAACAGAACAAGAAGTAGCATTCGCTAAAATCAAACAACTAGTGACAACAATAGCACTACTGAAGTTATATGACTTCAAAAAGGAAGTCAGCTTGCAGTCTGACATCAGCAAGGCAGGTTTTGGAGCATGGGAAACAAGTCACATTTGCACCCGGGCCACTAATGCAAATGGAACAGATTACACTCAGATCAAGAAAGATTGCCTGAGCATTGATTTTGCTTGTGAGCATTTCCATTTCCTTGGAAGAAACAAAGTAATGATGGCATCCAACTAAAAGCCACTTCAAAGCATTTTCCTCAAACTACTACTATCTGCTCCAAGGTGTCAGCAAAGAATGTTACTTAATTTACAGAGATATCATCTGGACGTGACATACAAGCAAGGGAAACAGATGTACATTGACTCTTGTCGAGTGCAGTGCTGCTATTAAGAAAGTTGAGGATGCTACAATGGAATGCAAAATCATCCGATTCAACATGAAGCAACAGCTTGACATGATCTGGAAGTCATCAAACACCATTAAGTCAGAAACGTTAAATCTACAGACATGGCGCAACCCTCCATGCACTATATGAAGTGGTGAAGGATGACAGAAGAGTATCAAGAATGTAGCTCTGGTCATAAGAGCATGTTGGGCATATTGAGATTAATTGACATTCCAAGATGGTATCTTGTACAAAGAAAATAGAATGTTCATCCCTCAGGAGATGAGAGGAGATGCTGAAGTACATCATGCAAGTCATCAAGAAATTGAATCAAGGCTCAGAAGGCCAAGAGAAGTGGCCAAACATGTCCAAAAATTATTAGTTGGATTGGGCATGCAAAATTGCCCCTTTGTATCAGGGGGAATAGCAGGATAAATGTGTGGGGTTACAGGAATGGGGCCTGATTGGGATTGTTGTTGGTACAGGCTTGATGGGCCAACCATAGAGACTGTGGGAATTCTATGATTCTATGATAAGCAATCAAATTAAAGACAACATAGATCAGTGCAGTGCTTATAGTGACTATAAACTTAAACAAGCTAGAAAACCATTGATGATGCATTATATCCCAGGCAGATCATGGATGAAATTGAGAGTAGATCTCTTCATTACAGCAGGAACTGATTATCTTCTCATTGGAGGCCACATTCTGATGACTGGTGTTAGACCAGATGAGTTCAACAATGACAAGAAATATAGTAAAATGCCTGAAAGCAAATCAATCAATAGGACATTTCAGACATTGTGATGAGTGACAATGGCCCTCAGTTCATTTCTTCAGTGAAGACTTCAGCCAATTCACAAAGAATTGGGAAATTCAATACTATACGTGGATCTCTGCACGTCTCCAGTTGAATGGAAAGGCTGGGGCAGCAATGAAAATCGCCAAAGGAATCTTCAACAAAATCAAACAAATCTAACATAGATGCTTACAAGACAATACTTAAACAGGGAAACACACCAACTGAAGACATGAGAAGTAATCATGCTACACAGAAGCTATTCTTCCAATAGCGAAAAGCTACTGAAACCAGAAATAGTAATGGTTTCGAGCAAAAAAAATCAAGGTGAAATGGTAGAAAATCAAATTTCATTTTGACAAAACTGCCAAACCATTACCAGAGCTGAGTGTTGGTCAGCTACCCAGGGTACAAATCTTCAATGTTCTCAACAGGAGTCAACCCATGTGACAACTTGGGACACGTGTAATGAAATAGTCATCTCAATTATATGCGGTAGAAATGAACAATTAAATGTTTTTATGCAACTTCAGGCAAATACGTTGAACAAGAACACCTTTTCATTCACTTCAGTCAGACAGTCAGGGAGAAGGGATCTCACCAATTGTACTAAGTAAAGAACTACCATCAATTCTAGAAGTCCACATGTCCCCAACAACAGAAATGGAACAAGTTACCATGGCAACATTTGCAATGACATTTTCCAGAGAAGAAACATCACACCATCAATGACAATGCAGACGTGTACCATTAAGAGATTTGTAAATTTAAAGACAATGGGTGGGATTTTCTCCCCCCCCAACCCCGAAAGTGTACTTTCTGACAGTAGAGGTGGCCCATCATTGGCCAATTGTAGCATCGTCTGGTCCCACTGCTTTCAACAGATTTTTCTGTTGTTTGCACCCTTTGCCACTGAGGGAACTGCAGTGGGGAGGTTCGCCATTGACTAGACTGGAAGATCCCACTGAGGGGAGCAGTTGGAGAATTTTAGCTCATGTAAGCAATGTAGATGCAGAGATTGAGATGTCAAATAAACAGTTGTTGATGCATGGGAACAGTGAGTTATAGTGAGTCACTTGGGTAACTCACTTACACGTGATCATGCATGCAAGTGTGTCTTCTTTTAGTTAGGAAAAGAGGGATGTTGGGTTTTGAAATGCAACAATGCTACAGGTTCTATCAGGCTTGCTTTGGTCATGTGACCCCTGCCATAAGGGATTCTCTGTATCTGCTATCTCACAATCTGTTCAACAAAAATTTCTCGCTGAGACAGACACGAAGAAGCACTGCTGTTTTTGCACACAAAATGTGTTGGAACCATTCCAAGTCTTTTGGTACATGTAGATTGAAACAGCCTGACTGAAACACAGACCCTAAGGTCAACTTCTAAAAGATATTTCATTATTTGTTGTGAAACAATTTTTGACAACAATTTTTGATGCATCCTGTTCATTCTTAACAAATATTTAAACCTTTCAAATAACAAATATTTAAACCTTTTTAGAGAATGTCTCTTTATTGAACCAGAGCTACATTAATCATTTGTCTCTGGTACTGACTAAGAATTTTGCACCCTGGTGTAAAAGTTGGTTAGAAACAACGGTACACATAAATTGTGGTACTTAAAAGCAACTGGGACTTTTTCCTCTGGAGCGTAGGAGGCTGAACGGTGACCTTATAGAGGTCTATAAAATATTGAGGGGAATTGAGAAGATAAATAATCAATATTTTTTCCCAAAGGTAGGGGAGTCTAAACCTAGAGGGCATAGGTTTAAAGGTAAGAGGGGAGAGATCCAAAAGAGTCCAGAGGGGCAATTTTTTCACACAGAGGGTGATGAGCATCTGGAACAAGCCGCCAGGGGTAGTAGTAGAGGCAGGTACAATTTTATCTTTTAAAAAGCATTTAGATAGTTACATGGGTAAGATAGGTATAGAGGGATATGGGCCAAATGCAGGCAATTGGAACTAGCTTGGTTAAAAAAAGGGGGCGGCATGGACAAGTTGGGTCGAAGAGCCTGTTTCCATGCTGTAAACCTCTATGACTCTATGATTCTACGACTATTACTCTATAATCATTAGATTCCATCATTAGTGAACAATAGATTTCTGACATACTGCAAAAATTACACAATTAGTTCTGATTTGAAATCAATATCGGAATATATAGTTGGCACAACTAATTATGGATTAAAAATTGGCCAGAGAATAATATATTGAATGAATAAAAAATGAAACTGATGCATTGTAACCTCTTTTCATTATTAAGTTTGTTTCACATCCCATTACCATATCGGCTTTGTCATTAGCCACTTTAAGTTCCTTTTCTTTTATTTCCAGTTCTTTGCTGAGTGCCACAACTGATTCTGAGGCTTCTTTCAATTTCTGCAAACCAGTCTTCATTCTTTAGGAGATAAAGAAGACACAAACCAGTTTCACTTATGTCTTTAACTAACTGAAAGAATAAAAAACAAATATAACTGAATAAAATGGCTAACCCAAATGTTAATTATAATTCTCATCTCTGAAGATTTTAGCAATGGCTCAATGCTAATATTATCGTGTAAGACAGAAGCTAATGGGTTCAAGCCCCACTCCAGAGATTTAAACAGAAAAATTTAGCCTGAGACTCTAGTGGGAGTTCTGTTTCTGGATGAGGCATTAAACAGAAGCATTGGTTGCATTGTTAGATGAATTTAAACTATCTCAAGCACCAGAAAAAGACAAACAGTGGAGTTCTCACGATGTCCTAGCCAGAGGTCCAAAGGTGTGCGGGTTAAGTGGATTGGCCATGGTAAATACATGGGGTTATGGGGATCGGGCGGAGGAGGTGTACCTGGGTAAGATGCTCTTTCAGAGAGTCAGTGCAGACTCAATGGGCCGAATAGCCTCCTTCTGCACTGCAGGTATTCTATGGAATATTTATTCCTGAATCAATATCATTTAGAAATAGATCACCTGATCATTTATCGACTACTTGTAGAAGTTTGCTGATAGCAAATTGACTGTCGCATTGCCTACATTACAACAGTGATCACAGGCTGAATTTTGCCACTTAAAGGCAAGTCCTGCCACGGGGCCTAAAGTGGGAGGCAGGCAATAGGACCTGGTCACAGTCAATTTAGGACATTGGCCCATTCCCAAGAATTGCCAGCCAGTCAGGGGCTTGGCAGCTCAGCAGAGCCATCATTAGAAGTGGCCATTGCTGGGGCTGCAGCTACAAGGAGAGTGGGACACCATCCAAAGACAGGTTTGTAAGGTTGGGGAAGCCAGAGCCTGGCAGCCGGGATTGATGATTGAAGCACCACTGCAACAAGGGCAGCCATTGCTGTTGAGGGCCCTGGCTGTGGAACACCCATCAGGAAGAGTCCCCCAGCTGAACATATTGGAAGGCCCCAAGATTTAGATGGCATAACTTGTCATCGAATGGATGGCCAAACCATTACTTTTTCCACCTATGGCAATACAGCGTAGAAGTGGGAAGGCACTGGGTTCCTCTCTTTGACTCCTCATCACACCATCTTTTTGGTCCTCCCACCTCCCAATCTCACAATAATGAGCTAGGAAAATTCAGCCCTACATTTGAAAAGTATTTTATTGGTTGTAAAGTGCTTTGGGATGTCTTGAGGTTGTAAAAGTTGCTATTTAAATGAACATTTTCCCGTTTCAATTTTTTGGAAAATACACACAACACATTTTGAAAATGAACAGAGAATGTATATTGAAGGATGGGCCAGCTTACGCCACCTTTCTGCCACAGTCTGCAGTTCTGACCGTTTCTCCTTGTATACAGCTTTATACCCCTGAATGAAGGATAGATAGGATTTAGGTGTAACATGGGTTGACCGCCGGAATCTGTCAATGCAAAATTAAAGCTGGTTATCTAGGTACAGTTAATAAGTTGTATTTGTAACAAAATTTTCAGGGGCACAATTTACCACCTGCTTGACATAGCTGCTGCAGAAAACGTTTTATGACAGCGTTATATCCATTTAACACAACACATGTATTTAACTAAAACATTTACAGATAATTAAAAGTTGATCGTTGTTTTATATCTTGTTGTGCTACAGAGGCCAATTCAATGGCTTATACAGAACTAAGGTGTGATTTTTACATCTCAAAGTCATGTTTCTTAATCATGGGTAACTGGTATACATCGTATTTATCAAAATAAAATTGATTTCTCTTCTGTACCAACTTAAATGACCATAAGAATGGTTAATTTCATGTCAGATTCTTTTTCAAATACAATTTAATTAAAAATAAATGATAACAACATAAATAATGGCCAAAAATTAAGTTATTCCAGCAAATTCGCAACATCCCTGCAGTGGCTTCAATAAATATCTGGGATAAAAATTAAGGCTAACACCTTAAGATATTTCCTAAACAAAGGCTCTATATTGGGTATCCATAATTCACCAGCTAGCCAAAAATTAAACAATGCATATAAATGTAGTTACTTTTTGTTGTTAAAGAATCTCTGAGCTTCAACATTTCCAGATGTTTCAGCAGATCACTTCACTAGAAACTTGGTCAACGATTTCAAAGGTTTTGAATAAATGATTATCCTCTTGATGTTAATTGTGCTTCAGTTATCTCTTCCACATGAATTGCTGTCCTTTTCATTTCACAGATGGACAATGTTGGAGTGTGAGTGCAACTACATCATATGTACAACCTACTTTATAGTAAACAATGGGATGGGTTTTACACTGAGGGCAGGCACCTCCTATCACAGCACAAATTTTGAGGGTGAACCTACCTTCGCTAAGTCAGTTCACCCCACATTAAGTTTTCAGGTGACAGGCCTTTAATTATATAAATCAGGACTTTTGTCCATCTCTAGAAGGGCATTCCGCCTCAGAATTGCCAGTCAACAGGAGGCTGGCAACTATGGGCAGCACAGTGGCACAGTGGTTAGCACTGTTGCCTCACAGCACCAGGACCCAGGTTCAGTTCCTGGCTGGGATCATTGTCTATACGGAGTCTGCACATTCTCCCTGTTTTTGTATGGGTTCTCTCTGGGTGCTCTGGTTCCCTGCCACAGTCTGAAAGATGTGCAGGTGAGGTGCATTGGCTATGCCAAATTTTCCCTCAGTGTACCCAAACAAGTGCTGGAGTATGGCAACTAGAGAATTTTCACAGTAACTTCATTGCAATGTGAAAAGAAACACACTTATGACACTGAAAAATAAATAAATTCTGCACGTCAGCAGTGCTAAGCAGGAATGGAGATCAAATGTGTGGAAGGGCCCCCAACGAAAACAGGAGTCCTATGAAGGGGGCTCAAACTCTTTCACTGACCAGGGGCCTGCAAGGTTAACCCTGCTAGGCCAGACTTTGCGCACAGGCCTCTCCTGAAGAACATCATATCAGATTTATGGTGGGATGAGGCCTTTAACTGGGCATTAATTATTACGACCTCTGTTGGTCTCCAAGTGGATGACTCACCTGCCAGCTCCCTGGCTGCCCATAAATTGTGAAGGAAGTAGGGTCAGGTGATGCCACAATGCCCTAATTTATGGGTGCACCTGCTTGTTTTACCACCATGGAGAGACGTATAAAATTAAGCTTAATGTTTTAATTAACAATACTCTAAAAACCAATATTGAAATGTTCTTATACTACTATTCAGCTATCAGCACCTTAAATTAAAAGGTTCCAGTATTTTCCCACTATAATTTCTCTCAATTCATTGGTTAATTATTATTTAGTTGGTTGACTCACCTTTCAAAGTACAACACACATTTCTCAGCTACACCATCTTGGAAGGTACCCATACACTCCACCACTTGCTGTTTCACTTTCATAGTGCAATCAATCTCAAATGAAGACAAGAAGTGGTCTGACACTAAAGAAAAACAATTAAAACTATTACAATGCTGGTTGTAACTCCACAGTGATTCTCTTGAGGAAGTTGTAGCCCTAGGAGCAGGTAGGAAGCCTACTACAGTATTAGTGAGTGCAATTGGTTATGGAGAAGCAGAGGGTCTTGAGTTCCCAATCACAGAAACGGGTCTGATCCTGAGGGATTTCCAGTTGGTCTTTGGATGGGATGGGAGTCAATGATAAAATATCAAAAATGAAGATAAGCTTGGTGGGCCGGAGGAAAGCATTCCTGCTCCATTTGCCGCACTACCCACACACATCACTGTCCCCCATATCCACCCCCCAGTTACCCACACAATCACTGACTGCTTATCCATCCTCCACTACTCACACATATCATTGTCCCCTTATCCACCCCCCACTACCCTCACACATCACTGTCCCCCTTATCCCCTCACTATCTACATACATCACTGTTCCCCCATTATCCACCCTACCCAACACTACCCACAAATATCGCTGTCCCCCTTATTCACCCACCCGTACCTCTACCCAGATGATCACCACCCCTGTCCCCCTTCCCCCTGTCGAATGCCCGTGCCCCGCCAGAGACCCATCTGCTCCCCCCGCCAGAGATTTATCTGCCCCCCACCCCCATACTAGACATCCACCTGCTCCCCATTGCCTCAACCAGAGGTCCATCAACTTCCTCCTGCCACCAGTGAGCGATCGGGTCTCCCTTTCCCCCAACCCCACCAGACAATGATCTGGCCTCAATCACCCCTCCCACTCCCAACCAGACAATGATCTGGCGTCATTCACCCTCCTTCCCCTCCAGATAACAATTTGGTCTTACTCATCCCCCACCCTGCAGAAAATGGTCAGACCTCACTCAACCACACCACCCCCCTCCCCCCCCCCCCACCACCCACTGCCACAGCCAAGGAACATCTGATCTGCCTTCTCCTCCCTTCCCACCAGACAATGATCAGCCCTCCCACCACCAGCAGATAATGATCGGCCCTCCACCCCCTTCCTTGCACCAGAGATATATCTGAGCCGCCTTTCTCCTTCTCCTCCCCCCCCCAATTGGGGCCTCACTCCCCCCCAAACCCCCAAGCAGAGAATGATCTGACCCACCTCCTCCTTTCTCCCATCACTGACCTGAGTTAGAGAGCCGTTGGAAGCTCGGAACGTGCTCTTCAATAGCTAGAGCGACCAATTCACACTTCTATTTAGCAGGTCCATTACAGCGTGGTTCCGGATCAGAGAAGGGGGTAAAGGGGGAAATGCTGATAAAGTTGGGCAAGTAGTTCGTTAATTCGATTTAAATGCATGCCATTGCGCCCATTTTGGGTGCAAAGCAGATCGCCGCCATTCCCGGGTTTCGGTAAAGTGGCAATCTGAGTGGACAGGATTTCATTAATAGTTTTGTGCCAGTTTCGCAATGGTAAAATCGGGCTCTACATCTACCCTTTAGCAAGTTATACGTTAGTTAAATCTCCTCTCATGCTTCAGCAAGTGTAGGCCTAAAATGTTCAATCTCTTCTTGTAAGACAAGTCCTTCATCCCCAGAATCAATCATAATGCCCCATGTGCTACGCTTATAATCTTACCTGCAATTAGTGCATCCTTTGGCCAACGGCTAAACCAGTCCATGGTACACCCAGAAATCAGTGCTGGGAATTTCAAAGCTCGATTGCGGAATTTTTCTCCAACTGGTGAAAAACAAAGCACTACATGCAAGTTTTGCCGGACCCGGCTCATAAAGTAATCATACAGGTTCTCATTGGTTGGCGGTCTCCTTGGAAATTCCTGCTTCATTACAAGGGTGAGATCGTTGTTAACTTCATCCATTTCATCTCGTGTAAATAGGTTTGAAACCTATATAAAAAAAAGTTAAAAATGACTTACTATGCCAATTATCAGCAGAAAATTCACCCATGCAAGACCTCAACTGGCATTAAAACCTGCAGCCATCTCATCATGGAAGTAGGCAGTATTGACTTCATAGTAATGTCTATATTTTTACAGAAAGCTTGTGACACCTTTAGTGCTTCTATATTTGAGCAGAGTATTTCACCAAGAAAGGGCATCATTTCAAGACATATGGGGGGGATTTTCTCATTCCACCTGCCACAGAATCTGGGTGGGGAACGGACAAAGCAAAATCTTTCGAACTGTGGCAGGAAACTGGAACACACGGGGGCAATCCATGCAGACACGGGGAGAATATGCGATCTCTGCAAAGACAGTGACCCAAACCAGGAATTGAGCCTGGTTAATTGGTTATTTTCATCCATCTACCTCATGGAAACAAAATCACTTTTTAGTTCAAAGCCATTTGTAATAATGTACACACAGTTCACTTTCTGAGCGGAGAATTCACATGGCATATTCTAGAAACCAATGTACAAAGTATATTGCTATGATTCTTTGGTCCTGCTATTACCTCTGTAGATGTTGATTATTATGGATCAAAGGGAACACAAGATTCACTTGCTGACAACTAGCTTGAACTCCGCCGAGGCCTTCTGAAATCTTTGGAAGGGAAAGTAATTTAATCCTTGGGTTCTTGTGGACCACTCTGTCTTATACAGTAGATTGGAGGAGGTACAGCTAATGCATACTTATAGGCACCCTGACTATGCAACTAACCATGTCCTCACAATTGGAGATGGAGTCAATAGCTAAGTTGGATGAGGATTCCAGGAAAATGGGTCTCGCTGAAATCCAAGCTAAAACTTTAACACCAGTAAAGCAAGCATGAAACATTAAAGAATTGTGCAATGATATTTTAACATCTAGATCATCTGTATGTAACTTCATTGCAACCCTACTTGTGACACTAAAATATTTATAGGATCAAGAGAAACCAGAGTGTCTATATATAGAGTGAGATCATTGCAAGGCTTTACATCAGTGAGGAAATTTGCAAACTTGGCAGTGTTAGTGTAAACATGAAGTAATTTGCAACATTTCAGGACTAAAGATTCTGTTACGTCCTGTAATAACATCACTGCCATTTGATACCTCATTCATCACATACTGTCTTCTGTTGTATGAAGAAGGTTTACTATCAAGTTTCTATCTCTTTCTATTTCTTGTAACCAATATGTTCCATCATGTGGATTTGAATCATGCAACAAGTCTTTTATAAAGATGTTTAAATCCCTTTGTAGTAGTGAGCCTCTTTAAAGAATAAAAGGTTCAGAGAGTCACATGACCCATTCAGCCAATCAAGCCGAAGCTCACGCATCTTGGGTCTGAAAGTGGGCTCTCCCAGACAGTCCCAGAATGGGAGTTGCAATAACTGGTCGAGTCTATCACTCTCCCTGTATATAGCTATCTATTGTTGCCTTTGTTATTCCACTCGGTGGTCACCATTTTAAGATATTGCATTGGCGCGCTTTCCATTTGCCATGGAGAACAGCAGAGCAGACATTGTGTATAAGTCTTTGGAAGCAGATCAATTCAGCAGTCAGTGAGTTATCATAGTACCTTAACTTGGGACACTTGAGTGACTTGACCCTAGTCTGGAAGATTGGATTCAATATAGTGAATGCCTGCAATACTTCTTCAAAGCAAATAGAATGGTGAGGGGTGGGGGGAAGGAGAAACAAAGGTCATTCTCCTAACATATAAGTTGATAAGGAGTTTGGCTTTTCTGAGTGCCCTGATACTAAAACCTTTGAAGAACTAATGTCAGTAATAAAAGGACAATTTCATCTGAAGCTGTCAGTTATTATGCAGAGATATAAGTTCAACTGGACAGCAACAGCCCCTGAGGAGATGAAGGCAGCTTTTGTGTGAGATTGAGACAAACAGCTGAACACTGTGAATTTGGGCCTACTCATAATGTGACATGAAGAGGCTGGCCAAATAGAAGAAACTGTAAGCTAAAGCCAAAATAACCTAAAAGAAGGCATTAGAAATTACCCTTGCTATGCAAAGTGCAGAAAAATGCATAATGGAACATCAAGTGTGCAAGTGGCAAGATCCACTGGGTTTGGAGCAAAACGACTAATGGCAACATTGCTAGGGATTTTGGTTTGCCGGAAGTGTTGGTTTCGGACACTGGCACAGCATTTACCAGTGAGAGTTCCAGCATTCTACATTGTCAAATGGCACTAAACATCCACATACTGCAATACCTTTCTCAAATGGATTGGCAGAGAGGGCCATGCAAACCTTTAAAACAACCATGAAAAAAGACTCCAGCATCCCTACATCCCGATTAGCATGCTTTCTTATGAGCAGAAAAACTTCTGCTGAGTTGCAGATCGAAACAGGTTGAACATAGTGTTTCCAAATTTGGCAGAGAAGGTGGAGGCAAAACAGAGTGTGCAAAAGAAATGTCATGATTTAATAAAGCCAGAGAGAACATTTGAAGTGGAAGATCTAGTATATGCTAAAGATTTTGGAACTAGTCAGAGTTGGGTCCCAGCGGTTATTGTGGACAGGATAGACCCAATATAGTATGAAGTTAAAGTTCAAAACAAAATATTGAAGAAGCATTTAGGTCACTTGAGAAGAGTCGCATAGGGAACCAGCGGGGTGGTCCATTCTGAATATGCCCGCCAGAGATGTTGTTGTTGAAAGCAGTATGGAAATGAGTCAGCCTGAGGAAAAGTCAAGTGGTGTTCCAGTGGGAACTGGAAAAGTGATCCATTACAAGTTGGAAGTCTAATTTCAGAAAATCAAACTTAAATGACCCATGCTTTGGAGGCACTGCCTGTTGAGCTGCGTCACTCCCAGGAAAAGAGGAAATCCCCCGACAGACTGATTTTATAATGGATTGTGCAAAAGAATTCACTTACGGTGTTATTTTGTAAATAATTTAACTTTTATTGTTATGTGTCAATAAGGAACTTAAAGGGGCAGGAATGTAGTAGTGAACCCCTTTAAGAACCATGGTCCATTTGGCCAATCGGACCAAATCATGGGCTGTCCCAGGCAGTCCAGCAATAAGAGTCATTATAACTGGTAGAATCTATCTCACTCTCCGTAGGTTTATTGTTGTTTATTGTTAATAAATAGTTCTTGTTATTCCACTTGGTGATCACCATTCTTACTAAGATATCATATGCTTCATGGCTTTGATGATCCCTATCTTTGTAACCACAACTTGTCTCTCTCCTCCACCAGAATTCTTTGTTCCAGCTTCTTGTGCATACCCCTTACTCTTTCCTATTGGTGTTATGGCAACATTTAAAATACATGATGTAAAATTTGGATGCAAGCCACTCTTTCATTGGTGTTATAAGTACTGCTTTGCCTCCGGAATGACATCAGTGATGCCTGTGCACAGTTCTGATGCTGTTCTTGCCAAAGGCCATTTTGGTGAGGGTGCTGGGGTGTGCAAGAAGTGTCTACTGCACAGTCTACCATCACATAATGCTGATTTGATGTCAGTGCTAAAATTTTGGAGCTCAGTTAATGTCCTCTCTTAACTTTTCACAGCCGAACATATGTTCAGCAACGGAAGGAACCCTCTACCAGAGCTATTTAAAGGGATCATCAACTAGTTTCAGGATGATTGCTAAATGATCTGCTTTGATTGCAGAAATGTTTGGTGGTTTTCACAGTTTGATGAAGTCTACACAGAGCAGCATGCCCTAACCTTCACCAGGAATAAAACTATAGCATTTTTCAACAAGGCAGATAATCACAACATAGGTAACTATTTTGAAAATACACTGGGAATGTTAATGACTAGACCGTACCTCTCCAGAGGAGAGAACATTGTTCAAGTACTCCAGAAAAGCCTCATCCTTGATGTCATTGTCGGTAAAAATAAAGGTCACTCCATTTCCATCCTGTCCAGCTGTTCTGTACAGAAACTTCAGATCTTCCAGAAAGTTTGAAGCACTATATGACCTAAGTATATATACATGAAGTTACAAGTAGATAGCTCCAGTATTATTCTCTTGTGCTTCAATATTTTTCTATTGTTTGCAAGATATTGCAGTCTAACATTCCCACCTCCAATCCTGTTTTTTTATGATTATACAGTCTGGTTTATTAAGCAGTTTATATTATAATGAAGGCAGATTTCAAATTACAGGCTGCACCAAGAATATCACTCCTAGGATTTCTGAAATGACAAACTTCCATTCAAAACTGAAACAAAAGATCATCTTACGACACTCTATTAAGTTGTTTAACATAAATTCATTCGAGAGGTACAAATACAATGCAAAATGCAGACTGAAAATCAAAAGGAAAATTTACTTTACACTCTCTAATTCCCCTGTGATGGAAATGCTACCTCAAAATTGTAGCAGAGGTGTTTTCAATACAACATTAATATATGACACTACAACAAAACAAAATTTACTTTCAACTACCTTTATAGAATTCTTGCCATGCAGAAGGAGGCCATTCAGCCAATCAAGCCTGTACTGGTCCTTCAAAAGATCATTCTACCTAGGCCTACTCTGTTGTCCTAACCTGTAACCCTGCGCATTGATCATGGTCAATCAGCACTCAGGCCTGTTGGCCGTTAGTGGATGTCTTCTGGTGATGTTGTCATTGTGTTAAAGCTCAGCTTTTGTAAGTCTAAATCTTGTCCCTTTGCCTAATCTTGTACAGTTTACTTTGTCTCTCCCCCTCACCCTCAGTGGATGCGCCTTCAACTACCCTGAGCCTTTTTTTTATTTAATTTATTATTGTCACATTTTCGTTGAAGACTGAGGGGCCACCTGATTGAGGTGGACAAGATTATGAGGGACATATCCTCTCGAGAGAAGATGAGCAACAGCTGTTTCCCTTAGTTGAAGCTACAAGGGGACATAAGTTCAAGGTGAGGGGCAGGAGGTTTAGGGAGGATGTGAGGAACAACCTTTTTACCCAGAGGGCGATGACGGTCTGGAATGCACTGTCTGGGAGGATGGTGGACGTGGGATGCCTCACATCCCTTAAAAAAATACTTAGAACATAGAACATAGAACATTACAGCACAGAACAGGCCCTTCGGCCTTCGATGTTGCGCCGACCAATATAAAAAGCAATGCCCCTCCAAACTAAACCATTCCCTTCTCTTCCATATACTTATCAACTAACCTCTTAAACGCCACCAAACTTGGCGCATCTACAACTGCTGCAGGCAGGGCATTCCACTCCCGAACCACCCTTTGGGTAAAGAACCTACCTCTGATATCCGTCCTATAACTATCACCCCTTAATTTAAAGCTGTGTCCCCTCGTGCTAGCTTTCTCCATCCTAGGAAAAAGGCTATCACTGTCCACCCTATCTAAACCTCTAATCATCTTATATGTTTCGATAAGGTCTCCTCTTAGCCGCCTCCTTTCTAACGAAAACAACCTCAAATCCCTCAGCCTCTCTTCATAAGACCTGCCCTCCATACCAGGCAACATCCTGGTAAACCTCCTCTGTACCCTCTCCAATGCCTCCACATCTTTCTTATAATGTGGGGACCAGAACTGCACACAATACTCCAAGTGCGGCCGCACTAGAGTTTTGTACAGTTGCAACATGACGTTGCGGCTCCGAAATTCAATCCCTCTACCAATAAAAGCCAAGACTCCATATGCCTTCCTAACAACCTTCTCGACCTGACTGCCTACTTTCAGGGATCTATGCACATACACACCAAGATCCCTCTGTTCATCTAGACTACTAAGAATCCTACCATTTGCCCTATACTCTACACATTTATTATTTCTGCCATAGTGCATTACCTCACACTTTTCCACATTAAACTCCATTTGCCACCTCTCGGCCCAGCTCTGCAACTTGTCCAAGTCCCTCTGCAAACTATAACACCCCTCTTCACTATCTAACACCCCTCTTCACTATCTAAGAGGGGTGCTTGGATGAGCACTTGACAGGTCATAACATTCAAGGCTATGGGTCAAGTGCTGGTAGATGGAAACAGGTAGGGATTCAGGTGTTTCTTGCGTGTTGGTACAGATTCGATGGGCTGAACGTTCTCTTCTGTGCTGTAAGATTTTATGCCTTGGGGCAGAGCCCTATTCTTACATGTTTACTACATGGTTACTCAATAATTCTCCATGAGAGAGGATTCCGCCCTCTGGTCTGGTTTGTCCCTCAAGCTAGAGGATCCGCTTTGTGCTATGCTGTGTAAAAGAGACAGACCTGACAATCAATATACTGATTTCAGTGTGTGACTTGAAGGGGAACTTGCAGATAGTGGTGCTGCCATGCATCTGCTGTTCTGACCTTTGGATTCTTTACGACCCTCCTTGATATCTATCTCTTTGGCCAAATTTTAGGCCATCGAAACCACCATAGCTTTGGTGCAGCATCTTTCTTTTTATTGATGACTCTGGGATACTGTTTGGGACTTTTTTCTATGTTGTAGGCACTTTGTCAACGTTGTGGCTGAATCTTCATCACATTTGGTTGTACTGTATCTTCTCTGTTGGGTTGGCACCATTTTTGAATGAGAGGTGCATGAGTTCTGAACCTTGACAGGTTTGGAGAACCTATAATTTCACAAAATGATAACTGGACAAGGAAGAAACATTTTTTCAAATGCTGTTGTATAAAAAATGATAACCAGGTGATCCAATTTTAGTAATGGTGGTTGACAGGTTCATTGAACCTGAGTCCCTGGCACTGTGAGGCAGTAGTGCTAATCAATGCTCCACCGTGTTGTTTGTGAAAGATGGAGTGCAATTAGGGTCAAAACAAGACAAATTCCATTGGCTGCTCTTGGATTTTTTTTTTGAGAGTATCCTAGTGCTTCACGTCGCCTAGACCATTTGATGGGCAACACGACAGCTCAGTGACTATCGCTGTGCTATGCAGATACATAGATTTGGGCCTGCGTCTGTGGGAGTTTGCGCATTCTCCCCGTGCTTGTGTGGGTTTTCTCCGGGTGTTCCAGTTTCCTCCCACATCCCAAAGATGTGCTCTTAGGCTGACTGGCAGAACAAATTCTCCCTAAATTGTCTCAAATTTGGTTTCAATCCATAGATCTATAAACATAGACAGGGATCACGGTAGAAGTGGGAACATCGAAGTGGCGGCGTGGGCTCGTTGGGCCAAAGGGCTTGTTTCCCATGATATTTTGTTCTTTGTTCTAATCCAGGGGAGTGGAATTCTCCTGTCCCACCTGTCACAGGAATCATAGCGGCTGGGGGGACGGACCACACAAAGGTCCATCAACCTCAGGCGGAATTTTTTGGTTTTGGGGCGAGCGCAGCTGGAGAATCCACTCCATGTCTTTGGTATGTGTGAGGAAACCAGAGCACCCAGAAGAAACGTATGCAGACAAAGGGAGAACGTGCAAACTCTAAATGGACAATATTCAAGGCCGAGATCGAACCTGGGTCCCAAGCAGCAATGCTAACCACAGTGCTAATCACAATGTTGTCTCTTTTGTATTGGCAGTGATCAGGATATCACAGGGTTACAAACTATGCAATATCACCTCAAAGATAAGCGTTAGAAATTACTGTTATTATTTGGTGGTATTTAGCTAGATACAGTCAATGCAATTTTGTTACATATGAATGCTTTTCAACCAATTATAATGATTATTTTGGTTCAATATGGTGTTAATTGCGTAGTCCTCCCCGGAAATATATGCCAATTGGATATATAGGTTCCTATTATGTGTTGACTTGTGTTGACCATGTCTGTGTGGCTTTCCTCCAGATACTCCGGTTTCCTCCCACTGTCCAAAAATGTGCACATTAGATTGATCGGCCAATCTGTCCCTTTGTGTCAGGGGATTAGGAGGGTAAATATGTGTGGTTATGGGGAAAGGATCTGGGTAGGATTGTTGTCGATGCAGGCTCAATGGGTCAAATGGCCTTCTTCTGCACTGTGAATTCTATGATTCTATGCTGTTCACCTCAAGCAATATTAGTATTTTAGTTCTGAGTTTACCTTGTGAGAGTGACTTGGAATGTCTGGTATCCAGCAATAAATGAAGTGAGTCTTGTAAGGCTCTGTTTGCCTGACCCCCCCACACCAACAAGCAGTGCATTACCCCGAGGAGTTCTGATGATACGGGATATCTGTAAGTGAATGCCAAGAAGTTAAAATGATAATCTTACTACCAATGGAAGAAATGTAGATAAAGATGTTGAAATGATGGGTGAATATCAATCATAAAATATTCAAATATGATTTACATGGTCAAACAGCATCATATAATGTCATGTCACATCATAAAATTCACTTTTTTTAACTCTGTCAATTGTCATTAGTATCAATTCCAATAGAAGTACCAAAATCCTATATTTCTGTATATTACTATCTCATCCCTCCCCTCCCCCCAATAATTTAAGTAAAATGATTGATGTTTAGTTTAGTCCAATGTTGGAGGCTGTGCCTTTAGCTGGCTCAGTCCTTTAATCTTTGGAATTGTATCTTTAAACTGTTTCTTCTTTTCTCTTTCCTCCTTAAGACCTGCTTTAAAGTCCGCCTCTTTGACCAAGCAATTGGTCATGCCCTCAAACCATCTCTCCTTACCCCATCTTCCCTCAAACACCAACTTCTTAGCTCAGCATCCATTGCAAGATAAAATTATGTCGTTGCGATGCTTGTTTCCTATGTTAGAGGCACTGTACAAATGTAAGTTGATGCATTCAAAATTGCATTAAAACAACACTGCCACATTGTTTTAAGAAGAATGTTAAAGCATGGAGTAAGAAATGTCATGTGAGACTTCTTACTGTGCTTACTCCAGTCCAACACCAGCATCTCCATCTGCCACAAGGCAAAAGCAATTCACAAAAATAAAGTTGGGATAAGAGGTTTCAGTTATGAGACCACAGAAACCAGGCTTTTCCAATTGGGAAAAAAGGTTAAAAGGAAACTTGACAGAGATGGAAATTTGGATAAAGTTTGATAAAGTATGCTGGATCACAAATATAACCTGGAATCCTAGTTGCCTTATGAGGGAGTGAACCTCTGTCTATGATCAGGCATTCCAGTTTAGAGAAGGGACTGGATTCTATAATTGATCTTTTCCCTAATCCATATGGGGCCAATATGTCAAGGGAGATTTATTGGCTTCCAGGAGAATGTAAATAAATCCCATCTTGGATGGAGGGATAGTGGATGTTTCTAGGTTAGAGTTACTGCCAAAGATGAGATTAAACTTTTTTTTAAATGTTAGAATTGTCTCCCCTCCATCACCTACCACAGGGTGTTGGGAAAAGGACTGCCTTGCATTATATTGGAGGCTTAGAACAATTTCCTGGCAATATATCAGGGAATCTGCTGGTCCACACAAATGACTAACCCCTCCGCCCCCCTCCCCAAAACTCTAATGGAGTCAACCTTCAAGATTAGTATGTGCATCATGGCTAAGATTGCAGTAAGTTTCTGAGGCCCCATAATGGTATTAAAAAAAACAGCTTAACAAAACCACTCAAAACCATAAACAAAATAAAAGATTTAAATGACAAAATGAATGTCAAGATAAACAGTTTTTACTAGAGTTGATTGAGAATAAATGTTGTTCAGTGCACTTGGAAACTCCTATGCTCTTTGAATAGTGCCATGGGATCTTTTACGTCCATCTGAGAGGATGCACAAAGTTTCAATTTAATGTCATCCAAGAGATAGCATTTTCAACAGTACACTGCACTGAAATGTCAATCTAATCTATGTCTTTTAGTCTCTGGAATGGGGTTTAAGTCCACAATTTTCTCACTCAGAGGATTGAGTTAAAGTGGACACCGAAAACAATGTTCTAACCAACTCTAGTTCTTAATTTCCAAAATTTGTCATTGGTTTTGACAATTTATTATGAACAAATATCAACCCAAACTCACATTTAGATCAAAAGCATTTAATTCAAAGTTAGGACAAAATTATGTTCAAAAAATAAATTAACTCTATTCCACCTTGACTAGGTGAATCATAGCATCTTCAAAGAAGACCAAGTCCAAGTGCCCCCCTCGTACAGTTTCATTGTAAAGGAACATGAACAGGTTCAGCCTCTCTTTCAACATTTCTAAACATTCTATGGCCTCATACACTTTGGGCATCTCATATTCTGTATCCTCTGGTTCCTCACCTGTAAATGGCAAGAAAAAGAACAAATTATTTTGTATGTTTTAACGAGCTTTTTATCGCAATTCTATGTTGAGCATATCTGAAGGAAGAGAGATGTCAGATATTCCTCCCTTAATATTTGAATACTAATATTAAAATAATTCAATAAATTGTGCATAGAAAATGTTAGCGGTATAACTAATCATACTTTATAATTACAAGTTTCACTGAACAAAATCCCAAAAACTGCTGGCAACAATCTGAGGTGAATTTTATGAAATATAAAAGTGACATTTGCATCATGTTTACTTAAGGTTGAAAGACAATAGAAGGGATGTTTTTAAAACAAAAAAGATAACAAAGGGTTATTATCTGAAGAGCAATTTTAAGTTTTTGGATTGTTACCAGGTCCAGAAAAATTCCAGTCACTCTGGACCAGTTTTGTAAATTTTCAAAAGCTATGGCGTTGTGCTAAATATTAACGCCACAGCAGTAAAATTGCTCAAATGATCTGGGTGAGGGCCATGAATACAAGCTGGAGAAAAAAATAATAAAATGGCATGTGCACATCATGCTGATGTCACACTTCTCCTGCTGACCAGCCTGCAACAACACTGGCAAGGTCTTCAGCAGCCATTGGCCCTACCTACTCCTTTTTTTGAAGAAGTGCAAGATCAATAGAAAAACCTAAACGAGGAGAAAATGGGAAAAGAAAAGGATGCATGGTCTCATTGCAAAGTTGTTTCTCGAAAAAGATACATATTTTCAAAATCAAACATAAGAGTCATAATTGCTTTGATAAATATGGTCAATTACATAAGTTCACTAGTGGTGTGCCGCAGGGCTCGGTACTGGGACCTCTTCTATGTGTAATATATATAAATGACTTGGAAGAGGGAATAAGTGGAGTGATCAGCAAGTTTGCAGACGATACAAAGATGGCTGGACTTGCGGATAGTGAGGAGCATTGTCAGGCGATGCAGCAGGACATAGATAGGCTGGTAGCTTGGGCAGACAGATGGCAGATGGAATTCAATCCGATAAATGTGAGGTGATGCATTTTGGGAGAAAGAATGTAGGGGAGAGGTATATGATAAAGGGTAGACCTATTAAGAGTATAGAAACGCAGAGGGACCTGGGGGTGCAGGTGAACAAGTCTCTGAAGGTGGCAGAGCAAGTGGAAAAGGTTGTGAAGAAAGCATATAGTATGCTAGCCTTTATAGGAAGGGGTATAGAGTACAAGAGCTGGCTAAATGCTGGTTATACCTCATTTGGAATACTGCGTCCAGTTCTGGTCGCCTTACTATCGGAAGGACGTGGAGACTCTGGAAAGAGTGCAGAGGAGGTTTACCATGATGCTGCCTAGTATGGAAGGTCTGAGTTACGAGGAGAGATTAGGCAAATTGGGACTGTTTTCCTTAGAAAGACATAGACTTAGAGGAGATCTGATAGAGGTGTACAAGATTTTGAAGGGGATAGATAGAGTAAACAGGGCTAAGCTTTTTCCTAGGATGGACTCAAATAGCACGAAGGGTCACGGGCTTAGGGTGAGGTATAATTTGGATGTTAGAGGGAGTTTTTTCACACAGAGGGTAGTGGGGGTATGAAATGCGCTACCAAGTAAAGTGGTGGAGGCAGGTACTCTGGAGATATTTAAGAAATACTTAGATGGGCACATGAACAGAATGGGAATGGAGGGGTATATAAAATTGATTTAAAATAGGGATCATGAGCCTTGGAAGTCCCTGGGAAGTGTGTAAATAGATGATGATATTGATGTACTTGTTTTTATCCTACAGGTGCTTTGGTCCACCTTGTTGTCTAACGAGGGGCATACACGCGATGGGTCGTGAGAGGACTTCTCTTGGACCTTTTTCGAGAGTATCCTACTGCTTCACATCGTTAGTGTATGCTTGACCTGGACCATCTGATGGGCAACAGGACAGCGCAGTGACTATAGCTGTGCTGTGCAGATACATGGATTTGGGCCTGTGTCTGTGGGAGTTTGTGCATTCTCCCTGTGCTTGCGTAGGTTTTCTCCGGGTGCTCCGGTTTCCTCCCACATCCCAAAGATGTGCTCTTAGGCTAATTGCAAAACAAATTCTCCCTAAATTGTCTCAAATTTGGTTTTTAATCCATAGATCTATAAACATGGACAGGGATCGCATGTAGAAGTGGGAACATCGAGGTGGCAGCGTGGGCTCGTTGGGCCAAAGGGCCTGTTTCCCATGCTGTTTTGTTCTTTGTTCAAAATTCATACACCCATATTTAATATGTTGAGTGTCTGGTAATTTTGTGTAATAATAATGTACAGACCTGTGGCTTCAGGTGGATCACGCAAGAAATCTACAAAGAGGTCTTCATTCTCCACATTGATAACATGCTTGATTTCTTCCCCAAGTTCTTCAGCAGCAATGTGAATTAATATTTTATTAAACCATTGACAATCTTCAGAGTTCGTAAAGCGATCGGCCACCACTCGTGTACATTCATGTCTCCAGAGCTTCAGAAGAACCTATTTAGGAAATATATGAAATAAAATTAGGATTAATACAGAAATGCTCTACATTTATTGCCAATTATAATTGTACTGGTTTCAGTATTTTGGTTGATAAACAACCACATCTTTATAATCACAGGCCAATTTGTATGAACAGTCCTAAGATTAAGAGCACAGTGGGATCATCAGCTGATTCATATCAAATGTTACCAAAGCAGAGAAAAGCAGTGAGCATGAGTTGGGAACTCATAAGGTCACAGTGTTTAATTTTTCACTATCCAAACTCCAATTAGTCTATTATATACCAGTTGAAGTTCTTAACTTTGCACTCATTAATCCACAATCTCCCTCCATTCATTTTAATAGAATGTAAATACATGATTTAATAAACACACAGTCAAAAGCCTGACCACTGAGTTAAAGGTTCACCTTGTCACTTTCTCTCCATTGTGGTCACTGAACTCTGCCTCTGGGATCAGACAATCTGACTCCATCCCTTACCCACTACCTTCTTCCTCTAAGCCCCAAGCAAAAATTGTATGTTTCAAATTGGGTTGGTTTGGTAATAGGAGCAGAAATATCATGAGAACTGCAAAGTTATGTTTTGTGTCCTGGGAAATGCATGCTGCGATTGCTCCCCTCCAACCCCCTCCGCTCCACCCCTCCCCATTATAGAATTTATTGCTCAGTGCGTTTATTGCTTTCACTGTATTATACTCACTGCCCACTGTACAGCATCGTCTGCACTGGGAAAAATTAAATACACATTGCTTAACCACTTCTCAGAAACATCTTGATTCAGTCAAAACTGTGGCTGTAATTTTCCAATTGCCTGTCATTTAAACCCTCCAACCCACTTAATCACTGACACTCTGTCTTCAGCCTCCTACACAACTCCAATAAAGCCGAAAATAAACTTGAGAAACAGCTCTTTATCTTTTAACTAAACACTCTACAGCTTTCTAGACTCAATATTGAACGTAATCACTTCAGATAATAACCTTTATGCCCATTTTTTCAGATGGCACATGTTGGTGGTGATTGTGCTATTCCCATTTACATCTCCTTTAAATTCATTGTTTTTTTTCACTTGTCCCATTACCCTCTCTGATTGTCTTGCATCCTCAGTCCATTTACCAGTTAAACATTCCTTCCTTCCACCATATCGCAGACTTTCCCCATTCTCCTTTCCCGCCTTTTTATTATAATCTGTTACACCTCTACAAAAGGGTCATTGTCCTGAAATGTTGATTTTTTTTCTCTCCACAGTTGCTGATTAGACCATCACATATTTCCAGCATTTTCTGTTTTATTTTAAATTTGCAGCATCTGCAGCATTTGATTTGATTTGATTTATTGTTGTCATGTGTATTAGTATACAGTGAAAATTATTGTTTCTTGTATGCTATAGAGACAAACCATGCCGTCCACAAGAAGGAAAGGAGAGAGTGCAGAATCTAGTATTACAGTCATACCTCGGGTGTAGAGAAAAATCAACTTAATACAAGGTTCAAAAGTCTGATGGCAACAAGTAAAAAGCTGTTCTTGAGTTGATTGGTATGAGATCTCAGACTTTTGTATCTTTTACCCAATGGAAGAAGGTGGAAGAATGTATGCCCGGGGTGCATGAGATCGTTGATTATGCTGGCTGCGTTTCCGAGGCAGCCCGAAGTGTAGACAGAGTCAATGGATGGGAAGCTGATTTGCGTGATGGATTGGGCTACATTCACAACCTTTCATAGTTTCTTGAGGACTTGGGCAGAGCAGGCGTCATACCAAGATGCGATACAACCAGAAAGAATCCTTCAAAGGTGCTTCTATAAAAGCTGGTGAGATCATAGCTGACATGCCAAATTTCTTTAATCTTCTGAGAAAGTGGAGGCATTGGTGGGCTTTCTTAATTATAGTGCTGGCATGCAGGATCAGGATAGGTTGTTGGTAATCTGGATACCTAAAACTTGAAGCTCTTGACCATTTCTACTTCGTCCCCATTGATACAGACAGGGCATGTTCTCCACTAAACTTCTTGAAGTTGATGATAATCTCCTTAATTCTGTTGACATTGAGGGAGACATTATTTTTGCCACACCAGTTCATCAGATTGTCTGTCTCATTCCTGTATTCTGTCTCATCTTTGTTTGAGATCTGATGCATCAGCACACTTGAAAATCAATTGAGGTAAATTTGGCCACACAGTCATAGGTGTATAAGGAGTATAATAGAGGGTTGAGAACACTGCCTTGATTGAGGATGATCATGGAGAAGGTGTTGTTGCCTATCCTTACTGATTGTGTTCTATGGGTTTGGAGGTTCAGTATCCCAGTCACAGAGGGAGCAGCTAAGGCCCAGACCATGAAGTTTAGGGATAAGTTTCATAGAAATAATGGTGTTGAAGGCTGAGCTATACTCAATCAATAGGAGCCTGACATAGGTATTTTTGTTATCTAGGTTTCCAGGGTTGAGTGCAGGACCAAGGTGATGGCGTCTGCTGTGGACCTGTTGTGGTGATAGGCAAACTGTAGTGGATCCAGGTAGTCTGGGAAGCTGGAATTGATTCATGTCATGACTAATGTTTCGAAGCACTTTAAATAACGAATATCAGAGCCACTGGACGATAGTCATTAAAATATGCTGCCTGGCTTTTCTTTGGGATGAGGGTCATCTTTTTGAAGCACATGGGACCTCAGATTGTTGTAAAGAGAGCTTGATGATGTCTACGAATACCCCGACCAGCTGATCTGCACAAGATCTGAATGCTCATCCGGATACTCCATCCACTTCTGTGTTGATTTTTTGTTAACTTAGACCAATGCCCCAGGTCTCCAAACTCAAACAAGCTACACATAGCATAAAACAAATAGAATTATAAAGAAATCCAAAGCTGGGAGTGAAATGTAGGGAGTTTAGGAGATGAGTTTTTTGAAAAAGTGACCAAAGAAGTGGATGGGGGTAAGGCGGTTGATGTGGTATATATGGACTTTAGTAAGGCGTTCGATAAGGTGGCCCATGGAAGACTTCTGCAGAAAATGCAGATGTATGGGATAGAGGGTGATTTAGCTAATTGGGTTAGGAATTGGCTAGCAGATAGAGGACAGAGGGTGGTGGTTGATGGGAGATATTCATCTTGGAGTTCGGTGACAAGTGGTGCACCTCAGGGGTCTGTTTTGGGGCCCCTGCTGTTTGTAATTTTTATAAATGATCTGGATGAGGGTATTGAGGATGGATTAGTAAATTTGCAGATGACACTAAAGTCGGTGGAGTGGTAGATAGTGAAGAGGGGTGTTATAGTTTGCAGAGTGACTTGGACAAGTTGCAGAGCTGGGACGAGAGGTGGCAAATGGAGTTTAATGTGGAAAAGTGTGAGGTAATGCACTTTGGCAGGAATAAGAAATGTGTAGAGTATAGGGCTAATGGTAGGATTCTTAATAGTGTTGATGAACAGAGGGATCTTGGTGTATTTGTGCATATATCCCTGAAAGTAGGCAGTCAAGTCGATAAGGTTGTTAGGAAGGCATACGGAGTCTTAGCTTTTATTGGTAGGGGGATTGAATTTCGGAGCCGCAACATCATGTTGCAACTGTACAAAACTCTAGCGCGGCCGCACTTGGAGTATTGTGTGCAGTTCTGGTCCCCACATTATAAGAAAGATGTGGAGGCATTGGAGAGGGTACAGAGGAGGTTTACCAGGACGTTGCCTGGTATGGAGGGCAGGTCTTATGAGGAGAGGCTGAGGGATTTGAGGTTGTTTTCGTTAGAAAGGAGGCGGCTAAGAGGGGACCTTATAGAAACATATAAGATGATTAGAGGTTTAGATAGGGTGGACAGTGATAGCCTTTTTCCTAGGATGGAAAAAGCTAGAACGAGGGGACACAGCTTTAAATTAAGGGGTGATAGTTATAGGACGGATATCAGAGGCAGGTTCTTTACCCAAAGGGTGGTTTGGGAGTGGAATGCCCTGCCTGCAGCAGTTGGAGATGCGCCAAGTTTGGTGGCGTTTAAGAGGTTAGTTGATAAGTATATGGAAGAGAGGGAATGGTTTAGTTTGGAGGGGCATTGCTTTTTATATTGGTCGGCGCAACATCGAAGGCCGAAGGGCCTGTTCTGTGCTGTAATGTTCTATGTTCTATGTTCTATGAGTGAACAAAAAGTAATGATATGAATCATGGTGCTCTTATATGGAAGGAGGGAAGATAAAAGGAAGAATCCACACTTTTAAAATGTCTTATTGTGTCCTGAAGATGTTCTATGGTGCTTTATCTTTGGCATGCAGTCACCATTGATATTATTGAAAATCTTACCTCTTTGTAACAAATAACATCTGCAGTGGCATTGAGCATGCCTTGCCAAATTCTGGAGAGATCTCGCAAATTAAACACATAATGAAACTTGGCTGGCGTTGGAAGCATCTTATGCTTGACAACTTGCCACAATTTGCGAGTTATGGGAACAAGCTGAGCTGCCAAGCTTGTAACTTCCTCAGTAAATCCCCGCTGTTTGCAGAAATGACCAACTCCAATCACGCCTGCAGCCATTAGGAAATAAAGTTACAATGGAAAAGACCTCACTTAATTACTTAATTATACTTTTGGAAGTAGCATTTCTTAGCCCAAAAAATACTTATTTCCAACCTATTCCTAAATATTGAATTACCTCACAAAATATAACGGTTCAGAATACTAATCATAACTAAAATATCTAGGTGCTAATTATATATCCCTTCCCTGCTATGAATTTACTATAATTTGTGATTTTATATGAAGGGTGGCAAATATAATCTGAAAATTACAATGGTTACATTTTACAAAAAGAACTAGTCAAATACAACATACCCATGAAGCCTGACTTACCAAAGACTTTGTCGATGGAGCTATTGGAATACAGTGTACAGTTAAAAATGGAGAAATGTCTCTTCAGCCTTTGAGGAATGTCATTCCGTCCTCCACCAGGATGGATCATCGCAGCAATAAACTGGATGTCCACAATGTGTGTGAACTCTCCAGGCTTCTCCAGGTTATAGAACCCTCTCTGTTCCATCAGCTGCCTCAAGATCTCATTAGTTACCTTAAAGCATGATAAAATAATATTTTACTCTTCCTGTCATAACCTTATCAATTTCATTCACATGGTGAAAGGTCCCAATCACAACACTGCTGGAAGGTACATTATCTTGTTGTGAACTCAATATAGTTAAATGAAAAGTTTCAACTGTGGTATATAATCGTGTACCATTGTGTCAAAACACATTAAAAAAAATTGAAGTGGAAAATTTATTGTGAAAAAATGTACTTGTTCACATACCTGAGGATTTTTTTAATTGAATTTTTTGAGAGAACAAGCTATGCCTTCTGCTCTTGCCAGGGCAAAATATTTTCCTTAATTCTTATAGGTGTAACATAAACATTTATGACATTTGTGTTCTAATGCTAACACTTACATTGATTAGTTTTAAAAGGACTTTAAAAATCAATATTGTAATACAAGAAAAATAAAATGAGCAATTCAATGAAAACCATTTTTATACATGACTTTTTAACCAAAGTACTGCTTACATCATTATAGCACAGTGAAGCCGGAAAATTAATCTTGCATATGGAGTAGATTGTCAATTCTGATCAGAGTTTTCGGCTCACAATTTCAAAAATCTTACTGCTCTGCCCTTATGCTCTTTTCACTGGTGACCTGACACATCCAATCTTGCAGTGTCCTGCCTTTCCACACCAATTGGAAAGTGAGAAAAGTCTTCATTATTTAATTGGATGAGTAGAAACTGTCAAGCAGCTGTTTTTCCCATTTTTCCCACAGGCATCTCCTTGGCCCTGCTCTCAACGCTGGAACATCTATTTAACAAAGACATCTACATCAGACTCCTATTCAATGACTACAGCTGAGCCTGCAACACCGTTATTTCTATGAAACTCATCTCCAAACTCTGTGGCCTGGGCTTGGCATCTCCCTCTGTGACTGGATCCTGAACTTCTTAACTCACAGACCACAATCAGTAAGGATAGGTAACAACACCTTCTCCATGATCACTCTTAACACCAGTGCTACATAAGATTGTGTTCTCAATCCCTACTATACTCCTTATACACCTATGATTGTGTGGCCAAAGTCCCCTCCAATTTGATTTTCAAGTGTGCTGACGACATCACCATAGCAGGTCGGATCTCAAACAATGACAAGACAGAGTACAGGAATGAACTGGGTGCGGTGACAATAATCTCTTCCTCAACAAAATGAAGGAGATTGTCATTGGCATCAGGAAATGTAAAGGAGAATATGCCCCTGTCAGCATCAATGGAAACAAAGTGGAAAGAGTAAAGAGCTTCAAGTTTTTAGCTGTTCAGATCACCAACAACCTTCCTGGTACTCCCATGCCGACACGATAGTTAAGAAATCCCACCAAAGCCTTTATTTTTTTGGAAGACTAAGGAAATTTGGGATGTCAGCAAATTTCTCTCTCATGATTCTCATCAACTTTTCCTGTCTTGTCTAAGACTTCAAGAAACTACAAAAGGTTATGAATGTAGCCCAATACATCACACAAACCAGCCTCCCAGCCATTGACATTTTCCACTGCCTCAGCAAAGCAGCCAGCATAATTAAGGACCTACACACCCCGGACATTCTCTTTCCCACTTTCTTCCATTGGGAAAAAGATACAAAAGTCTGAGGCCACATACCAACCGCCTAAAGCAGCTTTTTCCCTGCTGCAATCTGACTTTTAAAGGACCTACCTTGCATTGAGTTGATCTTTTCGTACACACTAGCTTTGAATGTAACACTACATTCTGCATTCTATCGTTTCCTTCACTATGAATGGTATGTTCTGTCTGTATAGTGTGCAAGAAACAAATACTTTCCACTATATGCTAATACATGTGACAATAATAAATCAATTCAAAATCATTGCTCATACTTTCATATCTAATACACAAAAATAAAAAATACTGATTTTTCAAACTCATGTTCATCTTATTTTTTTCTTTGGTTACTTTCAAAAGTACTCTGGAAATTAAATTTTGATTCCGGGAGACCTACAAAAGTCATGAAGGATTGCTAACACAAGTATGTAGTCATATTTGTACAGCACTGCCAACTTCACCAAAAAGTTTTGTTTTAGAAATCAACACTCAGAAATGTAATAAGCTGTTTTTTTCTTTAAGCTAATGGTCTGGCTCATGCCAAAAGCATGCAAAGGTCACAGATCACTTCATCTTCTTGGCCACTTGGAACTACATATAGGGAAATGACCATGCACATCTTCTATTCTCTCTATGGACTGCCATTAGCAGCCTTTCCCCTTGTTTTTGTGGCTATGACTCATCTTTCATTCCCACACCCTACAGCATAAATATCTCCCACCATCTCTGCCTTTGACAAAGGGTCATTGGATTCAAAACATTAGCTCTTTTCTCTCTTTACAAATGCTGCCAGACCTGCTAATACTTTCCAGAATTTTCTTTTTTGTTTTCAGATTCTTGTATCCGCAGTAATTTGCATTTATTGAAAAACACCTACTTTGCTTGAAGAAATATAGTCTTGTTAGATACAGTCAACAAGTTAATGAAAATCTGATATAAACAATGTTAACAAAAAAGTAAATTGACTGAAGAGTTTCATTTACCTGATCGCCCCACTTGTTAATAATGGGCATGTTTACATCGTCGATAAACACAGTTATTTTCTTTCCAGCTTGAGGTCCATAAACATTCCCCATTCTTTTGTCCACATAGCTTTCTATTGTTCTCTAGTTAAAAAGTCAAAATATATAGACTTCATTTGAAAATGAAAAATCTAATAATCTTTTAGATTCTTCATACTATCTACCTTTGAAATTGTGTGAAACCATTGTCAACATTTGAGTCAGAAGGTGAATGTGTTTTTGATCTTATTTGTAGCAGCTTTTCTTGAAATAGTTAATCACTTTAAAAAAGTTACTGTCTGCAATAGATAAAATAATGACATCAGAGAGAAATTACCTGACAGTCAGCCATTCTATCCATTGAACATTCATTTGAATTTTAACATTACGTTAAGGCCTGATATCTGTTAGCTGTAATGGAGGAACTCTGTCTCCAATAAGTTTAATGGCTATCAGCAAAGATCGCAAGTGACTTCTATATCATTGACACAAGGGAGCTTGATACAAGAGGATTAACAATGAAAATAACATCATAGTAGTTGTATTGAAAAAAATGAACAATTACATAGAATAGATTACATAGAACAATGCAGCACAAACAGGCCCTTCGGCCCACGAGTTGCGCCGATTACATCTACCAATCCACAGACCTATCTATAACCCCCTATCCTATTCTTTTCCATATACTCATCCAAAAGTCTCTTAAAAGACCCCAGTGAGTTTACCTCAACAACTTCCGATGGCAGTCGGTTCCATTCACTCACCACCCTCTGAGTGAAAAACCTACCCCTGACATTTCCTTTGTATTTGCTTCCCTGCACCTTAAATCTGTGTCCTCTCGCAGTGACCATTTCAGCCCGGGGAAATAGTCTCTGAGAGTCCACCCTATCTATTCCTCTCAACATTTTATAAACCTCTGTCAGGTCGTCTCTCAACCTACGTCTCTCCAGTGAGAAGAGTCCCAGCTCCTTCAATCTATCTTCATAAGGCCTGCCTCCCAATCCTGCCTGCATCCTTGTAAATCTCCTCTGAACTCTCTCAATAGCCTCTACATCCTTCCTCTAATGAGGCGACCAGAACTGCGCACAATACTCCAACTGGGGTCTGACAAGAGTCTTATAGAGCTGCATCATTACCTCCTGACTCCTAAACTCTATTCCTCGATTAATGAAGGCCAGTACACCGTACGCCTTCTTGACCATTTCCTCCACCTGCGAGGCCGATTTAAGAGTCCTATGGACCCGGACCCCGAGATCCTTCTGCTCTACAACACAGCTAAGACTCCTACCCCTTATATTGTACTCCTTCATCCCATTATTCCTGCCAAAATGGACCACTACACATTTATCTGCGTTGAAGTCCATCTGCCACTTCTCCGCCCAGTCTTGCATCCTGTCTACGTCCTGCTGCAACTTTTGGCATCCCTCCAGACCACCCACAACACCACCGATCTTTGTATCATCGGCGAACTTGCTAACCCATCCCTCCACTTCCTCATCCAGGTCATTTATGAAAATGACAAATAGCAGGGGTCCCAGAACAGATCCCTGGGGCACTCCATTGGTTACCGACCTCCATGCAGAACAAGACCCATCCACAACCACTCTCTGCCTTCTGCCGGCAAGCCAGCAGCAAAGCCCCTTGGATCCCATGCCCTCTTACCTTCTCCAAAAGCCTTGCATGTGGGACCTTATCAAACGCCTTACTAAAGTCCATATACACTATGTCCACCGCCCTTCCTTCGTCAATGCGTTCAGTCACATTTGCGAAGAACTCAACTAGGCTCGTAAGGCATGACCTGCCCTTGACAAAACCATGCTGACTATTTCTAATCAGTCCAAACTTCTCCAAATGTATCTTATCCCTCAGAAGCCTCTCCATCAGCTTACCAACCACTGAAGTCAAACTCACCAGTCGGTAATTTCCTGGACTATCCCTGTTCCCTTTCTTACAGATAGGAACTACATCCGCAATCCTCCAATCCTCCGGAACCTCTCCCGTTTCCATGGACGACGCAAAGATCATCGCCAAGGGCTCTGCAACCACTTCCCTCACCTCCCACAATAACCTGGGGTACATCCCATCTGGTCCCAGCGACTTGTCTATCTTGATAGAATTTAACAGGTCTAACACATCCTCTTTCCTAACATCCACATACTCAATCTTTTCCGTATGCCGCAAACCTGCAGTGCAATCTCCCAGTTCACTTTCCACAGTGAATACCGAGGCAAAGTACTCGTTAAGCACCTCTGCCATTTCTTCCGGATTCACACAGACTTTTCCCCTTCACCTTTTATAGGCCCTATCCCTTCTCTTCTCATCCTTTTACTTTTCACATATTTGTAGAAGACCTTGGGATTCTCCTTAATCTTACCTGCCAAGGCCTTCTCATGACCCCTTCTGGCTCTCCTAATTTCCTTTTTAAGTTCCCTTCTACACACCTTATACTCCTCTAGATCCCTAACATCCCCTAGCTCTCTGAACCTTTTATATACCTTTTCTTTCTTCCTAACTAGGTTCACCACTACCTTCATGCACCACGGTTCCCGCGTCGTACCAGAACCTCCTTGACTCCTCGGAACGTTGTCTTGCAGTGCCCCAGACAAACATTCCTTGAAAAACCGCCACTTTCCTTCTGTACTCTTCCCCAAGAACACCTCCTCCCAGTTTATGTGTCCAATTACCTGCCTAATGTTTTCATATTTCCCTTTACTCCAGACATACACCTTCCTAGCCTGCCTGATCCTATCTCTTTCCATCGCTATCGTGAAAGAGATAGAATTGATCATGAATATGTTTAATATTCAGTTATGAATAGGTGGGAACAGATTATGGTATCATAATCAATGGAGTTCATCTTGAATTACAAGATGATTGACACATTTAAGTTATTGATCACACAAACCCTAAGATTGAATTATAGTCTGTAATTTTCAGCTGTCTGTCTACTAAAAGTTTGTGATATTAGTTCAATTCCAGTGGGTAGATGGGATGGTCACCAGCTGGCTTGATGTTAAGGCTAAAGGGTGAGAATATTGACAAAGATGGAGGGAGAGAGAAAGAGGGTAACAAGGATTTGAGGTGGAAAAGAGGGAGTAGAGAGAAACGATGAGTGAGGTTCCACTGGTCGACCAACGTAGCGAACCAGTAAGATCACAAGAGAGGCTAAAAACCAGCTTCCCCGCAATTTCTTGTCTCTCATGATACTACAGCACTGATTAAAATATTTAAATCTTAATTAAAATATTATTAGTGAGATCCAGATACAATCATCTGGGCTCACTTGCCTTAACAGCTTTATTGGTGGAGATCCTCAGCAGCAAGGATCATGTACAGTTGCCTACCAACAGGAACCAGTTGTGATGGCTTTGATGGTGGGCTGGAGGCAATTGAGGCTCCCTAGGCAATTCGGGGCACGAGTACAGTGCCCCTTGTGCAGTGCCAGTGTGGGACACAGGCAATGCCAGACTGACACCCTGGCACTGCCAGCCTGGCACTTCACACCATATACCCTGACACTGCTCACTAGGCTATTGCAGGCCAGAACATCTCATTCGCCTGAAGAAGGCTACAAAAGCCTAAAGTTTGCAAGTTTACTATCAAATAAATTGGTTGCATTTAAAATTGGCGTCTCTCACTAGGCACTGGACATTGCCAAGACATAGGGCTTAAGTTAGGCAATGGATGCTGTGTACTCTGCAATTGGGGATTGGCCAGTGGTGTATCAGGGCGGCAGTTGGGCAGGGAGGCCAATGATCAGGGGGACGAGAGTGATGTCCAGGAGGGGTGGTGAGTACTTGGGGGTGGGGGAGTGATAGATCTCTCAGTGTTCTATTTACACTTGTATACAAAACACAGAGAACAAGACACATGTGCAGTAGTAACCTTCGACTCCTCTCAACCAAAGGCAGCAGTTGGCTTTCTGACAAGAATAAATTCCATCCACTCCCCCTACTGGCCTGAATCACATTTTGCCTTTTCTTTGCAGTATGTGGCATGATATCGTATCTGAGAGCTCACCTAAAGAACTGGAGCGATTCTCTCCCATTTCCATGCTCATTTGGCACTTAGAATTGTTTTGGTTAAAATCATCCCCACTGTACTCCATTTGTGGAAGATATTAAATGATGTCAAATCCCTGAAGCTGTTAGCGATGGTAGGCAGTTGTGAAATATGCTAAATTGCTTCATTAGTGGAAGCCAGATGGAGGAGACTAGGAAGAATTTTCCCTGTTGCAAGAAAGCTTTGTGTTCTTTCTGAGTTAAGTGTCACCATATTTCAATGCAATGTAGGAGGTTATTCATTCACTCTTCTTTTAAAATTATTTTTATTTCAAAAACAGATAAAGAGCAGAGTTCAATAGAACACAATGATGCGACTGCCACCTGTCCCCAAGTAAAAGTTGGGCAAAACCAAAAAAAGAAATTAAACTAACATTTATTCACTCTTTACCTGAAACATTAAAGGTGTTGTGGCTGAGGAGAAGTTGAGGCATTTTGGCAGATGACTCTCAGTGTTATACTCAGACAGATAGCTTTTTATGATGACTGTCTTAGCAGTTCCTTGCTCACCAGTCAAAAGCACACCCTATAAAAATAAATCAACTTAAATCATCTTGGCTATAAACTTCCTTCAGCCTCTGAGGTATTCCCAGAGTGAAATAAGCAAGACAGCAATAGATGAAGAATGAAAATGAAGCAAGATCAGTCAGCAGACAAGTCATAGAGATCTCTTCCTGGGGCCAAGACTGGGCCAAAGTTTCTCATACAAGGTAGCAAATGACAGAAGCAAAAGGGGCTAGTTAGATATTCAGATAGCTCCCACATTCTTGAAGCTGAGATGCGAATGGAATGGACTTGTTATTCAGGGTCCATGGCAATGTGCAAGATGGGCCCAAAGTAACCCACAGGTAGGCTGCAGTTATGGGTTTAAGTTCCCAGAACTGAGTCTGTCTGTTTTACTTTGTCTATTTTGTAAGAGTCCAAATGGCTTAATGTTTGGACGAAATTCTAGCTGCATTCTCAACGTTCTACTCCCCGTTCTCTGGCTGCCCTCATGATGAACTCATTCTGATAAATGATAAATATTTAAGTCTACTTAAGTCTACTGGGCAACTTTCCCAAAAAAATTCTAGGACCGGAATCTTACGGCCGTTCACACCAGTGGGATTTTCTGGTCCCGCTGCAGTAAACGGAGATTTGGCTCGGCGCCAAATTCTCCATCCTTGCTGTAGCAGCAAAGGGGCGTGAATGGCCAGTAAGATCACAGTAATTTGAAAGAAAGAGGCCAATCTCATTTGTATTTATTTTGCAATCTTATGATTTTTAATAAATGAATTAATCTTTGTGGCTGCTGTGTATAATTTTGTTTGAGCACTGAAAACTAGTATGACTAATAGTGTATCCAGTTGGTTTACAATACCTTGGACTGTTTAGCAATATTGTAAATGAGAAAGTTTGTCCTAACATTGTCCACATTTGGCACCAAGATGGATCCATATTCAGGAATGGTATCTAAGGGATAAACATACTCCTCCACCTGTGTGTTCCAGTGTAACCAGTTCCCTGTTGCAAAATGAAGAAATCTTTGAGAACTGCTGCATGTAATTAAGCACAAAATGCTTGATTAACAAAAAAACATTCAACTGCAATAATTTGTTTAGAAATTAATCCATTTTAATTGTATTGCAGCAACTCCCCAAGTGACTTGCAGGACAAAAGCAATTATTAAGTTCATGTTGAAAGGAAATTACTGCAAATGCTGGAATCTGAAACGAAAACAGAAAATGCTGGAAAATCTCAGCCAACCTGACAGCATCGGTGGAGAGAGAACAGAGCCAAACTTTCAAGTCCGAATGACTCTTTGAAGATAATAGAGAATAGGATGAGGTATATACTGTTTTGGTGAGGAGGTGGAGTGGAGAATGTTATGACAGCTGCATAGAGAGCCAGCAGTTGATGGAAATGGAAGAGATTGACAAAGATGCCATAGACAAAAAGACAAAGGGAATATAAATAGTGGCGATCATGGCTAAGAAGGGTGCGGATAATGTGGCATCACATTAAGAGATCAGAATGAGTTAACAGCAGATCAAAGATAAACAGTGTGTCAAAGGATCACCTGAAACAAGTAACAGGTGACTTTAGTAGTGTTGAGGGAGGGGAGAAAGTGGTAAGGAAAGAAAGAGGGAAAGAAAGATTTTAAAAAACTAAAAAAATGAAACAATAGAAGAAATGAAAATAAATTTTAAAAATGAATAAAATAAATTGACGGAAATGGGGTAAAGACGGAGAGAAAATTCATGGTCTGAAGTTGTTGAGTTCAATGATAAGTCCAGAAGGCTGCAAAACGACTAATCAGAAGATCAGGTGCTGTTTCTCCAGTTTGCAATGAATTTCACTAGAGCATTGCAACAGGCCAAGGACAGACATGTGGACAAGAGAGCAGGATGGTATGTTAAAATAGCAAGTGACAGAAAGGTCTGAGTTCCGCTTGTAGATAGAATGAAGGTGGTCTGCAAAATGGTCATTTCAGACTGCATTTGGTCTCTGTGATGTAGAGTAGACTGCATTGGGAGCAGCAAGTGCAATATACCATCAGATTAAAGAAGTTGCACATAAAGTGCTGCTTCACCTAAAAAGATAGTGAGCAGGGAGAGGTAAGGGGCAGGAAGGTGCCATGGAGAGGAGGTAAGGCATTCAGTATGATGGAGGAATGGACTAGGGTATTCTGGAGGGAATGATCCCTGTTGGATGCTAACGGGGCGAGTGAGGGGATGATGTGTTTGATGGTTGCATCATGTTGGAGTTGATGGAAATGATGGAGGATGATCCTTTGAATGCAGAGGTTGAAGGGATGAATAGTGAGGACTAGGCAGACCCTAAGCTGGTTCTGGGAGGGAGGGAAAGGAGTGAGAGTAATGGCATAGGAAATGGATTGAACATGGTTGACCTGTTAACTACAGTGGATGGGAAGCCATATCAGAAATGAAACAAATGTAGTTGAGATGAAGGAACTGAGAGAATGAGTTGAACCTCTTCCAGGACATGGGGCAAGAAGAATTGCAGTTGGTGGGCTTGCAATGGATATTAGTGAACAGTCTATCCCCAGAAAGGGAGGTCAAAAAAGAAAAGGGAAGTGTCAGAAATGGACCATGTGTTAGAAGGCTGGAAATTAGAGTTTATAAGTTCATGATGATGTTTTACCCTAACACTAAACAAGCAGTGTTGATACTTTGATTGTTTATAATTGTATATATGTCAACTTCAGCATTCAATTTATTTCAATTGAGAAACACATTTAATGCTGCTTTCAGAATAAATTGAAGGTATTAAACACTATGCACTATGATGAACTAATTAAACAAATGAGGCTCTCTTCTGATTGACCTGCTGAACAAAGACTTTTCTGTCAGTAATTATCAGGGCTGCTTTGTCTTTACAAAGGTTTCAGAAGTTCAAATGAGTACAAGTTGCACTTACACCTGGTGAAGGGCTAAGTTCTGGATGAGCCAAGTTATAACTGTGCTGGGATTCTATCCCATTTGGGCTGACACTTCAAATTTTCTGCACTTTGTCTCTACTTCCCTAATGTCAAGAATTCTCCTGGAAGTCTTGCAAAGCTTCAGTATAACCCATACAAATTGAAACGTGGCATCACTTTGTGACCTGCTAAAGTTCAAATTTTAGATTAAGGTGATTAATCCCAATGAAGACAAATCACCATCAATAACTGGACTGCCTGTTGTCCAAGGAACTTATTTATTCTCTCTTCACTCCATTTGGATTTCTGGAGGACTCTGCCCCAGCTTGGAAAGAACAAGGACAGGTCTGCAATGTAACCTTGTTGGTGTTGGCAGACCATCTCAGTTGCACTAGCTCCCATCCCAGGAAATTAGCATTTACAATTTTCAACCATAATTATCAGGTTTTTTTAATTCTTCTAATGTATTTCAATATTAGAAGTGACTCACCATCAGGTCCTACAAGATAGTCGAACATTGTGCCTTCACCATCTAAAGAAATTTCAGGCATATCCAATTTGGTACAAGTATGATTTCTCAGCCAATGCTCCATTTTCCTTCTGTCATCCAACTCAAGAGTAGCACCAACACTCCACATGAGACCAAAGATAAATAATCTCTCAAGATTCTGTCGGTTTAACTCACCAATCTGTTCCTAGAGTATCAAGCAAAAGAAACAGTGAAAATGTGAAGATTAGGTTCAGTTTTAGATAGAGGCTTGATAACATTTTCTACAGTACATCTTTGATTTGATTTGATTTGATTTATTATTGTCACATGTATTAGCATATAGTGTTTCTTGTGCACTATACAGACAAAGTATACCATACATAGAGGAAAGGAGAGAGTGGAGAATGTAATGTTACAGTCATACCTTGGGTGTGGAGAAAGATCAACTTAATGCAAGATAGGTCCATTAAAAAGTCTGATGTCAGCAGGGAAAAAGCTTTTTTTGAGTTGGTTAGTATGTGATTTCAGACTTTTGTATGTTTTTCCTGACAGGAGAAGGTGAAGAGAATATGCCTGAGATGCATGGGGCCCTTGATTATGCTGGCTGTTTTTCCAAGGCAGCGGGAAGTGTAGACAGAGTTAATGGATGGGAGGCTGATTTGAGTGATAGACCGGGGTTCATTCACAATCCCTTGATATTTCCAGATCACAAATAATGTTATACCAATTATAAAATTCAAGTGATACTACTCTGGATATTGCTGATAGCTTGGACTGTCAACTCTAGTTGCGTGTATACGTTGTATACCATTTCACCATCAACTGCCCAAGCTGTTCAAGCAGCCTTTATCCTATTTTTCTATTTTTTTTATAACTGATGAATGCAAGTGTTCAAAGAAAATTAATAAAATGCAATTTTTTATGATCCCTTGATCTTTCTCTGAATAGTGTAGTACCCTGAAAATTATTTCTTAATTCCTGGAGACTCTGAATAATCCTAAACAGCTGGCAACTCTACTTGAAATAATTTTCAGTCACAGTCAGCAGTACTCCCAATGAAATGCAGGTCTGTTTTAGAAACAAACAAGTCTAAACTTCTATTGTCACAACTGGAAATTGAAAAAAGAGAACAATTAAACTTCATATTTGTAAAACGTACAAGAATGAATGTGAACAAAAGGATTGCTTGGAGCTCTTAACAGCTATACCAATAAAGTTAATTCCTCTTAAAAACTGATTTGTTTTCATTAATATTTCTTCATATTTTATTCTGATTTTATAAATGCAGAAATGAAGAATGCTACATTGTTATGTATGTTCTTCTAACACGTTTTGAGATAGAACAGAGAGCAGTTCTTAAAGATGGAGACCAGCAGCTGAATAAAAGGGATATCCTGTTAGGTCTTTGGGTGTACCAATCTCAGAAAAATCTTTCAGGACCACTTGGAAAGTTGATCATTTGCCACATAATGGGATGTTTTTATCAATATTAAAGTGTCTTCCCATTAGAGTTAGTTCTTTTATAGTCTCTGAAGATTATTAGAGCTGAAGTGAAAATTAAAAGCAAAGGGGAGATAAAACAGAAGTTGAACTGATATCTCTCAAAGTCAAAAATTACATTGATCATTTCCTGGTTTGGCAAGTTATTTTCTTTTTCATACAAAATTTACTGAAATCAATGCAATAATGGTGTAAATGGCAGAATTTCTTAATCAGCAGCCTCTTTCTGATTATCCTATCATTTTCCAAATGGAAACATGTGGTTGTGCCAGTAACCATATCTCCTGGAACTAAGCATGTATTTTAAAATGGGAGTAAGTCTAGTTTCTGCCCCAATTTCAAGTCTTCTATTCCCGAAGCACGCAAGAAATGGGAATAATGTGTCCTCATCAGCATAGAGTACAACAATAAAACAGGATTAAAGCAACTGCTATAGATATTGAAATCTGAGACAGAAAGAGAAATGAGAGATTGTGAGTTAAATTTGCAAGTGCAAGCATGGAGTGTAGTCATGCTGCATTATTAAGGGACAGCAACAGTGCCTGGTTAAATGAATCCTGCTAAAATACATCTCCCTTCACACTAATGCTGGGCCAGCGATTACTGACATTGTCCTTCTCTCAACTGAATAATAAAAACATATATTTAATCCTAACAACCAATCTTTAAGAGCTCAGGATTAAATGTATACCTTGGATGGTAACAGTCCTTGCAGCATGTTAATACTTTGCATAATGACCAAGGCTTCGAGCATTTTCATCTTTTGATTTAAGGACTGTATGCTAAAACGGTAAAGTTCTGGGAACACATCTGCATACAATTGCTTGAGAATTTCAGCTTCATGATGTGAACGTAACTTTAACCAACTCTGTTTAAAGAAAAATAATTAAGTTCTGTGTAAAGTCTGCTGTAGAAACTACTCAACAAAGAGTTTTGGATCATAGACTACCAGTTTCCCTTAAGCATAAATGTGGTGATGACCATCCACTTAAGAATTAAACTTAGAAGCCCAATTAATACGCGAAACACATCATCAAATAATGTGAATTTGTATACTCCTCAATAGCTTTTTAAAGAAAAGTATAAGTACAATAATCGTATTAGTAGAATATATACAAAGAACAAAGAGCAACACAGCACGGGAAACAGGCCCTTCGGCCCAATGAGCCCACGCCGCCGTCCTAACGTCCTAATGACATATCCTTGTCTTTAGGCTATGCCTATTGTTGAAGATTCCCATATAGGGACAATTTGTTACCCAATCAGCCTAAGAGCACATTTTTGGGATGTGGGAGGAAACCGGAGCACCCAGAGGAAACCCACACAACCATGGGGAGAACGTGCAAACTCCCGCAGACACAGGCCCAAATCCATGTGTCAGCACAGCAACAGCGATAGTCTCTGAGCTGTCATGTTGCCCATCAGATGGTCCAGTTTAAGCATACACTGACGACGTGAAACACTAGGCAACTCCTGAAGCAACCTCCAAGAGCAGCTCTCACACGACGTGCCGCATGCATGCCCCTTGTTGGTCAACAAGGTGGACCGAATTTCCTGCGGAAACAAATAAGACTTAATTAAACATGCTAAAAAAAAAACTAAGACATTCCCGAGACGAAACTAAAAGATAGTCTACTACTATTTGGTCCTCCCAATATTCAAACAGTCCTGCTATATCCCTCTATCTGCAGACCACTCATGTGGCTGTCCAAGAGACCCTTAAACAACCCTAGCATGCCTGCTCCCACCACCTTACTCGGCAGTGCATTCCACATCCCCACTACCCTTTGTGTGAAAAACTGCCCTCTAATATTCGTCTTATACATAGCCCCCCTCACCCTGAGCCCGTGGCCCCTCGTTCTATCCATTTCTAATGGTGGAAAAAGCTTACCACCATTTACTCTATCTATACCCCTCATAATCTTATATACCTCTAAAAGATCCCCTCTCAGCCGACGTCTTTCAAGGGAAAACAACACCAGTGTTTTCAATCTTTCCTCGTAAGACAGCCCTTCCATACCAGGCAGCATCCTGGTAAATCTCCTCTGCACTCTCTCCAGGGCCTCTACATCCTTCCTGTAGTACAGCGACCAGAACTGGACGCAGTACTCCAGATGAGGCCTAACTAACGTTCTATACACCTGCAACATCAGACTTCTACTTTTGTATTCTATACCCCTTCCTATGAAGGCTAACATACCATACGCTTTTTTTACCACATTCTCCACCTGTACTGACACCTTCAGAGACCTGTGAACTTGCACCCCAGGTCTCTCTGCATCTCTATACTCTGGATAGTTTTACCTTTTATCCTATAACTCCCCTCTACATTATTCCGGCCAAAATGCATCACCTCGCATTTATCCGGATTAAATTCCATTTGCCATCTATCTGCCCAATCTACCAGCTTATCTATGTCATGTTGTATTGCCAGGCACTGCTCCTCAGTACCCGCCAATCCAATCATCTTAGTGTCATCAGCAAATTTGTTGATCACACCACCTACCCCCTCTTCCAAGTCATTTATATACACCACAAATAGAAGGGGTCCTAGTACAGAGCCCTGTGGCACACACTAGTGACAGACCTCCAGTTGGAAAAAGAGCCTTCCACTACTACCCGCTGTCTCCTCCTCCCTAGCCAGTTCTCTACCCATCTACATACCTGGCCCTGTATACCATGCGCCTTCACCTTTTCTATCAGCCTACCATGAGGGACCTTATCAAACGCCTTACTGAAATCCGTATAGACGACATCAACGGCTTGTCCTTCATCAACCGTTTTTGTCACCTCTTCAAAAAATTCCACTAGATTCGTAAGGCACGACCTCCCCTTAACGAAGCCATGCTGCGTATCCCTGATCAGATCGCAGCGCTCCCGATGCTCATACATCCTGTCCCTGAGGATCCTCTCCATTAGCTTACCTATAACTGAAGTCAAGCTCACCGGCCTATAGTTCCCTGGGTTATCCCTCTGACCCTTTTTAAACAACGGTACTACATTTGCAATCTGCCAGTCCTCTGGGACCTCCCCTGTGTCCAAAGAAGAGACAAAGATTTGCGTCAGAGGCCCAGCAATGTCATCTCTCACCTCCCTTAGCAGCCTGGGATAAATACCATCAGGCCCCGGAGCTTTATAAGTCTTTATGCTACCTAAAAGCCCCTATGTGTCCCTATCTTGTACCATTTCTATTAAATCAAACAGTTGCATGCGTTTTTTGAATTTACACATTTGTAACACAATAGGTCCAATTTTACCGTCAAGTTGCGCCAGTTTTCGGGCATGAAAACCTGGTAAAATCAGGTGTAAAGTCAGTAGCGCAATCCGTGCTTGTCTTCATGCTGGTTCCCCTTTACCAAAAGCTGAAAATGGCTGCAATTGGTACCGTGCCCGAAACGAGTGTAATGGTAATTTAAATGCGTTTGAATGCACTTAAATTGAATCAATGAGTTGGAAGTCCAACTTTACCAGCGTTTCCTCCTTTACCACCGCATTTGCCAACCGGGAATCAACACAAATAAGACATGCTCCACATAAGTCTGATTTGGGTGCTCCATCAGTGAGGGTTAGTGAGGACTTAAGTGCATAGCATACTATGGCTCTCTGCTACTCACCGGTGTCCTGTTGTTGTGGACATTTTCTGTCTCACATGGGTAATGGCTCTGCGAGCGTGCCTGGAGGGAGGTGAGGGCTGTTGCTCTGCAGGGTCTCCAATGTCTGACTTGCAGCACAGACCTGAGTCTGAGCACTGACCTTGGGACTTGCGGTGTTGCTGGGTCCTAGTGCACTCAGCTCACATCCAACTGAAGGAAGTGCACAAAACCCTTACAAATTGCACTGGTGCAGCCTTTCAACTTTGCAAGGAGCTATGATTGTGAGGAGCATGTGACTGATGGAATTGGGGGTTTATGATTATGGCGAGTGTGTAGCTGGGGGAACTGGGGGGCTTGATTGTGGGGAGCATGTGGCTGGGAGAATTGGGGGGACTGTGATTGTGGGAATCATGTAGCTGGAGGAATTGCGATTGTGAGGAGCATGTGGCTGGGGGAATTGGGGGAACTGTGATTGTGGGAATCATGTAGCTGGAGGAATTGCGGGGCTGTGATTGTGAGGAGCATGCGGCTGGGGGAATTGGGGTTACTGTGATTGTGGGAATCATGTAGCTGGAGGAATTGGGGGGCTGTGATTGTGAGGAGCATGTGGCTGGGGGAATGGGGGAGTGTGCTATGATTATCGATATGCTAGAGGCAAGCAGCATTCCATAACCTCTACATGTGTTCCTCTCCGATTCCCTCCCTTCCCACCCCCACCTGGGCACACATCTGTGTAGTGGGTAGGGGATCTGAAACTCCGACACAGGGCCCTGGGTTGTAGAATGGGAGGGAATCACTCGTGGGGTCTGAGGAACTAATGCCTTCCTTTTCTCAATGACACACCATTGAGAGACCTCCCCAACTGACATCAACATGAAGCATCCCTCTGCAAACATCAATGGAAGAGAGTTCATAATTGAGACAAGTTAGTCACAGGTAGATGGTGAAAAAATTTATTTACGATAAAGGTGTTTAAATAAGACATTACAGCATAAAAAACATGAACAGAAAACGTTAAGGTGCTTATGTATCTTTCTTAGTGCAGCCCTTCACCCGTGCCACCTCAGTGCAACTACTACTTCCTAATCTTACATTACCAACCACTACATCTCAGTGATGCCCCAGAATGTACATCAGAGATGGAAGGGGACAGCTGTCTACATGCCCCATGGCCTATGATACGCATGGTGGATGTCCTCTGGAGGCCCTGAACATTGAGGGCTTTGGCCTCTTCCAGATGTTTAGGATGTTTTCATGACATGCTCTTCATCCCGCTGCTCCTCAGATGACCTGGTATCAGAAGTGTAGCCACAGCCACAGTCTCCTGGCTGGAAGGCCCAGGAATGGGCTTGAGAACTTCCTCCTCCCTTGGAGTTCTTGTGGGCCCTTAGGTCACTCCATGGGATGGTAGTGCTTCTGCAGTGAGCTCCAGAAGCTCTATTGTCACTTGGCACTGCCAGTCCTGGAGCGCCACTTGTATCCTACCATGGTGGTCAAGCCCTTTGCAATAGCCACTTGAGTCAGTAGCCACCTCTCAGTGGCTACAGCAAGTGCCCTCTGAGACTGGGCCATGCTCTGCAAGCTCTCAGCCATGACCTTCTGAGTCATGGGCCACTTTCTCAATGGCTGCTGCAAAAGCCTGTTGTGTCTCAGCACCGTCCCACTGGGTCTCCTGAAGCTCTCGAGCCTCTCAGCCATGGGCTGCAAAATATCAAGAAGCCTATTCAGTCCCTCAGCTCTAGCCTGCTATGACTCAGCCATTCCTTGGAACCTGCCATTCATGATGAAGATCCCCTGCTCCAGGCTTTCCACTGCAAATGTCATCCTTGCAGTGTTAGCCTGGGAAGCACGCAAGACAGGAAATAGATGGTCCACCTGAAACTCCTCCCTACAGCCTCGCAGTCGGTCCAGTGTGGCCATTAGCCCCTCTTTCATTCCCTGGCTCTGTTGCTTCATCTCCAGCAGCTGAGGGAGAAGTGATCTCAGAGGTCCAGCGTGTAGCCTGGATCCAGCTGCAGCAGGCCCCAGCATGACAGAGGCCTCGTTCACTCTCTTTTCCACCTGATGTACATCAGCAGATGTTTCATGCTCATTAGAGATTGACCCAGATGCCTCAACAATAACTGGACCCATCAACATGTCAGTATCTGGACTGTGAGTTGTGAGGTGGAAGCTGACGCCAAAACTGTGCTTCCTCAGAGGTCCCTTCATCCATATCCTCTGAGGACTCTTACGAACTATCTGGACCAGGATGGGCGGGAGCTGCAGAAAGGGCCTGTAGTCCAGAAGACCCCGGGGCATTCAGATTTTCACTGTGACACAGGACTCAAGGCTAGGTACAAGGGAGGGAGAGAAATCTAGGATGCCAAACATACGATTCACATTTCTACATTGAACATAGAATAAAGAATCATCAAAATTACATCACAGGAACAGACCCTTCGGCCCTCCAAATCTGTAGCAACCAGGCTGTAACCTGTAACGATTTGTAACCCTCTACCCTTCTCTGCCTCTATTCTCATCCCATTCACATAGCTGTAGAGAAGCCCCTTAAAGATCCCTATCATGTGAGCGTCCATGACATCCCCCAGCACTGAGTTCCAGGAACTATCTATCCTCTTTATGCAAATAAATATGCTTCACACATCTCCTTTGCACCTTGACCCTCATACCCAAAACCTCATACCCTGAGAAGTTGCCTCAAAGTGACTGAAGGAATGACAGATGCTCACATCTTGGTGGCAGCCTGACCATGCTGTTGCTGACAACCCATACATCCCCTTCTCTGGAGAGCTCCTCAAAGGGGGTGAAGAGCAGGAGGTCTGGTTCACCACCCCCTCTCTTCGTTCTCTCACAGTCTTCTCCTGTGGAGACAGAAGGAGCCATGAAATAAATGGTGGCATGACTCCTGCAGAGTATTAGGTAGTGGCCCTTAGAGAAGCACAGTGGGGTTCACTGGGGGGAAAAGGAAAGGCTTAGGAATCAGGGACTGGAAGCATGCAGGATGCTGGAGATGGGAGGATCTGGGTGAGATATGGGGGAAGATGCAAAATAGGATTGAGACCTCATCCTTGCTGCACAGATGAAGTCATTGACTTTTTTCTGACACTGCTTCCTAGTTCAAGGAGCTAGTGCCTTGGCACTGGCCGAAGCAGCGACTTCCTCCCAGGACGCATTTCCATCAAACCCTTTGATCTGTGTCCTCCTGGGGGGAAGAAGGTGTCCCATCTAGCCGCCGCCGCCGCCGCTGCTGCTGCTGCTGCGATCAGCAGCCTCCCCAGGTCACCCTCAGAGAATCAGGGGCTGGTCATGCACACACTTTGTGCAGGAATGTCTGCCTATCTATCCATTCTTGAGTTTTAATTTGGAGCTGCCCCTCATTAGGGCAGATCAGCTGCAGGCAGTTTGGCAAAGCATTTCAGCAAGTTCCATGCAGTTTGCTTGTCTGCATTGAGGGGAAGGCAAATGAGCACTTGCAGGTATGCTGATGGGGAGGTCGGCAGGTGGCTGATGAGTGCACTCAATTATTGGGCTCAGGGGAGACAGAGGGAGGTGTCACACAGTCATCGGACTCCGAAGGAGATGGGGGCCTTGTGCATGAAGGTCTGGGATGGGGATGAAGAGGATCTCCCTGCCTGATATCTGTGAGGTGCAGGGGGGAGGATGGATCACTCTGCCTGAGATTGGTGAAGGGGAAGGGGGTGATCCATTGCCATTCTGCCTGAGATTGTTGGCGGGAAAGGGAGAGGAGGCCGTGATTGGTCTGAGTGGCAGGCAGATGGGGGGATAAGGAGCTCAGCAATGTTGTGGGATGGGGCAATATCTGTGGCGGGCAAGGGGAGGCATTATCCAGCCCGGGCACGACGTGATAGGAAAACAACATTCTGTCATTTTTTTGTGACCACGCGCAGTTGGGGGAGCCGATCGGAGCTGCAGGGTTTCAGATGCTTAAGCCATGCCCACAGGCTTCTGCAGTACAATTTGGAATGCTGATATTATTTTAGGCAGAGTGCATTTGGGGGCACCTGAGAACGGGTCTAAAAGTCGGATCTGAAACACTCCCAGATTCAAGCACGCCCAGTACTTAGACAAATGGTAAAATAGGACCCCATGAGTAAAATATGTCAAGAATAAAGGCAAAGATCAATAAGTTTTTCATGATTCTGTTTGCAAATCTCAATTAAGCTTCTTGTTTCTTGTTCAAGCTACAAGACACTGACCTCTAAAATAGGCCTCCAGTTAAGCACAGAAGAACTCATGTACACCATCCCATTCCGAGAGACAGTGGCAGGGGACGCATTGTCAATGTTGTGAGGTTCAAAAACTATTTTACAGTTTGGGGCCATTGGGATACGATCTCCATTTGCCAGAGTGAGTGTCTTGTTGTCATCGAGGACAGAATTAAGATTTTCTATCCAAATAGCATCAACAGGGCCATCTAGTACGAGCCAAATGTGTTCACCTACAACATGTTCAATGAATTAAATGAAAAGGAAACATCGCACAATTACCACAATAAAATAGAAAAGCTCTTGGAATCATTACATTTTCCGGAAATACTTCAATTTTTCCTGCTACTTAGTGGTAAATATTTGCATGTAGTTAATATTCATGTGTGGAGTTCAAGTTAAAATATGTAAAAATATTACAATATTCAGTGAACATAATATGTAGACTACTGTTTACTGTATTTTCTAATACAAGCAAAATTCCTTGAAATACAAATAGTAATTTTCATCAAGTAATCAAATCTTTCATATTTTATTTTGGTGAATGATAGAATATGTCAGACATATTTTCATACCTTTCTTGGCTTTGAGAGTCTTTCTCCACAGTGTGGAAAATATTCCATCCATCCAGTCATTGGTCGCAACATCCAGACGGCCAAACATTTGAGGGGCTGTAATTGCTTTGGGATTCATCCGCATCTCTCTGTGAGGCCAACCACACTCTGGGCAGCAAAAGACAACAAGTTAGCTGAAATATTCACAAAACGAGTACTATCTTTCAGTGGTGCCAATGACTGCAATAGAAAGAACTTTTAAATGATATGCCAAGCAACTGACTAATGCAGTTGGACTTCTGGAACTGAGATAAAATTACTGTCCAAACACCAATGTGATCAAAATCCCTTTTCTTTGCCAGCTATAACGAATCAGGGAGAAATCAGTTTTGACAATGGAAAGCAATTCTCATAGCAATAAATTCACAGAATTAAACTGTCATAATAATCATCTCACTGGAATGATCAATGCAGGGGTGGGAAATTCCCATTGGTGCATAGAGGGTTCCTCTTCTGAAGCTGCCATTAAGATGGATATTGTATAAGTAACTATATCTGCCTGCACTGCACATTGCCTGAAATCCTTAATGCTGACATTGGGTGACAAGAATTAGAAAGCAATGCATTTTTCAGCATTAACACGTACATACCAACCAGTGGTATGAATAACAACAATAGTGGAGCGATGTGTTCGATGTCTGTGCAAATGCCAACAAAACTCAAGATCCAGAAATCGGAGATCTCGCTAATGAGATTTCAATCATGGATCTTCCCCGCCCCTCAACAGCCATAATGGACGTGAACCTATTTTACATGAATATGAATGAATTTTAATATTATTAACCTGCCCCCCTCCCCATATATTGGCACTGCACTGACATGACATCACATCAGCACAGTTAACAGGTTTAGCCTCATGGGTAAGTGAGTGGATTCATTCAGTTTTGGTTGTGGGCTAGAGCAGACAGAAGAGCAAGGGATGCCAGTGATGGCTGTTGGGGAGTGTGTGTGAGGCGTGTGTATGTGTCTGTGTGTGTGAGTGAGGTGTAAGGTGTATATGTGCGTGCGTGCGTGCATGTGTGCGTGTGTGTGTATGTGTGCGCACGCGCATGTGCGTGTGTGTGAAGGCTCCAATTATGAGGAGGGGAGGGGAAGAAGTTGATGATCATAGGAGGCGGGAAAGGGCAAGGGGGCCAATGATCAGGAAGGGAAGGGGCCAATGACTGTTGGGGAGTAAAAGTATCTGAAAATCAGGGGATGGGGCCTATTCCCACCAGAGAGGCCTGCAGCATAGTGCTGAGTTGGCCACAGCACATGTGCTGATTTATCAGGCTGGCACTGTCCTAACTGCTGAACTCCTGAAGGGGTCTTAATGTACTGTCTTCTCGGTCCCTATTCCCCAATAGTGGGGAGCTGTTGTAAACCCCACTGGAGTGAGCCTCTGCTAGCAGGAGTGGTGAAGCGATAACGGGCCCAGAAAATTCAGATCCGATTTCTGGAAATCTTTGATAGGGAAACTGGGAAGCTCATGAAATAGCCTCTACTGATTCTGCTGCACTGCTCTAGACCCCTTGATCTTTCACATCCTTTCTGAACATTGTTCATTTTCTTTCTTAATTATTGATTATATTCTATAATAAAATATACAGGGGTTGACCTTGTACTTTGCAAATTTGATAACAAAAGTAAAAACAAATTTGTATGAAATTTATCTGTCTACAATTTTAACAAATACACTAATCCACTTCCAAATAACGTTGGTGTAAGATCATCATGGATAAAATAAGTAAAAGTTGCAAATCGTGGGGTATGATGCAACTTAAGCATAAATAAATTACTCATCACATAACCAGCAGAAGCTTACCCCATTTTTCTTTTATTCACTTTACTACACATATTATACATCAACAATTTATTATATATGAGTGATTTTTATTAAATTAGACATGTTCACACTATCTATTGCGACAGACTGCCAATGACTGTTTGTGTCAAAAATCTTTACCTGTCATAGCCTTCATGAGAGTATGAATACAAGTTGTCTTTCCAGCGCCACTTGGGCCCAAGGTCATCATACCATGTCGGACACGCTGAGTTTCAAATAACTGGATAATCTTTAGTCTCCATGATGCATGTTTTATCAGACCTCCAGCTTCAATCTGAAAACAAAGTCCTAAATAGTTCTGAATGATTCCTGTATTTAAAATTAACATTTAATTTTCACTACTTGAATAGAATGAGCCTTTCATAAATTATTCAATCACTCCCATTTACTGTTCTGCAATGATAATTTTGGTAACTGTCATGCAGTCCATCAGTGGAGTGTGCTTTGATATGGAGTGTTGTTAAAAACTGCAATCATAATGAAGTGAAACAAAGAATTTGCACAGTGAATGACCAGTACCTGTCTGTCAATAGAAGCTTCAAATTGTGGATAACCAGCCTTATCCAATTGAATTCCAGGAAACAAATCCTCTACCAGACTGAGAAACAATGGTTCATCCTCATCAATCTGGAACCAGAATTCAGAGTCTGAGGAACAGCGAGTTATTTATACAAACACCTCATATACACACCCTGGTTGTATTGTGAAAATTATTCTTTGGATTTAATGGAACATTTTTCAACGGTTATTAAGGGACATATGGTGGACCAAAAAGATATAAAGTGTGCTTGTCTGCAAGGGTCAGTGCTGACAATATTGATCCTCCCACTCAGACTTATCTTCCTCTTCCAGTTGTTGTGAATACCTAGTTGAAGATCCATGTATTTTTAGAGGATAGTTTTTGGTTTTGGAAATTAAGTCTTAACTGTAGAAAATGGAATAAATGTAGCTAAAGCAATCTTGGAGTCGTTAAAGTTTTTTAAGTATTAAGTTTATTTGTCAGTGTCACACAAGTAGACATATAGCAATGAAGGTATTGTGAAAATCCCTAAGTTGCCACACTCCAGCACCTGTTCAGGTACACTGATGGAGAATTTAGCATGGCCAGTGCACCTAACCTGCACGTCTTTCAGACTGTGGGAAGAAACCAGAGCATCCGGAGGGAAAGCCACACAGATACTGGGAGAATGCGCAGATTCCACACAGATAGTGACTCAGGCAGAAGAAGGGATTGAGACATCCACAGGCAAGAAATCGTAAAAGAAAGTTTTACCTCTGAGAATAGCTGGAACCAAGAAAAACTCTTCAGACAATTGTGGCATATGTATGGGTGATTCCTACAAGTGTAAATAACTGTAAGATTGATGTGTCTTATAAGAGAATTCTTGGGAAAGTAAGAAATTAACTTGAGTGCATAGCATACATAGTTAAAAACCATATTAAGTTAGAAGAGACTATTTTTCAAATTCATTTACCCATAATAAAGTTTGTTTTTGTTTAAAAAATGAAATCTTGCACCAGAGTTCAATTGATTAAAACAACGTATTTGTACTTATCTTTGTTACAACACCTAACTGGATTGTAGCACAGTACCGCAGCACTATTGATATGCAACTGCAATTTCAGCACTCTCATACCCTGCTAGGTTTCATGAAAATAAAATAGGTATGACTGGCTATGTTTCAGAATGAAAATAAGGGCCAGAATGCACCCCAGAAAAAATCTAAGTGTCAAATTCACATAAAAACTGGATTAAATCACATTGTTTTGTTCAATATGTCTCCCGAAATGAATCGCCTACATTCTGTGCATGGTGAATGCCACAAGTATGATTGTCATTAAAAGTCTATTTCCACTGAAGAGGCTGAAAGCAGCACAATAAGTGGTACTTCACGCATGTTCAGATCTCTGAGATCGCTAAAAAGACTTCCCAATATTGTGATTACTGGCTTCAACCCCGCACAGACATCACTGGGCTCTTGCCCACCACTCCCATAGACAGCACTAGCCTCCACTTCTCTCCCCTCAATGGACATTGCTGGCTTTCCCATCCTCCCTTCCCCTCCAACTTCACATATACTGGCCTCACTGCTACCTTGCACACAAATAGCGCTGTGCTGCCATGCACACCCCCTGCCTACGGGCATTCCCCCTTGTTGAGTGACAGCCTTAAGCACTCCCTGTATTCAGCACTTTGTATAGTGAGACCCACCTCTCAGCATCCTGGGAGATGGTTCACCCTCTACTGAAACCTGATTCCCTTTACATTTTTCATGAGAAATATTAACTAACTGGCTCATCACTGCCCCAAAATGATTGCACCTGGACTCCCCTAACAAGCCACAGCTATATATAAACTGCAATGACAAACACACAGCCAGTCACCCCAGGAAGATGGCTGGAAAGAAACCTGCCCCAAAGTTCTGCCAGGCTAACCAGAACCACCTGATGGACAGTGGAGGAGAGGTGCCAGCTGCAATTCCTCACTCAGGGCTGTCGTCCAAGGGGTCGCGCTGCATGAGTGGGGGAAGGTGGAAGCTGAAGTTAATGATAGGACCTTGACACCTTAATCTGGGGAATAGCGTCAGAAGAAACTGAACAACCTTTTTCAGACAGCAAGAGTAAGTATGGATCCCATTCTGAAACCTGCACATGAGCTTTTCTAACAATGTCAAACCGTGCTCAGATACCTTAAAGGCATTGGACGACAGCCCTCCACACCCCTCAAGAACTGCATCCAACCTCTTTTCACCCTCCCAATCAACACACCCCAGTGGTGACTCTTTTCCCCAAAAAGTTCAAAACTCAGGCACACATTGCACTCCATACACTTCAATATACCTATGCTTTCAATCCTCATTATGTCCCCACAGGAAAAAAATGCACACAACTGGTGCAGACTGGTGGCAGTGTGTCTGACATGTGGCACCTAATGCTCTACGAGCAGCCCAACCCTGGAGTCGAGAAAAATCAACTCCTTTTTACACAGCCATTAGTCCCTGACCCAATGTTCATTGATATAATGATGGTTTCCTTTCTTTAAGCTTTGTACTTTCACTCATTAAAAACTCTGGCAATGCACCATTCATCAAAATGCTTCAAATTTTCCATTATCTCCAAGTATCAACTTATCTAAACACCACATTCTTCGCTAAGATCCTCAGGTATGCCAATGACATCCAAAATTCTTTGCTCCAATGTATCGGTCCAGTTTTCCTCCAGCTCACTGCACCAAGAAAATGGTGTCAGGATCATCAATGACATCCTCTTCAAAAGTAATGGACTCTGCCTCTTCATCCTCCTCAAACTTTCCATTCAACTCAATCAACTGTTTAATCTCCTCTAACTTCAATCCTGAGGCCTGACATACATACAATTCCATAAATCCTGCAGAATTGAATTTCAAGGCTATAATATTTTATCTTTTTAAACACAAATTTTTTCTCCAGGATAAGATGCAGCATTTTAAATGCCACCAAAACAAAATTAGAAAACTGAATTACCAGCTTGGAAAGATTCATATCTCGCAGGACTCTCATGACAATTGTAGATTCAGTATCTTCAGGGCTGGCTCGCTTAACAGCTCCAAGTGTTCGTAAAACAGACAAAATATTGCGGAGACCAAAATCATAATGAACCTGAAATCCATAGGCAGTAATCGTAGAAGAGAGAAATTTTGCAATGAATTTTCTTACCTATAGCTTGCATTCAAGACCAAATTTTAGAATATTCTATCAAAGCTCATCTGTTTGCATGGATAAGTATTGGATATAAAACTTTAAACTACATTTAATTCTAGCTTATTATTTTTATCTATGTTATAGGCTCACTAATGTCAGGGATGTTATTGCTGAGGAATCAAACTTATCCTTGGCCCAGTATTGCATCCCCAAACAGGCATGGGATAATCAGGTGTAGGGTAATATTCCATCTGAAGATATGCCCGAGTCCCAACCTTGGAAGAGCAATCATAACTGTGTCAATGTGACAGTTCCCAAACAAATTAATTTAGCTGCAATTCCCAAACCAACTGCAACTGTAGCTTTCTGAGTTAGGAACAGTTGAAATGTTCTGCAGGCTGTCTTGAAACTGAACTGAAAGTATTCAATCTGATTAATAGGATCTTTATAGCAATCAACCCTTCAGTTGGAAATTATACCACAAATTGAGTAAACATATAGTGCATTTTTTTAACAGATCCCATGTAACAAAGAGGAGCAGAAAGTCCTGCCACTGTCCTGCGCAGTGCTGAAGTAGTTATTTATCTCATTGATGTTACTAGGACATTTGTTATATACAAAATATCGTCATATTTGTGTACAAAAAAATGACTACATTTCAAAGAACTTTACGTGCTGTGATATATTTTAGTTTATGGAAAATGAAGGATGGGAATGACTGGGGACCAAAGGGGTGATGTTCAAGATAGGAGCATGGATGAATTATTAGAACTGTCTTTATCAAGGAGGTATTTGAAACACAAAGGGATAAAATTGATAGAGGGGTTATTATACAAGTTGGCTATACTTAAACATTGATAAGTCACCTGAATCAGATGTCATTCTCCTAAGGGGGGGGGGGAATTACAGAGGCAAAGCCAAAACTTTCCAATCTTCTTTAGATAGAGTGCTTGTCCAAGAGGACTGGAGATGCTCTACCTTGGCAAATGCTATATCCTTGTTCAGAAAAGGGTGCAAGATATACCCAGTAACTACAGGCCAATCAGTTTAACACTGATAGTGGGAAAGCTTTTAGAAACGAAGGGCAAAAATTCTCCCATCCAGAACCAAGTCCTGTGGTGGGATCAGAGTTAGGTACTGATGGAGAGACCTCCAGAAAAACACTCAATATCTTCTGTCCATGGCATAATTAAATATGCATCCAAGGTTTTTGCACCACCTTCTATGGTGGGGCTGGCTTGATGGCCATTTCATTCCTTCACTCCCAGGTGCTATATTTAAAATCTCTGATCCACCACTGAAGAAAGAAGATGAACCTCCTCAAAAGCATTGAAACTGGAAGAGCAACATGACAGATGCTCCCCCACTATCGTTGTGATTTTCCAGAGTTCTGAGTCTTTGGCAGTCTCCATCCCAAACTTCAGATGCAGTCCAGGCCTTATTCAGGTAAGTCCCAACTTTTGCACCTCATGTTGATCCAGGCATGTTGTGGACTAAAGTGTTTTCCTGCTGGTGTCACAAAGAATTGGGTATGGAGAGGAGGATTTGGTTTTGGCATTCATCTGTATCCCAATGGTGGGATACAAATTGGTTTTGCACTGGCTTCCACCGAGATTCTAGATTCACCATGGTGCGCAGTATTGGAAGGTACTGGTGTAATTTCACATCAGCATTGGCAACTTTCTGGTTTTGTAGCAAAATCTCAATACTCAGGAATATTTTGAAGATTGTGTCCAGTCCTATATGTTATATTTTCCATTTGCTCATAGTTCCCTCTTTGAGATGACCCGCGTGCCTTTATCAGGAATTATTTAATTATTAGTTTCTTTCTGTCTAGCTTCTCCACCTCTTGTATCATCAAGTTGCACCACCACAATCTCCTATGAAAATTGAGGCACAGTAGTCATTTGGTGTCTCTGCAATTCCTTCATCACAATTCACATCTAATCATCCCTACCCTTTCTTTAACTGAAGGAGATATACAAGGTAGATTTTTTATTCAGAAGGTGTGGGTGCCTGGAACTCGTTGCCGGGAGAGATAGTGGAAACAGATACAGTAGTGACTTTTAAGGGACATCTTGACAAATACATGACTAAGATGGGAACAGAGGGATATGGTCCCCGGAAGGGTAGAGGGTTTTCGTTAAATCGGGCAGCATGGCTGGGGCAGGCTTGGAGGGCCGAAGGCCTGCTGTAATTTTCTTTGATCTTTGTTCTTTGTACAATTTTTAATTCGTGTTGATGACCTACTATTTCCCTAAGTTCCTTGTCAGCCTTAATTTATTCTAGTTGCTTAAATCTTTTTGCTTTACCTCTAATTTTTTTTATTCTGCTTGATATTTTTTGTATTATTATCCTAGATTTGACAAATGACACTTTTATTAAATTTAGCTTTAAGTTTTCTACTCATCCAGGGACCACAAACATAAATGCACCATTTTATTTTCAGAAACATCACTATGGCTGGTCAGCAAACCTGTTTAGAGAGCTGTTCCTCGCACAGTTTGTAAAGCACAAAGAACTTGCAAGCCAGGGTTATATTGTCTATGAATCCACAGCTTGCCAGTTTAACACGGATGATGATCTGTCGATCTGGGACCATCATAGCCACTGACCGGAAATTAATCTTGAGGTTTTCAGGAAGTTCCTGTCGTCCAGCATAACCTGGATTCTGTTGAATGAAAAAAATCAAATTTTAGTCAAACGCAAAACCATACATTACATGTAAATTAAGAAAAAAAAATTTATAGGTTGAGATTACATTGCAGAATTCCAATGGCTCCAACTTTAGCCATCCTATTTAGAAAGTGCTGACTGTCCAGATACACATATGCATGTGTCCAGGTACATCCATGTGCGTATTCAGATACATAATATATGTGATGAGATGTCCACATGTACAGAATTATTAATCCAACAATTGAAAAAACTAAATGTTTGGACGGTGGGGATATCAGAACTTTCTTTCTAAATATTTCAACTAAGGAGTGATTTGAAAGACATTGAACAGATGCAGCACACCTCGCAAACCAGATTCAACACGGCACTGGATTTACATTACCCAGGGTGTCAAACACGAGTGCAAATACTTCCTCCAGTGATTCACAATCTGCTTTATTTCAGTCAGACCAGTTTTACACTAATAAAACATCATAGTCGTAGATGACCATAGGCTGCTTTCTCCTTTGAGGGGAGAGCTAACTGGTGGTAACTTAACCTGAGGATCATTACACATCAGGCAAGGGTCAAGGTTGAGAAGACAGGATTGCATGAATAACCCCAGTCGTGGGGATTGAACCTGCACTGTTGGTGTCACTCTAAGCTAACCAACTCCCAATCACTCCAGTCAATACATACTGCTAGCAGTCAAAATACTTGTCCATGGCAAGGACTTGGAAAATTTATCTACAGTGCTTTAGCATCACTGTGGAATGTAAATTGTTTTGTCTCTGTTAAACCTGTAGTTTACATACAAGCGAATATTTCCTAGGTAATATTATAACAAACATACCCATTGAAATAAGCAAAATACTGCAGATGCTGAAATCTGAAACAAGAACAGAGGATACTGGAAAAACTCAGCAGATCTGGCAGCATCTGTAAGAAGAGAGAATTCTCTGCTTACGTGTTGCCAGATCTATTGTACTTTTTCAGTATTTTCTGTTCTTGTTTGAAATACATCCATTGGTTGGGCACGGGTATCGGATTTGCTTTGTACATGCTTCAATCGGTGTGTTTAATAAAGTTTTAAAAACTGCAATCTTTGACTTTTGTCTTCATATTTTTATTTTTCATCCTATATTCCGCCTTCAAATTCCTAAAATTTGCAGTTAATACAAATTCTTACATACTTCTCTAAAATAAATCATGATGCTGCTAGATATTTGGTTCAGTGGAGAGTCTATTCATTGAATCTTCATGACAGATTAAGTAGATATAAACAGAGAATCTAACCAAGAGGGAAGGTTGCCCCAATAATTTAATGGTTGACTGTTTATAGCCCATCAATTAGTCTCTTTTATCTATAAACTAAATCCAGCTGCTTAACAATTGTTTGATTCTCACCATTGTAAGAAAGATGCCGAACTCTGGATTCATTTCTATTGTATCACTGTCTGGAAATGTAAAATATCTTCTGTGTTCCTTTTTGCAAGTCAGAACAATGGCTATTTGCTGAGCAGCTACTGAAAGTACATTCAAATCTATCCGATTGAATTCATCAAAACATCCCCAAGAACCTGATTGTGCCAGTCCTAATAGTAATGAATAAAAATAGCATAGATTGATTCAGTGTTATTGTGTAGCCACAACAGATCAGATTGGTAATTTTCCGCCATCCGTTACCTTTGAAGATTCGGCCAAGACCTCGGAAGTCCATCTGATCTGAACAGTTGAACACCACCACATACTTTCCCAAACATTTGCCCATGTCTTTGACAGTTTCAGTTTTACCTGTGCCAGCTGGGCCTGTGGGAGCACCACCCATATTCATCCCCATCGCTTGGGCTAAAGTGATATAGCATCTGAAATAAAAAAATCATTCACAACATAAATTGAATTCAACGCATTCAGGTTTCAAGGGAATGAAATGTAGAAAAGGATAAGCTAATAACTGCAATCCAAAAAAATTATTTCATACAAGAATGGGAATACCACTTATAGACAAAAGCATCAGCCAGTCAGTTAGTTTTTGATATGATCAAAACAGTAACCTAGAATTTCCTGCAATGGTGAAATGGGCCAAGAGCAGTGTAAATTAGATCATGCACCCTATTCCTATTTGCTGAAAGCTGATTTAATTATCCACAGTGAAGATATGACATTCAAAGATATGCAGGTTAGGTTGATTAGCCATGTTCAATTGCCCCTTAGTGTCAGGGCAATTAGTAGAGTAAATACATTGAGTTATAGGGATAGGAACTGGGCAGGATTGTCGTCAGTTGCAGGAAATTCAAGGTCACTATTTTGATCATATCAAAAATTAGCTGGCCAGCTGGTTTGATGGGTCAAATGGCCCTTTTCTGCACCAAAAGGATCCTATGATACTGTGAAATCAGAAATAAAGCAGATATTCAATGATTGTACATAAAATATTACCTGCATGAATGGTTTGTTGATCATATTGCCAAGATATTTTCCAAAAAAGATGCTTTCATTTAAAGTTCTCATTTTACATTTATCACAATACATAATAAATCCTCTAATACAATGGAATAAGGGGAAACAATGGCTTAGTGGTATTATCAGTAGACTATTAATCCAGAACTCAGTTCATGTTCTGGGGACCCGGGTTCCAATCCCATTACATCAGATGGTAGAATTTGAATTCAATAAAAAAATGTCTGGAATTAAAAGTCTAATCATGGCCATAAATCAATATCAACTGTCGGAAAAACCCATTTGATTCGGTAATGTCTTTTAGGGAAGGAAATCTGCCATTTTGACCCTACATGGTCTGGACTACTTGTGGCTCTAGAGTCACAGCAATGTGGTTGACTCTCAATTGCCATCAGACAACTAGGGATGGGCAATAAACACTGGCCAGCCAGTGACAACTATACACTATGAATGAATGAAAAAAAAGAAATTCATACAATAATCCAAAATAGCACTCATTGCAATCATTATAGTTAGCATCTTCTCTCTTACGGGTAAAGAAAGGATACTAGATAGAATAGGTATCTCAGGATAATGGGATAAACCATGAATACATAGCCACATACTGTGCACCCTTCGCCACAGGATAACAGAGACAGAGTTACACAACATATGAGATTTCTTATGGAGTAAGCAGAGTCTAACTCAGCAAGAAATAAAAGGATAACTTAGAAAAGGGCAAAATATCAGAATACTGCCATTAGTACAAGATATGACATGGAAGTGTATAGAACCAGGAAGCCAAGGATTCATACATCTTGCCTAGGCTCACAACACAATAAACTTCCTTCCTCTCCAATCATATCAAAGGAATCAATCAGGCTTGCCCTTATCAAAGAATTTAAAACATATCCCACTTATACACTAATAAGAGGAAGAAGAATAATCAAGACACCCACTAACTTGGTGTCTCCGGAGATATATGACCCACCTTCTCCTGACAAGGTAAGGGAAACTCTCTAGGATTAATTATAATAAATCAGAGCCAGTGGGCAGCACAGTGGCACCATGGTGCCTCACAGTGTCAGGGACCCAAGTTCATTACTGGCCTTGAGTGACTATCTGTGTGGAGTTTGAACATTCTCCTTGTGTCTGCGTGGGTTTCCTCCAAGTGCTCTGGTTCCCTTTTTCAGTCCAAAGATCTATAGGTTAGGTGATTTGGCCCATTAGTGTCCCAAGATGTGCAGGGTAAATGGATTAGCCATGGCAAATGTGTGAGAATAGGGGAATAAAGTACAGGAAAGGACTTGAGTCGGTTTGCCTAAGTGTTTGGGAAATCTCATTTTGTGAACGGACCACAGCACAAAGCAGCCGACATGTCAACTAAATGAATAGTTTCACTCAGACAGAACACTCCATGGCCAAGATGGAAATAAAGAAATAGATTCTGATGTGACAGAAACTACTCCTCGGAGAGTAGAGGCATAACACTTGCTTTTGGGTGCAATAGATTGAACCTTTAATGTATATCAGGCTCATACAATTCTTGATCTGGGAATGTTTGGTAACTGATGCTCACAACTGATACAGCAACTGCAAAACCAACTCTGATTTTCCTTAGTGTCAAGCTGAAAATAAGGGGAAAGGGGTGAAAAACAATCACCAGGCAATAGAGTCAGATAGCTGAGTTACTGATATGCCAGGAGTAGAGACTAAAACTGACTTCTGGCAACTGCTGTAGCTTTGGCAGGCATCTTAACGTTTTGAGCTTAACGGGCATGTTCAGAATAAACTGCTTATGTGAATCCAAATTAGTTGTTCCATCTGAATTAGCTATACTTACAGAATACTTCTGAATAATCCTGGGTAACAGCATTGGAAGTTTCTTGCTGTTTGATAAGTAGGAGTAATTAGCGGGTAAGAAAAAAGGTAGGGCAGTATTAGGCTACAAAGGATGATGTGTAACAAGAAAGCATTTTGTTTTAAAGTTTATTTATTAGTGTCACAATTAGGCTTAAATTAACAGCGAAGTTACTGTGAAAATTCACTAGTTATCTCAATTTGGCACCTGTTTGGTTACACTGAGGAAGAATTTAGCATGTGCCTAACTAGCATGTCTTTTGGACTGTGGAAAAAAACAGAAGGATCTGGAGGAAATCCACACAAACACGGGAAGAACATGCAGATTCTGCATAGACAATATCCCAAGTTGGGAATTCAACCCCAGTCCTTGGCGCTGTGAGGCAGCAGTGCTAATCACTAAGGTACTGTGCAATGCATTCCAGTAGTGTGTTATTATTCAATGTTCATTCATAGAATAAATAAGGAAGCTGCTGCCAACATAATGCAGACACGGACATCCATTTCCTCTCCCCCTACATCAGTGGAAACCAGTTCTTGTATACTTAAGAATAATGCATTTTCATTAGTAACAGCTGCTGTCACTTACAACTACAGCATGCATTTCACTGCGACAGGATTCCAATATTAACGTAATACTGAAATCTGATTGACTGATAACAGTGTAATTCAAATGCACAGCAACAACTTGTGTACCTGTCAGTGAGTGGAGTGATAACTAGTCTGTCAGTGCATCCCAAAAACTCATTTTGATAAGTAAAATCCACATCAGCAATTGATATCTGCATTTTATCAGCATCCTCGTCGAAGTAGAATCTGCATTGCTTCAACCATTCAAAGTCCATCGGAGATTTTATCTGCATCCGATGCTGTAAGAAATTAAAGCAAAACAGAATTCACTTTGTAATTTGGATCCAAACAAAGAAGATTCCAATTCACGTTAAAACAAAATTAGTGACCAGTTTGTTTTCACTCTGCAGGCGGCACGGTGGTAACAGTGGTTAGCACTGCTGCCTCACAGCACCAGGGACCCAGGTTCAATTCCTGGCTTGGGTGACTGTCTGTGTAGAGTTGGCACATCCTCCCCATGTCTGCGTGGATTTTCTCCAGATATTCTAGTTTCCTCCCATAGTCCAAAGATGTGCAAATTAGGTTGCTACATTGACCCTATTGTCAGGGGATTAGCAGGGTAAATGTGTGAGGTTACGGGAATAGGATCTGGATGGAATCGTTGCAGACTCAATGGCCCAATGGCCTTCTTCTGAACTATATAGCTTTTATGATTTGTTGACAGCTGAACATAGTGGGATTGTTGTAATGATAGCTGATGATCTGACACTCATCAAATAGCCCACTAACTAGAAGTTGAATACTTCTCAATCTTTTATAAACTTCACTTAATGTCACCCCCAAGAAAAAGCATGGAGATGATTCTTGCATAAGATTAAGTTCACAGAGTTAGGGGTAAAGCTTTAGCGTGGATTGAGGATTGACTGTCTAACAGGAAGCAAAGAGTTGGAATAAATGGGTGCTTTTCCAGTTGGCAGTTGGTGACTAGTGACGTGCTGCAGGGATCGGTGCTGGGGCATCAGCTGTTTACCATATACATAGACGATCTGGAGGAGAGGACAATAGGGTAACAAAGTTTGCGGATGACACAAAGATGAGTGGGAAAGCACATTGCGTGGAGGACGCAGAAAGTCTGTAGAGAGATTTGGATAGGCTAAGTGAGTGGGCGAGGATCTGGCAGATGGAGTATAACATTGGCAAGTGTGAGGTTATCCACTTTGGAAGAAATAAAAGGAAAATGGACTATTATTTAAATGGTGAAAAATTATACCATGCTACTGTGCAGAGGGACCTGGTGAGGCTGCAACTGTGTACTGTGAGTAATTTGAGTACTGTGCGCAATTTTGGTCCCCTTATTTGCGAAAGGGTATATTGGCTTTGGAGGGAGTACAGAGAAGGTTCACCAGGTTGATTCCAGAGATGAGGGGATTAGTTTATGAGGAGAGATTGAGTAGGTTGGGCTTGTACTCGTTGGAGTTTAGAAGGCTGAGGGGAGATTTTATAGAACATAATAGATAATGAAGGGGCTAGACACGGTAGAAGCAGAGAAATTATTTCCACTTAGAAAGGAAACAAGAGCTCAAAATAAAGGGGAGCCAATTTAAAACAGCTCAAAATAAGGGGGAGTCAATTTAAAACAGAATTGAGAGTAACTTCTTCTCTCAGAGGGTGGTGAATCTTAGGAATTCTCTGCCCATAGAAGCAGTGGAGGCTACCTCATTAAATGTATTTAAGTCACAGGTAGATAGATTTCTGACCAATAAGGGAATTAAGGGTTATGGGGAGCAGGCGGGTAAGTGGAACTGAACCACTATCAGATCAGCCATGATCTTATTGAATGGCAAGGCATACTTGAGGGGCTATATGGACTACTCCTGCTCCTATTTCTTATGTTCTTATGTTCCAGCCTCATGCACTGTCCCAGCGGATGACGTTTTGCGGGATTCCTGTTGGGCCCCATGGTCTTTATGTGTCTAGGTTTTTGTGCGTCATCAACTCCACACCGATTTTGATATTTAAGTTCTATTTCCACTCCATTAGCTGGTCTGGGACTGAAGTCTCCAGGCCCGCTTGCAGTCCCAATACCCCCATCTCCCTGCTAGCATCATCCTCTCCACCCCGCCACTTCAGCAGGATTTACTACTTGCCCCCACTAATGAAGAACACGTGACTGACCTCACTAGAGAGAACGGTGGGCATTGAGGCTCACCCCCCACTTCAGGAGGTTGGGAGAAGGGGGATGTCCCTTAGGTACTGTCAGCCAATGGCAGAATAAGGGGAGTGATGGGAAGGTAGGGGGAGGGGAATTGGAAGGTAGGGTTTGGTCAGCGGTCGGGGAGATGTCGGGATTTGCCCAGAGATGTCTGGGAGGCCAGTGATCAGGAGTGGATGGTGGGTCGGAATGCCAGTGATGAGGATGGTTGTGTTGCTGGCTAGTGATTGGGCTGGCCAGCAATTGGGAAGCCGGCAACACGTGGCCACTGCGCTATACTGCTGGTCTCCTAGACAGAAATAGGTGCCATCCACAGATTTTCACAGGGAATCTTGCTAGGACACTCTGTGATGCACAGGGTGTCAGATACTTATTCTGAAAATCCCACTAAACCAGTGGGAGTTACTCTCGTTTTCACATGAATTGGGGACTTTGAATTTTTTTTGGCAGAATCCCAGTCTATCTCATACAATCTAATCCACCAAAAGATTTGAAGACATGCACATATTATTTTCACAGAAAATACACTTGCACAATTACAAAAGATAGATAAAAAAAGGGAATAGGATAAAAAACGCAATTTCGTTGGAACAAAACCTAATGATTTTAAGAATGCTATCAGTTTTTTTAATCTAGTGACACTTTTGATTGATGATCAAAATTTATTTTGCTATTTTTTACAGATTAACTGATTGAGAAATTAAATGTCTGCCAATCTTGTCTATGAATATAACTTCACATCATAAAAATCTGTGAAAATAGTAACTACATGTCTCCAAATCTTTTGGTGGATTAGATAGTATGAGATGGGCCAGAATTCTGACAAAAAAAATTCTAACTTACCAATTCACATGAAAATGGGGGTAAGCCCCACTGGTTTTTTAGTGGGATTTTCAGAATGAATCTCTGAAATATTTACAGTAGTATTCTGTGTTAAAGGTATGACACAAAGATGACATCCACCAAAAAACGTCTGTACAGATTAACAAATGGAAAAGAATATTGCAACCACCATTGTCAAGATTACCAGCTCATCGAAGATGTCTCGTTGATGGACATGGATGGTGATGAGAGTCTCATATTTCACACGCTCATTAAGAGCCAAATCTTTGGTTGTCCTATCGATCAGCATATTAAGGATTTCCAGAAAGTAGTGGTTTGTTGTCTGCATGATTTTACGGTCAGCTTTTGAAAGTCTCAAAGCATCTTGTGCATCTCTAGTCCAAATCATCTGAATTCCAAGAAGGCCAACCTGTGATGGCAATAACAATTTCACTAATATCTGTATTATGACTCTGCGGGGGTGAGATTGGAGGCTAAATTTTGACCACAGTAATTTCAAAACATATTTTTATAATAGGTAGGAACAAAACAAAGTTCTAATATCTGATTTCCCAACTTACCTGGGCACAGAAAATATTCAGGAACTCAATAAGATTGAAGTGTTCTTCTTGTATTACATAGGCAGCATTACGAATAATGCTGTGTAGTGAACTTTGAGATTCCTTAAGCAGAGAATTCAACCAAACTTCAACATTTCCTTCTGTGGCAACTGGTTTATCAAGTTCAATAGTGTTTCCTTCTCTGGAGCACACAGCCAATATGCGATCATACACCTGGGCAGCACAGATGTGGAATGGTGACCCAAAATATTGCACTGGGCTAAGAACTATGTTTTCACTGCTTAACACATCATATACAAGATATACAGTTGATTACATGATCATTAAAAATATCATTCTATATGTCATAATCTATAAAGTTCACACAAACTAATGAGCCAAGTATTTTGATGGGTAAGAATTCCTCTGGTTACTGTAAGCAGACTTTAATCCAGACATCAGGGATCTTGCCCATCAGCTGGTGAGCCAGTCAGACTCTTACATTGTCTCAGACAAGAAAAGCCCACTAAATTAAGTGCGAGTCAGGCCTTGCCTAGGACCAAAGAACTAGGCATGGAAAACCTGCACCCCAGGAGATGCTACTCAGAGGCTGAAGGCTCCTTACTACCACCAGGGAGGGATGGTACTACTGGCAATGCACCCACCAGAGGCTCAGCCTCAGCAAGAGATCTAGGTCACTTGCATGATAGTACATGGGAATCGGAGAAGGGGAGTTTCTGGCTGCAGGGCTGGTGAGAGTACAGAAGAATGAGCAAAGGGGGGTCTCTCCACTTTCCAATGCCTGTTCCTTTGATCCAGCACTAAATGCCTTTGAACGAGGGATTGACCTATGAGTCCATGGGCAAACTCAACAGTATTTGCTTTTTGGGCTTTGAACATGAGGACTGCCATACCTGCCATTGGTTAAATACTGGTGGCATCAGGATGGGACAGCTATTCACAAGTCTTCTCTTCCTGGACTTAATGGTGCCAGAGGTGAGATCTACAACTGGCATCCTTCTGCTAGTTAAATGTTCCCCTGATCCAAATCTACCTTAGGGAGGGTAATAAATTCCGTCCCATTGCTAATACTAATACTGAATTCATAGATACATCCTAAACGAATCTGTTTACAACTTGGCTAGAAATATTGGAGGAGGTTTTCACAAACACATTCACAATGTTCCTATAAATAGAACTTAGAGTAATTCTTGTTTTTATGTTTTGTCAGCTTGACACAATCAGTAAGTATTCTCGCCACAAAGTCAATGATTTTGGCATCAAGCTCAAATTCAGGATTTGAGCATAAATTTTAGTCTGACACTGTGGCTGGAATTTTACCACCTGCCCGACACAGGATTTGGAGTGGGCGAGGAGTGGATAGTGGGATGGTCCGTCCCCTTGCATGCTATGATTCCCCCTGGCAAGCGGGATGAGAAAATGCTGTTCTGCAGTACAGCCTAACACTGGCTGTGATTTTCTGGCTGCGTTGCATCCAGCACAAATCATGCTGGGGCAGCACAAAAACCTGTTAGAATCCTCCCAACCACACTGCCCAAAGTGTGGTTCTCTAATCTGGTTCTCGCTCTCACTGGGCAGAAACCAAATCAGCACTTAAATATGTCCAATCTGTTTGAAGCCAATTCTCCTTTTCCCAGGATTCTCAGGCTCTTGGGCACAGTGGGAACTCAGCTGGAATCATTATTTGTCTCTGCAAACAGAGACCAAGCACAATGGCCATGCCATAAATTCCTGGGTGCTCAGTGACATGGCTGGGCTGTCCATCTGGCAGTGCCAACTTAGCAGTGTCACCTGAAATGCTGGCAATGCAAATATGACATGATGCTATTGTAAGATGTATGCCAGAGACAGTGCCAATGGGGTGGGGTCTGAGAGGGGACATTAAGATCATGGGGTGCATAATGGGGTCATAAAGTTGGGCATGAAGGGGGGTGTGAAGAAGGATCCATTGAAAGGGCCTCAATGCCAGCAATCTACATTGGGGAGGGGAGTGGTGAAACATGCCTTCAATGAGGTGGGAGGGAACTTTGGTCACTTTTTGGGAAAATTTCATCTACTATCTTTTAAACAAGATTTTAAACTGACATCTTGTCTCCCTGTGTACATATATATTAATGATCCTATGACACTATTCAAGGAATTGTGGAATGTCTTGATTGACATTCTTTCCTCAAATAACAGGAACAAAAAATGAGATAACTGGTTATCTTTGCTCATTACTAATTTGCGAGACTTCACTGTATACTTAATGCATTGAATTTTACATAATCCCAGCAATACTATTTTACAACCACCAGAGGCTGTCAGCGCATGCCATAAAACACAGGATGTTTTCCATTAAACAATCCTGACAGTTTTCAAGCATTAAAATTTTCAGGTGAACGTAGTGAATTACTCCAAATCATTGTTTATTTTAATCAAATTACTAAAGGGGAATGCTTCAGGATTGTGAAACTAGAATAGATGTGCAGATAAGGAAATTAATTACATACAAACAGGTGATAATAAATTTGAATAACTTGGAATTCGAATCTGCTGCAGCACACAGCAAAAGCACAGCACAGAAAGTGAGAAATGGTATCAGTGTAAAAACAGCAATCAAAACAATTATATTTAGATGGCACTGCTTGTGTAAAAGAATATCTTAGTACATTTTACAAAGGAAGAGATTACCTTAATCATTGGGCCGATGAATGATGGGTATCCATGTTATTTAAGGCATGTTCAAAGCACCTACATTCCCTAACAGGTCAGAAGATTCAATGCAACTTGGTGGTTTCATTTTTACAAGGGGCCCAATTTTTTTTTATTTAATTAAATCCATTCAAAAGCTTGGGGCCACTGTTTCATGTTTAAGAACTGCAGGGCTTCATCAGTATCTTCTCAGTGAATGGCTTTTTAAGCTGCATTGTAAACTAAATTGTACGCATTTAGAAAAACAGCCTCATGGTATAGTCACATGACAATGGAAAGCCAAGTGTGACATCAAACTGATTACATTTCAAAACCCAAACATCCCTCTCTTCATATCAAACAAAAGATACAAACACTCACCTTTTCCGAGCTGACAAAAGTCACTAGTATGCATGATTCTATGTGACTATGAGTTACCCAAATTACGCACTTTACACCCACTGTTCTCATGTCACCTCTGCTTCCTTTTGTCTATCATCTTGAGTTTGTGCTCAATCTTAATTGACTTGGCCCACCACCAGAAACAGTTTCTCTTTATTTACTCTTTCTGAATCCTTCATGATTTTAAACTATTATCAAATCTCTGTCTGCTCTGAGGAAAGCTATTCCACTGAAAACATGGCATTGGATGATAATATGTACATGGGAATATGATTGAAAATATTTATCTTTGAATTCTGGTCTTTAAATATAGTTAATGGTGTAACTCTTAATCTCTTAGAGATAAAAAAATGGAAAGATAGAATCCAAAGTGATGGAAAAACTACAAAGAAATTAACTGAGAATAGGACAATTAGAGAATTAGAAATAGGAAGATGAACTGAATTATAAGGTTTAAATGTTATTCTTTGTTAAAATGTCAGAACCAAAAACATTACAGAAAGAAGGCTATTATGCCTATGCCAGTGCTAGTTCTGTATCATGGAGACCTATCTTAATTCAATTTCCCTCATTTCTACATGCTGTATAATTGTGCTATTTTAGTAGTTGGGATTAATACCATATTACAAGCTTTCTGGCAGGAATGCATATTATTTGCTTATATTAGTTACGTAAGCAAGTCAAACTCACCTTCTCATGGAATAAGACTGATTTAATATTGTCAAACACATTAAGCAAATGAGCTTGTATAGTATGGGAATCAGAGGCTTGGCCCAGAATTTCCAGCAGAGTAGGGTCTGATACAAAGAAAAATCTTGGAAACATCAAGCGCTTCTTTTCCAGATAACTGGTATTTAATAGCAGCAGGAGAGAAAGTGAGAAATACATCATTAAAATTATGTCTTGATTTCAGCACATTCCACTATCCCTCAACAGGAAACAACAAGTAAAAATAATTTGCATTACAGTAACAAGAAACAACAGTAATCCAATCAGATAAAAGCATACCTTCTTATGAAGTTCCATATAATCCCATACCTTGTACAACTGCAATCTCCTAAAACCCATCTATGTTATAGAAATGGTTTTACTCTGTGATCTGGATCCCTTATTGCAGATCTACACCATTTATGGAGAACAACAAAGAACTCCAGGGATGAATTTTTCACAAATCCACGATGGTTCTTACAGCAGAGAGTTGATGGAAAAATCATGCTTGTCACTTTGATGGCTGGGACATTCCCTATTGTTAACGATGTGGGCTGCAAGATCACAACCCAAAATGGTGAACTATCCATGGTAATTTACTTCCAATAATGTCATGAACGGTAATCCCAACATCCGTGGTACAGCAATAGAGTAAACAAGGCAATCCATCAATATAGGCATTTTCATTCACTCAGTAGCTTCATGCACCCTTCTCATTCATTGTGGATGAGAAAGAAACAAAATTACTTGGTGCAACTGCAACAACAGTTTTTCTATGATTCAATGTATTGACAGGGCAAAATCACAGCACCTAAAGGTCCACAAATTGGTGCAAACTAATTCAGAATGGATATGTAGATCTCAATCACTTATGGTTGACTTGCTGTTTAGTAGGGTAACTGGCATATAAATTGGGCACTCGTGCCTGCCACATTGTGTCAGGTCAGGTAAAAGGCAGAGATCATAGCTCAGGCATATGGCCACAGAGACTAAGCAAAATAAGAGGAAGAGTCTTCAGGAACACCATTTTATATTCCACCAAAAACCAGCACTGATTGGTAGAGGCCTGACATGAGATCATATGGGTGAGAAATATAGAATCATACAACAGAGAACTATAAGCCCTTTGACCCACCTTGTCTTTGCAAAAACTACTCAAGGAGCAATAATAGAAAAAAGAGGAAAAAGAACAGAAGACAGAAAAAATATCACTCACTTGAATAACAGGAATGGGGAGCTGCATCTCTGCTCTTGGTAGCGTGGCTGCACACCTTAATAGGCTGAAAATATCAATCTGCTTATCTCAATAGTTTTTCATCACAATAGTAAATAAACAAGCCCAAAATTAACACATATTCACAGTTATGCATTTACCCAGTTAATGATTTCTGACACATTTCAAGTTGTTCCAAAAGGTGTGGTAACAGCTGGATCATAGTTTCATCTCCTGTGCAGCACTGAACCACATTTGGGATTTCATGGGCTCGGCTCATTATCTTCATCCAGGACTTGTCGATGTTGGAAAATCTCTTTGCTTCCTGTTGTGACACAGTAGAATTGCCTTTGCAATTTTACACAGATTGACATTTTAAGACTGAAAATCATCATGCATGATTTTATTCCTTGTACTACTTTTAACTTTGTAATCTTTTCAAACTCCTACATATTTTTACTTTTTATTTTTCTTTCTGCTAGATGAATTATTGGTTTCAGCACTGATTTTTGCTGAATGAGCAAAAGGTTCAAGACAGATCCTAAAGAATAAAAAAAATCACATGATTCAAGGAGCTAATATAAACTTGGGGAAAAGGAGAACATATATTTATGATTGGAAGGATTTTAATATTTTAAAATTCCCTTGATGTAAAATTTAGTGGAACAAGATTCTTGAATTTGTAAGGAAATGTGATAGTTCCTGAAAGGAAGAGCAAGGAACTGTAATACTCAATTAAACCATGCCTGCTGATTGTGGTGTAGAAAACACACGAGTTTTGTGTGACCTGTCCATTTTAGTGAGTTTAGAACATAGCCAGCATCCAATAGCATGATGGCACAGTGGTTAGCACTGCTGCCTCACAGCACCAGGGACCTCGTTTCTTCCTGTGTCTGTGTGGGTTTCTTTTGGATGCTCCAGTTTCCTCCCACAGTTCAAAGATGTACAGATGTTAGTTGGATTGACCATGCTAATTTGTCCCTTGTTGTCCAAAGATATGTAGATTAGGTGGATAACCACGGGAAATTTGTGGGGTTATGGGGTTCGGCTGGGGGAAAAGGCCTGAGTTGTCTAAATAGATTGCAAAACATGCATTGGCATCTTTCCTTGTCTCTTACAGGACAAGCTTGTTCACAACAGGACGCTGCAGAAACTAACTGAAAGAGACAGGCTCTAAACTTCATGGAAGAGATGGTAATGACCATTACTGTGATGTCCATTGCACAGATTGTGAGTAGTGTTGAATGTGAAGTCAATGATAGCCTCGTTCTCATGTTCCACCTCCCTTTCATTCCACATTCTCTCTTGATTTAAAGCCTGCTGTTGACATAATATGCAACCTCTCTCCATCCCCAAACTCGCCACCGCCACTCACCAAACCACAACTTGTTTTCTTTTAAATATCATGCAACCTGGCCAGATAGTGGAGGAATAGACATAAGATAATGATATTAAAAATGCACCAACGTTTGACTTCATATTCACAGTTGCCTGCTCAGATACTAATACTGGGCACAATTTAGAGGGTGCGTTGGAAGTTCTGATACACTACACACAAGTGGACTGCAACCAAGAAAGACGTGGACAAGATTAGCACAAGTGCCAACTAATCAGATGAGCACTTTGATGGGACGGCCGAGTGAAGAAAGCTGATAGCCATGCACAGCTAAATGCTTGGCATGGTTATTAGCCATACCAAGAAGACTGCAGTTAATATCAAGGAGGTTGGAGGGAATCTGCAAACAACTTGATGTAGAGCTTTGCAGAGCCCCTGGCCTATTTTTTTCAGGATTGTGGTAGCCAACTCTTCTCACACAATTTCAGACTCATCAACACTACAGAGTCTGAGGGCTGATGCCAAATTTCCATTGGAGCATTAGCAGCACAGCCACCCTACATCTTGCCATGCAATCTCATATTGCTGTCATTATGATTGTAGACTACGGCGTGCAAAAGGGTTTGCAGGGTATCATAGCAGCTGAACAATTTATCCATTAAATTGGCAACAGGAGTGGAAAATATTGCAAGAAGTCCAAAGTTGCATTTCATGACGACTTCATCATGGAAGCATGATGTGATTGCCCCCTCCCTTCGTCAGCGACAGGCTGTACTTCAAAATGTTCAATGTTGGAAACTGCATTATGATAAATTTTCACATAATTATAAGGCCCATTGCCGGAATTGTTCCCCGACATCAAAAAAATCGATCTACAGTGGTGTAATGGCAGAACAGAATGTAGTACCTCTGGTTTCTCAAGGCAAGTACTGGTGAGCAGTAGTCCAAGGGGAGCTCAGCCGAGTGCAGTATTCAGAGGATCATGCCCGAGAAGCGTTGGGGGGGTGGGGTGCAAGCTTGATACCAAGGTAGTGCCAGGATTGTGCTGGGGGTGCATCTGGATGAACTGGTTTGCCTGCTGTACTCTGGAGCAGCTTTTAAAAATGGCGCCCGGATCATTGAGTGTCTACGTTGCTGGCAACCCTGCCAGCGATACATCGTGTGACCCATGACTTTGAGTTTTTTTTTCAAAGTTTCACACTACATGGTGGAGAAAATCGCCATCATCGTCAACAGCTGCTTTTCCCACCTAGCATTGGCCTTTGCCAAAACTGGAGAAACTCCCAACCCTAGTCTCAGTAAGAGTGATCATTAAATTATAACTGATTGCTGTAAAAATCCATCTGACTCACTAATGCCCTTAAAGGAAGGAAATCTGTCATTCTTACTTAGTCTAGCCTATATGAGTTTCTCGATGCACAGCAATGTGATTGACTCTAACTGGCTTCTGAAATGGTCTAGAAAAAACATTCAGTTCAAAGGTAATTAGGATGGGCAACAAATGTTGGCTTTGTCAGGGATATCCACATCCCAGAGCAGAATTTAAAAAAAAGACCATCACAGAACTTCATATCCACACTATTGATTACTGTACGGCTCATCCAAAAGAAGGCATAGTTTCAACATGCTATTGGTCTGCAATACTATGTTCATGTGGCAGCATGGCTTTCAGTGTATTATTTAAAAATTCATTCTTAGGAAGTGCACATTGCTGGGGAAGTATTTATTGCCCATTTCAAATTGCTCGAGAAGGTGGTGGTAAACTGCATTCTGGAACTGTTGTAATCATGTAGTGTAAGTACACCACAGTACTGTTAGCGAGTGAGTTCCAGGATTTTGACTCAGTGATAGTGAAGGAACGGCAATATAGTTCCAAGTCACAATGGGGAACTTTGTGGTAATGGTATTCCCACACATCTGCTGCCCTTGCCTTCTAGATGGTAGTGGCTATGGGTTTGGAAGGCTTGGTTCCTGCAGTGCATCTGGTAGATAGTCCACACTGCTGCCACTAAGGCCCTGATTTTACCATTTTCATTCTAAGTGTTGAATCTAGGCACAATTCAGATCTGACTTGGAAATCTGCTTTAAATCACCCTGAATAGTCTGAAAAAAAGATAGCAAGTCTGAATTGCATTTTTGGCAGGGCTTAGCACTGAAACAATCAGAGCTTTGAACTGTGCATGAGTAATTAGATATGAAAATTGTGTCGCTGTCACATCGCTCCTGGGCCGCAAAAAGCAAATAAAGCAGCTTGGGAGGGATGGACCCCACAGACATCACCCCCGTCCCTACAACATTCCCCCTTATCCACACACCCACTCTACTATCCATACTGATCGCAACCCTCTGTCCCTTTTCCCCCCACCAATGATCGCCACCGAGTAGCACTGGATGCCCCCTACTCCTGCCCCCTGACCCCAACCCTGCCCTCTCCACCAGGGATCCATCTATCCTCCTTCCCAGTATATTTCACATACTTACAGCGAAGTACTTTGACAGCTTCACTAATTAAGTGCATGTGCACTATTATAGCTGTGGCATCCCTTCTCTCTGCTGCCTGTACTTGCAAATCCACTGAGGTACATATCCAGGCCTTTATTGAAGTTGCGTAATAAAACATATAGGTGCATGAACAAATAACCATTGGTTAATTCACAAACATTTGGAATTGTGTTTAGCAACAGAAAACTTGCAGTAAATTCTAAGTGCTGCATTTCCAAGTTTAGAAGATAACATGGGAAATGGTAATAAGATAATTTCTGTTTTTTCTGAACTTGCTGGTGTAGGGGAAAAAGAACAACATTCATAGCAAGTGAAATATAATCTAAGCAGCATTTATAACAGGAATGATCAGAATTAGAAATGTGATGGGATAGAATGAACTCCCTCCCCACCCCTAGAACGATAGGGTCTCCCTCTCCCAGGGAATGGGCCTCTCTCCCTGCCCAGAGAACAATTGGATCTTCACCTCTTCTCAGAGAATGATTGGGTCTCCCCCATGCCATCCCCGAAGATAGATGCCCCCAACCCCCAACCCTGAGAATGATCAGGTCTTCTCCTTCCCCCATCCCCCAGAGAATGATCAGGCCTCTTCTCCCACTGGAAATGATTGGGTCTCCCCTGCCTTGAGAATGTTCGGGCCTCCCTCACTGCCCCCCCCCCACCACCTCCACAGAAAGTTTGTGTCTCCCCCCCCAACCAGACAACAATCTACCTTCCTCCCTTCCACTGCTACCAGAAAATGATTAGGGGGTAAGGGTAGGGGGCGTCCGGTGTCACTCGGTGGCGATCAGTGGATGGGGGGGGGGGTGAAGCAGGAGGTTGCGATTAGTATGGATAGTAGAGTGGGTGTGTGGATAAGGGGGAAAGTTATGTTGTAGGGATGGAGGTAATGTCTGTGAGGTTCATTGCTCCCAGGCTGCTTTATCTGCTTTTTGCGGCCCAGAAGCGATGTGACAGTGACACAATTTTCATATTTTTTCTAACTGCTTCTCCCTTCTCCCATTCTCCCCCCTCCCACCAGAGAACGATCAGGCCTGCCTCCTCTCCCACCACCCACCAGATGACAATCTAGCCCCCCTCTGCCTTGCACCGCCTCCTCCACCAGAGAGCAATCTGTCCTCCCTCCCTCCATCCACCAAACAGTGATCTGTACTCCCTCCCCCATCCACCAGAAAAACATCTGACCCGCCTCCTCCACCTCCCCCTCACCAGAAAATGATGAGGTCTCCCTTCTCCCGCCTGCCTGCCCACCCTCCTCCCCTACCTCACCACAGAATAATCTGGCCTGCAATGCCACCCCGCTCCCCCTACCATCCCACACACACACACACACACACACACGCACGCGCACACACGCACACACACAAAACCACTCATCTGAGTGAGAGAGCCGCATTAGAACCTCTGAACTTACCTCTTCAGCAGCTGGAGCGCCCAAATCAGACCTTCTGCCCAGCATTTCTGTTTTGTACCAAATCTGGAGTGCAAACACGATAATAAAGGGGGAAATGCTAATAAAGTTGGGCAGGCAATTTATTAATTCAATTTAAGTGCATGAAAATGGTTTGCCACCAAGCACCTCAGTAGTCACCTTTTGGTTTGCTGTGGTGACCCAAATGTAGCTGGTATAGCAAAGTGCAACAATGTGGAGGGCATTATGATTTGCTGCAAGACTTCAAAAATTCATCAACATGATTTTATGTCTATGATCTCACACTATCTGATATTGAGGAATCGAAATCTATTTTGGTCTGAAAGGACATAATTGACATGCAGCAATATGCATGCAGTTTATGGCACCCTGCATCATGTGAATGCCTGCAAACCCAGTGAAGCCATATACATACTCCATTTTCTTCATTCTGTAAGAGGGAATGAAATATAGTTCTAGTTCCTTGACAAGACAGCCTCATTGCCCAGATTGTAAATGGCAAGATATTGCAAATAGCTCCAGTTTCAGCCTGGAAAGAGCTAGAATCATAAATGTTGAATGTTACGGTCACCTTCACAGCCACTGACAGCACGGTCTTTCTCCTGTTCTAAAGTTTCAGTTGTGGCTACAGCACATAGAAGATTTCAGTGATGACAACTGTAAAGATCTTCACTCATTGTTTCTTACTGACATTCAGATTGGAAAATTGCATGTCTGGATGTGTATGGTTACTGTATGTTCATGATATTTCTAATGTTTTCTCACTAGCAGCCTTGCAGTGGAACAAGGACACTTTAAGAGACTGATCATGAACCATTTGTGTGGGCAAACTTGCAATGCAATATTGCAGCCTGTAGTGTTAGCATCTTCTCAATAAAGCCCTTTGCTAGTTTGAACATCGAAGTCCACAGACTTAATTTTGAAGTGATCACAATGGCTTCCTGGTAAGAACTCTTCTTCCTGTTCCTCCTCCCTCTTCCAGCAGCTTGTTGCGCTCATTTTGGCATCTGCCCATTTTCCAAGCCATGCATTATTCCAAGGAAATGTCTAAGATTGCAGCCATATCTGGCTTATGCAAAATCATTGAAGTCAGCAAAAACTCTCTCAGTTTTTGGGAAACTGCCACATTGCAGATGCATCTTTGGACAACAATCAAAACACTAAAAACTTACAGAATCAAAACAACAGCCAGAAAAAAATCAATCAACTGACCTGTGATCATCTCATTAAATAATGTTAATTAATTTGGCAGGAGGGGTTGAGGAGTTACTGAATGCATATTCAGCTGTATGAGGTTCAGAGAAGGCATTAACTGTAGCATTGAGCTCCAACATGCTAATATTATATCAGTATTATATACTGATTGATGTCATGACTTGCCTGATCTGTATACTTGGGGTGGCGATTCACTGTGTGCACACTTACGCTGTCACCAATATGGCAGTGTCACAGGTTATACTGTTTGTAGCTTTGCAGACACTACTTAGAGCTTTGGAAACTGTCAGAGTGCCCAAACTCTGCTGCAAATGGCCCCCAATTTCTCACCCAATTTGTTTTATGATAACAATTGATCTCCTGGACTGGTTTCAAATACTGAGGAAGTCAAAGAAGAATTTGCCAGAATCTTTTTCCCTAATTGTCAGTGGGTTTTCTTCCTCACACCTCTCCCAGGAGATTACGTGATTGAGGTGGGAGGGAGGAAAGATGTGACTATTTATGTAGTGGTATATTTTTGAAGTACCAGTGGGTCTTTCTGTCCATCAATTTTATATCTTTGTATATTGAACTTATTACTCGGTTTCAGCAAAAAGCTGAGAATCATTTTTTTACTGCCTAATACGCAGTTTAAATACACTTGATAGCTCTGGTTTAAATTTTCCATTTGGAGTGAACGGTGACACTGTAAACCAATTCTTGACATTCAAACTTTTCAATATGAATTTGGTCCTTACCAGGGTGAATGTGTGGGTTAGGTTGACTGGCCACGCTAAATTGACCTTGGTGCCAGGAGCTAAATGTGTGGGATTACAGGAATAGGACCTGGGTGGGATTGTGGTCAGTACAGGCTTGATGGTCCGAATAGCCTCCTTCTATACTGTGGGGATTCTATGATAGTTTTATAGTGGTATATTAGATTAAACATAATTCTATGTTAGTTTTTCCAGAGAATGAAGACTCCTCTGCATTAAAAAGCAAGCATGAATGAGGCATCATTGTTTTAGAATACCGCTTATATCAATAACCACTTTGTAATTAAGGAGGCAAGTATGCACCTTTTTCATATTTTAATGTTTATTTATTAGCATCACAAGATGGTTTAATTAACACCACAATGAAGTTACTGTGAAAATCCCTAGTCGCCACACTCCGGCGCCTGTTGGGGTACTGATGGAGTGTAGCATGGTCAATGCACCTAACCACCTAATCAGGGCTGTGGGAGAAAACTAGAGCACCCCAAGGAAACCCACACAGACACAGGGAGAATGTGCAGACTCCATATAGATAGTAACCCAAGCCAGGAATCAAACCTAGGTCCCTGGCATTGTGAGGCAGCAGTGCTAACCACTGTGCCACCATGCCACCCATCGCTGTTACTGTCACTATAATTGATATCTTGGAGATACCAGATTTTCCCTCCAATTCACTCTCACATGAAATTCTGCATCTTGTGTTTGCCTCTTTCTTGCTTGAAGCAACTCAGTGTTGGCAGAGAGGGGAGTGGGAATTTGAATATGTGCATACCCACACTTGGAGGAACTAAGCATTAAAACACCAGCATTGATCATCACCACAAGCCCATCCCTGAGCTGTTTCTGTGAGGTGATTTGACGTCAGAAAAACCAAATGTCACTTATTCGCCCATCAATCCAAAACTTTGATACTTTGGTTGATCTTGCATTTCCAACTGGAAATTTTACTTTAAATAAGTGATAGCTAACCTTTGGAAGCTGCTTGGCAATGTCTCCACCGACGAACACTGCTTCCAGATAGATCCAAAGGTTTTGCACAGTCAGCCAGCTCTCGATGATATCAGTGGTGGAGGATAGCTTATGTACCCATTTTTGAATATGTGCTTTAAATGGCACATTGTACCTGAAAGAGTAAAATAGGCATGTCAAATAAGCTCATTTTGTACTTTTTTTTGCTGTTTTGGATATTGAGTTGAATTTACATTGGAATTATTATTGTAAATTCAATGTATTCTCGTATGAATGATGTTGTCAATAATCTTGACATTTACACTTCATTTCAGGTATTGATGTATCTATCTGTTTTTGAATAAATCTACTTTAGCAAATGTTGATAACACTCAGGAAAAACAATCTAGGTTTTCAAACTGCTGAATTCATTATTGTAGAAGAACTGATTTAGCATGCAGCTCTTAAAAATAATGAATTTCATGATAGATCAATCTTTATATTCATGTAATACCTTACGATGATGAAATCTCTCATTGCATTTCTGACAATGAGTAACTGTCTACTCCCCTTAATTCAATGTTGTTTTAATCAAAAAGCAAATCATTTAAAATTATAAGACATACAATGTAAATGTAGAAAAAAGGAACGGTATTATTTTGCAATGATTTTCTGAACAGAATACTGATGATACTTTTTAATCAGTAAATTGTCAAAATTCAGCTTACATTGATATGAGCTTCAGATTAGAGAATTTAAAACTCGGTCACAGCCTCAGAATAAAAGGTTGCCTATTTAGGACTGAGATGAGGAGAAATTTTCTCAGCTCGAAGAATTGTGGATCTTAGGAATTCTCAATTCAGAGGGCTATAGTGCTCAGTCATTGAATATATTCAAGACTGAGATTGATAGGCATTTGGATACTAAGGGAATTGAGGAATAAGGGGATAATTTGGGATGGAGGGATTGAGGTAGAACCATGAACCATGATCATGTTACATGGTGTGGCTGGCTCAAATGACCAAATGATCTATTCTAAATTGTATTGTTTGTTTTTTATGTTTTTAAAATTCATTTGTGGGATATGGGCGTCACTGGTTGGGCAGCATTTATTGCCCATCCTTAGTTACCCTTGGAGGCCAGTTGAGATTCAACCACATTGCTGTGGCTCTAGAGTTGCTTGTAGGCCAGACCAGGTAAGAATGGAAGATTTCCTTCCCTAAAGGACATTAGTGATCCAGATGAGTTTTTCTAATAATTGACAATGGTTTAATGGTCATCAGTAGATCCTTAATTACAGATATTTGTATTTGAATTCAAATTTCACCATTTACTGTGGCAGGATTCGAACCTGGGTACCCAGAACATTAGCTGAATTTCTGGATTAATAATCTAATGGTAATGCCACAAGGCCATTGCCTCCCCATTGAGTTATAGGGCAAACATTTCAGCCAGGATCTTCACACTTTTAAGATCTGGTGTAGTCTTTTCCAAAGTCTGTGTACAGACTAGCAGCTGTTGATCCATATTATTTCGTTCTACAATTAAACTCTCTCCAATCTCACGTTGAAATTGAGACCTATTGTGTCATCCTTCTATTCCAAATCAGCTTTCTCAGAACCGCGGAGCCATGCGGGTTCCTCAATCTTCCTTATTTTGGATAATCTATAGGTTTTTAAAATAGAAGTTTTGAATCATCTGAACACCAAATCTGGATATATCTCATTTTTCCTTATAGTCTTTTCAGCTTTGACAGTTACTTGCATCCTGAACCCTGACCCATCACCTATGCTCCTTCATTTGTTTTTAAATTATGATGGTGAAATTAAATAATAAAAACAGTTTTCAGATCAAACCATCCAACTAGTTTTTATGTCAACCTGTTACTTGATATGCCCAAATCCACGATCGTGCGTTATATTTAATAAGATTGTTCTTAAGTTGCAATTTGGATGAGTACATCTCTGAATAGATGCTCTAATTATGATAAATTTTGAAGGTAGCATTATAAAATTCTGAACTTTGATTGAAATCAAAATATAGATTCCCTGGAAGATTAAACAGTCATCTCACCAGCGAATAACATACCAAAAACGAATCCTCGCTTCTATCCATTTTCTTTGATGGGGATGCATTTCCTTTGACAACTGAATAATGACGCACACATTGAGATCTTACCTATTGTTCAGCAGAGAACCAAGAAGCATTAAGCTATCTTCAGCAAAAGTGATGATCTCAGAAGTGCTGTCACCACGGAGAAGGAGTTCACCGCGTGTTTTGAAATTAGAAAATGTGAAGTATCGATTATCCCACTCCACTAAAACCTGCTTCAGCTTCTGTTCAATATCTTTTTCCTTTACAGCACTGATGCAAATATCCTAAAGCCCAAACATAATAATCAGAATTCTGTTTTCAAATCTTTTTCACATGTCTCCAGATTAGTAATGAAACTGGTTGGTTATAGAACCGTAGAACCACAGAATCCCTACAATGCAGAAAGAAGCCATCGAATCTGCACAGCTCTTTGAAAGAGTATCTCACCCAGGACTCCTCTTATGCTCTAGGCTTGTAACTCCACACATTTATCATGGCTAATCTACCTAACCATGGCGAATCCATTTAACTTACGTATTTTTCAATACTAAGTGGCAATTTAACACGGTCAATCCACCGAAACTGCAAATTTTTGGATTGTGGAAGGAACCAGTGCATCTAAAGGAAACTCACACACAGTGCAAACTCCACATAGTCACCTAAGGGTCCCTGGCACTGTGAGGTGAGTGTAAGTGAGGGACTCAATATTTTGTTTCATGTAAAAAGATTGTTAGATCAAATAAAGTAAATAATTATAATAAATTATAAATAAATAAAAAAAAGGAATTATTTTTGATAAAGAATCAAAGTGGAAAAGGGAAAACTCAAATGTATAATGTACAGCTTATGACACTGTGGAGCTTGGTGTTAGTTTAAGAAAGTAAGTTTTAATTATGTTATTACTCTGTACTTTCATCAGTTTTCTGTAAAATGGGGGAACTCACATCTTATCTCATATAAAAAAAAGTCAGTCTGCCTACCAAAATGTGGGGGGAATTTGAGCAAGGGCACCTAGGGGTACAGTTTCTGCTCACAGTGAAGTTGGTTTTTGCAGTGTAAGCAGTGCAACGTACATTAAGCACAACCAAACTCAATGATCTTCTGTACCAGTTTGCAAAAGATTGTGCTGGAAGCCAGCCCCATTTACAAAACTGGTCACTTCGTAGGAATCATAGAATCCTACAGTGCAGAAGGAGGCCATTTGGTTCTCAGACAGGATCTATCTCTATAACCCCATGCTCCCTGATAGTAAGGGGCAATTTAACAAACCCAATCCACCTAATCTGCACATTTTTCAACTGTGGGAGGAAACCAGAGCATCCAGTGGAAACCCATGCAAACACAGGAAGAATGGACAAACTCCACGTTGACAGTGACCCAAGCTGGGAATCGAACCCTGGTACTGTGAGGCAGCAGTGCTAACCACTGTGGCTCCATGCCACCGCTAAATCAAATCTTCCCCAGGATAAAATCTTCTTTGGGGATTTCCATGAATTGCGCTCACTTGCAAGTCTTCAAGGATATTTTTAAATTTAGTTGGCTCTATTGGATACAAGGAAATTAATGTGGAGGTTTAAAAAACTTTTGAATGTATTGTTTAAATTGAGTAATAAACTGATCATTGTACAATAACGTTTGTTTTTTAAAAAATTGAAATCTTGTGGCATAGTTCTATTGGTTCAGATTTATTTTTAAATGTTGACATTACCTAACCAAATCATAACAATAGTTAATACCATAAATTCTTATACCTCTACAAATCAAGACTCACCTCAATCTCCTCTTTGTACTTTAACAGTGGGGCTTCCATAATATTGGACAATTTAAATGTTTCACTGTCAACATCAAAGTCATGATCTGTGACTTGGGCAATACGCTGCCAATGACGAGGCATCATGGCCTTGTTCGACATCATCTCTAACAGGGGGCAGCTTTCACTGAAGTCATCAATAGTCTGCTTTAAATCAAGGTAGGCCGGCCAGTCCTTTAAACCTCGAGGCAATTTACGACACCTGAAATGCAGTTACTCCAGTACTGATTATGCTGTAATCCATTCTTAACACAAACTACATTCCTGACAGAGCATATCTAGGAACTAGACTTTCAAATTTATTCATTAGTAAGTTGTTGAGATGAAACAAAAACAATGGATTATTTTTCAGTTGTTACTTTTCTGAAAATCAATTAACAATGTATTTTAAATTTCAGCTGACATTTTTGAAGTAGCGATCAGCTGGTTGTTACATACCCAGTCCAATTTTCCCCTGAAAGTCTATCAAAAGAGAAAGCAGAAAGGCTATACACCAGTGGCCAAACTCCTACTGCCTCCTTTCCATCCCAATCAAATTGAAAGTTCAACTAAATGACTGGCAAATTGAACTTTACAAACATAAAATGGGCTCCTAAGGGCCCAACTGATAGGTGCTGTGTGGTCCATCAATACAATTAGGATTCTTCCATCAACATCCAGAGCAGATATCTAAAACTAGCATGAAATCTTTTTCACCTGTAAATCTATCAACAATCTCCAAACCCATTTCACACAATTTGATTGCAAATGACCTCAAAAGATAAGGAATTTTAGACAACACCTCTCAAATCCACAAAGTCTACCATCAAGAAGGACGAAGACTGTAGACACAATGGGAACACCACCACCTCCAGTCAGTTATCATACTACTCATTGATATATTATTGCTCTGTTAGCATCCCTGGATCACAATCCTGGAATTCATTCCCCAACAGTACTGTGGGTGTACCTATACCAAATGGATTACAGTGATTTGAGAAAGAAACTCACCTCCACTTTGTCAAGGATCCTTTTTTAAAATTTACAGGATGTGGGCATTGCTGGCTAGGCTAGCATTTATTAGGGATGGGCAATAAATGCCAACCTTGCCAGTGATGTTCACATCTCATACATGAAAAAAAATTAAAAGTTTATTTGGATCCTCAGCAGCCAAGCCAAAGGTATCTTAAATGGACTGCTGGAGACTGTCATCCAAAGATAGGTTTTAACTATTTTTTATTTGCTTCAGTAGGAAACCAGGAAGAGCATTTCTACCCATTTAGACTCTACCTTAGGCCTACTAAGTGGTGCTTGCTACCTCTCAATTCTTTCATTAAAACCACACAATCCCTGAGTTACTGTCAATTTACCTGTGATGCCACAGCTCACTGACATTAAACGGTTGAAGCTAGTTGACCAATTTGCATAATATTGCTGCTGATCACATTGAATGTGTGCTGCACCACGGTTATGACACACTTTCTAGGTCAACATCTTTATTAAATGCTCTATCTGGCAATGAAGAAAGGATTTCTGCCCTTCAAGGAAGGGAACTAGCCACCCTAGTTCAGTCAGAATCTCTTCTCAAGAAGAGACTGGGGAAGATCCAAATCCCCATGAGAATTAATCCTATTATTGCCTTCAGAATAACCAAGATTAACATCAAGTTCTGCCTTAATGATATCCACATCTCAAGAGCAAATAACTAAAAAGAACAAGTTTATTATAAAATGCTATTGGACAAAATATGAAACACACTTGTCTGAAAAACACAATTATTATAAACTTCATCAGCAGAATTAGTCAATGGCTGGGATTTTCTGCCTCCAGTTCCAGCCCTGCTTCTGTCAATGGGGTAGCCCTTTGTTCATGCCTCCACTGTCGGGAACCTGCAGAAACTCACCATTGGCAGAGCAAGACGATCCCACCGGGGGAATGACCAGTAAATCCCATGCAGTATCAGCAGACAATAAACTTCAGTGTAGGACCCCAGCAAGAAAAAGATAACTGCCTTTGATATTACAATATAGCCTGCTCAAAAAAAATACTTCTAAGTATTGTAAAAAGGTACATGCTGTTGAAGCTTTTCATCTTGCACTCATTTGAACAATTTGCAAGAATACCAAATGTAAAGAGAAAACAATTCACATTGCATGAGAAGACAGTGCTGATTGATTGATGTTTGGTAGAGACATTGCCATGGAGAATGCACCAGTTAACTGATGATGGACAGTTAACTGTTTTGTTTGAATTCAACCCAAGCAAGTTGACGCTGATTAGTAAGGCATTGCTCAAGGAAATGAACCAAAGAATAGTTATCACCCATCTTGTTTTGATTGAAAATGGTGCAATATGTGTACATGTTCTTTCCATCTGCAAAGGACAGGACCCCTGCGTATTAATATATGCACTGACATCTTAAATTTGTTATCAGTTTAATTCTTAGCACACTCAGATTGTTTGGCAAATGTTGGTCTGTTGAGGGTAGATAATGTTAAAACTTGTCAAATCAAAACATACTGACTTCCATTCTAACCTATTCCTAATAAATTCTATCCTACAGTTCAAATCAACTCAACCCTCAAGTTTAGCAACAATGTCAATTAATCAGCCTGGCCTATGAAAGTGAATCGGAATCAAAAAAAATTATCAGCAATCCCACCCTTCTTTCCATCCACTCCCTCTCTGACTGATCTTATCACATTCAGTGTTTTCTTAACTTTGCCAATCAAACACCTTGTGCCATTGATGAATTTGTGATGTAGATTGCCAAAATGATCAAATGGTAGGATGTGTGTTCTTGCAATACAAATAGTACTCATGTAGAACATTTCCCAGGCTGCTTCTTTGACTCTTTTGTTCAGTTTTTCCCAACCCCTAATGTATTCATATACAAGCTTCAATCCCAGCAGATAACCTGAAAAAAGGATAACAAAATTGATACAAAGCTTTCTGAAGTAATTGGGATAATTGAAAATAATTGCCCAAATCGTTCTGCATGTGCGTAATCATTAAAAATGAAATCACAGAGATGCGTAATGTCAGTTAAAAGCTCAGTAGAATACATATATCTAACCAACCTGTTTTGAAAATCCAGAAGTTCATCGTTTATCTTCTCTATGTTCACTTCTGACCAGAGAATGTCGAAATAGCCATTCACTGTGTTGATAACATTATTATAGAGGCTATAAAGTTTTTGCAACAGGTTCAGCTCCTTCTTTATCTCCAACAACTGAGGACATTGTGTAACTGACAGTCCAAAGAGTTCCTCGCCACCAGTGTAGGTGATGAATTTACGATAGAGGTTGTCAAAACGATTCTGCAATGATTTGACAGGACATCTTCTAATTAAACTTGCAATTTGTATAGCTTAGATTGACATAACAAACCCCCCACAATTAAATTGTGTTCAGAAATCTATGCTTGCCAACCATTTCTATTATCCTCAGAACAGAAATTTGCGATATTTTACCAAAAATAACTGAAGACACATGCCAATATTTCACAGTCCTTAAAATATAAAATTGTTAAAGTTGGAAATGTGATCAATCTTATCTAGAGAAAGTAGGTAACTGTTGAGATGAAAAATTATTTAATATTTTCAGTTTATATTTCATTTCACTTCGGCTGATTTCATTTTTTAAAAATATATCTCTTGCTTCTTTTATTGATATTAAAGGGTTAATCAGAATGATCATCAATAGGATGGGTTCTGTGCAATATTACTTTATTTGCGAAGGTAATACTAGCACTCCGTACCTCTTCATATACACCAAAGTCATAGAATCATCAAATCACTACATGCAGGAGGTCATTTTGCCCATTGAGCTTGCACCAACCACAGTCCCATCCAGGCCTGATCCCTGTAATCCCATGCATTTATCCTGCTTATCTACCTGACACTAAGGGGCAATTCAACATAGCCAATCAACCTAACCCCACAGTGGGAGGAAACGGCAGCACCCAGAGAAAACCCACACGGACACAGAGAGAACATGCAAACTCTGCACAGTTATCCAAGGCTGGAATTGAACACAGGTTCCTGATGCTGTGAAGCAGCAATGCTAACCACTGCGCCATCCTATGTACTCTACATTAAAAGCACCTTTTAATCACCAGCATCTCATTTCAATTCAGATTCATTTAAGCCCTTTAGAACATAGAACATTACAGTGCAGAACAGGCCCTTCGGCCTTCGATGTTGCGCCGACCAATTAGGAAAAAGCAATGACCCTCTAACCTAAACCATTCCCTTTTCGTCCATAAACTTATCTACTAACCTCTTAAACGCCACCAAACTTGGCGCATCTACAACTGCAGCAGGCAGGGCATTCCATACCCTTACCACCCTCTGGGTAAAGAACCTACCTCTGACATCCGTCCTATAACTACCACCCCTTAATTTAAAGCTATGTCCCCTCGTGCTAGCTTTCTCCATCCTAGGAAAAAGGCTATCACTGTCCACCCTATCTAAACCTCTAATCATCTTATATGTTTCAATAAGGTCTCCTCTTAGCCGCCTTCTTTCTAACAAAAACAACCTCAAATCCCTCAGCCTCTCTTCATAAGACCTGCCTTTCATACCAGGCAACATTTTGGTAAACCTCCTCTGTACCCTCTCCAATGCTTTGGTAAACATCCAATTACCTGAATGAACTGACATAACATCCAATTATTTGGGTGAACTGACATAGCTTGAATCCACTTAGTTTACTTAATTACTCTGCTTCTCAGTCATGGGAGCAATGACCAAAGTAGATACACAGACGTGAACCCTCATGGGTTTTTTCAAATTGCTAGTACATAACCTTAAACGAATACTGGGCAAACAAACATATATAAGCAAACATTTCAACATTATATCAATTAAGTGACTCATTGAGAAGTGTGACAGGATTCATTATTAGAGTGGGCATACGCTTTTTTGTAAACTCCATGAATAAAATTATTGCTTTCGAAATTACACCTTCCTGAAATTCTATTTATGTTATAAATAATAAGCATATTTAGATAATTTGTCAACAAAGAATAAAAAACATGACTTGCAAACAGTTAGTTAAGCATGAACAAGTTCTGTGGTCACTGCACCTGATAAATAACCAATTGATCATTTGCTTCTTGTGGAGACAGTCCCGGCTGCATGGGGCCTCCCTATTGAAAAGAATGGAAGAAAGCATTTGGTTTTGCATTTGCAAAAAAAAAAGTGAAGAAAATAGGAAATAATCTGGCAGACATGACAAAAACAAACTCCTGCAGAAAAAAATAGTCCTAAATTTCATCAGGAATTCCAAAGAATTCCCATTTTTACTGCAAAGGGAAATTAGTAAACCCAACACAGAATGCCAGGGATCTGAATGTACCATGACACAACTTTTTCTGGGATTTTCTCCTCTATTGAATTTGCAAGTTGCATGAGATTTGGACACAATGGGCAGAATCTTCTGTTAGCAATGTGGTTATCATATTTAGGTAATTTATCAACAAAGAATAGAAAACACGACTTGCAAGCAGTAGTTAAGCATGAACAAGTTCTGTGGTCAGAACTGATAAATAACTAATTGATCATCTGCTTCTTGTGGAGACAGTCCAGGCTGCATGGGGCCTCCCTATTGAAAAGAATAGAAGGACCACTGCAAGACCAGAAATATGTGACACTTCTGCTCATAGGCAGGACAGCTGGCCAGAGGCAATCATGCGGTAGCCAGTTAGCTATTCAGGGTTGAGAAGGACAAATGTTCAAGTCTCTTATTTAAAAAGGCACCTGGAGAGGCATTCATTCCCTACAAATGCAATTCAGTGTGGCTGTCCTTCTGGAGTCGTTAACAGTTTTTCAGCCTCTGGAAAACTATTGCTGCTACCATCAACAATCAGGTCTCAATGCAGAAATAAATGGTCCCTTGGTTTAGCACTGTTTTCCTGCATGTTCTCCGCCTTATTATCCAGGAACAGCTAGAAGTCCTGCTTTCCAGAACTGGTTACAGGAAACATTCCCACTTGATCAAAGCAGCCTAGACAGAGATTGCAGTGAAGGTTAGTAGCTTTTTGTGTCCATAAACAAAACTGTGTCTTTTACTGGAAAAGGATGAAAGATCTCCAGTGATCTGCAAGTGTAAATGGCACTACATTCTTTTTTTAATTCAGTTATGGGATGTGGGCATTGCTGGCTAGGCCAGAGTTTATAGCCCATTTCTAGTTGCCCTTGAAAAGATGGTGTCCCTTCTTGAACCTTTGATGTCCCTATCGTGTAGGTACATTTATAGTGCTGTTAGGGAGGGAATTGCAGGATTTTGACCCAGCAACAGTGAAGGAAGATGATATATATCCAAGTCAGGATAGTAAGTGACTTGGAGGAGAACCTCCAGGTGTTGGTGCTCCCAGGTATCTGCTGCTCTTGTCCTTCTGGGGGGTAGTGCTTGTGGGTTTTGGAAGTACTGGTGAAGGAACCTTAACAAGTTCCTATTATGTACTTGATTTTCATTGGAGCTTTAAGCAAAATGAATATGCAATTAGAGAAGGTGCCAGACAGGAGTTTGGGTTGCAAGCTTCAGAATCAGGCAGAACATGTGGACTGTATTTGTGGAAGCTACTTCATGTGTGAAAGTTGTACCATTTGCAAGACAGTTCATTTGTGAAACACTTAGGGCATAGGAGCTGTCAGATAAGCAAATCTATCAAATCTATTAAAAAGGAAATCTTAACACTTGCAAATGAGAATCTTGATCTGCTGCTGTCAATCCATTGACAGTTTAATACCTTAGTTTCATCCCATCATCGGGAAACTGACTTTTGACCTTCTGCACAATTAATTGCCCATGCCCACTTCACTTCCAGATCCAAGAGCTTCACAAGTTTGTAACTGCTGTCATAAACATCTGCTAATTCTATGTAAATAAAATGCCCCCAATTACCAAGAAAATTCAGATCGGGTCAGTGCTGGATAGCACCAAGTGATTTTTGAAGATTTTATTTTCATTAAATGGAAAAGAAGAACTAGTCTATTACACTCTAATAATACTACTTAACATGTTCATATCACAGAATTGTTACAGTACAGAAGGCAGCCATTTGGCCCATTGTGTCAGCACTGACTTTCTAAAGTAGCAACCACTCCCCGCCTTCTCTCTATAACCCTGCACATCTTTCATTTTTAGTTAACTTAATTCTCTTTCGAATGCTTTAGTTGGAAATTAGACTGTTATGTGAAAAGGATAAATATGCAGGATTATGAGGAGAAGGTGGGGGTATGGCAGTAGGTGACTGTACAAAATACAACATCTGCTCTTTCAATAGAATCAATAAGTGCGAGAATATCTTCTTTAAGATTCTGGGTTATTGTTCTCAAAAAGTGGTTACATTACTTTAATAAATGAAATCATTAAATAATATTAGATGCAGACGAATAAAATTTTCAATATTGAATAGCAAGACTATTTAACTATGCAGTCACACCATACTCAAGTCACATCCTGTTGTTACCCACATCCATACAATTGTAATTTTCAATAGGAACTTTCACAGAGCACTTGCACATCAGAATTAGAGAGCCAACTGTGAAATGCCTACTACAAGCTCATCAAAGGTCAGCTAACACAGCACAAAGCAAAACTGAGACCCGCGATCTTCCTGGCTCGTACCACAACATGTATATATTCACTGAGCTACATGGGTTGATGGGAATGGGGGATGTACGTATTCTATTCATTGTAGGTTTTTTTCTCGACTTCCATTTTCATAATCCAATAGCAATTGTGTGTATTGGAAAAGCAACAAACTTTTCACGTTTTTTATACTGATTTTAACACTTAATGACATTTAATGATGTGTTGGCTCCACTGCTATTTCTCAATTCCAATTACATTCTGCAAATATACTGTCCTCCCTGTGGGCAATGTTTGAAAATTGTTTGTGAAATCTTACATCCATTTTCTTCCATAATAAGAACAGCTACTTCAGTGAGCCTTCCCTGGAGTGTTCTTTTAATTGATTCAATTCAAGTCGACATCAGCATGTTATCAAATACATACTGAACTCACATTGCATGACTGCAACGAATGGGACCACAGGGAATGGCAGACACTGCACGAGCAAAATCCACATCCAAGCAAATCTTTAATATAATAAAGACTGACTTAATTTTCTATCTACACTTTACTGCAATGAAACTGGAGACAAGCATAGTCATAAAATCATTTCCAGTTATTTTGCTTTTTAAACTATGAGTTTTGTGCAAATACTTAACCTCTTATTCTAAAATAAATTGACATTTTAATTAGTTCATTTTTACTTATGCATGAGCCAAGAAAGTTCAATTAGTCATTTAGTGAGTAATCATTTCACTTAGAAGATTTATAAGCCAGAATAGGTCAAGCATTTATCAGAAACATAACCTGTGTTTAACGTAGCATTAATATTACCTTCTCATAGTCACGACAAAATATATTCGACTCTTCTATGAATGTTTTAACACCAATGATTAGTTCAGTACGGAATGAAGGTTGCAAAGAAATGAGATGATTCTGTACTTCTGTTGCACGTAAAAGGAGCTTTTTCCATGTGTAACGTAATGTATCCACTCCGTCGGAGTCTTCTTTCACTACTTGGATTTCATATTTATTTAACATGGCAAAAAATTCCTGCATTGTTTTAAAGAAGAAGTCAATAAAGAAAAAAACCTGCTTTCAATATATGCATCTTTGTTTCTTGCTGTTAACTTTTTCTTTATTTTCTACCGGCATGATCTGACAAGTGTTCTCACTGACATATCATGCTCTTTCTATGCTGTCCCTACAGTTAACTGCTGAATGCCAAGAATAAACTTGCGAAACCAAATACAATTTAATCAAATTCATTTCAAAACGAAAAATGATTTTCCAACCATTTAAATTAAGCAACTTCAAGGGATTGTAAGCACTATTTTGAAGATTTTGGGGTCTTTGAACAATATTGCTAATCCATCAGCATTTTGAGGTTTCAATATACATGTTACATGTAATTTTACAGCACAGAAAGAGGCCATTTAGCCCAACAGCTCCATGCGAGCCTTTACGTCCCACTTAAGCCACCATCCATCTTACTTAATTGCTCCTTGTCAACACATCCTTCTATTCTTTTCTCCTTCACGTATTATTTAGCTTCCCATATTTAAGGTATAGGGAGTGATTCTCCCATCCCACTGAACTGCATTTCTGAAGATCGGGTCTGCAGGGGGCTGGTTGGGTGGTGTGGGGGGAATGGGTGGGTTGATTTCAAAGCTGGCCCGGACATGTTCATGGAGCCAGCAATCAGGCCATGGGGATGGGAAGGCCGGTGACGTGGGGTTGTGGGACTGGCCAATGATTGAGTTGGCCAGCAATTGGGAGGCTGGCAGAGTGGGTCCACTGCGCACACATCAATCTCTGCTCTTTCAGAGCAGTGTATGCACAGTGGCCTGCTCAGCACCATGCTGCCAGCCTCTTCAATGGGAATAGATCCCACCCACTGATCTTTCACATGATTTACACTAGTGTACTATGCAGTGGACAGAGTGCGGGAGATTCATTTTAAAACTCCCGCTGAAAACAAATATGATTTACTCCAGTTTTTACACGAATTTGACACTTAGCAATTTTTTAGGAGAATATTCCCCCTAATATTCAGTTGAAGGAGATTTAGTATAAACCATGGTAGTGTTTTTAAACAACATCATATCAGAGTAAGAAAAGATTGGTTAATTTTGCTCTCATTAAAGCAGTTAGGTTAACGTCTGGGGAGCAGAACACTGCCCTAAAATTTTGTCACCAATATTAGCATAAAGCAGTCTAGGGTCAATTATAGTGCATGGTGGCACAGTGGATAGCACTGCTGTCTCACAATGCCAGGATTTGATTTCAGGTGACTATGCATGGAGTTTGCACATTCTCTCCATGTCTGCATAGGTTTCCTTAAGGTGCTCCAGTTTCCTCCCATTGTCCAAAGATGTGCAAGTTAGGAGGTTTGGCCCCTTTGCGCCCAAAAGTGTGTTGGTTAGCTGGATTAGCCATGATAAATGCACAGGATTATAGGCATAGGATAGAGGGGAAGGCCTGGATGGGATGCTCTTTCAGAGAGGTGGAGTAGATTTGATGGGCCAAATGGCCTGTTTCTGCAGTGGATGGATTCTATAGTTCTATAAATATAGATGAATTGCAATCTAAAATGTCTGCATTATGTTCAGCCTCAGAGCATCCTCTGCTGTGAGAATTATGGATAAATTAATGGTATAGACACAGAACTCTCCAGGAACTGCTTCAAATTTTGCAAATTCGTTCACGTAACACTCTCTCAGAATAATTCATTTTCGTGCATTGGACAGGGATTTTCATCCTGCCAAGTTAGGTTAATTCTTTTAAGGTAGAGTGAAAAGATCAAATAGCATTTAGAAGTTTACTATTTTATGTGTATTATTACCTAAAACTATTGCAAACAAATAACCATTGTGATAAGAGAATTGAATAAAAGTGGAAAAAAATGTTACCTCAATAGGCTCAATCTGTAAATCAATGTCAATCTGTTTCTCCCGGATCTCTTTCAAAGAACACATGATTATTCTTATATCATCCATGTCACTGACTGGGCGATTTAGTTTCTTAGAAGTTTCTTCTACAAAAGTTAAGATATTATCCAGATTTGTCCTGTAAATTTCATTGCAGTGGTGGGAATATGCAAACATCCAAGCTCTGCTTTCTTCAATCAAGGCTACCTTCAACTCATCTGTTTTTAAAAGACATACAAAACCATTAAAATAATCAAATTAGATTATCACTAAATCTCTGATTTCTCAGGGCAGAAAGTCTACTCCTGATATGTCCATGACCACAGCAAAGAATATTTTTGATATTTACAGACATAAAGAGGATTTGAACAGTATTGAAAAAATGAGATCAAGTCACTTGTAGTCATACTTTTAGTCTACTTTCCATGGTGTTGAACATGGAGAGTCAGACTTTAGTCTGACCTAGTTTCAGTGTGAGGTGAAAAAGGAATAATTGGACTTAGTCACACACACGTAATTCAATCTTTAAAGTCATCCATTCTAACTTTATTTTTACTTTGCTATTATATGCTCCTGGGAGCAAAGTTGGATCGTCTCCAAAAACAAGTGCCAAATACATTGCGTCATTGACTGCGTCAGTGCCAGCAATATAACCCCAGGACCTGGATGCAGTGCCAAAGGAAGTTTATTGGCCTTACAAGTGCTCAATATGAGTAAATGTATCTTCAAAAATCCCCCAGCCTGTACACAGCTGGGGTGCAGATCACACTGTTCAATTCACCAATCAATAATCTTTATCAAACATGAATCAGAATCATACTTCTTTCCCTCACACATTTAGCACTGCTGCAAGCCTCACACACAGATCTCAAAGCTTGCACATGTTTCCAGTAATTCAATTATGACAGCCACATAATACAAACAGATTGCATCACGTTCACTGACACTCCCCTTTCTTTTGCTGGACAAGGGACAAACAACTGCAGCAGCATCCCATTGAATAGGGACAGGCATGGTTGCAGTTCCTTATCCCCACGGTGGTGGTTATTATCATTGGTATGGCTGGAATGAGATCCAGCAGCATGGCTGAAACCATCATAATATGCTCCTACCAAATCTTCCTTGTCACATCCTACTCTTTCCACATTACACAACATATTCTAATTTACAAGCTGCAGAGAATCAAAGCAGATGGTCTTGTAGTGCAGTGGATAGTGTCCCTGTTTCTGAGTCAGAAGCTCTTCGGGCAAGTCCCATTCAAGGAATTGATGTCCACGAAAGCTGCATTGTGGCATGGCCAAGATAGGTGATTACCAAATTGTAAATCTTTCCAACACACACCCAACACTAAGCATTAAGAGTAGAAGAGATTCTTCGTCAGCCAAGTAATGAAAAGAATTGGAACCTCCAGCATCACTATCCATAGCTCCAGACTATGAAATGCATGTAAAAGCTACATGTTACCACAGCAACTCAGAATACCTGACTGAACTACAACAAACTCTGATAGTCTAAATATGCGCAACTTACTTCCCTCCTATCCCTTCCGCACAACCCCCCTTTGTGCCTTTTTGTTTTCAGATGTAAAGACTTTATATCTGTTTCTACCAGATCTCTTTCAAAGAACACATGATTATCCTTATATCATCCATGTCACTGACTAGGCGATTTAGTTTCTTAGAAGTTTCTTCTACAAAAGTTAAGATATTATCCAAATTTGTCCCGTAAATTTCATTGCAGTGGTGGGAATATTTGGTGAATCACTGGGTACAAATGACCTGTTACCAGTCCAGGGGGCAAGGGTAGTGCAGGTGTTAGCTGGTCTGAGGCTCCACTGCACAGGATTTAGGAGAGGACTTTGCTAGGGCAGTCTGTGGACAGAGGCTGATGGATATGTCCACAGAAATGACTGGTGCACTAACAGGTCTATCAAAAAGTCTGCAGTTGCTACTAGGGAGCATGGAGGAGACTGGCATCAACTTATCACAGGTTGTTTGGAACCAATCCTGTCCAACATTGAAAGGTGGTCAGCTCCATTAGTATAGTGGTAGATCTTACCACAATGTAATCCCAGACTGGCAATGTCTCAGCATCCATTATAGTACAGGCATTGTGAGTGGTGCTGTGAAAACTCAGGCCAATATCATGCAAGCTCAGCTTGTTGGCATACAAACTCAGACTACCCCATTATGACTGTGGATATCAATGTTGGTCCAGAATATCTGTCGTCCTTCAAATTACAAAGATTGCTGAGGTAATGTCCTAGGTATGAATTATGGTGAATCCATTGAGAGTGAACATTCATCCTTCCACCATTGCCAATGACAGTGCTATTGCATAACAGCCAGTACTGGTTGTGCCTCCCATGTCAAGGTACAGTATAGTTTGAAGCTAGACCTTCTAGAACAGAACTGCTCAAGGCCTTCCTACAAGGCCATCTTCCATCTCAAATACTGAAAGTCAGCATTCTTCCACCAGCCATGCTGCACCCACTTGAATAGTTACTGCATAAGAGTGCTATGAAAGGCAAAGGTACACAGAAGTATAGTACTAGGGGTTGTACAAGAGTGATTAGTTGACTTGGTATGGAACACTGGATGATTTGATTTATAAGGTTGGTTTGAAATCTTTGTTCTGTAGTTGTTTTTATTACATTATTGTGACCAGGAACACACTATGATAGTCTGTGGCACAGGAAATGCAAGGGGTGGGACAGTTGACCAATACTATAGCAGTCAGATGAATCAATCACTCAGAATCTGGTCAAAAAGAGGTTAAGTTGGTTGCCTCCTCCCTTCCTCCTCCTCAGGTTGTTGTATCACCTCACAATGGGAGGGTGTGCAGTGTACACCTGAATTTTGCAGCCCTCCTATCCACAATTTTACTGGAAACTCTGATGCAGCATTTCCACTGATGGAAGAATATAATTGCAATACAATCGGGATTTTACGGCCTTGCTCAGCGAGATCATAAAATCTCACCCAAGACCAATAGAAACTTCTGTTCTAAAACCTTGCCTGTCCCAATTCCAGGGCTAGCAAGGTGGTAGTTTGGTCAACATGTTTGCAGAGGCAGTTCCATTATAAATATAGACATCAGATTTGATAATAGAAAAAACTGATAAGAACTTTAGCAAACATATATTTTTTAAATTGTATACAGGAGCTTTTTAGTTCAACATAAACAATCAGGTACTTGTCATTGCAGCACTCTTTTCTCAAGTTGGAAAGAGAGCTGATGGGCAAAATGTAGCGTAGGGCATGTTCAGCTCATTCAACAGGCAGCATTGAACTATAACTGGTTAGAAATCCCAAACCCATTACCTAAGCAGATTGGAAAACTAATACTGAGTTCAGGGACTTTGCCAAAACTGAGCAGTTAAACCAGAGCTTTGAAGAGGTCACTTGAGTCTGTTATAAAAAAGATAAGTAAAAATTTATTTAGTTACTTGTGTGTGCAAGAGTTTTGACTCCATGGTGCCATTTTGTTTTGCTGAAGGTAAAGGGGCGCGCAATAGAAATGTTGCCTTTGACCAGAAACTTGTTCTCTCTGTTCGGTCAGAGCATTTGCTAAATTGCAACAATGTGAGCTCATCATAAAGCTGGTCCTGACTTCCACGACAAGTATGGAAGTGTGGTGCTTGTGAAAGGATTAGCATTCGCTGTTTCAGTGTGGGGGTATGTTGCAACACAGGCTAGGCTTACATGGAACATATCTCCTATTAGCAAAATCACCCTTCAAAACTGGAGGGAAGGCTAGATGAACTGACCATGTATTTGCAAGCAATTGCGTACAGATGGGTAAATTTGCTTGTACCCTCATGGCTTCTGCTGTACTGATTACCTCTTTACTGGGTTTCATAAATCAATAAACTATATAAACAATTTAAAAAACTGCCATTCACATCCTGTCCTGTTTTCCTGGTTCCTTCCCTCCCCACCTGGGCTCACATGCTCTCTGCTGTTGGCCTCTCCACCAGTCAACCTTCATTATTTTTTGTAGCCAGAACAATGATGTCTCTTGGAAACATCAATTGTGTCTTAATGACACAGGATGACCATTTTCATTGACCCTCTTCGTTAGTCTCAGTATGGTCAACTTCAAATTGAAGTTGAGTGTAAACCAATTTCCAAATGATGTGTTGTAATGCTATTTCTGAAATCTAGAATATTGCTAAACTTTTTGTCTCAATTGGATCTGAATCCTTCATAACAACATGCAATTCTTTCAAATGTATCATTTTGAAAAACCTTTAGATATATTTCCTCCCTTAAATATAAGGTTACCTTATATATTATCAGAATAGCCTCAGTTTGGTTCTTCACTTAAAGGTGACATAGCAGAATTAGGTAAGCAATCAAAATATTGTTTTCTTTACAGCATCAAAACCATATTATTGCTGTCTATACTTTGCTAAGAAGTGTAAAACATTCAATGTTAAATATTGAAAGAAGCACTCACTATTATTTGCTTGGCATCAAATTAATGCCAAGCCAAACTGAATTTAATACTTACATTTCCAGAGGCTTTATAAATGTAAATGAAAATTGTACTTTAAACAAAATGTTGGATTATTAAACAAATGCTTAGAATAATAAAAACATTGTCCAACTGTTTTTTTTTCTCCTTTAATTGATTTTTATCTTTGCAAAAATTATAGCACTGAATTTCATAAATTAAGCTTTGGAGAAAATACCTGAACACAGTGCAAGAGCACCCAAATATATGATGCAAGGTTCAGCTTGAATTTGGATTTGCAGGTTGTGATAAAATGTGATTTGGAATTCAAAGGCAGACAGTGAAGAGTAATCGTCAATAAACTTTGCAAGAGTTTTTTCATGATCTTGTCTCCAGATATGCTTGTACTTGCTGAATTTTTCTAGAATTTCTTGTAGTCCCTAGGACAAATCAAAAACTTGAGAATTTTAACAGCATTGAAACGTTAAGAAAAGTATTATCATATCTTGGGCTTGATTGAAACAAGATCCAAGCTGACAGGATGGGGCATTACATCCTCTCCCGGGCTTGATCTGAGCATCATCTTAGTCAAAAAGTCGAAATGGCTTTGACCTACTTGGCTAACGATTACAGTAGATGCCATTTCCCTGGCTCTGCACGCAACCTTGGAACACCTAGATAAAAAGGACACTTAAATGCATATGAAATATAGGGCTAATGGAAGGACCCTTAATAGTGTTGTCGAGCAGAGGGATCTTGGGGTACAAGTACATAGCTCTTTGAAAGTTGGCACCCAGGTTGATAAAGTTGTTAAAAAGGCGTACGGTGTGTTAGCTTTTATTGGTAGAGGGATTGAATTTAGGAGCCATGAGGTTATGTTACAACTGTACAAAACTCTGGTGCGGCCGCACTTGGAGTATTGCATACAGTTCTGGTCGCCGCATTATAAGAAAGACGTGGAAGCATTGGAAAGGGTGCAGAGAAGGATTACCAGGATGTTGCCTGGTATGGTGGGAAGGCCTTATGAGGAAAGGCTGAGGGACCTGAGGTTATTTTCATTAGAGAGAAGAAGGTTACGCGGTGACCTAATTGAGGCGTATAAGATGATCAAGGGATTGGATAGGGTGGATAGTGAGAGCCTTTTTCCTCGGATGGTGATGACCAACACGAGGGGACATAACTTTAAATTAAGAGGTGGTAGTTATAGGACGGATGTCAGAGGCAGGTTCTTCACACAGAGGGTGGTGAGGGCGTGGAATGCCCTGCCTGCAGCAGTTGTGGACTCGCCTACTTTGGGGGCATTCAAATGGTCGGTGGATAGGCATATGGATGATATTGGAATAGTTTAGGTTAGAGGGTCCACTGGCTGGCGCAACATCGAGGGCCGAAGGGCCTGTACTGCGCTGTAATGTTCTATGTTCTAAATGAAACTCCTATTTAGTGACTACAGCTCAGCCTTCAACACTATTATTCCCAAAAAACTTATCTTCAAACTCTGTGGGTGGGCCTCGGCACCTCCCTCTGCAACTGGATCCTGAACTTCCTAACTCAGACAACAATCACAAAGGATAGGCAACAACACCACCTCCACGATCATCTTTAACATCGGTGCCCATAAGGCTATGTTCTCAGCCCCTTACTATACTCCTTATACACCTATGACTGTGTGGCCAAATTCCCCTCCAGTTCAATTTTCAAGTTTGCTGACAACACCACTGTAGTGGGTCGGATCTCAAACAATGATGAATCAGTGTACAGGAATGAGAAAGAGTCTAGTGAACTGGTGCGGCAACAATAATCTCTCCCCAAATGTCAACAAAACGAAGGAGATTGTCATCGACATCAGGAAGTGTAAAGAAGAACATGCCTCTGTCTAGAAAAATGGGGATCTTCAAGTTTTTAGGTGTCCAAACCACTAACAACCTATTCTGGTCCCCCCCATGCTGATACTATAGTTAAGAAGGCCTACCAACACTTCTACGTTCTCAGAAGACTAAGGAAATTTGGCATGTCAGCTATGATTCTCATCAACTTTTATAGATGCACCATTGAAAGCATTCTTTCTGGTTATATCACAGGTTAGTATGGCTCCTGCTCTGCCCAAGTTATTGAGTTAGAGAAAGCTGCTGAGGAGTCAGGAATATTCTTCCAGGGAAGTGTTAAATGTTTTGACAACCTTACATGTCAATATTAGATGTCGTATTGTAAATGAAATATGTTTTTATTGCAGTGATTAATCATAGAGTTCTATCCTGGAAAGGTAAGTTGACCATTATGTTGATCAGCATGGTATAAGAGTTGAGAGTACTATGAATAATTTTTCCACTGGAAAAGGTATAAAATGCATTCAAAATTGAAGAAAACAACACTTATGAACTCTAGTGTCATGATCTAAAGCAATTTAACAGTGCACAGTGTTTAAAATTTGAAAAGAATGGTCTGCAGTTTTCACTTAGCAGATAAAAAGCAAGGAACTACAAAAAGTCGTGAATGTAGCCCAATCCATCATGCAAACCAGCCTCCCATCCATTGACTCTGTCTACACTTCCCACTGCCTTGGCAAAACAGCCAGCATTATTAAGGACCCCACCCACCGTCGACATTCCCTTTTCCATCTTCTACTTTTGGGAAAAAGATACAAAAATCTAAGGTCACATACCAACCGACTCAAGGACAGCTTCTTCCCTGCTGCTGTCAGGCTTTTGAGTGGACTTATCTTGCATTAAATTGATCTCTCTCTACACTCTAGCTTTCACTGTAACACTACATGTTGCACTCCTTTCCTTCTCCATGAACAGAATGTTTTGTCTGCATAGCGCACAAGAAACAACATTTTTCATTGTATGTTAATACATGTGACAATAAATCAAATCAAAATCAAAATTACTCTATCCTAGCTCAGGGAAACCATGATTGCAGGCATCTGCATAACTCTCAGTGCAATGGGCTAACCAAGTCCCTTGCATGATCATGGTTTCACCTTTGACAAATTTCATTTCATTGCTGCACAATTGCCCATAAGGTTCAGCCAAGATCTGATGAAATCTGTCACATCCACTAATTAAATTGAGGTTGAGACAAGGCTGGGATTCAAATAACATTTGAATCCACCAAAAAACATTTTAGGAATGACTTTCAAAAATAAACATATCAAGCAAATGAAAAATTGCTATGAGCAGCTATTTTACAATTATTCATACAAGGTTTCCCTCCCCATTATTTTAACAGTTTTTACCCATACAAATCAACGTTTCACTAACTGGAAAGTGCAATTAGATCCAACTCCAATTAAACATCACTCACAGCAATTTCCAAGCTAATCATTTTACCTTTCTAAATAAAGTTGCAGATGATGAAATTAGAGAAACCAGCTTAATTATCTCTTTATTTTCTGAAATTATCTTGTAGTAATTGTTAGGTTGGGCATAGACAGCAACCACATCTGGCTCAGCATTACCTGCACATGAAAATAAGACAGCAAATTTTGCTGGGATTCTGTCATAGAAGAGCAAATTAGTGTCTTATCAGATTACATAGCTTATCCAAAAATACCGCATAAACAATTGAATTTGAGATTCACTCCCTATTGCTGTGTATACATAGCAGTATCCAATTACAGTAATGGGATCAAACAGCAAATAATCTAAGGTGGATTGCCATGTCTTTTTATAATTAGGAATACAGTTTGGAATCACCAAACTTTTTTTTTTACATACCAATTTTAATTTTCCTGCAAAAAATTGCCCAACACAAATTTCCTACAGGCAGGAAGGTTAGGTAGCTCGTACACAACCCTTTGATATCAGGGTCCACCATTGACAGCCTTTAGGGAAAGTCATTTTTCCTATCTCCAACATTTTCATTAGGTTGGATAGATTTTGGAAGGCTTCTGAAAACCCAACTCATTAGTGAATTAGAGAAAACTGCTGAGGAGTCAGGAATATTCTTCCAGGGAAGTGTTCAATGTTTTGGCAACCTCACATGTCATTACTAGATGCTGTATTATAAATTAAATGTGTTTTTATTGCAGTGATTAATCATAAGATTCTATCCTGGAAAGGTAAGTTGACCATTATGTTAATCAGCATGATGTAAGGGTTGACAGTACTATGAATAATTTTTTCACTGGAAAAGGTATAAAATGCATTCAAAACTGAAGAAAAGAGTGCTTGCAAACTCTAGTATCATGATCTAAAGTAATTTAACAGTCCACAGTGTTTTAAAATTTGAAAAGAATGGTCTGCAACTTTCACTGAGCAGATAAAAAGTAGCTAACTGTTACTAGAATGCTTTAATTAACTAGTCATCTGGTGTAGCTTAGGAAAAGATCTAATCATTTGTTTCCAGTTTCTGTGGGATCCATTATCTGAAGTAGTAAATGTTTGCTTTGGCGGCTGAAACCATAGGATTGCTTGGCTGAGTTTCAAAATTTCAGGATTACATCTCAGAAAAATTCACCACTGTGCCAGTTTATGATCTGATGATCTTATTAGAAAACTATGAATTTCTCCACAAGTTGGAGCTGGCACATGAAGAGACATGAGGAAACCAGGCAAGAGACATCTCCAAGCCTGATACTTTCAGTCACTAATGTGATTGCTGCAGTTTGTGCATGTCTTGGTGCAGCATAGGTACCTGTATACATTAATGTGGAAATTACCTGCTACATTGTCTTCATGAGTATCCACAAAGACATCAATGGGACGATCACTCTCTTTTTCATTTCTTTGTAATTCAGCTATTCGATGGTCACTCATTTTTTTCTGTCAATGAAATTATTTCAGTCTCTGTAAATAATTGTCAGGTGCACCAGCCATTTCAACTCATCAATGTTTTTCATTGTATTTTTTCAGGTAGTTTTCATAGCACAATATGGCTAATATTTCAGTCTTACTGCAAGTTAACAAGGTAAGGCTTCTTTAATGCTACACACTACCTCGCTTTTATAAGTAGGAAGGTATTTCATGCCTGCTGGCATTTACATCATTGATCTCCACAAAGTTCAATTTGATGTTTTCTAGAAATTTCCACTTTAAACAACATTTTCTCTAACATTTAGACAAACAATTAATGTAAGCAGCTTGATGAGAAATGTCACAGATTAAAAAGGAATTTAAACTTACTTTGCACTGCTCAACTTCACTATACAGTAGGCAAGAGTTAAAATGTCCATAATACATACTGTTGTCATTCTTTTCTTGTTCCACATAGATATTCCTTTGGAAACATTGATAATGCAGTCACAGACTCTATTTAAAATACCCTGGATTTCTTCCAAGGAGGGATTCAGCACAATATCAGGTATGGCAAGGCAGATGTCAACATGGAAAACTGAGCTGAAGATTTGCTTCTGGTGGTCCGAATTAGCATCTAAGATGAGAGAATCTGTCAAAATAGAGCCCATATACTTGCCTATCATTGTTACTCTAGATCTGCTCGAGTTAATTCCCTGAAAGAATCAGAGCAAAGTCAGAAAGCATAGCCAGATAAAACCAGATAAAATGTTCACTGCATTGCCACCAATATGTGACTAGTAGTTTATGTCCAATCCTAATTGCTGCATTATTTATTTAACGATTTAATTATTACCATGTTGAATACTTGAATATTTTACACGTTCAAATTTCTATCATAAATTGTTTTTTACAAATATATGAGAATGTGATTTTCTCTATGATAGCACACAAAGGTAGGAACATCAAACACAGGAACAGAAGCAGCCTCTCAAACCTGGTCTGCTACTCAATTGGGTCATGGCTAATTTGAATGTGTCTCAAATTAATTGCATAGCCACCAATAAATCTATGTGCTGACTTTATACTGCTAAAACTAATCACATTTTATTTATTTTGGTCACAGAATTCAGCCTCCTGGATCTTGCCTGGAACATTCAAAGGTAACGGAGCAGGATCAAACAGTACAGTAAAATTGAATTGAGATATACCGTCATTTATGATTAGAGCTGGGCATAATTTTCCCATAATTTGTCAGTGTCAGGCTCTGACTGAAAACTGGTTTGTATTGCTCCAAATCCTGGGTTTTCAGACCAGATTTCAGCCAATCCGAATCAAAGAAATCGAGAGGGGTAAGGGGGTAGTTTGTCATCACTCTTAAAGGGCCTGATAAAGCCCGCAAGGCCGGCTCCATAGAAATCGAAGCACCATCTTTAAAGAGCGCCAGTCAGTGCTGAATTAAACTCCCCAATCCCCACACAACCTCTACGAACACAGAATCAACCTGTGCTGGGGCAATGCCAGTGTCCAGGCGTGTCACTTTTCCCTCCAGAAGCTATACATATCTTGGTGCCGAAGACAGGGTCCTCTCGACTGCACCTTATCTTTAAATACTTGTTGTGAATATCATCATGTGACGTCATGCCAGGATATTTAGTGAGGAGGAATCATTTTGTGGGAAAGCCTATTAATAATATCAAAATGTAGTCAAATATATTTAAATGAGGTTCCCGCCCAGTGTGGACAGAAACATCGTGTATATCACCAACGAGGGGCAAGAGGAAAATCAAGGAATGAAATCTCGCCAGCTAGAATTTCGTTTCTCACATCTCGTGGGATTTTGCATGTGCATTGCTGTTTATACTTGCAGCAGACACAGGAGCAAAATCGCCCTAAAATCTCTGACAACCACATAATTGCTTTAAAAATTAACTAACACAATAATTTAGCATGACTTTCCTAGCGAGGAAGCCTTAACTGGGTTACAGACCTTGTCATACTTCTGTCAGGACAGCTATGTAATTTGTTGTTAATAACTGCATTTCTGAATGAAGGCAAGTGATTAAGTACTTGGCAAATCTTCAGCACTTCTCCCAAATTAAAATGCTGAACAACAGAAGGTACTTTGATTGGATCTTTAAGAATGGATTCAAGCCAGCCAATTTATGTTTTACTATCATTCAGATCTAATATTTCCTCCAATCACTTTCAATACTCAGCTTCTTCCATAACTTGCAATGGGTTTTGTAAAATATATCTTTAAAGTAGTAAATCTTCCGATTTACTATTTCAAGCTTCAATATTCTATGACTTGAATCAAAGAGTGCCAAAGTCACCGAATCATTCATATCAAAGTATTTATAGATCAAGAAAGAAGCAGAACATATCTCAAACAGGCAAACTCTATGAATCTCAGAATCATACCCTGATGATAGGCCTTGGGCAAAGTCTGCATTCGTTTTCTTACTGTTTCAAGAGCATTGCGTATGACCTTAACTAGTGCATCTACGTTTCGGCGGCTGAAGTGATTAAGCAATTCCTTTGCCTCTTGCTTCAGGAATCTGGGATCTTTCCATTTCCTCACTGCCGAAGTGGAATGAGCGTCTGAAGAAAGGTTTACTGGGGATTGCACCGATACTTTTGTTTCCTTATTTTCTGTTGTGAAGAATAAAACATTGTAAATGCTTCCAGCCAAATTAATAAAAGTCTTCAATTTTCCAACACAGCCAGTCAAATTGTAGATATTTTTGATGTTGCCTCTGTTTGTCAATGCAGGCCACAAAATATTAATTCATAGATTCTACGTTTGGAAGTTTGCACAAATGTATCATGAGCTCCAAATCTCATATATGCTGTCAAAGGGCAGATGAAAATTGTAACAATAAACTCTCCCACAAAGGAAATTCAAATGGAGAGTTAATCAAAGCCTGTTGTGTCCTCCAAACACATTAATTAGGAGCAGATTGTCTGATTTTGGATGTACACTCTAATCCAAAAAGAAGAAATACTTATCATCAAAATGCAATTTTCTCCTTTAAAATATCATGGAAAATGTCTGATTCACCCATAACAGAAATTCTTCAATGCCACTCCTGATCCTGGTTTCTTGGAACAGGATCTGTAATTCACTACATTTGTCTTTTCCCCATATCCCCTAATACCTTTGGTTAAAAGAAATCTCATATCTAAAATTAACAATTGACCCAAAGCTAACTCATTTGTGGAAGAGAGTTCCAGACTTCTCCCACCCTTGACATATTACCTGATTTCACCTGTGAAAAGCATGGCTCTATGTTTTAAGGCAATGTATCCTAATCTTGATGCACTGAACAAGACAAGTAATTTCTCTCTACATACCATATCATAGAATCCTTACAGTGCAGAAAGAAGCCATTTGGCCCACTGAGCCTGCACCGACACAATCCCACTCAGGCCTTAATCCAGTAACCCCAAATATTTACCTTCCAATTTCCCTGACACTACGGGACAATTTAGCATGGCCAAACCACCTAATGCACAGATCTCATAATTCTTTTTGATACCTTGAAAACATTGATAAAAGCACCCTTTATCTTCTAAATTCCATGGAATAATATCCTAGTTTGTGCAATCTCTCTTTGTCAATTAACCCTTAGCGTCTAGGTACCATTCTAGCAAATTCTCCCAAGACTGTCCTAAATTATGATGCTCAGAACTGCACTCTAACAGTAGAGTTAGAGTTATTATAATATAAAATGAGCTAAATCAGCCCATCATGTACATGCTGGTTCTCAGTAGAGCAATCCATTAGAACTAATTACCCATTGTATCCCTTTCCCGTGCAAGTTTATTTTTCTGAAGTACCATCCAATTTCCTTTTAAAATCATTAATCATATCCAATTCCACCATCTTAGACAGCAAGCTCCAGATCAATGGTTTCCAATATATAGGCAGGAATTTTACTAGCATGCCAGTCTCAATTCCAGGGGTGGGCTCAGCTCAGAAACAGCATTCTCTGTTGGCCTTGACAGGATCGTGTGAAACTTGGGCAGATGTGCCAATAAAATTCCGCTCAAAGTCTGTGAACCACTGTTGATCTGTGAGAGTACTGCAGGTAGTCTGTTGGAAAAAATATTATGTAATTGAAGTTTATTTATTAGTATCACAAATAGGTTTACATTAAATCTGCAATGAAGTTACTGTGAAAATCCTCTAGCTGCCACACTTCAGCACCTGTTTGGGTACACTAATGGAAAATTTAGCATGGCCAATGCACCTAACCACCTCGTGTTTTGGACTATGGGAGGAAACCGGAGCACCCAGAGGAAACCCACACAGACATAGGAAGAATGTGCAGATTCCACATTGACAGTGACCCAAACCAGGAATTGAACCTGGGTCCCTGACGCTGTGAGGCAGCAATGCTAACCATTGTGCCACTCTGCTACCTCATTCTGTCTTCACTGCTTCTTCCAACTTGCTTGATAAAGCTGCAGCATGCTTTCTAATTCCTTGCATTTTCACCACTTGATATTAACACCAGCATTCCATTGGCAGTTCAATTATTTTTTGTATCCTTCTGTGATATTAAAAATATCTATTTACATGGACCCGAAAGACTCTTTGGACTTCAATTTCTTCTAACTTTCCACCATTTAGGAAGAACTCTGATCTATCTTCTAGAAATATACATAGAATAATTATGATGCACATGGTCCTTCAGAACAAGATATAACTAAATTGTTATCAGCATTCAAACATTTAATGGCTTTAAAATATTAAAAAATAAATTGTTGAACCTTTTTTACGTAATTGGAGATTTTTTTATTTTTGAATCTTTACATGCCAATATAATTACTTCTGTGGTTGTAAGTTCTCAACAAAAAAAGTATCTTTTGCAATTGGTAACTCTATAAAGTGATATGAGTATGCTTAAACTTAAGAGAGTTAATAACATTTCATGTGTATGGCCATTTGAAAAATTCAGAAACATTTTAAACCTACTCACTCCCAAAGCCAAACCATACTACCCAATGATATTTAGGTTTAATCTTCTGTAGTGATACTCTATTATTCTCTGCTACGAATCCTTCAAATGTGAGAAGGAGAAAGCATTGTCATCTGAATATGTTCCATCAACTTAGATTTTATATTACTACCTTGATTTAATTAATAGCATATTACAGCAACAGAAGAGTATGAATCCTTATTAAGACAACATGTTTGAGGCTCATTCCAGTTCTATTGTACCTTCTATGTCATCATTTTCTTCATCTGAATAATCATCAAGCAGCATGTTAATGAGTTCATTGGTTGCTATTTCCACCAGCATACTCTTACATTGCAGCGACCGGGCACCTTTGATGCATGTGTCCTATTAGAAAATGGATGTTACTTAAAAATAAAAAAAAACTTCCAATTTTTTCAATATATATACGTGTGTATATAATGAAGACAAATATGTAAATATAAAATGGAAGAGGACAAAGAATTCTTTTAAATCATTGAATGTTCACACCATTTAATCAGCAATATATTATTTCTACATGATTATTAATTAGTGGCACTATTTTTTTCTGAAATACTTGAACTCTCCATTCCTATAATTCTAGCCTTTTGTACACCCAGGGTTTCCAAATTATGATATATCTACCTGTGGAAGGTTTGTAAGATATCTCTGGAGTGATGTGAAAGAAATTGCCTAATTGCAAATCCTCCAATTGCTCGCTCTTTCTCATTCACTCCCTCCCATTTCATTGCAACTTGTTACAATTTCTACCAAATTAAGAGTTGTAGATTTTCAGCCAACAGCACTGATTTTAGTGCAGGCAGTTCAACAAAATAGTTCCATGGGTTGTTCAAAGCATTTGACTAGGTTTAAGTCTTTGGTAAGTTGAGCATCCCTATGTTTTATTTATTAACATGGTTTAAAATTAAAGGAAAAACTTGCAATTAGGAATATTACCAAGGTCAATATTGACAAGACATTACAAGAGATGGTGGAGGTAGGTCACAGATGTTTGGGTATGTTCCTTGTGTTAATGTGTCCAGCCATTAACTAAAATCTTCTTGTTCTGCAAGTGCTGAATTTTAAGGCTCCGATAGGAGAAAGTGCAGTAGTGGGCAGCTGTAGAATTTTGTGCCTTCGACTTGAATGCAGACTTCCCAGGCTATTTTCCCAAGGTGGGTGGGGGATGCAACAGGGCTCACCACTTGCAAGATGCAAGAAGCCCAGTCTGAGACTGTAAGTGCACCGGAGATACACATAATCCCATATTACACTCTAATTCTGATTTTTATTTATTACTCTTTTGTCTTTGCTTAGCAAACCGTTTCCTTTCATACCTCCCTTTTTAAATTATGTGCACTATGCAGATGTTATCTTTCTGAAATTTGCTCATTGGCCCCTCATGTGAATAGAAATTTGAAATGTAGCCCCTCCAGGTGAAGAGGTTAGACAACCCTGTTATAGAATATATAAGGACCTGATTCCATTAATGCGCTCTGCTTTAAAAGGCCCTGCAGAGCCAACACAATGCCACTATACCTGTGTACAGCTTAAAAACTCCTCACATGACCATGGTGTATCCTCAGGAAATTCACAAAGTGATGTGGTACTCATATCCTGCAGGATCCAGTCAATACGATATTCAACAAGATCATTTATTCTGCGAACAAGCAAATCAATTTCTCCTTTGGGACAGAAACATTAGAATAATTCAAATAAAGACCTGAAAATCTGTAACCATGAATTCAGAAAATGAATTTATGAAGAAGATGATGAATGGAGGGTGAACTATTTTCACATCAATTGGAGCTTATAAAATTCCCCTTTTGCTATAACTAGAACATATAAATATTTCTGTTGAACATATTAGTCTTCATGATTATTACCATCTTCGTGTGGTTGGCATGGTGGCAAGCGCACAGAGCTGGCTTTGATTCCTGGCTTGGGTCACAGTCTGTGTGGAGTTTGCATATTCTCCCTGTGTCTGCGTGGGTTTCCTCCGGGTACTCCGGTTTCCTCCCACAACCTGAAAGATGCGCTGGTTAGGTGCGTTGACCTGAACAGGCACCATAGTATGGCAAATAGGGCAATTTCACAGTAACTTCACTGCAGTGTTAATGGAAGCCTTACTTGTTACTAATAAATAAACTTTAATTTTTGCTTTTATGCTGCTCTAAAATAACAAAACCAACTGGGGTTTGAAAATACTATTTTACTGGTTGCATATAATGATACTTTGCCATCGTGTTACAATGCCCGAATATTGCAGTCAACTGAAAATTGATGTTGCATGCTTTTCTCAATGTTAGTTTAATCCTGGTATTAGCCACAGAAGATCTCTCATCATTGTGCAAGTTAAGCAGTTAATCCCATGGAAGAATTCCCATGGACAGCAGATTGGAGACATAAAAGCACTGGTTGTCCTTCATTTTTTCATAATTTTACAGCATAAGATAAGTAAAATTGAGATATTCACATTGGACTTAGGTAGAAGCTGAAAGTCAGTAAGTGTTTTACCATAACAGAGAAATTTGATATTTCATTAGTTTTCATCACCAAAGAGGTTGTTTAGCAGTAACTGTGACTCTATAATCGTAAGGTGGTTGCAGCACCTAAGGAGGCCACCCAGCCTATTGTGTCTGCTCTGGCCCTCTAAACAGCAATTCATTTAGTGCTGTTTCCCTGCCTTTTCCCCGAAGCCCTGATTTTTTTTTCCTTTTTCAGATGATGACTTAATTTCCTTTTGAAATTCTCAATTGATGCCACCTCCATCACAATTTCAGACTGTATATTCCAGATAGTAATCACCTGCTGTGTGAAAACGTTTTTCCTCATGTTGTCATTGCTTATTTTGCCAATAAACTTAAATCTATGCTCTTTGGTTCTTGATCCTTCCACCAATGGAAACAGGTACTCTGTGCAAACCTCTCATGATTTTTGAATACCTCTATTTATTCAGACCAGGATGCTGCCTGGTATAGAAGGTCTGAGTTACGAGGAGAGATTAGGCAAATTGGGACTGTTTTCCTTAGAAAGACATAGACTTAGAGGAGATCTGATAGAGGTGTACAAGATTTTGAAGGGGATAGATAGAGTAAACAGGGTTAAGCTTTTTCCTAGGATGGACTCAAATAGCACGAGGGTCACGGGCTTAGGGTGAGGGGGGTGAGGTATAATTTGGATGCTAGAGGGAGTTTTTTCACACAGAGGGTGGTGGGGGTATGGAATGCGCTGCCAAGTAAAGTGGTGGAGCAGGTACTCTGGAGTTATTTAAGAAATACTTAGATGGGCACATGAACAGAATGGGAATGGAGGGGTATAGAAAACTGATTTAAAAATAGGGATCATGAGCCTTGGGAGTCCCTGGGAAGTGTGTAAATAGATGATGATATTGATGTACTTGTTTTTATCCTACAGGTGCTTTGGTCCACCTTGTTGTCTAACGAGGGGCATACACTCGATGGGTTGTGAGAGGGCTGCTCTTGGATTTTTTTCGAGAGTATCCTAGTGCTTCACGTCGTTAGTGTACGCTTGACCTGGACCATTTGATGGGCAATACGACAGCTCAGTGACTATTGCTGTGCTGTGCAGATACATGGATTTGGGCCTGTGTCTGTGGAGTTTGCGCATTCTCCCCGTGCTTGCGTGGGTTTTCTCCGGGAGCTGCGGTTTCCTCCCACATCCCAAAGATGTGCTCTTAGGCTAATTGGTAAAACAAATTCTCCTTAAATTGTCTCAAATTTGGTTTTTAATCCACAGATCTATAAACATGGACAGGGATCGCATGTAGAAGTGGGAACATCGAGGTGGCGGTGCGGGCTCGTTGGGCCAAAGGGCCTGTTTCCCGTGCTGTTTTGTTCTTTGTTCTTTGTTGTTCTCTTTCAAATTTCCTCTCAACCTGCTCTTCTCCAAGGAGAACAATCCTAACTTCACCAATGTTCCTACGTAACCATAATTTCTCATCACTGGAACCAGTCTTGTGAATCTTTTCTCGGCCCTCTCTAATGCCTTAACTTTTTTCTCAAGTCTCCTACCCAGATCTGAATGCTGTGACATGACTGTGCTTTAAGAATTAATTATTAATTAATTATTAATTATTCTTAATCATGTTGTCTGCAGTTTGTAAGCAGGCCTGTGTATTTTCTTTGTTTTTGTTATTGACATTGTGAAGTCGGTAGTAGCATATTTTATTGCTGCTTAAATGATTTAAATGGGGTTTTGTTTGTTTAATCTGGGCCTAATGCACTCTCTGGGATTTATGACCTTTTGAATTGTTATGGAAATGATTGACAGATCAGGTGGGACAGTCTTTTTTCTTTCCCAAAAGTTTTTTCTCTTTTAATTTTCTCTCTATATGTTAACTGTATGTTTAAATAAACTTTGATAAAAGCTCCCTAGCTGATCGTTTGAATCACAACTAGAATGAAAAATCTTATACTTATCCTAGCCAAATTCAAAGTACAAAAGATATGGTCTACGCTGACTTCAAAAAATATCTTGGAGTTTCTGACCTGGATTATAACAGTGCAATATTCTAGTTGAGACTAAACCAGAGTTTTATAGAGGTTTAACACAACTTTCTTGTTTTTCTACTCTATGTCCCTATTAATAAAACCCAGAATGCCATATGCTTTATAAATCATTCTCTCAAATTGTCCCATCATCTCCAATGATTTATACACATGTACACCTAGGTCTCTTTGCTTCTGAATTCAGGATTTGGAAGATCCTGCTACTGGCTAATGGTGAGTTGCCTCTGCTGCCAGAAAACATGCCATGACAAGGGGAATTCCAGCTCATTGTTTCTCTGCATTCTTACTACAAAATGAATCACTCTATACTACTCTGCAAGAAATTACATCTCCACTTGTCCACTTATTCCACTAACCTATTTGTGTATATTTGAATTTATATACTACCTTCTTCATGGTTCACAATTCTTTCAAATGTCATATGATTCACAAGTTTTGAAATTATGCCCTGTGCACCAAGGTTTATGTTATTAACATATATCATCAATAGGGGAATTGCTCATTCAGAGAGCCAGTACAAATATGATGAGCCAAATGGCCTTCTTTTGTACTATAACAATTCTGTGATTTCCAAGATTTTCATGTGTGCATGCTCTTTTCTGGAGAGCAATGGAAGAAAGATCATTGAATATTTTTAAAGCAGAATTAAATAGATTTTTGATTAACAAGGGAGTAAAAGGTTACCAGGGTAGTGAATCAGAATTTGAGGCCACTATCAGATCAGCCATGATTTTATTAAATGGCAGAGCAAGTTTCAGAGCCTGACTTGCCTACTCCTGCTCCTAAGTCACATATACAAATGAGGTCACCAATAACACATCCTGTGGAGGAGCAGCAAATAACTGATAGCTGCTTCTGTATTGTATTGTTGTGTTTAATTCTGCATGTGAGAATGGCAGAAGTTGCTGTTAATTTTGTAAAAGTAATAACAACAAACACTCACAATTGCAACTGCAAAACGTAGACCACTGAATGTAGTGAGAAACACAAAATAAAAAATTTTGTTAAGTATCTTGTCTCCATTGTTTATTAAATAACTTGGAGTAATTTTGATTTTAAGATATAGTGTAAAATGTGCAATATCTGTTCAACCACCTGATAAACGGCTTTTCCATATTCTATATTCTTTGACTTCACAGTGTTTAAAGGATAGCCAAGCAAATGTTGCACAATAATCCAAATAAAAGTGAGTTTCCTTAAGTCAAAGCTAACATAAAAGATATTGACTGCAATAGAATTAATTACCTAATTTTGTGTATACATTATCCACAAACAAGTCATTGTTTAATGATGTCCAGTTAAGTGATACAAGGCCTGGCTGAAAAGCTTCATCAATCCTGTGCACATGAGGTGCAATAAGGGTCTCATAGATAGGCTTAATTGTTGCACGTACTCTGGAATTCTCTTCTAGCAATAGCTGGAAATAACCACAAAGAATATTAGGATCCTCAACTCACTTTATAATTTTGATAGAAGGATAAAGTTACTAAGGGTACAATTCCTTGATACTCATCAAGCAAAACCCTTCAAGGTGCACTAATTGTTAAAATGACCCCGTATCAGTAATTGATGCGAGGAACAATTGAAGACAGCAATCTCATGAGAGATCTCAATACAGAAACATGAAACTGGGGTAGTTGAAACTGTCGGAGAAACTAGACAAGATCATAGTCTTGAAAACACACCTGTGTGTCTTAAAAAATATACTGATTTAATTTTGTGCTCAAAGTATGGAAACTGAATGCTAAAGAAAAATGGTTTTGGCTGGGATTCTCCGAAAGAACTTCTAACTGCCACATAAGCATTAGTGTGATTTTCAAAATGAATCTCCCATATTCTGTGCATCACAAAGTGGCTCAGGAAGATTTACATTGAAAATCTATGGGCGGGACCTATTGCAGCTGGAGATGCAGACAGCATAGTGCTGAGTGGGCCATTGCACATGCGCCAATCTGTCAGAGTGGAGATCAGCACATGAACAGTAGCCTAAAGTAACAAGATGGCCTCCTGATCGCTACGATGTAGAGATGCCGGTGTTGGACCAGGGTAAACACAGTAAGAAGTCTGACAACAGTAAGAAGTCTGACAAACCTGGTGTTGTCAGACTTCTTACTGTGTTTACTCCTGATTGCTAGCCAGCCCCGCAGTCTTGCATTGGTACCACACAGAATAAATTCAGATAACATTTCCACATTGGACACGTATTAAAACAAAAATAAACATCATAAAACAGTTCATGTGTGTCTGCCAGATCAATTTGGATGATCAATTTGTATGACAATGTTCATCTATACACATTGCTATAGAAGCATAGTCCTCCACATATTAAACTCAGAGTAGCCATTAATACCTGTAGTTTACTGTACATCCTTTTCAAAACATGCCGTTTTTGCAGAAGTGCCTTTGCAGCCTGGGAGATCTCTAAACCCATTCGAGCCATGCACTCAGCCTCTCTTATCAGGACTGTCAAATAAGGATCAAAGTTCACAAACATCTCTCCGGTGTCTGGGTGCTTCACCAGTAGAGATGCCTGCAGACCAAGTTGAATCGTGTCCATCTGAAACAGAATTATGTTGTGTCAAGAAAAGAAATCCAAATCAGAATATATCAAAGTTTTATTCTTTCTGCTATTTTTAAATGGACTTTCTACTGAACCAAAAATGGCTGCTGTCAATCACAAGACCACAGATTTTTCCTGTTGCTCTAGAAGCTACCAATAGGATTACAACAATAGAATCCTCCTTTCAGCATTGTAGAATCTCACATCAGTTGTAAAAATATTATGGTCACAAAACCAATGGACTGACAGACTGAAACTTATCATGCCTGCAAAGCTGTTAACAGGCTCATCTCACACTTCGGACCACCCAGGTCCATTTCCTGTGGGAACATGGATGTTATTGTATTAGAAAGTGGCTTAGATTTCAAATTTTGTTTATTTTAATCAAGACATTATTGGTGTCTAACCAGATTTCTCCCAAATCGGATTTGACAAGGATTGAAACAATTCCCACAACATAAAGATCTTCACAAGTAGTGAATCTCCACTTAAATTGCTTGAATTGCCTTACTTAAAAAAAAGTCTTAATCTGATGGTTAAGATTTAATAATATTTCTCTTGGATATTTTTCTTAATGTAACTGGGTGGACTGTATTGGAATTAATAAATTATAGAAAAATAGCAAGAAACCTGACAGTATTTTTGGAATATTTCATGCTTAATTCAGCAAATTTGGTGATAAACATACTGTCAAGCAATCCCATGTTGCTTTAATGGACTCATATGAAATTTGTACTCATCCAATAAGCAAGACTGTATACAAGTACTGTATAAACATATTTGGAGAGAATACTCAGGACCAAATAAACTGTATTTAGTATATATAACAAGAGCATACCTGTTGCATCCAGGCTCTATGATAAAGCACTTCATACTCCAGCAAAACTCTGGCTACTTTATTATAACTACGGATGATAGACTTTGCGTCCTTGCTCTGCAGAACACCAGGCCTTTGCTCAAATAGCAACATGGGTTCCTGTATGCGTCTGAAGAGTTGTCGAGCCCAAATGATTTTTCCAGCTACTGGAGGAAAGTTACGTGGTATTGGAGGGTCAGTCTTCTCTTTAGTGTAAATTTGGGATACCAGGTCAATATCCTTACTGTAACTATGGAGTATTTTTTGAAATTGTTTATCAATTCCCAGATCTGGAATTCCAAGCCTGAAATTAAGTTGATCGTGTATTAGGATAAAAAAACCTCAAAACCTCTTCTGAACGCAGTTAATTAAAGCATAGTATTTTCTTTAAGTCAACTATGGCTCAAATTCTCACGTGATTGCCTCCAGCTTCGAACTTTTGCCAGCTAACAATATGCAAGGAATTTTGTCTAAAAAAAACTGTGAATAAGAGAGGCTATGACACTGTGCACTAGTGTCAAAGTGAGAACTTTGTAATTGTGGAATCAAAATACCAGTCAGCTATATTAACATTGCTTCTAAATCTGTGACTGTGAAATTATTGATGATATGGATCACGAGGTTTAAAGCGCTAAAAACATATCCCCACTCCAATTGTGACTTGGACAAGTTGCAGAGCTGGGCTGAGAGGTGGCAAATGGAGTTTAATGTGGAAAAGTGTGAGGTAATGCACTTTGGCAGGAACAATAAATGTGTAGAGTATAGGGCTAATGGTAGGGCTCGTAATAGTGTTGGGGAACAGAAGGATCTTGGTGTATGTGTCAATAGATCCCTGAAAGTAGGCAGTCAAGTGGATAAAGTTGTTAAGAAGGCATATGGAGTCTTAGCTTTTATTGGTAGGGGGATTGAATTTAGGAGCCGCAGCCTCATGTTGCAACTGTACAAAACTCTAGTGCGGCCGCACTTGGAGTATTGTGTGCAGTTCTGGTCGCCACATTATACGAAAGATGTGGAGGCATTGGAGAGGGTACAGAGGAGGTTTACCAGGATGTTGCCTGGTATGGAGGGCAGGTCCTATGAAGAGAGGTTTAAGGATTTGAGGTTGTTTTCGTTAGAAAGGAGGCGGCTAAGAGGGGATCTTATTGAAGCATATAAGATGATTAGAGGTTTAGATAGGGTGGACAGTGATAGCCTTTTTCCTAGATGGAGAAAGCTAGCACGAGGGGACACAGCTTTAAATTAAGGGGTATGAGTTATAGGACGGATATCAGAGGTAGGTTCTTTACTCAAAGAGTGATTAGGGAGTGGAATGCCCTGCCTGCAGCTGTTGTAGATGCGCCAAGTTTGTGGCGTTTAAGAGGTTAATTGATAAGTATATGGAAGAGAAGGGAATGGTTTAGTTTGGAGGGGCATTGTTTTTTATTTTGGTCGGCACAACATCGAAGGCCGAAGGGCCTGTTCTGCGCTGTAATGTTCTATGTTCTATGTTCTATTTCATATCAGAAAGCCAAATGTAGAGCTTACAGCCTTCTAAAGAAACATGGAAAGGTACAGATTCTTCAAAGGCATCAGTACATTTGTAGCAACATATTTAGTATTACCTCTCAAACTTCACCATGAGTGACAGAGCCTTTTGAGTGCTTGAGATACAGTCAAGAGTTGTTTCCATGAGCTGTTTGATTTCAACCTGTCAAATTAAAGTTAAGTATGTAGATATAATGTACACCACTTTTTTTAATTTTTATTCTATTTCTTTTGGGTGACAAAAAGCAACAAATAACCAGATCCCAACCTTGTGCTAATGTTTTTTGTTACATTTATCACATCATCTGCTCAATGATGGATAATGCTGGGAACTGACTACATGGGTTTTTTATTAAAATTCTGGACTGCTGAAACTAGCTAGATTTTTGAGTAACTAGTCATACATTCTGGATTGCAAGATTGAAAAGCCTATCTCAGTGAGTGATCAGAGATGCAGAACTCCAACAAATTATCTTGATTAAAAACACATATAAAAATGATCTATAACAATATACACATACAAGGCAATTGTGGCAGAATTTTATCTGTCAAGGGAAGAAGGACTAGCTGCATAAGAGATTAAAACCCAGTGGAGTGGTGTGGGGTGGGGGACAAGGGTTCCGACTTTTTGCTTCCATTTTACACCAAGTTTCTAGTTCTCATTTGTATCTTCAATGTCTCATTTAGTTCTGCCATTGTGAGGCCTCACCTAGTGTTACTGTAATGGGGTCTCACTTCGTGTTGCCATTATGAGTTCTGCTGGTGTCCATTTAAATAGTTATTCTCCATTGCTTGTTTAGACACATCATCCTGCCCACTCTCAGGATTGGCCGAGGGACCCAGAGATGGGGTGATATTTCTGTGGTTCAGTGAAAGAACCTCAGTGAAGCCTATTAAGTAATCAAGTAGGTTCCTAACCCAGAAACAGTCCCACCTTTTCAGCAGGTACTAAGTTTATACAATTCCATCATTGATGTCTGAACTAAAAGTTAATGTCAGCAGTGTTTAGAGATTAAACCATTGTATGAATGCCAATTAACTGGTTTTGTAAATTAATACAAAGATATATGAAATTTTAACACCATTGTTTCATTTCTGGAACCAGATTCAGATTTGATGAAGATTGATGGGATCCAAGTTTTTCTAACTCTGATAGATGTGAAGTTCACAGGAAAGGTGATTCAGGACAGGTGAATCACCTGGGTGCAGCTAAAATTGAAACATCAGGCTTTCTGTAGTGCAAGCCTGTAAAGGAACTCACTCAATTCTCCATTTACATTCATAGATGAGAAGTGGATGGGTCCCTTTATGAAAATGTACTCGAGCAACCCAACATAATATTCACTGTATCCAGGTATGCCAGAACAAAACTGACTTCAAGCATATTGTGGCATTATGATAGCTAGGCTGAAAGCATGGAAACTGGGAACAAGAATTTCTTATTTCCATAGTTAACTAGATTTTAGTCACCTTGACCCTCTTCCTTCACCTAATGAAAAACTACATCAGAAATATTTCCCAAAATGCCTGCCATTTGCCCATCTCACTTGAAGATGCAGAGATTGGAATGTGTTAATGATGCATCAACTCATGAAAGGCTAGTTTTAAAGTTGGTACTTATTGAAGTGTGCAAAGAGCTTTATTCTTTAGCTGAAAGTTCAAGTGCAAGTGTTGGAATGGGCTGTGACTGAAAAGCTGAGGGACTTGCTAGCCCATTCAGAAGTGCTCAAGAGTCAACCTGTGGGTCTGGAATCACATGTAGGCCAAACTAGGTTAAGGATGATATATTTCCTTCTCTAAAGGATATCAGTGAACCAGATGTTTTTACAGACAACTGATGATAGCTTCATGGTCACCTTACTGAGGCTAGATTTATATTTTAGATTTATTCATTAAACCTATGGCCCCAGGGCATGAGCCTTTGGATTACTAATGCAGTGACATTACACTATATCACCGTCTCCCATGTTATTCTCTAGCTCAAAATTAAATTAAGTATAGAAAATTAAAATACTTTGGAAGCATTGATCTCAGCCAACACTTATTGGCATTTTTGCAAACTCAAACAAATTACTACCTTGCAGTCACTCTCATCTATTGACTGCTGTCTGTAGTTCCATGCTTTCATCCTAGCCACCTCAATAATGAAGTCAATTTTTTCAATGAAGACTTGATGAGTTACCAGTACTGAGGGCGGAATAAAATCCAAAGCTTCAAAGAAAATTTAACCTTTTACTGCCTAATCATTGTTAATAAATGTAAGAAATGTTAAAGCAATTGTCATAGTTTTCTTATTAGCAAACAGGCCTCCAAATAATAATGCAGCTCTAAGAATGGGTCATCCTGACTCTAAACATTAGCTTTGTTCTATCTCCACAGATGCTGTCAGACCTGCTGACATCCAGCATTCTCTATTTGTTCCAGATTCCAGCATCTGCAGTCATTTACCTTTATCTCCAAATAATTGTTTTGATTTGATCACTTCTACATATAATTGAAAGCTATACTAAGTGATGTTACATATGAACAGGAAAATGCTGTTGCACTAACTGTTTTACCCCTGACAAATTGTTAAACATTTGTAATTCTACATTCTGCTTATTTTTTTTCATTTTTCTAGCGTGCAAGAATACTTGCACAATAGTATAGTGCAAATCTTTCAAAGTCAATGTTCTACTTCCATGGAACTTTTCCCTCTGTGCACTAAATGCTTGGATGATGCAGTGATAAATCAGGTATATACTGTAAAGTAAAAACTATTCACACTGCATAATCTCAGAATTAATTCTAATGCATTAGTGTAATATTTTAATTGTATACAAAAGTCACTCTTCCATCTTGTCTACATAGCACTGACAATTAACTTATTCAGGATAGTTGTGTACTATGTACCCAGTCCTCTAGTGAACTGGAAATTCACTTGGAAATCTTATAAACATCAAGAACAAGAGATATGTATTCCATCAATTTGCCCTGGATTCAATCCAGAAATAAAACAAGGCGCTGTACAACCCAGATCACATTCAATATGCATGCATTTTTAAATAAATCCATATATTATGAAGCTAAGATTGCTCATTCAGATCTTTAAATGAATACAAACATGTAAGTCACTGATCTGTGCAGTAAAATGCTTATAATCTGCATCGAAAGTAGTCTTTTTGTGATCCAGGATATTATAATCTTTCTGTTTCATTCCAGACACAATAACCTGCAAAATAAAAAAGACAGAAAGTCAAGCAGACTATTCAATCAATACACTAGATTTGTAATCTAGCTTATTCCAACACATGTCCTTGCGCTGTGGTGCAAAAAATGAGAGACTGTCCCTCGTCTAATTCATAAAATATACCAATGTTATTGGTACAGTAAACACACCGTTAAAATCCCAAATAAATATATTGTGGGCGATTCTCTGGCCCCAAGCAAAAATCCCGCTGGGCCAGTAAATTTGGAAGCCATGAGAAAACATACTTTTACATCAGGTATTACACAGTTTCTGATGCTCCCAGCCATTTTACCTAACATGATCAGATTCTCACCCAGAAAAAGAGAGACTGATCCAAACTCATTTGGAGTGATTTTAATCTCATTAGTGAGATTAAAGTCGAACGTAATGGCCTCCCAGCATGCTCCTGACCCCTACAGTGCGAAGTCACCTGGGCATCAATGACTACAGTTCCCTTAAAGAAGCGACAAGATGCTGTGGGCTCCAAGAGAGAGAGCAAATACCACTCAGCCTTCATCTCTGAGGTACCTATGGGCAAAGCATCTGCACAACCGCACAACCTCAAACAGATCATTGTTCGCAGCAAACTACCCAACCTTCAGGAGAACAGTGACCACAATACCACACAACCCTGCCACAGCAACCTCTGCAAGACATGCCAGATCATAGACATGGACGACATCATCAAACGTGAGGATACCATTCACCAGGTACACGGTACATACTCTTGCAACTCGGCCAACGTTGTCTACCTAATACGTTGCAAGAAAGGATGTCCCGAAGCATGGTACATTGGGGAGACCATGCAGACACTACGACAGCGGATGAATGAGCATCGCTCAACAATCACCAGGCAAAACAGTTCCCTTCCTGTGGGTGAACACTTCAGCAGTCATGGGCATTCGGCCTCCGACCTGCGGGTAAATGTTCTTCAAGGGGGCCTTCGTGACACACGACAGCGCAGAGTTGCTGAGCAGAGACTGATAGCCAAGTTCCGCACACATGAGGACGGTCTTAATAGGGATCTTGGCTTCATGACACACTATCTGTAACTCCCGTAACTTGCCTGGGTTAGCAAAAAACCTCACTTACTGCGCTGTCTGGAGGAAATACACAATTCTCTAACCAATGCTCAGGATTCCCTTCACACACATTGTTAGCTACTTTAACACTTGAATAGCAGGTTAGATGTAAGGATTCGCATTCTAATCAGCAATCTGTGACTGTCTGTGTTGATATATGTGTTATTGCAGACCAGAACACTGCATTTGCCTGCGAAGACACATTGTGTCAAAAGCTCGCAAATTTACTATCAAATAAATTGGTTGGATTTAAAATTAGAGTTGCTAGATTCTTACTGAGTTCTTACTACCCCAGTCCAACGCCAGCATCTCTACATCAAAGCATCTGTTGCCAGGGTGCAGAGGAGGGTCCTTCAAGGGACCTTGGGGTTAGGGGCACTCAGATCAGCCTGAAGGGGTTCAGGTTGGGGGTCTCCCCAGGATGGAGGTTGTGTGATTAATCTTCCCTCAATGGCTTTCAAAGGCTTTGAACTGTCTCTCAGCATGCCAATGTCAAAGAGCTGTCCTGTTGCAGGGGCTAGTCTCTCGCTCATTATGCATGGGAGAAGCAACACCTGCAAGTTGCTCTACACTCCACCCTATGGCTGCGTTTTCATGGCGGCTGAATGAAAATCCTGAAGTTGCATTGCTAATAACGCAACACATGGACAGCAGGGATCCACATTATGGAGCAGCACCTTGTCAAGGACACTTTGGGACGCGCAAAAGAAATGCTGGCCTAGTCAGTGACATCCAGGTCCCATGTGACAAACAAATGAGTGATGACATGGGTTGGAAGGATAGAAGTTTCATTTAACCTAGCAGCATGGATCAAGTTGTTGACTCCTTTCCTGTAGGGCAATCCTCCCTCTGCAATGTAGAGGCATGAACTGTCCTAATTACCTCCTCCCAGACCATAATGGTCAGTTGGAATGGCCTTGTGCACCCTCCTGGGGCAGAAGCCTTTCTTGCACTGCCTTCATGGAATACTCAAGGAATGTGCTGGTAAAGCTGGGAGCCAGAGCTTGCAGCCTTCTCTTGCTTCTCCCTCCCATTAATGAAATCTTGCCCATGTACTTTTTGAATCTAGTACATGGGCATAATGATGGGTTATCTGACTTCTTGTTTGTCCTGCTACCAGAGTTGATGAAGAATGCACATGTGTATGAATAATGAGGCAGAAAGCATACAAATGTGCATAAAATCCTTTCCCATTCTGCAGCAGGAACCACTCCAACTTTCTCATCCCATCACGGAAATTATGATGCAAGGGGAATGATTCCACACATAACAGCAAATACCATTTCCTGGTCCTCCTCAAAATAATTGAATTGTAACATGATGAAGAGAAATTAAGCATTGATATATAAACCCAGATAAATTGAGGCAAAATAAACAATTGTCTGATTTTCTCACATAACCTCTAACCTGGAATTTGCTTGCCATCTCTTCAGCCCCTTCAATAGTGGATTCCTCCAGGCTGGAGTATATTTCAATAGTCTCAAGCATCTCAATAATCTTTTTAAGTCGTCTCTCAAAGGTGTCAAACTTCCCAAAGGTGTACATTTCACTGAATTCAAATGGTTTTTCATTCTGATTCTCCTTCATCTTTTGCTTAGTAATATTATAACAAGACTGATATTCCTAATATTGTAAGAAAAAGGACAAATAGTTTACATTAAATCCCAAGCTTTATAGTGATACAGTTGGGTCCACAAGTTTTATCCCTGATAGTTCTTTAGACATATTAATGTCTCCCTGCTTTGACTTCACAAATGTTCTATATCCCATTGTAAATTTAGCTGTAAAGCCCTCATCCGTCTGAATTATCAGCTTTGTGTTACTTAACTACTTTTGGAAATAGATTATGGTGGAACAATTTTTATCAAGCCAAGGTATGTAACATTGTTACATATAATAGTAGTAAAGATGGTAAAGGAGGCCCCTTCAGGATTTAGACCAGCATATGGCAGATCAAGATGAATTTGAAGCTGGGTAGCAAGGGAGTAATCTTCAATCTTCCCTCCAGCTATGCTGTCAGGGAAAGCCAAGGTCTCCTTGTCTATGCTGATCCATCCAAATTTGTTGCACCTGTGGAAAATCTGGTCACAATGCAGCCAGTTTCACTGCCATCATCTGTAAGAATTGCAAGTAGGAAGACTATCATAAAAAGGGCTGCAAGCATACTAAGTATGTATAGTTTGGTAGAGCAGGCCGCCTCTATAGGACCTGTCCAAATGCTGCCTTGGTTATGCACAGATAACAACAATGAAACAGAGGCATGCAGATGGAATAGCAACGTATAAAGATAGAAGATGCAACCCTCTATCTACCAAGTGCTCAGTGAGAAGAAAACAACCTGCAATATGTCCACATGAAGAATTCATTATTTTAAAATACATCTTGCTTCTCAAAATGGTTTTCTTTTGTGGAAGCAATGAAAAAAAACTGGGCATATTCCTGTCATGGGTATGCGCTCAGACTTCCTTGATTTTGTACTACTTACTGTCCTCAGTTGTCTGAATAGATGTAGGCACAGGGAAATCTTCCCGTTATCTCACTGAGCGAAAGAGCTGGGTGAAGGAACTAGTCCATGAGCAAAATTGGAATAAGGACATGCACAATGTGCAAGTGTGAAATACAAGCAAGTGGTTTTTTCCTTACTGTTTAATTAGGTTACTCACTTCTATGTAGACAACAAATAAATTAAGAAATAAAGAAAAATACAGAAGAATGTGGCAAATCAGACTAAAGGAGACACAACATGTTTGTCATTGGGATCATACAAAAGAATTCTTACAAATCCTATCAGTTACCTGATTAAGCTGAACACAAGCTTTCAACTTGATAACCACAGTAGCTGGAGGCAAATCCCAGATAGTAACAGTTCCATGATTGGTAATGTATGCCTTGCATGCAGTTATCATCTGATTTGTGATCTGAAATAATAATATTTTAATATTCATTTGTTCAAATTGAATTTTGAATGAAAAGAATTTTGAATTAAAAGAAAACTCCTAACATGAACTTCCCTTCATCTCTAAAAGCTAATCCAGCAATGTATGTAGAGCATAAAGGTGGAATTTTCTAAACTTAGGCCCTGGCCAAAGGGACCATTTGTGGATTGGAAACATGTTGATTGATGGAATGGACTTTGTCAAGGCTCTTTGACTGAGATTAGCATCCTGATTCAGAGTTCTCTGATTAATCAGGGATAGTGGGCAAGGTATTGCATCTATTTTGTCAAAGGAAAGAGCTCTAATTGAAGACATTACAATTACTAGGACTTTTGAGGCTATAGTAACCACATGAATGGAAAAGAGACTTGCCTTCATCAGTCAGAGCATTTAGTACAGGAGTTGGGATGTTATATTACAACTGGATAAGATATTGGTAAGGCCACATTTAGAGTACTGTGTACAATTCCTTCCATAGAAAGGATGTTATCAAACTGGAAAACATGAAAAAAGACTTATAAAGATGTTACCAGAACTGAAATGTTTGAATTATAAGGATAGGCTAGATAAGCTGGGACATTTTTCCCTGGAGCGTGGGAGGATGAAGAGTGACTTTATAGAAGTTTATAAAATCATGACAGCATAGACAAGGTGAATATCCCCAGGTAGCAGTGTCCAAAACTAGAGGGCATAGGGTTTAATGTGAGAGGGAAGCGATTTAAAAGGGACCTGAGGAATATTTTCACATAGAGTGTGACACCTATGTAGAATGAGCTGCCAGAGGAGGTGGTAGACAATTATAACATTTAAAAGACATCTGGACAGCCACATGGATAGAAAAGGATCAGAGGGATATGAGCCAAACACAGGCAATGGGACTAGCTCAGTTTAAGAAACCTGGTCAGTATGGATAAGTTGGAGCAAAGAACCTGTTTCCATGCTGTATATCTCTATGAGACCTGGGAAGGCTGATCTCCTGGTCTCTCATTCTTATTGGACAAGTCCTACTGTGAGCTCCAGGAGATTGTAGTGAGGTGAGCTCTCCCCAAGATAATTGGAAGTGGACATCCTCTCCTCACAAACAGGCATGGACGCAAGTGGCTGAGGAAATCATTAGCACAGTTTTGGGGAAAGAACAAGGGATAGCTGGGCTAATTAGGTACCTCTTTCAAAAAGCAAGCAGAAGCATAATGGGCCAAATGGCTTCGTTCTGCGCAATTGTAATTCTTACTAAAGTAGGCTGATTGTTAAATTATTTTCTTAATTTATAATATAACCTTACTGCCAGGAAATAGGCAGGTTAACTTTCTGGCCTGGCCTATCCCTAATATAATGCCAGTTCAAATGAAGGATCACCATCCAAAAAATAATTGAGTCTTTTCTCTCTTCAGATGCTAACTTTAGTGTTTTGCTGGATAGTTCCAGGGTTGGATATAAACCCTTTTTCAAGGCACATCACTGGGCTCTAGTAGTGAATAAGATCAAGTACAAAAGAATTGTGGCTTTATTATTTGTAATCACAACAATACTGGTATTATTACTGTAGGAAATTCTAGCAAATATTGGCAGGAAATAAGTTTACCTTGGTAAATAGAGAAGTCATCTTTTCAGAAGTGTTGTAATATGTGGAAATTGAATGTATCATCCTAATAACATTCAGGAGGCCTGGAATAGCATCAAGCATTCCAATCTGGAATGAGAGAAAAAGACATACATTAATCTCTGAATTAACTTTCAAAATAAATATATGTGATGACCGATTTTTGAAATAGCATTATCAAAGAACAAATAGGGACTCACAGGGTCATTGTTATAGAGAGGGTCACAAAATCGTTCCAACATGTAGAGGTACTTCACATTATCTTTGGCTTCATTAGATACATCCGTAATTTGTCTATCCAACTCCTTCCAGGTCTGCAACAGGAATTAAATTGTTTTCAAACAATTCACCCAGATTGTTGCATAAAACACACCATTTAATTCAAAAGGAAGGTTGCAAATTAGCTGCAAGATATAGAATCATAGAATCTTACAGTGCAGGAGGAGGCCATTTGGCCCATCAAGTCTGCACTGATCACAATCTCATCAAGGTCTTATCCCCATAAACCCATGCATTTACCCAGCTAGTCCCTCTGACACTAAGGGGCAATTCAGCATCGCCAATCTACTTAATCTGCATCAGTTTGTAAGTCTCCAATTCTACAACTAGGAGAATGTTACTCCCATGTTTAAACGAGATGTGCACTGTTTTGGTAAAAGCATTAGTTATACCCATCAATTCATCACAGCAACAAACAGTAATTGCATTAACTGTTTGAGGTTCAAGCAGTACAATCATTATAAAAATATTCAAAAACAGTCAGAGGAATTCAATCGTTCTTCTATTCAATAAAATACTTTATAGCTTTACAGGAGTTAAATGCTTCTATGAGTAAAAATATTTTTCTGCAGACCTTTAACAGCTTCGACTTAGCAGCTGTGATGATTCCAAGGATGGTTTTAACATCTGCTCGCTGAATTTCTTGAGTCAGGTAATTGAATCTAGTCACACGGTGTTTCCAATACTCCAGCTCTGCTCGTGGCCCAATATCATCAGCCTCCTTCCGCACCTGCTCACTTTCAGTCAGTACCTGAGAGAAAGGGATTATTAGAACTTTCAAAGCACCCACTGTAGATGGTCATTGACCTGGTGTTGTGTTATATTTTAGGAATCCTGGGGGCAATTCTCCCAAAAGTGCTGAATTGACAGCAAAACTGTTCTAAATCCAACTATTTTGTCAGTTCAGCTTCTCATCTGAATCTCTGCACTTTGTGCTTTGCAGTGCTCCCAGTCGTGAATATTATTTAAAACCCACAGGACGGGGCCTAATCACACTGGAATTGGACAGCTCTGGAACTCTGCAGATGTGATCTGTCAACCTCCTGTTCTGTCAATCTCCCGTTTGCTGGCCAGCTCAATTGCTGACCTGCTTTTGACCACTGTCGGCTCTCCAGCATCCCCCAATTGTGGCCCCCACAGAAATTCCCGGGCCAGTTTTGACTCCCAGTCCCCCATCCTGGAATGCTCCAATGCACAGCCCACTCCTCCAACCCCTTCACACCGACAAGTACCCTCTCCCCCTCCGAGTCACTGGCGGACCACCTCCCTCCAGTCCACCCCAATCACTGCCCTCCCTCCATCCCAAATCGATCCCACCTACAGAGTGGCAGCAGGAGCCCCCATTCCCACTGATCACTCCTGGTCCCCGTCACAATAGACCCGGCCCCTTGGCACTGCTGATGCCCAGTAGGCAGTGCCAAGGTGCCCCCTGGACATGGTCATTTTGCCCTTTGAGCAGTGCCAGGGGACACAGACTGGCACTGTCAGGGTGCCCATGTCCAGGGGGCACCCTGTGCCACCTGACCCCTGGGGTCCTGATTGCCATGCCCCCTTCATTCCAGAGGGGTCTCCCACTAGTTCCCCAAAAGTAGGGAGCTAGTCTGAACCCTGCCAGAATGAAGTATTTCTGGCAGGGTGGGAGATTCAATTAGCACCTAAAAGGTCCCAATGACGAACTGATAAATATATTTAAAATACATTTTAAAATGATTTAAATTATTTACCTAATTTCCAGCAAGGTCTGATCAGCGACTATTCGCCGGCTCTGGAAGATGTGCATGCATTCCCAGTGCATGCGCAAATCCCAGTTCAAGGCCAGCGACGCACATTTCACAGAAAAGTTGCGGGTCGCAATGAGAGAATTGTCAAGTAATGATGATGGAATAACACCACAACTTACCAGCTTTCATCTAATCACTTCCTTGATGTATGAACATTTCTAAACATTTGAACTCAGACTTGCACTTCTGATGGGAATTCCCTTTTCCTCAACAGTGGAAACTGCGTGAACTGTGATCATTGCAGACAAATGGGTCAAATGGCCTCCTTCTGCACTATAGGATTCTGTGGTTCTATGAACTGAGGATCCTCAAACTGTGGTTGACAGGATACTCAGTTGTGCCTGACCAATTTCCTGTACTTTTGCTCTCACTTCTTCTCTTCTATCCCAGAACTGCAAAACGACTTCTCTTGTCCTCACTTTTCATCCCTCCAGCCTCCATGTTCAAAGGATCATCCTTCTCCATTTCCATGATCTATAGCATGATGGCATCACCAAAGACACTTCCACACCCTTCCCCTGTCACCATTCCAAAGGACAGATCCATGCTCCATTCTTCAATCATCTCATCCCAACACCTCATCCTCTTCCCTTGGTACCATCTTTTGTAATCTCAGAAGCTGGAACACTTGTCCTTATACCTCCTCCCTTCTCATCTGTCCAAGGTCTCATCCATTCCATGCAAGTGAAACAATGATTTATTTGTATTTATTTTAATTTAGTAAACTGTAGTCACCATTCACAATGCAGTCTCCCCCCTCAGGCATCTTGGGTATCCACTTCATGGAAAGCCACCACTTAGTACGCAAGCATGAATGAGTTTGCTATTTTAATTCACCACTTTCCTCTCACGCTCCTGAGCTCGGTCTGCTACAGTGTTCCATCCAGAGGAACAGCATCTCATCTTCCAGTTAGACACTCAGAGCCTTCTGGACTCAACATGAAGGTTAGCAATTGAACTCTATTCCCTCATTTTGATTCTGTTTTATTGCCATGAGTTGGTGTGAATCTTGTTTTTTGTGTTTCTGTTTGCAGACAGAGCTACTTTTGGAAAATGCTTTTTCACTTTAGTCAAGCTATTAACACTCCCTCTGTCTTTTGTTAAATGCCATGTTTGTCATTGAATCGCTCCTATCTTCTACGCTTACCCAGACCTTCCCTTTTGCTGTTCCTCCTCCTTCCCACTTTCAATAACACATAACCCATACATTCTAACCTTTTCCACTTTTCAAGAAGTCATATTCAATTGCAAAGTAACACTGTTTTTCTCTCTACAGATGCTGGCAGACCTACCAAGAATTTCGAGCACTTCGTTTTTATTTCAGAGTCAGGCTTATATCTGCTTGCTAATGGAACACTTTCCAGGTATTAAAAAACTAATAATTTAAGATCAAAAACATGGGTCAGGATTCACCAAACAAAGAATTAAGTGTCCAATGGGTGGGAAAACAGAAGTATTTCCTGCTCATTTTTTGGATGTACTTACCAGAACGAATTTCCGACACTCTGGAAAGCAGGACGTGAGGCCTATTCCTGCCCAACAGGCAGCAGCATAGCGCTGAGTGGGCTACTCCGCATGTGCCAACCTGTGCGGAGATCGGCACATGTGCAATGGCTACCTGACTTCCCCAGGTCAGCCTTAATCCCCCCATCCAACCTCCTCATGGCCAGCTCCAACCTTCCCCTCCCCCAATGGGCAGTCCCAATCCCACACCCGATGACCAGACCCAAAACACCCCCCTCCCCAACTTGGCCAATCCCAATTTCCCCCCCAGCTTCTTCCACTGATTCCACCCACAGAGTAGTATGGATAGCCCCCATCGATCACCTTCCCCATAGGCCCCACTCCCTTACTTTGTCCCACCCCATCTGGCCCTGCCACCTCGACACTGCTCAGTATTCAGTGGGCAATGCAAAGCTGCCCTAAAGGCAGTGCCAATTTACCTCCAACCTTCCAGATGGCCTCAAAGACCTCTATCCCCACCAGTGGAGTGAGGATGCCTGTTCCCCACTGGTGGGGAGCAGTTGTAAACCCCACTGGGGAAATCAGAGATGGGGGAGAGGCTAGCAGACTCAGAGAATACCATCCTAGGCCCACTAATCATATGAAAGTTGTAATTTCCATAAGATAACCAGCTCCACACCAATCTATGGCACAGAGATGATTGCACTAAAAAAATGTGCAACGGGCTGGGAGAATCCCAGCCATGGTGTAATACTTGAATTCCTTGTTGTTTGGCCTTTCCTCAGATAAATACCTCCTCTTCCTTCCCACATCCTGCTTTCTCCTTTGCATTCATTTTATTTTCAGACAGGATATCTTCTCCAGATGTGAGGGTCACATGTAGATACCTCACTGGTTGGCAGGAGATATCTGATTCTTGTGATTTTTCCTCATTTTCTTTCATCTTTGTGCCAGAAAATGCTTTTCACTGTTCAAGTTAGTTTTATACATTCAATTCAGATAAATTCAATTTTATCCATACCATGAGGATGAATCATTTACATTTCCCACAACCACCATCATTTTGATCCTACTGCTGTCTAATTTACATTGGATAAAGCGAAGACTTGAGCCGTGTACTTTGTTTCACCATGAACCAGGTTAATACCCCAAGGGTGCAAAAGAGACTTATCAGGATGCTGCCTGATTTGGAAGATATTGATTACGAAGAAAGGTTGAACAGACTTGAATTGTTTTCATTGGAGCATCAGAGAATGAGAGGGACCTGATAGAGGTTTACAAGGTTATGATATGGTTGGATAGAGTGGATAGTCAGAGTCTTTTTCCCAGGGTCAAAGGGATAATTACTCAAGGGCATAGATTTGATTTGATTTATTATTGTCACACATATTAGCATACAGAGGAAAGTATTGTTTCTTGTATGCTATACAGACAAAGCATGTTGTTCATAGAGAAGAAAATAAGAGCTTGCAGAATGTAGTGTTAAGGTCATAGCTACGATGTAGAGAAAGATCATTGTAATGCAAGGTAGGCACATTCAAAAGTCTGATGGAGCAGGGAAGAAGCTGTTCTTGAGACAGCTGGTGCGTGATCTCAAACTTTTGCATCTTTTTCCCAATGGAAGAAGGTGGGAGAGAGAATGTGTGGGGTGCACGGGTCCGAAATTATGCTGGCTGCTTTGCCAAGGCAGCGGGAAATGTAGACAGAGTCAATGGATGGAAGGCTGGTTTGCATAATGGATTGGGCTACATTCACAACCTTTTCTAATTTCTTGTGGTCTTGGGCAGAGCAGGAACCATACGAAGGGGTTGATACAACCAGGAATAATGCTTTCTATGTGTATCTGTAAAAGTTGGAAATGAGGTTGAAAGTGAGAGGAGGAAAGTTCAAAAGACTTGTAAGGGGCAAGTTCTTCACACAGAGGGTGATGAATGTCTGGAGCGCACTGTCAGAGGAGGTGGTAGAAGCAGATTCTGTAACAACTTTCAAGAGGCATCTGGATAGGTACATGAATAAGCAGGGAATAGAGGGATATGAACCACATAGAGACAAGAAAATATTAGATGAGAAGGGCATCTAAGTTGGCATAGACTTGGTGGGCTGAAGGGCCTGTTCTTATGTTCTTTGTTCTAATACACTATGCACCGCTTTCAGCTAGATAATGTTTTAATCAAATCTAAACTACTGTTGCTCATAACCATCTTTATTACTAAAGGTCAAAGAAGGCAGGATAAAATAGATAAAAGTAGTCAATTTATCAATTCAAAGTCATTTTAAACTGCAAAATATTTGAATTAAGCAACAATTTAAATTAAGCATCTGTAATGATGCGAAGGTGGTTTAATGCAATTTAAATTCAAATTATCCACAGCAGTAATACAAATTCGACAAGTTGAAATGTCAGGATCAGACACTAAACAGCGAATGTTAATTCTCCATCACTGGTGGATACCATTCAGAATGAAAATCCAAGCAATACATTTCACATTTGTTTTCACATTATGTGAACATAAACAAGAGTTGGCCATTCCATCCCTCCAGCCTACTCCACCATTTAATAAGATATCGATTTGGTAGTAATCTTAAATCTATATCTCCCCTATCCATAGCAACCTATCACCCCCTTGTTTATCCACCTCTGCCTTAAAACAAAATCAAAGGCTCTGCTTGCACCTTGAGTCCCAAAGACCCCACTGCCCTCAGAGAAAATTTGCTACCTCATCTCCATTTTAAATGGACAACCCATTATCTTAAACGATGACATCCACTTCTAGATTATTCCACAAGAGAAAATAACCTCCACATCCATTCTATTAAGACCCCTTGGGAGTTTATGTTTCAATCAAGTCCCTCTTACTCTTCTAACCTTCAGCAGGTGCTCAACCTGTCCAACCTGACCTCATAAAGCAAACCTCCCATTCTAAGTAGTAGTTTATTAAATCTTCTCTGAATTGCTTATTTACATCCATCCTTAAATAACATGATCACAGTACTCCAAATATGGTCTCGCTCGTGCCCTGTACAACTGAAGCACAGCTTTCCTACTTTTGTATTCAATTGTCTCATAATAAATGGTACAATCCTAGATCAATACATTGTGGATCCAACCAAGGATCAGGTTATTTTGGATCTGGTAATGTGTAATGAGGCAGGTATAATAAACAATCTCAGAGTAAAAGATCCCTTAGAAAACACTGACTATAACATGATAGAATTTAGCATTCCATTTGAGAGTGAGAAACTTGGGTCAGAAACAATCACTTAAATAAGGGTAATTATAAAGGCATGAGGGCAGAGTTGGCTGGAGTGGATTGGGAAAGTTGTTTAGCAAAAAAGACGACTTATCAGCAACGACAGACATTTATAAAAAACAGTTCATGATTCACAACAAAGGTATATCTGAGGAAGAAGAATTCTAGTAAGAGGATAAATCAAGCATAGAAAGTTTAAACCACTGCTGCCTTGCTGTCCCACAGAATGGACAATCCAATGGGGATGGGGGAATTATTACGGGTAAAGGGTTGATAATGACATTCAAATGTATTGAAATGAAAATCCTAATATTCAAAACAAGATTCCCATTACAACATTGGCAGGGGCGGGCACAATCAGAATGGAACAGCTCACCGGTGTAAACTTCATTCTGGGACTTTGGTGGGATTTTTTGCTCCTGTTGCCAAACTTGCCCCCACCCTCCAAAAACAGCAGCTGAATCCCCTGAGCCTGAGCTATCAATCAAATAACATTTCCTCTGGAGAACAGCTTTTCTCACATTCTAAAACTGTCAGAATTCTTAGCCCAGCATACATAATGAGGCTCAACTGAGATCCCAGACAGCTATTAGAAAAGGAAATTATCTGCACTCAAAGGAAACATTGTTTGTCAGGTTGGTCTCCTTGATCTGTATAGTCAATTTCACAAGGTTTGGTGACACAACTTCAATTGTTTCATAGATTTGTGAATTTTGAAATGTCCAAGAGGATGGATGGATAACACTTTAATAGCTTTCAGCCCACATAGCTTTTCCCAAGCATAGGAGAAAGTTATTAATGGATTACATTTCTTCAAATTTTTTTATACATACCACTATATACAATGGTATTCAGTGGTCCAGAAAGTGTACAGTGAGTCAATGGAAATGGAAGTGCCATGAGGGATCTGAAGGAGTGGATGCAACAGCAGAGCTTGGCAGAGGGATTGAGGGTGACCTTTTGAACTTGCCTTTTAAATATCCTCTCATGCACACTTGAGTTCACGATGCCTCAAAATCTGGCCTGACTCCATGAAAATTGCAGAGGAGTAGGATAGGCCTTTCTCCACAATACAGCCAGCCCGTCAAGAGTTTCCAGTGTTGGCTTTCGACAGGAACCAGCCTGCACCTTCTAAAGGCTCGCCCAAAAATTAGACAACCCAGCAAAGGAGCTGGGGATCTTGGAATCAGGACCAGCCTGTCAATTTTAAAGGGCTCCTGAATCAACCCGACTCAGGTGAAACATCCAGGCTCTGTTTTTAAATTTTGTGGCCTTGCACACCTCATGTTTAGTCCAATCAATTTGGGTTTGGTCAGTGTTGGGAGGAGAAAATCTAGCCAAAGTCTTCTATTTCTAAAACACACTGCTAGTATCTTGTAAAACAAAAGACAAAATCTGCCCAAATGCTAAATATCCCCATTCCTCACCTGTTCAATTTGCTTCATCCAAATTTTCAGGCTTTCTTCAGCTTGTTTCAACACTTCTGGAGAAGCAATGCTCAAATCAAATGGGCCTTTCAAGTTCCTCAGCTCTTCCAAAGCACATTGCTCAAACCGAATCTGAAAGCAGCAAAACAAAGCAAATGTCCTCCTGAGTTGTCTATGACATTAGCAGGAATTCTGGAAGAGGCATCACTAAACAGAGTACATGGGATAATCCAATTAGACATCATTTGTTGTTCATTAAGTAAGAATGACTGTTTTATCAATTCCAGGTTGTGGATATCGTTGGGAAGGCCAGCATTTATTGTTCATCTCAAATTGCCCTTGAAAACGTGATCGTAAGTATAACTGAGTGGCTTGCTTGGCCATTCCAGAAGGCAGTTAGAAAGTCATCACATTGCCATGGATCTGGAATTACAAATGCATCAGGTGGCAGAATTCCTTCCAGAAAGGACATATTAAACAGAGTAAAAAGATACAGTTGGCAGTTTCATGGTCACCATTATTGATGCTCGCTTTTCATTCCAAATTAGTAATTTATTTAATTGAATTTAAATTCCCCAAATGCCATGATGGGATTTGAATTTGTGTCTCTGGATCATTAATACAGTCCTTTGGATTATAATCCACTCACAACTACTGAACTACCATACCACATTTCTGTATTAGATTTGGTTGGCATTTGTGGAGAGAACCATAGATAACTCAACACAGAAAATGGTCTTTTAGCCCATATGTGAACACCACACTTTATCAGAACCCCTTCCCCAAAGCTATACGTCATCCTCTTTTTCAAATATTAATCCATATTCCAAATCAGTAAGAAGTCTCCACAATACCAGATTAAAGTCCAACAGATTTATTTGGATTCATGAGCTTTCACAGTGCTGTACTTTCATCAAGTGAGTTTCAAGCTAGTGATTCCAATAAATCTGTTGGACTTTAATCTAGTGTTGTGAAACTTCTTACTGTGTCCACCCCAGTCCAACACCAGCATCTCTACATCATTTTTCAAATCATATACCTGTCTTACCCATTCCCTGAAGCATGAGTTCATCCATCCTGTATTTTTCCAATCTCACCCTCTACTTCTCCCTTCTGACTCTATCCCTCACTACATTCTTTTTCTCCCTCTCCCAGTATGTATCTCTTCCCTTCCTGTTCCTTCAACCTTTCCTTTATTTTGCCATCACTCTTCCTCTCTCATTTCCTATTTACAATGGAAACAGCCAACAGAAATTTGTCAAGATAGCACATTTCATTGTTGGATTAATTTTTCCTCTAAAACCATTGCAGTAGACAGAAATTTTAGTACGAGTTAGACTTTTTACCTCCTTGGCTAGATTCTGTTGTGCTGTAGAGAGGGCATTGACAAACCCATCTAGAGAATTGAGAAATCCCTGACGAACTGCCATGGATTCAGGTTTGTTCAGCACTCCCCATCCTTGGCTCATGTTCTTCAGCACTGGTATAAATGCATCACTCAATAACTGTTCAATAGATTTCAACAACCCAGTCCTTCCAGCATCCAAAACATTGAAACTTACTTCCTAGAAAATATAAAATACATTTTACTTAAACAAAAAAGGCAACATTAAATTTTACAAGAAATGCACACTAATTTATGCCTTTTTGGTAAAGATATTGAAATGTTCAGTTAGCATTCTCTGAGGCGTAAAGAGAATGAAAGAAGAAAAGGTGCTTGGGATGGTTTACAACGTTAAACAGAATATTTAAATGCAAGTTATTCTTTAAGACAGGAGGAGAAGAAACAGTGAGAAAATGGTTGAAAGAGTTGGAGACAGAGGACAATGAAACTTGTGAGTAATACAGGGAAAAGAAGGAAGAAGACATATAGAATGGAACACAAACAAAAAAAGGGGACTTAGAATTCGAGAGTGGGAAAAAAGCAGGAAAACAACTACACAACAAAAAAAGGAGACAAATTTATTTTTTTCTTTATCCCCAGATATGACGACAAGTGATCAGTGTATATTTTAAATTTATAGTATAAAAAGATAAAAAGATAAATTACAACATATTACAGGAAATTGAAGCTTGTGATTGGAGCCACAAACAGACTTAAGTAACTTTAGAGTTTCAATTGCCCTCAACAATTCTGTTGAAAGATCATTGATTTGAAACATTGGGCAGGATTTACGGCCTCGCTCCAAAGATCAGAAAATCCTGCCCGAGATCTATGGACCTTCCCATTCTCCGACTCCCGAAGCAGGTGGGTAGTAGAATTCCGGCAATTAACTCAATTTCTCTCTCCACAGATGCCACCTGAACTTCAGAGGTATTTGCAGTTTGTCTGCTTTTATTTCAGATTTCCAGCATCTGCAGTACTTTGCTTTTGTGCTAAAATTACCTTAAAATTCATTAGAATTAAAATTCAATGGAGTCCACTCCATTAGCGTTACTTTGCTGATACAAAGAACAAAGAATAAAACAGCACGGGAAACAGGCCCTTCGCCCCAACGAGCCCGCGCCGCCACCCCTATGTTCCCACCTCTACCCATGATCTCTGTCTATGTTTATAAATCTATGGATTAAAAAACAAATTTGAGACAATTTAGGGAGAATTTGTTTTGCCAATTAACCTAAGAGCACATCTTTGGGATGTGGGAGGAAACCGGAGCACCCGGAGAAAACCCACGCAAGCACGGGGAGAATGCGCAAACTCCCACAGACACAGGCCCAAATCCATGTATCTGCACAGCACAGCTATAGTCACTGAGCTGTCGTGTTGCCCATCAAATGGAACAGGTCAAGCGTACACTAACGACATGAAGCACTAGGATACTCTCGAAAAAAATCCAAGAGCAGCCCTCTCACGACCCATTGCGTGTATGTCCCTTGTTAGACAACAAGGTGGACCAAAGCACCTGTAGGATAAAAACAAGTACATCAATATCATCACCTATTTACACACTTCTCAGGGACTCCCAAGGCTCACGACCTCTATTTTAAATCAGTTTTCTATACCCCTCCATTCCCATTCTGTTCATGTGCCCATCTAAATATTTCTAAAATAACTCCAGAGTACCTGCCTCCACCACTTAACTTGGCAGCGCATTCCATACCCCCACCACCCTCTGTGTGAAAAAACTCCCTCTAGCATCCAAATTATACCTTACCCCCCTCACCCTAAGCCCGTGACCCCTCGTGCTATCTGAGTCCATCCTAGGAAAAAGCTTAACCCTGTTTATTCTATCTATCCCCTTCAAAATCTTGTACACCTCTATCAGATCTCCTCTAAGTCTACGTCTTTCTAAGGAAAAACAGTCCCAATTTGCCTAATCTCTCCTCGTAACTCAGACCTTCCATACCAGGCAGCATCCTGGTAAACCTCCTCTGCACTCTCTCCAGAGTCTCCACGTCCTTCCGGTAGTAAGGCGACCAGAACGGGACGCAGTATTCCAAATGAGGTCTAACCAGCGTTTTATACAACTGCAACATTAAAGGCCAGCTCTTGTACTCTATTCCCCTTCCTATAAAGGCTAGCATACTATATGCTTTCTTCACAACCTTCTCCACTTGCTCTGCTACCTTCAGAGACTTGTTCACCTGCACCCCCAGGTCCCTCTGCGTTTCTATACTCTTAATAGGTCTACCCTTTATCATATACCTCCCCACTACATTCTTTCTCCTGAAAGCATCACCTCACATTTATCAGGATTGAATTCCTTCTGCCATCTGTCTGCCCAAGCTACCAGCCTACGTCCTTCTGCATCGCCTGACAATGCTCCTCACTATCTGCAAGTTCAGCCATCTTTGTATCATCTGCAAACTTGCTGATCACTCCACTTACTCCCTCTTCCAAGTCACATATATATATTACAAATAGAAATGGTCCCAGTACTGAGCCCTGCGGCACACCACTAGTGACCGACCTCCAGCTAGAAAAACACCCTTCCGCTATTACTCTCTGTCTCCTATTACTAAGCCAGTTACTTATCCATCTAGCTACCCATTATATCCCATTATCCTTGACCTTCTCAACTAATCTCCCATGAGGGACTTTGTCAAACGCCTTACTGAAATCCATATAGACAAATCAACGGCTCGCCCTTCGTCCACCATTTTCGTCACCTCCTCAAAAAATTCTACCAGATTTGTAAGGCATAACCTCCCCTTAACAAATCCATGCTGCGTATCCCTAATCAGATCGCAACGCTCTACCTGACTATACATCCTATCTCTAAGAATCCCCTCCAACAGCTTCCCTACCACTGACATCAAACTCACCAGCCTATAATTTCCAGGGTTATCCCTACTACCCTTTTTAAACAACGGTACAACATTAGCTATTCTCCAGTCCTCTGGGACCTCACCTGTGTCCAAGGAAGAGACAAAGATTTGCGTCAGAGGCCCAGCAATTTCACCTCACACCTCCCTAAGCAGCCTGGGATAAATGCCACCAGGCTCCAGAGATTTATCAGTTTTAATGCTACCTAGAAGATCTAACACTGCCTCCCTCGGTATGGATATTTCCCTCAATTGGTCCACAGCTCCCTCAGAGACAGGAGCTGTCAACAAGCCCCTCTCCTTCGTGAATACTGACACAAAGTGTTCATTCAGGATCTCCGCCATTCCCTCGGGCTCTAAGCACAGTTCCCCTCCTCTGTCCCTAAGAGGTCCAATTTTTCCTCTAACCACCCTTTTATTCCAAACATAGGAGTATAAAGCCTTTGGATTTTCCTTAATCCTATCTGCCAAAATCATTTCATGCCCCCTTTTTGCCCTTCTAACTCCCTGTTTGAGCTCCTTCCTACTCTCTCTATATTCCTCAACGCTGTCTCCGTTCCCAGCTGCTTTGACCTATCATACACCTCCCTTTTCTTCCTAATCAAGTCCTCAATATTCCTAGTAATCCATGGCTCTCTAATCCTACCTTTCCCATCTTTCCTCTTGGCCGGCACATATATAGGAGAAACTTCATTTACACAAGCAAATGGGATTCCTACTGTACTTCCAGCTAAGAAAGAGCAGCAGAACAGGAGCAACTCTGAGGAATGTGCAGGTTATTAGCACATTTTAATGCATTCTTTAGCCCATTTAAATTAAATTAGTGTTAAATTATGTAGACAAGAATTTTATGAGTTAATTTTATGAGTTAATTATGAGTTATGAGTTAATTGCAACAAATAATGCTGGTAAGAATTTCAACTTAGCAATATAATGGCTTCCACATCTACCATCTGTAGACTTCTCACAAGATATCATTTAAATTCATGAGTTCTGAGAGAAACACAGCCTTCTTGGTCTTTAGATGTCAACTTCAAATAGAAGTCCAAAGAATAATTTAGTCATTATACATAGTGCATATAATCCTTCATTTTTAAGGACCAAGAATGTAATTAAGGCATCAAGTTCATGTGTGGCCCCAAGGGGACACAGTAAAATTGAATTCAGTTAAGATCAAGTATAAACTGCAATTATATCTGCTACAGAAGGAAGATGGCTTTGGTTTTTGGAAAGCAAATTTTTCAATCCTAGGACATTGCTATAGGAACCCCCTAGATAGTGTCTTATGCTAAACTATGCTCAGTTGCTTTAACAATTATTTACACTTGGTTTAAATGTCAGAAGTTAAGCTGTTCTCTGTGATTGTGCAGTGTTCAGATAATGAAGCATTCCATGCTACCCACCGCAAGTCTTAGAATGACAAGTAGCAAGTAACAATTGTTGCACAGATAATGAACATCTTCAAGAAGAGCGTGCTAAACCATCTCCCTGTGATCAGTTTGGTAGGTGATAATACCAAGTTATCCATCATTAAAATCCTGGAAGACATCATTGACTATAAATTCTACTGAACCAGCCATAGAAATGTCATGATTAAGAAAGAATGGGTTCATTAAGTAGAACTCTACCTCCATTGGAAATTTGTAGAATGAGTATTGAATCTGTAACCTTTGTTTGCAAAGTTTAGCTACTTGCTTTAACCAGATTAAGTATAAGACAATTATGGGTCTCAGTTATGTGCAGCATTTCTTGTTTTCATCCCAATTCAGGTTCACTCCTGCAACTGTTTCCGTTATAGCAAAGACTACATCAGAGCCATTTCATTTTCAACTGGTCAAATATTTTTCCCTTACACCTGTTTCACTTCTCACATGGTCCATCTCCAACACTTCCTCCATTTTCAGTGACAGACTGACCACCATCAGCATTGTTTGGTTACATTCACACTAAGCTAAATATTTGCATTTCCTGTAATTTCCATACACTGCTGAACTCCAATATTCCAGTTTGACTATGATAATCTAGTGTTGCCATGATGATAGTTGGCATAGATTATGGGAAGCTTTCAGAACTGTCCTTTCACCAACAATTTAGGTCACTTGGATGGTCATGGTGTGACATGTCTACAATGCCTGCTGCAACAGGACTCCAGTTATCACCTTGCTCCAAGGCTTTAATTGGGAAATGAGGCTTAATGATTAACAAGGGTTAGTCCTGCATCTTTGTGATGATACAAAAATCCTACTTTGCTGCATTTCAAATTCCTGAAAGCTTTAAACAAGTTTTTTGTGTCGGTCTTCACAGAGGAGGACACAAATAGTTTGCCGGATATTAAAGATAGAAGGATGGTAGGAGATGAGGTCCTTGATGCGATTACAGTCACTAGAGAGGTAGTGCTTGATAGACTGACGGGGCTGAAGGTAGATAATTCCCCAGGACCAGATGGAATGCATCCCAGGGTTCTGAAAGAAATGGCAGAGGTGATAGTGGATGCCTTCGTAATTATTTATCAAAATTCGCTGGACTCCAGGGAAGTGCCGGAAGATTGGAAAACAGCTAATGTTATGCTGCTGTTTAAAAAAGGTAGCAAGCAAAAGGCGCGGAATTATAGGTCGGTTAGTTTAACATCTGTAGTCGGAAAAATGTTTGAATCCATCATCAAAGAAAAAATAGCAAAGCACCTAGAAAAGATTTGATCAAGCAGATGCAGCACGGATTCGTTAAGGGGAAATCATGTTTGACGAATTTATTGGATTTCTATGAGGATGTAATAGTGCGGTAGATAGAGGGGAACTGGTGGATATGGTGTTTTTAGATTTCCAGAAGGCATTTGATAAGGTGCCTCACAAAAGATTGCTGCAGAAGGTTAAGGTGCAAGGAGTTGGGGGTAAAGCGTTAGCATGGATAGACGACTGGTTGTCTAATAGGAAGCAGAGAATAGGAATCAATGGGCGCTATTTTGGTTGGCAGCTGGTGACTAGTGGAATGCCCCAGGGATTGGTGCTGGGGCCTCAACTGTTTACCATATACATAGACGATCTGGAGGAAGGGGCTGAGTGTAGAGTAATGAAATTTGCTGATGACACGAAGATGAGTGCAAAAGCAAATTGCATGGAGGGTGTGGAAAGTCTGCATAGAGATCTGGATAGGTTGAATGAGTGGGCAAGGACCTGGCAGATGGAGTATAATGTTAGCACTTTAGTAGAAATAATAGTAGGAGGGATTATTATTCAAAAGGCGAAAAGTCGCAGCATGCTACGGTGCAGAGGGGCCAGGGGGTCCTTGTGCACGAATCGCAAAAACTCAGCCTGCAGGTGCAGTAGGTGATCAAGAAGGTGAATGGGATGTTGGCCTTTATAGCGAGGGGGATAGAATATAAAAGTAAGGAGGTCTTGTTGCAACTGTACAGGTACTGGTGAGGCCGCAGCTGGAGTACTGTGTGCAGTTTTGGTTCCCGCATTTGCAGAAGGATATATTGGTCTTGGAGGGAGTGCAGAGAAGGTTCACTAGGCTGATATCAGAGATGAGGGGTTAGCCTATGAGGAGAGATTGAGTCGACTAGGTTTGTACTTGTTGGAGTTTAGAAAGTTGAAGGGGGATCTTATAGAGACATATAAGATAATGAAGGGGGTGAATAGGGTAGAGGTAGAGAGATTTTTCCTGCTTTGAAAGGATAGCAGTACTAGAGGGCACAGCCTCAAAATAAGGGGGGGGTGCGGTTTACATCAGAGTTGAGGAGGAACTTCTTCACTCAAAGGGTGGTGAATCTTTGGAATTCTCTGCCAGTTGAAGTGGTGGAGGCTACCTCACTGAATATATTTAAGTCACGGGTAGATAGGTTTCTAAGAAGCAAAGGAATTAAGGGTTATGGGGATAAAACGGGGAAGTGGAACTGATCCACTTCAGATCAGCCATGATCTTATTGAATGGCAGGGGAGGCTTGAGAGGCTAGATGGCCTACTCCTGCTCCTATTTCTTATGTTCTTGTGTTCTTATGTTCTTATTACTACAGCATAGAGCTGAAAGTTCAACAGGGAGTATCTCATTTCCTGATTTCCTAAAGCCTTTCCATTACTTACAAGGCACAAATAAAGAATGCTTTACAATATTCTCCACTGGGGATGGATGCAGCTTCAAGAACAGTGAGGAAGATCAATGTCATACAAGAGAAAGTAATTCTCTTTATTCATTAGTCTGAGTATCTGTCCACTCCGTCATCAATTTACTGTGGCTGCAGTGCATAATTTATAGAATATATTGCAGCAACTCCCCAAGACTTCTTTAGCAACACCTCCCAACTTAAATGATGAAGGGTAGTGTGTACATGGAAACATCAAGTTTCCCTCTGAGCCACACACCAATCTGACTTTGAGATATATCACAGTATCTGGGTCAAAATCCATTAATGATTAAAGTGTGAGAGTGAAAATTAAAATATTTACCCTGTATATGTTCTCATATGTAATGGCTCTGCTGGCATTACTTCGAAGAAAGACAATACAAATTCCAGTCAAAGCAGCTTGCTTCCCATCAGTAAGGAACAGCTTTAATGTTTTATCACAATTCAAAGATCCTGGCACAGGTCCACTTGCCCCAAGAGCAACTAGATCACAAAAAAAAAACAATAGTTAAAAAATATTATGTGCCACAAACCGTCTCTAAAATTATTTCATTATTTCTGACAGTGGTCTAGTGCTTCATGCTTATTTGACCAGTATACAGATATTGTGTAACATCCAGACATCACTCAAAATGGTTAAAGATTAATGCAACTGCAAACAGTCTTGAATACAATTAACCAATCAGAATCCAATATCTAGGTTTTGTTTAGTTTTTCCCCAATCTTCAAAGGTCAGTCTCAGTCAGTTCTTTAGCTTTCTCATATAGTCAAATTTCTCCAGTTCTCCGGTTTCTATTGATGCATCTTAAACTGGTCATGAGATGTGTTAGGAAAATAATTTTTAAAGGATTATAATTATTTTGGTAAATATTAGAATAGGTATATTTTTCACTGAGTTAAATTTAACGTTTTGTGCCTGGAAAGGTAAAACATATAGGTAGATTCATGCCGGATAAAGGTGTTTATATATGTGGGGAGGAGGTGGTTGGATAAGCTCCAACTGTGATTGAATTGTGCTTGAAAAGGGTTACAGCATGAAAAATAAATAAAAGGCATAAGCATGTGGCCATTGCTTAGCAACAAGAGGCCCTTCTTGGTAGAAAAAGATTTTATGTTTTAGTTTAAGCTGGATATATTGCAGTTGGAATCAGGACAATTCTGCCAGGTGACGCTGGACATGATAAGGGAATTGCAAAGATGCAGGCTTCCTAAGAAACAAGATACAATCCAGTTAACTAGGAAATTGGAACAGAAAACTTGTCTAAGACAACTGAGGTGTTGCTTAGAAGAATTCAAGGAAGAGTAAACAAAGGCCCGTAACTTCCAAAGAATAGCAATTTCTATCAGATTGCCATTTTTGACAGACTTACCCATGCTGGGATTTGTAAAGCTCTGTCTTGGCCAATCTTCTTGCTGCAGGTTGGATGAGACAGGAGCAGTGCAGCGCTTCTTCAGCAGCATCACTGCAGATGAACTGGGGTGCAGAAAGGAAAGGAAGGCTCCCTTTTACAGCAGTAGCCTAGGATGGGGGAGGAGAAACTAGGAAGATTGGAAATGCCCAGGAAGTGGGGTTGGGAGGAGAGAAACCAGAAAGTGGGGGAATTGGGAAAGGGGATGGAACCTAGAAGGGGGACACACTGGGAAGGAGTGGGCTGGCTGACCACAGAGGAAATGGGACAGATTTGTGTGGGTGGGACAGATAAGTGGTAGGGGAGCACAGAGAAGTGCAGTGTTGGAGCAGAGGCAGGGGATCAGACTGGGAAAAGGCTCTCGGCAGAGATGGTGTTAGCACATATGGGGGTGATCAGAGATCAGGGTGGGGGGGTGGGGCGGGGCAGCCAAGAAGGTTCAGAATCTAGGAGGTGCAGAAGAAGGTGGAGTTTGAGCCAAAGGCAGAGTAGATGGGGTTGGAGCCGCTGAAGAGTGGGAGGTGAAGGGGGCAGGTTGAGTTGGGAGATGAGGGAATGGTCGAAGCAGAGGGAGGTGTCAGGACCAAGAAGGAGTTGGGTCAGATCAGGAGAGGGGGGGGTGGTGATGTGATGGGTCCTGTGGGTGAGGACCAAGTATGAGCACGAGATGTTTCCTATAAGGCTGTGTCTGAGTGTTTAGACATTTACTTTTTTTTTTCATTCTGACTCTTTCTGAGTAACTATTCAAATAACACAGGCAGAACCATCCAAAGTTCGTATTTAAATTACAGTTGTGGGATGGTTCAAGCTCAATCGTCTAGAGGAAATTAGTACTTTTGGATAATTGCTGGATAAACCTTTATGTGGGAACTTCCTAGAAGGAAATCTCACCCCATTGTTGGTGTACCACCCCTTCCCCCAACCAAATGCAACAATGGGGAACCAGGAAGTTATGGGCCAATGTGCTTTGAGTTAAGAAGACTACCTGCAGTAACTAGATTTAAAGTGAAACAGCAGACTTCAGAGGTAAATGATAACTTTGATGCCATTTTAACACAGTCTGGGAATCGAGAATTAAAGACATTGTGAACAATTTGTACAGAAGTCAAGACAAAGAAATCCTAAAGGGGTGGTGTAAAATCCTTGATTCACTGTTAAACGTTTAGCGGAAACTTAGCTTAAAAGAATCCTTTGGAAAACATGTTCTGGATTTCAGAATGTAAACCATTAATGGGAGGCATTATTGAGAACTAAGGTTTTAAAGTAGGAATGGAGTTTGGAAATTCTGACATGACAATTATCTGGGGGGATTCTGAGGAAAAATCATTTGAGGTTCAAAGTGGAAAGTATATTCGATCACAGCCATCTAATGTGTTAAAAGGTACGTTGTGTTATTGAGATTGTTGTAGTTTAAGATATAATCTGTGTTAATCTTAAACTCTGTATGGGGGGACTAAATGAGTATTACACAACAATCCAACTTTTCATGTTTAATGAATGTTTTTTCTTGTTGTTAAAACTAATTAGCAGTTCTGTGAGTCTGTTTCTCAATACTTTATAAAGAAAAATTATAATCTTTGAGCAGGGTTCCATTCTGGGATCTTCCTCTCTGGTTAGAACATCAACTGAGATTGTAACAGGAGTTACAAAAAAAGACTTCCAGAGTTAACCTTTAACAACAACTAATATCTATCTAGCACCTTTAAATGAAGTGCAATGTCCCAAGGCACTTTGCAGATGCATTATCAAATTAAACCTGACACTGAGCCATTAGTGAAAGATAATAAAAAAGCTTGATCAAAGAATTAGCTTTTAAGAAGTGCCTTAAAAGGAAGTAAGAGAGGTTTAGGGAAGGTTTCCAGAATTTAAGCTGACTGCTTCCAACTGTGCTTTGGATATGGAGGAATACGAAGATAGAGTACCACAACAGTGGAGTATGCAAAATTAAGAAATGAATGCACAATGGTGGCACAGGTGTTTAAATGTATGTACATACTTTGAACCTCTGTAAATATATCATGCTTCTCTCACTCAATGTCTCAGGTACTGAATGAATCACATGGAAAGGGCAAGCCAACAGTCCTTGTTCAATCAAGGGTCACAGGTGCAGATCTCAAGTGTGCCCCTTAGTTCCACATTGTCTGGCTCAATCATATTCCAGGTTAGTCTCCTCTAGTTCCACAAAAGCAAGATGAACAATGGTAATTCCTAAACGAACATGATGGTTGGATAATGCAAATGTATGTCTTGATCTCATGAGTACTGTTCTTGGAAGGCCACTGATCATGCTGGTGTAGCAGCACTGAAGTCTGTCCTTCCTAATGTTATAGGACTTGATCACAAGCTGTGTTGGACTCATTCTAATCAAATCCACATCATATACACTGCACTTAATGACTGTTAGGTTTTGGTCACAATATGAATCATCACTCACGATCATTGACTTTTATCATTGCCTGCAGCATTCCTTGTTACTGTATTTACCAATTAACATTAGTTCTTTATTAGTTTGCACTCTCCACATGCATAATGCAGAGCAATGGAAATTGGTTCTAATTGTTATCATTTGAAATGTCTGCTGGAGGGCAATGAGTGTGAAATGTCAGAGGTGTGTGTCAGCTTGATGATACCAACCCATTACAAGTAAGAACGTCGGCTTTTGGCTGAAGGGCTGCCTGGATTGGCATGATAAAATCTCTTTGTCAAGTCAGACAAACATTCAATCTGGATTTCGTCACCTGACTGTGCATCAATGCTTTAGGGTTTCTTGGAAATATTGCACTTTAAACAGGACAAAAATGCAAGGAACGGAATGTGATAAAAGCAATGCTAAGGGACATCTCTTGTATGCTCTTCAGGATTAGTAAGGATACTAAGTTATCATTAAAAGATGTATCAATACTGAATGGGCCACATCTTTCCCAGACTGCAGGGGCATGTTACGTGTTGATTTTACAGGTTTCTGACCAATGCAGAATCAATGAGTGCCTATCAGTGATCAGGTGATAGACCTGTTGGAGACATTCACTAGCTTTCAAAAGTCACCTAACTGGCAGATTTGCAATCATGCTATATATTGTCAGCATTCTGAAATCCTGAGGCTCAGTATAAAAATGTGACCTCATCATTAATTGTGCATAAGAATTGGCATTTGGAAAGATGCTTCTGTGCAGATTTAATTCTGCCTTCAGCCACTCAAATGACAACCACTGACAGATGACTTTGTTCCTACAGCCATCCAGCTACATTTCTATCATTATGCCATGGGTGCATTGACATTTATAGTCACATTTCTGCCTCTTGCAGGCTGCTTTATTCAATGAAATTTTCTTCATGTGCTTGAAAAGACTATAATGTATAGTTGCTTCAGAATGAGCACTGACGGAGTGCTTATCCCATTGCACAAAAGCCACATTTTTAACCTTCCATCGATGAGCCATTGTTAGTATTAACTGTTATTATTCTTTTGGAAATTGGTGACCTTGATTGAGCTGCCTATGATGACAAAGAAGGTTCTGATGTCTTTCCTGCCTCAAAGGAATAGGAGAACTAATAAGTATTAGCTTATCCTCACTTTATCCCTCCTGGAACCTTATCATTGTGAGGGTGTCAGGGGTACATCTTCTAAGCTGTGCCTGTGTAATGGCATACTCAACTGGTACATCTGCATTCTTGCCTCTTTGGATTCTCCATATCCTCCTTGTTCAAGGAAATGTATAGCTCATCCATGTTTCCATGTGGCAACTCGTCACTCCCTTGGCAGTACCAGATTGTGTAGAGCGTAGCAAACAACGACAATGCGGAAATCCCTAAGTCGAGAGTACCAGAGAATCCCACTTGATCAGTCCAAATATCAAAAGCACATTGTTTAGGATGCCAACAGTTTGCTTCATGAATATGCCAAATTGTATCTTTCCTCAGATGTACTGAGATAACAAACACATTCATTGGCTGCGATTTTAGGGGGTTAACCTTACCACTAAAAAACTGTGCCTCTATGTGTCAATATCCGTGAAGACCTATAGCAGCTAGGACTGACTCAAGATGTAATAGCCATCCAGGTTCTAAGGGTACCTGGCAAAAAATGCATCGATTGGAAATTTAGAGAGTAGAATCCTTATTTATTAAATGAACCTTACTGGCTGCTGCCAGGAAGCTCCTAAAATCACATGTGTGTAGTCGCTGGTGCCCTGAACTTGTGAGAAGTAGATCACTGCAAATCTCACAGCTCTGACCACCTGGTTTATTTCATCCATGGTGAGATGGATGTAATGCTTTACTGAAAAGATCATCAATCACCTCCCTGACACATTTGCGTGTGGACACTCATTCTATAAAAGCAGAGCCCTGGAACAATCCACTGACAAACAGTCACCCTCAGAGCATCTGGCAATGGATAGGCTCCCAGTCGATGTGGCATTTGATTTTCAAGGAGATTGTGGTAAATATGATCTGCCATAATCTAGAACAACGAAAGTGCTTTTCATTCTTCACATAAAAAGAGGCATTTTCTGAGACCAAATGCCTCAGCAGATGTGGATCCTTCTCATCAGCATCAGGATCTTCCTGGGACTCTGCTGGTTCTTGTTTCAGGGCAATGCTCTTCCTTGAGCTCTGCCATATGGTGATGGGCCTTTCTCCTCACTCGTATCAAAGCTATCAAGAAGACAGTATTGACTGCAGTCTGCATTCCTCCTTGTATTTGTGAATGAATAGATTAGACATACTACTGCATCTTACCCTATAATGTTTTCCCTCATAACCCAGCCTGAGATCAGTCTAAAACCCTCAGTTTGCCTCTGGCATCCCCAGATCATCACTTGCAACTGAAGCACATCCTAAAGGTCCACAAGTGGTTGAGAATTCCCCTTTGACACGACTGCACATTCACAAAGTGATTTTGATGAAGGTCGATACAGCTATGTACTCTTACATCAGCTACTGTCAGCCTGCCTCCTTTAGCCTAGACATTAGCCCAGCCTTGCATTAATTTCATGACTGCAAGTGCTGTGTCCTCTATGTCATGACCATGCATGTGGAAGCTTGCCTTGAGCAACCATGATCCCTTGATCCTTCTTACATTCCTCTGTGACAGACATGTGGACAATCAAATCACATGCCTGCCTTTGCCTTAACAGTTCTCTTATGTTCTTCATGCATTAAAGTGCCTTTATTTGGAATTTGGGCCTTGATCACCATGCCTTCAGATGAAAATTATTAGGATGTCCCTTCCATTGGCCCAATTTTGCAGTTGTTAACTCCTTCACCACAACCTCAGAACCCGCCAAGTGATTTTTTTCAACTGTGTCATTCCAGCTACTTATCAAAATGGCAGTGCTTCAGTTCCAGTTTGAGACCAGCTCCAAACTCCCCCATTTCCCACCTATGTTCCTGCATCCAATTTCCTTTCCTCTGATCAGTCGTCTACCTCTCCTTTCAACCCTGGCATATTCATCATTGTAGTTGATGTTCCTGTCCTCCCCACTGAACCCAGGTCTGTTAACATCATAATGTCTTATGTTGATCCCTCGGCCTCCTCCCCTTTGACACCAAAGGAAAAAAACTTTCAAGCGACCCCTTCACCCCAACCACAACACCATCCATTACCCCCATCCCATGATTTACCAGCCCCAAAATTACAGGCTGCAGATGCCTCCCCAACAATGATTATGCCATCTAATATCCAGTACAAAGCCCCTACCTTCCCAGGACCATCTTTAAACAACTGTCCATGCCTTTCATACCATGTTGTGCACAGCTGACACTGCCCAAAGAGGCATCCCCCTTCCTATGACCAAGACCAAAGCATGCATATCATGCATAGACCCTCTAGCATGGCCTGCACACTCCATGAGAGTTTTCTGATTCCGCCTCTGACAGCGTGGGCTCAGTCTCTTTTAATCCCTTTACAATGACACCTATCCCCACCAATCACACCTTTGACTTCCCTTCCATAGTACAGTCACCCTGTCCCCCCCAGGAAGGCCTACGTCCGTCTACAGCAACCCTCACCTAACTACTTTCTACTTTTGCCTGTTGGTCACTGAATCTGAGAAGCAACAAGATTATGGCAGCATTGCTGCTGAAGGTAGGCAACAGAAGTATCCACAAACTTCAAAATCATTGGTAAAGTGAAATCACCAAGTGCATGCTACTTATTAGTGAATCAGGCCATTTAAATTTTCCGTTGATGTGTTACTTGATTTGGACACATAACGTAATTCCAGAGAGTTGGCTGTATGTTGAGTATTCGTGATATGAAAATGTATGAAAATGCAATTCCTAACATCAATCAACAGCAGGTTGACCCACTGTTAACTCACCACAAAAGTCAAAAGAACAACATACCAAAGGGAAACTGACTTCTGACAACATACCTCTTGCCATGATTCCCATCACTGGCAGGAGTGGAAAATTTCATCATTGTCTCTCCACCGAGTTCATACAACAAACATTTAAGTCTGCATCCCCTAGAACTAAGTATGAGATCTGTACCAAGGACAGCAGTCACAATAAGAAGAATAATTGTTTAAACAAGGTTCAGTGCATCAAAAATGAGGGTGAGGATGTGATTGAGCAGACTGGCAGTTGCAGAAATGCTGTGTTAATGGAAGGCCAAAGGCTATCATGCAATTGTAAGTGAATTGGGAGCAGAGAAGGATGTAGGGTTAGGAAGGGGAATTATTGTAAATTAACAGCAACACAAGGAACTGATGGTCTTATCTGTGTTTCTAAAGATAAATTCGTGAAACTACTTCATGGTAAAGTTCAGAGGGTTACCATATATAATGATTGGGGAGTTTATATGAAGGGAGAATAGGGGTGCAGTGGATTCAAGAGGAGAGAGAACCTGATGAATTGGGATGGAGTTTGAGATGACAGAGAATAGGATATCACTTGGGAGGGGGGGGGGGGAAGCAGTGAAAATATCTGTGAGAATATTTTATGGTAAACAAGATAGGCAGTGGAAATCAAGGATTTTAAATAAGCAATGAAGAGAGTAGAACAACAGTGTAATGTTGAAATGAGGTAAATTGCCAGAGAATGAGAACAGAACATGGTTTGGTTTGATATCTGACAATATAGATAGGGCAAGTGGTAGAAGCTACACCCAGGCAGATAGATTCATTTAGTGGATGACATCATCCCTCAGATGGGCATTGGTCCAGGTCATAACACTGACAAAGAGCTTCTACGTGGTGAGGGCTTGTTCAACTGTGAACAGACATCAGGTGAGGTATGTGGAAATGGGTGGTAATAGCTGGTCCATGGATAGAGTCCACAGGATCAGCACCAGAAGGGGTGAACTGGACAGCAGCATGATTGGTGAGATCAGCCCCCGGTGGATGGGCTGTGTGAGAAGGTTGACAAGAAAGAAGGATGCAACAGTTGAGATTGCTGCTTGTAAGAGGGCAGTAACAAATGCCTCACTGAGCTTTTCGAAGGAGGCCAAGAAAGGCCCATAGGGAAGTTGTAGGTTTACAGCAGTGAGTTGAGTTTGGTGTGTTGACAGAAAAGTAGCAGATTAATGAGTACTGTGGAATTGGGCAGGAATTTAGGCAAGCAGAATACCCAAAGGGGGAGAAATAAAAGGAGGCAGAATGACAGGAAGGAGGAGTCAAAGGCAGATGGAGAGAAAAGAAAATCAAAAGAAAATAAGTTGAAATAAAAGTGATATATTTCTTCTTGATATTAAGAATAAGAAGCCAAGAGCTGGGAATAATTTTTGATCAGCTTCTTAAATAAATCAGTGATTGACTGCAATACATGCTATTATTTGTGTAACTTTTGTAATGTTTGAATGAAATACTGCAATTATTATATCCTATAAAATATAACCTGCATCTGGAAGATCCACTTCCTGATAGAAGAACAGAAGGCTTTGTCTGCCATCTACAGTGAAAAAGTTATCAATTTGTTCCAGCTGAAAAAGAAAAAAAATTAGAGTCAAGCATTTTTTTTGATCTTTAGTTGCATTATCCATTCTTGTCCTCTTGTTTGCTATGCACCATCTCTGGCCAAGAATCAAAGGACCTGTCTCCCATCACACGTGGCATTTACCATTTTTCTAAAGAAACTTCAATCTACATGTAGCAACCTCTTCAGCCCCAACCCTACCGCCACCAAAATACAAATGTCCCAATGTACCTGTGATGTCCACAAACATTTTCATTCATTTTAAACCAGAAAGTTTCTTTATTTTGGAATATTTATAACAAGTCACAAGCAAGTTCCTTACTGTTGCACTTTACCATCCATAATGTTATTCAAGAGATCATGCATCTGGCAAAGAAGCTGGAGCAGGCTGTCTTCAACATAAGTTTATTCTCAAAACTGAGTCCAACATAAATACAAACTATTTTCTCTTCAACACAATTCCTCCATACAGGTGAAAATTGGTTCTTATATATGCATCCTAATCTTTCCCCAAATAGTGTCAGCTGCTCTTAATCATAATTGGACTCTGCACTTAATTGTCATAGCATTTGCAACATTAAGGGTGGAGTCTTCCAGTCATTTCCGCTGGCAGGATTTTCCAGCCTCATTAATGGCAACTCCTGACCACAGGTGCGAACTATGAGAAACCCCATTAACAGTGAAAGAACCAGAAGATCCCACCATCAACTAATGAAGGGCTACATCTGCCACCGCAAAATGTGTCGTGGAGTTGAGGGAGAAATTCCCTTCTGAGGATTCCTTCCTCCTTAAAAGAAAAAAATTAACACATACATATCTATAGCCAAAATTTTGAAAAGGAACTGAAAAAAGAAAAATAAATCATTTGCTTGCAAGACTTGCATCAGGATCCTTCTTCTGAAACTACCAATAACTTCTCACTGGGAGCATTCTTTTTGGTAAAATGGTCAGACTATCAAGGGTTTGTGCCTACCCATTAAGTTTGGAGAATTATTTTCTCTCCACAATTGTCTCTGTTGAGCTTCCCACATGGCTTTATCTTTTAATTTGTTGGCAACTATAAAAACTACTCAGTCAAGAAGACTTCTGCTTCTCTTAGCTTGATGGAATGATGCTGCATTTTCCATTACATTGTGTTGTCTAGTCAAACCGCAACCTCTTTCTGTCTTGCCTGTCCGGGCTCCTCCTGTTAGATCCGCTGTATGCCCGATCTGAGCCCCTGGTTGCCTCAACCAGGACTCATCTCCTGACCCATTACTAGATCTTCAACCATGCCTTCTTATTTTCTATGTTCATACAGCATTCTCCCAGTCCATGACCCTTCCTCCATGATCCTGGACATTCAACCAATTGTTTTATTTTACTAAAGATTTCCCTGCCATGTTCCACTGTTGTTACATCTCTCTCGTTATTCAAACCTTTCTAGTTCCTCACAATCAGCTTCTCTACTGATCTATCATAGCTTGTCCTTTCGACCTATCCCACAAAATAAATGATTATGTGCAGCTAAATGTAATAAATCTTGTTGCAAGTCATACCCTGCCTGAATACAATGGTTAACATAGTGCTACTACCAATTAACTGAAAATATCCTGTCAATAGATTTTGTAAAAATACCACAAGAATTTCAAATATATTAATTAAAAAGCACAGGAATGACAGAATCAGTGATCTGATCTCAGTGTTCAGAATAAAAGTAATTGATAGATGTTATTTAAATAAAATTAATTAGTTTGTTGCTTCAAAGTGATTCATTATACTAAATATGTTTTTTAAATTTATATGTTAATAATTTAACAGTTCAGAATGACCCAATATTGAGTCACGCAAATTCTGAACTCCAACAATAAAGCACCAAATTTCCATTGTGGGTCAGGTGTAGCCCTGCTCTACATGATTCGAATAGTCATGCTAACTTACGTATATCATTCTAGTTAGTTATATATTTTCCTCCACCAAGAGATGCAAAAGGTCCAGAGGTGAAAAGTTTTCACAGAGGGTAGTGAGTGTCTGGAATGAGCTGCCAGAGGTCGTCATAGAGGTGGGTTTTATCTTTTAAAAAGCATTTGAAGAATTACTTGGATAAGATTAGTAAAGAGGGCCTGAGAAAGGCAATTGGAACTAACTTAATGGTAAAAACTGAGCGGCATAGACAAGATGGTCTGAATGGCCATGCTGTAGACCTCTATAACTCAAAGTCATACAATCTATCTTAATGTTGTGTTTTTAACAAATACTAATAATCTTGTAATCCTACATATTACACAATTTTGAGATTTAATTCCTAAATAAAACTAAACAGAAGTTATTGTGAACAAAACATTTTGCTTACTTGATCCCCTTCCAGCATAAAATCTTCAATGTCGGACCTTTCCAGATGGACACAGGTTGCCACAATATCAAAAACATACTCATGTCTGCTATCTAACTGTGTCCGTTTAGTTTCACGTTCTTCTCTTGGCTGGTGCTGCAATACAGTATAAAACAGTGCAAGGTAGAGATTTTTCTTACAATTAGGGAAATTTAATTCATTTGTAAATATTTCCATCAAGGTAAATGTGTCAGTGTTATGGATGTAATATATTTCCCCCAATGTTGGGATTGGTGTCCAGTACTAGTAAGACTATTGTACTGCCAGAAAAACTTATAATGGGATGTCTAATTTGACTTCAGTTCCAAAGAAAAGCCATATTGGACCTGAAATGTTAAATGTCTCACCACAGGTCCTGTCAGATCTCCTGAGCCTTTCCAGCATTTTCTGTTTTTATTCAGCTTTCCAGCATCTGCAGTATTTTACTTTTATTTGTTTAATTTGGGTATTGCTTTGAAGTACAGAGTGAAGAAACAAAGTGCCTTGTAAAACAAATCTCAGTGGGCATATTGATATGTCCCATGCATGTGGATGCATCCACAATCGTACATTCAATTGTTTCCCATCTTCATTGTTGGTGTAGACCATATTATCCCTGCCCTGAGCAGATTTGCTGAGTTCCAACAGGCACATTAAAGGATGGTGCTGGTTCAAATTATAGCATTTCTATATTATAACAACAGTAATGGCCAAAGATTGCCTGCTGCTGTAGTACTTACTCCAAATTGGATGCCAAGGCACATAGGAGATGTGTGGGCTTTGTAAAATACAATAATAGATGTTTTGCAAAGCAAAAGCTTTGTAAAAGAGGTGAATTTTAAAGAACATCTAAAATGAGTAATGAGAAGACGAGACATGGAGGAGTTGGCAGAGAGGAAAGAAAGAGTAGGAATTAATGGGTGCTTTTCAATCTGGCAGGCAGCGATTAGTGGGGTGCCAAAGGATCAGTGCTGGGACCCCAACTAGTCACAATATATATTAATGATTTGGATGAAGGAACAAAACATAACACCTCAAAGTTGCAGATGACACCAAGTTGGGTGGAAGGATGGATTGTGATGAGGATACAGAAATCCATCAGAATGATCTGAGTTGATTGATTTGCCATTGGATAAATGTAAGATTATTCACTTTGAAAGCAAAAACAAAAAGACATTTTACTATCTGAATGGTTGTAAATTGGGAGAAGGGAGTGTGCAATGGGACCTTGTGCACTAGTCACTGAAGGTAAGCATACAGGTTAGCACACAGTGAAGAAGGCAAATGGCATTGCAAGAAGTTTTGAGTATGCGAGCAAGGATATGTTGTTGGAATTATACAGGGCCTTGGTGAGGCCACACCTAGAGTACTGTATGCAGTTTTGGTCTTCTTTTCACCATAGTTGGGATGGTTAAAATTGATGATGCTCCTGCTCCAGAGGCCAGAGTTGGAGGAATACAAATATCTTGGAGGATTTTAGAATGAGATTATGGTTTGGGGAGTAGTGAGAGAAAAATTTAAAAACACGAATGCGATTCTTAAAGTCCAGGCTTTACTTAACCAGAAACCAATGCTGCCTTGAGAGTACTTGGGTGATGAGCGAATGGGAGTTGATATGAGTTATGTACTCTTACTGTGAAGTTTATAAGTTTGTTATGTTTTAAACCAACTTTTCAATTTAAGGTAAAAGGGTGTAATGAAGAGAATCATGCAGTCTATTGAGTTTTGCCTGGCAACAGACAGATAGCTTTGTAACATCAGAAAAGCGGGATAAAGGTTTATTTAAACAAGATACAAAATTTTCAAATTTGAAACAAAGGCAAAAGCAAACAGGACTGAGAGTGGCAGATTTTTTGTTTCTAAGTTTTCAGAAGAAAAAGAGAGGTGTCATAGAAAGAGAAAGGATGTTGATGGTTTGTTTATTATGTTGTTAAAGATACAATGATGATATTTGACTAAGGACTAGGGTCACATATAAAGGAAGTCATTCCTGGTGGGGAGGTGGGGGCAAGAGGGAGGAGAATTTCCTCATAGGCTTGTTCCAAGGCATGGCCAAGTGGGCAGTTGAGGGGGTTGTTGGTCCAATAGTCTGCCTGTCTTCCACAGGGATGCTTGCGCACAAGTGAAGGAGAGGGACCACACACGTCTGACGCCTTCCATGACGGGTGGCCACCACAGAGGCTGCAGTGCATTATATGTTCAGAAACCTTAAATGAAACTTATCAAACTAAACTACAATGAAATTTTGACTTTTCGTTAAAGAATCCCTTTAAGGGGTTGTTAATTTTATTTGTTAATTCATCTATTTGGTACTCAGAAAAAGTATAAAAGCAGTCAACTGGGACACTAGGGTAATAGTTCCAAATCCAATTCTTGTCCTGCGCTTCATGGTGCATAAGATAGATTTTCATCTGTTTCCATAGTTAGCTATTCCTGGAACAAGTCTCTAACCTGTCACCAGAGGTTTATACTTTGAGGGGTGTCATTCTGCATCAAGAATGGCTAACCAGTGGTCCGTCCCATTCTTACCGCCAGCTATTAGCATGTTGGAAGGATTTGCAGGTTGGCACTCAACTTCTTTGTCTGGGTAGTAGTTACATTCAGAAATCTGTAAGGCTGCATCTGGGAATAAACCTACTCTCAAAAGAGTTGTGTTTTGCACTTCATCATCTGCCTTAAATCCATTTAATGAAGGACTGCAGTTAGTGTGGTCAGCAGAATAGAAAGTGTAGCTTTTCTTTGGAATGCTCAGCAGAATGCAGGAGAGAGAATGGATCCTCACCAAAATAATGCATCCCCCAGCACTCTAATTAATCCAGAAGACTGGTCATGATGTTATCAGGAGTGAAAGAACTGCTGGGATGTAACTTACTGCTGGCATTTGGTTTGGAGTTTCTTTGGAAACTGTGAGAAGTACCTTTTGACAGTCACTTGATGTTATGACTTGGCAAAATAGGAAGAAGCAAACCCAAGTAAGTATGATGTTGGACTGGTTCCTAAAAACTGCAGTTCTGCAGAGTTGGTAGTATAGAGTAACAATGGCATGAGGTTTTTAATTGTGTTTGAGGGTGATATATTGTTTGTAATTAGGGTATTACTTAATAAGTAGTCTTTAGGTGATATTGATTTTTATCTTTGGCGAAGAATCATCCAAATTTGAAATATCAGCTCTGATGTTTCTTCATATATGTTGTTATACCTGTTGAGGTTTTCCAGCATTTTCTGTTTCAGCTTTCAGCATCCGCAGTAATTTGCTTTTATATTCTTTGTTGTAGCAGAAGTTTTGGGCGGGATTTCCTGATTCCAGGTAGGTGGGACCAGAAACCTTAGAGTGCAGCTAAAAGCCAGTTTTCCTTGGCATAAAAACAGGTTGTAATGTTCCCCACCTGGCTTCATGGTGGGTTGGATTGGCTGCTGCATCATGTCGGGAAATGCATTTGTGTTCCTTTGCATCTCATGAATGCTTGTTAAAAACTCAGCTCACAGGTTCACAAATCACATTCACATTCCAAATCTAATTGCCACACCTGTGGATTATTAGACTAGTGTGAATCACAACTGGATATAATTGGTGTGCATCTGCTGAACTGTGCTTCAATCACAACTTCAAGGTTTGTATGCACACTTATCTTTCACTGCATTGCTCTTGTGGCGACTCTGATCCCATAACAATGTTGCTCAGGCAAGACCAGTGGGAAGAGGAGGGGGCTGGAAGGCATTCGCTTGACTAGGGGGAGATTGATTGCACAGAGGCAAGGGAAGACTGGAAGGTACATGTTTGACAAGAGAGGGTAGGTGATGACTGGAGCCCTAGAGGGAATGGATGGACAGAGACAAAATCATTAGTGGATGCTGGGTGCTGAATGGAGCGCAGGAGAAGAGCAGAAAGAAACACATGGCTGAGGATGGGAGAGAGGGGAGCAGTTTAAAGTAAGGTGCAGGACAAGGCTGAGGCAGTCCTATTGGCAGTGCACACCAGGTAGCTAGGGCCAGAAAGCTAAGGCAGTTCAATGGCAGCGTGCACCATGCTACATATATGCCTGACATATATGTGTGGGTATGTCGTTGCTTATCATTCATGCACAGCATGAGTGCAGGAAACAGTCAGTTCCTCACACATTGGGACCCGGGGGTTGGTGATGTGGTATCTGGTGACAGATGGCACTGTCAATGGGGAGGCTTCTGCAGCCTGTTAATTAAGAACTGGTAAGTAAAAAGGGGCTGCTTAATTGCCTCATGAGCTGAGTCTCAATCGGTCACTGTGCAGCGGGCCTCAAGATGTGAAGCAGTGAATTCAACATTGGGGCATGGGACATTCACAAGTAATGGCTTGGGATATCTACCTGAAAAATGATGAGCTTGTGCATTAAAGAAGAAGGCAGAAGAATTATCAGATGGAGGGAAAACTTATGCATGATGCTCCTTCCCGTGATAATAGAAGGGGCTTGGATAGTGACAGAGCTGGTTGGAAGTTGGTCTCATAATAGAAGCAGAGCAATACTATTTCAATAGCTTATGTAATTACGCAGTTGAAAAATATCTTGGGAAAAGAATCACAGGAAGAAGTATCTGAGGGCTTCCAGGAAAAGTCAAATATTTTGGGCGGATTGAAGAAGCACCTTAATCAGTTCTTTCACTATCCTTTCCTGGGATTTGAGCATCGCTGGCAAGGCCAGCATTTATTTCCTTTTCCTAATTGCTCCTCGACTGAATGGCTTGCTAGGCCATTTCAGAGGGCAGTTAAGAGTCAACCACATTGCTGTGGATCTGGAGTCACATGCAAGCCATAGAATCCCTACAGTACAAAAACAGGCCATTCGGCCCTTCAAGTTGGCACCGACAACAATCCCACCTAAGCCCTATCCTCGTAATCCTATGTATTTAACCTCCTAATCCCTCTGACACTAAGGAGCAATTTAGCATGGCCAATGCACCTAACCAGTACAACTTTGGACTGTGGGAGGAAACCAGAGCATCCGGAGGAAACCCACGCAGACATGGGGAGAATGTGCACACAGACATTCACACGGACAGTGACCCGAGCTGGGAACCAAACCCAGGTTCCTGGCGCTGTGAAGCAGCAATGCTAACCACTGTACCATCATGCCATGCCAGGCCAGATCAGGTAATTTAAAGAATTGCTCTCATTTAGCACATAAAGGGAAAACGCTTCCTTCCCTAAATGACATTAATGACTCAGATGGGTTTTTACTACAATCAACAATGGTTTCATGGTCATCGTTAGACTTTTAATTCCAGATTGTTTTCTTCAATTGATTTTGAATTCTATCATCTGCTGTGGTGGGATTCAAACCCAAGTCCCAAGGGCATTACCCTGTGTTTTTGGATTACTAGTCCAGTAACAATGCCACTATTCTACCACCTTTCCATGAACTGATTCTGGTGATTGATGGCTTGGTGACGGTTGGCAGATGGCACAATCATAGTCAGGGGAGACTGATCATAGAAGCATGCAAAGATCAGAATCATCCTACAGCAAACCCTTCACTGAATATGGCAGCCTGAGAGAAGAAAAGCATTGCAAAAATCAGTATGTGTGGAGTGTTGCAAGATGCCTCAAAAAGGACAGTCATCAATTACTGGTTCTTGTTTGACCAACTCAGAACTGAGCTGAATCCAGTTTCTGGCATCTCTCCAAAGACCATCTTTCATATAATAACAATGTTCTGGCCTCGTCCGCACACTGAAACCCCAACATGAGATTGTTTTTTAGGATGCTCTGACCTGTCACTGTCAATGATGGATGTAAGCTTATGAGTCAGGTCACCTTTATGTACACAGAGACAGCTTCAGCAGCACTGCTATCTGATCACTGGCAAGCACACATGACCCCATCTTTGTCCGGAACTTTCCAGGTTCACGGCCAACAATGTCTTGGCCTCTAATAATAAAAGAACACAGTATATGCACTGGAGCATTCTTATTCCATTAGAAGCTTCCACCTTCTGGCAGGTTAAGATATACAAAAGGAAGCTTAGGATAGTGATAGCACCATCAGGATCAGATAACTATGTTGATTGTCATTCTCAAAGCTAGCACAGCATTTCTGCCAAGTCATGCTAGTCAGACCTCCAAGTGCAAACCAGCATCCTCATCAAGACTAGCATCATGAGGCTAGACACACACCTATAACATTGTACTGACGTAGCTGTCTAGCAGATATTTCAGGAGTTACCCATCAAGTACAAGTAAGTCCACAGCTTTGCATCATAAGTGGGAAGTGGGAACTATTATTGGGCTAATGTTGGCCATAAACATAGTTACAAAATCACACTGCAGACCACCATGAATGGTTAAAGTTACATTCTATTACTTGAAATATATCCCATATGCAAACTAGGCAGATATTATCCGGAGGCCATCGAAAGATGTACTGGGACAGACTTGCTTCAATAGGACCCACCAGTAAAACATACCACATCGGTAGTGAACAGACTTCAGTGCAACAGCCTCAAGATAATAAAAGACTTTCCAAACTTAATACTCATGACATCATGTGCTATGATCCTCTGATATGCGTTTATAATATGGATTGCCCCAACATCATGCCGATGGAGCTTTGTTCATGTCATTTCTATTGACATAAAGGGGACTGACTGAACTGAGATTGGACAAAGCTCAGAGACCAGAGGCTCAAGATGAGAGATAAATGAGGAATGGGGCACCTGTTGCACTTGGATGGCTCAGAGCATTGCATCAAATGGAAAAGCCATTCACTAGAAGAGACTTCCTGAAAAGCAAAATAGATATACAGATGTGTGAAGTATATGCAGTGTGTCAACATCTGTGCCACCATTACACTCTCAGTTGTTAATTTTTTTTACCCTACCATTATAGATGCATCTCAGACATAGTGATTTTTAACTAAATAGATTAAATAAACTTTTAACACTTTATCTTTAAATTTTATATAAAGATAGACATAGACCCTGACTGAAAAAACATTTGTCACAAGTTCTCAATTTTTAAAATCAGGAAAATTACCAATCCAGTTAGTTTTTCATTTTTTCTTGATTCCTCCCAACAATTTTCATTGTTGCTCCCTGATTTCCTTCATTCCTATACGACTTGGAGCTTAGAAGAATAAGGAGCAATCTTGTTAAAACATACAAGATTCTGAAGGAGCTCGACAAGATAAGACAGAGTGCTTGTTTCCCAGGTCCGGGGAACCTGGACAGATATGCGGTGTCAGGATAAGGGAATGATAATTTAGGACTAAGATGAGGCTAAATCTTTCCATTTAAAGGATGGTTAATCTTTGGAGTTCTCCATGCCTGAGATTTTTCGATGTTCTGCTATGAATACATTTAAGGCTGAGATAGACAGATTTTTGTGAAGCTGACAGGAAAGTGGAGTTGAGATGAAAATCAGCATGATCATATTGAACGGTGTGTTAGTATATCCAGTTTCTGTCTAATCTCAGTTGCCTTTTTTGAACCAATTCCTCCAGTTTTCCTTTTCCAAAAAGTTACCTGCTTCTCCTTTGTTTCCATCACATGGAGAATAGAAGGCACGCTGCTTCAAGAACGAGTCACAAGTTCTTACAATTCTGGACAGGCAGAACAACTCAGAGTAAGTTCACAGCAGGCACTTTGTAGCGATCATTACAGTGCTGGTGGCTCTTCCGTCATTTCCTCCTCAATTCAGGACAGCTTTTAGTACACAATATGCACAATTATCTCATTACTTCGGTTACTGATGCATTTTGTATTATGTTAACCTAAGGAAAGTTTGTATTCTCATCACCTTTAGCTACTCCTGCCTTCAGCATTTGGCTGTCTTCACCCTTATGAAATATTTGTGAGGTTGGAAGATCTCTCTTGACTCTATCCTTTCAAAGTCATTCAATGCAAACAAAAGCTAGTAATGTGATACATGGTAACACACTCATCTATGAAGCTGGCACTCAATTCTGACAGGATCATTTAAATGGTTAGAATTTGTGGGTTTTTAAAAAATCTTCTTTTAGCAGAACTTTAGGATATTTATATTTGATCAAAAAGAGTGAGATAAATTGCAAATAAATTGTCATAAAGAACTGTGAGTTACCACAGTTTCAACCACAATTTCATAGAATGTAAAATGAGTGGGACTTGATAGGTCAATGTCAGTAGCAGCAGGAAAGCATGATTCCATATAATTTATTAATAGATTTTCAGTGGTGCGGAAAGCTACCTCCCTCCCTTTTGTCTCTTGATTTACTATTATTTCTGGGATGCTTTTTATTCCAGTCTCACCAATTGGTTGTCAGTATGACAAGTGTCTGGGGGGAGTTGATGTGAAATCTCCATAAGTTGTTTTGCGTGGCATCTGTCACTTGGTTTCAGAATGTGGTGCTATTATTCACCTATTAATTTACATGGACAGTGTACTTACTCAAAACATTGAAGTATGAAATAGATTATGTAACTTGTGTTATCCTTACAAATCTATACAAATCTGTAAAGGTATGATTGGGATGACAGAGTAGAGTATTATAATTCATCTTTTCTTGTTTATTAACTGTTTTATTCTTTTGCTAAAAGATCATCAGCTGACTCTTGTGACTCTGTCCAGCAGCACTTTCCACACATCTAAACAAAAAATAAAAATTAGGATCTATCAAGTCGGGTTCCACCTTAGGACTGACTTGCCCATTTTTTTTGCAGAGGCTAGGTATTGAGCTTAACTTTAGCTGATACAAAGACTTATGACACAGTATCCTGATGAAAGATGTTTCCTTATTGACTAACGCATGCTGGGAGAGAAGGGCTGAGCAATCCAACTCTTCTCTGAAGTTACATCACAGTAGCAATATAGTTATACAATTCCCAAAAGATATTTTACCCACCTTCTGGCTCATCATGAGCCCAAAAGACATTTTCCCATCTTTTAGCTCATCATGAGCCAATCATCATTATTACAAGTCCATCATCATTAGTAAGTGTCACATGTCTTGACTAATTAGACATTGTCTGACAGCATGAAAACAATAAGTTCTAGCAGTTTCTGCCTGACTTTACCACGGCCGCCTCATCTAAACTCTTATCTGATATAATTTGTGGACTGTTCATTAGATATCTGGAATCACTAGCTTGTCCTTGTTCAACGAATGTCTCATTCAGTGAGCTGTCTGGTACTCATGCTGATAAGAGCTATGCTTCTATAGATGTACTGTTATAAGGAATGTGGTTCACTTTACTGGCCTATTTCCCATGATGCCTTAGAACCCTGTACCATTAGCTAAGATGTATGCCTATTCAACAATACACTTTCGAAAATACATGTTTAATTTTTTTTAAATGTGGTTATATATGTTTCTATGCAGACAATACCTCTGTAAAATATATATAAGGCAGTCTGTGATTCTTATCCTAAATTAATCCACTGTGTTCCAATATGCTTTATTAGAAATATTAGAAAGAGTATTTTGAAGTTCTTTAACATCCCACAATGATAGTTTAATGGTTATCATTACTGAAACTTGCTTTATCTTTAATATTATTATCATTCTGACTAAGAGAATCCTTTACAATGGGATCATTAATTAATCCTGTTTCATTATAGATTAAGAAGTCTGACAACACCAGTTTTAAATCCAACCGATTTATTTGATAGTAAACTCGCAAGCTTTCGACTCTATGGCCTTCGTCAGGCGAATGAGGTGTTCTGGTCTTCAACAGCACACATGCCAGCATTGACTGGTCACAATCTGTTACATCAGACAGTCTGTGCTGGCATGTGTGCTGTTGGAGACCAGAATACCTCATTCGCCTGACGAAGGCCATTGAATCGAAAGCTTGCGAGTTTACTATCAAATAAATCGGTTGGATTTAAAACTGATGTTGTCAGACTTCTTACTATGTTTACCCCAGTCCAACGCTGGCATCTCTACATCATTATTACAGATTACCAGGTTTAAAACAGCAGGTTCCCAGCAACATTTTTCTGTTTTATTTAAAGAGCTTACTCATCAGTCATAACATAAAATGTAAACTTTAACATGGGTTGTTGTTAGAATGTAGAATTCTGAAGCTGTGGAGACAACAATAGGTAGGTAGGTAATTTAACATTCTGGATGTTAACATTCTGGATTTTTTTCACATTAACTGTTGATGTGATAACTCAGTTCAGTTGATCTGATCAAAGGTATTATCATCAGTTGGAGAATCCTGCCTTTAGATGGATGAGTTGTCAGTTCTAATAAAAACCAGGTCAAACTGAAAATAAAAGACCTCAGGGAGAAAAGGTACCGTCTGGGCAAAAGAACAGAAGGTGGTTTTGTTTAAATTAAGTAGACTGATCACTGATACATATAAATTTGTATTAACTTGTGCAGATTGTATGAATTGAAGCAAGTGAATCCCATCCTAACTGTTCTTCTGTATGTTATTACAGTGTGAAATATGATACTCATATTGAGCCTCATATCACTGTGATTGTTTCATCTTCCTTCATAGACATCAGAATTCATATAGAATACAAAAGACCTGAATGTTCAGTGCAAGTCACAAAGAGGTATAATTGTTACATCACTGTGTTGAACTATTCTTTGAAGAGATACAAGTTAATATGAGAAAATTCCCATCACTGAGAGTGCTAAATGCCACCGAGCCTCAGAAACCACATGCATTCGACCCAAATGCATGCTTGTTGACTTATGTGGAAAAAACACTAGTGAAACTTGGAAGGGCTGAATGTTTCTGGTTGCAAAATTCTAAAGTTCTATGAAATACTGGGGTCACATAATTTGGCTCCAGAATAAAGTCTGCAACAAATGTGCACCCTCTGGTTCAAGCCATGCAGGATATCACATGAGGGCATTGGACACTTGCAGTGAACATCAACTACAAATATATAGAGTAGAATGTTCATGATGTTAACCAACATGTAATGTTGAATCGATATCAGCACTGCAGTGTTGGAGTTCAACACTCCAAATAGTGTTGTTTTCTGAATAGGCACCATGTCTATTTAAAGAGATCACTAACCACTTAAAAAGTAGTTGCTCATTGATTTCTACTGGCTATTGCTGTGATTGCAGAAGTGTATGATGGTACTTATAAAGTTCTATAAAACAGCTAATGTTTAGAGAGAATGTCTGAAGGACTTTATCATGAATTCAGAGTTTCCACACAAACCACAGTTGCAGAGGTATATGTTTCCCTTGGACTATAGCATGACAGGGAGAATAAAAGGAAGGTCCACAGAGCGGGACAAGCTGTTGACAGAGAAAGGAAAGGGAGAACAAAGGAAGGCTTTCAGCAGGAGATTACATCTACCAAGGATATTTAGTCTCAACAAGGAACATATCAAAGTGTCTGACCTTCTCTAGCAACATTCTCACTGAAATCTGCCACCTGCAACAGCCAGAACTTCAGCCTCAATGCAGGGTGAGGGTGGCATTGTCAGTGTCTGTAAAGGAAATCATGACCGTGAAGTTCCAAGTGGCATGTGCCTTTCATGCTGGGACAAGCAAATATTTGCAGTATTTCCACATTTGCCAACAACTGTCAAGTAAGAGAGGTCATTGAGATCCTGTTTTCCAAGACACCTGAATATATTTCATTCTCTTGCCAGACAGGTGCAGATGGAACAAGCAAAAGTGCAACTTCATGAGGATTATAGCTTTCCGATGGTGTAGAGGGCGTTTGAATACGTGCAGGGCATTTTGCAGGCACCACATGTCAAGGATATACCATAACTGAAAAATCTCATGCCCTCAATGTGCACTTGGTGTACAACTATGTCTTGGAAGTTAATGTCTTTGGCAGTCCTCTGTGCTATCTGCATGTGAGCCACCATAACAAATCAAATGGTGATTACTGAATGACTAAATCACTGAATTGTTATGGCTCAAGAGGTCATTTGGCCCATCATGCAATGGAGAGCTGATACACAGAGTCTGTATCAGCTCTCCAAACAAGCATTATAACTCAGTGTCATTCCCCTGCCATTTCTTTACAACCCTGCACATTGTTTCAAGTAATCAGCTAATGCCTTCTTCAATGCCTCGATTAAATCTGCCTGCACCACACTTCCAGGCAGTGCATTCCAGACCTGAACCACTCGTTGTGTGAAGTTTTTTCTCATATCATTCAGTTGCTTCACTTCTCAGCTATATCTTTAACTTCAATGAATCTTGTTCTAAATCTAATAAACAGTTTCTGTTTATTTCTTTGACTTCAAACTTCCCATAACATCTCTTTTCATTTTGTAGTTCCATAATTAGTTGTTCTTTTAGTTTCCAGTATTTTTCTGGTTTCCTTTACGCAACTCTCTTGTCCTGTTTCTGCTTCTGGCAGAGTGGACAGAACTATTCTCTTATAGCTTCCAAGTTCCATCTCCTATGAATTCACATAAGAAACAATCACAAGGTCTGTCTCTTCTCAACTTGCTCCTGGTTGTTAAGCAACATTTCGTTCTGTCCCTATGTTCATGTTTCCTTTTCACATCATAAACTCAGCACAATATAGTAGTTTGAACTGAAACTAAAAGAAACCCATACATGCAAAATTTTTGTTTAATATTAGTCTAACTAGAGTTTTATCCTATCTTACACGGAAACATTAAATTAAATTCATTTAAATCTGTGCCTTATTTCTAATATTTAACAACAAAATTATACATCACTCAAAACTACCTCTGTTTCTTGACAGTCACAGTCCCTGTGCCTGTTTTCAGAGATTATCAAGTTTTTCTCCCACGATATCTTGTTTTCTGGGCAATCGATTTGCAGTGACTGAATAAATCAAATTCCATTTTTACCATCAGTAGTTAATGACTCATAACTCAGGAGTTTCCATTTTTCTTTGAACCTGTAATACAACTTCTTTGCAAAAGCATATAATGTATTTTTCCTCTGCCTTTTTCACAGCCTAGATACGTAATGATGCAGACTGATAGCTTACTCCACAGCAGTGTTAGGATGGGATATTGTAGGAAGTAAAAGCAATTCTGCGAGATGTTGGGTTTTGGTAGCATTGCAGATTAGTTCTGAAGTAAAGATTGAATTGAGGGTTTGGTAGCACTGGAGAATTAAATGGACTTTTGGGTTAAGGAGTAATTCCAAGGGTCTGCCAGTAGTGGTGTGAGGGAGTCCATGGTTTGGTAGCCCTAAAAAAGGTGAGATGCATTGGTCTACTAGCATGGGGGTGCACTGATGTCTGTTAGTACTAGCTCAGATGATGTGCAGGGGTAGTAATTGTGAGAAAGTTCCAGATTTCAAATGAAGCAGTATATTGGAAACCAGAAGCCAATCTAGTTCAGCAAATGCTGGATGGTTAAGTGGGAACGTTAGTGCAGGATAGGATATAGGCAGAACTTTGATTAAGTTAGGTTTTTTTGAAGGATGGGATGTTGATCAGGGAAACATTGCATTCTAATATTTGAGTTGAAAAGTGACTGGTGTGACCTGTGTCTCATTAAACAACTGTGGATAAAATTTATTTTTAGAACATTTTTCTGTCTTGTAAAGGCATTGAAATAAAACTGCATCACTATTTATTCAACCACAGATTATCATTTGTGACAACAAATAAAGACTTGCAGGCACTTGTAAAACTGCCACAAATATTACCTGGGCTATAAAACACTGTTCAAAACATATTTTGGCAAGAAAGTTTGAGAATGCAAGTCTCCAAATTAAGGTTGTTGTGTCACCTCGTACTTTCTTCTTCTTCTTCTTTTAGCTTTCCCATTTAATTACAGGTCACTACAACACTGATTGTCCCCTCTGGCATCAAATGTTTCAGATTTAATTATTCATTGATCAGGTGCCGAATCCCCTGTGATTTCAAACATGTAAAGTGTTAGTGCATCCCGCTCCTCTTCTTCCAAAGATGGTAGGCCAATGTGCAACTAGACATGGGTGGACTTTATTGCAAGGGAACTGAAGTATAAAAGCAGGGAAGTCTTGCTACAGTTATGCAGGACATTGGTAATATTGCAACTAGAGTATTGTGTGAAGTTTGGTCTCTATATTTAAAGAGGGATATACTTACTTCGGTAGAAGTTCAGAGAAGGTTCACTAAATTGACTCATGTTTTGTGAGGAAATGTTGAGCCTAGTTTATTGGAGTTAAGGGAAATGAGAAGTCATCTTATGCAAACAAGTAAGATTCTTAGGGGGAGTTCATAGGATAGATACTAAGATCTTCCCTTTCCAAGTAATGTAAAAGTAGGGGCCACCCTTTCAAAATAAGGGATTTCCCATTTACAACAGATATTAGGTGGATTTCTTGACTCAGAGTCAATAATTTTTGGAACTCTAGTTCAGCATAATGGGGAACAAAGAAAGGTACAACACAGGAATAAACCCTCAGCCCTCCAAGCCTGCACCGACCATGCTGCCTAAATGAACTACAACCCCTACCCATCGAGGGAATAGAGGGACCATATCCTTCAATTCCCATCCTATTCATGTATTTGTCAAGACACCTCTTAAAAATCACTATTGTATCTACCTCCATTACCTCCCCTGGCAACGGGTTCCAGGTACCCACACCCTCTGTGTAAAAGATTTGCCTTGTACATCTCTTTTAAAACTTGCGCCTTGCACCTAGGGTCCCTAATAATTCACTCTTCCATGCTGGGAAAAATTTTCTTACTATGCACTCTGTCCATTCCCCTCATAATCTTGTAGACTTCTTTCAGGTTGCCCCTCAACCTCCATCATTCCAATGAGAACAAATCAACTTTCTCCAACCTCTCATAGTTAATGCTCTCCATATCAGGCAACATTCTGATGAATCTTTTCTGTACCCTCTCCAAAGCCTCCACATCCTTCTGGTAGGGTGACAACCAGAATTGAACACTATATTCCAAATGCAGCCAAACTGAAGTTCTATAAAACTGCAACATGAATTTTTAAACTCAATGTCCTGGCCAATGGAGGCAAGCATGCCATATGCCTTCTTGACTACCTTCTCCACTTGCCCTGTCACTTTAGTGACCTGTGTAAAAATACATCCAGATCCCTTTGCCTATCAGTACTCTTAAGGGTTTTGCCATTTACTGTATATCTCCCATCTGTATTAGACCTTCTAAAATCTTTACCTCACATTTGTAGGCTAGGTCATTCAATATATTCAGTGCTAAGTTAGATGGATAGACAAGGGATTCAACGGTTTGGGGGCCAGTGGGAAATTAAGAGTTGGATAACAATCAGATCAGATACAATCAGGGGGTTGTTTTCCCTTGAAAGACGTCAGCTGAGAGGGGATCTAATAGAGGTATATAAGATTATAAGGGGTATAGATAGAGTAAATGGTGGTAAGCTTTTTCCACCATTAGAAATGGATAGAACGAGGGGTCATGGCCTTAGGGTGAGGGGGGCTATGTATAAGACAAATATTAGAGGGCAGTTTTTCACACAAAGGGTAGTGGGAGTGTGGAATGCACTGCCGAGTAAGGTGGTGGGAGCAGGCACGCTAGGGTTGTTTAAGGGTCTCTTGGACAGCCACATGAGCGGTCTGCAGATAGAGGGATATAGCAGGACTGTCTAAATATCTTATTTGTTTCCACAGGCAATTCGGTCCACCTTGTTGACCAACAAGGTGCATGCATTCGGCAGGTTGTGCGAGGGCTGCTCTTGGATGTTGCTTCAGGAGTGGCCTAGTGCTTCAAGTCGTTAGTGAATGCTTAAACTGGACCATCTGATGGGCAACATGACAGCTCAGAGACTATCGCTGTTGCTGTGCAGACACGTGGATTCCTCCCACATCCCAAAAATGTGCTCTTAGGCTGATTGGGTAACAGATTGTCCCTATATTGGTCCCTATATGGGAATCTTCCACAATAGGCATAGCCTAAAGTCATGGATATGTCATTAAGACGTTAGGACGGCGGCGCGGGCTTGTTGGGCTGAAGGGCCTGTTTCCTGTGCTGTGTTGCTCTTTGTTCTTTGTATAATCTTATTAAATGGTGGAACAGGCTGAATGGGCCAAATGGCCTACTCCAGCTCCCAGTTATGTTCCAGTGGATAGATCTAGTTCTCGTGCATAGTACTATCCACACCCAAGTGCTCGGGATTGGAAACAGAAAGAACATGTACTGTCCACTGACTAGCTTGACTCCTCCTAGTTGTAAATTTCCTTGCTGCCCCCCCCCCCCAATTCCCCATCAACTGTCCCCTCTCCCCAGCACGCTCTCTCAACTATCCCTTCTCTCTCCACGTTTCCTCATCAACTGTCTCTTCTCCCACATGCTCCCTCATCAGCTGTTCCTTCTCCCCGGTACATTCCCTCATCAACTATCACCCCTCCCACATGCTCTCTCATCAACTGTCCCCTTTCCCCCCCACTCCCTGTGCACACTCTCATCAATTGTCCTGAGGGAAAGGAGCTGCCTACTTTAAATTTACAACTAGGAGGAGGTCATACAACCAATAAACCCCTCAGAGAAATGCCCATAACTATAAAGGGAAAATTCAAAAGCAAATTCATCAAATTAAATACCAGTGTTTGTTCAATGATGCTGCATCCAGAGCCTGGTGATAACCTCTGGCCATGGAAGGCCTCAAGCTAGTCAGTGGACAGTACACGCTCCTTGTATTTCCAATCCAGAGCACTTGGGTGCAGATAACACTGTGCATGAGAACTAAATCTATTCACTAGAACATAAAGAACTGGGAGCTGGAGTAGGCCATTTGGCCCATTGAGCCTGTTCCGCCATTTAATAAGATTATAGCTGATCTGATCGTTATTCAACTCTAATTTCCTACGGCCCCCCAAACCTTTGAATCCCTTGTCTATCCATCTAACTCAGCCTTGAATATATTCAGTGACCCAGCCTACAAATGCTCCTTGACGAGGGAACGTGGGGAGGGAGGGGACAGCTGATGAAGGAATGTACAGGGGAGAAGGGATAGTTAATGAGGGAGTGCGCTGGGGAGAGGGGATGGTTGATGGGGGAACAGGGCACAGTTGATATGGGAGTGCACAAGGGGAGAAGGGACAGTTGATGAAGGGAGCGCTTGGGGGGCGGGGCGCAGTTGATAAGGCAGCGCGCGGGAGGAGACAGTTCATGAGTGACTGCGCGGCAGGGGGCGGGCTGAACCCGCTTCACGTGCGGCAGGGGGCGGGCTGAACCCGCTTCACGTGCGGCAGGGGGCGGGCTGAACCCGCCTCAGGCGCGGCAGGGGGCGGGCTGAACCCGCCTCAGGCGCGGCAGGGGGCGGGCTGAACCCGCTTCACGTGCAAAGCTGGAGCGCGAGAGGCGCCCGCGGACCCGGGCGGGCGGCTCCGCCCAGAGGCGGGAGCGCGAATCACCGCCTCTCCCCTGGCCTCACACAGCGACTCGGAAAAGCCCAGAACCCGGTGACTCCGGGGAGAGTGACGCTGACAGGTAGGTGAACGGCTTGCTGTTGACCAATGGCACCCCATCCACCGACCCAGTAATGTTATGAGTGCGGCCTAATGTTGCTGGAGCCTGGAGCTCGATTGGGAGTTATGTCCTCTCTGATTCGGTCATTCAGTTTGCTATTGTCGATGTAATGATCTCATTCAGCAACACCTCCTACCCAACAAAAATTTCAGCGGCAAAATGCATTTGCCTTTTTTCTAATTGGAGAACTTTGCCAGAAGAAGTACTGACCTATTCCAGGTCTGATTTTTGTTTCATCGCGCGGCCTTGAAACGTTTTACGAAACCAAAAACAGGAACTTCAAAACATAATGGCGATGGACGTAGAGTGGAAACTGTTTAAAATTGCCCGACTCACTTTCGTTTTCTGATGACCAGCTGAATTCAAAATACGCATTTTTGCTCACAACTGTTTTCATGGCCGTTTTCACGGTTCCAACCTTCTCAGGTGTTATGGGCAAAATTGGGTCACTCAGAAACAGGTGTGGGAATTATGATGATTTCCTTCTGTCCTTTAAATGTAATATGCCTACATGGTGATAAAATGTAGTTTTTTGCTAAGTGTGTTGCATGTCTCAACAGGATGTCTGAAAACGTGAGAAGCTAATATGTTAAAGAAAAAGTCGTGATAAGTCCAGATGACCACAGACTACTTTTCCCTTTTTAAGGGTGAGAGCTGACTGGTGATGACTTAACCTGAGAATCCTCACATCTTGGGTGTTCAGAAGGCAGGGGCTTCATGAGTAACCTTAGCCGGTAGAGGAATTGGATCAATACTTCTGGAGTCACTCTGCATCACAAACCAACCATTCGACTAACGAACTCCCGGAGAAGCTAGTTTGCACGGAAAGTCAGCCTGTGTCTCTTTAAAAGGAGCTGTATTGTGGCTGAGGCATGTTTTGAAAGTACTACAGTATCTCACTGATGTGTAAAAACACAATGTTTGCACAGCATGGTAGGGAATGTGCAGTGGTAGCCTTGGTGGAGGCCAGCATGTTTGCTCTCTCCCCCCAAACCTTTTGATGTTTTAATATCTAGAAATCAATCTGTCTTTCTTAAATGCGACTGTAACCTGGCCAGCACAGTCTTCTGTGATAGAGAATTCCACAGCTTCACCACCTTGTTGAGTGAAGAGATTTCTCCTAATCTGTCCTAAATGGCCGACTTCATATTCTGAGATTGTGATCCCTTGTTCTAGATACCTCCCAAGCCAGAGGAAACATCTGCCTCCAATCTGTCAGCCCTGTCAGAATTTTATACATCTTGCTGAGTTTTACTGATTTGGATATGCCTCTTACTAATTTGGATAGTGAATTTAATGTTCTGTCCTAATTTTTCAGAATGATCTTTAAATTCTGCCCAGACTGTGGCCAGAAGATAGAAGCTACTTTCAACTTTTGCCCATCTTGTGGTTTCAAGATACCTAAAGAAGAGACTGAAGGAGTGCAGCCTCTTACTGCCTCATCCACAGCTTCTCCAGGTTTTTATTTTACTGATTTCTCCTCAGCCTGTCATTGATATTCCATCTAAAGTCAGAGGATAATTAATTGCTATCAGTGGAACTGTTGGGCAAAAGTGTGGGCATGAAAACGTGCTTGAAATGGTATCTGTTCAGTTTTCTTTCAACTCATTTTTACCATTTGAAGTAAAACACCTACACATATAACTTTTTAAACATTCATTTCTCTGTGGACTTTTTAAGGACTTCAACACTCGCAGTAGCTGGGATAGATTAAAATCTGGTATTTTTTACAATTGCTGTTCATTTTGCTTATCATTTCCCAGCACAGGTCCAGACCATTATTCCTTGCCAGTGTTTCCAACGTCCAGTGTTGTCATCATTTTTCTCTTAAAGCCCTGCACTGATGTCCTCCTTCATCTCTCTTTCTTTGTTACTTATTCTTGGCATTATTGATTACTTAAGCTTCCTTTGTCTCCAATTATTAAGGGTGTTCAAATGGTCAGTGGATAGGCATATGGATAGCATTGGAATAGTTTAGGTTAGAGGGCCATAAGATTGGTTCCATTGCTCGGCGCAACATTGAGGGCCGAAGGGCCTGTACTGCGCTGTTATGTTCTATGTAATTATTGACCCAAGTTTAACACCTTCTTAAAGTTCTTGAATGCTTCACTTCAGTGGTTTAGTTCCAACTTTTTGTTGCACTGTAAGCACTCGGGGCTTAGATGGGGTGGAATTTAAGTGTGTTCAGGGAAGTTTGTTCGGGCAGTATGTGGAGGGTCCTATTTGTGAAAGGGCAAAACTTGACCTACTCTTGAGAAATAGGGCAAGGCAAGTGACTGAGGTGATGGTGGGGGACCACTTTGGGACTGATGACCATAGTTGTATTAATTTTAATATAGTTATGGAAAGGAGTAAAACAGATCCACAGGTGCAAGCTCTAAATTGGGGCAAAGTGAATGGAATTAGATAGGAGCTTGCAAGCTATGATTGGAATAGCTTGTTTGAGGGCAAAAGAGACCTCTGGCAAGTAGGAAGCATTTAAAAGTGAAATAGCTAAAGTTCAGCGTCTATATGTTCCTGTTAGAGCGGAAGGCAGGAGTACGGAACCTTGGATGACAAAAAATATTGAGGTTTTGGTTGGGGAAAAAGGAGGAGGCATGGCTCAGGTACAAGCAGCTGAAATCGGGGGATTTCCTGGAGGTGTATAAGAAGTATACTCGCAAATGAAATTAGGAGGGCAAAAAGTAGGTATGACATAGCTTTGATTGAGAGGATTAAGCTGACTGCAAAGGGATTCTTTAAGTATAATAAAGGAGAAAGGATAACCACAGATAGAATAGGACTCCTCAAGGACCAAACTGGACAAGTGGAATTGCAGGAAATGAGTGACGTTTTCAATGAATATTTCCCCTGTCCTCATTGAGGAGAAAGACATGAAGACTTGAACCTGGAAAGATATATTAGCGACAGTTTGCATTACAATACAGGAAGTGATGGACGTATTAAAATATATGAAGGTGGATAAATCTCCTGGTCCTTACCAAGTATATCCGAGAACACTGCATGAGGCTGGAGAAGGAATTGCCGGAGCCCTGGTTGAGATATTTGCCTTTCTTTAAGAAGGGTTGCAAAGAAAAGCTTGGAAATTGTAGATCAGTAAGCCTAATATTTGTGGTATATAAGTTACTAGAGATGATTCTGAGGGATAAGATTGACAGGCATTTGGAAAGATAGGGTTTGATTGGATTAGTCAGTATGGCTTTGTGTGTGGAAGAACATGCTTTATGCATTTGTTAGAGTTCTTTGAAGTGATCAGGAAGGTTGATGAGGACAGGGCAGTCGACATGGGCTTTACTGAGGCTTTTGATAAGGTTCATGTTGGTAAACTGCCCTGGCAGATTAGATCACATGGAATCCAGGGAGAGTTGGCAAATTGGATGTACAATTGGCTTAATGATAGGACACAGAGGGTAATAGTGAAAGAATGCTTGTCAAACTGGAGTCCTGTGACTAATGGTATGCCACAGGAGTCAGTGCGGGGTCCATTCTGTTTGTTATCTTTATTGATAATTTGGATGAGAATGTACAAGGCATGATCCGTAAGTTTGCAGATGACACTAAAACTGGCAGTATTGTAAACAGTGAAAAGGATATTAACAATTACAGCAAAACTTTGATCAGCTGGGTAAGTGGGCTGAGAAATGGCAAATGGAGTTCATTTGTGTGTGAAGTGTTGCATTTTGGAAAGTCAAATCAAGGTAGGACTTTCATGGTGAATGATAGAGTATTGTGGAACAGAAGGACCTTGGAGTTCAGGTGCACAGTTCTCTAAAGATGGAGTTGCAGGTAGCTAAGGCAGTGAATAAGGCTTTTGGCATACTGGCTTTCATCAGGTAGGGCATTGAGCATAAAAGTTGGGAAGTTATGTTGCAGTTATACAAGAAGTTGGTGAAGCCGCATCTGGAGTATTGTGTTCAGTTTTGTTCGCCTTGCTGTAGGAAAGGTGTAATTGAACTGGAGAGAATGCAGAAGAGATTTACAAGGATGTTGTCAGGACTCAAGAGACTGAGTTATAAGCAGAGATTGGACAGGCTAGGGCATTTTTCTTTTGGAGTGTAGGAGATTGAGGGATGATCTGATCGAGATCATGAGATGAATGGATCGGATGAGTGCACTCAGTCTTTTTCCAGGATTGAGGAATCAAGAACTAGAGATCATATATCTAAGTTACAAGAAGAAAGAATTACTGAGGAGCATCTTTTTTATACAGAGAGTGACGTTTATGTGGAATGAGCTGCTGGAGAAAGTGATCGAGACCAAGATGTTGTCAACATATAAACACCATTCAGACGTACATAGAATAGAAAGGTTTAGAGTATATGGGTCACATGTAGGCAAATAGGGTTAGCTTAGGTGGGTGTTTTGGTCAGCATGCACCAATTTGGGCTGAAGGTCATGACTACATGTTGTGGATTCAATGATTCTTGCAATATGAAATTGAACCATAAGTATGAATTTAAGGTGTAAACCCAAAATGGAAACTTTGCTGTAAAACAAAATAGTTTCGAAATCAAGCAGCTTTGTTTTACAGCCAATGCACATGAAACTACAAAACCCTGAGCTGATCTTCATATGTGAATAAGTTTTGACAGTCATCAAAATATAAATGACCCTTCCTGTGGTTAATGGCTGCATTTCTCCAACTAATTAGATGAACTGATTCACAATATTGTTATAGACTCTTTGACTCCTCAAGTTCAAATCCAGAAAATGGGTTTGTAAAACTGTCTTTTACCAAAAAGGCATGTGATGCCTGTATCCCATTGAAGATGATGGAAGGAGATCGTCTGGTCAAATGATAACGCATTTCTGATGAAATTTATTAAGGCATATTCTGAGCTGACAAATCAAAATTGTCAAGATCAGTAAAGGAAAAAGACCCAATCTATGAAAACACCAGTAGGAAGAATCTTAGTTTGGCTTTGAGGTTTTTACCTGAGTAACCCTATCAGAGCTTCGCTATTGAATCTTGGCTGAAGTGGAATAAGAGAAAGCTGTTGCTATAATATAACATCAGCCCTTCTAAAACTACCAAAGCTTCTTTTCTTCAGTGAATACAAAAAATAACAGGTCTGCATCATTTCAAGTCTTTACCTCAGGAAAGGTGCAACAGAGAAATGAGAGCTAAATGCATGCTATTTTTGTAATGTCAACTTTGTGCGTGTGCGCACGCATGCATGCGCCCTTCCCTATGTTTATCTCACCATCTCTGTCTGCTAAATCTTTATCTTTACAATTGCCACCTCCAAACTGCAACGTTCACTAGCTCCCACTTTCATAAATTCCAACTCATTTGGAACTCTTTCTTTTCTATCCTGTGCCATACTACCGCTCCCTTGTTGTCCTTATCCTTGCCCAATATGTTGATTTTAAAAAAAATCTTTCTTATTGTATATGTTTTTCCATGAAACTGTTGTACCTTAGGGTTGGAGGGGTCTGAGAGCTATGTTCCAGGTCATACCTAAATTCTGCATCTTCCATCATTCAGCCATGATGACAATACTTTGTTTTATTATGTCCCAGCAGCTTAGTTTTGTTGCTGGAGTTCTTCATCTTGTGACCTCTTGACCAGTTTTCAAATTTGTCCTTTAAAACTTAACTCTTCAACTGTGGTTTTGGTTACCTCCCCTTATCCTTTCTTTGCCTATTTTCTTTCTAATGTGTCTCGGTGTATTTTACTACATTATAAGTGCAGTTAGTAACTGGTCCTTAGTTAATTAAGGACAGTTAGTTAGCATTGTGTGCTCCCACTCTACCTGCAAAAGTAAATATTTGCTTTCCAGAGTATTGTCCATAGAGCCAACAAAACATGTTTGAGTTTGCACGATTCAATTGAACAAACATTCCTACAAATTGAACCATGTTGTGCTTGTAAGTTTGAACATTTAAGCACTTGGTTGCTTGTAGTCTTAAAGGTCACTTTGTTATGCTATGTTGTAATCTTTGGAATGCTTACATTTTAATTATCATTTCAGCTCAGACTGTGCCATGTGCAGAGGCACCCAAAACAAAGCACACCCCTGTGAAAATAATCTACCCTAAAAAGGAATTAGCTTCCCCAAAGAGAAAACATGAAACTGGAATAAGCTTTCAAAGTTCCCCCACAAAAGTGTCACCAAGTAAGTTTTCATTGTGGAAGAGATCAGATCCAATGATCATATCAAATAAAGTGGTCGAATCTGTAAGGAACACTAGGATTCAGAAATTCATTGACTTAATTCTGATTAAGTAAATATTTATTAGCTTGAGCTATTTTTTCATACCAGTTTTACCTACAAAAGGAAGGCTTCTAATCAGTGACTAAGCAAAGTATTTATGTGATAAAGCATTTAGAAAACAGATTTATTCTGTGTAAATGGTTGGATTTCTACTCATAATGTCATAGAAAAACATCATCCTCGGTTTTAACATGGCTGTAGGACTATAGAACAATTAATTTCTAATTGAGCACACAGAAATTGCCTACAATACTTCTATATTTTGGTAGATTTCCAAGTCAAGCTGAGAAAACTTTATCATACGTCAATACTGATTTTTTTCAAATTGTCCTGGAGGCCAGCAATTTTGGAATGTTTTGTGTTTTAAACTGTATTTGCAAACATTTGAGATTTCGTGAAGTATACCTGCATGGTGCCATTATGAGCTTTGTTTTAAAAGGATCTGAAAATGGACTGTTCTATCTCAGATTTATTTACCTCCATTTAAATAAATGTCAGTGCACTGAGTGTTTATTGTTCCCTTTTTTAGCTTGGAGAAGCCCCAAAGGAAAACGCCATAAAAATTACCCATTGGAACCAATTCCAGAACAAACTATTCTGACTGACCAAAACAATAAAAAATGGAAACTTGTCGAACTTCTCTCTCCTAGTGAAACTGAATCTGGATTGCTCTATTCAGGTACCTTCATTACATATTTGAAGACTCCAATGCACTAAGAATATTGAAATTTATTGTAGACAGCAAATACGCCAAGAGTTTTGAAGTTTACGTCATGTCAAATTAAAGCACGCTAGGGTGCTTTGTTGTTGAAACTTTTTGAAGGTTTATAGCTCCCATAGAAATATTTTTGTATGTAGGTTTAATATTTCTAAGCTGAAGATCTTTCCATGACTCTTATCAAAACATGCAAAAATATTTCCAGGGCTTTTCTGGAATGCATTGTTAAAATCTTGATTTACTTGTAACTTTTTACTGCGAGATATCTTTTTGCAATGCCTTTTCATTTCATGGTTCATCAAGAAACAGGGAACAGACTAAAGTGCCTCTGATTCATAATTCAAGTTTAACTAGGATCTTGTATTATATTATGAATGTATTTCTGTAGCAGCTTGCAGAGGTAACAACAAAAGTTTAATATTCCAAATAGAAATACTGGCAAGCCTGTAGAATTTGAAAATCAGTTGGCCATTTGTATTTTGTAAATGTCACTAACCGCCGGTTATCTGTCAGTGGGAGACATAATGTCTTTTTGGGGGGAAAAAAAAGAAAAACTTTGATCTGTCAGAAATGCGAAAATTAAAATTAATTTCTTTATTCACTATGAACATTGCTGGCAAGACCAGCATTTATTGCCCAGCAGCAAATGCCTTTTGAGAAGGTGGTGGTCTGCTGCTTTTGAACTGTTGTAATCATTGCTATTAAACATTTTCTGTCAGTGTTGTTCCATTGGCCCACTGAGAATGAAGGAACATGATGCAGTTCCATGTCAATGTTAATAACTCAGGACAACTTGGAAGTGTTGGTGTTCTGTATACTGCTGTCATTGACTTTCTAGTTAGTAGAAGATGTGGGTTTAGGAGGTACTTTTTAAGAATCCTTAAAGTTTCTGCAGTTTACCTTTTATAGATGGTACATATTTGTACCACGTGTTCGTCATGGAGAGTGAGTTTTTAAAATAATTGAGCTGCCGATTGGAATGGGCTGCTTTATTATGGATGATGATGAGCTTCTTGGATGTTGTTGGAGCTGCACATATCCAGGCAATTGAATAGTGTCCTATCTCATTCCTGGCTTCCTGTCAATACTGGAAAGGCATTGGGAAGTTAAGAGATAAATCACTTGTTACAGAATACCCAGCTTCTTGGCTATTTCTTAACAATTGTATTTAAGTGCCTGGTTCAGTTGAAGTTTTCTAGTTATTGACTCCCAGATGGTTGGTGGAGAAATCAGCAAATGCACATATGTAGTGCAAATGTTACTTGCCATTTATCTGCCCAGGCCATGTCACGCTGCAGAGGCATGGACTGCCTCAGGAGTTTTGAACGGAACTTCAAAGTTGCACAGTCATCAGTGAATATGCTCACTTCAAACCTGAAGGTGGAAGGAAGCAGCTGAAGATAATTGGCCTAGGACACTGCTCTGAGAACTCTTGCAGCACTGTCCTGGGACTGAGATGGGAGGACCTCCAATAAAGTACAATCATCAATCTTTTGTGCTTGATATGACTGCAGTTGATTTTGAGTGGATTTTGTTTTGCTAAGGCTCCTTGATGCCATACTATATCAAATGCTACCTTAATTTCAAAGTCAGTCACACTCATTCAACCTTGTCTTGCCTCTAGAATTCAGCTTTTGGGTCCATGTTTGGCCAAGCCCGCAGTGAAATCCGGAGTCAAGTAGTTCCAAAATGAGTATCAGTGGACAGATTACTGATAAGTTCAGCTTTATAGCATTGTTAATAACACTCCATCACTTTTGTGATTGAAAGTAAACTGATGGAGCAATAATTTGCTGGTTTGTGTTTGTCCTGCTTTTTCTGGGCGAACTGTAGTTGGGCATTTTTTTTTTTTTGATGACTTTTGGGCCATAATATTATAATTGTATTGGAATTTAAGAGACTTCTGGGTGAGTACATGGGATTAGGAGTTACAGATAGTTCTATGGCCTGGTAGGTACTGATATGATTGGCACAACTTGTGGGCCAAAGGGCCTGTTTGTGCTGTAGTGTTCTATTACTTGGCTAGAGCCCAACCTGAAGCTGATACCATCTGCTGCAATCTCTGTTCTGTAGTAACCAATTCCATCTAAGGCCGGATCAGACTGTTTGCAATCCTGTTTGAACTTGTGCTGTGTTTCAGATCCCATATTCTCGCCGTCACCAAGATTGTCTACTTCCATCCACATAATATCATCTATTATTGCTCTGTCTCAGCCCATTTGCTCTCGTCCAAGCTTTATTTTTACCTTCAATGTTAATTATCTTTTGTCATCTTGGCCATCTGTCATCTTCAAACTTCAGCTGATCTAAAGCTCCGCTGCCCATTTGCTGATATGCACCAAGTCCTATTAACCTCTGAGCTCTGCGTTTGACATGTTAGCTTCCACACTATTGATGCCCCAAGTTTGCTAATTATGTTTTAAATCCTGCTATGCTTCACTGCTGTCTTTCTGTGATTTCCTTCAGCCTTACAACCCTCAAAAATTATCTTCTGGTCTCTTGTGCATCTTTCACCTCTTCATCGGTGGTTGTTCCTTCAGTTGTCTAAGCTGTGGAAATTCCCCAAGTTTCTGTACCTTTTTCTGCTCTCTAATACATTTCTCAAACCTACTTCTTTGGCCTGATCACAGTCCATTCATTCTATAATATATCTGTTCCTTTGGCTCGGCGTCAAACTTTTTCTCATAACATGCCTGTCAAATACCTGAGAAATTCTACTGTGTTAAAGACTCAAAATAAATGCTGGCTTTTGGAGTTTCTTAATTCTCCTGATTGAATTGAAGGACCGATTCGTTTATAAAATAAGTCATTTTTATTTTGATTAACCACAACGTGTTATGTTATTACAGCACAACAAGGAATTGGTCCGTCACAACCATGCATATATATTGTTAAAGTGGTAAGTTGTAATTTTGAATTTCCCGATTTAACATGTATAAAGTTACTTCTATTATTGTATACTAATAGTGCTGTGCACGTAAATGTTTTCAGGATGCAAAGGATGGCAGAATTTTCAATGAACAAAACTTTCTGCAGCGTGCTGCAAAGCAAAGTAAAGGTAATAATGTTAATGGAGCATGTCAATTTCCAAATGCATTTTTATAGAATATAGAGGTAGTAGTAAATTATTTGAACATCAAAAAGAGTTCAGAAAGCTGGCCATTCTTTAAATTGTGTAACTTATTCCACCATGCACTCAGTCTATTAATGTCCTCAATCCTTCCACATCTTCCTTACCCTAAGTTTTGGAGCAAAATTCCAGACTATTGATTGTTCCATCTCTATGATGCAACCCTGACCATATAAAGATTGATATCCCCCCTACCTGGCTCCACTAGCTCAGTTGTTGAATATCCTGAATTATCTGACAATCACCTCAGAATGTATTTATCATTTAATCTTAAATTTCTAATCTCATTCATGTCAAATAAACTGCTTGTTTGCAGTCTGTTGATTGTACCCAGTATTAGATGGAAAACAAATCTGATCTCAACCATTGCTCATTTTGAACCTTACTCTTGAAGCACTTAAAGGCCAAAGTAACTATAATATTTGCAGTCAATAACCAGCAAGATCAGCTTCATGCAATCTTGGTTTGTTAATAACGAAAACAAAAACTGCTACAATTGTAAAGCCTTCTCCTAGTTTAGTACTTCCACTCTGGGACTACTTTCTATTCTTTTCTACAAGTGCCTTGAAACTTATAGAATTGTGATTGCTGTTCCCAAAATGACCACCCACCTGTCCAGGCTCATATCCCAGAATCAGGTCTAAGGTAGCTCCTTCCTGAGTTGAACTACATAATGTCTCAAGAAGCACTCTTGGACACACTAAACAAACAGTGTCCCTGGCATTAAAGGAATCTCAGTCTATATTGGGGGAAGTTAAAATCACATAATCACAACAATCCTGTTGATTTTACATCTTTCCATAATTTGCTGACTTATCAATTCCTCCAGTTCACGCTAGCTGTTGGGAGGTCCATAGTATAACCCCAACAGTGATTGTACTGCTCCTGTTCCTGAGTTGTACCCCTGTAGCCTCACTGCATGATCCTGCCAAGGTATCCTCCCTCTGTATAGCTGTGACATTCTCTCTAATCAGTAAAGTAACACCCCATCCTCTCTTGTTACCTTTTCTATTTTGGTTTGATTTAATTTATTATTGTCATATACATTAACATACAGTGAAAAGTATTGTTTCCTTGCACACTATACAGACAAAACAGATCATTAATGGAGAAGGAAATGAGAGAGTGCAGAATGTAATGTTACAGTCATAAATAGGGTGTAACGAAAGATGAACTTAATTCAAGGTAAATCTAATCAAAAATCTGACTGCAGCAGGGAAGAAGCTGTTCTTGAGTCATTTGGTACGTGACCTCAGACTTTTGTATCTTTTTCCTGAAGAAAGGTGGAAGAGAGAGAGAATGTGTGGGGTCCTTAATTATGCTAGTTGCTTTGCCAAGGCAGCAGGAAACGTAGACAGAAAGTGGATGGGAGGCTGGTTTGTGTGATGGATTGGGTTACATTCTCAACCTTTTATAGTTCCTTAGTCTTGGGTAGATCAGGAGCCATACCAAGCTTGTGATACAACCAGAAAGAATGCTGTAAAAGTGGGTGAAAGTTGTAGCTGACAAGCCAAATTTCCTTAGCCTTATGAGAAAGGCATTGGTGGGCATTCTTAACTATAGTATCGGTATGGGAGGACAAGTACAGGTTGTTAGTGAATTGGACACCTAGAAACTTGAAGCTCTTGATCCTTTCTACTTCGTCTCCATTGATGGAGATAGAGGCATGTTCTCCTTTACGCTTCTTGAAGTCGATGACAATCTCCTTCATTTTGTTGACGTTGAGGGAGAAGTTATTGTTGCTGCACTAGTTCACCAGATTCTCTATCTCATTCTGTAATCTGTCTTGTTATTGTTTGAGATCATTGCTTAAAGCATCTAAGCCCTGGAATGCCAAGGTGCCAATCCTGCCCTTTTATGCAAGTCTTTGTAATTCCCACAACATCTTAATTCCATATAATAATCCAAGTTTTATTCATTTCTCTTCCCTGTCATATTCCTTGCATTAAAGCAAAAATTATCTGTCATGTTTTATATGTTCTGTTTTATTTCTCTTAGGCTTACAGGACTCATTCGCTGAGTTCTCCACAGTCTTCTTATACTCTGACCTACTGTTGCGGATGCCACCTCTTAATAGTTTAAATCCATCAGAATTGCACAATCAAATTTCCCCAATAGGATATTAGTGCCCTTCCAGTTAAGATGTTTTTTGTACAGGTCTCATCTGCCTTGGAAGAGATCAGAGTGGTCTAAAAACCTGAAACCCTCTCTCCTGCACCAACTCTCAAGCCACTTGTTAAGCTATGCTATCTTCCTATTTCTTTCCTCACTAACACGTGGCACAGGGAATAAACCCCAGAGGTCCTGCATGTCAGTTGCCTTCCCAACTCCCTGAACTAATTTTGCAGGACCGCATTTTCTTTCCTACCTATGTTGTTAGTTCCAACGTAGGCCATGACTACTGGCTGTTTGCTCTTCTGCTTCAGAGTGCTCTGTGCCTGTTGAGAGACATTGTTGACCCTGGCACCAGTGAGGCAAAGATCATTCTGGAGTCACAGAAGCACCTGACTGTGCCCTTTATTATTGAATCCCCAACTACCACTGCTTCCCTGCATTTTGACCCTCCCTGCAGCACAGCAGAGAGCCAGCAGTGGTGCCACTGTCCTGGCCATTGCTATCATCATTCTCTGATACGCTGTTCTCCCCTGTGGCATCTAAAAACGATGCATCTGTTTGAGAGAAGAGGACAGCCTCAGGTTCCTCCACTGATTGTCTACTGTTTGTGAATGTCATCCATCTATCTTCCTCAACTTTGGATGCGATCACCCTTCTAAAATTTCTGTCTGATGCTCTCTGCCATATGCATTCTCCTAAATGTGTCCACCTGACGCTCCAGTTGATCTAAGCAATCTATTAGAAGTTTCATTTGTATGCACTTTCTGCAAATGTAGTCCTCCAAGACTGTTGGACTGTCCAGGATTACTCGTGTCACAGATGGAGCATAGGACTGGTGTGACCAGCATTGGCCTCTGTTAGTTAAATACTTAAAATTTGTTTAAGCACTCTATTCAGCCACACTGAACTAACTTATTAAAGAAATGAAAGGATTAAAAATATACTTCATCTGACCACAAGTAGGTGAGAACCTTAATGAGTACTTTGCATCCTTCTCCTTTGTGAATACTAATACAATGGTAGAAAAAAGGATGCTGACAATCTAGGACATGATGAGATAAAAAGGGGGGAACTCTTGAAAAAAAACATTAAGATGGACATGTCCCCAGGGTCAGAAAGGGTCTATCCCAGAATACTGAGAGGCAAAGGAAGAAATTACTGAGGCTTTGGCCAAATCTTTAGCCACGGGTCAGTTACCAGAGGATTGGAGAGTATTTAACATCCTCCTTCTGTTTAAGAAGGGTAGAAGAGACAATCTGGGAAATTACAAGCCAATGCACTCAGGTCTGGAAGACGATAGCATGGTTTTGTGAAGGGAAATTGTCTTTCTCAAACTTGATTGTCACTTTCACAAAGAACTCAAAAGAAATTGGGCAGTGCAGTGGATGTTGTAAATGTGGACTTTACTAAAGCATTTGATAAGGATCTTCATGGCAGGCTGTTACAAAAGGTGATGTCATATGGGCTCCAAGGTGAGCTGGTAAAATAAACACAAAACTGGTTGAGCATAGAAAGCAAAGAGTAGCAGTGTAATGATACTTTTCTAACTAAAGGCCTGTAACAAGTGGTGTCTCACAAAAATCAGTGCTCAAGACTTCTATTGTTTGTAATATAGATAAATCATAGAGAAAAATGTAGATTGTCTGATTAGTAAATTTGCAGATGATACAAAAATCGGGGGAGTAGCAGATAGTGAGGAAGATTGTCAGTGGATACAGCAATATATAATTTGGTTGGAGACCTGGGCCGAAAGATGGCAGATGGAATTTAACCTGGACAAATGTGAGGTGATGTGATTTGAAAGGCCTAGTGCAGAAGGGGAATCTACAATAAATGGTGAAGCCCTTAGAAATATTAACATACAGAGGGATCTGGGCATGCAGATCCACACTCCCGTGAAGGTGACACAAAGTGGTTCAGAAGGCACATGGCATGCTGGCCTTTATCGGTTGGAGCATTGAGTATAGGAATTGGAAAATCATGTTGCAGCTGTATAAGATTTTGGTTCAGCTGCATGTGGAGTATTGTGTATATTCTGGTCGCCACACTACTGGAAGGACATTGATGCATTGGAAAGGGTGGTGAAGAGATTTGCCAGGATGTTGCCTGGTTTGGAGGATATGGACTATGAAGAAAGGTTGAACAAATTTGGATTGTTTTCATTGGAGCATCAGAGGATGTGGGGGATCTAATAGGGGTTTACAAGACTTTGACAGGCTTGGATAGAGTAGATAATCAGTCTTTTTCCCAGGATCGAAGGGTTAATTACTCGAGGGCATAGGTTGAAAGTAAGAGGGGGAGGTTTAAAAGAGATATAAGGGGCATTTTTTTTACATGGTGGTGAATGCTTGGAATGCACTACTGGAGGAGGTGGTGGAAACAGATTTTATAACAATGTTCAAGAGCCACCTTGATGAGTGGCCTGTTCTTGTGCTGTACCCTTATGCTTTACTACTTTGTCAAGTTTTGTTTCAGTTGGACAGAAATGTACAAAATTGTGATCAGTTTGTCCCAATTATGAAATTCCCATTGTTCAAGTGCCGCAGATGATGCTGAACAGAGCTGCAATCCATTACAAGTATCAAATTTGAAGAGCAGCACTCACATCCGGCAAAGGAATAATCCGTAGTAGCAGTTGCCACAATTTCAGAATTACCATAGAGTTAATTTTTAGTGAAATGGTTTGAACGTGGAAAATAGGAGTAGACCATGTGAGATCTTGAGTCTGCTCCACCATTCTGTATGACTGATCATTGGCCTTGATTCCACTTTCCCAGCTTAGCAGAGTATTTCTCACTGTCATGCAATTCAGTTGCTGATTTTAAAATAATTGTGCTTAATATTTTGCTAAAATTAAGCACTAATCAGACAGATGATTTAAATAGTATCTTTAGAACTTCATTCAAGTAACCTACAATTTTTTGAAACAACTAAGTTGAAAGCCACTGTGCTGCTATATTTAAACATCAGTTCAATTGTGTCAGTGATGTGTTTGATTTTTACTTGTCAGTTGAAAAATGGATGAAGTCTCGTATGATGGCATTTTTGGGAATTCCGACATGTGTTGGCTTTGGGTTCCATGAAAATACTTACAGGTTAGTGCACCAAAGTGTGGTCAGAATGAAAGTCATGCCTATGACCTTCAACAGTCTAATCAGGAGTGCTTTTTTAGCTGAAAATCTAGAAACTATAAAGAATTGTAATTAGAATTCTCTTATTCTCCTACATGTTAACTTTTTTAATGATTTTTGTCAGATCTGTTAATTTGGAGAAATTACTAACCTTGTAAGAGAGCTGAATCATTAATAGGAAATCAATGTGTGAGTGCTTCATTAACTGTATACACTGTTAATTCAGCTCTAAACACTGTTCAGATCAACGTGCTGGCACCGCCTCATCAACAAGAAATAAATCAATATTAATACAATTGGGGTAGAATGTGAATCTTAATCTCTTGCAACAGTTAGACTGCTGATCATGAGACACTAAATTTGTAGGGAAATAACTAATCTTATAACATTGACATAAAACATGAAAAATATAGCTTTTAACTTAACAATAACAAAAATCCATTCTGGGCTTAAAATCTTAAGTAAATACAGCCATTTAGCAACAAGAATGAAAGAACAAAGAACAAAACAGCACGGGAAACAGGCCCTTCGGCCCAACGAGCCCGCACCGCCACCTCAATGTTCCCACTTCCACCCGCGATCCCTCTTCATGTTTATAGATCTATGGATTAAAAACCAAATTTGAGACAATTTAGGGAGAATTTGTTTTGCCAATTAACCTAAGATCACATCATTGGGATGTGGGAGGAAACCGGAGCTCCCGGAGAAAACCCACGCAAGCACGGGGACAATGTGCAAACTCGCACAGGCCCAGAAAGGTCAAGATCTTGAAATTTAGATTCGATTGGGGAAAAGGAGTACAGTGAATACACAATGCTCTAAGTAGCTTTATTATTAAGGGAACTACCTAAAAGAAATTTGAGTTTTAGTTTTGGCTAAATTGAACATGGCCAATTAGCTTCATTAAATTGCTGTCTGAAAGTTATAAGCTGAGTCTAATGAATTTTAGAGTAAAATTATATTGCTGTCTTTGCATCAAAAATAATTGTGTGCATATTGTAATAAATGTGGCACTACAACTTCAAAGGCCATATCTTACTGGTTAGTATAGTATGGAACACAGCTTCAGTGCTGTATGAATTTTAAAGCAAACTTAAAAGCAAAATACTGTGAATGCTGGAATCTGAAATAAAAACAGAAAATGCTGGGAAATCTCAGTAGATCTGACAGCATCTGTGGAGAGAGAATAGAGCCAATGTGTCAAGTCTGAATGACCCTTTGTCACAGCTGTATTGCATATTTTGGAAAATATTTGAATGTAAGACATGTTATATTTTTAATGTTTTATCAAGTTTATCATTTGGAAGTTAATTTAAACTGTTTGACTTGGATTTTTATAGGTTTCTGGTTTTCCCACACTTGGGTAATAGTCTGCATTCAATTCTTGAAGAAACAAAAAAAACCTTGTCTGAGAAAGCAGTGCTTCAGCTATCTTACAGAATGGTGAGTGTTTCTAAAAACATTCTTAGCTTAGGGTCGGTGTTATATATTTTAATTAAAATAAGCTTCCTGTCTTTCACAGATTGATGTGCTCGAGTACATTCATACTAATGAATATGTGCATGCTGACATCAAAGCAGAAAATATATATGTAAATCCAAATGATCTAGAACAGGTAGGAAACATTTCTTCGTATAGAACAATTTAAACTTTTGCAAAAGCTTACCTTTAACCCACAGGCAGTCTGGTGAGGAAAGTTTCTTTAAAATGTCAAGGGACTCTAATTGCTTTTTAAGAATATCTGAAAAAGACTTGAGTTTGTATCAGTTGTAAATGAATTAATTGTAATTCACTTGAATAATAAATATTGGTCTATGTGACCCTTGGCCTGGAAGCAATAAACAGGACAGAAGTCAAGATATGGTCTCTCCTTGGCCCAGCGCACCCAGCTGCAGGCATAAGGCAGTTAGCCCACAGATACGTGAGCCCTTGGAGATGTGTGCGAGTGGGCTAAAAAGGCTAGAACCATAAACTATGTAAATAGCTTGGAAATACTCGAGAGCTGTTTTTTCTCTCTGGAAGTGACCAAACTGAGCCAGAATATTTGGTCAGTCAGTTGTAAAAGATTTCTGATCAGCTGCATCATCAGGAGAGTGTTCATAGAATAATACTTTGATAATGGTATAGGTGAAACGTGGAGTGAAAGCTGTTGTTGGATAGGTCTCCTGACCTACCTTGCTTGAATAAAGATTAGTATATTGTGAAATTGTAGTCAGGTAGTCATTTGTGCTGATTGTGTAAGATGTTTATTGTTGTATTGACTATTTAAAGTGAAATTTATCTCTCTATTTGAAATATTGTATTCCTGTTGCTTATTGTTTACTTTGTGTTGATTCTGACTTCTGTTGAAGTATAATTTTCAAAAAGTGAAATCTTATCGGAACAGAGGGAGTTTTCTTACAAGGAAAGGCTGCATAGGCTGGGTCTGTATCCATTAGAAGTTTAACTGATTGAGAGATGATCTTATTGAAACATGCAAGAACCTGAGGGGACTGACAGGATGAATGTTGAAAAGATCTTCTCCTTTTTGGAGAGACACTAGAATTAGCAGACACAGCTTAATAGAAAAGGGTATCCCATTTAAGATGAGATTTATTTCCTCTGAAGATCATGAATCTTTGGAAAACTTTTCCTCAATGATGAAGGCAGGTTCAATGAATGTTTTTAAGTAGATTTTTGATTAATGAGAGTCTGAGGTAGGCGGAAAGGGGATTTGAGGCTGCAGTCAGATCAGCCATCATTTTACTGAATGGTGGTGCAGGGTTGGGGCCAAATGGCCTAAACCTGCCCTTAATTCATATGTTTGCGAGTTGGCAATTTCTTCATTAGGGGTTCATTTGGTAAATTTGATTATTTTATTTTACGGCTATTGTAATTCCGAGGCCTGCACAAGCAAGGAAGATATAACAGAGAATTGGTGACAGGATTGCTCAAGTGGTTTTTATCATTAAACTGCTGTGCTATATAGAGGAGGGAAGTCTCACTTCTTTTGTCTTTAAGTATGTTGAGCTAGCAAATCTCAGCCACCGCAAATTATATCAGCAGAGCTGGCAAAATTGCTGATAACTTTTGTTCCTTCCTATTGGAAGTATATTTATTGAAACAGTTTTAACTTGTGTTGCAATGCTTACCTCAATCGTGTAACTACATGTGCTTCCTGGTGAGGCTTGCATGAGTGATATGCACTCTGAGAAGAATTTCAAACACCATGAATCCATTAGAGCTGTTTAGATCAAAGATGATGTTGATTTCCACTGAGTATTCCATTCATGCTGGAGAAGATTGAATTCTCATCGCAAAAATGATTTCTCTAGTTTAGACAAGGCACAAGTGAAGAAAACCTTCTGTCGTTCTACCAGCAATGGCATCATCACAAAATGCATTTGTGACTTAAGTGAATGATCAGTCTTTGCTAAGGTTAATAATCCACCTCTTCAAAAGCATGAAAGAAACATTTCATACAGGGGGTTTTATTGGTGCCTCAGCTAAACTGTCGACTGTAAATAGTCGATGATATTGATGTATTTGTTTTTATCTTGCATGTACTTTGGTCCACCTTGTTGCCTAACAAGGGGCATACACGTGATGGGTCGTGAGAAGGCTGCTCTTGGATTTTCTGAGATGAGGACAGCAATCTTGTATAAATCCTTTATCTTTTAACGAGGGTGTCTGAAAATCGAATCTAATAATTATCAGAATATTTCGAATCCCACCATAGCAAATAGTGAAACTTGAATTAAATAAAAATAGAATTAAAAGTCTAATGATGACCATGAAACGCTGTCAATTGTTTTTTTTGGTTTTAAAAAAAACCCATTTGGTTCACTATCATCCTTTAGGAAAGGAAATCTATTGTCCTGACCTGGTCTGGCCTGCCTATCACTCCAGATCCATAGCAGTGTGGTTGACTCTTTAAATGTTCTCCGAGTTAGGCAATAAATGCTGGCTCAACCAGCAACATCCACATCCTATGAACAAAAATAAAAAATGTCTCCATACATTTTATCAAGTAGTGTTTTTAACAAAATGTCACAAGTTAAGCATTTTTATTCTTTTAACTAAATTGAGAGCACCCAAGTGCTTCAGAAAAGTCGCAATGGATTATCTGTCAAATTAGTGACACGTCATTGCAGAAATGTGACAAGAAGCTGTTATATTCAGTCAGTGATCTTGAGTTTGAATCTGCTCTTAATGTTTTGTTACTTGACAAGTACATTTAAAAAATCTTTTAGATACATACTTTCTGGATCTACTATAGCAGAAATGATCATGAATTTTCTTTTCAGGTGTACTTGGCAGGTTACTATTCTGCTTTCAGATACTGCCCTGATGGTAAGCATGTTGAATACAGAGAAGGCAGCAGAACTCCACATGAGGGCACTGTGGAGTTGATCAGCGTAGATATACATAAAGGAGCTGGTAAGACCTTGTATGTCATGAGCTGTTTGTGCGTGTCTTGTAGTTGTTTATATATTCCCTATTGTTCAAGCAGTCCTTCAACTTGAATTGCAATCCCACTTTCTACAATACTGAAGATTGCATGATAGCAAATAATGTCATTTTATTTAAGAAATACTTTTGCAGCCTGGAGTTGAATTACAATGTAATTTGCACTGAGAACGTCTAAGTATTCTCTCCCTGATCACACTGAGGAACCAGATAATTCCCAGCTTCAACTTCAATGTCATTTTTGATTCTGAGATGGAATTCCAATCACCAAGACTATCTATTTCCATCCCAACTTCAACTCACTTGCGACTAAAACCATCAGCTGTGCTTATGTTACCTCTATTTTACTATTTCAACATATTCTGGCTGGCTTCCTATTTTCAACTTTTCGACTGCCCACTTTCAAGTTTGCATCAAGTCCCACTTGTCTATCATTCCTGTGCTTGCTAACCAATATCAGCTTCCGGTTAACTTTAAAACCATTGGGTTGTTTATTGTCAAATCACTCTAACCTCATGTCTGCTCTTCTTAAACCCAATCAGCTCTGCAGCTCTCTTGAGATATGTTTGCTCCTCCAACTCCTATCCCTTATGCATGTCTAATTGTACTTAGTTAACCATCCGTGGCTGAAGTCCTAAGATCTGGAATTAAATCTGTAAACCTTTCAGCCCTCTATTGTTCACAGGATGTGGATGTTGCTAGCTAGACCAGCTTTTATTGCCTAACTGTCCTTATGAAGATGACAGTAGGAGCTGCCTTTTTGAACTGTTGTAGTCTGATATAGGTAAACCTCCAGTGCTGCTATGAAGGAAGTTCCAGGATTTTGACCCAGCGACACTGAAGGAATAGTGATATATTTCAAAGTCAGTATGATATGTGGCTTGGAGGGGAATTGGCAGGTGTTGGTGTTCCCATGCATCTATCAATCTCATTCTAGGTGATAGAAGTTGCAGATTTTGAAAGTGCTGTCAAAGAAGCTGGGTATTCCAGTGCATCTTGTAAATGGTACACACTGCCACTATGCATCAGTAGTGGAGAGAGTTACATTTAACATGGTGGATGGGCTACCAATCAGACTGACTGCTTTGTCTTAAATAGTGTCAAGCTTCTTGAATGTTGCAGTAGCATTCATCCAGCCAAGTGGAAAGTAATCCATCAGAGTCCTGATGTGTTCCTTAAAGATGGTGGATAAGTTTGGGGAATCGAGTGGTAAGCTAGTCACCACGTAATTCTGAACCTCTGACCTGAGCTTATAGCAGTATTTGTCTGGCTAGTGCAGTTTGGTTTATAGTTAATGGTAACCCCAGGATTTAAATGGTGAGGAAAGTGACAGTGAGGCCATTGAATATCAGGGGGAGATGGTTAAATTCCATATGATTGGAGATGTTTATTATCCACCACACGTGTAGCGTGAATGTTTAGTTTGTTTATTAGTCACAAGTCGGCTTGCATCAACGCTGCAATGAAGTCACTGTGAAATCTTGCATGGCCAATGCACCAATCCAGTATGTCCTTCAGATTGTGGGAGGGAACCAGAGCACCTGGAGGAAACCTATGCAGAGTCCACACACAGTGACCCAAGCTGGAAACTGAACTTGGGTCCCTGATGCTGTGAGGTAGCAATGTTAACCACTGTGCCATCATACTGTTACTTGCCACCTGTCAGCGAAAGTCTGGATATTGTCCAGAATTTGCTGCATTTAGACATGGACTGCTCCAGCATCTGAGGAGTTGTGAATGGTGCTGAACATTGCAATCATCAATGAACATCTGACTTTGTATTGGAAGGAAGGTCATTGAAGCAGCTGAAGATGATTTTGCCTGGTACACTAGCGTGCTCTTTCCTCCTTTTCAGGTGATCCTTAAAACCTACTACTTGGGCCAAGCTTTTGTTCACCTGCCCCAGTAACCCCTTACTTGTCTTGATATCAAATTATAATGCTCCTGTGAAATGTTTTGCAATGTTTAATATGCTAAAGGCACTATAAAATACTGATTGAACCCAGTGTTCTTGTTCCCAGTCACTGTCCCAGATGCACTTGTAGGAAAATGGATATATGGATTTTCAGATGAGATTCAGGGTCAAATTTAGTTGTTTTGATCACTATGATTGAATTAGACAATAATCACTCGCAGACTTTTCAATTATTATCTTTCAAAAAGAAAAGAGCTTGAATTTTTTTAACAGACTTATTCACAATAGTAGATTGTAGTATATCTGTTTTAAAATCATTAATACAATATTCAGTAAAATATGCTGTCTATTAATGGAAAAACAATTCTACATGCAGTGTGAAGGAAATTGACTGACTGTAATAATCAGGAGTGGTACTGAGTATTCCTGTATCATGCATTAAACTTTAACTCATCCAGTGCACGTGTTCAATTACCCTAACCCAAAGGGATGATTATAGATTCTGTACACGTACAGTTTGTTAGCTCACCTAGTTTAGTGTAATACAGAAGGAAGGAGAAAAATAAAAATTGGAAAGAGATCTTTTCAATTTGACAGGGATTGTTACTGCATTGGGTCCTCCTTAATTGATCTAATAAAACACTACAGTTTCTGTTAACTTAAGTATTGTCTTTAGTTGTGGCCTAGATAATGGCCAAAAAAATGAACAAATCCACATTTATTTTATAGGGCCTTCCAGACGTAGTGATCTTGAAACGTTGGGTTACTGTATGTTGAAGGCATTGTGTGGTTCCCTGCCATGGTCTGATAATATTAACTTCCCTCATTCTGTCATGGAATCAAAACAGAAGTAAGTGTTTTTGGTTGTGATAAAGCATGCAATTTAAATTTGTCTTCAAAGTAACACATTTGAAATTGCAATATTTGGGAAGAAATCATGATAATTTACAAACTTGGAATGCATGGTGAAATATCTAAATGGTTAGGAGTAGAGTTTTCAAAGGCAAGGATATTTAGATGTTTGGAGCATGTGATTTTTAAATTGAAGTTGTCGTCATAAATGGTACAATGTGGCTTGTTCAAAAGGGAAAATTGAGTCCTCCATTTATTTTTGATATAAATAAAAACAATGCCCTTGAATTTCTTTAAAGGGATCCTGCTAAGTGAAATAACGCATAGTATGTGGCACTTGAGGATCAGGTTCAAAAGTTAACAGTTGAAAATAATTCACTCTGAGATTGGAGTAATTATTCTGGTGCTCTCTCCATGGCATTATGCTTCTGCCCCTGTTGTTCCCTGACCTCAAAATTTTGTTAAAGGCCCTGAAACTACATTAGAATAAACACAATTGTTTAACATTTTCATCTGAAATACCTCTGCTATTTTAACAATGGTGTTAATCCATTTTTTTACAAAAATAGGTTACTGTAATAAAACAGCAAAGGAGTGCCCGTCATTCCACAATTTAATTTAATGGGCCAAGTATTGCTCAGTCCAGAGCAACTGATCAACTGACTGCATTAGCAGCAGGGAAACATAGAGGATCTGCAAGGGAAAGAGTAGGAGAGGTAATCTTGCCACTCCTTTCCTTGAGTTAAATAAATGAACATGAAATCTTGGCTTAAAGGAAAATACAGTAAAAAGTTTCTTTAATACAGGTTAAAGTCCAACAGGTTTATTTGATAGTAAATATCACAAGCTTTTGGAACACGCTGTTTCTTTGCCACATGAGTGGAGAGTTCTGTTCAGAAACAGAGCATATAAAGGCACACAATTTACAGAATACTGATTAGAATGTGAGTCTTTACAGCTAATCTGCTATTCAAGTCTTAAAGGTGCTGACAGTGTGAGTGGAAAGAGTATTAAGCATAGGTTAAAGAGATGTGTATTATCTCCAGACAGTACAGTAAGTGAAATGTGGCAATTTCAGTCAAGTCGTGGAGATTAGTGTGACATGAACGCAAGATCCTGGTTGAGGCCATCCTTGTGTGCAGAATTTGGCTATCAGTTTCTGCTCAGCAACTCTGCGCTGTCGTGTGTCATGAAGGCTGCCTTGGAGAACGTTTATCCAAAGATCAAAGGCTGAATGCCTGTGAAGACTGAAGTGTTCGCCAACAGGAAGGAAACAGTTTTGCCTGGTGATTGTCGAGCAATGTTCGTTCATCCGTTGTTGTAGCGTCTACGTGGTCCCCCCGATGTACCATGCTTCAAGACATTCTTTCCTGCAGCGTATTAGGTAGACAACATTGGCCAAGTTGCAAGAGTATGTGCCATGTGCCTGGTGGATGGTGTTCTCACATGAGATGGTGGCAACCATCTTGATGATCCGGCATGTCTTGTAGAGGTTCTGTGGCAGGGTTGTGTGGCGTTGTAGTCACCATTCTCCTGAAGGCTGGGTAGTTTGCTGCAGACAATGGTCTGTTTGAAGGCAGTAAGTGGGGGTGTGAGAATGGCCCTGGCGAGATGTTTGTCTTCATCAATGACATGTTGAAGACTCCGGAAAAGATGTCATAGCTTCTCCACTCCAGAGAAGTACTGGATGATGAAGGGTACTCCGTCCACTGTGTCCTTTGTTTGTCTTCTGAGGAGGTCGGATTTTCGCTGTGGCGCATTGGAACTGTCAATGAGTGGAACCCCGTATCCTGCTCTTATGAGGGCATCTTTCAGCGTCTGGAGGTGCCTGTTGCGATCTCCTCATCTGAGCAGATCCTACGTATACAGAGAGCTTGTTCATAGGGATGGCCTCTTTAACATTTAGAGTGAAAGCTGGAGAAGTGGAGCATCATGAGGTTATCTGTAGTCTTGCAGTACAGTGAGGTGCTGAGGTGACCGTCCTTGATGGAGATGCGTGTGTCTAAGATTCAGTGTTCAGTTAGTATTCTGTAAACTGTGCGCCTTTATATGCCCTGTTACTGAACAGAACTCTCTATTCACCTGGTGAAGAAACAGTGTGCTCCAAAAGCTTGTGGTGTTTACTGTCAAATAAGCCTTCAGAAAAAAGATGCAGAAGTCTGAGGTCACATACCAACTGACTCAAGAACAGCTTCTTCCCTGCTGCTGTCAGACTTTTGAATGGACTTACCTTGCATCAAGTTGATCTTTCTCTACACACACTAGCTATAACTGCAACACTATATTCTGCACTGTTTCATTTCCTTCTCTGAAGGGTATGTTTTGCACTGTGCAAAAAGCAATACTTTTCACTATGTTCACATGTGACAATAAATCAAATCAGAACCTCTGTGGGAAAGTCAGTTAAAAGCCTGCAGATACTGTCTCTCTGGTATCCCATACTCATGGACATCTTTTCTCCACACTGGAAATGACTATTGTTTCTCCATACTTGTGACAGAATATATGTAGCATCTGAAGTGCAACAAGCAAGACATGCTTGTGGACATTAAGATTAATAACATAGATATCATTTTGTCCAAAAACACACAATTTTAAAATGGACTTAGCAGTTTCTTAATTTTTTTTGCTAGATACAAGACTGACCTACCAAGTCTTCTCAAATATTGCTTTGGGAAAAGAAAATTCCCAGGTAAGACCTGAATGGTGGGTTTATGTTTTTCCCAACATTTCTTGAAATTGTTTACCTAATCTGTGCACTTATATTTCCTCATTCCCTGCTTATTTTCTGTCATGCCATTTCTTGTCTATGGGACGTATCTCCTGATCCCTTGACCCTATTCTCAAAACTGTCTTTCTACCTTATTTAAGACACTCCCTAAAATGTACCTCTTCAACCAAGTTTTGGTCATCTGATAATTTTTCCTTCTATGGATCAGTGAATTATTTCATTTCATAATGCTCCAGTGCAGCACCTTGGGACATTTTATTGTGTTGAAGCATGAAATAATAAATTGTTGGCTGAACTTATTTTCCCCATTTTAAATAGCAGCTATTTAAAGTTTAAAAATTGTGTGATTCTTATGGGATGAAATATTTCTGTGCTGTGTTCTTTTCCCCCTCATTATTAATTTGAAAAGTCAATATTATTAACTTTTAGATGAATTGAAGAAATACCTGCAACAAGTGATGTTGCTACAATATGATGAGGAACCAGATTATGAAGAACTTAAGAAACAACTAAGAAATGGCCTTAAAAGATTGGGCACATCACCAGATGGTCCAGTAGATCTTACAATAACTACTGTAAGTAAATTTTGGATAAGAATTATTTCCATCTTGACTATAAGAGCTCAAACAGTTTGATCCCGAGAACTACCTCTGGCACTGTGCTCTAGTTTGAACCTTTGCTTGCACAAAAACGCAGACAAAGAGGAATAAACGAAGTGGTGCCTATACTGGCTGTTTTTCTCTTTCTGTGTTAACATGGAGGCTTTTCCACACCTTGGGAGAGAATGTTGCACATCAGCTGAGTTTGCTGCTTGGAGCCAAAGAAAGGGCTATACCTATAGAAAATGTCAACTGGTGATTCCTAGTCCTTGACATCGGGTTTGGTTCAGGGAATTTGCAAGTTGACAGTCACAAAGACCCAGTTGGCAAGGCCAGAACCTTGTCTCATCTCCCAAGAAGACTGAGGATGATAATTAGGGACACAAGCCTGGATAATTAGGGACACAACTATTTCAGTCTGGGAGTCATTTTCTCCTAAAATTTAAAATCTATCTACATGCTGCCTGCCTTAATTAACAGGTTGAAACAATAAAAAATGTGCCTCTTCAACCAAGCTTTGGTCATCTGATAATTTTTTTCCTTCTATGGATCAGTGAATTATTTCATTTCATAATGCTCCAGTGCAGCACTTTGGGACATTTTATTGTGTTGAAGCATGAAATAATAAATTGTTGGCTGAACTTATTTTCCCCAGCTTAAATAGCAGCTATTTAAAGTTTAAAAATTGTGATTCTTATGGGATGAAATATTTCTGTGCTGTGTTCTTTTCCCCCTCATTATTAATTTGAAAAGTCAATATTATTAACTTTCAGATGAATTGAAGAAATACCTGCAACAAGTGATGTTGCTACAATATGATGAGGAACCAGATTATGAAGAACTTAAACAACTAAGAAATGGCCTTAAAAGATTGGGCGCATCACCAGATGGTCCAATAGATCATTTTTTAACTTTTTTAAAGAATTAAGATTTTTGATGTGACTGTAGAGGTTATACTTTCATAGAAGCATAAACCCCTGTAGTGCAGAGGAGACCATGTGGCCTGTTGAGACTGCATGGACAACAATCACACCCAAGCCCTATCCCCATAATCCCACTTTACCCTGCTAAGCTCACTCACACACAGGATCAATTTAGCATAACCAGTCAACCTAATCTGCAAATCTGGACTGTGGGAGGAAACTAGAGAACATGCAAATTCCACAGTCATCAAAGGCCAGAATCAAAACAGAATCTTTGGCACTGAGGTAGCAGTGCTATCCAATGTGCCACCCATTATTTTAGTTCTGAAATTTTGGGGCTATGATTCCTGATGAGGTATATGGAAAAACCATGACGTTTAGGTCAAAAATGATGTGATAAACTTTTACACAAGGTCAATTTTTACACAAAAATATAATATATAAAACCTTAAACTACTTGGCCATTGTGTAAAGTCTCACCCTACCTCTATAGGAAGGATGTTATGGCAATAGATTCATCAAAATGTTGCCAGCTCCAAATAAACATGGATTTAAAAAACCCTTGGAAAATTATTGCTGTTTTTGATAGAATCTCTGAGATTGATAGGTAATTAGATAGTGATGTTTTAAAATTATGAATGGATGAGTAAAAGCAGGAAGAATCACACCATATCTACTAATTTCAGGGGTTTCAAGCATGATATAAGATCAAGTCAAGGAATTGGAGCGTAGAACTGGGAAAAACCTTTTTATGAAAGATACCAAATACACAACCAGAATTAGTGATTAAAGCAGAGAAATTTTAACATTGAAGAATGAGTTGGATAAGTGGTTCAAAGAAGTGGGGGGTGGGGGCAGTGTGTTAAAGGAATATGAAAACAGAGCAGGCATTTAGGATTAGGATTGCAATTCATGCATAAGATCTGTTTGAGTTTTATAATTTTCTTGTAATTTAATTACTCTTAGAATGCTGCAGCAGGGAGGCTCCATGTCAACACTGATGATTACTGGGTGCAGCTAGAAAATCCAAATTTAATGACTTTGGTGTTTCCAGGCTTTATGGTCTTAGCTGAGTTATTATCATTGGAAATCTATTGCTTGGTATTTAAAAATATATTTTGGTAATAAAATGATGTCAGTAATTCTTAGCCTTGACAAAGTTCAACCTGCTGGTGAATTTAGTATCTTTTACAGAAATCTAGTTATTGATCCCACTAGATAACTGGAGAAAGGAAACCAAGCTAATTTCCTCCCAAAAGCCATGAGTTAGCTGCTAGTTTGTTCAGAATTGTATCTGTATTCTCAAAGTACTGGTGAAGTGTGCAATCATGACTAATCTTTATTTTTTTTCTCCCCAGATTTGAAAATAATCAGTAACTGTGAAGCCAGCATGATCATGAGATCAATTTTGAAGCATATACCTGAAAGATGCATTGTATTTTTATAAAATCATGCTTTTTATAGCTCTTTAGCAGTAGTTCCATTGTTAAAAGTTTTTGTAGGAAAATGCATGCTTGTGTGTATTTCATGTTTCAAGATTTATATTTGGTGTTTTTAAATAAATGGATAATTTGGTGAGAAGCTGCTTTTAGCTGGAATTTTTATGCTGTTTCTTAACTATAGTATTTTGCACTAAAACGTTATACTAATTTATCCCATTGCACAATTGATCATTTCCATCCCTGCCACACCTCAATTATTGTGCAACATGTTTGCCCGTAAATAAACGATTTAAATAATCAGCAGTCTTTGGTCTCTTGCATGAATTAAATTTACTTCTGCAGCAGTTTTCTACTTGCAATCAAACAAAGACAACTATCCAGCAGTTTGCAGCCTCATTGAAATTGCCTGAGATGATCAGCAACTCCCTTGGCAGATGTAATGCCAACATGTGATTTAAACAAATTATATTTGTAGACATATTTTAAATTGGAGTTTATCTGAACGCATTTCATAAAGATTATTTTACTGAGCCAAACTGCTTATACACCAGCCTCCATGCAATTTTCAAATATCCATTCAGTTTTGGTTAGTGGATAAAAATTTTGTCTGAAATTGTAATTTTTGCAACTTGTTCACTGAATTTGATGCAAGAGAATGATAAGGGAGCAAGCATAACCACAGTTCAAATCAGCTGCAACAAGTTGCTGTCCCTGTATCTTCTGTGGGAGTGGGGACACAAAGGTCTGATTGGAACTCAGGAGCGTTTGAATGTATCTTCTATACCTCTGTTCATAAGAGCTTGAGTCAACATCTTCATGGTGAAATCATTCAACCCAAAACCTCAACCAGATTAGATCAGGTGATGCAGAAGATGGGAACTGTAAAGTCAAGAGACTCGTGAGCATACAAAACACCACTTTTTTTGAGGATGGTTAATGTATGGCTTGGTCCAAAAGCAGATTGCAGAGCATATTCTGTCCACTTTTCCCTTTTATGCTTCTGATACAGGCTTTATCTACATCGATGCAACCAATGCTTGCTGGAAAAACTGGAGGGGCAGAAGAGCACCAATCCTGGAGACTAGTAACTGGAAGAGTAAGCATTGATGTAAGACATAAGTAAATTTGAGCACTAAAAGTAGGCACCCTGTTTTTAAAAATGAAGTATGTTTTGTATAAGCCACACTGAACAAAAAGATTTTGCTAACCTGAAGTTCACAAAATATTATAAATTCATGAGACAAAGCAAGTTAATAAACTGTGCAATCTTTCCTCATTTGACATTAGAACAAAGCTATTGCATTATATATAGTTCATTATACAGGCTGGGCCTTTTATTTTGAGATATGTTCTTCCTTGCTCGAAGTTGAAAGCCAGTCCCTTTTGAGAGTTCAGTAGCTATCATGTCATAACACATAAATTGAATTTTCAAATTCCTTCTTTATGTTGAGTGTCATTTGGGGTAGCAGGAGGTTATAAGTGGAATTACAAACATTCAAAATTACTAACTACCTGTTTCTTCACCTTTAGGATCTGAGTTGTCAACTCATATTTAATGCCATTAAGAACCCTGCTACAACTATCTGAGCATACACCCTGAGTTAAAATAAAATCAAATTGTGAATCTTATTCTGTGTGCACATATACAGAATGAAACTTGATTGTGATGTATTCCTTTTTTTAAATCATCTAACCTATCATACAGATGAATCATAGTTATTGGGAATAGTGCCATTGCTGGGACCTATCATGAGAGAGGTATCTCTCAGTCCTTGGACGTGGGGCATTTGTGAAAAACATTTTTTGTTTTCAGTTAACTCAGAGAACTACACTATTCATTTTGTACAAAATTAAACTTAAGAAAATACTTTTGTATAGTTTTCTCAATCTTTAATATCCTGATGTTGCTATTGCATATATGGACTTTGAAAAAGCATTTGACAAAGTATCACATAATAGATATGTTAGGAAATCTAACATTGATTTAGCACATTGAATTAAAGGCAGCATAGCTAGAAAATGGTGAGGAGTGGGAAATCTTTGTTTTCAAACTGGAGGGAAAAGAATGAGTGGTATTTCCCAAAGGTTGGGATTAGGATCTTGTTGGTGAATGTTATATAATTGTGATTCAAGCAAAGTGTAAAAGGGTAATCCAGTAGCAAAAGAAAAAGTCATGTTGAAGGAGCATTCCACTTAGTGGATATACAGATGAATGCAGCAATATAATTGAATCTTAATTGATTCATTGTTTGGTTTGAATTAATGCAGGGTTCAATTTATGTTTCCACTTAGGATATTTCAGAGGTGGCTTGATAAGGCTGATTTGATAGATAAAGCCATATGACTGGGTACAGCTGGACTTACACTCAGAACTCGAGCTCAGTCTGACTTTTGGGAGAAAACGTGCGTTTTCTCTCTCGGGTGGGGAGACTGGAATCTGCCAAGAAATAAGCCTTTTCCTTTGACATTCTACTGTTTGGAGAGGGAGCTTTCTCTGGAAGTTACTGCATGAGAATTAGGAGATAGGTGTCCTGCTGGGTTACTTGAATCATTATCCCTTATGCTCATCCTAATGCCCAAATCAAATATAAAAGTTAGGATCTAGGCTAACTTCGTAAAGTACCTTGGAGTATTCTGATCTTATCCTTAACAAAGAATATATTCAAAACTGCCTTAAACCGCTGAGGCAGTCATACCACTAACTGGGAGAAGAAAACTGAGGACTGCTCGACATGGTTCTACTTGGTCCATCAAGGTGCAAGCAGCTTCAAGACTCAGTCACCTGACAATGATGCAGAATGATAGAAGAACAAGAGGGACACTAACCTACGGCTGCAACTTTCACTGTCCACGTAACAACATGTCCCCACTGTAGAAAAAGCTGTGGATCTATAATTGGGCTTCTCGGTCACCTGAAAACTCACCAAGTCCAAGGGCTATCCTTCTCAATTTTGAGGGACTGCTAGCGACAATGAAGGACTTTATACGATATGTCTGGCTCAATCCATTTTGAGGTGCCTAGCAATGTTTCAACACAAGGTATAATGCCTAGTTAATTACAGATTGATCTGTTTTCAAAGCTGAGAAAATATCCTCATTACAAGTGCTGCTGCAAAACTTCAGGGCAGAGGATAACAATAAAGATGGGTACATTGGCTTTATTAGTATATTTCCTTTAAACTTTCACTCGCTTGTTCTGTCAAATGACTTACTGCATTCTTGATAGTTTTCAATATATTTCACTGCAATTTGTAAATACATAAAATTGAGCTGAATAATAAAATTGTTTTAGAACCTGAAATGTACACATTTTTTACTTTAATAAAGTTTTACCACTATTGAAGCAAGCAAATTAATCAACATTTGTATCATAAGACATTCGACCCTTACAACCTACAGCTGGACACCAAATGCAGATGTTTCCTGGTGATACATGAATACAATCAATCCAGAGGCACAGGCACCATGCTACCTTTTGCATGTGCTAGTGAACTGATTGGAGTCGTGTGCCAGACCAACAAGTATCACTTGAAAGAAACATCAAAAGCAAATCTCACAATAAGTGACTAAAAATTGGCAACCTGTTTCCTGTCACTTAAGCAAGCTTTTTCTTTGTAAAGCAAATCAAGTTTAAGTTTATTAGTGTCATAATAATGTCACAAACATTAACGTTGCACTGAACTTACTGTGAAAATTCCCTAGTTGCCACACTCTGGCACCTGTTTGAGTACCCTAAGGGAGAATTTAGCATAGTCAATGCACTTAACCGGTACATCTTTGACTATGGGAGGAAACTGGACCAAACGGAGGAAACCTACACAGAAGACACTGGCAGAATGTGCAAACTCCATACAGACAGCGATCGAAGCCAGGAATTGAATCCAGGTCCCTGGTGCTGTGAGGCAGTAGTGCTAACCACTGTGCCATTGTGCATTACAGTTCTCAGAATTGGCTATTTATTTTCAAGAAAAAGATAAGTTTGTTAATTGAGTGGGACAGTTGTATTATCTATCAGTATCCAGTCAAGCCATTGTAAGGAGCAATAGTTTTAATGATTTAAAACGAATGTAAATTCCTGATTCTTGCAGATGCGGTGCAGCTTGGGATTCAATGGAATACCATCAAATTCATTTGAAGATTGATGTACAATGTAATTTTTTTCTCTCACCAACTGCTAACCAGTTAATTAGAAGTTTATTGTAACATAAAAAAAGAAGGAAGAATACAAAACAGCTGATAAGTTTGCCTAACTAAATGACTTCCCTTAATGCCTATCTTGATAATTTATTAAAATTATTATATTATTATTCAAAAAGCGTTAGGGACTATATTTTGTTCGTAAGTATCCAGCATGTCATATCATTCACTACTACACTGTAGTCAATGTAGTGAGGCAACTATATATAATTCCACAGAGCATGGTGAGATTTAGAAAAATGTATTCAATGAATGCTACATTCTTTAGCTGATAGGAGAGAAAGCTTTGGGTCTTTTCAAAAACTGGCAAATGGATGAGGGCAACAGTAAAAGACAAAAGTCTCCAACTAAAGTCAAAAATTGGATCCACCAATACAAATAATGCAGCCAGAGGCATGAACTAGGTTAATGTGTTGACAATTTCTTAAAATTGAGAAATGTAACAAACAAGTATAAATTCAAAGACACTGATGAAAGGCTGCTAGATCAGCACATTTAGAATCTGCATGCCTTAATGTTTAAAAAGCTCTGATTGGAAAATACAAAGTTCAGGATATCACAGCCTGTTGACACTCTCAGAATACATAAAGCCATTAGTAGACGAGTGAAAACACTAGCTATCCAAACAGCTACCCTACAGTTAAATCCAAGGACAGGCAGCTGGTTTTGAGCAGTAACAGCTGTAAAACAGCAACAAAAGAATGCACATCAAACAATGCAAAAAATGTGTAAGAACATGGATGACACCATAGAAGAAAATGTTCCACAGTGGATTAAACTGCGGAACTTTTGGAAAGTCCAATCACAGGAAGAGGTGTGCAGGATGAAGAAAGAAGCTGATAAATGGATTACCTAAGACAGAACATCAGGGTGAATGAGAAGGAAAGGAAACCAAATCACTCATGATGATGATGGTGAGTTTGAGGACACGATAGCAATTAGAACCTGCAGGAAATATGTGTGTGAGACAGTTCAGAGAAATGAAACTCAATATGCAACTAATCAGATCAGGAAGAAAGTGAGAAATAAGCAAAGTCTAAAATCGGAAGCAAGGCACAGAATAACATAGTCTCACTCCAGAATATATAAGACCTTTCCTAAAAGTTTGAAAGAAAATGGTTACCCAAAGAAAATGTTCCGAATCTGAGCCACATCATGTTGATGGCAAACAGTGGAATTATGATTTGACAGGAACAACTCAAATCAGAGGAACATGTAAAGGAAAGGATAATAATTGCATATTCTGTTACTGAAAGAGTACAGTCATTTTGAAGTTGAGTAGATGCAAAGTGCTGTAGCTGATCTCAGAGATGAGGAGATGACACTGAGTTGAAGTTAGTATACCCATTGAAAATCACATCTGTTCAAAAGATAGAAAAATCTGGTTCAAAAGTATCCAGGACACTTTGATAAGAAATAGAACATAGATCATTACAGCGCAGAACAGGCCCTTCGGCCCTCGATGTTGCGCCGACCAATTAAGAAAAAGCAATGACCCTCTAACCTAAACCATTCCCTTTTCATCCATAAACCTATCCACTGACCTCTTAAACACCCCCAAACTTGGCGCATCTACAACTGCAGCAGGCAGGGCATTCCATACCCTTACCACCCTCTGGGTAAAGAACCTACCTCTGACATCCGTCCTATAACTACCACAGTTGGATGTTATGAAGATTTTGAATATTATATCAATCATCCAAAGAAGAAACAAATGATTTATCTCCCACCTCTGATCCCAATCAAACAAAAATGAAACCTTGAAGAAAACTTCAAGACGAAAGAAATGAAAATGATTGCCAGAATCGCAGAAGCCACAGATTGGATAAATTCCGTTGTGGTGGGAAAGAAGCCAAATTTATGAATGTTTCTGGATTCCAAAGCTCTCAATCAAGCATTTAAGAGGAATCACTACCCTGCTGCAACATGGAAAGAGATCATGCCAGCGCTAATAGTACAAATGTTTTCAGCAAACTTGATGCTAGAAATAGCGATTGGAGAATTAAGGTTGATGAGGAATCTTCACTGTTGACAACATTTAGCAGTTCTTTGGCTGGTACAAATTACTGCTAGTTTTTGGCCTTGAATGAGCCAGGATGTGGTCCAATGGAAAGTAGACAATGCACACACAAGGAATGCAAAAGAACAGGCAGCATATCTGGTAATTTCCAGGTCTAATGTGAAGGTAAAAAGATCATGAAGCCATGGAGGGAACTGGAAAACTGGGAACTCAAACTAAATTTAGATGGATGCATTGTGAAGGTGATAGAATGTGAGAATGGTTTACACACACAACTCTGCTTGGCTCCATGATGAAAAAGTCACAGATTTCTCTGGCATAAAATTTCCAAGAGACGAGAAAGATCATGTAGAGCCCTTATCTTGATTCATTACAAATTCTTTCGTATCTCACGTCAGAGCACATTGAAAATCTGAGAGTTAATCAGAGATGGTGACCAGAGCTGACCAGTGGTCAGCATCACATGCACAAAGTTTCCACAAACTCAAAGCAATAGTATGAAAGGAGATATGGTGTTATTTTACAACAGAAAGATACCTCCCCTCTACAAATCCATAAATCAATGCTCCTACTAAAGGACAGAGAGTGATGAATTCCAAATCCACAAAATAATGGCACAACATTATACTAACTGAACAATATTGTGAAAAATGGTGTTGAGAAAAAATAAAACAAGCTATAAAAGACTCTTGGGATGTTTTGTGTATTATCCATTTTCTGTTGGACCACACCCTGACTCATTTAAGACCAAAAGCTAGCAGTAATTTGTACCAGCCAAAGAACTGCTGAATGTTGTCAACGGTGAAGATTCCTCATCAATCTTAATTCTCTAATTGCTGTCTCTAGTATCAGGTTTGCTGAAAACCTTTTCCCAGCCAGTGCTGGCATGAGATCTTTCCATGTTGCAGCAGGTAGTGATTCTTCTTACATGCTTGATTACGAGCTCCAGAATCCAGAAACGTTCATAAATGGTTTATCTTTAGGAATATGTCAATGATTGAAAGAATTATATTGATATATAAGGGCATTGTATTTTTTAAAGATAGAGGAATGATGTATTCGAAAAATGTTAGGAACTATGTTGCTATGTGTATGTATACACAAGTATCCAGTTTGCCACATTACTTACTACTGCATGACTGTCAGTGTGCCAAAGCAACACAATCATTCTGCAGCACATTGTGAAATATGTAAAAATACATTTGCTGAAAGTGTCAAGGATTTGTTTAGCCGTAAAAGTAACAAGAATTAAAAAGACCTGAAAGTAGAAATCTGCCGGCACAGTAACATGATGTGGAGATGCTGGCATCGAACTGAGGTAAACACAATAAGAAGTCTCACAACACCAGGTTTATTTGGTAGCAAACGCCACTAGCTTTCGGAGTGCTGCTCCTTCGTCAGTTCTGTTCACAAACAGAGAGTTCTGTTCACAAACAGGGCATATAAAGACACAAACTCAATTTACAGAATACTGATTGGAATGCGAATCTTTACAGCTAATCAAGTATTAGCATTACAGACAATGTGAATGGAGAGAGCATCAAGCACAGGTTAAAGAGATGTGTATTGTCTCCAGATGGGACAATTAATGAGATTTTTCAAGTCCAGGCAAGTCCAAATAAACCTGTTGGACTTTAACCTGGTGTTGTGAGACTCCTTACTGTAGCACAGTATCAGTCAACTTTTCCAAGAGCAGGCAAGACTCTAAAAATAATCAGGACATTTCAAAGCCATGAAAGCATCTAAAGATGATCAGGCATGAATTGTTCTAGGCATAGAAACAGATTACCTAGATGACTGCTACAGAAATGTTAAATACCATAAGTAGGAACAGATTACCTACACAGCTAGGCAATTAAGGGCTATGGAAATATTAAGCTCCACAAAAGGAAAGAATCTGAGATATGTTGACAGCCGTCTCTTGAGAATAACTGTTACCCCTCTTAGGCAAGTCCACATCTCACAGCCAGGGACAATCCAGTACTCACACAACAAGGAGGCTGGGACTCATTTCACAGCCAAAAGGGATCCAGTAACATCTTGTACTTCTCAGAGGTGCTATAGTGTTTCACTTAAGTCTTAGAGCCAAGATATTGCATGAAACCTTTGTAAAGGCAGTTTAAATATCTTCATTGGACTAGGAAAGGATGTTTTCCAGACTTGATCATCAGCCTGTAAACTGTATAAACTATATAAACTAGATTTGACTTATAGATTTATTTATTTGGATCTTGTTTGTGAAAGGGAAATCTTAATGAGTTTAGAGATCATTGATATATTTTGGAACAAAGGGGTAATTTCTACATCAACTCTATGAATGTTTAATTGTTCATGTACTTAAGTGTCTTAGAGTATTGTAGTCCTTTTTGAATATATTTATCTTTTCTTTTAAGTTAATAAATCTTCCTTAATAATTGTTATACGGTGACTGAAATGGTTCTTCACTAGGGTTTTATACAACTCCTCACAATATTCCAAAAAAAGCTATATACCACAAACTTGCGTTTCAAGTTGGGACACCCTCAACACAGTTCATGACGAAAAGACCAGCATTTGTTTCTAAAAGTTTGACTATTTCAAACTTCTGTCAACCATAACACTGCACACTGATAATATACATTTTCAATGTCACTTTTGGATCGTTAACTTGGATCTGTTTATTCTAGGCATCAAATTATTTTGTTTTAATAGTCAAGACTTTTGTTGCTGTGTGTTTTCTTAAGTAAACTGCACTGAAATAAAATGTGGAAAAATATTAACCATGCAATTAAATAAAGTGACTAAAACTAAGTTAAATTTCTAAACTTTCTGAAAAAATGTTGCTGATAAATAGTACCATATCCTTAACACATTGAGATTTGTTTATTATTTCTGTAGTCTGCACATTACAAAGGATTTATATTCTTGAATGTTGTGTTTGGATGTTGCTTCCAAGGATTTGGACAGAACTCCCTTTTTCTTCTGCGTTCAGTTACATCCTTACCCACCATGACAAACTGAAAGATATTCCAGGTTCTGCTTTTTTAAAGTGGCTTGTGCCATTGAGTATATTGAGATAGTGAGTGAGCAGTCCAGCTATTTAATCCTTTTATCCCAACTTATTGGTAAACTGATCCTTGTAGATTGTCAAATTAGAAATTAAGTGTAAAAAGTTTTTTTTAGAATAAAACACATTTTGCCCTTTCCCATATATATATGGACCAGTAATGTCTTTTAACAGAAAGCCAAAACACAATTTGCATTTTTTCTATACTGTGGCATTGTTAGGTTGGAGTATGGGAAGATGATAACGGAAAAATAGGGAGGAAGTGAACGAATTAAACAGTTATTTTGCATTGGCCTTCGCCATAAAGGACACATGTAACATCCCAGAAATAACTCGATCAGGAAATGGAAGGGAGGGAAGAAAAATTACAATCACCAAGGAAGTGGTATTGAGCAAATACCTGGGAATGCAGGTTGACAAATTTCCAGATTTTTATGGATTTCACCCTAAGATCTTTAAAGGAGTGGCTAGTGTGATAGTTGATGAATTATTTTAAATTTTTAAAACTTCCTTAGACTTGGGCTTTGTTCCATTAAATTGGGAAATAGCAAATGCAACTCCTTTATTCAAAAAGGGAGGGAGACAGAAAGCAGGAAACTAGGTCAGTTAACCTAACATCTATCATAGGGAAAATGTCAGAAGCTTTTATTAGAGATGTTAAAGCAGGACACTTAGAAAAAAATCAGGGCAATCAGGCAGACTCAAGACAGTTTTATTAAAGAGAAATTATATTTAACGAATTTATTAGAGTTCTTTGAAGGAGTGACACGTGCTGTCAATAAAGCGGGACAGGTGGATGTAGTGTACTGAAATTTTCAGAAGGCATTTGATAAAGTGTCACATCAAAAATGATTGAAGAAAATAGAAGCTCAGGGTGTTGGGGATAACATTTTTTTCAGATTCTCACCTTTCTGTATATTGATAAGTATTCTGGTGCCTTCACTAGTCTATCATCCTTTACTTTCTTCTTGTTTATAGAGAATAAGGCATTTCATTCTGCTGTTGGTCTTCTGGACACTGTTGAACAGAAACCCCATAGTACATGGTTCAGCTTCATCTGCTTTTGGGTTTTCTTTCATTTCTGATGATTGTGCTCGCTCAGGTCTGTGTTTTTCATTCATTGCTTACTTGTAATCAAAGTTATTTTGCCTCAGCTTACTGTGCCCTGTTCCATCTGGACAATGTAAGATTTCAAGTCTCAACTGATCTCTGATCAAAACCTGTTCTCCTTGTCAAAGATCTGATAATGTTTTTGTTCTGTGATTTGTATGCAAGATATGTCTGGATATCATTTCTTCCAATGACTTTGAGAGACTGGGTCACCAAACTAAATACTATTCTCTGGCTTACACTTGATATTATCTAAATGACCTTTATTGTCAGCATTGTAAGATTTTAAGTCTCAATGCTCTTGCAGTTATTATTCTATCTTTATATACCAGTAAATCATTCATCATTGTCAGATGTATTTGCTGCTGAAAATACAATTTAAAGATAGGACTATGTGGATATATGTTTGCCATTCTCTCATGCAAAACTCTAGTATCTGTTTATATTCTTCATCTGAAATTTCAGGTTCTTTGATTTTTCTTAAGCTTCCTGTAGATGCCAGTGGTGTATGGTTTATTATGACAGCAAATTCCTTGTTTTCTTCCACAAATTCAATTCCACAATTTTCTGGATTCCCAGTTTATCAGTACATGATAATACATCTGCTATGCTCTATTGTTTCCATTGAAAATATACCGTCAGAATATCAAACCTCAAATATTAATTTAAATCTTTGAACTCTCAACGATATTTGCTGCAAGCTCTTTCGAATATAATAAAGTGGCTCAAAGTTTGTGGTCTGTTTCCATTGTAATGTGAATACCTAAAATGTAGTCAGCAAATTTCTCACATACCAACTTGGCTGCTAATGCTTCCTTATCAATTACTGTGTATTTATATGATGCAAAATAGTCTGTGTTTTCTATCTCTTCGTACCTGAAAAATGTACAGCGTCCAGTCCTGTACAGCAATGAGTCACTGCTATTATAGCAGGTAACTCCAAATCGTAATGTGTTTAAAGTTATTTTTACTAGTGTCACAAGTACACTTACATTAACGCTGCAATGAAGCTACTGTGAAAATCCCTTCGTTACCATACTCCAGCGCCTGTTCAGGTACATGAGGAACAATTTAGCATGGTCAGTCCACCTAACAAGCACATCTTTTAGACTGTAGGAGAAAACCAGAGCACCCAGAGGTAATTCACGCAGACTCAGCACAGACAGTGACCCAAGCACGGAATTGAACCCAGGTCCTTGGCACTGTGAGGCAGCAGTGTTAACCAATGTACTGATATCTCTGATATCATCAACATCTCTGATTTTATTGAATGGTTTCTGCTGTGCTTCTTCCTAATACCATTCATTGCCTTGGCATAACAACAGTAATTGTGGGTTTTTTTGTGCTCTGTTAAGCTTTTCTCAGAAATTTTGCCAGTTGACTCAGCATTCCCATGATCCTTTGTAACTCTGCACTGTTCCTTGGAGTTGGAACTGATTTTATGAATTATTTTCTTCAGTGGATCAACCTTTGTTTCTGGTGCTCTCACAAAGTGACCTTGAAACCTAATTATTGGCTTTGAAAACTCACACTTACTGTGGAGTGTCAATCCTGCCTCTAGGCTGAGCACTGTCCTCAGTCATGTCGTGTTTCATTTGAATGGGCCTGTGTATCAATATGTCATCCATGTGGCAAGTAACTCTGTGTAAGCCACCTAAAAGGTTTGACATTGTTTTTTGAAACATCTCTGATGTAGATGCTATTCTAAAGGTTAACCTGAGTAAATTAGAGGGCTAGCTCTAATACTAACAGTAGCTACTGGGCATGTACGCAAGGGAGTTATATAATAATGATGCCAAATAGGAGAGATGAGGACAACCTAATAGACAAACAGTAGCTCCGGCCTAGTGCTTTTTAAGAATGGTACATAGTTAAATATGTAAATAAAGGTTATTATAAAAATACAATCTCTGGCTAAGAGTAAGACACCCAACACCTTCAAAGACAACCTGACGATAATAGACGGTGGCAGTGATGATTAGACCCCAGAAATGCGCAGCGACAGCAGAGAGCAGCAGGTGAAGAACTTTGAGGTTTACCAAGTAATTGAACTAGAAGGGGAAACCACAAGGGCAGCACAGTGACTAACATACAAAGCAGCATGGGAAATGGAAACCTCAACGCACAATGAGAATGAATTCTACCTTACCTTTTCCAGACAGAGAGGGTGTTGCAGATGATGATCGTTGGGAGCAGGAGTGTGGGTGGGGGAGATACCAGTGTTGATTGCAGGGTGGGGGAGATGCCATTGTTGATTATGGGAGGGGGAAGATGCTAGTGTTGATTGCTACATGGATGGCAATTTAATCCATGGCTCAACAAAGGAAGAAAATGACAAAAGTGTAAAGGAAGTATTTAAGAGAAGTATGGACTTAGACCAAATGAGAAGTGTGAGTTTTCAAAGCTTATAATAAAATTCTTAGACCTTATTATCCTGGAAACAGCACTCACTGCAGGGGCAAAAAGCTATAAGAACTCCAATGGTTTATTAAGTATGGTGAACTAACTAAGAAAATTCCTACTCCACCCAGCTCAAGTAAGCTAATAGCTAAGAAAACCTTTGAGACAAAACCAGGCACAGTATTAGATTGAGAATCAATAGCAATCATTTGAGCAAATAAAAAGAAAATATCTTCAAAGATGCATGATCCTGAACCTCCAACTATTGTAATGATGAATATGTCAACAACAGTACTGGGAATAGTCTTATTTCAGATTCAGAGCAATGGGACAAGAAGACCTGTCTATTATGCATCAAGGTCCTCTACAGAAACTGAACAGTGCGATGCTGTCAGAGAGAATGAAGCTCTTGCAGCAACTTGGATCTTTGAAATATTTTCTGACTACATCTTATGTCTACAGTTCAAGACCAAAACTGATCACAAACTGTTTGTAACTTTACTGAAAATTGCAACCATGCCACTCCAAATCCATACATTCAGATTGAGGCTAATGCAGTACTGTTCTATTACAGAGTATGTGCAGGGAAATTACCAGACTACGGCTGACACCCGATTGTAGATGCCCACCAACTACCCAGAATAAAGAGCAGGCCAAGCCCACACTTACAATCAATAATATATAGAACATAGAACATAGAACATTACAGCGCAGAACAGGCCCTTCGGCCCTCGATGTTGCGCCAACCAATTAGGAACAAGCAGTGACCCTCTAACCTAAACCATTCCCCTTTCATCCATAAACTTATCTACTAACCTCTTAAATGCCACCAAACTTGGCGCATCTACCACTGACGCAGGCAAGGCATTCCATACCCTTACCACCCTCTGGGTAAAGAACCTACCTCTGACATTTGTCCTAAAACCACCACCCCTTAATTTAAAGCTATGTCCCCTCGTGCTAGCTTTCTCCATCCTAGGAAAAAGGCTATCGCTGTCCACCTATCTAAACCTCTAATCATCTTATATGTTTCAATAAGGTCTCCTCTTAGCCGCCTTCTTTCTAACCAAAACAACCTCAAATCCCTCAGCCTCTCTTCATAAGATCTGCCTTCCATACCAGGCAACATCCTGGTAAACCTCCTCTGTACCCTCTCCAACGCCTCCACATCTTTCTTATAATGCGGGGACCAGAACTGCACACAATACTCCAAGTGCGGCCGCACTAGAGTTTTGTACAGTTGCAACATGACATTGCGGCTTCGAAATTCAATCCCCCTACCAATAAAAGCTAAGACTCCGTATGCCTTCTTAACAACCTTATCGACTTGATTGCCTACTTTCAGGGATCTATGCACATATACACGAAGATCCCTCTGTTCATCCACACTATTAAGAGCCCTACCATTTGCCCTATACTCTACACATTTATTATTCCTGCCAAAGTGAATTACCTCACACTTTTCCACATTAAACTCCATTTGCCACCTCTTGGCTCAGCTCTGCAACTTGTCCAAGTCTCTTTGCAAACTATAACACTCCTCTTCACTATCTACCACTCCTCCGACTTTGGTGTCATCCGCAAATTTACTAATCCATCCTTCAATACCCTCATCCAGATCATTATAAAAATTACAAACAGCAGGGGCCCCAAAACAGACCCCTGAGGTACACCACTTGTCACCGAACTCCACGATGAATATCTCCATCAACCACCACCCTCTGTCTTCTATCTGCTAGCCAATTCCTAATCCAATTAGCTAAATCACCCTCGATCCCATACATCTGCATTTTCTGCAGAAGCCTTCCATGGGCCACCTTATCGAACGCCTTACTAAAGTCCATATATACCACATCAACTGCCTTACCCCCATCCACCTCTTTGGTCACTTTTTCAAAAAACTCAATAAGTTAGTAAGGCACGACCTACCCTTCACAAAACCATGCTGACTATCCCCAATCAATTCATTTCTCTCTAAATAACTATAAATCTATCCCTAATAATTCTCTCCAATAATTTGCCCACAACAGAAGTAAGACTCACCGGCCTATAATTCCCCGGAAAGTCTCTCTTCCCCTTCTTGAACAATGGGACCACATTCGCTATCCTTCAGTCTTCCAGCACTATACCCGTAACCAACAACGACCTGAAGATCAGAGCCAGAGGGTCTGCAATCGCCTCTCTTGCCTCCCAGAGAATCCTAGGGTAAATCCCGTCCGACCCAGGGGACTTATCTAACTTCAAACCCTCAAGAATATCTAGCATATCCTCCTTATCTACTTCAATACTTTCCAGTTTGCAACCTTGTATCCCAGTGTTCTCCACAACTACATTTACATCTCCCTGCGTGAATACCGAAGAGAAATATTTGTTCAGTTCCTCTCCAATCTCTTCAGGCTCCACGCACAACTTCCCACTGCTGTCTCTGACTGGCCCTAATCTTGCCCTAACCAATCTTCTATTCTTAACATATCTAAAGAAAGCTTTAGGATTCTCCTTGATCTTATCAGCCAAAGTCTTCTCGTGTCCCCTTTTAGCTCTCCTCAACTCACTCTTTAGCTCCCTCCTGGCTAATCTATAGATATCCATTGCACTAACTGAGCCTTCAAGCCTCATCCTGACATAAGCCTCCTTTTTCCTTTTAACCAGCGAATTAACTTTTTTAGTACGCCATGGTTCCCTTACTCGACCATTTCCTCCTTGCCTGACAGGGACATACTTATCAAGGACTCGCAGTATCTGCTCCTTGAATAAGCTCCACATTTCAGATGTTCCCAGTCCCTGTAGTTTCCTAGTCCAACCTATGCACCCTAATTCCCTCTTTATGGCCTCATAATTACCCTTCCCCCAGCTATAACTACTGCCCCCAGCTTCATGCCTATCCCTATCCATCACGAAGGTGAACGTAACCGAATTGTGGTCACTATCACCAAAATGTTCACCAACTTCCAAGTCTAACACCTGGTCTGGCTCATTGCCCAGCACCAAATCCAATGTAGCCTCACCTCCAGTTGGCCTAGTTGTATGGTTCACAACGTGCTACACTCAAAAAGAGAGAGATGATGTGGATTAAGGGCCAGCAGCAAGAAGATACCAAAAGTTGTAGGAACCAAAATCATACAGTTTCCAGACAGAAGCTAATATCATCCAAAGAAATAAGAATGCCTTGATTTTGATGAACAGAAGCCATTAATCAGATGGGTTGTATATCCTGATCCTCAGGAGGAAATTATGACTGCAGTATCAATAGCAATTGAAACAAAAAGTGACAACCCTAAGAAGATGAGTTTGGAGTGAACTGATCCTTGGCAACGTCAATAAGAATTCCGTACATGTTCAGGGGGGTTATTGAAACCATCACAAAGATTATTCTTGTGTCAGGGTACTAAGACCTCACTCACAGGAAACAATAAGTCTTTGTTTTGTAGTTTTTCCCTGTAAACCCTTTTCTTCTCTATTCTCCCGATCCTTTTGTGTATGAGTGAAAAGGAGGCTGTGTTGCGACATTTGATCTCTATTTTGATTTTGTACAAAGGGAAATTACCCCTCTGAGTTCATCTTATCATTGAAACAAATGCCTATCAATGTATTTTTACTGAGAGAAATATATTGCCTTGGATCTTTTTGTTGTATGCATCATTGCTTGTTTTAGGTCAATTAATAATATAGAATAGCTTTACAAAACTTACAAAGGTCCAGAAATTACAGAGTCTATATATTAGATATAAAATCAATACTTGAAAGTGATTGGTGTGCTAAATAAAATACAACACATTCAACTAATACAATTTAAATTGTAAAAGAATTATGAAATTACAAAAGCTAATTGCAGAATTTAATTCTACATTAACTGTGACAGTGGCACTGTTTGTGACGGCAGTGTTTTGCACTGTTGCCTCACAGGATCAGGGACCTGGGTTTGATAATGGGTCTTGGGTGACTGTCTGTGTGAATTTTCCCCCTGTCTGCGTCAGTTTTCTCCCACAGTCCAAAATGTGCGGGTTAGGTGGTTAGCCCTGCTAAATTGCTCTGTAGTGTAAGTTAGGTGGATTAGCCATGGTAAATGCATGAGTTACGGGAATAAGGTGGAGGGGAGAGCCTGGGTGGCATGCTCTTTCGGAGAGTCAGTGCAGGTTCAGTGGGCCAGATGACCTCTTTCTGCACTGTAGGGAATTTATGTTTCAAACAAAATCAAAGATGACTACATTATGAAAGCAAGTCATCTTTTCTCTTTAACATCAGGAGTTAAACTCTACTAATTAATGCACAAGGCTAAATGTTTTAAGTTCTAACACTTGTTTTGCTTTGCACAATAGGTCTTCGAACTTAAAGAATGTTACTGATAATTTTAATTGCTAGGGAGGTGGATGGTTCCACCTCAGTAATCATTCAACCTTGAAGTCTTGCATCACTGGTTTAAGGGCCATACACCTGACATGGGAGAATAAATAATGTGCATGTCATGCTAAGGTCAAGCCATGTGATGAGCTGGTGTCCCAGAATTCAGCATAAAATCATACTGGGTTGACATACTTCAATTATTTGATGAATGCCCATAACTAAACTATAAACTAACATAGACGCTACAGGAACTATGTGTGTCTGAGCTGGACAAACTCTCAGAGAACATCTGGAGCTTTGTCTTCTCAGGGATCTATCCACTAAGGAGTTTTAGTCACAAGCTTTCTGTAACATGTCCTATCCAATGCCTTCTAGAAATCTGTACGTTATTGATTGTATTCCATTATCTGTACAGTAACTCCTTCCTAAAAAAGTTAGATTTGTCCTTTTAATTTTAACTTAATTGTAGGATCTGGGGGATTGTATTGAATCTGTATTTACTCATCTCTGGTTGTCCCAGGAAGATGAAAGGTCTTTTTGAACTTTTCCTTTAACATATTCAAGCTGGTGGTCCTTGCTTAACCCACTCATTTCTAAGTGTTCACAATTTTAATATGGAAATTTTGTACTTTTAAGAATTTGCTCACAACAGATTTTAGGACAAGTGATTACCCAGTCTATAAAGACCATAAAAAATAAGAATAGCAGTAAGCAAGTATGCTCTGCCATTCAATAGGATTGTGGCTGATCCAACATTCCTCACTTGTCCTTCTCCATTAGTTTTAATTCCTTTACTGATCAAAAATCCATCTTTCTCATTCTTAAATATACACGTTGGGCAGAATTTTCCTGTCCCACCTACCATGGGAATCATAGTGGACGGGACAAACCATGCAAAGATCCATTGACTTCTGGCAGAATTTTCTGGTCTTGGGAAAATTCCACCCGTTGACTCTGCCCACATAGTCTTCTAGGGCGAGGAGTTACAAACACTTCACAATGCTGAGAGAAAAAAGTTGTCCTCATCTCAGTCTTGAATTGGTGTCCTTTATTCTGAGACCCTGTCCTCTGGTCCTAGAATCTCTCATGAGGGGAAACATTTTCTCAGCACTTACCCTGTCAAACCCCATAAGAATCCTATTTCTTTCAACGGGATCAGCCCTCATTCTTCCAAATTCCGAAGAGTTCCAACCCTTTAATCTTTCTTTATAAGATAATCCCTCCTTACTGGGATCATCCTAGTGCACCTTCTCTAAACTGCCATCAATGAAATAACATAATTCCTTAAATAATGGGACAAAAACTGCTCAAAGTACTTCAGATGTTGTGTCACCAATACCTTGTACAGCTGCAACAAGATTTCCTACTCTTGTACTCCAACCTTAGTGAAATAAGGGCATCCCTCTTCCTGATTACATGCTGCATCTGTGTGCTCGCTTTCTGTGTTTGGTGTACGTGTCCCAACTCTCTTTGTGTCGCAGCTTTCTGCAGTTTTGCTCCTTTTAATTAATACTCTGTTCTTCTTCCAAAGCGAACACATTCACATTTCCCCACATTATATTTCATTTGCCAACGTTTTGCCCACTTAAACTATTAATATCTCTTTGCAAGTTGTTTATGTCCCACTCCAACTTGCCTTTCCACCTATTTATCCAGCTTTAATATGATCATGAAGAAATAATACACTTATCCGACCGGCATTTTAAACGTGTGTGTTTAGCTGTTTATTTTCAACTGATGCAGCAATAAGGAGGTGGAGTTGAAGAGTGATGGGGCGTGCCGCTGGTGAAAGAGGTTCTCCGGATACACTATCCTGCCCACTCCTGGCTGTCCGTTTAGTTTGACAACTGCAGAGGTACTCTGCTGAAGACATCGATTTAATGCCTTCCTCTTTTATTAGTGAAGACTGAAGAGAGTGCCGTCCCCACTGAGCTGTCTGTCTACAGACCCCTCCCGTGTGGAAGTGGAAGGTAGGGCTGCTTGTTCAGCCGTGAAAATAACTGTGACACATTTGTCTTATTTAGGAATGACCGTTGCAGGAGGTTGCCAGTGAGTGAGCTTTGGCTGACTCTATGACCGTACTGTGTGTGGGAGTTAGAGCTCTTTGCATTTTACAGAGCAATAACTCACTATTTTAGTGGGATTTAGCTTAGGCAATAAACCGGTTCGCAATAACTAGGTTTAGTTAATTAAAAAACGAATATCATATCCTGTTTGTTTCTAAAGTTTCACGCCTTGAAGGAAGCGTCTTTGGGGTTTATACAAAGTTTCTTGGTGTAGTCAAATGTTTCTTGTCTGTCTAGTTTGTGCCTAAACGCAAACTTCATTTGGGCATTAAGAGGTTCCCCCATCTCCAAAACATAGCAATTAAAATAATTAAAATTTGTAAGATTTTAAAATTAAAATGTAATTTTTATTCTAATAAATACTCGTTTGTAAGTAAATGGAACGTTTTTATTGCACCTTTCTGAACCCTTAACAATTAGCTTCTTGGAGTTCAGGTTGTGGAGAGATGGTGTTCTATCCGAGATTGGAAGGTTTGGTTGCTACGGGAATGAGGGGGCTTTCAAGGAGTCCCAAACTCCCGTTCGGAATATTGTTGTTTTACTGATAGTTTGAGGTGCCAATAAAAGATGTTAAAATCCAACATTCTACAGAAAATTTCTTTTAAGAAAACATTTGCTTTCAACAAATCTTGTTATTAGATGTAGCAAAAGCAGCCTGCAGTTTTTTTTCCCACCTAAACAGTACTTGTATCTTTTTTCTCTATTTCCAAACTGTTTTCTTTGCAGTAACCTTTTATTTACCTTTTCACCCAACCAAATATTAATGAATATCCCCTTTGAGTAGCCAGAGAAATTCCCTATCCTCTAATGAGTCTGTTTGGTTTGTAATGCAAGCAATGTTTTTTCCTCTTTTAGTATCAAATATGTTTTTTTCAAATTATTAGCAAGTCCACAGTATTCCTCCATGGTGTAACTTGAATGTGAGCTCTGTACTAGTCACTGAAGATAGATTGTGATTTCAGCCAGAACTTTCAAAACCTTCGGGAAGAAATATTCTTTTGAAATCTGATGTTTTCCTCTTCAAAAGCTAAAGTGCACAATTTTTGTTTTAACAAATTTTCAAACCAGTTGAAAAAGTAGCTGTTTGGAAAAGTTATGTGGGAAAACAGCTTGTTTGAGAGAGCCTGAGGTGAGAAGAAAGATTCTGGATGTGTCAATAGTTATCAAATTTCTGTGTATGCCTTATAAAGATGTGGTTTGCATAAAGCAAGACAATTGTATGACATAGAAGGTACAAATAGTTTATTTAAGATAATGGAACATTCGCACTGATGATGTTGAAATGCACGTGAGGACTCTAATGTCTTTAGTCCCCTTCCAGAAGATGTGAGATGGGACAAAAAGTGCCTCTTCCCTGGAGCTTCCTGGGACTGGATGGGAACAGTAGCATTATGATTAAATTATTGAACCAATGATCCAGAAACTTGACCAAATGGTCCAAAGGTAGGAGTTTGAATCCCACTATGGCTTCTGGAATTCCATTAATTAAGTAAATATTAACTAATTCATGGGAGAGAGGAAATAGATGATTATGATTGTATATCTAGATGAAAAAACATGGAGGTTTGAATGGAACATATGCTGAATGGCCTGTCTCTATGCTATATATTTTTTGTAAAATGGTGACCATGTAACAATTGGATTGTCATAAAAGTCCATCTGGTTCTCAAATATTGGTTTAGGGAAAGAAATTGTCATTGTTATTCAATATAACCTAATTTCAACATTTGAAATAAGCAGACCAAGCAAGTGGCTCACAACTAGTTTCTCAAGGACAATTAAGAATGGGTAATAGACATCATCCTTCCAGTGATGCCACCTGCCCTTACTGAATAATAATCTTTTTTAAAAAATAATCCTCTTGGAACTGTGCTTTGGCACTGCTATGAGGCTGAAGAGAATCCATTGCATGTATGATGTGATGTGACACTGTGGAAACCCTGCCAATATTGGTCTTCAGAGCAAAGCTAATTCAAGCAACTGATTAGTTGTTCCGTGTTAGCTGTGAAGCCTTGATACAAGTTAGATTCTTCTAATCCCTGAAACATTGTGCACAACTTTGCTGCAATCTCCCCAATGCACCTAGAATTTTTTTACATGTCTTTCTGTCTTCGCCATGTTTGCCCCTTGAAGTCTGCATCTGAATCCTTTGTGGCAGAGTTTGTATGAGATCACATTCAGCTGCAAGCTGGCTCTTGTGATGCTCTATTTTCCTAGCTGGAGCATAGTTGTACCTAGTGAGTCACCATGTAAAGCCCCCTCTCCTAACCTAGCGCCTAAAGTACATGTGGTATAAGTCTCCAAACAGGTCCTTTCAAAGATCAGATTAAATGATGGTCTGTCTTTATGAAGACTGTCCTCTTGATAAGTAGCTGAGATATCTCACATTCTCATCACTTGATTAGCTATTGGTGTAATGGTAGAATGGAGAAGAATGAGGCTGGAGATGATGAAAGCCTGAGAAAGTGGAAGACCAGTATTCTTATCTTTGACAACTCTTGTAAGGACATTGAACTTTTTGCATTGCAGCCATGTCCTGGCAGCTAAACTCCTGGCATTGATCTCTTCCCACTGGCATCAAAAGTGTTGTCAGAAAGGTTTTCTCCTGACCGGGGGAGAAGAACCTTTCTCTTTTCATTCACTGCCCAACAGAGCATCCGATGAGATATCAGACAAACTGACTGCCTTGTCTCAACTATTTCCAGCCATTTTTTCTAGTTTCTGAAGTTTCCCTTTGCCTGCAGTCATTAAGTGGTGTTAATTGTCTTTGAGTCACTTCAGAGATGCATACTTGCCCCTCTCCCCACCCTGGAACAGTCTCATAATGAATAGTGCATGTGGAGCTGGCTGCAACTCTAAAGCAGTGAAGTTCCCAGCCCGAGTTTAACATGGTCCTTGAACTGCAGAACAGGCATGTACAGTGTGTAACATCCTCCTGTGTACCCATTTTTGGGAGCAATCAATTATCTACGACTACCTACCTGAAATTCAAAGCATTCTGTTCCCCAATATCTCACCTTGCAAATGTACAAATTAAATGTAGGTGGCACAGTATTTAGCTCTGCTGCCTCTGTGTCAGGGTCCCAGCTTCAATTCCAGCCTTAGGTTACTGTCTATGTGGAGTTTGCACTTTCTCCTCATGCCTATGTGGTTTCCTCCAGGCGCTCTGGTTTCCTTCCACACTTCAAAGATGTACAGGTTAGGTTGATAGGCCATGCTAGATTGTCCATTAGCATTAGGGGGATTAGCAGGGTAAAATGCGCTTTACCCTATGGAGTTGCGGGAATAGGCCTGGCTGGGATTGTAGTCGGTGTGAACTCACTGGGACAAATGGCCTCCTTCTGTACTGTAGGGATCCTTTGATTTTAAATAATGTACACTTTAATCTTTTGAAGGTGCCAAGGTGGCACAGGATATTGGCAGAACTATTCATGGCCATTTAGAGTTTTGTGACCTATTCCTAAGATGTTGTATTGCTAGTCTCAGCTTTTTTTCCGTGAGGAAGCACTGAGTAAAGCCCAGGTGCTTCCCTGTAGGAAGGAAATGAGAGAGAATTAGAAAGACATCTCTGCTGAAATGCTGCCACAGAGTGATGTCGGTCAGTGCTTCAGAACAAATTAAAAATATACTATTTGTAGTTGAGAACAGTATTTGAAATGGAAAAACAAGAAAGAGGCAAACAACTTTCAAAACCACATGATGGAAATTTCCTGTGTGCATTTTGTATAGTGCAATCATAAATTATTTTTTAAAATAATTATGTTTTGACAATATATAATACACAAAGGAAATCTTCTCCAAGAGAGCTTACTTTTTAAAACAATGCTTTAGCTGCAGTAATAATAATGGCTCTTGTAATGGTACAACTACTGTTGTGAATCTTCAATCATGAATAAAATCATTAAATCACCATCAATTTTTTGGCATGTTATTGGGAGGGAGATGGGTGGAGTTGTCCAAATCTGGCAGTCATTTTGTAAGATCCAGAGCACTTTGCTGTAAATGTACAGAATTAATGTTGAATTACTTGAAATCTTTCTCAGGACTAACCAGAAGTTAAAGAGGAACTTTGTAATGTCATGCTCACGAAAATAGGATTCCCTGGGCAAAAGAGCAGCCGGCATTACAGTATTTCAGGGATAAAAATGGTGTCAAATTTAGCAGCACAACGGTCCAGGGCCAGTCGTGCAGTCAGACCACTGCTAATTCACCAGACCCATTAAAAATAATTTCATGAGATGTGAATATCACTGGCAAAGCCACATGTGTTGCCCAGCCCTAATTGCCTTTCAGATGGTGGTGATGAATCACTGCAGTCCATCTGTTTTATAGGTACACTCAGAGTGCTGTTGATCTAAAGTCAGTGAAGAAATGGTAATATGTGTTAGGGTGATGTCTGGCTTAGAGGAGAAACTGTAGGTGATTGTGTTTCCTTTTATCTGCTGCCCTTGTTCTCGCTGGCAGAGGTTTGGAAGGTGCTGATGAAGGCAGCTTGGAGAGTAGCTACAGTGAATAGTATATATGGTGCACACTGCTGCCACTCTGCATCGATGGTGACAGAAGTGATGTTTAAGGTGGTGGATGGAGTGCTGCTCAAGCTGGCTGCTTTTCCTAGTGGATGTCGAGACACTCAGGCAAATGACGAACTTTTCATCACACTCCTCTGACTTGTGCCTTGTAGGTGATGGACAGGCACAGGGGAGTTAGGAGATGAGATACTTGCCACAGAATACACGGATGGTCACTGAAAACAGGCTTTACTAATGTTGCATAGCTTAATGAAAGCCTGTTTCCAAAGGCTTGCTCTGGTTCAGACTCTTCAGTGACTGCATCAGGCAAAGCAGTTTTCACCACCATCAAGAATGTTTTCATGAAAAATGTTACTGTAGAATCAAGAGGAGCAGAATGCTTCCCCCGACTCCACAATATCCCAGTCATTGCCTCCCCCAGTGTCACTTCAGACTGTTGTGTCTGAAGTCTGGCTCAGTATTCACTTCATTTGGATAAGGTGAGTTGAGGAATGAGGTATCAGCACTTCACCCAGCTCAGGTAAATGAGGCCCCACGGCCCAATTTCAGACTGGCTTCGAACATCCTACAATGAGGACATATTGTGCCTGTATCACTATCTGTACACTTGGAACTCGGGTGGACAACACTGAATTTCCATCTTTTCCTTGTTTTGTTTGCCAGGTGATTAAGAGTTAAAATAGAGCCTGCTCCCTCACTTAGTTACAAGATGGAAGGCAGGAGGCAATTATCTCCTTTGGTCTCTGAATGCTGTATAACAGGAAGGTCTTAGAAGATGAAAAAATAAAGTTGCATAAAAAATGTCAAGGATTAAAGGTCCATTTGTCTGCTTACAACATTTAGATGTGGTCCCAGACAGACTATTGGCTGTTTACTTTCAAACTCATGTATTAATATTAACTTTCAAAATAATTTTTTAACTAGGTATCCAAAATAGACGTGCCACTGATCAGTATACTGGTATTAAATTGAAAAATGTTAGCACATTGCTATTTAGAGAGAAATGTGTGTACATTATCTCCTTTCTTGAACCACCTGATTACACGAAACCCTCAGGTATTGATTTGTCTTTCCATTAATCTCTTTACCAAACAGATAAGGATAGAGAGGGATGTTGTTCCCAGGGCTCTCTCTCAGCATAGTTCTGAAAATATCTGAAAGGTGGACAGTTGGGGAAAGAACAACCAGTGATGACACACCATCCTGCTTTTTTGCTGTTTGATGAATGTCAGACTTTGGCTTATAACTGATATCTGTCACAAAATTCCTAACTGGTCAAATCTGACATTCTACCAGAAAAGGCATGAGAAGGCCGTTCAGCCCCTCGAGCCAGAGCTGCCATTCAATATGATTAGGATTGATGATTAATCTCAATACCATATTTCTGCTTTCTTCCCATAGCCCTTGATGCAATTAGATTCTTAAAAGGATTTTATCTCATTGTTGAATACATACAGTGACTGGGTCGCTGCAGCCTTCTGTGGTGGAAAATTCCAAAAGTTTACATGAAGAAGTCTTTCCTCATCTCAATCCCAAATGGACTATCTATATCCTGAGACTGTGACCCCTGGTTCTAAATTTCTTCCAACTAAGAAAAACATCCTTCCTGCACCTACTTAATCTAGCCCTATTAGAATCTTAGACATTTTAATCAGATTTCCTTCCATCCTTCTAAACTCAAGTGAAAATAGGCCCAGTCAAGCCGATCTTTCCTCGTAGGACAGTCCTGCCAGCATCAATATCAGCCAAGTGAACTCTACTGCACTCCCTGTATGACAAGTATATTCTTTCTTAGGTAGGGAGACTAGGCACACAATACTCCAGGTATGCTCTCAACAAGGCTCTATACAACTACAGTGAGATATCCCTATTTCTGAACTCAAATCCTCTTGCAATGAAAGTTAACATTCCATTTGCCTTTCTAACTGCTTGCTGCACATGCGTCTCCACTTTCACTAACTGGTGTGTAAGGACACTCAGATCCCTTTGTACCTCCACACTTTTTGAATCTGTCCTTCAATTTGTGAAAATTCAACAACTTGTGATATTAATGACATTTTAAGGATATACTAGTGGCATTGAATATGGTGAAAATTTAATTAATTCATACTCCAAACCATTGACTTAGAAACTTAAGAATATTGGAGCAGGAGGAGGCCAGTTATTCACTCGCGCCTGTTTTGTCATCCAAAGAGATTATGGTTGACCTATGACTCATTGTATTTGTTTTTGCCCCATATCCCTTGATACCTTTCGGCCTCTCCCATGAATTTTCAAAACTCTATTAGATCTCAGATTTAAAATTAAGAATTGATCTAATGTCCATTGTCATTTGTAGACGAGAGTTCCAAACTTTTATCGTCCTCATCATGAAAGAGTACTAGTTAATTTCACTGTTGAAAGGTATGGGTCTAATTTTAAACAGTGTTCCCAATCAACTACCCAGCTATTAAAAACAGGTTCTCCAAATTTACCCTATCTATTGTTAATATTTTGAAAACTGGGATCAAATTACTAATTAACCTTTAAATCCAGGGACTACAACCTGAGACTGTTTAATCTTTCCTCCTAATTTAACCCCTGGAGATCAGATATCCTGATTCTCATTTGCTCAATTATGTTCAATTTTTCCTCTACGCTGCATGACAGTGCAGCCACCCAAAGGTCTCCAGACAGACAGCAGTCAAATTGGCCCCATTAAGTTACCATGTGGGTGTGGCTACCTGGACTGCTTTACAATGTTGTTACAGCTCCGTGCTGGGACATCCATTGCATGTTAAGAGCAGCAAGGTTCTGTCCACCTAGATCCCAGATCTCTCAGGGAGACTTTCTTCAGGATTAACGATGAGATTCAACGCTGCCTGATAAACCCAGTCCGCTATCTGCTGTAATCTCATTGGCAAATAAATAACACACTGTATTTTCATCATTGTTTATCTTTTGTTGTCAGTGGGAACTTGCAGTGAACACTGTTCCTGTACTAGCCGTGAAATATTAAAATTCAACATGCTGTGAAAAATGCTCAAACTGACTGAGCCCTGAAGTCATCAAACTACATTTATTAAAATAAGTAAAATTCAGCCATTTTTAAAGCTGTTGTCCTTTGGTTTATGTCTCTGGACATGCATCTGATGGAAATATTATTGCAGCATCTTATTCACATTCATCACGCTCCTTTATTCTGATACTTCTTCAGTCTTATGCAGTGCTATTTGCCATGTTCTGCAGGTGGTCCTGGGACAGTTTATGCTGTGGCCCCCCTGTAGTGGTCCTGCTCCAAGATGCATCGTATTTGGCATGTAGGAGGCATAATTATACTGATGAAAACTGGCATCTCTCCAAATATTTGTTGTTTGTTTCCACCCTACTCTTTTTCTAGAATGCTTGGACCGCACGTAGGAATAAGTTCAATGACCTGCAATGGAGTTGATGAACCAAGTGACTGTTAATGGCAGGCAGCCCCTGAACTTGAACTTATTACCTTCTAATTGGGACATAAACATGTTTATTTCCTTCCCTTTTCGATTTTAAATTTTCCAGCGGTGCACTGAATGTTTTAGTTTACTTTACTGGAAATCGCATTGAACTTCTCCACGCTGTTTATCGTTTGGCATCGTACATCAGTGCGATCTGCAGGATCTTCAGGATCTTCCAGACAGGAAGCTAATTCCTGCCATGCATTCTTATTGATTGACTTCCTTCCTATGAAAGTAGTTTTTGTTTGAGAATCTACAAAAAAACAGAGTTTTTAAAATTGGAGATGTTGCTACAGAAAAAAAAACAACAGATTATAAAACCTTATAGAATTATCTACTTACATTTTTAAAAATACTCCACTAACAAGGTGGAATGTCAATGAGTAACGTGACTTGATATCATAAGTGATTTTTGCTATATCTCAGCTATCAGAGACAATGAGGGAAAGAAAATGGAAAGAGTCAGCAAGATATCAGCTAAAAGGTGGATCAGCCAGCCCTCTCTATCCCTGTTCCTTGTTAGACAATGGAAGAACTGATCATTTAACTAGCTTTTGGCCAAGACATGATACAAATTCATGCAATTTCAAATATCAGAAGCAAAAAACTGTTAGAAGGAAACATAGTAAGGGTATCAATTGGCAATTTATACACAATCTTCACTTGTATTGCATTTCTTTTTTTGAAACACTGGAATAAGGTTAGGAACATAGGAATTAAGTGCAGAAACAGACACATTCAGCCCTTTGAGCCTGATCTCTCCCAGTCTCAAATCTACCTCCCCACTGTTCCTCATATCCCTTCATCCTTTTTTTATTAGGAATGTATCTGTCTCCATCTTGAAACCATTTAATGATTCAGTGTCCACCACACTATGGGGCAGCAAGTTCCACAAGTTCACCATCCTCTGAGAAATAGTTCCTCCTCATTTCAATTTTAAATCTACCACCTTTCAACCTATACCTATGACCTCTTGTTCCAAATTGCTTCATAAGAGGAAACATTTGCTCTACATTTACTCTATCAATCCCTTTTAAAATTTTATGTACCTCAATCAGATCCCCGCTCGTCTTTTTAAACTCCAGTGAGTATAAGCCCAAACTGTTTAATCTCTCCTCCTACGTCAACCCTGTAATTAATGAACCTCCTCTGAATTGACTCCAATGACACCACATCCTTCCTTGAATAAGGAGGCCAAAACTGGTCTCAATGATATTTCTCTACTTATATACTGCAGTTCCTTTGCAATAAATGCTAATACCCTATTTGTCTTTTTTATTAGACTTTCTGCAAATCATGAAAATAGGCACTCAGATCCCTCTGTTCAGGCGCAGTTTGAAACTGCTTTCCAATTAATTAAAAATTTGCCTTTCTGTTTTTTCTACCAAAATGGATAACATCCCCACTGATCCACATTAAACTCCAGCTGCCAAATTTTGGCCCATTCTCCAAGCCTATATATATCCATCTGCAAAACCTTTATGTCCTCTTCACTGCCTGCTTTCCCACCTATTTTAGTATCATCCACAAATTGTGCTATCTTGCATTCTATTCCTACATGCAGATCATTTATACAGATGGAGGCAAATTGGAAAAAAATCTGGCTTTGCTTTAAAATAACTTGAACTAAAATGAAAGTTGTCTCCCTTCACTCTCCAAATTTTAAAATGGAAGCTGGGAAACAAAATATGTTGGAATATTTGTTCTGGAAATGAGTTTAAGAAGCAGGGATTTTGTCTTAGTTCCAATTTAAATTATACATGGTTTTGATTAGTAGCACATGAGATCAGGACAATATCCAAACAAACAGCATCCTGTGCAGTAGTTTGCATCATTATGCCTTTGATTGTAGATGATTGAACCAGTTTGGATTTCAGAAGCTTTTGGGCGTTGAAGTGTCAGAAAATTCTCATATCTTTAGTTCTGACTGTGTATGTTTGAATTTGCACTGGGGATTTGGTAATTCCATGCGGACTGTAAATGTATCAGTTTTGCCATGTAGATGCAGTGGTTTGATGAAAAGTTATGATGTAGTGCTTTAAGAAGTAATAAGACTACAGTCAGCACACATTCCAGTTGTACCACAAATAGAGGGAATTGTCACTCTCGGATAAACCATTCTGTGCACAGCCTTTGGTTTTGAATAATGACACAGGTTTAGGATCATGTGGAATTTGGAATGCATCTTGAAACAACCTTTTTTAGTGTGAACATGGAGAGTATTGAAGATATGCCTGAACTGTAAGTGAGCACTCCTGATTCCCTTTGTAATTCAGTGGCTATAAATATACTAAAACATAGACAAAAAGGTTTCAGTGAGCTTTGACAAAGGGTCATCTGAACTTGAAACATCAGCTTTTTTCTCCCCTTACACATGCTGCCAGGCTTGCTGAGAGTTTCCAGCATTTTCCCTTTTGGTTTCAGTGTTTCCTTTCATCACTGATTCCGTTGTCTTCAGCACTTCTTTAAATTTAATTTTTCCACAACATAATCTTTCATGTTTTCTTTTTGGCTCGTGAGTGGAGACAATTCAAATTTAATAATCTTTGTTTGTAAACTTACTTTTGAAATTTAACCTCTGAAAAGTCAATTCCCTACCTATCTCCTAATGCAAACTTTCAAAACCCAATGTATTTACCTGTAGATTCAACTTCGCCATTGCCTCTCATTACAAGTCTATGCATCTAGTGCCTTTATCTCTCAGTTCTCCAAGATACACTGTCTCTATCGCCCTTCCCCACCCCACCCCAGTTTAATTAATCATGAACACAACATCCTTCTTTACAGAATACCATTTCCCAAAAATGTTTTAAAAAAAAAAAATAGCATCCATGGCAGACCACAGAATAATTCTTGATCTCTGTGGAGTAATCCACCATGTTCCAAGGCTACAGATATTGTACAACACCTAAGAACTGGAGAGAAAACGTATTATTTCTTAACCATGCCACAAATTGTGCATGACTTGGAGAGAAATGTGCAGGTGGTGATATTCTATATGTCTGCTCTTCTCCTCCTCCTAGGTGGTAGATGTCACTCGTTTGGAAGGTGCTGTCAAAGGAGGCTTTGTATATGCACTTTGTGTATAGTACATGGTGCTGCTACTCTCTATCAGTGGTGGAGGGAGTGAATATTAAGATGGTAGATGGGATGCCATTCACATAGGATTCTTTAGCATGAATGGTGTTGAGTTTCTAGAGTGTTGTTAGAGCAGCATTCAAAAAACCAAGTGGACAGTAATCCATCATTCTCTGACTTGTAAGCGGTAGACAGACTGAGAAATCAGGAGGTTATTTACTCTCTGCAGAATTTCCAGTCTCATGTTTCTTTTAGCCACAATATTTATATAGTTTGTCCAGTGAAGTTTCTGATTAATGGCAACTCCAGAATGCTGATAGTGAGGAATTCAGCTGGAAAGATAATTAGTTTCTCTTATTGGAAACAGTCATACATTATCTGTGTTATGCAAATGTTTCTTGCCGTTACTCAGCCCAATGTGGGTAGGAATGGTTCTGTATCTTAGGAATTACGAATAGCTCAACATTGTGTTTTAATGGGTAATCTTAATTAAGCCAACCGGCAACCTCTTTCAATGTTTAGATCTCAAAGTTGTGCAATATAATAATTTTGACGCAAAAGAACATAGTGAAATCAATTCTGATTTTTGATTTAACTCTTGTCTGTAAGTTTTTGCCTTGAGCAGTCTTTATAAAGCATTTGATTTTTCAGGCCTCCCTTCCATCTGTTGATAAAGGAACTGGCAGCGTTACTTTGTGTGAATATATCCCTGAATAATCTTGGTTGAGATGCATCCCAGACCCTTCTATTTTTCTGTCCAGTTCAAGACTGTCCTCTCAACTGGGGTTATGCCACATGATAGTGTAGGCAATACTGTGGCCAGTCCCATGTTAACCCTTTCTCTGCCAGTCCATCATACTGTATTTGCCAGAGAAATTCCTCAGCAGTTCTAGTAATCTGTTAAAGGACAGATCACCAAACTGCTGATAAAACCTGCAAGCCCCTTTTGAATGCTGTTCCTCACAGTCAGTCCTACAGAAAGGCCAGTTTCGCTGTAAGATTGATATTTGTCAGTTCATTAAATTGGGTTCCAGCTTTAAAGAACTGACAGGTAAGCCAGTTTGTTTATGAGTTAAGTCTTTGATATAACAGAGTTTCCTTGTAATCTATTTATCTGAACTATCATTTTTGATTTTCACTCCTGGATGGCAATGCAGAAAGCCAATCAATCTATAAGAGGCAGCAGGCAGATCCAGGCTTTGGTAGCCTGATGCTTGACTGCTTCCCAACCAAAAGAGTCAAGGTCAGTGGGAAATGGCTGCGCGACTGTTAAAGTTGTGTGGAGAACAGTCTTGAGCATAGGTAAATACTCTGAAATGGAACCTAGACAGCATACTTTCTGTCCAAGCTGTCCGTGACCACTCTTTCAACTGTGATGCCACTAAACACAACCTCAATTTCTCATTCACTAACAGTCCCACCTTACTTTACCTTTTCCACTGACCATCCCAGCATCCACTCAGTCACAACTAGATTAAAAATCAACACAAACATTTCAAGCCAAATTTATAAATCAAGAAACCATATTGCAAAGAAATATCAACTAATCACCTTTGTGTATTGCCTTAATACCTATCTTATGTGTATCTTATTTGTATTATGCCTGTCCTGATGTCCCTGAACCATATCTCTCCTGTAGCTGCAACATGACTGATGGAAGCTGCTGACTTTAGTGAGGGACACTGGAGGATGGCCTTAAGCAGTTCTGGCTCTCACCTCAGTATTGACGTCAGAAATCTGGATTAGTTGGCTGCCATGCAACAGCATGGACATTGGCAGAGTGACAGTGGCTGGGAGGATGAATGCTGCCTTTCTGAGAGGGGATGGCTGGTTCATGCTTGATGGAACCACTGCCACTTACTGTTGTAAGATGAGTGTAGTTCAATAGGTCACATGAAGAGATTCTGACTTTTTATGTAATTTCACAATAAGTATTTATTAACTACTTGCAACTATATAGAGACAAAGGTCTAAATTAGGAGCTGCAATTATAGTTGATTCTGCCTAGTATAAGACTGGTCTCTAAACTGGGATTATACCACATGATAGTATAGGCAATATTGTGGCCAGTCCCATGTTAACTCTTTCTATGCCAGACCATCATACTATATTTGCTTGGGAAGTTCCTCAGCAGTCTTAGTAGTTTAAGGACAGATCACCAAACTGCTGATAAACCCTGCAAACCCCTTTGAACACTGCTGCCATCCTGACTATGGGGAACAATCTTGTTTGTGTTGCAGCAAGCTGACCGTCAGAAGTCTCAGCTTCCAGACAAACACCCAGACTCTGAGTGGCTTCTGCTTGTGCTGCAATGGAAGCTGAGATGTCAGATGTGACATCATGCTTTGATGTACAGTTGCGTTAGTGGAGTTGGCTGCCACGTACATGCTGATAGGAATGGGCTCCGAGATCTGTGTAAACTCCTGTGCCAAATTGGTGCCTGATTCCTCCATGTTCCTTGTTTATAGGCATTCTAGTAGCTCTATCAATGCACCACATGTTGTTAAACATACTCATTACTCTTCTGTCACTCACCCCATTGAAGTCCTCCAAAACAGAAATTGTGTATGATCTAACCCTCTGGTGAACTGACAGTTGCAATATCTTTGACCCTTGCCCTGGCTTCAGGCCACCAACAGCAGTGTCTCATCACATGCAGATCTTGTCCTTAAGCTACCCTCTAAATTAGAACTTGTGACTGTGAGAATGAGTGATGGTGTTTCCTCTTCATATGTCTTTTTGCTCTTCCAATTTGCTTCCCAGCATTACCTGGGCATGCTTTACTACTTGGTTATCTGCAATGAGAAAGGCACAAGGATAAGGTTGTAATGATTGAAGGAGGGGGAAAGCGGAGAAATGCCTGTTTTCACAATCTGCAGCTTGGGATTCCAAGGCAATTGTGGGACGCAAGGGAGTGGGGTTTGAGGAGGAGGATTAGCTATGATGCTGTTATTATTGTCAATGGTTTCGGCCCCAACACTGACATGGTCTCAGCACCCATGATTGTAAGTACCATCTCCTCCGTAGGAGTAGGTCATATCTATCCCCTGCCCATTAGCTGCTGCCTCTTCTAGTTGTGTATGGACTAGTGCCATAAAAGAGGGGGAAATGTGACAGTGAATGTTGTACAATCTCTTTGGGTGATCTGGCTGTCATGGTTGAATAACCAGCAGTGTGTACAAGCTGGAAGATATGGATGTGAGAGCTAAGTATGTGAGGATTAGGTAAAGCTATAAATGTTATATATGGGTTATGGTTATTAGAGATTGTTAGACATAAGAACTGGCCCTTTGAGCCTGCTGTGCCATTCAATAAGATCATGGCCAATCTTTTTATTGATTCAGCTCCACTTACCCACCCGCTCACCAAAAACCTTAAATCCTTTACTATTCAAAAATCTATCTATCTTTACCTTAAAAACATCCAGTGAGGTAACCTCAACTGCTTCACTGGACCCACAATTCCACAAATGCACAATCCTTTTGGATGAAGAAATTCTCCTGTATTCAATCTTAAATCTGCTCCCCCTTATTCTGAGGTTATGCCCCCTAGTTCTAGTTTTATCCGCCAGTGGAAACCACTTCCCTGCTTCTATCTTATCTATTCCCTTTGTAATTTTGTATGTTTCTATAAGATCTCCCCCATTTTTCTAAATTTCAACAAGTATAGTCCCAGTCTACTTGATCTCTCCTCATAAGACAACCCTTTCAACTCCAGAATCAACCTGATGAATCTCCTCTGTATCTCCTCCAGTGCCAGTACATCCATAGTTACTGATGGGGATGTGATGCATTGAGCAGTGTGTGCAATTGGCATGATGTGGGAGTAAATATGCATTCTGATCTTGACTATTTGTGTGAGATTATTGAGTTACTTGTGACATCATATCCAATCCTCAACTTGGTCCCTGTCTTTGACACCACAGTTCCCACTGCCTTCTGAGCTTTTGTCTGAAGAACCTCCTGATCCCCTATGGATAGATCCCATCGATTCTGCACCTCCTCCACTAAGGCATAAAGTGCAGTGTCAGAGAATCTTGTCACATGCTCTCCCCAGTTGAACAATAATTCATTTTTCTTTCTACTCAGACTCACTTCCACAAACAGTCCAGCCAAAATGTACTTCCCCTTTAAGTGGTGCAGTCTGTTTTAAATAGTCTATGCTGGCTTTAAAGGGTGAATTATGCTCTTGAACAAGGCCAGTAACTTTTTTAAAAAGAAGAAATCCAAAATTCCAGTTTTTTACTGAAAGCATTAAACTACAGGTTGCAGTTTATTATACACAAAATACTATCTTAGGAAATATCTATACCCTGAAACCATGAATTAACAGACACATTGCACTTGGCTATAAACGGTAAATTACACATTAACTGGCAGATACAACTAAGACAGATCTTGCTTATTGTCATGGTGGCCCGTTCAATATGAAGGTCTACAAACTCATTACAAAAAGGCAATTCTCTCAGCTTGCTGTGCTGCTCTAGTAGTGCAAAAGACCAGGAGATATCAGTGAAGGCCATTTAGTGGGCTCCCTACAGGACGCCATATCTTCTGTAAATCTCTGGCTCCAAGGACTTAGAGTAATCAACTTCATGCTGGAAATCAACACAGAGCTGATTTAAATATTGAAATTGTGATTGCCCTATCATTAGCGGGCCCGGGTTCATTTCTTCCCCTTCCCCCGCCTAATGGGAAACAAGCTGGAGGGAACAGAGGCCAGGGAGGTGCTCCTCCGCCCCCCCAGAAGGACAAGAGGGGTACCTCCAGTTAGTGCCAGCCTGGCTCCCCCGGCAATGCCAAAGGGGCATATTGGCACTGCCCACTGGGCACTGTAGGGCCAGAGGGGCAGGGCCCATTGGGCGTGGTGATCGATGGGGTGAGGGGGGAGGAGTTCCAATACCACTCTGCAAAAGGATCAGAAGATCCATAGCTAGAGGGAAGGAGGATGCCAATTGGGACTGGCCATCTGGGTATGTGTAGGTGGGTGAGGTTTGCCTAAAGAATGCTGGGGGGCCAGTGATTGGAGACTGGGGTTGGAGGGGCAGCAATGAGGAGTCATGGGACTGGGAGTCCAATAGTGCAAGGCCACCGCGTATGTGCCAATCTTGGTGCTGACAGATTGGTGCATGCTCAGTGGCTCACTCAGCGCTACGCTGCTGGCCTCTCCAGTGGAAATCAGCCCTGGTCCCTGAAATTCAGAGGGAATCCTGCACTTTGCTGGTCTCACTATATGGGAGATTCATTCTAAAAAAAAATTCAGTGGGGGTTACTCCAGTTTTCATGCGAAAACAGCACAGTGGCACAATGATTAGCATTGTTGCCTATCAGCATTAGGGATCCGAGTTCGATTTCCGGCTTGGGTCATTGTCCATGTGGAGTTTGCACATTCTCCCCATATTTGCATGGGTTTTCTTTGGTGCTCCGGTTTCTTCCCACAGTCTGAAAGATGCGCTTGTTAGGTGCACTGACCCCATCAGGTGGTGGAATGTGGCGATTAGGGGAATTTCACAGTAACTTCATTGCAGTGTTAATGTAAGCCTACTTGTGACTAATAAAAAAAACTTTTAAAAACTAAGAGTTCAGCACTTTGAATTTTTTGGGGGGAGAAAAGCCCCCCAGAGTCTTCCAAAATTCTGCCTTTCTCATTAAGAATTTCAGCTCCCCTTCGAGGATTTAATTCAATCCACAGCTGACAGTAGCGCACAACCAGCCTGAATTCCACAGACACAATCTTTGGTCTGTTACCTTCACATAACAGAAATAGCTGCAGCCTATTCTCAGCTTTTGAATTTAGAACGTGTCTTCTCCAGCCTTCCTATACTGCACACAGAGATCACCATCTGAGTTCTGAAGCTTCTGTGTCCTTTCAGATACTTTCAATCAGTTCCACACTCTCCAGACATTTTGGTTTCCAATCTTAGTTTCCTGAGAAACTGAAATGATGAGTTTCCTTTTTCAATTTGGTATCTGTCTCAAAAAGCTTTGAAATCATGAATTCCATCACAGGTGCTGGTCTCAAATGAACATTGGCCTCTGCTCCATTGTATAGCATTTAGCATTGCCTAATCTCAACAATAGTGCAAATTAGCAGGCAGCAGCAAGTTGGCATGTGTTGGCATTGGAAGCATTGGGTTTGTGTGAATTGCTCATCAGGAACTTTATGTCCTGTTTCCGGGGCTATCAAAGGTCACCTTATCCTTTACAGGGCATGTACTATATTACATGAAGTGATTTTCTGGGAATCCTACATCTCCCCACTAAATTATATGTTGACTTAGTCACTAATCTGTGGGTACAGTCTCTTTTTATATGCCCGGATCCAAAGCAAACTGATTAATGAAACAGGAGTTAACACTTCACGGTGGATAGTTGCCAACAATAATGAATTTTTCTGCTCGCAATGGAAAGAGAGTCAGCATGAAGATATCAAATAAACACTCCAGAGATTGGGAATGAATGGTTCAATGAGCAAACCATGACCTCTTTGACATAGCATGTTTTCTTTTCTCTGACTCATTTCTGGCATAATATATCACATTGTCCAGTCAATGTTTTGATGCATTGTGTTCAGTATTTGAAGAATTGGTTAAACTCTAAGTGATGGAACGCTGAAAGTGCTGTCTGGTGACGAAACATCTAAGAAATAGAAGCAAAAGGGTACCATACGGCCTCTCGAGCCAACTCCTCCTTTCAAAAAGATCATGGCTAATCTTCTGCTTCAACTTAACTTACCTGTTCACTCTCTAAATTCCTTAGCCCTGGGAGACTAAAAATTTATCTAATCATCTTTAAATATACTCAACAATGGAGCTTTCGCAGCTCTCTAAGGTAGAGAATTCCAAAGTTCACAATTCTTTTGTGTGAGGAGGTTTCTCCTCATCTCAGTCAGAATTGATGGGCCCCTTATCCTAAAACTGTACCCCATGTCCTAGATTTTCCAACAGTGTTTACCTTGTTATTCCCCTTCAGAATCTTGCATATTTCAATGAGATCAGTTCCCATATTCTTTGAAACTCCAGAGTATGGCTTAGTTAAGTCAACCTCACGTCATAGGATAACCCCCTCATGAGAGCCAACCTAGTGAACCTTTGCTCTGCTGCTCCAATGCAAGAATATCCTTCTGTAAATATGAAAACAGTACTGCACACTTCATACCAAGTTTGTCCCACCAAAGTCCTGTGCAAGATTCCTTCTTCTTCTCCAATCCGTTGCCACTTTCTTTTTGCTGAACCTACATGCTAACTTTGTGTTCAAGTATACCTAAGTCCCTCTGAAATTTTAAAAGTTTGATACATCATAGAACAAAAGGAGACGACTTGGGCCATCAAGTCTGCACCGACCATCCAGGCACTATTTTCGTAACCCCATATATTTACCCTGCTAATCCCCTGACACAAAGGGGTAATTTAGAATGACCAGTCAACCTAATTCACACATCATTGGACTGTGGAAGGAAATTGAAGCACCTGGAGGAAACCCACACAAATGTAGGGAGACTATGCAAATTCCACGCAGTCACCAAGGCTGGAATTGAACCTTGGTCCCTGGTGCTGTGAGGCAGCAGTGCTAACCACTGTGCTGCCCATGTTACAGGTGTTGCCATATATGCCACTTGGTTCCATTGAATCAATCTTCTCAATTGATCAAAAGTTCTCCATATAACCTTTGGATAAAATTAAATAATAGTTTTCAATGTTTAATCCTTTCTCTGCTTATCTCCATCTTTTATTCATAATTGTGATTTGTGTTCTGTTTTTCACTGTATTTTACCCCACCCCCGACTATTGGTCTCCTTTTGTAAAAGGTAAGGTCCATTGCAGCTGTTCCACATCTAATCCACTAGATGTTCAACCACAAGAGCATTAAAATTGTGAACAGCCTGTTCCTGATCCAACTTCCTGCACTAATTCTCCCACCCCTCACCACCCACCTATTCTTTCCAATCATGCACGTGGGATCTTAGCTCAACTTCTCATTGAAAAAGTAACACTCTATCCTACGTAGTACTGGACTTGGTTTAAAATTGAACCTTTAACTCAAGAGTTGACTGTACTGCCAAGCTGATAATTGACCATTGAATTGCATCATGATTAGAAATACTTCTAAATTAAAATTCAGTGATATCTAAAAGAAGTATCCCATGCCCTCATTCATTCATTTGAAGTTCCCCTACCTTGCCATTTCCTTTGAAACTAAGAAGGGGGAACAAATAAAGGTTTACAGGGACCTCTGTCTGTGGCTGAGGCAAACTATGGAGTTGTTGGAGAAGGTGTTCCAGACTGAGATGTCTTTACACAAACTCAAAACTTGTCTCAACGCTATGAAATGTGTTGTGCAATGACTAACTCCTTTCTGAAGGTCAACCGAGCTTAACTTTGAAAGCAAATCTAAATTAAATACATCCTCAAATATCTTCACTGTGTGTTCCTTTTGACTAAGCGCTGCATGATTCATTTTTCTTTGAGCTATTTTACTTGGTCAAATCCCCACACATTAAATGCAGATTTAAACAGATTCTTGGCAGCTGATTTTGGCAAATTGTCAGCATGTGGGCAACTTGGACTTGATAGTGAACCATGAGATAAACCTAGAAATTAGCATTGGTGATATTAATGATCAAATATTCACTGCCTTTTGTGCAATATTTCTCAGTCTACAGCTTGATTCTGCCACTCGGATAATGGATAGAGCTCTAACAAAATAAATATCCCATGGCGCTTCAAGGAGTGTTAGAAAACAAAATTTGACTCAAGGCATTTAAGGCAATATTAGAGAAAATGGCCAAAAGTTTGATCAGAGAAGAAGTTTGAAGGATTATCTTTAAGAAGGAAAGCCAGATAAAAGGACGACAGGTTTAAAGAGGAAATTCTAGACTTTAGCCCAGGTAGCTAACGGCACAGCCAGTAATGGTGGAGTAATTAAAAACGTTCAAGAGGCCAGAATGAGATTATGGACGTGGAGGAAAGTATAGACATTGAGAGGGGTAATGCCATAGATCAATTTAAACATAAGGATGACCATGTTAAAATTGAGATGATACCTAACCTTGAACTAATAAAGCTCATCAGATTAATGTTTGATTGGCCATGTTGTGAAAACAAGTCATTCAGTCCAACTACCCTGCCAAACTTCTGTTGCTACATTCCTGCCTGACTGTTCCTGAAGAGGAGACGCATGGTGTAGACTGATAAACTTAAGGCCATCCATGATCAGTGGGTGCAGCAGGGGTGAGAGTATATCATTAGCCCAGAAACAGCATTTTAATTTAATTGGAAAAGTTTTCATCAAAGTTTCACCTTCTTTGTTACCGTGCCCCTTTTAAGGGGTTTTCTGTTAGGTTATTAGTTACTTTATTGGGAATTATGAAGAGCTGTAGAGAGAGGCATTAGAGTGGGACACTGGGTTGGTAGTTTGGAGGCAGAGATCTGTAATGCTGCATCCTATGAATAAACCTATAATAAGGAAAAGATCTGTCTTGGTTTGTAATTCATTATCTGGTTTGGATCCACTTCACGGAGGTGATGGCTGAATGGCTTTTATTAAGAATATAGACTGTAGAGTTTCGAATGACTGCAAGTTTATAGAGAGCGTAGAATATATTTTTATTCACTCATGGGATGTGGGTGTCATTGGTGAGGCCAGTATGTTTTTGCCCATTTGTAATTGTCTTCAAGTTAAAATCCAAGCCTTTGATCAATGGAGATCCATCAAAGATGCCAAAAGACACTACCAAACTAAGCCAGAGTCCCAGGCTAGCCATGTGGACTCCACCAATTACGGCAAGGTCTGCAAGACACAACAGGCTACAAGTTGAAGGTATGTAAAAGCCTTGACCGAACCCATATCCAAGGTCACCATCACAAATATCAGATCAACCTTCTTGAAAATCAACCCACAGAAAGCAATTGGCCTGGATAGGATACTCGGATGAGCATATTGACCCTTCACGCACCAGCTGGTGAGGGTATTCGCAGACAGCTTCAACTTCTTTCTATACCAATCTGAGGTCCCTATCTGTTCGAAAACATGACTATCATCCCTGTATCAAAGAAAAGCCAGGCTGCATGCCTTAATGACTGTTGTCCAGTGTCTCTGACATCCATCAGTATGAAGTGCTCCAAAAGGTTAGTCATGGCACTAATCAATTCTGGCCTCCCAGATTGCCTGGATCCACTACAGTTCGCCTGTCACTGCAACAGGTTCACAGCAGACACCATCTCCCTGGCCCTACACTCAACCCTGGAACACCTGGATAACAAACACACCTCTGTCAGACTCCTATTTATCGACCATAGCTCAGCTTTCACCACCATTATTCCTATGAATCTCATCTCTAAATTCCTTGGCCTGATCCTCAGCTCCTCCCTCTGTGTCTGGATCCTGAGCTTCCTGACCACAGACTGCAATCAGTATGGATAGGCAACAATACGTCCTCCATAATTATCTTCAACACTGATGCCCCACAAGGCTGTGTTCTTAGCCCTTACCATACTCCTTATACACCTATGACTGTGTGACCAAATTCCCCTTCAATTTCATTTGATGATACCACTGTAGTGGGTTGAATCTCAAACAATGACAAGATAGAATACAGGGAAGAGAGGATTTGGTGACTATCCCTCTCAGTAGCTGCTATGTGTCGTTTTCTATTCCAAGTGGGAGGAATAAACCAGGCCCAGAAGTATAAATACCCGGAACTGAAATTTTGTGTATGTTTATCCCCACCTTGAAATCTCAGCATGGTTAAAATTAACTGTCTTGTCTCCCATTGCTTCAGAGAAAAGACACGTGGAAATGAAAATATTTTGTAGGAAGCCATGCAGAATGCCAGTATTATGGTGTTTATTTGTGTGCTGAACGGTTTTGAACATTAATCTTTTGATAAGCATCAGAACAGCACAGTGATTAATACTGCTGCTTCACAGCTCCAAGGACTTGAGTTTGATTCCTGGCTTGGGTCACTGTCTATGTGGAATTTGCATATTCTCCTCGTGTCTGCATGGGTTTCCTCCTGCGATTTAAAGAATTATAGATTAGGTTATTGGCCATGCTAAAAATTGTCCTTAGTGTCCTGAGATGCGTAGGTTTTGAGGGATTGGTGGGTAAATATATAGGGAAATGGGGGTAGGGCCTGGGTGGGATTGTGGTCAGTGCAGACTCGATGGGCAGAATGGCCTCTTTCTATACTATAGGGTTTCTATGATTCTAATATTGGAATGCTGCAATCAAGGTCTCTGGTTACCTGTACTTTATACATTCCTGTTTACTTCTCACACGTTGTCCAAATTACTAATGCCTTGATTCTAGTTATTGAGGAAATACTCTTTTGAGAAGTCACATAGGAACAAGCATCTTCTTAAAGTAGTGTAATCTCTTTTTTTTCCAAATTTATGAGAGCTGCACAACTATCAATACACTTTATGCAATAGTGAATTAGGTAGGACACCACACTACAATTCAAAGGTGGCACAGCGGGTATGATTGCTGTTTCACAGCATCAGGGGCTCGGGTTCAATTCCACCCTTGGGTGACAGTAGTTTGCACAATCTCCTTCTGTCTGCATGGGTTTCATGATGTAGAGATGCCGGCGTTGGACTAGGGTAAACTCAGTAAAGGTTTGCAACACCAATTTTAAATCCAACCAATTTATTTGATAGTAAATCCGCGAGCTTTTGACACTGTTGTGCCTTCGTCAGGCAAATGCAGAGAACACTGCATTTGCCTGACGAAGGCACAACATAGTGTCGAAAGCTCGCGGATTTACTATCAAATAAATTGGTTGGATTTAAAATTGGTGTTGCAAAACTTTACTGCATGGGTTTCCTCAGAGTGCTCCACTTCCTTCCCACAGTCCAAAGATGTGTGAGTTAAATGGACCGGCCATGCTTAATTGCTAGTGATCTGGACTTGAAACGTCAGTTCTTTTCTCTCCTTATGGATGCTGCCAGATCTGCTGAGATTTTCCAGCATTTTCTCTTTTGGATGCTAAATTGTCCCTTAGTGTCCAAAAATATTTAGGTTAGGGGAATTAATGGGATAAATGTGTGGGATTCAAGGGGATAGGGCAGGATATGGGCCAGGCTTGGGTGAGATACAGTAATAGAGAGTTGGTACAGACTCTATGGACTGAATGGTTTCCTTCTGCATTGTAACATTTCTATGAATAAAAGCACTTTGTGATTCAGTAATTGCATAAAGAGATGTATTTTTCCTGTCATTGCCAGTGTTTTCCACTCAGTCACATTGCATTTGGAATCATTTTTCTCTTTTACCGTTTCCACATTTTCCTAGCTATATTTGCGGCCTTCCACAATATCTTTTCACAATGCCAATTATTTGTGCCATCTCTTCTCATTTCTTGTGTCTCTCTGCTACTTCAGCGACAGGGTCGTAGATGTTTATTGCACCAGCGGTCATCATTTGGGCCATTGTGTCTTTGCTTTTAGAAATCCCCCTGCCCCATTTTGTTTTCCTGTGGCACTGTATATTTCTTGCTTTTTAGTATTGTTTGTTCTTTTTAAAGTATTTTGTTTGGGTCGTAAATATTGCCCACAAAATGTGCATGCCTTCTCCTGCCTCCTGCTGGACTCCTGGTGAATGTGTATGGAGTTCCAATGGAAAACTGGACAGGGTTTGGATATTTCAGGTCCCGTTCTTTTTAAGTTTCTAGGGGGCCCATTCTGGCATGCTCCATCAATAAAGATATTGGTGCTAGCCTAGCCAAGAATTGATTGCATTTCCACTGACCCCCATAACTCTGATGTGGAGATACCGACGTTGGACTGGGGTAAGCAGAGTAAGAAATCTTACAGCACCAGGTTAAAATAGGAATTGTGCTCATAAACAGGGCATATATGTTGTTTGTGAGCACAATTCCCATTCACCTGATGAAGGAGCAGTGCTCCGAAAGCTTATGCTACTGAATAAGCCTGTTGGACTTTAACCTAATATTGTGAGACTTCTTACTATGCTTACCCCATAACTCTGGCAGGGTCAATGTTAGAGACATTGGACCTTGTCTAATGTGAATCCCTGACTCTGAAGGTGCTTTTTTAAGGCATTGGTGTGTTGACTTGTGTGAAGGAGAAAATTGTAACCAAATTGCAGCTTAGCAATTTGATCTGTTTATTTTGCTGCAGTGAGGAACAAAATTTAGCAATTTACATAGTTTGTGATTGTTAGCCATCGCTTTCCTAACCTGTTAAATGTTTGTATAATTAACTAATCAGATAGAGAGTGATGATTGCATGTTATCTTAAGATACACAGGGCACTGTTTAACTAAGTACTTTGAGCTGGGACAATGGGGTTGGGGGGCAGGGGTAAGAGGAGAGCTGTGAGACTGAACAAAGTTGATAATCTCTCTTGACAAAGAAAAGCTGTGTCTTGGTTTCTGCATCACCAACAGGCTTGGTTTCTATGAAAAGAGATTTCATAGCAAAGTCTATATGGAAAATTTTGTATTCTTTTAAATTGTGATTCACTGGGAGTTGTGTATACATTTGTAACAATATATGCCGTATGAAAGACTTTTAATAACGTAGAAGTAGCAAATAATTTAGCTGTTTGTAAACTATACATGTATGTCTTATATAGAAGTTGTTTTCCCATTAATCATTTATTGGCATAATTGATAGCTCAGTGTATGAAAGCCTATATATCCATGCCTTTAAATGCCAATATACAGAAGTTGAATACAATATACAGGTTTATAAAATGTTGATTAGTTTTATAAAATGTTGAGAGAAATAGATAGAGTGGACTCTGAGACTATTTCCCCGAGCTGAAGTGGTCACTACGAGAGGACACAGATTTAAGGTGCAGGGAAGCAAATACAGAGGGGATGTTAGGGGTAAGTTTTTCACTGAGGATGGTGAGTGAATGGAATCGACTGCCGTCGGAGGTTGTTGAGGCAAACTCACTGGGGTCTTTTAAAAGACTTCTGGATGAGTATATGGAAACGAATGGGATAGGGGGTTATAGATAGGTCTGTGGATTGATAGATGTGATCGGTGCAACTCGTGGGCCGAAGGGCCTGCTTGTGCTGTATTGTTCTATGTAAAATTGGAAAGACTGAGTGGAAACACTACAAAATCCGCAGAACTAATTGCAATCACAATGCAAACCCCAAAAGCGTTGAATTCCTTATAGTTCTACTCTTTGCTACACCTTTGCAATTCTCAGAGCTTTTTATGATTTTGTTTGAAACGTTTTAAAATACCAGTACATAGAAGTTGAATATAATAAGAATAGCTTCTTCCCTGCTGCCATCAGACTTTTGAATAGACTTACCATATATCAAGCTGACCTCTTCTACATCTTCATCCCCACAGTGCAGAAGGAGGCCATTCAGCTCATTGAGTTGCACCAACAACTACCCCATCCAGATTCTATCCCCACAATACCAACTATGCACCCTAGCATGACCAATCAACCTAACCTGCACGTCTTTGGACTGTGATTGCAAAACTATTCTGCACACTCTCCTTTCCTCCTCCTCCTCTATGTACTCTAGTGTGCAAGGAACAATAATTTTCACTATGTCCCAAGTCATGACAAATCAAATCAAGACTTGAATGAGAGCTCTTGATATTGGGAATCAACTGTTGAAAGTACTGTGCCAATCAACTGTTCTAAATTGAAGACAAATTAAATCCTGGTTCAGCCCAAGACAGAAAGACAAACAATCAGAAATTCTCTGCAACAGTGTGCTTCCATTCCTGCAAGGATACTGTAAATTAGTACCAGTTAGGATTATAACATTCTCACTGAAGTCAGTGATGGCCTGGAGTTTTATTTGATTACTTACCAGAATTTCGGAGTTGTACTTTTTGGAAGTTGTATTTTTGCGGTGCCCACCTTCTTGAGGATGTTAAAGAAGTCAGATATTTATCTAAGCAGAGTCAGGATGAGAGATTCCGCTGGGTCTCAGTGCTCCCAACAGAGAGAGAGGCAAAAATAAAAATCTCAGCAGGTCTGATAGCATCTGTGGAGAGAGAATAGTGCCAATGGAGGGGAGAGTTCATGTGTGAAGTCGTTGAACTCGATGTTCAATCCAGAAGGGAGAGGCAAATTGATTAGTACCCCCAATGCTATTTAATATCTAGTGACTCGAATTGGAGGGAGAATGTAACAGTAGGGTTATACTCTAGGGATATAAAATAATCACTTCTTAACTTAGTTGTTCTGTTACATCTATCATGACTTTAACCTTGAACTGATTGTGTGCATAAACCTGAGTGGATGCTAAATTGGCAAATGATCAAACCATAAAATGCAAAATGATGTTCATTTCTGAACACAATAATTATTTGCCATGATATTCGCCGTAAAACCCAAGCATGTCTTCTGACAAAGCAATTGGCTTTATTTCCTTTTAATTCTTAGCACAAAAGAGCATAACACACAAAATTGCAAGCAGCACAATGTTTATTAGGCACTAATTCAACATTTCAGCAAGTCTCTGGCTCAACTTTCATCCAGAAATCAGTGACACTTGGTGCCAGCCTCGAATCTAAGTGAACGTAAGGTACTTGATGCTCTTTATTGAAAGGCTCTAAATATTACTGTTATCCCCATCCCCTTGGAATAAATTGTGAGAATCTGTGTACTGAAAGCTCTAGTTAGTTTTTTTTCAGGGTAAACACTGAATCATTGTCCCATGAGCATTCCTGCTGCAGTTCTAAGGCCCAGTAAATCTCAAAAAGCATTGTACTCATGCCACCTGTGGATTTCCTTGCGGTTGAAGATTTACTGGGAGATACTGAGAAGCCACACAGGAAGGATGAATTTAAACAAATAAGTAACAAGATATTTTTCTAAAACTTCTACAACATAGCTACATCCTGTTGTCTGGCCAGTCTTGTTGTATTTTGTGGTCTTTATTTGAGAAAGAACTCATGGATTTTTATGAAATGTATTCTGTGTTATATTGCTTTGGATGCAGTCTTGTGCATCATTGAACATGATGCCATGATGATGACTTTGGATCTAGAGATGCAGCATAACAGTAGCATGCATTTGTTTGGCCATATTATCATTGCACATTCACAGAAATAGATGTGTTAAAGTTTTAGCTACTTGGATGTTCGCAACCCCACTTCTTCCTCACCTTTTTGTCATTTGTTTTTAGAGAGAGCAAGCATTGTGGAGTTTCTGTTTAGACCTTAAAGCTGAAGGAAACTAACCTGGGTTTATAGTTAACATTGTCAGTCCTGACCAGATACAATCCAGTTCTGTCCCTGTGCCACAAGGTGCATTGTTTAACAGAATATATCATAAATGGTTTGAAATGCTTGTGGTTCTCTAATCATTCTTTTAAACTTGTAGAGTTTGAATAAATTGTGGGCAGTTTGGTCTGAATTTTACTGGGAGGAGATAGAATGTAGTGGGGAAGGTGGTGGAGTGGGTAGGTCAGGACCCTCAAATTGAGCAGAAAGGATTCCTGAGCCCTCTCTAGGTGGCAATAGGACTGTCTTGACAATTTTATTGCATGATGTGGAGATGTCGGCATTGGAGTGGGTCAAGCACAGTAAGAAGTCTCTCAACACCAGGTTAAAGTCCAACACAAGCTTTTGAGGTGTTGTTCCTCCTTCAGGTGAGTGAAGAATTGTACTTTATCACAAACAGTCTCCTAACTGGATGTCTGTAGGGCCCAGGTTATTTTTTTAAAAAACTAATAAGATCAGGAGGCAAGGTCCCTCCTCCAGGAAGATCATTGGGCCTGCCTTCCTGGCCCCCTCTTTGGGTCATCAATTCTCCAGCTCTGTTGTGATGAGGGTTTTTTTGCACTGCTGTCAGCAAGTTATCTGTTTTTAGATTGCCCATTTTTTTTTTGCCACGCAATGTCTGTTGCAGTACGGGTATTTGCATGTAGCAAGCTCCCAAAAACAATGTGATAATGACTAGATAGTCTAATGGTTATTTGAAAGGTAAATATTGGCATGGGCACCAGAGATAATTCCTCTTCTTGCCTTTGTGAGTGCCATGGGATTTTTCACATCCATTTGAGAGGGTAGAAAGGACCTCTGTTTTTACCTCTTAGCCAAAAGACGGCACCTCCAACAATGCTACACTCCCTCAGTACTGAACTAAAGTGTTGGCTTGGAATTTTGTGCTCAAATCCTAGAGTAGGATTTCAACCCACAGCTAAGTGCTTGACTATCTTTGATCTGTAATGAAATTTCTTCAAATGCACACAAATACAAAGGATCTTCAGATTGCGTCTTCACCTGCTGCATTTGAAATTCAATATCATAACAGCTCTACAATGTGCACCACCCCAAATCAGATTATATAAGATTTCTTTACCTATACTGGGAGCCAACACTCCCTCTACTGGATTGAACCATTACTCTTACAAAACAATGGTGATGGTGTGTTACATTTCACTCAGAGTCTGAATTCTTGTGGCAATGAGCGCATGTTGTAATCTGCATTTATAGATATAGATGGTGGATATTCTTTCCAATAAATGGCATGTTCCTTGACCATCAAGTCCTGTAGTAGTACTTGAATCCAGAGCTTTTGGTTGTGAGGCAGGGCTATTGCCCATTTTGTCACGAGACCTACACTTATATTGAACATTTCAGTGATAGATTTTCAATTTTAATCCTGGGCAGAGTGAATTGGTTGCCATTATAGGAGCTGTGCTATTCCAATTTAAATTGATTTCAATAAAAACGGGGATTATAGGTTTATTGCTGGAGTTTAAATGAATGAGGGGGAAATTCATAGAAACCTATAAAATCCTAATAGGACTAGGCAGGGTAGATGCAGTAAAGACATTCCTAATGTCGGGGAAGTTCAAAACCAGGGGTCACAGTCTGAGGATTTGGGGTAAACCGTTTAGGAATGAGATGGAAAGAAATCTCTTCATCCAGAAAGTAGTGAGCCTATGGAATTCACTACTATAGAAAGTATTTAAGGCCAAAACATTTATAAATTTTCAAGGAGGAGTTAGATATAGCTATTGGGATCAAAGGATAGGGGGTTGTGGGGTTGGAAAAAGGTTACTGAGTTGGACAATCAGCTGTGATAATGAATGCTGGAAGAGGCTGAAAGAACTGAATGGCCTCCTGCTCCTAAAGTATCATTTGAATCCTACAGTGCATATGGAAGCCATTCGGCCCATTGAGCCTGCATTGACAACAATCCCACCCAGGCCCTATCTCCATAATGCCATGTATTTCACCTGCTAACCCCCTGACACTAAGGAACAATTTAGCATTGTCGGTCCACCTAATCCACATCTTTGGGAATTTAGAACACCTGAAGAAAATCCATGCAGACACGGGGAGAATGTGCAAACTCCACACAGTCACAATCACCCAAGGCCGGAATTGAACCTGGGTTCTTGGCACTGTGAGGCAGCAGTGCTAACCACTCTGCTGACTTTCTATGTTTTCTATTTTCTATGTTTTTCTCTAAATCTGTTAGAGACAACTGGTTTCTAACTTTATGACTAGATGGTAAGTTGAATAACTATCCCATTGAATCCTCCATTCCTTTGTTTAAAAAATATCTCAACGTATTAATCATTCTCTTTCATAAACTTCAGTCAAAAAATAATTAGTTGTTCATTGATGTACATTCATCTGTGGAAGTTCAAACAGGAATAAAATTCCCACAAATGTTTGCAGTCTCAACAACAATTATGCATCCAGTTGGTTTGCAGCAATAGATATTCTCTAGATTCTAGGTCTTGTAACTCAGCTTTCCTGTTTGTGAGGATTACAGACTTCTGATCCAATTCTGAAGCACTTTTCATCAGTGACTCTCAACCTCCAGAGTGCTAGGCTTGAATGCATCTGGAGTATCCTTTCCTGTTAGTGTGTAATATGAATGAGATGTAAACTGTACCTGCCTGCAGGATAACCTGGTGCTAGTGTGACATTCAGTTATTATACTATTCCCCTGGTCATTGATTCTTTCACCCAGACATGATATTTCAGTCATTCTTAACAATATTGGGCAGAATTCTCCCATGGCTCAGTCAGCAGGTTCAATGATGGGGAGGGGGGGATATTTGAAATTTAGCTGGATTGCCGAAATGGGTTCATGCCATCGTGAATTTCCCCCAAGTATTTTCTGTTGAAAATCACCATGGCAGATTGGGAAACCCACTGAAGACTGGCATGAAACTGATTTACATCTTGTATAAAGGGATGCAAGTGAAGACCCACAACCATAATTTTCCACTCATTCCTATTCTCTGCGAAACTGGTGGAAAAACATGCCGGTTCGAAACATTATTTGGAACAACGTGGCATGATGTCAGGACTCGCCAAAACAATGCCTGGGCTCACTCCAGAGTTTAGAACGGAAACGACCAGCAATTCTGGACTCCAGAACACCCCAGCAGTGAGTGGGTGAAAGCATATACAGGTGAATCTTCCAGGTTCCATGTCATTAGAGGTCCATCTTCCAGCCTTAATGTTCTTGATCCATCTTCTTTCTTCAGTAGTGGGTGAATGATGTTTAGTGCCTTTCCAATATGGCAGCCAGATATGATGGCAGACTATGTGGCATCAAGCAAGCTCTAACATGCAAAACGCTAATTAACGGGGTCAGAAGATATGACGTGATTTCTCACAGCCTCTGCAACAGGAAACACTCCACATTTCTGCCACTATCATGGGACTTATCTCCAGATGGAAGAATTCCACCCACTATCTCTTTCCAGCAGAGAGAATTAATATCCCTTTTTCAATATTTTTGAAACTCCTTAGTATATTTCCTACATTAAAGATGTTATATGAATGCAGGTTGCTGTCAACATTATCATCCATCATAACACAATTCTCCTTTGCTTTAGCCATTTGCCAGGGATATAGCAAAAATGATAAAAATGTGCTAAAAATGATAAGTTTGGGTCTCCTCATTTAGTAGATCCTTAAGTGTTTTTTGTTAAAGTCTTTGTTGTAGTTATCAATCTTATGAGAGAGAGTCATAATCTGCCTGGATTTTGAACTTGGCATTGGGACAGAAAGCTAACATTGCAAACCAGATGAACATCATAGAAGTGGTTCAGTTGCCATTTCCATTGATGGCTGGTCCACAATGCTAGTTTTACAACCAGGCATCAAATAAAGAATTTTCAAGCTTTAATTGGCTATCACTACAATTTTTAGCCCAAAATCAGCTGTGTTGTAGCTTTAACAAATGGAACTAGCTAAAGTATTTTTGGAAAAACAAAATCAGAGTGCAATCATAGTCTGTTGGAAAAGGAGCATTAGCTCTCAAGGTGTTGGCACAGTTCAGTTTGACTTGGAACAGATGTACTTCAAACTGAGTTGACATCAACCTTGTTCATGGAAATGGCATTGGTCTGCCTAAGGGAGGAAATCATACAGTGAAACCTCTGTTTAAAGGCCAGTCTCAAACCAGCTGTGTGCAGTCTGACTTCTCAGAGACATTAAATACAAAAAAATATTTGAGAGAAATTCGCCAATTCCAAAAAGAAACTAATACAGCCTCTCAATAGTGGGTAATGAGAGGATTAGCTTCTTAATGATCATTGAAAATGGGCATCATGAGAAAGGTGACTGTTTATTGCCCATCTCTAGTTGCCATTGAGAAGTTACAATGAGCCTGTTTCTGAAATGGCTGCAGCCTGCCTGTTAGTGCTGTTAGAACAGGAGCTTCAGGATGTTGCCATGACAATGAAGAAAGGGTGCAAGAGTCCAAGATAGGCTATTTTAATTTTTGTGTTTTCCAGTTGGAGAGGTATTTTCTGCATACGTTTCTGTGGTTGTCAGAATGATTTTGGAATGTATCTGGAAGACATACTGAATATTTTCAGAAAATACTCATTATTGAGAAATGAAAGAGAAACACTGGTTAACATTTTTAATGTGACCCCTTATTTCAGATTGACTCTCATGTATGGCAATGAATGGGGGACAATTTTGGGAATAAAATGTTTTGAGATTAAGAAATGGTGAATGTTTCTATGATTTCCAAAATGAACAAATCTGATAATGTTGCAAGCTTGGTGATAGGTATATCAAAAACAGCAAGAGCAATAGAGATGAAAATTCACAAGTTATAAATACAGGTAATCAGCAAAAGATGATAGGCCATAAATGGTTGTAGGGTTCCAAAGACAAAAATGACATTGTCTTTTTTATTTTTATGCTTTATGATATATGCACCATGAGTGGGATCAGGAGTTTGTAATCCACTGAGCGGATGTTCATCAACTTGCAATCAATTTGACACGGGTTTTATTTTAAAAAATGATTTCCATTCATACAGCACTTCAATATTTCAAAAAGAGTTCATCCATCTTCACTTGTAATTAAATATCTGAAGTGCCCTGATTTTTGTTATGTGGCCAAATGCAGCAATCCTTATGTACACAATTAGATCCACAGACCATGGTGAGATGTTTGCCCAGTTAATCCAAAAGGATTTATGAAAGCTAAATAACTGGATGATCTTTCCTATCCCAGTGAAGTTCTCAAAAAATGGGTTTGTGCCTCACTGTCAGAACACACTAACTTATCTCACTATAATCGCAGAGCTATGGATTTGAGCCAAAGCTGCACTTCATCCTCTTAGCAGATATTGGAGTCAATTCAAAGCTGTATATCTCTGTAAAAAGTCTACACAGCTTGTTATATATCCAAAGAAGCCACATTACATACTAATCCATGTCTACATCACGTTTTAATTGACTGTTTACTTAACTGAGATTCAAGATGTTATGCACAAAGTCTCAGTTATCTTTTCCTGTCTCTCCCTTTCCCAAATTTTTACCCACTTGCTGTAATTTCTTCTTTCCCACCACTCATTTTGGATTTTGAAGGTAAGGAGAAATGTAGCAAGGTGAAGGACTTGATGTGAAGTTTCAGTTTGTGGAAATAATGATTCTAAGTTCTGCCACTGATGTAGTTCTCACCAATCATAGAACCGTACACTGGAGAAGGAGGCCATTAGGCTCATTGAACCTGCACTGATTCTTTGAAAAAACATCTTGCGTGGGCTCACCACCCCCCACCTTTTCCCCATACCACCATGCATTGACCCCGCAGCTCCCCCCAACTTACAAATCTTGGGACACTAACTGCAGTTTAACATGGCCAATCCACCTAACCTGCATATCTTTGATTGGGAGTGATAGTGAACCAGGACTCAACAAGCAGAGATGAACACAGATGAAGGAAGCCTCAAAGTGAGGGAGCAGCAAGGGCATAATGGGATATGAAGATGTGATTGATGATTTTGAAGTTAGTGTGCTGGTGCATAGGAAATCTGCAATTATCAGGATGATGAGAGTGCACAGTAGCACATCCAGAGAAAGAATACAATTTTTAAAAATATCCCCCAAACTGCCCTTGATTCTAGTCTTGTTGACTGCATTTCTGTCATTTTGGTTGTGGATTAGTCAACATGTTTTGCAGCTCAACATGAGTAAGAACGATGCCATCCTGGTTGGTCAACACCAGAAACTCAATGGATTGTACCCCAATCCCATTTCCTTCTATGGATTTCAACTTAATCTCAGTCCGATAATGTATTGCTTAACACTGAACTGTGGTTCAAACTCCACATCCAGTCTGTCACAAAGATTGTCTGCTTCCACTATATCAATATTGCCATCCTCCATCTTATCTGATCACCTGCTGCTGAAACTCTCTTCTCACGTACCTCACCTCCAAACATGACTTCTCCAATGGCTTCCTTGTCGGTCTCTTAAGCCCCACTCTACATGAACTCCTCGATCCATATCCTAATTCACTCATCCCTTGCAGACTTCCTGTCCTCCGGCATTTTCTTGTGCCTGTACCCAGGAGAAGAGTGATGCAGGAGGAATCCTGCAGAATCTAAGACTGCAACATGGCAGAGAAAGACAGGCCAACAGAGAGAGAGAGAATGTGGCATAATCACAGTTACATAAAATGTCTGCAATAACTTCAAACAGTGGATCTTCGTACTCTGAATGGAAAGGATTCAAATAGGGATTGGCAAGAGTGGTGGAAATGGAATCATGTCCTAACACATTTCTGAAGATGGAGAGGTGGGAAATGAGCTGGAATTTGGAGAGGACGGCAAGATGGTTTTGTCAGTTGTGGAAGTAGCAGGAGCAATATCTCAGGAGCGGGAGCAGTTGACGATATCAGTGTGCACCTGACCAGGGATGACTAATTTAGTGATCAGTACTGGAAACTAGCCAGCTGGAAGGTGGGAAGAGCTCTCCATTAAGTAGGATGGTGATATACTGGAATCCCGCCATCTCCCCACCTCCAGGAAGGAACATCAGCCTTTGCTATGAACCCAACTCTGCTCGGTGCCTCTGACCAGGAGACTGGATTACAGGAAGGTGAGTGACTGCTGAGAACTCTCTCCTGTCCTTGCTGCTGCCATTCCTCAGGGAGGGGGGGGGGTGTCAGCAGCAATCCCCTTATTCTACAATCCCCACATCACAAAACTACCCTCTCTGCTGCTGTTACTTCCCTATGGCCTCGGTCCCTCAGTGATTCTAGGACTTTAGTGCCTATCCTGTCAGCAGCAGCCACAGTCTCCCCTGTGGTGCTGCTGAGCACACGCTGCCAACCTCAGATTGTCTGGTAGTTCTTGGTGGGCAGGACATCCATCCCATGGTCTTGATTCCAGGAGAAGGCTTGCTGCTGGCCTCGTCACTGTCAGATTGACATGAGGTTCAATTGGCCTTAGTGAAAAGAGACAGCCCTGAACCTCTTACTTGCAGGAGGCGCAATGCCTCAACAAAATTCCTCCCCAGGAGAAAAATTCCAAGAGAAGCCAAAGAAGCAGAAATCATGTGGAAGAACTGGTGAGGTCTGATATTTGGGTCCAAGCCAGATACTGAAGCATGAAACAAGATGCAAATATTTTCTTTGCTAGTAGATTATTTCACAGGATGCAGCATTATTTACCTTGGCCTCCTAACTACTAACTCTATGTCTCTGCCATCCCTTTATCCCTAATCAAACAATGCCCATGATCTGTGTATCTTTATTAAGATAATCATTCAACCATTCTAGGATCTCCTCACCTCCACTCTAAACATTGTTGGAGTGTTAAGGATAAAGCTTTGGCAGGGAGCACATTGATTATGGAGCGAGAGGTTGAAGCAGCCAAGCAGATAGCCACAAATGTAAGAGAAAACAAAAAAAATTCATGAGCTCCTCCATGTGATGTGGTGGAAAAGATAGAAGTGGAGCAATATGACTAATATAGTTTTATTCTTAAAGAGGCAAAATTTGGTTTAAGCTGTTGAGTCAGATCAGCCAGCAGATGCTAGGCTGTTGATGGAGCCAGTGGATTGAGTTGATTGTTACAGCCCTTCAGTGGAAGACAGTCATCCTCATGGAAAGCAGATGCAAAGAAGTAAGATGATGGTGGAATGGTGAAGAAAACGGAATTAAGAGTTAAGGTTCAAGCAAGGGAATCCAGGAATATCATCAACATTCAGCCCAGATGTGTGCTACAATGCCTGTTAGTATTGAGATACCGATACCGGATGTGTGATACAATACCTGGTACAACAGGATATGTGGTCCAGATGTGTGGTAGAATATCTGATAACATTAGCTCTTAGAATTGCACTCTTTGCCAAAGTAAACGGGTCGTCTGTCAGCTGCCTTGCATTTGCAATTGGAGCTGGAAACCTGGCATAAATTAATGGGTTATTTTCATATCCCAGTGAAAGAAGGGATAGATGGAAGTGATTCACCGTGTTTGCAAAACAGGTGACAAAGGAGGAGACGATCCAACTGAGCAAAAGGTGTGACATAATGGTTAGCACTGTTGTCGCTCAGCGCCAGGAACCTGAGTTCCATTCCGGCCTCAGGTTACTGAGTGGAGTTTGCATGTTTTCCCATATCTGTTTGAGTTTCCTGACACAGTCCAAAGATGTGAAGATTAAGTTGATTGGCCGTGCTAAATTGCCTGTTAGTGTCAGGGATATTGGCGAGGGTAAATGAGTTATGGGGTTATGACCTGGATGGGATTGTTGTTGGTGCAAGCTTGATGGGTTAAATGACCTCCTTCAAGACTGTAGGGATTCTATGATTCCCTGTTTGTGTATATAAAATATAATTGCAGGCCTGTAAGATTGTTGGCATTTGTCAGCCTCAGTTTGCTATGGTTGAGGTAAAATGTTATTTGCTGTAACCGTCCCAATCTCCATTTTATTTGCAACATTTTTTTTCTGCGTACCCATGTGTGTTAACTAGCTGATGATACGAACGTTCCACTGACCCTTTACAGGGTCAGTCACACTAGTGAAATCAAATCTTTCTACTGAATCACATTTATCTTTTTAATCAACCCATTCAGATCTGTGAGGAGATAGAAACTTAACTTCAAAGGAGTCCGTTAATGCTGAAAGCTAGGAACCACATCTGTGCATACTGTTTAGAATGATATATTGCTAAGCAAGCTAATGACCTGGATGTTAAAATAATTTGACATGGTTTCTATATCAATATCTTCTGCAGCCCAGCAAACTCTACTGCTCAACGGTGTTCTGACTTAATATGGAATTCTGCACCTAAACCTCTGTGTGCTAGCTAGTTTCAAAATAGGGTAATTGATACAAAAGTGCTTGGAAAGGTTTTGGTTTGAAAGTTGCTTTGCTCTTGTGCCATAAAAGTTGATTACATGTTTATGTTTTTCACTGAATTGTACTGGAAATGGCCTTTCTCCAGAAATCCAGAGCACTGCAATCTATTTCTCAGTTTGACTTGCAATGTGAATGTCCATGTCTGAAATTGACCCGGATTAATTGCTGCAGGGTCAGATACAAATTGAAAACTGACGAAAAAGGAATCTGTTCTTCTCCTCAGAAATGCTGTAATCCACTGCTTTAAAGATCCAGATATGGAGATGCTGGCGTTGGACTGAGGTAAACACAGTAAGATGTCTCACAATACCAGGTTAAAGTCCAACAGGTTTATTTGGTAGTAACTGCTAACGTGTTAAAGACCCAGTCCATGCCTCCCATGGCAAAAGGTTAGCTTGTTGTATGTTACACCGGCAGTGTGTTTGAGGATTTGTGTTTGGCAAAGCTGGTGATAGTTCGCAATAGTATGCTGATGCATCAACTGTGATTAAGGGAGTTGAAATTTTTGATGGGCTTTAGCATTTACTGCAGAGATTTCACCAAAAAAACCCACAGAAAATGTAAATCTTATGGAATCATAGGATCCTACAGTGCAGAAGGTGGCCCATCAAACCTGTACTGACAACAATTTCACCGAGGCCTTATACTCGCAATCCCATGTATTTACCCTGCTAGTCCCCCTGACACTAAGGAGAAATTTAACATGGCCAATCCACCTAACCCATACATCTTCAGAGTGTGGGAGGAAACTGGAGCATCCAGAGAGAATCTATGCAGACATGGGAAGAATGTACAAACTCCACATGGTGAATCACTTGAGGGTGGAATTGAATCCAGGTCCCTGGCAGTGTGAGGCAGTGGTGCTGAACAAATTTTCTTTACAAATGTCTGAAAATTATTTCAAGACTGTAATTCAGCAGTTTGAAATCACAGTGATAAACTACACTGGCTTTGCTGTGATTTATTTGCTTTAACTTAATAAATGTTTCACCATCTCTTGCATTCTTCAGCCTCTCCAGATCACTCCTGTGCCAAATAGGAAACCATCTCCCAGGCTTCTGTCAAAGCTGCAGAAAGACCAGGTTCTTAGAGCTGCATGAGAGAAGTCAACCTTCTCTTCCATCTTCCCTTTCTCTGTTTAGCAATCCCCTCACCATTACACCAAGACAGGTGAATAGCAGCCTAATAATTCATTGGTACTCAGAGATCCTTGATCAGATCACACCTCCCAAATTCCACATATCATGAAGTTTGAGCAATGACTAGAATAGTGTTAGGCATTGTTTAGTGAGACATTCATAGTCTTGGGTAGTTCAACAGTCAGAATTTATTGACTCCTAGAAACTATATACGTAGGTACAGTAAAAGCCTAAAGTGGAGCTGTTTCCTTGCTTATTTCTACACGTCTCTCTATCCTAAGCTATACTGACTGCTAAGTTTGGGTCATGTGTTCTGTCCCACCATTATGTCGGTATACTGCAATCAGTTCCACCTGAATCTATTATATGCCAGACCCTTCAACTACAACACTCTCCCTTCACAACCAGCAAATTTCTATTTCAGACTGTTTCGTGGGTTGGTAACTTGTGCTCAGTGAAATAATTAAAGTCTCGGCCATGGTAATTTTTTGTAATTTTACCCTTTATAAGTGGAAGGATTCTAGTAAGACTGTGGTTATGTTGTAATTCATGGAGTAATTTTCTTCATCCTGAGGAGGCTCACTTGACTTACCTCCAAACTATGCCCCCTTGTTTTCTATAACACCATAGTTAGTGAACCTGAATCCCACCTCTGACATTTGGCAATCCCAATCTCCCACCATTGCAACATTGTTTACAGTCGACTGCCCTTGAATTGCTCCTGGCAGCAAAGCAACTTTATGCCAGTGCCATATTTTGGGATTCTAATGGTTTTCTAGAGTTTGGCATCTGTATCAGTGGTGCTGGGTAAAGGATGAATGTTATCCAGGACTTGTGCCCAAATTATGCCAGAGAATCCTTTGTCTGAGAGGGAAGGTGAAATATTTGCACGTCATCCAAAAAATCAGAGCATCTTCAACAGTGAAGTGCTGTCTCAGGATTTAGCTAAAGCAAAAAGCCTATGTGTAACACTCACGTCCTTATAGTGGTGCTTAAACTCGAGGCCTTCACTCGGGAGCAAGAATATTATGACTGAGCAAAAACCGCCAGAGCGTTACATCAGTAGGTATCATTCATTGTCCCAGTGATACTGGTGAGTGTAATTTAATTTTTCTTGAAAGCAGGTACTGAGCAACAAAGCAGAGATGTGATGACAGCCTGTTTACTTGGTTGACAGAGACCGATTATTAGGCTATACCTATTCCCCTCCGCCAGATTACACAGTACACCCACCTCTGCACTGCCAGTCAAAACACTGATGTGATCTCATGAGGATGGCCTGTGGGAAGTTGACTGTTACTGCCCAGTGCATATTCTTCACCACACTTTCCTGCAGCCTGCATTGCAACATCGTGTGTTGTTATAAATCATGCTTCTGAAAGAACAGGTATTTTGTCCTGACCTGTTCATCTCCAGCCCACCACAGAGTGGTGCTGTAGGCAGGACAGTAGATACAGCTGCACATACTTGCAGCAGTGTGTCACAGCCAGTGTTGATTCATCATCAGAAATGATTTCATAGCAACATGCTGGTAGCATTTTTAAAAAGCCAGTGGAGATGCAAACCGCTTTCCTAATCCAGGGGCTCAACTTAAGGTATCAAAAACATTGTGATTTAGGATAGAAAAGGTTAGATTAATGCTATTTTTTAAGTTCTCATTTTCAAGATAATTCAGCAATGGATAAATAATTCTTTTCGGGAAATGACAAAACGAGGAGAAAACTTGACAGCATTTTGTCATTCACTCTCCAATCTTCTCCTTGTCAATCACTGCAACTCATTTCACCGCAGCTTTCTCCCTCTTTATAATAAGCAGTGTCATTGCCGATTCCCTTCGGGGCACAAGCACGCGTTATAAATTGAAGTAAATTCACAGTTCTGTCTAAATTGCTTGCATTTATTCCCTAGGGTCAGCAATATTTAGCATTTAGTCACTGAATAGAATTAAAGCTGGACTGAGTGATGTTTCTCTTGGCTTGTGTGTGCAAAACTTCCCAACTATTCAGAGAATACACAGGGAAAGGCAGTCTTGTGGTACTGTTTGGCACTAGGAATACAGGACAACCCTGATACCAAAAATACATCCCACACTTTTTCTTGTCAGAAGTGCACTTGCCTAATGATCTGCTGTGGTTCAATAATTAAGTGACAGAAAAAAGACTTGCATTTATATAATTCCTATCACACCTCAGACACCCTCAAATCACTAATTTATTTTAACATGCCATGACTGCTGTTGTGTAGGCAAGTATGGCATCCATTTCATGAATTCAAGATCCTTCAAATTGCAAGAAGCTGAATGACCAATTTCATCTGATTTTTAGTGCTGTTGACTAGGGACCATGGGACCCTCAAAATTCACCTGAAGGGCAATACCTCCAATAGTGCGGCAACACAGGATCTCGTGCTGTTAGCCTGGGCTTGAGCTAACAACCATTTATCCTGTGATAGGAGTGCTAATGCCACAAAACAGACTAGGAGGAATTTTATCCAGAGTCTGCCAAACCCAATGCTGGAGCAGTGGTTAGCACTACTGCTTCACGGTGCCAGAGACCCAGATTTGATTCCCGTTTTGGGTCACTGTCTGTGGGTAGTTGGCACATTCTCCCTGTGTCTGAATGGGTTCCTCTGGATGTTCCAGTTTTCTCCTACAGCTCAAAGATGTGCAGGTTAGGTAGATTGGCCATGGTAAATGTGCAGAGTTACAGGTTGAGGGAGGAATAGTGAAGCTGAATAAGATGCTGTTTTGGTGAGTTGGTGCAGAGTCGATGGGTCAAATAGCCTCTTTCTGTAAAGTTGGGATTCTGTGATTCTGCTTCCTTTTTGCTGATTCCTACATGGTAACAACTAAAACCTAATGTGTTGGTGGTGTGCTCTGGGACCATGTGTGATCACATAGTGGGGGACGGTTTACATTGGGAAGAGTGCTGTCAGCTGACAATGCAGCAGGTACAGGCTATAGAAGAGCCTCCTGGATAAATAGGGAGGCTCTCCATCTATCAAGACCACAACTTCTCAAAAATAGCTTATGTTAACAGCAAAGACGGTGAGGGTGTTTTTCACATATAAATTTCACTTATAAATATTACACATTGCAATGGCTTCTCTTTATTCACATGTGAATCATTGTTATTGACTGGCATAGTTGGAGAGCTAAGTGTACTGGCATACCTCATGCATACAGGCATTGCTGATTACAGGAGAGTTAGTGACATTTTCTTCATTAGAATAAACAATGTTGTGTTTTTTCTTCTCTCTTTATTGAACACTCATGGTAATGCCCAGTGTTGTACTCTCCATTCCATAGAATATGGCTGAACAGTTCAGATGGCCTGCCGTTCTATGCATAGTAAAGGATATTGACTGGGATCACTGTCACTGCGGGTTTACGTGAACTCAAAACCCTCTAAGAACTCAGCCAGCCAGCACCCTAAGATGCACAGAGATTTGGACAATACTGATCTTGGCCTCTAGGCCCTACATTTTCTTACCTTAACTATTCCTACCCCACATCCAGGATGCCAGGCCCTTCCCTCTTACCTTCCTCCAAGTCCCTGTCATTACCCTCCATCATTCTTTTCCATTCCTCCAGGTCCTCAATTCCATTCCATACCGCCTTCACAGTGACTCACCCTGGCTGAACCCAAATCTCACTGCAAGCTGCTATTCTCTTGCTTCCTCCACTTGTGCTGCACAGTCCAACAAAGAAAACTATTGACATCAAGCACAACTGCCAACTGTTTCATGCCACGTTTAAACGAATGCCAGTGTCATGAGATTCTCGTGCACTGCTGACTGCATCCTGAAGGTAGGACGTAATTTTAAAAAGTTGGATGCTACTGAGCATCAAAGGCATGACAAGTAAATACGTTACAAACGGGTGGCGAGAGGCCAGATGTAGCGAAGGGGCAAGGCAGGGGTGGCAAGGGGCCAGACGTGGAGAGGGATGGGACACATGAGGGAGCAGTGAGAAGTAGGGGCGGACACGCCACAAATGTGGCATTGACATCATCTGTATTTCACCCCACTTTTGGGAATTTGAAATTTCAGCACACACTCTGTTTCCCACTCATGTTGGCTGCATTAAACCCCCTCTCAGGATGTGATACGTGTTTAAACAAGTTACAGTTTCATTTGAATTGAATCATTCTAGATAGGAGTGCCACGGTGACACAGTGGTTAGCACTCGGGTCACTGTGTAGAGTTTGCATGTTCTCCCCCTATCTACATGGGTTTCCTCCGGGTGCTCCGGGTTTTGTGCCCACAATCCAAAGATATGCAGGTTAGGTGGATTCCCTATACTGAATTGACCCTTAATGTCCAAAGATGTGTTGGTTAGTGGGGAGGGGATTAATGGCATAACTGCACGGGGTTATGGGATAGGACAGGAGATGGGTATGGATAAGATGCTCTGGAGAGTCGGTGCAGACTCAGTGGGCCAAATGGCCTCTTTCTGCACTGTGGGATTTTAAGATTGTATTCTATGATTCTATGAATTTGTGGATTCTAAAGTTTGCAAAGGTTAGATTCCAGCAACCACTCCAAATGAAGTGTGGAATTCAGCTAATGATAAATTTGATAGTGGACTCATATTTGCAAAAGTAAAACTGCCTTACTGACTGTCAGATTATTCATGTCAGCAAGAATTACCCTTGCTGTAAACAAGGTGAAGCATATAAATTAAATAGGGAATGGTCTATCACAGAAACAAACTGAGGCAGTTTCAAACCAGGTGATTTGTGTAGAACACGGTCTGTCCATGTAAGGAGCCATAGGGTGACAGCACCCCATCTCTTTGTGTGTCACACAATGCATGAATCTCAGTCTGGAATGATGTCCTGTCCAAGTAAGAAATCCCCTTGTAGAGGGAGGGGAATTCAGCACACTAGTCATCCTATGCTCTTCTCAAAAGTGCTCACAGGTCACTAATAAAAGTCCTCTCCTCACCTTCTGTCAGGGTACGATACAACTGTTTTGGTGAGGGAGACTTGTAGGAGATGCAAAGAGCTAGTGTGAGAGAATCTATGTACATTTTGAAAGTAGACAATATGCAGAGTTTACTCTCAATAAATTCTTGCCATTTCCCAGCCATTGCTCAGTTGAGTGTTGGTTCATTAGATACACTGATCCTTTTTAATTCTAGTTTCTGCATGTCTCTTCCCAGTTCATAGTTTATCAGAGAAAAATTTGGTGCTTTGGTTTCCTGAGCATTTGTAGAAATTCTGTAGAAAAATTATATATCTTTTCACAACAATTTCCTGGATAGAGGTAAAAGAGGTCTAAGAATTCTGTAACCAATTTCTAATTTCCTGAATGACTGGCTTGCCCTCACTAACAAGAAGTCTGACCTATTACATATAGCACATATTCGTGGTATTGAAGATTTATTAAGAAAAGGTGTGTAAAGGGGAAGAACTTTTCCTTTATGCAAAAAAAAAAGCACAGTTATGCCTTGGAGAATTTATTTGATTTGATTCATTTCATTCTTGGTATGACTGCAGCTCAGTCTATCAGTTGATGTATTTTGTTTTTATTTTCCCTCCAAAGACTTCAGAGGAGTAAGAAAGAGACTTTGGGACATTGTAGGAAAAGGTTTTAAAATATTTCCCTTGGCCTGTTTCCAGATGCTCGTAGTTTGTTGCACTCCCATGTAGAATACAAACCAGAGATTTGATGAATGCTGGGTACTGATGGGAAACATGATGAATGCTGGGAATTGAGCTGGTCACATTTTCTAAGTGACTCACGTTTTGTTCTTTGCTACAGATTCTTGTTACGATAGAATGAGGCATAATCCTTTATTTCCTAGAACGCCTGGGAGTTTTCTGACCTCATGATGGATTCTCTGAGGTCCTGTAAAAAGCCCCTAAACCTTGCTGAATTGGCACAAATTCAAGCCAGCCCTGCGGCACAGAGATGAAATATTTACATCAGAATTTTGTACTTGCAGCATGGTTGGTGTAAATATTACTCCCCCCCCCCCCCCCCCCCAAACCCCCAGTAATTACTTATTGGCTGCTTTGCAAAGGAAGCATTGCATTTATGTAACACCTTTCACAACTTGGGGAGGTCTTAGCTAATTAATTAATCTTGGAATGTAGGCAGATGTACTGCAGACTCATAAAACCAATGGCATGGGAGGATGTCAGAATTCCAACCTTGCACCTAAATATCAAAAAAAATAAGGAAGACAATTAGTTCACACTTCTTTCTGAACTGGAATTGTGCAACCACCTTCTAATCTGTGACGTTTCTCACCAGACAGCAATTAAGCTCTGATTGACAACAATTCAGACTCTGTCTACAAGGACAGTCCCCAGGGCTTCACCTTAGCAGCAGAATAATATGCAGCATGTCACAAGATGTAACAGTCTTGTCTCTATAAACCACTGCAAGAGCTTTGCCATAGAAAATCTGCCAGTCACTTACAAAAATAACAGACAGTGACTCTTCAGCTGCCAGGAAATTTTTATTTTCTTTCTCAAGGCTCCCTCCAATGTTGCTTCCCTGCTCACTGGTCATTCAGATAGGCTGCCAACCATCCAGGATTGGCTGGAGTTTCCAGGGGACACTGGGTTGTGTGCAGTGCTGAAGAATAATCATAAGGATTGTAAAAGTTTTCTTTGAGCATTTTTCTTTACTGGGTATGGAAATATTGAAAACAAAGGGTGGGGTGACGTAGGAAAGGCTGTTTGTCTGACAGTCCAGCATCATCCAGTTGCGAGTGAGTCTTTATCTTTTCCAGTTAGTGTATAAAGGCAGTGCATCATGAGGATGGGGAAAGTAATGTGACAAAACCTTGTGGAGTATGTTTAATGACAGTTGATATTGCTACATTCAGCATGTAGGTAATTTTGGTCAGTGGTGCAAGCCTTTGTTACCCATGTTCTAAGGATTTGCTTGTAGCTGACGATTTTGTAAATTCATGCAGATGTAGCTGCCAGCTGGATGAAACGCTGCTGCAGTCATGAGTATTTATTTTTACTTTTGAGGGTATGGATATTGTTGACTAGATTGGCATTTATTCCCATCCCTAGTTGTCTCAACAAGATCAGTTACTATTTTCTGAACCGCCGCAGTCTACATGGTAAAGATGCTCCCGCAGTCATACACTGTAAATGGTACGTGCTGCAACACAGTATGAATATATGAAGTAAGTACTGTGGCACGGTCACATTGTAGGTAGTTCATTGCAGTCGCTCAGTGCACATCGTAGGTAGTACATGCCGTAGTACGGTGAGCACTGTAGGTAGTACGCGCTGTGGTATGGTACGCACTGTAGGTAGTATATGCTGTGGCACATATGCACTGTAGATGGTACACACTGCAGCACTGGGCACCAATGGTAATTAGGTTGCCACTTTATTGAAATGCTAATGAAAATCTGACAATAGACCAAACTCAGTGCATTATGTACATTCAAATTTTAGTTTCAAGCCACATAAAGCTGCTGTCTCTTTAATTTTTGTAAGAAGTCTCACAACGCCAGGTTAAAGTTGAACAGGTTTATTTGGCAGCACTAACTTTCGGAGCCTCAAGCTCCTTTATCAAGTGAGTGAGGACTTGTGTTCACAAACGGGGCATATAAAGACACAAATTTAATTTACAAAGCAGTGGTTGGAATGCAAGTCTTTACAAGTAATCAAGTCTTAAACGTACAGACAATGTGAGTGAAGAGAGGGCCAAGCACAGGTTAAACAGATGTGTATTGTCTCCACCCAGGACAGTTAGTGAGATTTTGCAAGCTCAGATAAGTTGTGGGCGTTATAGATAGTGTGACATGAACCCAAGCTGAGGCCATCCTCATGTGCGGAATTTGGCTTTCAGTTTCTGCTCGGTGATTCTGCATTGTCGTGTGTTATGAAGGCAGTCTAGGAGAATGCCTACCCGAAGATCAGAAACTGAATGTCCGTGATTTCCTGACTGGAAGGGAACACTCCTGCCTGGTGATGGTCAAGCATTTATTTGTTGTCGCAGCATCAGCATAGTCTGCATTTGTAAATTGAGTTTGTGTCTTTATATGCCCTGTTTGTGAATACAAGTCCTCACTCATCTGATGAAGGAGCTTAAGACTCTGAAAGCTAGTACTGTCAAATAAACCTATTGGACCTTAACCTGATGTTGTGAGATTTCTTACTGTGCTTACCCCAGCTCAACGCCAGCATCTCCACGTCCTGGCCTTTAATTTTTAACAGTAAAATTCAAGCTCTGAGTACATCAATAACTTATCACTTGACGTATTGCTTGGCAGGGAAAGAACCGTCTGCAAATCGAATGACAAAGCAAAGCTGAGGAAGAGATTTTGGAAATCCATTTTTCATATTGATTGCTGCTGAAGCTGCAATACTGAATTCAATGCAGCAATTGGACTGTAACTTTCCAGGCTACATATTCTAATGAGAATTTGCAATTCAGTTCAAAGATGTTTCACAGAACCATCATCAGAAATGATGTGACACTGTCCTTAGTGTAGCATTATGATTGCCTTGTGTGGAATTATACCACATCATCCTCTGTCCTGAAATGATACCTTTGCTGTTCAGACATTTTTAGTCCGACTTAAAGTTTTAAGTTGAAACAAATTATTTTTTTGCAAGGCCTCTGCCTTAGGATAGAAAGGGAATGCTGGAAATGTAGGGCAGAATAAATCAGAAGCATGTTCAGGTGTGAGAGTTTGATGCACTTCATCAGAATTAAAACTGAGTTGTCAAAAAGCTTTTGCTTTACAGCTGCTTACTGACCTACAATATACTGTGAACATATTCTGTTTAGCTTTTTAATTTTTAACACTTGGAGTAGCGGGAAATGTGTATGTTGTGTAAATGATTCTCAATCTTTCCTGGTCTATGCTGGGGTCTGTTACTCAGCATTAACAACCAAGGGGAAATGATCAGTTTGGTATGGTAGGTGTGCAAGTTATTCACTGAGAATCAGAGACTGACACCAACTGAGACCTTCATTTGTTTGAGTTTCAAACCACAACTGATCCTTGAAAACTCATGACGAGATGGTTAAATTTACCTTCTGTTTGAATGTTTACACCAATTTCAATATAGTGCAAAAATTGCTTCAAATGAATTTGTCCATCTCCCTCCCCAACCCCAGTTTCTTGACCAAGAGGTTGAACAGATCACCTAGATCTCTAACCCCCCTTGGACACTAGACCAACATCTTGGGAGGGAGCTAAATGAGTATGATATTACTGCTAATAACTTCTGCTAACACAGGTAGTACATATTGAAGTACTTACAACGGTTTATACAATGGCCAAAGGGTCATGGAATTAGATATTTGCATCCAACTTTACCCGCAGCTTGTTGGATTTTCCATATGAAAATAACTTGGAAAAAGTGAAAACTCCTTCACATAAAGATGCAGAAAATATGATATTCCCCTTCACCTTATTTATAAATATAGTTGTTGTCCTGTTGATGTTAGCTGGTTTGCTAGCTTACTATTTTGAGGCAAATAAGGATTGCTTCCAACACCACAGATATCATATTTTTCTGTTGTTTTGGGCTTTTTATATAAAATGATGTTGTTTTGGGTGCTAATTGTACCACACGCACAATAAGTGTGGAATGTGTGGGTTTGCCAGGGGACAGCATAATTACAGTTTGAGCAGTACCAAACTTCTGGTATACAGAGATCACCCTTGTGGGAAATCACTTGTTATCATTGAATATAGAATATCCCGATAGTAAGAAATGGAGCACAGAATATCACATGGATAGGTCATGTATTTATGAATGAGACCTCACAGACATTTGTCCTCCTAATGTTTGTTTTCATATTCTTACCTCTTACATAACCTGGAGGTTGATAAATCCAAGTGTATTTTTCTTCTATTTTATAGATTGCTAAATGTTACGGTGAAAATTAATCTAGCTCCCATGTTGGCATGTTACTGCATTGCTTCACAAAATATCAAAAAATTGGGTATCACAGTGGTTAGCACTGCTGCTTCACTGCTCCAGGGACCTGGGTTCAATTCCAGCTTTGGGTAGTTGTCTGTGTGGAGTTTACACATTCTGCGGCTGTGTGCGTTTCCTCTGGGTGCTCCAGTTTCCTCCCACACTCCAAAGATGTGCAGGTTAGATAGATTGGTCAGGCAAAATTGACCGTTAGTGTTAGGATAATTTATGTGGGGTTACAGGCATAGCGATTGGGTGGATTGTTGTCAGTGTGGGGTCAAATGGCCTCCTACACAGTAGGGGTTCTATGGAAATCTTTATTATCGTCCTCTGGATTTGCCGCATCAGTTTCCTAATTTTAGGATGGCCATTGATGGAGATCCTTCAATGATTGTCCTCATCCTGCAGTTTTCCATTAACAGTCTTGATCTTATCTCATTGTTTGATTTTTTTTTTTGGACTGATCTTAAGCTGCAGGGCAAGAGTAATCATCAGTATGCCAATTGAAAGTGAAGTGGCTGGGGTCAGCGTGTGTGCCTGCTAGTTACAAGCAGTGGGTTGCACCAACTAAATGTGGCACTCATTAGAAGCAATCACAGTCCATTGTAGTTTAAAATTCTGACCTGTCTTAATTTACTGTGCTGCCAAAATCTAACAGCTACTGGTTTTTTGGCCCTCAGCAATTTCTCCATGTTAGAACTATGGATGGACTGAATCATACAGAATCAGGAGAGAGTAGAGAATTCCAGCTGGGAGTCAAATGAGCAGAAAGAAAATGTAGAGAGGATATAACTGTGTGAATCAAAGAGGAAATGGTTCAAATCACTGCACAGAACTAAATATTGTATTCCTTCATCGATATCGCTGTCTGTCTGTGCAGAACTACAGCTTCTGAAAATCTTTTGAGTGTTCCTTTCATGTGACTAAAGGATAATGAAACTCAATGTGATTATGTTTCAAATGATGTTTCCATGGGTTTTCTATTCAATATATGCTTACCAGTTTAATTAAAGATTGGGAGAGGAAGTTGAGGGGTCGTTTTATGAATAGTCTGTACTTAGCCCTATCATTCGCAAATCTATCATTCTAAAGCAGTTTCAAAAATAGGCAAATTGCTCTGTAATACTATTTATTTCTCCATGTTTTTGCCAACAGGAATCTACCTTAGAGATCCTGTAGGTTTTTGCTGTAAACTGCTCAGTTAACAAATGCCCAGCGAAGCAAGTAATTGTCTAGAGTTATGATATCTGGTTTCCGCACTGCTTCTTGTAAATGTGCTTCACGATATGTGAGAACTCTATAACCAGCTGCCTTTCCAAAGGAATGTTTGATGGTCAGTTTAATTACCAAGTACACCTGATATTCAGTGTTATGGCAACAAGTGTGCTATAGTGAGCAGTGAGAATGGTGGTCAGCAGATTCCTGCAGAAGCTCTATTTAAAATACAAGGAGTGGGGGAGATTGAGTTCAAAACATTCCCCACAATCCAAGTATAGTCAAATGTGATAGTCTACAGCTCCAAATAGCAGTGAGATAAATGGCTAGCTACTAGACCTTTGATACTGTTGGTGAAAAGGAGGAATGTCGGTCTGGGGAGAAGGAAATCACCCTCTTCAGGGATTCTTTAATAACCAGCTGACCTATTGTAACACCAAGCTGGGGTCTCAGTTCAATACCTCATCTGAACATGGAGTCAAACACAATGGAATGAACGTTTTTAGAAGCTAAGAATCTTTATGTCCTTTGGTGAAACATGATTAAATAAGAGACGACAGCAAGTGGATGGGTAGTAGTGCAAATGATTCCAAGTATCCAGGAGCAAAAACAAATAAAAATGCCCAATCCAGGACAACCTGATTCCTAAAAACATGGTCTAATTGACCAGAATAGCTGTGAAGAGAGCAGACAGAGGAACCCAGATGAGTGCTCCTTGCTCAGAAGGGGAGAATTTCAAAATGTCTGTCCGAACAGCAGATTTTCAATTTAATTTGGAGAAAATGTGGAGCGTGTGGAGGCAGGATGAGCAGAAAATCTGTCTTGGGGTTCCAACACTGTGTCCAAAAGTTAAAAGAAAAATCCTTCCAGCCCTCATTCTCCCTACACACACACTCTCCATGCCTCATCATGCCATCTCATAGCCCTAAGCCAAGATATGCCACCTCGAGCTAAGTCTATGGTCCATCATGCCCCCTGTACCAAGATATGCCTCGTCACCCACCCCCAGGGAACCTCGTACTCTCCACATCAACCTCTGCTGTGGCCATTTATAGCCCCTGTGCCCCACCACCATGACTCTTCATAGTCCCTGTGCCTTTCCACCCACCCTATGACCCTTTTACAACCTCCATGCCAATTTACTACCAACCCAAACCTACATCTACCATGCCCATTCACCCCATATTCACCATGGGCAGATTTCAGAACCCATGCTGAGAAGAGATGAAATACAGTTCTATAAAAATGTTCTGAGTGTCTCCTTGTATTCCAACCATTATCTTGTAAATTGAATTTGTATCTATATATGCCCTGTTTGTGAACAGAACCCCCACTTATTGATGAAGGAGCCTGAGACTCTGAAAGCTAGTGCTGACAAATAAACCTGTTGGACTTTAACGTAGCCTTGTGAGACTTATTACTGTGTTTATCCCAGTCTAACACCACATTACAGAAAAGGTCCCATGATATTGTGTGCAGAAAAAAAAAGCAGCATTAGTTCTACTAGTGTTTCAACAGATATTTCTCCCTCAAGTAGCCATCACTTCTTCAAAAAATCATCCCGCCATTATCACCTTCTTGTTTGTGGGAGCTTGCTGTGTTAAAATTGGTTTCTGCTTTCCTCTACATTACAAGAGTTACTCCACTTCTAAATACTGGGCATGAAATCATTGTATAAATACAAGCTTTTCCTTCTCTTATTGAAGGTGGATCTTGTCGAGTGTGGGAAATTAAATGCTTGATTACAGTACAGTGGTTAGCGCTGCTGCCTCAGCACCAAGGACTTGGATTCAATTCCTGCCTCCAGTCACTGTCTTTGTGGAGTTTGCACATTTTTCCCGTGTGGGTTTCCTCCGGATATTCTGGTTTCCTCCAACTCTCCAAAGATGTGCAGGTTATGTTGATTGGCCATGCTAAATTGCCCTTTAGTTTCAGGGGACTAGCGGGGTACAGTTACGGGGATAGAGCGAGGGTGGAATTGTTGTCGGTGCAGGCTCAATAGGCCGAATAGCATCCTTCTGCACTGTGGAGCCAGGGTAGGATATGTATGAGCTGAGAATGCTCGTGTCAAAGTACAGCAGTTTGCAAAAAATGAGAACCTTGAAATATGTCAATTTGATTGAACAGTTGTTCATACAACAGTGGACCTCTGTTATAGCATATGCCTGGGAATGTGTTGTGTTGGCAGGTGGAGTGAATTACGTTTTCCTCTCTGATTACATTGTTAGATTTGATAATTATTGATCTTGAGCTGTTTTATGTTTGTTGTCCTTCATCCATTTTGGAAGCAGTTTTCAATCATGACCCGCAGTACAGGGAACCTGACCCACGTCTGAATAAGTGATGTGACAGAAGAATTCATTTGAAGGCTTTTGGAAGTTATGTCAATATGCAAGCTTGTGATTGATCACGAGCAGTTGGGATTGACTGGCTGCTTTTTTACACTAACTGGATTGGATTTAACATTTGTTCTAGGTGGGTGTACTGGAATTATTAGGTGTGAAATTCCAATCTGGAGTACTGGCTGGAAGTCAGAGTCATAGAGGTTTACAGCATGGAAACAGGCCCTTGTCCATGCTGCCCAGTTTTTACCATTAAGCTAGTTCCAATTGCTTGCACTTGGCCCTTGTCCCTCTACACCCATTTCACCCATGTAACTGTCCAAATGCTTTTTAAAAGACAAAATTGTACCCGCCACTGCTTCAGACAGCTTGTTCCAGACACTCACCACAATTGCCCTTCCGCACCCTTTTGTATCTCTCCCCTCTCAGTTTAAACCTATACCCTGTAGTTTTAGACTGCCCTATTGATTGATTGTCTTATCAATGCCTCTCATTATTTTATAGACCTCTGTAAGATCATTGCTAAGCCTCCTAACACTCTAGGAAATAAGCCCCAGTCTATCCAGTTTCTCCTTATAACGCAAACCATGAAGTCCCAGTGGTATCCTAGTGAACTTTTTCTGTACTCTTTCTCATGGTACAATAGAAACCAGAGCCCCTCCAAATGGGGAGCATTACATCTGCAACAGCTTTTGCCACTGACCCCCATAGCTGGAAAGGTGTGCATACTGATCAGACTGTAATACCAAAATTCTGCACTTGGCAATTTGACACATAATTTACAACCTTGAAGCTTGCAGATCCACTCAGCATACTCATCTGTCATTTACCAAAAACATTCACATAGCTACAAGGGAGACCCATCACCAGCTTAATTAAAGGCCAGACTTTACCATAATTGTTGCTATTGCAAAATCTTTGGAATTTTTCTACTGAAGTGTCTTTGGAGGTATTGTGAATTCCTGGATTAGACACAATATGTTTCTGCATCCTCGCAGGAGGAGGCACAGGATTTGGTTACGTGGTGTCACCACACACCACACCACACACACACACCACACCACACACACACACACCACACCACACACACACACCACACCACACATACACAGGCAGCAGCTGCACTGAGATGGAACAAACTGCAAGAGGACAAGCTTTGTGTAACATCCTCAGCCAAGTTGCAGCTGCAAGCATCCGTGCTCCTCGTCTGGCATTTTCATCATGTACGCGTATGCTGCCCGTTGAGATCTTGATCTGAGCCATAGGGGAATTTGGATCTAGTTTTGCACACTCATCTGGTATTAAAACCTATCCCCTTACCCTATCCATTTCATTTGCTAGGCCTTGGGCCAGTGCAGTAATTTTTGCTACATTTCTGTCTAACTCCTTCAGTCTATTTGCATTCGAGGCAGGGCAACTGCCTTCATCTTTATGGTGGTGAATCAATGTTGAATGATAAGAGTAAAAAGGAATTCCATTCAAAGTTCGATAATATGAAGCATTTGTTGGCTGCACTCAAGACTTTATATGGATGCACAAGCAAAGATAACATCTTTTCTTGATTAGAATTTACCTCAGGAAATTATTTACAATTGTGTATTGATAATACATTGTCCCATTCTCCTAATTAGCAATCATGGTCTAAGCCCATGTACAGAAGCAGCCAAGTTGATAACATTAGTTGGTGGGAAAGTTGTTTTATTGAAAGATAGAGCTGGAGTGAAAAATACAAGAGGTACTATCATTAAATCTCGGTTCTGCTTAAGTTTAATTGTATTCTTCAGTGCCTTTAGAACTAAATAATGCAATTTTTAAAACATTACAACAATTATATCCTAGAAGAGTCTAATCAACAATGTATTAAACACCAATGCATTGTCTGTTTAGAGTTTCTTTTTTATGGAGTTGTCTGAAACAAAACAACATAGACTCTTTACATCAATTGAATACAAGTCTGTACAAACTGATAAAAATGGAGGCAATGGCATTCTATATTCTGTCAAAAAAGATCTGTTAACATAGAGACAGCTGAATGACATAGACTCTGCTCTTTCGATCTCCCTGCTCAAAATGCTCTAACTCTTCTTCCTATTTTGAAAATCTTCTCAATGCCCAAGTCTCCAATTCTCCCACCTTAAGCTCAGCTCAGCATTGCATTCTGTCTCCTCCCATTTGGTGAAGTGCCTCGGGATGGTCTCTATATTAAAGGTGCCACATGAATAGCCTGTAAAAATGGCATAAATTAAAGAGTGGACTCTGAAGCTTCAGGAACTCTGGCCATCATTAAAGACCAGCGTCCTGAATCAGTTAATGTAAATATGGTGTCAGCTGTGTTAAATTTTGCCATGACATATAAATTGATCCCTGAAACTTTTGCCCATAGAGCACATGCACTCAACGGGCTCATATGTGAATGCGAAACATATTGCAGCTACAGTCAGCCCCAGAGCACAATTTCACACTGGCTGGGCAATTAACTGTGATCCAGCATGAGGCTGGAATACTGTCTGCAATTCTGGTCACCCTATTATAGAAAGACTGCAGAAGAGATTTACTAGGATACTACCGGGACTTGATGGTTTGAATTATGAGGAGCGACTGGATAAACTGGGACTTTTTTTCTAGAGCTTAGAAGGCTGAGGGGTGATCTTATAGAGGCCTATAAAATAATGAGGGGCATAGATCACTAGAAAGTCAATCTTTTCCCAAACATAGGGGAGTCTAAAACTAGAGGGCATAGATTTAAGGTGAGAGGAGAGAGATGCAAAAGGGTCTAGAGGGGCAATTTTTTTCATAGAGGGTGGTGAGTGTCTGGAACAAGCTGCCAGAGGTAGTAGTAGGGGTGGGTACAATTTTGTCTTTTAAAAAGCATTTAGACAGTTACACGGATAAGATGGAAATAGAGGGATATAAGCCAAATGCGGGCAATTGGGACCAGTTTAGGGGCTTAAAAGAAAAGGACAGCTCGGACAAGTTGGGTCAAAGGACGTGTTTCCATGCTGCAAGCTCTATGCAAGTGCAAAATCTTTGTGATTAAGATTTATAATATTTCCAAAAATGAGAACTTGATGTATTCCTTCAGTTATTTGAAGGATGCAAGTTACAAGTTTCTGTTCCTTAAGTTGTTAAAATAGCTATGGAGAGCCATAACTGTTTAAACGATATTTGAATTCATGGTGAGCGATTTTGAAGAAATTTCGTGATAAGATTTCAAGTTTTAAGCTTTTACTGCAACAAACCAACTAAAAACATCAACTAACCATTACCAAGTAGGCAACTAATATTCTAAACTACAGAAAGATAACCTTTTATTAACATTTTATAGTGACCAATAATCCCACAACATATATATGCTCTCCATGGGACAGTCTTTATAGGAAAGAGCCCACAGTCACTCCCTGCTTCCAATGGGTTAACATTTCTCCACTTCACTAAACCATAACATTGAGTGACCATCAAAAGATACTGCCCTGAGTTTTCAGAGAATTTTGAAACTATCAGTACTAAGGTACATTCTGGCAATTTTTCCTCCCAACCTTACCAGGGTAAATCTTCCAGAGTCTTTCCGTGGGATGAGTCTGTTTGACCAGAGATTATCCTTCCTCCCAAAGTCTGCTTGGTAGCACTCAGAGAACCTAGAGCTTCCTCCTCTCTGCTGACTACATTGGTTACAGCCTTTTGTCCACGAGACCTCTCTCTCTTTTGCTTCCTCTCTATGTACAGAAACTGGAAGTCTGTCCACGTTTAGCTCAGCTGCTCGTGCCATTGATTTCAAGTGTTGCATGTTGCCCTTGGTCTTAACTGGGCTGCTCCATTTCTTGGTAACTATGCCCTTGTTGGCTACAATGTGAAGCTGATGACATGAACCCCCTTCATTCTTCTATTTTACCTTGATTCAAAGAGACTGTCCAAAGCAAACATTTTGTAAAACCTTGCATTTATAATAAAGTAGTAATCATCAAGCTCACAAGTCTCTTTAGGCAGCACCTTTCAAACCCATGATCATTGCCATTGACAAGGACAGTGGCAGCAGACACACAAAAATACCACCATCTGGAGGTTCCTCTCCAAGCCACTCACCATCCTGACTTGGAAATATATCACCGTTCCTTTACTGTTGCTGTATCTAAGTCCTGGAATTTTCTCTGAAGCAGCACTGTGGGTGTACCTTCACCACAGTGACTGTGGCGATTCAAGAACGCAACTCACCACCACCTTTTCAAGTGCAATGAGCATTGAATGCTGTGTTATCCAGTGATGCCCACATCCCAAGAATAAACTTTTAAACAAAATCAAGCCTGAGCATGTGCTCACTCTACACAAAAATAAAATATGTAGATTCTTTAAATCTGAAATAAAAATAGAAAATGCTGGAAATAATCGGAAGATCAGGCAGCTTCTGTGGAAAGAGAAACAGAGGTAGACATTTTTCATATCCAGTCTGGGAGGAAATGTTAAGTGGAGGGCATAATGTAAATGGCATGGTGGGGTAAGTCATACCCCCCGTCTAGCCACCTCCACAGGTATTTTACCAGCAGCAGGATGGGTTCAGATGATCCACCTTTCCTAGGCCAATTTAGACCCTTAATGGTAACTTCTGGGTCTCCTCCTGCAGCACTGATATTTTACCAGTAGCAGGATGCCCAGGCCATGTGGCAAGCTGTCAGGTAAACCTAGTAGCCTAGCTGCGGGCTTAGTGGGTACGAGAGGCCCATTCCTTCCGTTTGGGCACCCTGTACTCAACTAAAGCTCCTCAAAATGATGATTGTCACCCTCACTTATCCCTTCTCCCCCACTTATCTCGTGATAGTAGCCCTCCACACTCCACACCTGACTGGCCTCAATTAAGCCACCTCGACTCATCTTTGAATCTGGATTTCATGGTGCCCCATGGCGGACTGCAGCAGTCCCACACTGGGAAGGACAATGCTGAAACTGCCCGCTCTCTGGTTGGCAACTCTTGGAGTATGTCATCCTCCCAGATGGGGGCAATATCTCATCACTTAGGAGACCGTAAAATCATCATGGCTTCTCAGCCAGTGATGGAACTACTAGTGCTTCTGTAAAAATGTTGGTCATAATTAATACTTCAGATCTACCATGGCCTTTGAAAGGTCACAAATCTAAAATGTTAACTACTTCTTTCACCTTTCTGTCCTGCTGAGCATTTCCTGCGTTTTCTGTTTTTATCCCAGCATTTTCCAATTGCCTTCTTGTTGCCTTTGTCAGTGTTTGGTCCTTCTTTTCATTAACTTTGGATTTGACCCATAGCACTCATTCAGCTTCTCTGGAAAGATCAAAAGATTAGATATTTCTGCTCTCCATTCCTCTGCAAGGAAAGATGTTGCCCTGAGGGAGAGTCCACATTCAAAACATTATTTTTTTCTGTCTTCTCCGCAATGTCCGACATGCTTCCAGCATCTTTGTTTTGGTTTCAGATTCCCAGCACCTTGAGTGTTTTGCAATTTAAGTTTCAGTTTAACCCTTTGAGTACAGGTCTTCAACTGAACTAAAAGGTTTTCTCGGTAATGCATTATCATGTCGAAAATTGCTCCCCACTATAAAACCTTCGTGCTGATGAATAACTAAAGATTAGATTTTGACGTGTGACTGCTGAATAATACAGAATATTGACGCACCCACGTGTAAAGTAATCTTGTATGTTTAGATGCAATCATGGCTAACACATGATGAGTGTCCAATCTGTCACATCATCACGAATTGTCTCCAACCGTAAGCAGTTTTTGCCCAAAGGCAGCGAAATGTGGAGAAGTTTCCATTGATTATAATCTGAAGAGTGAGGGTAGGTGAGCCACTCAGTCACTTGTGAATCCAGATGGTGTACGTTGCAGGAAAACAGCATAAATTCCTCTGAGAAATAATTAAATAAGAACCAGAATTGTTTCTGATTTGCTGCATTATTCTTATGTATCTCTTTTAATGTTTCTTTAAAAGCAGAAGTTGCTGATTATAGTGTTTATTGCATTGATTGAGACATTGTAGATTAGCTTAAGGTTTTACTTCAAAACTAGTCTTGACACGTCGGATTTTATGTAATGTTTTTTAACCTTTCTCGCCGGCTTTCTGAATGTGCGCTCAATCAAGCAAAGCTTTCTGCGTTTAAAAATCTTCTGATAGAACTGAAATTTCTAAAAATCTTTTAAGTTGTTCACTAAAATTTATTGCAGCAGTTTCATGCTGGGGCTAATTCTTGCCATATGGCCCTTGATGAATAGTTGTAAAGGAAGAAATTTAAGCAAATGTTGTGCAGACCTGTCATTTTGAGTTGTTATTTAGGAAAAGTATTGCGTCACACAACATGACAAGCAAATTGCAACATTGCCCTGTCCTGTCTTGTGTCTTATCTGAAAGAAGATCATCTTTGTACGCATTATAACATGTAAGAGGAGCAGCAGTTTGGAACAATCCACATTTTCAGCAGCCATAAAGGTGAGCTGAACTGAAATATTACAACATTTCATTATATGCTGACCAGATCTTTGTAATGTACGGGTACAATGACAATTGTGCTTTGGTCAATGGGTTTTACTATGTTGACATGCTGTTACCAGTACTATCATCATCGGCTGTCCCTCGATTCGAGGATGATGTTGACTCAGAATGGTAAGTTTCTGCCATGGATTTTCGTCTGATTGAACAGGTCCATTCTTGACCTCCAGACCTTTTGATGCATGGGGCAAGACCTCCTCCCACAAAGTAGTGGGATCTGGAGTGCAGGATTTGCTATCTGTTCTCCACTTCTCTGCCTTCATTCTGCCTCATTAATGAGACGTAGTGACTCAAAAGTATGAGGCAGCTTGATGGACAAGTTGTCACCATTTTGAACGATTCATAGCAAGCTCTCCCAGATGTTATTGTCAATGTTATTGATTTTCAAACAGAGTCTCAGAATATCTGAATTCTGAAATTCTGTTTGAAATGCAGTAACATTGATTTGTCCCTCCCTGAAAAATTGACCATTTTGAGTTGAGAAAACGAGATCTGGCCAGCAAAATGTTTTTCAATCATCCCACAAAGAATTTCATCCACCAAAGTTGATTTTGCCTGAATTCCTATGTAATGCCATATCTGGAACTGCCAGTGCTTCACTCCTTTATGTAGCTTAACTGCCTTTCCAAACACAACACAAATCCAGATCCTGGCAGTCTTTCATCGTTCAGTTGAATGCTGGGTGACAATTCCACAGGCCAACAGAGAGCTTTGTCCTATCACCATCTTCAGACTGCAGTTAGAATTTGCCTGTCGCCTGCTCCAGACTCCATCCAGTATTTTATGAACCTTGCTTGGGCGAGGTTCATGAAATCCCACCCGAGGCCAATGAAGAATCCTGGGATGGATGGACATACTGGTAAAATTCTGGTCCATGATGATGCATCAATATTTTGTTCTAGATCCTTGATTTTGATGTGTGCTACTGGCAACATCACCAAGAGTCAAGGTATCAGCTTGGCAAAGATCATCAGCCCCAAGACTTCAGTTTGAATAAAATCATGAAGGGTGAGGTGGCTTCCTAGAGACAATCCCTCACTGTCCATCTTCAGCTTAGAATCAAATTCCTAAGATTTCAACCACCAATGATTTGTCAAAACCCAAAATGACTGACAATGATCTAAGAGGCACAAAGTAAAGATAGTTTAAAATGTCAATATCCAGAATGAATTTGTCTTCATGATTCTTGATTTTCAGAAGGGTTAAGAAGTCTGCTTTGCTGGAGGATGGGTAGAGGAAAAAACGTGATAGTGGTTGTTGAAATGTAAGTGTGAGCTGTTGCATTTTGGGAAGTCAAATCAAGGTAGGACTTTCATAGTGAATGGTTGGATCTTGGGAAGCATCGTGGAACAGAGAGAGTTCGTATGCATGGTTTCTGTAAAGATGGAGTCACAGGTAAATAGGGCAGTGAGGAAGGCCTTTGGCATACAGGCCTTCATGTGTCAGGCAAAATGGAAGTTATGCTGATGTTGTACAGGACGTTGGTGAGGCTGCAACTGGAGTATTGCATTTGGTTTTGGTCATCTTGCTGAAGAAAATATGTTATTAAATTGGAGAAAGTGCAGAAGAGGTTTACAAGGACGTTGCCAGAACTCCAAGGACTGAGTTATAGGGAGAAATTGGACAGGCTAGGAATACTTTCTTTGGAGTGTAGGAGACTGAGAGGTAATCTTATAAAGGTGTATAAGGTCATGAGAGGCATGGATAGGATGAGCGCACTCAGTATTTTTCCCAGGGTAGGGGAATCGAGAACTAGAAAGCATAGGTTTAAGTTAAGAGGGGAAAGAATTAATGGGAATGTAAGGAACAACTTTTTTACATAGAGGGTGATACGTATGTGCAATGAGCTGCCTATGGAAGTGGTTGAGACAGGGACATTGGCAACATTTAAAAGGTGTTTGGACATATGTGTGGATAGGAAAGGTTTAAAGAGATATGGGGCTAGCTTAGATGGCTTTTTGGTTGTTATGGACCAGTTTGGGCCAAAGGACCTGTCTCCATGTTATACATTCTACGAAAGGAATTAGAACAAAAAAATCATACCAACTTGAATTTATGCCTCGTTAGCAGTCCATTTTAGAATTCAACTGAACCTTGGTTGTCATATGCAGAAGCAGGAAGTTTTTTCTTTGGTGTACAAGTGATGCTGGCTTTTGAGGAAGATTTCTTTGAAAAATAGTTGTTTTGCTTTAGACTAGGGAGAGTTGCGGTAATTAGTATGTAAAGACAGACTCAGAATAATGGGAGCAAGAGTTTGATCATGCGATTTATGACTAATTTGCATAATTCAGCTGGTGCAGTTTCTGTAATCATTTACATTTTAAAGGTGTCAGATGAAAATAGAGGCATGTGCAAGGGTATATCGAAATACCAGTTCGGACAATAGCACATCCCAGCAAGATACACACAGCATGACTATTTCAAATAGAGCTGTTTTAATATGAGAACTACACTAGGTGCATTTTTCATCTGAGATCACAACACACAGTGAATCATGTTAGAAAAGCTACTGTGTTTCAACCTTAGAACACTCTTATAAATATGATGGTCGTAATATATAGAGTGCAGCTAAATGCAAATATGCAACCAGCACAAGATTAACATTTATTTGTATCTCTGTCACTTTTGTGGTAAATTGATTTTTGCAAAAACATTACAACTCACCTTTAAAACTCTGATTACCATGTACTGTCTGGTGGCACAGTGGTTAGCACCGCTACCACACAGTGCTAGGGACCTGGGGTTTGATTCCCGGCTTGGATCACCGTCTATGCAGTCTGCGTGTACTCCCCGCGTCTGCGTGGGTTTCCTCCAGGTGCTCCGGTTTCGTCCCACAGTCCAAAAGACGTGTTGGTTAGGTGCGTTGGCCATGCTAAATTCTCCCTCCGTGTACCCGAATTGGTGTTAGAGTGTGGCACCTAGGGGATTTTCATTACTTTCATTGAAGTGTTAATGTAAGCCTACTTGTGAAACAAATAAACTAAAAAATATAGTTGAAATAAACGACAATGAGAGGCAGTCTGCTCCCAACCTCCCTCAAGGCTGTTTTTCAGCTGGTTCCAGGAAAATTATCTGACATGATTCTTCCCTCCTGATGCCTTTGAGCTGAAAGACATAAGAATTTGAGAGTGGCGGTCCAGGCAGTGACTGCAAACCTACCACCAGATTTTGCTTGTGAACTAAATAGGTGAGTCAGAAACACATTTACATAGAATCGATTTGCTATTTTAGTACAACTAGCAGATCTTCCATGATACTGAATATTTCTCATCAGTATTTATTGTTGAGAAAAGCATGGATGTTAGGGAACTTGGGGAGATAAATAGTGACATCTTGAGGATTGTATGTATTACAGAGAAGGAGATGCTGGATCAAAGTAACTAAATCCCTGAGACCTGATGAACTATATCCCAGGACGTTGTGGGATGCTAGCGAGGAAATTGTGGGTCACATAGCAGAGATATTTGAATCATCGATAGTCACAGATGAAGTGCCTAAAGATTGGAGGATGGCAGATGTTTAAAAAATTCCCTCTAGCATCCAAATTATACCTTACCCCCCCTCACCCTAAGCCCGTGACCCCTCATGCTATTTGAGTCCATCCTAGGAAAAAGCTTAACCCTGTTTACTCTATCTATACCCCTCATAATCTTGTACACCTCTATTAGATCTCCTCTAAGTCTACGGCTTTCTAAGGAAAACAGTCCCAATTTGCCTAACCTCTCCTCGTAACTCAGACCTTCCATACCAGGCAGCATCCTGGTAAACCTCCTCTGCACTCTGCAGAGTCTCCATGTCCTCCTTGTAGTAAGGCAACCAGAACTGGACACAGTATTCCAAATGAGGTCTAACCAATGTTTTATACAACTGCAACATTAAAGGCCAGCTCTTGTACTCTATACCCCTTCCTATAAAGGCTAGCATACTCAGATGTTTGTAAATATTCAGCTCTAATAGTTGGAAATGAATACCTTATGCTTTGGGTGGAATTCTCCCATGCCTCTACCAGCAGCTTCAATGGCAGGCAGCAGGGAAAGAATTTGGCAGCTGTGTAAAGATTGGCTTCATGACGGCCTGAGTTTCCTGTGGGATCTTCTGTTGGTGCCCACCATGGTGTATCAGAAAACCTGCCGGAGGTTGATGTGAGACTGATTGCATACCACTAATGGGATGCAGATGAAAGCCCAACCGGAATCTTCCACCTATGCCCAATTCTTCACAATGCTAGTGGAAAACACATCTGTTTAAGACACATCTGGAACAATGTGATGTGCAGAAGTTTGTGATGGTGGCCAGCAGCAACCCTGGACTCCAGAACACGACAGCAGTGGTTGGGGGGAGCAGCTACAGGCAGATCTTCCAGGTTAAATGTCATCAAGGAAGTCCATCACCAGTCTCACAACATTCCTGGATATCCTTCCTTGTCAGATGGTCTATCTTCTGTCAACAACAATGGCTCAGTGATGTTAGGCCCATTTTCAATATGGAACCCAGATATGATTGTGAGACATGCTCCATCATGACCACCACCACGGAATAAGATGCTAAACCCTGGGCTATTAAACCAATGAAGTCAGGACTGGAAGATGTGGTGCAGTTTCCCATCAGTCTTCTCTTCGTCCTCACCACGGACCTCATCCTGGATGGGTGAATTCCATCCTCTGTTTTTGAGGAGAGACCTGTTAAGTGTGCCAGAGTTAACACTTTTATAGACTAACTTCAAAAAGAGGAAATCTTCAACCTCACATATAGCCTTTAAGACTAGAGAATAACTTATTGTTGAAGATAATAGTGGTATGCCCTGCCTGAGGCAGTTGTAGATGCGCCAAGTTTGGTGGCGTTTAAGAGGTTAGTTGATAAGTATATGGAAGAGAAGGGAATGGTTTAGTTTGGAGGGTCATTGCTTTTTATATTGGTCGGCGCAACATCGAAGGCCGAAGGGCCTGTTCTGTGCTGTTATGTTCTATAAAATGAAAATTTAATTAAATAAATGAATTGTCTTTAATGTGATCATTAAAACTACCTGAGGATTCAATGTTAGTGTTGGATTTCGGGTGTTTTGACAACAGGTAGTTCACACACATTCTGCATTTAGAACATTCCTATAGGCAAGCCGTTGCTCCCTACAAACCCAACAGGATCTTTACTTGTCCAATGTTAGGTTATTTATAACTGAGGACTTGAGAAGAAGACTCGGATTTCCGTAATCTCTCCATATATATGACCCCACATAACTCTTCATAAATTTGCATAGTAGCACAAAAAGTTTGTTAAACCACAACTTGCACTAAAAACTATTAAATAACTTTATTAATGGAGAAATAAATAAGATAGTAATGTTGCATTATTGTAAAGCAATCAGGGAGGCAATGACCCAGTGGTATTATTGTTGGATTATTAATCCAGGAACTCAGCGAATGTTCAGGGGATGCATGTTTGAATCCTGCCACGGCAGATGGTGGAATTTGAATTCAATAAAAAGAAATCTGGAATTAATAATCTACTGATGACCATGAAACCATTGTCAATTGACAGAAAAACCCATCTAATTCACTAAAGTCCTTTAGGGAAGGAAACCTGCTGACTTTATCTGGTCTGGTCTACATGTGTCTCCAGGTCCACAGCAATGTGGTTGACTCTTAACTGCTATCTGAAATGGCCTAGCAAACCACTCAGTTCAAGGACAACTAGGGATGGGCAACAAACGCCCATGTCCTTGAATGGATAAAGAAAAATGGTATATTCAGTACAGAGGGAGGTAATTGACTCTCGTATCTGTGCAATTTCTTAACTAGAGTAATCTGAACGCCAATATCATCTTCCAAGTCAATTATTTATCCAATTTTCCAAGAAAAATGAGTATTATTTGCGTGGAGAAGTAAATAAGACAACAATGTTGCACTGTACTGTAAAGACATTGGGGAGGTGATGGCCTAGTGGTATTATCGTTGGACTATGAATCCAGAAACTCAGCTAATGGTCTGAAGATGTGGATTCAAATCCCTCGTGCAGTATTTGAAATTAATAAAAGAAACTTGGAATTAATCATCTACTGATGACCATGAAACCATCACAGATTTTCGGAAAAATCCATCTGGTTCACTAATACCTATAGGGAAGGAATTGTTTTGCCTCTTGCTGAAGCAAAGCATTTCATGTTTCAACAATCCTGTATGTGAAGAAATTTCTTCTAACTCCTTTCTTCACACTTTTTAAAAAATTTATGCATGGGATGTGAGGTTCCCTGGTAGTCTCGTCACTAGGGGCCCTTGAGAAGGCGTGAGCTGCCTTTCTTAAACAGCTGCAGTCCATGTAGTGTAGGTACGCCAATTAATGCTGCTTGGGAGGAAGTTCCAGGATTTTGACCTGTAACATTAAAGGAATGGTGATGTCTTTGTAAGTCAGGATAGTGAATGTCTTGGAGGGGAATTTCCTGGTGGTGATATTCCCAAATGTTTGTTGCCCTTGCCCTTCTAGATCGTAGCAGTTGTGGATTTGGAAGGTACTGCCTAAAGAGCCTTGATGAGTTGCTGCAGTGCACCTTGTAGATGGTGCATACTGCTGCCACTGTACGTTGGTGGTGGAAAGATTGAAATCCTGTGGAAGGGGTCAAAGGTATTCCTTCCTCAAACAATCAAGTAGGCTGTGTTCAGCTTCTTGAATGTTGTTGAAACTTCATCCGGGCAAGGGGAAAGTATTCCATACGCCTCATTTGTGCCTTGTAGATAGTGGACAGGTTTTGACAGGGGGGTGGAAATCAGGAGGTGAGTTATTCACCACAGGATTCCTAGCCTCTGACTTGCTTTTGTAACCACAGTATTTACAGACCTGGTTCAGTTCATTTTCTGGTCAATGGTATCCCCCAAGGAATTATCGCTGGATCACATTTCTCTATTCACGTATTCAAATTTAATAATCTCTTCTAAATCTGCTATTAGCCATCTTTGCTCCAATGGAAGTAGTCACATTATTTAAATCCTGATAGCTATTAAAAATGTATTGTTTTTCTACTCTCCAAAACTTGGAAAATAATGCTATTCTAGGTTTCCATGTGAAGTGGAGTTGACACAAAAATCCTGATTCAACCTTATGTCATGATGTGGAGATGTTGGCGTTGGACTGGGGTAAACACAGTAAGAAGTCTCACAACACCAGGTTAAAGTCCAACCAGTTTATTTGTGGGTTTACTATCAAATAAACTGGTTGGACTTTAACCTGGTGTTGTGAGACTTCTGCCTGTGTCAACCTTATGTGGCACTTTAGTCACTAACTATATGAATCTCTCTGACCTTCCTGTTTTATGCTTCAGATGGGCTACCCAATGGGAGGAAGATACGCCAAGGTATAAATAGGTAAGTAATTAGCCATTGTCCACAAAAAAACCATAGGTATCTCTTTCCATTAGAAAAGAGACAGTTGGTTATATAGCTTGGGGGACATCATCCTACGTTAAGTGTGAGCTAAGGTAAGGCCTCTGTGAATTCTCACTGCTGCTATGTGGGCTGAATCTGTGCTGTTGGCATTATTCTTCTCCAGATAGTAGCCAGCTAGCCAACTGAGCTATCCAGCTCCAGCATGAACAGTGCCATTGTCCAAATGTGGCAGGGAGAAGCTGACCCTGGGGTGACTTTAGTAAATTTTATAAGACTCTCAGTAATATTCCCAACTGCTCCTGGAGGTGCTTGGCAGTTGCTCTAGGAAATGGTGCAAATCCCTGTCCAAGATCGGACTATGGTCAGTATTTTCCAGCCCTTTTCCCCACAGTGGGTTTTCCTGTGCTGGAGGTGGCTCACCATTGGCCATTAGCAGAATAGAATCATAGAATCCCTACAGTGCAGAAGGAAGCCAATCGGCCCATTGAGTCTACAATGACCATAATCCCACCAGACCCTATTCCCGTAACCCCACGTTTTCCCTGATGCTGATTACCCTGAAGCTCGGGTCAATTTAGCATGGCCAGTCAACCTAACCCGCACATCATTAGACTGTGGGAGGAAACTGGAGCAACCAGAGGAAATCCATGCAGAAACACGGAGAATGTGCAAACTTCACAAAAACAGTGATCTGAAGCCGGAATTGAACCTGGGTCCTTGGTACTGAGAGGCAGCAGTGTTAACCGTTGTGCCATCAAGCCATTGATTTTGGCCTTGCTGAAGGCTGATGTTTTGCATGGCCTGACCATCCTGCCACTAGGGGACCCATAGTGGAGATCAACTTCACTTGTAGGAAGAACTGGAAAATGCATCCCCTTCCCCCCCAAATTACTGTATTGCCAGATACACAATTGTCGCTGAGATGCCAGCAATTAAATGCATTGCGCAAGTTCCTCCTTTCATTATAGTGCTTGCCATCAGCATCCGATTGCTTTCTAGGTTTATTACTCTCTAGTGATATTAGTTTTTTTAACATTGCTGACTAATCGTGTATCTACGCAGTAACTCGGCCTTCAGGCTAAGATCAAGTGTTTGACCAAGCCTGAGATCAGGTGCAATGCATTTTCTTGTCAGCTTGGATGTTGTGTGTCTTTCTTGTGGTGACCATGAATTGGATTCAATTTGAATTGGTTTTTGGAGCTAGCAGGGAGGTGGATTAGAGACTTGTCATGTCCACTCTATGCATTGGCTTTGTAACTTTAAGAGAGAAAAAAATAAAATTAAATATGTGTTTCAAGTTCACATTGAACTGCCAATTACATTTAATTCAAATATTAGCATCCGGTAGGCTTTGTTAAAATACAATGGTTTGCTCCTTCCTCAATACCTGTCAGAGTTATGACACCTGTTCTGAAGCATCACTTATCACAACAAATGGGCTGTGTAAATCAATTCTTAACCTGTTATGTATTGCGACATTAAAGAAGAAAGATTGACATGATGCACCATGAACATAAGGGCTTCATTTTTGTGACAGTGATGCTTATAAAGCTTTGTTTGCTGAATTCCTGAACTGATCCTTGAGGAACAGCTGACCTGACCCCAATGGGATGAGAGGGAATGTTGCGATGATTCCTGCACACCACCCCCCCCCCCCCCCAACAAAAGCTGCTGAAACAACCGCTCATCCCTTCAACCATACTAAAAGCCCAAAATGGAACAAATCATGTTAATATGAGAAAAGCGGAAACTGAAATGGGACCCATAAGGCAAATTATTGGTACTTGGGCAAGTTCCACGCTGTTTTCACTTAGCGAAGCATCATGCCATTAGGATCTGTCTGTGGCACAATGCCAGTCTTGTCAAAGACCTGAAAATTATTTAAGTGAAGTGATGGCTTCATAATGGACTCCCAATTTCTGAACGACGTTCTGATCAGCCAGGCTGTTTATTGCTAGACTCAATGAATCCTGTTAGGATCACTTCTCAATGTGGATTGTGTTTGATAGTTACCACAGTTAACTTGCTATCAATGAGGGAATTGTCAGTTTCTGGACTGTTTGTGATTACACCGGTGAAATGTGAAGTGTCTGCCTTTCTTTCTCCTCTTAAATCTCCCAACTGTTGGTTGAAGAGAGAATTTGCATTATACTGTGCCTTTCATGACACTCGACATTCTAAAGAGCTTTAAAAACAATTAAATACTTTTGAAGTAAAGTCACTATTGTAATGTAGGTTGTTGACCAGTGAATTCCACAGACATCCCACCGGGCACCACAATTCTGGTTCAGAAGCACGATCAGAGGATAAATGTAGAGCAAGTCTGTTTATCTCTTAAGCACTTGAGATGTAATTACCCTTACCTCATGCTTGTATACAGAGACAGATTAGTGCACATCCTTCCAGAAGAAAGCTGAACTAAAACTGTTGTGAAAGCTCCCAGAACCAGACAGGGTTATTCATGTCGAAAGTGCTTGCAACCAGAAATTTCATTCAGTAGAACAGGTTGGGTTCCTTTAAGCAGGATGTGAAACAGAGAGAGATTTAATGCTGAGACAGAAATAGGACAAGGCTTCATCAATGAGAACCCATTTCCTGATTCCCAGTTACTCTTCGACCCACTTAAAAGCTCAGCTTCGAGACAATCCAAATTCGGCAAATAAACAAATTGTCTAAACGGATCGTCTGCACACAGACACTATGATTCTCCTGGAGAAACTACAACAGAAGTATTTAATCCTACTCACTTAGACCTTGAAATGATTCCAAGGGCAGGGATGTTTAATCCGTGGCTGCCTTCAGCTCTTGTGCGATTGGTTCTTTCTATATGGACTTTATTTTTCCTCAGCTTCCTATTTATCTTGAGTAAATAATACAAAATTCATCAAATCACCAAATTCATACTAATTTTAGTCAGCTTTAATCAGGTAATGTGCAATTTTGTGATATTGCAGGTAGCAATGTTGCTAAAACCAATGGAGCAGCTTTTTGTATTGGGTACAGTTCCGAGGGGAAAAAGTGCAAGTTTAATCTGTTGCACTCCTGGCTTCTGGTTCTTGTATTTTTCTGAATGCAGGTCATATTTGTAAAGCTGAAACAGTTTCTGTCATCAAAGGAAACAAGAATGTGCAGCAATTACAATGCATTTGTTTTTATTTTTGGAGACTGGGGATAAAATTTTGTGGTCCACTATGGGGGGGAGGGAGGTGGACAAAGCCTTGGGCAATCCACCCATCCTCACCCCAATTGAGGTCCTGAAGTGGCCGATTAATGCCCATTCAAGAGCCACTTCCTGTCTGACTGAAATGCTCCGGCTCCTGGAAGTGGGGGGTGGGTGGTCAGTGTACAGGTTAGAAGCCCAGCAGGTAAGCCAGCTTGTGGATTGGCTGGGAAAGGGGAGGAGGTGCCTTCTTTACCAATTGGAGGCTCCTCCCAATGTCATAATTTGAGCACCAACTCTCTACTCAGTAAGATTGAATTTTCTTTCAACAGCAGCAAAAATGGTAGGAAGAGAGGTGATGGGAGGGTGGGATTACTTCTATTGGAGAATTGTGCCGTGCTGTGAAGCTGCCAGTCAAAAAACAAAAGGTAATTTGGAAAAATCTGTTTTCCAAACTAACAGGACTGTCCTGGTATGACACTGGAGATTTGAATAAATTAAAACCGTGTGCTAACACAGAAAGAGGCCCCTTTGTTGACCTTTTCCAAAGTTTCACTAACAATGAAAAGCTACTCTGCAGCCAAGGCAAAAACTCCCATGAATTGCATTTGAAATATTTTGTTTTTCACTCCTCATGGCTTACAATAATTCGATTCATTGTTAATGTCCTGGAAAACAAGTGACAGTTAGATTCATTGCTGTGCTCACAAAATCCTATCTGAATTTCTCCATCAAATCTTTTCCCCACAGAATTAAAGTTATCAGCAGAAGTTTGTACAATGAATTTATGTTTATATTGATATTAAAATACTTTACTACCCCTCACCTTAGCTGTTATTCTTTAAAATGGTACGATTAATGTCATCAGTCTTGTTACTGCGGTCTAGAAGTGTGATTCCTAAAATACTCTGGGGTGCAACCTGGACAGAGTCAGATTGTCCACACATTACATGCAGTATCTGATATTCAGCTGCACTGCACCATCCCAAAGCTAATTTCTTGCCCTCTATTTTCTTCTGATCTGACTGGTTTTGAAATAATTCTGCTCAAAATTCCTCATGAAGATTGGCATTCAACATGTTTCCAAATGTTCAAGCTCTGTTAATTTAAGCTCCGGCCATTGTCTTTTAAACCCAGTTTGCTTTTATGGTTCATCATAGAAACTGTCTGAGATGTCCCATGTAGCACTTCACTCACTGTATCCAATGCTGATTTCAGTAAGTTGGCATGAAAAGTATCATTTCATCTTAACATAGTGTTATTAGGACTGATTCTATACAGTAAATACAAAAGCTTCTGTGAATACACAATATTGGAGAAAAGGCTGAATTTCTGACCATCAGTCTGAAACATTCACCTGTCTTTTCTCTTTCTGTTCTTCTGGTTCTGTTCTTATTTTGAAATTGATTTCCAGATTTTTTTTTCTAGTTTATTTTCTTTTCCCTTTTATCATCACTTTTTCCAATGGTTTTTGGAATTCCCTGAGATCACATAGTGCCTGTCATCCTGAATATTAAACAAGGAAACAAGGAAACTGTGCAAGAAGAAAGCAGGAAATTGAGTTGGTGCTTTGCGATTTTGTAACTGCAGTTTAGAAGCTTAGTATTGTTCCATGCAATGGAGAAAGCAGAAAGCTGATATACAGCAGAAAACCCCACAATTGGTATTCTTCAGGCTACGGAGTGAATCTGACTGGGTAAAATAACTAAATTGATCGAGTGAGTGACAGAGATCCAGCAGAGAATAGTGCCTTTTGAATGTAATGAACTTTTACAGATGTGGAAATGTGTCCTCCGCCACCCCCCCCCCCCATTCAATTAGATAATGTCTCATCTCCTGGCCTTTTCACTTTACCTTCACATAACCCTTGGTAATTTGTTTACCAAAGATGGATCACTCTTAGACTTGAAATTTTCAACTGTCCAATAATCTTTTGAGAGACAGAATTCCTGAAATACACTTCTGTGTAAAAATTTGCTTCTGGATTTGATGCCATAAATAGTCTGACATTAATATTAAAATTATGTCTCCCTTGTCCGTGGTTCCCTCACCAGAGGAAGCAGTTTGTGTTCCTATTCGACTAAATCCTGTGATGTTTCAAGCACCTCAGTCAGATCACCCCTCAGTCTTTTGCACTGAAGGGGATAAAATGTTCATGTTCAAGAAACCTGACTACCTAATTTAATAAGACAAAGATACAATTTTAAATTCTTTAACTTGATTCCAAGGTGAGCTTTTCAAAGGAATCCATAATGAATTTCTACAGTCCTGGAATGCTTTCCATATTAAGGCAAGGTTAAAAAAAAACCTGCTGGTTTATCATCACTTTGATTATCACACAAAGAGCTTTGCCCACTTCAAATCACTAAACTGATGGGCAGTTGGTTGATCCAACCTGTCCCACACCATGGTGGCCCGTTCATCCTAACCAAACACTTTCCACCTTCCCTCCCTGCCAGAGTTATAAATATACAAGTGTGCACAGGCTGTTTAACATCTCTATAATACTTTTATATTATTGCTTCAATGCTCCTTGAATAAATTAACATTAAAGAATATTACTCAAGCTTTAGAATGTTTTACTCCAAATTTTTGTTGATTTTACGGTATTATGGAGAAAGAGTGGCTGTGGGACTAATTAGACAGTTCTTTTGTTGAGTCAGCACATGCACAATGGGCCTCACAGTCTCCTGTGTTATACAATTGACTTTTTTTTGTTTAAAGCAAAGCAAGGGAGTTGTTGGCAAATATCACTTTGCAAAGGTGAAAGCTTATTGGAAACTCTTTGTACGAGTTAAAGCGTAGTTCTGTTTTATCCACTTTATAAAAAAAAATGTAAGATTTAAATATAAGAAAATTGATGCAGAACATTCAATGTTATAATGTCAATTTTACTTCTGGTCACCGTAATATACGATGCCGAGCTCAGTTTACTTCTGTTTGTAGTTATGCCAGACCTGAAACAAAAAAAAGTGGTGAAATAATTCCTCAGAGGCCAGTTTCCCTTCACCAAAGTCCCTTTATTTAGAAATTCTGCTCCACTCATATGCCACTTCAGGTACGCAGTCAGAACCTGGAATGTCAATGAACCTGACAACCCCATTTTTATATACAAGTGAGGCTCCCTGATTGGGCAAGCAATAATTATCAATCTTTTTGGCAAACCAAATGCAGGCAATAATTACTTCAATCAGGGAGCTCATGCTCCAAGAGCCAACCTCATGTGTGTCGTTGAAGTCATTACATGTGGGGCTGGGCTTTCACAATGTTCTTTCATCTGAGCCTTATTCCTCTTTGACCAAAGCAGAAATATCGCACCAAGTTCTGATTATGAGGGACCAGAATTATTCTGGGAACATGAGAAATGTTTTGTGGAATTGGGTTAGATTCCTAACCTTGGCATTAGGGACCATTAATAGAACAAGCACACAGGTGATTTATGTTAGAAATCATCAAGATTTATTTAATCTTTAATGGTGAATGCCAGAAATGGAAAACTGTTTCATTTCCCAGAAGAGGGGTTACAAGACAGAATCAAAACATTTGGCTCAACCTATTCATTCATAAACAATTAACTACTCTGTTCCTCTGACGGTCATCCAAACCCACCATATAGCATCCTACTCATTATGGAGCATCAGATACAGGTCATGTCAGATCAACAGTGTCAAGACCTTTTTGAATGTTATCTTTTTTATAACATTCCCTTGCACCAACCTGTGTGCTGAGACCCTGGGTATGATCTTACCACCTCAGCGTGCTCAGCGATCAGCATAGTGAGCTGGGAAAAGTAGCATACAAGATATAAAATCCAGTGCCAAGCGCAAAACAGTTTGCTATTTTTCTGGAATCTTTTGAATGGCACAAACCTCTTTGCAGTCAGAAAGAGTATGGAGCTTATTAGCGTGAGATTAAATGGATTTCAATATCATCAGTGAGCTTGGCACGCCAGCTTCCCCCTGCCCCCCCCCCGAACGCTTCCCGCCTCTCCGGCATGATATCACGCTGGTGGGAATCAATACTGCTGTCTCACAATTTATGTTAGGCAAATAGTAGTGAAAGAGAGCGAAAAGTACCACAAAGCATCAATCCCCAATGTGCAGAAGAGGTGCAGTCTCAGCTGCTGCTGCTGTGGTGCAGGATGGGGTGGGGGCTTTCATGGGTGCAGGGGATTGGGGATACTCATGCTAATCTGAGGCTCCCCAGATCGGGGATTGCTGCTGGTTTGGAGCTCATGTCGCGTACGTTCCCCCTGCTCACTGGATGACTTCTCCCCTGGTTGCTCTGCCATCTGTCTGCTGGATGGGCTCACATATTGCAGATATTTCATCCCAGGCCCCACTAACAGTCATGAGCACCGGGCCTGGCAACTATCACTCCAATACAGGAGCTCTGCAGAAGTTAACAAGGTTTCTCACGCTGCATTAACTCTTCAGTGCTCTCTATAATAGCCATTAGTTGCGTTAAACTCAGGAGGGTGCTTTTCCACCACCTGTCTGATCTGAATGTCATTCTTGGAAGCCAGTACACCAGATGTTCAGCTGGGTGCACACAGGCTTATGCTTCAAGGGTTCTCAAGGGGCTCACCCCCTCAACCACCCTTATGCTTTCTGTGCCTGCCATAATAGAATGTGCCAATGGTCGGCAGTCCATTGAGGTGGTGGATGGCACTGGAGATGCTGTTGGGTTGCCAACATCCAGATTCATGGGGACACAGATTGCTGGGAGGGAGTGAGGGGCCTGGAATGGATTAACCTTATGAGTTGTGCTGTCTCTGTCTCTGTCCACCCCCACCCTGTACACCCAGAGCAAATATGGATTTCGCTTCAGAGCCAATCGAGCAGATAGTTATATTCGTGACTACTGAAGCAGAGAGGGCAATGGCCTCTTCCAGCAAGGACAACTGAGGCTGCAGGCCACAGCTGGAGGACAGGGGGCCACCAGTCAGAAACAGGATGCAGCCACCCATTGGATTGTGGGGAGGATGGCAGAGGAGCCAGAAAGCTTTTCTGCAGAAATAGAGTGCTGGTGAAACATCATCAAACCAACTGTGAGTCATACAGGCAGCAATGTGATAAACAGCAGTACCTTGAAAGCAGGAGAACGACTCTGCACTCAACCCCATCCTGAGTCCATCTGAGAACCAGCCTCTCCATTTAACTACAAGAAATCTCACAGACTACTGGGAATCCTCTGCTTTACAAGACATTCACTTCGACAAAACTCATCTAAGAAACTACAAGCCTGCTACAAAGGAGCTGGAGACAATCATAATTTGTAATTGTATTATTTTACCTTTACCTATATCTAATCTTTGTGTGTGTGATAGTGAATGTGAATCTGATGAAAGAGATATTGCATAGTCTGGCTCAAATATGTGACAATAAATGACTTCCTTATTTTTTTTCAAAAATAAATGTTTGCTGCTGAGATTATTTAAATTGGGATCATCACTTGAGGGTAAGAAAACATAAACATATCCATTATTGGCATTAAAAAGGAAAGAGACAAATTTTATCTGTGACACAAGTAAGGAATGGCTTTTGTTTCTTCCTTCACTGGCTAACTGCCTATCAAGAATATAACAATGGAAATAAGAGAGAGGAGAAAGTCTTGGAGAAAGGACAAAAAAGAAATAAAAAAACTAATTTCGTCAGATGATTACTTAACCTGACACATGGAGACAATGTGAAATAAAACTCTTCTATTGACATTGGTGGTTTACTTTAGGATACGGACTCCATATGTGCATACAATTTTAGTTTAGGCAGGCATCATATCGGCACAAGATTGGAGAGCTGGTTCCTGTGCTGTTCTTTGTTCCTTAGGTTTGATTATGTTCTGTATATTTTAAATGAAAAATAAACCTTTAGGTAATACAAAATAAGTGTAATATTGGGAGCAACATTGCCAGACTTCGTAATATAACGTGTGTGTGTTGGTGGTCTGAGTTGTGTGCGAAAAGCCCAGTTTTGTTCAGAACCCAACAGAGGTATAGCCGTGGAATGTGGAATGTGATTGAAATTGTATGCACAACAAACTGAGCATTGACCTGTAAATAGAATTACAGAGAGAAAGGCTAAATGCAACCCACAGAGCTAGACTTTGCAACGGATGGGCTCCAGGCCAGCTTTCTAAATGCAATGTCTGAACTGCAGCCTTTCATCAAGTCTCTGATACAAATCAATCTCAGATTTCATGCTAACTTTTTCAAGCTTGCACACTCTAAAGCATAGGTGTTAGTATTCTACTCTTGAACAAATTGTATATGTTCTTTTAAAACAATGTATTGTCTGGTTACGTGAATTCAGCTATGCAAACAACACAGTAAAGTAAATATTTAATACACAACAGATCTTTGACTTATCAAATCATTTAAATTAAGCAATATCAATTATGTGTAAACTGTTATGTTATCTACTATAACTTGCTCAACTTCTGCTCAGCTCAATAAGGGTTACTAGCATCATCAACCCACTCCTCCATCTTTCAAACCTGTCATCATTCTTATCCCAAACCCTGATGCCTTCAGAACTACTACCCTGTTTCAATAGTGCCTTTTTAAGGCTTTGGAACATACTATTGTCATGCAAAGCTGCCTCCCTCCCCCCATTTCATTTGACTGAGATCATCCTGCTCAAAATCATCATCAATATTCTGATGTGTTACATCCTTTCCCCCAGCCTTTGCTCTTAACATAGTTGATGTGGCCAGAAATATTATTTCCTTTGCAAAATCTTCTCCACAGTCTATCCATGTTATACCACACTCACTTGCATTTTACCTGTCAAAATATAACCAGAACATGCACAATGGTCTTTCCTTCCATATATGGGTAACAGTTGGTTTAAGTATGTTATGAGGTTTCATTCTTTTCCCACAACTACTAGTGATTTGTACATTGCCGCTGTCAACATTGGCAGGATTTTATGGCCTTACTTGTCCTGAAATCATAAAATCCCACCCTAGGTCAACAGACCTTTTCGTTGTCCACCTCCAAGCAGTTTTAGTTCCCGTGGCGGTGGGGCAGTGAAATTCCAGCCGCATATATGTAGAATGGGTCAGTTTCTATATTTATGCTTATTATAGCCAGCTTCATCACATTGTAACTGTGATGCCTGACTGCATATCTAACATCATTTTGTGTGTCAATTAGAAATTTCTGCGCTTAGTAATGACACGACTAGGTGTCCTGTTCAGCCTCCACCAGAAACCTGATTTGCCTTGAATCCTTCATCTGCACCTTCACATCCTGTGAACTGCACCTTACCTAACTCTGACATACCCAGGATGTCACTGCCACAAACTATCCTGTATGTGTCTCAGTCACTCTTCACTGTAGGCCTTCCCAGTCCCCACTGTACTGACATCAAAATCCCTGTTCTCCTCAACAAATCCCTTCATGTTAGACTCTACAACTTGCCCCAATTCAGAGTCCTAGTCTTTCCACTGTAAGCATCAGGTGGGCCTTCAGCCATTTTCTTCCAGCCATTTTCTTGGCAACACTCCTGCACACATCATACTTTATTAAAGTCTTTGCTGCAGATTACTTCACCTTCAAAGTCCACTTTGAACCTACTTCTTTTACCACTCCTTTGTCAATGATCTGCACACGTACCTGCCACGATTCAGATACAATCTCAATCTACAAAGAATCTTAAAGAAGTTATTTGCATTGACCACTGACTGATGTTAAGTCATTTTACCTTTGGCAGAGGAGGAGAATTTGCTCATTGCTCAAATCCAAATGTTTTTGTGTCTCTGAAATTTAACCCATACAGGAAGAGATGGGCACCAGTGAAGAATTACCTATTACTTGGAATAGTGAGTACAGATTGGAGAGATTTATTGCCCTAACTGAATGCTAGGGGGATGATGGGTGTAATGAGGGTCCATACAAATCATTTCAACATTGTTCAGCAGCACAGTTGAGCTTTTTTGGTTCTTATTTATTGTGCAGCACATTGAATGAGAGATCTACAACCAGGATCAGCACCAGAGAAGTGACAATGATGGGTGTGGGGGAATAGGTGATGGCCACACATCAAATTGTGTCAAAGATTTGCAAATGTTTCATTATCCTGCACACGTCTCTAAGTAATTAAGGATTCACATTCTTCAGGGATGCTGGTTCAGCATTACACATCAGCATTTTAGCTTTGCTTCAAGTTTCAATTACTTCACTGCAATTTGTGTTTCCAGAATTCATCAGCTGGAAAATCCCTCTGCTTGGTTGACTGCAAAAGATTAATTGACAGAAATGGTGCCCAAAAATAAAACTACTCAACATTTCTTTGAATTGGGCATTCCTTAAACTAGAGTATTATACTAAGGTGTGTCAAAAATCCTTGGCCCATCTCCAAGCTTAAGTGCACAAATGTGACCACCTTAAACTTTCCCTGTTGCTACCTCTTCAGAATTAGCTATGTCAGGAGGAGGTCACCATGAAGATATTGGGTAGGAGGAGTAGCGGTATATCTTACAGGCCCTCTACCCAGCTTGGTTTTTAAAATTATATGCTGGGAATTCAGCTTTATTCCCACTTCCTTCTTTATGCCTGCTCTGGTGGTGTATCAGCTCCACATCAATGCTGCACTGAGCCGGGATGCTTTCAGCTTTGGAATTGGGATTTCCCACTTCCCACCACATTCCAGTCCTGCTTTCTATTTTTGGGAGGATGGAGGTACCAATTCCTCTTCAGGCCCAAATTTTCCAAAAAGACAGGTCTTGCATTGCAGGAAGAGCCGCAAATATTCAATCTCAAATTGGTCAGTGAATATAATGTGTTAACTGCAAGTTTCTAGCTGGTGTGCTTTTTACAAGGATTTTCAGAATCTGAGCTACAACCATTAATAACAATAAACCTCAAATCCGAAAGCAGACCAACTTCTGGTCTTGAAACCACATTTCTCTTCAATTACATTCCTACTGAGAACTTTCACATTTCCATTAATTGCTTTGACAGATTTTAGGCTTTTTGAGCACCATCTCAATTAAAATTTCCAGTAGTGACCTCTGTGGTCTCCTTAACCTTTGCACCCTGTAGTGTCGAGGGGAGCTTTGTTGATAGACAAGTACTGGTACCACGTGAAAGCTGAGATTAGGACCTTTGAATTGTAAATTTTAACCTTACTGGTGCTTTATTGCAATTCTTGATACGCAAAGAAACAGGTTTGAACTAAGTGATCGATATTTTATTCCGTCCATAAATGATAATGGTAACGTAAACGGATGGGAATTTCCACTTCAGCGCTCTGGGCACACATGGCAGGAAATCCTGGACTCCCAGCCTATGTTTCTCCAACTGTTAATTTTAGTGGTTGGAAGTTCCCAAGATGGAGGTGTGGAAATTCCCTTGTGTGTCATTCTGGGAACACCTAAGTGGAGTTTACTGACAGGAGAGAGTGAAGAATGTAGTTGCTGCAGGATATCTTTCACCCCTCCAGATCCCAGTCTAGTGCCAATGTGCTTTTATAAATGTCAACTTGTATCTTTTCAAATTTCTTTCAATTATTTTGTTGTAGCCTTATTAAGGCAGCTTTCTATAAGCTCCTGGAGAAACGGTAAGGAGAGTAAAGGCAAATATAATTGAGTTTCTGATTATTCAGGCCTACGGGTTCATTATAAGAAAGATGATCACCCACAACTGAGAGTATTTATAATTCAGAAACTTTTAAAAATATTACTGCTCAATGCTGAAACATGTGATAATGAAACTTTATTATATTGATGTCTGGTAATGTAGTGGTTATCTTAGTGATCCATCGGCCTGGTGAATTTGAATTTGGATTTTAGCAATATTAAGAAGTCGATATTGGTAAAAGTTATGATTAAACTGTCAGGTTGGTTCAGTAGTTTCAACTGCCCTCAAGCAACTAGGGATGGGCAATAAACACTGGGCAGCAGCAACAGCCATGTCCCACGAATGAATAAGAATAAGAATAATATTCTTCAGAGAATGAAACCAGGTGCCTGTACCTGGTCAGTCTGACTCCAGTCCCACATCAATATGGTTGACTCTTGACTGCCTTTTGAAGAAGTAAACCATTCACGCTTGCACATGCTCACACTTACTGTCGCACACTTGCTTACACATACAGTCACACTCGCTTATATGCCCTTGCTCTCTCACTTTTACATTTACACTCATTCTCTCATATACACACATTCTTTCGTATAATTCTCATTCACTCTATCTTATGCACTCACACTCACTCTTAGATATTCTCCTGCGCTCGCTCTCCCATCCACTTTCTCTGTCTCTCTCTCTTCTCTCCTCTCTCTCTCTCTCTCTCATGCACACGCACACGCAAACACACATTCTTGATCTCTTTCTCATACCCTCAGGGCAAAATTCTCTGGCCTTCCCATAGTATGTCTCCCACCGCAAGAAACAATGCGCCATTGGACAGAGGCAAGATCTCATGGTTCCTATTGGCTTTACCCCAAGCCATTGGGAAAACTCACAATGGAATGCACCATCAACAGGGCTAAAAGGCCCCACCAGTCTAAACAGCTAGAAAGTTCTGACCTTGCTCTCATGCGCACCTGCTCACACACTCTGAAACACACTCACTCATACTCTGACACACACTCCCTCTCTCTCACACTCTGTAGGGTGGACATTATTTCAACAGTGTCTTCCATTGTAATTACAGACAATAATTGGGAGAAATCCTTTGGAAATGAACAACCTGAGTTTCCAAGAAGATTGCAAGTGTGTGAATGAGAATGTGTAAAAGAAAAAACCTACACACGACTGTCAGTGTGTGAATAAGAGTGTGGTCGAAATTCTTTGGTTTTGCATGCCCTGCTACTCAGAATGGAGAATTTGGCACTCAGTCAATTCTCCATTCACTGTAGCAGGACCAAAGAATTCCAGCCGTGGGCGAGTTTGGAGGATACCGGCCTTTGTGTAATGAGTGTGCACAAGTAAGAATAGATGAAAATTCACAAGTTTGCAGACAGTATGTGAGCACTTTGTGAGAATGTGAGAAAATCTTCATGAAAAAGATTTGAAGATATACAGAGATTTACAAAGTTTTGTGATCACAGGAGATTACAGGTGTTAATATACCTCCAACTCTATGAGCAAGTAAGCTCCTATATTTTAATATTTTATATCATTATTTCTCATTCTTTCAGCTATGGGAACATGTCTTGCAGAAAGTTATTTGAAGTTCTCTTCAAACAAACTTTCAAACGAATAACATTTGCAATTTGATCCAATGGCTATGCACGATATGATAAAAGGTTTCATGGAATTAGTATTGTTAATAAAACAAATGTTTCATGTTAATAACCAGTTTGCCTCTACTTACGGGAAAGGTAGGCACAGAGCTGCAGCTATTTTCTCCTGTGCATGGTGCTCTTCCCACGCACAAACATTTTTGATTAAATATCTCAATTTAACCATATATGGAAAGGGAGCAAGTACATCTCTCAATGTTCATCAATTCTGTTCGACAGTGGTAGCTGAATCTGAGACCTGCCATTTTCTACGGAAGGCAGCAAAAAGGGAATGCTAAAGCCAAGTTCAGGAAGAACTTCAGGAAAATTGTCCCTCTGGACTTCAAGTATACCTCAAAGTCCAAGAAAAGTAGGAGAGTACAGGATTGGAAAACACCATTACCACCCATTAATCCAGTCCCACAAGTCACAAACTTCCTAATTCACTTTATTTCTAATGTGCTTTGATAGACCAGTCTGTCAAAGGCAATGGCATTTATAGCACCCTCTAGTTCTATCTATTGTCTCTTTGGGTAGATACTTCCACACCTTCATCAGTGCTTGTGTGAAGATGTTGTACCGTAGCTGCACATTCACCTTCATCTGTCTGAACTTTAACCAGCATCTCCTTGCCTTAGAGCCTATACAGTAAGACGTCTGACAACACCAATTTTAAATCCAACCGATTTATTTGATAGTAAACTTGCAAGTACTATCAAATAAATCGGTTGGATTTAAAATTGGTGTTGTCAGACCTCTTACTGTGTTTACCCCAGTCCAACGCTGGCATCTCTACATCTTAGAGCCTATCCCAGAGCTTGTCTAATGTTGAGTACCACTGGGATCCCAGCCGTGAGCAAGTTTGGAAAATTCCGGTCTTTGTGTAACAAGTTTGTCTATTCCTGTTAATACCTAAAAGGCTCAGTATGATCACCTATATTCACATTTTTATCCAATGTGAACTTTATTTTTCCTTTATAGTTCAGATAAGCAGTCACATTTATTAGATTCTTTGTACTCCCTCCCAGGATCCGGATGTCATTGGGTGTGTGATTCTAGGATATCCTCCAAGTGAAGGCAGACACTGTTTTATATAAACTGATTATAATTTCATAGACTCTGACAGTACAGGAAAATGTGCCAGTGCCAGCTATTCAATTAGTCCCTGTTCTGTTCCCCACAGCCCAGTAATTACCTTGCCTTCTAGAGTATATCCTTCTAGAAGTCACTGTTGAATCACCTACCACTGCCATTTGAGGTGGTGAATGATGGTAACAACTCACAACAATTAAAATAAATTCTCCTTATCTCCTCTCTGAATCTTCTATCAATTATCTTAAATCTGTGTCCTCTGATTACGGATCTTCCTGCTGCTGGAAACAATTTTCCTTGTTTACTCCACGCCCCATCCTGTGCTGTTTTCTCCATCTCTTTTATCCAATAATCCCACAGTTTGTTTCCCTGCCCCAGCTTCTTTGTTTTCTTTTGCATTTATCTACATTAAACAACATTTTCCTCAGCCCAAATCTCCTAACCTAAACAGATCTCCTTGCAATTAGACCATTTCTGTGTGGTATTTACCCTCACCCACCCCACCCAACACAATTTGATAGATTTAAGATTTGAGAACTTTGTTACCTTTTCTTCTTCCAAATCATTAATATGCATGAACTCACCACTGGCCCTGGAGCAGCTCCTTGAGGTGCCTAATTGCCTTGTCATATTGATACATTTCTCCTTTTGCGTCCTTTGTGTCAGTCAGCTAATTATCCACTTCAAAGACTTCCCTTCTACCCACGTTTATCTTTCTTGTAATCTCTCAGGCACGTCAGAGGTTTTGATGAGGACTTTATGTCTTAAATGCGTTAAGTTCCCCTATTGTCAACTAAATCCATCATACCAGAAAATGGAATTGGATAGATACTGAAGGCTAAATTTACAAGGCTGCGGGGAAAGAGCAGGAAAATGGGGCTAATTGGACCACTCCTTCAAAGAACCAGCACAAGCACAAAGGGCTGAATGGTTGCCACCTGTGCTGTAAGATTCTATGGTTATCCAGTTCTTTGATGAAATTGGTAAATTGAGAGCTGTAAAGCTGCATTTGATTTCTGTCATGCTATATTTCTCCTGATGCCTCACTGTTCTTTTTCACCTATCATACTTCCTACCAAGGCCAAGCTTGTTAGCCTACAGTTCTATACAGTAACTTTATGTTCCTTTGATCAATCAACAAGATGTTTACCTTCCTGTTTGGTGATTCAACATCACCATTTTTTTCTTTGTTTTACTATTCTCATTCTGTAAGTTAACTCTTTCTGACTGATCTTTAAACCTGCCTTTCTCCTTTTTCCCCTTTAAATCTCAACTGCAGTTGAAGAGGCAAATTCTTAGATTGATTTGTCTTTCCTTCATTTCATAACATTTAACCTTTGTACCGAGCTGTACAACGCGATAAGATTTCATGTTGCATAGCCATGCCAGAGTCCCATACTGCTTGTTTTCAGAAAGGCCTGTCGTATTAAATGTCAATTGGGCACCCAATAGTCAGAGGTGGATCTTTGCCAGGTCCTGCCTGCCGAGCCAAAGGCTAATCAGAGGCCAGCAGTTTTTATGAATAGCAGAGACGCTGGCTATTGCTGATACAGTACTCACCTGAGGCTCAGTATTATTGCTGGATCGCAGGCCAAAGATGAGTGATGGGTGGGTTGCTGAGGAGGGAGTGGGAGTGGGTCACAGTGGAATGGGATGGGGGAGTTTGGCAAGGATAGAGGGGAAACTCTCAGCAGCACTCTCTTCCTGTTGTTAGGTGCTTTGATTTGGCACTGATTGCCTTTCAACAAGGGACCTCCCCATAAGTCTGCAAGCAACCCTGCATGGGTTGCTTGTTGGGCTCCCAACATGGTGAGGGCCTGCCGAGGAGTTCATTGTGAGATCAAATCCTCAAATGGACATTGATGTCAGACATAAGGGCCCCAATTAGCTGGGCCATAAGACCATTCATGGGCCTTCCCACCATAGACCTAATGGGTGTGCAGGTGGGAAGGACACAAGATCCCCACTGGCTACCCTCCCCCCTGATTAACTGCGTTCCAGTCACCACACTTATTATAGCAGAGCTACCAAAGGAGCACCACTCTCTGTAGAACCATATCAAGGGTGATGTGATGCTTGTGGGGGGAAAGATATGAATAGAATAATGAAAGAATAAAAATAACTTTCTTGAGCTTTAGTAAACATATACTGGAAAGGTTCAAAGCTGTGACGTTCATGTACCTTTTAAGATCTTTTTTTCTAAATCATGTTTTTTGCCGTTGTAACACACCTTTTTTGGCTTCAGTTATCTTTCTCATTATGGTACCAGTTTGTCTGAAGGAGTCTTTTTATCGCTACTTAAAAAGGTCTGTGTTTATTTTTACTGGGTGAAAACTGGTTGTCGATCAGATGACAGGAGCCTTTTCATTTTCAATTTGGAGCTGCAGGTTTTAGTTTTAGAAGGGATCTGAAACGAAGTGTTTCTCTTGCTCCCTGTTTTATCTGAAAACAAGGGGAGAACCTGCTGTTGGTGGTGTGACCAGAGTCTCTGGGGTTCTGGGAAGCCATTCAGACTGTTCTAAGCCCATTAGAGAACTGTAGAATTCATTTGAAGGACCCAATTCCAGTATTATGTGAGCATTAGACTTTGCCATATTGAACTTGTTTAAAAGGGTTTGATTGGAACATCTTAGATATATTTGCTTAAGGGTTACACGTTATTGTGGTTGATTTGTTTTTGTTTGTAATTGATAAAATTGCTAATTTTCTTTCCATACATGTTAACTATATTCTTAATTAAACTTTGTTTTATAAGGTTCCCGAGTGGGTCATTTGAATCATTCCTGAAGTGAAACAAATCATCCTGGCCAAATTCAAGGTATAAAACCTATGATCCAGGCAGGCTCCATAAAAGACTTCGGAGTTTCTGACTTGAGCCATAACAGCTGTCTGATGTTAACTCAATTATTAAGGGTTGGCAAAATCTGCTCCATACTGTGGAATGTTGTTGTAAGGGGAAAAATGATGTTACTTGAATTTTAAATTAACTTCCAGCGTAGAACATGATCTTGGCTAAAAAGTTTAGTTTCCTAAGCTCCTGTGTGCAGGAGTCCTGCATTCTATCCCTTAAATGTTTTAAACAGTTTCTGAATGTTAAAGTTTGGATCTCATTACAAAAGTTTGTGTTCACTCTCACTGTGAAATATGCCATTTTCCAGAAGTATTAATTTATAGAAATAGGAAAAAGTGGGTAGTGGGCTTAACCTGCTCCTTTTATTGCAGTGACTGAGTTGATATTTTTCCTGTATTGTTATTGAATCATTTGTCACTGAAATAAAAATGCCCCTCCTCCCCCAGTGTATTTATAGGCAGAACAGGGCATATAAAATAAAACAGGTGGTCAGCCCACCGCTTCTTTACCCGTCTCCAACCTGTCTCCAGATTACAGGTGGCAGGTAAGATGATGGCAGCCCCCTCTCCCATCCTTACGCTTATAGAGGCCCTTAAGTGGCTAATTAACTGCCACTTCACATTAGGACCTGGTTCCATCTCTGCTGCTATAATACATGCAAGATATTTAAATCTCAGTAGCTGTAAGTTTTCCCATCAACTGCCAACCAAAAGCTTGCAAGTTCCAAAGGCAACCCTGTCACGTGAGCTTTGTTGGGTTGCTTCCTTTGGCCTCTTTTATCCGGCCTAAAAATCAGAATGGGATGCAATTGTTAATTCTACTTATTAAAGGGAAGCTAAACAAAATAATGTTAGAAAGGACCAGTGACTGCAACGTTTGGATGTCTGTGTCAGAGGATTGTTGGGGCTGCAAGGATACAAATGTTGGAAAGGAAAAGTGGGGAAGAAAGAAATACACAGTAATACCTTCACTTACAAGTTTAATTCGTTCTGTGACCGAGCTCGTAACTCAGTTTGCTCGTATATCAAATTAAATTTCCCCATTAAAATGAATTGAAATGCTATTAATCCGTTCCAGCCCCCCAAAAACCACACCAATTTTTTTGTGTTTTTAAATAAGAAAAATGTACTTTATAAATAACAAATAATGTATAAAAAAAAATACATAATAAAAGAGAATGTAAAGAAATAAACGGGTTTTATTAAGTGTATTTACCTTGAAGATCAGACGAAGATGCTGGTGGAGGTGGAGGAGATTGGCGGAGGAGGTTGGGGGAGTTTTTCATTTTGTGCTCTATTTATTGCTAAATTTAACTTTCCTTTAAGTCTCTTAAAGGCTCTGGGGTTTTCAGAGTGATATACGAGTAGCGGCTTAATCTTGCAGTCACCACTCACATTCGCGCACGTGAACTGAACGCTCGCTGGGCTACCTAGTGGCGGGTGGCGTAAGCTCACTCACTCGTAACTCAGATCTCGGCTCGCATTATAAAGCAAAAAATCGACCGAGCGACGGCTCGTATCTTGGAAAATTCGTAAGTTGAGTCACTCGTAAGTCAAGGTTTCACTGTAGTACTGATCCTTCTGGAGATTTTTTTCTTTTTTATTCATTTGAGATACGGGCGTCGCTGGCTGGCTAGCACTTATTGTCCACCCCTAGATGCCCTTGAAAAGGTGGTGATGAGCTGCCTTTGTGAACTGCTGCAATCTGTGAGATGTAGATGCACTAACAGTACTGTTGAGAGAGTTCCAGAATTTTAACACAGCGACAGTGAAGAAACAGTGATATATTTCCAAGTTTGGATGATGAGTGGCTTAGAAGGAACCCTAAGGTGATAGTATTCCCATGTATCTGTTACTCTGATCCTTCTAGACAATAGTGGTCCTGGATGGTGTTGCTTAAGAAACATTGGTGAGTTCCTGCAGTGAATCTTATAGATTGTGTAAGTGGCTGCCACTGTTCATCAGTGATGGAGGGATTGAATGTTTATGGAAGGGGTAGCATCAAGCAGGCTGTTTTGTCTTGGATGATGTCAAGCTCCTTAAGTGTTGGAGCTTGGAGCTTCACTCAGGTTTGATATCATCTGTGGAGAGATACACTGAACATTTTGAGTCTAAAATGACTCCCCTATGGAAACGAGTTATTTTATTTAGCTAAAACACAATCACTTTCAGTACAAACACCAGGATTTTGCATTAGTAAAGGATTGTCATCGATGACTTTAATTATTGTCATCCAGTGCCTGAAGAAATAATCATGCAGAATAATTTGTGTTTAAAGTGCTGATGGAAATATGCTCAAATGATTAGCAAGTAATTTTTTTGTGTTCTGTTTTCTCCTCCAAATCTCTCTCAGGGGATCACCTGACAGGATCCACTATCTCCTTCTGCGGATTGGAGGGACAACATAGAGTGGGGGAAGGGAGAATAGGTCCACATTGGTACATAGGGAAAAAGAGGGATAAAGCCCTGTAGTCAGAATTTAGGGAGCTAGATAGAAGACTAACAAGCAGGAACTCAAAAGTAGTAATCTCTGCATTACTCATTTAAGTTAACTTCGCATCATTATTGATAATTTGACATTTATTCTTGATAATTTGCATATCTTTATTTACCCAGTTATCCCTGAATGCTCAGAGTCAGGATATTGCGTTAATTTTTAATCTTGGATTGGGTTTGAATTTAATTTTACATCCACAAAAGAATATTTTTTAACAATTCAACTTACAGAGCTTAATAATGCAAAATGTGTCTGTTTGTTCAGGGTAAATTTTGTTTCTCTCTTGTTTTGAGGTCATACATGATGCATCATTCTTTGTGCAAGAATAGCTCATCTGTTTCCAAGTTTCTAAAAATTCCCCATTTTATTTTTGTATCCCGTTATCTTCTGCTGAAGACCCAGCCTCATCTGACAACCTAATGGTGCTGTAACTGTTTTAAACTTGTGTGGTGAAAAGGCTTAGTCCACTCTGTGTTCCTATTCCTTTTGACTTGTTACTTCATCTTTGCATTTAAAGATTTTGATGCGGCAACAACACTGATATTTTTAAATTAGTGTTCAGTGACTCACGTTTCCTCTCCACCCATTTCAAAAACAGAATATCAGCTGCTTGTCTATGGTCGTGTGTGGTAAAATAGCAACCCAATGATTGAGGTTATTTCTGAAAAAGCCCAAAAATTATTTTTTGATTATAAACAAATAGAATGAGTAGTAGTGTTAATCTCCTGTGAGCCCTCATTGAACCTGTTCCCTACATTCAATAACAGTGATCTGATTTAATTTTGAATAATCACTTATTTGAATTAGCTTTTTTTGTAATTGCTGTTCCTCTGTTGGAGGAGCCGATTCATGTGGAGAATATGGCTCAGTGGATGTTATCAGTAAGAGTCTGGCAACATCAATTTTAAATCCAACCGATTTATTTGACAGTAAATCTGCAAGCTTTCGACTTTCATCTTCGTCAGGCAAATGCAGTGTTCTGGTCTTCTCTACATCAGTGGATGTTAGCAGTCCTCCAGCATATCAATCAAGTGACCAGTCACAAGCTCAAAAACAGGGAATGTCACTCATCTATGTGACCATGTCGGGCATCATTGCTGATCTATAATTGATTTCCACACACACACGTACATATACCTTCCAGCTAAGATTGCTGACTTTGGACAGGGAATGTTGCTCATCTGTTTGATCATGTTGGGTTTCACAGCTGACCTTCACTAATTGTGTGTGTGATATCCACACACACAGACCTTCTAGCTAAGATTGTTGATCATTGATCAAGAACAAAGGCAAATCATTTATTTCTGTCTTTCCCAGCTGGGCAAGTTCTTGTCACTTATAGTGATTTTATTGGCGAATGCCACATCATGTGGGACATTCAGCCATATGGATTTTAAAATTCTCATTTTTGTTTGCAATTCCCTCCATGGCCTTGTCCCTCCCTTTCTTTCTAATCTCCTCCAAGCAGACAACCTTCTGATATGGCTGTTATTTCTTGAATTCTGGCCTTAAGAACATCCCCAATTTTAATTGCTCCATTATTGGTGGATATGCCTTTAATTGCTGCAATCCTAATCTCTGGAATTCCTTCCCAAACCTCCACCTCTCCTTGAAGATGCTCTTTAAAATCTGACTAAGCTACTGGTCACCTGCTTAGTATCTCCTTATTCCTTTGGATGAAATGTTGCTCTATAATGCTCTGATATCTCCAAATGCTTTATTACATTAAAGGCACCATATAAATATAATTTATTGTTGTTTACAATAATATTGGAAGGATTTTTCTTTCTTTGTGTTGCATATTTTGAGCTCTGTCTCTATCTTAATTAAGGATCTGCATTATATGCAGCAAGGATTTGAAAGCTACATTACTTTGGCAGTAGCTTTCATCGTAAAATCGTTTATCATCTGATAATTTACTGGGAGGGAACATTTCATCATTAGTTAAGTACTTTGTGTTTATTCTATCTGTTCAAATGTTAAACTTCAGCATTTGCCATGTCAATATTTTAACGAGTTGTTATTGCCATCGTTAATTGGTCAATACACTGTACACCAGTCATTGTAAGTCATCTAGGGTAAAATAATTGTTTTTCAAAAATAATAATTTCAGCATGTTTTAAGTTTGTCCACATTTACTATTCCAGTTCATTTTTGTGTATTTTGTCCTTGACAAAACTTGTGCCAGACACCTGCAGGAGCTGTCAGTGTAAATCTAGCATTGGTGTTAGACTTGTGCGTCCAGGACATTGAGGTGTTTGGTTCGGCACAATGCAGGTTGGTCTGTACAGATCCTTGGCACCGTATTGAAAGAAGTTGTCCATTGTGTGGCTGGTGAAAAAATGAATACTTGCAATAATAATTGCCATCTGAAGGGAGGATATGAAAACACATGCTCATGTATATGAGTCTCACTCCCTACTATGATTAAGTTGAAGACAAACAAATAGCTACTGGTGAAACTAGACACTTCCAGCTGGAAGTATCACGGTTCATGTTGGTGTACCCGTGTTGTGGCTGGGAGGATGATGACAATGTACTCGCACATGTTATTCTAAGGTTATGATGTTCACCACGTCATTCTTTGGAGCTGATGGTATTTGCATTCAGGGCTGAAATTCACATGTATCAGTTGTCTGTTGATTAAACTTTTTTGTTGCAAATATATACTTTATTCATAAAATATCTGAAAGAACATTGCAAACATTTCAAAATAGTTGTCACAGTATGATAATATTCAGGCTTTCGACATAGATTATATTGCATTTTGAGGTGCTTCAATACAGTCAAAGGAATGTTACAGATATTTCAAGATGAACTAGTGCTTATCTTCCTTGGGGGAAAGATAAGAGTCTTGGGGTTCAGGTGATCCTTTCAAGAGGGAGAGATAGTGGGGTTACGTTGCAATTTCAATGACTCCCAGATGATATTGTCTCATAATGGCAGTTCAGAATGAAGTCAACCACCCTAGCTTGTAATATTTATTTGTTGAATGTGAGTGATTTGTTTAATTACAGAGGTCCATTAAAGTTTATTGTGCTCTTGTGGTAACTTAAAGGGATAGGCTTTTGCGTAGCCTGCTTGGGAACTTTCTGGTTGCTGCTTGGCCAGACAATTTCGAGGGAATGTTGAAGTCAATCCTCTGCAGCAGACTCTGTAATCTGATAGCTGACCCAGGTAGGTCCACACTACCCAAGGGCACTGTTAATAATTAACTCACCAACCTGGCTCACAAATGAATCCTGAGGTTAAATTTGACGGGGTCCCAGGACTAAATCCACTCAGGTTTCAGGTAACTCTACTAATCAGTGCCCCAGAGGATAGCATATTCTTTGGTAAACAAGCTGTGGAAGCTGCGTTGTATTAACTACGTAAACACCAGCAATAGCCTTCTGACACATACTAAGATCCTGACCCTGCACCAAAGAGTTCTGGACGTGGGAAAAAGATATGTGCTTCTATGTGTGCATTCCAGATTGGACAAATAGATAGTGGATTTCTCAACTCGATTTAAGTTTAGTTGCTGCATATTTTTGTTTGCAAGAATGTACTTTATTCCAAAAAAATCTGAAAGAAACATTACAAAACATTTCAAAATATCACAACAAGAAAGTAAAATTATATTCACATGAGGATGCACTCTTGAGATGCTTCAATTTAGTAATGAAATATTGCAAATATTTTCATTATAGAGAGTACAATTCTGTTCAAATTTTATACATTGGTCACGTATTCAGATGTGTTTCAGTACAGTTATATATGGTCAGGATTAAGCACACAATCCAAGGAGTTTCAATGGTTACTAGCCCCTTGGGGTATATTGGCTCAAGAGCTTACACTGTGATCTTTTCCCATTGCATTTGGCGACAGCTGTACCAAGCTTGAGAGCATCCCTCAGCACATAGTACTGGACCTTGGAATGTGCCAGTCTGCACAACCCGGTGGAGGACAGTTCCTTGCATTGGAAGACCAATAGTGTTGGGCAGCCCAAGGAGCATATTTCACTGAGTTGGTGATCCTCCAGCAGCAGTGGATGTGTGTCTTGGTGTGCGTTCCCGGAAATAGCCCACAGAGCAGAATCCTGCATCACAGAACTACTTGGCATGAATCTTGACAAAAACCATTACATCTCTTCAGACTAAGGACACACTTCAGAAGGCAGATTCCACAAGGAGATATGCAACCATCTCTGTAACTCCCTCCCCCCCCCCACACACACACACAGTTGCTTTCAATGCAGTATGATGTTGGGCCTGCATGAAGGATTGATGGGGAGTGCTGTTCTCACCAGAAGCCAAGCTGCACATTCAGACACAATAAGAACAAAGAACAGAACAGCACGGGAAACAGGCCCTTAGGCCCAATGAGCCCGCGCCGCCACCCTGATGTTCCCACCTCTACCCATGATCCTTGTCTATGTTTATAGATCTGTGGATTAAAAACCAAATTTGAGACAATTTAGGAAGAATTTGTTTTGCCAATTAGCCTAAGAGCACATCTTTGGGATGTGGGAGGAAACCGGAGCACCCGGAGAAAACCCACGCAAGCACGGGGAGAATGCGCAAACTCCCACAGACACAGGCCCAAATCCATGTATCTGCACAGCACAGCGATAGTCACTGAGCTGTCGTGTTGCCCATCAAATGGTCCAGGTCAAGCGTACACTAACGACGTGAAGCACTAGGATACTCTCAAAAAAAAAATCCAAGAGCAGCCCTCTCACGACCCATCGCGTGTATGCCCCTTGTTAGACAACAAGGTGGACCAAAGCACCTGTAGGATAAAAACAAGTACATCAATATCATCATCTATTTACACACTTCCCAGGGACTCCCAAGGCTCATGATCCCTATTTTAAATCAGTTTTCTATACCCCTCCATTCCTATTCTGTTCATGTGCCCATCTAAGTATTTCTTAAATAACTCCAGAGTACCTGCCTCCACCACTTTACTTGGCAGCACATTCCATACTCCCACCACCCTCTGTGTGAAAAAACTCCCTCTAGCATCCAAATTATACCTTACCCCCCTCACCCTAAGCCCGTGACCCCTCGTGCTATTAGAGTCCATCCTAGGAAAAAGCTTAACCCTGTTTACTCTATCTATACCCCTCATAATCTTGAACACCTCTATTAGATCTCCTCTAAGTCTACGTCTTTCTAAGGAAAACAGTCCCAATTTGCCTAATCTCTCCTCATAAGTCAGACCTTCCATACCAGGCAGCATCCTGGTAAACCTCCTCTGCACTCTCTCCAGAGTCTCCACATCCTTCCAGTAGTAAGGTGACCAGAACTGGATGCAGTATTCTAAATGAGGTCTAACCAACGTTTTATACAACCGCAACATTAAAGGCCAGCTCTTGTACTCTATACCCCTTCCTATAAAGGCTAGCATACCATATGCTTTCTTCACAACCTTCTCCACTTGCTCTGCCACCTTCAAAGACTTGTGCACCTGCACCCCCAGGTCCCTCTGTGTTTCTATACCCTTAATAGGTCTACCCTTTATCATATACCTCCTTGCTACATTCTTTCTCCCAAAATGCATCACCTCGCATTTATCAGGATTGAATTCCATCTGCCATCTATCTGCCCAAGCTACCAGCCTATCTATGTCCTACTGCATTGCCTGACAATGCTCCTCACTATCCGCAAGTCCAGCCATCTTTGTATCGTCTGCAAACTTGCTGATCACTCCACTTACTCCCTCTTCCAAGTCATTTATATATATTACAAATAGAAGAGGTCCCAGTACCGAGTCGTGTGGCACACCACTAGTGACCGACCTCCAGCTAGAAAAACACCCTTCCACTATTACTGTCTGTCTCCTATAATCAAGCCAGTTACTTATCCATCTAGCTACCTGTCCTTGTATCCCATTAGCCTTGACCTTCTCAACTAACCTCCCATGAGGGACTTTGTCAAACGCCTTACTGAAATCCATACAGACGACATCAACAGCTCACCCTTCATCCACCGTTTTCGTCACCTCCTCAAAAAATTCTACCAGATTTGTAAGGCACGACCTCCCCTTAACAAATCCATGCTGTGTATTCCTAATCAGATCACAATGTTCTAAGTGCCTATATATCCTATCTCTAAGAATCCCCTCCAACAGCTTCCCGACCACTGACATCAAACTCACCAGCCTATAATTCTCAGGATTATCCCTACTACCCTTTTTAAACAACGGTACAACATTAGCTATTCTCCAGTCCTCTGGGATCTCACCTGTGTCCAAAGAAGAGACAAAGATTTGTGTCAGAGGCCCAGCAATTTCACTTCACACCTCCCTAAGCAGCCTGGGATAAATGCCATCAGGCCCCAGAGATTTATCAGTTTTAATGCTACCTAGAAGCTCTAACACTTCCTCCCTTGGTATGGATATTTCCCTCAACTGGTCTACAGCTCCCTCAGAGACAGGAGTTGTCAATAAGCCCCTCTCCTTCGTGAATACCGACACAAAGTATTCATTCAGGATCTTCGCCATTCCCTCGGGCTCTAAGTACAGTTCCCCTCCTCTGTCCCTAAGAAGTCCGATTTTTCCTCGAACCACCCTTTTATTCCTAACATAGGAGTAAAAAGTCTTTGGATTTTCCTTAATCCTATCTGCCAAAATCATTTCATGCTCCCCGTTTGAGCTCCCTCCTACTCTCTCTATATTCCTCCAATGCTGTCTCCGTTCCCAGCTGCTTTGACCTATCATACGCCTCTCTCTTCTTCCTCACCAAGTCCTCAATATCCCTAGTAATCCACGGCTCTCTAATCCTACCTTTCCCATCTTTCCTCTTGGCCGGCATATCTATCTTGCAACATTTTCAGTATTCCCTTGAAAGAGTCCCACATGCCTAGTATGGACTTGCCCTCGAACAACTGTTCCCAATCAGTTTCCATAAGTTCGTGCCTAATCCGACCAATTCAGACCAGTTAGTCTTCCTCCAATTCAGTACCCTGCCCCTAGGGCAACAAGCATCCTTTTCCATCTGTCTCCTAAAGTAGAGAATTGTGGTCACTGTTAATCACATGTTCCCCTACTACAACATCAACCGCCTGCCCTGGTTCATTACTCAGAACTAAATCCAATATAGCCCCAAGAAAAGTCTCTCAACATCAGATTAAAGTCCAATAGGTTTATTTAGTAGCACAAGCTACTACCTTTTGAAGCACCACTCCATCAGGTGAGTGGCATTCAGCTTACAAACAGGGCACATAATTCAATTTACAAAATAATGGTTGGAATGCGAGTCTTTACAGGTAATCAAGTCTTAAAGATACAGACAATGTGAATGGAGAGAATGTTAAACACAAGTTAAAGAGATGTGTATTGTCTGTAGGCAGGACTATTAGTAAGATTTTGCAAGCCCAGGCAAGTCCTGGGGATCACACATGTCACTCTGTCTGCACCCACGACTTGCTTGAGCTTGCAAAATCTCACTAACTATCCTGGTTGGAGAAAATACACATTTCTTTAACTTGTGCTTAACCATCTCTCCACTCACATTGTCTATACCTTTAAGACTTGATTATCAGTGAAGACTCACATTCCAACCATTATTTTGTAAATTGAGTTTGTGTCTTTATATACCCTGTTTGCGAACTGAAATCCCACTTATCTGATGAAGGAGCAGCCCTCTGAAAGCTAGTGGCTTGTGCTACCAAATAAACCTGTTGGACTTTAACTTGATGTTGTGAAACTTGTTACTGTGTTTAACCCAGTCCAGTGTCAGCATTTCCACATCATGTCAAACACCCAACTTGAAGTCACCCAGCTGCAGAAAGACAATGCAACGAAGGAGAAAAGGCTTCAAATTTCATGACTCCAGGATCAGAACCACATCTCCTACACTGAGATTAGGATGAAAAATTTTCCAAGGGTAACCTCAAATGCAAAGATATCCATTTCCTGTCACAACGTCAATGTCGCAATGTAGTGTTTTATTGGTTTCCTATGCCAGATCACTTGTAGCCTGTCATAAAACATTGTCAATTTTACCCACCAAGAAACTGGATTGAGATTACCTAAGTACATTTAATACAAGAACTTCACAGCCAGCCAGTGGACTTCACCAATTCCCAATGATGAAGACAAGTAGATAATCAACAATGCTACCTAATCATGTTTTTCTAATGTTTGTTCATTTTGTTTTGTAAACAAAATACCTGTAATTAAAAAAAAAACAGGTAATAAACTATCTTCTTTAGTTTTCACCACATTGTAGGGCAGCTAAAAAGATGAATAGCTATTAATCTTTTTACTATTACTTGTTGCTGGCTCTTTCATGGCTACACCTTGTTGATACATTCTGGCTAGGACAATCACACTCTAAGGTTCACAAGTGGCAAATTTCTAGATTTGTTGCTGTACATGATCTGTCATTTTTATACTGTGTCTTGTGCATCAACTGATAACTGTTCCTCTTGAATTGGCAGGAATTAAGGGAAGCTATGGTCTGGAACAAATGATATTATTATGTTAACAGGAACACACTAGTGCACAGATTTATATGTTGTGATTGGCTAAGTAGATTACTATATCCTTGATAGCCCCCTTGAATTAAAAAATATCCAGATGGGCCCAAGAATCCAATCTAGTTAGTCATCACTACTAAGAATGTTGATTTTGTTTGTTCATTACTTATAGAGATTATATATTTTAAGAGCAATAGATTGCATCAATAAAATGAGGGATTTCTATATTTGCGCCTCCCTTTCTTTTTGGGACAGTGCTTGCCTGGCCCATATATTACCTCCCACAAAGGAATTTGTTAATTGAATGTAAAGCCGTATAGTCCATTGTTTTTCACATAATAGTTGATTTGAATTGGCTTCTGTCCCAAAGTGTGCATAAGAACAACAAGATGACTACAACCAATTGAATATCCATACCGTCAACAGTGTAGATTAAATCAATTTTAATCCTCCTAACCCCACCCCTTCCAGTTCTTCACTAATTGATTTCTAGCGAGAGTCACAGAGGTATCTAGTTTGTCAGTCAGTGTCTACTGACCCACTGCTGATTGGTAAAATAATCCCTAATTGTGTGTCAGGATAAAATGGGTCAGGATGATTATTATTGAATTACATCACTGTCAGCATGCATCACCTAGAGCTGGTTGCCATAGCAACTGATAGTAGTGGGAAAGAAGACGTAGTTCCTTTAAGCTGTTTGGTAAATCTTTGTGACCATGGTGTTCAAGGCTATACCTTTGAATCGTGGTTTAATTCACTGCCAGAATAATGATTTTCTCTGCTGAAATCAATATCAAAATAATTCCACTATGCAGAAAGAATTTAAATTACCAGGCAGCTTTAATCCACTGAAATTCTTACAATAAAGTTGGCTATTTTTAATTTAATTGAAACTGGGTGCATCTTCAGGACAAAATTGTTTTCATTTTACGACAACTTTATTATTTTTGTCACGTTTTAGATTGTTATTGATTTTTGCATACACAGTTTTAGTGACAATATTGCAGATATTGATAGATTATATGTGGAATTTTGACAATGAAGAATCACCATAGCCTTTCAGACAAATTGCAGTCATTGATGGTTTCAACTGCTCCTCATTTCAGAGTTCCATGTAACCTGCCCCACCACTATTACTAGTCTTAGGAGTGAACCAATTCCTCCAAAGGATTTGGACTTGGGTAAAAAGGTAGCACTTGGAGCCCACTGGAACTCTGCATAGAGCCCAGTCATGACTAAGATCACTGCACACTGAGAGATTGCACAGCTGATCTGCTGCTGCTGCTGCTTCTGTGCATTGAGAAGGAACCTCATTCTCCCTGCTTTTGGTGTTGTGTCATGTCTGCCTCAGTAATGAGGTAGGAGCATGTGTTCACCATGTGGTGAATCCTAGACTCACACCCAACATCTAATCATCCCATAGCATGGCATATTGACACACCTGACATATAACTAAATAGAAGTAACCATTTCTTTGTTGTTATTTTCTTTTGCTGTATTTAAATTCTGGTTTGATATTTTACTTTTTCCCTGCAGGTATTGACAAAGAATGTAAGATTATTTTCTTTGTTGCTATTTTGTCAATTGAAACAAATAGAGCAAACAATGACTATACTGTAATTTTGATTCCGTGATGTTGTGCTAGGTGTATTTTAACAAATTGTTGCACTCTGTGCCAGATACGACAGGGATAACGGTCAGAATGATTGGAGCTTATTGGCAGCATGGTGGTACAGTGGTTAGTACAGCTCAGTGCAAGGGACCGTGTTCAATTCTGGCCTTGGATGACTGTCTGTCTGTGTGGAGTCTGCACATTCTCCCCATGTTTGCATGGGTTTCCTCCAGGTGCTCCAATTTTCTCCCACAGTCCAGAGATGTTCAGGTTAAGTGGATTGGCCATGATAAATGTGTGGGGCTATGGGAATAGGGTGGGCTGAGGGTTCGGGGTGCCGTGGGCCTCTCAGTAAGATGCTCTTTCAGAAAGTTGATACAAACTCAATGGGAAAAATGGCTCCTTTCTGACTGTAGGAATTCTTTGATTCTATGGAATGTTCATCCATGTGCTGCCAATAAGCTTCAGTAAGCAATACTATTATTGGTATTGCTCCATCAAAAATTCCCTTAAATAAGAATTGCTGTACGTATGAAGCTCCAGTTTTCTGAAATCAACAAGGACTGTCATTCCCTTTTGTTTCATACACTGATTATCATCAGGTTATAATGTTATCTTTGGTCATGTTGGTGTGCAATTCTTTCAAGCTCATTTCAGTACTGCTGAGGAAATAGAACCTGCCGCTTTCTGATGGGAAGCAGATGAGAGACAAAATGGTGGGCAAAACACTCCCAGCTGTGATCATGGCCTTTATTTTAACCAGTTCCTGATAGCAAAGGGTTGGTCTCAAATAGTCTATACTTGTAAATAAGTAAGGGGAAGAGAAAGCTGAAAACAGTGGGACTTGAGCTTCATCTCACATGCATTTGGAAGAATATTTATCAGTAAATTCAATCAAAACAAAGTCAAAAGAAGTTTTAACAATATCAGTGAACTGTTCAACTTTTTTGATTTCTTTGTCTTTCACCAGAACAATCTAAAGTAAAAGGATGGGATATTAATAAGAGTATGTATCCAATCTTGCTGTCTGAAATAATGCATCAAGAACAAGCCTCTGGTTTGTTAGGTTGTCCGCACATTACCAGCCTTTGATTGATAATGATGTGTATCTATTCATTTTATGGTGCCCTCATTTAAACATTGTAAAGCTCCTATTTATTTCGCTTGATACCTGATGTGTAAATTTCAGTATGTGTTGTATCAAAACAAAATGCTGGTATGATTATCAAAATATTAAAACTCTTACAATAAGTGTATCTGAAATATTTTCTTCACTTAGCAAGTTTCCATTTTCATTGTGAAGCTAACATTTTTATAATTATTCTCTGCAGATGCAAATGAAAGTCAAAAACATCTCCATACATTAGCTAATAAATAAGTAGACCAGATAGACTGCAAGATCACAAGTTTGATTGCCGGTATATTGCTGAGATAGCTGATTTCCACCAGGGTAGCGAGGTTAGTCATCATTGATCTCATTGCTTTTGATGTCAGTGATGAGTAATTCAGCCTGAGATTTCCATTCCCAAGAACAGAATTAGTCTGCCAACACTGACCGACTTGGATCGTAATGAAGAGGTAGTGAAGGCTGCCTGGCACCAAGAGTCAGAGGTTTACAGCATGGAAACAGGCCCTTCGGCCCAACTTTTTTTTAAAATCCCCTAAGCTAATCCCAATTGCCCACATTTGGCCCATATCCCTCTATGTCCACCATACCCATGTAGGTATCTAAATACTTTATAAAAGACAAAATTGTACCTATCACTATTACTACCTCTGGCAGCTTGTTCTACCCTCTGTAAAATAATTGCCCCTCTGGGCACTTTTGTATCTCTCCCCTCTCATCTTAAACCTATGCCTCCTAATTTTAGACTCCCCTACCTTTGGGAAAAGATATTGATCTGTGCCCCTCATTGTTTTTAGACCTCTGTAAGATCACCCCTCAGCTTTCTACGCTCAAGAGGAAAAAGTCCCAGTCCATCCAGCCTCTCTTTATAACTCAATCCATCAAGTACCGGTAGCGTTCTAGTTAATCTTTTTCTGCACTCTTTCTAGTTTAATAATACCCTTTCTATGCTCGGGTGACCAGAATTGCACACAGTATTCCAAGCGTGGCCTTACCAATGTCTTGTACAACTTCAATAAGATGTTCCAAATCCCATATTCAATGTTCTAGCTGATGAAACCAAGCATACCGAATCCCTTCACCACACTATCCACCTGTGACTCCACTTTCAAGGAGCTATCAACGTGTACCCCTAGATCTCTTTGTTCTGTAACCATCCCCTGTGTCCTACCATTAACTGAGTAAGTCCTGCCCTAGTTCAGTCTACCAAAATGCATTACCTCATGTTTGTCTAAGGAACCTGAGGTATTACGTTCCATCAGGAACCAACATCTTGACGGAAGCAATGGAAAGGACAGGAAAACCAAAGAAAATCACGAAAGAATTGTCCCATGCAGCAAGAAAAGAATGGTTCAAAGTCAAATATTTCTGATAGTTTCATGAAGAATTGTTTATGAACATTTTGCAAGATGGCGATATTTTGAAGCGTCTCCTTTAATTTAAGGTTAAAAATTGCGACTTCTGGGAGCACACAAGTTCAAACACAGATCTGGTTGCCATGGGGTGAAATTCAAATAGCAATCTTTTGAAATTTAGTGACAGCTTTTACACTCTCAAAGGAACAGATGGTTTTGTGAGACACAGGTAGAGAGAGACAAGGCGGATACTACCAAGGAGAAGTAGGGGTGCTTGTAAGAATTCATTTTCTGTTCAAAAGGAAGAGAATAGAATAGATGGAAATTTTGCAGATTTAAGAAACAAAGACTTGTGGGCCTATGCTGGTGAAAGTTGCATTGGAGAGATCAGGGATCAATGGAAAGACGTTAGAAGAACATTGGAAGTTTTGACTGAGCCTTCTGGATATCTGGGAGTAACAACAGTGTTGATCTTGTCTGCTAGACGTGTGGTACACAGCAAAATGGTTTGTAGAATGTATTTTAATAGTATTGGTTAGTTAATGTAAACATAGAACACTACAGCACAAACAGGCCTTTTGGCCCACAAGTTGCGCCAATCATATCCCTACCTACCAAGCCTATCTATAACCCTCAATTCCATTAAATCCCATGTACTCTCCAGAAGTCTCTCAGAAGACCTCAATGAGTTTGCTTCCACCACCACCGACAGCTGCCAATTCCACTCATTCACCACCCTCTGAGTGAAAAACTTACCCCTGACATTTCCTCTGTACCTACTCCCCAGCACCTTAAACCCATGTCCTTTTGTAGCGACCATTTTCTTGACTGGGAAATAGCCTCTGAAACTTTCCCTTCTTTAGTTTTGTGCAGTTGTTGTCTGGAAATTAATGTTCAATCTATGTTGATTTTAGATTGTTATAGTAGAAGTCTTAAAACGTGCAAGTAGTGTTGCTCGGTTATCTCCATTGCTCATTTGGGAAATCCATTATTTTTTAAAAATTATTTACCTTTGGTGAATATAACAGGACATGTTAACAATGCAGATTATTTGAAAATAATTATTTAAAATTCATGGCAGATTTGCTAACAATTGTCTTCAGAATAACCATGAAAGGACATAACAGGAAAAATACAGAGTGATTGCTTGAGGGAATCTGTATGTTTGTCCATTTCTCTTTCTCATAAATTTGCTTCACTCATTTTCCTCTCCTGAAAGCAGTTGACTCCTTGTCAATCACTTTCTAGTGTCTCATAGTGAGTTTATCTAATGACAATGGAATTGCAGTTGAGTCCAATTCTTTTCTTATTTGCAGACATGCATACCTCCAATGGGGACCAATGTCTAGTAATCAAAAGCTCAGTGACTAAGTTTTCTTCCTGATGACACTCATGCTGTGGTCAATTTCAATATGCCGAATCATGCACAGATTGGCAATTAAATCTTAAATTTTGCTTATAGGCATGAATTTACAGAGCCATCACGAAAGCTTTATAATGCAAATCAGCCTTGACTTCCAACCATTCATGACTTCAAGCTTTAAAATGAATGTGTTCCTGTGCCAATGCCACAAATGAATGCTTAATGCACCATACCTTTTAAACAGGTGGGTCTGGTTTAGAAATTATGCAGACAAAACATTGATCTTTATCTCAATTGGGATATAATTCTCTAAGATATTTGCAGACAGCATTAGGTGTCATCAGAAGGACAGAATGTGAAGCTGTAGCTATCTGTTGTGTATTGTACATATCGCTTTTATGTGGGCAGGACTGCTCTTTTTATAAGAATGAGTACATGGCAGTGTTACCAAAAGTATTACTTTTCAGGGAAAGCTAGCTACCCTAAACACTCACATACCAGTCCAAACCCATCTTCAATCCACACATTTCTGGCTTAATTTAACTGATGCTAAGGATCTGTGCAACAGACCAATCACTCAAGGAAATGTGTTGGAACTACAAATGATAATGAGGCTGTGAGCCTTTCTTCCTCAGTCTTGTCCATACTGGGGTGGCCTTGGAAAAGGAATGTGTGGTGTCCGCTGGCGTGCTTAAGGCCTTCCAAGGAGCATTACAGGAACTGGAGGGTATCATTGTTAATAGAAATAATATGATTTAATTTATGATTCCCTTAACTTGTGTAGATTTTGTATTTTCAATTAGCTGTGCTTCTAAAAAGAAGGTACTTTTTTGAGACATTTAATGACACAGGAACAACTCTTAAGGGTTTCAGTTAAAAAGTGTGTTGAAAAACAATTAATGAGATGTGTTAATCCACTTATTTGGGAAATTTGCTGAGGAACTTCTCTAATATGAAAGAGATGTCAATTTGACAATGGAGTAGACCAGAGATAATAGCTAACCATCTGAGGACTACAGTGTTATTTTTGTGTCAAATAGGCACGAATAGATGTCATGTCCTGCAAATAAAAATCTTGAGCTTTACAGAATGAGCTTTACAGAAAAAGATGGGGGAAAATGGGGAAGAATGAAAGTGATTAGGGGAAAGTGAAACAGAGTGGAAGAGGGTGGGGGAGGGTGAAAGATCTTCTCAAAATATATGTTTGTATTGAAGCAGTCCCTGTCAATATGCAGCAAGACCTGCACAATATTCAGGCTTGGATTGACAAGTGGTAAGAAGCACTCATGTCACACAAATGCCAGACCATCTTCAGCAGGAAAGAACCTCATCATCTCCATATGTCATTCAATGATATCACCATCACTGAATCTCTCTATTACCAACAACCTGGGGTTACCATTGACCAGAAATTGAACTGGACTAGCCGTATAAATAACATGTATACAAGACCCGGTCAGGGAGTAGGAATTCTGTGGTACACAGCACATCTTCCTCCCCAAAGCCTGTATATCATCTAAAAGTCAGGAGTGTGATGAGTATTCTCCACTTGCCTGGACAACTGCTGCTGTAATAGCACTCAAGAATCTTAATACAATTCACAAAGCTGCCCACTTGATTGGCACCCCAACCACTATTTTAAATGTTTGCTCCCTCTACCACTAATGCACATAGCAGCAGTGTGCACCATTTACGTGATGCACTGCAACATTGTGAGATGTATAATGGCTAGCAGCAGTACTGGTGCAATATACACAGATCATACAGGCCAGAGCTTCCATGGCCATATCATAACAGACAAAGGAACTTGTTTCAAGAGTAAATTTACATTGCTAGGACTGTGCTTTTTTTTAGATATTCTCAGTATAATAAAATTTGAGAAGGCTATAAATTGTTTATATTTAATGGTCTTCATTTAATTATTTATTGTTCATTACATTCTAACCTGCTCTTCTCACTGTTGGGAAATTTATTCTTTCATTTATCCTAATTGGAAAAAAATCCCTTGAGGTCATGTGGTAGTTTCAGTGAAGCAGAATAATGTCTCTGGGTTTTTGTTTTGAGCTCAGGTTTGCTAGCTTTACCTAGAAATTAGGCAGAGACACACTCCAGATTGTAGGGAATGGAAAACTTGGTTATTAAGTATTTCAGGAAATTTCTAAGATAGTGATTACATTACTGTATGTCTTTGAGAAAAACTTGTACTTCAAATCTGGTTACATTTTATTCTGGAGGACTGAGTACTTTGTATAACAAATAAATGGAAGGCTATTTAATTCCTCAAGGCTGTTAATCCATTCAGTGATATAATGGCTCCACCTACCCACCTCTGTTACTTAAGCTCATCTGCTCTTCATTTCTCTGTCACCTCTAGATTTCTAATGCACTCCAGACCAGCCTCCTCCCTTCTACTCCGAGTAAACTTGAGATCATCCAAAACAGTCCTCCATGTCTTAACTCACATCAAGTCTTGCTCGCCCATCAACCCTGTGCTCACTGATGCACATTGGCTCCCAGTTAAGCAAAACCTTGAATTTAAAATTCTTATCCACATTTTTGAATCTGCTTGTGGTCTTGCCCCCCTCTTTCTCTGTTCAGTAATGCTCTCGAGGCTGAAAACTTTCCAAGATGTGGATGAGGGGGGGTATAGTTGTAACATAATTGGACTAGTAATCCAGAGGTGCAGTTAAGCACTGTGAGAATTTGGGTTCAATAACCATCAGTTGATGGAATTTAAATTAAGTTAATATAAATCTGGAATTGAAAGTTGGACTCAGTAATCTATTGGTGTAAAAACACATCTGTTTCACTGTGTCCTTTACGGAAGGAAAATTGCCATGCTAATCTGGCCTACAGTGACTCCAAACCCATAGCAATGTGGTTGATTCTGAAATGATCAAATAGGTCCCACAGTTACACCAAGCCACAACAGGAGTCTAATCGATTTTAATAAAAAACCATTTCAACCAGATGGACTATAGCAGTTGAAGAGGGCACAAGACCACCTCAGACGGGCAGCTTAGGGTGCGCAACAGTAGCTGGCCTTTCTTCCAGAGCCCACATCCCAGAAAAGGAAAAGATATCTGCTCTTTTCCAATTCTGGCTTCTTGAGTATTCTTGTGTTTATTGTTTTACTTTTGATGAGCATGCTCTTAACTGCCAAAACCAAAAATTCTGGAATTTCCTCATTAAATATTCTTGTCTCTTCTATTTCTCTCTCTTCTTTCAGACACTTTAAAATCTGCCTCTATGACTAGGGGTTCATCTGCTCCAAAAACTCCTTCGATCACTCACTATTCAGTTCTGTTAATTCTGCCACAAAGAACTTAATGATATTTTATTACAATCGAGGTTCTAAATAAATACAAGCTGTTGTTAGGTTCAGTTATATCAATTCCAGTAGATATTTTTAATTAACCCAGCCTCCACAGCTTGTTGGCAATGTTCTGGATTTTCCCTACCATTTGTGTGAAAGTGTTTCTAACATTACCTCAGAACAGCCCAGCCCTCAAAAGGTGGCATGGTGGCAAGCACTGCTGCCTCACCAGTGCCAGGGACCCAGCCTTGGGTGATGAAGTTTGCATGTTCTCCCTGTGTCTGAGAGAGTTTCCTCTGGTTTCCTCCCACACGCCAAAGATGTGCAGCTTAGATGGATTGGCTATTGCTAATTGCCCTTCAGTGTCTCAAGATGTGTAGGTTGAGGGAGGAGGCGAAAAGGTAAATAGATAGGGTTACGGGGAAGAAGGCCAAGACAGGATACTGTGTCAGAGAGTGGGTGCAGTCTCGATGGGCCGAATGGCCTCCTGCACTGTAGGAATTCTTCTAAGATTTATTGCCCTTGTTTTGAGATCCTCACCACGTCAAATAGTTCCTCTCCACCTGCCCAATCAAATCCTCTAATCATCTTAGAAACTTCAATTAAATCACCCACTAAGCTTCTATCCTCACAGGAATCTTTACCGAGTCTATGCAACTGTTCGATAATCTAATCCTGTTAGCTCGCCTCAGTGTCTTGCCAATTAATCTATATCTTGACTATTCCGGAATTGAACCCCGTATTAAAATAGGGTTGAAGCAGATTTTATACAACTATAGCTAACTTCCACCCAATCCCTGTGAGATTAAGGTTAGCATTCCTTTAAGCAAATCAACGCTTAACTTTTAAAAGGCCATAAATGTTGCAAGCTGTAAGTAAATGGTAAAATAAGCAAAGTTTTTTTGGAAAAAAAAGCGTCAGTAAATTGTGCTTGGGAATGGAGAGTTTGCTTTCCTCCGTACGCTTGGAAAGAACGCAGGGGAACAATTTGGAGTGCAGCTATTATTATTTTTCTGCAGCTGCTCTGGCTGGCTGCAATGTGTGACAGGGGCTGGGCGGTGAGGACAGGCGGCGCTTTGAGGCAGTGCAGCCTGAACTTGCCGCCGCTGGACTGGAGACAAAGTCTGGCTGCAGGCTCCGAGTGGCAGCTTCACAGTGAGGCGCAGACTGCAGATAGAGAGAGAGAGAGGCTGGCTGCTGATCGCCCCTCCCCCCCCCAAAACCCTCTGTCAGCAGCTCTGTGCACAACTGGTGGCTCCGGCTCGCCCAGCGCTACAGAGAGAGAGAGAGAGAGGAAGGGAAGGGAAAAAAGAGGGAGCAGCAAAGTGGGAAAGGGGAGGAATCAAATTTTTGAGAGTGAGTGAGTGAGTAGCTTCTCTGTGGACCGGGATATGCTGCCAAACCGATTCCTTCCCGCTTCAAGCTGCTGTCCGCCCGCAGGAAACGCTGCAGAGCTTCGGATTTAACTGACTGACTGGCAGCTGGACTCTCTCTGAAGCTACATTGCAGCCATGTAAGAACTGTTTCTGCGTTCTCGTTTGATTTTATTTTTATTTTTCACCCCCATCCCTTCTCTTTTCCTCACATACATTGCGTTGAAGGTTTATTTTCTTGGCATCAAGTTGCCCCGAGAACGCCTTTGTAAAATGGGTGGAAAATCTGCTGTAACGGAACGTGGGCGCCTCCGGCCCCCCAGGACTTTTTTTTTTGTTTCGTTTCCCAAGCAGAAATGTGTCTTTTTTTCAAAAAAAAATGTTGAAAGGAGTGGGATCCAGAGGAGAAGTTAAAATAAATTCTTGTGATTTGAAATGATCCCTGGGAGTGACTTGTGAATTTGGGTCCTCAGCAGATTCAGATTGAATGCATTGAGGAGGGGGAAGCAGGATTGCCACGAATAGCAGCCAGTGTTGCATTGTTCAGATTGAAAACTTTTCTTTTTGATTTTTCTTTTGAGGAGATTGTGGGAAGGCTCAGATCGTGGGGAAGATAAAAGCCAGTTGCTGGGAATGAGATGTTTGCCAGTGGATTGTGACTTTTTGCTGCTCAGATGCCAGTGAAGGGAAACAGGATTGGCTACCGAGAGAGGGAAAAGCTTCAACATTTGGAGGGGGGAGCAGCTCGTGGCAGGAGGCAACAAGCTAGACCTCGCGCCCTCACCTTGCATAAACACTGTCATGTACCCATCCTCTGCTCCTTGTAGTCCTCTCTGTCCTCTCCCCTGGTCGCCTCCTCCCTTGCCCCTCCCATGGTCGCCTCCTCCCATGGTCGCCCCCTCCCTTGGTTTCTGGCCTCTTTTCCCCCCCCCAATGGTTGGCTTGCCCCCTCTCTGTCTCCCCCCCCCCCATGGTTGGTTTGCCTCCCCCCCCGTCACCCTTCCTTGCCCCTTTCTTTTGGTGAACCCCTCTTCCCCCTTGTCGTGCCTCCCCTTCTGTCACCTCCCCACCGTATAATATTTGTCCACCCCTCCTTCCTTCAAAGTGTTTGGCCACCTCCTCGCTCCTGTACCTTTCCATTCACCCCTCCCTTTCCTGTTTCTTTATTCCTCACGTGTGAGTGTGGGTGCTGGGAGGCCGGTGCACTTGTCATGAATTATAGCCTTTGGGGATTTGTAATTTAGCACGTTATTCTCTGTAAAGTGGCAGCGGCTGAGCAGACTGCATCACAATGCTGAGCTGCTTGTTGGGGACAGGCTGTATCTGTTTCCTCTTTCGTGTCTGTGCACACTGGAAACTTGGATGGGGAGCTGGCTGGGTTGCTGGTTCGTTTTGCACGTTGTCGTCATGAATTGATTTTCATACTTTATGAAAAGTATTTGTGCAGACAAAGAGTAACCTTTTCTAATTAAATTATAAATGCCCACAATTTCTTATTACTCTGCAGCTACTATTACAATGCTGATGAAATTTGATAACCTCAAACTAGTAAAAGTAAATAGCAAACAAAAATGCTGACATAGCCCTCAAACAAGTTGGCAACCAATTAGCTTTGAATTTACATTTGAAATGTCACTAATAACAAGTTCATTTGTTACGCCATGCAGCAAGATTAGTGCGAGTCATGTTGTGGCTAAGATTCCAGCACTTGTATGCGGTTTTGATTCTGTAATACAAAAGTGCTATTTATAGCAATTTTAAAAACGCACGGGAGCTTGGCCATGATGAAGAATCCTGCTTTATTTTATGGACAAGAGGCAAATATTGATTTTTTTTTTGAAGGGGGGTACAGATACTCTTAGACACAAATGCAATTTTCTTTTTCCTGTCAAAAATTCAATTTTTTAAATGGCCGGATGTTTGAAATGACCACAAGTGTTCAGACTTAGTGTGATTTTGTAAGGTTCAATACCCAGCTCCCCAGTCCCAAAATAAGTTGCCTTTTGAAATTAAACGTTTACAAAACGTCCATAAAAAATGATCAGTTTAAGGTGCCTAATACTTTGAAGTATGACTCAAAATGTATTTGATTGTATTATTAATGAGACCTGATTTTCTTGCCACCTCCATGCAGGATGGCAACAATCGTTAAAAACAGATGTGTTTCTATGTTTATCCCACCCAATGTTATATGAATTTGGACCTTTGTGCAGTGATGTCAGTGTAATGGAGGTGAATGCATTTTGCTATCCACCTTTGTTTCAGCTATGTTTATTTCCAAGGACTGAACATTAACACGATTAGTTCAGTTATGAATGTGTTTTAGAACTATCATGTGTAAATCACTCTCAGCCATTCCATCTGAGATAACTGTAAGTAATCCAGGAAATTTGAAAGAGAATATAATGAGAGTAACCAAGATTATTTGGTGAAATGTTGGTGGGGGTTGAGCTGTGCAGTGTTGACAACTTTTGGCTTCTGTCATTGCTGCTTTGTAGTTGACCGGCAGGAAGTTCATTTCTATGGGACTAATTACTTGCTCACTCCATCGATCATTTTGATTTTATTAGTTTTCAACATTATTTTGATTGGAATTAGTTATTGTATGCAGAAAAATCAACCTAATATTCTACATATTGTGAAAAAAAAACTGGCTGGTCTTGTGAAGTGTGGATCTCCCCCCAGAACTTGACATTTTCATTTTAAAGTTCTTTAAAAAAAAAATCGGTAATCTGTGCCACTTGACTTGGTAAAATGCCATATATAAGCCTTGGTACCATATTAACCAGTAGAAGTGATTAAGAATGAGCTTGTAAATCCAAAGCAACTCTAAGTTTAAATGAAAATTCTTTAATTTGAATTTGGGGAAAAATAGTGGGATCTTTGTCAGCTATTCCATGAAATGCATTATTCACCAGTTCGTTGTTTCCCATCATCAGTTTTAAAGTAATGCTGGTAACGTGTCTGATCGTTCACTTATACGTAAGTTGTCCACCTTACACTTACTTCAGGTGAGAAGAAGAAAAAACAACTTTACATTTTTGGGAACACCAGTTCAGTCTTGGCTAAGTGTGAGCCAGGAACTGCAGTGAGTAATTTGGATGTGGAATGCAGGATCTTAAAGTTTTAATGCAGGTAGTTTAAATCCGGCTGTGTGCAGGCTTTTGAAGTGCCAAAGCGGACATGAATCTGAATGCTATTGATGTAAATTATGAATAGTTGGCATGTCTGAGCTGGCTATCCAAAATTTATTGATGCATTTTGGAGCCAGCTCTAAGCCTGATTTTAGTTGCCAAGACCATGACACATTTGTTTTGCCTTTTTGTTTGATGATTATGTAGATACTTTAGTTCCACATTGACATATCTATCTCAAAGGTTTAGTAATAACCTCCAATTCCCTGACAACTTAGCTATAAGTCTCATAGCTGAATCACTATTTGGATCTCTGGTTACATTCCTTACAGTCTGGCTTGCATCTTATTCAGAGGTTCTGTTGTTGAAACATCGCAAGGAAATTGGAGATTTGGAAATTATGTTGTGTCATTTAAACTCATGATAGGTTATTGCTTGAATTTTCTGACATGTCTCTGGAGTGTCAGCCATCAGGATATTAGGTCAGAGAGCTGGATGGCATATAACCTCTTAGCTGCAATTAGGATATGTTTCCACTAATCCTATCCAAAAGTTTTTACTGGTCAATACCATTTATCGAGTGTACCCTTTTTAACACATTTCTTAGAATCCCTACAGTGCGGAAGGAGGCCATTTGGTGCATAAAGTCTACACCAACAACAATCCCACCCAGGCCCTATCCCTGTAACCTCATGTATTTACCCCTCTGATTTCCCCCCCCCAACCTCTGCGTGCTGGGACACTAAGGAGCAACTCAACATAGCCAATCCACCTAATCCACACATCTTTGGACTGTGGGAGGAAGCTGAAACACCTAGAGGAAACCCCCACAGACACAATGTGTAAACGCCTCACTGCCAGTGACCGAAGCCAGGAATCAAACCCAGTCCCTGGAGCTGAGGCAGCATTGCTATTTTGCCGCCCCTAATTTCAATCAAGTACTAGTGATAATTTCAAATATTGTTCAGATGTAATCTTTAAAACAAAACAGCTGAAAATATTAGGCTGAGGTACATTCCAGTCTTACTGCAATTTTGAACACCTTCAATGTTTAACTCTGAGTAAGTTACAACATGTAGTGGTGTGAGACAACCTGCACAGTACATTGAAAAGATGGAGATACATTACTGCTAGGGGAGACTTGCGTAAATTGAAGTGAGTGTAAATAGTGTACAAGTATTGCTTTTTGTTGCTTCACTGTATGCAATAGATGTGTAAAAATAAGGTTGATGCACACTTTTAAACCCATCTTTTATGGTTTTGCTGGTAGGCATTTAGACCTCTGGTTATACATTGTGTAATTTAGCCTGCACCTTATCAGACGTAGTGTTATTAAAAGCAGCTCAGAAGTGATATTGCCAAAATAGTGCAGTGAAATTGGAGACCAAAAGATTATAATGTTTCATTTCATCCTAACATAACTTTTGGTCTGTGATCTGCAATTTTCCTGAGAGCTTGTCAAATAGTGCATGTTTTTTTTGAAGGAGTGGTTGCCTCGTGAGTAATGTGATCCATTTAAAAATGTTAGACCAGTAGTGGTTGTATGTAATTCCAGTGAGTATGTGTAGATAGAAAGTAAACCCTCTTTTTTTTTTTAATGAGAACTGATTCTGACAGGATCAAAGGGTCAAACAAATTAGAGAATTAAAGGGTGATATGGGAAGAATGGATTTTGACTAGTGGTGCACTAGCACCAGCATAGGAGAAAGAGGGAGACATTCTCTTGGGATATGTTCCATTTAAACTAGGCTGGGATCAGCATCCTGGAAATTCATAGAATGAATCATAAAACCCTACAGTGCAGAAGGAGGCCATTCTCTCCATCAAGCCTGTTCCAACAACAATCCCACGCAGGCCATATCCCCATAAACCCCCTCGTATTTACCCTCCTGATTCCCCTGATGCGAAGGGTCAATTTAGCATGACCAGTCAACTTAATCAGCACATTTTCAGACTGTGAAAGGAATCTGGAGCACCAGAAGGAAACTCACGCAGATAGAGAATGTTCAAACTCTACACAAACACTTATCCTCAGAATTGAACCAGGGTCCCTAGCACTGTGAGGTAGCAATGCTAACTCTAAAATTCTGAAAATTGTATGAGTAGGGCTAGGGAGGAATTAGTTAAAGGAAGATTTGGAGAAAAAAATAAAGGCAATATAGCAATGAAACAATTTGGTAAAGACATACAGTGGGGCAGGAAAGGGGTAAAGAGTTCAATAGTAACTGTGCTTCAGTAGATAAGATCCTTGCTACTGGGGAGGCAATGACCTAGTGGTATTATGGCTAGGCTGTTGATCCAGAAACTAAGTGAATGTTCTGAGGACTTGAGTTTAAAAACTGCTGTAACAATGGTGGAATTTGAATTCAGTAATAAATATCTGAATTAAGAATCTACTGATGACTATGAAACCATTGTCAGAAAAACCCATCTGGTTCAGTAATGTCTTTTAGGGAAGGAAATTCTTACTGGGTCTGGCCCACTCCAGAGCTACAGTGATGTGGTTGACCCGCAACTGTTCACTGAACAATGGCAGTCAAGGATGGATAATAAATGCTGGCCTGTGAAACACAGGTGAATTAAAACAAGAACCATACCAGGCTTGAGCACTTCCATTATATTTCTGACTGACTTTTATTGAGCTTTGCACTCTGAAGCTATGTATGGAAGCTATGTGACCATTTGATGGTATTGTTGTAGACATTAAGCTACGAAGATATATCAGAGAAGGACTTGATTGAATTGTTGTTATCTGTCTGCTACCATTTTTGGGTTTGATTCCAGACCAGAGGCTGTTGCACACAATTGTGTAAAGTTGATAAACAACCCCATTTTTAAATTGAGAACAAATTCTAACCTCAGAATCATAGATTTGTGTTGCACATAAATCTTCCATGGAAGTACACACCACTGCTGTTAAGTGGGCGAATGTGTTTGATTTCGCAGGCAGAGAGGAATTCATTAGGCTGGTTGAAAAAAAACATTGAGCTGCCTTTTACTCTCACTGGATAACTCTGGCCTACATTGTAAAGTTATTGGTAGGCACACTCTGCTACATCTAATGACAGGAAATCAGTGTTTTACTTCATATTTTTTTCATCGGTAAATTGAAATGGATCAGAGAACTGTGTTTCATGGGGAAACTTGTTGTGAGCAGACAAAGAACAGTAAATTGCACCATGCCTTTTTAATGATATCCAAGTTAATTACAGATTTTGTGTTGAGACTATGGTATGTTGAAAATGGAGTTCAGTTACTGGATGGTGTTGCTCATGCCCTGCATATCGAGTTGAACATTTCTCATTCAATGCAGCCAGAATTCACCATTCAGTGTGCAGGTTGTCATAAAGTAAATTGCAGGTGTGCATACGCTGCTTAAACAGTATTATTTTCGTTAATTGCTTGTAGGGTGTTTGATCTGAAGAGGTCATTTTGATTGCTTTGGCTACCTTCTGTCGGCCTGAGCTGAGCCTGAAGACTGGAGAGGGGATGTGTGTGCCTCATAAATGAATAACTTGTGTTTAGAATCTTTCATTACTGTAAACATTTGATTTGATTTATCACATGTAGTATACAGTGAAAAGAATTGTTTTTTGCGCACTGTATAGACAAAGCATACCATACATCCAAATGTTATTTGAACTGCATTCACTGTTATAAAATGGGAACATGACAGCCAGACAGCCAATATGTGCACAGCAAAGAACCATTAACAGCAAAGTTGAGGGGTAAATATCAGAGAATTCTCTGAATTGAAGTAGAGCTCTGGGTTATTTTCTGTTCATCTAAATTCATGTGTGGGACCTCAGTTTAAAAACTCATCTGAAAAGTTGAACTGGCGAGTTAAGCTGGGTTTTATGTTCAGGTCTCTAGAGTGGATCTGGAACCCACACATCTGAATCTGAGGTAAGAGAACTGCCACATCTGATATCTGAGAGTGCAGATTTATAAGAATATTTCTATCCCCACAATACCACAGACTGACACATGGGTGGGCCAAGTTGACTGAAGTGCAGAGATCGTTCTTCAACATAACATTGCAAGCTGCTGATTTTTAGGTGTGTGTTTGGTGATGAGAGGGGTGATGAAAGGATTTTTAAAAACCTTCTTCTCATTTGGAAGTTTCTTTTCAGATCTGTTCTAATTGATTAGTACCATATATATATATATATATATATATATATATATATATAATAGCTGCATTCACTTTGGATTCGATGGCACTTGATGCAGTTTTTCAAGTGTTTTACTCCAAACTTGAATTGATACAGTTTGTGTACTGGTTGATGTTGGATTATCTCGTATATTAATATACATCAAGAATAAGAGACTAAATATTTAAAATGACCCTTTTTGTTTGAATTTTCTCAACTACGAAGAGAGGCTGGCTAGGTTGGGTTTTTCTTGGAGCAGAAAAGACTGAGGGATACGTGATCGAGGTGCATAAAATTACGTGGGATATAGGGTAGATGGGAAGAAAGAGGTCAATAATTAGGGGCCATAGATTTAAAGGAGAGTTGAGGAAAAGCTTTTTCACTAAGAGGGTGGTGGGAATCTGGAGTTCTCAGCCTGAAAGAGTGGTAGAGGCAGAAATCCTCTCAATGTTTAAGAAATATTTAGATGAGCACTTGAAACTCCACAGTGCACAAGACTATAGACCAACTGTTGGAAAATGGGATGAGAATAGATGATGGCCAGCGTGGGAAGAATGGATCACTGTGCCACCTTGTGTATTGTAAAATTCAGTGCAAAGTATATGGTTGAAGAATCATTGCATATATGTCACTTTTTATCCCAAATAATGGTTGAAGTGCCAAATCAGTAATTAAACTAAATAAAAGCAGCCCTTACCCTATGCAACACATTTCTAAGTGTTCTACTCCCTAATTTAAACAAAATATTTGCTCTTCTATGTTTTGAATGGTACAGTTCTTTTTAATAGTGTAGTATTGGCTGTATGAGAAAGTGGGTGGTTCAGATGTCTTGAAAATGTCAATCAATGATTTCTGATGAAAGAAGAATAAAGAATGACCCAACAGATTAAAGGATTTGATGCGTTGATAATTTGGGTGAAAAAGTTGAGAACCAAGGGCCATAACTGTCAAGATTTAGGCTCGGCAGTTTGAAACCATCCGTTTTTCGTCCTTGCTCCAAACTCTCTTTCTGAGATATCAACTCTATCTCGCTCTCTGGTAACAATCTGAGATTAAACTGTTCTGTTTACAACCTTAGTGTCACATTTGATCCTGAGTTGAGCTTATGACCTTGTAATCATGTTATCACCAAGATCACCTATTTACACGACATCTGTTGAAATCCTTGTTGATGCTTTATTTCCTCTAGACTTGATTATTCCACTACCCTCTCTACTGCTCTCCCACATTCTACCCTCTGTAACCTTCAAGTCATTTTAAACTTTGCTCCCTGTCTTAACACAGAAAATCCTGTTCCCTATTACCCCTGCTCACTGACCTAGATAGATTCCCAGTCAAGCAACATGAGTTTTAAAATTCTCATTCTCATTTTCAAATTCCTCCATGATCTTGTCCCTCACTGCTGATCTCCTCTAACTGCACAACCCTCTGAGATATCTGCCTCTCTATTTCTGCTCTCTTGTGCACTCCCAATTACAATTGCTGTCCTATTGGTGGTCATGCCATTAATTGCCTAGATCCTTTGCTCTGGAATTCCCTCTCTACATCTTGTTTTCCTCCTTTAAGACACTTCTTAAAATCTGCCTTTTTGACCAAGCTTTTCATCTTCTGACCTGATTTCTCCTCTTGTGACTGAAGGTCGTATTTTGTTTTATAGTGTCCTGTGAAACGTCTTGGGCAGTTTCATTATGTTAAAGACACTGTGTAACTACAAATTGTTTTGCCCATCAATAAGGCAGAATGGGAATCTGGAACTCCATCTCACAGAAAGCTTGCGTCAATTGAAAATTTCAAAACGGATTGAACTGAACTAATTGTGATTACATTGCAGAATGACTTCAGTGGTTGTAAAGTACTTTGGGACATCCTGCTATCATGAGAGGCACTATATAAATGTCTTTTTAGTTCATTTCAGTACTTCCTCATGTGATCTCATCATATGTACTGCAGAAAGAGGAGTTGCCAGTTGTCAATGCAGATGCGTATCTGTAGGTACACAAGGATAATCTGATTTGTTTTATTATTTCATGGGCTGTTGGGTGTCACTGGCTCAGACAGCGTTTATTGCCTGACCCTAATGGCACTTGGGGACGGGTCATAAATGCTGAACTAGGCAGGGATGCTGCTGCAGCCCGTGAAAGAATAAAAAGAAAATGTTCTCCCTCTCTTCAAGCAAACACCTCCCTTACCAGAAGCTTGGGCAGTGTATCCCTATGTACTTGCAGAGATTTTGCATGTTGAATGTTCAAACATTTAAACAAATGGTGGATGTATTTAAGTTTTGAGGGATTTGGTTGCAGAACAGCTGATGGCTGTTTCATTTTGCTTAGTTTCGATATTAATGACGCTAGGATAATAAAGTAATGAAAACTGATTTATAGTTTTCACCCTTCCCACCTACTATATTCCCACAAGGCACGATTGTGTGCTGCAAAATAATAGACTTTAGATTATGGGAATATTTTAAATATTTGTCTTTTTGTTATGTTGAAAGTGGCAATTGCTTACAATCTTATCATTTGCACACTGCTTGCTGTCTCAATTCTTTAGGTATTAATTTATGCAGAAAACTAGATTAAAATGAAACCAATAAAGCTTCAAAAATATGATTAGTATGTGAGACCAGTCTTCTATCTATGCAAATAACTTTACAATCTATATGCCTGTAGAGGATTGCAGTGACTCTTGCTACAATGGAGAATTGAAAATTCCCAGGATTACATTGACTGCATACCATCCATTTAATGGTTGCTATGCTGGACAGGTAATTGGGCAGTTTGTCACAAAATTAAAGGTGGTCACCTGAGAGTGTAGCAAAACATATTTTCTCGAATATAGCACGTAGACTGGAATTTTATCGCCTCTGGGGCGAGCGAGGCTCGTAGAATGGTATTCTCCTTTGGCTTTGGATGGGATTTTAGTAGCCTCGTCCGATCAAGATAGTAAAATCCTGCAGAATCACAATCGTTACATTTCTTGGAGGCAACTGTTCAGTCCGTTGTGTCTGCACTGACTCTCTGAGCAATTCACTTAGTCCCCATCTTCTTCCTGTAACATATTTGGCAAATGCAAATTTTCCATAATTAAGCACGTCACTGCAGTGTAAATATCTTTCATGTGGCTTCCTGTCATCTCCATGTACTGAAACGGATCCCAGGAGTCTATTCAATGACTTTGAGGCCAGTGAACTGACCAAATTCTTGTTTTTTTTTTTGCACAATACCTAGGGTTGTTTTGAAAAATGGGAAAGGAGACAAACTGGCCAGGGATTTGTATAAAATGCAGTGTGGACAACTTTAACTCTAAAGTCACGAACTGCTGATCTTGAAACAATGAACTTGTAGTTTTTTATTTCCCTTTACTGTATGGTATCTCTGTGTAGAGGTTCTCTGCACTTCACTTATCCAAGTGCTGCTCAATTCCTCTTGTATGAAGCAGTTGTTTTCAAATTTGCTTGTGATATTACACATTAATCCTAACACAGTAGTTTCCACGGATATTAATCCAAAAAAGTCTCTTTTTGGTTTAGTGATAATTTTTCTTTACTTCCGGTGATTACAGAAACAAAGGGTTTTTGAAATATTTTTATTATTGCCAGTTGATGAATTTTGAAACTCTAATTTCTTTGCGTGGCCATGCCAAGCAAACAGTGGCTCAATCCCTTAAACCTTTTGAAGGTCATTCACATTTAACAACTTTTGCATCATGATTTGCTGCTGAAGAGCATGAAGCCCTGTTGGAGGTGCATGAGTTGGAGTTTGTGTTTAAGACCATCAAACCATTTAGTTATCCACGCTCCAGTTCAAAAATGCTCTGAATGCAACATTGCTGAATTTGTCCTTTGAATTTTAATTCCAAATTCATTTCATTGACAGCTTTAGCTGCCATTGCCTTGGTGGGTCAGTGAAGCATGGCATTGTTTGAGGAGTTCCTGTACCTACATTTATCATCAGATTGTTGAATTTAGTTCCTTGCTGTGGGGCTGTACTGATTATGGACTATTATAAACTGGAACATTATTTTCACCTTGACGTTGTGACTTACTGAGAATTGGAAAACAGTCTTTTGATGCTTTGGTCTTCAGGCACAGCTGTCTTTTGTCTTGAAAATTTGTGCCTCTGTATTTGTGTTACCTCCTGACTTTATCCAAAGCACTGCTGTCTGTTCCTCAACTTCATTACAGTATGAATGTAAGCCTACTTGAAACTAATAAGTAAACTTTGTTCCAAATAGTAGTTCACCTTTCAGCCCCATGCTTATTGATAGATATGGCTCTTTTTAGCCACATCTTTATTTTTAAAGAAAATGTTCTCATCCTTGTTTTCAAACGCAGACATGGCCTTGCACTTCTGTGACCTTTTCTGTGAGCCTGTGCTCCAACTCTCACATCCTACCTTTTTACAATTGCACCAATGGGGACCATGATTTCACCTGCTTAAGCTCTGGAATTCCCTTTATGCCCCTCTACCTCTCTCAAGTTTCTCCTTCAAGCCAATATGTTAGACAAGCTTTTAGTCACCTGTCCTCATTATCCTCTTCATATGGCTTTATGTCAAATTTTGTCCGTTAATTCTCCTGTGAAGCCCACTGGGATGTCTTTACTCTGAAGATGCTACGTAGATGCAAGTTGGATGGATGTGTTTGAATGTGCTTGTGTCCATATTCAGCTGATGCCTCTGACACTGATTATATTGAAACCACCAGTTAGAAGTTTCTGCTTGTTCTCTGCATTGTAGCTGCCAAGTTTGTTTTCAACAGAATTTAAGAACAATCAATACTGGAGTGATACAAGAAGGAGAAAGAATATGATACATTGTGGTATATTTTTCACACACAACTACTTGATGGAGAAGAAAAGCCTATTGTAACTTTCAACCAATAGTTCCAAATTGGCAGATATTTGGCCTTGCACATTCTTCTGAAATAACCTCTCCAGCAGAGTTTGGCCGCACAACTCTGTTTTCACTGTGACAAAAATACTTCAGAACAGAGGTGCAACCATGTATTTAAATAGGATTACTGTTCAAAAAGAAACATGTTTGCAGCCAATTGTAATTTAAATATACCTTTGCAAACTGCATGTTCAGGGAGTGGGAACAAACTGGACAATTCTTAAGTTCACAATGGGGAGGGGCGTGGGTTGTAATATTTGAAACAGTAGGAAAGGAAATGAGTTAGAGGCTTGCTCTGTTCTCTCTGCCTCTGCGTCCCACCCCTCCAGTTGTACCTACGTCTTCTGGAATGGACTGGTGCAAAGCCATAGATGGGATTATTCCTTCACAAAAACATTTGCAGTCATTTGTAATTCAAATATACCTTGGCAAGCTGTATGTATGTAGTCTTTGCAAATTATAAATAACTGGCAGCTACACTGGAATTTGGCCAGATAATTTCCATGTGTTTGCAAAGGTTTTGGAACATCTGATCTGATACATTAAAGCAGGAGAGAGTTGGTTGGGATGATTTTTGCCCCTTTGGATGTGGAAGTGTGGCCAAATATGTTTGGTCAGGGTTGAATCTTTTTGACAGCAAAAACAGAAAATGCTGAAAAATCTCAGCAGGTCTGACAGCATCTGTGGAGAGAGATTAGAGGCAATGTTTTGAGTTGGGATGATCCTTTGTCAGAGCTGATATCTTTTTGGATTGCGCAGCTGTATTTTGGCCAAAATAAGTGCAGAAGATTGTGAATAAATGTTCAGCACAAATTGACATGCCATAAACAGTTCTATTGGTTTACAAACTGTCATTATTGACACCAAACCCTGCCCACAATTGGCCACACCTCCAGATCAAATTAATCACCATGGAGACTACCTGCTAACTGCATCCATTTGCAGGCCTTTCAGGAAGCTCTTAAAATTCAGCTTTTTCTTAGACACGAGGTCACCAATAGACATCTTCTTAAATATTATTGACTAGAAATGACTACAGCCCCCCAATGTAACTAATAAATTGTTTTGTATGGTTATTCTTAGTTATTCTCAGGTGTTGGACTTGCCACTGATTAAAAATATTTTTGTTTTTCTGTAATAAACCAATTTCAGCTCTTAATCACTTAACAGCAAGTTACCACTCTTAAGTAGAAATATTCTTTGATCTAATGCAAGAAGACATTGGTTGGAATTTTCAGATTGTTCTCGCTGGCAGGACCTCCTGGTCCTGTTGATAGCAAATTCTCACTGTGGATTTTTGGCAGTGAAGGTTCATAGAATAGGAAACCTCTGACAGCAGCAGAATCAGAAGATCAAGCTAATAGTGGGTTGTTTTTCTTTTTATTCATTCATGGGACATGGGTGTCGCTGGCTGGTTAGCATTTATTGCCCATCCCTAGTTGCCTTTGACAAGGTGATGGTAACCCACTGCCTTGAATCGCTGCAGTCCATGTTCTAGAGGTTGATCCACAGTGCCGCTAGGGAGGGAATTCCAGGATTTTGAACCAGCAACTGCAAAGGAACAGTGATATATTTCCAAGTCAGGACAATGAGTAGCCAGAGGGGATCTTCCACCACCCTGAAACATGCGGCATGGGGAAGATCCCACCCAACTCGGTCTAACATGCTGTCTGTTGTTCTGATGGAAGACTTTGTTAGTGATATGTAAATATATTTGAGCAGAAATTGAGCAAAAATAAAATGAGTTATTAAAACAAGTATACAGAGCTCCTGTAAACAAAAATCACCCAATATTTCTGTAATGTTACATCTTACATCTAAGGGGTTAATTCATAAATCTACACTTTTAAAAAGATCTATAAATCAGCACCCTGAAATCACTTTGGTTGATTCAAGTTAATTACATTCTTGCAGTGGTGATCTTGAAGTACAGGTAAGTTATCCCAGAGGGTAATTGTGTCATATCATTCCTCTCTGGCTTTGGTCAGCAATAATCGATCAGGATGTTGGTTCTATACATTTTTCTGGTAAGAGTTTTGCCCCACCACAAGACTGGAACATAGAATTCAAAGCTGACATTCCAGTGCAGTCCTGAGGGAATGTTACACTGTCGAAGGTGCAGTCTTTTGGATGAGATGCTAAACTCATCACTACTGAGGTGGACATAAAAGATCCCATTGTGTCCTGGTCAATATCTATTTATCTCTCAATCAACCGCAATAGAACAGATTATTTGCTCATTATCATTTTACTGTTTTTGTGCAAATTAGCTGCCACATTTCCTATATTTCAGCAATGACAACATTTCAAATGTACTTCATTGGCTGTAAAGCACTTTGAGATGTCCAGCCATCACGGCAGGCACTATATTTGAAGGATGTGTATTTTTCTGCTGGGCTCTCATCTCAGGATTGTAACATTGACACTTGTATGAATCCCTTAAAGTGGACGTTTTGTTGACGTAAACCCTTTGTGATTGATAGAATAGATGATCCCATTAGTCTCTCAGTTCAGAGGGTTGGTTGGTCTTTCTGTCACCAAGTTCTCTAATATTTTTACTGCAGTCAGTAGAAAAAGGTTTTAAATTGCAAGTCAGCTATGTTTCTATGGGTTAAGCTGGACTGTGAACTTTGAGAGAAAGAAAGTTGCCATTTCAGAGACTTGGGTAGAGCAGGGACAGGAATGGATGTTGCAGGTTCCGGGGTACAAATGCTTTAGTCGGAGTAGAGAAGGGGGTAGAAGGGGGGGAGGAGTGGCGTTACTGGTCAAAGATTGTATCACGGTGATCGAAAAGAAGTTTGATGAGGACTTGTCTGTTGAGGTAGTATGGGCTGAGATTAGAAACAGGAGAGGAGATGTCACCCTGTTGGGAGTCTTTTACAGACCTCCTAATAGTTCTAGAGAGGTTGAGGAAAGGATTGCAAAGTCAATTCTGATTAGGAGTGAAAGTTGTAGGGTAATTGTGATGGGGGACTTTAACTTTGCTAATATTGATTGGAATAGCTATAGCTCTAGCTCGTTAGAGGGGTCAGTTTTTATACAAAGTGTGCAGGAAGGTTTTTTGACTCGGTATGTAGATAGGCCAACTAGAGGTGAGGCTACATTGGATTTGGTGCTGGGCAATGAGCCAGACCAGGTGTTAGGCTTGGAAGTTGGTGAACATTTTGGTGATAGTGACCAAAATTCGGTTACGTTCACCTTAGTGATGGATAGGGATAGGCATGAAGCTGGGGGCAGTAGTTATAGCTGGGGGAAGGGTAATTATGAGGCAATCAGGAGAGAATTAGGGTGCGTAGATTGGACTAGGGAACTACAGGGACTGGGAACATCTGGAATGTGGTGCTTATTCAAGGAGCAGCTGCTGAGAGGCCTTGATAAGTATGTCCCTGTCAGGCAGGGAGGAAATGGACGAGTAAGAGAGCCTTGGTGTACGAAAAGAGTTGATTTGCTGGTTAAGAAGAAAAAGGAGGCTTATGTCAGGATGAGGCTTGAAGGCTCAGGTAGTGCAATGGATAGCGATAGATTAGCTAGGAAGGAGGTAAAAAGTGAATTGAGGAGAGCTAAGAGGGGTCACGAGAAGATGTTGGCTGATAGGATTAAGGAGAATCCTAAAGCTTTCTTTCGATATGTTAAGAATAGAAGATTGGTTAGGGCAAGATTAGGGCCAGTCATAGACAGCAGCGGGAAGTTGTGCGTGGAGCCTGAAGAGATTGGTGAGGCACTGAATAAATATTTCGCTTCGGTATTCACGCAGAGTGCTGGAAATGTAGCTATGGAGAACACTGAGGTGCAGGGTTGCAAATTGGGCAGTATTGTAGTAGATAGGGAGGATGTGTTAGAAATTCTCGAGGGTTTGAAGTTGGATAAGTCCCCTGGGCCGGACGGGATTTAACCTAGGATTCTCTGGGAGGCAAGAGAGGAGATTGCAGAGCCTCTGGCTCTGATCTTCAGGTCCTCGTTGGTTACGGGTGTGGTTCCGGAGGACTGGAGGATAGCGAATGTGGTCCCATTGTTTAAGAAGGGGAAGAGAGACCTTCCTGGGACTTATAGGCCAGTGAGTCTTACTTCTGTTGTGGGCAAGGTATTGGAGAGAATTATTAGGGATAGGATTTATAGTTATTTAGAGAGAAATGAATTGATTGGGATAGTCAGCATGGTTTCGTGAAGGGTAGGTCATGCCTTACTAACCTCATTGAGTTTTTTGAGAAAGTGACCAGAGCGGTGGATGGGGGTAAGGCGGTTGATGTAGTATATATGGACTTTAGTAAGGCTTTTGATAAGGTGGCCCATGGAAGACTTCTACAGAAAATGCAGATGTGTGGAATAGAGGGTGATTTAGCTAATTGGATTAGGAATTGGCTGGCAGATAGAAGACAGAGGGTGGTGGTTGATGGGAGATAGTCATCGTGGAGTTCGGTGACGAGTGGTGTGCCTCAGGGGTCTGTTTTGGGGGCCCTGCTGTTTGTAATTTTTATAAATGATCTGGATGAGGGTATTGAGGGATGGATCAGTAAATTTGCAGATGATACTAAAGTTGGTGGTGTGGGAGATAGTGAAGAGGGGTGGTTTAGTTTACAGAGTGACTTGGACAAGTTGCAGAGCTGGGCCGAGAGGTGGCAAATGGAGTTTAATGTGGAAAAGTGTGAGGTAATGCACTTTGGCAGGAACAATAAATGTGTAGAGTATAGGGATAATGGTAGGGCTCTTAATAGTGTTGAGGAACAGAAGGATCTTGGTGTATGTGTCAATAGATCACTGAAAGTAGGCAGTCAAGTGGATAAAGTTGTTAAGAAGGCATATGGAGTCTTAGCTTTATTGGTAGGGGGATTGAATTTAGGAGCCGCAGCATCATGTTGCAACTGTACAAAACGCTAGTGCGGCCGCACTTGGAGTATTGTGTGCAGTTCTGGTCCCCACATTATAAGAAAGATGTGGAGGAATTGGAGAGGGTACAGAGGAGGTTTACCAGGATGTTGCCTGGTATGGAGGGCAGGTCCTATGAAGAGAGGTTGAAGGATTTGAGGTTGTTTTGTTAGAAAGGAGGTGGCTAAGAGGGGATCTTATTGAAGCATATAAGATGATTAGAGGTTTGGATAGGGTGGACAGTGATAGCCTTTTTCCTAGGATGGAGAAAGCTAGCACGAGGGGACACAACTTTAAATTAAGGGGAATGAGTTATAGGACGGATATCAGAGGTAGGTTCTTTACTCAAAGAGTGATTAGGGAGTGGAATGCCCTGCCTGCAGCTGTTGTAGATGCGCCAAGTTTGGTGGCGTTTAAGAGGTTAGTTGATAAGTATATGGATGTGAAGGGAATGGTTTAGTTAGGAGGGGCATTGCTTTTTATTTTGGTCGGCACAACATCGAAGGCCGAAGGGCCTGTTCTGTGCTGTATTGTTCTATGTTCTATGTTCTATGTTGTGCTTTTATTTTCTTTGCACCCCTGTTGGTGGTCAAGCCTTCAGAAGCAGAAAGGAATCGAATCTTTGAAACCAAAAGATATGGAGTGCAAAACTTGTCAGCCATAACAAGCTGACTGGCCCTTTATATAAATGTTTCATACTTTTGACGTACTTTTGAATATACAAAAAAAGTGTACAAGATAATAGCTAAATTACTGCATAACTGAGGAATACCAACTAGAGAGAGGCCTCACTCCAAACACCAACGTGAAGTTCCTGATTTCACTACCTAAGCATCTCTTCATCTCAAAATTTTTTTCCTTTTAAAATGCTTCTTTAAAATCTACCTAACTAAGCTTTTGGTACCCTGTCTTAGTAACGCTTTAAGAGACTTGAGTGTTTGTGAACCACCCCTGTTGAGCACCTTGGGAAAATTTTACTTTATCAAAAACATGTTATAAATATATATAAAAAAAATCATTGACCTGATTCATTGGCTAAAATGTTCTATCCTTGTTTGTGGCTGGGATTTTCCTGTGCCGCTGAGAGTGAATGGAGTTTTGGCTGGAAAGCTAAATTTTTTGTTTTAGCTCACAACAGGTCCCTCCGGGGACCAAAGTAGAGAATCCCACCTGTCAACTCTTTACACCTCCAGACACTGAAGGATGCCCTCGTGAGAACAGGATATGGCGCTCGACTAGTCGATCAACAGTTCCAACGTGCCACAACGATAAACCGCACTGACCTCCTCAGAAGACGAACACGGGACACGGTGGACAGAGTACCCTTTGTTATCCAGTACTTCCCCGGAGCGGAGAAGCCAAGACATCTTCTCCGGAGTCTTCAACATATCATTGATGACTATGAACATCTCGCTAGGGCCATCCCCACCACCCCACTTCTTGCTTTCAGACAACCGCACAACCTCAAACAGATCATTGTTCGCAGCAAACTACCCAACCTTCAGGAGAACAGTGACCACAATACCACACAACCCTGCCACAGCAACCTCTGCAAGACATGCCAGATCATAGACATGGACGACATCATCAAACGTGAGGATACCATTCACCAGGTGCACGGTCTTGCAACTCGGCCAACGTTGTCTACCTAATACGTTGCAAGAAAGGATGTCCCGAAGCATGGTGTATTGGGGAGACCACGCAGACACTACGACAGCGGATGAATGAGCATCGCTCAACAAAACAGTTCCCTTCCTGTGGGCGAACACTTCAGCAGTCATGGGCATTCGGCTCCGACCTGCGGGTAAATGTTATTCAAGGGGGCTTTCGTGACACACAGTGCAGAGTCGCTGAGCAGAGACTGATAGCCAAGCTCCGCACCCATGAGGACGGTCTTAACAGGGATCTTGGCTTCATGACACACTATCTGTAACCCCCGTAACTTGCAAAAGGTTAGCAAAAAACCTCACTTACTGTGCTGTCTGGAGAAAATACACAATTCTCTCATCAATGCTCAGGATTCCCTTCACACACATTGTTCGCCACTTTAACACTTGAATAGCAGGTTAGATGTAAGGATTCGCATTCTAATCAGCAATCTCTGACTGTCTGTGCTGATGTGTGCTATTGCAGACCAGAACACTGCACTTGCCTGAGGAAGACACGGAGTGTTGAAAGCTCGCAATTTTACTATCAAATAAATCGGTTGGATTAAAAATTGGTGTTGCTAAATTCTTACTGAGTTCTTACCACCCCAATCCAACGCCAGCATCTTTACATCGTAACTCTTTCTTTTGCCAGATGCTGTGTGAGCTGTTAGATTTTGCCAACATTTTCTATCTTGCAACATAACTGCAAGTTGTTTTCAACAACCAAAGATTGCCAGGGAATACGTAGATTATATCAAACTGTTTGCATATATTGCGTGAATGAAAGACTATCGACCTGAGGCCCAATGCCTCTTCTCAATGCAAGCTTATTAAGCTCAGCTTTGGAGTATACTATTGGTGTTTAGAGTGAGGCTTCCCTGTAGTTGATGTTCCTCAGTTATGCTTTAATTTGGCTAAGATCTTGTACACCTTTTCTTGTATATTAAAATGTACATCAAAAGTATGAAATATTTATATAAAGGGCTGATCAGCTTGTTATGGCTGACAGGTTTCACACTCCATATCTTTTGGTTTTAAAGATTTGATTCCTTTACTTCTTGCTGCTGAGTTTTCTCCCAATTGATGGATTAAATCCAACAAATGGCAGCCTCTTTGCCCTGAAGTCTGGTGTCGATTTTGTGTCAGTTTTGTCCAGCAATCTAGGACCTCCTGAACCTCTCACATGACAACTTGGTGTTTTAAGTTTAGGATTTGAACGGATGACACTTAGGGGAACTCTTAACATTCTACTGTAGCTGAATTCTTCAGTTCCTAGCTTCATGTTTCAACATTTTAGCTTTAGGAGCTCAAACTGACATGCAAAATCAATTTATTGTTCTCGATTCTAAGAACTCAATGCAGTTGGAACGTATTAGTGGTTGCCTTTGAATGTCAGTGCTAGTCTTTAATGTAGCCTGGTTGAATATCACTGCCCATTTAGTCCCGTGGTTTGGATAATACATAAACCATGGTCTGATATGCAGCCAGATTTCAATCTGACGTGCGTGATGTGAAATGAATTTTTAAAGTTATTATAGCCCAGAGTCCCTGGAGACCTCTAAATATAACTCTACTAGAAATTTGTTTCTTGAAAGTTTTCTCATGGGAAACTGAAGTGACAATGCTTATCTACAAAATCTTGTTTTCCTGCTTGTAGTTTGTTGGTTTTCTAAAATCTTTGCTTCAGTGAAGTCGAAGAAGTGTTTTGGAAGTTTGATTCTTTGACCGCAAGTAACCCTGAATCAAGTACGAACCAGTTAGATGTTACAATGGGAGCATGTTGGGGTACATCCATAATTATCATGAAGTCTGAAATAAATATATCCACTGGTACACCCACATAGTTAAGTTTCAGTGATAGTTGTGACAAATGGGTTCTATTCCAAGTCTCAAATATTTTGTCTAGGTAATACGTTATCCCACAGTGGTATTATAGAGAGCTTTGATTTGGTGTTGTGGAGAAATTTCAGTGGTTTGACATAGCTCCAGTCTCTCTCTGTATCTGAGGGAGAACAGATGACCTTTGTTTAAAAAGAAAACAACATGCTTCACTTTAGGGATTTTCACTTCGCTAGGGGATTTTCACGGTAACTTTATTGCAGTGTTAATGTAAGCATACTTGAGATGCCAATAAATAAACTTCATTTTCTGATAAATGTTATTTCCATAATTTTAATGGTCGCACTGGCATTAATAAAAAATTGATTCTGCAAAAGGTTGTGGATGCACAGTATCGCTGAATGTAGAATACATTACTGGCAGGCAGTGGAATGTTTGCTTTTCCAATCTATCATCTATAAAGCTGTTCTGGTTCATTCTGAATTTAAGAAACCATATGTCACCTTTTAAAACTATGGTGAATTCTGTATGTTGCCACGATGACTTCATTGCTGATAGTTAGTTATGTGGAGACTATCCAGCCTAGTTTTTAAAATTACGGGATCCGTCAAATGCATGTCTTTTCAAACTATTGAAACTGAAGATAAAGTTTTCTTTGATTCCTAAGAAGATATACTAGCTATCACTCGATCTTATCATGATTTTAATGTTGCTGTAATTGTTGTCTTGAACATTGTTGCTGTCCTCTTCTCTTCCCTCTCTGGGAAATACCAGAACTTTAGATAAAAGCTTATCTGGTGCAAACTGCATTGCATTTCCTGCTGTCTAATTTCTGAAGTGAGAAAATTCTGGATCAAAGGATGCTGATATTCATCTCTGTCTAACAAGAGTTAACAGTTAATGGTGAGAAGTTGAAGTTGTGCATTTGTGTATGTATGGGGCTGGATGGGAATGGGGAAGAATACAAAATTTTTAAAAATCAAGTTACGTGATATCTAAGGTGATTAGTGGAAGGGAGAGAGAAAATTATGGTGCAGTTGCCCCTTTCCAACCTAGGGTTGATAAGGCTAGACACCACACTGCTACTAATATCATGACTGTGGTTAGTTAAGCTGGTATTGATGAAGAATGAACCTGAATCCTGTAACTTACTGGCTTAGTGGTTTACTGGGATTTTCACAGTAACTTCATTGCAATGGTAATGTAAGCCTACTTATAACATTAAATAAACTTTAAACTTAACAAACTGAACCATCAGGGCAAGATAAGATCAGTATCTTCCCCTCCTCAGTATACATAGACTTTTAAAGGAAAATGCTGAAGAGAGACTTGAAGAATAAAGCTTGCTTCAATCCTCTTTCTGGAGTAAAGTACAAGACGTGTTTTTGAGAAAACAATACTGTTTCACACAAATCAAATTTCATCTCTGTTAGCTGAAATATCACTGATTTATTTTTTGTAATAACTCTTAATCTTCCCATGGCTTGGTATCCATTTCCTCGTCTGTTTCCAGTTGGGAAGCACTTGGATTATTCTTGAGTTAAAGAGGCTATACAACTTGACATGTATTTAAAAATAGAACCATTAGTTTTTATTTTAAGCAATCGATGAAGATTTGACTAATGGAGCTTACAGATTTATATGGGAGATGTAGCACAGGCCATTCAACTTGACCAATCCATGACTTGATGGCCTTTTTGCTTCCTTGGAGTCACCTCCTCTCTCTTCCTCTCTCTCCTTCTCCATCAGAGCCTTCCCATAAATACATCTATACTTTTTACCTCAGTGAGTTCCACACACTCTCAGATGTCTATATAAAGCTTCTTAACTTTTCAATTTGTTTCTGTCTATAGTAAGAAATCTCAATACCTAGGTTGAAGTCCAATAGGTTTATTTGGTAGCATGAGGTTTCAGAGCACTGCTCCTTCATCAGGTGAGTGATTCACCTGAGAAAGGAGCAGAGTTCTGAAAGCATGTACCATTAACCTGGTGTTGTGACACTTCTTACTGTTCCCACCCCAGTCCAACACTGGCATCTCCATATCATTTCTGACTATGTGCTTTTAACATTCAGTATTGGGGAACTCTCAACTTTTACAGCCTAGCTCGATGGAGGCTACCTTTTTATTTAGTGTACTCTTTTCCTCTTGGAAAATAGGAATGTATGGAAATATGCTGTGAAGGAATTGGTAAGAATAGAATCATAGGGCCACTTTGCACATTGTGTCTGTGCCAGTTCTTAGCAAGAGCAACTCATCTTTTCTCACTCCCCAGCCATTTTTCTCTCAGATAAATATCCAGTTCTCTTTTAACAACCTCAATTGAATCTGCCTCCATCATACACTCCTTCAATGCATTCCTGGCCTTAACCACATGCTGCATTTATACCAAAAAGCTTTTCTTCATAACACAGTTACTTAGTTTGCTAGTCATAACTTGGTGTTCTCTGGTTCTTGATCCTTCTGCAAATGGAACAGTTTCTCCCTCCCTACTCTGTCCAGGCCCTTATGATTTCAAACATCTCTTTAATTTATTCATGAGATGTGGGTGTTGCTGGCTCGGCCAGCATTTATTGCCCAACCCTAATTGCTTTTGAGAAAGTGATGGTGAGCTACCTTTTTGAGCACTACATGTGTGTAGTACATCCACAGTGCTGTTCTGGAGGGCGTTCAAGATTTTGACCCAGTGGCAGTTAAGGAATGGTGATCTATTTCAAGGCAGGTGACTTGGAGGGGAATATCCAGGTGGTGGTGTTCTTTTGTGTCTGTTAACTGTGTCCTTCTAAATGGAGCAGTTGTACATTTGTAAGGTGGTGCTTCAGGAGTCTTGGTGAATTGCTGCAGTGCATCCTATAAATGGTACACACTGCTGTTTCTGTGTGTTAGTAGTGGAGGCAACGAATATATATGGATGGAATGCCAATCGAGCAGTTGCTTTGTCCTGGATAGTGTCAAGCTTCTTCAGTGCTGCATTGATTCAGGTAAGTGAAGAGTTTTCCATCACACTCCTGCCTTGTAGATGGGGCACCAACTTTGGGGATAGCTTCTCCAACCTAACTATGTAACTAGAGGTTCCTCATCCTGAAATCATTTTGTTAGTCTTTCCTACTTCCTCTCTAACGCCTTGACTTCCTTCCTAAAGCATGGTACCCAGAACTGGATGCAGTTTTGCAATTGAGGCTGAACTGGTGTTTTGTGCATGTTTGTCATAAACCGCATCAATTTTGTAATGTAGGTTTCCTATTTATGAAGCCCAGGATCCAGTATGCTTCAAATCACTTTCTCAATTTCTCTGCCTCCTTCAATGATTTGTGTACATATCACCCACGTCTTTTGCTCCTGCAGCCCCTTGAGAATTTAGTCTTTAAAATGGCTATACTGTATATCCATGCATCACTTTAGCATTTTATTAAACTTTAGTATTTCATTTGAAATAAATGGTTGATTATATTTTACTGTTTTTCAAAACTGTTAATTATAACCTGAACTAGATTATTTGCAACCAAGGGCAAAAGGTTTTTCTGAGAAAAATATTAACGTTAACCTAAAATTGTCTCCCATTTCCTAAAGTGAAAGGGGGGGGGTTTAAAAAAATGGATTTTAATGAGCTATTTCATTGCTGCCTTTCGGATGATTATCGTTCACTTGTTTGGTTTAAAGCGCAGCTGTGTGTGACACTTCTGTAATGTCAACAGCAGATGACTGTCACTTGATATTTTTTAATTGTTCTCTGCATCTTAGGTAGGAAATCTTGCATCTCTTTGACCCAGCTATGTGTGCAAACAAAATGCAGTTTTTGGATGTTTTAATACCACCTTTAGCAGTCCATATATTTAAACTTGCTTAAATTAGTTGATCATACCACCCTGCACAATGAATGACAGATGCAACCAAAACAGATCAAATGACGTCTCAGCAATTCATTCAGACATCAAAAAAGTTTGTTTATTGGTGTCACAAGTAGACTTATATTAACATTGCATTGAGGTTATTGTGGAAAACCCTTGGTTGCCATGTTCCAGTATTTGTTTGGAGTTCATGGGGGAGAGGGGAGCAGTATTTAGCATAGACAATGCACCTACCCAGCACATCTTTCAGACTGTGGGAGGAAACCAGAGCACTCGGAGGAAACCCACACAGACACAGGAAGAATGTGCAGACATTGATAAGGCCACACTTGGAAGACTGTGTGCAATTCTGGTCACCGTATTATAGAAAATATATTATTAAACTAGGAAGAGTGCAGAAAAGATTTACTAAGATGCTACTGGGATTTGATGGATTGAGTTATAAAGAGAAGTTGGATAAATTGGCACTTCTTTCTCTAGAGCACAGGAGGCTGAGGGATGATCTTATAGAGGTTATAAAATAATGAGAAGCACAGATCAGCTAGATAGTCTATCTTTTCCCAAAGGTAGAGGAGTTTAAAACTAGAGGGCATAGGTTTAAGGTGAGAGGGGAGAGATTCAAAAGGGGCAATTTTTTCATACAGGGTGGTGAGTGTCTGGAATAAGCTGCCAGAGGTGGTAGTAGAGATGGGTACAATTTTGTCATTTTAGAAGTGTTTAGATTGTTACATGCGTATGATGGGTATGGAGGGATATGGGCCAAATGCGGGCAGTTGGGATTAGCTTAGGGACTTTCAAAAAAAAAAGGGAAGCATGGACAAGTTGGGCCGAAGGGCCTGTTTCCATGAAGTAAACCTCTAGGACTCTATGATTCCATGCAGGTAGTGACCCAAACCAGGAATCAAATCCAGGTCCCCTGCACTGTAAGGTAGCAGTGCTACTGTGCCATCAGTAAACTGAGTTAATGAAACTCTGTCTTCTTCACAAGGATATCCAAACTTTACACTTGTAGATCAAGTCTCTGAGTTCCCTTAAAGCTGCTCCAACTCAGGCTGTCTCAAAAGCTCCTCACCTCTCGGGGTTTTAAATTCCTCTCCCGAGATTATGTTCCCATTCTCCACTCCAGCACCTGTCTCAAGCTCAACTTCAGCTCTTCAGCCTTACTGAACCGAACACCACTCTTCCAAAGGGTTACCTTAACTCTAGCAGGCCATAGTATAGGGTTGCTAACTTTCCATGGCCTTTTCACTTCTCCAGATCTTCTCCGAAGCCTTCACTATTTTGAACCTGCCGGTTATTGTTTGGAGTCTCCTCCTGTGGCTTCTGTCCCTGATGGCTCCTCTCCTTAGTGGTTACTGTAGTTTTTTCTTCCCAGTTGTCTCTACAAGATAGCTCCTTCCCTGGTCCCCCCTTGCTCCCTCTTCTTTGAATATTTCTCTGGAACCTCTCACTATCCTGGGATTCCTGTCATATTGGCACTGGGTCCCTGGATTGGGTTTGTGGCTTTTTTTTTTCCCACACGGATGCACGGAATACTTGTCCTCAGCTCAAAAAACTGCACGTGCGTTGCCCTCTCCTGATTTGCTCATTTGCAGAAAATTCTGGGATTAGTCAAGACTTGTAATTCAGTTCGGAAATCAATTAAGTTCCTATTCCTTGAAGTGCCTAGGCTGATACTTCGGTCTGGTACTGAGGAATGCTGCACTGTCAGAGCTACTGCTTTTCATAATTAAGGGAAGGAACACTTTGAGATGGATATTAAAAAAAGTCTTGTGGCACTATTTGAAGAGCAGAGGAATTTTCCCCAGTGTCCTGGCCAATATTTATCCCACAACCAACAGTAAAATGAACAGATTATATCGTTGTTCCCCGTGGGAGCTTCCTGTGTACTAGCTCCCTGTTGCATTTACAATATTACAAGAATGACAATATTTTGGATTGGCTGTAAAATGATTTGGGACCTCCTGCCGATTTGTGAAAGGTTTATAATAAATGCAGGTGAATTTTGTATCTCTTTCTTCAGATTATGAAGAGCAGCTGTTTGGTTGGCAGCACTCTTCTTGCTGCAGAGTCACAAGGCTCGAGTCCCACTCCAGGGCACAAACATTAAAAATCAAAGCTGACACTCCAGTGCAATATTGAGGGAGTGTTGCACTGCCAGAGGTGCCATCTTTCGAAAACCTTAAATTGAGGCCCCAATTGCCCTTTTGGGTACTATCAAAAATATATTTACTATATTCCTTGTTCTTCCAGTGTATTTATTTTTATCACTGCCCTCCTGAAGGCTCCTTGTTACAGCCTGATTGTTGGATGAGGGCTACTTTGTGCCTTGCCTTACTTGACAGTTATTCACTAAGGGCTTGACAAGTCATTCAATTATTAGCATCATCAGTATCAAGCTCAAGATTGTCCTAACAATCAGAAAACATACTACGCAGATATGGGGAGGGAGACATGGTAGTGACACCAGGGCAGAATTTCTAACCACAGATCCAGCAAGTCATACTGACATAGCTGTAGTACTCTAATGCTGCCTTCTTGCAATCAACTAACTTGGCTAAGGACTGGTGTCAAACCTGTTTGCTGAGGTCATGAAAACGTTTTAATATATCTGAAAATGTAAAAGTTATTGAAATGCAGAAATCTGCTCTGGAATTGTTTCAAAGTATAGTTTCAAACTGGTTTTCTGGGATAGTTTAGTTATGGTAAGGTTGTTGAAGTGTTAGTTTTGATAAATTTACTGTGCTTGAGTTTATATCAAGGTTTGTATAGTTAATTGTTCAATGGTAGTGTTTGTAATTTAATCATTGCAGTGTACTTATCTGATAGCCCTATTGATAGCTACTAATTTAGCCACGTTGTGGTTTCATGCTCACTGAAACATTCTGAATTGGGTGTGGTATTACGGTACAAGAAAGTATATTGATATTACAAGTACATTAAGAACTTAATTATTGCATACTCTTTAAATCTTGTTAAATCCCTTTTAATTTCCGTGGAGTTATTTTAGGGAGTGTTTGTTTCCATTTTAAAAATGAATTGTCATTTCTGTCAGTGGCATGTGATATGTCTTGCAGTGATGAGAAATGCACTTGGCTGCCCCCAAGGGGTGGGAATTCTGATTTCCCATCATCAAAATAGCATCTAGTTTAATTTTAGTTTTTTTCTCTCTCTCTGATTTGTGTCGGGTATTCCGAGAGTGTCAGAAGGCCTGCAGCATTCAGGTGATTTTGAGATATTTTTTATTGGAATGAGCAAATTCTCTATTTTGGTGAGGAGCAAGGGTCATGGATTCAAACCAAATCAACGGTAGGTAATGAGAGAACTCAGAGGTCTTGTTCCTACTTTACGGTCTTAAAGGAGTTTTTCTTTCAGTTAAAAGGCAAAGTTCTAAGTTGGCTTCTCCCAATCTTCCATTGCCAATGCTCCCACTCTGTCTAAAACCAATTTTTGCCATCGCACCCCCACCCCCACTCCCAGACAGATCATAAAGCCAGGACCTGATGTATTTTTGACACTGAACTGCTGTCAGTTCTAATTAGATGTGAGCCAAGTAAGCACAGGTATTAAGAAATTGAAGTAAGTTGATCAGCAGTCCAAAGACTTTAACTCTTGAAGATGATATTCTAAGTGGATGATTGCGCAGACATGCCATATGTTCTACTTCGAGTTCAATTAATTTATATTCAATGTGAGATTTACAGTATTTTTAGCTATAACAGTTTGATCAAAGGTAGAGATTCTCACCTGTGTATAGAGTGCAATCTTATGACAAATCTGCAAGACTAGTTTTAAATGTGTTTGAGAATTGTGGGCCTATCAATAACTGGCTGCAGCACACGTGCCTGTTTCTGTAATAAAAACAGAAAATGCTCAGCAGGTGCGGCAGCATCTGTGGGGAGAGAAACAGTTAATATTTCTAGTCTGTATGACTCTTCTTCAGACTCAATGTTAACACTGTTTGTCTCTCCACAGATGCTGCCAGACAGATTAAGATTTTCCAGCATTTTCTATTTTTATTTTGGTTTTCTGATTTCCAGCATCTGCATTATTTTGCTTCAATTTAGTCCTCCCTCAAAATGCCCTTGTACGGCCAGTTATTTGCTTTAATCTGAAAGACTTGCATTTCTATGGTGCTTTGAGAACCATGGGATATCACACAGCATTTTACAGCCAATAAAGTTCTTTTGAAATGCAGTCACTGTTGTAATGTAGGAAATGGTGACAGCCAATTTGCGTACAGCAAACTCCCATAAACAGCAGAGTGATTATGACCAGATAATCTGTTTTTTGAGATGCTGACTGAGGGACCAAGATGATGCCAGAGTCTGCGACCTGTCCCCAAATACCCTCTAATTCTATCTTTCGCTCTTGTTCTATGCTTTTAAAACTGTATACTAACTGTGATGCCCACTTCAATCTCTTACAGATTTGGAAGTTGATCTTTCTCTACACCTTAACTATAATTGTAACACTATACTCTGCAACCTGTCCTATTTATTCTATGTATGTTGAACTTTGTATAGCACACAAGAAACAGTAATTTTCACTGTATACTGATACATGTGACAAAAATAAATCCATACTGGCCAGAATACTCCCTGGCACTTCTTCAAAGTAGTCATGATGTGGAGATGCCGCCGTAGGACTGGGTAAACACAGTAAGAGGTCTCACAACACCAGATTAAAGCCCAACAGATTTATTTGGTGGTAAAAGCCACTAGCTTTCGGGGTTTGCCCCTTCATCAGGTGAGTGGCAGTTCTGATCACAAACAGTGCATATAAAGGCACACACTCAGTTCACAGAACGTTGATTAGAATGCAAGTCTTTACAGTTAGTCAAGTCTTAAAGGTGCAGACAATGTGAGTGGAGGGAGCATTAAACATAGAATAAAGAGATGTGTATTGTCTCCAGACAGAACAGTAAATGAGATGTTGCAAGCCCAGGCAGGTCATGGGGGTTACAGATCATGTGACATGAACCCAAGATCCTGGTTGAGGCTATCCTCATATGTGCAGAACTTGGCTGTCAGTTTCTGCTGTGTGACTCTATCTGTGCTGTCGTATGTCATGAAGGCAGCCTTGGAGAACGTTTACCCGAAGATCAGAGGCCAAATGCCCATGACCATTGAAGTGTTCGCCAGTAGGAAGGGAACAGTCTTGCCAGGTGATTGTCGAGCAGTATTCATTCATCTGTTGTAGCACCTGCACGGTCTCCCCAATGTACCATGCCTTGGGACATCCTTTCCTGCAGCGTCTCAGGTAGACAACATTGGCCGAGTTGCAAGAGTATGTGCCGTGTGTCTGGTGAATAGTGTTCTCACGTGAGATGATGGTATCCGTATCAATGATCTGACATGTCTTGCAGAGATTGCTGTGGCAGGGTGTTGTGGTCACTGTTTTCCTGAAGGCTGGGTAATTTGCTGCGGACAGTGGTCTGTTTAAGCTGTGCGGTTGTTTAAAGGCAAGAAATGGGGCTGTGGGGATGGCCTTTGCAAGATGTTCATCTTCATCAGTGACATGTTGAAGATTCTGGAGAAGATGTCATGGCTTCTCATCCCTGGGGAAGTACTGGACACTGAAATGTACTCTGTCCACCATGACACGTGTTCCTCTTCTGAGGAGGTCGATGTGGTTTTTTGCTGTTTTTTGCTGGTTTTTGGCGTGTCAGAACTGTCGATCGATGAGTTGAGCGCCATATCCTGTTCTTATGAGAACATCTTTCAGGATCTGGAGGTGTCTGTTACGATCCTCCTCATCTGAGCAGATCCTGTGTATATGGAGGGCTTGTCCATAGGGGATGGCTTCTTTAACATGTTGAGGGTGGAAGCTGGAGAAATGGAGCATCATGAGGTTATCTGGCTTGTGGTACAGTGAGTGTTGAGGTGACTATCCTTAATGGAGATGCATGTGTCCAAAATGCAACTGATTCTGGAGAATAGTCCATGAGTCTGGTCGGATGGAACTTACTGATGTCTAATTAGCGTTGTTTCAGTAATTGTTCGCCGTGAGTCCAAAGGAAGATAATGTCATTGATGTAGCTATGTATAGCATGGGTTGAAGGACCTGTGCGGTGAAGAAGTCTTGTTTGAGCCTGTGCATGAAGATGTTGGCATCTTGAGGTGTGAATTTGGTCCTCATGGCTGTTCCATGTGTCTGGATGAAGAAGTGGTTGTTGAAGGTGAAGACATTGTAATCTAGATGAAGCAGATGAGTTATAAAATTGCATCTGGTAACTGGCCATCCTCAGATTGAATACTGAGGCAGTTACAGCAATGCCATCATTGTAGGGGATGCTGGTGTAGAGTGCCAAGGCATTTATTATGATGAGGGGTGCTCTTGATTCAGCTGCTCTGTGTGCTAAATTTCTGTAGGAAGTCCTTAGCGTCACAACAAAAGCTGGGGATTTTTTATACAATGGGTTTCAGAATGCCCTTGATGTAGCCAGTGAGGTTCTTATACAGGTCCCATTGCCTGATGCAATGGGACCTGTGTGTGTTTGCATTATGTATCTTTGGGAGACAGTGGAGATCTCTATTGTGGGGAGCTTCCAGCCTAAACACATTAAAGAAGCTATCCCCTATGGACAAGCCTTCTGTACACATAGGATCTGCTCAGATAAGGAGGATCGCAACAGACACCTCCATACACTGAAAGATGCTCTCATAAGAACAGAATATGGTGCTCGACTTATCTATCAACAGTTTTGACGCGCCCCAGCAAAAAAACTGCACTGACCTCTTTAGAAGACAAATATGGGACACGGTGGACAGAGTACCCTTTGTTGCCCAGTACTTCCCTGTGGAGAAAGTACATCATCTTCTCTGGAGTCTACAACGTGTCATTGATGAAGACGAACATCTTACCAAGGCCATCCCCACACCTCTATTTCTTGCCTTCAAACAACCACACAACCTTAAACAGACCATTGCCGCAGCAAACTACCCAGCCTTCAGGAGAACAGTTACTATAACACTACACAACCATGCCACAGCAACCTCTGCAAGATACGCCGGATCATTGACACAGATGCCATCATCTCACATGAGAACGCCATCCACCAGGTGCATGGTACATACATTTGCAACTCGGACAATGTTGTGTACCTGATACGCTGCTGGAAAGGATGTCCTAAGGCATGGTATGTTGGGGAGACCATGCAGGCGGTACAGCAACGGATGAATGAACGCTGCTCGGCAATTACCAGGCAAGACTGTTCCCTTCTTGTTGGCGAACACTTCAGTGGTCATGGGCGTTCGGCCTCTGATCTTCGGGTACACATTTTCCAAGGCGGCCTTCATGACATACTACAGCACAGAGTCGCTGAGCAGAAACTTATAACTAAGTTCCACACACATGAGGACGGCCTCAACTAGGATTTTGGGTTCATGTCACGCTATCTGTAACCCTGCCATGAACCTGCCTGGGCTTGCAACATCTCATTTACTCTCCTGTCTGGAGACAATACTCATCTCTTTTAACCAATGCTTAATGCTCCTTCCACTCATATTGTCTGCACCTTTTAAGACTTGACTAACTGCAAAGACGCGCATTTCTAATCAGTATTCTGTAAACTGAGTGTGTGCCTTTATATGCACTGTTTGTGATCAGAACTCCCCACTCACCTGATGAAGGGGCAAACCCCGAAAGCTAGTGACTTTTACTATCAAATAATCCCGTTGGACTTTAACCTGGTGTTGTGAGACTTCTTGCTCTTCTTCAAAGATCATGGGATCTTTTACACTCGTCAAAGAGGGCAGAGATACCTTCACTTTAAAATGAAAGCCAGTACAGTACAGCGTGCTCAGCACTGGCTGTAGCAGGTTCTGGAAACATTTCTCTTTTTTTTGTGTTTACAGTAGACATCCAAGATTGTCAGTTTGTGGAAGGGCTTTCATGTATAATTGCTACATTCTGTCTCTTACCTCCCACTCCAAATGAAATCTACAGATATGTTCTTTGTGATGGCTGTGTGCAGTCTAGAGTTGAATGCCAAACTGACTTTTGAATAGGGAATTAATAAGAGATAGAAAACCTTTTAGTTTGAAAAATAATTATGTAATTGAATTTAGGATTTGTGATTCTGATAGAATCACTTACATTGTAGCAGTGTAAATAGAGACTGGTTTTATTTATCTGTCTTGAAACACTCTGGCAGCAGTAAATGACAAAGCCTGCAACCATTAGTCTCCCAGCTACCCTCCATCAAGGCAGCACTAATAACAGGATTACATAGGAAAAATCCTTCCATTTGCAGCAAAGCTTCAGTTTGCTTTACCTAAGCACTTCAAGATAAATCCCAGAAGTCTTGTCTTCTATGCTGTCTCTCCCATGACAAGGGGCTACTTGCTGTAGTTTTAATTTAGACAAAGCATCTTAAGAGCATCAATTTGGGACCAGAACAAGAAGTTTAAATGGTCAAAGCTCCATTTGGGTTCAGAATCATGATTTAATCTTATAACTCATGGAAAAATGCAGTGAAGAATCCAATTTTCATCTAGCTTAAGAAATACCCTTTACAGTTGCAGGTATTCATTGAAATTATTATAAATTGGAACTTCTGTTTACAAAATTCTTACAATCTGCACTGTGATCTGATCATTATTTCTGTTACTGAGCCTGACAGAGACACTTGTGTTAGCTGGTGGAGATGTGAATCTTGCAATCTGGCCATCAGCAAAGGTAATTGGTCAGAATTTGTGTTCAAAATGGCATTCCATCTGATTTTGGCCATACTTCTGTCTCTTTTAAAAGTGATTTATTGAATCTGCATGTTTGTCTCCCTTCCTGTGACCTTTGGGGTTTCTTCTACCTTTTAGCAACAAATATCCCAACACGTCTGGACTATGTCAGGCCACACACACAATGACAGAACTTGAACAGTTTAGCAACATGCTGGCATCAGCACATTTGTTTGTCGTGCAGACTGAAAACAGTGCTTCTTTTCCACAAAGCCTTTTAGTAATATATAATGCTTGGAGTGCTAGTCAGTGCAAGTCTACTTATTGATGTATTTGGCAAAAAATTAGATGTTTTTAATCTAATTTAGATTATGGATTGTACTGTCTGAAAGGGTGGAAGAATAAAATTCCACAATAACTTTCAAGAAAGAATTAGATAAATACTTGATGGGGAATAATTTGCAAGGTTGTGGGGAAAGAAATAAATTGGATAGATCTACTGAAGAGCTATATACAGGTCTCCTTCTCCAATGTCATCCTATGATCAGATAGTGTGTATTGAATTCCTCTCAGATTAGTGCTGGAACAAGGCAACTTCTTGTAAGTTGTGCCCAGCGTACCTTCTAATTCTATCTTTTATTCTCGTTCTATGCTTCTTCCCTGCTGCTGTCAGACTTATGAATGAACTTAGCTTGCATTAAGTTGATCTTTCTCGACATCCTAGCTATGACTGGAAAACTATATTCTGCATTCTCTCGTTTCCTTCTCTATGAATGGTATGTTTTGTCTGTATAGTGCGCAAGAAACAATGCTTTTCACTATGTTAATACATGTGACAATAAATCAAATCAAATCACTGATCTGGATTTTGTGGTCAGTGGCAGATGATCAGAACTTGACATTCATTACACTTAGAACTGTTCACCTACTGCTCTATAGGCTTTTATATTGGATCTTGCAATGATTTGAAATCCATTTCACAGTGATACCCTCAGTGATATCTGGGACCTGTGTAAACAGGGCAGCAACTGCATATTTCCAAACAAATTGAAGAACTTAGAACGTAGAACACTACAGCACCAACAGGCCCTTCAGCCCACAAGTTGTGCCGAACACATCAAAACCTACCCAGCCATAGACCTATCTATAACCCCCAATCCCATTGGATCCCATATACTCATCCAGAAGTCTTTTAAAAGACCCCAGCGAGTTCGCCTCGACCACCACCGACGGCAGCCGATTCCATTCACTCACCACCCTCAGTGAAAAACTTTCCCCCAGCATCCCCTCTGTACTTCCCTGCACCTTAAATCTGTGCCCTCTCGTCACGACCATTTCAGCCCTGGGAAATAGTCTCTGAGAGTCCACCCTATCTATTCCTCTCAACATCTTGTAAACCTCTATCAGGTCGCCTCTCAACCTTCGTCTCCCCAGGAAGAACAGTCCCAGCTCCCTCAATCTGTCTTCATAAGGCTTGCCTCCCAATCCAGGCAACATCCTTGTAAATCTCCTCTGCACCCTTTCAATAGCTTCCACGTCCTTCCTGTAGTGAGGCGACCAGAACTGCGCACAGTACTCCAAGTGTGGTCTGACAAGGGTCCTATAAAGCGGCAGCATTACCTCCTGACTCCTGAACTCAATCCCTCGATGAATGAAGGCCAGTACACCGTAAGCTTTCTTAACCACATCCTCCACCAGGGAGGCCAATTTGAGAGTCTTAGGGACCCGGACCCCAAGATTCCTCTGCTCTTCCACACAGCTAAGACTCCTACCTTTGATAGTGTACTCATTCATCCCGTTGGATCTGCCAAAATGGACCACAACACATTTATCCGCGTTGAAGTCCATCTGCCACTTCTCCGCCCAGTCTTGCAGCCTGTCGATGTCATGCTGCAACTTCTGACATCCCTCCAGACCATCCACAACACCACCGACCTTCGTGTCATTGGCGAACTTACTCACCCATCCCTCCACTTCCTCATCCAGGTCATTTATGAAAATGACAAACAGTAAGGGTCCTAGAACAGATCCCTGGGGCACTCCACTGGTGACCGACCTCCATGCAGAAAAAGAGCCATCCACAACCACCCTCTGGCTTCTGCAGGCAAGCCAGTTCTGGATCCACAAGGCCAAAGCCCCTTGGATCCCATGGCCTCTCTCCTTCTCAAGAAGTCTTGCATGTGGGACCTTGTCAAATGCCTTTCTGAAGTCCATGTACACCATGTCCACTGCTCTTCCTTCGTCAATGTGTTCAGTCACATTTTCGAAGAACTCAATTAAGCTCGTAAGGCACGACCTGCCTTTTACAAAACCATGCTGGCTATTTCTAATCAACCTAAACTTCTCCAAATGCTCGTAAATCTTGTCCCTCAGAAGCCTCTCCATCAGCTTACCAACCACTGAGGTCAGACTCACCGGTCGGTAATTTCCAGGACTATCCCTGTTCCCTTTATTGAAAATAGGGACCACATCCGCAATCCTCCAATCCTCCGGAACCTCTCCCGTCTCCATCGACGACGCAAAGATCATCGCCAGGGGCTCTGCAATGACATCCCTCACCTCCCACAATAACCTGGGGTACATCCCATCTGGTCCCGGAGAATTGTCTATCTTGATAGCATTTAGAAGTTCTAACACATCCGCTTCCTTAATATCTACATACTCAATCTTTTCAGTTTGCCGCAAACTTGTAGTGCATCCTCCCAGATCACTTTCCACCGTGAATACTGAGGCAAAGTACTCATTAAGCACCTCTGCCATTTCTTCCGGTTCCTTACAGACTTTTCCCCCTTCACCTTTTATAGGTCCTATCCCTTCTCTTCTCATCCTTTATACTTTTCTACAAATATGTGAAAAGTAAATTTGTAGAAAACTTATTACAGAGCCACTCTCAATCAGAAGCACCAAGTATAAATTATATATAGAAAGTGAAATAAAGCACAGGAGAGAAAAAATAGTTATGAAGGAGATAACCAATCGAATTAAAAGATTTTAATAAAGTGTCTAACCATAATTGAAATCCAAAGGAATGAGCCCTCATAAATTTAGAAGTACATTTTAGGTCCAAAAAATTTGTTTAGCAGTAATCAAGATTTGTCTCTTGCACTGAAATGGATGTGTTCTGATTTTTCTGGCATTTACTGGGTGTCTTATCACAAGTGCTACACCTTCACATTTTTCTGTATGCTTCAATGGAGAGTTTCTCATTGAGTTATTATTGAGAAGTTTCTAAAGAAGAAGGATAACTTGGACAGCAACCTCCTGATTTCAGCTTTTAATTGTGCCTGTACAGCCTGAATTTCAGTTTAGTGATCAAATACTGATAACCTCTGCATTATTTTTATTACAAGTCCAGATCTTGTCTCCCATTTTTGGCATATGCTGCAGGCCAAAGTTCAGAATTGGTTCAGCTGTTAACAATAGCTCTTAAGTAGATATTTATTCTATTCTCATACCGAAGATAGAGTAAGAAAGAGTCACAGAAGAAATCAAGGCACTCGTTTTTCTCTAATAGGATAATAAGATTGAGAAGAAGAAAAGATTGAATTGTAGAAATAGCTTATTGTCTCTCAGAATATCTGCGTGTCTTGGAGTATCTCTGTCTGTCGGCTTTTGCTCTTGCTCTCTTCACCACCCCTCCCCGCTCCCACCAACCCCACTTTCTGTTTCTCTTTTGTGGCTCGGTATCAAATCCAGTTAGGTTCCTATACTCTTTAGGACAATTCTTCTCTCTGCTCAAACAAAGATCTCCTGTTTCAGGGTTGATTTGTTGAGTTCCCTTCTTTATTCATTTAAGCATGTGTGCTTTGCTGGTGAGGCCACTTTTGTCCATTCTTAATTGCTCTTGAGGAGACAATGGTGAGTTGCCTTCTTTCGTGCTGCAAAAAATATTCACCTAGCCAGTGAAGCCTACTTTCCTTGAACAAATAAAAAAAATCACCAGAAGCATCTTTGGACTTCTCGCTGCATTAATGGCACTACAGAAATGAAAGATGTTGGAAATTATTCCAAAAATAGAATTATTGCAAAATAATTGTTAGTAAAATGTTAATTCTGTTCCCTTTAGCAGTTACGGAAACTAACTTTGAGAGCACACTGTATAACCATTAAGCAGTGACACTGTTAAGAGGTTCCATCTCTGGGCTCATAACCAAGTGCTCAGAAATAGTGCTGGCAAAGTTATGCTCCAGGTTATAGGGGCCAAGTATTTGTCAACATTGAGTCAGAGTCCACCATCAAGATATGACAAAAGTCTAGTTGTATTTGATTTTCACCTTGTATTAAAGGTGGGAGTTGAAGTTGATCTCAGAGGGCAAAAATTTGACATACTGTGAAATTATTGAGCTGGCTACAAATTTCAGTTGCATCTGGAACAGGCAGAATCAATTTGAACAAATGATTTGTAGTATCTGTACTAGAAGTATGATTGGTTCTCCAAATAAATATTGCCTCTGTTCCTGTGAAGTGGACTGAAATAGACTTGAATGGGAAATATTCACCTCACATTACCCTACCCCTTTGAGCAGACTCTGGGGCTGCTAAAAATGCAGTTTTAAAAAGTATCACAAATTTCAGCGAAGAGGTCGACAGTATTTTCAGGAGTCACCCTGCTAGAAGTATCTGACAGCATTACAGCTTTTCTTTGCTGTTAAAGGAAGCAGTCGTCAGAAAAATGGCCCGTGGGAATGTCTGAATCAATTTGTAAAATGTCCATTTCTTTCCATTACCCAATTTTGTCATCAACCTTTCCGAATGTTCTTTTAGGCACTAAACTGTCTAGTGCTGTGTGATTTCCCAACAGTACTTGATATGATGTAGTTGTTTTGCAACTCTTGTCTCACAATGGCCAGACTGTCGGGTTGACCGTTGCTTCTCGCGGGCCAGACCGTCGGGTTGACCGGCGCTCCTCGCGGGCCAGACCGGCAGTTGAATTAGCACTGTACTTTGAGAGCTTTATTGGAGGATACTGCTGAGACCAGACTTGATGCCGAAAATGGCATGAAGTCTACATTTTGAGTTTTAAAGTGCTTCAAGTCTGAAACTGGAGTCTTAAATCTAAAGAAAACAAACCATGTGGGTATGGAGGAGTGTGTTGGCTAAGGCAGATTAGGGGACTGCATTAAAAGATATAATGGTAAACTAAACAATGGCTAATTAATTCATAATTTGCAACAAGTATACATTGTTTAAGGCACAAAAGGACCCACAGAGGAAATGATCCAATTGACTAACAAGAGGAATTAAAAATAGTATTAGGTCAAAGGAAGACACTTAATATTGCCAGAAAGTGTCATAAAATTGAGAATTGGGAGCATTTTAGAATACAACAAGAGGATCAAGAAGTTGATGACAAAAGGAAAGGAAATATAAATAGATCAGCAAAAGATAAAAATAACTTGTAAATGTTTTGCTAGATATGTAAATAGGAAGAGATTAGTTAAAGTAAACTTGGGGCCCATTAGAAGCAGAAACATATGAAATTATAATAGAGTACGGAAATGGCAGAGACATTAAACAAATACTATGGATTATGACACACAAATCAACCCAGTATATAAGATTCTTTTTCAGCTTTGTTTTTGCATAACTTGCTGAATAATTGAACTCCAGCCCCTGCATCACCAACACCTCAGCTACGATATGCTATACATGCATTAATAGTCAGCCTTAATTTTTCATCCTTCTGATGGAGATCTTATTTAACATACCTTAACTTGGTGCAAGAGATCAAGCAAGCAATTTGAACTGCATTGTGAAGTGTATGGAAATTTAAGACATTCTACACAGAGCAGACCCCATATGGCAAATGATAAAGATGATGACTGTGATGTATTTCTTTATACTGTACGTTGGGGTTTGGGGTGTGGACTGTCCATTTAAGTGTGGGTCAGGTGACCTTTGGGTAATTAACTCCTCCCAGCGTGGGACCCAATTGGTTAGTCTTAGACCTGGCTGAGCATACAAGTTAAATAAAGAGCTTCCAGTGTTACATTATCAAGGCTATCTTGTGATTCCTTATGCATCCTTAATCCATAGGAGCATACATAATAATAACCACTGGTTCACTTTTATACCTGGCATATAAATTAACCCTATCCCCTATTTTTGAAAGGACCTTCAAGGTTTCAAAGATCAGTTTATAGATTGGCATCAATGGTACTTTGTACTTGTCTCCATGGTAGAAGACACACAAAGGAAATATTTGGGAACTAAGGTTATAAAGAAATAGTACTTGAGAAATTAATGAGATTACAGTGTGACAAATCTCTTGGACCTGATGACTTGCACCCTAGGATAACTGGAAAGATAGTCAGTTCATTGCTTTGGATCTTCCAAAACTCCTGATTTTCTAGAAGGCTTGGGTGGTAGTAAACCTCACCCTCTTATTTAAGAAGAGAGTAAAAATCAGAGGAGGAATAAATGGGCTGTTTTCAGATTGCACTCCATGGTGTACCACAAGATCTAGTACTTGGCCTCAGCTATTTACAATTTATATTAATAACTTAGATGAGGAAACCAAATGAAATGTGTATCCAAGTTTGCTAATTGTATAAGGTTTAGTAAGACAGTGAAGAAGACACAAATAAGCTACAGAGAATACAGATGGATTTGGCTGAGTGGGCAGGCAGAGAGCATGTGGTGAAGAAGTCATAATGTTGCTAGAAAAAGTAGCCAGCCTGACAATGGAGAGCAGTTCAGGATTCAGCAAAGGAGGGAAAAATACAATACGAGAGTAAACTTCCAAGGAATGTAAAAGCGAACCATAAAAGCTTTTATAAGTATGCAAAACAAAAGATTAGTAAAGACAAATAAACGTCCCATACAGTCTGATTCGGGAAAATTTATAGTAGAGATCAAAGAAATGGAAAAGTAATTAAACAATTGCTATAGTTCTGTCTTCACTGAGGAAGGCACAAGTAACTTCCCAGAAATGCTTGGGAATCAAGAAAGTGAGTCAGCAGGTGCAAGTGAAGGAATTTAGTATCATTCAAAAAATAGTGCTAGATAAATTAATGGGACTGAAAGCGAGCAAGTCCTCAGGCCCTGATGATCTACACCCCGGGGAACTAGTATGGGACTAGACGTTGACTGTGGAAGTAATAGATGCATTGATTGTCATCTTGTAAAGTTCTGTAGATTTTGGAACATTCCCAGTGGATTAGAGGGTGGCAAATGAAACCCCACTGTTTTTTAAAAAAGTAGGAGGGGTGAGAAAGAAAACTGTAAATTGCAGACCAGTTAGCCTTGAGTCTATTAAGAGGCGTCAAGACAATTTTAGACATGAGTGGATAAATACATGGCAATGTACTATAATGGGGAGAAGTGTGAAGTTTTTCACTTCAGTAGAGAAAAACAGAATAGCATTTTTTTTAAAATGGTGATAAATTGGGTAACATTGATGTAGTAAGGAAGTTTGGTGTCCTAGTACACCACTCTTTTTTTTAGAGCAAACATGCAAATACAGCATGCAATTAGAAAGGCAAATAATAGGTTGACCTTCATTGCAAGAGGATTTCAGTACAGGAGCAAGGATGCCCTTTTGCAGCTGTACAGGCCTTGGTGAGACCACACCTGGATATTGTGTGCAATTTTGGTGATCTTACCTAGGAAAGGTATACTTGCCATGGAGGAAGTGCAGCAAAAGTTCATGAGACTGATTCCTGGAATGGCAGGATTGTCGTATGAGGAGAGGTTGGGTTGTCAGGCATTCAGAAGATTAAGAGGGAAAATTAATTAAGATGTATTAAATTCTGACAGATTGGTTGCAGATATTTCCTCTGCTTTGGGGGATGCCTAAAACAAGGGGTCACAATTTTAATATGGAGTCGGCCATTTAGGACTGAGATTAGGAGAAATCTCTTCACTCAACATGACGGTGAAGCAGTGGAATTCTCTACCACAGAAAGTTGTGCTGGCCAAGGTACAGTTGCATTTAAGAAAGAAGTAGATTGATTTCTAAACGTTAAAATGCCAAAAGATTTGGGGAGTGAGCAAACACATGGCATTAAGATAGAGACAGTAAGAAGTCTCACAGCATCAGGGTAAAGTCCAACAGGTTTATTTGGTAACAAATGCCACTAGCTTTCAGAGGGTTGTTCCTTCATCAGGTATTCACCAGTCTGATCACAAACACTCACCTGATGAAGGAGCAGCTCCCTAAAAGCTACTGGCATTTGTTATCAAATAAACCTGTTGGACTTTAACTTGGGGTACTTACTGTGTTTATCCCAGTCCAACACCAGCATCTCCACATCACTAAATTAGAGAATCAGCTATGATCATACCGAATGGTGGAGCAAACTTGAAGGGCAAAATGACCTACTCCTGTTTCTATGAAGTGCAAAGTTATCCCATTTGGGAAGAATGAAGTGGATTTTTTTTTTGAATGATGAAAGATTGAAGGGTGGCACAGTGGTTCGCACTGTTGGCTCACAGCACCAAGATCCTGGTTTCAATTCCCAGCTTGGGTCACTGTCATCGAGTTGTGTGTTTTCCCTGCGTCTGCAAGGGTTTTCTCCAGGTGCTCCGGTTTCCTCCCACAGTCTAAAGATGTGCAAGTTAGATGGATTGGCCATACTAAATTGCCCCTTAGCGTCAAGGGAATTAGCTAGGGAGGGAGTTATGGGGATAAGGCCTGGTGAATTGTGGTTGGTGCAGACTCGATGGGCCAAATGACCTATTTCTGGATCTAGGGATTCTATGAAATATTTGCATTTATTTTGTACATGAATAACCAGGTTATTATGCAGCTACAGAAAGTAATTATGATGGGAAATGGTATATGAACTTATGTTAGAAGATGAGAGCACAGAAGTCTTTCTGCAATTGTACAGGACATTGCTGAGACCACACCTTGATTACTAGGTGCAGTTTTGGTCTCCACATCTAATGAAGGACACAACTGTCTTAGAATGAGTGCAGGAAGTGGTTAACTAGACTGAGGGGATTATCTGATGAGTAGACTAGGTCTAATATCCCTAGATCAGTGAGAGGTAATTGAATCAAAACATATAAAATTCTTAAGAGGCTTGGCAGGGTAAATGCTGCAAAAATGATTCTCTTGGCAGGGGAGTCTTGAACATGGGGTCATAGTTTTAACTTAAGGTGTTGAGTATTTGGAATTAAGAGGGAATTTCTCTGCTCAAAAGTTGGTGGATATTTGCAAGTCTCTAACTTGGAGAGTTGTGGAATCTGTCATTGAGTATATCAAGCCAGAGGCCAATAGGTTTTGGGAGCGGAGGGATTTGGAGATTTTGTTTTGGGAGCAAAGGAATATGTGACGACAATTTGGTTACATTTACCTTAGCAATAGAAAGGGATAGGTATATATTGAAGGGCAAAAATTTTATAATGGGGGGGAAAGGAAATTGAGGCGATTAGGTGAGATTTAAGATACATAGTTTGGGGATGGATACAATTGAAATGTGGAGCTTGTTCAAGGAGCAGCTACTGTGTGCCCTCGATCAATATGTATCTGTTAGGCAGGGAGGAAGTGGTTGAGTGAGCAAACCATAGTTTACTAAGGAAGTTGAATCTTTTGTGAAGAGGAGAAAGGAGACTTATGTAAAGATGAGACGTGAAGGCTCAGTTAGGACACTGGAGAGTTACAAATTAGCCAGGAAGGATCTAAGGAGAGAGTTAAGAAGAGGCAGAAGAAGGCATGAGAAGCCTTTGGCACATAGGATCAAGGAAAACCCTAAAACTTTCTATAAGTATGTCAGGAATAAAGGAATGATTAGGGCAAGATGAGGGCCAGTCAAAGACAGTAGCGGAAAGATGTGTGTGGAGTCTGAAGAGATAGAAGAAGTACTAAATAATTTTTGACTTTTTCCTGTGTGAATACTGACAATGTAGTTGAGGAGAATACTGAGATACAGGTTCTTGGACTAGTCGGGATTGAGGTTCATAAGGAGGTGGTGTTAGCAATTCTAGAAAGCGTGAAAATAGATAAGCCCCCTGGGCCAGATGGGATTTATCCTAGGATTCTCTTGGAGGCTAAGGACGAGATTGCAGAGCCTTTGGCTTTGATTTTCAGATCATCATTGTCTACAGGCATAGTACCAGAAGACTGGAGGATAGCAAATGTTATCCCCTTCTTCAAGAAGGGGAGTAGAGACCATCCTGGAAATTATAGACCAGTGAGCCTTACTTCTGTTGTGGGCAGAGTTTTTTGGAAAGGATTATAAGAGAGAGGATTTATAAACATCGAGAGAGAAATAATTTGATTAGGGATAGTCAACACGATTTTGTGAAGGTCGTGTCTCACAAACCTTATTGAGTTCTTTGAGAAGGTGATCAAAGAGGGTAAAGCAGTTGATGTGGTGTATATGGATTTCAGTAAAGCGCTTGATAAGGTTCCCCATGATAGGCTGCTGCAAAAAATACGGATGCATGGGATTGAGGGTGATTTAGCAGTTTGGATCAGGAATTGGCTAGCTAAAAAAAGACAGAGGGTGGTAGTTGATGGGAAATGCAGATGACACTAAAGTCAGAGGAGTTATGGACAGTGCGGATGGATGTTGCAGTTTGCAGAGGGACATAGATAAGCTGCAGAGGTGGGCTGAGAAGTGGTAAATGGAGTTTAATGCAGAAAAGTGTAAGTGATTCACTTTGGAAGGAGTAACAGGATTACAGAGTATTGGGCTAATGGAAATACTCAGTAGTGTGGATGAACAGAGAGATCTCGGTGTCCACGTGCATAGATCCCTGAAAGTTGACACCCAGTTGATAGAGTTGTTAAGAAGGCGTACGGTGTTATTAGCTTTTATTGGTAAAGGGATTGAGTTTCAGAGCTATGAGATCATGTTGCAGCTGTACAAAACTCTGGTGCGGCTGCACTTGGGATGTTGCGTACAGTTTTGGTCGCCGCATTATAGGAAAGATGTGGAAGCGTTGGAAAAGGTGCTGAGGAGATTTACCAGGATGTTGCCTGGTATGATGGGAAGGATTTATGAGGAAAGATTGAGAGACTTGAAGTTGTTTTCATTAGAGAGAAGAAGGTTAAGAGGTGACTTAATTGAGGCATTCAAATGGTCATTGGGTAGACATGGGTGATATTAGAATAGTTTAGGTTAGAGGGCCATTAGTTTGGTTCCACTGGTCAATGCAACATTGAGGGCCAAAGGGCCTGTACTACGCTGTAATGTTCTATGTGGATAGTGTGAGGAGGAGACTTGTGATAGAAGCTCTGATCCATAATGTTATTGAATAACAGTGCATTCTCAAAAACTCAAACCACATATCCCTCTGTTTCCGATGTTCTTACTCCTGTGGTTTCATTATTAAATGCATACTCATTTAATTGATTTATGTTTATCTACACAAAAGACTCTACTTCAAAAGTAGTTCAACAGTTGTGAAGTGCTATATGATACTCTGAGGATAAACTGATTCGTATCTATGAATTTTAATTCCAATTGAGATGTATTTTCAACATGAATTAATGCTTACGTGCTGCAACTGTTTGAATCAATTTTGCAGTACAAAGAATTTACTAAACTAGCAATCAAGTAAATGCGAATGTATTTGTTTTTGAGTGAATGATCAGTTGGCTCCAGATGCCTTGCTTCATTCTATTAATTACTCTTGTGTGCAAAAATGGTATTATTTTAGTTATTGGCTTTATCCCTCCCAGTCAGAAATAAATGTCCTCTCTCGATAATGAACTGTATCCTGAGTTGTTGCCTGGCTATTTCCCCAGTGATGTCAGTCTGAAGTGTGAGATGAAGTATGAAAGCAGTCCAGATGATTACAGCACATTACAAAAATGTGAAGGAGGTTGTTAACTTAAGAATTCGAGTGCAAATGCGATGTTTGTCAAATTCAGAATTGATGCTCAGTGATCTGTTACAATTTAGTGCTTTATGCTAATTGCCTGGATAATCCAAAAAAGTTTAACAATTAAGTGTTCAACATTGGAATTGACTATCTGAGGAGAGCAAACTGTTTCTTTCAGTTGCATGATTTATGCTTGATCTCTGTAGACTAGAGACAAAATTCATGTTTTTTCAGAACTGGAAAATGCACATCAAATTTAATTTGATTGCAAATGGAGTCTGTGGAAAATGGCTTCAAGTGGCTGTGGGCAGTGTTGGGCCCCAATTGTTATTCCTGTTACTTTAATTTAGCTGAATGATTCAGTCATATTCTCATTCTGATTCAGCCACTGGAAGTTTTGCTTAATCACAACAAATAATTTTGAAGAATTCTTTTTGTCTAACAAATGGGAAAAATGACTTTTTTTTGTACCACCTTGTGGAAAATGTGTCATGCTTGACATTTACTGAATAAAACCAAACCTTGGTGTCGTCTTGTTTACAATGTCCAAGAATGAACTAAAATTAAAATATAATGCTGTAGGGGTTATTAAAATATTTAATCTGTGATCACTGAAGGAGGTATTTAGAAGGCATTGGCTGATCATTAAAGTAAAATTTTATTTAATAGTCACAAGGTTTACATTAACACTACAATGAAGTTAATGAAACGCCCCTTAAGCAAATGGATTTACTTCTGTAGCAGCAAGACTTAAGTAATTACTTAAGGACCTTTATTGCATGAATGCATTCAGTTAATTTCCCAGAATATGCCAACATCAAAGAGCTGTAGAAAACATATGTTTTAAAGCACAATCTCCTTTTGATTCCCTATTTCCCAATCTATCAAGTCCTGTGTTGCATCTTTAATCAACTTGAGGCTGTTAGGAATTCTTCTCTTATCTCAATTTTTTTTTACTTCAGAAAGATTTTCTTTCTCTTTGTTGAAGCCATTTGCAATGAAGCTCTAATATAATACCTTCACAGTATCTGAGCACATTGCTTTGTCAAATTTGTTCACGTGTAGTAATTGTTGAGGGTGGTGGGTGTACAGAACTGAGATAAGAAGAGAATTCTTCACCCAGTGGGTAGTGAATCTTTGGAATTATCTGTCCCAAAAGGTTATGGATACTCTGACATTGGCTATATTCAAGGCGAAGGTTGAAAGGTTTACGGATACAAAGAGAATCACTGGAAAAGAGGATAATGCAGGAAGATGGAGTTAAAATAGTGGAGTGGCAATGATTTTATTGAATGGTGGAGCAGGCTGAAAGGAGCGACTCACGCTTCTGTTTATTTTGGGGATACATCCCAGCTTGTGAGCAGAAAATTTTTGGTTGCTGGGAAGAGAGAGCAGAAGGTCAGAGACAAAAGCTACGTTGTTGATAACTTATTCCTTGGCTGATGAGTGTTGGCAGTGTAGGAATCATGGCTTTGTGATGGACTAGGCTTGGGGTGTTGTGTGTTCCCAGTTCACCTAATCATCAGAGCATTTGGCAAAACACTTGAGAGGATGTCTGGGAGACTGGGAGTTTCCACGCTGAGAGGTTAAAGAAGCAACTTGACCTGACTAACTCAGACTTCCAGCTGGAAGTAGCCATGCCTTGCCTGGACACTGAGCCGACAGGGTGGCAAGACGTGGAAGGAAAAATACATCCCAATTTCACATTCTTATAGTTCTGGTAAGAAACCCGAGCAAGCAATTTTAATGAGATTGTGTAAATTGTAACAAAAATATTGAAGGCAAAATTTATTGTTTCTGCTTAAGCAAACTAATTTGTTTAAAAATTTTTAAGATACATTCATACTTTACTGAATGTAAACTTGTAATTAAATAATATGAAAATCATACAATTAATTGAAAAAGCAATTATCAGCTATATATTACATGACTCACTTTTACTGACAAGTATAGGTACAGTATCTCAAATCTGGCTGTCCAAAAACTGGAGTTGTCAGAAAATATTTTTAGAAAGTACCATGCATCAATTTTAGTTGAGTAAAATAAAAACAAAACCTGGACAACATGGCATCTAGTTGGTTACCCCCTTGTTGCTTGTGCACTAGTCTGTTCCTGCGCTCTGAGTGATACTTGACCTGAACCGCCTGACCTGAAACCCACAGAGATCTGAATTTGACAGTCTTGACACCCAAGATTGCTGGTTTTAAGACGTTGTACCTCTGTTTTTGAACTTGAATTGTGTGATTATATTTACGTTTTGATGCAAGTCTCCTTTCTTTTCTCACATCTTTCATCTCTCAGTGAGCCTGTGGATTATTGCACTTTGTTTTTAATTCTGACTTGAGCTTTAGTGTTCTGAGTACATCAATTTACCTACTCCCACTTCCTGTGTCTCTGTGCATTGGCTTCAAGAGGTGAGCACTAACCTGTAATTAATTTTTTTTAACGTTAATCATTCTCTCTGAGTGCAGCAGCATGTAATCCAACTTGAAACAAAACTATAAGATCTAATGTGGTAAAGTAACAGCATGCTTGGAATTAAGTTACATGTGTTATGCAGTTCTACACATGGTGCAAAAACATTCTTCTATTCTTGTTTTACTATGTAGAATAGGTATTGTGTTCTTAAATCAATCCTAAAAGGTACAATATTTACCTCCAATTGCTGGTTAATAGAACCTTTACTGCTTTACTGATGTATTTTCTCAGGAGAATAACACTTTTGATTTTGACAGACATGCAGTAGAGCTTTTCTTTAAACACAATCTCTAGCAAATGAAGAGGTGCATACACCTTCACCATGCTGTTAACTCATTGTTATTACGATAATGTCTGACACCTTTTCTGGTCTGCTGATGCATTGTAATTATAAAGGGGAATAAAATCTTTTTAATAAGAGCTTCCCTTATACTTGAGGCAAATCCACATCAACAACCTACTTAGAAAACTTGGCACATTTTGACAGCCGTGATAAATTACACCATAACAGCTGAGACAATCCACCACAACGTTCAAAAAAAAAGCCCCACAATGTGTTTTTTTTAAAAATAGTAATTTCATTTCATCTCACAATTTTATTGGATTCTTTGGCTTGGATCCAGATCCTAGAATTTTTAAATTAGTTCTTTTTTAGGTCATATCATCTCTGCGTGCCAAGTTTGTTGAAAACTGTCCATTGATTTTGGAGATGAACTGTTTTACAGACCAACAGGGATGAACTATTACCTAGCTTCAGTGGTGGGGATAACCAGCAAATTATATTTCAAGATTAATATGAAGAAGAGCTGGAGGACAGATAGTAGCGCTACGGTTCCTTTCTTACTGAAAGAATCATGTCAAAATGTTGGAGCTTATTTTCAAAATGGAGTAGCTGACGGTGTGTAACAACTTCGCAAAAGGCTGGGCTAGATATCTGGTGACCTACCCTGGGATTTGGATTGTGTCTTCAACACATGAAACTTCATCTTTTGTGTGTATTTTTAGACTAATGGTAACATTGCCAAAGTTCTTGCTCCGTGCCAAGAAGTAAGAGGAATGACATTAAACAATAGTACGTGGAGGAAGTGACTTTAGGAATGTAACCCCCCTCCTTTAGCCATTAAAGTCATCGAGTCCTAGAGGTTTACAGCATGGACACAGGCCCTTCAGCCCAATTTGTCCATGCCACCTTTTTTTTTAAAACCCATAAACTAATCCCAATTGCCTGCATTTGGCCCATATTCCCCTATACTCATCCCATATTACCCATGTAACTATCTAAATGCTTTTTAAAAGACAAAATTGTGTCCACTTCTACTACTACCTCTGCGTGGAAAATATCTGAACACTTTAATATCTCTCCAGTCTCATCTTAAACCTATGCCCTCTAGTTTTAGACTTCCCTACCTTTTGGAAAAGATATTGACTATCTAGCTAATCTGTGCCGCTCATTATTTTACAGACCTCTATAACGCCACCCCTCAGCCCCCTATGCTCCTGAGAAAAAAGTAACAGTATATCCAGCCTTACCTTTAAACTCAATCCATCAAGTCCTAGTAGCATCCTAGCAAATCTTTTCTGTACTCTTCTTAGTTTAATAATATCCTTTCTATAATAAGGTGACCAGAACTGCACACAGTGTTCCAAGTGTGACCGAATCAATGTCTTATACAATTTCAACAAGACTCCCCAACTTCTGTATTCAGTGTTCTGACCGATGAAGGCAAGCATGCCAAGTGCCTTCTTCACCACTTTGTCCACCTGTGACTCCACTTTCAAGGAGTTATGAACATGTGCTCCTGGATCTTTGTTCTGTAACTCTCCCCAGTGTCCTACCATTAACTGAGTGACTTCTGCCCTGGTTCAATCGATCAAAATGCATCACCTCACATTTGTCTAAGTTAAACTGCATCCGCCCTTCGTCAGCTCACTCGCCCAATTGATCAAGATCCTGCCACAATTGGAGATAATTTTCTTCACTGTCCACTATGTCACCTATCTTGGTGTCATCTGCAAACTTGCTAACTATGCCTCCAATATTCTCATCCAAATCATTGATATAAATGACAACAATGGATCAGCACTGATCCCTGAGGCACACCGCTAGTCACAGGCCTCCGGTTTGAAAAACAACCCTCTGCAACCACCCGCTGGCTTCTGTCAAGAAGCTAATTTTGTATCTATTTATACACCTTACCCTGGATCCTGTGAGATTTAACCTTGTTCAACAACATACCATGCACCATCTTGTCAAAGGCTTTGCTAAAGTACATATAGACAACATCAACTACACTGCTGTCACCTTGGTTAACCATTCAAAAAACTTACTCACTCATATGACCCATGATTTTTCACACACACAGCCACTGTCCCTAATCAGTCCTTGCATCTCTAAATGCCTGTAGATCCTGTCTCTTAAAATATCTTCCAACAGTTTACCCACCACAGATGTGAGGCTCACTGGCCTGTGGTTTCCAGGTTTTTCCCTGCAGCCCTTTTTAAACAAAGACATAACATTTGCCACTTTCCAGTCTTCAGGCACTTCACCCATGACTATCAATGATTCAAATATCTCGGCTAGGCGACCTGCAATTTCCTCCCTACATCCGGCGATGTCCTGGGATACGCTTCATCAGGTAGATTTGTCTGCCTTGATGTGCTTTAAGACTTCCAGCACCACCTCTTTATGATATGTACACTCCTCAAGACATCAATATTTATTTCCCCAAGTTCCCTAACGACTATGCTTTTCTCAAAAATAAATACTGATGACAAATATTCATTTAGAATATTCCCCATCTCTTGTGGGTCATCACATAGATGACCTCATTGAGCATTAAGAGATCCTACTCTCTCTCTTGTTGCTGTTTTGCCCTTTATGTATTTGTAGAACTTCTTTGGATTCTCCTTTGTTTTGACAGATAAGACAATCTTGTGTCTCCTTTTTGTCCTCCTGATTTCTGTTTTAACTCTACACTTACCCCCTATACTCTTCAAGGAATTCACTTGATCCCAATTGCCGATATGTGTCATGTGCCTCTTTCTTCTTCTTGACCAGAGTCTCAATATCCCAAGTCATCCAGGGTTCTCTACTTCTGCCGGCCTCGCCCTTTATTCTAAGAAGAATGTGTACACTCCAACCTTGGGTTAACATGGTTTTGAAAGCATGCCACTTACCAGATGTCCCTTTGCCTTCCCACAGATTCCCCCAATTAACTTGTGAATGTTCCTGTCTGATATCATTAAAATTGGCTTTGCCCCAGTTTAGAATTTTAACTTTTGGGCCAGATCTGTCATTCTCCATAGCTATTTTAAAACCAATAGAATTATGCGTCATTAATCCCAAAAGATATCAGTATTTACTCTTGAGAAAAGCATGGATGTTAGGGAACTTGGGGAAATAAATATTGATGTCTTGAGTGTACATATTACAGAGAGGTGGTGTTGGAAATCTTAAAGCACACCAAAAGAACCTTCACTAACACTTCTGTCACTTGCTCTTCCTTATTTCCCAAGAGGAGGTTGAGTTTTGCCCCCTCTCTAGTCTATTGTAAGGTTTTTGTGTACTGAACTATCATTTGGATTTTGAATCGAGTCAGGATGAAACCAGATCATTGAATGGTCTCATACTCTGTGACAAAAAGTAGCTGACGGCTATATTCTACTGTATAAAGCCCTCAGCCTGCATTTTTCAGATGTATGGGTTTCCTTTCCTGTCAAGTGAAAAGTTGGTAGGGAACTCATGCCTGCTGAGTGCTCTGCAGCAAACTTATGTTCCAGTGAGAATCAATGAGCTGTAGGCAGGACTTCCACACCACACTTGGGAGGACACCTGTCTCAACAGCACCAAGAGTTGTGGTGGACTGAAGAGGAAATGCATGAGGATGCCACAGACTAAATCTGAACTCTGGAGGTCAAGGTACACTTGATGGTTTCTAGGGCAGGGAGGGTAGGGAAGATTTGGGAGGAGCGTGTGGGACAGGCTGGTGGGGAGGCAAGTCCAGAGGCCAGTGGCCTTCAGAAGCAGCTTCTGGTGGAGATGCCACCTCCCCATCCACCCCAGATCTAAGTCCATTGGTTTTCAGTTTTACCCGCACATCAGGTCAACTCTTCCATCAGCCTAAAAATTGAGCTTGGGCGGATTGTAGCCCTTTTGTGGCCAATAATTGTCCATTTAAGGGTCTCAGTTTGGGTAAGGACAGACTTCCTGTTGGCAGCCTTGTCTGCCCCACCCTAAAATTGCTGCATGTCGGGTGGACAAGAAACCAAAGGGAATGTCGTTCCTTTAATTTTATGCTGATCTGCCGCACAGCCAGCTCCCCGACCAAAAACACACCGGTGAAGGAGCATGAAATGGAAAACCATTCACTCCATTTTAATTTACTTCCCCTTCAAAAGTTGACCTAGAGATTCCGAGTGAGCTTTTCTTATTCTAAAATTGGTCTTAGTGCAACTAAGTGGAAGATTTTAACAGTAGTTTCTGCTGCTGAGTTGCTCCCACTGGAAAGCGTGTGCATTATGGCAGGATTGTGTCTGGCTGTGTGCCCTTAATTCTTAAATAGCCTGTAGTAGCCTCATGCTTAGGCGTAATGCCTGTAGAATGACTAACTGGGAAAGGTATCTGAGGAATGTGGTGGCCATTGAACCGTACCCTTGGCAGCTCCTGTGAAGGAGCAGAAGTTGTGGGAGGAATGGTTTAAACTTAAAATCTTCTGGGCGCTTTGAAATTTTCTAGTTTAATACTGAGAGGCAATCAGAGTTCGTCTGTGATATTGGATCAATACTTATTAATTTGGAGATTTAATCATTAATTACTGTCCCTCAGTAGAGTAGAATATAGTTCAATAGAAGGAGTGCGCTGAGTTTTATTTTTTGTTTTAGAAGTGTTGCTGGTGTCAGATAAATTTGAAGTCCGTGCATTAACTGGGGGAAACGCAGTAAGAAGTCTTACAACACTGAATTAAAATCCAACAAGTTTATTTGGTAGCAAATGCCACCAGCTTTTGGAGTGCTTGTTGCTCCTTCGTCAGGTGAGTGGGAGATCTTTTTTACAAACAGGGCATATAAAAGCACAAACGCAATTTACAGAATAATGATTGAAATGCGAGTCTTTACAGCTAATCAAGTCCTAAAGGTACTGACAATATAAGTGGAGAGGGCAAGAAGCACATGTTAAAGAGATGTGTATTGTCTCCAGATAGGACAGTTAGTGAGATTTTGCAAGCCTAAGCAAGTCATGGGGGTTGCAGATAGTGTAACATAAACCCAAGATCCTGGTTGAGGTCGTCCTCGTGTGCGGAACTTGGCTATCAGTCTTTGCACAGCGTCTCTGCGCTGTTGAGTGTCCTGAAGGCTGCCTTGGGGAACGCTTTCCTGAAGGTCAGAGGCCGAACGACTGTGACTGCTGAAATGTTCCCCAACAGGAAGAGAACAGTCTTGACCGGTGATTATCGAGCAGTATTCATTCATTACTTTCCGTAATATCTGCGTGTTTCCCCATCAGATAGACAACGTTGGCCGAGTTGCAAGACTATGTCCCGTGTACCTGATGGTGTTCTCATGTGAGATGATGGCACACGTGTTGATCCGGTATGTCTTGCAGAGGTTGCTGTGGCAGGTTGTGTGGTGTTGTGGTCATTGTTCTCCTGAAGGCTGCTTAGTTTGCAGCGGATAATGGTCTGTTTGAGGTTGTGCCGTTGTTTGAAGGCAAGAAGTGAGGGTGTGGGGATGGCCTTGGCGAGATGTTCGTCTTCGTCGATGACATGTTGAAGGCTACAGAGAAGGCATCGTAACTTCTTCGCTCTGGGGAAGTATTGGACGACAAGGGGTATTGTGTCCATGGTGTCCTGTGTTTGTCTTCTGAGGAGGTTGATGCGGTTTCTCACTGTGGCACGTCAGAACTGTCGATCGATGAATCACATGCCATATCCTGCTCTTATGAGGGCATCTTTCAGCATCTGGAGGTGTCTGTTGCGATTTTCCTCATCTAAGCAGATCCTGTGTATATGGAGGGTTTGTCCGTGAAGGATGGCTTCTTTAACGTGTTTAAGGTAGAAGCTGGAGAAGTGGAGCATCGTGAGGTTATTTGTAGGCTTGCGGTACAGTGCACAGGACTTTCAACCAGTATTATACACTAGAAACAATAGTTGAAAGTCCTGTGCACTGTACTGCAAGCCCACAGATAACCTCACGATGCTCCACTTCCCCAACTTCCACCCTAATTACATTAAAGAAGCCATCCTCTACAGACAAACCCTCCGTATACACAGGATCTGCTCAGATGAGGAGAATTGCAACAGATACCTCCAGATGCTGAAAGATGCCCTCATAGGAACAGGATATGGCGTTCGACTCATCGATTGACAGTTCCAACATGCCATAGCGAGAAACTGTATTGACTTCCTCAGAAGACAAACACGGAACACCGTGGACAGAGAATCCTTCGTCAACCAGTACTTCCCCGGAGCGGAGAAGTTATGACATCTCCTCCAGAGCCTTCAACGTGTCATTGATGAAGATGAACATATCGCCAAGGCCATCCCCACATCACCAATTCTTGCCTTCCAACAACCGCGCAACCTCAAAAGACCATTATCCACTGCAAACTACCTAGCCTTCAGGAGAACAGTGACCACAACACCACACAAACCTGCCACAGCAACCTCTACAAAACGTTCTGGATCTTCAACATGGATGCCATCATCTCATGTGAGAACACCATCCATCAGTACACGGGACGTACTCTTGCAACTCAGCCAACGTTGTCTACCTGATACGCTGCAGGAAAGGATATCCTGAGGCATGGTATATTGAGGAGACTATGCAGACGCTACAGCAATGAATGAATGAACACTGCTCAATAATCACCAGGCAAGACTGTTCTCTTCCTGTTGGGGAACATTTCATTGGTCACAGGCATTCAGCCTCTGATCTTGGGGTAAGTGTTCTCCGAGACGGTCTTCAGGACACACAGCAGTGCAGAGTCGCTGAGCAAAAACTGATAGCCAAGTTTTGCCCCCGTGAGGACGACCTCAATTTGGGATCTTGGCTTCATGTCACACTATCTGTAACCCGTATGACTTGCCTGGACTTGCAAAATCTGTCCTGTTTGGAGACGATACACATCTTTTTAACTTGTGCTTAATGCTCTTTCCTCTTAATGTTGTCTGTACCTTTAGGACTTGATTAGCTGTAAACACATGCATTTCAATCATTATTCTGTAAATTGAGTTTATGCCTTTATATGCCCTGTTTGTGAAAAGATCTCTCACTCACCTGATGAAGGAGCAATTCTCCGGAAGCTAGTGGCATTTGCTACCAAATAAACGTGTTGCACTTTAACCTGGTGTTGTGTAAGACTTCTTATCCTGTTCACCCCACTCCAACACCACCATCTCCACATCTTAAGTAGGGGAAAGCAGCATAGTGGTGTTGTCACTGGGCTAGTAATCCAGAGACCCAAGTTCAAATCCTGCCATTGCAGATGGTGAAACTTAATTGAATACAATTCTGGAATTAAAAATCAAATGGTAACCATTGTCAATTATTGTTTTTAAAAAAAGACACCCAACTGGTTCATGTGCTTTTGGAAAGGAACTCTGCCATTCTTACCTGATTTAGCCTGCATGTGACTACAGAAACACAACAATGTGGTTGACTTTCAAAAGCCACCACAAATTATGGACAATAAATGCTAGCCCTACCAGTGATGCAGTGATACCATGAACGAATTAAAAACAAATTAGCCCAGGAGATGTGGTTCATTATCAGTCAAAACTGAATCACTTGTTTCCAGAATCTGAACAGCTGTCATTCTTATCTGAATTAAATAGGTTACAGCAGCCCTTGTTCATTAAGATTCAGTCCTGTTTAGACTCGTAATGTGGTTGGTCAGGAATTTCAGACAGTTAAGTGGAAAATTTAGCTTTACACAAAGTGTAAGATCTGTAGTATCCTAAGAAAAATTTGAAGAAATGTTTTAGAAAAATGCTAATTTAAATTTAAAGTTGTTATATTACAAGCTCCTTTTTTTCCCAGCGCCAAATTTTTTTTTTAAGTTACTCAATTTTATAGAATCTGACGACAAGCATGCAACATGCTACGTTTTGAATGAATTGTTGTGAATACACAAGTTGTTTTTTGTTTCGTCTGACCATGTCCTCTCGCCATTAACTCTCCCTCGAGACTCGATTCCATGTCGTGTTGCACGTGGAGTCATGATGTAGAGATGCCGGTGATGGACTGAGGTAAACACAGTAAGAAGTCTGACAATACCTGATGAAGACCAGAGGGTTGAAAGCTTGTGAGTTTACTATTAAATAAATCAGTTGGATTTAAACCTGATGTTGTCAGACTTCTTATTGCACGTGGAGGTCAGAGAGTTGGATGATGCGTGCTCATTGGAAGATTGTTAAGCAGGAAAGTGGCCTCACTAATGGAAGTACCCTCCTCCTGCTTGACTGAGTGGTGCAAGGAGAGGGACATGAGACCATGTCCTTCAGAAAATAAATAACTGCATAGCTTTCTATATTACCTTTGGTTCTGGAATGTGGAGTGGTACACAGCTATGGGTGTGTACATCAGCAATGACCTCTCAACTCTATAAATGTACTAAGACTACTTATACTGTTTCTACGTTTGTCACTACTAATCATGCAGGAAAGATATTAGTCATTCCTTGCTGTTGTTGTGATTAACATCAAATCATCATTTGTTGATTATGTAAATTGCTTCCTGATGACTAACAATGAATGGATTTGTAATTCTTGTAAATATAACCCAGATCATTTTACAGATATGATGAGGTTTATTATTTCTTTAGAAATCTAAACAATAATAGAATTCTGAAACTGTATGAAACATGGCACGCCTATCGGTTTTGTTTTAAATAATTTACCTGGGAAGGTCAAGTAGTGTTAGCAAACTGCCAGAGTTAATGATTATCTACTCCTATACCCCTGCATGATAAAGCTGTTAAATTTGTTTATGTTGGTGTTTTAGTACAAGAGTTTCTGCAAAATTCCAATCACCTTTTACAGGCCTTTTCTCAGTTTGTAATGTCTTCAAAGTTGCAATGGTATCAATCGGGAGACAATCCATTAACGTGAGGAACTCTAGGAACTGGGCCATCCTAACCATACAATGACATTTCAGCCAAATGAAGTTAGTATACTAACTTAAACTCCAGGGACTGAAGTATTGTGTTACACTATGATCTCTAAGAATTTGAAAAATAATTTTTTATGTTACAGATGCAACTGATTTTGCCACACAAGGGGACAGAGCACTGCATGGTTTCAATTCTGAGGGTGTTGAATCTTGAGAGATTTTTATTGTAGAAATATATAGCAAGAGGCAAATGTGACATTACTTTGAGTTTTTAAAGTGCTGCCAATGCAATAAACAGTCTCAGGAACACTTGGCAAATAAATTGGCACAAAACCAGAAGAGACATGAAGCTGAAGACTTGGTCAGAACGATATGGATGACATGGTTTAAAGTGCCTCTTAAAAGAGGAAGGGGAGGTGAAGAGGCAATTGCAGCAGCTTCTGTACATTCTAAGATATCAGTGATAAAATGAGCATCAGGTGTTGTGCAAGTGGGGTGGAAACCCATACTTTGCTTTGAACACTGCTATCTGAATTGAAGGAATTAAAATGGACAGCACTACGTTTTAATATCATCAATACTGCACAGAAGGAAGCTGCTCTTGACTATGCAGGAGCTTTGGTAAATCTGTCCAATTTAACAATTCCCTCTTTCTGCAGCTCCTCAATTTTTTTTTTGCCAAATATTTATCCTCTTGAATATTACCATTGAATCTGCTTCTACCATCTTTTTCAGGCAACATATTCCAGTTCATAACTAACTAGATCAAAAAAAGTTTCCTCCTGTCACTTTTTTCAGCCTTCTGGCCATAAACCATTTTATCATTGCACAGTTTATCTAAATAGTCAAAACCCATAATGATTTTGAACACTTTATATTTTGGTGTCAGCTATGGCTCCGTTGCCAGCAGTTTTGTTTCTGAATAAGAGAGTTTTGGATTCAGGTCCTCCTTGAAGATAGAAATCTAGGCAGATACTCCAGTGCAGTGCTGAGGGGTTGCTGTACTATTGATGACACTACGTTTTGGAGACAATGTTAAATTAACATCCCCTCTGCCTTCCGAGAGCATGAAAGATTCCATAGTGCTATGTTGTAGAAATGCAGTTAATGTATTAATAAAGCCAAGCCCTCATATGCTTTCTCAGAAAGACTTGTGAATTTATCTGATCACCTTTAAAGATTTTTTTGGACATGCACCAGCACTCCACTCCCCTTGCTGGACCACTTGCAATAATGCAGCATTTCCCTCATTTCAGCTTGTATTGCCAGTCTCTCCTGAGTTAGTAGAAACTGACTCCTAATGGATCCATTTTCCAAGTTTCTTACCATACCGTCGTGCTCTCACCAAAATTTGTCTTTCTTCCTGGCTGCGTGCTATCCCTGTAACAGGAAATGGGAGGTACATTTGCATTATAAAAGGAAGCGAGGTACTGACTGAACAGAACAGATGCTGGTCTGATAGCCGATCGCTCATCCACCCCCAGTCTCCTGTCGTGGGCTCAGAAGATCAAATTAGTAGACAAAAGTTTATACTTCCTTTTCCTCCCAAGTCCCTCAATGCTGGTCAGCCTGACTGCCGCTGTCCCAGTGGAATTTCTGTTTTCACTTCAGATAGTGGGTTGACCTTTGAACTCTGCAGCCCCCTAAATGGTTACGACTGGTGTGTCATTCGGGGTTACTTTAAATAAGAAGTATGCATTTAGATAGTTTCTGCATTATATAAAATATCCCCAATTCCAAATCCTGATAAAGTTAAGCAAATAAATTCTGAGAAATGCATGTGCTATTTTTCAGGGATCTGAAGTTTCCTTCCTTATCCTGACAGTGATGAGTTCTGGAGAGGAATTGAAGTAAAGGGTTGCCTCTGTTTCTGCTGTGATAATAAACTTCTGGCTCTTTCTATGCTCAGCCCACTCTCCTGTTTAGGGATACTATAAGCACAGCTAGGCACATGCACAGAATGAAAAAGGAGGTGTGTTTATATGGCAAGTTTTCAGTAGACCTCTGAGCAAGGGTGCGGTCAAGTTTGCTGGATGTGGTGAATGCCACATAATATTTGGCTCTTCTATTGAGATGTTAGTGATGGAACAGCTGGAATTCTATTTTGTTAAATTCCGCTTTTAATAGACACTCTGTATCAGAGGACAAGTGGCTTACTCTGTACCCTTTTGAGTTGCTTTGTTATTGTATAACTGTAGCATACCCATGCCAAGGACCAATGCATTGCTCGAACTGCAAACAGTATTGAATTGGACTTTGTGCCATGGCTTTTGTGTTTGTATTGTAGACCAAAGACATGGCTTAAAAGCTTAAATGAGCTTTGATGCTTGTTCATTGGTAGTATAGTATTAGACACAGGTTCCAGGCCAGTTGTAAATCAGTTTTATACTGGGGTCAGTGGAATGTTTGGATCATTATTCCTGATGCACTTGTGTTCCAGGGTGTTGATTGTGAAAGATCTGGTAGTTTAAAATGGGATTGGAACTGGCAACTCAAATTGTGCAGGTTGAAATCAGTAGTTCAAGTACTCGACTAATATTAATATAAAAGCAAATTTTAAACTGTTTGTGTTTGGAGTATCCACTATTTAATCTACTAAATCCAGTTTCCTTTTCAAGATAAAAAGTTTTAAAGTTTATTTATTAGTCACAAGTAAGGCTTACGTTAAAGCTTAAAGAAGTTACTGTGAAATTCCCCTCATCACGCCTGGTGCCTATTCCTTTCAATTCACCTAACCAGCACACCTTTCAGATGGTGGGAGGAAAAGAGCACCCGGAGGAAATCAATGCAAATTCCACACGGACACTGACCCAAGCCAGGAATCAAACACAAGCCTTGGCGCTGAGAGGCAGCAGTGGTAACCACTGTGCCACCGTTACTCCCAGTCTCTCATAATGTTTGGATAAAGGAATTGTACCCGGGTGTGATAGGTGCTGTGTTCACTCTTGGACACTAGTCTCCTGGAATCTGAGCTAAAACAGTCTGTAAAGGCTGCTAATGTTCATTTTGCTACCTCATTTCCCACCTGTTCCTCATCCCATTTTCCCTATGAAATGAAGATTTCCAGACCTCTCGTTGCTGTGTGTGAAGATAAATACTTCAACCCTTAGCCTGAAAGTAGATATGAGTGAAGAGTGCCTGTCCTCCAGAGTCTCTTACATCGCAACATCAGCAAATATGTGATTGTACTTCTGTGTTTGTTTTGTGGGGGGAGAAACTAAAGTTGTTGGGCCTACATGAGCTAATGGTGTAAATTTTATGCAGTGATAAATGATCTGTTTTGCCCCAGGAATGGAAGTGGATTCTGAATTCTGTAAATATCAAGAATGAGCTGATGATTTGAACACAAAATCTTGACAAGCTGTGTGTCAGAAGTATGTGTGTGTCCCAAAGTTTGACCAATTCAAGGTCTCATAAGAAATAGGAGCAGGAGTAGGCCATCTTGCCTCGCCATTCAATAAGATCATGGCTGATCTGTAGTGGTTCAGTACCAATTTCCCGCTTTCTCCCCGTAACCCTTAATTTCCTTGTCAATCAAAAATCTATCCACTCTTGACTTGAACATATTCAGTGAGGAAGCCTCCATCACTTCATCAGGCAGAGAATTCCAAAGATTCACCACCCTTTGCGTGAAGAAACCTCTCCAACTCCTATCTGAATTCCACCCCCCCCCCCCCCCCCCAAAAAAAAAATCTTGAGGCTGTGCCCTCTAGTCCTGCTATCTTCGCTAAGGGAGAAGAGTGTCTCAACCTCTACCCTATCCATCCCCTTCCTTATCTTGTATGTCTCTATAAGATCTCCTCTCAGCCTTCTAAACTCCAAAGAGTACAAACCTAGCCTATTCAGTTTCTCCTCATATTCCAACGCTCTCATCTCTGGTATCAGCCTAGTAAACCTTCTCTGCACCCCCTCCAAGGCCAATATATCCCTCCTCGAATGTGGCAACCAAAACTGCACACAGTACTCCAGCTGCGGCCTCACCAGCACCCTATAAAGTTGCAACAGAACCTCCCTACTTTTATATTCTATCCCCCTAGCTATAAAGGCCAACATTGCATTTGCCTGCTTGATCACCTGCTGCACCCGCAGACTGTTTTTGCGATTCGTGCACAAGGACTCCCCAGTCCCTCTGCACCGTTGCATGCTGCAGCTTTTCGCCATTTAAATAGTAATCCTTCCTACCATTATTCCTACCAAAGTGGATAACCTTGCACTTGCTAACATTATACCCCATCTGCCAGGTCCTTGCCCACTCACTCAACCTATCCAAATCCCTCTACAGGCTTTCCACACCCTTCATGCAATTTGCTTTTCCACTCATCTTCTGTCATCAGCAAATTTCGTCACCCTGCACTCAGCCCCTTCCTCCAGATTATCTATTAAACGGTAAATAGTTGAGGCACCAGCACCGACCCCTGGGGCACTCCACTAGTCACCAGCTGCCAATCAGAATAGCACCCATTAATATCTACCTCTGCTTCCTATTAGACAACCAATCCTCTATCCAGTCTAACACCCTACCCCCGACTCTCTGCAGCAATCTTTTGTGAGGCACTTTATCAAACACTTTTTGGAAATCCAAAAACACCACATCCACCAGTTTCCCTCTATCTACTGCATTAGTCACTTCCTCACAGAACTCCAATAAATTCGTCAAGCACAACTTCCCCTTAACGAATCCATGCTGCGTCTGCTTGATCAAACAGTTCGTATCTAGGTGCCTCGTTATTTCTGCTTTGACAACAGATTCAAGCATTTTTCCGACTACAGACGTTAAACTAACTGGCCTATATTTCCCTGCGTTCTGTCTGCTACCTTTTTTAAACAGCGGTGTAACATTAGCTGTTTTCTAAATAGTTGTAAGAATTTTCCAGCTGTGTTAACTCCTGGATGATGTAGTCAAGAATATAGGTTGAACATGTTATTGTAAACCTTTTATTTCTTCTTTGAGGAATGTAAGTATGTAGGGCAATACCCACTTCAATCCAGTAAGGCTGAGTGAATGAGCAAGCAAAGATGATCCCTGAGTGTTGGCCTCGAATTATTTATTGGGGAAAACAGGGTTAGTGCAAATGGCCCTTCCTCTTTTTTTGTCAATTTTTTTTAAGTATTGTGAGTGCACAAGTGGAAAGAAGCAAACTTTCTGGTATCAGTCCATCCTTTTAAGGTTCACTGGACCACCCCATCTTTTTACTTCCAGTGAAGATACTGTACTTGTACCTGATTTCGTAAATTCTACACTGGCATTGTGGGGATTTTGGTCTCTGAGCCACTCAGTATAATCTCTTGTTCATCTCGTTTGTGTTTCAATCAAGGAATTTTCTTTTATTTCAATACTTAAAAGACATTGAGAAAGGAAATTGGCTTTACTTTTGTGAAGATGGCTAGGGATTTCTTTCCCATTTTATCCTATCTTTCCAGTTGAATTTGGAAGTTGTACTCCATGTGAACCTGTCCTGTCTTTAGCATTGTGGTTTCAGTGGAGATTGTGGTCAGGTCTATGGCGTGGGTTTTGCTGTAAGATAGTTTTTGATATAATGCAATGAAAGCTTTAAGTCTAGATTATTTTTGTTTCAAGACTCGAACCTACACCTTTTGTGCTATGACGTACAACAATATAAACAGTCTAAACCCTTAGATCACCACTGTTTACATCCTGTAAACAGTTCAGAGCTTAATGATTGCCATTGTCTAATGATAGCAATAGCCTTACAGACTCTTAAGTAAATGTACTAAAATTGAACATGGCTATATTTTAGGATGTAATGTGCCTGTGGGCACCTTGTCATCTAATGTTATCTAATCTAGTTGATGCCCCATTTGCATTACAGGCTGTGTGTGGTCCTGTACCCTACGGTACACAGGATTGCACTTGTACTTTTTTATTTAAGGTTGTGGATTAATGGAGCTGCTGACTAATGCACTATAATAAAAGCAAGGATCCTTATTACTCAGCAAAGCATAGAAGAAAGAAAAGCCAAAGGATCTAGAAGTTACCATGTCTGGTGGCACCCAGGAGTTCAAAATAATAGCACTTTGAAGCTCCAGTATTTGAATTTAATCAAATGTATTTCTCAGATCACATTGTTTGCTGCAGACTAATTTATTATTCAGTACAGACTGTTGTGGATTAGTGAGCAATATGGCATTCTGGATACTTGGATACGTATAACAAGATCATTCCTAACTCTTCGCTAACAAATATAATTAATACAACAGAATGATGAAAAGAAATGGATAGTAACCTCAGAATGCAGTATTTTGGATCTCCAGCACATAGTGTTCTACAGCAGTGAGTCACAGACTTATCCTGATGCCCAGTGTTGAATAATGGATTTCAAGCAGCAATTTAATGTGTCTCTAAAGGGCAAAAACAAATTTTGAGAACTAATTCTTGACATTGCATTAGATAATTATATTTGTTCTTTGTTTTTTATTGCTGAGATCCTAGCCTCAAAGTTGGCCTCTGTATTTGAACTTGCCAGTGGGCCTTGTTCATTCTCCTGTCACTGAACCAAAATGAAAAGTTCTTGTGTGTTTATGTGTTTTATTTTATTGCTGCATATTAGTCTGAGGTATTTTCTAACGCAGTGGGAACCTGGTGACTCAGTAACTCTTTCTGGTGCAATGAACTCAGATTTATGTCAGAGCATTATAATATGACTAATTGTCCAATCAATAATTGTTTAAGGTGATGCAGTAAAAGGGCACTTGTAGCCAAATGAATAGGTCTGGGGTTTCAGATTCTGGGATAGAAAGTGATCTACGTGTTGAGTGATGAAGTGAAGTCCTGGAGGATGGTATTTAATAGTGGCGAGCTTTCTGTCTGGATCATCGATTTTCTCCAGTGATGTACAATTGCTAGAGTAATGAATAATGACAAGTGAATTTAAGAGCTCTGTAGTTAATGCTTTAACCTAATGAACCCTGATTATATCCTTTGGCCATTATAATAATATAGATGAATAATGGGTAATCCCCTTTTGAAGAGCCTGAGAATATAAGAAGTACGCTTAATTTATTGCCCTTCATCAATTTCATTCTCCCCTCTTTTTCCACCCCCTCAAAGTAAAACCATAATTACTTCCAAATATATTTTTTATTTTTTTGAGAGTAATTCCTTTGGCTTTCAAGCTTAATGATCTTTGTGTTTTTTCTCCTACGTTAATAATCACAGAGGTATGTAGCTGATTCATTTAAATCACTTTGAAGCCTGCTCTCAGATCTGGGAGTGTGTAGTATTGCTAAATGCATGTAGATGTTTTACACAAAACTACGTTTCAGGATATTATTGGGAGCAGCAGGAAATGCATGATGTCAGGATGGGAGGGATCCCAAAACTCCAAGGCTTGAGCTTCATTCTGTTTTATCTGAGTGGACGAGAAACTGGAGCTGTATGACGATTTAGACAGAGCTGTTGTTTAATTGTCAGTCTTTGTGGAGTTTAAGGTAAATGTTCCATTCATTGAAACTGTACATTACTGGCTGACTGAGTAGACAGGAGCTGAGTAAATGTGGTTCGTAGTCTTTGTTAATGAAAGGTAAAAAGTCTTGTTTGACTGCTTTGGTTGAGCTCTAGGTCATTCCTACAGCTTTCAACTGCATCTGACTCTGCCGTTGTCCTTCTGACTGTGTTGTGCCCCTTCCTCTGCTCCGGGTTTGTTTTTAATGCTGTTCTTATCTGTACTTAAACATTGCCACCTGTGTCATTAGTTTACTAAATACCGTTTCCTTTTGTGAAGTCAAATAAGGCTTTCAAAGTTTATTATACTGTGATTTTGTGAATAGCATGGAATTTTAACTAGATTTTAAATGCTTTCAGTGAAGTATTTTTTTTGTTGAAAGATTAGATTGATAAATCACTTGGTTGAGAAGTGGAATTTTTGAGAAAACACGCTGTCCAGAATTGTAGCACAAAAGCGAAAGCATGCTGTCTGTTTAGTTACAGCAGAGTTCACTTCTATTAGACAGCGGTTTCTTGCCAAATTAATGGGAGTGAGCATGATGTGAGGACCTATATCAGTAGCTTAAGTTTTAAATGGTATGTGTTCTTTCCTCCCTTTCTGGCTGAGGAACTGCTCTGACAATGCCAGTCACAAAGTAAAGTAGTCCTTATTTCTGTGTGAACTTAGCTGGTGAATGTCAGTTTGGGCTCTTCCAGCTGAAGCTAAGATTGATATTTCTCACTGATTTTTCACTCACTTGTTCAGGTGTGTGTAATGTGGTCCTTTTTTCTTTTGTAATCTTCCTGTTGTAGCTGAGGAATTGAACTGAAAATTTGTCTTGTCCTGGAATTGAACTGAAAATTTGTCTTGTCCATATGATTCAGTACAGCCTGGATTGACTCACTGAGCTGTATGTTTATCTATGCTCATTCTTTGTGCAAACAGTGGGAAGAACAAACTTGTGTAAGCAGTCCGGTGGCCAACAAATAACTAATAAAATCCACTTCAATTAAACAAGGAACATTGAGCAATGGACAGACTGGTGATCGCTCAGTTGAGAGCCAGTTGCTTGGTCCCTCGATTTGGTCCATCTGTAAACAGAAGGTGTTTTGGAATTATCTAGATTCCTGATTTTCTGAGAATTGCTTATACAGAGTAGGAAGAATGACAATGAGCATAATCATAATGAGAAGAAACATACGTCCAGCTTGGTACAGAGTTGAACCAGATCAGAAAGTTTCTGCTTCACTCCTGGTCTGTGCTGATTTGTTGACTTGTGCTAATACGTTCGTACTAATAATTCTACAAACATCTGACTCTCTCCAATACGGCAATGGAGGAGCATTAGTGTGCAAGAGGAGTAAATAAAGCAAAATAATCTGTATGCTCGTCACGGACATCAAGAGAATCTTGCTTCCACATCGTAAACCAGAAGCAGTAGTTTTACAAAATGAGAGTATAACTTGATCAGTGAGAAAATCAAGATTCTTTTAAAGGAGTGAGTGCATCAATGTATCCAGTGATGATACCAGGTGGTACTTTTTATATCCAGTAATCTCACAAGTAGTATTCTTCATAGCTGACCTATAGTGTTGGAAGGCTTTTCAGTTACGGGCAACATCCCAGTGAAACCAGTCTTGCTCTAACTAATGTTCGTTTGCACTTCACAGTACAAGTACGTGCATTGATATGAAGTGTTGTTTGTTTTCTCCCTCCTATTCCCTCTACTCCGCTCTCTTCATGATGAGCTGAAGGGAAGATTTACAAAATGGGGTCAGAAACTTGGTGCTGGGATAATTTAAGAGTCCTGGACCTGTCTCATTGCTGTGTCACTCACGTGCTGTTTTGAAATGGTAATGCCCTAATTGTGTGCTGAGATCACATCCAACCCAGTCCTCGGTGCTGAGTATAATCAGGTCTTGTAAGCTGCCTGCAAAGCGAGAACAGCAAAGGCAAATGACAGCCATAATGAAGTTTGTCACTGCCTTGCTGAAGAGAGCAGGCAGTTCCTCGGACTGCTAGCAACATTTACCGCAAAGTGTTCATGCTGTCAAAATGAAGTTAATGCCTTGGCACAAGATTCTCTGCCCCCTGCCCACTTTTCTTTGAACTAAAATAAGCTTTCAATGCTCTCCACCTTGAAGCTGACAGTACCAGAAAATCCTTGCCCTCCTTGACTTGTTAGTAAACTTCTTAAGGAGCTTAATGTGCCATTAAATGGAGATAAGTGGGTTCCCCATTGTTTCTCACTATCCTTTTCCTGTCTTCCATTTGAAAATAGTGGTGGAGAAATGGGGCTCCAGAATTACCTTCCACATCTTATCCCAACGCGACCAGCAATTGAAAGTCTGGCGCCAAGTAATAACTTAGATCAATGTTAAAACCTTTCTACATGGTATCACATTCACTTAACATGAAACTGTTGTAACTGCATTGCTTTCAATGAAGAAAATTGCTCTGTTTAATTGTAATCCATCAAGGTCAAGGGTGTATGGATGTTCAAACTGTTCAGGAGTGTGAAAATCTATAATTTAATAACTGATGCTATTTGATTCCATTTTAATCCCATATATCACCTATATGTCATTAACAGACTTACTTTGAAATGTGTTTAAATGTAGCATATTTCTTTTCAAACCCAGTGTTGCTTCTTTGTGGCGGTTGCAAGTATTGAGACAAAATCAATTTGATATTGTTAATTTAGTAAAGTGAAGACGAATTCATAGAATTCCTACAGTGCAGAAGAGGCCATTTGACCCATCAAGCTTGCACCAACCCTCTGACAGAGTATTTAATTTATAGTCTCCACAAGAGGGACAAATAAGATCCTGTATGACAAGATGAAGGACTACACCCCATCCTGGGCTTGATCTGATGCTTTGTCATAGCCAAAAGGCCAAGATGGCTTTGAAAAATTGCATTAGATGACATCTCGGTTAAACTTGATTGGCTACCTTGATCATTGACTCCAGTATGAGAGATGAACTTACTTATCATTAACTCTCCCCTGCTGGGATGTGTGGATCAGCTACCTCCAACGTTGTTTGTCTTTTCTTTTCCTTTGCTAGTTGTGCAAAGTATCTGCATTCTTCATCAACCATCACTGCACATTTGATTATTGCTCACTGTTTTACTACTTTATTCTTTCTGCGCACGGCACGCTTATGCAATCCTTTGTGTGAAGAATAATGAACTGTTGACTAATGCTTTGCCATTTTGAGGCCGCATTGTTTCCTTCAATGAAACAGAGATCTCTGTCCTCCTCCCTAGTGGCCGCATTTGAATAGGTATTGCTAAACATAGAGTAGTTTCTTCCAATGTCTCAGGAAGAAGCCTGCAGAAATCTTTTCTTTGTCCCTCTGTCTGTATATTGTAGATCAGGTGTGACATACAGTGGCTGCCCTTGGAAAAACAGCATCTTACAAGTCAGTTGTCAGGAAAGGCTCATCTGTATTCTTGGTGACTTTCCTCATTGTGGATGAGAGATACATGAGGATTAGATGTCCTTGGCTGCAGTTGACTTGTTGAATGACTTTCAAGCATCGCTATCTTAAGATTTGTCAATTATGTATGTATACAGTGGCCATTGCTTATGCAGGATGAGAACAGAACTGGGAAAGATGGCAGTTATGCGGCAGCGTCTTCTATGATTATAGCGCAATGGGGAAAGGCCACTCTCTTGAGACCTTTCAGACACAGTACACTGAATTAGAAATTGTGCAGAACCCCTCGAGTCGTATGCTTGACATGGAATGGACTTTGCAAATATCAAGAATATTGAAACTATGATAAAACTTCAGAATCCGACATTCTTTCTGAAGAAAAGTTCTATTTTATTGCACTTTTTTGCAGCTTTCAATTTGAAGCATTTTTGTGTTATAGTTTTTGAAGAAATTTAATGAGTAAAATTTATTTTTGGGGGAATAGCTTCAATGATTATTGTAATTTAAAGTAATAAAACATTCCAAGATACTTTACAGGAGGGTTGAGAATCAAAATTTGCCAGAAAGCTACATGAGATCTTAAAGCAGATGATCAAAAGCTTGGTCAAAGATGCAGGTTTTAAGTTTTTAAGGAAGAGAAGTAGAGAGGCAGGGAGTGGGATGGGTGTGGTGTTCTGGAACTCATGGTGGAAAGTTGTAAAAGCATTTGATTTGATTTATTGTCACATGTATTAACATATAAAGTATTGTTTCTTGAGTGCTATATAAACAAAACATACCATTCATAGAGAAGGAAAGGAGTGCAGAATATAATGCTACAGTCACAGCTAGGTTGTAGAGAAAGATCAACTTAATGAGAGGTCCATTCAAAAATCCTACAGCAGAGGAAAGAAGCTCTTTTTGTGTCAGTTGGTACATGACCTCAGACATTAGTATCTTTTTCCTGACGGAAGAAAGTAGAAGAGAGAAAGTAGAAGAGGGTGTGTGGGGTCCTTAATAATGCTGATTGCTTTGCTGACGCAGCGGGAAGTGTAGACAGTCAATGAATAAGAGGCTGGTTTCTGAATAGTAAGAGGAAATCAGGCAGCAAAGGGAGAGAGGAACTTGGAGGAAAGGTCTTAAATAAACTCTCAGGACTAAAGGCTGACAATGATAATGTCTCAGTGATAATGAGGTCTTAAAGATAAATGCTTTCAAATAGTGGATGCATTGTCATACTCTTCCAGAATCTTCTAGATTCTGGAAATGTCTCAGTGAATGAGAAAACTGCAAGTGTAATGTCCCAATTTGTAAAATGGAAAGAGTGAGTCAGAAAGCAAGAATATATAGGCTAGTTATCTTAATATCTATCATTGGAAAAATGCAGGAATCTATCATTAAGTAGGTTGTAGCTGGACATTTAGTAAATTATAATACAATTGAGCACAGTCAAGATGGTTTTGTGAAAGGAAATCATTTTTGATGAATCTATTAAGAATTCTTTGTGAATTTAGTGAACAGATTAAGTGAGAAGGAGCCAGTAGATGTGTATTTTGATTTCCAAAGGGCACTCAGTAAGGTGCTAGATAAAAGATAAGAGCCCACTGTGTTGCAGATGATACAATAGTATTCATAAAGGATTAGTTGATTAATGTGAAATAGAGTGCTTCGTTTTCAGGTTGGCAAACTAAAACTAGTGGAGTGCCACAGGGATCAGGCTGGGGTCTCGAATACTTGCAACCTTTACACATACTTTTGGCATCTTCCTTATGCCCCTGAACTATCACATTTTCAGATACATGGAAAAGCAATTTGTGACGTGGACATAAGGGGGGCAATTAGAAAAAGAGAGCAAGGGCAGAGACACTCAGCTTGGAGCCAAGCAGCACCACATCATCCACACAGACAGCACAAAATTTCACTGTATCTCTATTGAACAACCCATAAATGGAGTCATGTCTATTGGTCTCAGCCAAAGGTTCAGTAGCTAAAACAAACAAAAGGGGAGACAGGAGATGTCTGTGCCTACTCTCTCTCTGAAGGTCAAAATTCCGCAACCGTTAACCATTTGTAAGGACCATTGCCATTGGATTCTTATAGCGTACTCGAATCTACTTCAAAAAGTCTCCTCTGCCCCAAACTTATGCAAGGTTTCAAACAGATAATTCCAGTCTATTCTACCAATGGTGTCCAGGAAGACCACTGACCCATCCAGAATATGCTTTTGGAAGACCTGGATGATATTCAGCAACCTTCTAATATTTCTTCTGATCCTTAATAATTCCACTCTGCTCACCCTGGGTAATAACAGGAAGGATTTTCTCTAGGTTCATTGCCAGACCCTTAGGCCATATTTTCAAATTAATTCTCCATAAAGAAATGGGTCTGTAGGAGGTACATTGCTCAGGATTCTTACACACTTTCAGGATTAGAGTTGCCTCACATCTTTTAATTCTCCCAACAAAAATTCCAAGTGTCGAATTCACAGAAAAACTGGAGTAATTCACATTTTTTTTCGGACCAGAATCTCCCAACTCTGTGCAAAGCAGAGGCCATCAGTGTGAATATCATTAGATTTCAGTGGATGGGGCCTATTCCCACCCAGTAGACTGTAACCAGCAGGCCTCTGTGTATGCTTAATGTCCCTGAACTGTCAGCATCTGGTTTGCTGGCCACTCCTGACATTCCTCATCCTCCCACCCCCCACTCCACCCCACCCCCTGCACAGTGCTGACCACTTGGGAGGCAGATGACATCCCAATCTCTGGCCTTCATCTTGCCTCCGAGATCCCAGTGCAGGTGGCAGTGCCAAGACGTCCCCTGGCCATGGGCAGGTGTTAATGCCTAGAGGACCCCGATTGTCTTCCCTTCGTTCCAGTGGGGTCATCATGGGGACCTGTCAACCCTGCTAGTGAAACACTCTGGTGAGATGGGAGAGGCCAGCAGGCCTAGAGAATTCAGTCCTGGACCCACTAATTACACGTATTAAAAATAGCCTAAAATCTCTTATTTTCTTGCCAATTTCCAGGGAGATCTGATGGCACCAGATATCTAGCACTTGGAGATGTACTTTTACTTGTGGCAGGAACGCATGCCCAGACATGAGATTCTCCCACCTCGTGGGTGGCAGGTGAGAGAATCACCCCCATGGAGACTCAAAGAGATGTACTTTAAGTAAGTGGTCAAAGATTTGGCAGATGAAGTATAATGTGGGAAAATGTGAAGTTGTCTAAGTTGGTAGGAAGAATAGAAAAGCAAAATATTTAAAGACTAGAGAATGCTGTAGGACAAAGGGATCTAGATCTCATCATACGTGAAATACAGAATTAACGTACACATATAGCAAGTAAGAAGGAAGCCAAATTGAATCTTCCTCTTTCTTGCAAATAGGACACAGTGTAAAAATAGCAAAATCTCAATGTACAGGACATACTTGAGATCATACTGAAATACTGTATGTAGTTTTGGTCTCCTTAAAGGAGGGATATATTTGTATTGGATTTAATTTGGAGAGTGTTCACTGAGATGATTCCATGATGAAGAGGCTGTCTTGTGAGGAAAGCTTAAGCAGGTTGAACCTAAAATCAATGGAGTTTGGAAGAATGAGAGGTAATCTTGCTGAAAAAGATTCTGAGAGGATTTGACATTATAGATGCTAAAAGAATGTTTTCTTTTATTTAGAAATAGGGAGTATAGTTTCAGAATAAGGAGTGAACCCTTTAAGATAGAGGTGAGGAGGCCAAATTTTTTGGAAGTCTCTACCCAGTGTGCAGTGGAGGCCAAGTCATTGAATACATTTGCAGCTGAGACTGACTTTTGACCGGGGCCCGGGGTGGGGGGGTCAAGGTTTATGGGGAATAGGCAGGAAAATGGAGTTGAGACAATGATTAGATCAAACGTGATATTACTGAATGGCAGATCAGACTCATGGGGCCGTATGGCCTACACTTCTATTGGTAGGCATGGCTACCAATGGTGGAGCAATTAAAATAATTGTTTAAGACACCAAGATTAAAGGAAGGCATGTACTTCTGAGGGTTACAGGGCAGGAGCAGTTTGCAAAGATGGGGAGAGACAAAACCATAGTGCTATTTGAAAGTAAGGATAAGAATTATAAAATTGTGATGCTGCTTAATGAGTACCAACGTAGGTCAGCCAATGCATAGCTGATAAGTGAACAAGACTTGGGATGAGCTAAGACATGCTGAACCTTGCATGACTTCAAGATGAAAAGGGCAGACCCAGGCGGCCAGCCTGGAGCAGATCAGAATAGCGTAGTTTAAAATAATAAAGGCATGGATGCTGTAGGAAGATTTCATGCCTGATACAAGCAGAGACAATACTGGGGATCAGGGCTTCCCAGTATCCTTTGGGAATGCTTAGATGTGTTCTTTCAGACATGTACATTCAAATTTGTTGATCTATTTCTGTCATAAGTTATCACAAAATGATTCTTGTAATACAGGTTATATGTATCATATTATTGCAAGTGAGTGTTATTTAACAAAGCATCTTTCATCACCTTGGGATGTCTCAAACATTATTTGCAGCTAATGATATGTTAAGTGTAGTCACAGATGTCGTACAGAGAAACATGGGACCGAATTCCAGCCAGGTCCCACAAATAACAATGTGATAGATTAGCAGTAAACTTGGTTGAGAAATAAACTGGCTAAGGTGCTGGGTGAATTTCCCACTCCACTTCAAATAGTAGTGTGGAATATTTTGCATCCCCTAAGATCAGGCGGCATGGTAGCATAGTGGTTAGCACTGCTGCTTCACAGCTCCAGGGACCTGGGTTTGATTCCCAGCTTGGGTTTCTGTCTGTGTGGAGTTTGCACATTCTCCCTGTGTCTGTGTGGGTTTTCTTCAGGTGCTCCAGTTTCCTTCCACAGTCCAAAAATGTGTGGGCTACGTTGATTGGCCATTCTAAATTGTCTTTTAGTGTCCCGGGTTGCAAAGGTTTGATAGATTTAGTGGGTAAATATGTAGAGCTATAGGGATAGGGCCTGGGTGGAATTGTGGTTGGTGCAGTCTTTATGGGCTGAATGGCCTCTTTCTGCACTGTAGGATTCTCTGAATACAGCAGAGGCATTAGTTTAATATCTTATCTTATCCAGAAGTCAGCAGCTCTGACAATGCAGCACTCTCTCTCAAGTGTCATCTAGTTTATATGTCCCGATCCCTGGAGTATGACTTGAACCTCTACTATCTGATTTCAAGAAGCTACCACTGATAAGTGGGAAACTATGTTTCCAATATCCTGAAGGTATTTGTATCCAATAGCAGCACGTTGGCACAGTGATTAGCACTGCTGCCTCTCAGCACCAGGGATCCAGGTTCAATTCTCAGTTTGAATCTCTGTCTGTGTGGAATTTGCATGTTTTCTCTTTGACTGCATGGATTTCCTCGGGATGCTCCAGTTTCCTCCCACAATCCTAGTTTGTGCAGGTTAGGTGGATTGGCCATACGAAATTGCCTGTTAGTGCCCAAAGATGTGTGGGGTAGGTAAATTAAACCATAGTAAATGTGATGGGTTGCAGGGATTGAGTGGAGGGGAGGGCTTAGGTGGGATGCTTATTCAGAGAGTCCGTGCAGACTTGATGGACTGAATGGCTTCTTTCTGCACTGTAGGAATTTGATGGTAATAATCGGTGGCTTTGCAAACACTCATACAATGATTGCAGATACCAGAATCCTCAAAACGTATCACTGCTGGCTCCTGTATAACACCTGGTAAAGATTCATACTTTGTAGGAATTGCCAGATTAAGACTCAGTTAAGATTTTTTCAAATGTCGTTTCAACATTTAGTTCTGTGATGAGGACACCATTCTTTGAGTTGTCTGAAAACTAACTTTGGCAGTTAATTAGGTGAGAACTTACACCCAGGCATGAGTTTATGTGCATCAGACCCTACAGAAAACTGTCCAGGCTCCTGTTTATTGTATCATCTTTGTTTACTAATGATTAACCCTAAACAGGCGTAACTATTGGAAATAATAAAGAATTGATGGATTTGATTAGCATACTGGGCAAGAGATTGGGCATTCCATTATGACTACACTTCCATTATGTAGGTGCAAACTTGAAACATAACTTTGGCATACAGAAAAATTGACTTATTTAGTCATCCTGGTTCTGAACCAGTTGATATATGTATTTATACATATAGAACATAGAAAACATAGAACAGAGAAAAGCTATGTATGTAAAAACCTTAAAATATAATCTTAACTGTACATATGAACAAAAAGACTATGATAGTGTTTCCAGGCTCCCTTTCTACTTCTAGTATAAATCTTTCATGATTCTTGTGTGTAATACAGGTTTATATAGATGTACACTCACTGCTTTACTGACTAGATTAGGTCATCAGTAGCCGCAGCTACCAAGCAACTGCCTTTTTGTTTGTTGAGGGAGTGGCAGGCGATGTTTTTAAGAGATTAGTGTGTTTTTCCTGTAACTGTCTTTTGAATGCTGAAGTTTAGATAGTTTATAATTGCTTCAGGATTTTGGCATATAATAGAAATCAACTTCCAGGGGGCTGAATTGTATCTGATGACAGTCTCATTGTTGAAGCTACCCTAATTCATATCTGGAGATGCTTACATGTGCAGTTGTTTGTGACTTGACTTCATTGTCATGTTAGCCTCTGTCCAGATACATTGCATGCAATACCTTCCTTCCTTCATGGAAGAAGATATTTGCTGGCAGTCATGTTTTAAGCCTGTGACTCTGATAGCCCATAAATGTATCTTTATGTTGGGAGACTGAAGCAGTGTTTCTTTGGATGTATGGCTGAAAGCTGGCCTTGTATAGCTGTGACTTGATGGTGCCTATGCTGCTGCACCTTGATTCTTGCCTCAGTGGTGGTACTGCTGTTACTTTCAATGTGGATTATTTGAGTTTTTTGTGTTGACATGAATTTTTATGAACTTTTGACCACCATTGGTTCCAGTAAACTGAATTTCCCCTCCAAGCTAAAAGATAAATTGATTAACAGGCAAATGACAACAGTAGTGTGCACATTTGAGTGCATGTGTGTCTGAGTGAGTGTGCAATGATTTGATGCATCTCAGCAGATTTCCAATGTGATAGTGCAGTTTAGCCAAGAATCTTACTTTGATACGGACACTAATCATCAATTAAGTCTCGTTAATACTATGTGCAAAATTCCAGGAATAAAATTGTTTATAACACAAGTCATTTTGTAGTACATTATGTATGGCCATGTTATATAGGTTCCTGCTATATTGGCTTTCACTGTTCTTTGCATTTGGCATTAATGTCATGCACAATGTTGAGTAAAATCAATATTCTACCTGGTGGAGAATCTCTTAATTGAGCAAGATACATTGTGTTGTTAATAGAGCCATGGGAAATGTGGAAGAATCCGGATTGGGATTGTATTGAAACACAAAAGTTAGACTTTGAATGATCTAAGACGATGTGATTTGCTATTTTTGTCAGTTCTTTGACTGAAGCTCAACTGAGTGAAGTGTTGTGGTAGAATATTGGTTAAATGGAAGATATTGTTTCGGTGGGAATGGTTACTGGCTGAACCAAAACTTAGCATTATTTATCCCTGTTTGAATTTCCCTTTTTTTGTTAAATTGATTCAAATATTGACATTTGAATGGTATAGATTAGCTTTTATGTTGTTGTTTTTAAATGGGAAGAAGCAGTTCTGAGAGTCTTCCAGAAAACTAAGTAAAACAAAAGCTTTGTATTATACAGCATCTTTCATGACCTAAGGGTGAAAGGTCTTCAGAAAAGCATTATAAAGCGTTTCATGGATATTGAGGCATTTTCAAAGTGTGGTTACTATTGTACTATAGAAAACATGGCAGTACACTTAGGGATAGCAAAATCCCACAAGCAGCAATGAATGTGGTAAAGATCTGATAATCTGTTGGGATATACCCCTGTTCAATTTTTGTTCTAATGGTGCCCTGTGAGTTTTTTTACATCCACTTGAGAGGGAAGGAGTGCTCAATTAAATGTCTATCCCAGAAGATGGCTCTTCTAACCATGGAGAATTGCTACAATACTTGGCTGAAGTGCCAGTCTTGATGTGCTCCAGTCTCCAAAGTGGGATTTGAACCTTAAACCTTCTGACCCAGAAGTGAAAGGGATACCATCTGAGCCATGGTTGACATCTGAAGTTTGGTGTCGTGAAGTGTGTTCCCAGAGAATCAAAAGACTCTGTTTCATATGATGCATGCAGATACTCTGCACCCTTTTTCCTGAATGTGTGGTGAAAATCCCGTAGGGCAGTTGCAGCTTTTGCTTTTTCTGTGTGTCTTTAGGCCTGGTATATTAATTCAGTTTACTTGACACATTAGTCGCATGCCTGTCAACGTGTAAACAGATTCAGTATCTTGAACCTCATCTTGCCCCAGGCATCATTCAGTACTGCTATAATTCTGGCTCTCTTAGACCAAATGAATTGGCTACCTTGTTCTATGTAAAATCACAAAACGTGCTGCTGAACAACAGCTAAAATTTAAGCATGAATCTCTCATTGTGGGAGCTAATATTGATTCATACTTCACATCAAGTTTTCTGAATTCTATGTTCCTTTTCATTCATCTGCCTTTTAATCTTTCTAACCCTCGAGGCTGTGATTATTGGATGTCATGCCCTTTGAGAGGGTGAGTGATTGGACAGCATATATTCCTTGAGCTGTACTGCTATAGTGCTGTGTCAATTGTAAACTCTTGACTGCAGGGCAAGGGTCAACATAAGCCATTCAGAAAGACTGGTCTGTGTTGAAAGATGCTCACTGTTTGTCTGAGCACTGAGTTTAACATTGAATGAGTCAACATGTGATTCATTCAAAGAGCAGTTATCTCAGCACATCTCCCTGTTGTGAGCTTGTATTAATTTATTTGGAATAACCCATGAATCGCAGGTTATAAATACCAGACTTGCGTAACCCTGCTTCTGGGAAAAAATGGATGCCTTCCACCTATTCTTTGAGCTGCCCTACCCTTTCCTTTTCCTGCATCCCTCCCTCCAATGACCCTTTTGAATACAATTATCAAATTCCCAGTGGAAACAAAACAAAGGAATTGCTCAGAATTTGGCTAAAGCTGGAAATGATTGGTGCCTGAAGGAAAAAAGGTTGATCTGTGAAAAATTGAGATTTGATATTTTACTCACTGTTCTAATGTCTAAAAGTAATGTAGCCTTATGTTGTGTCGGAGATCAACCTTTTTTTCTGCTCCTCCTTGGTCAGAAGCTGCCTTCCGAACAAGCTATTTGGTTTTAATATTGTGTGGTAGCTTTCAGTATCTAAAGAAATGGAAAAAAATTATCTTCCAAGTTTTGATTCCCTTTTTCCTGAGCTTCCCTTGTATCAGGTTATCATTTCCAACCAAGAAAGCTGATGGGTAGCACTTTGTATTTCTGTCACAGGAGAACTGTGTGCAGATTCCTTGCATTTATGTTCCAAAATCAGCTCCTTAATCCCAACAAGTGTAGCTGTTGACACATGAAAATGTTCCCATGTGTGGAAACTTTGCATAGGGCCATAACCACCTTCTCTGTGCCTGATGTATTCGTGTTCTTCAGCTACTGTGCTATCTCAATTGTGATGAAACAGTTCGGGATCATAGGTATGCAGTATAGTATGATGGCCTGAATACTGATTGGCTCACATGCTACCATTCTTGAAAAAGAAAGACTTGCATTTATATAGCTTTATGCCCTTTGGAGCATCCCAAAGTGCTTTATAATTGACAAAGTACTTTCTGAAGTGCTATCATTGTTGTAGTTGAGGAACCATTGCTTCACAGCAAGCTGTGACAAATAGCTGTATCACAATGTTCAACTAACCTATCTTTTAGTGATGCTAGTTGAGAGGTGTATGGCCAGGTCATCAGACACAACATCCCTGCTATTCATAGAATCCCTACAGTTCAGAAGGAGGTCATTTGGCCTACTAAGTTGGCACCAACACTGACAAAATATCTTACCCAGACACTCTCCTCTGCTTTTTCCCTGCAACCACATGCATTTACCATGGCTAATTCATCTAACGTATATATCTTGGGACATTAGAGGCATTTTTCATACCAGAGTCAAAACACTTGACCTGCATTTCTTTGGACTGAGAGAAAACTGGAGGATTCAGAGGAAACCCACACAGACACTGGAAAAACATGCAGACCCTACACCGACCATCATACGAGTGTTAACCACAGTGCCACCCATTGGGATGGAATCTTTTACATCCACCTGAGGGGGCAGACAGGTTTTGTTTTAATATCTCATTCAAAGGCCCTCAATTCAGGTGCAGCATTCCTCCAGTGCTGCACTTTTCAGCCTAGAATATGTACTTAAAAATGAGACTTAACCCACTATCAGCAGGAATGTGAATGCTGAATTAGCTAATGCCTGTATCAGTAAGTTCCAGTAGGAGATGGGTTGAAGTCTGGAACATGGAGGTGACTAATGCTGTGCAGAGTTTTTTTTTCAAAAGATTGACACAGCTAATGAATTTACAAACAATTATGTTTATTAAAATTACATCCAAACTATCAAACCTGCATACATCATAGGGATACCAACTCTTCCTTCAATAGAAATTTGCAGTCCAGCAAGAAAAAGAGAAAAAAATAACCTACATAGAAATTTAAAAAGATCTATAGCCATCTGCTTAGCAAGACCATGAAACTATTTTCTATTCCATAAAAAGAAATGGAAACATTGCAGTGATTCTGAAGCAGAGAGAGAATGCAGCACTTGGTAAGAGAACATTAAACAGATGGCAAGAATCGCTGCTTTGTCCGTAGCCATACCCATCTTATAAATTAACATTTTTGCTATTTTTTTGTACATTAGATTAACAACACATGCAGCCACAATGGTGACCTGCTCATGAACGCAGTGAGGTGGAATACTCATCATATATTAGCATACCACCCATCTAAACATCCACAAAAATAATATATCCACCCAGAAAAGAGACAATAGAAAATAGCCTCATCCATTCTGGACTGATGGATGCCATCAGATGGCTTACAGGACAAAATGAAAAATTCCTATAACTGGCCATTGGGGATGAGGTCAATGGGTGTTACTGAATCATAACATGAATAAATTTTTATTTAGAGTTGCAATAATATTAGTAATAGCATGATGACCTATTGCTGTATCTGGCATTGGTGAAAAGAAATGAGTTTTGGAAAATGTAAATATTTGTTCAATTTTTGGAAAGTCACACAACTTTAAATTACACAACTAATGAAACTGGCTACAGCAGTTTGACTCAAAGAAAGCCCTTATTAGGAAATTTGATCATACTCAAAGATACTATATAAATGCAAAGCTACCTTTAAAACGTACTTAGTTTGAGAAAATTAGCCCATGGTTTTATTTCAATTCTATTATCATAAGATTATAAAATAGTAATTAATAGGAACATGAATAAGTCATTCAACTTACTCTGCCATTCATAAGACTATCACCGATCTAATTGTGCCCTTAACTCCCTTGTCAATCTAAAATCAATCTAACTCGGCCTTGAATATAGAACAAAGAACAAACAGCATGGGAAACAGGCTCTTCGGCCCAACGAGCCCACGCCACCATCTCGATGTTCCCACTTCTACCCGTGATCCCTATCTATGTTTATAGATCTATGCATTGAAACCAAATTTGTGACAATTTAGGGAGAATTTGTTCTGCCAATTAGCCTAAGAGCACATCTTTGGGATGTGGGAGGAGACTGGAGAAAACCCACGCAAGCCCGGGGAGAAGGCCCAAATCCGTGTATCTGCACAGCATAGCAATAGTCACTGAGCTGTCGTGTTGCCCATCAAATGGTCCAGGTCAAGTGTACACTAACGATGTGAAGCACTAGGATACTCAAAGAAATCCAAGAGCAGTCCTCTCGTGACCCATCGCGAGTATGCCCCTTGTTAGACAAGACGGACTGAAGTACCTGTAGGATAAAACACATACATCAATATCATCGACTATTTACACACTTCTCAGGGAACTCCTAAGGCTCATGATCCCTATTTTAAATCAGTTTTCTATATCCCTCCATTCCCATTCTGTTCAAGTGCCCAACTAAGTATCTCTTAAATAACTCCAGAGTGCCTGCCTCCACCACTTTACTTGGCAGCACGTTCCATACCCCCACCACCCTCTGTGAAAAAACTCCCTCTAGCATCCAAATTATACCTTACCCCTCTCACCCTAAGCCTGTGACCGCTCGTGCTATTCGAGTCCATCCTAGGAAAAAGCTTAACCCTGTTTATCTATACCCCTCATAATCTTGTACACCTCTATTAGATCTCCTCTAAGCCTATGTCTTTCTAAGGAAAACAGCCCCAATTTGCTTAACCTGTCCTCGTAACTCAGACCTTCCATACCAGGCAGCATCCTGGTAAACCTCCTTTGCACTCTCTCCAGAGTCTCCACATCCTTCTGGTTATGGGGAAGGGAATTCCAAAGACTAATGCCCTTAAGTGAAAAAAGTCCTCCTCATCCTAATCTTCAGTAGTTGACCTTTATTTTTAAACTGTGCTCCTGATTCCAGATTTTCCCATTAGAGGAAACATCCTACATCCACCCTATCAAGCCACCTAAGGAGGTTTAATGTTTTAATAACCTCTCATTCTTCTGAACTTCAAATTGCAGTAAGTTACCATTGTTATTGACACGAGAGACAGGTAAATTGTTCTTCTTTCCTCACTCCAACTGGCATAATGTGTATAGGCTTTTCAGATGCGACAGCACCTTTATCTCACTAATCAGCCTCTCGAATCTTCCCTAAAGTGCTTCCAATAGAAGCATATTCCCCTAAAGTAAGGAGACCAAAATTTTACACCATATTCAAGGCACAGTCTCACCAATGTCATGTACAGTTGAACCAAAACTTGCATGCTTTGATACTTTATACTCTTTGCAACAAAGCTCAACGTTCATTTACCTGCCTAATTACTTGGCGTACTTGCATGTGAACTTTTTGTGATTCATGTGCAGAAACGTCCAGATTCTTCGTGTACTGTAAGGTTCTACAGTATCCTAGTTCAATAACATTCTGTTTTTCTGTTCCTGCCATAGTGAGCAACCTCTTATTTTCCCATATTATTCTTGCATCTGTTGGATTTTTCCCCACTATCTACCTGTATCAAGTCAAAGTCCCTCCTCACAACTTAATTTCCTATGTATTTCTATAATGTCAACAAATTTGGTTACAATACACTCTTGACCCTTTATCCAAGTCATTAATACAAACCATAAATAGTTAAAGCTCCAGCACTGATCACTGCAGCACTCTTATAGTTACATTTTGCCAATCCTAAAATGATCTGTTTATTTTGGTTCTGTTTCCTGTTAGATAGCCAATCTGTCCGTGTTAGTATAACTTCCCCCAGCACCATGTGCTCTTATCTTGTGTAGCAGCCTTCTATGTGGCACATTATCGAATGCCTTTTTGGGAATCCAAATACATTACATCTTCTGCTTTCCCCATTATCTACCATGCTTGTTGCATACTCCAAGAACTGTAATAAATTTGTCAAATGCTATTTCCCTTTCACAAAAGAATGTGGTCTCTGGCTAGTAGAATCATGGTTTTCTACGTATGCTGCAATTATCTCCTTAATAATGGATTTTAACATTTTCCCAATGACGGATGTGACTAAATGGCCTATAGTTTCCTGTCTTCCTCAAAATGCAGTGTTACTTTTGTAGTTTTCCAATCTGCTTGATCTTTCCAAAATTCAGGTAATTTTAGCAAGTTATAGCATTCACACTCAATATCTTTGCAGCCACTTATTTTAAGACTCCACAGTGAAGGCCATCAGATCTAGGAGACTTCCCAGTCTTAAGTCTCACTAGTTTTCCTATTACATTTTTCTTAATTATTTTAAATTCCTCCGTCCCATTTCACCTCTTGATTTTCTACTTTTTTTGGGAAGCTTTTAGTATTTTCTACTGTGAAGACAGATACAAATACTTGTTAGAATTATCTGCCATTTTCTTATGTCGTGTTAATTCCAAAGATACTCAACCTAAGGAAATAATGCTTATTTCAGCTACTCTCTTTTTGTATGCCTGCAAAAGCTTTTATTGCCTGTTTTATATTTCTCACTAGTTTTCTCTCATGCTTAATTTCATCATTGCTGGATTCTAAATTTTTCCTATCTTCTGGTCTACTATTAGTCTTGAAAGCATTGTACATTTCTTTCAACTTGATATCATCATCAACTTCCACAGTTGGTGCAGCTTTCTTGTCTTTTTTTTCTGTGGAATGTATCCTTGTGAAATATGAAAAATCTCTGCAGTGTCTGCCACTGCTTCTCTACCCTTTTTAACATATTTTTCCCATTTCAAATTAGTCAACTCTGTTTCCATTTGATTGTAATTGCCTTTATTTACATTTAAAATACTAGTTTCAGATCCATTCTCTTCATCCTCAGATGGAATGCAAAATTCTGTAACGTTATGATCACTGTTGCTGAGAGCATGTTTTATTATGAAACCAGTAATTAATCCTGTCTTGGCGCACATTACCAGGTTAAAAACATTCTGTTCCCTGCTTGGTTCCAGAAGGTATTCATCTAAGAAACTGTCCTGGATACACACTATGAACTTATCTTCCAGGCTACTCTTGCTAATTTGATTCGTCCAATTCTTATGAAGATTAAAATCTTCCATGATTATTGTAGTATGTTTCTTATAAGCCTCTATCATTTCTTGAATTATGCTCTGTCCTGCAATGTAGCTATTGTAGGGAGCCTACAATGCAGCTACTGTCAGAGAGCCTATAAACCATTCCCACTAATGACTTGTTTTGCTATTCCTGATCTTAACCTAAAGTAATTCTACGTTTTGATCCTCTAAATCAAGATCATTTCTCACTATTGATTTCATCCTTTATTAGCAGAGTCAACTCACCCTCTTTTCCTTCATTCCTACCTTTTCAAAATGTTAAATTTGCTTGAACATTCAAATCTCAACCAAAGTTGCAACTGTCTTTGTAATGGCTATCATCATACACATTTATTCCCATTTGTGCTATCAATTTTCCATCCTGTTACAAAAACTGCATGCATTCAGATAAATAAGCTTTAATTTTTGTCTTTTTACCATTTTTCCCTACTGTCCTTATTTGTTTGTACACTTGTATATTCTTGTTCCTTCTCCCCTATGTATTCCATGAATCATATGTTTTGTGTGCATAGCGCACAAGAAACAGTACTTTTCACTGTGTCCCAATATGTGTGACGATAATAAATCAAATCATATTTGTATGCTTTGTTCCTTTGCACCACACTGCAGCTATCATTGCCTGCATTGTTACTCTGGATTATTGTCTTGCTCTTTTTTCTACAGCATTCCAAACGTCTCTGTTCTCCAGCTCAAAAATGTTTGCCTTTAAATGTGGTGCTCTCTTGCCTCTATATTATGCAACGCTTGCAGTTCTATCTTTGCTGTCCAATTTTTCCTTTGAAACTTGGCACGGTGCACATATAATTCCCTAAATTTGCACCCCTTTATTGCGGAGTCCAATAGAGGTAGATAAAAATCTCGACGATCGATGAAAAACTTGAATAAGGCGCTCAGTGTTAAAATGGGTGGCACGGACTTGTAGGGCCGAAGGGCCTGTTTCCTATGGTGTGCTGTTCTTTGTTCTTTATCTGTTGCATTGGCTTTCAGCTGAAAAGGAACGGAGAGAGAACTTGCATTTCAGGTCCTAAGCATGACTATATGAGTGCAAGTCGATTGTTTTTCTCTCTATGCATTTATAATGTCACCCTTTTAAATAAATGGGTGTGTGGGTTTACAATCTGTTCTGTCAGTGATGCCCTCTGTGGGAAGTTGGCATTAACTGTTTTCAGCTGATGTTCGTCTTCACAATCAGGTGCCTCTTGCCTCTGGAATTTGACAATGGGTCCAAAAGATGCAGATGGAACTCAACGGCTGAGATTGGCTACGACAATAACTAGGAATTAAAGCTGAGACCATTTCTAACCTATCTGATGCATTATCTCACCAAGTGATGTATTTAACCATAGGGTTATGAGAACTATAATTTCTTGTAGCTAAATGTAAGTTCTAAATAAAGGTGCCAGTGCTGCCTGATGTGCATAAAATTAATTAAATTGTAACCAATAAAGAAACCATACTCAGTCGATGGGGACTGTAGAGATGTACAAGTGGTTGGCCCTGTTGTCAATCCAAGTGTTGTGTGTTGTAGTTTAATGGTAGTACAGCTTTGGGACTATTCCTATCACACGCAGCTTTGGTGGCTGATACCTCAAATTCTTGCAGGGAAAGGGATGGTGTTAATGGCATTATGTGTACTTGATTCCCTTGAACAATGATGACTGCTGCGACCACTAAACTAGGCTTTTATTTTCAAATTACCAAAGTTACTTTACAAAAGGGTCAATTAATCACTTTATTGTTTTGGGCCAATTTAAATATTGTGCAACTTGCATGGGATCAGAGTGCTTTCTTCAGTCTTGTGCACACTGGCTCAGCTGCAGTATTTTACAAAGACACTGTTTTACTGTGGCCAACAAAATTGAATGCTCCAGTAACTGGGACTACAGTGCTGCTGACAATTTATTACACTATGCGTTGTGCCTTCTATCTGGTGATTAAGAATTGTATGTCTTCCTTTAAATTTTTTAAATATATGTCTTTGATTTAAAGACAAATGGCCTATTCTCCAGCTGAAGAGATGGGCAGGTGGATTGTTCCTCAGATTTGCCGTTACTGTTCATAACTGATCCAATAGGAATGCAGAAAACCAAGCCTTAGCTGACACTCCCTCCAACCTCTTTCTCGCGTCTTGTGCCGCCTCCTGCCAAAGAAAGCATTGCTTGAGGGATTTGACTTGTGGAGAATATCTTCTCATCATACCCAATATGATAATTGAACTCAAACATTGCAAGTTAATTTGTTCTTTGTTGCTCTGTATATCTAATCTTAGCTTTGTACCAGATCCTGTACATATCGGCCAATAGAACTTCATTTTACACAGGCCTCGTCTCTAATGTCAGTTGCTTGCCTATGGTGTACAGTGGTGATTTTTTTTCTGTTAGGTTCAATTTGCTACAACAAACAGGGCTCTTGAATAAAAATTTACACTGTGCATATTGTGTTGCCATGTGAAATTAGTAATTAAAAAAAACTGTATGAACACATATATTCCAGCATGAAAGAAGTTCACTATTAACCAGTTTATGAAGGCTATTCTGTTGGCGTTTTGTTGATTATCATGCTAAGGGAATTTTGATTGTGGTTGGTTGTCTCAGGGTATATCTAATCACTGGCATAAGATGGGCTTTTCAGTGTTTGGAATGATGTTTTTTGTGTTTCCTCAGAGATGATTTGTCTTCCTGCAGTGAGTTCAGTTATTGTAACTTTGGTGAAGTTTATTTTGCATGTACAGCTGACTGCTGAATGTCCTGTTTGTCATTTAATTCAATCATTATTATTATCACACTTCTGTTGCAATGCACTTTAATGTACTTATGTATTGAACAAGGTTAAAATTTTGGGTTGCTTTCACAGTGAGCAAACCAGAACGCACGTTTTATAATTCCAGAGAATCAGTTTATCCAAACCTATGAAAGTTGCTTGTTTTTACCTTGTACAGTGAGATTGCGTGCATTCTTTCAAATGATTTAGATGTTCATTTATTTAATCAAGAGCAGGAGCTAGTGAGAAGATTTACCTGTACGTAAATAACCTTGAAATGGTAGCTGACAATTTCAGAAGGGAAGATTATTACTCGTAGTTTGAAGTCCCAAATTGGCAATGAATAAATCTATGAAAGATTGCACAAGTTTAGGGAATGGATATCAAAAATAAAACCTATTTCAAATAAAGAATTAGCTCAAGATTAGACAGCAAATATTTTTTGTAGGACTGATATCTGGATTTAGGGAAATACTGAACGGGAGAGCAGTTTGCGATTGGTGCTGTGGTCTATATTAGTCCCAATCTAAAATTTAAAAAAGTGGAAGAAGCATAGCAAGTCATTCAGTTTCTGTGGAGCAAGGAAAACAGTTAATGTTGACAATTTTTCATCAGAACTGCAAGAAATTAGAGATTTAACTGTCCTGACTTGAAAATCTCTCACTACTACTTCATCACTGGGTCAAAATTCTTGAGCTTGCTACCCAGCAGTATGTTGGGAGTACCTCACATGGATCGCAAAGGTTCTAGAAGATGGCTCACTGCTGCCTCCTTGAGGGCAATAAGAATAGTCAGTAAATGCTGGCCTTGCTTGCCTCATCCAGTGTATGCCGTTTTCAAAACATTTTTTAAGACATGCAGAACTAAAGGAAAAAGAAAGGAAGGGTAGACCTGTGAATAGGATAGAGGACAAGAAAGATAGGTTAATAGAAGGGATGGATGATGGCGCAAGGCAAAAGGAAGTACTAAAAGGCCAAGTAAATAAGTAAAAGATTTGTGAACGGCAACAACAATTATCAGCGGCCAAAGAAAATGGGAGCAATGATTGTGATCTGAGGTCTTAAGTCAATGCAGGAAAAACTGTAAATGCCCGTATGAGATGCTACTCTTCAAACATCCAAGCAACCACACTTAATTAAAACAGTCTGGGAGACCTCAGAAAAGAGAGGTCAGAGTGGAGAGGAGCAGCGCATTAAAATCATAGATAACCAAAAAAACTCAGGTTCATGCTTTTGGACTGAATAGGGAAATTAAGAAAGTGATCACCCAATCTGTGTTTGGTCTCATCAGTGTGAGCATTGGAGCCTGTTTGTTAGATGCAGCCAAAATCATTGCGCAAAGGAATTAAGTGCACATGTTGCCACCAACACCATCAATGTCCCCTACCTCCCAGAACTACAGGGATTAATAGCCTGTCTCAATGGCCTTCTGTGATGGGAATAGTCCCAAACAGTACTATGGTTGAACTACAATAAACAATGCAGCACAATGCCTGGGCAAGGGGATCAACCGTCATCAGTACATCTCTGCAGTCATCTTCTGCATATAATTTCTTTATCAATTATAATTTACTTAATTTTGTGCATATTAGCCAACACTGCCAGCATTATTATACCTTAATGAGTAATTCATGGAAAAAGCATAAATAAATTGCTTTTATGGCTGAAAGGAGTGTTTGGACTCCAGATGATGGGAAGGGAGTAGGTGAAAGGGCAGCTGTTGTATCTCCTGAATTTGGTAACAGAGGAACAAGAGGAGATATGGGGAGAATTGGCAAGTGGATCAGAGTGACAGGAAGGGGACAGTTTTCTTCGAATGCTGAAAGGGTAGGGGGAGATTTGTTTAGAGGCATCACACAGGAGGTGGTGGCATGGGATAGGATGTTCAGTTAAATGTGGGTGATTGGGATAGGGGTAATTCTGTCATGGTTCTGGGAGGGAGGGGAAAGGTGTTTATAATTTGCAAACATGGTAATCTCCCTGTCCTCCATTGTTGCTAAATTATCAGATTACTTATCCAACATTCCATATTGGATGAGCAGAAGTTTCCTCCATGAAAATATTAGGAAGACTGAAGTTGCATTAGTCCCCACTCCAAACTTAATTCCCTTGCTACCAACTCCAACTTCCATTTCTTATAACTTTTTATTTGATCCTGGGATGTGAGCATTGCAAGCTGGGCCAGCATTTATTGTCTAAATGCCCTGTTTCAGTTCATCTGCTGCTGAAACTCTCATTCATGCCTTCATTACCTCTAATCTTGACTATTCCAATGCACTCCAAGCTGGTCTCCCACATTTTATTCTCCAACAGCTTGCGGTCATCCAAAAACTCTGATGTCCATGTCTTGGCTCACAGTTAGTCCCATTCTCCTATCATCTCTTTGTTTTCTGGCAGCCAATGTTTTGTTAAAAAGCAATGTCCTTGATTGTAAATTATCATTGAGGCCATGGCCTCAATCTCCCTATCTCTATAATCTTCAGTCTCATGACAGTCAAACTATCTGCATTCCTCCAACTATGGCCTCTTAAGCATTCCTGATTTCCATTTCTTCAGTCAGTGAGTGTATCTTTGGTTGTCTAGGATGTAATGCTGTATTACATTAAAGATGCTATATAAATAAAATTGTTGATTCAGTGCAATGATAGGGGGCATGAAATTATAGAAGGACCTAAGGTGAAATTTTCAGATGGATAGGTAATACATAAGATAATATAATGCTAGGTAATACACTTGTCTACTTTGTGTAAGATGTTTGAGCTTGGAAGAAGCAAAGGAGGGAGAAGCAATTTGTGTGGGGGGGTGGGTAGTGAATGGTAATCTTCCTAGACTAATCCAAAGGCCTAGGCAATGCTCTGGGGTCATGGGTTCAATCCCATCAAGACACTTGGAGGAATTTAAATTCCTCCATTAAAATCTGGAATTGAAAGCTAGTCCCAGTAATGGTGACTAGCATGTTGATCGTTGGAAAAATCATCTGTCTGGTTCATCCTTTCAGGAAGGAAATCTGCCACCCTTGCCTAGTCTGACCTATATGTCATTCCAAATGCTGCTGGGAATCAACTACAATCAGTTCAAGCACAGTAAATGTTGGTTTTGTCCTTGACTCCCACATCCTGTAAATGAATTTTAAAAATGACCTGATACTTTTCATTGAATTTCCTTTTGCCGTTTCATCTCATTCAAAGAGAATGTTAACCTTCCAGCAGCAGGAAATTTGTACATGTGCTTGACTATGAATGGTATCAGGCTATCAACAAGGTTAGTGATCAGATGAAAGGATCTTGGCTAACTTTTATAATGTAATTATTCCTTTCTAATCCAGAAGAACTGAAACCAAACCTTTGCTCCTGCCAAGTTAGATAAGTCGGATTTACATGCCAGTCTTGTACATGTATAAATAGTACTGGGTCACAACATAAACTTTGAAATCCAGTGATTCTGCTTCTGACAGTACCAGCGTTCTGTAGAATGTTCCTACGTATATGACCTTGTGATCTCCTCCCAAGATGTTTCCTCGAATGCAAATAATTTGGTGAAAGCTGAGGACTGCAGTGGGATGTTTGCAGGACTAAGATGGAACCTGGTCTCTCTCTGGCAGGATAAATTCTCTCAATAAATTTTCATTACCCCAAAGACTACAGGAAGATTATTATGGGCAGTTTTACCCCCTAATGGATTAACACATCAAGATTTCCTGTAGTTTTTATGCAATTAAACTTTGCGTAATGTGCATCAGTTTCTCTGTCTGATTTACTTGGTGTGGAGATGCTGGTGTTGGACTGGGGTAAGCACAGTAAGAAGTCTCAAACACCAGGTTAAAGTGGGTTTACTGTCAAATAAACTGATTGGACTTTAAGCTGGTGTTGTGAGATTTCTTATTGATTTTATTTGAAGCATGTTTTTAGTGATGTGAAATTATTTCCTTTGGTTTCTGCCTTGAGTAGTTTTCCCCTGTTCTTCACGAACATTTTCTTTGATAATTCAGTGCTGCAGGGTTTTTTGCAAAGCTCTATTGGGGCAGGCTGATGGCTTTGCCTTCTCACATTTCCACAACTCTTTAAGCACCAAAATAAATGCTGTGTTTGATGCATTGTATCATTGACTCCTCTACATACGAGTTAGCATTGATGTTCCAGAATTTGCCTGTACCAGTTACTGACTGTTGCATATATTTGCAACACAATTGATTTGTGAGGGTCCTAAGAAGACATGAGAAAGGGGCAAATACATTTGTCTGTGTTCACTGATAGCAGCTGTAAGTTCATTCATGCATGCATGTGCACACACCCTCTGAATGCAGAAGGCTGTGCCTGTGCTTGATGCCTGCCCATACTTGACTTGGAGTAGTAAAGGCCAGCGGTAAAACTGTGGCTTCACAGTATTTAATCTTCAGAACAAAAAGGTGTGATGGTGTAAACAAGGTGTGGGCTCTTGAAATGTTTTTTTGTTTTGTAAATAGCTGTCTTCTAGAACTCTGCTCTGGTGTTAATGGTGATACTTCAGTGCAGCATGAGGTTAAAAAGAATAATGTCTTTTCTGAGCTCTGCTGGGGAGAAGGCACAAAATGCAGATATTTCTGTTCTGTGGCGAGTCATTAGCTCTCTAATGTTTCTGATATTCAATCTTTGAAAATCATTGAAGAGCAAGTGAAGCTTAAGAATACAAATCATTCTTCAGCTGTAATTATAAACTAACACGTTAACTCCAGTTCAGTGTATTTAAAACCACAGATCTTTTTCAAATTTCCAACTCAGTAAATATTTCTGTGGATAAATGCACATTCTGATAGCTAAAGTGTAGAGATTGTGTTTTTTAAACTTGTACCTGCCACTTCTTTGATGTTCTACATTTACCCACTTACACAGGCAGTGAGAAAACTGCATAAGCTGTGATGATTCAAATGTGTCAGTTTTGGAAATCTCTCCTCAGCCAAGTCTTGTCATCTTTCAGCTCTGATTCCAACTTTTTTAGAGCAACACAGCACGGGAAACAGGCCCTTTGGCCCAACGAGCCCGCGCCGCCGTCATAACTATATAGTAGCAATTCCATTATCCTATTCTAAATTTAGGTTATTCCTAATATGGAAGACTCTCACTATAGGGACAATTTGTTTCCCAATCAGCCTAAGAGCGAATTTTTGGGTTGTGGGAGGAAACCGGAGCGCCCGGAGAAAACCCATGCAACCACGGGGAGAACGCGCAAACTCCCGCAGACACTGGCCCGATTCCAAGTGTCTGCACAACTACAGCTACAGCGATAGTCACTGAGCTGTCATGGTGCTCTTCAGATGGTCCACATAAAGCACTCATTTACGACATGAAGCACCAGGCAACCCGTGAATCAACATCCAAGAGCTGTCCTTGCACCACCTGCCGAATGCATGCTCCTTGTTGGTCAAGTATGGACCGAATTACCTGTGGGGAAAAAAAGCCATAGTTAAACAGTGCCTACTATATCCCTCTATCTGCATGCCGCTCATGTGGCTGTCCAAGAGACCCTTAAACAGCCCGAGCGTGCCTGCTCCCACCACCTTACTCGGCAGTGCATTCCACACCCCCCACTATCCTTTGTGTGAAAAACTGCCCTCTAATATTCGTCTTATACATAGCCCCCCCTCACCCTAAGGCCATGACCCCTCGTCCTATCCATTTCTGAAGGTGGAAAAAGTTTACCTCCGTTTACTCTATCTATACCCCTTATAATCTTATACACCTCTATGAGATCCCCTCTAAGCCGACGTCTTTCAAGGGAAAACAACCCCAGTCTATTTAATCGTTCCTCGTAAGACAGTCCTTCCATACCAGGCAGCATCCTGGTAAACCTCCTCTGCACTCTCTCCAAGGACTCCACATCCTTCCGATAGTACGGCGACCAGAACTGGACGCAGTATTCCAAGTGAGGCCTAACCAACGTTCTATACAATTGCAACATCAAACTCCTACTCTTGTATTCTATACCCTTTTCTATGAAAGCTAACATACTATACGCCTTCTTTATCACCTTCTCCACCTGTGAGGGCACCTTCAGAGACTTGTGAACCTGCACCCCCAAGTCTCTCTGCGTCTCTATGCTCCGTATAGTTTTACCTTTTATCCTATAACTCTCTTCTACATTTTTCCGGCCAAAATGCATCACCTCGCATTTATCCGGATTAAATTCCATTTGCCATCTATCTGCCCAGTCTACCAACCTATCTATGTCCTGTTGTATTGCCTGGCACTGCTCCTCTGTACCTGCCAATCCAAGCATCTTAGTGTCATCAGCAAATTTGCTGATCTCACCACCTACCCCAACTTCCAAGTCGTTTATGTAGACCACAAATAGAAGAGGATTCATCTAGTATTGCTGTACTTGATGTCAAATTCTAAACCTCATTTGACCATTATCACTCAACCGGGTGAACTGAATCGGCTCCTCTTTAAACATGTTGAAGGATAATGGGGAGGGAATTCAAGGCTAAGTATATAGAGCAGGAGGGTGTACGGGGAGACACAAAGCTAAGTATATAGCAAAATTGTTTTCCTTAATTGACCATGGGTTTTTGATGTTGTCTTTTTTGCTGGAGACCACATCTTGACATGTAGGGAATAGGGAGTCTCCTGACATGATGCATGAAGCATTACGGCAATGTGAAATAGGCTAATTAGACCTCTCCAACTTTTGAATGCTCAGAAGTTTGAAGTCATTCCCAGTTTTTAAATTTTTATAGGTTCCACTGAGATATCAAGAAATAAGTGTAAATAATCTTAATGATTGTGTGTAAAACAGTTTTATTTTATACAACTTCATTCATTAAGAAATGTCAGACTTCTAGATTTTATGAAAGAGAGAACACTTTCTATTTCTGCGATGTCCTCATGTTCTTGTATCTCAAAATCCTGTGTTTCCAGTGAGTGATTTTTAAACTGTAGCCTCTTTATTTAGAGAAATCAAACCGACGAATTAGAAGCAGAGCGATAAGTTACTCAACCGCTCAAGCCTGTTCTGCTGTTCAATAAGATCATAGATGATCTGATTGTATTTTCAACCTCAGATTCCTCTCTACCCTGATAACTTGTTAATCAAGAAACCATTTAAAAATATTGAAAGATTCTGCTTCCACTGCCTTGAGGAAGTGCCAGAGACACTCAACCCACTGAGTGGGGAGTATTTTCCAGGATTGAGAGGTCTCTCTGCACAGCTTTGGTTAGTTATCAAGATCCTGTCAAACAGACAGATATGACCTTCAACTAATATCTCATCTTTATGACAAGACCTCTGATACAGCACTCCCTCAGATACCAGTGAAGTCCAACTTTCTGACAAAAGATGCATGCACAGAAGCTGTTGTAGCTTCCTTGTCAGGCCTGTATAGCAGCAAGAGAGGCCAAGTCTAGCAGAGATCCAAAAAATTAAATATTTTTTATGACCCATAAGGAAACTTGCATTTCCCTTACTATCGGTTTCCTATTCTCTTCCCTGACTCGATGCTTTCCCAATAGCCTCTGTCCACTTATTTGAGTACTAGAGACCATTTCTTCAGGGTTTTTACAATGGCCTCTTGACTCTGAAATGCTACTGCTGCCTGATGGCACTTCCCACGTGGAGCTGGGTGAGAGATGATGGAAGCTATACAGATGAGAGCCAAGGATTAAAGTCTCCTGGACAGTAACCTAATAGTTTGCTGTCTGTCTAGATGCAGCCTGTGAGTTAACACAAACTTTAACAGTCTAATTAAAAATAATACAGCAACTTCAACTCCTAAATGTGAAGTGGTTGTGCAGAATCTTTCAACCCAATGAACTCTTCAGTGACTATGCATTTTTGTGGTGGACTATGCAATATGTAACTTTTTTAAATGTTATGAGTCACCTTTGATGATTTCTTGTTGAATACTCTGAATAGTTTCATGCTCTGTGTATAAGAGATCATGTGCTTTCCAGCTATGTGTAGGAGTTGCTGTGACTGTCAAAGAACAAAGAACGAAACAGCACGGGAAACAGGCCCTTCGGCCCAACGAGCCCGCGCTGCCACCTCACCTCTGTTCTCACTTCTATCCATGATCCCTGTTTATGTTTATAGATCTATAGATCGAAACCAAATTTGAGACAATTTAGGGAGAATTTGTTCTGCGTATCAGCCTAAGGGAACATCTTTGGGATGTGGGAGGAAACCGGAGCACCTGAAGAAAACCCACGCAAGCACGGGGAGAATGTGCAAACTCCCACAGACACAGCCCAAATCCATGTGTCTGTACAGCACAGTGATAGTTACTGAGCTGTCGTGTTGCCCATCAAATGGTCCAGGTCAAGCGTACACTAACAATGTGAAGCACTAGGATACTCTCAAAAAAATCCAAGAGCAGCCCTCTCACGACCCATCGTGTGTATGCCCCTTGTTAAACAAGGTGGACCAAAGTACCTGTAGGATAAAAACAAGTACATCAATATCATTACAATTTACACACTTCCCAGGAACTCCCAAGGCTCACAATCCCTATTTTAAATCAGTTTTCTATATCCTTCCATTCCCATTCTGTTCATGTGCCCATCTAAGTATCTCTTAAATAACTCCGGAGTACCTGCCTCCACCACTTTACTTGGCAGCGCGTTCCATACCCCCACCACCCTCTGTGTGAAAAAACTCCCTCTAGCATCCAAATTATACCTTACCCCCTCACCCTAAGCCCATGGCCTTTCGTGCTATTTGAGTCCATCTTAGGAAAAAGCTTAACCCTGTTTACTCTATCTATATCCCTCATAATCTTGTACACCTCTATTAGATCTCCTCTAAGTCTATGTCTTTCTAAGGAAAACAGTCCCAATTTGCCTAACCTCTCCTCGTAACTCAGACCTTCCATACCAGGCAGCATTCTGGTAAACCTCCTCTGCACTCTCTCCAGAGTCTCCACGTCCTTCCTGTAGTAAGGACCAGAACTGGACGCAGTATTCCAATGAGGTCTAACCAACATTTTATACAACTGCAACATTAAAGGCCAGCTCTTGTACTCTATACCCCTTCCTATAAAGGCTAGCATACCATATACTTTCTTCACAACCTTCTCCACCTGCTCTGCCACCTTCAGAGACTTGTGCATCTGCACCCCAGGTCCCTCTGCGTTTCTATGCTCTTAATAGGTCTACCCTTTATCATATACCTCCCCCCTACATTCTTTCTCCCAAAATGCATCACCTCACATTTATCAGGATTGAATTCCATCTGCCATCTATCTGCCCAAGCTACCAGCCTATCTATGTCCTGCTACATCGCCTGACAATGCTCCTCACTATCTGCAAGTCCAGCCATCTTTGTATCGTCTGTAAACTTGCTGATCACTGTCTCCAGTCCTGAACAGTGCAAGCCACTAAACAGTTGCTTAGAGCAGTGAATTTCTTTTCTCGCTATGTTTCTCTTGCCTCTTTCCTGAAGACGTTGACTTCTTGTTGGGATATGTGTCAATGCAAATCCACTGACCACCAGTATTTGTTTTCAAGATAAGTACATAGCTGGTGTGTGAGAAATGAACGTTCCAACCACAACACCAACTACTAAAATCTTCCCTGTCAAATATTATTGGATGTAATTCCCTTGTGATGGTCTAATACAGGATGTTGAAAGGTAAGAATAGGAGTTAGCCATTTAGTCTCTTTTGATTCTGTTCTGCTATTCAGTGAGATCATGGCTGACCTGTATCTTGGCTCCATCCAACTGTCTTGCTTCATATTTCTGTAATGCTCTTCACTGACAAAAATCTATCCATCTCAGATTAAAATTACTAATTGAACAAACATCTATTGCTTTTTGTAGCAGTGTTCCACACTTTTGCATGAATGTGTTCCTTTACCTTTTTGTCCTGACTGGGGTTGGCCTGGCTCTGATTTGAAAGTTATGTTCTGTTGGTTGTGATTCCCAATAATTTCAATCTAATGAGTTCCTTTCAAAATCTTAAAAGTCTTAACCAAATTCCTCCTTGACTTTTATATTCTGGAAGTAAGGTCTGGTTTATATAAACTCTTCGAGCTCTGATAACGTTTTGGTGAATCTGCGCTCCTTCTGTGAGCAATGTATCCGTACTAAGATGTGATGCCCAAATGGTATGCAGTAGTCCAGAAAAGATTTTATTTTAATTTATATACAGCTGTATATAAATGTGATTTGACAATAGGCAGACTTGTTCAAAGAATCTTCAGTCTTTTTAGATGAGAAACTTCCCAGAAGCAGTGAAACTTTGTAAATTAAAAAAATGGAAAATTCACTATGGAATGGACCTTGTTGGTACTGGTCTCCTGAGTGGGTGTGAAGATTCTAATAAAATTCACTGTATGTTGTCTCCAGTAACCTGTACATAGGGTTTATAATTACCTCCTCTCAGAATTAATTTGTTGTTTGATGCACTGTATCAATTTATGAAATAATTTGCATTTTAAGAATAATAGTTTGTGACTGGTCTGTTGATCTTATTACATGCTTTTTGGGTGGCCTCCAACTGGATATAATGAACTGTTGAAAGTTATTTGAATGTATTTCATTTAGAGACATGCCTGAAATGTTTTAGCGCTATAATGCCTTTAATAATTAGCAAGATTTTGTCATCCAACTTAATTTTGTTTTTGAGAAGGTGTAGTATTACATCCCAAGTATATTTGCAAAAATACTTGTGTCATTATTTTAAAATAATGTGACTACATTCTGACTACACTAAAGTTATATTAACCATTAAAACATAAGCTGGTATATTGCTGCTGGTATTCGACAAAATGAGAACACAGCGAATCGGGAAGGATACTCTCACTCAGCCTGGAAACTTTAACTTTTAATTCTTCATCCATGCCATACTTTAGTATACCAATTAACTTTACAAGCATGGAATTTCTTGTAGTACGTAGGATGACGGTTACATTACTTTATGATGAGAGAATTCTGCCATGTCACATATTGTTCTATTGGTAAAGCAGAAATAATTCAAGTTCTAATTGCTGCAAGTAAACAGCACCTGAGATCACTTAGAATTTAACTGTTGCGTTGTTGAGGAAAATTTGTAGACTGCAAGGTGTTTGTAAATCTCCAGATAAGGAAAATTGCAGTATGAAATTACTGCACTTCATATACTTTCGATGCAGTGAAGCATTTCTAACTATAATGACCCATTCTCAGCTCATTAGAACCATACATTAGTGTATGTATAGGACATTCATATACTGATGTCTTTTCTCTATTTTGACAGGGCTCCCTGCCAGGATACTATTCACAATGTCGCTCTCCATGCGGCCTGTACGCCGCATTTTGTTTACTGGAATTACTAGGAGTCAGTCTTTTGCTGGAGTGAGTTCACCACAGGACAAAGCATTCAGGTTAGTGATGTGTTTACAAATCAAACTGGGCCTTGATGATTTAATGGATTATTTTCTCCACTGAGCCAGAATTGCAAAGTTTTTCTTTAGCATATGGAAAGAATTGGTCAATACTGTACTGCTGTGCTCTGAAGATTTGGTACACACACTATACTCACTGTCCTGTACACTAATGGTACAGACCTGTTTGCTCCATGTTAGATAACCTTACCTGGGATGGCAAGAAGATCAGTGGTTAAATGTTGTTGCTGCTGTTCTCTAACATACAACCTCAACCTCTTACCCAAACAACTGATGAATCCCTTAAACAATTGTTTCCTGGGTTGAAATTTTGAGAGATTCAGAATCTCCCAACTTAACTTTATACTGCCAAATGGATTGGAACTATTCAAGAAGAAGGGCAATTGGGGATGGACAGCAGATGCTGGCCTAGCCAGTGACTTTAATATCCCTTGAATCAAATAAAAATTTGTATTTATATAGCACTTTTTGCAACCTCCCACTATATTTAGCAGCCAACAAAATACAATACTTTTTTGAACGTGTAATCACTGGCAAACAATTCGTCCATGATAAGGTCTTACCGATAATACTGAGATAATGTCCTGATTTGTTTTCAAGGACACCGAAAATGAGCCAGGAGCTTTTCCAAAGTAGCATCGTCTGATATTTTATGCCCACGTGAGAGGGCATACAGGAACTTCATTTATCTTGACATCTGAAAAGCCACTATCTCTGACTGTGCAGCACTCCTCCAGAACTGTCTGGATAGTGTATTCAAGTCTCTGGCAAGTGAGACTTAATCCTGCAACTTTTAGATAAGGACAAGAATGCTATCATCAAACCTGAGGCTGCTTGAATCAGATCTCGATGGATCTTTGATGTCCGTTAAATTATAAGTAATGAGTCATCCCCTTGAGCAGAAGTAGAAACATTTTGCTGCATCTTTGTTTTGTACAGGTGGGATTTCTGGTTTCTCCACTTCTCTCTTTGATCTGTTTGTGGCAGAATACCAAAAGCATAATTTCGGTAACTATTCAGGTTTGACAGGATTGTAAAGCTTCTTCACCCAAATGTTAATTAGTATCATAAATGGGAGTTAAATTCTTTTTGAACATCAGTTAATAAGCATGAACTTGTCAGACTCACCAATTCTGATCTCTGATTTACTGAATAGTGCAAAGGCTGTTGTCTATTCCGCTGTGGTATTCGTTTATTGGCAGGAAACTTCAGGAGAAACCTGATTGTCTGATTAGATCCATGAAACGTGGATTGTTTGCTGATGGCCATCAATTCACTGTAAAGAAAGGAAAAGATTTGATGATGTAATTAATCATTAATGAAAATAAGATTAAACAGGTAGATTTTTACTTGTTCATGAGATGCAGATGTCACTGGCTGGATCGGTATTTATTGCCTGTCCCTAACTGCCCCTGCAAGTGTGATGAATGTTTAAGGTATTAGATAAAATATGCAGCTGTTTTTCTGGAGAGTAATTTTGACATGCTAAATGGAAATACTGTGCAAGAAGAGGTATCTTTACAGATAAGAAACTTGCCTTGTGAATTTGCATTTTTCCAGCAGCCTCCAAGATCTGATTTAAACTGTGCTCTGGATGTGACTCTTCTGGCCCTATAAAAGTAATAAACTAATAGACACCAACTTTATCCCAAGACCTTGATCTGTATATATTTCCATAACAGGATTTTTTTCTCCCGCAATTTTTTTCTTGCCTTGAAGTTGTGCGTGTTAGGTGCATTGGCATACTAAATTGCCTATTAGTGCCCGAAAATCATAGATTTGGGGAATTAACCAGGTAAATATGAGGTTATGGGGATAAGGCCTGGGTGGGATTGTTGTCGGTGCAGACTCAATGGGCTGAATGGCCTCTTTCTGTATTGCAGGGATTCTATGAATGTGTAATAAACCCTGTAAAAAGCACACCATTTTCCTGCCAAGCTGCCCAAAGTACAGTTGTGTTTCTGGAAAGGTTGAGGTCAGAATAATTGGCTGTATGGCACCTGGTGTTTTGGGTGCAAGACGGCCATAACAAGCTTCTGGTGGACAAGGCAGCATTTTGGTGAGGCTGATATTTTGAAGAAGATGTCACTGCTGATGTTAGGAGTGTGTGGTGATAGCATGGTGAGTAGGAAAATTGAGATATCAGTCAGTATTTAACTCTTCTAGTGCCATTTTTGATTTTGGCGTTTCAGCTGATGCATTCCTTAACCACACACAGATGAACATCACTCAGTAACAGGTAGGATCGCACACCAGTGATATTTAAAGGTAAGATATGGCTAACTTTCAGATCAATTACAGATTTCTACTGGCTATTGCTGGGTTAGTAGAAGTTTGTGAAATTTATACTGCTACTTAAAAATTGGTGAAGTTGATAAGGAGTGGACTGTACATGGTGAAAGTCTTGGTACTCATGCCAGAGGATCTGCTGATGTTGACAAGAGTTGAAAGTTTTTTGCATGCTTACCAATGCATTCAGCATTAGATCCCAGTTAATTCTAACTAAGTTTTATTTCTAGGCTAATGGAAAGAAAACTGAATTTCCCTGCTTTTCTTGAGAAAGCTACAACCACATGGTCACCATTTTGGTGATGGATGCATTTCTCTCCCTGGTGGTGATAGTGAGTCATAGTTGTGCTGTTGAAGGTTGCTAATTCTCATTTAATTGATATTGTGAATTTTTGTCTTCCAGGAAGCTAAAGGTGTTCAGTACCCCATCAACACAACGGAAAGCTTCCCCTCGAGCTGGCAAAATGTTCAACATTGCTCATAAATCGCTCCCACCCAAGAATCCTCAGCCCGAACGGCTGGATGAAGTTTATGAAGCTTTGAAAAAGGGCCTAAAGTAAGGAGCTCTTATTCTCTGCAAGCAAGTGATTCTGAAAGAATGGGACTGTCATAAGATTTTAAACACTCACTTATGATACATTTACAATAATGAAACTGCATCAATTTGTAAATAGGTGCTTTTCTGATCAAAAAGGATTTGGGGTGGCATAGTAGTTAGCACAGCTGCCTCACAGCGCCAAGGACTTGGGTTCAGTTTCAGCTTTGGGTCACTGTCTGTGTGGAGCCTACACGTTCTTCCCTTTTCTTTGTGGGTTTCCTTCAGGTGCTCCAGTTTCCCCTCTCAGCCCAAAGATGCGCGGGTTAGGTGGATTAACCATGCTAAATTGACTCTAGTGTCAGAGAGTAGCAGGGTAAACACATTATGGGGATAGGGCCTGGGTGAAATTGTTGTCGTTACAGGCTCGATGGGCCAAATAGGCTTGCCTTGTACTGTAGGGATTCTATGATTAAAGATACCTTTTGACACAGTAAGTAGTTTTCTGTAGTATGTGAGATCTTAAGGAATGATGGTTTTCTCTGTAAAGATTGGTTTGTGTTGATTTCATCAGATGTGAATAGTAATAGCTGAAAAAATGAGCACTGTCTTGGAAAACATGCCTAAGTTTTTCCCCACTATTTCTCATAATTTTCCCTCTGTAGAAAAGAACAGCAGCAATCTTGATTTCCAATTTTTAGCCAAGTTACCAAATCAATAAATCCCATCACTCACCCTTGCTCCTGTAACTTGCTGACAGTTTGTAAATAATGTGAACTACCAATGCTGATCAGTTGGAGTCCAAGTGAAGGTCAGTTTAGAAAAACTGGACTTCAGTTTGTTTAAATTTGAGTTCTTTAGTTAACTACTTATCAGACCCTGCAATTGCCTGCGTCTGAATAGCAATGCCTTTTTGAACATTCACCTGTTGCTTAGCTTGTTGGAACACATCATCCAGGATATGAATTATGGCTGTTTCATAAAAACCGTACTTGCAAATATTTTTACTCTGCTCCCTTCTTACATAAAAGACACTGTCTGTCTATAAACAGCCCTTGTATTTTTGAAGTCATTCACTTCTATATAATCAGTAGTTACAGAAATGCAAAAGGTTGACTCACGAAAGTCTGTTAAACTTTGGGATTTATTCTGTGAGTACGTTATGTGATCCTGCTTATCAAATATAAATTTGTGGTGTTCAAATAAAATGACAGCTATTTTCTAGGATATTGGATATGATTGCTGCAGGGGAAACTAACGTGTCCACAACATTAGATCATAGGAATTTTGCAAGCTAGATAGCACGGGTGGAACTTTTCAAACCTGTTTTGTTCCATTCCTGCTGTATCTAAAAACAGCTGGAGTATATTTCCGTGAAATGAAACTTTCTAATTGACTGAAGAAAAATCTACTAAGAGGCATTTTATTTATTTGTTTTACTGCCATTTTTAAAGTTAAGTTTGGGCGCATTAAGGATTCCATAGTTCTGTATTCTTAATGAAATCATTTTAAATGAATTGTCAGATGCTTGCTTCACCAAAAACTGGCCTTTTCAGTTTGATCATCATTGTGGTTGCCTTTAGGCATTTGCTCTATTGAAAGTATCATTCTAACAAAAACTCTGAAAGTTAATTTGAGTTCTTCTGGATATGATTTTGTATTTATTACAGACTTGTGCCAATTATATAATACAACATGGGTGAATTCTGATATAGGCTAGGGAATCCACTTTCCAAATGAATGTTGATCAGTTTGTAATTTGTGATATTCCTCAACATGACTTTATATGATGCTCTGTTTTATTCAACATCCAGTATTAGTTGGAATTAAGTTCATTTTTCATTGAAATTGATAAGGTCAAGAATTTGTACAGTAATGATTTACCTTGACGTTTGTCACTGAGCAATGAGAGGTTGATTGATAATCACTGAGGTTCTTGTGACAGGATGGAAATTGGCAGGATGTTTCTGAACATTTTAGCCCCTTTCTGCAATATGTGATGCACAGGGATATTTGGGGATGTAGACTGAATTGCATTCTGATCCTAGCTGCCAGATATAAATCTGTACTTTAGGTATTCATTAGATTTACAGTGTAACCGAGTACAAGATCCTTGAAAATATATTGTGATCGTAACAACTATCTGAACTATGTGCACATTTTGTATTGCATCACTTGCAAGAACTCAGTTTATAGAAATACAGGCAGGAGCTTTTAACTCAAATTCCTTGCTTCTTCTTGATTCCAATTATTTTCCCTAACTTGGCATCCTATCACCTAGGATTGGGACCAATACAGCAACTTATGCAGACTTGCCCATCAGTCACAGTTCAGTTAATGTAGGGGGTAGGCATATCGGGAAAACCTCTAAGTACCAGATCATTTTGAATTGGATTCTCTGAAAACTTCAACAGAGTACAGACTTAGCACATTTCATAAGATGTACAAATGCATTAGATGGCAGACATTTATACATATGGTGGTGCAAAACTAATTATTGAATCTTATTTTCTACTAACTAAAGTAATGGTTAATTACAAAAAAACCAAAGACCACTGTGTTTGGGGGAGGAAATGCAAAGTAAATAAAGTAATTTGGAATTGCAGTCTAAACACTAACCTTTTAGCATTCCATACAAGTGACATTTTCTGGATTAATGGGAGATTTGAAAACAAAATTAAATTTACAATGGACACCAAATGTTGGAGATTAGACATCTGGATGGACCAAGGCTAAATCAACAATTAGTACTGCTAAATTTCTGACTGACTTGAGTTGAGATGACTTTTGTTTGCTTATAACATGAAGCACCCCATTTTGAAACATGCACTCACTGATATCTGTTACTGTTTTATTAAAATGATGTCTGCTGTATTTGTTCTGATGACTTTAAGGAAACGTTGTTTGTCCTATTCTTTCAGTGCATACTTGCAAGTTCATCAGCTGGAGCTCGACAACTTAACAGCTCAGCTCAAAGATATGAAAAGAAATTCCAGACTGGTAAGAAATATTGCTTAAGTAACACTTGAAGTTGTGCAAAGATTAGTAGTTATAATATGTGAGCCTGTTCAACCTCGTAATATTCAGTTAAAGACTAAGTAGGATCTCTAGTGGCATCCCAGTTCAGAAATTCTGACTACTTTCATTGTATTGTCCAATTTCAGTAATTATATGGAAGAATGTGAATCTTAATGCAGCTCGTAGATCTTGGCATTTTTAATCTTGTGTCACAGTAGATTCATGAAAGATTTGAATGATCATTTTAACGCAAATTCTTCAGCTCGTCTGTAATTTCTCTGTTAATTTGAAGCTGGGGTGCAATAGAATGTGAGGAGATTAGCAGTACAGGTGGATTGGTTTCTTGGCTTCCAGTTCCAGTTGCATGTATCCCATGGATTAAATTTCCATATTTTGCAAAATATAAATACTTGCAGTACATGACTACTTGATACCTGTCCCGTTTTGATTTTTAAAGATCAGGCAAACAAAATACAAAAAAAATTATGAAGTTGAGGTTTTCCTAAAATTTTCATGTTTGAGTTACTAGAAAAGAAAAAATTGATTCTCTCTGAAGCAATTATTTCTGTTTTATATGCATATTGAATTTTGCTTATTTCCACTATTGGATATTATATTAAGTTATACAATGTGCTTGTTGTAACTCTTGTTCCTTTCTGGTTTCAGGGATTTCTGTATGACCTTGACAAGGTAAGAATTTTCAATATTGCTTCACACACAAACATGAGTTGACTTGGAGAACTGGATATTTTGGATTATTCTAAATAACCTTGATGATTTGATGAAGGCCAAGGTAGAAACTTCTGAAGTCAACTTACATTATTCAAAAAATTGTATGAATGACCAACACAGGCAGTCCTGTGATTTCGGGATTCTGCTATTTTCATTCTCCATCCCTTTGACCCAGTCACCAGATTGCACATAATTCATTTGTTACTCTGGCTAAGGCCACCTATTGTGTGACTGGATTGAAATTCTCAACATCTGAAATCTCAAGTTAACTGGGAGAGCCTTGATAATTAAGTATATATTACTGAGAACTCAGTGAAGGAAGCCATCTAATTTTCATTGTTGATAAACAGCTTTACCCCTTTTCCTGTGCCAAATGCTGATTTTTCTCACTGGGCTTTGCTAAATGCGTAGTAAGTACTGGCATTAACTGATTCTTCTTGTTTGTCTTCTTCCCCCCACTCTTTTCAAGTAGACTTGCTATGGGAATATTCTCAGCCATCCCGCCCAGCAGAAACCTGGAACTGGTTTCTAGAATTGTTGCAAATCTGTATCTCCCTGTGAAAAATTTCTTGTATTTAATGTTTTGGCTGTATCTCTGGCTCTGACCACAGAGTGTACTGGAAAATATGAATAAATCATTAGATTGATTTAGGCATGAAAGCATCTCCAATTTGTTTAATGTGACTCCAGTAAAGAGGACTTGCCAAGTGTATTTAACTTCCTTTTCTCTTTGTTTACTCCTGATAGCAAATTAAGTCAATTGAAAGGTTTATTCGCAGACTGGAGTTTCATGTTAGTAAGGTAAGAAACTATATGATGGCACAATACCTAACAGTGACACTACTTTATTTCCTTTAAAATGTGTTTCACAAAATCAAATCAATACTTGAAGATTTTTCTTTTGAGTAAAGTGTTACAATGTTACATGGCTGAACTCAGATAATTTACTAGGTTTTTTTCTTGTGATGCTAATTGGCTAATAAACCATCTTATGTTCTTGTTTTCATCCCCAAATGTTGGCTATTGGAAAGTCATCTCAAATATTTATTGGACCCAAATCATTTTGTTGTGTTCTCACAATACAGTCATTTTGACTTGAAAGTTGTAATGGCAATTTACTGCATATCAAAGGATCTGATGTGGTTACAGGCACTCATCTGAGTCGGGGTGCTAGCCATGAATTGTGCATTATTTGTCTATTTAATTTGAAGTTAAAGATTGTATACTGTTGACGTGGCTGGGCCTCATTTTAACTTATCACTTTGCTGTTATATTAGTATTTGCTCTGTATGCTGATCTGCATGGTGGGTACATTCAAAACAAAATTGCTCCTTCATCCTTCAGTTAATGTTTGTTATCTTCCCATAATTTGTCTACTGGTACATCTGTAGTTAAGCAATTTAATAGTTACTACTGGAACAATTTAAACCTATTGCATTATACTGTTTCTTGAATATAAATATAGCTGGTATGGTGAACTAAGGTAAAATGTAAAGTTGCTATTGTCCCACATGACCATTGTAACCTGAGGATTAGCACACCTGGGGAAAGTTGAGAAAGCAGACCTTCATGAATAACAGTCAGTACAGATATTGAACTCACACTTTTGGGGGTTTTACGTTACAAAATAGCTGTCCAGCTGACTGAACTAACTGACCCTCTGTATAATATTTACAATCAAATCAAGAGGTGGTTTTCTTCGCTGCAGCGGAATCAATGAATGGCTACGAAGCATGTGGTAGAAAAGTTGTGTTTGTTGTCTGCCATTAATTTGCCTTGGGATATGTTGTAGAATATCATTGGGCAAGCCACTGGTTATAACTTAGTTACAATTCTACCTATATTTCTATCTACTATGTAAGGAAAAATAAAGGAACAGTCTAATCCCTGGGATGGAGGATTTGTCTTATGAAGAGAGATTGAAGGAATTTGGTCTGTATTCTTTAGAGTTTTTTAAAATGAGAGGTTATCTCATTGAAACTCTTAAAATTTCTAGAGGGCGTGACAAGGTAGATGTGGTTAGGCTGTTCACCTGGCTGGTTAGTCTAAAACTGAGGACACAGTCTCAAAAAAAGAGGCAGGTCATTTTAGACTGAGAAGAGAAATTTCTTCATTCAGAGGATGTAAACCTTGAATTTACTAGTCCAAAGAACTGTGAAAGCTCATTTATCATGTTCAAGCTAGAAATCAATAGATGGTTTTGAGATCAATAATCTGCCATGATCTGTCTGAATACTGGGGCTGGCTTATAGGCCGTATGGCCTATGCCTGCTGCTAGATTCTGATGTTCCCATTTACATTAGTAGATTTATTTCCCACGTTCCTTTTGAGTTAAATGATTGTAGTTGTTTCATGCAGTTGTATGCTTCCTATTTTTGTGTCCTCAAATTGCTTGCGATCTTTCAGGAGTATGAGTGTTTTGGTCACTTATCTCATTCAACTTATTGTTCTGCCTCTGATAACTTCTTCGCCATGTTCTTTCTTTGTCTCCACTCATTTTGATGGTGTGGGCTTGAATCGCACCACTGCAGACATGTTGGCTGGAATTTTACTATCTTGCACATCTTGGGAATTGAAGTGGATGAGGGGTGGACCGTGGACAGGCTTGTTGACACGGGTAGGATTTTACCGTTTCAGGATGACCAAGGCCATAAAATCCCCACGTGATATGTCTTCTGGTGTCCACAAGTTTGAAAGAATCACAATTTTACACATACACAGTGCAGACTGTTCCTTAAAATGCATCTTTCACAGATACAGCACGTACTGCTGACTGATGCAGTATTACTTGGTACCTCACTGTAATGCAACAGTTAATGTGGCACGCTGGATAAACATACACATAACAAAAAGTACCCCCCCCCCCCCACGTGTTCACTTGCCCTGCCCATGTGCTCTTTGGCTTGCTCACTGTAAAGTTTCTTGTTCCAGTGAGACATTTCTAGTCAGCAGCATATGTGGACTAATTGCATCATCCTGCTGACTTAGCACTGGTAACTATCAATAATTGCCAGCAACCTGATGGAATCCCAATTAAAGATGAGACAGCATAGAGATGGAAGTTGTCATTTTGCTAGAATTTATGTTTATAATGCACAATGAGTTAATCATTTCCTTTTGTTCATCCTGCCCCCCTTGGTTTGGGAATAATGAAAATTCTGCCAAATATTTTTATTCCTTATGATCTAATTAGTTTCAGCTGGTTCTTTGGACCTACTCCAGCTTTCACCAGTGAATTTGCTCAGATAGTTCAGTTACAGTGGCAGCTTCCTGAAGGGATGGCCAGGGAGATGGACATAGAGTAAGAGAATATGAATCTGACACTCCAATCATTGCTAGCCTATTGTTACATCTAATTGACCTTTGCACTAGTTTTACAGCTTTCAGCTGGAGGACTTAAGTGTTCCAGATCAAGGACCCAGTTAACATCTGCCAAATGTGTTCTCTCATAATGGGAGCCTGACAATTGCAATTATTTGACATTTGGAACAATCTTTGAGTTACATCTTTTATCATCAGTTTAGATCTGAACAGTATTTTATTTGGCTGTTTCATAGAATCATAGAAACCCTACAATGCAGAAGGAGGCCATTCAACCCATTAAGACCGCACCAACAGAAATCCTATTTAGACCCTATTCTCATAACCTGATATATTTATCTCTCCTAATCACTCTAACCTATGCATCCTGGGGCACTAAGAGGCATGGCCAATGCACTTAACCGCATATCTTTCGGACTATAGGAGGAAACCGGAGCACCCAGAAGAAACCTAAGCAGACACAGATAATCTGCAAACTCCACACAGATAATGACCCAAGCCGGGAATCGATCCCAGGTCACTGGAGCTGAGGCGGCATTGCTAACCACTGTGCTACTGTACTGCCATTTCTTTGATATGATGAGCCCAGCAGATTTGCCTCCCTCCTGTGTGCAACTTGTAAGCAGTTTGAGGAAATTCTCTGTTGGCATTTCAGAAGATTTGCACCCAGAGTCAATGCAGCCTTCGGTGATTTGAACAGAAGTCTTCTGATGCAGTCTGGTTATCTCCTGCAGAAGCTCAATGGCCATTATTCATTCACCTCACGATGATTGTTGACAAGACTGACCATGAAGCACAGCTGAGCTGAACTGTACTCCCACAAGCAATTTAAAGTACGGGTTAATATCTAGTGACCAACAGTAATATATGAAACCTCTTTCTCCTTTCTCAACCTAGAATTGTTCTTCTTAATTGCAGTGATCTTATTAGTATTTTAATATAAGGCAAGGCTCTTTAACATTAAAGAATGTCGACAGCATCTTAAGAGTCACTTATCAATTTTTTTCTGTAAAATTGCCAGTTGCCTCTGATGTTACCAGTGAATCTGAAATTATCAATGAAAATCCATTTCCCTCCAGTTTGGAAGAGTGGGCATGCTGTTTATTGCTGTTACATCCTTGAAATGTCAGAGTAAGACTTCATCTAATAGTGGCAGTTTTAATGTCTGAGTGAATTAGCATTGATATTCCAGTCTCTTAATGAGTCATAGAGTTTAGTGCACATTTGGTATACCACCTCTGCTAACTCTTCGGTTGGTGCTCCTATTCCCTGTACCCTTTATTGTCAAATACTTAGGCTGCTATTTTGCCATTTTCATTATAAGTGTTGGGCAGATTTGAAACTGGGAGTGTTTCAGATCCGTTTTCTGGATGTGTTTTCAGGCCCCCCCCCCCCCCCCATACATGCTTTGCTTGCAAAAATGTCAGCAAGCCTGAGCCAGTGTGGAAGTGCAGGCTTCATATGCTGCACATATACATTAGCAGTTGCAGAGTCTGACAGAAAAGAGAGAACTGTCAGGCCCTGCTACTGCAGGCTGCCTGAAGCATCTCGCCCCCACTTCCACAATTGCGGGGGCCCGTGACCCAAGATATAGCCCCTGCTGCTGCCTGGACCATTTGCAGACCCGCCACCTTTACCCCACTCATTACTGCAGTGCAACAGCAGCCCCATCCCCCAAGCAATTGCTATAAACCCCCCTTATCCCATTGGCCCTACCCCATTGGTTCTGTCTCCACTGACAGTATCCAGTGGACACTGGCCAGGTGTCAGCGTGGCAATGCCAGTCTGGCACTGCCTAAGGGGCACCTTCCCCTTGCCCTCAGCCTCCCTAGGGGGTGTCTCAATGGCTTCTGGTTCTTGGTGTGGCCAAGTCGACGACTCCTCATTCATGGGGATCATATCTACTCCCCACTAGTGCAGATCTTTCCCAGCGAGATCGTAAGGTGGGTGGGGCTGGATGATGGATGATTGAGGATTGGGCTTGCTAAGCAGATGTAAAATATTTCCATAATACAGCTCCATATATTAGCCTACATCCTGCCCATTTCCAATGTGAGGTTGACCCAACGGAAATGCTGCGCTTGTAGAATGGCGTCAGTTGCTAAAACCAGCAGCAATCATGCTTAATTGTTTTATGTTTGAAATTACCACAGCGTTACACCCAAAAAATGGGCATAAAGTGGTGATAAAATCACCCCCTTAGTCTCTGTTATGTTTCGGCTGTTATGGCCTCATTAAGAGATTTCAGATTTTGCTAAGAACAAAGGTTTTACTGATGAGAAAATTAGAGGAGGAGATTTATTCAGCACGAAGACTGCCCTGGGGCAGAGCCAGTTCTAGATTCTTACAACATAATTCCAGAAGTCAAATGCCTGAGAGAGGACACTCTGTTCAATGCGATATCTCTCGCTTAGTTCCTATTGGTCCCTCAAGTCAGGTGACTAACTTCCACTGTCCTGCCTTAAAATGATGTGGAGATGCCGTGATGATCACAAACAGAGCATATAAAGGCACACACAGTTTACAGAATACTGATTAGAATGTGAGTCTTTATAGCTAATCAAGTCTTAATGGTGCAGACAAAGTAAGTGGAGGTAATATTAAGCACGGGTTAAGGAGATGTGTATTGTCTCCAGACAGGATAGTATCTGTAACAGTGTGGCAGGTCACTCTATCTGTAACCCCCACGACTTGCCTGGGCTTGCAATATCTCACTTACTGTCCTGTCTGGAGATAATACACATCTCTTTAACCTATGCTTAATGCTATCTCCACTCACATTGTCTGCACCTTTAAGACTTGATTAGCTGTAAACACTTGCATTCTAATCAGTATTCTGTAAACTGTGTGTGTCTTTATGTACTCTGTGATCAGAACTCCCATTCACCTGACGAAGGAGCAAACTTCAAAAGCTAGTTGTGTTTATTACCAAATAAACCTATTGTTCTTTAACCTGATATTGTGAGACTTCTTACTGTCTTAAAACGACAGATATACATACACGATGGAGAATTCCTGTCATTTGTGGCATCCATTAGTATATGCTAATGGCTCTTTGAGAAGAGGAAATGTCTTCTAGTCATAATCCTGAGTCTTTCCTGGTATTTTCCCCCTCAAAATCTGTTCTGTAAACAAACATTGATCTTCCCCAACCATTTTTATAGCAGAGGGGTTATAAATGCCCCAAATTCTTTGAGCCTTTCTTTCCAGCTGCAACTTTCTCTTTGTGGAACATTTTAGTGCAGTATTGCTCTTGATGTGGTTTTACTTATGGTCTGTAGCTCTTACAGATGTAAAAGCCGTTTCATTCACCATATGAGCTGTTTCTACAGTGCTTTAAAATGTGCTTCAGATGTGCTTTAAAACAAGTGTGTATACAAACTTTGCGTATGTGCTATTTTAAAATAGCAGTCGATGATCATTTCCTGGGGACTAATGGCCTCCTCAGTGGTTGAGGAAGCTATGTAAAAAAACCTGCAATGACAAAGCAGTTTTAATGGTGATCTGCACAGTGCTTCTTTTCATGATCCATGCTGCTAAGTCAAAGTAGTAAAATCTGTGCTTGGTAAAATTATATTGTTTATATGCCAATTTACAAACAGTTGGTGCAATGTTTTGCTCCATAGCACTGTATTTACTGCTAGCAGGAAGTACTTAGAGGGTTTATGGCTCATTTACGCAATTGGCTATGACACTGATGTGTCCACCCTGAATTATTGAATATGTTGCCAAGTCGAGACCCCACACCAGAAAAAAGATTGATTTGTATGAGGGCCACAACACACACACACACACATTTCAAATCTTCTGCCCCCAAAAAGTGCAGCTTTGTGTACCTCCAGGCAATTTATTCTTAATTCAAGATATTTTGTAGCAGCATTATAGGTGGTATATGTAATAAAACTTTGCTTGTTTCCAGCAGCTCTAGAATCTGTTCAGTGAACCTGCTTCTTTTCGTTCTAACTTCAGGGAGCGCTTGGTGCATCACTGTTTAAAATACATTGTGAGCAAATTCCAGAGACCAGACGTCCACTGGTCTTCCTAATTAACAAATGCATTGTTAATTAACTTTGTCTTTTATGCCTTGCTGAGTTTTTTTTGTTAGAAACTTCATGGATAAACAAGGAACCAACTTCAATAAGGTGGTTTATTGGGTCATATTGTCTGTTTTTCAAAAAAATTGTTCTTTGCACTTTTCAGTTATTTGAGTTGTAATTGGCCACTGAGCTGAAATATTGGGAAGTTGAGTGTGGTCAAATAAGTGAAAGCTGTTTATCTTGAACCTTGGCATGCTTAGCCCCTGGATGAGGTATGTTCAAGTGATATGTGTCAAATGTGTATTGTACCAGACTGATTGATACTGATGTTGAGCCAGCTCATTAGGTGTTTATATGTTAATTGCATGTAATAAACGTTCAGGTTTGACTCCTGTCTTTTATCCAAGGACCTTGGGCTCAGCTCTCAGATGCAGTTGGTATCACATGATTTTCAACACTTGTGGAAGGCTGAGGGGTGCACAGGTTATTGCTAAGTTATATTTATGTGATTGAGTTGGGCTGAAAGTATAGTAATTATAGACTTACTTACGCTACGGAAGCACAACTGCTGATTTCAAATTGTTAATTCATTCCTGCTTTTTATTGCTTGTTACTTTACGTTTAGTTTGGACACTTTTGTTGTGAACCTAACCTGGAGGTGGAGAGAGGATGCCTCCACTTTGAAGTATTCTTTCCCTCATCTACCTGCTATGGCATTCCTGATTCTATGACGTGGAGACGCTGGCATTGGATTGGGAATAAACACAATAAGAAGTCTCAACACCAGGCTGAAGTCTAACAGGTTTATTTGGTAGCATGAACCTTAGCTTTTGGAGCACTGTGCCTTCATCAGGGAAGTGGGAGTTCCCACTTCCCTGATGAAGGAGCAGTGCTCTGAAAGCTAGTGGCTTCTGCGACCAAATAAACTTGTGGGACTTGCTGTATTTTTGATGCTGCCTTGACTTGGAAGGCCTCTGGCCCTCCACCTTCAAGCTCCAGCCCACCTTCCATATTACACAGCGAGCCTGTCTTCTGGCTGTTCTGGGGAAAATCACATTGTTCTCAGTGTGGGCTTTTAACATTCACTTGAGCCTGATAGTAATGTTCAGAAGCCTGTAGCGTAAACCTGCCTAAGATTTTACTTCATTATGAACCTTAAGTGATTTTTTTTTAACTTCTCAAATCTCCTTTTAAAGAAGATTCTCTTGCCCTCTTCTTATATCATCTCATATCTGTGGCTCCTTTCCCTTTTCCCTTAACTGCTGGAAGCAGCTGGCTTTTATCTACCTATTCCCAATTTTATCTAATTTAACTTCAGTTATAATGTCCTGTAATGTCGATTATCTAAAGATTTGTTTTGTTTTTGGTATTTGTATTTACTCATAGGCGATATGCAATCTATGAATCTGTCTTGTATCTTTCTAAAGTGTTAATATCCTAGCTATGGGTGCAAACCCAATCTTGCATTAATGCAACCCCATTAATCTTTATATAAAGTTATCATTTTTTTTTATATTCCATTCTTTGAGATAAAGCCCAATTTTGCCTTATGGACCTGAGGCATTGTTTTTAATTTCCTTTGAATCTCCTGTCTCCCTGAAGTCCTTTTGATTTTCCACAGCACCAATCCCACTTATCCAGTTTACTGCAGGTATTTTTTTATACCAAAAGTGCACCGTCTCACTTTTTTTGAAACTAAATTTAATCTGCTAAAGCCAATCTGCACCATTTTATCAATATGCCTAATCAATATAAATCAAACTTTTGAAGAATTAACAGAATGGTTTAGTTGCCATTGGAATAAGGAATTTCTCTAAAAACAACTTCCATCTAAATAGTGTCCCAAGTTCATAAAACATAAAGGCAGGGATCTTCCCACTTTAAATGTCTTGGTCTCACTTGTATGTTCTCTGGCCACCTTTTTTATCCCCCTTCCTGATCACAGTTTGAGACTAAACCAAAGTCTTGGAGCCTCTTTTGACTTTGTGATTTGCACCACGTATTTGCTTTATCCTCAGGCCAGCTGCTTCCACTTCTGTAACATTGCCTCTGACCCCTCATATGTTGTTAAAAACTTCATGATGTGGAGATAAAACTTTACCTTGGCTTTCTAACCACTAGACTATATTCTGCTGTCCAAATAAGCTTTCTATCTTCCATGCTTCATAAATGTAAGCTCACCAAAATTCTGCTGCTTGTATGTTAACTCAAACCAAGTTCCTTTTGCCCATCATCTTTGAACTTGCTGACTTACCTTGGGTTCCAATTCAGCAGTGGCTCAACTTTAAAATTCTCAATCCTGTTTTCAAGTCCCTTCACAGCCTCACCCTTCCCTTTCTTTGTAACACTAAGTTATTACAACTTTAATAAGATATCAATAAATAAGGTAGAGGAAACTAAAGAGTGTAGTAGAACAGAAGGATCTGGGAGTACAGATATATAATTCCCTAAAAAAGGAGTCACAGGTAGATAGGGTCTAAAGTGCTTTTGGAACATTGGCCTTTATAAATCAAAGTATTGAGTATAAGAGTTGGAATGTTATGGTGAGGTTATATAAGACATTGGTGAGGCCAAATTTAGAGTATTGTGTGCAGTTTTGTGGTCATCTAATTATAGAAAGGATACTAATAAGATCAAAAGAGTGCAAAGAAGGTTTACAAACATGTTGCCAGAACTTGAGAAACTGAGGTACAGAGGTTGAATAGTTAGGACTTTATTCCGTGGAGCGTAGAAGAATGAGGGGAGATTTGATAGAAGTGGATAAAATGTTGATGGGTATAGATAGATACAAGCAGGTCTTTTCCACTAAGTCTAGGGGAGGAAAAAAAACTAGAGGACATGGGTTAAGGGTGAAGGAGGAAGAGTTTAAAAAGCATATTAGAGAGGGCTTTTTTCACAAGGAGAGTGGTGCGAATGTGGAATGAGCTGCCAGATGAAGTGATAAATGCGGGCTTTTAACATTTAAGAAAAACTTGGATAGGTACATGGATGAGAGGGGTGTGGAGACATATGGTCCAGGTGCAGGTCAGTGGAACTAGGCAGAAAAATGGTTTGGCCCAGCTAAGAAGAGCCAAAAGGCCTATTTCTGTAGTGTAGTATTCTATGGTTCTACATCTGTGCCCCTTCCATAGGGCCTATTTTGTACATCTTTGATTTTAATTATCCCACCATTGGCCAAGCCTGCTGCAGGTAGTAGGTAAAGTGGCTTCTGCCTCAGTCTTTTGCTCTCAAAAGAATGATATCAGAGGTCATTTGACAGGGGTCACATGATTATGACAAACCACAGTACACAACAGGCAACTGTATACAAAGGCATTTCTCCAAATATTCCCGTTTATAAAAAGGAAAAATCACAAGGTGCTTGTAGTTGCAAGTTACACACATACATGGTCTATAAAGAAAGTCATCACATGCAAATAAAATTGTTCATTTCTAGCCTGTTTCACTTTTGTCTGTCTGTACACATGCATTGCACATAATCTTTGAAGTGTTCAGGTCCTTAATGGTAGCCATGCAAGTTTTTATTGTTGTTTGTCTGGTGTCTACTAGTTCCTGGGTGACTTCACCTCTCAAGGGAATGTTACTGTCAATGAGTATTGCTGCTAATCTGCTGCTTGTACTTTATTTGAAGTGATATCATTTTTGAAGTAACATTCTTTTGTAGATGCTTTGGAGCAGATAAACGCAGTTTAATGAAGATGTTTTGAAGAGGTTTGTGGTCAGGCTGATCCATTACTTCTTTCCAAATAAAGATTAAAATGATTGCTCACAAGCAAAGACAATAGCCAGGCAAGGCATTCTTCTTAATTTCTGTGTAGCATTGTTCAGTTTGTATTAATGCTCTGGACACAAATGCAACTGATTGTCCTTGATGCACGAGGGTTGCTTCATGTTCTGTTGCAATGGCATCACACTGCAGTGTGCCTTTGTCTTTGACGTCGTAATAGCTTAGCGCTCGCCTTGTTGTCATTCGTTGTTTGCAAGTGAAGTCTGCTTCCTTGTTCTGTGCCCCAGGAACACTAATCATTCTTTGCAGTGAACTTGCAGAGAGTTGCACACTCTAACACAAACAGGCAAGATAGGTTGGGTAGTTCAGAAATCCTAGAAATCATTGAACTGCCTTCACATGTTGATTTGCTGCATTTTAGCTACAGCCTGGATCAGGATGGAGTCCCTTCATTCAGGACATGACTATACACTTCACTTCAGTCATCTTCTGTTGCAGTTTTTTCTTGTTCAGTTTCAGGTTCATCTAGCAGTCTCACTAGATTCTGATCATGGTCTATGATGGCTTCTTCCATTGTGTCTCCACATCCATTGGCTAGCAGGTCATTAAGTGGAAGATCATCTTCCACTTCTGCAAGATCATTGGCTACCTCATATTGTATGTGTTGATATGCTTCTGGAGCTGTAGAACTGCCACCTGGCATGTGCAATTATCTGTATCTCCCAAATGGACATAGTTAGGAAACTACTGCTTTGATCCAACTTCACTTATCTGAATCCATCCTTTCCTTTGGCAAGCAACGGTAAAATTTATTGTGGTTGGCATGGGGTAATGAGGTTTCTTTCACTATTTATTGAGGTCCTTTGGATCTATGTGCACTCAGCTTTCTGGAATTTTTTCCACTGTAACCATGCTGCTAATCCAGGTTCATGATCTTATCACTTTCTTGACTACTGCCATCTCTTCAAGCTTCTCTTTCTTGTCTCTTAGGTTAGACATGAGGGCAGCTCTAACTGCTCAAAAGATGCTGAGTTGGTCTCATCTCTCATCTACTTCAATATGATATTCACCAGGAAGCCATCCAAGATCTATGAAAACATCTTTGTAATTCAGGATCTGTTCAGCTGGCTTAGTGCCATGTGAAACATGTTAAATTTCTTCTGATATGTGGAGGTATAATAGTCCAAATATTTTTCTTTCATTCATGTAATGTGGCCTTCACTAGCTGGGCCAGCATTTATTGCCCATCTCACATTTCCCTTGAAAAGGTGGTTGTGAACTGCCTCCTTGAACCGCTGCAGCCTATGTGGTGTCGGTACATCCACAGTACTCTAGAGAGGGAATTTCAAGATTTTGACCCAGTGGTAGTTTGGGAATGGTGATATATTTCTGTATCAGAATGCCGAGTTGCTTGGAGGGGAATTTCCAGGTGGCGGTGTTCCCACGTATGTGCTTTGATTTATTTCTTCTGAAATGAGAAATTTTGCTCATTGTTTATGACTTAGAACTGGAGATCTCCTTTTCTCCCCTTGCATTGGGCTCTTGGCCTAGTTTACTCTCTCAGGATAGCATTGTTCTATCACAAAGCCTGAACTTTACCTCAGATGGTTTCATGTTCCTGTAACCATCTTGACCAACTTCATATTTGTCTACAATGCTTATGATGTTGCATGAAGCACTGGTTCTATCACCTTGCATTAACTTGATGCTGTCCTTCTGAAGTTAGTGTTCCAATGGTTACAAATCATTTTTTACCTGGAGATTTGAAGATGCCATCTTTTCTAGGGTCTAGGGTGATTCATCAGAAATGGTGTCTGACATTTCTCTAGCAACTATCTTTATACACTTGCTTTTTTTTCCCCCAGCAAAACACTTGCTTGCAAAGTGATTCAGCTCCTTGCAATTGGAACACTGCATTCCCCATAGTGGGCATGCTTCCTTTTTTAATGTGGTGACCACTGCAATATTTACATCCAGTATTCTGTCCTTGATCTTTCTGCTGGCCCTGCTAAAAATAATGCTCCTTTTCTTGTGATTGGAGGCCTGATCTTCCTTTTTGCACAGTGTTTATTTAATGAATAAATTAAATTCATTAATTTAATTTAGATCTTCTTTAGATCTTCTGCGTATGTCAGTAGCTTTCTTGAGAGTATGTTTCTGTGCTGTCAACAGATATTCCCACATCGGGGGGTGCCTCTTGTTCCCAAGAAAGGCTTATTTTTTTTTCATTCTACAGTTATTCAAACTCAAGACTCAATTATGCATCTCCATGCAAACATACACTGATCAATATTCTCCCCATCTTCCACAGCAGTGGTATTGAATGCGCAGCATTTATAAATAACATCAATAGACAGTTCAAATTGAGTCTTCAAGGCCTCCAATATTTCACAAGACTGGCCTTTCTGATCCTGGAGGTACTGTGGGATACAATACAGCTCATAATGTTCTTTGACTCGCTTGCTTGCCAACTCACTTCTTGGCAATTTCATTATTCTGCTGCTGTGTTGAGAATTTTCAATTAATTTTCAAATCCCATCTCCGTAGGAGTCCAACGGCCTGTACAAAATTGCAGCCTGAAATTTGAATTATTACTTATTTTTTATGACAGCTGGCTCTTTTCCAGTGATCAAGATCCACTCAGTTTCAGCAACACACTCTTGACACCATGTTCCACGTGACGGGTAAAATGATTCTGGCTTGAATCTTTTATACTCAAAGGAATGATATCAGAGGTCAAAGGACTTGGGTCACATGACTATGTTAAGCTACAGTACACAACAGGCAGCTGTGGACAAAAGCCCTTCTCCAAAGAATGCCTTCAGATGCCTAGGTCACACACTGTGGGATTCACTCCCTTGCTCCTTCAGTGACACAGCACTCTGCTTCAGATACTTGAGCTGTGCTGGCCACACCTAATTCGTGATCTGACTGAAACACGATTTTGCACCACTTATTTTTGTTGCAGACAACAGTTTTTGAGAATCTATTTCCTAATTAGTTCTGAGCAACAATTTTAAAACAAAATACAAGAGAAGGCTGAGCACAGCCAGTCAACTTACAAATAGCTTATAAATATGGGTAGCAGAATAGTTAGCACTTCCTCATAGCACCAGGGACCCAGATCCGATTTCTGGCTTGGGTCATTGTCTTTGTGCAGTTTGTATGTTCTCCCATGTTTGTGTGGCTTTCCTCCAGATGCTCTCTTTTTCTTCCGCAGAGTAAAAGACGTGCTGGTTAGGTGCATTGACCATGCTCAATTCTCTCTCTGTGTACTCACACAGGTGCCAGATTGTGGCGATTAGGGAATTTTCACTGTAATTTCATTGCAGGGTTAACATAAGTGTACTTGTGACACTAGTAAATAAACTTTAAAAAAAAATTTTAGAACTTTAAAACTTTAACTTTACACTTAATAAAAACTCTTTCTAACGTGAAGAATTATGTGAAAGCTCAAATAATTGTAATCTCCAGAATGTTGCCCTATATTACCTGAAGTTTTGTGTTGTGGAAAGATCTATTTGTTAGTTTGTACCAAGTGTCTACAGGGAAAGGCAGCACAATGTCAACTCAAAAAAGATTCATTAAGTGGTATGTTCCAGTGAGCTATATGACGATATATGTGCCAACGAGAGCTCTTTCATCCAGGCAATGTGTCCATTAACCTTTGCTAACTACTAAGAGTTTGTTGTAGATGCTGTTGGGGGGCAGCATCCAGTGTAGCAATCTCTGTGTCATTTAAAACTTTACTACATTTAGTGTTTCTCTTTGTAGATAGGAAATTGGAACTCTTTACAATGTCTAAATCTAGTCTATTGCAATCTGTATGATTTAGTTAGTAAAAATGTGGCTAGGGATTTGATTTGATTTATTATTGTCATGTATTAACATACAATGAAAAATATTGTTTCTTGCATGCTATACAGACAAAACATGCTGTTCATAGAGAAGGAAATGAGAGAATGCAGAATGTAGTGTTACAGTAATAGATGGATGTAGAGAAACATCAAATTAATGCAAGATAAGTCCATTCAAAAGTCTGACAGCAGCAGGGAAGAAGGTGTTCTTGAGTCAGTTGGTACATGACCTCAAACTTTTATATCTTTTTCCTGAAGGAAGAAGCTGGAACAGAAAATGTCTAGGGTGCATGGGGTCCTTAGTTATGCTGGCTCCTTTGCTGAAGCAGTGGGAAGTATAGATAAAGCCAGTGGATGGGAGGCTGGTTTGTGTAATGGATGGGCTACATTCACAGCCTTTTGTAGTTCCTTGTGGTCCTGGGCAAAGCAGGAGCCATACCAAGCTGTGATATAACCAGAAAGAATGTTTTCCATGGTGCATCTTTAGAAGATAGTGAGTGTCATAGCTAACATGCTAAATTTCCTTAGTCTTCTGAGAAAATAGAGGCGTTGGTGGTTGGCGGGCTTTCTTAACTGTAATGTTGATGTGGCGGGAGGCAGGACAGGTTGTTGGTGATGTGGACACCTAAAAACTGAGGCCCTTTCTACTTTGTCCCTGTTGATGTTCTCCTTTACGTTTCCTGAAGTTGGAGGAAAATAGATCAAATTTCCTCCTCCTGTCACAATTCTGATACCTAGCACTAGACAGTGCATGTTAATGACAGTGGTTGCATTTATGTAGTATCTTGTATGTTTTTGGGCCATCTGAAAATATTTCACAGGTAAATAATTGATTTTCCATGTTTTGTAAGGTGAATGTGGTAACCGGATTGTGCATAGTGAAATCTCTCATACTGAAATGAGCTTACTGACTGGCTTTTCTGGTTTGTTAGTGTTGGATTGTTGTAAATCATGGCTAAGGTGCTGAGTGAACTCCTCTATCCTCTTCTGAATACCACAATGGAATTTTGGTCATTCACCAGAATAGGCAGTCAAGGTTATGGTCCAATGTTGCATCCAGAAGACTGCACCTTGGGTAGTACTACAATCTCTCAGTTTAAAGTGTGGTGCCAGCTGCTTTGATTCTGTTTGAGTCTTATGTAAACAAGAAGGAAGGAATCGGCTGTGGCTTCTAAGATTCCCCTGTGGGAATCGCCAGTAATCACTTACTGTTTTGATGTGCACATTGAAGAATCTCCACTTTTGGCAAGTAATTGTAAAGTGCCTGGTGGTGTTAGAGTTGAACTTCCATCAATCAGTGTCTTCAAAAGAGAAAGTGTGGGCCAGAGGGAGGCAATCCCATTATACAAACATCATTGTCGATAGAATATTTCGTATCTCAGCTATGGACCTCATGAATTGACATTCAAGTTGACACTCTCCAGTCCAAACAAACCTCAGATATGTTGCTCAATCATTTATCAATGAAATGTGTAAAATATAATAGATCCTTTGTAGGTTCCTGAGAAACTCATGTTTCTAAAGTATATGGGTAATTTTGCTTAAAATAGATAGCATTATGAATTGACTCCAGATATAAAAGCCTCCTTGAACCTGGATTTGAAGACCTATGCAGTATATTGCCTACTTAATAAAGTCCGAATGTGGCTGCGTCCACAGCGTCATTCTGACCGAGTAGATGACTAGTTTATTTTTGTTGCAGATTGATGAACTTTATGAATCTTACTGCATCCAGCGAAGATTACGAGATGGTGCAAACAACATGGTGCGGGCCTACTCTGTGTCTCAAACCAGTAAAGAAGCAAAGGAAAGCTTAGCTGAAGCTAACAAGGGCTACAAAGAATATACGGAGGTAAAGCTAGGAACTGAAAGATTGTAACTGGAAAATAAGAAAATGATACTGAACTTGATGGCTGAATCTTTTGAAGCATAAGTGCAAAATAGCATTTCCTTGATACTGTGATGTTGAAAGTCATTAGATATTTGTTCTTGAGATGTACAGCTTAGGATTGGCCCTGCTTCTGTACTATTAGCTAATAATGGTGATTAAACTTCAAAGCTAATGACGTAGCTTTTAGACTAGTTTTTGGGATATATTGAGATCATGTACAAAAGAAATGCAAACTATTTTTACAGCTATTTGAAATTTTATGTTGCTAATTTAAATCTATATCCTCTAGCCTGCCTACCTTGAAATGGTTTCCCTTATCTATACCATTTAGTATTGTATTTATTTCGAAGAGATTTACATTTAGAAGCTGAATTTTCTCTTTGATATATTTGCAGGATAAAAGGAAACTTTATGCTGCATTGAGTTCAACCTGTTTTAACTTGATTTTGCTTTAATCCATATATACATACATGTACTAATGGCCACAAGAGTGCTATTTTATTCACTGCTCATCTCCTTTCCCTATTGGGGATCAATACTATTTTCTCTAATACAAAGGCAAAATAATATGGGTACTGGAAATATGAAGTAAAAATGTTTTAAAGTTTCAAGTTTTAGTTCTGTCAGCATCTGTGGAGAGAGAAAAATGGGTTAATGTTTCAAGTCAAATATGACTCCTTTTGAGAACTGGAAATTCCACTTCCAAAGAGCTATCACTTGAAACATTAGATCTATTCCTCAGTCCATTGACGCTGCCAGGACTTCTGAGTATTTCCGCACTTTCTGTTTTTATCTCTGTCTTCTCTGGTGCTTATAAATCTTGCACCATTGGCAATCAAAACTGAACTTAGTTAAAGTGTGGTCTGACTGGTACATTGTAACTTTTGTTAATTTTTAAAACAACAGAATAAACTTGCATTGATGTAGCACTTTTGCAATCTTTGCAAAGGAATTTAGAAGTGTAGTCAATAAAGTTATTGTAACTAATTGAGAACAGCTAGTTCCCAAAACAGCAATGAAATAAATGACCAGTTAATGTTTTAGTCATGTTGGTTAAGGGATGAATATTAACTGTGAAAGCACTAGTGGTAGTATCACTGGATGAGCAATCTAAAAATCCAGGGGAATGCTCTGGGGATATGGGTTCAAATCCCACCATTGTAGATGGTGAAATTTGAATTCAACAAAAATCTGGAATTAAAAGTTTAACCATGAAACCATTCTCAAGTTTTGTAAAAACTGGTTCACTAATATCCTTTAGGGAATTCCTTAATTGGTCTAGCCTACATGTGACTCCAGATCCATAGCAATGGTTGATTCTTAAATGTCTCCTTAACAAGGGCAGCTAAGAATGGGCAAGAAATGCAGGCCCAGCCAGTGACACCCACATCCCATGACGAATGAAAAAAACATCCCTGTTATTTCAAAACAGTGCTATGGAATCATCAGTGCCCACCTGAAAGGGCAAAGAGCAGAGTTCCTCCTAATTTTAGTTTGCTTGACTGCAGAGTTTTTTAAGTTTGCTGTGCTCATCTGCAGTTTAGAACAATGTTGACAGGGCTATATTTTAACATAACATGCAAAGGATGACAGTTCCACTATTACAGCACTTCCTCTTACTATGCATTGGAAATTGTGTTCCTGGAGTGTGTCACTGAATCCCAACACCTACAGAGGATGGAATTGTAAACCCATTCACCACCAATTAATGACCCAAGGAGAACTAGGTGATGATTTTCAAATTGGAAGTTGCCAAACCTGAACAGTCTGAGGGCATGTTAGTTCACAGTTGTCAAGTTTAATGTAGAGAGCTGCAAAGTTTTTGTTCAGACTCCAACTCTTTTTGCCATCAGTGGTTTTGCTGCAAGATTCGATGCAGTATAGTTTAGCTGACCGTTTGATGCAATCTCTGAGTGCTAAGATTTCTGGTCCTTTGAATTTCTCTGTCCTCTGCATTACAAGCAATTCATCACCATCTTTTTGAGTGGGAGGCAATAAATGCTGAACAGTCAGCGAAGCCCATGTCCCACAAATGAATGAAGAAAAGATCTGTCATGGCTGCCGTCTACTCTTGACACTTTTGATCCAACAGGCATCACCCATCTCCATACAGAGCTTAGTGCCAGTAATTGAGCAACAATTGGCCTGCTGCCCAGTGATTTGTAGATCGCAATGCCTGAGATGTGAAGATATAATACGGCCTCAGGATCTAGAAATAATCTGGACACTGGATTCCCAGGCCTGAATTAAAAATCAAATCTGAGGCATGCAATGTCTTAATTTATTGGCTTTGTTGTTAACATTGAAATCCAAATATTCTATATTGGACCAAAGTGAAAAGGCCTCTTTCTTTTACCCAGAGTATGTGCACAATGGAGAGTGAACTCGAGAACCAGTTAGGAGAATTCCATGTCAAAATGAAAGGTGAGTACCATTCTTCAAAGAACTTTCATCTTTTTAAGATCTTGAGATTGGTGGGGTGATCTGTCAGGTTTGGAATCTCCTTACTGTTTGTACAATCCTTGCCCTCCTTAAGGAATTGTTGTTCAAAGCTAATTTAGTTTTATAATGGGTGATCTTTCATGTTATACTTTCAGGTGTTTCACAGATGTATTTATATAATTATCATCTGATGAGTTTATTTTGATTTTATATGAGACAACTTGATTTAAATGTTTTTGAATTACTGTAATTATTATAATGGGCAAGTTTAAAGTTGCTTGAACATGGAGAGTGCATTTATTTGACTTAGTTCTGGCATGCCAAATGATATGAGATTAATAATTGCAATGCTGAATGTGGGATTATAGACCAATTTGTGAGTCTCGTTGCTGTTTTGTTGACTAATGTGTCCTGAAACCTATTCTTGGGGCAATAGGGAAGACTTTGTGGACCATTAAAAATGGCAGGAGGGATCTAGATTTAAAATTTCAGCCCTGTTTCTGACATCCAATTTTTGCCAGCAGAGCAGGTGTGATTCACTAGAAGGAAAACCTGAACTCAGTGGGACAATTTGAATTTAGTTCAAATAGATCCCGTTTGGCTGTTATAAGGGCCTTAACTTGCAGTGTATCACAGATCGATGGTGTGGGCATAAAAACTCCAGATGAAATCTAAAAGCTATTAAGATGTGATGATTTTTAAATCCCTTACTTTTCAATGTCTAAGCAAAGCGTGCTGCAGTTTCATGCACTGAGTTTAAAAAAAACTCCTGATGGACTGCTGGGGGAGTAGGTGGATTTGCCATGTTAGATTGCCTCTTAGTGTTCCAAATTGTGGTGATCAGGGGGATTAGCGGAGTAAATGTGTGGGGTTACAGGAATAGCACAGAGATTGGGCCTGGGTAGGATCTCTGTTGGAGACTTAGTGCAGACTCAATGGACTGAATGGCCTCTTCCTGCACTGTACAAATGTGACAAGCCATCTGTTGCGGGTTGAGGAAAAACAGTAGCATCTAGTCATGCAGCATCAGTAAAGTTCTATGTTGACATTTCATCAAGGACTATTATTATGTCATTATGATTACTTGGTTGAACTTCAAAAGCTACAAGTTGTTCAGTGGGGGTTTAGAGTTCAAGGTTTGACAATTTAAAGAGGCTATTAAAGGATTAGTAGTCTTTGATCTGGGCCTTGAATAGAAGAATAGATGTCTGTTTTGATAAGAGATTAACCATTTGAAATTTAAGATCTTTTGGGTTTTATGAATGAGTTTTTTTTCTCACTATTAAGTGTGCACAAGTAAGAGCTGCATTAGAACTTTTTTTAATCTCCACACAGTGGCACAGTGGTTAGCAGTACTGCCTCACAGCGCAGACGTCCAGTTATGAATTCCAGACTTTGGTAACTCTTAACTGTTCGCATGTTCTTCCCATGTCTGCATGGGTTTTATCCAGGTGCTCTCGTTTCCTCCCACACTCCAGGTTAGGTTGATTTGGCCATGCTAAATTGCCCCTTAATGACGGGGTTAGCAGGGTTAATACATGGGGTTATGGATATAGGGCATGGGTGGGATTATTGTTGGTGCAGACTCAATGGGCTAAATGGCCTCACCTGCACTGTAGGGATTCTGTGATGGTGCCCGGAGGTCTGCCCATGGTGGATAAAAATGAGTAGCTATGAAAGTGGTATGAAAATGCATAGGAGTGGTTGGGGGAGTGGAGGTTATGAAGGCTATATAGGGAGAGTGTGGAAGGTATGAGGGACCGTGTGGTGGTAAGGAACATGAGCTGACATGGAATGTATGAGGAGGCATAGGTGAGGGCCTAACAGCTTGTGAAAAAGCTGGGAACAGAAAACTGAGATGAGTGAGCCTTCAAACAAGCGTGTCTCAGCACTCGCCCACCTCCATGAGTGCCTGTGCTCTGCTTTTGGGGTCACAGGCCTGACCCTCCCATCCCTATCATCCTGGAGTAGAAATCATGTGATTTGGGTTCCTTTTACCAAGACAGATCCAGTAGAAAATTTCTCCACTTAAGCTTTCTGCTTTGGTAGTGAAAATCCAGTTCTGAATATTACTTGTGTTACTGAGGTAGAATATCTTTTATGTTGTCCAAAATCCTGTGAATGGTATTCAGATTTGATTTTACTGAACAGTGTCAGTTTTGACACTTAAGATTGTGATTTTGAATGGAAGTGTCATTTTTATGCAAAAGTTGATTGTCTCTGCACATGGCCTAGAGTAATACTATATCATGAAGAACCCATTGTCACTTTTAAAAGTTGTGACCAGTGCTAAGTTTGGACTCATTTAATTTCCTATCCTGTACATGCAGGCCAGACTGAATCTCTCTTTCTTTTGTCAATCTCTTTGTAGGGACGTTTTCAAATGAATATTGCTTTAAAAATATTTTTTGAAAGAGCACAAGCTTTCTTAATGAAATCATAAATACCTTAAAGAGGAGCCTCATTCAGTCTTAGAAGTATTGTTTTGATTTAAAATGCCCAGTTCGCCTTCTTTGTTAACAGAACAAAGTGTCTGTTATGGCACGAGATCATAGTACTTTTGCACTTCAAATGATATCAATGGCTCATTTTCCTGCCCTTCAAAGTGTTACAGTTTGCTGAGTACTTTTCACAATACTTTTTGTTTCTTATGTAGCCCCATAGGAATGGTTTTGCTTTTAAAATACAGCAGTTGCATTTGAACCAGTAACTTGACTTCATAAAGTGGTAACTGCCTGCTATAACACTTGCTGCTGATGAGCAATGTGCAACAGGGACTGTAGATTACATCACCTAGACATCTTGTAAAATGTGCAAGTAGAATCAGCAGTACTAGGCTGTCTCTGGCAGCTGTAATGTGGGTTACTAGGCAACAGTGATAATTGCATTATCTTTTGGAACTGTGGGTGGAAAACATGTCAGTGGCTAAAGATTACCATATGAGGATGAAAAACATTGACAGTCACTTCCTTTTACTGGTGTGTAACTGAAAGAAAGAAAAGATTTGAAGTAAAAGTGAAATGTGTCATGCATCAGAAGAGAGAGAAGCATTGTGAAATCATTCACTGTAGATCTTCAGATATAAATTCCAATCCTTTATTAAGGAAAGCTGCAGTGAAAGAGCAGCATTGCAGTAAAGCTACAGTCGCTTTTGTGATTGTCTCCATTGACAGCTGATATAATAAATTTAACTGATGTGAAATGCTTACTTGTTCAGAAATGATTATGACTCAATGTTCTGGTTAACTGCGCATTCCTTGTATGCTGGAGCTGTGGGTGGCAGGAGACTCCAGATTTGTGGGCAGCAGGAAGTTTGGCCTTGAGTGGCAGGAAGCCCCAAGTTCGGGCTTGTGGGTGGCAGGAGGCCCCAAATCCAGGCCTGTGGGTGGTGGGAGGCTCTGGACTTGAGTGCCAGGAGGCCCTAAGTCCATGTCTGTGGGCGGCAGGAGGGGACAGATTGTGGGCGGCGGGAGAATAGCTTTACATTAAAGATGGAAATCTCAATGGTGAAATTGATGTATAAGAGTTGTCAAACAACATTTCATCTTGCAGTATAAGTTGGCATTGTGTTTGTCACAGCTTTGTCTCTGTAATAATACACATCCACAGAAGTACAATCATATTGAAAGCTGCTTTTAAGATCGAGATATAATATGTCTTGGTACTCCGTTGGTCTTGCAACCATAAAATTCATCATGGAAACAGGCTCTTGGGATCTGTCGAGATGGTTGACAGTTGCATTTGTGTTGATTTGAAATGCCAGTTTTGTTTTTGTGATGAAAATCAATTTGTCCAACCAACCAACTAATACCAATCACTGCTTTTTAAAATCAATTACTAAGTTTAGGTTCTTGTCCATCTCCCTAAAGCATTTGATTAACAAAGCACAGAACATTCAATTCCAATAGTTGGAATTTTTTACAGATCATTTTTGATGCAAACAACTCTAATTTTAAACCTGACCAACCAAGCCCAAAGTGGTGATGATACTTTGTACAATAGAGCAAAGTAGTTACATCATATTATCGTTGATGTCTTGTAATCAGATCACTGCCTTTTTGTACAATCAAAAGCATGATCGTGATATGACTTTGAATAAAACTGCTGGCTTATTAGGAGTCTGAAGTCTGCACTCAGTAACCTAAGACAATCGGCAGTCAACTAAAGAAGTACCAACAAGGGTGACCAATCGTCCAGTTTTTAGATGATGGCTGGCTTTCCTTCTCATGAACAGTTTGATTGCCTTCAGAAAGCTTTAGATATGTTATAGGATTATATTGATAACAATTAGGCAGAATCTTAATGCAGTCACCGAGTTTATTGTTTAATTGAACTCAAATGGTTACCAAACATTTATTTTTCAAGTGTTCACTTAAACAGATTGGGTTCTTTTGTTTTCTAAACTTAGGCTATGTTGTCTTTAGAGAGTTACTTTAGGGCATGAGAACATCTTCAATTTTTGTTGTGGGGGTTGGGATTTTGTGTCAACAAGGGAAACATATGCTGCAAATCTGTAGAAATGTGATTCATGAGAGACGATGTTAGTGTGGAGGCTGACATAGCAGGAAATAGAGCAATGCTTTCAGCCAAGCTTTATGTTTTTCTAATTAAGTTCACCAGCACAAGAGCGGTTTAAGAAAAGAATATTTCTGTAACAATGCGTGCTTCTACCCATCAAAAGCAGTAGCTAGGTCTTAGTATTGCATTTCCACCTCTGCAATTGGTCATTCTGGGCCTGATTGAAATGTGAAAGTTTGCCCATTATTAACTTTCCTGTTTGTGTAGATTGCAAATGCAATGTGAGAAAAAGCTTTCGCACAGAATGAGAGGTTCAGGTCTTGAATACACTGTCTGGAAGTGCGGTGGAGACAAGTTAAATCAAGGCATACAAGAGGGCATCAGATGATTACTTGAATAGAACCAATATGCAAGAGTGTGGGGAAATGGCAGTAAGTCATGATGCTCGTTTGGAGAACCAACACAATGGGCCAAATGGCTGCCTTCTGTGCTGTAACAATTCTATGATTCTGTGACCTGTTTTGAGGTGGAAATGCAATAGCTATTAAAGAGAAAGGCCTCAAGTGATTCTCACAAATGTTATTTGGACTGTGGAATATGTTACTTAAATTTACTTGAGTCAGGATGGAAATAGGCCCTGGATTTAAATAGAACATTAAATCATACTGCCCACATCCAATTCAGAATATTTCAACAACGGAGTTGCTATTTTGTTCAGTTCTATTGCTAATTAAAATGTAACCTGTTCTGCTGTACAAAGCTCATCTATAATGGTACATAAATGGTGGTTAGATAGCAAATGTAGTTAAGTGTAGTTACTTTTTAAGAATCTTTTGTTTATGTTATCATCCACTGTAGTTCTGTTTGCAAGCATGAGGATACTATTGTGCACTGTATGTTAGAATTATTGGTGGATTGGTTCTCACTTTGTATCATAGATGTTCACTTGCTGGATTGCTTGGTTGGCCTGTTGTAAATATGTGCTTGCATAGTACAGGTGTTTCCCTACGAAGCAGAATAATTTGGAGGAGTGGCAAATTATTGCCATCCATCATTTATTCACATCCAATATAAGAGCCCTGACACTTCATATGGAAGTATTTGAGAGGTGATGTGGAATAGGATGGTGTGTGTGTTTATATAATGGGGAAGGTGAGAGTGACGTCAATAATTCCAGTTGAGGAATGGATGATGTTAGATTAGGTGGGTGATCACAGATATCTATGTCGATTTGTGTAAAGATGGGAATACACATTTCTAACTCTTTGATTAGTTGAATTATCATGATTTAATAAGGTACCTTATGACATTACTGCATTTACCCTTTGTATGTGTTACAGTCTCCCAGCTTTGAGAGAGTCAGATGGAAACAGGCAGTTTCAATAACTTTAAACTGTCTTTTTCACAAGGGATTCAGCTCCTCACTTTTGAGAATATAGCCACTAATTTCCTCAAGTTGCAGCTTCAATTTGGCCCGAAAGCCCTTTTGCTTCTCGTGCCTGCAATGAATAGTCAGACAGCTGGACTCTGGCTCGGCCTGCATCAACAGTCTCCCAGTCGCTCAATTACTTAGTCCATGACTGCATCCCACAGTGTTTGCTAGACTGCAGCAGAGCCTATACTCAGACATAATTCCTGCTTCCAAGCTGTACAGTTGCTAACCGTCTTCTGTACTCCAATTCTCAGCTGTTCTGAACAACTACTACTCCAGGGCTTCATAAAACCCAAAATCCTCAGCAGCGCAGGGCTATCAACATTTCCTGGGACTTCTGTGAGCCCCAGCTCCCTCAGCAGCATGGAACTAATGACAGCACTTCAGCACCATGGAGCTCATCCTCCTTTATTTGCTCTTGACTCTGTCTTGTGGGTTCTGTTTCATGTGCAGACAGACATGCATGTACAGACACCAACATACATATCCCCCTCAGGTCCTGTGGTTAGGTTTTTACACTGGATGCTGGTCATATGATCAATTCTTAATTCTGCATACTGCGTAGGCTCATTGCTGATCCATCCTTTGACATCTATTAACTAGAATTGCCTCCTCCCCCCCCCCCCCAAAAGAAACGCTACAGACCAAATTTAAAAGAGATGGATTCCCTGACAGTGATGTAACCTGATTAAATTTGCAGGGAACACTCAATCATTCTATAAAAAGAGTCTAGTGATTGCTCTATTAATGGAGTATGTAAATAATATTGATTATGGTTTTAAGTAATGAGTTGATGATTAATCTCTCATCCCCTGCCACAGCTTATTTATGTTACACTTACCTCATGTCAGAAAGAGCCATATTCTCTCCTCATATTTTTGTCTTTCAGAAAACTCGCGTGTTCTTTGGTTTTCTGATTGGTTTTTCATTACTTTTATGAATGTGTATTTATTGAGTGGAGTCTGAGTAAAGAGACTGATACCCTTGCTGTGTAGTTCATTTATAATTGGTTTGTTTTGAGCTGGAAATAGGCCTGAAAAGGACTGTGTGTTTGAATGGTCCATTGTGGGTGTTAGCACAAAGAATTGAACTGAGGAACGTACTTCCATGCCTCATCAGCAACTGTGAATTTATAAGTGCTGGCAGCAAGCTATCCTTTCAAAATATGTCTAGAGCTAGTGATACAATAATGGAAAACTGAGTTGTAAGCATTTCATTTTGGGCTTGTATCTAAATGCAAATTGTAGAAGAGTAATTTCATTGAACCGTAAGTTGGTTACAGCACAGAGATCATTTGTCCCTCATGTCTGTGTTAGGCTCTCTGCAAGAGCAGCTTGCCTAGTCACACTCTCCTTCCTTTTCCCTGTAGTGCTACAAGTTTTCTCTCCTGAAATAATTCTTCAATTCTTTTTTGAAACCATGATTGAATCTGCCTCCACCATGTTCTTAGGTGGTTCTACCTGCTTGCTCCATAAAAATGTTTTTCTCATGTCACTGTTGCATGTTTAGTCATTTCATCTTAAATCTGTGCTCTTTGGTACTCTATCCTTCTGCCAAAAACAATTACGCCCTCTCCACTTCTGTCCAGATTCTTCATGACTTTCAACTCCTTCACCAACTATCCTTTTAGTCTACTCATTTCACAAGAAGAACAACTCAGTTATTCATAACCAGTGTTCCTCATAGCTGGAATAATTTTTGTGAATCATTTTTGTATCCTGTCTAATTCCTTTATGTCTTTCCTAAAGTGTCATGCTCAGAATTAGACACAATATTCTGGTTGAGACTGTACCAATATGTACAGGTTTATGTAATTTCCTTTTTTTGTATTGTATGCTCCGATTGTGCAAGTTAGTATCCATTATCTTTTATTAACCACTTTTTCAATCTGCCATGTCACCATTAAGGGTCTGTGCTTGTATACTCCTAGATCCCTCTGCTTCTGCATTTCCTTTATTTTTTTTATGCCTCTCCTCATTCCTCCTACCCAAATGAATCGCTTTACATCTTGTTGCATTAGCTTTCACCTGCCATGTGTTTGCCATTCTATCAGACTGTCCATGTCCATTTGAAGTTTAGCTGTATCTTCCTTACAATATTTGCAAGTATTGTGCATGGTATCGTCCCTAAATTCTGATCTTGTGCCCTGTACATCCATTTTATATAGTTCAGGAAAAGCAGTGGTCAGAACACTGGCGCCTGGGGAATTTTGCTGTATATCTTTCTCCAGACTGAAAAACAACTATTTAGTACTGCACTGTTTCCTGTCACTCAGACAATTTGTATCCGTGCTGCTGCATGCTTCTTGCAAGGTACAGACCACATCCAACCAATCCTTGCTTGCAAAATTCAAAGCACAGTGTCAAACATTATATATGATTCTGCGATTGGATAACATTTGCTGAGTAATCCTTGGTGTGCTAAAAAAAAAATTATGCTGACAATCAATTTAAGATGGTCAGCCTTACTCTGACACATTTCCAAGTACATATATGAATATATAGGGCAAACAGAAAGAACAGGTATACACATTGCATCTGTTTCAGAGAAACAAGGGAAGTGACAATCATTCTTTAGAGTCATATTTTAGTCAATCAGAGCCAAACCAACTGGTTCAAATTTCAAACAACACTTGGTAGTTAATAGCCAGTTATGTTGAACGGATATCTCCATGGCACCTTCTTTGCTAGTCAGCACTCTTCTTCTCATACAATATAAATGTATTATTTCTCCTGACACTGGTGTTCTTGTGAATTGTCCTAATGAGTGCAAGCTGAAAATCTTTGTACAAAATGTATCCCCCTCTCAGCAAGATTCAAGCTTGGTACCGCCAAATAACTATTAACTAAAGGTATTTAAGGAATATGGAGGCAAGTCACAGATCAATCACAGTTTGATTGACAGGCAGAATCTAGTGATTAATTGACCTCTTTTTATGTATGTATATTTTGAAGTGTAGTAATTTGAGACTGGAGATACTTTGCTTGTTGAAATGTTTCTACTGCTGCTATTTGGAAGCAATACCCACTGACCATCCCATGTTTCTTTCTGTCTCTCATAAAGGCCAAGGTTATAAATGACTCTTTTCAAAATCACTATCGTTGCCTATGTTCTGAAGTAAAATCTATCTTTAACCAATCTATCCTTGCTAACTTCCATTTTATCTTTAATGTTCTTTTCTTATGCAACTTATTGTCATTTCCCTCTGTTCATCTTCCCTGAACATTATCATGGTGTATTCAGATATGTTTTTGTCTCTTTGAGCACAGACTGCTAGATCTTTCTCACATATGGGAAATCTTTGACACAGAGAGATTAGCTTTTATGTGAATGCTGGTAACACTCACCTCTTGACCCTTCCACTGATGCTATTGGGCTACTTTTTCAACACCTTGTCTCAAATGAGCCATAATCTCTTCCAACTGAACATTAGCGAGGCCAAATCTGAGTCTTTTTTCTGCCACAATCTCTTGCCACCAATACCATTGTGGCCCTCCCTGGCCACTCTCAGTAAGCACCAGGCAGTTTCCACTTTCGATAACCAAATCAAAGTCAATCTAGGATTTAGTCCCCAATTTTTTCCTTCACAAAGATTACCCTGTTTAATTTCTGTGATCTCACCTGCCTCTATCCTAACCACAACCCATCTGCCTTTGAAATTCTCGTTTAAGTTTTTCATACCTTCAGATTTAAATGTACTAATGCTCATGTGACTGGCTTCCCATCCTCCCCGATTTTTCAACTTCAGTTCATCTAACGTTCTGCTGTTTGTTCCAGTACTCCATCTTTGCTGAGATACGTTAGCACCCTGATCTCCCAACAATTCAAATGTTAAAATCTATTCTTGCAATTTGAATGCTCTTTGACTCTTTATCTTTTGTCTTTCATGTATATAAAAAAAGGTGTTGTAATTTAATGTCTCATTTTAAAAATCTTATGTAGTTTGGTTCAAAGTGATCTAATTGAAATGATTGTTCATAAGCAGAAGTTTAAAGAGAAGGGGCAGTCATACCCAGAATCTATCTGAGAATTCCTTAGGTGTCTTTTAAAGTTTGACGTTAGAAGGTTCATTGCTTGGCCACAGTCTCAAATGGAGCTTGACATTGACAACTTCTATTATAATCCAGCCTTCCTACGTAGGCTACATAATAGTCTATACCTTCTGTAGCAATTTTAAGCATAATGTAATATTGTTGACAACAACAGTAATTATTACTGTAGAAATCATGGTGTTTTTCCTTTCCCGCCTGCTAGTTTCTATACATATTTTTTCTTATAAACTTTGTGTGTCTTTGTTTTCAGGGCTTGCAGGGTTTGCACGTCTCTGCCCAGGAGACCAATATGAGGTGAGGAAATATGGAAGAGGTATTTTTTTAACCTAAAAAAACTCAAAGATTTAAAATTTTCTCTTTTAACCGCATTAAGTATCACTTATTCTGACATGGTGTGTTTTTAGGCACAGTATGTTTTTAGACACTGTCTGCAGGATGTTGAAATATATCATTACATAGTGGTGAAAGTTCTTCATCCTTTAAGATCAACTTGTCCTGCAATCTCTCTACAGTTTGGGGCATTCATATGGAGTTCTCTTAACTGCCTGATTGGCAAAACAAATGGTAGCCATTTTTGGCAATTTTTCGAATCATCAGAAATCTCCTCCTCATCTGAAGATGCTGACAACTTGGACTAAGGATCCCTTAGTAGCACACCTCATCAAAAGAGCCATTGTTGTGTGAGCTTCAGCAGGCAGGAGCCATAAGCTTGATCCTGTCTCTAACCAATATCCACACATGCACTTGCTTCCAGCCCAGGGTCATCAAGCAGTAACTGTAAACTGTACCGAACTCCAGTTCTTGATCTATCATTGCGTAGGTTATGGTACTTGAAGGATTTTCTAAATGTTTTGAGGGTTTCTCCCTCTATCATCCTTTCAAGCAGTAAGTTTCAGACCCTAATCACCCTCTTTAAAAGAAAAAATTCTTTTTAAGTTCCCCTTCATCCTTCTACCAACTACTTTAAGTCTTTGCCTCAGGTTATTGACTGTCTGCTAAGGGACAAAGGCCCTTCCTATCCATTCCATTCAGGCCCCTGAATTTTATGTAATTCTATTTCATCTCCCCTCTACTCAAAAGAAAACAATCTCAGCCAATTCAATCTTTGTTCATAGCTGCAATTCTCTATTCTTGGCAACATCCTCATAATCTCCTTTGTACCTTCTCTAGTGCAATCACATTCTTTCTGCAAAGCAGTACCCAGACTGTTTGCAGTTCTCTCACTGTGACCTGAGTAGTATTTTACACAATTCTGGCATTACCTTTCTGCTCTTATCCTCCTATACCATGACTATTTTATTGACTTGTCCTCCTACCTTCAGTGATCTTATGGACATGCATTCCAAAGTCACTCTGCTTGTTTACACCTCCCAGAATCTTCCCATTTATTGTACATTTTCTTGCCTTGTTTGCCCTTCCTAAAGGGATCACCCCCACACTTTTCCAGATGGAATTTAATTTACTAGACTGTTCATCTGATTATTTCACTGCTAAATTCTTGCTCGCCACAACTTTCTTCTTGCAATTGACCAATTTTTCTATTATTTGCCAACCTCTTAATCAAGTCCACTATGATTAAGTCTAAATCATTGATGTATAACCTGAACAACTAAGGACTTGCTACTGAGCCCTGTGGGCCTCTACTAGAAGCAACTTTTCATTGCTCTTGGCTTCCTGCCACTGAGCTAGCTTGGGATCCAACTTTCCTTTGGATCCCATGAACTCTTAATTTTGTTCAGTCTGCCAAGTCAAAAGCCTTACTAAAATCCACATAAACAAATCAAACACTATATCCTAAATCTCCACCTTTGTTACCCTCTCAAAACTCCCAGTCAAGTTAGTCAGACATGGCCTTCCCTTCCCTTATTCATACTGACTATTATTTATTAATCTGTGACTTGCCAAATGATGAATCATACTGTCCCTTGGAATTTTTTTCCATAATTTATCGACCACAGGGTGGGTAAAGTATGAAATTTACCCACCACTCATGTAACTACTCAGCCTATCCCTTCCAACTTTTTAAAGTAATGGTACAACCTTAACTGTTGGCACCATGCCTGTAATTGAAGAGGATTGAAAAACGATGGTCACAGTCTTCACTACTTTTTCTCCTTCATTGAGGATACATTTCATCTGAGCCAGATGATTTATCCACTTCCAAGATACTAAGTATCTCGACGCTTATTCCCTCACTATGTTTTCCCTATCTAATACTTCATGCTTCTTAATGTTTGTCTGTTTCATCTGCTTTTTTTGTGAAAATGGATGCAAAATATTCGTGAAGTTGGGACCCCAAGCCCATTTTATTTCTCTCTGATCCAGGTGGTGAGATTAGTTGTAGCGCTGCTACCTCAGCACAAACTGGGAATCATTCATGGGATTTTTGTAAGTGCTTAGCTTGGTTCCTCACTGGATAAATATGCATTGGGAAATTTGTTTGAAAGCACAGTTGCAGCAAAGTTTACAATTTCATTCGAAACAGCTATGAGTGCAGGAGATGTTTGGTAATCGTGCACTGTGACACAAATTGCTGAAAATTATAAAATGTATTGAGTGGTAGACTCTAAGCAATGAATGTTTTAATATTACTGCTGTGGAAAAATCCAGATGTTGCAGCCTGACCACAGCTTTGCTGCAAGTTTTTTGGTCTCAGAGGAAGTAGAGGGATGAATATATTTCTGATGAATCATACATCTATCTAATATCTATTGGCAGATATTCATGAAATATGGTCGCCAACGGTGGAAGTTGAAAGGTCGCATTGAAGCAAATGGGAAGCAAGTATGGGATGGTGAAGAGATGGTATTTCAGCCTCTTGTTACAGAATTCCTCTCGATTAAGGTAAGGACCTCTGGTTCACTCACAAACAACATTAATTTCTCACTTTCCAGTTCTTCAGATTCATTGAAATAATATCAGTTTGGAAAGAGTGGCTACATGTGTTTCTAGATGATACAAGGAAACACACTTCATAACTTTTTTATTACTTAACGTGTTCCTGTTTACAAAGAGAAGCTTTCTAGCAGGAGGTCAGCATATGTTGAGAGCTCTCAAGTTAACTATTGCAAGAAATGACTCTACAATCTTTATTTCCACAAGTTGCTACACTTACAAAGCTGAATCCTGGAGTCTAAATTCAAGCCTTTGACCATTAATCTTGACTTTACTAAAAATAAAACCATTTTAAAAAAGACAAAATTGTCCTCTTCTGGTCTCAACCTCCTCCACTCACAATGTTTCTCACAGAAGAGTTGTCCAAGTGACCTCCTACCCATCTAAGGCCTCATGTATTGCTCTCTCCCACCTGACTGTTCAGCTACATTGACACAAGGTTTCCACTCTATGTACAGCTCTTGGTACAACACTGCGCTAACCCAAGCAAAACTGTTTGGTTCCATTCTAGGTCTTAAAATGGTCTCAGTGATTGTGATAATTTTTGCCTGGATCATGTGGATAGAGATGCAGTGCCAAGATGTATGGATGCTTATTGACCTGTAGTATGAATAAATCATGGCAAACTTAGGCTCTGCATAAAAGGAAGTAATGAAAAACTGCTGCACAGAATGAAAATTGGATATATTGCAAACTCAGAACATTAGAACCAAATTGGGGGTGATGGGGGGAAGTCATCCAGTATATTGTACGTCTCACCTTAGTTGCTTACAGCGTGATGGTGCTCTTCTTTATAGAAAACTTAAGATTTTTTGCTGGGGTAGAAGTCCTACAGATACTAATTGTTTGACCTTACGAGAAAAGATAAGAGCATCAGTAGGTGGTAAAGCGCCCCTCTCCGCCTTAGTAAATTTGCTAGTAAATATAGCAAATCTTTAATGTCAAACAGCACCTTCACGTATAAGGATTAGTTGTCAAGCTGTTCATTTTCTGATGATCTCTTAATGGCGTGGGAATGTTTTATCGGTGAATATCCAGTTACCAAATTAAGCAGCAGAAAACATTCTGATGATTCACAACTGTTTTATTGATACTGAAGTTCAGTGTAAACACTGGCTGCCACTCTTCCCTTTTGGATCCTCTTCCTGTCCAGAAGCCAAATGTTTACTGGGGGGTAAAAACAGCTCATAAGTACAAACTTCAGTGACTATCACCTGCTGTCAGTTCACTCTCAAGCAAGACCTGGTTTAATCTCAAAGGGACATGCATTTCTAACATTATCAAGGAAGGCCGACCCACAATAAATTTGTATCTCCCCTCCCCCCCCCCCACCCCACCCCCAGACCCCTGTAATGGAGACAAGGAAAGTTTTTTTTTGAAAGATGCAAGAAGAAATATTTGAAGTTAGGGAAGAAAGAAATTTCTAGAGCACATCTTAATCTGGGTTTCCACTATGGTAGAGTCATTCTGTTGCCCAAGTACAGTTTCAAAACACTCTACGGTGCTTTTGTCTACGTATTAACACAGTGAACAAAACAACACTTAGAGCAGCAATACAATATGCAGTGTTTCATCTCAAAGAGGAAAGGGTTGCACAGGACATTTTTGGCCTTAGTAAGAACTGTTCTAGAAAGCTGTGAAGCATCAACAACATTTATCTTAATTTTGCAGGTAACGGAGCTGAAAAGCCTGGCGAATCATGTCATAGTTGGCAACGTCTCCTGTGAAACAAAAGATTTGTTTGCAGCCCTGCCTCAGTCTGTTGCTGTAGATATCAATGATCTGGGAACTATTAAACTCAGTCTAGAGGTCATTTGGAAGTAAGTCTTTCAAAGTTCAAAAATCAGATGCGATTAGTCTTTTGTAGCATGTTCATGGCACGGAAAATGCTTTGTCCACAGCAAAACTTGTAAGAATATTAGATAATCAAAGGACTACTTTTATCTGACTACAATGGACCCTTTCAATTGCACTCTGCTACAAGCTCTGCTTTGATTTTTACAAAAAGTGTGTCATTCAGAATTACTGCACTATTGCAGAGGACCCGCATAAAGAGTTTAACTTGTTTTATGCAGTTTTCAATAGAATGATACATATTTATCAGCAAGTCAACAAAACTTTTGCCAAACATGCAAAGAAAGGCTAAAAAAAATCTGATTGCTCTCCCCATGCTGACAATGCATGATGCACCCCTCCTCTGCAGTCATACAAGTAAAAAGCCTTGCCTTATCACCCCTTCCCTTGGGGAAATCATGCAAAGACAAGAAGACAGCAGTGATTGGTACCCCAACTCTTTCCTGCCAGCCCACCTATCTTTAATGATGTGAGAATTTCCACCCTTGGGAAACCTTCCTGCTCCACTTTGTGGATTTGCTGCACAATTTTCTTTCTATGCACTGGCCACTCATTCCAGAAGCTGATAACTCTTGTGGGAAAAAAAGTAACATCCTGGCATCCAGCCTAAGTATTGTGGCTAGTCCTACCTTGCTTATCAATCTCTAGTAATTTAGTCCACATTGACAGAATTAAATTGCTTCATAATTTTAAAATCTCTATCTTGCCTCTTTTGAAGCCTACATTTTTCAAAGGATAAAAAGTTCCATCTCTTCAAATCTGTCCTGCTAATTTGGGGCCCTTAAACTAGAGGCTAAAAGCCCTTAACCAATTGGGTGGCCCTCCTTCAAACCTTTTCCATAATGTTGTTATCCCCATAATTCAAAAGAACCCAAAACCATATACTATAAGGTGGCTGTACTAGGTACAAATAGAGCTTCTAGTTTGATAGTTAATTGTCCTGCCTATGCATTCTAATACTACATACACTTTCATTACAGTACTGTCTATCTAGCTGCGTAATGAGCAGCTCCAATAAGAATAGGACTGAAAGTCCCAACTATAAACCTTTCAACTCACTGAGATCAAGATTATTTTTAGTATTTTATAATCAAATCCCAATTCAGGATTAAAAAGAAAAACAGGAATTGCTAGAAACACACTCTAAGAAAAGACAGCATCCATGGAGAAAAAGAGATGATGTTTCTAGTTGATGACCTTTCATCAGACTAGAACTATAACTCTTCACAGCCCTGCCTGACCTGCTGTTTGCAGCATTTCCTGTTTTATTTAAGGTTTCCAGCACTTGCACTATTTTGTTTTGGCACAGTTAATAATTGCTCTTCAATACTTTGGGACTTTATTCAAGGGTAATCCATGACTTTGGCTTTAATCAAGCTTTTCTTAGTGCTCTTCTTGGGTACTAGATTTAATTGCTCAAGCAGTTTAGAAACAGAAGAGGAGCTGAATATTATTGATTATTTTTGCTTTGTTCTAAAGTGCATTAAGGAAAGGGACTTAAATCAACTGACCAAAAAGACCTTAAGCAGGCTCAGGTAGTGCATGAGAGTAGTTTGAAATATGGAGCTATTCAAATATTACAAGTACATAAACATTAAGATTATCGGAGGCATTTTTTAATCCCTAGTGCAATATGAATAATTTCATTTAAGTGTAATATTCTTCTCTCCTCGTGCCTTGTCAGGATATAATTATGTGGTTGCCATCACCACCCTCCATTTAAGCCAGCTGTTGTTCCCTTCTTGTTTCTGGTTTGTATCAGTTCACTGAGTACTAGATTTGGGATTGAACCTAGGACTCTTCCATTCATTTATTAACTAGATAAACTTGCCATGTGTTCCTGTTAGCAATTGTATGTTGTAAATTTAAACTTGGTGAACATCAGTCAGTTCCATTAAGAATGGCATGGCTGTGGGTTTGGGCATTTTTGAACTTCACTCACTAAAACCATTAATTGTGAAGTGCAAGGGAAAAGTGCAAGGTTTTATTGCCTTGCTTTCCTGAGTGGATTATCTCTGCTTTTATTTTTTTCAGTCACTATGTGCTTCTTTTATAGTTAACACTTGATTAGCCCCATAACATTTAGATTAGATCTTGAATGAGAGTTGGTTGTTAGTGATTTTAAGATTTGGGAATTGTAATCTGAGGACCCTCTGATATGAGTCAAATAAGAACTATAGATATTAGCTTCTTTCTGTGTCTGTGAGAATTTAAGCAATGCTCAAGTGGATAAAGATTTTTGTGTCCTTTTACAAAGCCTCCAATACTTTCTCCAAACATTGTGTTTGAGTCTATATTGATGGTCATTATTATGAACATCATAACAATGCAACAATGTTGCATTGTTAAATAAAGAGCTTTGAAGAAAATGCTTGACTCTGCACGACCCTCTCCCGCAAGTAACTTGTATCCTCTTACTCAAATAGTTCAGACCCATTTATTTATTATTATCATCTGAGGAGATGACAGCAAGCATTTCTGCCCCATGGTTGTTTCACGTGCCAAGGAACATTAATTAGCTAGAGGCAGGACTTCTGCCTCTCTGGGAGAAAGTCATGCCTTGAAGAACTGCCGGCCAATCTAGTTGGAATTTCTCTAGTCCCTGCAGCACCAGAAGCTGGATTAAATAGGACTGGAATACAAGCAGTCCCCAGAGTTTTCAGTCCCAGGAGTCACGACCAGATATCCTGGTGGTGTTTCAAGGTGGGGAAGATAGGTGAGACGTGGGGGAGGGGAGAGAGTGTGGTTAGACTGTTGGGCACAGACTGAGGGGTTGGCAGGGAGTAATGGAAGGAATCCATGCAAGAGTCGAATCTTGTGGCAGTGGGGATGTCTGATGCTGATGGAGCTGCACCTCCTTTCTCTCTGAGGCCTAAATGGGTTAATTTTCAGATTATCTGCGCCCAACAGTGAACTTAAATGAGGCCCAGGCAAGGAGGTTGGAGGTGCTGTGATGGTGGAAGAGGGTGCAGTGTGTGGTTGGGGATGTCAAATTGCATTAGGATAGGTGGGAACCTGGTGGGGAGGCCCTCTGAAAAATGTTCTGGTATCCTCCACCACCACTTACAACCCACAAAATCAGGGGAAAGTAAAATTCTGCTCCTGAGTAAGCTCCCCTCATGCTTTCCTCGCTGTGGCTTTGAAATTTCAATTTTTGATGCAGAAATTAGATTCTAGAATTAATAATGTTGGCCAAAGGTGGGTATGTGGAATTAGTTTACACGATCAGCCGTGATGGTAGCAAAACAAGCTTGAAGAGCTGAATGGCTTGCTTGTTTCCATGTTCCTGTAGCAAGTTGTGTAAATCTTGCAGTTAATTAGATCCCAGTGCGGCGTAGTTTGTTGCAGAAAAAAATGGAAAACATAATTGTCCTTTAATCAGCACAAGTTGAATTCTTTTCCCCCAGATGTGACAGAGCATCCAGTGCTTGTATTTGACCTAGTTTTGGTTCAGTGGCCAATCCTACAGAACATGCTAGACAATTTCATTTGTGCCAATTGTTAGCTGCAGAGCAATGGCCATTTTCAGAAAACTTTCTAACTCTGAGTGCATTGAATTCAATGTTAGACAATCAAATCCCAATCTCTACGCATACTTTTGTATCCTATTTGAACTGACGCACGCTATTAGCCAAAGATTATTTAAGGAATTAGAGTACTGAAAAAGTAACTTTAGTGAACTTACAGAATAATTTAAAATATTCAGCATAGCTCTGCTTAACTTTGTTATCAACTTTGCTCTGATTGCCGTCAGCTCTTTGTGAGGATGTGACTAACTTTTGCTGTTATTAATGGATGTATTGGGATTGGCTGATATATTTTTGTCCATGTATAATTCCTGACTTCCCCCTTGGTCACTTTTGTTTTTAAGAGTCTGATCAAGCTTGACAAACCAATTCTGGACAAAGGTTTCTAAAACGTGCTCAGAAATTTATACATCTCACTGTGAATCTAAGAAATATTCCATAATCACTATGCTACTTACTATTGAATCCATTACTTTGCAAGCAGATATTGCCCTTTCAAAAGGCTCAGGTTTAAATATCGCATTCAGTCTAGAACATAGAACATTACAGCGCAGAACAGGGCCTTCGGCCTTCAATGTTGCGCCGACCAATTAGCAACAAGCAGTGACCCTCTAACCTAAGCCATTCCCCTTTCATCCATAAACTTATCTACTAACCTCTTAAACGCCACCAAACTTGGCGCACCTACAACTGACGCAGGCAAGGCATTCCATACCCTTACCACCCTCTGGGCAAAGAACCTACCTCTGACATCTGTCCTAAAACCACCACCCCTTAATTTAAAGCTATGTCCCCTCGTGCTAGCTTTCTCCATCCTAGAAAAAAGGCTATCACTGTCCACCCTATCTAAACCTCTAATCATCTTATATGTTTCAATAAGGTCTCTTCTTAGCCGCCTTCTTTCTAACGAAAACAACCTCAAATCCCTCAGCCTCTCTTCATAAGACCTGCCCTCCATACCAGGCAACATCCTGGTAAACCTCCTCCTTACCCTCTCCAATGCCTCCACATCTTTCTTATAATGTGGGGACCAGAACTGCACACAATACTCCAAGTGCGGCCGCACTAGAGTTTTGTACAGTTGCAACATGACGTTGCGGCTCCGAAATTCAATCCCCCTAACAATAAAAGCTAAGACTCCATATGCCTTCTTAACAACCTTATCGACTTGATTGCCAACTTTCAGGGATCTATGCACACATACACCAAGATTCCTCTGTTCATCAACACTATTAAGAGTCCTACCATTAGCCCTATACTCTACACACTTGTTATTCCTGCCAAAGTGAATTACCTCACACTTTTTCACATTAAACTCCATTTGCCACCTCTCGGCCCAGCTCTGCAACTTGTCAAGTCTCTCTGCAAACTATAACACCCCTCTTCACTATCTACCACTCCACCGACTTTAGTGTCATCTGCAAATTTACTAATCCATCCTTCAATACCCTCATCCAGATCATTTATAAAAATTACAAACAGCAGGGTCCCCAAAACAGATCCCTGAGGTACACCACTAGTAACCGAACTCCACGATGAATATCTCCCATCAACCACCACTCTGTCTTCTATCTGCTAGCCAATTCCTAATCCAATTAGCTAAATTACCCTCAATCCTATACATCTGCATTTTCTACAGAAGCCTTCCATGTGCCACCTTATCGAATGCCTTACTAAAGTCCATATATACCACATCAATTGCCTTACCCCCATCCACCTCTTTGGTCACTTTTTCAAAAAACTCAGTAAGGTTAGTAAGGCACGACCTGCCCTTCACACAACCATGCTGACTATCCCCAATCAATTCATTTCTCTCTAAATGACTATAAATCCTATCCCTAATAATTTTCTCTAATACTTTGCCCACAACAGAAGTAAGACTCACCGGCCTATAATTCCCTGGAAAGTCTCTCTTCCCCTTCTTGAACAATGGGACCACATTCGCTATCCTCCAGTCTTCCGGCACAATACCCGTAACCAACGACGACCTGAAGATCAGAGCCAGAGGCTCTGCAATTTCCTCTCTTGCCTCCCAGAGAATCCTAGGGTAAATCCCGTCCGGCCCAGGGGACTTATCCAACTTCAAACCCTCGAGAATATCTAGCACATCCTCCCTATCTACATCAATACTTTCCAGTTTGCAACCCTGTACCTCAGTGTTCTCCATAACTACATTTACATCACCCTGCGTGAATACCGAAGAGAAATATTTATTCAGTGCCTCTCCAATCTCTTCAGGCTCCACGCACAACTTCCCACTGCTGTCTATGACTGGCCCTAATCTTGCCCTAACCAATCTTATATTCTTAACATATCTAAAGAAAGCTTTAGGATTCTCCTTAATCCTATCAGCCAAAGTATTCTCGTGTCCCCTCTTAGCTCTCCTCAACTCACTCTTTAGCTCCCTCCTGGCTAATCTATAGCTATCCATTGCACTAACCGAGCCTTCAAGCATCATCCTGACATAAGCCTCCTTTTTCCTTTTAACCAGCAAATCAACTTTTTTCGTACACCAAGGTTCTCTTACTCGACCATTTCCTCCTTGCCTGACAGGGACATCCTTATCAAGGACTCGCAGCAGCTGCTCCTTGAATAAGCTCCACATTCCAGATGTTCCCAGTCCCTGTAGTTTCCTAGTCCAATCTATGCACCCTAATTCTCTCCTGATGGCCTCATAATTACCCTTCCCCCAGTTATAACTACTGCCCCCAGCTTCATGCCTATCCCTGTCCATCACTAAGGTGAACGTAACCGAATTGTGGTCACTATCACCAAAATGTTCACCAACTTCCAAGTCTAACACCCGGTCTGGCTCATTGCCCAGCACCAAATCCAATGTAGCCTCACCTCTAGTTGGCCTATCTACATACTGAGTCAAAAAACCTTCCTGCACACTTTGTACGAAAACTGACCCCTCTAACGAGCTAGAGCTATAGCTATTCCAATCAATATTAGTAAAGTTAAAGTCTCCCATAACAATTACCCTATTACTTTCACTCCGGTCCAGGATTGACTTTGCAATCCTTTCCTCTACCTCTCTAGAACTTTTAGGAGGTCTATAAAAGACTCCCAACAGGGTGACCTCTCCTCTCCTATTTCCAACTACAGCCCATACTACCTCAACAGACAAGTCCTCATCAAACTTCCAAGTCTTTCACTTTCTTTCAATGTACTAGTTTCTCCATGCCTTGAACATGTTTTCTATTGTGTAACTGAGCCATTCATCTAGGGAAATTGCAAGTCAGTCCATGATTTGTGTTATATTTAGGATGAGCTTCATTTAAACAGTATTTAGCATGTTCTAGTTGGCCCTGGGTTGGAGAGAATGAGGAGAATGGAGAGGGGCTGCAGAATTGACAGTCCATGCTGATGAGAGTTTGTATGTGTGTCTTCAGTACAGGAAATAAGAAAATAAAAGAAAACTCTTCCTTTTAATTCCATACTTAGTAAAAGAGTGAAAAAAGGATCTTATTGTCATAAATAAGAGAGTCTTACATCTTTGTGGTACCTTTCACAGCTTCAGAATGTCTCAAAACAGTATAATCATTGTTTTGATGTGGGGGAATCATGCAATCAGTTGCTCAGTCAGAAACTTCAGTAGAGCGAATGACTAACTCAGCTGTTACTGATATGGTTTGAGGAATACATACTGGTCAGGATACTGGCAGGGTTCCCTGGTTCTTCAGATGTCCTGAGACAGCAAATGATTTGGCAGTTCATCTAGAAGGTAGTACTTGGGACAACAGAACTCTCCTTTAGCATTGCGTGAAGCATTACATCCAGCATAATGTATTCAATTGTAGTGAATCTTGAACCCACAATTGACTGACTCCCATGGCCAAGTACTACATGTACTGACTCTAACCCTCTCTTGCTTTCTCCATTAATGCTGTCACCCAGGATTATATTTCTGCATCTTCCAGTGGAATTTGATGCTACCAGCGTTAATTACTGATAGAAGGAAGCAACAGTTTGTTTAATATTAAATACCTGCACTAATTTCAGAGCAGCTTACCATGTTCTGAATTCCAAGGTTAAACGTGTGGAAAATATCTTAACAAGCAAGTCATTCCACTATGTCTTAAATGCCAGAGGTATCTGTGTATTGTGTCTTATTTACCTTGTGTTTTCTTTTAGTCCATTTGACAAAGATGATCAAACTTCTGCTGCAAGTACTGTCAACAAAGTGCCCACTGTGAACAAGCGATTCTCCACTTACAACCAAAGTCCGCCAGATACCCCTTCCCTGCGGGAACAGGCCTTTTATGTAAGTCTTTCTACAGGTGTTCACCTGCATGTGGTGCTACTGTGTATTCTGTTATGGATATCCTGAATGTATGGATGTTTTGCACAATCACCCAGATTGGTATATTCCTTGAAATGTGTGGTGTTTTCCTTGTGATCCAAACTGCAGTCTTGCTTAGTACAACCCATTCGTTCTGTTGTTTTTAGTTTTACAACTGAAGACTGATGCCTTGATTCAGATTTGATTCTGGGCAGCTTGGTATTAATATAGACCTGCCGTGGAGTAGAGTCATCAGCTGTGACAAGAGTTTAAAAAGGACTGTGTGTGCACACTAGTGGAAGAATATGGAAAGTGTCATCCTCATGTATACTCCACACAGTAAAGTCATCGATTATCCTTTATAGACGTCTACGATTTCATTGCACCTCAGGAACAGAGAACCTTTCACTCTGGCTGTATAGCTTGCACATTCTTAGCTCCACGTTGTCATAGTGACGGAGGAACAAGAGAGGAGAGCAAAGGGCTGGCTGGCTAACAAAGGAAAACCAGTATCAGAGAAGAGTGACACAAGAGAGAGCTATATTTTGACTGACGCTGTTAATAAATTACAACATTCAGATCTGCTTGTGCAGCTAGAGACACCAAGGTGTGTAATTCAGGAGGTAGCTAACCTTTTGTTTACTGACTGCTGCCACAAATCACAAAATCACAATTCTCTATCTTTAACCAGTTATTTAAGTTGTAAGTTTGCCATTTTATTTCTTGGCCTCTCAGTATTAGAGATGTACTTTTACCAGATAATGCTAGAAAATGAATCTCTGTTCAAAGTCTTCAATATCAGAGAACTGACATTGAACTTTTTACTTGCACTTTTCAGTTTTTGAATGTTATAAGTTAGGCGGCTAAAGAGCTATTTATTATACACAAGTTGATGCTTTAGATGGACAGGAATATTACTTCACATATTATCTGGAAGGTACAAAGTGACTAAATAGCCGTGGGCTAATGGCTGTGGCACAGGTATTATTGGCCTCTGTATTCCTGGTTATTCCTATTAGAAACAGCCTAACTTAGCTTCCAATCTTCCTGTCCCACTTGTTTTGTCTCTGAGCATCATTTGAAAATGTTTAGCTTATTGATTTGCTTTGAGTTTATGAAGCTATTGTTTAGTTTAGGCCCCTCCAAGGAACTGTCTGCATCCTTTCTTCAGATGTATCCTTTAATACTTCCATAATTCTGAAAATGGCACATGGTCTGGTAGCTTCTGTGATGATTAGAAAGGTTCCCCCCCCACCCCCCCAGCTATTAGCCCATTGCTGTTTGATTACTTTGCACCTTCCAGAAAGTAGTGTGTGAAGAAACATTCTTGTCCATCAATAGCATCAACTCGTGCATAATAGAGTTCTAACCTTCAGAAATTGGAAAATGCAGCTGAAATCTGAGACTTCATTCTGACATTGTACAGTCTGAAACGTAGTTTTTCATGTTTGTGGCAATAAATTTCTTGATTTTTGAAATAAAGTTGGCATGTATATGCAGGAAAAGAGATCTCTTCAATCTTATAACTAAATTTTGATTCATTCATGGGATGTGGCAAAGAGCATTTATTAGTCTTAGCTGCTCTTGAAAAAGTAGTGCTAAGCTGTCGTCCGGTTGTTCCCACTGTCAGTTGAGTGTTAGGCAACATCAGAGGGCAATCACAGTCAATCACATTGCTGTGTGCTCAGAGTCACATTTGGACCAGACCAGGTAAGGTCTGCAGATTTCCTTTTTTTGAAGGGTGTTAGGAAGGAGGCTGCGCCTATTGACTGTAACAGTGGGAGCGAACATGTCCCACACTGGCTGTCCTTGGAAACTGCAATGGAGGTGATCAGTTACAATTAGAGAAAACTATACCTCATTACTTTTTCATTCAAGATTTTTCTGAATACAAAATCTAGACTACTAACTCCTCCTTGCATCCTCCTTTGGATCACTTAGGTCATTGCATCATCTGTGGAGAAAGATGCAGTGAATATTTCATCTGGTTTGCTTTGTTCTATGTTGTAATGAGATTTGTCTGACTGCAAAGCCCCCATCCTTACCCTTTTAGCATCCAGGAGCTGGAACCTATTAAGAGCATAAGAACCAGGAGCAGGAGTAAGCCATCTGATCCCTCGAGTCTGCTCCGCCATTCAAAAAGATCATGGCTGATCTTTTTGTGGACTTAGCTCCATTTACCTACCTGCTCACCTTAATTTCTTTACTGTTCAAAAATGTATCTATCCTTGCCTTAAAAACATTCAGTGAATTAGTCTCAACTGCTTCACCGGCCGGGGAATTCCACAGATTCACAACCCTTTGTGTGAAGAAGTTCCTCCTAAACTCAGTCCTAAATCTGCTTCCCCTTATTTTGAAGTCACGTTCCCTAGTTCTAGTTTCACCTGCCAGTGGAAACAACTTCCTTGCTTCTATCCTATGTATTCCCTTCATAATCTTGTGTTTCTATAAGATCTCCCCTCATTCTTCTGAATTCCATCTGCTCAATCTGTCCTCAAAAGCCAACCTGTCAACTCTGGAATCAACCTAGTGAACCTACTCTGCACCCCCTCTAGTAGTAATATATATTTTCTCAGGTAGATAAAAACTGTACACAGTATTCCACTTGTGGCCTCACCAGATTCTTATACCACTGCAACATAACCTCATTATTTTTAAACTCCATCTCTCTAGTAATGAAGGACAAAATTCCATTTGCCGCCTTAATTATCTGGTGCACCTACAAATCACCTTGTGATTTTTGCACAAGGACAGCCAGGTCTTTCAATTTTTTACCACTTAAATAAAAGTCCATTTACCATTATTCCTACCAAAATGGATGACCTCACATTTACCAATTTGTACTCCATCTGCCAGATCCTCACCCACTCACTTAGACTATCTATATCCGTTTGCAGACTTTCAACATTGTCTGCACAATTTGCTCTGCCACTCATCTTGTTGTCATCTGTGAATTTTGACACAGTAGACTTGGTTCCCAACTCTAAATCATCTATGTAAATCGTACACAATTGCGGTCCTAACACTGATCCCTGAGACACATTACTAGTCACTGATCACTAACCAGAAAAACACAGTTTACCTCCACACTTTGCTTTCAGTTGATTAACCAATCCTGTATCCATGCTAATACATAACACGTAACAACGCACACCTTTATCTTACGTAGCAATCTTTGGTGCAGCACTTTGTCAGATGCCTTCTGGAAATCCAGATACACCACACCCACAGGTTCCCCATTGTCCACTGCACATGTAATGTTCTCAAAGAATTCCACCAAATTAGTTCAAACATGACCTTCCCTTCATGAACTTGTGCTGCATGCTGTCTTGTTATTTCTTCCTTGATGCTAGATTCAAGCATTTTCCCTACAATAGATGTTAAGCTAACTGGCCTGTAGTTACCTGCCTTTTGTCTACCTTTTTTAAACAGTGGCACCACATTTACTACTTTTCAATCTGCAGGAAGCACACCCGAGTCCAGCGAATTTTGGTAAATTACCACTAGTACATTTGCTATTTCACCTGCCACCTTTTTAGTACCGTGGGATGCATTCCATCAGGACCAGGAGACTTATCTATCTTTTAGTCCCATTAACTTGCTCAACATTACCCTTTTGTGATAATTTCTAGGTCTTCACCTGCCATAGCTGCCTTGTCATCAATTTTTGGCATGTTATTTGTGTGATCCGTTGTGAAGACTGAACAGGTATTTTGTGTCAATGTCTCAGCCATTTCCAGTTATTACATCTCCCTTTTCATCCTCTGAGGACCAATGTTTACTTTACTTTTCAAAGTAAAGTTAAAATAAGCAAGGGGCATTGTTTTTGGATTTGTCTGACTTGGAATCCTGGCTGAATTCACAGTGTGAGCTAGATGTCTCCGCTCACATTGCCTGCATCTTTAAGACTTGAATAGCAGATTAGCTGTAAAGATTTGCATTTTAATCAGTATTCTGTAAACTGTGTGTGCCTTTTATATGCCCTATTTCTGACCAGAACTCCCCGCTCACCGGACAAAGGAACGCCATTCTGAAAGCTTGTGGTGTTTACTATTAAAACTGTTGGACTTTAAGCTGGTGTTGTAAGACTTCTTACTGAATTCATACTAACAGGTTAAACATTTTATTACAATATGCAGTATTAGTTCATAGACTGTGTCAGTGATATGCTTATCCTCTCTCGAATTTTGAGCTCTGCTTTAGGGCTGCTTTAGTCAGTTTACAAATCATCTCCACAGCTTCTTGATTCCATCTCTATGGTGAGGAATGCTGTTCTAAAGGAGTGTTTGATTGAACATGTAATTTGGCTACTGAGCAGATTGTAACTTTTACTTTTTTGTCTTGTATAGAATATGTTGCGCAGGCAGGAAGAACAGGAGAATGGTGCTGCATGGTCCATCTCCTCTGATTCTTCAGATGGTTCTTCCAGTCCACAGTTGTCAACTAGTGTTCGACATTCTCAGAAAACACTGGTACAGCCGGAAATACAGGGAACAGTCCCTCGAATCACTATAACATTTGCACAAACTGAGGATGCTAAGGCAGCTAGTCCTGAGGCTGTCAGACAGCAAGTGGAAGAGGCAGAAGAAGAGAAGGAGACCTCAAAACCTGCAATATTTAATGGAAATGTGCCAGTTTCCCGAACTCTCAGCCATATTAGTGAAGCAAGTATAGATGCTGAAATGGACTTGAATGCATCAATGAGCACAGAGTCCAAACTGCAGGTCAATACCACAACAAATTTAGAGGAGTCTTCACAAATCTCAGATTCAGAAGCTGATCAACCTGTGACTAAAGAGACTGTCAATGGGACACTATCATTTGAAGCTCCTCTAGAAAAGCCAAAAACCCCAGAAAACGCATGTAGTCTGTCAGCGACATCAGGTGGTGAAACTTTTGCTGCTGTCTCAGTGGTTCAGTGTGTTGCTTCTACAGAAGAGAAAACCAAACTGAATGATGCTAAAACTGTGTCTACTGAAAGCGGAAAGGTGAAGCCTGTAGACCCAGGAATAGAGGAAGCCCTGATGACATTAAATTCAACACTTGACGATTATCGTGGCCAGTTCCCAGAGCTCCAGAAGTTAGAACTGGAAGTCAAACATTTAGAAGAAGTGTTGATGGTAAGTTTTTTTTTGTTTGGATTTGTGTTATTTCAATGTGAGTAGTTTGGTAATTTATGAGCTATTTATATTTTTAAAAACCCAATAACTTTATGCTGTGGATACATTTTAATTATATCAAACACAGCATGCTGGTTGTTAGCATTTTACAATTTTTCAGAAGTTAAATCTTTAAACCTGTTTCAGTCTTATTCTGAAAACTCGTAATATTATTCCCTCAAGAAGGTGAATACATCCTGTTCTTGATCTTTTTGGTTGGCCACGGTGATATTTTGAGGCTAGTGTAAATCTGACAGTTAATGTATGGTCCCACCTTTATTCACATTTCAGTGCTGTTTAGCTACGTTATCATTTTCAAATGAGTTTCAATTATTTGATCCATTCTTTTGTCGTAAGATTTCTTTCGCCTAATGAGAAAGGGCAGTCATAGTTACCTCAATGTGCTGAGGATCTTGATCTGAAAAGTATCCTTGCCTTGTGCACTGCATAACTCCTCACTGATAAATGTCAAAAGCAGGCTTCCCTCAAGTGTAGAATATTAGAACAAAGAACAAAACAGCACGGGAAACAGGCCCTTCGGCCCAACGAGCCCGCGCCACCATCCCGATGTTCCCACCTCTACCCGTGATCCCTGTCTATGTTTATAGATCTATGGATTAAAAACCAAATTTGAGACAATTTAGGGAGAATTTGTTTTGCCAATTAGCCTAAGAGCACATCTTTCGGATGTGGGAGGAAACTGGAGCTCCCGGAGAAAACCCACGCAAGCACGGGGAGAATGCGCAAACTCCCACAGACACAGGCCCAAATCCATGTATCTGCACAGCACAGCGATATCACTGAGCTGTCGTGTTGCCCATCAAATGGTCCAGGTCAAGCGTACACTAACGACGTGAAGCACTAGGATACTCTCGAAAAATTCAAGAACAGCCCTCTCACGACCCATCGCGTGTATGCCCCTCGTTAGACAACAAGGTGGACCAAAGCACCTGTAGAATAAAAACAAGTACATCAATATCATCATCTATTTACACACTTCCCAGGGACTCCCAAGGCTCATGATCCCTATTTTAAATCAGTTTTTCTATACCCCTCCATTCCCATTCTGTTCATGTGCCCATCTAAGTATTTCTTAAATAACTCCAGAGTACCTGCCTCCACCACTTTACTTGGCAGCGCATTCCATACCCCCCACCACCCTCTGTGTGAAAAAACTCCCTCTAGCATCCAAATTATACCTTACCCTCCTCACCCTAAGCCCGTGACCCCTCGTGCTATTTGAGTCCATCCTAGGAAAAAGCTTAGCCCTGTTTACTCTATCTATCCCCTTCAAAATCTTGTACACTTCTATCAGATCTCCTCTAAGTCTACATCTTTCTAAGGAAAACAGTCCCAATTTGCCTAATCTCTCCTTGTAACTCAGACCTTCCATACCAGGCAGCATCCTGGTAAACCTCCTCTGCACTCTCTCCAGAGTCTCCACGTCCTTCTGGTAGTAAGACGACCAGAACTGGACGCAGTATTCCAAATGAAGTCTAACCAGCATTTTAAGGATGAACGAATTGAAGTGTTTAAGATGATTATGGGATTTGGCCGGGTAGATAGAAAGTAACTATTTAATTCTTTGGGAATTCAGAACAAGAAAACATGAGCTTAAAATTAGAACTTAGATAGTTTAGGGGTAATGTCAAGTAGCACTTCTTCACACAAAGGGTAATAGAAATCTGGAACTCTGGAAAAAGCTCATTTACGCAGCAAGTGGTGAGGATGCAGAATACAGATTGGTGGAAGTAGATTTAATCATGGCTTTCAAAGAGTAATGAGTCCCAGGCTGCTTAGGGAGGTGTGAGGTGAAATTGCTGGGCCTCTGACGCAAATCGTTGTCTTTTCTTTGGATACAGGTGAGGTCCCAGAGGACTGGAGAATAGCTAATGTTGTACCGTTGTTTAGAAAGGGTAGTAGGGATAACCCTGGAAATTATAGGCCGGTGAGTTTGATGTCAGTGATAGGGAAGATGTTGGAGGGGATTCTTAGGATGTATAGGCACTTAGAGTGTTGCGATCTGATTAGGGATATGCAGCATGGCTTTGTTAAGGGGAGGTCATGCCTTACAAATCTGGTAGAATTTTTTGAGGAGCTGACGAAAATAGTCAACGAAGGGTGAGCCATTGATGTGGTCTATATGGATTTCAGTAAGGCGTTTGACAGAGTCCCTCATGGGAGGTTAGTTGAGAAGGTCATGCTCATGGGATACAAGGACAGGTAGCTAGATGGATAAGTAACTGGCTTAGTAATAGGAGACAGAGAGTAATAGCGGAAGGTGTTTTTCTAGCTGGAGGTCGGTCACTAGTGGTGTGCCGCAGGGCTCGGTACTGGGACCTCTTCTATTTGTAATGTATATAAATGACTTGGAAGAAGGAGTAATGGAGTGATCAACAAGTTTGCAGACGATACAAAGATGGCTGGACTTGCAGTTAGTGAGGAGCATTGTCAGGCGATGCAGCAGGACATAGGCTGGTAGCTTGGGCAGATAGATGGCAGATGGAATTCAATCCTGATAAATGCAAGGTGATGCATTTTGGGAGAAAGAATGTAGCGGGGAGGTATATGATAAAGGGTAGACCTATTAAGAGTATAGAAATGCAGAGGACCCTGGGGGTGCAGGTGCACAAGTCTCTGAAGGTGGCAGAGCAGTGGAGAAGGTTGTGAAGAAAGCATATGGTATGCTAGCCTTTATAGGAAGGGGTATAGAGTACAAGAGCTGGCCTTTAATGTTGCAGTTGTATAAAACGTTGGTTAGACCTCATTTGGAATAATGTGTCCAGTTCTGGTCGCCTTATTACCAGAAGGACATGGAGACTCTGGAGAGAATGCAGGGGAGGTTTACCAGATGCTGCCTTGGTATGGAAGGTCTGAGTTACGAGGAGAGATTAGGCAAATTAGGACTGTTTTTCTTGGGAAGACGTAGACTTAGAGGAGATCTAATAGAAGTGTACAAGATTATGAAGGGTATAGATAGAGTAAACAGGGTTAAGCTTTTTCCTAGGATGGACTCGAATAGCACAAGGGGTCACGGGCTTAAGGTGAGAGGGGTAAGTATAATTTGGATGCTAGAGGGAGTTTTTTCTCAGATGGTGGTGGGGGTATGGAATGCGCTGCCAAGTAAAGTGGTGGAGGCAGGTACTCTGGAGTTATTTAAGAAATACTTAGATGGGCACATGGACAGAATGGGAATGGAGGGGTATTGAAAACTGATTTAAAATAGGGATCATGAGCCTTGGGAGTCCCTGGGAAGTGTGTAAATAGATGATGATATTGATGTACTTGTTTTTATCCTACAGGTGCTTTGGTCCACCTTGTTGTCTAATGATGGGTCGTGAGAGGGCTGCTCTTGGATTTTTTTGAGAGTATCCCAGTGCTTCACGTTGTTAGTGTACGCTTGACCTGGACCATTCGATGGGCAACACGACAGCTCAGTGACTATCGCTGTGCTGTGCAGATACATGGATTTGGGCCTGTGTCTGTGGGAGTTTGCGCATTCTCCCCGTGCTTGCGTGGGTTTTCTCCGGGTGCTCCGGTTTCCTCCCACATCCCAAAGATGTGCTCTTAGGCTAATTGGCAAAACAAATTCTCCCTAAATTGTCTCAAATTTGGTTTTTAATCCATAGATCTATAAACATAGACAGGGATCATGGGTAGAGGTGGGAACATTGGGGTGGTGGCGCAGGCTCGTTGGGCCAAAGGGCCTCTTTCCCATGCTGTTTTGTTCTTTGCTCTTCTTTGAGATAATTATTTTGAGAAAAAACATTCACAGGGCTATAGGGAAATGGAGGGATAACTAGTTGCTCACCATTTGCTATGTAAAAGAGCTTTTTCCTCATGTCATCTTTGGTTCTTTCGATATTCACCTTGAATCAGTGTCCTCTGGTTCTAACATGGGAATGGTTTCTGCCTAATTTGCTCTGCTTAGACTACTCATGATTTTGAACAGGTCTATTGAATCTCCTCCAAACCTTTCCTTCTCTAAGGGAAACAACCCTGGTTCATTACTGAAACCATTCTCATAAATCTTTTCTGCATCCTTTCAAAAGCCTTCACTTCCTTCCTAAAGTATGGCACACAAAATTGGCTTCCTTGGTTCTCTGGTCCTTTGTTGCCCATGCTTTGATAGAATGGTAAATTCCACACTAGACATTCATCTATGGCATGGTAGTATCAGCAGTGGCATGAACAGTGCTCATTCCCGCTTGGGCCAATGTCTGATGATTATGCAAGTAAAACTCCATTACACTGAGTGAGATTCATAACTGTTCATTTAACGTCATCACTTCTTATATTGATTGTCTTAGAGTGCAATGTTTCACCCCTGCAACTTTAGAAAACATTTCTCAGTGCTTGTTGTTTAAATACAAGGGAATATGCCCAAAACAAGATGGGGATGTGATTTAGATTGGACACTGGTTCCCTAGTGTTACCGCTTTTCTTGATGCTGTTCGGGATGAAGCAATTTACTTGATTGATACCCCTGTTATTGGACTAAGTATACACTGTGGACTGTGGTTAGAGCACATATGATCTGCAGGGTGTAGTACAGCAACTTCAACATCATTTTCTTTTGCTGCAATAACGTGGCCCCACAAAGTGAGAGGTTGACTAGGAATGCAGCAGCTGGAAGTTATAAACAGGAAAGATATCCCATGGCTGGTGTAGAAGGCGAGGATATGTGTTTGGGGGAGAGGGGCAATAGCTGGGAAATGTCACAGAAGGTGAGCCTGACTCTATTTCTGCTGATGTGCTGGAGCAGGTTGGGGTGAGGGTGCAGTTTTTCGAGATAATGGCCTGGCTTGACCTGAGGAGGTTAATGAAATCCTGCTTGTCATTCAATGTTTATCATGCAGCTGACAACTGTCTGTTTATTAAATCCTCACCAGGGCAGCCTTTTCCCTTTATACAGAAGCAATTTAGTTCACTCTGAACCAGCAACCACTGCTGTTGTATAATTAAGAGGGAGTTAGCAGCAGATCCGAGAGTTACAAGCAAACGGCTTCAGAGATTTTGGCTCATCGTGGTCAGCAAGATCTTTACTGCTTGTGCAAAAGACTTTGCTAAACTCTTATTGAAATTATTCTGGGATTTATTTTTGCTTTGAAAAATAATGTTTAAAGCTGTGAATGTTTGGGGATGGATGATAAGTTAAACTCAGCAGCATTGGATAACATTGGATTTCACATTTCATTATAGGAATGGAAAGATGCATGTCTGTAAACACACCAGGCACAAAATGACAGAATAAAAGTTTGTCTAGCTTTTCTCTGTATGCAGAGAAGTTAAATAGAAAAGTTACATTTCTTCTGTTTTCCTTCCTGTCCCTTTCTTGCTGCCCCCTCCCCTTCCTTCTCCCCCTCCTTTTTATCCTTCAAGAAAGGTGATTGAAAAGTTTGTATCATTTATCTCTTGGTGCAACCAGAGACCTGAAAACAGTTGCACATTAGCTTCCTCAGGCAATAGTGTAGGGTGAATTAAAAGACAAAAATGATGAGCCTACGTAGTCCCAAAAACCATGTTGAACGCTAAGTACACAAATCAGTCTTCCACACATTAAAAAGGCTTTTGATTGACCTATTTGTTCAAATCCTCTATCCAACACCTCCCTTCTCCTTAACATTGACCAGCTGAGCTATTTTGGCAATTTCATTAAGGATTTGAACATGGACCTGGACCCTTTCTCTGTATGACGCAACTACCTAACTGATTCATTGGGTAAATTTGTCTGAATTGTTCTGGAAATATTTAGTACTCAAATTAAGATGTGATGTATATATTGTACTGGCTGAGATCATCTGATAAACCTCTTGGTGAATCATCTGAAAGTGCTTCATGTACCTACTGCATTGAGACTGAATAATGTTGCGAATGTGTAGTGTGAATGGCAAACATGAAACTTGGACTGGATTAATCAATGTCTAGCAATCTTGAATTCAATCAAGGTAGCCATAACATTTTATTAGGCTTCTATAATCTCCTTCTTCAAAAAATGTTTAACAGTGATAACACAGCAATACTATTATCCCTAAATCTGCTGCAGGTGCTCAAAAGGACAGGTGGTGGAGACTGATTTATTGACCTCCACATGTTGTGGACCTGTGCAGTATGTGGCTGTGGAAGTTATTGTTTGTTACACTAGACAGCATAGTATAGTTGAATTTTCATTTGGGCCGGGCAGAGGGTCTGAGCTATGAGGAAAGTTTGTATATGCTGGGGCTGCTGTTATTGAAGTAGCAAAGGTTGAGAGAGGAAACTGCAAAAGGTGTTTAAGATTGAGGGCCATAGATAGGGTTGAGCACTTTTTCATTAGTACAGAGATCAATAATTAGGCATCATAGACTTAAGGCAGGCCGTAGTAGACCAATAGAGGATTAAAGGGAAACATTTTCACCCAGAGCGTGGTGCTAGAAACTCTTGTAACGTTTAAGAAATCTTTTGATATTCACTTGTGCTGCCATCATCTCCAGGGCTATTGGCCAAGCGCTGGGAAATGGGATTAGTGTCATCAGATCTTTGTTGACTAGCGTGGCCGTGATGGGCCGAATGGCTTCATTCCATGCTGTAAACATCTATGAATTTGTAACCTATGCACTCTGTGTGAACTCCTGATTTTAATTGCCTCTCTGGTGTGCAGCTGCCAATGGGGAACTGGCACAAAGAGAACAGTAAAAACCTTAGCTTCAGCCACTCATCTCAATACGGCTTCATTTCTCCTGATGACATTTCCCTATCTGCTTTCACTGGATAACAGGCAGAAAAGGCACAACATTCCAGCTTGCCTGGACAAACATTTAGAGATTATGTGGCACAGTCCGTGGGGAGGCGAAGGGAATGTGTCAGAGGTGAAGTGCGACCAGAAATGGGTCATATTATGCGTTATCACCACCAATTGAAAGATGTCATTTGGCCACCAAATGGTAATGATGCACAATCTTGTGGAGGCTTTGAGCCTTAGGCTAGCTGCTTATCCAAGTGTATGAGGTGTGTCTCATCTTGGGCCATGCTTTGGGATTGGAGATGACTTGCTTCCACTCCAATCCATTGAGTGCTGAGATAAGTAGTCTGCAAGTTCTGCTATATGTAGGGCAGATTGTGCTTGAAGGATTAAGTATTTTGGGTGTTTGAGCATTCTCTCTGGTCCTGTGTGCTCCCAAAGCAGTGTCTTACTGTGTTTGATATCTTCCCAAATTAACATTCTCTGAGCAAAGGTCTCCCATGAATCAACAAGGATTTGACCTCTTTGAGGATATCCATGAAGTGTTTCTGCTATCCTCCTGGGAATTTTCTGCCACTAGTGAGCTCTGAATAGAGGGGTTGCTTAATGAATCTGGTGTCAGGCATACGAACTAAATGTGCTGCCCAGCGATGTGTTTTGAGTGATGCTGGACAGTTTGGCTTGGGACAGATGCTGCGATTGGACTACCTTTCTTGTGACTGGATTTGGAGGATCCCGTGAAGGCACTGCTGGTAGTATTTCCTTTGTGGTGTCTGCCATAGATTGTCCAAGACTTTGAAGCTTAAAGTGCAGGCATCGCTGCTGTTGATAAACCATGAGTTTGAGATCCAGGTCCTCAAATATTCTTTCCCATCATTTATTCAAATATTCTAATCCACACTAACCTTTTTCTCCTCATCTCCAGCAAATGAACCATAGGTGTGGGGATAATCTACAGAACAGATAAGAAGCTTCAACTTGCATCACCTTCAATGCAAAACCATTCCAGCTGTAGTCTGCCAATAACATTTATGTCTGCAGTCACTCAGAAACTGAACTCCCAGTTCATCATAGACTTTTCCTCAGATGCAAATGAAAAAATAGATTTTTCACCAAATATCCAAACAGGCAGACTCCCTCAACAGTTTAAATCAGTGGCAAGATCCTGGAAAAAGTGGATGCATTTTCTGTATTGTGAGCATCTCCTCTCAACATAGACATACGTGGATGGTGAATTGCGTTTAGTGTGGCAGCTTAGCCTTTAGCCAATTGAGAAGAAGAGCATAAAGGCAAAATACTGCAGATGCTGGAACAAAAACAGAAAATGCTGAAGAGATTCAGCAGGTCCGACTGCATCTGTGGAGAGAGAATATGGCCAGTGTTTCGACTCTGGGTGACCTTTTGTGGAACTCTCAGATGGTCACCCAGACTCAAAACATTGGCTCTATTCTCTCTCCACAGATGTTTTCAGACTGGCTGAGTTTCTCCAGCATTTTCTGTATTTTGAGGAAAAATGCATGATGTGTGTAGGTTGTTGGCTGAAACACATATATTCCCTGGTAGTTAAGTGTCATACTCTGCTGTTATATCTTTTTGCTGACCATTTTCCTGTCGAGCTCTGTTTATTCGACATAAACCCCCTCCACTGGCCAACTCCTCTTCCCCTCCCTCCCTCCCTCCCTCCCTCATCAGAAAGTGATCAGTCAACTTTTGTTCCAAATGAAGTTATAGGATATACAATTTCATCTCTGCCCTTGAGCGGCAAGTTGCTCATGTTGTGTGAGCACACACTCAAACAAGATAAGGATGCTAGGGAAAACAAACTCCCCTCTATTTACCTCACTCCCGCTATGACATGGGGCTAAAACTTTATAGAACGCACTCAGAAGAAATATTAAGATTTCCATTTGGTGTTGACAATTCATGTGCTTTCTAGTAAGAGGGTTGAGGAGGGTCAGAGGAGATAACTGCCAACTGGCTATTATGATGTAGAGATGCCGGCGTTGGACTGGGGTAAACTCAGTAAAGTTTTACAACACCAATTTTAAATCCAACCAATTTATTTGATAGTAAATTTGCGAGCTTTCGACTATTATACCAGTTGTACAGTCTAGGAGTCAGAATGAGAGATATCATTGGTCTGCTGTGGGTTGTTCAATAAGTTTTAACTGAAGAAATGAGAGGAATTGGGATAGTGGTTAATTAGTATATTGCATAAGTTAGAGACAATAAAAATACTTGTGTTGTAGTGGCCTCTTGAGAAATTACAGCCTTTGTGTTAGGGATCAAGTGAGTGGATGTGAACTTTTCAGACTGAATAATGCCCTGAAATTATAAGCGGTAGAGTCACAACTGAAAGTCCAGTTGCTAGGGTAGAACTAGTTAGCACTTAGTTATAAACAAAATCCAAGAATTATTCAGTTATTCTTTACACTTCCCCCCCATCTCCTTCCAATATGATAACAGTTGGAAAGGAATAGAGAGAAGGAAGCAAGCATTTTCCAATGCCTGAGGCATCTTGTGCAGTTTTGAAATGTCTCTATCTCGAGCAGTCCCTGAGAATTGAGGATGACTTGCTTCCACTTCAGTTTGATGGGTTTTGAGATGACAGTTAAGTCCAAAACACGATAAGCATTCTCTGCCACATGTAGGGTAAATGGTGTTTGAAGGGTTGCATGAATGGTTTGGAGATTTGTGTGCTCCCTCTAACACCTCAATTTTGCCTTTGCACATTTTAAAGTCTCTCAATGAGTTCATTACCTTCCCAAGTGACCCTTCATTCGTCTTCACTTTGGTTTGTCATAAGTCAGGGTCTCCCATGAGTTGGTGGGGCTGTTGGATCTCTTCATAGCTGTTTCGAGGGCATCCCTAAAGTGTTTCCTCTGTCATCCTGTGAGCCTCCTGCCATGTCTGAATCCTGAGTACACCACTGCTTCAGGAATCTGGAATTGGCTGATTGGATTGGGCATGTCAGACGTGTGAAACACTCAAATTGAAACTTGCTCTTGCTTGGCTTTCTATGTAGATCAACCCTGTTGAAAGTGGTTTCTGCATTCTGTACAAGACAAAACAGAAAAATGCAAAAAGAGGCCTTGCTCTTGTTTTCTCTTTTCCCCCACCACAAAGGACCTTGTCACGTCAAGATGTTCCACCTAACCTCAACTACTCAGTCAACAAATAGCAGAAATTTTGTGGTTTTAGTCCACGTGGGCAACATGGTCAGTGCAGACTTGGAGGGCCAAAGGGCCTGTTCCTGTGCTGTAATTTTCTTTGTTCTTTATTCATCACCTTTGGTGGTGGTTGAGGAGCCTGTTTCAAACCCAGGCTGCCCACATGGGCAGTTCTAATTACAACTAAAAATCTATGCAAAGAAGTGGCAGATAGAATACAAAGTGGGAAATTGTGAGGTTATGCACTTTGGTAGGAAGAATAGAGGCAAAGAATATTTTCTAAATGAGGAGAGAATTCAGAAATTCTCTTGGACTTGGGAGTGACTGAGGATTCTCTGAGGTTAACTTGAGTTGGCAATTAGGAAGGCAAATTCAATGTTAGCATTCATTTTGAGAAGACTAGAATAGAAAAGCAGGGATGTACTGCTGAGGCTTTATAAGACTAGTCAAACCACATTTGGAATATTTGTTTCCATTAGTAGGAGAAATTAGGATCCAAGGGCCTTTGAGTAAAGGGACAACCCTTTAGAACCGAAATAGGAGGAATTTCTTCTTCAGCCAAAAAGTGGTGAATATGGAAATCATTGCCACAGAAGAATATGGAGGCCAGGTCACTGAGTACATTTAAGACAGATGGATACTTTCTTGACTGGTAAGGAAATCAAAGGTTACAGGGAAAAGGCAAGAGAATGGGATAGAGAAACTTATCAGCCGTGATTGAATGGCAGAGTAGACTTGATGGATGAAATGGTCTAATTCTGTTCCTAAATCTTATGGTCTATGGTGCCAGATTGCTAGTAACTGCGAGTATATGTTGTTTATTGTGATGTGCTTTATACTAACTGAGGCAGAAATGTTGTTTCTGGCATTCTCAAAGAATAGTAGGGCTGGCGACATATGACGTGAATAAGTCTCTGAGAGACTGGTGGTGAATGATGGGAGTTCAAGTAGCTGGTTTGCAAATAATTTAAAAGCATTTTTGGTTGGGACCACACCATGATTCACTTTTAGAACTGTAATAAAACCAATGCCTATTTTGTCTTCTTGAGCTTGGTGCACTGTATAAGGCTTTGGCTATACTCAAGTGCTCTGCAATTCAGGTTGCCAGAACTCTAAAATGTTAGTGTTTTTATAAAATCCTGGTTGATCCTCAATGTGAAATGCTGTAGAGGAATATTAGTTTTTAATCTGAACTATTATCACTAGTCTAGTTGGGATTGAAGGTGAAATGAACCAATGAGTAGTGAAAGGACTGGTTGTAAATTGGTATTGTGGTGGGATTTGAACACTGAACTACTGACCAAGTACCAAAACCATGTGGCAGCCAAATATCCTTGCAAGTTACATGTTGAGTGAGAGAAATGGAATAAGAGATGGGTGTGCCCATGAGAAAGCTTTTATTTGGTGATGGCTGTAGTACTTTCTGACCATTAGCCATCTAAATCTTCAATGAAGCTGATCAATTTGTGTTGCTGCTGCCAGTAATTAATCAACTTGACCGGCTGCCAACACAATAAATACATCAATCTGAAATACTATACATTCTGTAAAATGAGTCTAATTGTGGGTTGCAGATTACCATTGTAGAATACTGGCTCTGCCTGAATCCTGTCATTCAATGAGCTTTCTGTGCAGTAATTGATCACTTTGGAGTTCTAGCACAGAACCAGATATCCAGTATGTATATCATTTGTTGTTCTAAAGTATATTAATTATATAGAGAAAAATTGTCTCATCATTACTAGAGTGTAGGTGTTCTTTAACTGATGGGTGTTTTGTAGGAATGAACAATTAATCTGCATTGAGATTCAGAAGATAGTAGTCCATCAAGTTCCCTTGCCTTTTTTTGATTTACGTTTGAATACTGGTTTGCAAACCACTATAAATCAACTACTAATTACCCTGTATTATTCAGTCCCTCGTTTCTGTTGCTTTTTTTTTTGATGCCCTTCACTGGTTCTGTTGGAGTACTTTTCAGATTTAATAAGCCTTTTATGACAAAGTGAGTTTTATTTAAGAAGCTGGTGAGGTTTCCACAATCATTAATGGAGGAAAACCAAAAGTTCCATTTTAAAAGGAGTTTTGTCGTGATTAATGTGGAATTGGCTGAGCCCAATTCTATATTGCCACCTATTGATGTGGAGGTGCTGGCGTTGGACTGGGGTAAACACAGTAAGAGGTCCCATCACACCATGTTAAAGTCCACTAGCCACTACCTTTCGGAGCACTGTTCCTTCATGAGATAAGTGGGAGTAATGTTGACAAACAAGGCATATAAAGATACAAACTCAATTTACAAAATAATGGTTGGAATATGAGTCATTACAGATAATCAAGTCTTAAAGGTACAGGCAATGTGAGTGGAGAGAGGATTAAGCACAGTTAAAGAGACGTGTATTGTCTGTAGCTGGGACAGTTAGTGAGATTTTGCAAGCCGAGACAAGTCATGGGGGTTACAGATAGTGTGACATGAACCCAAGATCCCAGTTGAGGCCGTCCCTGTGTGCGGAACTTGGCTGAGCAACTCTGCATTGTCATGAAGGATGCGTTGCAGAATGCCTACCTGAAGATCAGATGCCAAACGCTAGTAACTGCAGAAGTGTTCCCTAACAGGCAGAGATAGTTCTGCAGTGTTCATTCATTTGTTGCCTTAGTGTCTGCATGGTCTCCCAATGTACCATGCCTCGCTACATCCTTTTCTGCAGCATATCGGGTAGACAACATTGGCCAAGTCGCAAGTGTATGCACTTGTGTACCTGGTGAATTGTGTTATTTCGTGAGATAATGCCATCCGTGTCTATGATCTGGCACATCTTGCAGAGGTTGCTGTGGCAGGATTATGTGGTATTGTGGTTACTGTTCTCCTGAAGACTACGTAGTTTGCTGCGGGCAATGATCTGTTTGAGGTTGTGGGATTGTTTGAAGGCAAGAAGTGAGGACGTGGAGATGGCCTTGGCGAGATGTTTGTCGTCGTCAATGATATGTGATACATCATTGTATATATGGACTTTAGTAAGGCGTTCAATAAGGTGGCCCATGGAAGGCTTCTGCAGAAAATGCAGATGTATGGGATAGAGGGTGATTTAGCTAATTGGATTAGGAATTGGCTAGCAGATAGAAGACAGAGGGTGGTGGTTGATGGGAGATATTCATCATGGAGTTCGGTTACAAGTGGTGTACCTCAGGGGTCTGTTTTGGGGCCCCTGCTGTTTGTAATTTTTATAAATGATCTGGATGAGGGTATTGAAGGATGGATTAGTAAATTTGCAGATGACACTAAAGTCGGTGGAGTGGTAGATAGTGAAGAGGGGTGTTATAGTTTGCAGAGAGACTTGGACAAGTTGCAGAGCTGGGCCGAGAGGTGGCAAATGGAGTTTAATGTGGAAAAGTGTGAGGTAATGCACTTTGGCAGGAATAATAAATGTGTAGAGTATAGGGCTAATGGTAGGATTCTTAATAGTGTTGATGAACAGAGGGATCTTGGTGTATTTGTGCATAGATCCCTGAAAGTAGGCAGTCAAGTCGATAAGGTTGTTAAGAAGGCATACGGAGTCTTAGCTTTTATTGGTAGGGGGATTGAATTTCGGAGCCGCAACGTCATGTTGCAACTGTACAAAACTCTAGTGCGGCCGCACTTGGAGTATTGTGTGCAGTTCTGGTCCCCGCATTATAAGAAAGATGTGGAGGCATTGGAGAGGGTACAGAGGAGGTTTACCAGGATGTTGCCTGGTATGGAGGGCAGGTCTTATGAAGAGAGGCTGAGGGATTTGAGGTTGTTTTCGTTAGAAAGGAGGCGGCTAAGAGGAGACCTTATTGAAACATATAAGATGATTAGAGGTTTAGATAGGGTGGACAGTGATAGCCTTTTTCCTAGGATGGAGAAAGCTAGCACGAGGGGACACAGCTTTAAATTAAGGGGTGATAGTTATAGGACGGATATCAGAGGTAGGTTCTTTACCCAAAGGGTGGTTCGGGAGTGGAATGCCCTGCCTGCAGCAGTTGTAGATGCGCCAAGTTTGGTGGCGTTTAAGAGGTTAGTTGATAAGTATATGGAAGAGAAGGGAATGGTTTAGTTTGGAGGGTTATTGCTTTTTATAATGGTCGGCGCAACATCGAAGGCCGAAGGGCCTGTTCTGCGCTGTAATGTTCTATATGTTGAAGGCTCCAGAGAAGATGTTGTAGCTTCTCTGCTCCAGGGAAGTACTGGATGATGAAGGGTACTCTATCTGCCATGTCCTGTGTTTGTCTTCTGAGAAGGTTGATGCGGTTTTTCGCTGCGGCATGTCAGAACAGTCGATCGATGAGTGGAGCGCCATATCCTGTTCTTATGAGGGCATCATTCAGGGTCTGGAGATGTCTGTTGCAATCCTCTTCATCTGCGCAGATCCTGTGTATACAGAGGGCTTGTCTGTAGGGGATGGCTTCTTTGACGTGTTTTGGGTGGAAGCTGGAGAAGTGGAGCATTGTGAAGTTATCTGTGGGCTTTGCAGTACAGTGAAGTGCTAAGGTGACTGTTCTTGATGGAGATGTGTATGTCCAAGAATTCAACCGATTCTGGAGAGTAGTGCATGGTGAGTCTGATGGTGGAATGGAATTTGTTGCAATGATTGTTCACCATGAGTTCAAAGAAAGAAAATGTCATCAATGTGTCTAAGTGTATAGCATCGGTTGAAGGTCCTGTGCAGTGAAGAGGTCTTGTTCGAACCTGTACATGAAGATGTTGGCATATTGAGGTGTGAATTTGGTCCTGTATGTCTGGATGAAGAAGTGGTTATTGAAAGTGAAAACATATGGTCCAGGATGAAATGGATGAGTTGTAAAATTGCATCTGGAGATTGGCAGTTGCCAATATGGAGTACTGAGGCAATTGCAGCAATGCCATTGTCATGGGGGATGCTGATATAGTGTTAAGACATCCATTGTGAAGAGGAGTGCTCCTGGTTCAACCGCTCCATGTGTGCTGAGTTTCTGTAGGAAGTCTGTTGTGTTGTGACAAAAGCTGGGGATTCTTTATACAATGGGTTTTAGGATGTCCATGCTGTAGCTGGAGAGGTTCTCGCACAGGTTCCATTGCCTGATACAATGAGACAACTGGGTGTATTTGCCTTGTGTATCTTCAGGAGGGAGTAGAGATTTTGTTCGCAGAGATTACATGAGATGAGAGCAAGGAGGGTGTTCTGGAGGTCCAAATCAAAGGTCTTGTTCAGTCCGAGTTGACACTTGTGTAATTTGGTCGAATCTGTGGGTAACTGTCTGTGGTGTTGTTCGTTGTTCAGTTGGCAATACTTTGTAATCCGTTCTGTTCAGTATGACGATGGCTCCTCCTTTCTCTGCTGGTTTGATGACAATGTTACAGTTGATCTTGAGAGCATGGATGGCATTGTGTTGTGCTTGGGTGATGTTCGGGACTGTGCGGCTGGTGAATCTGGTGTTGACGCACCTCCTGATGGCTTTGACATGCATGTTAAATGAAAGACAGTGGTCTTCCAGAGGAGTCCAATTCGACTCTTTCCTCTTCAGTTGCTGCATTGCGGATCTCTCTGTCAGCTGTTTTGGTTCATTGGCTGTCTCGTTGTGTTCGCTGTTGACCTCTTGGGTTTTGTGGAAGAACTCCCGCAGCCTCATTTGTCTGATGAATTCCTCTGTCTGCTGTGAGACTGATTTGTTCTACCACCAAAATAGCCGCCCAAGGCAAACGCATCTGGCCGTCATATCAGGCAATGGGATCTTGTGCGAGACTCTCTCTCGCTTCGTTGAAGCCATCCTGAAACCCACTGTACCACAAGCCCACAGATAACATCACGAAGCTCCACTTCTCCAGCTTCCACCCTAAAGATGTTAAAGAAGCCTTCCCTATGGACAAGCCCTCCCTGTACGAAGGATTGCAACAGACACCTCCAGACACTGAAAGATGCCGTCATAAAAACAGGATATGGCGCTCGACTCATCGATTGACAGTTCTGATGCACCACAGCGAGAAACCGCACTGACCTCCTCAGAAGACAAACACGGGACATGGCTGACAGAGTACCCCTCGTTGTCCACTACTTCCCCAGAGCAGAGAAGCTACGACATCTCCTCTGGAGCCTTCTACATGTCATTGATGAAGACTAGCATCTTGCCAAGGCCATCCCCGCACCCCCCACTTCTTGCCTTCAAACAATCGCACAACCTCAAACAGACCATTGTCCAGTGCAAACTACCCAGCTTCAGGAGAACAATGTCCGTTACACCACTACAACCCTGCCACAGCAACATCTGCAAGACGTGCCAGATCATTGACACAGATGGTATCATCTCACGTGAAACACCATCTACCAGGTACGTGGCTAATGGTATCTACCTAATATGCTGCAAGAAAGAGTGTCTTGAGGCATGACACATTGGGGACACCATGCAGACACTATGACAATGGATGAATGAACATTACTCGACAATCACTAGGCAAGAATGTTCTTTGCCTGTTGGGAACACTTCAGCAGTCACGAGCATTCGGCCTCTGATCTTAAGGTAAGTGTTCTGCAAGGTAGCCTTCATGACACATGACAACGCAGAGTCGCTGAGCAAAGACTGATAGCCAAGTTCTGCACATGTGAGGACAGTCTCAATTGGGATCTTGGGTTCATGTTACACTATCTGTAACCATCATGACTTGCCTGGGCTTGCAAAATCTCACTAACTGTTCTGTCTGGAGACAATACATATCACTTTAACTTGTGCTCAACCCTTTCTCCACTCACATTGTCTGTACTTTTAAGACTTGATTACCTGTAAAGACTCGCATTCTAACCATTATTTTGTAAATTGAGTTTGTATCTTTATATGCCCTGTTTGTGAACAGAACTCTCACTTACCTGACGAAGGAGCAGAGCTCCAAACGCTAGTGAGTTTTGCTACCACATAAACCTGTTGGACTTAAATTTGGTTTTGTGGGACTGCATATTGTGTTTGCCACCTATTTGCCAGCATATTGTGTGACAACTGAGGAAGTGGGAGAGACAGCTGCAATCTCCAGAGATTTTTGTTACATGAATGTGTGTATTGGAGGATTGAAGTGTCTTTATCAGTTTTAGTATTGACCGTGTTACAGTGACAGAGTGTGGCAACTCAGTTGTAAGTAGATCGAATTTTCAGTGGTTTGGATCGTAGATCTTCATTTCATGCCTATTGCAGTCTAATTCGTGTAGTAGCCAGTGAAAGACAGACACCAAATTGATCCTTAATTGTGCTGGATTTCAATCCCACTTTGTCTCAATAAATTGGAATGATTTTAATTAGATTTTTGTCCTTGAAGCCTTCTTCTGATGTATTGGAGAAGGTAAGATTTAGGTATCTACATTCCTAGAACCAGGTTGTTTTAATGATTAAATGGTTTGTAGTAAAATGACACTTGGATTGTGGAACATTTAGTTATAGTTTTAACTTCCATTTTAAAGTATCTTCCACAATGGCTCACAAATTATGTAGCACTAATTGGATAAAGTATTTTCACAGTAACTTCATCGCAGTGTTAATGTAAGACTTGTGACGCTAACAAATAAAATTAATATAGAGTTCCTCTTTTTGCAGCAGAGGCAGGGTGTGAACAGGAGCAGAGCATCAAGTATCAGTCTAACTGTTGAACATGCACTGGAGAGCTTCGATTTCCTCAACACATCTGACATGGAAGACTCTGAATTCTCAGAAGACGAGGCAGAGAAGACAGGAAGGTATGACCCATTTCTTATGGCAAATGAGAAACTGAAATCATAGAAATTAAAAGCACGGAAAGAGACCATTGAGCCTAATGTGCTTCAGATGACTGTTTGGAAAAGTGCTCATGCTTCATGCCACATTCTCCCTTTTTATCTATAGCCCTGCAAATTCCTCATCAATTAACTGTCCTATTCCCTTTTAAAATTATTTATGGAACTAGCTTGCACAACCTTTTCAGTTAGAAAATGTTGCAGATCCCAAAAATATTTATCCTATCTCCCCTCCAGATGTTTGCCCTAATTTTAAAATCTGACCTCTGGATATTGACTCACCTATTGGAAGGAACAGTCTTTTTCAGTCAAAACCTCCCATCATGTGATAAGTCTCTACTAGGTCAACTCTTAACCATCTCTGCTCCTTAGAGAACAGTCCTCATAACCGAAGATTAGTATCTCTAATAAACCTTTCTTAGCCTTTCTATTGCACTTGCATTTTTGCTGAAATGCAGTGAATAGGATTATCCACAGTACTTCAATAAAGGTCTTACCAGTGATTTACAAGGTTTAGCTTTTATTGTTTTTATATTCTATTTAAAACCATGTCCTTTTTAACCATCTTAGCAATTTGCCATACTGTTTTTAAGGAATTACGAATGTATCTCTGCTCAACTACACTTACCAAAATCATGCCATTCATACTTTCCATTAGTCCTTCCAAAGTGCATCACTTAACACTTACCTGCACTGAACTCCATTGGCCGTGTAACTGCCCATTTCACCATCCTATCTGCATCATGCTGAAGCCTATAACTATCATCTAGCTTTCAATGACTAACTAGCTACTTAACATTGACACATTTATACTGTGTAGAAGAGGGCTATTGCTTGGGGTATGTGAAAATCAGTAAATAGATTCATGGAGGAATAGCTCATGGAGCTGAAACTTTGGACTATTTTATACTTTTTTATTTAGAGAGGCCTCTTATCATATCCCAAAACTCGTACACCCCCACCACCACCGCCCCTCCCCAATCTGTGTAGTGGACTCTGAACTATACAACACTCTTGAGAGTTCTTATTTCTTGCACTTCAGCATCCTCAATTTTAACTGCTCCACCTTTTCGTGCCTGTTCTTCAGCTGTCCTTAAAACCTAGTCATTGAGCTAGCCTTTAAGCAATCTGCTTTAACATCTTGGGTGGCCCAGTGTCATTGTTTGTCAATGGATGCTCTTGTGAAGTAGCTGTCCATTTTAAAGGCACTATGTGGTTAGCTGTGCCTCAGTTGGTAACACTCTTGTTTCTAAGTCACAAGGTTCCAGGTTCAAGTTCCACTCCAGAGCTTGAGCATAAGATCTGTACTGACATTCAACAACAGTGGGCTGTCTGATACTATCTCACAGTACTGAGGGAGTGCTGCATTACCAGCGGTGCCATCTTTCAGATGAGATGTAAAACCAGGGACCCATCTGCCTGCTTATATGGATATAAAAAGATCCCATGACGTTTTGTAAAGAGCAGGGAAGTTATCCACTGTGGCCAATATTGTCCCTCTGCCAACATCACAGGGTAACAAATAAAGGCAAAATACTGCAGACGCTGGAATCTGAAACAAAAACTGAAAATACTGGAAAATCTCAACAGGTCTGACAGGATCTGTGGAGAGAGAATAGAGCCAACATTTTGAATCATGATGATCCTTTGTTGGAGCTGAATAAGATGACAGGTTGTTCATTATCATGTTGCCACTCGCAGGCATTTGATGTCACCAAATTAGCTGATGATTTTTACATCACAATAATAACTATCCTTCAAAAAGTACTAAATTGGCTATAAAGTATTATATAAATGCAAGTCATTTTACATCAATGCGAGTTGTAGTTTGTGACAGTTTATGTACAACTGAACATATTTGAAACATTATTAGTGCACCATTCAATAAGATCATGACTGTGGCCTCAATTCCACATTCTATCTATTTTTCATGACCTTTGACTCCCTTGTTAATCAATAATTGCATCTACTTCTGCTGTAAAAATATTCAATGATCCTGCTTCCATCTCTCTGGGTAAGAGAGTTTTTGGGAGATTTTTTTCAAATTTTTGTCTTAAATGGGAAAGCATTTGTGTTAAACAGTCTCCTAGTTTTTTTTGGCAGAAAGATAGAATGAGTACCTTGCCATCTTCCTGCCTTTGCCAAAATTAGATCTGGGATTGTATGATCCGTGGTTGGCCTTCCGACCCTACCACCAATTGAGGGCCCTAAATAGGCAATGATTGTCGTTACAATGGGAGCAGGACACACAAACCATGCTTTTCGTCCCCTGAGAAGGGGTCCATTGATCTAAGGCACTCGGTGTCTGATTAAAGGATCTACCATCAAAGAATCTAGGAAACCTCACCTAGCCTTTGCTGCCAAGTCCCCTCTATCACCACTCCGTGAAACTCTCCATTATTTACCTCTGGCCTTGTTTGAAGATTACACAGGCATGGAAAGATCAATTTGTCTGTGTATCTTCTAAATGTGTAACTGAAGCAGTCTTAAACTATATAGTGAATTTATTTCTGCTTCCTCTGGTAGGCATAGCAGTAGAGTGCGTGGACTTGCTGCAGGACCTAGCGAAGCACTAACGGAGGATACTGGAGTCGGCAGTGGCTCTGAAGGGAGTCTGGTTCCAATGACAACGGGGAATGAACACTTGGACCAGGTTCTAATTGTACACTTGAATAACTGTAGCAGACTTCTACTGGTAAACATAGTCAAATTCTTACATTATCTGCAGTACTGGCAATTTACTGAAACTGGGCATATCACAACACTGTGTTAAAGTAGCATTGTGCTAATTTATGCTGATGAACAGCATAGACTGTGTTTGTGAGGTAGGATATGTTATTAAAGTATAGTTATGTGAGAATCCTGATTTTTGGTGCTTTGGGGGAGGGTTTGTGAAAAAAGATAGATGATGCCTGTGGAAAATCCTGCTGAAACTTGGGTGTTGATCCATATGATCTTCCCTGTTTCTGTATATAGTTAAGTTGCTGTTTAATTCAGAAATGACAGCAAATTAAAACTTCCCATTGGAAGGGGCTAAACTATACTTATTTAACAATTATTTAATAAAGTCAAAATAGCTCAACCACTTGTTTTTCCTTCTGTGGATGTTCACGTAAGATAATACAGCATAGCGGCACAGTGGTTAGCACTGCTACCTCAATGCCAAGAACTCAATTCCCAGCAAAGGTCACTGTCTGTGTGGAGTCTGCACACACACTCTGTCTGAGGGTTTCCTCCAGGTCCTCGGGTTTCCTCCCACGGTCCATAAGACGAGGCCATGCTAAATTCTCCCTCAGTATCTCCAAACAGGCACCAGAGTGTGGCAACTAGGGGATTTTCACAATAACTTCATTGCAGTATCAATGTAAGTCTATTTGTGACACTAATAAATAAACATTGAATCAATAAATTAGCATCCACTAGAAATTAACATTTATAGCACTACTGCCTAATCAAGAAGAAATGTATTTAATTTACTTCCAGAAATGTAGTACCTGCTGTAGAAAATCTGTACTCACTGGTTACAATTTATAAATAAGTGGTTCAGCTTCCTTTGTATTAGAACAAAAATTTTTAATTATACAACATTAAATTGGATTTCTGTAGCACTATTTATTACATTATCTTGTTTGTTCATTGATAGCCCAACTGATTAGTGTAAGGAGACTGGAGCAGAATAAGTGAATCCAAATGCATATTCCAGTTTTGAGTTGAAGCTGTTTTTCTGAATCTGTCTTGTAGTACTGCTTTCTGTCAGCTGATGGCACAGGCACACTATAAATCAATTTCAAAAGTGCAACATCACCATCTGTGGAGAATAACGTGGTGTTGCAGACACTAATTGAAAATTTAATTTCACAGTTCAGAATATAGTTTCATTTTTTATGGCTGATCTATAATCAAAACAATTTTCCTCTGAAATGGAATGACCAAAATGGTATGAATGAAGGATAAGTAATGTTATGTTAATGATGTGGACGGTTTTATGACCAAGTGGCCAGCAAGCTCTGACAATTCGGAGATCTGTCGTGTGTTGCAAATCTCCAGAACCTACTGGTATATTTACTATAATTGCCATTTGATTTACATAAACAGCATCTCGCATTTATAGCCCTGTCATCTTCAATAACTTGTTGGATTTACACATGAATTGCCTTTCAAGCACCGTAAGTTTGATAATTTAAGGTCCATTAGTGCCTTTTCACAATGTGATAATTGTTAAAGCATAGCAATCAACCTCTCTGGCTCAGGATGGAAATAATTTTTAAGTCTCAATCTCATTCCTGTGTGCAGTCAGTTTTTTTCATTTTAATTTTTTTCTTTTCCTTTGGCCCCTTTTTCTGTTTCATAATCCCCAAACTTTATTGCTATCTATATTTTTCTTCATCTTCCTTTTCTGTCCTTCGTCTGTTCTTTTTCAACCCTTAAATCTCGGTATTTTTTGCACGTGGTTCACTAATACCCGAGTTGCCTTTAACAGCTTGCATTTCCTCAAAATTACACAGCTAATTTTTTTTCAGCTGATGGTTACAAAAATACTTATGCTGCCCTGCACCAGCCAGGTCCAGTCATGGTTCAAAATTCAGCACAAATCTTGTGCAAATGGAGTTTAAATTGGAACTAAATGTTGTCACTTTGACATTTTCTTGATTTTTGTTCTACTTTGGATGTCAACATTTGTTCAGTGATAACACTTTTGTCACTGAATCAGAAAGTTGTGGGTTCAAGATCCACTGCAGTGGCTTCAGCACCTGGCTCAGGCTGAAACTCCAGTTCAGCGTTGAGGAAGTGCTCTATCATTAGAGGTACCCTTTTTTTAGATGAAACATTAAATCTAAAATCTGTCTGCGGTATTGGGTAGCTAGAAAAGACCCCATGGTAGTATTTTGAAGAAGAGCAGGAGGGTTCTCCTAATATGCTATTTGATATTCATCCCTACATCAGCATTACTACAATTGACCATCTTGTTGCTGTTTATGGGAGCTTGCTGTGCGCAAATTGGCTGCTAGTTTTGCTATTAGCAACAGTGATGAAATTATAAAAATATTTCACTGGATGTAATGTACCTTGGGGATTCCTGATATTGTGAAAATCACTCCATAAATGCACATCTCTTGTCATTGTTTTACACACCTTTGATTAAGTGAAGCACATTCATTCTGCTCCTTTTTTAAACATGATGGCTGTGAAATTGGAGTACAGCACAAAGCTGGTCATGAAGTTTATTTGGCTGGTCAGACTGTGCACTGGGGAAGGATCAGTACTGTGATGCCTCCTTCACCATCATCTCCAATAGAAAGTGCAAGGATGTCACAAATCTTTGTCACCAAGATGGAAATCATCCATTCAGCTGCCTCTGCTGCTTTCCTCCCTTCCCCTAGCCCTTTGGCACAAACTTTCCTGAATGTTCCTCATTGTCCCAGTCCTGAGTTTGCATCTTTCTCTGAACTCATTCCCATCTCCTGCAACATTTTTCCCAACCCTATCTTGTCCATGAAACCTACTCCTCGCCACGAAATTCTATTCCCACCAAACTGTTAACAACTCAACATCCCTTCATAAGTTGTGTTAACAATTCTCTCTTTAGCTCCCATTTTCTAATCACTTTAACTTGTTGTCATCACCTCCGTCCTCAAAAAAAAACTACTCATCCAGTTGGACGTGCTTTCTACCATCCCATTTCAAACTCCCTTTCCTATACAAAGTCCTTGAACAAGTTGCTTTCTAAATCCATGCTCGGCTTCTCCCCAATCAGGTTTTCAGCCCAGTCAAAGTACTGACTTAGTTGATCACTCTTCCGTTGTCCACCTGGATGAAATTGCATTACCTTGATTCTGCTCCAATTTGATTGTAACCAGAGAATCATTTGTAATAGTATCTCTTTGAACCTTTGCACTGTTACCTCTGATGTCCTTCTATTTCTAATGAGAGCTGGCAGCACTCGGTTCTATCACACCACCATTTTGTTGGACTGTCAACTGCCTCTGGCCTTACTGCTTGTCTGACATCCATTCCATTGCTTCTGTTGATGAATAGAAATTTTCTCCCAACTAAATAATGTGAAATAAAAGCAAATTACTGCTGGAATCTGAAACCAAAAGAGAAAGTGCTGGAAAATCTCTGCAGGTCTAGCAGCATCTGTTAAGGAGAGAAAAGTGCTTACGTTCTGAGTCCAAATGACCCTTTGTCAAAGCTTTGACAAAGAGTCGTCTGGACTCAGTGTTAGCTGTTCTCTCTCTTTATACTTATCAGACTTGCTGAGATTTTCCAATGTTTTCTCTTTTGGTAAATAATGTAAAGATGAAGCCATTGTCTTTGGTTGCAGCCATAAATTTGGTTCTCTGCCCACCATTTTTTATTCATTCGTGGGACATGGGTGTCACACCTAGCTAACGTTTATTGCCCATTCCTAGTTGCCCTTGGAGTGCAGTTGAGTGTTAACCACATTGCTGTGATTCCGGAGTCACATGTAGGCCAGACTGGGTAAGGACAGCAATGTTCCCTAAAGAACATTAGTGAACCAGATGGATTTTTCCAACAATCGGCAATGGTTTTATGGTCATCAATAGATTTTTAATTTGGTTTTTTTTTTTGAATTCGAACTTGGATCCCCAGAATATTAGCTGAGTTTCTGAATAAATAGCTAGGCCATCACCTCCCCATTTCTATTCCTAATTACCTTGAAATTAAGTTATCTCTGAGATGACTTTCTAGCCACATATCCATCTAGTTTCCATTTCTACCTCTGCTACAGCAACATCTAATCCTGTCTTGGTCCATCTGCTGCTGGAAACTCTCAACCCAGCCTTTGTTACTTCTAGACTTGTTTATTCCAATGTTCTCTGGCCAGCCTCCCATCTTCCACAAACCTGTGCTCGTTCCAAAACTCTGCTGCCTGTATCTTAACTTGTTTCTACTATTATTCACTCATCACTTGTTATTTGATTTTCGCATGCTTCCTGTTCAATAACAGTTTAATTTAAAAATCCTCATTCTTGTTTCGTGGCTTCATCTCTTCCTATATCTGTAACCTTGTCCTTGTGGATATTGGCATTCCACCTAATCTGATCTCCTGCACAAGTCTGATTTTCATTGCTCTCTTGGAAGTAGCGATTTCAACTACACTCAAACCTCTTCACTTCCTTTAAGATGCTCCTTAAAACTTACCTCTTTGATCAAGCTTTTGGTCATCTGCCCTAATATCACCATCTGTTTCTCTCTGTCAAAAAATATTTTAGGCAGCTTAGAGCATTTTATTGATTTAAATGTATTAAATTCATGTATGTTGTCTAATCTTTCTTACGCACATCACCAATATTTCACGTTGTAGCAACTGGGTATATATGGACCGTTGCGATGTCGGGAGATCTACGCACTGGACAAGCTTCTGAGAGAGGCCCATGTTCTAAAGGTAGTTGCCAGACTGACTGAGGAGAAATCTGGGAACATAAGCACTGCTGAAGAGGGTGAGTGAGCTGTCTCAAATGAAACATCACTCAACATTAATGTACTGACTCTTTGAAGCCTATTCCTATTCACACTATCTGATTCCCTTTCACAATTGCAAGGGAGAAATGAGAATGTATAATGGTAATTGGATGGTAATACTCGTGCTTTTTTGGATCAGTAAATTATGGGTTCAAGTCCCACTTCAAAGACTTGAGCACAAAAATCCAAGATGTTACTGCAATGCTGAAGGACTTGTGATACTGTTGGATGTCATGCCTTTTAATGAGATGTTAAACAAAAACCTGAAATGTTCCTCAGTGGTTATAATCAATCCCATGGAACTGTTTCAAAGAAGAGCAAGGGAGTTATTCCCAGTGGCTTGGCCAATCTTTATCTCTGGACATAGATGATCTGATCATTGTCACTGGCTAAGGGAGCTTGCTGTGTCCAAATTGGTTGCCATCTTTCCTACATCAGTGCCCATACTTCAAAAAATATCTAGTTGGCCATTGAGTGCTTTGAGACTTTCATTAAAGGCTCTATGTCAATTGATTTTTGCTTTCTCGTCAAAAGATAAATTAATGGAATAACCATACTGATCTCTGAATTAGGCAAATTTGGGTGAGGATTCCACCACTGGCTGGATTGATTCCAGGTGATGTCACGTAACAGCTATCCTTCTAGAAGTCGAGTATTTCACTGCAAATCTTGTTTTGTATTTTTAAAACCTTGCAACTGTATAAGTTGGTGTTTATTTTATGTCTCTCTTTTGAAAAATGCTTCCCTTCAGTCATGCCACTGCTAAAAGATAAAACGGTCTTTTCATTCTGGACACACTGCACCGAGAGCCCGAACCTATTCAGTGCCACAGTTGAGCGTGTTCTGCAAAAGCTGAACTTGAGCTTTGGGAGCAGAGTGAATGAACAGCACTCTGGCCCAGCAGAAGCAGGTTAGTGATCACGTTCAGCTGGACAGTTTCTATGTGTGGATATTTTTGCTGGAGAAATAAATAGCAATACAAATATACTTTTGATGCATTTTAAGCAAAAAACTGTTATAAGATTTTGGTAAGACCTTCAGTAAGGTATCTCATAATAGGCTTGTTACTAAGCATTGGGAATCAGCAGACAAGTAACAGAATGAAAAGCAAACTGGTTACAAAACAGTAAACAGAGATAGGTTAAGTGCAACTATGCAGATTGATAAAAGTTGGGTAATGTTCGACAGGGATCAGTGCTGAAGGCACTGTTGTTTACTATTTACGTAAGTGATCTGTGCTCTGATGTTGAGGATGATTTCTAAATTTTGTGATGACACTAAATTGATGAACACAATGGAAAAATGAAACAAAATACAAGATGATAAATTTGTGAAACAGTTGCATAATTGACAAATTACTAGTAAACTCAATATAAATGAGAATGAGATGGTGCATTTTGGTCAAAACTAATGTGTGAACAAAAGAAGGGTAGAGGAATGATGATCTAGGGATTTGTTAATTACTAGAAGTAGCAATGCAGGCTGATTGGGCCATTTTCTTTTTAAAAAGCTAATCAAACACTGGTTCATTTTTGGGGAACAGATGTGAAAAGTAGAAGTTATGTAAAATTTGTATTTTGCTTAGTACCTTTTGTGTACAATGCATAGTTCTGATCTCCATATTATAAAATCTAAAAAGAGAATAGAATCCCTACAGTGCCGAAGGTTTGGCCCGTTGAGTCAGCAGTGACCCACCTTTTCTTTCTTACCGAGTCCCTATCCCTGCAACCTCATGTATTTACCCTAATAATCCCCAAATGTACACATTTTGGGACACTAAGGTGCAATTTAGCATGCCCGATCTACCTAATTTGCATGTCTTTTGGACTGTGGGAGGAAAACAGAGCATCCAGAGGAAACCCATGCAGATATGGGAACAAGTCCAAACTCCACACAGTTACCCAAGGTCAGAATTGAACCCAGATACCTGGTACCATTTTAACTCAAAGTGACAGTGGAAAACATGCAAAACGAAAATTTGGAAGGATGATATCAGAACTGAGAGGATATACTTACCAGAAAAAGCAGAGCATATTCTGGAAAAGAGAAGGCTGAGGAATGAGAGTTAGAAATAAGGAACATGCACCTGAAAAACCATAGCATGCAAGATCAAGAACTGTTAGAAAATGGAATTAGAGTAATTTTAATTATTTTATTTTAAGCTTTAAATTAAAGGGTGGTGGTTTTAGGACAGATGTCAGAGGTAGGTTCTTTACCTAGAGGGTGGTAAGGGTATGGAATGCCTTGCCTGCGTCAGTTGTAGATGCGCCAAGTTTGGTGGCGTTTAAGAGGTTAGTCGATAAGTTTATGGATGAAAGGGGAATGGTTTAGGTTAGAGGGTCACTGCTTGTTCCTAATTGGTTGGCGCAACATCGAAGGCCGAAGGGCCTGTTCTGCGCTGTAATGTTCTGTGTTCTAATAATAGATGCTTGATGGCTGGCATAAACACAAGTGGCTAAAAAGCCTCTTTGTGTTCTGTAAAACTATGCCTCTAGGATCTGTTAAAAGTATATGCTAAAATAGTATAAGAAGGTAGATGTAAAGAAAATGCTTTCATTTGTGGAAAAATCAGAAACTCAAGGTTATAAATATAAAATGGTCACTAATTATAAAGGAGCAATTCAGGAGAAATTTCTTTACCCAGAATTGGATGATTAGAATTTGATATCAGATGGAGCTGTTGGGCTAAAAATGGAGATATATTTACAACATGAAGATAGGAAGTGAAGACAAATAGAGGAATTATACTGACGGGGGTTAGATAAAGAAGAGTGGGTTGGAGGAGCTTCATGTGGAGCATAAAGGCCAGCATCAATCTGCATCACTCTTTTTCTGTGCTGTAGACCTAACATAACTATCTGTTTTTGCCAAATTCTAGTTGGAAAGATTAGAAAAAGGAATGTGACATGAAAGATCACAGTCATTCATATACCATCCTTATGGTCACAGATGACAACTAAAAGCAATAGTCTATAACAACAGACCCAGATATAATGTAGAGAGCACCTCAATGGTGGAGAGCTCCGAGAACCATAGCTTCAAAGTCACCATTTCTTTTAAGCCCGCCGCCCCATATTTGCCAAGACATGTTTCAAGTCTTAAATTACTCCTATAGTATATCCCAAAATACTTCCTGAAATAAATTGATCTAATCTCATATTAATTAATTAGTATTAACTGTTTTCATCATCTTCCAAAGGGCCTCTTTCATAGATTAAGCACTGGATTAAAAAAAATTTTTAATTTTTTTTAGTTTTAAGTTTACCCCTTCAGGTACAGACTGTGTCCTTTGATTTTACAGTTCTGAACAAAGTGAAACACTTTGTCACAGAAATACAATATCTAGTCCCTGTAGAATTTTGAAAGCAGAAATCATATCACCTCTTAACCATCCTTTTTCCCCAGTAAGAACATGCTCAATTTACATAATCACATCCTGTAATCCAATCCTCTGTTCCTTCAATCATTCTGATTACCCTCTTCTGTTATCCTGAATGACTACAATATCCTTTTTATACTGCGGCAGCTGGAACTGTATAGTTTTCCGCTTTGTTCAAAACAATGGTTTATGAAATACAAGATGAGCTTGTTATTTTGGTTCAATGTTGATCTTTTATTAAGTCCTAGCATCTGATTTATTTTGCTTGTCAGTGCACATTGTTGCAATTACTTCATATTGTCAATTGCTCTCATTTTCATTAACATTTTCCTTTAAGTAATAGTCCCTCCTTAGATTTCTGTGAAGCAATTTCCATTTCTTTACACTGATTTTCATCTGTTACCTGTCTGTTCAAATGCTAAATATATTTCAGACCTCCAAACTGCAGAGGAACCAGATCCAAACAGTTTATCGAGATGTCCTGAAACTTTGCCCAACCAAACAGATGTAGCTGGGATTTTAAGTGTTATTTATATATTGAAGAAAGAATGATGGGCTACCCAGCTGCTCTACCATTTCATGGGTTTACCTTTACTCCCAGCACAGTGACCCTTACACCTTCAGAGCTAATTTCATTCTACAAGCAGGCTGAGATTCAGCCCTCTTTAAGTGAACGTTGACACGGATATGCAGATATGAGTGAGGATGATGTGTTTTGTATGCTGTTTGATACATCACTGATCCAGATGGTTAGTCTTGAGAATGTTCTATTTTGCCGTGCTGCTGAAGTCGAGATTTAATAGGATATGCCATTTGAACAAGCTATTACACTTTTAATGCCCTGGTCATGAATTTAAATGTAAAGTGATTTTTAAAACTGCACAGAAATACATTTAACTCTTTAGGTTAGTCTGGCTTTAGCATTATTATGATGTAGAGATGCCAGCATTGGACTGGGGTAAGCTCAGTAAGAGGTCTGACAACACCAATTTTAAATCCAACCGATTTATTTGATAGTAAACTTACTAGCTTTCAGCGTTTGTGCCTTCGTCAGGCGAATAAGGTGTTCTGGTCTCCAAAAGAGCACATATCAGCACAGACAGTTTACAGATTGCTGATTAGAATACGAATCCTTACACCTAACCTGCTATTCAAGTCTTAAAGTGGCTAACGATGCGGGTGGAAGGAACACTGAGCACAGGTTAAAGAGATGTATATTGTCTCCAGACAGCACAGTAAGTGAAGTTTTTTGCTAACCCAGGCAAGTCATGGGGGTTACAGATAGTGTGACATGAAGCCAAGATCCCTGTTAAGACTGTCCTCATGTGCGGAACTTGGCTATCAGTCTCTGCTCAGCGGCTCTGCGCTGTTGTGTGTAGTGACGGCCCCCTTGAATGTTTACCCAAAGGTTGGAGGCCGAGTGCCCGTTATCGCTGAAGTGTATGCCCACAGGAAGGGAACTGTTTTGCCTGGTGATTGTAGAATGATGTTCATTCATCCGCTGTCGTAATGTCTGCATGGTCTCACTTACTATGCTGTTAGGAGACAATACACATCTCTTTAACCTGTGCTCAGTGTTCCTTCTACCACATTGTTAGCCACTTTAAGACTTTAATAGCACTTTGGGTGTAAGGATTCATATTCTAATCAGCAATCTGTAAACTGTCTGTGCTGATATGTGTGCTTTTGGCGACCAGAACACCTCATTCGCCCGACGAAGGCACAAACACCGAAAGCTAGTAAGTTTACTATCAAATAAATCAGTTGGATTTAAAATTGGTGTTGTCAGACCTCTTATTTAGCATTATTTACATTGTGTGTGTGTGGACTTTAATCATTCCTTCAATAAAAGTTATTTAATCTGCTCTTTCTTTCAGTTTTTGTTAAATTAGTGGAAAGATGCTTGGACAGACCGTTGCCAAAACGTGCTCGCAGTGGAAATGTGGAACTGCTGACGATCTTCCAATACTTGAGTCACATTGAGGAACAGAATGTGCCCTCCTTACCTGCTTATATCATGGAGCTGGCAGATGAAGGTATTTTGCTACTGTTCTTTAATGTCTCTTAAATTCAGCCTCACACCACCTGTTTTCTGCTCCTCCATTTCTACATTTTGTCCTTGATTTTTTTTTTTCCTTGTATCACTCACCATTCAATATCAGGCAGCAGCCAAGACACTACCAACTTGGCTGACTAGGTGGTAGCCTTGAGGTCAGTGGAGGGATAATGAGTGCAATGAATGCCCATAGGAAGCTTCTCGGTAGCAGCATGCTGGACTGACCCTCTCCATTAGTGCAGATTGATGTTGCTGTGTAGCCATCTTCCAGCTGATGTCCCCAGCTATTCTGACAGTTCCTTGCAAGATCCTGTTAACCAAGGCTAGCACACTATTTTATCCAGCAGGAAGCTGGAAATGTATCTCAATACAGTGACTTTTTCCTGAAATAATTTCCACGTTTATGCAAATTGTGAATGTTATAGTGTGAGTTTTTTAGGGTTGCTGAAGTTTAGAATGATGTATAAACATACTCTGTTGATTTTATAAAATCTTTTGATGAATATTTAGGTGTAGAATATGTGTCTTTCTTTGTATGCTGTATGCTTCCATATCTATCCTTGTGATGCATATTTTCATACATATCTTGCACTGGCTGAAACATCTCTGAGTTAGTTGAAGGATTTTATTAAGCAACACAGCACGGGAAACAGGCCCTTCGGCCCAACGAGCCCGCGCCGCCGTCATACCAAATACATTATCCTATTTTAATATTCCTATATAATAATATATATATTATTCCTAAATTGGAAAATTTTCACCATAGGGACAATTTGTTACCCAATCAGCCTAAGAGCGAATTTTTGGGTTGTGGGAGGAAACCGGAGTGCCCGGAGAAAACCCACGCAACCACGGGGAGAACGCGCAAACTCCCGCAGACACTGGCCCAATTCCAAGTGTCTGCACAGCCACATCGATAGTCTCTGAGCTGTCATGGTGCCCTTCAGATGGTCCACATAAAGCACTCATTTATGACATGAGGTACCAGGCAACCCATGAATCAACATCCAAGAGCTGTACCCGCACCACCTGCCGAATGCATGCTCAAAGTATGGACCGAATTACCTGTGGAAAAAAGCCGTAGTTAAACAGTCCTAATATATCCCTCTATCTGCATACCGCTCATGTGGCTGTCCAAGAGACCCTTAAACAGCCCAGCGTGCCTGCTCCCACCACCTTACTCGGCAGTGCATTCCACACCCCCACTACCCTTTGTGTGAAAAACTGCCCTCTAATATTCGTCCTATACATAGCCCCCCTCACCCTATGGCCATGACCTCTCGTCCTATCCATTTCTAAAGGTGGAAAAAGTTTACCTCCATTTACTCTATCTATACCCCTTATAATCTTATACACCTCTATGAGATCCCCTCTAAGCCGACGTCTTTCAAGGGAAAACAACCCCAGTCTATCTAATCGTTCCTCATAGGACAGTCCTTCCATACCAGGCAGCATCCTGGTAAACCTCCTCTGCACTCTCTCCAAGGACTCCACATCCTTCCGATAGTACGGAGACCAGAACTGGGCGCAGTATTCCAAGTGAGGCCTAACCAAAGTTGTATACAACTGCAACATCAAACTCCTACTCTTATATTCTATACCCTTTTCTATGAAAGCTAACATACTATACGCCTTCTTTGTCACCTTCTCCACCTGTGAGGACACCTTCAGAGACTTGTGAACCTGCACCCCCAAGTCTCTCTGCGTCTCTATGCTCCTTATAGTTTTACCTTTTATCCTATAATTCTCTTCTACATTTTTCCGGCCAAAATGCATCACCTCGCATTTTTCCGGATTAAATTCCATTTGCCATCTATCTGCCCAATCTACCAACCTGTCTATGTCCTGTTGTATTGCCTGACACTGCTCTTCTGTACCCGCCAATCCAAGCATCTTGGTGTCATCAGCAAATTTGCTGATCTCACCACCTACCCCTACTTCCAAGTCGTTTATGTAGACCACAAATAGAAGAGGACCTAGTACTGAGCCTTGTGGCACTCCACTAGTGACAGGCTTCCAGCTGGAAAAAGAGCCTTCCACTACTACCCTCTGTCTCCTCCTTCCGAGCCAGTTTTCGACCCATCTACATACCCGACCCTGTATCCCATGCGCCTTCACCTTCTCTATCAGTCTACCATGAGGAACCTTGTCAAACGCCTTACTGAAATCCATGTAGACGACATCAACAGCCTGCTTTTCTTCCCACTCTACCCTCTCTCCCCTCTGCTTGTAATGATGCAGAAAGAATCTTGATTTAGATTCACATCAAATAACCATCTACAATCCTTCCAGTTACAAAAATGGTGAATAACCACTTAAGTCATACTTTCCGTTCTTTGCAGTATTCCTAGTTCAGAATCTTCAGTCCTCTGATAGGGATGTGGTCCTGAAGACTCTAAAACATCTCTCAGGGGCTCAGCTCCAGAAAGATGGAATGAAAGCTATAGGCCTGCTTCTGTTGGAGGACAACACTAAGGTCTGCAACACTGCTTCCTCCGTACTGAAAAACCTGGCAGAAGACTCCAAATTCCGAGAAAAGGTTGGTAGAAAAAGATCTGTAAATGTAATCGCTTCCCTCACAGTGACCTTGGCTGATTTTTCCAGATACTTAAATGTCTATTTAGAGGGCAGAGATAAAAGCCCAATGCTTAGAGACTCTTTGTAAATAAAGAGCCTTTTAATTTGAAAATTAATTTGATAAGATGAGAAATTTTATAATGTAGACTGAATAGAGCCATGTTCGAGATCATTGTGAAGGTGTGTTTTGTATCTAAATTATCCCTAAATTCTCTCTCCAATCTGGTTTCCAGTGTGGATTTCCATAAACACAGACAAGGGTCGTGGGTGGAAGTGGGAACTCATGCTGTTAAAATGACGGCACGGGCTCGTTGGGCTGAAGGGCCTGTTTCCCGTGCTGTGTTCTTTGTTTTTTTTTAATCTTTTGGAGTTGGCCTGTTGGCAATGTGAATGTATTATACCTGAGCAGGCAAGGCTGCTGGTGGTGATGGTTCATGGGCAAAGAGGCTATTGACAGTATTGCACCAACACACTTGCACTAGGCCGAAGGACCTGTTTCCCATGCTGTTTTTGTTCTTTGGTACAGCGTGATTTCACATGACGCTGGATTCCCTTGAGTATAGAAAATTTTGGGGTGATCTGATTAGGGTATTTAAAATGTTAAAAGGATTTGATTGAGTAAATAACAAGAAAGCATTTCCTCAGGTGAAAAAATGGGATATAATCTTGAAGTTCAAGCTTGGTCTTCAGAATTGGAATCACTTTTTCTCAAAGAATAGTAGAAGTCTGCAACTCTATCCCCAAAAGACTGGATGCTTGGTTCATTGGATCTTAATTTGAAATCAATTGTTAAATATTGAGCAAAGACTGATTACTTGAATTGCAATACAGGTCAACAGTAATCTAATGAAATGGTGGAACAGGCTTCAGAGGTTGAAAGGGCTACTTTTGTTCCTATGTATCATTGCAGTTGTAACAATACAGTCAAATGCAGTTTTTTGAATCTAACCAGACATCAGAATGAAACAGAGAATCAGTTGAGTTGATAACATTACCCCAAGGGTTTATCTGAATATAGTGCAATGAGACATGGTGAGTACTTGTTAGCACGTATCCCCAACAACCCTGCTGTGTCACCAAAAGCAGTGTTTATAGTATATCAGCATTACTTTGGAAGCAGCTAGTATATGAGTTGAAAGATGATTTGTTTTGTCTGACAGACTAATTGTGGACGTTTGTTTTCAGGCACTGGTTTGTTACTTGGAGCTGCTTGAGGATGAGGATGGACAGCTGAGAAAAGTAGGTTGTACAGCACTGGCACATCTAAAGGTGAGTGATTGGAAAAAAAATCACGACACTTGAACTCATGATAATCACTGTCTTAGCTTGCTGTGAAATTACTATAAATGATGGCCCCTCAAAACTCATTTTGTTGCTGTCACTAAATCATGAATTACTGTATGCTTATGTCAGATGATCTAGTAGTCGACTTTTAAATAGAATGAAATAGGCCAGTTAGTAAATATACTTGACTAACTTGCCTTTCAGTTCCAATGCAGAAGACACTGAAAAATTACCTTCTTTCCTTACTCTAGACGTTTTCAGCTGCTGTGTATTTCTAATATTTGGAGTTTTTACCCTTGTATTCAAATAATGTTGGGAGAATGAGTGACTGTGCTGCCATATTCCTTTACAGAGTTGGATACTAGTTTGTTCCATTGTCTTGCACTAAGAGCAAACCCCTATAAAAAGGCTAAAAAACAGCAGCAGGAATAGACCACTGGGGCCCCTTGAGATTCCCCTAACCCCTAAGTAAGGTTGAGGCTTAAAAGATTGTGGTCTTAATTCCACCTTCATGCCTCTGTTCTCTCTTTCTCCCCCAAACTACAGATCAAAAATCTGTTTGTCAGTATTTTCAGTGAATCAGGCTTCACTGCTCTGTGATTATTGACCCTCTTTGAAAGAAGAAACTCCTTTTAATTTCCACCATGATAAGCAATCCCTTGTTTTGAAAACAGCCCCAGTTCCAGGTTCCCACAGGAGGGGCAATATCCTCTTAGCATCCTTTGTCAAGTCTCCCCTGAATCTTTTATGTTTCAGTAAGATCGCCTCTCATTCTTCTTGAGGACAATATGTAAAGGCCAAACCTGCTGAACCTTTCCTCATAACCCTTCCACCCCAGGAATTAATCCAGTGAACCTTTTCTGACTTGACTCCAACACAACTGCACCCCTTCTTCGTAGCCTCTGTTCAGTTGCAGCTAAATGTACTATTTTTATACTCCAGTCCCTTGCAATTGTCTCAACATTTGGATTACCTTCCTATTATTTGATATACCTGCATTGCTAACATTTTGTAATTAATTTATGATGACCTCGAGATCCCTTTATCCTGCAGCATTATGTGAACTCTGTCCTTTTAAATAATATCTTGTTTTTCTCTTCTTCCTACCGAAGATATAATCTTTCATTTTCTCACATTATACTTGCCAAATTTTGGCCCACTAACTTAACCTATCAGTTTCCCTCTGCAGACACAATGGCCATGATTCTCCAATCCCATGTGCTAATTTTTTAGCACTGCAGGCTGGAAGAATGTCTCATCAGCCAATTTGCGGGCTCTATACACACATTGGTATCCTGCTAGCATTTCCCAGAATCAAATTTCTGGCAGAGTTTGCTACGTGCCAGAAACTGGCAGGAGGCTCAAATACCATTAACATGGTCATTTTAATTCAATTTTAACATGATTGGCTCTATCATCACCCCCCAGCCTGCCAGAGTAGTTCACTCCAGCAGGGATTACAGTAGCTCCCTACTTTTGGGGAGCTAGCAGACCAACTCCCATTGAAATGAAGGAGAGGGGAAATCAGGGCTCCTGAGAGGGATGAGCAATAGGGGAGATTCCCCCCGGCATTGGCACTCTGACAGTCTATTGGGCATGAGATAGCACCAAGGGAGTGAGGCCTGAGATGGGGTCTGATGGAGGCAGAGCCCAGGGGACAATCAGTGGGTGAAGGGAGTCCCACTTTCATCCTGCATAGGGATCAGTAGTGGAAGGAGGGGGTTGGTCATTGGGTGGGGGAGTGTTCAATCAGCTTGCTGAGAGGTGAGCACTGTGGGGAAGTTAAAGCTGGGTCCAGAAGTGGTCAGGGGGCCAGCAGTTGGGCCATGTTGCGGTGGTTGCAGAGCTGGCTGGCAGTCAGGAGGCCATCAGTGCAGGGCCACTGCGTACACACCGATCTTGGCACTGACAAATTGCTGCATGCGCACTGGCTCACTCAGCGCACTGATTTCAGTCTCTCCAGTGAGGATAGGCTCTGCCCCCTGAAATTTAATGGTAGCCTCTGCAGTGCAAAGTGTGGGTGATTTTTCTCTGAACACCCACTGAAAATACCAATGTGTATTACCATAATTTTCTGCAAATTCAATATTTAAGGCAGAATTCTTCCCCAAAAAATTCTGTCCTACTCATGATTTTCCCTTCTATCTTTATGTTAGCAGTTTTGACTACAATACTCTATTTCTTCATCCAAATTATATACCAGTTATTACAGATATATATAGCACTAGCTTAGCAAAATTACTTCAGCAAAAACTGGTAATTAGTTTAATTCCAGGAACAGCAAAGATTAGGAATTCTATGACTATTTTTCTTTGATTTCATTTGTTTTCTTCAGGCCAAAGAGAGTATTGATCAATTAATCTACCTTTGCCAGACTGATAAAGAAGTCCGTGATGTTGCTAAACAAACCCTCCTATCTTTTGGTAAGTCTTGGTAATTGTTGTACTGCATAATTCAGGTTACTTGCAAGTTACTTGTTAAACTTAATTTTTTTTAGTACAGATGAAATGGCTTAATGGGTGCTTCACCTTTGGCCCTATCTCCTGAATAATTGAGGAGCTTTGAAGTGCTGATGTTTGATGAATTGTTTTTGTTTTGTATTAAGCCAATTTAAAAATGCAACATAACAAGAATTTAAAATGTTTAGATAGGGTTTTGATTGTTTTGTATGACGTATGTCAATGGGAAGGGAAGTCTCATAAAGAGATGGTCACTTTTATGAAATTTACATCCTGCAGGAAAATCTCTTCATTCCATTCTTTTTCCTCCCTCCTTTGCTATTTATTCCCAAAATTCTTTCCAAGGCTTGAGAAAACTAGTTGTTTTGGCGATTTCATAGTTACTGAAAAGGCTCTGGTTGTCAAACAAAACTCATCAACTGAACTTAATGGATCTCTTGAACAGGTTTTAATAATACAAACTTAGATCCAGATATATCCATAGTGAATCATGGAACGTAGCAGTGATACTTTAAAGAGGATTAATTTAAACAAATCCAGTTTCATTCCCCTTATTTAAAACATGCTTAACTCCTCATACCTTCAACCTTTAGACAAGGTGATCGTAGGAATTACGAGCAGAAGTAGGCAAATTCAGTCTTTCAAGACTGCTCCGCTATTCAATCAGATCATGGCTGACCTCTCCCTGGTCTCAAATCCACCTTCACACTTGTTCCCCCATTTCCTTTTATCCCTTTTTATTAGAAATATATGTATCTCTTTGAAACAATTTAATAATTCAATCTCCACCACGCTATGGGCAGCGAGTTCCACAAATACACCATTCTCTGCGAGAAATAGTTCCTCCTCACTTCAGTTTTAAATCTACCGCCTCTCAACCTATACCTGTGATGACTTTTTCGAGATTGGCCCTTAAGACGAAACATTTGGTCTGTGTTTACGTTATAAATCCCTTTTAAAACTTTATATACCTCAATCAGATCCCCTTTCATCCTTTTTAAATTCCAGCAAGTAGAAGCCCAAACTGTTTAATCTCTCTTCGTATGTCAACCCTTTCATCCCTGGAATCAATCTGTTTGAACCTCCCCTGAATTCATCCAATACTACCACATCCTTCCTCAAATAAAGAGACCAAAACTGAACACAATACTCTCAACATCTATACAATTGCAACAACATTTCTCTACTTTTATACTCCAGTCCTTTTGCAATAAATGCCAAAATTCCATTTGCATTTTTTGTTACATGCTGCACCTGCATACCGACTTTCTGCGATTCATGAAGATAGATACCCAGATCCTTCTGCCTCAGTGCATTTTGAATCTGTTTTTCATTTGAGTAACAATTTGCCTTTTGTTCTGCCAAAATAGATAACCTTTCATTTATCCACATTAAATTCCATCTGCCAGATTTTGGCCTATTCTCCTAACCTATGTGTCCATCTGTGAAATCTTTATATCCTCTTCACTGCCAGCTTTCCCACCTGTTTTATGTTACTCTCTGTTCCTACTTGCAGATCATTTATATAGCTTATAAACAATTGAGGTCCATAAACTGACCCCTGCAGCACCCCACCAGTTACATTTTGCCAGCCAGAGAAGGACCCCATTTATCCCAACCCTCTGTTTTCTGTCAGTCAACCAATCCTCAATCCAATCTAGTACTCTATCCCCCATCTTCTGCAATCTCACGTTCTGGATCAGCCTTTTATGCAGCACCTTGTCAAATGCCTTCTGGACGTCCAGATATATACCACATCCGTAGGTTCCCTGCTATCCACCCTGCTAGTTATGTCCTGAAAAAAACTCAAGCAAGTTTGTCAAGCATGACTTATCTTTTACAAAACCATGCCAACAATGGTGGATTGAGCTTTGTCTTTCTACATGTCCTAAATGATTGATTCTAGCAACTTCTCCATCACAGAAGTCAAGCTAACCAGCCTACGGTTTCCTACCTTTTGCTTCTTTCCTTTTTGAATAGGAGCATCACATGAGTGTGTTTCCAATCCACCAGGACCTTACCAGAATCCAAGGAATTTTGAAATATCATAACCAGCGCATCACTATTTTTGCTGCCATCTCTTTTAATACCCTAGGGTGCAGGCCATCAGGTCCTGGAGACTTATCTGCCTTTAGTCCCATTGGTTTATTCAGTACCTTCTACCTACTGATGGTTATTGCACCAAGTTGCCCTGCATTAACTACAGCTTTTTGGAAAATCATTTTTATGCTCTACGATGAAGACTGAGGTAAAATATTGCTTTAGTACCTCTGCCTCACCAGTATCACCCAGTAAAGGGTCAATATTTACTTTAGCTATTCTCTTCCTCTTTATATATTTGAAGCTTTTGTTATCTGAGTTTGTTTTTTGCTAATTGCCTTTCATAGTTCATTTTGGCTCTTAAATTTTCCTCAATTCTCCAGCTTGCCACTAGCTTTTGTAGTTTGGTATGCCCTAGTTTTTGCCTTTATGTTCTTTTTGACTTCCTTGTCGAGTCATGGAATGTTTTTCTTTTTATAATTCCTCTCCCTCTCAGAAATATACTTCAATTGTGAGATCTTCAATATCAACCTGAACCATGTGCCATTGTTCCTCACCTGTCCTGCCCTCAATTATTTGTGCCCAGTTTACTTGGGTCATCTCTTTCCTCAGGTCTGTATAAATTTACCTCTGCCCCACACTAAAACTCTAGTATAGCACTCTGTCTTGCTCAATCTGGATATGAAATTCTAGCATGCTGTGATCACTTTTTCCAAGAGGATCTTTAACAATAAGACTATTTATCAATCCTTTTTCGTTACATGCTACTAAATCTAAAATGCCCAATTCCTCATTGGCTCCATAACATTGCTCCAAAAAAATCCCTCATGTTCTATGAAATCTTCCTCGAGGCTGCTTATGCCTACTTGATTAATCCAGTCAACATGCATGTTAAAATCACCCAAGAACTCATTATTTATCGGTTTATGTTATGCCCCATTCTGGAAGTATTGTTTGGGAGCCTGTAAATTGCTCCTACCAAGATGTTTTTTTTCCCTTTTTTTTTATTTCTACCCAGATCAATTCAACACATCAGTCCTTGGTGTCAATGTCAACTTTAACCATTAAAGCAACTCCATCTATTTCATCCTGTCTATCCTTCTGCATACTGCATACACTTGGACATTCAGTTCCCATGTTTCAATAATCTCCACCAAATAATACTCATGTCTCTATTTGTGCCAGGAAGAGATCAACCCATTGCTGGGACCACACTCGAGTGCATCTGATCTAAAATATATCCAGAAATGTATAGGTTAGATGGATTAGCCATGGTAGATGATGTATGGGTGTGGGGAGAGGGCCTGGTTGAGATGTTCTGTCAGAGAGATGGTGCAGACCTGATGGGTTGAACGGCTTCTTCTGCACAGTAAGGATTCTGTTTTCATATTAAGCTTGTGCACTGCTGATTCTCAGTCAATGTAACTGGATTGTATCTTTTTGGTTATAGAAGCACTGGATTTGAAACTGAAGTTTAATAACTCTAATGTCCATGCTTTAACCTCTATAAATTTGCTTAGTATCAGTTTTATAGTTTGCTTGAATTATTTTGGTTCTGTTCTGATCAGTCCCATTAAATAGCTACCCTCCTAATAATACCACCATGGAGAGGCAGAGGGTATTAGAGAGGGAATTCCAAAACATAACCTGAGGTCAAAAGAGAAAATGCTGGAAAATCTCAGCATGTCTGGCAGTATCCATAAGGAGAGAAAAGGACTGATATTTCGAGTCCAGATAACCCTTTGTCAAAGCTGGTGTCAATTTTGGTTTGGTGCCTAACATCTCTAAGCAAGAAGATCGTGTATTTAAATCTCAATCTAAAGACTTCACTGCTGTGAATGTATTTAATGGATTCTCAACATTACAGTTTAATACTGGGGAGTGTTGTACTACCTGTAATGCTATCTTCCAGATGAAACATTAAACTGAAGCCATGTCATATAGTTATATTTGAAGAACAAGGGAATTGTTCAAGCCAATATATAGCCCACAACGCAAGCAGATTATCTGGTCATGTATCTCATTGTTTGTGGGACCTTGTGTAAAATTCATTGCCCCATTTCCCTATGCAACAACAGGTAAGAGGAGAGGATTATCTATCTGATTGATGATGCATTTATACGTTCTTAAGAGATGGACTCACAGTGATTTATTTTTAATATTTTTCAGCTTCCTGGTGGTGGTAATAACAAGAAATTATGATCTTATTTTTCGGTAGACTTCTCTCCAGATTTAGTATTATATTTGAAAAGTCTTATCATCTCTACCTAATTGAAATGGACAAGTTATTAAACATAACACCAATCTGACCTGTACTTATCGTGATTTGTTGTTATCAATAGAAACATTTAACTGTTACCATTTCAATGCCCTGACAGGTGAAGAAGGTAAAATTGCCTACAAACAGATGGAAGAATCATTGGACAGCATGCAGAGGCTCCTGGGATCAGTCAGTATGGCTAGTACAGCTTTTTAACCAGGGAAACGGCCAGTTTCTCTGAAGAGAGCTTCTGAAGCAATGTGGCTTTTGTTGTCCGAATTTATAGCTTTGAACATTTCAGATGTAGCAACTTTCCTGACCAGGGAGTAAGGTTTGGGGAAAGGGGTAAATGCTACCGTATGGGTGAGTCACTTTGAATTTCCCAGTGTGGGAAATGTTGGCACGAAAGTGCCTGTACTTCACATATGAATGCACATATTTTGACAAAAAAAGCCCAGAAACCAACTTGAGGAGAAGGCCTCCTGGGAAAAGAAACCGTAACCAGATTGGGACTGTTGGTGGAAATGCACTTTGAACAATTGAATGTGTGAATGATCCACGTAGAACTGGTTATCCTTGACGGAGGGATGATCCTAACAGACATATATTTCAAAAGCCACAGCTGAAATATTTACCTACAATTCTGCATGTCTTGCTGCTCGGAGGCAGAAAACAAAAGTGCTGCTTCACATCCAAGTGCCTAGTGTTATGGTGGAGAGCATACAAGTATTACATGTACAATAAGAAGGTCCACTTTTTTATTTAATGTTGATTACAGTTGCAGTAAAGAGAATAACTGCAGCAGCTTTGAGTTTGTAAACCTGTTTTACTATTTTCCACATGGTGCAGTAAAAAGATATACTTTGATTTTCTATATAAATGTATTATGTAAGTAAAAGTGAATTGTGATCATAAATAAAATTTCATTAAATGCAATGCTGTATTCTACCAAAATACAAATAATTTAGTTTGTGATTTTTGGTTCTGCAAATCAAAAATACAGCTCTACATTTGCATTATGTAACATCTTTTCTTGGGTGTTTCAGAGTTTTGCATCCAATTATTTTGAAATGCAATAAGTACACTGAACCAACAATTAAATGAATGGTGAACTTGTATATTTTCTTTTGACGTTGACTGAAGGAAACATATCAGCCAGGCACTGGGAGAGAACCCCTTTGTATTTAAATAGTGCCACAAAATCTTAACATTCACAAATTACTTTGTGTTATACTAACAATGCCACCTCTGACAATGTACACTGGAATGTAAACCCAGATTGCATTCAAATCCTTGGAAGAGGATTGAATCTCTTGAACATATGAATGCACATATTTTGACAAAAAAAGCCCAGAAACCAACTTGAGGAGAAGGCCCCCGGTAAAAGAAAACGTGACCAGATTGGGACTGTACAGTGTGTCTTTACGTGCCATATTATACACCAAACTATCAATAGATTATACATGGCAAAGGTTATTAAGTGCCATGTGCCGGTGGGTGGCCAAACTTCTAAAGGGTGTCAGGGAAATAGGGTCTGGCCAAACTTTACCAAGTTTTTGAGGAGTGGTAATCTCTGTTGAACTGTCATTCTGCGCCAATTTTATTTACACAATATGGAGTTCCAGATTTCTGAACTGAATTTCAAGGGGAAATCAAACCACACAGGAATCCCACAAATTGGCCAACACGCAATTCTCCCAGCCCATTGCTGTAAGAAATTAGTGCAGTGGAATGAGGGCATCACCACCTCCCCAACCCTGGCCACCCCGAGTTATTTCAACAGGAGTATAATTAGACAAGTGATCACATTCGTTCAAAGAGTAGGTCACAAGGAATGCTAGAGTCGGAGACGTTTTGGCAGGGAAATCCACAGCTTAGAGCCTTGACAGCTGAGGATGTGATCATCAATAGTGGGCAATAAAAGTGGAGGATATAAAAGAGGCCAGAGTTGGAGAAACGTTCAGAGTGTTGCCGGACTGGAGAAGATTACAGCAAAATAGGGAGGGGGGGTGAAACCACGAAAAGATTCAAAGATAATGCTAAAAAATTTTAGTATCAAAATCAACAAATACAAAAGTAATGGGTTAATGGGATTGGTCCAAGTAGGAATACATATGCAGCAGAGTTTTGGATGAACTCAACTTTATAATGGAAGAAAAATGAATTGTTTGAATGCTGATAATTCATTTTTGTAGCACAAACTGCAATTAAATATTAAATGAGGCTATCCCAGTCTAGCTTGGAGATTAGGTAATGAAAACATATGCCTGTTGTATAAAGTTAGAATAATTTATAGCTAAGAAATGGCAAGTAAGATATGTGCTATAGAAGTATCAGGAAATGACCATCTCCAGTAACAACGCATCTAACCATTATCCTTGACATTCAATGGCATTAATGTTGCTGAATTGCCCACCATCAACATGCTGAAATGACTATCAACCAGAAACTGAATATAAATATTGTAGCAGGTCAGAAGCTAGAAACTCTGTAGTGAGTAAATCAATCCCCACCCCTCCTGAATTCTGTCTGTCCACTATCTACAGGAGTGTAGTAAAATACTCTGCACTTGCCAGAATGAGTGTGGTTTCAACAACACTTCAGAAGCTTTTGACACAATCCAAAACAAAGCAGTCCACCTAATTGGCAGACTGTCCATTCCGCTATCACCAACACATGATAGCTATGTATATCTACAAGATGCACTTGTAGGGGAGGTGGTGGTAGTCAAGAGATTGAGTCACTCACAGGTAATGTTTTAATTACCTGATCTCCAAGCTAGACTGGGATAGCAACTCACCAAGGCTCCTACAACAGCACCTCCCAAACTTGCAAAATTTATCACCAAGAAGAAAAAAGAGAAGCAGGTGCTTGGGAATACCATGAAGTTCCTTTCCAAGCCACACACCATTCTGACTTGGAAATTTATTGCTGTTCCTTCAGTCACAGTCAAAATCCTGAACTTCCTAACAGCACCTGGCGTGTCTACACCACATATATTGCAGTGGTTCAAGAAGGTGACTCACCACTACTTTCTGAAAAGCAATTAAGGATGGTCAACAAACGCTGACTTAGCCAGCAATGCCCACCTGTGGCTCATTTATAAACTGGAAAGTTTGGAAATTAATGGATGCTAAAAGTATACTCCTATTCCAGGATGAACTTAATGTCAAATTAGCAACATGACCATTATCAATGTTTGATTATGGGTGAGTTGTATCTGCCTGCAGTATGAAAACTCTAGACAATAAAGGTATCATTGTCAGTAAGTATTTGCAAATAGAGGTACTTATTAAACAATAAAAGAGAAACATTAAAGTTTTTGTGCACAACTTTATGATCCAAGAAACAATTGACTATTTTCTACATGTAATCTGGGAGAGTACATTTAGTGGAAACTTCTCAGGCTCTGGTATTCCACAAGAGCAACAAACATTTGCCCATGACCTACCAAGTAATGCTAGAAGCCTCCATTGTTGTAAAAACCCAACTAGTTCACTAATGTCCTTTAAGGGTACATCTCTTGCTTTAGCTGTCTGCCCGTACACAACTCAAGTTTCACACCAAAGTGGTCAACTCTTAACTCCCCTCTGAAGTGGGCTTGTAAACTATTCAGCTATAGAACTGCCATCTTTAGGATAACTAAGGAATGGGCATTAAATGCCCAGCTTGCCAAAAATACTTATAATTTCAAGAACTAATACAAAATAATAGAAATTGTTTTCATTGGTCTACTTCTATTTGAGTTCTTTTCTATTTTTCAGATAATTCTTTTGTTTAAAAACTTAATGTTGAGTTCTGAAATCTGTACCTTACATGAAGGAATTTAGTTAGTATTAGTAGTCATTTACTATGGGTGTGTCCACGTTCTTTCAAAGATTGCCACAAAACTGTTAATTCAGTTCCTTCAAACTCAACATCTCTTCTAAGACTGTTTACATTGTCAGCAGTCACTGAACAAACATTGCTTTTAAAAGATTAATAATGAAAACACAAAGGACGGTAAAGTTAATACAGTCGATAATCCAAACCTTCCCGTGGACCAACAATCTAACTATTTGGTCTCTTGAGTGCATCTCTTGCCTGTCTTTCTGATCATAGATCTACAGGGCTGACAAAAAGGGATGAAATTTGGAGTTCAACAGACATCATTGTTTAACACTACAGATATCATTCAGGAACAAAAAGAGTGTCCATTGTAAATGTGCACATTTTTGCAGCAAATTACATCAGTTGAAGGCATTATGACATTTAGCTAACTCCCTGCAAAAGCATAGTAGGCAGATCATGCCGTCAATCAACATGCAATGTTGACTTGATGACAGTGGTGCCATTTTAAGCTCCATGTACCAGCTTTGTCCTCTGTTATGCTAGTACTAATCAAACAGGACAGCAGATTTGTGCTCCATGGAGCCACTGCCATTTCTCCAAGATAGTGCCTCAACAGTCTTAGTAATTTGCTGACAGTGATATCATTAGAACAGATGTGATGGAGAAACTGGAAGAATGAGATGGAGTCCTTATAGGAAGCAGGGTGTAAGGAGCTGCAATTGATGTAGCTGTGGAAGTCAGTGGGTTTATAATGACTATTAATGGTCAGTCTATCACTGGAAATGGGGACAGAGAGGTCAAGGAAGGGAAGGGACATGGTGGAGATGCATGCAAAGGTGAAAAGGGATGGCAGTTGGGAGGAAAATTGATAATTTTTTCCAGATCAAACAATAGCAACAAGCAGCATCAATATAGTCATTAATTGTAATTCACTGGGGCCGCCAATCCTCCTTTATGGGAGATTCCTCACGCCCAGCTATCCCTTTTGTACAGTATAGTTCCTTGACTCCTTCCCTTGCTACGTGGCTTTTTTTGCGCTGCTCCACAAGCTGGGGTGTGAGAATCTGTAATCCTGACCCTTTGCATTAAGTGTAGCCTAACCCTTAACGTCTTTATCTACAGCATAGTTTTTTTTTTGCTCTGCTGACAGAGCAATCCAGGTTAACATCCCTGGTCTCTGCATTGAGCATTATTTCTTTAAACAGTCAGACTGTATTCAAACCCCCTCCCAGTTCAGATTGCTCACCTTACAGCTTCCGGCTATCAGGCATGTGACTGCTAACCACTGGGTGCTACTTATATAAGTATTCACTTCTGGGAAACACATCTTGCATCTGAGTTCTAGTAACCAATTCAGTTGACTACATCAAGTTGTTAGGGGAATTCACCAGGGCCTCCAATCCAGAAGATCCTGCATGTCACCAAATCCAGCTAAATATAAAGACTTGTGAGAGACAGTACATGGTTAAAGACGTTCTTTACTTAACCAATACGTATTGGGAGAGAGAGAGGTGCAGGATGGTTTCCAGCCTCAGTCTCTGAAATTATATCACATGAATACTTCTGAAATGCTATTTTCAAAAATTCCCTGCACCCTATCATCCAAACTGGATGCTCCAATTACATGAGTACACACTAGCTCAGCCAACAGCATTCTACCCCTTAGCATAATTAGGCACTCATTGGTTAACTGGACCTGGAAATCTTCCCCCCTGCTGCCGAGCAACCTTAGCTATGCATGTCTGACAGGTTCAAGGTTTCCCTTTGCCACTCGCAGACTGTGGGAATTGAAAGGGAGTCATTCTGCCTAACTAGCTATACTTTATCATCACAACCCCTACAGCCAGGCCAAGAGAAGGAGCAGAATGCTCCTATTCATTTTAATTAGCAATTAAATCCTTCTATTCATACAACTATCTTAGTACCTTCCAATTGCAAGGTCTTCCAAAGCCTCACTGATTAAGTTCTATACTTCGTTGTTCCAGCAAATGTGCCCGGATCTGCTTTTTCCTATTATGCTTTTAGAGTAGGCCACTTTTGGAAGCTTACATTCCTTCAAAACTACATTTTAAAAGTACAATATTTTTTAGTGATTCACTACTATTGATTATATAGGCAATATTTTCATAAGATATGTGGGAATCATTAAGGTTAGTGTATAAGGCACGTTACGGTCCCTATTTTAAACTAACTTGCTTTGGTTTAAAAGCCCCTTCATTAGCAGGGGTTTCAACATTCTCTGCTACATCAATGTAATGAAAAAATGTTCATATACAACATATGTTAGGTATGCGTTGTGATTGATAGAAATTGTTGGTGGATGAGTGATTCCATTGTATAGTGTTACAAAATTGGAGCAGATACTGGTGCAGTTGGTAGGATATAGAATTTGAAGATGCATTCACTGTTGACTATTTGTAGGTCCTTGAAACTCCATTTGTGGGGTCTTTGAACTTCTCTTGTGGCACTTCAGGTAAGTCCTTGGTGTTATATTCTTGGCATCGACTCCAAAGCCATCTACTTAGAAACATAGAACATTACAGCACAGTACAGGCCCTTCGGCCCTCAATGTTGTGCCGAATTATGTCCAATCCCAAGGTCAAGTTATCCCCTCCTTATAATTCTGGAGTGCTCCATGTGCCTATCCAATAACCGCTTGAAAGTTCCAAAAGTGTCCAACTCCACTATCACAGCAGGCAGTCTATTCCACACCCCAACGACTCTCTGAGTAAAGAATCTACTTCAGACATCCCTCCTATATCTCCCACCATAAATATTTTAGTTATGCCGCCTAGTAACAGCTGCATCCACTTGAGGAAACAGTCTCTGCACGTCCGCTCTATCAATCCCCCTCATCATCTTGTAAAGCATATTAAGTCACCCCTCATCCTCCTCCGCTCCAAGAGAAAAGCCCCAGCTCCCTCAACCTTTTCTCACAAGACCTACCCTCTAACCCAGGCAAGCATCCTGATAAATCTCCTCTGCACTCTCTCCATTGCTTCCACATCCTTCTTATAATGAGTTGACCAGAACTGAACACAATATTCGAAATATGATCTCACCAACGTCTGGTATAGTTGCAGCATAACCCATGGCTCTTAAACTCAAACCCCCGTTAATAAATGCTAACACACTTATAAGCCTTCTTCATAGCTCTATCCACTTGAGTGGCAACCTTCAGAGATCTGTGGATATGAACCCCAAGATCTCTCTGTTCCTCCACATTCCTTAGAACCCTGCCATTGACTCTGTAATCTGCATTCAGTTTGTCCTATCAAAATGAATCACCTCACACTTATCAGGGTTAAACTCCATCTGCCATTTTTTGGCCCAGTTCTGCATCCTATCAATATCTCTTTGCAGCCTGTAAGATCCCTCCACTTCATCCACTACTTGGTGTCGTCAGCAAATTTACTAACCCATCCTTCAGCCCCTTTTTCCAAGTCATTGATAAAAATCACAAAAAGCAGAGGACCGACCCCTGTGGTACACCGCTGGTAACTGGCCTCCAGTCTGAAAATTTTCCCTCCACCACCACCCTCTGTGATACAGCCAGTTACTTATCCAGTTGGCCAAATTTTCTTCTATCCCACACCTCCTTATCTTCTTCATGAGCGTACCAGGGGGAATCTTATCAAACATCTTACTAAAATCCATGTATACAACATTAACAGCTCTACCTTCGTCCACACATTTAGTTATCTCCTCAAAGAATTCAATCGAATTTGTGAGGCAGGACTTACCCTCATGAAACCGTGCTGACTATCCCGGATTAAACTGAATCTTTCCAAATGGCTTCAGCAGCCTTTTGAGCATATACCTGCAGAGACTCTTGAGCCTCTGTGAATTCAAGTTATTTCTCCTCCTTTCTATCTCCACCACCAAGATTTCCAACCTAGCATTCACAAATCTTGGACATGGCTTTTTATTATGTTGTGCCTTCCCTCACTGTATCTCATTTCAGATTCACAGAATACAAGAAACAAGGAGAGGAGCTTTTCCTGAGGCATTAATGAATGACCAAATAAGCTAGCTATGTAATGCAAAGAGTGTGAATATAATTAACATTTCAGACTGATGCATAAAAGATAAATCACAAATTTTATAAATTGTAACACATGATTTGAATGCATAGCCTCAGTCCTTGCTAACTTGTTGTCCCCGTCTCTGACACTCACTTTCTCTCCAAATGAACATATTGCCTTCCAAATCTATCCTTTGCAATATCGCTAATCAAATCACAAAACACATGCTTTGCCACTGTGACCATAGTAAATTAGCCCGCCTCATCCTTCTTGAACTCTCAGCAGCCTTATGCTCGACTCCCCGACCTTCTCTGTGGTTTCAGATTGCTTGCTCTTTATCCTGGATAAACCACAATTTTATCCAATTAAACATCGAGAAGAGCAAACTGATTATCTTTGGCCTCTGCTACAAACTCTGTTTCCACACCATCAATTCTCTCTCTCCAACTTGGGCACTGTATCAGACTGAACCAGACTATTTCCAACCTGAGTGAGTTGTCTCCAAGCATACCCTATATCTTCCTTATCATAAAGATCAACTACATCCCTTTCTGTATGATCGTCTGTCTCAACCTCTGCCTCAGCTTATCTGCTGCCAGAATTCCTGTCCACAATTTTGGCGCCTCCAAATTTAACTAGTCCAATGCTTACCAAAATGTGGGCAACAACCTCACCATCTCATGAATGGTTCATAGTCTCAATTGTAGGAAGACTCTATGCTCATTGTTGTTCACCTTGCCCCAGTATGACTGGATCTGACTATAAGCTTTGGAACTGAAATGGGAACATGTAACGGAATGCAAAGTTTGGGTGTTCTTACCAGGTTGTCTCCGCAGTAACTGCTATTTTGGGCCAAACTGTAGTGTATTGGGTTCCATAATGGATATAATTTTATGCAGACACTGCCTTATTCATGCCGTTGAATAATTGGGGTTAATGGCACATAAGTAGGACATTGAGAATTCCAGAGAACAATTGTTTTGGTGATGCCAGCCTTAAGAACGTATGGCACATGCCAGTACTAAATCTGCAGACTGATAGGCAAGGGAGGGGACCAGTTTGGAAGCTGAGCTATGGCAAGACGCTTTGGACTTTTGTTATTCATCATCAAAACTTTAAAGAGTCTGATCATCATATTATATCATGAATTACCTCAGTCATTCTGGCACACCTTGTAGGAAACAATAGCTGAACAGACACGAAAAAATTAAAATTAGCTGGAATTGGAAACTAATGGGGCCTCCAAGGAATTCAACACAAGCTGGACAAATTACAGGAGTAAACAGTGACAGGGGCATTTTATCTGGAATAGAAATCTGAAGCAGAGCAACTATCCCAAAACTAGAGTTCAAAGACAGCCATTCCTGCTGAAAGAAGCAGAAAAAGTCAACAGTCTTGTTCCAGTACAATAAATGTTGTAAGGCAAAGAATTATTTAAAATAAATAAATTCCAAGGCTCTCTCGCCTTGTTCCACTCTCCCTTGATGCTACAGATTTTAATTAAGTTTTAGTTAAATAGAAAGTCCCCATCAGGACCCCAACATTCTCTTAATTAATCTTTGCCTGAATTTTAGGAAAATTGGCCTTATAGTCTTATTAATTTGACTGCAAAATCTTCTTCAAAATACTTGATCATCACAGGTGGATCCTCTGTAGAATAGAAAGCCAGGATAAACTGGACTCAGCAAGAATCACATTGCCAGACTACACAAAATGCTAGTTCAACCCTCCTTCCTCCCAACTGCTGTAAAGGGCATTCTAGGCTAGTGAGGAGCGCACCTCAAATGGTCCTCCTTCATCTTAGTGGGCAGCAAGATTGAAATCAGGTTTATTCACTAACAACGACCCCATGCATAAGATTAAGTACAGTTAATACACATCAAATATTTCATAACAATTTATAAAAAAATGCTTAATCATTTATATATGATACAAAGGGAGTGCATAGCACTCAGTCAATGTTGTGCACCATTAGCATATATTCACTTGTCCTTGATGTACATGCATACCACTTCATTCATACCAGTAGGAAAAAAAAATTATGTGGATGGAAATCAGCAGAACGTGGCAACATTGTGCAGGGACAACTGTCAGCAAAACAACTGTGGGCCACACTCAAAGCCTAAATGAGTTGCATGTGGCCCCAGGTTGCAGAGTGCCCAAAACTGCTCTAGTATCAAAATAAATCAAGCACCTCAAACATGCATCTGAGGGATGATTCTAAAGTGGCTCAGATTCCTCTGCTAGGCTGGAGATCAATCAATCCCATCCACTGCCTTCTGTTTATAAAGTTAGACAATCATATTCAGGGAAAGCAGACCTGAATCAGTAACAATCTTTTCTAATACTATCCTTCTCTGAATGTGAGTTCAGTCTCCCAAATTAATAGACTTCACAGTAAAATCTTTTAATGGGAAAAATTTCGAAGACTGACTGATGAAGAAACAATAAGCATATGAACGGTCATGCCATTTGCAGCCTAGGAAAATGTTTCAAAGGTATCCAATTTAAAGTTCTGGCTGTGAAGCCACACATTACTTTATAGAATAAGCACTGGTCTTACAAAGGGAGGAATAAATAACCTCACTGTTACAAAAGCTACTCTATAATTGGCCTGTCTATTTAAATACATTTCACATTGCCTCATTACAACAAGGTAATATTTTAAAGGGTAACAACATTAAATGGGAATGGCCACCCTTAACTTAAACTGAAATACAATGATTTTTAGATTGGATAAAACGTTGCATTCATCACTAAGGCCTTGTAGAATCACAGAATTCTTAAAAACAAAAGGAAGCCATTTGGCCCATCATATCTATGCTGCTCTCCAAATGAACATTATGGCATAGTGCCACTCTTTTGCCTTTGCCCCGTACCCCTGCACATTGTTTCCATTCAAGAATTCATCTAAAGCCCACTTGAATGCCTCAATTATAAATGTCTCCATAATTTCAGGCAATGTATTCCAGACCCAAACCACTCATTGTGTGAAAAGGTTTTTCTCACATAATAGTTGCTTCTTTTGCAAATCACTTTAAATCTGAGTCCTCTTGTTCTCTTACAAGTGGAAACTGTTTATCCCTATCTACTCTGTCCAGCCCCCTCCTGATTTTGAACATCCCTATCAAATCTCCTCTTTATCTTTTTCCTCTCCAAGAACAATTCTGACTTCTCCAATCTATCATCCCTGGAACTACTCTTGTAACTTCTCCTGCATCTCTCCAATGCATTTGCAGCTTTCCCTTAGTGTAGCACCCTGAACCGTACACAATATTCCAGCTGAAGTTGAACTAGTATCTTGTATAAGTTCAGCATAACCACTTTGCTCTTGTACTCCTTACTCCTATTAATAAAGTCCTGAATACGAAATGCTTTATTAACTGTCAAAAACATGAGGATCATAGGCTAGGGAACTGGCAATCTTTTTGTTCATGGCAAGATACTACAAACAGAATATAAGCTGAAAGACAGGAGAGCTCGCTGCTGTTTTTTAAAATCATGCCAGAGGATCACTTATATCCACCTGAGCAGACAATCAATGCCTCAGTTTAACATCTTACATGAAAGATGAGACTTGTTGGTTCATTACTCCCATGGTACTAATATTCCAGCAATGATATGTCCATATTGGTTCTTTAGGGTCAGGTCACATCAATGTTGTTTATTTTGCCAAGAGTGAGTAGCCCTCTATTTTTTCAGGTGATTTTCAGTCTCTTTTTGATTCATCCCAGAATTGGATTCAATTTGAATTGGTTTTTGGAGCAAGGAGATTAAGAGTTCTCCCAGTACCTTTCGCGCATTGACTTCAAAACTTTAAGAATGGAGTAAAAGTTTTTTTTTAACCATCGATAACCAAGGCAGAACGCAGATGAGCTATCCTCAAGTACTCTCAAAGCTAATTTAAACCATTTGCTAGAAGGGGATTGAGAGTAACTTGATATTGTGCAAATGCCTAACCTGTGCAAAACATTTGTCAGAGTAGAGCTGTTGAAATTAGTACACTAATAAGGTATTGATTTTGGGTCCATCCTGTACTACATGCTGAAGCTCCACTGACCACATTAGTGCACTGACGTTGATTGACTTATTTAGATGATTTCATAGGCAGAGCATAGAACTAATAAATGCAGAAAAGGGGCTTAAACATCAAATACTGTATAGTAAAATATTCCTTGACTAGATATTTTCCTATTATTATTACTGGAAAAATAATCATGGTGAAATCCAGAACTTGTCAACTCTGGTGAACAAAGCTCTATAAAGAACCTTCTAAATATTTATAGGAGCATACTTTCTTTCACACAATGTTTAAAGAAACCTTTTGCCAAATGCTAAAGTACACTGGGTACTCCTTGCCAAGATTCTTGAAGATTTTCAGGATTGAAAATCAGTTACTTATTTTAAATAATAGTTTATAATAAATGATGAGACAAATGTAAATATTTTTGTTATGCCAAATGCATAGAATGAAAGAAACACCATAATTGATTCAGTATTCTTGAACAACACAAAAAAAATCAAGATCCTGAATAAAAGAAAACAAATGTGTACTCATTCTTCACATTTTCTAACAGACGAGAATCAAATCTTGTTCAAGCTAAATTCGGGTGAGGAGGCCATTTAGCCTAACTAAATTAATCAAAGCAGAAAAAGCCTACATTTTCCACTCATGACATTAAAATTGTCTTAAATGATTCCAATTTGTTTTTGCCTTAATTACACTACCATAAACCCATTCCAAATATTGATCACACTTTATACTAACTTCAGATATTGAGCTTAATGGTAGCTCAGGACAGGGATGAGGGTCTAGGTGCCACAATACTCATGCTGAGTAATTTTTGCTCAGGTTTTAGGAAGATCAAACTCCTTTGAACTTCCTTTTTGATCACAAAAAACAATGTAATAATGACTAGATTATCTTTTTAGTGATGGTGATTGACGGCAAATAATGGCCATGAATAACTTCCTTTCTGTTCTTTGGAACAGTGCCGTGGGACCTTCTTTGCCCACCTAGAGGGTAGGCATGGCCTTGGTTTGATTCCATCTGAAAGACAGCATCTCCAACAGTGCAGTACTCCCTCAGTACTGCACTGCAGTGTCAGCTTGACGTTCTCCTTGTGCTCAAGTTTCTGGAGTGGTATTTGAACCCACGTACTTCTGATGCAGATGCCAGTGCCACCAATTGAGCAGATGATGATGATTGCCCAACATATTGAAGCAAATTTTGTCTCCATTAACGAAATCGGGCTGAATTCAGCTAGTTCAATGGAAAAGCAGATATTTTAATTAGATGGTTTTTAAGCAATTTATCTTGTCAGAGATGGGCATTTGTGAGAAAATTCCCCACATTAACATGATTGAATTTGGCTTTTTTAAAATAATATTTTTAGTGTGAATTTTCAATTTATATTGGCTTGATTCACAACAAATTCCTAGATTCAGCATGTACAGAGTGATCATCATTTCGTATATATACATGGCGAATATCAGTACAAATCAATACGAATAATTCAAAGAATCAGATTCCCAATTCCCACTGCTATAGTCAGCACCGCATCCTGTTGAGATATTGAAAGGACAACTGGAAAAGAGTGGGGAATCAGGACAATAGGATAAGTCCACAAAATATGGCACTACAGGGTGCATCCCCTTTCACACAGCAACATAATAGAAACTCAAAGACCTATCAACCATGCTCAGGTTTACACCACCAACAGGAAGGAAAAGAAACTTGCCTTATGAGGCCAAGCTTGGTTAGCTATGCGGAGAGATTGGGTAAACTGGAGTGTTCACTTTGGAAAGATGGAGGATGAGGGGTGACCTAATAGAGGTGTATAAAATTATGAAGGGCATAGATAGGGTGAACAGTGGGAAACTTTTTCCCAGGTCAAAGGTGATGAACACAAGGGATCACAGGTTTAAGGTGAGGGGGGGCAAGGTTTAACACAGATGTCAGAGGGATGTATTGTACACAGAGGGTGGTGGGGGCCTGAAATTCACTGTCAAGCAAGGTGGTAGAGATGGACACGCTGGCATCGTTTAAGACTTATCTGGATAGCCACATGAACAGACTGGGAATGGAGGGATACAAACAAATAGTCTAGTTGGAAGCATGAGCGGCGCCGGCTTGGAGGGCCAAAGGGCCTGTTTCCTATGTTGTATTGTTCTTTGTCCTGCCCAAATCCAAAGAATATGCATTCTGACTGATAGGTGGGAGTGGGAATTCAGGTGGCAAAAATCATCCATCAAAGATTCATAGGAATGATCCTATGTAAGAAATAAGTTCATCAGGTGGTTCCAGAAGGGGAATCCTGGCACCAATGACCATGCCCACAACAACTCAACCAAGTCCAACTTTTGTTCTCCCAACTACTGCCTCCTCCCAGTCTGGTGAAGTAGGCAGAGGGATTTAGGGAAGGGAATCCTGATAGTTGACAAAGCAGCCAGTGACAGTGGAACATGGAGGATGGGGAAAAAAAATTAGAGTCAAATGAAACCAAAAGAGAAAATGCTGGAAAATCTCAGCAGGTCTGGTAGCATCTGTAAGGAGAGAAAAGAGCTGACATTGAGTCCAAATGACCCTTTGTCAAAGTTGATTTGATATTGGTGTCATTGCTATGCTGATATTAATGATGGTACAAAAGTTTAAAGCAAATGACAAACAGTCATCAACAATGCTATCAAGCAGCACTTACTCGGCAATAATCTGCTCACTGCTTGGGTTCTGCTGGGGATACTGGTCTCAATTATCCAAACAAGGACAAAAAAACTGAGCCAAGAAATGAGATGAGGGTGACTGCCCTTGACATCCAGGCAGCATTTGAAAAGTGTAGCATCAAGAAGCCCTAGCAAAACTGGAGAAAATGGGAATCAGGGTGAAAACTCTCCAGTGATTGGAGTCTTATCTGGCACAAAGGAAAATGATTGTGATTGTTGTAGGTTAATCATTTCAATCCTGGAACATTACTGCAGAGTTCCTCAGGGTAATGTCCTAGGCCCAATCATCTTTAGTTGTTTTATCAATGATGTTTTTTCCATCATAAGGGCAGAAGTGGGAATGTTTGCACAATATTCAGCACTATTCAAGTGCTGAAGCAGTCTGTGTCCATATGTAGCAAGACCTGGATAATGTCCCGGCTTGGGCCGACAAGTGGCAAGAAACATTCAGCTATACAAGTGCCAAACAATGACCATCTCCAACGAAAGAGGATCTAATCATCATCCCCTGATGTTCATTTGCATTAACATTGCTGAATACCCCATTATCACCATCCGGGGAATCGCCATTGACCAGAAACTTAACTGGACTAGCCATATAAGTACTGTGGCTACAAGAATAGGCTACAAGACGTGGACGAGTAACTCATCCCTTGATCCCCAAAGCCTAATCATCATCTACAAGGCACAAATCAGATGTGATGGAATACTTTCAACTTGCCTGACTGCTAGAACGACATCCCATCCACTTACTTCAACAATCACTATCCCACTACCACCAATGCACAACGACATCTTGAAGATGCATTGCAAAAACTCACCAAGACTCTTTTGACAGCACCTTGGAAACCTACTGCCTCTGTCACCTGGAAGGGCAGGGCAACAGACACATGATAACATTACCATCTGCAAGTTCCCCTCCAAGTCGCACAACATACTGACTTGGAACTGTATCACTGTTTTGATTTTGGGCTGTGGTTCATGAGCTCCCCCTCCTGCTGGAAACAAAGTGGGTAAGAGAGAAAATTAATCTACCTACTTAATTTTCATAATTGTGACATGGAAAGATACAGCCTCCATATAACCCTGCTGTCCATTTTTGTGCAGGCACTCCAAGCTCAAGTAGTGTACTTTAAAAACTGCAAGTTCCAGACAGCTTTTCCATTATAAAGGTAAGATCCCTTTAAATTTTGATTTTAAAAGTTACAAGTAGGCTTACATTAACATTGTAATGGTGTTACTGTGAAGTATCCTCGTCACCTGTTCCGACCAATGCACCTAAGTAGCATGTCTCTCAGACTGTGGGAGGAAACCAGAGCACCGGGAGGAAACCCATGCAGCCATGCAAATTCTACACAGTCACCCAAGCCAGGAGTCAAACCCGGGTCCCTGGCGCTGTGAGGCAGCAGTGTTAACCAAGGTGTCACCATGCCGTCCCGATTTGATTTATTATTGTCGCATGTATTAGCATACAGTGAAAAGTATTGTTTCTTGTGCACTATACAAAGCATACCATTCATACAGAAGGAAATGAGAGTGCAGAATATAATGTTAGTCAAAGCTAGGGTGTAGTGAAATATCTACTTAATACAAGGAGGTCCATTCAAAAGTCTGATGACAACAAGGATGAAGCTGTTCTTGTGTCGGTTAGTACGTGACCTCAGACTTTTGTATCTTTTCCCCAACGGAAGAAGGTGGAAGAGAGAATGTCCAGGGTGCATAGGGTCCTTAATTATACGGGCTGCTTTGCTGAGACAGTGGGAAATGTAAACAGAATCAATGGCCAGGAGACTGGTTTGCATGATGGATTGGGCTACATTCATGATCTTTTGCAGTTTCTTGCAGTCTTGGGCAGAGCAGGCGCCACATCAAGCTGTGATGCACCGTAGAAAGCATTCTTCCTGGTTGTATCTGTAAAAATGTACTGCAGGATATAGTGGATAGTTATTTTACACTCGCATTGCAGCAAGGGAAGGAGCGGGCTCCCATATTTCATGACTGCTGCTTTGAATTCACTGTAAGTGGTTGAAATCAGATGAAGGTCGTGTTTCCGACAGAAGGCAAGAAACACTTCAGAGTGACCCTATGAAATGAATGGAAACATATGACAAGGATAGTGAATGTCCACAGCATGGCACTATGAACTTGGCAGCAGTGTCACAAAATGATCTTATTCTGGTGGTTAAGTTGAATAAATGTATCTGCACATCATATTGCAAAACATAAAACTTTCACACTGCTTGATGCGTAATCACTCACCCTGCAATATACCCTGTTACCCAAGACTCATTCTTAACAACCTTATACTACATCTTATCCTCAGGCATCTTTGAAACATACAAGCAGTGCACACACCTTTTTAATGCCTCCATATATCCCCACCTATTCAACTATAGCAGGCACTCCCAAACATATTGACATTCATTCACTGACATTCTATCCTTCTTCTTGCAGGACAAGGTGGCATATCTGCACCTTCTCCAGTGACACTTCACCCTCATCCTGAAAGGTGTCATGAAATGGAAACTGCAAACTGAGTGATTGTGGACCCTCTGATTTCCTCTTCACTCCCTCCCCTTACCCCAATTCTGCCTTTATATTTTTGTGCTTTCAGACACCCAAGAACTGCTGATAACTGAAGCAAATTGAGGAGTAAGAGGACGAAACTAGCCCAGCAAAAAGAAGCACCATCACATGATGTAACACTTGCAGCCACCAGCAAAGTGGCAAACCTTAAGAGGCTGGTCTAGAGTTGAGATGTTCATGTGGGGAGTCACTGAGCCCTAAGTGAGTTGCAGCAGGTCAGAAGGATCAGTCAACTCATGTATGAGCTCACTGTTTGACCATTTAGGATCAATTATTGTTGGGTCAGGCTATAGAAAAATACTGATGAACATGCACAAGATGCTGGGGCATTGACAGCCTTGCCAGGGAGTCATGAGCAGGCTTTACTGTGCTAGACAGCATACAGATTTTGAGGACCATCCTTTGCACGTGGAAGTTCTCCTACTGTCAGACCAATCGATGATGGAGCATTTGCTGCCTGCTTTCTCAGTAGCACAGGCAGAGTCCTGCCGATGTATTAGTGCTGCAGTGACAGCTCAGGCAGTCACAAGAACCCTGGCTGTTAGCTTGCAGGCTGAGGTTGCTGCTATCCAGACACAGAGGGCTACCATTTGCTTGCAGATCTCAGTGCCCAATGGGGCATGCAGTCTTAAAAAACAATCCAGTAATATGCTCCAACAGGTGAAATGCTTCCTGTTCCCATGGCAGTGGTAGAAGCATTTTGTAACAGAGACTTGCTGTTATCTCTCAGGATTAAATTTATGCTCCCACCACAACCACTCTGTTAGAGCTCTTACTGTTGCCTCCGAGACAGCCCAGCCTAATGCCATGCATGCTGAGATGGCGAATCTGAAACCAGACCCCCAAGGCCCAGAATTCCATCCTCCAAGGCCATCTTTCATCTCCATCAGTGAAAGTTAGAATCATCATAGAAACCCTACAGTGCAGAAGGAGGCCATTTGGCCCATCAAGCCTGCACCAACAACATTCTATCACAGGCCTTATTCCCACAACCCCACATATTTACCCCACTAAAACCTCTATCCCGGGACAGTATGGGCAACTTAGCATGGCCAATCAATCTAATCCACACATCTTTAGACTGTGGAAGGAAATCGGAGCAGTTGGAAGAAACCCACACAGAGAGAATGTGCAAATTCCACACAGTGACCTAAGCTGGGAATCAAACCCAGATCCACCATGCCATCTTTTAACAGTTAGCAGCCTTTCACCAGGCATGCTGTAACCACTGGGGTAACACTGCATAGAAGCACTTGGCCAGGCAAAAGCACAAACAAGACATACAGGAAGGGAATGCACAAAGGTAATTAGTTATTTTGTTTTCCAAATTGATGTATTGCTGGATGAAGTTGATGAATGAAGGTTCTTACTGTAGGATGTTATTGATAATGCAGCCTATGGGAAATTTGTCATGAGGAATCTGAAATCAATGTTTTATAATGGGATGGTGAGTCCATGTAGAGGTCTGAAGCAAAGTCTTGCTCTACATCCCCTCTTCCTCTGCCGATGTATGTGGCCTCCTCTCTTTCTCCTTCTCCTTATAATTCTCAGGAGGTAGTGGCTGAGCCCTCATGATTGTAGAGAATGCACACAAACATGGAGACTTAGGGCAGTAGAATAGTAGTGATTCACACTGCTGCCTCACAGGTTCAACTCCGGCCTCTGGTCACTATCTGAGCAGAGTTTGCACTTTTCCCCCATGGATTTGCATGGGTTTTCTCCGGGTGCTCAGGTTTCCTCTGACAGTCCAAAGATGTGCAGGTTAGGTTGATTGGCCATACTAAATTGACCTTAGCGTTAGGAGCATTAGCAGGATAAATGTGTGGGGTTGCGGGAATACAGCCTGGGTAGGATTATGGTTGGTACAGACCCGATGGGCTGAATGGCCTCTTTCTGCAATGCAGGGATTCTATGATTATATGACTCTGTCAGGCATGTGTGACAGAGCTCCCTGAGCGATCTAAGCAAGGATCAATGTTACTCCACAGTGTTGCAGGTGATTCCAGGCTTTTATTGAGGCCCTCCAAGTTTGTGGAATGGTAGAAGAGGGTTACAAACTTTGTATGGAGCTTTTCAGTTGTCTGTCTCAGAGACCCAAACCGATTAATAGTCAAAAAATTAAAGCATCATGAATGTTTCAAGAAAACATGCATTCACTTACAAGTAATTACCAATCTGCTCAGTTACAGTATCATTCTCTGAAACGGGCAGCCTGCACAGCCATGTGTAAAGTTGATTGTACCTGTATTGCTATTTTGACAAATTTATGTACCCACTCATTCTAAACTTCCCTCTTCAAGGAGGAGGGGATGAAGTCATTTCTCCTCCTGTAAAGTGGGTCTGTCATTTCCCAATACTGCTCTGAACAGTGGATTGTGATATGCTGTTAATTTCAGCAGTTGCAACCTAGGAGAAACCAATTGTGATCTTCACTGGAGCTGGGAGGGCTATCCTCACCTTGGCTAGAGCCTCCAGATTTTTGTGAATTTTGTTTACTACCTCCTTAGTAAAGTGAAACCTCTTGAAACATTGTTGCTAACATCAGGCTGATGCTCAGTGGTGGCATGGCAGCACAGTGATTAGCACTGCTGCCTCACAGCACCAGGGACCCAGGTTTGATTCCCTGCTTGTGTTACTGTCTGTGTGGAGTTTGCACAATCTCCCCGTGTCTGTGTGCATTTTCTCCCACAGTCCAAAGCTATGCAGGTTAGGTGAATTGGCTATGCTAAATTCTCTCTCTGTGTACCTACATAGGCACTAGAGTGTGGCAACTAAGGGATTTTCACAGTAACTTCACTACAGTGTGAATGTATGCCTATTTATGACTAATAAGTAAACTTTAACTTTATGCTCCCAGAATACCCTCTAAAGCCAGGGCTTTCAAAGGAGAGTTCACCTTCTCCTCCTTTCTTACAGAGTTTCCCCTTTTCCTCCAATGCTTTGGCCATGTTGCATAGCAAGTGCCACTGCAACTATTTCCCCCACCCAGTAATGCAACACATGTAATCCTCTCAATCCATGGTCAGCAGAAATCTCCAAACTTCAGCAACTCACCACAATGTTTCCACTAACTTTGCTTGAGTACTTTAGTGTGGTTAACTTGTTGAGTGGTCTTTTAAGTAGCTCCAGAGCTATGCTTGCTAATGCTTGTTGCTTCAGGACAGAATAAGGAAGGCGTTCCCTGCACAATCTTACTATTTTTGTGTTGCAGCAGCCTGTTGGTATCTATGACATCAAGATCTTGCCCTTTTGACTATGGCTCACAAGTTGCACCTGCATATGCCACTCCATTCACATCATATTGTGCAGACAGCAAGGAATTAGGTCTGCAAAATGCAGGAAAGAAATTTGCACTTATTGTATCTTGATTATTGAGGAGGGAAAAAAATCAGCCTGGTCTCTTGCGGTAATGCTTTTGTAAAGTTGTTTTTAACCATCCTTGTACTGCTGGCTCCTGACGTACAAGTTCACTACACCTGACAGTAAGATCAAACTACATAAATCAAGATAAGTTTTTAGTGGGCCTCCCTGACGGCTGCTGTCTTCCCTTGGCCAGCAAGCAGGATAAACTAAAGGTGAGATTGCAAATCCTGGTGTTTACTGCATGACTTTTAAGTGTATGGTGTACTAAAATTATGACATCAGATGTTGCTGGCTTAATTAGAATGAAACTGTGTGCTCACACCCTGGTCTCTCCATCACAATCAGTTCGCATATAACTAAAATATCAGGAACCACTTTGCAACCAACTAATAGGCAGACTGGCCAAGTTTTTGATGTAAATGTAAAGGAGTAACACACTTAACAGACTCTCCAAGGGCTACAGCTATAACTTAAATACAGCTTAATTCAGATGGTTTTACTTATTTTTTGGTTAGCAGGAGAGACCAGTGGTGTAATTTATCGTAATTATCCCAATACACAATCTGTGAAACAGGTTTTAGATGACAAGTTTTAGTATTTTTCCCCATTTTGCTGCCTCTATTCATATAGAGATTATTTATGAAAATAATATATCTGGGTTCCACTTACTGTCAGCACACAGCAGCAAGTATAGTGTTTATTTAACTTTGAATATTGAGTAAAAATAAAAGGGAGGGAGATATTTAAAGAGGGGATATCTTTCTTTAAACATTTCCTCAGCAATACTACTTATCAATGAGAATTGATTTGCTTCACCACCAAAGAGTTTGGGGAAATAATACAATATAATCCGCCACCCCCAAGTCATGATCCAACCGCCTAAGTGTATGCATGTGGATATTTGAACCATAGAACCCTACAGTACAGAAAGAGGCCCTTTGGCCCATCAACCACAGTGCCACCAAGGCCGGACCTCCATATCCCTACGTATTTTATCCGCTAATCCCTCTAACCTATGCATCTCAGGACACTAGGGCATTTTACCATGGCCAATCAACCTAACCAGCACATTTTTGGACTGTGGGAGGAAACCAGAGCATCCAGAGGATACCCACACAAACATAAAGAGAATGTGCAAACTCCACAGACAGTGACCCCAACTGGGAATTGAACCCAGATTCCTAGAGCTGTGAAGCAATAGGGCTAACCACTGTGCTACCATGCCGCTCAAAAGAAGGAGCTTTGCATTGACCATGAACTGAACTCAGGTCTCCTGCGTGGATGGGGTAAAGGGTAAATCAGACTGGTTCTGATAGATTGCCACTATTCACTGTTAAGGCTTGCACATGAATGATAACAACTTCAGTAAAGAAATAGATGGTGATATGCCTGTGGAAATGTCCCCCAGCAAGGTTCCAAACATCTTCTGAAGGAGAAAGATAGGAAAAATACTGATATAGAAAAATAACTAAAACAAAATTATTGCACTATTAAACTTATACCAGTGAGGTCTATAATGAAAGCTCTTCCATTCTCTTTCATGTTCAGCTTTTTTAAGCCGATTAATTTGTTTGTTTCAATTTCAGCTGTGTTTATGCATAATTAATCTATTTTGTTTCCAATTTTGATCCTAGCTTGAAGGTTTGGACTTGTGCTATGATTTAACTTTAGTAACCAAGTTTCACAAGTGTATTGCCCAAGAACTCCATATTTGTACAAGTTTAGTCAGTGAAATTGGTGTTCTATTCATTATTGAAGCACATCACAGCCAGTTTATTAATATGCCCTTTCCAGGAAAGGCGATGGAACAGCAATTATGAATGTGAACCCACCCAATTTTTCCTTTCTTAGTCAATATTTGTAATGAATGGTATCCTGGCTGAGATTAACTAAAAGCACAAGTCAAAGTCTTCCTGATCTGTATGTTCTACCATTTTACTGGAATTTAAACAATAACTGGAGCTATCTTCAAATTCTCTCTGATGTTTACAACCAGATATAATTTCCAAACTTGAAATTACAAAAAAATTGTTGGAATGCACAGTGGCATTCCACACCTTTTTAATCTTGGCAAATAATGAGAAGGCAGGTTCTAAAACTACTCAAGTAAAATGAACTGTGTAAAAAAAATTTATATAATGAAAGCACTGATTGGATTGACATTGTTGAATATCCAGTAACTGCAAAGCCATCATCTTAAGATACTTCAAAGAATGAGATTTATTAAATAAGGAGGGCAGATTTTTAACTACATTTAAGGTTATACAAATAGTCACTGAGGGGAAAATCCATCTATCAGATGATCACTATCAGTCAGTAACATATATCAAAATAAAGATATACATTCATTCGGGAATGTCTTGCATTTTCAAGAATTAAAGATTAATTTATTGGACATTATTGCAAATGACACAGGAGAAAATCAGAGGCATTAAAAGAAACTATTTTAGTTTCTTTGAGCACTTCATCACAGAATGGTATAACAGACATTTACTGTACCTGTGTGAGCTTTTTGACAGATCTATCCACTTTGTCCCACTCTGCTGCTCATTCCCCATAGCCCTGCCAATTTCTTCTCTTCAACTTTTTATCCAACTTCCTCTTAAAAGTCGTAAAGCAAAATCTGTTGCTGTTGAATTTTCTTCTATTGATTTTTCAGGTAGTCCATTCCAAATCTTAACAACTTGCTACATGTAAAATTGACTCCTTATTTCACCCCTGCTTTTTTCACCAATTGTCTTAAATCTATGTCCTTTAGTTATTAACCATTTGCCATTAGCAACAGTTTTACTTTATTTACATTCTCAAAACTCTTCACAATTTAAAATGTCCTTTTAATTTTCTCTGCTCCAAGAAGAGCACCCTCAGCTTCTGGTGTCTTTCCAGGCATCTGCCATCCATAGTACCATTCAAGCAAATCTCCATTACATCTTCTCTATGTCCTTAACATCCTTCCAAAACTTTGGTGTTCATTGCTGGATGTATTATTACAAATAATTTGTCAAAATATGGCATAACTTCTTTGCTTTTATAATCTATGCTTCAGTTTATAAAATGCATGGTCCTATGTTTTTAAATAATTCCTCAACTTACCCTGCCACCTTCAATGTCTATATACCTGCACCTCAAATTATACCATGCAATTTACATTGCCATTCATCATTCTTCTTACCAAAAGATTTCACAATCTACAATGAATCTGATCATTTCTTCAGTTTATTTATTTTTATTATAATATTGAAATTGGGAATAAAAGATTTTGTTAACTAAGGTGTGGGGGGCAGTTGGCGGTGACGAAATCGCCAGGAACACGTCCAGCCAGATTTAGCAACTCAAATAAATGTTTTGGGATAAGAATCCCTCACAGTACTTCAGTCCAAAGATGATCTCTTTTCAATGCCGATTGACTTTATTTTTGATTTCCAACAATTTATTTTAATTTCGGAACAGCAATTTGCTTCACCCACACATTAAAACAAGTTACACACACGACAGCATTAATGAGACAACCTGATAGGTCTGCTGCAGTAACTTCGGTACGGAATCCACGACCTTGTAATTGCTGAATCATGCCGAAGGAGGCGCCATGTTGTTCCCCGCAGACGTCATGTCCGTGTGGGCTCTTGCCCGGCCTGCAAGCGCTCCTTTCCGTTGGCGACCGTTTAAACCGTTTCTTTTCGAAAAGAAAAATTCGCGCGTTTTCTGCCCTCCACCCACAGTGCCTCGCGCACGTCCCCACAGTTGTGGCGCTGCCGAGCATGCGCAGTCAGGGCGGGTGCCGCCATTTTCTCTTCCCTGCTCTAATGGGAACGTTTTAACCGATTGGCGCCGCGCTTTCAGGGTGTTTCGGGCAGCCGGGCACCTCACGCGGGCATCGGGAGGCACCGAAAGGGACTTTTCCTGCAAGAAAAGACGGTGAAAATGTAAGTGAGAGCGGTTAGAGGGGCCAAATGCAGGTCCTTTGTGCCGCCTCTAGGTGTCACGATGGGGCTTGTCGGCGCTGGGTGTGTTTGTCTCCCTCTATCGTTATATTCAGACAGAAAAAAAATACTCGGGGAAAAAAAACTTGCAATCCTGCAAGTAAAGAAAACCCCTGAAACTGCCGTCCCCCCAAAAATAAAATTCACCTCGCCATCTGAAGGCTCGCTGGGGGAGGGGCGGCCCGGCGGCTCTTTGCTCCCCGGGGCTAGTTCCTGGCGTGCAGGAGGCGAGGCCGGGCCTTTCCTCTTTGTTCGCGGCTCAGCTCCCCCGGCTGCAGCCGCTCCAAGCAGCGCCTTCCCCCTGTGTCTCCCTCTCTCTTGTCTATCGCAAGGGCCCGCTCGGTGGCAGTAAATTGCAAAGAGCTCCCTCTATAACCGGGCTGATCGCATTCGGCAGGACAAAGTGGCGGGCTATTTCTAACGGGAGATGGCGCGGGGGGGTAGAGGGACGGAAAGATATCTCTCTCGCCCTCCCCATCCCGTCGCCATTTTAGGCAAACCGGACACATTTTTAATGAAGCTTTGCAATCTTAATCCAGCAGGCAGTGGCAACCGATTCGGCCGCAGGATTCCTCACTCCCCCTTTTCCCTCCTTTCCCCTCGCCCATATAAACTACCTTTCACAAAACTTTGGAGTTCTAAAACGATTCAGACCTGACAAGCGACTCCATTATTTGCAAATGCAATCTGTCAAGTGTCTTTGAAAAGGAAGTAGCATGTAGAATGTGGCCCATACTCTGTCGCCTCGGTATTAAGCCTAACCTAAGCAAATTTGCTCTAATGCAACCCAGTATTTCAGTAAAAAAAAGTAATGTTGAAGGCTTATGAATATTTTACTATAATAAAAATTCCAATAAGCTGTCATCGTGTAGAGATCGTTCCACATTTTAAATGGATCTACGGCCGACTCTGGTAGACAAAACTATTTTGCGATTGGCTGAAGCTCGCATTTACTTTAAATATTTTTTATCTTCCAACTATTACAAACATAAAAGGCCAAGTCAAATTCAATTCTTGAGATCAAACTTGTCTTCCTTTCTCTCAGTTAGAAAAATACCACTAATTTGAGAGTAGAAAAACAGGCACTGTTGTGTTGTCAGCGAACTTCTGTAACTCCTTAAGATTACTTTTTGATGACTGGAGTAGATATTCCGCCACTTTGGAGGGGAGGGGGGTGGAATTATAGTGGTGAGTATTGGTAGAATGTGTTGACTATATTAGTGCACAGTCCTGTCTTGAGAAACAAACGCCACTGAAGATGATCTGGGTCGTTGTTTTGGAGCTGCTCAACACGTATCTTGATATGTTTGTAAAACTAAAAGTGCAGTTTGACTGTCAACTGAAAATGAGCAAAATATCATTTCTGGAACTATTTATTTGTCAAATTTACAATGTTATAATACACTTTATTAAAGTTTGTGGACAATATAGGTGAACTAATGTGTTTATTAGTTGTATTACCTGATGTTGCCTGCAGGTTTAGTACAACATCTTTCTTTATGTGTTTTGGAGTGGGATTGAGGAAATTCTGCAACCATTTGTAAATTTTGAAAAACTTATTTGCTTTTTTTGTTTGAACTTTGAAGAAAATTGGGAGTATTCCAAATCTGTATGATTAAAATCTCCTTCCACGTCAGCTGAACACACTAATTTAATGATAATCCAGTTGTCGTACATCTGAAGTAACTACCTATATGCAAAATTAGGTCAGGCTTTTGATGGCCAAGAAAACACAGTTAATGTAGGTTCCCCAATTTCATGATGTTTGAATTTTAAAGAAAAATGTCTGATCTTAAATATTGGACAGATGCCTTGACAGGATTGTAAAGCCGTAATCATATGCATGGGAACAGGCTATGCTGAGATGACAATCTGTATTCATGGGAGGGTGCCTACATGAAGTGACTTATGTGCTCATTAAAGTGAGGCATATTGATGCTCAGGAAAGGAATACTTTTTCTCATTGGTCACAGAATCCAGGCCAGATACAATGCAAGTTTTATTTTACAATACCAAGGAATTTATCATAACTCCGATGTCACACAATATTTTTGTACTACACCATCGTGCATTTTACATGTTCATTCTTGATTGCATATTGCCAATTTGTTCAAATAATAAGTTGAATCTCTTACATAACGCTCGCTTGAATCTGTTTCACAAGAACTGACGAGTGTGATCCATGGTTAGATTTCAATCCTGGTGATAGAGCTGTAAAAGCAGTCTGCTAATCAGTTCTGCCACCCTTTTTTTGTTACTTTTTAATAAATACATGTGGAAAGTTAATGTCATGACTGAGTAATGGCTTTGTGCAAGTGAAGAACAGTTGGTATGATATGAAATGGCAGGTTACAGTGAAATTGCTGACTAGTTATTAAGGCATAATATACTTAAACCTCCAGAGTAGCTGAGTTTACGTTTTGTGATTGAATTCCTAAAACATGATATAGTGGCCTGAAATAGACAGGTAAGTGAATTTGCTTCAGTAAATTTTTGATTTCAGTGAGTTCTAGTTTTACAAGAGAACAAAATTATTTCAAAACCATCTTCAGATATGGTTGCCTGAAACTAAATTTTCAGCATGTGCATGAAAGATCTGAATGATCAGCTATATTGTCAGGGGATGAGCTTAACACTAGACTGCTGTTTGCATGTTGAGTGATTAATTTCATACTTGATACTAAACTCAAGAGAAGGAATGACCATGGGTTCTCACAGTAACTAGAAGTTTAGATTTTACATATAGATTCCAACTCCGACATGTGAAATTTTCTACTGCAGAAGGCTGTGGAGGCTAAGTCATTGAATATATTTAAGAAGGAGATATATTTCTCAACATAAAAGGAACTAAGCAATATAGGAAGAGAGCGCGGTTATGGAGTTGAGATCGAGAATCAACCATGATCATATTGAATGGCAGAGCAGTTGTGAGGAGCCAAATGGCTTACTCTTATTTTTTATGTTTCGATTTGTTCTTGAGTTAATTGGTGGCAACTGAATTTCAATGTTTACACATTCAAAGTAAATACTTTGTATATTGGGGGAAAATAGATACCCCAAGTTCATGGCAAAGTTTCTCCCTGAGCAGTGAACTTTCTAAAAATCATAAGACATCCCGGGATTGGTTGAGCTGTCACCAAGCATGCAAAAATATAATGAGGCTGAAATAAACAAAGTGAATAGGGAATTAGGTCAAATCCCAGAAGATATCTTTAAGCCAGTTTGTAACTGCACCTGCAATATTCTATGTCATTTTGGTTGCAACTTAAAAAACAGGCAACCATTTCTTAATGGCAGAGGAGAATAATGAGATCAGTTAAAAGGATGAGCTATGAGGAGAAAATGGTTATATTCTTTGTGGGTGGGAGAGGTGTAGGAATCAAAATTGGTAGGCAAATCAAAAATAAATAATGGGAGACTGTCAAAAAGGAGGTGGTTCAAGATTAGAATGGAGACATTCCCATGGGGCGGAAAGGAAGAGCATCCAAAATTAGAGCTGCCTGGGTGACTGGAGAGATTTGGAGTTATGAAACAGAGAAATGAGACTTTTAATAAAATAAGTTTTAAAAGAACTAGAGAGTCACTGATTGGGGCAGAGAGCAAGGATTTTTGACTAACATGAAAGGGAACCGAAGATATTTTTATAAGCACATGAATAGGAAAATAGTAGTCAATGATAGATGAACTAATTAGGGAACATGAAGGAGTATCTCTTATGGAGAAGGGGCATTGAGCTGAAGTATTAAATGGGCTTCAATAGAGAATAGAATGCTATGGAAGACACGATAGTGACATTGAATAGGACTAAGTTAGATAAAGGGTTTGCAGTATTCAAAGTAGAAAAGTTATCTGTTCCAGGAGGGATCCATGCTAGGTTATAGTGAAAAGCGTAGAAAGAGGGGCTCTAGCCACAATCTTCCAATTCTCCTTGGATACGAAGGTGGTGTATTGCAGATGTATTAACCATGCCTTTGTAAAAAGGAGGCAGGGGGGCACATACAGGCTAATCTACCTAAATCACTGAAAAACTTAGCCAATAATTCAGGACAAAATGAATTGGCTTTGGAAAATTAAATGCGGATAACAAATTTGTTAACAGCAAGTTGTTTGATAGGAAGATTGGGGAGAAACAATGTGAAATTATTAGGGGCGCAGGAACAAAGATACCTAGGGCTTTATTTACACAAATATTTGAAGGTGGTAGGACATTTGAGAATGCTGGGATCCTTGGCTTCAGTAATAGCTGTATAGAATGTATTAGCAAGGAAACTAAGCTAAACCTTTATGAAACAGTAGTGAAGCTTCCACTGCAGTGTTCAGTTTTGAGCACTACACTTTAGGAAGGAGGCAGGACACTTGGAGAAGCACAAAAGAAATTTACTCGAATGATACGGGTGATGAGGGACTTCACCTATATAGAGAGACTTGTAAAAGTTGTAGTAGTTCCAAGATCAAAGCAGGTTAAAAAGAGATTGAAAATCATGAAGTAAGTAAATAAGGATAACATTTTTTCTAAAGTCTATAATTAAGCCCTGAACAACACACAAAGGTTTGGGGTAGCTGCCACAAAGGCACAATGGGAAAGACCACAGTCTTGAGGCCTTTCAACTGTATGTATCAAGGGGCAATATGTTTGACATCTAAGGAACATTGGATTTATTAACTAATTGTAAATGTAGTGAGTAATAATATTGGAAGAAACATTAATTTTGCATTTTTTGAATGAAGTATAGTTGGGAAGGGTGTGGGTTAGAAGGTGACTCGAATCAATTTTGTGTGAGCTCTTATTTGTGACTAATAAGTAAACTTTGTGATTTAGAATGGCCAAAGAGTGGTGGTAGGAGATTCAACAGTGGCTTTCAAAAGAGAGGTGTAGTAAGTGACACGGCCGTAGATAACAGCAGGGGACTGGTACTAATGGGATAGCTTTCCCAAAGAACCTTCGCAGGTACATGTCCATTTCCTGTGTTGTCTCATTCTATAATTGAATATTAATTACTAAAAACAACATAAACAATTTGTTGTAATGTTTGTAATTCCCAAGCTTTGTCTCTAACCCAGCTAGATGGGCCATTATATAGGATCTTTGTTACTCTTGAATTTAATTTTTAAAAATTGTTTTCATTAAGTTATTCATTTAAAACAAAATTGTCCCATTTCTTTTCTCCCCTTTTCTATTTTCATGTCAGTTATGATTCCTGATAAGATGACACGTTGCCAAATATTTGACATCACCCTGTCACATTCTGTTTCCTTCCAAAAAAGGGAAATGCAACTGTCACAAACACTATGACACTACTTTTGCTTTTGATTAGAAGTACTATGCCTAATATCAGATGACATAAACATCTAGGAAAGTTTACTGGTAACGTGCTTTTTCTTTAATGTAGTTTTATTGCTTGAATTGAAGAGCAATCCAGGAACTTATTTTTAGTGATATCTAGTGTGAAAAGGTATCTGATTGTGAATAATATAATCCTGATTTTAAATCGTCATTGCAGTTAATGGTTTTCTGCTTAAATTTCAGTTGCCATGGCGACTGAGTCAGATAATGTGGCTGTGGAGGAGTCGGAGATGTTTACGAAGGTCAAAGAGCACAAAACTTATCAAAGACGACGTGAAAGTGGGCAACCAGATGATGCTGATGGGCAGCAGAAAGAATCAGATGGTGCTGAGGCAGCTACACAAGAAATGAACAGCAACATGCAAGTGGTGATGATGCAACCATTGGACCCTACACTACTACAAATGAAGCAACCAATAGAGGGTGCAACTCATGAGTCAGACACTGTAGATGATACACAGATTATCACATTGCAGGTGGTGAATATGGAAGAGCAGCCAATAAACCTTGGTGAACTGCAACTAGTGCAGGTAGCCCAAAGTAGCATTGATGAACTGCAAGGAAACTATGAGAATGAAGCTCCCAAAGATGAACTTCAGGAAGGGGATCCTGTAATCTGTCACACCCTTCCACTGCCAGAAGGTTTTCAAGTTGTGAAAGTAGGCGCCAATGGTGAAGTGGAGACAGTAGAAGATGGGGCAATAGAAGTGCGGGAGGATGAGGATGCTGCTGCTGCTTGGCAGAAAGATCCTGATTATCAGCCACCAGTCAAAAAAGTCAAAAAGAAAAAGAACAAACTGCGCTACAAGGTGGATGATTCCAAAGATGTTGACTTGTCCGTATATGATTTTGAAGAGGAGCAACAGGAGGGTTTACTTTCAGAAGTTAATGTAGAGAAGGCAGTTGGTACCATGAAGCCTCCAAAACCAATGAAGATTAAAAAGAAAGGTATAGAAACTTCAGTATTTCATTCAAATCTTAATGAATTAAATTCAAAGATGACAAAGCCCAGAAAGTGCTTAAAATTAACAAAACTTTAATGGTCACTTTTGTTTGTGTAATATTTCACTAGAAGATGAATGGAATCCTCTTCCCTCTCCCTCTCATTTTTCCTGTCTAAATAACATTACGTTTTCTCCTGAAAGCGGTACTTCATGGTTGCATATGTAACTACTGTATTGCTAAGTGACTTGTGTAGTGTGAACCTGAAGAGTAAGGAGAGGCTATTTGACCATTGCATCTCAAACCAGTCTTGACTCATTTGCTGAAGGAAACTTTGAATGAAAAGCTTCCTATTCCTCAGCTATAAAGCTTGAGAATAAAATTCTGCATTATAGTTTACCTTTTCATGTACCAAGCTAAGTAAGCGGGGTAGCAGTAAGATTATGCCAAGCAGCTACTTTTCCCCTCCTTCCTTTCATACTGTTGCTTGTTTTGCATATGTAACCATCACTTCACTTCAAAGTAGTTTATTATCAAGTATATGTGGAATGTTTCTGTATGACATAATGAAGTGATACATAAAAAATCATCTTTCTTTCAGTCAGGTGAATTGTTATGACACCTTTGGCTTGGTGAGATTGGTGGATATGACACAGCAGGGTCATATAGTGGCATAAAGCTGTATAGAACTACACAGCCTAAGTTGAGCCATGAAGCTTGTACTTAAGTAGCGACCTTTTATGCAAATCATCTTTCCTCCAAATAAGCTTGACACAATATTTCCTATCTCATTAGCCTCTTTTTTCTGAAATCTCATCTCCTCGATCTTAATTGCAGTTGACTGTGGTGCTAGATGATTCAAAAGCATTGAATTGTCTTATGTCTTCGATAATTCAACCTTGTAGCAGCCTGGATGAGCAGTTCAGAATTGTAAGTCAGAATGTGACAGATCTGTTGATAGATCACCAAGTTATTGTTTCAGGGAGCATGCCCTGCATAAATAAATGATCGTGCTTGTTGACAATGCTTGTGCTAGTTGATAAAACTGGGAAAAACCCTGTAACAGTACTTTTAATTTATATTGATGGGTAGAGAAAAGATTGAGAGAGGAGATTATCATTTTCCCTTCATCTGTTGGAAATGTGATGGAATGACTTCCCTGATCTAGCATGCTTTTTTTTTAAAGCCCTACAGTAAAACAAGTTTTACAGACAGATGTTGCTCAAATTTGGTTTTCAAATTCAAACCATCCATTGCTGTTCTAGCAAAATGTATTACAGAAGGATACCATTTGGATTTGTTACACAAAACTTGTTTTAAGCTGTTTTACCAATGCAGTCTAAATATTTTATTAAGTCATAACTAAATAGTTGTGTCCATAATCCAGATTTTCTTTTGATGAAAGATGAATCTGATCTGTTTTTTCATGGTCTTTAGGCTATGCTCTCAGACCTGCGATAAAGAGCAACCCAAAAGTGGTGCTTCAGGCAATTTTACCTCCCCACAATAATGCTACAAAGATCAGAATCTTAATGATATAGAAATTCATAGAAATTACTATTGACAATGACAGATGAGCACATAATGTTCCTCTGTCCATTGTTTGAGCCCAGGCTTAAATCTGGCAGAATAACAGCTGAATTGTTCAAGTATTCGTTAATGCCAATTGCAATAAGTAATATGAATAAATAATACATATAACTCTTTTAGACTGTTAGCTGTTTTGATGGAGAGAATTGCAAATTAATGTGTTCTCCATGTTTTTGTAACCAATATCCAATAGATCATAGAATTTTCATCTTGTTTCCTGGGTGATTTATTTTCCTGTGAGAGAGCATTATTAATCTTTGCTTTTGCAAATGTCTTTTTGTATTGGGTTCCACTATGGATTAAGGAAATATACAGTGGTGTGTAAATTCAGTGTGCTATGAAATGTTGTGCCCTACTTGTTGAGGAATGCAATTCCAATTTGATGTTACAAACATTAATCATTGTCACCAGTCTGAGTCACATACAGTTTTTGGTTTCTTTGGTATCATCCACTGCCCCTTTTAACCAGGAGATTGTTGTGCTGAAAATAGAAATTACCTGAGATGGATGACTAGAGAACATATAATCATAATGCTAGCAATAGATTGATACAAGCTAAACTTGGCTGATACTTCTGTGATTCATTTTCTCTTACAACATGAAGTTAGTTTCCATTACTATGGAACTGACAGCAGGTAGTTTACAGGATCCTTTTAAGATATAATTCATTGCTTGCATTTTTAATAATGTTTATCCATAAAGAAGCTCCTACTTAATTTTTCTTTGGTAAACTACTTGACTGAAGTAGAATTTCCTCTCCCCTTAATTTGAAACCTTGATTTATATATTTGCTGTTTATTATATTTATTCTGATAACCTATAATTTTGTGCACTGGCCCAATTCATGAATCATTTACAAATTACTATTTCTGACTTGACATTATTAAGCCTGGTCACAGTCGAAAGAATTGTATACTTCAAATATAAAGTATTATTTTAAACTTGATGCTGATTCATATGCTGTGTCCCAAGTTCAATAGGTTTTGGGGTAGGTACCTGGCAATTTCTTTCCTAAAAAGGGGTGAACAAGAGAATGAGAAGGTTAGATTATACAAAGTCAGTTGCAAATGATTAGATTTCTATGTTTGTTTTTTCTCTCTCTCAAGTATAAAATTGTAGTTGTGGGGGGGGTGTGAATAGTATCTTCTATCTGTATACTAATGTTGTATGTTTTGGGGATCACAGCAATACATCTAACAAAAATAGATTTTCAATTACCATGTTTGATTTTACTTTAGGAGTAAAGAAAACATTCCAGTGTGAATTGTGCAGCTATACTTGTCCCCGACGTTCTAATCTAGACCGCCACATGAAAAGCCACACTGATGAGCGACCGCATAAGTGTCATCTTTGTGGGAGAGCTTTTCGAACAGTTACGCTTCTGAGAAACCATCTCAACACACACACAGGTAACAAAAACAAAAGCTTCAATTAAATTTATGGTACTCAGGATTTTTTTTTAAAAGTTGAAATGTCAAATACTATTTTGCTGTGTTCTGAATGCAATATTATAACATTTCCCAGAAAATTAGAAGACATAAAATGATGGTCAGATTTATCTTTTGTCCGTTACCTCAAAGGTTACATGCTGTTTTTCCCACCAAAACATGTTCTATTCTAATACTCATTTAGTATTAATCAATATTTATGCATTTTCATGCACAGGCAGAAGTTGAAAAATCACTGAGCTTTCAGCTTGTGTGGGCAGACCACATCTGATGCCTGCCCAGTGACACCAACAAGAACCAATTTTTGTGGTTGCTTTATTAACATATCAGTGAGATACCCAAACTTTGAGAGTGTGCATAGGGAATTCTGCACAGAGCCAAGGCAATGAAAGTTTTCTTGGGTGAGATAAAGATCCAAGAACTATTTCTGTCAAGCTACAAAGTGCAGCTATGCTTTTTCAAATTAATTTGTGAAATGTGAGTGTTGCTGGCTAAGTCAGCATTATTGCCCATCCTGAATTGCCCTTAGGCCATTTCAAGGGCTTTTTTTTTAATGATCTGGCTTATGCGACTCCAGGCCCACAGTAATGAGGTTAACTCATAAATGCCCTTCGGATTTGACTTAAAATACTGGCCCAGCCAGCGATACCTACATTCTCTGAATGAACATATAAAAATAATGTGGGCCAGGTCAGGTAAGGATAGCAGATTTGCTTTCCTAAAGAAAATTAGTGAACCAGTTGTTTTTTTTTTAACGGTTTCACTGTCATCTGTAGACATTTAATTTCAGATTTATTTTATTGAACAGAAATTTCACCATTTGTCTTGATGGAATTTGAACATGAATCTTAAATGCATTACCCTGGATCTCTGGATTACTAATTCTGACCATAATACGGCATCATCACTTTTTCTTTTCTCCACTAAAATCACTTGCTAATTCCATTTTTAAAATGGCCACACTACATCAGCTGTGCTAAGTTTACGTAATGCGTTCTGCCCAGTACGGTGGCACGATGGTTAGCACTGCTGCCCTATAGTGCCAGGGACCCGCGTTTGATTCCAGGCTCAGGTGATTGATTGTATGGAGTTTGCATATTTTCCCAGTGTTGCATGGGTTTCCTCCTGCAGTCTGAAAATGTGCAGGTTAAGTGCGTTGGCCATGCTAAATTACCCTAGTGTCCAAAGATATGTAGGTTAGGAGGAATTAATAGGATAAATGTGTGGCTTATATTTGGTGAGATTAGATTTCTATGTTTGTTTTCTGTCTCTCGAGTACAAAATTGAACTTGGAGGGAGAGAGCGTGAATAGGCCTGAGTAAGATGCTCTTACAGACAGCCAATGGGCTAAATGGCCTTCTAAGCTGTAGGGATTCTATGTGAAGGGAAACCTCAAAATTGCATCTGGATGCTATGTACATCACACATCCAATTTGATGGGCTTGCTGCATTTAATATACAAAAGTTCTCACTAAATTGTAGTAGCCTAATGATGTGGGAAAAGGGAAATTAGCTTTGTCAGTGTTACATATCTGGCTGGCAGAAGAAATGAAAATTAGCTTAGGTGTGGCAATGTGTAAATAAAGAATTTCAACGTATCTTCTGTGTTAATTCAAAACAAAACATGATTTCTAAAAGTTGTTGTAAAGATTAAGAATTTGCGTAGAGGTCAAAAGGAAAGGCCTCATCAGGGCAGAGAATATGAAGTAAAAACATTCAAAGCTGTTGAGACGAACAGATGCTGACAATGCCACCTGTTGGTTGGAGGTTATTGTAACAACTCGATGACAAACATGAGGAATACTCATGAAAGTTGACAGTAAAGCACACCTAAGATTGTGACAATTGGAAATTATCAAAAAGAAGTGTCAGCATTTTAAATTTTAATGTAGATTGTATCACTTCAACTGTTACTTTTTCATTTCTATTTGTGCATTTCTATGGTGTCTTTCCACAACCTAGAATTATTTGCATGTGCTTCAGTCACTTCTGGATTATAATCATGAGAGGTAGGAGCAGGTGTAGGCCATTAAGACCTTATTGTGGCTACAACCTCAAATTTCTAAACTGTGCTGCTTAGTTCTACATTTCTTCAATGAGATTAGACACCCTTTCAGCATTTACTCTGTCTAGTCCTTCAGAATCTGATATGTTACAATAAGATTACCTCTCATTCTTCCATACTACAATCACTAGAGACCTAAATTGCTCACTGTTTCCTTATATGGCAACACTTTCATCCCAGAAATCAGAGTGAAACTTCTCTACACTGCTTTCTTGACAGTACTCAAAGTGTATTCTAACTAATGCCCAGTACAATTGTTACAAGACTTCCCCACTTTTATACTCCTATCATCTTGCAATAAAGGTCAATGTTCCATTTCTAATTATCTGCTTAATACTTTTTTTTTGATTCACTCAACTCTCATGCTGCAGCATGTTATAGTCTCTTTTTATTTAAATGATGTTCTACTTTTCTGTTCTTGCTAAAGTGAATCACCCTCATGTTTCCTACATTATACTCTTTGTCTGTCATTTTTTTACCAACCCATTTAACATATGTTTCTTTGTCCCTTGCAGACTTGTATCCTCCTCATAATTTGCTTTCCTACCTGTCTTTGTCATGTCAATGAATTTAACAATAATGTAGTCTGTAGCCTCATCGAAGTCTTAAACAGTTCACTGATCACTGTGGCACAGCACCAGTTGCGGTTTGCCAATCTGAAAATCATCATTTATCCCAACTCTATTTTCTATTAGTTAGCTAATCCTTTATGGTAATATATCATCCCCAATATCTTGTGCAGTAACCTTTTATGTAATATCATATATCTTTTCAAATCTAAATACATTACACCTACTGCTACCTCTGAATCTACTCTACCTGTCATATGTTCAAAGGACTCTTCATAATTACCAAAAAATTCCTTTCACAAAACCATGCTGACTACCTAATTTTATATGCTTTCCTAAATGTCTGTTAGATTCTCATTATTTCCCATTTTAGATTAATGACTAATTACAGTTTCCTGTGTTCTGTCTTTCTTCATTATTGTATGGTGGTACATTTCCAAATCACTTGGACCTTTCCCGCAGAATCAGAAGAATTTGGAAGATTATGCCTATGCATTCACTTTCTCTGTGGCCAAGCAATCAATAATCGCACAGGAAATTTGATGTTTACTTGAGCCAAATAATGTTTCAAGGTTAGAGTAGAGTTTGGCACTGACAGAATCACTCTACAAGAAGCTGTCATGGACTTGATAGGCAGAATGCTTCTGTGCTCCAATTATATGTATGGTCTCTTACGACCCTTTTGTACTTTGCTTTTCTACTATTCTTGGAATGCTTATTGTGCCTTTTACTTAAGGACAGGTACAAAATATTTGTTCAAATTTTTGTCTTTTTATTTCCCATTATTAATTTCCCAGCCTCTTCCCCTTTTGAACTTTAGCTATTCTGTTTTATATACTTAAAGAGACTTTTACTATTTTGATTTTTATTGCTAGTTTTCTCTTAAAATCCAATTTCCCCCTCTTTATTGTGTAGTCATCCTCTCTCACTGGTTTTTAAGATTTCTGTATACAATACAAAAGAGGCACTTCAGCCCATTGAGTTTACGTTGACAAACTACATCAATCCCACTTTCCAGCAGTTAGTCCACAGCTTGAATGTCATGAGTTTTCAGGTGCTCATCCATATATTTTTTAAAGGTTGTGAGTTTTCCTGCCTCTATTACCCTTCCAGGCAGTGCATTCTAGGCTCTCACCACCATCTGAGTGAAGACATTTTCCCAGTCCTCTGGCATACCATTTAATTTGCAGTATTGTATGTCTCTTTTTTTCAATTTTATACTGTCCTTAACTTCCTTTGTTAATCAGAGTTGATTTCATCCTTCTCCTAGAGTCTTTCTTTCTCAATAAAATATATTTATGTTGAGAGCTATGAAATGTCTCCCTACATGCCTGCCACTGCTTCTCTAGTGAATTACCTTTTAACCTATTTTCCATTCCATTTTAGACATTTCTGTCTTCATACTGTCTTTATTTAAGACAGTATGCTCAGACCCAAATTTCTCATCTGACGTTGAGGGTGAAATTCTTTTATGATCACTTTTCTTTAGAAGATTGTTTATTATGAGGTAATTAATTAACCTTGCCTGCCTGTATATTGAGGTCTAAAATAGTTTGTTACCTGGTTGACAGGTGTGGTAACTAATTTGGACGCAAGATGGTCCCACAAATAGCAATGACATAAATGTCATTAAAATATTTGTGAAGCTAGCTGAAGAATAAATGTTGACCAGGACAGCAGTAGAACTACCGAGCTCTAGAAAAACAGCAGTCCCTAAAAGCAGATCAATTCCATTGCTGAACTGGAATGCCACTTGAAATGCTCTATTTCTGACATTTGACTTGAAGCTTCCTGTCCAGAAGCAAACACTGAGCAATGGCTGATGTCTAAATTTAAACCAGTTTTGTGCAATGTTGATATAAATCATTTTTATAGAATTATGTTCATCCAGTACATAAACTAATTACCAAATGATAGTTTTTGCCTTTGTACAAGTTTATTTTGATTTCAAGATATGGTTAGACAAACTGGAAGCTTACTTTAAATTATGGCTCATCACTGAGTGACCTTGGGTTGAAATACAGAAATTGACCCACAACAATACAAATTAGCAGATGTAGGTCACTCTGCCCCTCAAGCTTGTTCCATCATTCAATAATATCATGGCTGATCTCATTTTAATTCCCATCTACCATGGATAACTTTTCTTGCTTTTTTATCAAGAACCTATATAGCTCTACCTTAAAACATATTCAAAGACTGTGTATTCACTACCTTTTGAAGCTGCAAGTTCCAATCAGTCATGGCCCCCTGAGAGAAAAAAATGTCTCTTTATCTCTGATTTAAATGGGCAATCCCTTATTTTTAAACAGTGGTCTCTAATACTAAATTCTCCCACCGTGTTGATGCCTCTCAAACCCTGTCATCATCCTTCCAGATTGTAAAGGTTTCAATCAAGTTGCCTTTTGTTCTTCTAAAATTCTGAACAAGCCTTGCCTGTTCAACCTCTCTTCATAATCTGATCAGGGATACGCAGCATGGCTTCGTCAAGGGGAAGTCTTGTCTTACAAATCTAGTGGAATTTTTTTGAAGAAGTGACAAAAACAGTTGATGAAGGACAGGCTGTTGATGTCGTCTACATGGATTTCAGTAAGGCGTTTGACAATGTTCCTCATGGTAGACTGATAGAGAAGGTGAAGGCGCATGGGATACAGGGTCGGGTATGTAGATGGGTCGAGAACTGGCTCGGGAGGAGGAGACAGAGGTTAGTAGTGGAAGGCTCTTTTTCCGGCTGGAAGCCTGTCACTAGTGGAGTGCCACAAGGCTCAGTACTAGGTCCTCTTCTATTTGTGGTCTACATAAACGACTTGGAAGTAGGGGTAGTGGTGAGATCAGCAAATTTGCTGATGACACCAAGATGCTTGGATTGGCGGGTACAGAAGAGCAGTGTCAGGCAATACAACAGGACATAGACAGGTTGGTAGACTGGGCAGATAGATGGCAAATGGAATTTAATCTGGATAAATGCGAGGTGATGCATTTTGGCCGGAAAAGTGTAGAAGAGAGTTATAGGATAAAAGGTAAAACTATACGGAGCATAGAGACGCAGAGAGACTTGGGGGTGCAGGTTCACAAGTCTCTGAAGGTGTCCTCACAGGTGGAGAAGGTGATAAAGAAGGCGTATAGTATGTTAGCTTTCGTAGAAAAGGGTATAGAATACAAGAGTAGGAGTTTGATGTTGCAGTTGTATAGAACTTTGGTTAGGCCTCACTTGGAATACTGCGTCCAGTTCTGGTCGCCGTACTATCGGAAGGATGTGGAGTCCTTGGAGAGAGTGCAGAGGAGGGTTACCAGGATGCTGCCTGGTATGGAAGGACTGTCCTATGAGGAACGATTAGATAGACTGGGGTTGTTTTCCCTTGAAAGACGTCAGCTTAGAGGGGATCTCATAGGGGTGTATAAGATTATAAGGGGTATAGATAGAGTAAATGGAGGTAAACTTTTTCCACCTTTAGAAATGGATAGGACGAGAGGTCATGGCCATAGGGTGAGGGGGCTATGTATAGGACGAATATTAGAGGGCAGTTTTTCACACAAAGGGTAGTGGGGGTGTGGAATGCACTGCCGAGTAAGGTGGTGGGAGCAGGCACGCTGGGGCTGTTTAAGGGTCTCTTGGACAGCCACATGAGCGGTATGCAGATAGAGGGATATATTAGGACTGTTTAACTACGGCTTTTTTCCCACAGGTAATTCGGTCCATAATTTGAGCACGCATTCGGCAGGTGGTGCGGGTACAGCTCTTGGATGTTGATTCATGGGTTGCCTGGTACCTCATGTCGTATATGAGTGCTTTATGTGGACCATCTGAAGGGCACCATGACAGCTCAGAGACTATCGATGCGGCTGTGCAGACACTTGGAATTGGGCCAGTGTCTGCGGGAGTTTGCGCGTTCTCCCCGTGGTTGCGTGGGTTTTCTCCGGGCACTCCGGTTTCCTCCCACAACCCAAAAATTCGCTCTTAGGCTGATTGGGAAACAAATTGTCCCTATAGTGAGAATTTTCCATATTAGGAATAATATATACATTATTATATAGGAATAATATAATAGGATAATGGATTTGCTACTATATAGTTATGACGGCGGCGCGGGCTCGTTGGGCCGAAGGGCCTGTTTCCCGTGCTGTGTTGCTCTTTAATCTTTAATAAGACAACTTGCCCATTCCTGGTATTAGTCCAGTGGACCTTTACTGAGCTAATTCCAACACATTTACATCCTTCCTTAATTAAGGTGACCATTACTTTAAAAAATACCCTACTTGTGGTCTCACCAATGTCCCGTACAACTGTAGCATAACGTCCCTACTTTTATATCCAATTCCCTTTTCAATCATTCATTAGCTTTCTTAATTAATTGAGAAAATAATTAAGAAAGTAAATAAAAATAAAATTTTTATTTTATAAATAAAATAAAATTCAAACATACTTTGTCCCAAGAGTTTTTGCAAGACTTAAAATCCTCTTAAAATTCTCCCAAAACCTACAAACCAGATCACATTCCAGAGTTTTTCTTCTTTCAGTTTTTGTTCAATCAAATGATTGTAGCTATTTGCATTGTATGAAATAAGTCTGGCTCTTTTAGGTAATATAGAACACTTCACAAATTTGCGTGTCATTTTTATATAGGGACTATGTTAATCTTTCCTGCATCCAATTTTAGTATATGTTCTGCCAAAGTGAGCACATATTCTAAAGCAAAATAAGTCTAGTAAATGGGTAAAGTCACCAAATTATGTTCACTGCATCCAGAACTTGATGCATTTGTGCAGGACGTTTTAAGGTGGGCCGGAGGAAGAATTCTTGAATGCTGTCGGGATGGGTTCCTTGAACAATATGTTACAAAAGCGACGAGAGAGCGAGCTATCTTGGATCTGGTACTATGTAATGAGGCAGGTAGAATTGGGGATATTCATGCGAGGGATCATTTAGGGACGAGTGATCATAGTATGGTTGAATATACGATGCAGATGGAGGATGAGGTAGTAGCGTCCCGGACCTGTGTACTATGTTTGAACAGAGAGGACTATGATAGGATGAGAGAGGAATTGGTGACTGTAGATTGGAGGAGTACATTGTTGGTAGGATGGCTGAGGAACAGTGGAGGACTTTTAAAGAGATCTTTTTCAGTACTCAGCAGAAATATATTCTGATGGTGGAGAAGGGAAAATCAGCCATGGTTCTCAAGGGAAATTACAGAGAATATTAAATCAAAAGCTGAGGCATTCAGAGCAGCTAAAAATTGTGAGCGATCAGAGGATTGGGAAAGTTTTAAACGACAGCAAAGAATGAGTAAAGTGATTAAAAAAGGAAAGGTAGAATATGAGGCTAAACTAGCTCGAAATGTCGAAAAGGACAGTAAAAGTTTTTATAAATATATAAAGAATAGGAGAATGGCCAGAGTTAATGTTGGACCTTTGGAGGATGAGGGGGGGGGGGTGTAGTGGTGGATGATAAGGATATTGCGGAGACCTTAAATAAGTTTTTTGTGTTGGTCTTTACAGAGGAGGATGTAAATAGCTTGCCCATAATTAAGGATAGAAGAGTGATAGGAGATGAGGTCCTTGATGAGATTACAATCACTGTGGTGCTTGATAGGCTAACGGGGCTGAGGATGGATAAGTCCCCGGGACCGGATGGAATATATCCCAGGGTTCTCAAGGAAATGGCAGAAGTGATAGCGGATGCCCTGGTAATTATCTTTCAGAATTCGCTGGACTCCGGGAAAGTGCCGCAAGATTGGAAAACAGCTAATGTTACTCCGCTGTTTAAAAAGAGTAGTAGACAGAAGGCAGGGAATTATAAGCCAGTTAGTTTAACGTCTGTAGTTAGAAAAATGCTTGAATCTGTCATCAAAGCAGAAATAACGAGGCACCTGGATATGAACTGTTTGATCAAGCAGACGCAGCATGGATTCATGAAGGGGAAGTCGTGCTTGACAAATTTAGTGGAGTTCTATGAGGGAAGTGACTAGTGCGGTAGATAGAGGGGAAGTGGTGGATGTGATGTTTTTGGATTTCCAAAAGGCGTTTGATAAGATGTCTCACAAAAGATTGCTGCAGAAGGTTAGGGTGCAGGGAGTTGTGGATAGGGTTTTAGACTGGAAAGAGGATTGGTTGTCGAATCGGAAGCAGAGAGTAGATATTAATGGGTGCTATTCTGTTTGGCAGCAGGTGACTAGTGGAGTGTCCCAGGGATCGGTGCTGGGGCCTCAACTATTTACCATTTACATAGATGATCTGGACGAAAGGGCTGAGTGCAGGGTGACGAAGTTTGCTGATGACACGAAGATGATTGGAAAAGCAAATTGCGTGAAGGGTGTGGAAAGCCTGCAGAGGGATCTGGATAGGTTCAGTGAGTGGGGGAGGAGTTGGCAGATGGAGTATAATGTTAACAAGTGCGAGGTTATCCACTTTGGTAGGAATAATGGTAGGAAGAATTACTATTTAAATGGCGAAAAGCTGCAGCATGCGACGGTGCAGAGGGACCTGGGTGTCCTTGTGCACGAATCGCAAAAACACAGTCTGCAGCAGGTGATCAAGAAGACGAATGCAATGTTGGCCTTTATAGCTAGGGAGATAGAATATAAAAGTAGGGAGGTACTTTTACAGTTGTATAGGGTACTGGTGAGGCCGCAGCTGAAGTACTGCGTGCAGTTTTGGTCGCTGCATTCGAGGAAGGATATATTGACCTTGGCGGGGGTGAAGAGAAGGTTCACTAGGCTGATACCGGAGATGAGGGTGTTGGATTATGAGGAGGGACTGAATAGGCTAGATTTGTACTCGTAGGAGTTTAGAAGGCTGAGAGGGGATCTTATAGAGATGTATAAGATAATGAAGGGGATGGATAGGGTAGAGGTTGTGACACTCTTCCCACTTAACAAAGATAGCAGGACTAGAGGGCACAGTCTCAAGATTGGGGGGAGGGGGGATGGTTCAGATCAGAGTTGAGAAATTTCTTCACGCAAAGGGTGGTGAATCTTTGGAGTTCTCTGCCTGTTGAAGTGGTGGAGGCTTACTCGCTGAATATATTTAAGTCAAGAGTGGATCTGTTTTTGATTGAGAAGGGAATTACAGGGAAAAAGTGGGAAAGTAGCACTGAACCACTGCAGATCAATCATGATCTTACTGAATGGCGGGGCAGGCTCAAGGGGCTGGATGACCTACTCCTGCTCTTATTTCTTATGTTCTTAAGTAGAATTCTTGTCTGGAATTCCAACTTGTTAGTTAGTGCAAGGGTACTGGAAATATTAATAATATTTTCCAGTTGTTGAGTGGCTTTCTCCTTTACTGGTAGTTAGCAAGTTCTAGTTTACTGATGGCTGAAAATTATAAAATTGGATGAAAATGGTCCAGAGCGGAGATAAACACTACTAACATGTTAGTCATTACAGCACTGTATCTTCACTCCATTGTGCATTCAACATACTGGTAATTGCAGCCCTCACATTATTGTAAATACAAAGAACAAAGAAAATTATCACACAGGAACAGGCCCTTGGCCCAACTATGCTGCCAGACTGAACTAAAACCCTCTACCCTTCTGGGGACAGTAGCTCTTTATTCCCATTCTTTTCATTATTTGTCAAGAGGCCCCTTAAAAATAACCATCATATCTGCTTCCACTTGTTCCCCCAGCAGCGAATTCCAGGTATCCACCACCCTTTGTGTATAAAAAAAACTTGCCTTGTCCATTGCCTTTAAATCTTGTCCCTTGCAGTTTGAACCTCCACATCTCCACCACCCAAGTCTCCAACCGATCTATATCCGCTGATGGTCCTCATCACTGTCCACAAATCCACCAACCTTTGTGTTGTTCACAAACTTACTAATCAAGCTAGTTATATTTCCCTCCAGATCATATGTGTATATACAGTAAAAGTCCCAGCACAGATCCCTGAGGAACTTCTCTTGTTACAAGTTTTCATTCAGAAAAGCACCCTTCCACTGCTATTCTCTGTCTTCTGTGAACGAGCCAGTTCTGTATCCATCTTGCCAGCTCACCTCCAGTCCCATGCGGCTTCACCTTCTGCACCAGTCTGCCATGGGAAATCTTGTCAAAGGCCTTTCTGAAATCCATGTAGACAACCTCATCAATCATCTTCATGACTTCCTCAAAAAACTCAATCAAGTTAGTGAGGCATGACCTCCCCTTCACAAATCCACGTTAATACGTCGAGTTATTTCCAAGTGGGAGAATGAGGAGAAATGTAGAAGAATGAGAAGATTTTCAATTACTAGCTCCATAATTCCAATTTGAATAATGGGTAACTAATGGAGGAATATCTGTACTATTATAAGACCTTGCTTGCAATTTGCATGGAGAACTGACAACATGAATATTGCAGGATGATTCCATTTTCTCCAGGTGTGAGGAAGCTAGCATCCTCTCTGAAATGATGCATTTTTTTCAAGATGTTCTCATGGGGCCAGGATGCACAGGGCTTTCAACCTTTGTGTTTCTGCATTTGAGTCAGAAGATTATGGGTTTAAACACCATTCTAAACAACCCCATGAGCAGAGAGGAGAGTTCTGAACCTGGAATGCTAGATTCGTACCCAACAGGATATTCATGTCCAATTGAAGTGGGTTGTCAATGCCCATTGCATCTAGCCAATTTTTCTATAAGGGATTTGTAAGTCAAGTTATCAATCTATTCATATAAAATGAACATTTTCATAGAAACTGACCTGAGCATGATCTGTTGGATGTAAAGCAGTGGAAGTGTTACCTCATACAAAAGAGGAGTGTGCATCCAGGCCCACAAATCGTCGGGCCTGCTGTTGGCCAGTTGGCTCAACAGGAATTCGTTCACACATCTGTCTATCCCATACAGGTATTAACTACAGCCTGGATGCAAAAAAATAGCTGGATGATTGTGTTCTTGTCAAAGAAAAGCCAAACCAAAGCTGACTATGCATTTGCTCTCTATAGTTCCCTGAATTGGCTCGCACTTGAAAATTGCTCTTCCTCTGTTATAATGGAAATAACATTTCTTCCTCCCCCTCTCCCAAATAAAGCCTATATATTTTTGAGTGCTGAAATATTGATTGTGACATTGTCTTTTGTGAGTGAGATGCAAAGCCAGTCAATTCAGTTCTCACTGCTGTCCACCGTGTCTCTGCATATTCAAGGAAGGGAGAGTATGGAGAAGCCTGCATTATAATATTGATGATAAATGAAAAGAAAAGGGGTACATGCTTGCTGAAATCCCTAAGTGCTCAGGACTAGTTCACAGGCAGTTTGCCTTTGCATGGTATCCTAAGAACTCTCAAATACCTGAGGTGATCCAGGGATCATAGGTAATATTTTGAAGGGAGTAAGTGGAGTTGAGAATAGAGGGCAGATGTTGACAAATGTGCTCAGGTTTCCTATGATTGGTATGTGGAGTTCTTCATGTATCCATTTGTGATTAAAAAATGGATTTGCTGAAACATACTCGACAAAACTCTTTCTTCCATTCAAAATGGACAAAATCCTACAAGTAATGTGCATCATTATTTTTGCAGTTATTGAGATTGATGCATAATTATTGCTCTTTATTTGTAAGAAAGCTTAAAAATATTCCAAAATTGTCATAGGTTCCATTGCACAAAGTTTATTTTGAAGTACAAAGCTTGTGTTTCAACTTGAGTCAGTTTAAATCAGTTTAGTTGGGAGAAATTTTTCTGATGTGAAAAATGATGACTGTTCTGATACTGTCATTTTATTCAAACAATGTGATTAATAGCTTGAATGTTTCTGAATCTAGAATCTAATAAAGCATAAGATTAGATTATGCCATTCAACACCAAATTTACAAAAACATGAAATGAAAATGAATAATATTCTTGTAAATTTTTTAGGTACTAAACCACACAAGTGTCCTGACTGTGATATGGCATTTGTAACAAGTGGGGAGTTGGTGAGGCATCGTCGATACAAACACACCCATGAGAAGCCATTCAAGTGCTCAATGTGTGACTATGCTAGTGTGGAGGTAAGAAGTTAAATGCTAAAGAATGATTAGAACTTTTATTAATTTTAGGAAATTGCAGTAAATACCAGCACGAGATTCAATTTATATCAGTAAAATTTCATAGGAATGTGAAATTAAACTGACATTTAATATCAGCTAGAAATTCTGACTAGATTATATTTGTTTTTGAAACATTAGTGCAGGGGCACAAGTCTTTCGCTTACTTGTTTTGAGCTGATAACCCCATATCCTCTCCTTATCTTCTTACCTCCAGAATGGTAGCTTTCATCACCATTTATCTTGACTTAATTATTGCGATGTATTCTTGCTTTGCACCCTTCATTATCAGTGATGTTCTGATCAGAGGCGAAGAAGCTGGAATACTGTCATAAAGTGATTCCATTGATTTAGGTTAGGACAATAGGGGTTAATTTTTACCAACTGCGAAATGATATGCATTATAGATCATTACAGGCCTTTTCAGATCTTGTATTCATTGATGTTACAAGAAGCAACACAACATACAAAGGAATTCCTGGAGCATGGAATCTAGATGGCTGAAACTCTTAACCAACAGTGATTAAAGCAAAGATTTGAGTGGTACATTATGTAAATAGAGATGGGCTTATTATATTGAGGTAGAGAAATAAGGATGTCAAAGTTGAGTTTTTTGAGCCTTGAACCTAAAAGCGCATATCTGTCAGTAAGGAAAGTAGAATGGGCAAATGAGTGATGTTTCCTGGCTGTATTCATATCTATCCACTCCTTGCCAGAAAATGGCCTGCAATGTAATTTCTTCTCCCTCCTCTTGGACAATATTCCTAACATCATCCTTTACTTGTGTGCATACTGTTCCTGGGGATATCATCATAAAGTATAACATCAGGTTCTATACCTACATTAATGACACTCAGCTCAACCTCACCATTGCTTTCAATATTGCCACTGTCCAAGTATCAGTATAGAACATAGAACAATACAGCACAAACAGGCCCTTCGGCCCACGAGTTGCGTCGATCACATCTACCACTCCACAGACCTATCTATAACCCCCTATCCTATTCTTTTCCATATACTCATCCAGAAGTCTCTTAAAAGACCCCAGTGAGTTTGCCTCAACAACCTCCGACGGCAGTCGGTTCCATTCACTCACCACCCTCTGAGTGAAAAACCTACCCCTGACATCTCCTAATGACATGAAGTGAAACTAAAAGACTTTTGAACAGCTGGCTACCTCTAGTGTTAATTCAAATTTTATTTTCTTTAACCTATAAAATGTGCCACAGGGGTTTTCTTCTGTTCTGCATACTTGTAACCTTTCTGTATTGTCCAGAGTCATCATTTATGTTTTTGTAATTGAATTGTTTTCTGTATTAAGATTCACACATTTGCCAACTCTACAGTCATTAGAATACTGTAGTTTTAATCCTTTCTTCCGGAGGCAATTTTTTTTTTTACCTTTTTGAGAGGAAACCTAAAGGAAAGAAACGCTGCTAAGTGTTCTGAAAGATTTGTGCCATTCTCGGTGCGCTTTTTTGTTTCTTAGTTTATTTGGTTGTTTGAATTCAATGCTTTCTGGTGAAAAGTTGTTGATTTGAATGTTTTGTTACTGAAGATGTATACTTTACCTGACATCTAGTTCTGAATGAACAGAATTTTTCTCCAAATATTGAGAAGAACAAAACAATTATCTTTGGTTCCCAGTGCAAACTATTCCCAAGCCACAGACCCCATCCCTCTCCCTTGCAGATGTCTGAAGCTGAACCAGAATTATTGCAGTCTTTATGTCATTTGATCCTAAGCCGAACTTCAAGCCACATGCATGCACCATCACTCGGTATAATCATTTTCAGTTCCATAACATGGCCTGACTGCCACTGCTTCAGCTCATCTCCTGAAATTCTCGTCTGTGCCTTTATTACTTTGAGATTTGCCTGTTCCAATGTGCTTATGGCCGCCTTCCACCTTCCAGAAGGTGAGGTCATCCAAAACCATTATATGTAACTCAACTCTCATCAATTCCAATTTACCCATTGTCACTGCACTCACTGTCCTACTTTGAGTCAGGGTTGAGCAGTGTCTGTTTTGAAATTTTCTTTCTTATTTTCAAATCCCTCCCTGGCCTTATCCCTCCTTATCTCTCTAAACTCCTCCAGCCCCACAGATATCTGTACTCCCCCAATTCTGGTTTTTTGGGCATCTCAGTTTTAATCACTCCATTGGTGATGGAATTATATGTGCTATGGATAAAGAAGGATGTACTGTACTTAATTTTCCAGAAGGCATTTGATAAGATGCCATACCAAAGGTAAGTATAGAAAATAAAAGCTCAAGGTGTCAGGAGTAATATATTGGAATGGATTGAAGATTGGCTAGCTAATAGGGAACAGTTGATGTAAATAGGCTTTTTCTGGTGGCAGGGTGTGACAAGTGGTGCGCCACAGGGATTAGTGCTAGGCCTCAACTTTTTACAGTTTATATAAATGACTCAGATGAAGGAACTGAAGATATGTTGCAAAATTTGCTGATGACACAAAGATAGGAAAATAAATTGTGAAGAGGATGTAAGAAGGCTACAAAGGGACATAAGTTAAATAAGTGGGCAAAAAATTGGCAAATGGAATATAATGTGGGTATGATGATGGGAAGAATGAATGAATCAGACTAGTGTAAAGGTATAATAAGTAATTAGGAAATCTAATGGAATATTATCTACTGCATGAGCGGAATTGATCACAAACATAGGGACGTTATGCTTCAGTTATATAGGACATTGGTGGGGCCACATTTGGGGTACTATGTACGGTATTAGTCTACTCATCTAAGGAAAGATGTAAATTCACAAGAAGCAGTTCAGTGAAGATTCACTTGACTAATATCAGGAATGAGTGAGATAAAGTTTATGTCCATTTGCATTTAGAAGAGTAAGAGAGAACTTGGTTGAAACGCTCAAGATCCTGAGGGACATTGACAGGGTGGATGTGAAGTGGATGTTTCCTCTTGTTAAAGAATCTAGAACTAGAGGGTCACTGTTTAAAATAAGGGGCCATTTACTTAAGCCAGAAATTAGATTTTTTTCAGAGGATCTCGAACACTCTTTTTCAAAAGCAATGGAAGCAGAATCTTTCAATGTTTTTAAGGCAGAACTGGCTAGATCAAGGAGGTGAAAGGTAATTGGTAGTTGGCAAGAATGTGGTGATGGGGTCGCAATCAGGTTAATCAAGATCTTTTTGAGTGGTGGAGCAGGCTCATCAGTGTTGATGAACAGAGGGATCTTGGTGTATATGTGCATAGATCCCTGAAAGTTGGCAATCAAGTTGATAAAGTTGTTAAGAAGGCATACGGAGTCTTGGCTTTTATTGGTAGAGGGATTGAATTTCAGAGCCGCAACATCATGTTGCAACTGTACAAAACTCTGGTGCGGCCGCCCTTGGAGTATTGTGTACAGTTCTGGTCCCACATTATAAGAAAGATGTGGAGGCATTGGAGAGGGTGCAGAGGAGGTTTATCAGGATGTTGCCTGGTATGGAGGGCAGGTCTTATGAGGAGAGGCTGAGGGATTTGAGGTTGTTTTCGGAGAAGAAGGCGGCTAGGAGAGAACTTATTGAAACATATAAGATGATTAGAGGTTTAGATAGGGTGGACAGTGATAGCCTTTTTCCTAGGATGGAGAAAGCTAGCACGAGGGGACATAGCTTTAAATTAAGGGGTGGTAGTTATAGGATGGATGTCAGAGGTAGGTTCTTTACCCAGAGGGTGGTAAGGTCATGGAATGCCCTGCCTGCTGCAGTCGTAGATGCGCCAAGTTTGGGGGCGCTTAAGAGGTCAGTAGATAGGTTTATGGATGAAAAGGGAATGGTTTAGGTTAGAGGGTCATTGCTTTTTCTTAATTGGTCGGCGCAACATTGAGGGCCGAAGGGCCTGTTCTGCGCTATAATGTTCTATGTTGCACTACATTAACAGTACTAAGTACAAGTTGTTGTTTGAAATTATCTGAAGTCTATGTACACAGCAGAAAGTTGTCAAATGCCCAGCAAAAGATGTGATACAATTCTCAAAGCTCACTTTGATATTTGTTAGAGAAAAACATGCAAGGTTCTTCAGAGGAAAAATATAAACAATAGACAGGTGCTGAAGTAAATTTAAAAGGAAAAGCAATATCTTGTTTTAGGAGCTTTACTTTCAGGTGGGGAAGCAGTTGAAGTGGTGCGTAGTGAGGAAGACAATGATATGATCCCGTATACAGACATGACCCTGACCTTACTGTTGCTTGCCCCTATTTGTAAGCTCCCTCATCTTGCTATGATTGTTCTGTCTTTGGTGCATAAATAGAGTGGAAGGGTATTTGTTTTCTGTCAGAATATGATCCAGTTTGATATTTATGCTTTTAGAACCTCATAGTCTCCCTAATGCATGCCTATATGGTAATCTAAAGTTAATTAGTGTATTGTATGCTTTATTTCTCAAAAGCTAAGCTTACAAAGGAAACCTAAAGCACTACGTAAGGGGAGCCAATGATGACTACTTATCTAAGCAGCTTCATCATCGTGGTTACCAACACACCTCTCAATCGTTCTTCTCCAATCCGTTTGACCCCATTGCTATGTATCCGCAAAAGCCTTCCTCTCTCTGATCCTCAATGCTTTGCCCTTGATAAAGTCTTCAGCATCACCCCCTTTAGCCTGCATCTCTGAATTTTGAGCTTGGTATGACACTTTTTCTTTCACCTTTGCCTCAGCATGCAGTTCTCTGGCCAAGAGTTTTCTTTCCTGTAGAGTGAACCAGATTACCCATCTGTTATTCTCTTTCGACCTGGATGTTGCTGTCTGGCCTATTAGCCTCTCTGGATTCTTTTTATAACAATTAGCAAATTTGTTTGTTTCCCTCACTTCCTGTAATTTATCTCCCTCTGAACTAATGACACTAGTTCTCTCTGGTTTGATCTTAAGATTGTCGTCAAGCACCATCAGGCTAATGCTGTTGTTTCTTGGCACACTGATCTAGCTCAGGCCAAATGCCAAATCTTAATATTCCCCCTTCCACCCCTGAACCTTGATCGCACCGCTGAAAGTCAAATGATTGTTTCTAGAAATCTGACCTCATCTCTGAAGCTTTTCGCTCCACTGCCTGTGAGTCTCCAACTTTGAACGCATAGTGCCTTTCCAAAATCCATGAACAGAAGTGCCCTCATATACCTATCGTATCAACTGATTCTCGCTCTACTCAACATTATTTCTTTGTGTTCCAGCTTTTATTTTCTTCGCTTGTCCAGTCATTTCCCACCTGCACCCGCAAGCCTTCTGGTCCTTTCTGTCACTTGAGTAGTTTCCTGCCTTCTAACAGCCTGCTTTTCATCATGAGCTTTCAATCCCTCTGCATCCCCATCCACCTTTTCCTTCCCTATAACTTTTCTGTCTCCATTTCTGGGGATAGGTCAAAAGTCAGTATTGAGTCTTACACAAACAGAAACACACACACACACCCTTTATATTATGGCTCTGTAAGGACCTTCTATTCTCCCAGTTCCTCATTCTCTATTGTACTTGTTCTTCTCCCTGTGCACCTCCCCACCCTCCCTTTCATTTGCTTAAGGCTTTTACTCATTATATCTCTAACTTTTTTCCCCATACTGATTGTTTATTGACTTGAACCATCAACTTTTCATTTTTCCACATATGCTGCTACACCTGCTGAGTATTCACTGTTTTCTGTTTTTATTTCCATTTCCACCATTTTGCAGAATTTTGCTTTTGTATTAGAATTACTGTTGCCTGCACACCTACAACTGCTATCATTTTTTTCTCTCTGTGATCAATATTTAATTAAGAACTTTTTTGTGTACCTACTTTGTTTTATCAACTCTACCATTTGGATAAAAGTACTCATTGGTGTGGAGGCTGTATCAAAGAATGAGGCAGATTGAACATAAACTAAACATTTCCTATGCAATGCTAGAAGATCTAAAAGTGAGGTGACTGCATTGATCATTTAAGTCAGGGATTGAATCTTATTTGTGCTAGATTTATATGTTTTGAAAAAAATTGTTTTGGATTTGAGTAAATGCTCTGAAAGCCATTTAAATGCTTAAGCATACCCACTTGCCAAAGCTCATGTTAGTATAAAGTTTAATTTGTGTTAATTATTTACATTACACCATTTTAAAAACAAGGCATTTTAGAAAGAATTTGTTAATGTCAAGTTTTTGTGCTTTGCCACTAGCTTATAAGTAGAAATAGTAATTAGTAACCTCCTACTTCTCATCTATCCTACTGCTCAGCAAAATCATCCAAAAACTGTCAGTTTGCGCATGCAATTTGACAACATCAATCCCATTTCCCTTAACGCTTTCATTGTCTCTAAATTATTAGACTGTTTATCTGAGCAAAAATTTCTTCCAACAAAATATTGGTACATCTGAAGCTATTGTCATTGTTCCGTAGCCACCAATTCCGTTGTCTCTCTGACAGCAGTCTAATGCTGACCCAGATTGTTCATAACCTTTACTATTTTTGACCCTGAGCTCCTAATCGCATATCTGTGCCATTGCTAAAGACAGACAGTTTCCATCTCCATAATATTGCCTGACTCCCACTTACCTCAGTTCAACTGCAACCGAAACCCTCACCCATGCTTTTATTGCCCCTCAACATGACTATTCCAATACAGTTCTGGCCAAGCTTTTGCATCCTACCCTCTAAACTTGAGATCTGTATCCTGTATTTTAACTTGTACCAAGTTCTATTCACACATCATCTCTGTACTTTCTAATATACAGTGTTTCCCAGTTAAATTACAGTTCAATTTAAAAATTATCTTGCACCTTTCCATGGCCTCGCTCCTCCACATCTCTCTCGATATCCTCCTACTTGGTATCTGCACTTCCTTAATTCTAGCCTTTTGAACATTCCTGATTTTAATTGCTTCACCATTGGTGGCCATAACTTTGGTTGTCAATGTTCTAAACTCTGCAGTTCCCTTCTTAAATTTCTTTGATTCTTTCCTAACGTACCTCATTTAAAAGCCTCCTTAGAATTTGCTGCTTTAACCAAGCTTTGGGAATCTCTCTAATATTTCCTTATGTGACACAATATTGCATCCTATTTGATAAAACATCAAGATGTGGCTTAGGACATTTTATGAAATATATGGTGCCATATAATTACAAGTTGTTGTAAAATAATTAAATGATGCATAATGATTGAGACAAAATTCTGATGCATAATTGTGGAACTTTGTATTTTCATCAGAAATGTAAATAGTTCTGAACTCTGCTGGCTAACTGTTCATTTGATTTTACAGGTTAGTAAGTTAAAGCGCCACATTCGCTCTCACACTGGAGAACGCCCGTTCCAATGTAGCCTCTGTAGCTATGCTAGCAGGGACACCTACAAGCTAAAAAGACACATGAGGACCCACTCTGGTACAGCAATCTACAACTTAATTTTATTTGCAATTGAGTCTGTAATATTTAATTTGAAATTGTGGCTGCATCTGTGTAGTGGCAAATGTCCTAGCAGATATCAGTTGTACCCTGTAGAGATAAATTAAAGCATATTGGATTATCATGCTGTAATGTTACGACGTAATGTCATAACATATTATGTTCAATCTGTATTTATAGTTTTGTACTTTTTCCTCAACATTTTTCTCTAATTTAATGTTAACTTCTAATCTAATGTTAACTTCTTAAGGGACTTGAAGAGAAATTCAAATTTCCAGTCAATAGCTGAAATAATGATACATCAAGATTTCTAGTTTTCAAACATTTGCTGTTACTTATAATTAAAAAGTGCTATTGACTAAATATTGACTAAAATCTCATTCTGTGGGTATAATTTGCATGTTCATTAAGTGAATGCTTCATCATCCAGGAACCAGTCCTAAAATTGTTCTCAGTTCCTGATGACTTCCTTCCTTGTTACTTTACTAGCTGAGTAACTTCTAATCCCAGAACTGCCTTGCGAGAGTTACACTGTAGATCCCTTCTTGTGACTGCAAGCTAGACAAATCTTCCAGCTCTCTTTAAATATTATCAAATTTGGCCTTCTATTTGTCCATAGAATCCCAGCAGTGCAAAAGGAAGCCATTTAGCCCATCAAGACAGCACTAACTCTGAATAAGCATCTTACTCAAGCCAATCACCATCTCCTCTTACTCCTGCCCTATCCCTGTAACCCTGCGCATTTACCATGGCTAATCCACTTAATCTACACATCTTTGGACTGTGGATGGAAAATAGAGAAACTGAGGGGAAACCCGCATAGACAAAGGGAGAACATTCAAACTCACACAACCAATCATCTAAGGTCTGAATAGAACCCATGTCGTTGGCATTGTGAGACAGCAGTGCTAACTATGCCACAGTGCTGCTCAATTTTTTAAAAAATTATTTTCATAGAATGTAACATTGTGGGCAAGGACAGCATTTGTTACCTGATCCCTAATTATCTTAAACTGAGTGGCATTTAAGAGCAAGTGGAATTTAATCCCAATAAATGCAAAGTGATGCATTTTGGTAGATCTAATGTAGCGGGGAGCTATACAATAAATGGCAGAACTATCGGGAGTATATTCACACAGAGGGACCTGAGTGTGCAAGCCCACAGATCCTTAAAGGTGGCAGCAGAGGTGGAGAGGGTGGTGAAGAAGGCATGTGGCATGCTTGCCTTTATTGGACAGGGCACAGAGTATAAAAGTTGTCATATGATGTTGCAGCTATATAGAACATTGGTTAGGTCGCATTTGGGATACTGCATCCAGTTCTGGTCGCCACGCTACCAGAAGGATGTGGAGGCTTTGGAGAGAGTGCAGAAAAGGTTTACCAGGATGTTGCCTAGTATGTGAGGGTCTTAGCTATGAGGAGAGATTGGGTAAACAGGGGTTGTTCTCCCTGGAAAGATGGAGGATGAGGGGCAACCTATTAGAGGTGTATAAAATTATGAAGGACATAGATAGGGTGAATAGTGGGAAGCTTTTTCCCAGGTCAGGTGATGAATACAAGGGGTACAAGTTCAAGGTGAGGGGGGCAAGGTTCAACGCAGATGTCAGGGGGACGTATTTTACACAGAATGGTGGGGATCTGGAATGCATTGCCAAGCAAAGTGGCTGAGGCGGACATGCTGGGATCATTTAAGACTTATCTAGATAGCCACATGAACAGACTGGGACTGGAGGGATACAAACTAATGGTCTAGTTGGGCGCATGAGCGGTGCAGGTTGGAGGGCTGAAGGGCCTGTTCCTGTGCATTTTGTTCTTTGTTCTTTGACCATATTTCTATGGACCTGGTGTCATGTATAAGTCAGACCAGATTTCCTTATGTAAAGAAACAATCAAGATTAGTTTTGTGGCCATCATTAAGTCTTTTTAATTCCAAATTTTTATTGAAATTCAGATTTCACCACCAGTTATGGTAGGATCTGAATCCGGGTCCCCAGAACAGTACTCTCAGTCTCTGCATTTCTGGTCCAGTGACAATACAATACTACTATGTCACTGCCTCCCCTGAATGTGAACTCTCAACCACAATCTGTATGGTGAATGATAAGAGTTAGCATTTTCTCTGATTAAGGTGCAGGCCTGGATGCTTCTATCTCTGGCTCACTAGCTCCCAAAAGGCTGCAGACTGTAAAAGACAAAACAGTTGTCTGTTTATCTGTGATATTCATGGGTTTGTAGAGGAAGCCTGGAATCTAATTTTAAAAAATGGCTCTCTCCTCGCCATGATAATGAAGTGCACATTAGCTTTGTATCTAACTAGAAATGCAAATTAGGTATCTTTGATCCTAATTACCTTTCATCTTGGAAGCAAATGGATAGTTTACAGCACTATTGTTTACAATTCAATACCAATACCTTTCTAGGACTTTAAGAGACTCGAGTTCTACTGTTGGTATATTTAGAAGGTGATCATTATCCCTAGATGTAAATATCGTGTGTCAGCTTCTTATTGAAACAGTTAGAGTTTTCTCTTTTTTTTCAACCACCCAGACTTAGTATAAGGCAAAGTGCAGAACAGGACGTTCAACCCCTAAATTTAAAAAGACAGCCCTAAAATGTAATGATCTAATAAATGAAAGGCACTGTCCAAAAATATAACCTTATAATCTTTATAGTTGAAACAGTTACCATTTTTTGAGATATAACACATCTAAAGTATTGAAGAGCATGATGAGCAAAATCTGTACTAGGTAGCCTATTATTTGGCACGTGCACAGGACAGCTGTAACACTTCGGCCAACACGAATGTGTAGCATAATGATGATCATTAGCCTGAAAGACAACCAGCAATAGCCAAGGGAACTCCATGATAAACCAGTCAGGAAGACTAGTTTTAAACAAAATTCTGGCAATGTGATGAGGCAATACTCTAGGATCTGGTGGCTGAAAAGCAATGTAGGATATCTGTCGTTCTGAAAACCAGCAAACCATATCTTTAGAATAGAAAATCATTAAATTAAGCTTGTAAATGAGTACATCTTTGCATACTCATTCATTGAAACAGTTGAATTAGATCATTGCCTGAGGCTAGCATAATCAAGGATTGAGGCAGCTATCTACAGGTCCAGGTTGGGCGCAACTCATGATGGTGTGTGCTTTGACCAATTGCTCCCTTCTCTGGTCTTTTCCATATCTAGCTTGCCCTGGAGAATGAGCACAGGACATCTGCCAGAGTTTGAGGTCTTCAACGGCTGATTATTCCCTTAGGGGCAGGCATACATTTGAATTGCAGCAACAATAACATTATTAAGTTTAGAAGCTTATTCTGCTTTCTCATGCTTTAGTTGTTTATTAGTTTTGCCACCCTAAAAATGGGCCATTTTATTTGATACTGAATCAGCCAATTGTGCCATTGTTGGTGTGTTTTGAAAAAGGAAACCAAGGTTCAAACATTTCAGATGTGTGGTTTAATACCATCCTGGGCAATCTATCTATCTAGGAAACTGGGATAGATGCTGAATTCCCATACATATACAAACCAGTTCCAATATTTATAGTTGATGAAATATGTTGCTTACATTAGATTTTAGAATGCAGTTTTTGTTGTTTTCTGGGTTATTACTGTTGTTCTTTCAAAATAATTTTGATGTACTTTTTTGTTAATATTGAAGTAAATCTTGTGTGGGGATGAAGTCCTAAATCTTTAGAATTGTAAGTTCTATTGTCTTTGATTTTTAAATTGTACAGTGATCAGAAAGTTCTAAAATGTGAATTTTTGAAATAGGCGAGAAACCATATGAATGCTACATCTGCCATGCTCGCTTCACTCAAAGTGGAACAATGAAGATGCATATTTTACAGAAACATACAGAGAACGTGGCAAAATTCCACTGTCCACATTGCGACACTGTTATTGCTAGAAAAAGTGATTTAGGTAAGTGTGTTTAGATGTTCAAACCCTTAAATATAAACATAATACTACAAAACTATTGTCAGCAGATCAAGGCCGTGTCTCTCCCAGTTGTGACAAATATGAATAATTGTGACATGATTGAGATTGAAAATATCCATGCCCAAGAAAACTAACCAGGACAACAAAAAAACATAAAGTTAATACTCTGCCCTAGCTGAGTCATAATTAATTTAACTCTTATAGATTTTCAAAAATGAATCTACTTTGATTTCTACTTGCAATATCAAAGTTCAAGTATGTGTCATGATACATATTGCTTTCTCAGCTAGAAGTTAGTGTGCAAGCATCCCATTGGCTTCCTTTTCTCATTTACTTCCTGTAATAAGGTATAAAAGTTTTATGGAGTGAGTGATGAAAGAATATGAAAATCAGTTTTGTAAGTTAATAGTAAAGTGGTAATATAGTTTTAAAAGGAACTGAATGAACAATACAAGCTTCTTTTTAAAAAAGTGATGCTTGGAGACAAAGTTCATACCTTAATCACACAAATTAGCAAATTGTGACTGAAACATGTTCTTGTATTGTGCTGTAAAATGGTGCTTGCACATTAGTATTACTTAATTGCATGGCAACATCCACATTTTTAGTCAGCATAACTTTCTCTGGTCTCAATTGTAATGAGCAGTTCATTGATCCATTTGTTGATATGAATGTATAGAAAGAAAATTTCAAGGTATTTCTTCATTTGAAAAGAGGTCTGTCTTTGGTGGAATGAGAAGCACACTCTTAAATTTGTTCCACATACTTGTTCAATTTGGCTTCAGTGAAGTTTTTTTTAGTATTAAATGCATGAAAAATTGACTGAATATTGTCTGGCAATGTGGCCTGTCCCATTCTCCATTGCATTAGTTTATTGCTTTAATTTCTTATATCAATATTCTTTGACATTTTTAGTGTTTTGGCAGACTTGTGCCATAAATATATGCACAGTAATTCTCAGGGTTTATGTATCTATAGCATGAAACATTACTCGTGTTCCTTGTATTCTGTAAATAAAATGCATTAATCTCATCCAGGGTGATCCAGAAGTCTTGGGAATGTCGTCAATCAGTTTCCTGTTGCGTTTATTAGCGTTGTAAAGTACGAGTTCAATCTATATACGTTCTTTCCTTTGCAGGTGTTCATCTGAGAAAACAGCATTCCTATCTTGAGTCAGGCAAGAAGTGCCGTTACTGTGATGCAATTTTCCATGAGCGATATGCCCTCATACAACACCAGAAATCTCATAAGAATGAGAAACGATTCAAATGTGAACTTTGTGATTACGCATGTAAACAGGTAATGTAGTTTTAAAAGAAACATTAACGTCAATTTTGCTGTGGATGATTGAGTGTATTCAGTAGATTCTACATTTTTGGGGATTACAATATGGCTTTTGTTTAAAGTTTAGTAAATTGTGATTTAATGGGCTATTATTGTGTAATCTGATATATGACAGGCTGATATATGACAGGCTGATATATCTGCAAATAAAATAAAAATATAGAATCAGAATCATTATAGTACGGAAGGAGGCCATTCAGCCCACTGAGTCTGTACCAACCACAATCCACCCAGGCCCTGCTCCATGACCCCATATATTTATCCTGCCAATTCCCCCCCGCCCCCCATACTATGGTCAATGGCCAATCAACCTAACCTGTATATCTTTCATATACTTGTAACGTAGTCCATGAATTAAATATTTACAAATTGGAGAAAATAAACTAAACTGTTACATGTGTCTACAGTTAGTATGGAATGATCACTAAATTTTGAAGCCAGGAATGCAATTTGGAATACTTACAATGTGCTCTGCAGAAGCATATTAGTTGGCCATTATTATTTTTTTCCCTTTGCAGCCATTTAATACAGAAGTCAAATTCTTCAGCTAGGGGAATCTGGTCTTCAATGCTATTTGATTTCGCCATAAAAATGTTATTAGATTAAAAGGCAAAACATTTTAAATATTACGTATAGCTCTACAAGCAATAAGTACAACCTAGCATTGGAAAATTTGAGCAAAACAATGATTTATTTATATGGTATATTGTGATTCTGCATTTCAATTTTTATTCTGTCCTCATTTCATTTATCTTTTCCTCCTTCAGAGGATTAACATTCCTCAGAGATTGTACCTGTTTGAGCTCTGTATATTTGTGTAACTGTCATAATTAGATAACCATTTCCCATGCTGGTAGAATTTACATGCAGTATTAATACCTGTCTTACTGTAGCCCAGGGTAGACCAACTTTTTTGGTAGTGGGGGGGTTAGCTCGCTCAAAGGAGAGGTGAACGAATTGTGGAATAATCAAGTTTAGCACAGCATTAAACATTTTTTTAAAAACTTAAGGCATGAAAAGAAACAACATGCTGATCAAAAAATATAATGAGCACTAAATTTTGTGTGTGTGTGTGTGTGTGTGTGTCTGACTCACTCCCAGGCTTGGTGCTCACTCAAGTAAGACCATCATAAAGGAGTGGGCCGTTCAGCCCCTTGAACCTACTTTGCCATTCAATAGGATCATGGCTGAACCAACACTCCTCACAGGCCCTTTCCTCTAACTCTAGATTTCCTGATGAAAAATCTATGTATCGTAATCTTAAATATACACAAGGACACTTGCCTCTGTGGCAAGGAGTTCCAAACACTCTCAGCCCTCTTGAGAAAATAAATTCCTCCTCATCTTAATCTTAAATTGGTGCCCCTTTATTGTGAGACCATGCCCTCTGGTCCTAGACTGTCCCGTGAGAGAAAACATCCTCTCATCATTTACTGTCACGCCCCATAAGAATCCTATATGTTTCGTTTGAGATCAACTCTCATTCATCTAAATTCCAATGAGTAGAGACCCAGTCTACTTAACCTTTTCTCATAAGACAATTCCTGCATACTGGTGATCATCCTAATGAACCTTCACTGAAATGCCTCCAATGAAATAATATCTTTCCTTAATGAAGGTGACCAAAACTCCTCTCAGAACTCCAGGTCTCATCACTAACTTGTACAGATACAGCAAGACTTCCCTACTCTTGTACTCCAACCCCCTTGAAATAAGAGTTAACATTCTGTTAGTCTTCCTGATTACCTGTTGCACTTGTGTGCTAGCTTTCTGTGTTTCGTGCACAAGTAACCCCAAGCCTTTTTGTGTTGCAACTTTCTGCAGTTTTGCTCCATTTTTGTTCTTCCTTCCAAAATAAACAATTGCATATTTCCCCCATTTACCAGATTTTGCACGCTTACTTAACCTATCAGTATGTTTTTGTAAACTGCTTGTATCCCTCTTGCATCTCGCCTTTCCAGCTAATTTTACGTTATCTGCAAGTTTGGCTATGGTACAAAGAACAAAGAAAATTACAGCACAGTAACAGGGCCTTGGTCCTCCAAGCCTTCACTGACTATGCTGCCCAGCTGAATTAAAACCCCCCTACTCTTCCGTGGACCATCTCCCTCTATTCCTATCCTATTCGTGTATTTGTCCATATGTCCCTTAAAACTCATTATCGTGTCTGTCTCAACTGTCTTCTCTACAAGTTTCAGGCACCCACTACCCTTCATGGAAAAAAAAAATTGCCTTGTACATCACCTTTAAATCTTGCCCGTTCCATCTTAAATGTATGCCCCCTATTGACTCTTGCATCCAAGAAAAAAGCTTCTGACTACCCATTCTGTCCATGCCCTCATAATCTTGTAGACTTCTATCAGGTCGCCCCTCAACCTCCATCATTCCAGTGAGAACAAACCAAGTTTCTCCAACCTCTCCTTACAGCTAATGCCATCCATGCCAGGCAACATCTGGTAAATCTTTTCTATACCCTCTAAAGCTTCCACATCCTTCTGATAGTGTGACGACCAGAATTGAACTTTATTCGAAATGTGGCCTAACTAAGATTATATAAACCTGCAACATGACTTGCCAATTTTTAAACTCAATGCTATATACCTTCTTGATTACCTTCACGTGCATTGCCACTTTCAGTGACCTATGTACATGTACACTCATTCCTCTGCCTATCAATACTCTTACAAATACTCTTACAATACTGCCTACAAATACTGTATATATATATTAGACCTTCCAAAATACATTACCTCACATTCGTCCAAATTAAACTACATCTGCCATCTCTCCACCCAAGTCTCCAACCGATGTATATATTGTTGCATCTTCTGATGGTCCTCATCGCTATCTACAATTCCACCAACCTTTGTGTCATTCAAACTTACTAATCAAACCAGTTACATTTTCCTCTAAATCATTTATATATTACAAACCACAAAGGTCCCTGAGGAATGCTACTAGTCACAAGTAAACTTTTGCTATCCCAGCACTGATCCCTATGGAACCCCACTGATTACATATTGCCAACCTGAAAAAGAACTCTTATCTCACTCACCTTTTCCTGCCCATCAGCGAATTCTCTATGCATGCTAATATACCACCCCAACATTATGGATTCTTATCTTATGACTTGCTTGTTATGATGTAACCTCTCTCAGCCTCATCCACAGTGAGAAAGGATGAGGGTATGTGAAGATATGAGTGAGAACCTTGAGCCTGGGAGTGAGGCAGACTGAGGAACACATTCTCCCCTTGCATACACTCTTTCTTTTCCCCTGCTATCCACTATCTCTTCTGCTCCCTCCACCCCACAGACACACACGCAGTCTTTCTAAACCTTCGCTTACTCAGATGTCAGTGGGCCTCATTCCTACAGCATCATGTCCACCTCCAGTGCCTTGAGCCCTAACTCACTGATATTCATTGCACCTCTAATTCAGATTGTCTTTCCCACATTTGCTGCTGATAGGTTCAGTAGTAGAAAGAATCAGCCTATGATGACAAATGTTGTCCCCTTGTTTAAGAAGAGGAGCAGAGACCATCCTGCAAATTATCGATCAGTGAGCCTTACATCTGTAGTGGGGGAAAGTTTTGAAAAAATTATAAGGGATAGGATTTATAGTCATTTAGAAAGAAATGAATTGATTAGGGATAGTCAGCATGGATTTGTGAAGGGAAGGTCGTGCCTCACAAACCTTATTGAGTTTTTTGAAAAGGTGACTAAAGAGGTGGATAAGGGTAAGGCAGTTGATGTGGTGTACATGGATTTTAACAAGGCGTTTGATAAGGTTTCCCATGGAAGACTACTGCAGGAAATGTAGATGCATGGGATTGAGGGAGATTTAGCAATTTGGGTTAGGAATTGGCTGGCTGATGGAAGACAGGGTGGTGGTTGATGGGATATATTCAACCTGGAGTTTAGTTACTAGTGGTGTACCTCAGGGATCTGTTTTGGGGCCACTGTTGTTTGTTGTTTTTATAAATGACCTGGATGAGGGTGCAGAGGGATGGGTTAGTAAATTTGCTGACGACACCAAAGTCGGAGGAGTTGTAGACAGTGAGGATGGATGTTACAGTTTGCAGAGGGACATAGATAAGTTGCAGAGCTGGGCCGAGAAGTGGCAAATGGAGTTTAATGTGGAAAAGTGTGAGGTGATTCACTTTGGTAAGAGTAATATGTGTGCAGAATATAGGGCTAATGGTAGGACTCTTAGTAGTGTAGATGAGCAGAGGGATCTCGGTGTACAGGTGCATAGATCTCTGAAAGTTGGTACTCAAGTTGATAAGGTTGTTAAGAAGCCGTATAATGTGTTAGCATTTATTGGTAGAGGATTGAATTTTGGAGCAGAGATGTCATGTTGCAACTGTACAAAACTCTGGTGCGGCCGCACTTGGAGTATTGTGTACAGTTTTGGTCGCCACATTCTAAGAAAGATGTGGAGGCATTGGAAAGGGTGCAGAGGAGGTTTATCAGGATGTTGCCTGGTATGATGGGTTGGTCTTGTGAGGAAAGGCTAAGGGACTTGAAGTTATTTTCATTAGAGAGAAGAAGGCTAAGAGGTGACTTAATTGAGACATATAAGATGATCAGAGGGTTAGATAGGGTGGATAGTGAGAGCCTTTTTCCTCGGATGGAGTTGGCTAGCACGAGGGGACATAGCTTTGGTTGAGGGGTGGTGGTTATAGGACGGATGCTAGAGGTGGGTTCTTTACTCAGAGTGTAGTAAGGGTGTGGAATGCCCTGCCTGCAGCAGTTGTGGACTCGTCAAGTTTAAGGGCGTTCAAATGGGCAGTGGATAGGCATATGGCTAGCATTGGAGTGGTTTAGGATAGAGGGTCGTAAAGTTGGTTACATTGGTCGGCGCAACACCGAGGGCCGAAGGACCTGTACTGCGCTGTAATGTTCTATGATTGGAGATGCATCTCCATGTCGAATTTTCCGATCAAAATAACTGGTTTGACTGGCATTTTGAAACCTGGCTTTGGAGGCTGCATGGAGTGTCTTTGAGGATCACATCCGGTTCTCAAACTGCATACTAGATAAGCCTGTTCTAGATAGCCTCCTGAATTCTTCTTTCATACGTTACATATATTCTCTGCATTCCTTGTATTGCAATTGAGACTTAACTTCAAAAAGGAATCAGTTGCAAGACTGGATTTATTTATTTATTAGGGTCACTAGTAGGCTTACATTAATACTGTAATGAAGTTACTGTGAAAAATCCCATGGTCATCACAATCCAGTGCCTGCTCAGATACACTGAGGGAGAATTTAGTATGGCCAGTGCACCTAACCAGCATGTCTCTGTGGGGAGAAACCCGAGCGCCCGTGCAGACACGGGGAGAGCGTGCAGACTTTGCACAGACAGTGACCCAAGAAGGAAATCAAACCCAGGTCCTTGCTGCTGTGAGGCAGCAGTGCTAGCCACCAGGCTGCCCATGAGGTAGTTGCTGTATCTCTGTTTTCTGTTAAATAATAGGTAGATATAGCACTTTGCTACCCCACCTCCAGAAAATGGCAAGAGCGGAGGAAATTCCATTTGAAAGGTTCACGAAAACATTATTTTCTTTGTTCATATTTCCTTTGATATAGTGTTGAAATTATCTACAAGTTAATAGCTCATAGAACATTATAGCGTAGTACAGGCCCTTCGGTTCTTGATGTTGCGCCGACCAGTGGAACCAATCTAATGACCCTCTAATCTAAACTATTCCAAAGTTACCCATATGCATATCCACTGACCATTTGAACGCCCTTGAAGTTGGCGAGTCCACAACTGCTGCAGGATGGGCATTCCACACCCTTACTACCCTCTGAGTACAGAACCTAACTCTTAACATCTGTCCTATAACTACCACCCCTTAGTTTAAAGCTATGTCCTCTCGTGTTAACCGTCACCATCTGAGGAAAAAGGCTCTCGCTGTCTACCCAATCCAAACTTCTGCTCATCTTGTATGCCTGAATTAGGTCCCCTCTTAATCTTCTTCTTTCTAACAAAATTAACCTCAAGTCCTTCAGCCTTTCCTTATAAGACCTACCCATCATACCAGGCAACATCCTGGTAAACCTCCTCTGCACCCTTTCCAATGCCTCCACATCTTTCTTATAATGTGGCGACCAGAACTGTACGCAATACTCCATGTGGCCGACCAGAGTTTTGTACAGTTGCAACGTGACCTCACGGCTCCAAAATTCAATCCCTCTACAATAAAAGCTAACACACCGTATGCCTTCTTAACAACCTTATCAACCTGGGTGCTAACTTTCAGGAGCTATGCACATGGACACTGAGATCTCTCTGCTCATCGACATTACTAAGAGTCCTTCCGTTAGCTCTATATTCTGTACTCCTGTTACTCTTACCAAAGTGAATCACCTCACACTTTTCTGCATTAAACTCCATTTGCCATCTCTCAGCCCAGCTCTGCAGCTTATCTATGTCCCTCTGCAAACTGTAACATCCATCCTCACTGTCTACAACTCTTCCGACTTCAGTGTCATCAGCAAATTCACTAACCTATCCTTCTACACCCTCATCTAGGTCATTTTTATAAATGACAAACAGCAGTGGCCCCAAACAGATCCCTAAGGTACACCATTTGTAACTGAACTCCAGGTTGAATATTTCCCATCAACCACCACCTTCTGTCTTCTATCAGCTAACCAATTCCTGATCCAAACTGCTAAATCACCCTCAATCCCATGCATCTGCATTTTCTGCAGTAACCTACCAAGGGGAACTTTATCAAATGCTTTGCTAAAATCCATATACACCATGTCAACTGCCTTACTCTTATCCACCTCTTTGGTCACTTTTTCAAAAAACTCGATAAGGTTTGTGAGGCACGATCTATCCTTCACAAAACCGTGATGACTGTTCCTAATCAATTTATTTCTCTCTAGATGATTATAAATCCCATTCCTTATAATTCTTTCCAAAACTTTGCCACAACAGAAGTAAGGCTCACCTGTGTGTAATTCCCAGGATGGTCTCTACTCCTTTTCTTGAACAAGGAGAATTTGGGTTGTCTGAAAATGCTTTTTGCCATTAATAATTCTAAGACCTGCAAGGCATTTCGGTAGATATTGTTCTTCTAGCTTTCAGTTGCTTCCCACAGTTTAAACTTTAGAGTATCTGTATTTAATACCTTCTGTTGATTTCAGAGCACCTGGGATTTGCAGAGGTGACAACAATGAGGAACATTTTATTTATAAGCACAGATGCGAGTAAAATAATGACTAATGCAGAAGCAACCTCAGTTTTATATAGTGATTTTTAATGAAGAAAACATTTTTAGCTGTTTCAGAAAATATGAATGGTGACTGAAGCCGAATTTTCCAATCAAATTTACTGGTTTGACTGGCATTTTAAAACTTGACTTTGTTTTAAGAGAAGACCATGAGAAAGTTTTAAAAATAGACAAAAAAAATGAAAAAGCAGAGAAGCTTGGGGATGACATTCCAGAGATCTGAATGAGGCAGCTGAAAGCATACTACCAGCGGAGTTGGGGGGAATGTACAAATTAGAGGACAACAGGGTGCTGAAGAAACGTGATGAGAGGAGTTTTCCACTATACGTTAGAGGAGATCTAAGGAGATTTGACATGAATATTCTGAGTTTGTGAATCTAAAATCAAGGAAGATGGAGGATTTAGTTCTAGATTGCCTTATAGGCTGCTGAATTTTAAGCATGTTGAGGTTTATGGAGAGTGAAGGAGGTGAAGTAACCTAATAATGTGATAAAAATATTGTGTGTTTCAAGACAAAAATGGCAATAAGTAGTTTTGATGGTGGTTAGAAAGTGAGGATTGAAGTTTCAGACAAGATGCTATGGTGTGTTTAAGTCTGAGTGAATGGCTGATCATGTGGATCGTATCATTGAATGAGTAAGGTTCATGGCAAGGGCCAAAAATCATCGAATCAATTGTTTCAATCACCTTAATTTTCAGAATTTGCTATATTGCTTGCTATCTTCATTTAATGCTGCTTGTTTTCTCTTTACTCACTGAAGGAACGTCACATGGTGATGCATAAACGAACCCATACTGGAGAGAAGCCTTATTCCTGCAGCCAGTGTGATAAGACTTTTCGGCAGAAACAACTATTGGACATGCACTTCAAGCGCTACCATGATCCTAATTTTATTCCTGCCACTTTCGTCTGCACGAAATGTGGCAAAGCATTCACTCGTAAGGTACCTGATATTTTATATTCGGACGAAATTGCTTATTAATTGTTAACAGAAACTTGTGCTTGTACAGTGCCTTTAATGTTGAAATGTCTTGAAATACTTCTGAAACATCGGAAAAACCGATTTCAATCTGTTAAAACAATTTAATAAGAATGATCAAAAAAGCCTTTAAAGAGTAGTTTTAGGTGTTGTGAGGAAAGTAGGAAAGCTGAGAAGTTTGGGAAGAAATTTCAAGAGGTTGGGACTTGGGTAACTGAAGCCATGTGTACCAATTGTGTCAAGAAGTAAGAAATATATAAGGAACCATAGTTCGAGGCAGAGAAAATTTGAAAAGAACTGTAGTGTTTTGAGGTCAGACAGGTGGGGCAGATCCAAGATTGTAGATGGATTTAAAGACGGAGGTAAGAATATTAAATTGACGTTTTATTTTTAAAGAAAAATATCTTTTTGAATATCCTTAAATTAATTTGGTGCAATTGTGTATATATGGGATTGAAGAAATTGGTACTTGGGAATGCAGAATTTTAAAATTGCTTTGTTGCAATTAAATTTTTTTTATACTTTAGTTTTAACTTGCATCGAAGTTTTTGATGTCTGAGAAAAAGATAATAGAGAATTTCAGTTCTCCTTATTCAACCATATTAAACATATTGGTGAGGGGGGATCTTACTGTAGTTGTATCATTTTGATGGTGATTATTGCCCCCTTTGGTGATTGTAAGGTTCCTTCTCGACTGCACTTTTCAGTTCATTGACAGAGAAGGCAATATTGATTCCACATATCATGATGAAAGCAAATGGATATGCAAGCTGTGCTAGGTCAGAAAAATAATTTCTTGCAGAAGTTAAAGTTCTTTGAACTAGTGCATGAGGATTCTTTCCAGGTCTTCGTTTGTTTTTTGTTCAGTCTTCATAAACCATTCCAAAGTGGTACCAAAGCCAGAGAAATTAAATGATGTTATCTGCTGCTGCAGTGGAATAATTGTCACAAAGCTGCCTGATCTAGACATTGTACTAAGAACTACAAAAGAATGAGCCAAGATAATATCTTCACTCAAAAATGAAGATAGAGGCGTTTTGAAAGAGCCACTGTTCTGATTTTAATCACATGAACGGTATCTTTTTTTTAAAAAGTCTAGTTTATAAAGCATGTGCTTGACTAGAGTCATATTTTGTCAAGTCACCACAAATTCCAAAAATTATATGTCCTGCAAAGTTATCAAACTGAAAAATTAGCTTTATTTGCCACTGCAAGGATGTTGCATGGCAGTATTTTGCATTTTAATGCAAGTGTTTTCTACATAAACGTTTTGCCTTTGATCTGCTTTCTGCAGAATACAATGACGAAACATGCTGAGAACTGCAGTGGGCCAGGAGGTGAAGAAGGAGATGCTGCGGAGCGGAAGAAAAGCAAAGGACGTGGAAGAAAACGGAAAATGCAATCCAAGAAAGGAGACTCCACTGATAGTGGTAATATTGTATTTTATTTTAATTGCTCTGTCATGGTATCAGTTACTTGACTGGGTGGTTTTGCAGTAGCATCTGTAGGAAGCTAGTTCAGTCATGGCGGGGAGGTGGCATCACACCGGTAAAAGGCATATTATGTTTGACAAATTTAACTGATTTCTTTTCGAGCAATTAAGCGTGTGGATTGAGTAAGTACATGTTGTTTACAAGGATTTTAAGAAAGCACTTGACAAGGTACCACATAAGGGGCTCCTTAACAATATTGAAGCTCGTGGAACAGGAGGGTCCATGTCAGCTTGGATAATTTGTCTCAAGGACACAGTTGTTTATAAATGGTTGTTTTGTTTTTAAGTGGAGCATGGTAAATGGTAGTGTTTTCTAAGGTTCTGTGCTAGGAATCCTGCTTTTTTTTTGATGTATATAAATAGTTTAAATATTGGAGTTCAGGGCAACATTTCAAATTTGCAGATGATACCAAACTTGGAGGCACTGAGGATGATGCTAATCAACTATATCAATACGTAAATAAGCTTGCAGATACGTGGCAGATTGAATTTTATTCAGAGATAGGAAGGGACAATATATTCCTAATGGAACAGTTCTAAAGTGTGCTGGGTCAGAGGGACGTGGAGGTTGATTTGCATAGATCTTTAAAAATGGCAGCACATATTGAGAGAATGGTTAGCAAAGCATGTGGAATCTTGGGCTTCATAAATAGAGGCATTGAGCTCAAAGGCAGGGAAGTTAAGCAGAACTTCTGTAATGTTCTGATTAAGCCACAGTTGCATCCAGTTCTGATCACCAAATTTGGAGTGTGAGGGTCATTGAGTGGGTCCTGAAGACATTTACTAGATTGGTTCCAGGTATGATGGATTTTAATTACAATGTTAGATTGGAGAAAAGGGTGAATCTCTCTGGTGCAAAAGTGAAGTTAGGGGAGATTTGTTGGAAGTATGCAAGATTAGATTGATTTAAACAAAGAAAAGCTGTTCCCATTAGTTGATTGCCCATGGTTTAGGGGATGCAGATTTAAGGTTTTGGGCAAGAAATACAGTTGGAATTTGAGGAATAATTTATTTTATGCAACGTGATAAAAAGCGAGAATTTATAGAACCATAGAATGCCTACAGTGCAGAAGGAAGCTACTTGGCCTCTGAAAGAGTATTTTTCCAGGCCACCCCCTGCCGTAAACCATCTCTAACCGCAAATCTAACTCACCTACACATCTTTGGACATAAAGGGACAATTTACCATGGCCAATCTGCTTAACTGGTACATCTTTGTATTGCGGGAACTGGAGCACCAGGAGGAAACCCACACATAGGTAGAACATGCAAACTCTACACAGTCAAGTCACTCAAGGCTAGAATCGAATCCTGATCCCAGTGCTGTGAGGCAGCAGTGTTACCACAGTGACACCATGCTACCGCGTTCTATCATGAATGTGGAAGTGATCAATGATTTCAAAAGGAAGTTGCATGGGCACTTGAGGGAAATAAGTATGCATGGTTGCAGGGGTAGTAACACTGACTGCTTTGCTACACGAGAAGGTTGGCATTGACCCAATGGACTGAATGGCTTCTATGCTGAATCTTTGACACTAATAAGTCATTTTATTAGAGGTTTTCAAAAACTCATTTTCATATTGATTCATGGAATGTGGGTGTTGCTGGCTAAGATAGCATTTATTGCTTGTCTCTAGTTGCCCTTTGAGAAGCTGGTGGTGAGCTGCCTTCTTGAACCACTATAGTCCCATGTAGTGTAGGTACACCCAGAGTGCTATTAGCAAGGGTATTCCAGGTTTTGACCCAACAATAATGAAGGAATGATAATATATTTTCAACCCAGAATGATGAGAGTACGTGTGTGTGTGGGGGGGAGGGGGGTGATGATGGTTGTTCCCTTGTGTCTGCTGCTCTTCTCCAAGAGAGTGTTTAAGGGTTTCAAAAATCTTGTCTGAAGGAGCCTTGATGGGTTTGTGTAGTGCATCTTGTAGATGGTACACATTACTGCCACTGTAATTTGGTGGAAGGAACAAATGTTAATGGAGGGGATGCTGACCAAACCAGTTGCTTTGTCCTGGATGCTGTCAAACTTGAATGTTGGTGGAACACTGATTCATTATGTTCCTAACTTTGTGCCTTGTAGATAATGGCAGAAGTGCTTAATAAGTACTTTGCCTCAGTATTCACAGTGGAGAGTGATCTGGGGGGGTTGTACTACAGGATTGCAGCAAACTGAAAAGATTGAGTACGTGGACATTAAGAAAGAGGAAGTGTTGGGACTGTTAAATTCCATCAAGGTAGATAAGTCGCCGGATCCGGATGGGATGTACCCCAGGTTACTGTGGGAGGTGAGGGAAGTGATTGCAGAGCCCCTGGCGATGATCTTTGAATTGTCAATGGAGACGGGAGAGGTTCCGGAAGATTGGAGGATTGCGGATATGGTGCCTATTTTCAAGAAGAGGAACAGGGATAGCCCGGGCAATTACCGACCAGTGAGTCTGATCTCAGTGGTTGGTAAGTTGATGGAGAGGATTCTGAGAGATAGGATTTATGAGCATTTAGAAAAAATCAATATGATCAGAAATAGTCAACACGGCTTTGCTAAGGGCAGATCATACCTTATGAGCCTAGTTGAGTTCTTCGAAAATGTGACTGAACACATTGACAAAGGAAGAGCAATGGACATGGTTTACATGGATTTCAGCAAGGCGTTTGATAAGCTCCCCCATGCAAGACTTCTTGAGAAGGTGAGAGGGCATGGGATCCAAGGGGCTTTGGCCTTGTGGATCAAGAACTGGCTTGCCTGCAGAAGGCAGAGAGTAGTTGTGGATGAATCCTCTTCTGCATGGAGGTCAGTCACCAGTGGAGCGCCCCAGGGATCTGTTCTAGGACCCTTGCTGTTTGTCATTTTCATAAATGACCTGGATGAGGAAGTGGAGGGATGGGTTAGTAAGTTCACCAACAATACGAAGTTTGGTGGTGTTATGGATAGTCTGGAGGGATGTCTGAAGTTTGCAGCGAGACAAAGATAGGATGCAAGATTGGGCGGAGAAGTGGCAGATGGACTTCAACGCAGATAAATGTGTGGTGGTCCATTTTGGCAGGACCAATGGGATGAAGCAGTATAATATCAAGGGTAGGAGTCTTGGCAGTGTTGAAGAGCAGAAGGATCTTGGGGTCTGGATCCATAAGACTCTTAAATCTGCACCGCAAGTGGAGGATGTGGTCAAGAAGGCATATGGTATACTGGCCTTCATTAATAGAGGAATTGAGTTTAGGAGTTGGGAGGTAATGCTGCATCTTTATAAGACCCTTGTCAGACCCCACTTGGAGTACTGTGTGCAGTTCTGGTCGCCTCACTATAGGAAGGATGTGGAAGCTATTGAGAGGGTGCAGAGGAGATTTACAAGGATGTTGCCTGGATTAGGGGGCATGTCTTATGAAGATAGGTTGAGAGAGCTAGGTCTCTTCTCCCTGGAGAGACGAAGGTTGAGAGGTGACCTGATAGAGGTTTATAAGATGTTGAGAGGAATAGTTAGAGTGGATTCTCGGAGGCTATTTCCCAGGGCTGAAATGGTCACTATGAGAGGACACAGGTTCAAGGTGCTGGGGGACAAGGACAGAGGAGATGTTAGAGGCAAGTTTTTCACTTAGAGGGTGGTGAGTGAATGGAATCGGCTGCCATCAGTGATGGTACAGGCAAACTCGCTGGGGTCTTTTAAGAGACTTCTGGATGAGTGATTGGGAGTTACTGATAGTTCTATGGCCTGGTAGGTACAGATATGATCGGCACAGCTTGTGGGCTGAAGGGCCTGTTTGTGCTGTAGTGTTCTATGTTCTAATGGCCAGGCTGTGGGGAGTCAGGAAGTGAATTACTTGCTGCAGGATTTCAAAAAAGGTCCTTTTCTATGTTCAATGTAAGCTATTGATTGGCATGAATAGCCACGAAGAATAAAGCTTGTCTAGCTATTTTTGATTTGTACTCAGGTGAACCATTGTATAATATTGGCATAAGTGGGTTTTTTTCTAATAGGCTGCCAAAATATTGGGATTCTGCAAGATTCTATGCTAGGTCCCCAATTTTTCGCATTATATATTAATGATTTGAAAGAGGGAACTGAACATATTATCTCCACATTTGCAGATGGTACAAAGTTGGATGGTAGGGTGAGCTGTGAAAAGGATGCAGAAATGCTTCAACATTATTTGGATAATAATGCGTGGGTGTTTGCATGGCTGATGCAATATAATGTGAATAAATGTGAGGTTATCCACTTTGATAGCAATAATGGGAAGACAGATTATTACTTGAATGGGTATAATTTGAGAGAGGTGGATACTCAGTGAGACCTTGGTGTCCTCATGCATCAGTCTGTGAAGGTAAGCATGCAGATACAGCAGGTAGTAAAGAAGGCAAATAGTATGTTGGCCTTCATAGTGAAAGGATTTGAGGATAGGGATGTTTTGCTGCGATTGTATAGGGCATTGGCAAGGCCGCACCTGGAATATTGTGTGAAGTTTTGGAGCCCTTATCTGAGGAAGAATGTCCTTGCTATATAAGGAGCACAGCAAAGGTTTACCAGGCTGATTCCTAGGATAGCAGGTCTGTTATATGAAGAAAAACAGTATTGGTTAGGATTATGTTCATTGGAATCTAGAAGAATGCGAGGGGGTCTCATGGAAACTTATAAAATTCTAACAGAGTAGATTCAGAAAGAATGTTCCCAATTTTGGGAGGGGTGGTGCAGAGAAAGAGTCCAGAACTAGGGGTTATAGTTTGAGAACAAGTGGTAAATCTTTTAGAACCAAGGTGAGGAGAAATTTCTTCACTCAGAGCGTGGTGGTGAATGTGTGGAATTCAGTGCCACAGAAAGTGATAGCGATTTCAAGAAAAAATTAGATTTAGCTCTTGGGGCTAAGGGTATGTGGAAAGATGGGAAGAATGGGTTGGGGGTGGCTTATTAGGATATTGAATTCGATGATCAGCTGTGATAAAATGAATAGCAGAACAGGCTCACAGAGCCAGTTGACCTATTCCTGCTTCCAGTTTCTATGTTTCTAATCCTCAATCAAGAAAGGTGAATAACTCTGAATATTGGTGAACCATTACTTCCCAACCTCTTAAGTGATTATAAAATAGAATCAATTAGACACCATCAAAAGTTCAATTCCAGCAAGACAATAAGCTATTGAATCAGTTGCCTAAGTTTTCTTATTTGGACCTTTGCCTTTCAACTTAACTGCTTAGCTCATTTGCTGCCCAGGCTGTCTTAATATTATCACAGCCATTCCCATGTTCTACTGGAATATAGAGGTTGCAGCAAGTCTTTCCACTTCTGTTAGCTATAAGGCAACTAAACTGTAAACCTTTACTGAGCTTTATAGCTATATATTGTAATGGGCTTTGCATCTTAGTTTTGCCTCTTACTTCAAAACAATATGTGATGTTGATAAGTGAATAATCTGGGTGTTGGGTAATGGATTGTTAAACTCAGTTGCAGGATGTTGTACTCCAATACCTTAAATGTCTCCCACATGATATGCTGTCAAACAGTGCTCTATTGACTCTAAAAATGCAACAGGCACATTGGAATGTACTTGCAGCTGTTAAATTTAGCAATGTTTACAGGTGCAAAAAGCACCCTGAAAGACCAATGAGCTTCATTGCAAGATGAATAAAATCAAGGAAATACTGCATTAGTTGACTGCTGGTCACCTGTTGTAATATATGTAGTTTTTAAGTGTGTCACTTCTGGAATGATATCGTAGCCTTGGAACAATTCTAGTGATGGCCAACAGGGATAATGAAGATTTCATGTATTGGGTATTATGAGTGACTGGGTTAATTTAGGTTATAGTCCTCAGAGTTGAGTAGAGAGTAAAAGGTTTGAATTATTTAACAACAGGAATACTTGAAGGAAGGATAGTAAACAATTCAGCAAATGGTCATGAAATTGGATAAAAGGAACTAACGTGGATCATCTCTAAAGTTCACTTTAGTGAGCAGTGTAATCTTTTGCCACATTATACGTTTTGTTTTTGTTTTGTCCTTTTCAGCATCATTTTTCACTAGTCCTTGGGCCTTCTGGTTAAAACATTTTGCAAGTTTCAATATGTGTAGGAAGTTTGAATATCTCAATATTAATCCACATGTACTCTTTTAGTTTGGGATGGCATTGGTGTCCTCTTATAAAAAGGAGAGAGGGGAAAACTGAACTACTTTATCCTCTCATCATCTGTCCATTGTATAGGTGTTTTTGAATTAAAGTTGACTGTGGTGTCTCTCAGTTTAAGGTCCAGTCTTAGAGGTAACATGCAGTAAACTTCATGATTAACTCAGAAGATCGTTTATTCATGTTAAAACCTGGGAGGGGGCTGGAAGGGGTGTTCATAAATTCACATGCACACACACACAAAGGGGGATAGAAAAAAGGGTATTTTTAACAACAATGGGTGCAGTAAAAGAATACAGAAATAACTTAGTGCAGCTGATTTTGAGTCTCAAAAATCAAGACAGAAGGTGTAACCGTTGCTGGAAACCAGAACAGATAGCCAATCTTGAATCATGTGACCTCAAGCAGCCATCTTTTGATTCAGCAAATGTTTATTCTAAAATCACGTAAAAATACAGTTTTTACGTGACAGTTTTGACTTTTTTTTGTCATGTCTTATGTGTTTCCAAGATAGTTGAATGTTAATCAATGCTTAGCGTGGTTCAGTGACTCTTTCAATATAAAGAAGTCTATGGGAGATCATTTCTGCTCTTCTCACAGCAAGTGACAGTTTAATACTGAGTATAATAGGAAAACATGATGTGACAGGAGTAGAAAGGGACGTTATTAAAGAACAATAATTGTTGAAAGATGAAGTGTCTGTGCTCTATAACAGAATATTAAGTTGTATTTGGATTTTAGTGTTGGGTGAGTTAAATCAATTGTGTTTTTATCAGTGTATTATCTACTTTTATAGATGATGAAGATAATGCTGAACCTGAACTAGATGGCGATGAAGAGGACGAGCCAGTTGTGAGTAAACCTGATGAAGAGGAGCCGCCTATTGCAGAAGTCATACCTGTACCTACACCAGCCAAAAAGCGAAGGGGTAGACCACCTGGCAAAGCTAATCAATCAAATAAAAATACTGGTAGTGTAACATTTTATATATATCATAAAAATGACATGTTCTGCCTAAATCCACTTCCTGTTTTTGGTGCATTTTTGGTCCAATTTGTGATTCTAACAGTAGGGGCATTATACCTTGTCCTTATTTAAGTGCTCACTATGTACTTCCAGCAAGTATTAAATAATTGCAGAGTATAAACCATGATTAACTGTCTATCTTTTTTTTATTTTGTTTTTCCTAGCATAGTGTTATTGATGTCAAGTTGCTTTGGACTGCTGTCCCAAATGAGGCACCCGACTCAAAATAAGCTTTATTTACTTTGCTCAGTGTTGCATTAAGTTAGTCCATTAAGCTGATCTAGGGGTGAAATTGTACCTGAATTTTGATGTAACTTGTATAAAACCTTGCATTGGGCTTTGTTTTTGAGCAGTTCTATTTGTAAGGCTGTTCTATCTATGGGATCCCAAGTATGTTTTGGTATTGATCTGGCATAATAAAATGTTTGTGTATATTTAAAACAGTGAAGATTCTGTTCAAACCTCATACTGTTTTAACATGTTTAAGTTGAACATTAAGTTGCTAAATTGCCCCTTAGTGTTCTGTGATATGTAGGTTATAGGGATTAATGGGGTAAGTGTGTGGAATTACAGGGGTGGCGCTTGGTGGGATTGTTTTCAGTGCAGACTCAATGGGCTGAATGGCCTCTTTTTGCACTGTAGGGATTTATTGATTTGGTGAAACCAGAAGAGAAAGGTTAGAAAACAAATAGACAATCAGTTGATTAAAGTTGTTAAGTTGCCTATTGCAAAGCATTCAGTCCTTAAATGCTTGTTACTTATCTATAGAAATAACCTTCAAGTAGAAATTTGGTTTTAGGCCAACAATATTATGCTGAAGCTGGATTCTAGGAAATAGATCGGAAATGACTGTCCCTCGGATTTTTTTGTCATAAATATGAAACATATAGCTAAGATTGTCAATTCAGTACATGGAGTAAACTAACTTTTTAGCAACCTGTAGCAGAACCAAGTCTGCTTTTAAAGTTCAGAGAGAATTGTGTTTTTACAATATTGTTTGCTTCTTGTTTTCCGGTTTTTAGTTGGAATGGAGAAATTTTGATCAGAGCTTAATTCTCTGCTACTTGAAAAATACATTTTAGATTTTTCAATTTATTTTAACTTTGACATTGAGCTTGTTCCTTTTTCATCTCAGCAGGAGCAGTTCAACAGTTGCAAGAAGCAGGGACTACAACAATTGAAGACATCATTGTTGAGATAAAGAAAGAGCCTGAGGCTGAAGATGTGCAGGTGCAATCAGGAATTGAGGCTCAGAATGGAGACATCACACCTGAGATGATCCTTAGTATGATGGACCGGTGATGGACGAAGGCCAGGCATGCTAATAATATGGCCCTGCGGAATAAGATTACGTGTATTTTTGCTTTGAAACATGCTTATATGAAATGATTTAGACCATTTAACCTTCTGAGTACTAGAGAGAATTTCTCATCCAGGAAACTAAAATAAGTTTAGACTAGGTTCCCTTTTTATAGCATAGAATGCTATTTATGAATCAGAAATTGTTATTTTATTTGTTACAAAAAATTGTACCCAATACAATTTCTCTGAATGATTTCTCAGAACCAAAATGGTATACCATGAGATGCTTTGTACACTTTATGTACACAGAGCAGTAAAATAGTTCCTGCCCATAAATAACAGTTGTGTACAGTATCTGTGCCGTAGCTCTTTTTGCATAAGAGGATTGTTTCCCAGTGGCACAAACCATTGTGATATATATATATATATATATGTTGCAAAGAACATAGGCTATTTTTACCATAACACCCTGCTGTACTCAAGAGCTGAGCAGGTGGAGATTTGACTTGTAGTAAACTTTAAATACAAAAAAATTGTGAATTTTTGACGTATAGTCATGTTTTTGTGCAACCCAATTGTAAATGATAATATACAACTTTGGTTTCTTCCGCTATAGTTGGGCGTCTCAGAATGCAAATCACTGATTGAAAATCATTGTGTTACTGTTAAATTAAGTTGAAGCCACATGAATTATTTTACAACTGACCATCCATAGTAACACTGACGGTTGTTGTGTGTTTTCCTTTTTTTTGTACAGGGCATCTCAAAAAAAAATGGTCATGCTTGTTGTAGATAACTTTTTTACATTTTAATCTTTTCTAGTGATTATGTATCAAAGTGCAGGAGAGTAACATTTTAACCACTGCTTGAGACGTTTACAAATTACATTTGTCACAAAGAGTCAAACTCTTCAGTGTTTGTGAATATGTGCAGAATCATGTAAAAATTAATTTGCAAATTGAGCTGTTCAGAGCAGAAAATATCAAATTGTAATGAGCACATTCACAGCATACTACAAATCCCTTTAAAGTTGCAGATTTTAATGTTGTAAATTTTAATTACTTATATTTCCACTATAGGTTGGCTGTCTCCCACCTAACTATATATTTTTTTTGCTTCTCTGAACCTCATATTATGTATCTGATGTATTTGTAAGACGGCATAATGGAACTAATCCTTTAAAACTAGGACAAGGCAGAGTTTTGAAGAGTGAGATATCCATGTGCTTTGTATTGCAAAATAAAGTAATGTGAAGTTTAAAAGAAGTTTGCGCTGTTGCAGATACGAGAAAGTTGTGCCACAAGAGTATGTCAGAAGCTTTATTTGCTGATTCAACATGAAATTCTTTTTCTGTTCTAGGTGAATTGCAATTAAATCTGCTTTCTGCCCCCTTTTTAGCGCTGACTCTGGGTTGATTTTGTTTTTTTATATTTAGCTGTACTGTTTGTGAAGGAAAAGGGAGTCAAGCTGATGAGGAAACAATGTAAAAATACTCTTTCAATGGGGTTGTGAGAGCTAGGGTAAAAGCATTTAATTAATGTAGTGCTGTACAGCTGGTAAATAAACCATTTACCTGCCTTTCACCTGTGTGTCTTCATTTTAATGGAACTACATTACATTTGCAATTCACTCATCAACACTTGATATTTTCCTTTGTAATTTCAATCCTTGATTATATATAAATGTAGTTTTCCACTTGTAGAAAAAAAAAGAGTTTTTTAAATGGTGAGAGATTGGGAAACGTTGATATCTAAAACTATTTTTGTTCCTGAGTCACTAAAAACTAGCATGCAGCTGCAGCAAGTAATTATGAAGGTAAATTGTAATTTGGCCATTATCATGAGGAGGGGTAGAGCTAGGTAGAGGAGTAAAGAAGTCTTCCTGCATTTGTATAGAGCCTTTATGAGATTGCACCTGGAGAATTGTGTATAGTTTTGATTCCCTTATTTAAGGAAGGATTTACTTGCCATAAAAGGGATGCAACAGAGGTTCACCAAAATAATCCCTGGAAATGTTGGTATCCTTTAATAAGGAGAAATTGTGGAAACTGGGCCTGTATTCTTTAGAGTTTTGAAGAATGGGAGGTGATCTTATTAAAGTTTATTCTTAAAAGACATGGTAGGGTAAATGGAGAAAGGATGTTTCCATGAATGGAAGTCTAGAAATGGGACACATTTTCAGAACAAGGCCATTTCGGACTGAGAGTAAGAAGAATTTCTTCACTAGGGTGCTGAAACTTTGGAATTCACTACCTCAGAGAGCTGTGGAAGTTCAATCGTTGAGTATGTGCAAAATAGAAAGTGATAAATGAAATGCTGGCCAGACCAGCATTTATTGATCATCCTTAATTGCCCTTCAACTGGGTTACTTTCTAGGTCATGTCATTTAAAAGTGATCCGCATTGCTATGGATCTGGAGTTGCATGTAGGCCTGACCAGATTCTGTTCCCTAAAGGATATTAGTGAACTGGATTTTTTTTCAACAGTGGTTATCATTAGACCTTTAATTTTATATCTTTATTTAATTCAAATTTCATCCTCTGCCATAATGGGACTCTAATCTGAGTATTCAGCACTTCCCTGCATTAGTAGTCCAGTGACAATTCCACTGCCACCATTGCCTCTCCATTAATATTGGTCATTTATTTCCAAACAAGGTACTACCTCTACAAGCAGAAAGCACAATTTTAAGGCAGTCAAACTAAACTTAAAGGATGTTGTTGCCAGTTCTCAGTCTAATAATTGTTAGTGCTTAAGGAATGAAGAACTGTCTAGGGAAGCAGGAAATTGTGTTTGTGAAATATTTGTAAAAGCAAGGTTCTTTTAAATTTTGAAACTATAGTAAAATTATACTGTGAATATCATGATTTGTTGGTGATGATTCTTGATCTTGGTATATATTGAGAATTTAGGTATCATTGAAATGAATATTCCTGTATGTGCTGCTGATGCATGAAAATGCACTTCAAAAGTGCTTTAACAAGTTTAGACTTGCTCAGTCCAATACTATCTACATGACTGATTACAGATTTAGTCATTGCTGAATTCCTGATGCCTCACATTTTAATTCATGTCGCTGCCTCTGGTCTGTGGTTACATGTGCAGTTAAGATCCTAAAACATAGATACTAGTACTTGGATGTACAATTGAGAATTTTTCAGAGATCCTTGGTTACAGAGCACATGTTTTAAATACTAACAGACTTGGACACAGTTCCTTGGGTCCTGGGCAGGACATTTAGAATCAAGAGTCAGGACCTGGTCTATCAGAATCTCTTTTGTGGCAGTTGGGGAAATTTGGAGAATACTCAGCAGATCAGATAGCACCTATGGAGGGCGAACTGATCGGTATCCTTTCATCAGAACTAGAAAATATTCAGAGATCTGATGAGCTTTAAGCAGGTACAGAGATGGGGAAGAGGTAGAGAGGAACAAAAGGGAAAGTATGTGACAAAATGGAAGGTCGGAAAGATTACTTTCCATCTTACTCTTTCTCTATGTCTAAATTTGAAATTCTATTTTCCAGTGCCAATAAGTCTTAAATATTGACTGTTTGCCTCCACAGATGCTGTTTGCCCTGCTGAGTATTTGCAACGTGTTCTATTTGTTTTCGCACATCTGCAATATTTTGCATTTATCTGCAGGGTTTAATCCTTACTGGAATTGAATTCTCTCCAAACAGATTAGCTTTGCAATTTATGTTGTGAGATGTGTGCATGAAGGTATTTACTTATTTTAGGTCTTGATAGATCAAAATTGCTATTTCCGTTTTGGTAAAATGACATTTTGCAGTGCAAGATTTTAAATGTGATTCCAAGATCTTTTGTCTTCAAACTGAACAACATTTCATGACTACAGAGCATAAGTGCTAATGGTGCACTTATTTTGAAATAAGTGAAATATTTTGGGATGTCCTGAAATTGTGAAAGGCTCGATATAAACATAAATTCTTTTTCTCAACCTGTTTTAATCCAAACTTGGAAAAATTATGTACCCCATGAAGCTAAACAGAATTGATTTTTTTTTTGCCATCAGTTTGGTGCTCATGTTGTATTAGAGAGGTTTGGATGGCAAATTCTCCAGCTCAAGTTGAGTGCTATGAAATACTCACAACCCTAACCAAGAAAAAGAGTAGAAATTGTACCAGGTACATTTTCAAGTGCAGAATGGGTGTTGTCCTTCAAGCATGTGGATAAAACTATGATCTCAAATTGATCTTTAATCAATGATTGCCTTTGTTGCTATTCAGTGGCAGGTTTTGAATGGGACTCATTAGTGTTCTGTATTGCTGACTAATGGCAATGTGTTCATTGCGCAAGAAACTATAGTAGAATTGTGGACAAAACTGTCACAGGAGGAACATGGAGACCCTTTGGTCTTCCGTGTTGTGTTGGAGTACTGATGGAGGGACACAGAAGTAAGTATTAGGGTGGTCTAAGCAGCTTGTCAGAGGGAGATCATTCTCTAATCTTGCTGCCGAAGAGGGTGCATACATTGAGGGTGTGCCATTAATTTTCCCATGTAGGTCAAGTACCTGTCTGCTAGTGGTCTTGTGCTAAACGTCTTGGAGCATGATCCTGGAATCACAAATCTTGCCACTGAAATCATGATCTGGTTTTCACTGCCCCTCACTGGTGATGCAGTCAGATTTGTGCCCATTCATTCAAATAAATTTAAATCAAATCAAAGACCCTCTTGCCAGATTTTCCCCTTCACAAGATTTTTATACATTGCTGATGTGACATCATGTTGGTGAGGTTACCCAGATGTGAGCCTGACGAAGGTAGTGCCAACCTGTACCAGGGTGGGCCTTAGGGGGAGCTTGCAGAGCGGAGACTCACCTATTTATGGTGAGGATGCCAGTGATGGCGTTGGGAAAGTGGAATTGCTGGCAATGAATAAGGGTGGAAGAGGTACAATGTCAGTGATGATTGGGAGGGGCAGCAACGATCGGGGAGTTGGCATGGAGATTTTTTTTTTTGTTACAATGATCAGAAGAGTGCCCATCTCAGTGGAGCTAGTTCTGTAACCACCTCTACCCTGCCAAAGTGATGGTGCAAACCATGCCCACTTTTTTTCTTGGCTGTTAAAGGGATAAGACCTGGAGAGGAAACTGGTCAGTGGATCTATAGAGTTCCATGCCTGTTTTCTCTTCAAACTAACACCACTAAATTCTCGTAAGATTTTGCTCATAATGGTTTACAGCGCAGAGCCTCTGTGCAATGGAATTTCAGGTGCCTCTGTGCAATGGAATTTCAGGTGCTCAACTCAATACTTAAATATTATGATGGTTCCTGCCTCTACCACCCTTTCTGGCAGTAAGTTCCAGATTTCCACTAGTCTGGGTGAAAAGATGTTTCCTCAAATCTCTTCCAACTCCCTTTCCTCCTCTTAAATCTATGCCCCCTGGTTATTGATCCCTCTACAAAGGGAAAAAAATTTTTTATACAGTTCCTTCATAACTTCCCTGCACTTATATTGTTATCCCTCAGCTAGTAATGGCAAGTATCCTATATGCTTTCTTAACTACCTTATCAATCTATCCTGCCTTCAGGGATTTTTGAACATGCACCCTACATTAATCTACTTTGATTTTTATTAATCTTTCAGTATCAGACTATCCTTATTTCCTCTAGCACTCACTACAGATATTGCCAGATCTCCTAAGTTTTTCCACCACTTTGTTTTTTATTTCAAAGCTGGGGTAATCTGTCCTGTTTTATTCTTCAACTTTTCTGTAGCAGTTTGATACAACTGTATGGCTCGCTAGACTATTTCAAAGGATAATTAAAAGTCAGTCATGTTGCCGTGGACCTGCAGTCATACAAACTAAATCCGGTAAGAACAGCAGATTTCTTTCCCTAAAGGTTGTTTGTGAACCAGGTGAATTTTTTTAAACAAAATTTGATAGTTTTGTGGTTGTTATTAAGCTTTTTATTCCAGATTTAGCTACACGGGGGAATTTGAAATTGTGTATTCGGAGCATTGATCCAGGTTCAGTGATGCCACCACGTAGTTACCTTTCTAAAGCTATTCAAATCATATGGTTTTTTTTATCAAAAAACTACAGATTTAAAATTATATTTAAGGAATGATTGTTTAGTTCTATTATGCATATAGACTGGTGCATATAATTTTTATTCCTCCTCATCCTCACTGATTTGGAAGTGCAAAAAGAAAGAGATTTCTTCTGATGCACTTCAGAAAGTAAAAGCAAGCCAACAGGTGTCATAAATGATGATCATAGTAAATGTAGGATCACATAATTAAACCAGTGCAGAAACTATGGTGCACTGAGCTAAGAAAACTGAAAAATATACATTAAAAGATGCAAAATGAGAACAGAAAATACAATTTGTAGATTTGCAAAGCAGCCAGAGAATTCCTCTGGTGCAGAAGGAGGCCATTCAGCCCATCGAGCCTGCATGGGCAACAATTTGACCCAGGCCTTCTCCTCTGAATTTTTACCTTGCTAATCCCTCTAACATACACATCCCAGGATACTAAGGGTTAATTTAGCATAGCCAATCAACCTAACTATATATTTTGACCGTGGGAGGAAAGTGGAGCATCCAGAGAAAACTTATGCAGAAGCAGGAGAACATGCAAACTCCATAAAGACCCTATATCTGAAAATGCAAAAAGAAAATACGCTATCCAGTATAATTTTGAATTCTTCAGTTGAAAAGGGTGAAGACTGCCATTCAAGATGGTTCCAGGACAGTCACTATACTCCACTATCTGTGGCCATCTGCTGCCATTCATTGCCCTTCCTTCCCTAAACTCCCCGCACACTGCCCCCGCCCCCCCCCACCACTGCCCTCCATTGTTCTTACTGTGAATGCATTTTAGCCCAGCTTCAAGTTAACTATTAATTTAAACGGTTTTAAATTAATAGTGCAAATCCTTTCCCCACCAGTACCTTGTGAACTTTAGTGAAGACTTGGAAAAGACCTGAACTGGGATTTTCTCTCCCATTCCCCCTTCAAATTCCTGGATTTCTCAGAAAATTAAGAGACCGTGTTTCTGCACTGAACTACATTGGAATAAACTATGAGAGACCTGTTTCTGTCTCTCGATCTGCTGTATGCTACAGAAAAGACCTGGAAACATTATCTAGATCTATGTCTTCTCTCAAACCTAATTGCATCTCAGCATCAAGTACACATTTGTGTTCTGGTTTAAACTGGCTACACTGTTGGGCTCAACTGCCTCAGTACCATGGACCTGAGTTCGATTCCAGGCGTGGATGACTGGCGTCTGTGTGGATTTCGTCAGGTGCTTTGGTTCTCTCCCACAGTAAGAAGTCTCATAATATCAAGTTAAAGTCCCACAGGTTTATTTGGTAGCAAATGACACTAGCTTTCAGAGCGCTACTCATTTGTGAAGGGAGTGGGAGATCTGTTCACAAATAGGACATGTAAAGACACAAACTCAATTTACAGAATAATGATTGGAATGATAGTCTTTACAGCTAATCAAGTCCTAAAGGTACAATGTGAGTGGAGAGAGCATTAAATCATCGGTTAAAGAGATGTGTATTGTTAGTGAGATTTTGCAAGTCACGGGGATTACAGATAGTGTGACATGAATCCAAGATCCTGGTTGAGGTTGTTCTCATGCGTGCAGAACTTGGCTATCAGTTTTTGTTCAGCGACTCCGCACTGTCATGTGTCGTGATGGCCACCTTGGAGATCTTATCTGAAGATCGGAGGCTGAAATCCCATGACCGCTGAAGTGTTCCCCGACAGAAAGAGAATAGTCTTGCCTGGTGATTGTCGAGCAGTGTTCGTTCATCCATTGTTGTAGTGTCTGTATGGTCTCCCCAATGTACTATGCTTGGTACATTCTTTCCTGCAGCGTATCAGGTAGAAAACGTTGGCTGAGTTGCAAGAGTATGTACTGCGTATCTGGTGGACAGTGTTCTCACATGAGATGAGAGATGGTCCGGCACGTCTTGCAAAGGTTGCTATGGCAGGGTTGTGTGGTGTCATGATCACTGTTTTCCTGAAGGCTGGGTAGTTTGCTGCAGATAATGGTCTGTTTGAGATTGTGCGATTGTTTGAAGGCAAGAAGTGGGAATATGGAGATGGCCTTGGTGAGATGTTGATTTTCATCAATGACATGTTGAAGGCTCCAGAGGAGTTGTCATAACTTCTCCGCTCCAGGGAAGTAATGGATGACGAAGGGTACTCTGTCCACTGGTGTCCCATGTTTGTCTTCTGAGGAGGTTGGTGTGGTTTTTCACTGTGGCTCATCGGAACTGTCAATCGATGAGTCTAGCACCATTGACATTCTTGAGGCTGTTTTATACAGAATGTACTAAGATGCACATTTTACTATATTTTCATGCTCAGTGCCAACTCCAAATTGAAGTCTGTTTTAATGATTTGAATGCACTTCCAGTTTCATTGGAACAAATTCATAAGTGGCTTTCTAACTTTTGTTCTTCAAATGCTGTGAAAATGCTTTGCCACTAGATGGTGCAGAGTTACATGGCAAATATAAAGCACTACACAATTACTAATTCTAATGTGTAGGCCCAGATCTCTTGTCAAAATAGTGGGGAGACTAATGTACTCATTGTTATTTATGTATAAATAGTGCAGTAATTTCAGGTGCTTGGCTCCCCAGCTTCAAAGCCATTTGCAAGGGAGTGTGAAATCCAAACCATGATTACTAATCTATTTGAAAGCTCCACAATGAACCATAGATATCATACTATGCCCTTTCTTTCCTCTTTCATGAGATGTGGGCATCACTGGTAAGGTGAGCATTTGTTGCCCATTTCTCATGTCCCTTGAACTGCTATACCATTTTGCAGGACAGTTAAGATCCACATTGATGTGGATTTGGAGTCACAGGTAGGCCAGGCCAGGGAAGGATGGCAGCTTTCTTAGTGAACCAGAATTGATTTTATAAACCAATGGAACAGTTGATGATGATTTCATGGTCACTACAACAGGAGACTTTGAATTCAAGATTTTATTAAATTGAAATGAAATTCCACAAGGTGCCTTGCTAGAATTTGAACCCATCCTCCTGCGCATTAGCTTGTGCCTTAGGATTATTATACAAATGATATTATCATTACACATGTTTCCTAAAGAAACTAAATGGTTATATAGCTTGAGGGGCGACACTCCGCAACAAGCATGGAGCAAGGCAGGAAGTCAGCTCTCCATGAACTACCACAGACGGGAATTGCATCCAGAGCTTTGTCTCCTGCACCACATCCTGCTAACTGATCCCCACAATACGTTCCAAAAGAGACTCTGAAAACAAAAAAAGTTTGTGAACCACTTACTAGATAGGCCAACAGGGAAAAAACAGATTCAAAATCTTATCATTATACTATGTGAATATCAAAAAGGACTATCTAGAATGTCCAAGTATTGAATTGGTAAAACATAGTTGTTATGAACACATCAAGGCTGTGAAACTCAATGATAACCTGGATATTCTTGCTTGTCAGCACCAAGCAATTAACCTCACCCTCCAAAACCTACCTTCAATCGTGCTTATCATGAATGATTAGCTTATTGCTGTATAATATAACTCAAAGTAACCATTATACTGTACAAGACATTATACTGCATACATTTCACTTCTAACCCTATCCATTCACCATGTAATTTTATTGTTTAGACGATCGCATCTTATTTGTTTGCTGTTTATGCCCACATCAAATGGAATCGAACTCTAGCTATGTCTCATACTTTGCAAGGTGTTCAGTGGACAACATTTCCTGCAATCCAACTGAAAAAATAGTCAAAAACAAATCCATAATTTGTAGGAACAAAGTAATATATGTATTACTACTAGTTTGGACAGATGTCACTAACTATTACAACACAATTTTGTTTCACTTTGGGGGGAGCTGTGGCTCTTGTTTCTGTTTTGTATTAGTATTAAGTACTTGCAGGTTAAAAAAAATCAATTAGTTAAATGCAAACAATGATGGCAGTAGATATATTATTTTGAATAATAATGGATACATGTTATTAAAACACACAAATGATACTTTGTGGCATTCTGGTTGGATTTTTTTATTGTACTTCCAGAGAGCTGCTTCCTCTTAGTATAATGTGGTTACTGCAGCAGGATGTGCAACTGCTTCAAATTGATGTTTCTCTCATTTTCAGTACCTGCATAATTACTAAAGGCTGTCACTGCAAAAAATGGCTACTTCTAGTCAAGATATTCCAGAAGAGCTGCAAGGTAATGGTTTTTGATTATTAAGAGTAAAACTACATTTTTACTTGTGCCCGCTGTAGATTCCTACGCAGTGCTACATTTCAGTTTTATTGGTGCACAGCGTCACTTGAAAACACAAAGCTAACGAAGACTGAGCATGTGGCTTAAGATTTCGTCTGTATCGTACACAAGTAACACCTGTAACGTCGTTGGATTATGTAGATCTAGCTAAAGGCCTAAACAAAGTGGCATTCAGTGTGACAAATTAACCTCTTATTCAATTTTGTTTCAGCTGGGGTGTTTCCATGTATACTGTTCTGTAGTAAAAATATGAGAAGACTATTGAAGGCTTAGCAAATATGCTTCAATGGAAAGCTCACTTGGTGAGGCAGAGATATTGATATGAAGTTTTTGTGAGCATTTTGAAGACATTATTAGTTTGAAGGTTACATTGTTTAATTAACTCTAATAATCACTTTATCTAAAATGTGGGATTGTTTGCCCCTGTTGCTGAGCAGATAATACCTGCCAAATTGTATCTGTACTGTGGGCCCTGGAAAACATTGCTTTTATGATGAATATATATGATGTTATGTATATGATGAATGATCACAAAAGAAATTTAAAGAAAAATGGCTACAATTTAAGCTTTATTTAGTTTGAATCATTACCATCTTTTGGGAAGACTGGAGTTTAATTTTTAAATCATGAATTTTATTTAATGTTCCTAATTACACTCTTTTTTAAATAGCATTAGCTATGCAACCACATTTTAATCTGTTGACCTAGAAATATGAGTAAAGTTTATTAATCACAAGTAATACTTACATTAACACGCAATGAAGTTACTGTGAAATTCCCCTAATTGTTACATTCCAGCCAATGCACTTAACCAGCATGTCTTTCAGACTGTGTGAGGAATTTGGAGCAGTCGGAACAAACCAATGGAGACATGGGGTCATGTACTATGACTTAAGCCAGAATTGAACCCGGGTCTTTGGTGCTGTGAGGTAGCAGTGCTAACCATGCCTGAGTAGCAGCTGTCTTTTGGATACTGAAGTTCTCATTTCAGTGGCTTGAAATTACATGATCTTTTCCAATGGGAAGTGTCCACTATCCTGCACCATTCATGACTCTATCATCCTTGCCAGCCCTTTACATTGTTTTTATGCCAACCAGGCTGCCAGGTTCCAGCCTAGCTATTCGACAATGATTATTACTCTGGACATAGCTTACTCCAGGAACAGGCCTACAATGAGAATCATGCTGCAACAGGAACTATCAATCATGCAAACATTTGCTGTGCTCAAGCAATGCTTCCATTGCCCTGAGTGAGTACTGAGATTTGTGATCATCTATTCCATGATCTACAACGTCAGCATCATAAGAGTTGAGCCATTACCCACTGGGCAGTAACAAGTGAAGGAGCAGGAAATGCTGTGCCTTGCCCTGCTTGTCTGAATTCACTGAGGAATTCAGAACTGCACCTGAATCAGAGAACCCCCAGTACACCAAACAGTTCTATAAATCCTTATCTTGATCTTTACAAGCTAATTGCTTTCCTTTAATTCAGATTTATGTATCTTGCCCTTGCCTAATTATAAAGATAAGCAGCAAATCCAGAACAAAAACCAAATTGATCAATCAATTCTATTAGAAATAATTAAAAATCATCTTTGTATCAGCCTGTTATGCCTGACTTTCCATATCCTCAAGATGTTCTCTCAGTGGCTGGGCTTGGGAGATGAAAGCTGCTGAGCTTCCAACGAGGATCCAGGATGGACGTGAAGGATGTGAAGCTCTGGGTCAATTGGGCATGACTGCAGATTACAGCATTGTGACGTGGGCCAGAGCAGCCTGGCACTGCTGACTGTGTGACACTAACAGCTTGGACTTGGGGGGAGTGGCAGAGCAGGCTGTCCTCCCAAGACTATGCTATTCCCCAGCAGTCAAACTGTCATCTAGAACAGTGCTTGAGCATTCCTATGGCTCTGTCTGCCAACTAAGTGCAGGCTGCTAGGGCACTTGAGAGCCCTGTCAATGTTGATGATTGAATCCAACATGGAAACTATCTCATTGTAGAGCGGCTGTGAAAACTGACATTGTTGCTATTTGAGTTTCCATGGCAATGATTGGTCCTTTGGAATCTGTCAGAGCCCAGAAGAAAGCCCCTTAACATAGGTGTCACTATGTTAATCAAGCTGATCACTTGGTCCACATTCCTATGAGTAAACCTCTATGCTAAACAAAAAGTCATGAGATAAGTTAGACATGGACTCCTCCGTGCTATCATGTGTAAGATAGGTTGCCCAGTGTGCCTAGAATTACATAGCAGATCCCAGCTATTGTTTTTTGTACTAGGTCCTTTTAAATAAACATCTGACTCGCTCTCTGGCCCTTTGGCTAAGATTCAAGTGACAGATCAAGTTCAAGATCAGGTACAATGCTTTTCTTGTCAGCTTGGATCCAGTATTCCTCTCTTGTGAGAACCATGAATTGGGTCCAATTTGAATCTGAATTTCTTTTTGGAGCAAGCAAGGAGATGGATTCGGGCCTGTCCTGTCCACCCTATGTGCTGACTTTATAACTGGAAGAAAGGAATAATAAAAAGCAAGTATTCGAGTCCTCTGCAGCAGAACTTAAAAGAAAGCATTCTACCCCCCTCTCCTAGTTCCTGTAAAGTTCTGCATGCTGGCTCACCACATATAGGCACCTCCTCTCATGTAACTGCCAAAATTCACAATGCCAATGCTTGTGGGATTCAGATCAAATAATTAATGCATCTTGCTGAAGTCTCACTTCCACTAGCAACTGGATTTGCCACATTTTCAGCACTTGGAATGAAGGACAGAGATTGGGGTTAGCTAGGGTAACAAAGGAGAGCAGAGAGAGGTGAATGATGTGAGTGTCTGCATCTTGTCATGTGAAGTGCAATAGAAACCAGATAGGACAAGAAATACGATGGGACAATGTTTCCTCCAGCATTGCCAGTTGTCACTACCTTGATTCTACTTCTCCCCATGATGACAAACAAGCTTCCTTTGAAGAAGAGGGTAATGCAGACAGCTTTTTACTCCTCTGGCTTCAGTCTGCTGGGTGGAGCTCTCCTGCAATAAAGATAGGTGCGTGTTAATGAAAACTTTGTGAAGCATCCTGAAAATGCACCTGTTACATAATTGCCAAAAGTCTATATCTAAGTATGAGTTCTGAGTGAAGGAGGTTTGTAATAGTTATGAATGTGAGCATATAATGAGAATAAGGTGTGATTAAATGTTTTGCAGTAATAGGAACCCCGGGGGTGCAGTGAGTCTGTGATTAATATAAATGTTGCTGATGTGAGTACAGAGCAAATCCACTGACTACAATGGCTTAAAATTCCTTTTTTATCACATTGAGCTCCATGGAGATGACTATTGATTTCCCAAGGGAGAAGTCAACCATTAAAAGTTGTGCCTCAGGTTACAAGAGCATTTTAAAAAAGCAATTTAAACTACGCTTATTGAATTCAAAATTTTGGGAGACTTTAAAATAGAGTGAATACTGAGAGAATGTTTCCTCTGGTAGGGAAGAGTATAACTTGAGGTCATCAATGTAAGAAACTTACTGAAAAATCTAAACAGGGAATTCAGAATAAATTTCTACAACGTTTAAAGTTTATTTATTAGTCACAAGTAGGCTTACATTCACACTGCAATGAAAGTATTATGAAAATCCTCTAGTCGCCACATTCCAGCGCCTGTTGGGGTTTCACTGAGGGAGAATTTAGCATGGCCAATTCACCTAACCAGCACATCTTTGGGCTGTGGGAGGAAACTGGAGCACCCAAAGGAAACCCATTGAGACATGGGGAGTATGTGCAAATTACACAGAGACAGTGATCCAAGCTGGGAATCAAGCCCAGGTCCCTGGCGCTGTGAGCAGCAGTGCTAACCACTGTGCCACCCCAAAGAGTGATAAGAATGTGGAACTCCCGACTACAGGGAATGGTTGAAATGACTACTATAGCAAGAACTGAATAATCTCATTAGTGATAGGCAGCATGGTTTTGTATGAGGAACGTCATGCCTCACAAACTTTGTTGAGTTTTTTGGGGAGGTGACAAAAACGATTGACGAGGGAAAGGCTATGAATGTTGTCTATATGGATTTTAGTAAAGCATTTGACAAGGTCCCTCATGGCAGGCTGGTGCAAAAGGTTAAATCTCACAGGACAAAAGGTAAGCTAGCTAGATGGGTGGAGAACTGGTTTGGCCATAGAAGACAGAGGGTAGCAGTGGAGGGTCTTTTTCCAGTTGGAGGTCTAGTGGTGTGACTAGGGCTCTGTACGGGGACCTCTACTGTTTGTGATACATATAAATGATTTGGAAGGAGACATAGCTGGTGTGATCAGTAAGTTTGTGAATGACGCAAAGATGGCTGATCTTGCAGATAGTGATGAACAATGTCAGAGAATACGCAGGATATAGATAGGCTGGAAAATTGGGCGGAAAAATGGCAGATGGAATTTAATCCAGATAAATGCAAAGTAATGCATTTTGGTAGATCTAATGTAGGGAGGAGCTATACAATAAATGGCAGAACCATCAGAAGTATAGACATACAGAGGGACTTGGGGGTGCAAGTTCACAGATCCCTAAAGGTGGCAGCACAGGTGGAGAGACTGGTGAAGAAGGCATATGGCATACTTGCCTTTATTGGACAGGGCATAAAGTATAAAAGTTGGCATATGATGTTGCAACTATATAGAACATTAGTTAGGTCACATTTGGAATACTGCCTCCAGTTCTGTTTGCCACACTACCAGAAGAATGTGGAGGTTTTGGAGAAAGTACAGAAAAGATTTACGAGGATGTGACCTGATATGGAGGGTTTTAGCTCTGAGGAAAGATTGGGCAAATTGGGGTTATTCTCCCTGGAAAGACGGAGGATGGGGGGTGACCTATTAGAGGTGTATAAAATTATGAAGGGCATACATAGGGTGAACAGTGGGAAGCATTTTCTCAGGTCAGAGATGATGAACACAAGGGGTCACAAGTTCAAGGTTAAGGGGGCAAGGTTCAACACAGATGTCAAGGGCACGTATTTTACACAGAGGATGGTGTGGATCTGGAATGCACTGCCAAGCAAGGTGCTTGAGGTGGACACGCTGGGATTGTTTAAGACTTATCCAGATAGCAACATGAGCAGACTGGGAATAGAGTCTTGTTGGGCACATGAGCGGAGCAGGCTTAGAGGGCCAAAGGCCTGTTCCTGTGCTGTACTGTTCTTTGTTCTTGCAGACCAGAAGTTTTTTCAATAAAAAGAAATCACAGAAACGTTGAATAGATTTTCATTGAAAGGTGGTGTTAGAATTACAATGATTACAGCATAGGCGCATCATGTCACTGCCAGTTGTCTGCATAGGCAACTCAGGTGGTTCCAATCTTCAGTCTTTTTCATTGTCCTTCCACAATATCTTTGTAGTGCAGGAGAATTGGGAGATTATGGCTAGGATTTTTGCAATTTGCACCCTTCCTTCCCACAGCAGCTGAAAGCCACATATTATCCAGCTCTCATGAATCAATCCCACTATGTTTTACTGGGGGATCTGGGACCAAGTGGGGCTTCCAGTATTTTGAGTTAAATTGGTGTCTGATTCTGGATGATGTCATTGGAGTGTTGTTATTTGTTGTTTCTCTTCCTGCACCATGCACAAGGGTAGTGTGGTGCCACAGTGGTTAGCACAGCTGCCTTACAGTGCCAAGATCCAAGATTCACTTTCAGCCTTGGATAACTGTGTGGAGTTTGTATGTTCCCTTAGTGTCTGCAATGGGTTTCCTCTAGGTGCTCCAGTTTCTTCCCACAGTTCAAAGATGTGTGGGTTAGATGGATTGGCAATGCTAAATTGCCCCTTAATGTTCCAAGATAGATTAGCCATGGTAAATGTGTAGGGTTCCGGTAATAGGGTGGCAGAAATGGCTTGGGTAAGATACACTTCCAGACAATTGGAGCAAACTTGATGGGCTGAATAGCCTCTTTCTGCACTGTAAGAATTCTATAATTCTATGAAGGCAGACTTTTATTGGATTCCATCGCAACTTTTTAACTGGAACAGGTTGCTAGTTTGTCACCAGAGGCTTATAGCTTGAAGGGCAGCACTCCACGCAAGGGGTCTCACCCACTCTTAGCATCTTTGATTAGTGGCATTGGAAGAATTTTGCAGGTTGATACTCAACCTGTTGGCCTGTTATGAATGCATCTTTCTTGGCCATCAAGTCTAGACTTGAACCTTACTTCTGGCTCAGAAGTAAGGAGGCTACCCTTTGCAACACAAAATATTGGGAGTGTGACTATTGCATTTTAATGAGACCCACTGCTGGAACAGATGGACAATCAATATTAAAATAGTCCTAGAAAGAAAATATAAGTCTTTAACGGTGAAATTACTAAAATATCTGAAGAATGTGTGGAATCAAAGAACATTCCATAGACCAAATAATTACAATCCTTTTAGCTGAATGACGTTTATATATATAGTACACAAGTACAAAAGTTACTGTCTGTACTCTTCAATACTTTAGTGTCAAACTAGTACACTAAACCAAATTTGTAATTATGGCAGCAGGAAGGTTTATAGCAATGTATATGCCACAGTTGACAATACACACTGAATATTATTATGTTACTCTGCATTTAGCAGGTTTCCTATAGAAGACAGCATAATATGTCATTTATAATGAAAGCTGAAGAGCCGTAAGGAATGGTAGCAGTTATTCTGTTTCTCTTTCCAGATGCTGCCAGATCTGTTGAGTTTTTCCAGCATTTTTGGATTTCAATTCAGATTTCTGCAGTAATTGGATTTTACAGTGTGTTGTTACTTTAAAATAAAGAGGAAAAGTCTCAAGTTAGTATAGTCAACTTATAATATATTTTATGCTAACTGAACACCAGGTGAGAATAAAAGCCTAAATGGCATTTTTTAATCACTATAACTCATGAGCTTTGAAGCTAAATGAGGGCATCCAATCCACCAGCATGGTTAAGGTCTGGCAATCGCAGAAACCAGACCTGGGAGTCACTCCATTGTAAGGTTCAATGATTTACTACTTGATCCTGTTGAGACAATGCTTATGTATTACATTGTAAAAATCCAATATTACTGTTCATAAATTCAAATTTGAGGCCTCCTTCCTTGGCATTGATGGAGACCTTGACCTGAGACACCTCCATTCATTATATTGGAGTCCACAGCTTTGGACGTTAACCTGGAATTATTTGCCCCAGACAACTGACAATTAGCAGATTGTACAGAGTACCCATCCACTGTTATGTTGTGCATTGGATTTCCTATTTGGAGCTCCTCTGATCTTAATTGAGTCATCACAATAAGTCTGCTCCTGCTGTCCAGGAAAAATAGAAAATACACTTCACCTGCAGCAACTCATGCATAACTCCCAGACTTGGTTAACCCAGATTAGTTAACCTGCAGATCTGAAAGAAATCTATTTGGGTTAATAGCCTTATATTTCCAGACATTGAAAAGAAATTTCACAGACCTATTATCTGTAATGTTTTACTTCTAGTTAGTAGCCTCTTCTTTCAAAGATTAAATGGCTTGGGAAGTCTCAATTTCACCAACATTTTTAATCATAATGGAAAAATATTTATGACTGTGAGTTAGACAAGCTTTAGGCTGAATTACACAGAATGTACAGCAGAGAAATAAGTGAACAGTCTGGTCTGTGTTTAATGTTCCAGAAGTGTTGGACCAAATCATTATGTGGTCTGCAAAAAGAGGATATCTGATGGCTAAGTGATCACTTCTGATTCCATTTTAAGTGTATATAAAAAAAAATTGACACTCTTCTTTTTCTCTGACCAGGTTCATTAATCTGCTTAAAGTATTGGGATATCTAATTTAAACATCAAAGTTTCAAAGAGTTTTGTTTGTTTACAGAACATGTAACTAGAATTCTGCAACCCAAGAAAATAGCGTTTATGAAGAAAGTGAGATTAACAACGAAGTGTAAATCCGAAGAGAAAATATTGGTATGTGCTGTAAATTGCTTATGCAGGGGGCAGGGAGTGGGGGGAGCAGATGGTTTGGTTGGCAGCAAATGACATTTAAAACTATCTTTTACCTTACTAGTAACATTTGGAAACGTGTAACTCCGCAACATTTATAGAAACGTCCCAGGTTTGAACTTTGTCTTATGTTTGGTTAACTAAGCTCCAGAATAACAATGGGGAAAATAAAGATATGGTTCCACTTCAATGCTCTTCAAGGTTGAGTAATTTGCTACTGTCTGACTTCAGTCGTAAGGGTGACAATTGGTGGGCTGTTCATTAGTGTACAATCATTTCCTTAGTGAATGATTAGCAAAAATTGAGGGAGAGAGATTTCTGCTCACATTCAGGGATTCGACATTTATTCTGAATATTATTTAGTAATAATACAATATCCCCAGTTAATGCAATGCACCTGGGATGATGAACCCAGCACTGACATCAATACACAACTGAACTTCTCTTTGATGCTCAATTTATCCAATTGATTGTTGTCCACAACGTCAAGATATAGCGAGAATTCTTGCCAGTAGACAGAGGAATTTTACCTTGAAATGAATTTTGATGTTCTTTGTTGGATTGCTACCATTTGTAAGATGCAAAATGATATTCCTCATCTCTATTAAATTTAGAATACAAAGGGCTAAAGACAACTATTCAGAGGAAAATATTACCTAAAGATTGTATTTTAATGTAATATAATGCAATGGAACTTCAATAGTGATCCCTATGGAGCCTAAAGATATTTTATTTGCAAATTTGTTCACTAAAGGCTCCTAAGATATTTCAATGCCTTCATTTTTTTAAGTCTTCCAAGAATACCCACAAGTATTACTATTTTAGAATTTGTATGAAACTTTCTTCAAAAAGCAGATGCAGTCTCTGCTGATTGTGACAAGTTTCACCATTAAGTAACTTAATGGTCACAGACCCATCTCCAGTCTGTACTGAGTTCACTGAGCTCAGTGAGGACTACAATAGGGATATTACCATGCATGTCATTACCCGAGGCTTGGAAAGGTTGGGGATGTGCCTGATCACTGATGAAAACTGTTTTGCTAGAAGCTTGCATTGATGGACAAGACTGAACTGTGCTTTGGTGATAGTCTGATAATATTCATTATCAAATCTCATGCATGACTATTTACATATGGTCAAGTGAATGGAAATTGGCTGGTGTTCAAATATTTTCCAAAATCTTCTGATATTGAGGAGGAGATCTAAATTCATAATCACTTTAACTTCCTCAAATTCAGTTCCTCATCAAGTTTTTTTGCAAGATTTCTTGGGGTGCTTCTTCAGACTTCTGCCTGTCCACTTCCCTTATCCCCTTCTGGACACTTCTCTTTAGATGAAGGCTGACTCACTCCTAAACTGCTAATCCTGGCACTGATCTGTGGAGCCTATCAACACACAAGTCTCATCCTTGTCACTGGCAGAAATCTCAGTACCAGCATTGAAACATGCTGCATCTGAAAATGTCACAATGTCTATAGATGGTAAACTTACATAGCACACAAAATTAATGAGTCCCAGAAAGAGAGACAGAGAGAGAGAGAAAGGAGTGGGTAAGAAAAAGGTCTCAAAAGGACATCCCAGATAAAGGGACAAAGACAGTGGACAGAAACATGTCCAGTTAGGTTAAGAAAAAAGAAAGGAGTCAGAGAAAAGCTTCCAAGGGGTAAGCCTGCTGCAGGCTGGCTGTTCAACTGGGATTCAGGATGAGGCTCAAGAGCTGTTTGGGGGGGGTCATGTATTTGGGTCAGAAAAAATTCTGGGAACCATGACTGCTTGCAGATCAGAAAGTGGGGCAGAAGGTCTGAATCCCTCCAATAAGAAAACCTGACAAAAGCTTGTTGAGAAACTAAGAAAATCATATATCTGCACCGCAACTAAAGATTTCAATTTTTGGTGATGCAGGGAGAGATCTCAACTAAAGGAATGATCTAGGTAATACACAGAAGTCTGCCAGAAAAGAGTTAACCCCAGTAAGAAAACTTGGCATTGTGCCAGTGATAAACCTTCATGTGGGGGGTGGGGGGAAAGGGGGTGGGTGGGTTGTGTCTAAGTGTTATTCTGAATAATTTTCTGCTATCTGGATTGAACCTTTTCATTGAGTGTAATAGTTCAATTCACATTTAATAAATATTTTATTATTTTATGGAAAGTTCATCAGCAGAGTCATGTGAATCTGTGCAGTAATTACCCTCCACAGTTTAAAAGTAAAAGTCATGATCTATTATGCCAGGTTTCAGTCTGGGATCTGTTTTGTCCAGAGTTAAAACCAGTTGGGATCATAACAGTGTGCTGACATTTGTGATCTGAATTTATGTGCTAGAGCTAGGAGGTTTGATGATGTAGGTAATATGTTTACTAAGATTTGATTGTTTCGTGATGGCGGATACCTATAATCTTTGCTTGTGAAGCTTTCGTTTTAAACTCTCTAAGAAGCTTCACAACACCAGGTTAAAGTCCAACAAGTTTATTTGGTAGCACAAGCTTTTGGAGTGTCACTCCTTCAGGTGAGTGAAGAGTTGTGTTCACAAACAGGACATACATAGACACAGACTCAATTTACAAGATAATTGTTGGACTGTGAATCTTTACAGACAATCAAGTCTTTACAGGTACAGACATGTGAGTGGAGACAGGGTTAAGCACAGATTGAAGAGGCATGAATTGTCTCCAGCCAGGACACTTAGTGAGATTTTTGCAAGTCCAGGGAAGTTGTGGGTGTTACAGATAGTTTGACATGAACCCAAGATTCTGATTGATATCGTCCTCGTGCATGGACATGGCTATCAGTCTCTGCGCTGTTGTGTGTCAAAGGCCGCTCTGAACATGGTTGAGGCAACATGACAGATAGTTGTCAAGAGTTATTGCAAAAATAAAAAGGCATTTCAGCAGTACATGAGAGAACATCATTGCATATGCAATATAATAAAGTTCAGTTGGTGGAAGTGGGCAAATGGAAGACTTGGAAAAAGTACAGATGATGTTGTTACATAGAAAAACAATTGGATCATCAGTATTTGCTCTCCCGCCATTTCTTTAGAAGTGACTTTAATTGCCAGAAGCCTAAAATTGTGTCTCTATTGCCTCTTCAATTAGGGAATAGTAGAAAAGGGAAGTTCTTTTTTAAAGAACATATTTGAGTTCTTTCAATTTATAGTACTTACTGCATCCTTTCCTTCTCTCTTGAACCTTTAATAATATTTGACAACTTCTGTTTGCAAGTGATTCAAATTTCCCACGGTCATCAAATAGCCTAAAGGAAATGTCTTGTAATTAAAATTTTTGCTATTATTGAGTGTTATTAATTTCCAATTTGTCATGTTGGAATGGAGGCATTCTAGTAGTGTTAAAGGGTGGGTCTGCCAACTCCCTTCCTGTTTAATATGTTTTGGTCTTTAAGAATACAATCCTCAAGCTCCAATGCAAATTAATACTGACTGAAATCTGAATGTCTGCAACATTGAATCTGGAGATCTTTATCTGCGACCCCAGTGGTCACAGATAAATGCAATGCTTGCAAATGCATATGCTTTTGTTATGTGTCAAGTCAACTATTACAATGCCAATACTCTGACCAATATTTCCGAATCTTCTGATTCCCAAGTCAAAATTATTTTTGCAGTAATTTAATTGATTGCTCCCATCATGTATCTTGCCATTTCAATTGGACAACTGTTCCCAGGTCAATAGTTGGAAAGATCAGGGTGTGGAGTGGGCTGCCTTTGAAACATTACCACATGGCAGTGAGACTAAGAGACTTAAATAGTTATGAGACATTTTAGGCAATTATGTTTCCAGTAAGTAAATTAATTTTAAAAGCATTTTTAAATATTGAGTTCAAAAGCAGTTTCGAATTCTGAAACAATTTTATACCATTCATAATTCATTGGATCAATGGATCTCATACAGTTGATATTTTGGCAAGGTAAGTGGGTTATCCAGAGTGGTATAAGATCAGATTGGTATTGCATTCTGAACATGAACACTCACTGACAGATCACTGAAAACACCTACTTTGATTCTAGAGTGGACTGGCCTGGGAGTTACTGGTTACAGTGTCAGTCTAGGCTCAGTGGTAACACTGTTGTTTTGATGTTGTGGTTACAAAGCCTGACCAGAGACTTGAACAATCAATCTGGACTGCCATTTCACTGCAGTAATGAAGGATCGCTACACCATCACAGGTGTTGTTTATAAATGAAGACATTAAATTCATGCCAAAGCAAAATATTGCTGATGCTGGAATTCTGAAAGAAAAACAGAAAATGCTAGAAATACTCAGCCAGTCTAGCAAAATCTGTGGAGAAAGAAACAAAATTAGCAGGCTGACTTTTACCATAGGTTCCACAAACCCAATATTGGGACCAAATGAGGATCCTGAGTTCACTCTTACTTGGAGCTAACCAGGAAGAGTTATTTTCCTACAGACAGCCTCTTACTGGCCATCTCTGATCAATCAATTGAGGAGAGTAGGCATGCCCTCGTGCTCCCTGGCTCCTTGACCAGAGAACTAGTATCTCTGAAACCTCAACCGGCTGAGATGTGAACACTATCTGAGGCAACTTAATGATCAGGAGGGCTCCTCAACATTGAGTTGACCCTGGAGAAACAAGTTAAATTAAATGTACAGAGGATCAAGTGGACTGAGCCCTCAACCGGGGGCGGGATTCTTCTGATAGCCCAATGGGACTGTGGGAACAGTCTTCCCCACCTACTCTTTGGGGCTTGTGGCCTCTGGATCTGATTGTCCCTGGACTGCTGCTGGTAGCCTCCATGTTGTCGCTCTGCCACGAGCAAAATGCTGACATGTGTAACAAGTCGCATCTAATTATTACTTGAATTGGTTGTCTGCCTCTGTTGACTAGACAGTCAGTTGTCATGCTGCCTACTCCCCGGAAACTTCCATGGAATTGGGGAGACTTCCCAGTGTGACTCCCCACTATTTTTGCAGACCTCTGTCCACTAACATTTTCCCAATCCACTAACAGGATTGGGAAAATCCTGTCTACAACATTTGAAGAATGTGATCTTTAATCAGAATTGTTCAGGTCCTTTCTGGAATCTCAAGTGAACGCAAAAGATCCTATTTCAGTATTCAGAATCCAGTAAGGTACCTGCAGGTAGATTCATGATAGCCAAAAAAAATGAAATCAAGTAACAAAATGAATAGCAAAACAGAAAACAGTTAAAGGCAGCAACCCAGATTGCCCCATGACGGGAAATGGTGTTTTGTAGAGGTTGTTGTTGGAATTATTGTTTCCCAATTTATATTTCCAATTTGGACTTGTAGTAGCTAAAATTTGCAACTACAAAAACAAGGGGTGTAGTTAAGGTAAAGTAAAATTGTGACAAAATACTGAAAGACACAAAGGATATTTAATTGGCAAATGAATTTCAATATGGATTCAGGGTGGAGTCATGCATTTAGGATGGAAGAATAAAGTCATATTGCTTAGACAATGAAAGTATAAATGGAACAGAGGTTCTTGTATATAAGTCATTAAAAATAGCGATGTGAATTAACAAAGTGCACAAAATATCAAACCAATTACTTTGGTTTGTTTCTAGAGGGATAGAATTGAAAAACCGGGATGAAAACTTGATTATTCCACACGTGCACAGTTCTGGTCCCCATCTTATAAAAATAATGCACAGCCATTGGCTGGAACTCGGCCACCTCACCTGCCAAGGAATTGGAGCAGGCGAGGGTTGAACAACAGACATCTCCATTCACCTCAGGTGAGAATTTCAGGCCATAACGGGTTTTTCTGGCTGCGCTTGTTCCAAGACCAGAAAATCTCACCTGAAGTCAATAGACCTTTCAATGGTGCACAATTCATGTGGCGGGTGGGAAATTTACACCCGTTGGATAAGGAGTATAGATTATTCACAAGGACAGTCTTCAGACCAATAGGTTACATTACCAGAAAAGACTATTCAGGCTTGAACTCTTGCCTCTAGAAAAAGAGAAGGCTAAGATTTGAGCTAAATGAGATCTTAAACAATCAAGGAGTCCAATGCAATAAACCATTGAAGTTTTCACTTGTAGACCATTCAAAAATCCCATAAGGAATTCAGGAAAAACTCCCTCAAAGACTGGTTAGGTCCTGGTGTCAACAATTTCTAAACAATTTAAATGGATTATTCCACCCAATTAAGAATAACACAGGATTAAAGACAATGGCTTCGCCCTTCTACCATTTCCCCCAAACAAAAGTTCTTGCACGTCACCAGAATTTAGCACTTTAGTATTAATTGATGGTATAAAATGTACCATAGATCCATGCTGATAAATTGTAGATTTTTTTAAGTCTTGTAATTATCCCATACTGAGATAGCAATTTCTTGAAATTGGCATTTACTACTCAATTATGAAACTTTAATGGAACCTCGTTTTTCAATATTGTAAACCCCTGAATAATACATACACCCTCAGTAACAAGAGCACTTTGCACTGTACTGCGAACATCAGAGGAATGGATCTGTTTCCTGAGCTGTGTCATTTCACAAGGGTCAGGAAGTGATGGCGTGATGGTAAAAGTAGGGGTACAAGTTTAGTTCCAACCTATGATCTCACTTCCTTCTCAGATGTTCCCTTATATAGTAAAGATTGGTCGATTAAACGGCATATCTGTAACCCTAAGTGAGCAGTTTTCATGCTTGTGATAAATTCAATTTTGCTTCTTAATGTGGGCATTACAACAGAGTGTTGTTACTTGAAGGATTTATTTGCTGGAAATGTGCACAAAAATGTTTTTCCACCACGTTAATATCTAGGTCATAAAGCATGTCCTTGAAAGTAGGCCATGTCTGGGTTTCTTGCAGTTGCAACGCAGCTTTGTAAAAAAAAAACTAAGAGAAATTCAGCTTCCTTTGCAAGACCTAGTATCTCTAGTAACAAAGTCACATATTGACTAATACAATCTCGATGATTTTAGGCAGATCCTAGATTTTAGATTTAGAATAACTATGGCACAGACACTGACCACTTTGCTTATAAGCAAAGCTGTCTTGCACTGGATAGCACAATAGTACAGTGGTTAGCACTTCTCATAGTGTCTGGGTTCAACTTTAACTTTGAGTAACTGCCAGTGTGGAGTTTGTCCTTTGACCATGCTGTGAGTTGTGGTTGAAACCCATGTAGACAATGTTGTTTTTGCATTCTGATTGGCCTAAATAAGGCAAGGCTAATTCCCCAATTGGCTGAAGGAGTGTGTAATAAATTTCTGATTGGTAAACAAAATAATAGATGACCATGGTACTTGGAAAACCATTGTCCCTGATGTTTCTCTAAAGTGCAAATTATGCGTGGGACCATCTCTCTCAGTAAAGTTTGTTTCTGTTACTTCTTGTGAAGGTAAAATAATGTTCAGGATATTTTCCTTGCCCGTTTGTTCAGAGTGAAGGAAATATGCTATTCATACCTCCATGATTGATATCTTGAGCTGATTGTCACAGCTTTTGTTTAATTGGTATTAAATCATACTACTATCAGTGATTGCTTTTAGAGATCATTTTGCTGAGTAGTGAGTTAGCTTTAAAACAATGGATAGAGTAGTAAAGTTGTTTATTACTGGAACGACTTTAACAAGGTCCATGATGTGGACCTCCTTAGAATACAAGATCACAGATTAAGGCAGTAATAGCTTGTCCTCTTTCAAGGTCAAACCAAATAGACAAACTCAAATTGAATTAGGACAAAGTAAAAGGGGCAGCTCCCCAAAAGGAAGGGGAACAGCCCAAACAAAAACAAAAGTGCAAAGGAAACTTAAGACACATCAAATCAAAATGTGATTGTCGGGGTCTATAACACACCCCAGCCCCTGCGGTGCCCAGCAGGCACAGAAGGCGTCGACTGTGCCCGTGGATACCGCATGCTGCCTCTCTAGAACACCTGGCCGTGAATGTAGCCGCAGTAGAGAGGCAGACAGTCAGGATGGATGACCTGTCGATTGCCCGCTGCCCGGACCTATTGATGGCGCATTTCGCAGGTTCACAAGGAGATTGGCATCCCGACCCTCCCCTCTCCTCTCCAGGTGCCCGTAGATCAGGAGTGTGGGTTTGAAGTGCAAACAAAACATCAGTAAAAGGTTCTTCAGAAAATCAAAAAGGGTGTGCAGTCTATAATATGAAACGTGACATGGTCCATGGACTCCATGAGGCTGCAGAAAGGTTGTTATATATTTTGCATATCAAAAAGCTGTTTTCAATTAAGCGCAAGCCATTTCTTAATCATAGGTGACTGGTATATAATTTAGTATTCTTTATGTTTCAGGCCTTGACATTGTGGAGAGCATTTCTGCTGCCTGTTCGACTCCCTGCTAAGGTAAGCCCTGGAGACTTCTCAATCATTGTCCTTTTACTAGACTCAAATATCTTCAATGATATTCACATTTGGAAATCATTTCAAAAACTTTAACTACTTATAGTCAATAGGCCAAAGATTTCTTTATTTTTAATGTAATTGTCCTGATGTGATAGTAACTGACTTCATATGGATTCTTCTTGAACTGCCAGATTGGAAATCCATCTCAGTCTCACTCAAGTACACATAGAAGATCTTCCAGGGTGTCTCATGAACTAATACAATGTTGTAAGGTGACCTGCATCACACACTGGTGTGTCATCTTGATCAACTGCAATTGACAGAGAGGTCAGCCATGTTTGGTTAACCTCACTATGTCAAGAAATATCCATGATGTAGAGATGCCGGCGTTGGACTGGGGTAGTAAGAACTCAGTAAGAATCTAGCAATACCAATTTTAAATCTAACCGATTTATTTGATAGTAAATTTGCGAGCTTTCGATCTTTTCGTCTTCGTCAGGCAAATGCATATAGCACATTGAACCTGCTTCTCTAATCAGTACAACCATGGCTGACCTTGGGCTTCAATTCCACTTATACCCATTCCCCCAATCTCTTGATTCCCTGAAAGACCAAAAACTGTCTCTTTTAACTGTGAATATAATCAACAACAGAACTCTAAAATAACATTGGGAAATCTATTAAAATGCTCATGAAACCATCAAAATAAATAATCATTCAATCAAAACAATTGTTTCACTTTGCAGCTCATGAAATGTCAAATACATAACTATTCAAACTCCAGTTGAAAATAATTATTCCCCTTCTCATAAATCTGTCAAAATAAACAACCAACTGTGAAGAAATAGTAAATGGTCATAAAACTGTCAGAAAGCTCATAGCTCATTTGATAGCTGTCTAACCATTCCTAGACAGGGATGGTTAGACAGCTTTATTTACTGTCCAATCCATTAGTGGATATTTTAACTCAGCAAACCAATCATAGAGAGATTCCACTGCACAATTTATAAATGATCCCTGTGGAGTTGAATAAACTTGAGCCTTTAAAGTTGTCTGGAAAAAATGGCTAGCCATTTGGTCAGTTTCTTTTCAAAAGAAAAACTATTTTCTAGGCTTCAAATTAGCACAAAAATCAAAGCATGGAATCTAGATGACAATATCTGATTCTCATTGAATGCATAAGAGCCCTTTGTCCACTGCAGGAAGTACTCTAATCTATCTGAACACTTACACAATGCTACCCAATTTAATGGTCACCTATTTGTTAGGGCAAGAGCCCTGTGATCAATCACTTTTTAACAATAAGGTTCCCCATGGTACGCTCATGAAGAAGATAAGGAGGTGTGGGATAGAAGGAAATTTGGCCAATTGGATATGTAACTGGCTGCATCATAGAAGACAGAGGGTAGTGGCGGAGGGAAAATTTTCAGACTGGAGACCAGTTACCAGCGGTGTACCACAGGGGTCAGTGCTGAGTCCTCTGCTTTTGTGATTTTTATCAATGACTCGGAAAAAGGGGCTGAAGGATGGGTTAGTAAATTTGCTGACGACACCAAGTAATGGATGAAATGGAGGGATCTTACAGGCTGCAAAGAGACATTGATAGGATGCAGAACTGGGCCAAAAAATGGCAGATGGAGTTTAACCCTGATAAGTGTGAGGTGATTCATTTTGATAGGACAAACTTTGAATGCAGATTACAGAGTCAATGGCAGGGTTCTAAGGAATGTGGAGGAACAGAGAGATCTTGGGGTTCATATCCACAGATCTCTGAAGGTTGCCACTCAAGTGGATAGAGCCGTGAAGAAGGCTTATAGTGTGTTAGCATTTATTAACAGGGGGTTTGAATTTAAGAGCCATGGGGTTATGCTGCAACTATACCAGATGTTGGTGAGACCATATTTCGAATATTGTGTTCAGTTCTGTCTTTAAAGTGGTTTGCCTCCAAAAATACTTAACTAGGGGCTTTGGCCATAGCCATCAACTGAGGTTTTGTCCATGGGCACAGTGGAGGGGACCTGGGCTCTTGAGAAGTTTGGACAGGCTATTTCACTGATTTCAATACTTTAAAGTGTTTACTTCGGTTTTAGATGATTAATCTGGTAAAATTAGTAAGTATTGCGGTATTATTTGGGTCACGGTTGTTTTATACTATTGTATAGATTTATATTTATAAAAGTCTGGTTACTTACCTGACTCCAGATTGTTAAATTAATATGATGGGAGGTTCAGCAGAAAATAAGAAATAGCCGCGTTATGAATATACCTTCCAGCTCCTCTCCAGCAGCGTGTTTTCCTGTGGCAGAGATGGTTTGCCATTGGTCACTGATGAACTTCCAGTCCTGCTGAAATCTGAGGCTTCTTCCTTGGCTCGCCTGTCCCACTGCCGCGAAGTGCGGGAAAATCCCCACAAAAACAGTCCTTTTTTTCTCTCTGGTCCTCTCCACAGGTCCTTCACTCCTCTATCTGGCAGCTGTGGATATTTTTGTTTGAAAGGGCACCTTAAGCTCGAAGCTGCTCCTCTCTTCCTCACCTGTGTTTAATCAACCGCAACAGCTGCAAATATCAGCTATGTTTCCCACCAAACTGAGAGCTGGAATGTTAAGCCATGGAGATTTTAATTAGGGCAGCATTCAAGGCAACATCAAACGCTGGCTGGTTGGCACTGAGTGAAGCTGGAGAGAATAGGGTTATAGTAGGGTCAGGTGGGTGAGATAGACTGGGGTAACAGAGGACCAGCCTTACATGTGGAGACTGGGGAAGCAGCCTCCTTCCTCGTGGCCTCACAGAGGGAAGTTCAATACTTAAATTTTCCACCGTTCTTTTTATTATGAAAACAGTTACAAATCACTGGACTTTCATTTGCAAATATCACTGAGCCTGCATCAGACAGGCACCTAGACCCACTTCAGAAAGGACCAGTTAAGGTAGTATCATGGAGTGAAAATGTGGTAAGTTGCCAGAAGTTATTTGAACTATGCAATCATTTCTCAGAAAGGTAGTTTAAAATTGTCCCCTTTTTCCTGTCTTCAGGTTAAGTCATGTGACTTGAAAAAAGTCATTTATGGGGTATGTAGTTGGGCCAGCATTTATTGCTGATCGCAATGGTGATAGTAGTGAGGTTCTGAAGTGCCGCAGTCTTTAATGTGTAGGTACACCCATAATGAGTTAGGATGGGAATTCCTTGTTCTGAATTCTCACTTTCAGCATCTGCTCGATACTTAAGCCTCCATTTCTCAGGCAATAGTTGCTTTGTTTCCCTTCCTTCACATCTAGATGAAAGATGCAAATTAAAGTTCCGTTCATCCTGGCTAGTTAGAGGAATATGAAAAATGGCAACTTAATGAAGTTTATTGTTGAGGAGTGATGGAATCCTGTGTCCATCACAATGATAAATAAAGTTTTTCCGTGGAGTGTAACTTATGAAAGCAGAATTAATTAAGATGGTCTTTGGTTTGCCACTTCTTGGAGAATCTTCTGCAAATCTACAAATGAATTTTAAAATGTCAGCACCTGTAGCTAATCGGAGGTGGTTATCTCTCAAGAATAAATAAATAACTGCCTTTCACCTGTCTGACTGAAATCTTGTAATGGAGGTGATTCAGCAACAAGGATTTTACCGGCTTGCCGTAGTCCTGATATTGGGACCAAATGTGATTCCTGTAGATAGCAGAACCATGATGACAGCCTAATCAAGCTGCACAATCAAAATAGCTGCTGTTGAGGGTAAAGGGCGATGGAGAGGTGCCTTGACAGTCTAGTATGAGAGTTACCAGGAAAACAGGCTCTGGCAATCAGAGAAGTGAATCCTCCAGCAGTGTTGACAGAACCATGGGAATGGCTGTTGTGGCTGGGGCTTCTGGAAACAGAATTTCCTTTCCGAGGAAGCTTTTGGGAGGTAGATTCAATGAACAAACATACAAAGTAGAAGCAGAAGTGGGCCACTTAGTCCCTGCTCTGCAAATAAATAAGACCATGATTGTGCCCCCTACGTCTCGGCTCTTCTACAGGAGGAAACATCCTTTCCAAAGCTACAATGTCAAAACCGTTCAAGATCTTGTACACTTCAATCAAGTCACTTCTCGCTCTTCTCAACTCTAGTGGAAATAAACTCAGCCTGTCCAACCTATCCTTAAAAGACAATCTGCACATTCTAGATATCAATTTAGCAAGCTTCCTCTGAACCTCCTGGAACATGTTTACATCCTTCCTTAGATAAGGGGACCAAAGTTGCACAGTATTTGGCATGTGGCCTCACCAATACCTTTTTAATGAAACATAACATAGAATCATAGAATCTTTACAATGCAGAAGGAGGCTGTTTGGCCCATTGATTCTGCACTGACTCTCTGACAGAGCAGCTTATCCAGGCCGACAATGCCACCATAACCCCATACGTTTACCTGACTGATCCCTCTAACCTACACATCTTGGGACACTAATAGGCAATTTAGCATAGCCAATCCAACTAATCAGCACATCTTTTATGTTGTGTTCAATTCCTCTCATAATAAAGGATAACATCTTTTGTAATTACATACTATACCTGCATACCAACTTTTTGTGACTCAAGAATATTTAGGTCCCTCTGCATCTCAGAATTCTGCAATTTTTCTCTATTTAAGTAATACTCTGCTTTTTTTATTCATCCTGCCAAAGTAAACAACTTCACATTTTTTCATATTACACACCATTTGGCTGATTTTTGGCACTCACTCAACCTATCTATATGTCTGCCAATTCTTTATGTCTTCTTCACAATGTGCTTTTCTATCTTTGTATCGTCTGTAGATGTATTTACCATCTAAGTCACTGATGCAGTTAGTGTACTCATCATGTGGCAAGAAGGGGGTTCTGCCATTCAAATCCCTTATGCCCAATTTAATGACCATCTATGGGCTAATGAATTGGTCTTCGGTCTCCAGTTAGTGGACACCAGAACTGTTGCTGTTAGAACCATAGAGATATATAACACTGAAACAGGCCCTTTGGCCTAACTCATCCATGCTAACCAGGTTTCCTAAACTGAACCAATCCCATTTGCTTGTGTATGGCCCATACCTCTCTAGATCTTCCCTATCCATGTACTTGTCCAAATGTCTTTTGCCTCTCAAGTTTAAATTCCTTTTAATTTGCCTTTTAAATTCCCTCTCAGGATCCCCTCTCATCTTAAACCTATGTTTTCTACTTTTCTGGTAAAAAGACCGTGGGTATTCATCTTAGCCATGACCCTCATAATTTTATAACCTCAATAAGGTTGCCCCCTCATCCTGGTCTAAAATGAAAACCTTACTTAGGAATTCCTTACTACCTTGAGGAATATATCCTGGTGGCAGAAACATTTTGAATTTCCCTCCTGATACCATTTACTGTCATTTCAGCATCCTTCCTGCCTCCTGAACTATCTCAATGGGTTGAATAGCCTCTTCTGCACTGTAGGGATTCTATGGTCTCTAAACAGCTGATAAAATTCCCACCATCGTATCTACAAGTTATAAAATGCAGAAGTAAACCATTTTGATCTTTAAGTATTCAAATGGCAATGGCTGATCAAAGATCGTTCACTTCCTTTACTTTTCTACAAATACTGACAAATATAATGCTAAATTGCAAATGCCCAATTGTTGCAAAAAATGAATACCTCTGATTAGCCACAGTACAAAGTAGACAGGTGGGTATGCTTTATACAGACCACAGTTCTATTAATATGAATGCTAGCAAATAAAGTGATCCAGGTCAAAGTTAGCTACCAAACACAATTCTAAGTAAAATATGATGTTGGCAATAACAAATATAATGAGGTGAAAGAGACTTATTGACAGTGCAGAAAATGCAATAAAGAATAAACATCCCGAAGCCAAGTGAAAACGCTCAAAATACAGACAGATGGATTGGTTTATTGCTGCAAACCTGCATTTATCTAGGCAGTTTCTTTAGTAGTTTGTTTTCATGCGGATATGCTGCAAGACCAGAATGAACTTTAGTCTCTGCAGTGAATGAACCTTTGGAATCTGAAAGATGGATTATAGGGAATAAGGCCCCCTTGTCAATTATGTCAGTCACAATTTTATAAGCAAATATCAAATCTTCCACAGTGTAACTGTAAAACAGCTACCTTCATTTCATAGTAGATTGCCATTTGCACAGAACTTTCAATATGCATAGCACATTTCAAACTATAAGGAGCAATTCTAACTTCTTCCATCTGATGTGAATAGGATGGAAATGGCAAAAAATTGAGATACTGATCTTAGTGCTCCCTTCCCATTCCAATCCCAAAACCATTGTCATCATTATTAGTCAATCTACTTAGTTTACAATAGCAAGAACACTTTAAAAATACATATTTGGCTGTTAACATCCTTCACTGGAATTACACAGCTAAGAATGTGAAGAACCACTTCAAGAAGATTATTGAAATGTATTGGATACAACATTTGCATTTCTATAAAACTACCTCTCCAGTGGTCACAGAAAGTCAGCAAGGACAGTGGTTATATGGAAATATGATCTGCCTGTTTAATCAGGAAGGATAATCATTCTCATTCAGGGGATTAATGGTTGGGAAATTATAGAATCTACCTTTTTTGTTATTCTTTCATGGGACATGGGTGTCGCTGCTGGCCAGCATTTACTGCCCATCCTTAGTTGTCCTTGAGATAGTGGCAGTGAGCTACCTTTTTGAATTGCTGCAGTCCTTGTTCTGTGGGTTGACCCACAATGCCATTAGGGAGGGAATTCCAGGATGTAGGCCTAGCGATTGTGAAGGAACAATGATATATTTCCATGTTAGTATGGTGAGTGGCTTGGAGGGGAACTTGCAAGTGTTGGTGTTCCCATTTGTCTGCTGCCCTTGTCCTTCTAGATGAAAGTGGTTGTGGGTTTGGAAGGTGCTGTCTAGGGATCTTTGGTGAATTGCTGCAGTGCATCTTGCAGATAATGCACACTGCTCCTACTGAGCATTGATGGTAGAGGGATTGATGTGAATGTGATGCCAATCAAGTGGGCTGCTTTTTCTTGAATGATGTCAACTTTTTGAGCGTTCTTGGAGCTGCACTCATCCAAGCAAGTGGGAAGGATTCCATCACACTTCTGACTTGTACCTTGTAGACGATGGATAGGCTCTGGGCAGTCAGAAGGTAAGTTACTCACTACAGTATTCCTAGCCTCTGACCTGCTCTTGTAGCTACTGTGTTTATGTGGTGAGTCCAATTGAGTTTCTGGTCAATGGTAATGCCCAAGAATGTTGACAGTGGAGGATTTAGTGATGGTTACTCCATTTAATTTCAAGAGACGGTGGTTAGGGTGTCTCTTATTGGTGATGGTCATTGCGTGGCATTTGTATGGCACAATTGTTACTTGCCACTTGTCAGCCCACGCCTGAATATTGTCTATATCTTGTTGTTTTTGAACGTGGACTGCTTCAGTATTTGAGGAATTGTGAATGGTACTGAACATTGTGCAATCATCAATGAACATCCCCACTTCTGACCTTATGATGGAGGGAAGATCATTGATGAAGCAACTGAAGATTGTTGGGTCCAGGACACTACCCCTGCTGAGATGTCGTGAAGCTGAGATGACTGATCCTTCACAATCACAACCATCTTCCTACGTACCAGGCATGACTCTGACCAACGGAGAGTTTGCCCCCGATACCCTTTGATTCCAGCTTCTCTAGGGCTCCTTGATGCCACACTCAGTCGAATGCGGCCTTGATGTCAAGGACTGTCCCTCTCACCTCACCTCTTGAATTCAGCTCTTCTGTCCATGTTTGAACCAAGGCTGTAATGAGGTCAGGAGTTGAGTAACCCTGGCTAAACTCAAACTGGGCATCACTGAGCAGGTTATTGCTGAGTAGGTGCTGCTTGATAGCACTGTTGATGACTTCTTCCATCACTTTACTGATAATCAATGGGTGGTAATTGGCCAGGTTGGATTTGTCCTCTTGTTTTGTATACAGGACATACTTAGAACATAGAACATTACAGCGCAGAACAGGCCTTTTGGCCCTCGATGTTGCGCCGACCAATTAAGAAAAAGCAATGACCCTCTAACCTAAACCATTCCCTTTTCATCCATAAACTTATCTACTAACCTCTTAAACGCCACCAAACTTGGCGCATCTACAACTGCAGCAGGCAGGGCATTCCATACCCTTACCACCCTCTGGGTAAAGAACCTACCTCTGACATCCGTCCTATAACTACCACCCCTTAATTTAAAGCTATGTCCCCTCGTGCTAGCTTTCTCCATCCTAGGAAAAAGGCTATCACTGTCCACCCTATCTAAACCTCTAATCATCTTATATGTTTCAATAAGGTCTCCTCTTAGCCGCCTCCTTTCTAACGAAAACAACCTCAAATCCCTCAGCCTCTCTTCATAAGACCTGCCCTCCATACCAGGCAACATCCTGGTAAACCTCCTCTGTACCCTCTCCAATGCCTCCACATCTTTCTTATAATGTGGGGACCAGAACTGTACACAATACTCCAAGTGCGGCCGCACTAGAGTTTTGTACAGTTGCAACATGACGTTGCGGCTCCGAAATTCAATCCCCCTACCAATAAAAGCTAAGACTCCGTATGCCTTCTTAACAACCTTATCGACTTGATTGCCAACTTTCAGGGATCTATGCACATATACACCAAGATCCCTCTGTTCATCAACACTATTAAGAGTCCTACCATTAGCCCTATACTCTACACATTTGTTATTCCTGCCAAAGTGAATTACCTCACACTTTTCCACATTAAACTCCATTTGCCACCTCTCGGCCCAGCTCTGCAACTTGTCCAAGTCTCTCTGCAAACTATAACACCCCTCTTCACTATCTACCACTCCTCCGACTTTGGTGTCATCCGCAAATTTACTAATCCATCCTTCAATACCCTCATCCAGATCATTTATAAAAATTACAAACAGGAGTGGCCCCAAAACAGATCCCTGAGGTACACCACTTGTAACTGAACTCCATGATGAATAATTTCCAACAACCACCACCCTCTGTCTTCTATCAGCTAGCCAATTCCTGAACCAATTAGCTAAATCACCCTCAATCCCATACATCTGCATTTTCTGCAGAAGCCTTCCATGGGGAACCTTATCGAACGCCATATATACCACATCAACTGCCTTAGCCCCATCCACCTCTTTGGTCACTTTTTCAAAAAACTCAATAAGGTTAGTAAGGCACGACCTACCCTTCACAAAACCATGGGCAATTTTCCACATTGTTGGGTAGGTAGCAGTGTTATAACTGTACTGGCAGAACTTGCCAGGAGTGGCAAGTTCTGGAGTGCAAGTCTTCAGTACTATTGCCTTTCCAGTGCCTCCAACTGTTTCTTGATATCACATGGAGTGAATCAAATTGGCTGGAGACTGGGCATCTGAGATGCTGAAGGACACTGGAGGAGGTCAAGATGGCCAAGAAACAAAAATACTTACTGGTTTAAACATTAGATAAACTAACCCTTTGAAAGGTCATGTGATTGAAACAACCAGTATAAAAACTCTTTAACACAATCTGCAAAAAGTAGAGAAATGAATATTCTGGAAAAGCTAGCAATGGAAGCATTAAAGTACTCCCGCCTACTCTGTCCCAAGTTAAGACCCTGGCTCTGTTTTACCAGTATAGCTCACAGAATGGTGTTCTCCATTAGCCTTGGGTGCAATCTTCTGAGTCTCGGGCAGGCATGCTGGTAAAATTCTGGCACCTATCTCTTACAGTTTCAAACTCCAGCATAGAGATGGTGAATTTTCCATCAATCAGAACCTCAGGTGCAAAATTTGTTGATTGGGCCAAAACCATGACCATTTCCTTTCACACACTTTTATTCTTACTCTTCCCTTCCCTCTTAGAACCGCAATAGATTTCTGTTATACAAGTCTTCCCCCTGCCAGCTTCAATATTCAGCAATTATCCTGGCCCATTTCTGTCAATTTCAGCATGATGCCATTTACAAAGACAATTTCCATTCCACTTTCAGCAGTTTTACCTGTCATTTTAATTCTCTACCTTGTTCCCATTCTGACCTTTCTATCTTCTGTCTCCAGCGGTGTCCCGGTGAGGTTCAATGCATACCTAAGGAACCTCATCTTTCAATTTTAAGCCTCAATTACTCAACATTCATTTCAACAATTTTAGATTGCAATCTCTGTTCCCATTTCATTCTCTTCTTTTGCTTTATATTTTCTCACTTCTTTCTCTCCTTTTTCCTTTCCTTTGCTTACAGATGGCAGCTGTTAACATCCTGCTTTTCACTCCTTCCCTGGACACATCTTTTATTGTTTTACTTGTCCCATTATCATTACCATTCCCTTTCACCTTGCATTATGTACTCTTTTGTCATTTAATTTTTTCTGCTCTTCTCCTATCACAGAATTTCTCCTTTATTCCTTTATTTCCATTCTCTCACTTTTCACTTGCTCAAAATCTATTGCACTTCTACTTTTCCCTGTTCTGATCAAAGTTCATAGACCTGAAATGTTGGACAGAATTGTTCTGGCAGCGGGCAGCCAGGAAAGTTGGTCACCCATTCCAAGCAGGTGGGCAACCAATTTGGATAATTAATAGCTCTATTAAGGGTCATTTTATGAAGCTACCGACAGTTGCAGCCCTTTGCCACATAGGAAGGTTACCAGGTTCTTGGAAATGGTTCCCTGCAGCAATTTAGGACAGCATAGAAGCCTGTGGCTCCATGGGCACATGGAGCAAGGGCAGGAAAGGCAGTGATTGATGTGGCCTTTGCCCTTGACCATCCTGAACTTTAATTTGGGGTTTGAGACCCATTTTTCAGACTATAATCAAAGTCCTGAAGCCCATGGCAAAATTTATCTTATTCACATTCCAGATTTGAGAATTTTCAATTGATTGTATTTTAAGTAACCTTCTGAACAAGCAAGCAGCAAGATCAGCACATACTTTTGTGTCTTGTTTATATAGATACATCTTTGCACTTGGGTTTTCCTGGGAAATTTAACTATTAAACCTCAACATTAAAATCGTACAGCTCTCAGAATGATGACATTGTAGAGATGGCCCCTTTGACCTGCCTACTGCCCATCCAAAACATCCCTTGGTAAAATTCTACCCTCTATTTCCTTCATTATGTATTTGAAATGATGAAGTAGAAACCTATAGTTTCAACCTGAAAGAAATCGGGTAACCCTTTTTGTTTCCCAAATTTTCCCCTGTGTTGTTTGTCTACCTGTTAAATATGTAGGTTGTTATAGGGCAATGCTATTTTTATAAACAAATGATCTCATTCTTAATTTGTTTAATTATCTGCATGTAAAGTAAATGCCAACCGCGATCAGTTTTTTGTTTGAGTTGGTAGCAGTTGTTATGAGATGGTTAGTGTGTTGAATAATCCATTAGAACCTGTGCTCCCTCATGATGTTTATAGTTTTAGTGAAAATGATCAACATTTTAGCGATTCTTTCTGTTGTATTCTGCCCTCGGTGGTAACAATTTATGCATTCGCCTCTGGTTCTAGGTGGAAAGTTCTTTCAATTATTTGGAGATCAACGCAATCAATGCCATCGACTACACTCAGGTAAACACATCAATCATAATATAGAATGTTGCTAAGTTCCCCCTCACTATAAACACTGAAGGGGTTCCGAAGCACAGCAATGTGTTTGTATCAATAATAATCAAACCTTGTAAAGTACCTGACAAAAAAGCAGAAAGGTGCAAAAATAACACTTCAGATTTTTTGTCAGTCCTCAAATTGTGCAATGCATTTTATATAAGTTTGCAAATACCTCCTGTATAATACACTAGTTATCACATTTTTAATCTTAACCATTAAAGTTGTGAAATGTTCTCAGAAGGTGTTTACTGAAAGTTTAGGTTAATTTTGCTTTCATGTTTTTTTCCACATTATCGAAGATAGAAAGTATATTTTGTTGCTCATACTTAAAACTATCAAGGATAATTCCTTGTTAAAATTATATATGACATAGTAATATGAATGTAAGATGGATACAATGACCTGCTGGCTTTAGAATGTTTTACCGTAAAATGATGTTCTGAGCTGCAAGATAATGCGGCTTTTCCTGCTTACTGCATTTCCTCAATCAACCAGTGCACTAACCTCATATGCTTTTTGCAATACTGGCCAACTTCTTGCAGTCTGAAGTGGTGGATTTTTGAGTGTTGTTAATAAAGGAAGAGAATTTGCATGTTTCTGTTAGAAATATTGCAGTTTCCGATTCGTGTAAATAAATTAAGCACGAAAATGTAGATGACTTAATTTGTAGAAGGTGTAAAGTACTTCGAGAATACAAGAAAAGGGTTGCAATAGTCTAGAACTGTTACAAGGTAAGGGAATTCATGTTTATCTTTAAATGTTAATGTAAAATATTGTTAGGACAGATAAATTATATAGATCTCTATGTGATTATAACCTTGGGTAGCACGATAGTTAGCACTGCTGCTTCACAGCTCCAGGGTTCTGGATTCAATTCCTGGCTCAGGTTGCTGTCTGTGTGGAGTTTGCACATTCTTCTTGTGTCTTGCGTGGGTTTCCTCGGGTGCTCCAGTTTCCTCCCACTGTCCAAAGATGTGCAGATTAAGTTGATTGGCCATGCTAAGAAGTTGCCCCTTAGTGGCCAGGGATGCGCAGGTTAGAGAGATTAGTGGGTATAATATGTAGGGATATGGGGGTAGGGCCTGGGTGGGATTGTGTTCAGTGCAGACTCATTGGACCAAAGGGCCTCTTTCTGCACTGTAGGGTTCTATGATTTGATGGTTCATGACAACCACTGTTGCAATTTACAGGCAGCCTTGTAAACTGTCTACTGCCTTGTTTACTTCCCTATTTCATAAATATATTGTATGTTTAATGCTGCTATATCATGGGATAAACCTGAATGGAAGGTAAAAGCTGACAAGAGGCCCAAGCCAGGAGAAAACTGCAATTGTGTTTATTACATGAGAAGCCATCCAAAAGATTGTCCAGCTGTTGTAATAATTTTCACTTCTTGAAGTTTCTGAAGGCAAGATTATAAAGAGATTGTGCCTCCTATGTAGATCCTGCAGTGCACAGTGGTGTGTGTAATCGTGTCTCAACAAAGCTCGATGTAATTGCTATGAACAATATTCTGATAGACCTGATTGAACTAATTTAGAGTTTGTGCAAAGCAGCAACAAAGCTATTCAGGAAGGTAAATTGATTCTGAATCAAGAGGCCTGATAGAGTGTTAGTTGACTTGCTCTTCCTCCCTGTGGGGAAGTGTATCCCCTTCCTGCAGCATGTCTTCCCAACACCAGACACAAGACCACCAACCTTTATTTGAAGTACTGATGATGAAAATTGATTTTTGTTCCAAGAACTCAAATGACATTGTTACTCACAGGACTAAACTTTGCAGATTATGGATGCCACGAGAATTTTAATCTTAAATTATATTCCATTTTTAATCATATTTTATTTAATACATGTGACTTTTTCAGTGAAAATTAATAGTGAAGGATGGTGGACTGCTGAAAGTTTCTGTATTTTTATGTGAACTTCTTTAAAAAAAAATTCTTTCATGGGATGTGAATATTGCTGTCAAAGCTCATATTTACTCCCAATCCCTAATTGTCCTTGAGAAAGTGGTAGTGAGCTGCCGTCTCATGCTGCTGTAGTCCATATGATTTAGGTACACCCACAGTGCTGGTAGGGAACGAATTCTGAATTTTTGATTCATTAACAGCGAAGGAACTGATATACACGAGGATCATAGAATTCTACAGTGTCATTCGACCCATCGAGTCTGCACCAACCACAGTCGCACAAAGACCCTATCCCCATAACCCCATGCAATTACCCCATCTAGCACCTCCCCCCCATTACACTAAGGGGAAATTTGGTACAGCCAATCCATCTAACCTTTATATCTTTGGACTGTGGGAGGAAACCTGAGCACCTAAAGGAAACAAGGAGTATCTGCAAACTGCGCACAGTCACCCAAGCCAGGATTCAACCCTGGGGCCTTGGCGCTGTGAGTTACCAGTGCTAACCACTGTATCAACGTACCAATGGAATAATTGTCCTGTGGTCATAAGGTAGAATTATATAAGAATTAGGGGTTTAGTTGATATAATATAGTTTTACTTTCATTGCTATGAAGCAAATATTAAAATTCCAAAAATGTTTCAGAAATAATTAAACATATGATATTGACTCAGAATGGGCAGTAGGAAATAGGTAAGGATATGCATTGAAGAGCTGTTACATATGTATTCATCCAAAAGATGGACTGGACAAATATGCACAACATGTCATTTAATGTCAATAATGTTCAACATTTGCTTTTATTTTGTTCTTTCTTGGGATGCAAATAGAACTCATTTATTCCAGATATATTAAACAATATAGAATTATAAATCAGAACAGACTTGCATAAGAATTAGGAGCATGCAATTCAGCCTCTCAAGTCTACTGTGCCATTCAATATGATCATGGCTGATCTGACCTCGGCCTCAACTCCACTTCTCTGCCCATTTTCCATAACCTTTCATGCCGCTACTAATTGAAATTCCATCTATCTCCTCCATAAATTTGTTTAGTATTTCGGCATCCATTGCACTCTGATATAGAGAATTAAACAGATTCATAATCCTTTGAGTGAAATAATTCTTCCTCATTTCCTTTTAGATCTGCCAGCTTTAGTCTAAATTAATGGCCTCTCATTTTAGAATGCCCAGGAAGGGGAAACATCTTTCCTACACCTACCCGGTCTGATCAAGGGTGACTCGAAGATACTTGAATCAACAAAAGGCTTTATTGCCAAATAAAAAATAATATGTATATACAATAAGGTCAACTAGATTACAACATGGCAGCTCTACTCGACTCCCTGGCTCCAACTATGAGTCTCTCCTCAACCTGTGGTATGTACTGACCTGCCAATTAGCTCAGCCTCCTGCTGGGACAATCCATGGGGGCCTCACCACTCAACATTTAAAAATGCCATCCCAACTGAGATTAGTTAATTCAGAAGTTAACAGGAGGAACTGAACCAAATATCTTGGTACACATGGCTGATGCTTCTGATATCTTTGTTAAAGTGCTGTTCTAAAAGCTTTCAAAAATTAATCACCCAAGACCAATTACTTAGTAGTTAGAAAGTATTTGCTCTAATGGAAAGTGTCATTTTTAAAATGCACACCGAAAATGTACATTTCTCCAATTGCGAATTAGAAACCAACCTGTCATGTTAATCACACATATAATAGAAAGTAAGTTTCATATTAAGAAAAATCATTTGCATCTTTTCTCTGTCTTGCTAATGTCCCTTCCAGTTTTCCCTTGAAACTGTTAAGGTACAGTTTGAGAAATGCTTTTGACCGTCCGATATCTTTTTACCTAGCCATTATTTGTGTCTGATTCTCAGCAGTGTCACTCAGCTATCCAACTGCAGGTGCCATCACAGCTGAGCCTGATCCTGTTCTCACATGGCATCTACACCCATGGAGTTCCATGAGGGAATGTTGGATAACAATAGCCCTGGCTAACTTCTTATGTCATAGAATCACTATAGTGCAGAAGAGGCCATTTGGCCCATCAAGTCTGCACTGACTCTCCAACAGAGGATCTTATCCAAGACCCTTCTCCCAACCTATCCCTGTAACCCCACACATTTACTATATAATCCATCTAACCTGGACATCTTGGAACACAAAGGAGCAATTTAGCATGGTCAATCCACTTAACCTGCACATCTTTGGATTTTGTGAGGAAACCGGAGCACTCGGAGGAAACCCATGCAGACAGTGGAAGAACGTGTAAACTTCACATAGACAGTAAGGCAAAGCTGGAATTGAACCTGGGTCCCTAGCACAGTGAGGCAGCAGTGCTAACCGATGTGTCATCATACTGCGCTGGTACCTAACGGTATTGGGACCAATTAAAATAGTCCGAGGTTCCCTCATCTGAGATCAGCAAACAGAAAGGGATAGAATTTGGAACTTTCCTGGTTGTTACAAAGTACGCAACATTTTGATATAAAGATACTTAATGAACAATAAATTTAAATTATTTACTTTGTGCATTATCATTTTTATTTTAATTGCATTTTTACATTTTGCTATCTAATTTAGTTATTTCTATTTTTGTTTATATTTTAAAATGTCAGGCATTAAACTGTTTCCAACTTCATTTTTCATAGCCAACTATAAGGCTGATTAATGAATGACATAGTTACAGACTCAGTGCAGTCAAATGTCAACAACGTGCTAAGGGTAGCATCCAATGCACTCATTTATCAGTCAGGAGTCCACTGAGTTGGGCTTGTATTTCCACTATGCTGAACACTGAAGAGTCTTTGTTCGATATGATTTCATGCTCCATGGTGATCTGTCACATTCTAGCTATTAGATTTAGATTTTCTTTAACTAGTTTTGTGGAGAGTGTGTGTAAATACTCTTGTCCATACTAAACTACTCACGAATTCTATCAGCTCAGGCCATATATAGGCTGTAAATTCTTCCCCACTCCAGCTCTTTATAATGCATCATCTAGATATAGCAATTTCAGAACTCACTGATCAATGCCTGAGATAAGGAATGAACAGGTTAATGTAGAGCACTGGATCATTTTTCCAGAAGGTACTAACCATAGAATACCAGTAAGTGTAAACATTTGAGGCTGGAAGGAGATTGCATATCCCAGCAATTTGTCTTGTGACCCTTACCAAAAATCAAAAATCTGTAATTCTGATAAAAGCATGCTAGAAGGATTTGATAACAGACTGGAATCCTGATATTCCAGATTTTTGCCTACACCACAGTTTGCAGCAAATTTCAAAGTAGATATCTTGGATGCACTCTTAGTGATGCAGGCAATCATTAATCGCCTCTGAATCATGGGACCTTTCTGCGTAATTCAATGGAGGTCAATAGTGAGTCACAATCCCGATTTGCTCTAAATTCTGCAATCAATAGATTGCAAACTTGTAGACTGAATACATTGAGATCTTAGGGAAGGGTACTGTAAACAAAATCTTCAACTTATAGCTGACACAAGATGAGCAGGTGAAAGACGACAATGAAGTCTCAACCAACCAGAATTTAAGGAACTATCGATGGTTTAATGTGCAAAAAGAAGTTGTTCACCATTGTGTCTGTGGTGGCTGGCTGTCTGCTAAAACAATCCAAAAATAATTCCTTTGCCCTCTTCTCTCTGTATATATCTCAACTTTGTGTTTCCTGTCCATCAACCAACTTTCTATTGATGATCCTACATTTCCTCTTGTATCGTAGCTCTAAATGTTTGTAACATCTTCCAGCACACCTTATCCTAGCTGCCTCCTGAAAATTTACAAACATTATATTGACTACAGTCCCTTTATCTAAGGAATTTGTAATTTCTTACACACCTTTTAAATTTGTCAATCATGACCTGCATTTGTTGTCTTTGGTAACCTATTCATCTACCTGTACACATTAAGAAGGATTTAGATCTTGAAGGTAACAAGATACTGTTCGACATAAGCATAAAATAATGATTATGAAACAAGACAAGACAATTTCTGTTAAGTGAAGGTATATGTTGACTAGAAAAAGGGTCATAATGGATAAATTTAAGAAACCGTGGTAAAAGTGTTAAGTTCAGTTAGAAAAAACCTGTACAATATTTATCTTGTTGCACTGCAAGATAATGGTCTGTCCTCATTTGGAATGCTGTTTCATTTTGTTTACCTAATATAAACATATAAAAATTCCAAATAATATACAGTTTTTCTTTGTGATTTAAAAAGAAAATGGAATTCTAGTCCCAGGTTCAGACCCCCAGCATGTGCAGAGTTAATAGATGTTAGTTGTGGTGATGCTGAGGACATTACAGTTTAACCCAGCAGTCCAAAGGAAGCAGCTGAGTTGTACAGACTAGGAAAATACGAAGTTTAAACCTGGTCTCTACGTTGGCCCTAATTGACCTCAGTACCTATGCTTTAATAAATTCTGATTATTATCTGTCAGCCCTTCCCTAGGAAGCTGTAAATATATTCATTGTGATTTCTCTTGACTGTTCTCTTGACTCCCCTCCACCTCGCAATGGAACAGCCTGCACTCAAAAATCTCACGCATAATAAATAGCCATTCAGGTGACATACCAGGTCCACACCGATGGGCCACAGGGTGCCTGGTCCACATGAAAGCATAGCCAGCGGAGGAGTCAATACCCCGAAGTAAGGGTAGAAAATTTGCAGAGAATTTTTTTTTAATGCCAAACTGATGGGGTCTTTCAAGTGACATGTAATACTGTCAAACTGCTACAACATTCAAGTTTTGTGGTTTCAAATTGTAAAGGACTAAAAAATTGTGAAACAAAGTTCAAGATGATGTTCATTGATCAGAATGACATTTATGTAGCAGTAAAACCACTAAAATGGCAACACAGACCTGTAGGTCTCAATCTAAAATGCAGCAGGAAGCACTGAGCTCAGGTCAAAAGATTTTATCATTTGCACAATGGAAAACAGACTTATAGCTCTTCGGCAGACATGCGTCACTTTGTTTTGCATAACCACTAATTTTACTTAAAAATTCACCTTCCCTTGATCTCTGGATGATGTATCTTTGAATATGTAGTACAGGCTGCTGATTCTGTAATTTACATTCAAATTAATTTCTTCTTTAAAATAAAGTTCTCTAGGTTTACAAATCTGACAATTCATTTACAATGAGGTAACAAAAGTAGGATGTTGGGGACTGTTTTATTAAGTTGCACTTCCTTTGCTTCCTGGAGTGCATTATGCAGCTCATTATCTTCTGGCACACTCAAGCATGAATAAAATCCCAGTGCGGTCTAATTTACATTGGAGAGACTAAATACAGATTGGATGATCGCTTTGCAGAACACCTTTGGCCCTTCCACAAGCGGGACCCAGACCTTTCTGTTGCTTGCCATTATCAACACCATCCTGTTCTCATGTCCACATGTCCATCTTTGGCCTATTGCAATGTTGTAGTGAAACCCAACGCAAATTGGAGGAATAGCACCTGAACTTCCAGTTAGGCACTTTACTGCCTTCTGGACTTGACATTAAGTTCAACAACTTTAGACTGTGAACTCCTTCCTCCACCTTCATCCCATTTTTTTATTTCTAGAAATTTATTTTTATTTCTTCCTTTGATTTATTTTCCATCCTTTTTTCAAAACCCCACTTTCCTTTTTATTCCTTCTCAGTGTCCCCCTCTCCACCATCTCACAAGGGCCTGTTACCTGTTTAAGGTTGATCTTTGACACAATATTTACCTTTGTTCCGCCACTAACACATTCTGATCTCTTACTGTGGCATTATCTGCACCCTTCTTAGTCATTTACATTCCCGTTGTCTCTTTGTCCATGACATCTTTGTCAATCTTTCCCTGGACTGCTCCATACCGCACCACTGCTTTGCCCCCCCCACACACACACACACACACACACCCACACCCACACGTCCACACCCCGTCCACCCACCCCATCCCCCCCCACACACACACACACAAAACCTCATAGCAGTATAAATCTCACCCTGTTTCCAGTTTTCTTCAGCTCTGACAAAAGATCATCCAAACTCAATATTAGCTCCATTCTATTTCTACAGATGCGGTCAGACCTGCTGAGATTTTCCAGCATTTTCTGTTTTTGTTTCAGATTCCAGCATCCACTGTATGTTGCTTTGCTCTTGTGTGTAAAATCAACTCTTATCAGTCTCTTTTGGAGATGGATGACTCAGCATTAAACAAGAGATGTTTACTACTGATTCCTGCTCGCTTGAGAGCATTTTGCATTCTACTTTCACCAGGCAATTTTAAGATATTGGAGTTTTGTTTTAATTCCTCTTTCCCTGTTTAACTCTTATCTCTTGAGGGTGTTGACTCCTTGCTCATGTTTGGTCTATTTGGGCCCATCCACAGATCAGTAGCATGCTCAACTGGCCGCAATTCTGTGAGTTCAGACAGTGAATGTTCAATGGTATTTAACTTATAGTAGTACTTTAACCAGGTCCAATCCTATTGATATCCAGACATATGAATCTTCCAGCAGGAATGACAAGATATCATTTAAGTTTGGGAAATCTTGACCTTTTATTATTTTTCAGCTCAAGGGCAATGCAGCATCATATTATTTTCATATAGACGTAATAAGCTATCTCAACATAGCCTCACAAATGCACCCAGACCTTCCTATCCAATATTGTTCAGTTACTTAGCTGTCATGTAAGGCCTCACATCAGCTAAATTGACATGTTTTAGATTAAGCATAGGCAAGGAACACAAATTGATTAATGGCAATATCTTCTTAAAACAAGATGAAAAGTACGTTTAGCCCACAGTTTCAGAGTGTTAAATATTCCATGGACTTGTTTGTTTCAATTCTTCAAAAAATACATCTGGCAATTTTTCCACTATGTCTAAAATTACAGATGTATAGTCAATGTATTATTGTGCTCGGGTGCCACTGATCAAGGAATGTGTTACTCCCTTGGTAGCCCTGTGAGTTTACTCATTGCATAACTAAGCAATTTATATCAGGATGATTTTAGTCATTCCTCACTGATGCTGAGTTAACTGTTATTAGTTAGGGCAGCAGTAGGGATGTTCTAATTTACCTGTATTGAGAGAGAAAAATTAACCCATGCACCATTCCTGATTGCTTCCCAGCCAACCATCCAGAAGGACCCATTGATGTTGGGAGAGCAAGAGATGGGTTTGTCTGTAATGGGCTTTCGCACTATCAATGATGATTCCCAAGGATCACTCAGGAATGATGGTTACTTGAAAAAGACATCCAATGACTGTTGATCCAAGAAACAGCAAGGAGCCAGTGGCTTCAGAAGAGAGGAAAAAAATGGAAAATAATCAGTGAAAGAAATTCGGGGCCTTATATTACTCAGGCAGTAGCATATATGATGACATTTTGCATTTCTGTCATTGAGGGTTTATCATCTGAACTGAAATCAAGGACATACCATAGCTAATGCCTGGACAAATCTAATCCATGCAATTCTGTCAGTTACATGTTTACCTTTTGTTAATTGTGCTCATGGAATGTTTTGTTCCAAAATCCCAGAATGAAGTTTTTTTAAGGGAACTGATAAATTGATTAACGATTAAACAGAAATTGAGAGAACTGTCCTCTCGCCACAGGTTGTTATAGAAACTGAGAAAATTTCGCACCATTTGAAACTTATGTCCCTTGAAGATCTGGAGCAGGTGGTTAGTCATGTCACTACATCACTCAAAAAAATATTTCCAGATTCATCACCAGGGTAAGTCAGCCTTCAAATGTTTGCTTTGTTTTTGTACCTTTCCTACACTGTTTTGTGTTTCACAGCAGTATTATGTTGGAACAGACGCTGCGGTCTATAAACCCATTTACGACACACAGGGTGATGGCGTTGCTAGAGCCCCCTGATGTCGGCTGTAGGGCTGTAATATCAATGAAGGCAGTTCTGCTGTTGCAAGAGAAGCAAAAAGCCACATAAAGAGGCTGTGGGCAACGGCTGCTCTGGAAGCATTGCAGTCACACACGTCAAACGGCTGCCACCCCCTCAGCCCTTCCCCACATGTTCTGGCTATGAAATGAGTGAATGGTTAATTTGTTTCTAAGAGGCCGTTGGTTGATATGAAAATTCATGTGCAACTGATTTTGTGTAACTCCTGATGCTGTTGATTGTACCCTGCAGCAGCAGGAGAATCCCTGCTAGAAGGCATGAATATTTTCAACTTCCCCTTGCCACTTCCTCCCTGCCTTGTTGGCATCACTTACTTATGGAAAGTCAAAGCAATAATAAGGGATTTACAGATGGATGCAACTGATCATGTGTTGAACTCCCTAAGTTGCTGTGAGGAGAATCTCTTTTCATTAAGTGCTTTTCTGGCAGGCAGCTGATATTGAAGATTTGTGTTTGATGAGATGGTGCTCTCAAACGTATGTCAAAAACCCATCGATAATTCTTTATCAAACTACTAAGTGCATCTTAGATTCAAATTAATCAATGATTCCCTATACAAGAATAGGGGGATTAATGGGGCAAATAAGTGGAATCACAAGGTTAGAGCCAGGGTGGAATGCTTTGTCGGAGACCAATGGGCCAAATGGGCTTCTTCTGCACTGTAGGGATTCTACAATTCTATAAAATACCGAGTACCAGTAAGCTGCATTGTCAGTGTTGTATATTGTGATTGATTTGTTTTTCTTGCTATTTCTTCCCCAAAGATCTCAGCAACAATTACTCTCTGCCTTCTCAGTACTTAGCATTACTTTGGGCAGTTCATGAGAATTGCTTAGTGTTAGACAGTTGATTGTTCATTTGTGTGTAACCTTGTCTGAAGATGTCATTGAGTTTGTTACTTAATTAAGAATTTGGAAGAGTAAGTTGAGCTTCAGTTGCTTACTTAAGTTTGGTCCATAATGATGACATTGAATTTTGCTCCAGTATCATCATAGAAACAAATTTGCACATGCCTCTTTTGTATTAAATAAAAGAAAACATGAAGTCCAATTTCATTAGAATCAAAAGGAAATTTGTGAAACTATATCATACTATTATTGTGTGTACCTATTAGATGATTCCTACCATGTCCATTAGTCATTTCAGCTCTAAATCATTTCACGTGATATCAGGAAATTATTGAAGGTATGAGATATTGCAAAGGCTATTGAATTGTCACTATTCTGACAATAACTCTGAAGACTTGTGCTCCAGAACTTGTTGCATGCTATGTAAGTTATTCCAATACAGCTACAACACTGGCATCTACCTGGCATTGTGGAAAAATGACCAGGCATTTCCTGTATACAAAAAGCAGGAAGTATCCAGCCTGGCCAATTACAACACCATCAGTCTATTCTCAATCTTCAACAAAGTAATGGAAGCTGTCATCAATAATGCAATCAGGTGGTGCTTACTTAGCAATAACCTGCTCACTGATGCTCAGTTTGTGTTCTGGTAGGATCATCTCAGTTCTGGGACATCAATGCTGGGAGTTCCTTAGAGTAGTGTCCTAGACCCAACCATCCTCAGCTGCTTCATTAATGACTGTCCTTCCATTAAAAGGTCAAAAGTGGGGAAATTCACTGATGATTTCACAAAATTGCGCACCATTTGCGACAGCTCAGATACTGAGGCAGTGTGCGTAAAAACGGAGCAAGATCTGAATAATTCCCAGGTTTGGGCTGACAAATGACATTTTATGCACAAGTACTAAACAATGACCATCTCCAGCAAGACAGAATCTAACCATCACTCTTTGACATTCAATGACATTAGCATCATGACCCTCTCACCATCAACATCTTGGAAGTTACCATTGATCAGAAACTGGATTGGATTAGCTTTATAAATATTGGGCTAGAAGAACAAGTCAAAGGCAAGGAATTCTGTGGCAAGTAACTCACCCCCTGACTCCCAAAGCCTGACCATAATCTACAAGACACAAGTCAAGAGTGTGATGGAAAACTCTCCATTTGCCAAGATGAGTGTTGTTCCAACAACCTCATCCACAAACATGCACTCTCTCCACTACTGATGCACAATGGTAGCAGTGTGTACCATCAATAAAATGCATTGCAAGTACCCACCAATGACATTATCAAGTTAAAACATTTATTAACAAAAGAAAACACAAGATCATACTTACACAGTTATAGAATCCTTACAGTGTAGAAAGAGGTCATTCAGACCATCAAGCATGCACTGACCACAATCCCACCCAGATCTTATTCTCTTAACCCCACATATTTATTCTGCTATTTCCCCTGACACTGTAGAGTAATTTACCATGGCCAACCAACCCAACCCGCACATCTTTGAACTATAGGAGGAAAGCCATGCAGATACAAATTTAAAATTAGTCTTACAGAATATTACTCCCAAAAAGATTTTCTATTTGATTAGATTCAGGGATAAAAAATCCTTTAGACAATAATTCCTCAAAGGTATTTAATTCATAGAAAAATTCCAATAATATTGCCACAAGGCAACCCCATTGTTGATGTAGGAGAGGAATTTCACAGGGTTACTCTCCCTTTCTCTCCCACTCTGCTGTCTAAATTCTGATTAAAAAAAACCACGTTCCTTTGTTGGCTGGAAGCTGCCTCACTCTGCCTCTTTACAGTTCTGTCCTTAGCAAAAAGCAAACTCCAGGAAGTTTTACATGGCCTTTCTTGCTAAGTTCTCAGCATTGCTCCTTAATTACTTTACCCAACCCCCTGCCTTTACATCTTGATTCCATTGTCCTTATCCTACTTTGAAATTTACCTTCCACAAAATACAAAAATCTTTTGTGTTTTTCCAATTTTTGGGTTAAATAAAATTTAATAATCATGCTGTACTTATAACCTTTTCCAAGTTGTAAACCATTTTTATTTCCTTTTAAAGTTTAACAACTGAACACAACAAACCTCCTTTTATTTTCTAATGCAAATTTCTACCCATGACCTCTTTGCTTATAGAAAATTCAACTTGACCATAGTTACATTGAGTACCTGCTTTTCACAACTCAACCTTGTAGACACCCGTCCTCAGTGTAATTACATCAGTCATAGACATGCATAGATCCCACTCACACACAAATACACACAGTCACGAGCCTACTTCATTGAATAATGCAATAAACCCCCAAATTATTAAAAACTGAAAGATACATGAGAACACAAATTCCTGAACATTTCCCCCCAAGTCACACAGCATCCTGACTCAGAAACTTATTGCCTTTCTCTTCACTGTTACTGGATAAAAACCCTGGATCTTCTTCCCAACAGCACTGCAAATAAACCTACACCTGGACTCTGGCAATTCAAGAAGGCAGCTCACCATCACCTTCTCGAGGACAATTAGGGATGAGCAATAAAAAGTGGTATAGACATTAAAGCACACATCACATGAATAATTTTAAAAATATACAGGCTACCTCCCCAGAACCATGCGGGCTTGGACAAGAATGCAGAAGACAAGTAGGCAAAGTGATCCCTTCCCATTCCCCTATAAGCTTGAAGATAATTTGATTTAATTGTTTAGCTACAGAAATCATAATTTACCCAGTATTGGAATGAATTAGTCTAATACTTAATTAATTTTAGTCAATATTTCCTGTGATGGTATTGGTACCATCAAGGGTTTCAGAGGAAAAATAAAGGGGTATAGGAGCCTGGCTGATACTTGTAATTATGCTAAACTGTTGCAGGGAGATAATTATCTGTGGTGTTCTATGTGTGGGATGCCATGGTCTTCACTTCTGTGGTATTTCACTTGACTCCAGCTCAAAATGTTTTAGATGAATACTAATCTTTGGATAGTGTATTTCTCATTTTACTTTCTACTTTCTTGTGGGGCAAAATTTGTGTAAATTGAATTTTGCAAAGGGCACTAGGCCCCTTTGCTGTTCATGTTTTTGAGCTGATTACTAGGGTCAAACAATAGATCATGACAATTCAAAAAAAAGTTGTAGAACTCCTGAATTTGATAATGCCCCTTAAGTGAGGTGTCAGTACCTTATGGAAAGTGGAACACTAATTGATAAAAAGGCAGTAAGCTAAAGTTTCAAATTATTTTTGCAAATTGCTTGATTTTTGATTAAATTATCACATTCTAATCCTCTTATTTTGCATGTAATAATTAATGTAAATTTCTGATAAATTCAAAGAGCACTTGGCTACTTTAAGGTAACCAATGGCAAGATTAAAGGTGACATGAACGTGATGATGAATCCCTTCTTTTTTAAATCCATTTTCTTAGAAAGTTACTCAAGAAGAATTCCCCGGAGCTACAAGAGAGAATCAAAAAAATCACATTAGCGCTGGATGAACAGACTGACGCTAATCAGGGGCCATGTGGTATGTAATCCTCTGCAAAGCTAACAGTTCTAAATTGAAGGCCCAGCAAACTATATGTCCAATTAAATTCTAAAAATTTAAATGAAAGAATCTTCTAGATCGACCAGCACTGACAGAGCAGTGCTTGAAAGTTTCCTGAGAAAGGAAGGCGTCTCATTAAAGCCAAATTTGTCTTCTGAATTGCCAAGAGGCATCCTCACCTTATTTTGTATTTGTATTTTGAGAAGCTTTGGACAAAGATAATCCCTAAATCAATAATTGTTTAAAGCTGCAACATATTATTATTATGTTTTACTGATATAGAGGCTTGAAAGTGCATTTATATTCAAAAGAAAATCTTGCTTGTGCGATTTGTTAAAAAAAAATGTCTTTAGTATAGAAAGGGGGATAAGAGTGCACAATTCGTGTTCCATCTTGATCATGACTCCGTAATTCGAAAAACTGAGATGCAAAGAGACCAGCAACATGAATATGTAATTCTGAATTCTTGACTTCAATCTCCATTTCAAAAGTATACATTTTCAGAATGTATACTTCAGAAACTAAGTAATAAGTTTATTAAACAGCTAGGAAGGGATCTGATAACAAACCTGCTTCCCTATGCCAAATTTCCCTGATAGCATCTCCACTTTGAGGATGTTGGAAGTTACTGTAATGGTGAACAATAGTCCACACTCTTCCAATTTTCTCTCCTTTAACCTATTAACTTTCCCCAATAAATGCTGATCCGTTGCATCACTACTGGGTGTAAGAGGAATTCTCCCCAGCCTATATTCAGCTCAGTACTTGCCTGTAATGGCTGTTGCTCCTGCCAATACAGCTGAGATCAGCATGTGGCGTGAAAGGTATGAAGGGGTTGGGGGGGGGGGGGGGGGGAGTGGAGTGGAGAATGGCCATTCTACTTGCTTTAATTCAGCTCCTAACTGCTCCCTTTGCACTGCTGAACTTTCACTTGGTGGAATTCCTGTCTCCAGTCAGCTCAGACCCCAATGTCTGCTGCACTGACCAAGATTCGATCGGCAGTTTGGAGGATCAAGGATATTAATTTGTGTCCACTCAGCACAGAGCTTTGATGTGCTGTGCCATTAACTGACCAGCTAGTTTCACAGTTCAATTTGAATTGCAGGTGGCTATTCAGAGACCTACGCTGCGTTGTGTGATTACAATGGGCTCCCCTTCAAGGAAGAGATCCAGTGGGTAAGCTGACATTAAACACAAACATTTCTAACTAACCACTAGAGTAACGTGAACGAATGCAAATGTACAACGATCATGTTGTGAAGGAAGTGAGAGAATGAGGATGATGTAAATATTGGCATGTCACATATGGAAACACTGCATGGTACAGCATGCAATTACCACTACAATCTCTGTACCACTGGACCAAAAGGAAATTTGTTGCAGTGAAAGAAAGTCAGGAAGTTGGAGAATGAAAGATTAAACTAACCTTTCATATTACTCCTGTCACAGATGGACATGGGGCAAGGCCACATAAAAGACATGATTTATATTTATATAGTATCCTTCAAGACCACATAACAGCCCAAAATGATTTTTTGAAGTAAGGTCACTCTTGTAACATGGGAAATACGACAGCCAATTTGTGCATAACAAACCCCCACAAATAGCCTTGTGAAAATGACCAAAATATCTGTATTTATGCTGTTAATTAAAGGATAAATACTGGTCCAAACACTGAGAATAACTTCCCTGTTTATTTTCAGAGTAATGCTATGGGATTTTCTATCTCCAACAAAGAGGGTAGACAGGACCTTGGAATGATGTCCTGTCTGAAAGACAGCACTTCCAACAATACAGCACTCTCTCAGTATTGCACTAGAGTGCCGACCTTGAATTTTGTGCTCAGTTTCTGGGACGAGACTTGTACTCGTAGCTTCTAACTCAGAGATGAGAGGGTCACAGACTGAGCCAGTCCAGAGTGATGCATATTTCATAATCAGAAGGCAGGTTTCAAGTTGGAGGGAAAAACGATCAGAATAGTAATATTGGCCACTGTGATGTGGAAATTACTGGTGAGATTTTCCCCTTTGTGGATTTTGCAGCGGTGGAGGCAGTCCGCCATTGTTTTCCCATTGAATGCACTCTATGCCACCAAGAAACCCACAGCAGGGAGTGCACTGTCAGCAGGACTGGAAGATCCCGCCAGTATGAATAGCTGGAAAATTCAGGTCTATTTGTTCCCCGTAACTAAGAATTACCTGAAAATTATTAATTCTCACCATTTTCACCTGAAGGAGCTCTTGCTGAGATTACAGTTCCACAGATGCTAGCTACTCTCCAGTGACTTATTCTGCACCTGCCACTGAGAATTTCTGACTATTTGATCATCGAGCTGCAACCAATCAGCCCAAAACTAATATCACACAATGTTCCCACTTTGGATTAGGGTTCACCTGATAATGATGGTGAGCGGGAACTCTGGCTTAGATTTTTTTTTCCCTTTCCAAGGCAAAGTGTATGAGGTCAATTATAGTATTTTAACTGAAATCAGCTGACTGAGCACTGGTTGGTCATTTTATCCAAGATTAGTCCTACTACGGCTACAAATATGTACACACATACTTCTCCAACACTTTTCTTCACTCTCTATTGCACCAAGTTCAGTCCAGAAATTAATTAAGAATGAATCAAGAATTTGACAGCTTTGGGAGGAAGTTAGGAACAACAATAGACTATTGAATTCCTTCAACCAGTCCTGCTATTCCTTTAGATCATGGCTAATGAAGCTCTGATGAAGGGCTATCCAGACTCAAAATATTGTCTCTGTTCTCTTCATACAGATGCTGTCAGACTTGTAGAGATTTTCAAGCATTTTCTGTTTTTGTTTCAGATTCCAGTATTCACAGTATTTTGCTTAGGTCATCATGGCTAATCCGTTTCCAGCTCCATTTACCTGTCTATTTCCATAATTCTAATTGCTCTTGCCAACAAAAATCTATCAGTGCCAACTTTGAAATGTTTAATTGATTCCCGGCCATATTAATATTTTGGGGGAAAATATTCCCGATTTCCATCACATTTTGTGTGAAAAATTACTTTCTGCTTTTATATCCTTATTCAATGATTATGGCCCCTTGCCCTGAACTTTCGAAGCAGAAGAAATGGATATTTCAAAACTGAGATTGATAGATATTTATTGGAAAAATTAATAAAGGCTATGGAACTAAGATGCTAGAAGGAGTTGAGATATGGATGAACCATGATCAATCTGTATGACAGAACTAGCTTGAGGAATTGAATGGTCTATTCTTTCTGCCTTATCAATCCTTTTGATCATCTTAGACACTTAATTAGATCAGCTTTTCATCACTTATTTTCAATCTAAGGCAAACCTAGTCTTTCTAAACTGTCCTCATCATTTAATATTTTAGTCCCAGTATCATTCTGTCTGCAATGCATTCATTCACATCCAATGTATCCTTCCTGAGATGCAGTGCTCAGAATTGAATACAATAGCAATAGTACAGGTGGGGGCTAACTAGATCGCTGTACAGCAATCGGTAAGGACAGAAACAGTAGGCCGTGAAAATTTATGTCATAGGGTCATAGAGTCATGTAGTGCAGAAAAGGCCCTTTTTTCCTGCACTTGTTCCATATCCATAGAACCATTGAACCATAGAAAATTACAGCTCAGAAACAGGCCTTTTGGCCTTCTTGTCTGTGCTGAACCATTTTTTGCTTAGTCCCAGTGACCTGCACTTGGACCATATCCCTCCATACCCCACTCATCCATGGACCTGTCCAAGTTTTTCTTAAATGTTAAAAGTGACCCCGCATTTACCACTTTATCCAGCAGCTCATTCCACACTCACACCACTCTCTGCGTGAAGACGCCCCCGCTAATATTCCCTTTAAACTTTTCTCCTTTCACCCTTAACCCATGCTCTCTGTTTTTTTTCTCCTCTAGCCTCAGTGGAAAAAGCTTGCTTGCATTCACTCTTTCTATACCCATCAAAATCTTATACACCTCTATCAAATCTCCCTTCATTCTTCTACGCTCCTGGGAATAAAAGTCCTTCCCTAGTCAATCTCTCTCGGTAACTCAGCTTCTCAAGTCCTGGCAACACCCTTGGGAACCTTCTCTGCGCTCTTTCAACCTTATTTATATCCCTCCTGTAACTAGGTGACCAAAACTGTACACAATACTCTAAATTCGGCTTCACCAATGCCTTAAATAATCTTGCCATTACACTGCAACTTTTATACTCAATATTCCGATTTATAAAGGCCAGTGTACCAAAAGCACTCTTTATGACCCTATTCACCTGTACCTGTATTCTCAGATCCCTCTGTTCAACTGCATTCTTCAGAATCCTACCATTTGCCCTGTATGTTCTACTTTGGTTTGTCCTTCCAAAGTGCAAATCTCACACTTGTCTGCGTTAAATTCCATTTGCCATTTTTCAGCCCATTTTTCTAGTTGGTCCAAATCTCTTTGCTAGTTTTGAAAACCTTTCTCACTGTCCACTATACCTCCAATCTTTGTATCATCAGCAAATTTGCTAATCCAGTTTACCACATTATCATCCAGATCATTAATATAGATGACAAACAATAATGGACTCAACACCGATCCCTGCAGCACATCACTCATCACAGGCCTCCATTCACAGAAGCAATCCTCCATAACCAATCTCTGGCTTCTTCCATTGAGCCAGTGTCTAATCCAGTTTACTATCTCCCCATCTATACCTAGCGAGTAAACCTTCCTAACTAATCTCCCATGAGGAACCTTATCAAAGGCCTTGCTGAAATCCAGGTAGACAACCGCCTTCCCTCATCCACTTTCCTGGTAATCTCCTCGAAAAACTCTAATAAATTGGTCAGACATAATCTACCACGCATAAAGCCATGTTGACTCTCCCTTATAAGTCCCTGTCTATCCAAATATTTGTAGATCCTACACCTTGTCACATCTTCCAATAACTTGCCCACTACCAGCGTCAAACTTACTGGCCTATAATTTCCTGGATTTCTTTTGGAAACTTTTTTAAACAATGGAATAACATGAGGCACCTTCCAATCATCTGACACCTCCCCTGTGAAAACTAACGTTTTAAATATGTCTGCCAGGGCCCCTGCAAGTTCAACACTAGCCTCCCTCAAGGTCCATGGGAATACCATGTCCAGTACTGGGGATTTATCCACTGTGATTTGCCTCAAGACAGCCAGCACCTCCTCCTCTGTGATCTGTAAAGGTTCCATGACCTCCCTAAATGTTTGCCGTATTTCTGTAAACTCCATGTCCATTTCCTCAGTAAATACAGATGCAAAAAACCTATTTAGTATCTCCCCCATCTCTTTTGGTTCCATACACTGTCTATCACTCTGGTCTTCAAGAGAACCAATTTTTTATCCCTCACTAACCTTTTGCTCTTTACATACCTATAGAAGCTCTTTGGATTTTCCTTAAATGGATATCCTTTGGATATTCTTAAATGTTGCCATCCAGTGCACCATTTTCTGGCATAAGCACTGGAAAGACTACTGACCCACGAGTGGCAGGTAGGCAATTAGATAAGTTACCAGCCTATTAAGGCCTAATATCAGCCAATGGGCTCCCAGAGTTTCAGAATCTAGGAAAGTGGCCTCCAATGACAGACCAGATAAATCAGTGTTCCGGGCAGTATTTGAGGCCATCTCCACCTACACGACCATAGATCACCGAGCGGAGAGAATTTACCTTAGTACAAACCTGGCTGCAGATGACATTTTTTAGGATAAAATTTTCTGAAAGTTGCAGAGAGGATGCCTCAAACTGGTGGCCCCCTCACTTTCCTACCTGAATGCAGGCTGCAGGGCCTGTTTTTGCCCCTCCAACCACATAAACCCATTTGTCATCTTTATTTACATAGTGAGCCTGCTCTCTGGCTGCTAACTAATCAATTTGCAGGAGATCATTACAACTGACTATTCTCCCATTCAGTGCAGTGTTGTGGCCCCTATTACCCACTGACATTAGGGGCCTGACCCAAAAGATAATTCCTGCCCATAACTCTCACCTTTGCTTTCCATTAATCTTGAAATAAAGACCAGCATTCCATTAGCTTTTGAGGATTTTTTTTTGAACTTGTCCACTAACAGTTAACAATTTTTGTGTCAAAGTACCCAAAACTTCTCTGGTTGCAAGGAAGCTTGTCATCATTTTGAAGATATTCTGACCTATGTTTCTTCGGTAGACTGAGCTCCATTGTCTACAGTTTTACTCATTCAGCTCCCATCAATTCTGTTCCATCTTCCATCTCCAATGTGCCAGAACAGGTTTTGGTCACTGAGGAAAATAATATTTGAGAATCAAGATCTCAAATCCAAAACTAAGGTCATGGTCTAGGCAACATAATCCCTGTGCTCCTATATGCTTTGCAGACTTGAACAACCTACAGTAGGCATCTCAAAGCACCTGTTACTATTCTATTACAGCATTAGCAATCAAAATGAAACCTAAACAACTCATTTTAACCAATCTTTTTTTAACAAAAACATAAACCCTTTTGCGTATAAGTATAAATAGTTGTTTGATAATACAGAACATCAATATTGTTGAAAAAGGATTCATGTTGTTGAAGCTTTTCATCTTGCACTCATCAGGACAATTTACAAGAATACCAAATGTAGGAAACAACGATTGATACTTCATGAAAAGAAAGTGGCAAGTAAACTTTGATTGGTAGAGGCATTGCCATGGAGAATGCATCAGTTTTGTATCAGCAATAAAAGTCTTTAAAAAAAAAACCCTATTAACTTAATATGGCTTATAACTGTGTATGCGCTCATGTGGCAAAATTATCATTTCTGAAGTGATGGTGTCACAATCAAAGAAACTCGGTGTCTGGTCGCTACACCTAGGCATTGAGAAATGGAGAACTCACTGAGAAGCAAACCCACCCCCTGCTCTTGCTGGCCAAACCTCCATCCACTCTCTCCCTGAACCCCATATTGCAAAAATATTACCACCCTCCCAATATTACTTATTTGTGGCCTGAGTCATTCTCTGATCCTGGGACTCAAACACCTGTCTGTCTGTCCTTCTGGCAGCAGACATGACCTTCCAAATAGCACTTTTAGCATAAGGGATTTTGGTCTCTGATTGGCTGGCAGTTCTCGGTAGACAAGATTTCTGCTCCCCCCAGGATTTTGTTTCCAGGAAAAGGAAATATTTCATTGTTATATAATTTGATGTGTCTCCCTGAAAGGAGGCAGACTGGGTCTCTTACTGACTCTCCATCCATCAAAAGAAACACCAATGCTTCAAAAAGATTCTACCTGTGAATGATGAAGTTATGTTTTTATTCAGATTATATTGCATGCCTATCTAGTTGTCATTTACTTTGGCTATCTTCTCTTAGTGAGCTGCAAACACCTGAGGTCTAAACTGCAACTAACCTTTCCAGCAAATACCCAGATAAATTGAAAACAGAAAACCCTCCAAAATTCCACCCATCTTCATAAAAGGTGTACACTGCTCTGGGATGAACTTAAACCAATCTTTATATTGATTATCCTTCATTTATAGTTTCTTCTTTGATCTGATGAAATAAATGTTTTTTTCAACTTTTTAAGGTTACAGAATGTTTTTAAATTAAATTTGCTCTCAGTCACAAATTAAAAATAAAACATCTCTTTGGACAGTATGAGCCTCGCAGACATCACACCTCCATCTCTTCAGCTAAGCAGATGTATCTCTTCTATTCTGCCTTTATTAGACTGACATTGTTTCCCAATTGTCATTTCTTGAAGTTCTAGTGATCTATAAAGTATAACATTTAATTATCTTATTTTGTAACTTCAACCTTCCCAGAACTTAAAAGTACCCTTCAAACTATTAACATGAGCCATGAACTAGATATTTGCACAGACTGAAGAAGTATCACCAGTGGTGCTTATGTAAAATCCTCCAAATCTGGTGGCAACAGCAATGTCCTCTCCCAAGCTAATTTGCCCATCATTGATATAATCTCTCAAAAATAGCTACACTGGACATGACATGTTGGTCATATGCCTGACACCAAATTCTACTCAGAACTCAGTCACGGCCGGAGATTTCCAGGAGGACTCAAGGTTGAATACCTAATGGAAGTCCATACAAATAACATCAGTAGACAATCCCTTATTCACCATGTTATTTACCTCCTTTAAAAATTCTGCTAGGCGTTAGGGATGTCCTCAATATACCCCTGAAGAGGTCAAACATCCCTGTCAACTCATGAGAGACTCTGGCTTGTGACTGACCAAAATGGAGAAGGCTCATTTGAGAAAGAATTGAACACACCAAAATACTTCACTGGGAATGTGTAAAAATAAAGTCAAGATGTTGGAGGGAGCAGACAAATCTCAAAGCAACCTTTCAAGCACTACCTACCACACATATGGCATCATCTGCAGATTGCAAAACAGACTTATTTGTCATTTCAGAATCCATTGAAACAGAATGGAAGCAAGTCATCCTTGATTGTAAGGGACCATCTAAAAGAAAAATTCCTATTGATATAATTTACTGTGCCCATCTACTTTAGTGTCATTGGTAAATTCAGACACATGGCTATTCCAAGTTTGTATTCTTGATTGGCATGAAGGTCCAGTTAGCTGGGTTGCCATCTTAATTTCTTCAGTAGAAGAATCTCCCTTCTTCAGCACTGAAGCCTTTCTTGGGAAGATATATAAGTTATCCAAGTTATTTATAAATACAGTGAAAAGCTGAGGCCCCAGTACAGATCTCTGCAGGAAACCACTAGTCATAGATATCCTGCCAATTTCAATTCATGTTCTTAGCCCCCTACTATACTCCTTATTACATCTATCACCAAATTTTCCTCCATCTCGATTTTCAAGTTTGCTGATGACAGCACTATCGTGGGTCAGATCTCAAACAATGAGGGGACAGAATATAGAAATGAGATAAAGAGCTAGTGAGACAACAATAATCTCTTCCTCAATGTCAACAAAATGAAAGAGATTGCCATCGACTTCAGAAAGCGTAGAGGAGAACATGGCCTACCTACATCAACAGGGACAAAGTAGAAAGGGTCAAAAGCTTCAAGGTTTTAGGTGTCTAGATCACCGACAAACTTGTTCTGGTCCTCCTATTCCAACATTATAGTTAAGGAAGCCCACCAGCACCTTTGCTTTCTCAAAGACTAAGGAAATTTGACATGTCTGCTATGACCCTCTCCAACTTTTACAGATGCATTATAGAAAGCATTCTTTCTGGTTATATCACAGTTTGGTATGGCTCCTACTCTGCCCAGGACTGCAAGAAACTACAAAAAGTTGTGAATCATGCCTCCCATCCGTTGATTCTGTCTACACTTCCCACTGCCTTGGCAAAGCAGCCAGCATAATTTAGGACCCATGCATCCCGGTCATTCTTTCTTCCACCTTATTCTGAAGGGGAAAAGATACAAAAGTCTGAGATCATGTACCAACTAACTCAAGAACAGTTTCTTCCCTGCTGCCATTAGACTTGTGAATGGATCTACCTTGCTTTAAGTTGATCTTTCTCAACATCCTAGCTATGACTGTAACATTACATTCACCACTTTCTTGTTTCCTTTTCTATGAATGGTATGCTTTGTCTGTATAACGTGCAAGAAACAATACCGTTCACTGATATGCTAATACAGCCACAATAATAAATCAAATCAAATATTATCCCTACTGTCTGCTTTCTTTCTTATCCAACTTAATAGGTGGTCTCTAATTCCAATTTTGTTAGGAACCTGGTTGAATACCTTCTCAAAACCCATATAGATAACATCAAAACACAATCCCTTATTCACTATGTTATTTACTGCCTCTCAAAATTCTACTTATTAGATGTGGTTTACCCTTTATTAATCTGAGATCAACTTATATTTGTCTCAATGTCCAGCGACTGTCCATAATGACTGATTCTAGTAACTTCCCTGTTACAGACATTAGACTAATGCATCTGTAACTTCCTAGTTTATCTCCCCAGCTCAGTTGTCTTCAATGTGATCTTTAGAAAGTAAATTCTCTTGAAGCCAATGTGTATAATTAGCTTGCCTTCAGCACTGTGGCTTTTAGTGACACAGTTCAAATGTGAGCAATCAACTGGTTTTTCTCTTTTTCTCTTGAGGATGTAGATACCATCTACCACAGTCAGAACACCAAGGAGTTCAATCTGCTAGATTTCAGCCACTTGGACACTCGGTGAGTTAAGGCCACATCTCCCTTTCAGTTCACTTCAATTAAAAGCAGAACTCCTATCAATGGGCTCAACTCAGAAATGGAAGAAGAAATTTGTCTTTGTTCGTAGCTCAAAATGGCCTCACCCCATATGGAGTTCCATTCACCTTAGATGGATACTGGGCATCACATAATCGTGGGGTGGTCAACACTGGAATGGAAAATAATTAAAATCAAGGAGAATATTAGCAAAAATTAAAAGTGCACAAATGTATTTCCAACACCTAATTGTAATGAGAATAGTTTTTGCTCTACCACCATCTTTCCTCAAAGTTGTGGATGCAGCTCCTTTGATGCTGGCTATCCTCAATGTCCATTCTATCTGAGTGCTGTCATGGTTGGCCTTACTCTTGTTTATGATAGCAATTCACTGGCACAAATGTTATGTGAGCAACAACATATTTATGTAGCTTAAATCTCTTGAAATGTCCCAAGATGTTCACAGAAGCATTATAAAACAAAATATTTCACAAAGTCACACAGTTGAGTCTAAAGTAAATAAGGCATGAATGAGTATATCAGGAATAGCTGAGCAGAGACATGGGCTGGAGTTGAGCAATGATATGGAAATGGAAAGGCGATTTTAGTGATGGTGGGAAAATGCAATCAGAAGCTCATCTTGGAATCAAATGTGACTCAAAGTTGTGAATAAATTGGCTTAACCTCAGACTGCTGCCAGGAAAGGGGTTGGAGTCGATAGCTAGGGAATGGAGTTTGGAGCTGAAAACAATGGTTTCAATCTTCCCAGTATTTAATAGGAGGAAATTTTTGCTCATCCAGTATTTGATGTCAAATAAGTAATTTGATAGTTTAGTAACAGTGGAAGAGTCAAGAGAGATGATGATGAGCCAGAGCTGAATGTTATCAGCATTCAGGAAAATTAACACTGACTTCAGCTGATGTTGAGGGGCAGCATGTAGATGAGAAGTAAGAGAAGGTCAAGGATAAATATCAATATAAATAGGAGGATGGCACGGTGTCTAGCACTGCTGTCTCACAGTGCCAGGGATCCAGATTCAATTCAAACTTCAGGTCACTGTCTGTACATTCTCCCCATGTCTGCATGGGTTTATTCTGGATGCTCCGGTTTCCTTCCACAGTCCAAAGATGTGCCAATTAGGTTGATTGGCTATGCTGAATTGACTCTGTTGGGGATTAGCAGGGTGAATAGGTGGGGTTATGGGAACAAGAACTGGGTGGGATTATGGTTGGTACAGGCACAATGGGCCAAATGGCCTCCTTCTGCACTGTAGGGATTCTATGATAAATCCTTGGGGGTACCAGAGTTAACCAGGTGGGAGCAGGAAAATAAATTGCTGTAAGCGATAATCTAGATCCAATGAAATAGATAAAAATGCAGCCCAGCTAGATGACAGTGGAAAAGCTTGGGAGGAAAATAGTGTAGTTAACCATATTGAAAGCTGCAAGTGTGTTAAAAAACAAACAAAAATAGTTTGCCTTTATTATATTCATAGAGTCTTACAGCATGGTAACAGGCCCTTCGATCCAACTTGTCCATGTCACCTTTTTTTTAAACACTAAGTTAGTCCCAATTGCCCGCGTTTGGCCCATATCCCTCTATACCAATTTTACCCATTTTTTAAAAGACAAAATTGTACTCGCCTCTACTACTACCTCTGGCAGCTTGTTCCAGATGCTCACCGTCCACTATGTAAAAAAAAATTGCCCCTCTAGATCTTTTTGTATTTCTCCCCCCTCCTCTTAAACATATGCCCTCTAGTTTTAGACTCCCCTACCTCTGGGAAATGATGTTGAATATCTACCTTATCTATGCCCCTCATTATTTTATAGAATCTGTAAGATCACCCCTAAGCCTCCAATGCTTGAAGGGAAAAATGTCCCAGTTTATCCAGTCTCTCCTCATAACTCAAATCATCAAGTTCCAGTAACATCCTAGTAAATTTTTTCTGCAATCTTTCTGGTTTAATAATATCCTTTCTATAATAGGGTGACCAGAACTGTACACAATAGTACAAGTGTTGTCTTGTACAATTTCAACAAGACATCCCAACTCCTGCATTCAATGTTCTCGTCAATGAAACCAAGCATGCCAAATGCTTTTCTCACCATCTTATCCAACTAACACTCCACTTTCAAGGAGCTATGAACTCCCTAGATTTCTTTGTTCTGTAGCTCCTTCCGTCACCCTACCATTAACAGAGTAGGTTCTGTCCTGGTTTGACTTACCAACATGTATCACCTTGCATTTAGAATGTTATCTACCACTTGTCAGTCTAAGATGATATGTTATCCAGTTCCTTTTATAGGCTGATCTGGGTATTTTCATCATTGGGTGAGTTATGAATGGAATTGAATGACCTACTCCTGCCATTAGGGTGAAGAAGGTTTTAAGGAAATCACAGGCACTCTCTTGAGGGAGAAAAACCAGAAGAAGCCAAATAATAGGCCATTCTCTTGAATACCAGCAGTAGGACTAGAAAGACCAGAAACACCAAACGGAAAGAAAACCTTAAAAAAAAAAAGAAGCTTTTCCCTTTGCAAATTGTCCTTGTGGCAAATGAAAATGAAGTAGTCTGGCTTGATTTAATAGCATACTGTCCTGACTCTCCTTGCCATCGCCACATAAATATACCATCCAGAAAAATGACTTAATCATGTTTTCTACAACCTTCAACAGTCCTTTTTAAGGGCTGCTGGTTAGGCCAGTGTGGAGACCAAAATAGAGACAGAGAGGATCCAAAAGGTATTTTCAGTGAACAGTTTGATCACAGTATTTGGAGGGAAGGGAACCTTAATGAGATGTGTTAAATTGGACAGAATCACAAAATCCCAGAGCATCAAAACAAGAGAGGTTGAATCAGAATCTACAGCATAGCAAGAGGCCATTTGACCCATTGCATCTGTTGAATTGGTGTCTCCTTACCCCATGACCCCCCACCCCCCACGCTTTTTATACCATACATCAGCAAATTACTTCCTTTCAAGTTCCTACCTAATTCTATTGTGAAAGTTGATGCTGAAACTATATTTGTTTTTGCGTGTGCAGGTGGCACAGTGGTTAGCACTGCTACCTCACAGTGCCAGGGGTCTGGGTTCAATTCTTGGCTTTGAATCACTGTCTGTGTGTTGTTTGCACATTCTACCTGTGTCTGCATGGGTTTCCTCCCATGGTCTGACTATTGGTCAGATTAAATTCTCCCTCAGTGCACCTGAACATCATTGGAGTGTGGCAACTGGGGGATTTTCACAGTGCCTTCATTGCAGTGTTAACGTGGGCTTGTTTGTGACACTAATAAACTTCTAAACTTATAATGTTTCAAATTAACCTGTTTTTTGCGCGTCTTTTTATGCATTTTTTTGGGGTCTATTTTTTGAACGTAAATGTTCTCATCTACTTCTAGATATTTAACCGTTTTACCAGTTTGTATATCTCTTGCCCACCTTTCCTGCTACCTCCTCTTTATTGACTTTGACAAATCCTCTATAATCTTCGACACCTTCCTTGAATACATCAGTTCAATTTCCCCTTAACCCTCTTAATTCCAGGAACTACAAACACCATGTTAGATTCTGCCCTGCTGATTGTGATGTGAACTGTCTGTCACTTGTTTGAAGAATATCGGTGAGGCTCAGTGTTACTATGGAGAAACACGGTGGGGAGTTTCACAGCACTGGGTTGGGGTCCAACAGATTTGTTTAGTAGGAAACGCCACTAGCTTTCAGAGCACTGCTCCTTCGTCCGGTGAGTGGGCCAAGTAGACCTGTTGTACTTTGGCCTGGTGTTGTGAGACGTCTTACTGTGTTTACCCCAGTACAGCACCGACATCTCCACATCATAATTACTATGGAGAAAATCAGCAGTAACTTCTGGAAGTCACACACAAGCTATTACACGCAGAAATCTGAAGTTGATAGCCAAGCCTTTTTACAGTTTGCAGAGAGACATAGATAAGCTGCAGAGCTGGGCTGAGAGGTGGCAAATGGAATTTAATGCAGAAAAGAGTGAGGTGATACATTTTGATAAGAGTAACAGGAGTACAGAATATAGGGCTAATAGAAGGACTTTTAGTAGTGTCAACAAGCAGGGAGATCTCGGTGTACATGTGCACCGAGGTTGATAAGGTTGTTACGAAGGCATACAGTGTGTTAGCTTTTGTTGGTAGAGGGATTGAATTTCAGAGCCGTGAAGTCGTGTTGCAACTGTACAAAATTCTGGTGCGGCCGCACTTAGAGTATTACATACAGTTCTGGTCACCACATCATAGAAAAGACGTGGAGGCATTGGAAAGAGTGCAGAGGAGGTTTACCAGGATGTTGCCTGGTATGGTGGGAAGGTCTTATGAGGAAAGGCTGAAAGACATGAGGTTATTTTCATTAGAGAGAAGAAGGTTAAGAGGTGACCTAATTGAAGCATACAAGATGATCAGAGGATTAGATAGGGTGGACTCTGAGAGCCTTTTTCCTTGGATGGTGATGGCTAACACAAGGGGACATAGCTTTAAATTAAGGGGTGGTAGTTTCGGACAGATGTCAGAGGTGGGTTCTTTACTCAGAGGGTAGTAAGGGCCTGGAATGTCCTGCCTGCAGTAGTTGTGAACGCGCCAATTTTAAAGGCGTTCAAAGGGTCAGTGGATAGGCATATTGATAACATTGGAATAGCTTAGGTTAGAGAGTCATTTGATTGGTTCCACTGGTCAGCACAACATTGAGGGCCGAAGGCCTGTATTGCGCTGTAATGTTCTATATTTTAAGTTCTAAAACTCCACCAAGCTGCTTCACATTTTTACATTTAACCATTATCATTTCTTCACTCTCTGCGAGGGGAAAGTGATTACTGGTGAAATTACCTTTAAATAGATTGGAAATTAATTGCAATCCTCTGAAATGGTTGAATCCATTGACTTTTCTGAACTTAATGATGTTTATTGTCTTGAGTAAACTTTTCTGTCTGACAGGGATGTGGCTTTGAGTGTGGCAGCCTTGGCATTTAACCAGTGGTTTACAAAGCTGTTCTCCAAGGATTTACGTCTGGTGAGTCCCTGTTGGAACAAATGGGATATTTTACACCAAGAATCAGGTGGCATTACTGTCAAGTTTACAGCCTGATTATTAGTGGTTTTAAATCTGACTTAACTGCAATTAAATATAGTCAGTGTTATAGTCCAAATTATTTCCTGTGTGTGATCCATTATAGTAAAGGAAATAACTGAAATTTAGTTGATGTCAATGCTACATATTCACATAACAAAACTCAGCATGTTAATAATGGCGAGCCAATCTCTTGTAGGAGATTGATCCATGTGGCTCTACTGTTTCTGTTTCTCCAATGGCCAAGGTAATCTGAGAAGTTAGATTTGTTCCTAGCTCAAAGAAATAGAGTGCGAGTATTTAAATGGTGTGTGCCAGCAACAGAAGAAATCAGACTAAAGACAGAGTTACTCAGTGATATTCCTAAAACTTTATGCTTCTTCTAAATCCAAATGTCCAGTGAGCATTATTCTACACAAATTAAGATTTGTAACTGTTGCTGAGGTAAAAGAGATCCTGCAAAAACATTTCCTCTTGTATCAGCATAAGCATTGTGTTGGAGGGAGTTGGGGAGTGAGATTTTCAAAGAGGGGTGGGATTCTCCCAAAGAAATTCTAAGTGCCAAATTTGCAAAAAAAACTGGAATAAATCCAGCTGCTTTTTTCAGTGAGACTTTCAAAATGAATCTCCCACATTGTCTCCCTCACTCACCTTGTCAGCATAGTGCATTGAACAATCTTCCCTCTGTTAAATACCTTTCACACACAACCGTGATAGCTTGTCAGTGAGTAAGGAGATACGCTACCCCCAGCCAATGAACTACTTGATGTGGAGATGCCGGTGCTGGACTGAGGTAAACACAGAAAGAAGTCTCACAACACCAGATTAAAGGCCATCAAGTTTATTTGGTAGCAAAAGCACTAGCTTTTGGAGTGCTGCCCCGCTCTGAAAGCTAGTGGCTTTTGCTACCAAGTAAACCAGTAGAACAAAATCTCATAACTGTCCTGTCTGGAGACAATACACATCTCTTCAAATTGTGCTTCACGTTCTCTCCACTCACATTGTCTGTACCTTTAAGACTTGATTACCCGTAAAGTTATTCAAAAAAGTTAAAGTTAAATTTAAATTTAAATTTAAAATTTAAAGTTAAAGCATTCCAACCATTATTTTGTAAATCGGATTTGTGTTTTTATATGCCCTGTTTTTGAACAGAATTCCTACTTACCTGATGAAGGGGCAGTGCTCCGAAAGCTAGTGGCTTTTGCTACTATATTATCCGGTTGGAATTTAACCTGGTGTTGTGAGACATCTTACAGTGATTCACTGACAGCTGACTAGCAGTTTTGTATACTGAAAAAAGGCTTACATTTCCCTGCATCACAGAGAACTCTAATTGCATCACTCTGAAAATCTGTGGATCGGGCCTATTTCACTGGAGAGGCCGGCAAGATAGCACTGAATGGATCATTGGGCATGTACCAATCTGTCAGAGCTGATATCACTGCATGCGTGGTAGCACCACATTGCTGGCCTCTTAATTGCTGTGATGTAGAGATGCCGGCGTTGGCCAGTTCAATCATTGGTCAGCCCTGGACCCCGCAACCCTGCCTCTCTGACTTCCTTCCCCCTCCCCGGATCATTGTTTTCCCGGACATGTCTGGGCCAGTCCTGACTCCTCCCCCCCAACCTCCACAGGCTGTCCGATGACTGGTGGGCATTGCCAATTTGCCCCTTGGGCAGTGCCGGGGGCCATGCTGGCACTGCCAGTCTGGCAAGGCCCAGGGAGCATCCCCCTTTCTTATCCCTGACCTCCTGCAGAGCCTCCATGATCCCCTTTCACTCCAGCAGGGTTGGGCCACCAGATCCTCACTGGCAGGAAAATAGTCAAGTGCTTCTTGAGTGTATTTGAATTTGAATGAAGATGTAATCCCGATCCTACCGACTGACACTTGGTAATTGATTAGTCAATGTGATTATGATTGATTCCTGTGACAGTTTATCAATGTCAGTCTAATGTTTACGTGATAAAATGTTGTTTTGTCAGCAATACTCAAGTTTACATAATCCTTGAGTTTCCACACATGAGACTAAATACTAGGGAGTCCAGACACCATCCATTTTATGCCTATTGCAGTCAGATTAATACTGAATCTTGCTGAAAATCTGATCTGGTAGTTCTGTCGTGAAGAGAGTTCAAACACAAAGCATAATGGAGAGAATGAGGATTTGGTGAGAATGGGAACTCAGTAGGATATTAATTGTGTTTTCATCAAACTAAAATGTAGCCTTTTTTTAGTTTAAAAAAACTGCAAGTCAGTTTCCAGTCAGCTGTCAGTAAACCACTAGCCAGGTGTTGTGTATCAAAGACCATGATGTGGAGATGCCGGCGTTGGACTGGAGTAAACACAATAAGAAGTCTGACAACACCAGGTTAAAGTCTAACAGGTTTATTTGGTAGTGGTGTTTATTACCAAACTTTAGCCTGGTGTTGTCAGACTTCTTACTGAATCACAGACCAGCCAGAAGTTGTGTATCACAGATCAGCCACCATGGCTGTATGTGAAGGGTATTTAACAGAGGGAAGATTGTTCAGTGCAGTATGCCGACAATGTGAGTGAGGGAGACGATGGAAACAGTATTGATTCATTCAAATCCCAATAAGATAGGTTTAATTTGGGATAAAATGAATGAGTATTATGAGGCATGACACATGGTGAGTATAACAGGCTCAGGAAGAATAGGTGAATGGACTTACAGAGCTAGAAATGTGTTCTCCAGCAGTGTTCGAGGCCTATCTTTGCCACTGGCCATTTTTTGCATTGCTGAAGTACCATTGCTGCAGTAGAATGGCACAGACAAACCTACCCAATTCAATGGATGCTATCCTGATGTCACATAGCTGAATTGACAGATGTAATGCCACAAGTGATAGCCTTTGGACAGTGATAGCCTTTGGACAGTGATAGCCTTTGGACAGTGATAGCCTTGGACAGTGATAGCCTTGGACAGTGATAGCCTTGGACAGTGATAGCCTTGGACAGTGATAGCCTTGGACAGTGATAGCCTTTTTCCTAGGATGGAGAATGCTAGCACGAGGGGACACAGCTTTAAATTAAGGGGTATGAGTTATAGGACGGATATCAAAGGTAGGTTCTTTACTCAAAGAGTGATTAGGGAGTGGAATGCCCTGCCTGCAGCTGTTGTAGATGCGCCAAGTTTGGTGGCGTTTAAGAGGTTAATTGATAAGTATATGGAAGAGAAGGGAATGGTTTAGTTTGGAGGGGCATTGCTTTTTATTTTGGTCGGCACAACATCGAAGGCCGAAGGGCCTGTTCTGTGCTGTATTGTTCTATGTTCTATGTTCTAATCCTACATTCCAATTAAGGGCTCCATCCCACTGCCAGAAATATTTTGCCAGTGGCAGGGAGTGCATAGGTACGTGGTGAAATCTGATGGTTTTTCTTTGCAGGATGGGGACGTGCCTCCTGTTTGTGCACCAGAGGCCCCTCACCATGGTACTCCCCACCTCCTAAACCTAGTTCTCCACACACTGATAACCAGGACGTGCCAGACTGGCTCAAGCAAAATCCCCTCACTCACTTAAGACTCAGGCCTTCTTGGCTTCTTAACATTGGAAACTGTCATCATAGGAGAGGTTGTTCATCTCCAAGTGAATCTCTAGGACTAAAGAGCTGCTGGCCACCTGATTGGATTTTACCAGGATGTTGCCTGGTATGGAGGGTCTTAGCTATGAGGAGAGATTGGATAAACTGGGGTTGTTCTCCCTGGAAAGATGGAGAATGAGGGGAGACATAATAGAGGTGTATAAAATTATGAGGAGTATGGATAGGGTGAACAGTGGGAAGCTTTTTCCCAGGTGGGAGATGACAAACACAAGAGGTCACAGATTCAAGGTGAAGGGGGCGAGGTATAACTCGGAGGGATGTATTTTACACAGAGGGTGGTGGGAACCTAGAATGCACTGTCAAGAAGGGTGGTGGAGGCGGACACACTGGGATCACTTAAGACTTACCTAGATAGTCACATGAGCAGACTGGGAATGGAGGGATACAGAAGAATGTCTAGTTGGACCAATGAGCAACACAGCCTTGGAGGGCTGAAGGGCCTGTTTCCTGTACTGTATTGTTCTTTGTTCAGCTCTAAGAGACAAGGGTGAAAGTCCTACTCCAAGCCAATGAATGCTAGAATGGCTGTAAAATGAGCATGGGGCAACCCAGAGGCAACTCGCTCTCAACTTTTAAATAGGCAGGTTGGAGCCACTGCCTTTGCATTAAATGCAGTTCATTGTATTGTTGTATCTGCCTTGATGTTCACTCTACAGTAATTTACATTGCAGCAGTAATGTACTCCTTTTAATGTACAGCCTGAATTTAAGAAGAGTAGGTTGGTAGAACCACTTGATAGCAAGCAATTTGGTGCAGAAAAAATAATGGTGGAGCTGTACAGCCAATATAGCAACCATTCAGATCAGATTGGTACATCATGATGCATGTTGCCCATCTCGATCAAAACGGAAGTGGGCAGGTTCTGAAGCATGACACCATGTTCAAAAACTTATGGTGCACCAATTTCAGTCTATGGTTTCTCAAATCTTCCACCAATGGGGTTTTCCTTATCTCATGTCTGAGTCTGTTGTAAATTAAGATTGATTGTTATGGTTAGTCAACAATTCCATTATCATCATATCAGATGACTGTTAACATAGTAGATGGTTATCTAGGTGAACCTTGTTTTTATTTCCCTTCTAGCAATTCCTATGTTCCTATATTCACCTTTAGCGCACCGCATTATCAGACCTTCGCTTTTGAAAACCTTCTGGGCCAAACCTATAATTACAATATGTTCAGCATTGCTCAGAGTATCATTTCTTGTGCTTTTACCATTATCAGTAAATCTTATATAACCACAATACCGTTCAGTGTAGATGTGCAATTTAAGATGTTTGATTATACAGTCCACGCATGGAAATATTTGCTGGTCTTCTTCCCTGTGTAATTCAGATCTCTAAGTCTTTATGCAGTCATTTTTGTTGCTCTAAATTGTTTTTTTCTCATTTCTTGAGGAAGAGAGAGATTTACCACTTTATGGAAAATATAGTTCCAGCCTTTGACAATACTTTGGACAACGTGTAACTGCCAATCCATCGGAAAAATTGGCAATTGACTAACCTAAATACGGGTGACATAAAAGAGAGCAATGAAAGGGAGTCTTCCGTAAGGAGCTACCTGATGGCATTGCAAATGATGTAATCTTTCTTTTATTCTCTGTCATCTTCAGAGCCCTGATGTGATAGAGCAGATTCTCTATGTGATCAGTTTATCCAGCAAACTGGAAGAGTTGGTTTTGGAAAATGCTGGAATGAAGTTGTAAGTAGAATGTCGATTTTGGTGATATTTCCATCATATTAATAATTATTCATGCATTTTTTTCTTCCTACTTTTATCTAGTAAATTTCTTCTTCTTGTGATACAGTTTCATGGGTGGTGGTTTCTCATGTAACATTCATACGAATCCACTCTGGCAGAGATTGTGGATGATGATGATTGGTTGATTTGCTTGAAAGGATTGAATCTGTAGGCTATTCTGATTTTAATGGTCCAGCTATTCATCCTCTTAACCAGCTGATTGTAACCCTAAACCGTAAAACATAAAGACCTTTATATGTCCATTATTTCTGACATCTCATGAGGTGAGGTGATAAAAGAGCAGACGAAATACTCATTTGCACTCTCCATCTATAAAGAAGAATAAAATGGTCACCCTATTCAATGTTCTCATCAATAATGTATCAAATGTTATAATAAGGAATTACACTGAGGTGTCCAAACCAAGTATTTCTGGAGCAATCTATTTACTCTATTTACTAGCTTTTTGATTTTAGCTTGAAGTAAAATTACAATTAATTTAGTTAATTTGTTGAAAACATTAATTGTTCCTTTATACAAGTGAACTTCTTTACATCGCTATCATGCAAAGTGTGCCTTAAATAGGTAATACCGTTAAAATGCTGGGAAAAATTCTTTCAAATATTGAAATGCCAGGTCTTGAATTTGTGTGCTGCCTCCATCACCTCAAATCAGTCACAGGTTGATACTCGTAGTGGCAAATGAGACATATCCAATTTTCAGCCCAAAATACCTTCCATGATTGGACTTGTCAGAAAGACAAGTACATGGGATAAACTGATTCTGCTGTGCTCCCTGGCTAACTCCTTGAGTTTATGCTAAAGAATTTTTAGTCTTCTGATCTAGCAGTAACTGTAGGTGAGTCCTTTTCTTTCATTTTTGATTGTGCCCCGTCATAATCCTATTCTAAATAAGGGAAGAGTGATCCAAGGCTACAGACTCCCAATTTCTATGCCAATCCTGTTGAGTTTCAGTCAATCAATGTATATGTTGCATCATGTCTTACTGTTTCAGTGACGCTGGGCAGAAAATAGCACTTGCTCTAGAAGAGAATTCGCACCCTGTGCTTCACACAATAAACCTGTCAAACAACCAGCTGGAGGACAGAGGTAAAGATCTTCATTTCATTGATTTATTTTTTAAGGGTAAAATTGTTACACAGTTATTTTGAGATAGATGCTGGAATTTTAGCAAGGAACCACCCACCAAGGACATTGGAGTAGGCGAGGATGGACATTGGAAAGGTCTGTTGACCTCGGGCAGGATTTTACGATTTCAGAAGGAGCGAGGGAGTAAAATTCTGTTGCTTTTTTTCCAGTTTTAGTCCAATGCAAAAACAAACTGACCAGCACGAATCAGACACACCATAAAAAATACCAAAGGAGCTGCCAATAGCAACCATATGCTGTTCAGGTCAAACTGGACAATATCAATCCTAATGTTGTCCTCTGTCAATCAGTCTTCTCCACTTGATTAAATGCAAATCATTTCTGTTTTTATTTCAGATTTCCACTGTCCACAATGTATTGCTTTTGCGTTAGTGTTTAATTAACTGCCACACATCCCCATCCTGAAAATGTTCTGTCTGATGGGATTTCTGTTTTTTCTCATTTACCTTATGTTCAGCTTCAGTGCTTCTCACAGTTTTCTGGTGACATATATAAACATTAGAAAAAGGATTCTGTTTGAGACATGGATACTGCACCATTTCAGACCAGAATCTTGTTGCAATAAAAGAACTTCTAATGAGAGCAAAAACTAATAAGAGATCTTGCTCATTAGTAATTCTTAGTTTTTTTTTTGAGTCATTGTGGATATGATGAAAGCCTGCAGCATTATCAACAAAGAAGAGGCTGGACATTAGTCTTACAAAAAACATATGCACTAGACGGTGGCTTCATGTCAGTTCACAGATCCCATAAAACCTGAGGGAAATCTTACTTGTTGTTTTAACTGATTTCAGTTATGACTTTCATTGTGTTTGACAAGAAAGCTGGAACTATAATGGTACATGGTTAAATCTAAGATGAGCAATCTCATGTCAAGAGCAACATAAGGGTAGATGAAGACCTCACTTGGCCTATCCCTCATTAAGAAAGAGTGAAATTGTTCATTATCACTTACCCTATTCAATATCCTCATTAATGATTTATCAAGTGGCATTATAAGGGGTGACAATGAGGCCTAAATTTTATCGTCCTGTCTATCACAGGAATCAGAGCGCGCAAGGGACAGACAATGGAAAGGTCCATTGATTTGGGTGAGATTTTATAGTTTCAGGATGAAAGAAGCTGTAAAGTCCCTTCGAGTGTCTCTTTCCAAGCACTTGTGAAAGAGTTACAATGCTTCCTTTCAAGAATGAAGTTGTCTGGATAATGGACTCTCCTAGGTCTGTAATACATGCGACTTACTGATTTGAACAATAGGCTAACTAATGAATAGGATGTTACTGCCCTGAATGCAATATTTTAGTTTCCGATGGTTAAACCCCAGCAGCATTTCTATAGAAACTTGGGTGCCCCGATTGTCTTGACTCTGCATGTGTCAAACAGCTGGTGACAAAAAGAGTAAAAACTAAAACAAACTCAGCAAGGTAAATGAGCATTCACTTAATTCATTAACTACACCATTTTTTAGATAATTAAAATGTGATTTGGTAGTATAACAGTTTGATGAAGCAAATACTATGCTTCATCATACATGAAGAGTACATGATCCTCTGAGTTCTGAATAGAGCAATGGATTGTAGCAAGCAAGAGACTGAATAGTTCCAAACACAAAAGAAAGGAAGAAGAAAACAATGGAGAAGTCATCCTATGGATTTGTTTAAAATTAGCATATGAACAAAATGGACAAAGGACCTGCAGGCAGGTAATTCCCCCAATCTCTCCGGCATGGAGAAGGTCCGTGAAATGGGGAGGGAACATAAAAAGTTAATAAAGATAAACTGATCAATAATATATTGTAATATCAGTCCTTCCTACCTTCAACAGGGGTGTCAGCACTCAGTCAGCAGTTTGAAAAACTGTCCAAAGGACTGAAGCACCTCAACCTCTCCAGAACATCACTGACTACAAAAGGTAAGTCTTCACACAGCCACCAAGTTTCAGTCAGCTACAAGTTTAATTGCAGTTATTTGTATGTGGACCTCATAAGCTCTTGAAAAATAAATTACAACAATGCCACAGTATACACCCCTGCTATACAAAATGATGGAGGAAAATAACAGTATTTGACACATAGGAATAACTTGCAAAAGTACCTCATTTGAACTATGTTTAGGCTCAGTTTGCAACCTTGAAAACAACTCTAAGTTTAGAAAACAAGCATGACGGGTGATGCATTCATTTGCATGCCAAATTTGCATGCTTTACAATGTGTCAGTAGAATACTAGATCCCTGCATTGTGTTCTTGGAATGATTCACCTGTTAGGGGAGTTAAAAGGAGCAACAATCATGAACTTCCTTCAGAGTTAGAGACATTCCATTCCAAGATCAGAGACACCAAGTGTGACTAATGTTAGATTTAAAACTTTATAATTTGTTGTAACCATTAAAATGTCATGGAGAAAACTGTAAACCATTTTTAAACATGAAATATTTTCTACATAATCTTAACACTCACCAATGATTTAATTCTTACGTATTAATAGCTGTATTTTTCCCTTCATGGCACCTGGAGTCCCCTCAGGAACTTAGCTTTAAATTTAACATAAGCAAATAATTTCTATACTGCATAAGAACAAACTCATTATTTTGTTCACAAGACTTGGTGCTGCCTTATGTGATACACCATGGTGTAATGGGCTGAGCATCTGTATGTCGAATCAATATAACAACACTGTTTCTCAATGATGGATTGACAGGATACATAACAAGTGTAGGAAGAGAATCACTATGATAAAGCACAGGTATGTTAGATATGAATATTAATAAACAAAACCTGTCACTTAGGCTATTTATATAAATGCAGTACTCATAATATGGAAATATTTAGGAAAAGAAATTGATATCTTACCCCAATCTGCAAATCTAAACGTGGCAACTAAAATGTTCCAGTAATACTACTTGCATTTCTCTGTCTTCTGTCCTCTTCAGAAGTGAATGCTGGGCAGTGGGGGATGGGCACAGGTGAGTGGAGATGGGAACGGTCAAGTAGCTTGTTCAGCGGCTTGTATGTGAGTGACAAAAGGTTCTTCAACCATACACCTAACTGTGGTTAATTCTCACCTGTTATTAACACACGTACACATTTTCCCAACCAGGCTCACTGGCTAGTGATTTGAAAAAAGTTATGTTCTCCAATTTATAGACACCAGCACCTAATTCCCACAGAATTTTCAGGCTCCAGGTAGAAGGTTGGCAACATTCCCAGAGAAATAGAACAAATGGCTATTTTTAGCTATCTGTGAAGTTTAGGAAAGAGTTCCATTTTTACCTGTCTCAATGGAACTAGCTCAGTTATAGATTACTGTTTCAGTGGAATTAGCTCAGTTACCAATGACTGTCTCAATGGGAATCATTCAGTTATAGATTACTCTCAGTGGCAATCACTCAGTTATAGATTACTGTCTCAATGGAATTAGCTCAGTTATAGATTAGAACAAAGAACAAAGAACAAAACAGCACGGGAAACAGGCCCTTCGGCCCAACGAGCCCACGCCACCACCTCAATGTTCCCATCTCTACCCGTGATCCCTGTCTATCTTTATAGATCTATGGATTAAAAACCAAATTTGAGACAATTTAGGGAGAATTTGTTTTGCCAATTAGCCTAAGAGCACATCTTTGGGATGTGGGAGGAAACCGGAGCTCCCGGAGAAAACCCACGCAAGCACGGGGAGAATGCGCAAACTCCCACAGACACAGGCCCAAATCCATGTATCTGCACAGCACAGTGATAGTCACCGAGCTGTCGTGTTGCCCATCAAATGGTCCAGGTCAAGCGTACACTAATGACGTGAATCACTAGAATACTTTTGAAAAAATCCAAGAGCAACCCTCTCACAACCCATTGCGTGTTTGCCCCTTGTTAGACAACAAGGTGGATCAAAGCACCTATAGAATAAAAACAAGTACCTCAATATCATTACCTATTTACACACTTCCCAGGGACTCCCAAGGCTCATGATCCCTATTTTAAATCAATTTTCTATATCCCTCCATTCCCATTCTGTTCATGTGCCCATCTAAGTATTTCTTAAATAACTCCAGAGTACCTGCCTCCACCACTTTACTTGGCAGCGAATTCCATACCCCCACCACCCTCTGTGTGAAAAAACTCCCTCTAGCATCCAAATTATATCTTACCTCCCCCTCACCCTAAGCCCGTGACCCCTCGTACTATTTGAGTCCATCCAGGGAAAAAGCTTAACCCTGTTTACTCTATCTATACCCCTCATAATCTGGTACAACTCTATTAGATCTCCTCTGAGTCTACGTCTTTCTAAGGAAAACAGTCCCAATTTGCCTAACCTCTTCTCGTAACTCAGACCTTCCATACCAGGCAGCATCCTGGTAAACCTCCTCTGCACTCTCTGCAGAGTCTCCACGTCCTTCCGTTAGTAAGGTGACCAGAACTGGGCACAGTATTCCAAATGAGGTCTAACCAACATTTTATACAACTGGAACATTAAAGGCCAGCTCTTGTACTCTACACCCCTTCCTATAAAGACTAGCATACCATATGCTTTCTTCACAACCTTCTCCACCTGTTCTGCCACCTTCAGAGACTTGTGCACCTGCACCCCCAGGTCCCTCTGCATTTCTGTACTCTTAATAGGTCTACCCTTTATCATATACCTCCCCCCTACATTCATTCTCCCAAAATGCATCACCTCACATTTATCAGGATTGAATTCCATCTGCCATCTGTCTGCCCAAACTACCGGCCTATCTATGTCCTGCTGCATCACCTGACAATGCTCCTCACTATCTGCAAGTCCAGATTTTACTGTTTCAGTGGAATTAGCTCAGTTATCTCAGTGGCAATCACTCACTTATCGATTACTGTCTCAATTGGAATCACTCAATTATAGATTACTGTCTCAATGGGAATCACTCAGTTAAAGATAACTGACTCAATGGGAATCACTCAGTTATAGATTACTGTCTCAATGGGAATCACTCACTTATCGATTACTGTCTCAATGGGAATCACTCAGTTATAGATACTGTCTCAATGGGAATCACTCACTTATCGATTACTGTCTCAATGGGAATCACTCAGTTATAGATTACTGTCTCAATGGGAATCACTCACTTATCGATTACTGTCTCAATGGGAATCACTCACTTATCGATTACTGTCTCAATGGGAATCAGTCACTCATCGATTACTATCTCAATTGGAATCACTCACTTATAGATTACTGTCTCAATGGGATTACTCAGTTATAGATTACTGTCTCAATGGGAATCACTCAGTTGTAGATTACTGTCTCAATTGGAATCACTCAGTTATAGATTACTGTCTCAATGGGATTACTCAGTTATAGATTACTGTCTCAATGGGAATCACTCAGTTATAGATTACTGTCTCAATTGGAATCACTCAGTTATAGATTACTGTCTCAATGGGATTAATCAGTTATAGGTTACTGTCTCAATGGGATTAATCAGTTATAGATTACTGTCTCAATGGGAATCACTCAGTTATAGATTACTGTCTCAATGGGATTACTCAGTTATAGATTACTGTCTCAATGGGAATCACTCAGTTATAGATTACTGTCTCAATTGGAATCACTCAGTTATAGATTACTGTCTCAATGGGATTAATCAGTTATAGGTTACTGTCTCAATGGGATTAATCAGTTATAGATTACTGTCTCAATGGGAATCACTCACTTATAGATTACTGTCTCAATGGGAATCACTCAGTTATAGATTACTGTCTCAGTGGGGGTTACTGAGTTATAGATTACTGTCTCAATGGAAATTACTCAGTTATAGATTATTGTCTCCATGGGAATTAGTTCAGTTATAGATTACTGTCTCAATGGGAATCACTCAGTTGTAGATTACTGTCTCAATCGGAATCACTCAGTTATAGATTACTGTCTCAATGGGAATAACTCACTTATCAATTACTGTCTCAATGAATTAGTTCAATTATCGATTACTGTCTCAATGGAATTAGCTCAGTTATAGATTACTGTCAGAATGGGAATAACTCAGATATAGATTACTGTCTCAATGGGAATAACTCAGATATTACTGTCTCAATGGGAGTAACACAGTTATAGATTACTGTCTCAGTGGGAATAACTCAGATATTACTGTCTCAATGGGAGTACACAGTTATAGATTACTGTCTCAGTGGGAATAACTCAGATATTACTGTCTCAATGGGAGTACACAGTTATAGATTACTGTCTCAGTGGGAATAACTCAGATATTACTGTCTCAATGGGAGTAACACAGTTATAGATTACTGTCTCAGTGGGAATAACTCAGATATTACTGTCTCAATGGGAGTACACAGTTATAGATTACTGTCTCAGTGGGGATTACTGAATTACAGACTACTGTCTCAATGGGAGTAACTCAGTTATAGATTACTGTCCTAATGCTAATACCGTAGGAGCAAATTACAGCCTTAAATATTCCTGGCAAAGAGTGTTGCTTATCAATTTATTATAAAATTCTATGTTCAGTAAATATATTAAATCTCTTGTTGTCAATCCCATTGTCTACATTACCTTTTCACCTTTTCGCTTTGACTTTTCAGGTCTTAACTCTTTGGCTCAATCATTTATTGCTAATGAAACATTTGCATCCTCTCTTGTTCACCTGGACCTCTCTGGAAACCCTGGGATTTTAGCTGCTGAAGATACCTGTGTAAGTGATAATATAAAATAGTTTTTCATGGGATGTGGTCATCGCTGGCAAAGTCAACATTTTCTTCCCAGCCCTAATTTCCTTGACCTGTTAGAGTTAATAGTCATCCACATTGCTGTGTGTCTGGAATCACATGTTGACCAGATCAGATAAAGACCCTACAGTGAATCAGATAAGTTATTTTGACAAGCGATGATAGTTTTGTGGCTGCAATTACTGATACTACCTTTATATTCCAGATTTTTTAATTCAATTTAAATTTCACCAGCTGTCTTGCCTTTTCAAACAGACCTGTGGAGGATCACGTCAAAGTTAGCTGCACCCCCAATTCATTCAGATGATACGCGAGTTCCATGATGGCATCACGGCCAGAGTACTGGATGGCGAGAATCCTCTGAGGCATTTCCAGTCACCAATGGTGTCAAATGGGCTGTGTGCTCACACCCACATTGTTCAGTATGATTGTTTACTGCCATGCTGAATGATGCCTTCCAGGACAGTGTTGCTGGAATCAGCCTCAAGTACAGAGTGGATAGGAAGTTCTTCAACCTGGAGAGACTTCAAGCTATTACCAAAGTGATGGAGATTGTTCTGACAGACTTCCTCTTTGCTGATGACAATGCCCTATATACTGGCTCAGAGCCAGAGATTCAAGTCAGAATGGACAAAGTTTCCATGTCTTGTGACAACTTTGGACTCAAAATTAACATTAAAAAGACCGAAGTCATGCACCAGCTTACTCCTCATGTATCGTACACAAAACTCATAATCACAGTCATAGGGCAGAAACTACAGGCAGTGGACCAGTTCACTTATTTTGGCAGCACCTTCTCCCAAGCAGTTACTGTTGATAAGGAAGTTAACAGCAAAATAGCAAAGGCAAGTTCTGCTTTCAGTAGACTGTGCTCCACTGGATGGGAACGTCGAGGAATCAGCCCAGCAACAAAACTGAAGGTCTACAGTGCTGTGGTACTCACTACCTTCCTATATGCCTGTGAAACATGGACTGTGTATTGAAGGCATGCAAGACAGCTCAATCATTTCCACATGACTTTGCAGAATATTACGCATCAAATGGCAAGATAAAGTGCCAGATGCTAAAGTTCTCTCTAGAACAAGTCCACTATCAGTCCACACACTGCTGATGAGAGCGCAGATCCGGTGGGCAGGTCATGTCATCCGTATACCAGACAAGCGCGTACCCAAGCAACTCCTTTTTGGGGAACTCTCTGCTGGAAGATGCTCGCATGGAAGGCAGAAGAAACTTAACAAAGACACACTTAAGACCTCCCTGAAGTCACCTGACATAGACACGACTATCTGGGAAACGCTGGCACAAAACCGCCCTACCTGGCACTACCTCATCAAGGGCTGTCAAGCTTATGAAGCAAGGTGTATCGCTGAAGCACAACTTAAGTGCGAGCTGACAAGTCCAGAGCCACCAGCACAACAACAAAGTGCCTACACAAGTCTGTCCAATATATGCAAGACATTCTGTGCCCGAATTGGCCTGATCAGTCATTTTATGACACATCGCATTATGACACCGGATCTGCGCTCTCATCAGCAGTGTGTGGACTGATAGTGGACTTGTTCTAGAGAGAACTTTAGCATCTGGCACTTTATCTTGCCATTTGATGCGTAATATTCTGCAAAGTCATGTGGAAATGATTGAGCTGTCTTGCATGCCTTCAATACACAGTCCATGTTTCACAGGCATATAGGAAGGTAGTGAGTACCACAGCACTGTAGACCTTCAGTTTTGTTGCTGGGCTGATTCCTTGATGTTCCCATACAGTGGAGTGCAGTCTACTGAAAGCAGAACTTGCCTTTGCTATTTTGCAGTTAACTTCCTTATCAACAGTAACTGCTTGGGAGAAGGTGCTGCCAAAATAAGTGAACTGGTCCACTGCCTGTAGTTTCTGCCCTATGACTGTGATTATGAGTTTTGTGTACGATACATGAGGAGTAAGCTGGTGCATGACTTCGGTCTTTTTAATGTTAATTTTGAGTCCAAAGTTGTCACAAGACATGGAAACTTTGTCCATTCTGACTTGAATCTCTGGCTCTGAGCCAGTATATAGCCTCAAACTGATTAATGGTGTTGAGGTCCTCATTGACGATGATGGACAAACAACATATAGTATTGGCTCTAAGATCATATATAGGAATATTGGAACAGGGGTAAGCCACTCAGCCCATTGAGCCTGCTCCACCATTCTAACGGATCAAAACTGATCATCCACCTCTTGTGCCACTTTCCTCACTATTGCTATATCACTTTATGTCAAACATTTATCAATTTCTGTCTTGAACATACTCAATGATAGAGCTACCTCAACCTTCTGGGTAGAGAATTCCAATGATTCACTACCATCTGAGTGAAGAAATCCTTCGTCATCTCAGTTTTAAATGGCTAGCTTCTTATTCTGAGAATGGCAACTCGCCACACTATTTATTAGTATGCTACTTGGTTTCAAACGTTGCGAATAAGTAATCTTTATGATTAAACTTGAAGCTGAAAAACTTTCAGGTTCCTGTTTATACAAATACTTTTTACTGAGGCCCAGACAACTTCCTTCTCAAAAGATATTCCCGCTCTCAGTTCCAGTTTACGAATACGAGGTAATTATTGGGAATCTCATCAACAAAATTTGCTGAACTTATTTGCACACTAGTGTCCAACTTTCCACATTGATTTAAGCTGATCTGTTTGAAAGCAAACGGGAGTAATGTTGACTCTGCTTGATGGTGTAAAATTGATGACAGCAAAATTGGCCGTGTTATCTCTTTTAGAATCTCTATTTTCATCCCTAATGACTAATAATGTTGCACAAAACCACAGTGAATATTTCAACACTTCCTTATCTATAGACTTTTTGGTATTTTCCAGGAAGAATTAACCTCAATCAACTACTGATGGGAAAATAGATCAAAGTGTCATCTCCAAGTTTATTTAGCAACCTTTTTGACTCGAGCTTTCTTTCTTGTGCGTTTTACTAAATTTTGGCGATAATTTCCACAGTTGAATTTGTATGCTGATTTGAAGAATAGAAATCCAACTCTTATCATCAGGATCAGATTAAATCCACAGTTTATTATTTTCAATTGCTAAGCAGTGGAAAGCATTTTGAAACCTGAGTGATAATTGCAGGAAATCCTCACCTTGAACAGCAAATGGAGATTGTTTTTAAGTCAGTAAAACAGGTCAACAAAAGATTATATTGCACATTTTGTGTTGTTATGGAGTAGATTTGCTTTCATAGTCATTATAAATGTACACAGGATAACTGTAGCTGACCCAGGTTTCAGTTTTGGGGTTGAGATAGGCCCCAATGCTTGATATACTTTAACAAAGTATTGCTCCATTGCATCTAATTATCATTAAGTAAGTGCCAGAATGGTCAGCTTTCCATTAACATTAGAAGTCTTACTAACCTTTAGACCATTGGTTAATGGAGCTCTGTGTTTGTACTACTCACATGTAATTAGTAAATGTTAATGATTTGATGTAAACCCAATAGTTAAGTCTCCCAGCTTACTTAAAGCCAGATGTTTTACAAGGGGGCAGATGTCAGTGAGGGATAAATGTTGTTTCTACTTATGAGCAAAGACAACTTGTCAGCAGAGATAGCACTCATTCATCAACAATGCCAAAACTTAATGATAATGATGAGGGCAGATTGCGTGAATCTGGTTTGTAGCCCCGTGAGTTTAGAAAGTTGAGAACTGCAAGAAATCTAACCATAACTAATGTCATGCAAATTAAAATCCTTACAATGTGTTGGTTCTTGATACACTGGCTGCACTTGTAGACAAGAACCAGACACTTGCAAAGAACAGAGCAAGATCAGGGACAAGGCCAAAATGTACATAATAAAACCTTGGTTTACTGAGTGTAATTATAATGTTGATAGTCAGTGATTTTTAACATTCTCCAGAGGTTGGAATCCAAAGCCAAGCAGACAGTTTGCAGAAGTCTAGATTGATCACCTTAAGCTTAGGAACCAGGTTGTATTACTTATCATTTAATGTGATCCAAAAACAATTGTATTATAATACTGCAGGGAGTCAATATTTATGAAATCTTGTTATTGAATAACCTTTCAGACCTGTGTCCCACAGACATTATTGTTGAAAGATTAGCAACGTCCCATTATGACTATAAAAGGAAAGAAATCTGCTGGGGGAAATGCTTCCATTTTATCGCTGAGAACTATAGGGAAGCCAGCAATATAATTGTGTGCTGTCATTTCACATCACTATCAAACCAGGTACCTCTCCTCACTTAGCAATTCCACTTTAATAACTGCATTGGAAAACACTCAGTGCTGGCTCTCTCAATGACTCAGGCACAACTCTGAACAGAATTGTGTTTGACATTTGACACTGAAAAACTACGTCACTGCACTTAACTTTAAAAATGCAGCTAAGGTGAGGAGGTCAGATTTCACAGGCATTAATCTGATCTCTAATTAGGCAAAAGGCAAATAAAGGAAGGAATATGATGCTGTTTTACCCTCAAAGATTCAGCCTTATGATTAATATTTATCACTTAAACATGTTTGAACATTTCAGACAAAATGTTTATAAAAGTGACTTCTGCTTTCTTTTTGTGTCAGAATTTTTATAATTTCATTTCCCAACCGAATGCCCTGATTCACCTTGATCTGGCTGGTACAGACTGTGCCCTGGATTCTGTAAGTATTGCATTCTTTTGATTAAGTTCTCTAACATTATTCCTGCCTTCCCAGAACTAGGTAATGGTTGTCAGCTTATCCCTTGTAGTTATTCCAGTCTTGTTTCAGGAGCTGCACAACATAATACATTTTCTCTGATGCGAGTCATTTCACACTGCTTTTCCAAAAGATTTTTTTTTTAATGAAATGAAGAGAGGGAAATAAATGAAGATGCAATTAGCTGTGTTAACATGCAAAACCAGTAAAAGAGACATTCCTTCAGAGTTTAATTACAAAACTGTGTTTTTCCAGCAACCCCCTCACTCCCAATCCCACATCCATCTTTTCCCCATCCATCTGCCCTCTTAGATGAAATGACAGAACTCCAGGCACTATTTTGAAGAAGGATAGAGGAATGAATCCTAATCTCCTGGCCCTCAATCAATATCATGAAAAACAGATTACCTGGCTATTATTCCATTGTTGTTTACAGGAGTTCAACGAGCACAATTTAGCTACTGCATTTCTCCCATTACCACAATGCTCCAAAGATTCTTCATTGGCTGGAAAGCATTTTGAGACTTTGATTTGATTTACTGTCACGTGTATTAACATACAGTAAAAAATATTGTTTCTTGCACGATGTACAGACAAAATATACCATACATAGAGAAGGAAAGGAGAAAGTGCAGAATGTCATGTTACATTCATATCTAGGATAGATCCATCCATCCATGGATCTGGATGGATAGAGAGAGATCCATCCAGTGGTTATGGAGAAATATTATATAAATACGAGTTAAGATATTTTTGTGCACCTAAAGAATTGAATGGTTAATTTACTCCCTTACACCACCAATTGTTGTTGCATTTACATTGCCAGCCAGCCTGCAGCTGTGATCCCCTGCTGCCTTGTTCTGTTGTCCCTGCCCCTAAGTCCCTACATAAGCAAAACTCAGATTCACAACTTTGCGTTTGAGACATTTAATCTCTACTCATTTGTCCCCTCCCCACATACAATATCATTAAAAGCTGTTTATTCATAGAATCTCTGCAGTGCAGAAAGAGGGCATTTGGCACATCGAATCTACACGAACTCTCCAAAAGAACATCTTACCCAGGTCCACTCCTGTCCTATCCCTGCAATCCTGCGCATTTACTATGGATAATCTACCTAATCTGCACACTTTTGGACTGTGGGAGGAAACCAGAGCATCTGGAGGAATTCCATACAGACACAGGGAGAACATGCAAGCTCCACCAGACAGTCACGCAAGGCTGGAATCAAACTCAGCTCCCTGATGCTATGAGGCACTGTGCCTCCATGCTGTCCATTTGGCCATTCATCTCGTTGCTATTTATGAGATCTTGCTGTGTGCAAGTTAATAGGCTGCATTTTCCTACAATGCAATCGAGACTAGACTTCAAAATGCTTCAATGGCTGTAAAACCTGTGGGATATCTTGAGGTAATGAATGATGCAAATTCTGTCTTCCCTATCCAGAACCACCACCAACATCTCCCTCCTCCCCACCCACACTGAGAATATGAAGGCACTAACACTTGGCACCAGTGCATCACAGTAAGAGCCTGGCAACACCAATTTTAAATTCAACCGATTTATTTGATAGTAAATCTGCTAGCTTTCGGCGTTTGTACCTTCGTCAGGCAAATGAGGTGTTCTGGTCTCCAAAAGCACACATATCAGCACAGATAGTTTACAGATTGCTGATTAGAATGCGAATCCTTACACCTAACCTGCTATTCAAGTCTTAACGTGGCTAACAATGTGGGTGGAAGGAACATTGAGCACAGGTTAAAGGGATGTGTATTGCCTCCAGACAGCACAGTAAGTGAGGTTTTTTGCTAACCCAGACAAGTCATGGGGGTTACAGATAGTGTGACATGAAGCCAAGATCCATGACTTGCCTGGGTTAGCAAAAAACCTCATCTCTGTGCTGTCTAGAGACAATACAATCCACAGATTAAAACTGTGATACATCCACAGTGGCGCTTTTCTCTGCTTCCCATTCCCCAGTGAAGAGGCTGGTTTTGAAAGAGTTGATGTGTGTTGCAGTATAGGTGTGTCCTCTAAAGACCTTCTGAGGGGAGAAGCAATTATGTATTCTCAATTAATAAAGAGCCATGACAATCATTGTTATATCAGAAGTTGAGGAATGTCAAAAAATTCTGTGAAGGGGTTTTACGTAATGATAAATTGGTGTCCGTCACATTTTCTATTCTGGTTTTCCATGGCCGATTTTCCCTTTGTCCCCCTCTCAGCTTTTTGGAGCATTGAATCGTGGCTGCTGTACACATCTGACCTCTCTAATCCTCAGCCGAAATGTATTTTCACACAAGTAAGTGTAAATCTATTGAAGTGAAACAAGTTTAAATTATTCTGTCTCCATCAATGCTGTCAGACCTGCTGAGATTTTCCAGTATTTTCTGTTTATTTTTAATTCTTTAGCTGACTTCTCAGAACATTGATGTAGTGGGAAATAGGACTGACTAATTGGCAGAAATACTGATCCCAAGTCATTCGATTTCACATGACCCCAGTAGGCTCAGATATCCTCACAGGATTCAGAGCAACGCTAAAATCAAATCACATGGTGACTGTCAATTAAACTTTAATTAAAAATCAGTGAAATTAAGTTATAAAAATGAAGAAAATTCACTTTTAATTCCCAAAATGCTTCAGCAAATGAAAACATCCTGATTATCAAACCCAAGTGTGTTGTTGTAACCTATATGTATATAATCAGAGTGGGTTTTGTCTTCTCTTTACTCTGAACTTGTTTCTCCTGATGTTATTTAGACTGTAACTCCTATCAAACTCCAGCTAGAATAAACAAGTAATAGAAGTGACTTTCTCAAAGTCACACCTTAAACTATTCATCACCCCCTGACTTTGAGATCAGGAGCACATCACAAATGGAGTCATGGTTATGGATTTTGCCTATAGCAGAGAGTCCACCTTTCAGTTAACTGTGCATCTTAACAGACTTGCTGTTCCATCTCTTTGTGGACTTATATCTGTTGCTTGTTGACTCTGGGATGGTTCATAGAACTAGGATTCCATGGAAGAGAAACATAAATGTCAAGCCAGAAGCACAGCACAAGCTGATACATTTGTAAAAACTCTTGAGTTCAAAATAGCACCAAGATTGGTATTTATACTGAAAATGCAGAAGAGCATAAACTTGCTTTAAATATTAACATACTGACCAGTTCAGCAACTGGGGAGCCTGTGGCATTTTTGAAGGATTTTATTTCATTCCATACAGAGACTTCACAGAGATGCTATGTATTCATATTCTCCGTGGTTCAAACTGATTGTTAAATTGTTCAAATCTTAGTGTGGTGATACAGACATATTCATCACCATTTCACTTCTTCACTCCCTCGCCCCAGCACCCCTCACCGCTCAACCTTTGCCCTTCAGTCCGAGCTAGTCAAGGTAAACCTTGTCCACTTCTAAAAGTAAAAAAAAAATAATTGTTGCAGAATATTCTGGTTGACATCAATTATGTATTTATTTCCCTTCCCATTTCAACTAGCATAACTCCCCTCATTCTGACAGTATTCACTCTCTCACCTTCACTGTAACACTTCACCTCTTTATTCCTACATTCTTCACTGCCTCACTTTGACTTTTCAACCCTGCACTTTGCTATTCTACTCTCCCTTGCTCTGACTCTCTTCACTCCCTTACTCTCATACCCTCAGTCTCAATCTGACAGTCCTCATTCCCTCACCCTCATGCCAACACTTTCACATTCTCACATCAACATTCTTCACAGCTTCACACTGACTCTCATCACACCTGCCAACTACCCCCCCTCCCATCCCCCCACCATCTCCTACAGACAGACCTGAGTGGTTTCTTTGTGAAGCTTCCGCTGAACTCTGACTGATTTTCAGATCTTATCTGTGTGGGGATTGAGTTTCCACCTATTGCTCTGCTATTAGACCGTTGTTGCCAATTATAACAACTGCCCAATTTTCATTTGCATTAACTTCTCTAGTGGGTGTTTAATGGTGAATGCCAGTTTTACTACCTGGCTTTTATGTTGGAGCGTTTACCCCTCTCTCTGTGGTTCAGTACAAGTTATAGTCAGTGCAATGTCTTTTCTTACAGGAAAACCAGGGAAGTGCCTCTTTCATTGAAACAGTTCTTCAGCAATTGTTTGTCATTAAAGTGCATCACGCTGTCCGGAATCAAGCTGCCACTGGAGGCTGTGAGGTATGTTTCAGTGATCTGAAATGTGAAACTGTAATAAAAGTCCATGTCTTTCTGAAAGCAGCAATTGAATTTCCATTATAAATACCTCTACTCGATGGTAATTGGTGTCCCTGAGTGTGACAGACGACCAACTGGACAGGCAAACTGCAGAATTCCGAGAGTTGAACCTACACTTTATAAACTTAATTAAAAAGACGCAGCAACAAGATTGGAGAGAGTACAAGCAGGTTCAGAACAGTCTCCCTTGCCAAGAGTTACTTCCTTCTGCTCAGTGCCCTCACACTCCCACACCAGGAAGTCTCTCCCCCCAATGCTGCCCAGCAACTCTCCCTGCTCTGTATTCCTCCATCCCATCCAGACATTCATCTGCCCAATATTCACCCAGGCCTATTCTAAGATGATGCCATCTAATTCTGGATTCTTCCATCGAGGACTAGGTTTTCTGCATATGATAATATTTAATTTTGATGCCTCAATTAGATTATTACAGTAGAATCATGAAATCATACAGTGCAGAAGATGTCCTGCAGCCCATCGAGTCTGCACCAACATGCGAGAAACATCTGACCACCCACCTAATCCCATTTACCAGCACTTGGCCCATAGCCTTGAATGTTATGACATGTCATGCTCTGACATAGAGATGCCGGTGTTGGACTGGAGTTAGACTCACCTGGTGAAAGAGCCTGAAACCCCGAAAGCTAATGTTGCCAAATAAACTTGTTGGACTTTAACCTAGAATTGTGAGACTTCTTACTATACCATGCTAAAGGATGTGAAGCAACCCGCTTCTACCACTCTGCCATGCAGTCATTCCAGACTGTCACTACTCTCTGCATAAAAGGTTTTTCCTCACGTCCCCTCTAAACCTCCTGCCCCTCACCTTGAACCATGTCCTCTTGTGACTGACCCTTCAACGAACGGAACACTCTATACATGATCCTCATGATCTTGTAATAAGAATCCTGTGGAAATAGTTAGAATCCCTACAGTGCAGAAAGAGGCCATTTGACCCACCAAGCCTGCACCAACAACAATCCCACTCAGGCCCTATCCCCATAACATTACATATTTACCCTGCTAGTCTACCTGACACTAAAGGATAATTTAGCATGGCCAATCTATCTAACCCGCACATCTTTGGACTATGGAAGGAAGCCAGAGCACCTGGAGGAAACCCATGTAGACATGAGGAAAATGTGCAATCTCCACACAGTCACCCAAACCAGGAACTGAACCCGGGTCCCTGGCGCTGTGAGGCAGCAGTGCTAACCACTGTACCACCGTGCCACCAATATACACCTTGATCAGACCAAACTCAAATCAACTGAGAAATCTGCCTAAATAGATATTATAAAATCTGGCTCTCACTCTACTGGCATTTGAATAATATGAACATCTGATAAAAAGCTGATCAGATATAGACGAAGTAATTCATTGAAGCCTATCCCATCCTGCTTTGAAATGCCTTCTGAAACCCATCATCATCCTACTCATTCAAATTCAGCCATCACCTTGAGAAAACCAAAAAAGAGAAGAAAGTATGAAGCCAGATTTAGGAACAAACTGTAAAATTTCAATATGGCTGCCAAAGGCAAGCAAGCAAACAAATTCCCACCGCCCAATAAAAGTCATGCTTTGGCGGCTACATTCCCCACATCTCACATTGTCAAAGCTTCCCAGCTAAATGCCTTCTCCTGAACATCACAGAGTTTTGATAGAAGAGGAATGAGGCCCTTAGCTGTTAGATAATCGGCCATGTGAAAGCCAAAATAGGCCAGATGGACTGCCTGATCCTTACCCATCTTCCCTTAATATGGGGACAGGCTGAGGGGTGGGTGTAGAAAGGAAAGGTGTGAGGTGGTTAGTGGGCTGGCCTTCTAATTTATTTTACAAGTTGCCTTGCCCTCCACCCTGCAGTAAAATTCACCCCAGGAAACATTTATAGTAGCACACCTGCTGTTTTCTCAGACAGTGCTTTGATTGAGTTGTTTTGTTAATAGTCTTTCTTTTTCACTCTACAGAGCCATTCTTCAGAGCCTAGCCTGTAACACTCACATCAGTGGCGTACACCTGGACCTTAGTAACTGTGAGGTAATGAGCAAAAAGCAGCACTATCAGACTAGAACTCAGTATTTCCTCTAGAGATTTCATCCAACCATTTTCCTTGGGGGAAAAAAAATTTGCATTTGCTCCACAAGCGTCTAATTGGGTATAAATCTGTTCAATTTCTCCTATGGTATGCCCTTGACTCCCATGATACTCCTGTGGGCAATTATTGAGCAACGGTTACATTGTATCTCACAAGTGAAGATTGGAGATGTCACCCTAAATCCCTTTTCACATTTCCTAAGTTGCTGCTTTATAATACAGCAATGGTTGGGAATGCCATAAAACCTGTTCCCGGAAAGTCCAGTGAAAAACAACTGAGCAAAATCAGCAAAAATGCTTCAGAATTGCCCCTGATTCTGTGAGATATTGTGCTCGGAAGAAATAGATTGTCCAGAAAATAATCAAAGAGGCAAACAGAATGTTGGCCTTTATACCAGGACAATCCTAGGAAAACTCATGAGATTGATGGCTGATTAGTTTCCTGGTCTGTATCTTAGGGTCATAAAAGAAGTGGCTGCAGCGATAGTGGATCCATTGGTTGTCATCATCCAAATTTCCCTAATTTCTGGAAAGATCCTAATGTTTGGAAAGCTGCAAATGTAACACTTCTTATTGAAGAAGGAAGGGAGACAGAAAGCAGGAAACTAAAGGCCAGTTATCCGAACATCTGTCACTAGGAAAATGTGGAATCTGTTATTAAGGAGGAAATAGAAAGACATTTAGAAAATCATACTGCAATCAGCAGAGACAGTGTGGTTTTTTTGAAAGGGAAATTATAGAATTCTTATTGAGCAGAATGAGGCCATTTGGCCCATTAAGTCTGCACCAATTCTCTGACAGAACATCCTGCCCAGATCCTATCCCTGCAACCCCATGTATTTACCCCACTAATCCCCCTATCTATACATTTTGGGACACTACTGGGCAATTTAGTATGGCCAATCCATCTAATGTGCACATCTTTGGACTGTGGAAGGAAACCGTGAGTGAAGGAGAAAGCCAACACAGACATGGGGAGAAAGTGTAAACTCCAAACAGTCACCCAAGGCCATAACTGAACCCAGGTCCCTGGCATTGTGAGACAGCCGTGCTAACCACTGTGCCATCCTCTGACAAATTTATTAGAACTTCTTTGGGAATGTGATGAGTAAGTGGATGAAGGGGAAACAGTAGACGTAATATATTTGGATTTCAAAACGTATTCAATAACATGCAAAGAAGTTTTTTCACAAGATAAGAATGTGTGGTGTTGGGGATGATATATTAGCATGGATAGAGAATAGAATAACTAATAGGAGAGAGTTAGGATATATGGGTCATTTTCAGGTTGGCAAATTGTAAATAGGTGCTAAAGGGATTAATATTGGAGCCTCAACTATTTACAATCTATATTACATAAGAAATAGGAGCAGAAGTAGGCCATCTTCGAGCCTAATCCCCCTATCCCCCTACCTACACATCTTAGGACACTAATGGGCAATTTAGTATGATCAATCCATCTAACCTGCACATCTTTGGACTGTGGAAGGAAACTGTGAGCACAGGAAAAAAACCAATGCAGTTATTAATAAGTTATAAATAGCAATGCAAGTTATTAATAACTTGTACCAAGTATATTGTTACCAGATTTCTTGTCAATAGTAGTAGGAAAATAAGTTGTGAGGAGGATACAAAGCGTCTTCATAAGGATATAGATGGGTTACGTGAGTTAACAAAAAATTGGCAGATTGAGTAAAATACTGAGAAAGCTGTGAGATTGCTCAACTTGGTGGGAAGAATTGAAAAGCAGAATATTATTTAAACACAGATAGATTGCAGAATGCTGCAGCACAGAAGTATCTGGATGAATCACAAAAAGTTAGCATTCATGTACAACATGTAATTAGAAAAGCAGATGCAACATTGGCCTTCATTACAAGAGGGATAAAGTACAAAAGTAGGGACGTTTTACTATAGGTGTAGAGGGCATTGGTGAAGCCTCACCTAGAGTACTGACTTTTGATCTCCTTACTTAAGGTAGAATATACTGGTATTGAATGCATTTTGGAGAAAGTTCACTAGGCTAATTCCTGGGATGAAGGCTTTGTCTTATGAGGAAAGATTGAGCAGGGTTGGACTATGTTCAGCAGTGTTTAGAAGAATAAAAAGTCACCTGAAAACAAGTGAAATTTGGAACGGTTTGACAGGATAGATTCTGAGAGGATGTTTCCCTCTTGGGAGGATCTGGAACTGGAGAATAGTTTAAAGATAAGCGGTCACCTATTTAAGATGGAAATGAGGAGGAACTTTCACTCTGAGGGTAGCTAATCTTTGGAATTTCCTATTTAGAAAGTACAGGAGGGCAGGTCATTGAATATATTCCAGGCTGAGTTAGGAAGTTCTTTTATCTACAAGGAAATCAAGGGTTATGGGTGACAGGCAGGGAAGTAGAATTCTGTTCTACTCTAAGGCATTGGGTGTGATGCAAAGATATACAGTCCCTGGTTTCAACCACACCTGGAATTACTGTGAGCATCTCAGGGCATCACACCTCAGGATAGAGGGAATGCAATGTAAATTTATCAGAGTCACACCTGGATTCCAAAGTTATAAGAAGTATTTACATAAATAGTGTTTAATCCCAGCAATTTAGAAGATAAAGGAGGTGATTTGGTTTATGTTTTCAAGATCTTGAGGAGCAAAGGGCGAGCAGATAGAGAGAAAACTAATTGTGATGTTTGGAGAGTCTAGGATTCAGGGCACAGTTTACAAGTTACAGCCAGATCTTTTGGAAATTGAGAAACAATTCCACATATGATGGGTTGTAAAAGTTTGGAACTATTACACAAATAACAACTGATGCTAACTAATCAAATAGTAATTTTGAAACTGAGATGGATAGATCTTTGTTATCAAAATGAGAGATGTGGGACAAAGGAGGGTAAATGGAGTTGGATCACAGCTCAATCATGATCCCATTGAACATCTATTTATGTTGCTACTTCCTGTTGACATTGATCCAATACCTAAGCAACCCATATGCCTAACTAGGAGGTTCATCTGTTGTGGGGATGCAGATCCTTAACTCATTTTGGAATAAATTTTAAAAACAGAATAAAAGAATGCGTTTGCAGCAGATTGACAAATCAGACTTTTTCATGCACGGTCCTTGAGTGACACCATTGCTGAGATTTGCGTATCTGTCCCACACGGAAAGGGAACCACTCTCAGGATTCATTCCCTCCCTGTGGGATGAAATGGTTTCCAGCTATTGTCTTTGTCAGTGGTCATCAGCTGCTATCCCTGCTGGGTGATTCAGCATGTTCAGTATTGGATCCTCGTTGACAGAATGAAATAGTTGCAGCATTTTACAACAATACGTTCACTTTGTTTCTCTTGTAGTTGAGATCAGCAGGTGCCCAGGTGATTCAGGATCATATCATTGATGCCAATGCTATCAGTAGTTTGGACTTATCAGACAATGGTAGGTAATACTCCACAGAGGCACTTTGACTGGCGACAAGGAGAGAAGAGTGTTTAGTTAATCCTTTTCATCTTTTGCAGGATTTGACTCAGACATGGTGACGCTGGTCTTGTCTATCGGAAGAAGCAAGTCCATCCGACATGTAGCACTGGGCAAGAATTTTAATATAAAGTCAAAGTAAGTTCAGGAACACCGACAAGTTTATATGAGTAAAATACAGCAGATGCTGCAAATATGAAATAAAAGCAGAAAACGCTGGAAATGCTCATCAAAGAACAAAGAACAACACAGCACGGGAAACAGGCCCTTCGGCCCAACGAGCCCGCGCCACCGTCCTAACGTCTTAATGACATATAGACACCAATATAGGGACAATTTGTTACCCAATCAGCCTAAGAGCACATTTTTGGGATGTGGGAGGAAACCGGAGCACCCGGAGAAAACCCACGCAACCACGGGGAGAACGTGCAAACTCCCGCAGACACAGACCCAAATCCATGTGTCTGCACAGCAACAGCGATAGTCTCTGAGCTGTCATGTTGCCATCTGATGGTCCAGTTTAAGCATACACTAACGACATGAAGCACTAGGCCACTCCTGAAGTAACATCCAAGAGCAGCCCTCACACGACCTGCCGAATGCATGCACCTTGTTGGTCAACAAGGTGGACCGAATAGCCTGTGGAAACAAATAAAGTATTTAAACAGTCCTCCTATATCCCTCTATCTGCAGACCACTCATGTGGCTGTCCAAGAGACCCTTAAGCAACCCTAGTGTGCCTGCTCCCACCACCTTACTCGGTAGTGCATTCCACACCCCCACTACCCTTTGTGTGAAAAAATGCCATCTAATATTTGTCTTATACGTAGCCCCCCTCACCCTAAGGCCGTGACCCCTAGTTCTATCCGATTCTAATGGTGGAAAAAGCTTACCACCATTTACTCTATCTATACCCCTCATAATCTTATATACCTCTAATAGATCCCCTCTCAGCCGACGTCTTTCAAGGGAAAACAACCCCAGTGCGTTCAATCTTTCCTCGTAAGACAGCCCTTCCGTACCAGGCTGGCAGAATCTGTGGAGAGAGAAAGTGTTGCCAGACAAGATTTTATTGCCCCCCCAGTTGATAAGCTTGGAGGTTGGTGGCTGGTAATGCCAGGCGCCACTTCGGGATGATACCCAGGTATATTCTTAACACCAAGGAAGTTTCCCAATGGCTGCTTTTGGGGTGGGGGGTGGGGGGGAGGTGTTGTGTGACAAGGTCAAAGGGAGGGCTATCTTGCCAGGCGATTGCCATTTTGGCAACAAAGGAGCAATTGCGTTGTCAGCTTGGAAGGTGGTGTCCTGGAAAGATCAGGGTATGCAGGCCAGAGGGTCCAAGATCCAAGGAGATGACTTCCTACGGCACTGGCTATCCCAAGGTTCCAATGCTGGTGTTGGACAGAACCCACCTCCAATGTTGGGGTCTGCCTGCCTGACCACAGCAGAAAATGATTTATTCCTTTGCAAGCATGCGTCAAGGCCCTCTACTTATTGATGCTGCCTGAGCAATCACCTCTCTGAGTGATCATCTAATTGGACTCACTACCTGGAGTGATTTCCTCAAATCGACAGAGAGTCCTGTGGCACCAGTTAAGAGGCTGCATCTGAGAAGATTGCTGCAGTCCTGCTGGAGCCTGATACCAGCGAGTAGCCCCAGCATCAGGATTTACCCCATTCTGAGAAAATCCCATGTAACATTTCAGATTGGTGACCTTGCATCAGAACTGGGAAAACTCAGAGGTGTAATAGGATTTAAGCAAGTGAAAGGGGAGAGTGTTGGATGAAGAACAAAAGGGAAGGTCTGTGATGGGGTCGAAGCCAGTGAGATTATGTGGTAAAATGGTGCAAGAATAAAGGGAGAGGTAATACGAAAAGTGAAAAAAAACAAAAAGATATGCCTGGAGGGACCATGAATGGCCAGCATCTATAAACAAATAAAAAAGGGAAAAATTAGAGAGAAAGGTCGCAGCAAAAATTAGCATGGATACAAAGTTAGATATGTGACAGAAAACAGAGCGTTATGTTGAGTGGCTGTATTTCAGCTTGGAGAAAGCTGTATACTAGAGTTCCTCAGGAATCAGTGGAGGCATGGTGGCACAGTGGTTAGCACTGCTGCCTTGCTGTGCCAGGGACCCAGGTTTGTTTCTGGACTCGGGTGATTGTGTGGAATTTGCATGTTCTCCCAATGTCTGCCTGGGTTTTGTAAAATCATTGAATAGAATCCTGACAGTGTAGAAATAGGCCATTTGGCCCATGGAATCTGGATAGGATACCCAGACCCTATCCCTGTAATTCCACATTTACCATGCTAGTTCCCTAGTACCTGGAGGAAATGCATGCAGACACAGAGAGAATGTGCAAACTCCACACAGATAGTGACCTGAGGCTGGAATTGAACCTGGGTCCCTGGTGCTGTAAAACAGCAGTGCTAATCACCATGCCACCCACACTTCCGCATGCTCTGGTTTCCTCCCACAGTCCAAAGATATGCAGGTAATGTTGATTGGCCATGCTAAATTGTCCCTTAGTGTCAGGGGATTAGTAGGGTAAATATGTGAGGTTATAGGGATAGTGCCTTTGTGGTATTGTGATCAGTGCAGGCTTGACGAACCTAATGGTTTCCTTCTGCACTGTATGGATTCTGTAAGTAGTGGGCCACTGCTTTCTTTGATCCATATTAACGATCTAGACTTGGGTATGCAAGGCATAATTTCAAAAAGTGATGGGTAACATGAAACTAAGTCAGTATTGTGAACAGTGAGGAGGATGGAGATAGTTCTGAAGAGGTGGAATTGTTGGACACATGACAGATGGAATTTAAGACAGAAAAAGCTGAAGTGAAACTTTTGGTAGGAAGAACAAGGCAAGTCAGTATGAAATAATGGGTGCAATTGTAAAGAAGCTGCAGGAGCAGAGAGATCGGGTGATGTATGTGCACAAATCACTGGAAGTGTGAGGGTAGATTGAGAAAGTGTTAATTAGGTATGTGGGATCTTGGGCTTTATAAACAGAGGCATAGAGTAAAAAGTAAGCAAGTTATGACGAGCCTTTGTAAAGCATTGGTTCAGGATCTGATTTTACCATTGCTCTATGTCTGTTTTCAGACACAAAAATTTGGTAAAGTCGGGCGTGAGGCGATTAGCGTGATTTGCGCCTACGTCTGCTCAGATGCCGATTTTACCAAGGCCTGAAAATGACCATGATCCAAACACTGCCTGAAACGGGTGCAATGGCAATTTAAATGTACTTAAATTGAATTAATGGACTGCCCACCCAACTTTACCTGCATTTCCCCCTTTACTATCACATTCGCCCGTCCAGATTTGGCGCGAAACAGACAAGCTCGGCAAAGATCTGTTTTGGGCGCTGCAGCTTCTGAAGAGATAAGTTCAGAGCTTCCAACAACTCTCACTCAGATCGGTGTGGGGAGGAGGGCAAGGGAGGTGGATCAGACCATTCTGTAGTGAGGGGGGAGAGGAGGAGGGCCCAATCATTCTCTGGGAGGGAGGAGGAGGGAGGCCCGATCATTCACTGGTTGGTGGAGGGGGAGGGGGGATGGTCAGATGGATCTCTGTTGGGGGTGGTTGGCGGAGGGATGGCCGGATGGATCTCTGGTGGTGGAATGGGAGGGGACCGCTGACACTCTGCAGGCTATCAGTGGGGTGAAAAGGGGGGTGGGGGGGTCACAATTTGTCTGGGTAGTGGGGGTGGGTGTATAAGGGGTACAGTTACGTTGTGGGGGTGGGGCAATATCTGTGGGGACAATTGCTCCCACTTTTCACTCCCTGGCCATTTTATCTGTTTTTGTGGCCCAGGAGCAATGTGACAGAGATGCGTTTATTCAAATTCTTTTCTCACTGCGCATGAGCAGAGCTCCGATCAGAGCTGCAGCATTTCGGGTGTAATAAGCCCCGTCCACATTACAATTCAGACTCGCTTTTTTTTTTCAGGCTGATTGTGTAAGGGGGCACTTCTCCTGAGAGCAGTTTTCCAAGTCCAGATTTAACACTTTAGAATCAAAATGGTAAAATCGGGCCCTCCATTTCATGGGCTTCACACTTCAGGAAGGATGTGAAGGTTTTAGAGAAGATGCAGAAAGGATTTACAAGCATGGTTCCGGGGTGAGGGACATCAGTTGTGTGGGTAAATTGGATAAAAGCTGGGGCTATCCTTATATGAGAAGAGAAGGTTGAAAAGAGATTTGATAAGGTGTTGAAAATCATGAAAGGCAGAGTAGATAGGGAGAAACTAATCAGGATCCAGAGGGAATCCAATAGAAGGTGAATAGCTGAAGAATCAATGGTGTCATAAGGAAAAGTGGTTAGCATCAGGAATGGACTGCCTGAGAGACTCCAATGGAGGCAGCTTCAATTACGGTTGCTAAAGGATAAATGGATAAGCACCCGAAGAGGGAAAATTTGCAGGGGCTACAGGATTAGGACAGGAGTATGGAACTAGCTAGGTTGTTCTTACAGAGGGCCAGCATGACATGATGGCCTCCTTCTGTGCTTATGCCATTCTATGATTATTTAATGAAAAATGAAACAAAATGGAGGCAAATTGGTTAAACGTAGTGTTAAATCTGGAAACCTTTAAAGTTTCTAAAATGAGATAATGTTCCCCGAATTTACATTGAGCTTCATTGAAACACGCAGGATTAAGGACAGAGAGGTCAGCATGAGGGCAAGATGGGGAATTAAAATGACAATTGACTGGAAGTTCAGGGTCATGGTTGTGAAATAAACAAATTTCTGCAGAGCTGCAAGTCTACAGTTGGTCTCCCCACTGTAGAGGAGACCACATTGTGAGGAGTGAATACAGGAAACTAAATGGAAGAAAACACTATGAAGGAATATTTGGGGCTTGGGTGTGAGAAGAGAGTAGGTAAAAATATAAGGCAAGTGGCACCTTGCCTGTATTTGCACAGAAAGGTGGGAATGGAGGGGGTTGTTGAGTGACTAAGGAGTGTGTCACAGTGCCATGAACGAATGAGGAAATTGAAGGCTTTTAGACCATCCTCATCGAATATCGAGGTGGAGAGTGATTATCTGTAATGTAAGGGAGGTGGTTTGGAAACTCAAAAGTCATGAAGGTAGGTGAGAAGAGATTGGACAATTGAGAGAAAATTGGAACTGAGATGTGGAGAAATCAGTTCAGTGGTGGAAGAGCAGGTTAAAACATGTCTGTCGTCTTTGGGGAAAAAAAGTATTTATGCCTATATCATAACTAACTTAAATCAGTTGTCTTATATCTGTGTTAATATTTTCAGAGCCTTGGCTGATGTTCTCCACAGGATTGTTCAACTCATCCAGGATGAAGAGTGTGTAAGTTTATTATTAAGAAGTAAAATAACTGAAACTAAAACAGGAAAAGGTAGACACTTAACAAGTCAGGCAGTATCTGTGGAAAAAGGAATAATGTTAACATTTCATGTCAATAATCTTTTGACAGAACTAGACGTTAGATATTTAACGGTTTATAAGCAAATGCAGAGAAGGGAATGGGGCGATGTCGGATAGAGATGAAGAACAAAATGGATGGTCCATGATGCAGTAGAAGGCAGGCACAATTAAACGACAAAATAAATGATGGGACAAAAAAAGAGAGTGATGATGGGACAATATCGACACAGATTTTGAGTCTAGAGAAGGTGCAAGCAGTTAGAGTGAAACCATTAGTAGCACCTTCCTCTGAGGAAATGAGAGTAGAGATCATGATCTGAAATTGTTTTACTCAATGTTGAGGCTGGGAGATTGTAAAGCAGCTCATCAACAGAAGCAATATTTTCAGAAGCAAAATACTGCCACTGCTGGAGAACTAGCACAGAAATGGAAAATGTTGGAAACACACAGCAGTCATGATGTGGAGATGTCAGCGTTGGACTGGGGTAAACACAATAAGAAGCCTCACAACACCAGGTTAAAGTCCAACAGATTTATTTGGTCGTAAACACCACTGGGCAAACCCCGAAAGCTAGTGGTGTTTACTACCAAATAAATCTGTTGGACTTTAACCTGCTGTTATGAGATTTCTTATTGTGAACACACAGCAGGTCAGGAAAGGGCCATGGAGACAGAAACAGTTCACATTAATATTTTAGATTAGTGATGTTCATCTGAATTGGTCGAAGTTATGAATTTATGTTTTAAACAAGTGAAAAGAACAAAAGCTCTGTGACAGAATACAAGACAGGATGAGGTTAAACAACACAAAGTTTAATGGTACAGAACTGATTAATACTCACAGATCTGAAATGTTAACTGTTTCTCTCTCCACAGATGCTGCCAGAACACCGGCACGTTTGCAGCATTTTTTGTTTAAGTTGCTGTTTCTTTAGCTTGTGTTAATCTGATATGGTGATGTGTGCTGAAGCTGCTAATGTTACTTTGGATACTGATAGAGTTTCAGTTTGAAGAGAACTATTTTCAAGATCTTTGGTGAAAGCTGCAGTTGCAGGTTGATAATATCTTCCAGCAAAGATATTACAACAGCTTATATTAAAAATCTTGTCTTTGGAAAATGCCAATTGAAGCTTTGATTTGAGCAGTTCAGTAGGCTCACTGCCAGGTACCTAGAGTCACAGGACAGATTGGAAATTGTTGGCTAAATGTCACACAAATTCAGAGAGCTTGGAAATAGTCACTTCAAGGACAGATTTTAGATGTGATTGTTATTTAAGATAATGGTGTGACTTTGGTTGGTGCAGTGGCGTGGAACAGTTAATATTCTAGTTAGTTACGCCGTTGGAGTGTCAACAGAGCTGGTAGCCTAGGTTCCAATGTAGACATGCTGGCGTTGGACTGGGGTAAACACAGCAAGAAGTTTGACAACACCAGGTTTAAGTTCAACTGATTTATTTGATAGTAAACTCACAAGCTTTTGAGGTGTTTCAACCTCTTCATCAGATGAATGAGGTGTTCTGGTCTCAGACAGCACATATAACAGCCCAGACAGTTTACAGAATACTGATTAGAATGCAAATCTTTACACCTAACCTGATATTCAAGTCTTAAAGTAGCTAACAATGTCAGTGGAAGAGGCACTGGGCACAGGTTAAAGAGATGTGTATTGTCTCCACTCAGTACAGTAAGTGAGATTTTGCAAACCCAGGCAAGTCATGGGGGTCACAGATAGTGTGACACGAACCCAAGATCCCTGTTGAGACTGTTCTCATGCGTGTGGAACTTGGCTATCAGTCTCTGCTCAGCGACTGCGCTGTCGTGTGTCGTGAAGGCCATCTTGAAGAATGCTTACCCAAAGGTCGGAGGCTGAATGCCTGTGACCACTGAAGTGTTAGCCAACAGGAAGAGAACAGTCTTGCCTGGTGATTGTCAAGCAATTTTCATTAATTGGCTGTTGTAGTGTCTGCACGGTCTCCCCAATGTACCATGCTTCGGGACATCCTTTCTTGCAACGTACTAGATCGACAACATTGGCCGAGTTGCAAGAATATGTACCATGTACCTGGTGGATGGTATTCTCACATGTGATGATGTCATCCGTGTTGATGATCCAGCATGTCTTGCAGATGTTGCTATGGCAGGGTTGTGTGGTAAAAACATTAAAGAACCCATCGCCTACGGATAAGCTCTCCGTATACACAGATTTTGCTCAGATGAAGAGGATCGTGACAAATACCTCCAGATCCTGAAAAATGCCCTCATGAGAACAGGACATGGTGCTTGACTCATCGATCGACAGTTCCGATACACCACAGCAAGAAACCGCACCGGCCTCCTCAGAAGACAAACATGGGACACGGTGGACATTGTCATCCAGTACTTCCATTGAGCGGAGAAGCTACAACATCTTCTCCGGAGTCTTCAACATATCATTCATGAAGGTGAACATCTTGGCAGGGCCATCCCCACACTCACACTTCTTGCCTTCAGACAACCGCGCGACCTCAAACAGACCATTGTCCGCAGCAAACTACCCAGCCTTCAGGAGAACAGTGACCACAATACCACACAACCCTGCCACAGCAACCTCTGCAAGACATGCCAGATCATCGACATGGATGACATCATCACACATGAGAATACCATTCACCAGGTACACGGTACATACTCTTGCAACTCGGCCAAAGTTGTCTACCTAATACGTTGCAAGAAAGGATGTCCCGAAGCATGGTACATTGGGGAGACCATGCAGACACACAGCGGATGAATGAACATCACTTGACAATCACCAGGCAAGACTGTTCTCTTCCTGTTGGTGAACACTTCAGCCGTCACGGGCATTCGGCCTCTGACCTTCAGGTAAGCGTTGTCCAAGGTGGCCTTCACGACACTTGACAGCGCAGAGTCGCTGAGCAGAGATTGATATCCAAGTTCTGCACACATGGGGACGGTCTCAACAGGGATCTTGGCTTCATGTCACACTATCTGTAACCCCCATGACTTGCCTGGGTTAGCAAAACGTCACTTACTGTACTGAGTGGAGACAAAACACATCTCTTTAACCTGTGCTCAGTGCTCCTTCTACTCACATTGTTAGCCACTTTAAGACCTGAATAGCAGGTTAGGTGTAAAGATTCGCATTCTAATCAGTATTCTGTAAACTGTCTGTGCTGTTATATGTGCTGTCTGAGACCAGAATACCTCATTCACCTGACGAAGAATGAAACACCTCAAAAGCTTATGAGTTTACTATCAAATAAATTGGTTGGACTGAAACCTGATGTTGTCAGGTTCTTACTGTGCCCAAGTTCCTCACAGAGTGAGTGCCTCCTCTTCACACTCCTGCTAGACGGAGTTGAAAGTGGAAGGCATATCCTCCATGAGATGGAGAGAGTGATGTCTTTGTAGTTGCTCACAGACCCACACTAACTGAAGCTCCAGATGCTATCACTTTCTCCTGATTTGGATCATGTAGGGATCAAAGAAAAGGCAAGGGGACAAAATGTGTTAAATGCATCTTAATGTAATTTTTGAAACAAATCTTTCCTGCTTTCTCTTTCAGCCCCTGAGGTCATTGTCGGTAGCCGATTCAAGATTAAAATCTGGAACCAATGTTCTTATTAACGCTCTGGGCAGCAACACCTGCTTGAAGAATATTGATATCAGTGGCAACGCTATGGGAGACACAGGAGCAAAGATGCTGGCCAAAGCTTTACAGATTAACACAAGCCTTGGGTACGTGTAGTGTGTGTTTAATATGAGTCACATCGCAGTGACATACAACTTCACTCAGAAAGGAGGATAACTTCTGGAACTCTGAAAGCAACTCCAGTTTAGTAATACTCAGTCCTCTAGATATCGCTCCTCCCTTCATTCGACAGATCTCAACATTGTGCAGAGAAGTAACTCGAATCAGCAGCAATATTAAGGTCTGCAGCCAATGGTTTCCCACAACAGGGATGCAAAGCTGCTCAAAAAGACAAAACTGCACCATGAGCCTAGCACAAGCTAAGCTAAGAGTACATAGCTTCTTAATTTCAAGCCAAGTCCGTAAAGTGAATAGAACTGCCACATTCCATAATCTTCCTTCATGTAGCATCAGGAGCACACAGCTTTAATGTCAATTTCCCTAATCAGTTCAATGTCCTGCTGGAGAGCAAGTATACCTCCAGAATGCTGCCCTTGAACATGAGTCAGGGAAAGATGTTATTGCGTTTCCATGATTTGTCCAGGGTTTCCACAATTGCAGCCAAGAGAGGTTTTGGATGCTGCTTGTACACCAGGTGGCCACATCAGCCATGTCCAGTCCATATCCTACTGGTGGTCATCCACATCGTTTAGGATAGATTGAGGCTCGGTTGTTGAGATCTTCAGTTGGAGATAGTGGGTGGGATTTTCCAAGCATACCGTAGCGTGTTTCACAGTGGCGGACGCAGTGGTGAGATCAGAATGTCTACAGGGTTTTCCATTCTATATCATGCCTTCTCCTCACCCCCCTGGAAACTCACGGTAGGGGTTTGGCGTCGGTGAGATCAGAAGATCCCACTGGCAAGAACAGCCAGAGGCTGTTTATTTGGGTGTTTGGGGATTTTCTGTGTAAGCTTCCCTCCAATTCCACCAGCGTAACGGAATTGAAATGTTCAGTTTGAGTCCAGATTGGGTTTTTTTGAGCCTCGTGGTGAGTTGAGTGGGATACTGAAGCTCTCTTTATGGATGGGAAAGTTCACATTGCTGCTGATTTAAGTTATTTTTCTGCATGATGCTGAGTCCTGTTGAATGGAGGAAGGGGTGATATTTGAGTGGACTGAGAACCCCTGAACTGGAATTGCTTTTAGAGTTCCAAAGATTATCCTCAACAATGGGTTGTGTGTCAATGAGTTTGAGGTGATGACTTGAGGTCCATATAGGTGCACAGTACTCAGCGGTAGAGAAAACCAGAGCTATGGCACGAGTATGAAGTATGGTGATCTTTGCACCCCAGTACCAGCAAGCTTGCAGATGATATTCATTTGTGATTTGGTCTTTTTGGCAATCTTTCAAAGGTGGTGATAGTAATTTAGGGAGTAGTCAAAATAGCTGGGAGTCAAGCCATACCACACTTTTTCTCCACAGACCCAGTGACATTTAAGTTATTGTGTGCTTTATGATATTCAGGGTGGAATACACTGAAAATGAACATCAAACATAGTGTTGCCTTTTTCTCAGGGGGTACTTCGGTCCACCTTGTTGTCTAATAAGGGGCATACACGCGATGGGTCGTGAGAGGGCTGCTCTTGGATTTTTCGAGAGTATCCTGGTACTTCACTGGAACTGGACCAGTTGATGGGCAACACGACAGCTCAATGACTATCGCTGTGCTGTGCAGATACATGGATTTGGGCTTGTGTCTGTGGGAGTTTGTGCATTCTCCCCATGCTTGCGTAGGTTTTTCTGTTTGCTCCGGTTTCCTCCTACACCTCAAGGATGTGCTCTTAGGCTGATTGGCAAAACAAATTCTCCCTAAATTGTCTCACAAATTTGGTTCCAATGCAGATTTCTAGAAACATAGATCGGGATCATGGGTGGAAGTGGGAATATCGAGGTGGCGGCGCGGGCTCATTGGGCCAAAGGGCCTGTTTCCCGTGCTGTTTTGTTCTTTGTAATTAGAATCTTTTGTTTCTTTGCAGGCAGGAAATCTAATCACAGATACAGACATTTGTATCATAGTTAACAATGCTCATTCTATACATAATGGTTACTACGGGCATCATTGGCTGGAAATTTCATAATATAGTCAGACAGATAGGATTCCAATATCTAACATACGTTGAACAAAGAACAAAGAAGAATTAGAGCACAAGGATAGGCCCTTCAGCCCTCCAAGCCTGCACCAACTATGCTGCCCGACTGAACCATGTCCCTCTATTCCCATCCTATTCATGTATTTGTCAAGACAGTCCTTAAAAGTCATTGCTGTATCCACTTCCACTATCTTCCTTCCACTATTCTCTGAGTAAAAAATAGGTACACAATTGTGACCTCATTGTTTTCCAGTCATTAAATGATATTCATACTCAACAAACAAACTGTGATTATCATCATAATCATTAGTACTTCCGTGGAAGTCTGTGATATCCAATGCTTGGCTCTATGTATTCAATATGAAATCACTCTCTAACTTTCACAATATTATGTTATTTAAAAATAAGACGCATGGAATGATTTCACTCAATGGTCACAAATTATAGTCACAGACTAGTGGTGTGTAAAAATCTGAAAATTATGCCTTAATTTTTCTGTGGACTTGTAATTCTGATGTGATAGTGGTCATTGCTTTAAAGACTAAACAAAAAATGGTATTGTTTGAACAATATTACGTTTATATAAGCTGGTCACAATTATCAATGACTGTATTTGGGATACAGTGTAAGTGATATTTTTACCTGCATAACACTTGCTTCATCTGTGACCAGTTCCACTCAGAGTTGAAATGATGGAAGTAGTGAGCAGGTGTAAAGCAGTTAATGACAGTTCTATTTTCTCAATGGCAGAACTGTGATTTGGGACAGAAACAACACTACAGCTATAGGATTCCTGGATGTTGCAAGTGCTCTGGAGAGGTAATTGAGAAAAAAATATGGTGTTAATATTTATCTTGTGTACCTATTTCATTCTGTAATAAAATATCAGAAGATAGGAAAATGTGGCTTTGTTATCTATGTTGACCAGATTAAAACAAATCAAAGATCATAAGGTCAGAGGTAGGATGGCCACTGATGACTGCACAGTTTCAGCTCCATTTGTGACTCCCCAGATACTGAAACAGTGCATGTCCAAATGCAACAAGATCTGGACAAATGGCAACTAACATTCGCGCCATACAAGTACCAGGCAATGACCATCTCCAACAAGACGGAATCTATCCCTTACCTCTTGACATTCAATGGCATTGCTATCATTGAATCCTCCACCGTCAACATCATGGGCATTACCATTGATCAGAAAATGGACTAGGCATATAAATACTGTGGCTACAAGAACAGTTCAGAGTCTAGGAATTCTGCAATGTGTAACTCACCTCCTGACTCCCCAAAGATGCACTGCAGTAACTCACCAATGTTCCTTAGGTAATACCTTCCCAATCCATGACTGCTACCATCTGTAAGGACAAATGATGAAAAAATTAGGAAAATCCTTAAATATCAACATCCAAACAACTCAAAACATGAAATACTGGAGGATCATTATCATGCAGTTTAGTATAAGATATAATAATCTGTCGTCATTAGTAATGTTTATGATAAAGGCTCTGAAAAAAGCAGTAAATGGAACAGACATGAATAGATTAAACACTCAACAGTCTATCTTGAATTAGGGTTACATATTGTATCAAACAAATATTTAAACATTTCAAATTCAAAATTATAAACAAAACTGAGTAACTTTGAAGCCTGACGTTTGGTCACCCAAAATGGGTCCGGTCCCTCAAAATGAGGTGAAGTAAAAATAATTGTACTGATGATTGAAAGGTTTTGGTTTGTTCAGCATTAGCTCCCTCCCCCCATTTCCTTTCGCTGTTCTCTTGTAAGATGAATGAAAGGAGATCCGTCATTGCTTTAATTTTTTTTCTCAGAAATTATACGTTAAGATCAATGCCTTTACCAATGAGTGATGTGTCCCAGGCTTATCGCAGCAATCCAGAGAAAACAGAGGAAGCCCTGCAGAAGGTAACAATGGCCACCTTCCAACCTGTGACAGCACCTTACCACAGACTGTGTTGTGATTTTGAATCTATATATAGTTTAGCACTGGTTTGGAAAAATATAACAGGAAATGAAAAATTTAAATGGTCCATTTCTGATTTCTAGATACAGTCATGTCTCCTCCGGAACAATCAAATGAAGAAATTTTCTCCAGAGCAAGCCTTTCGACTGCAAGAGAGAATTGTAACTAGCTCCACACAGCAGGTGAGAAGATGTTTCATTGTTGACAAGGCAATCATAACTTATTGTTAATTTTCACCTAACATATTCCTCACATCAATAATCTATTTATCACCCACGCATATATGATGCAGAAATATACAACCAAGCCTGTGCTGATTGCTATCTTTAGTTATCAATAGATAAATTGGCTTTTTTCCTTGTCCCCAGGCTGTGATCTCAGAAGGCTTTCAAGAATCTGTCCTTGACTCTATGTTTTTCTTCATCTACATGCTGCCCCTTGGTGACATTGTCTATAAACATCAGGTCACCTTCCACATATATGCTGACAATATTCATCTTGAATTCTGTACCATCCGCTGAGCCCATTATCTTCCTGCTCTCTCATAGAATCAGAGAATCCCTATAGTGCAGAAGAGGCCATTCGGCCCATCAAACCTGCATCTGACCCAGGCTCTCCCTCCTGCCCTATTCCTGTAACAGATAGACCAGGGCCAGTCTACATAACCTAATCTTGGACACTAAGGAGCAATTCAGCATAGCCAATGCATCTAACCTGAATATCTTTGGACTGTGAGAGAGCTCTGGAGTTTTTAAGGAAATCCATGCTAACACAGGGAGAACATAAAAACCCAGACTGCTTTTGTATAGGGATTGTGCTGGAGTTGGAAAAGAGATTTCGCAAGCCTATTCTTCGAGGTACCCATTGGCCAGAATCCACAATTGACTTGTGACAGTTGATGTAGCAAAGTTGAATGAAAATTTTTGACATAGAAATTTACAACGGTATATGTTGATGGAAAAATGTAACCAAAAATTGTGACAACAGGAAGCAGAATTTGTGGACAGGAAGTTCACATCCTATTTGGGACATGGAATAAGGTATTGTGTCAAGCAATTAACCAAATCCACAGTAACTTGTTTTCTTTTTGGATAGATGGTGGACAGTATGTGTGAAAGGGTACAAGAAAACTTGAACATCATTAACAGTGAGTCCGTGAAAGAAAGACAAGAAGATGTAGCATTTGCTGAAGAAATCATAAAGGATGCTAAGACATTAACCACTGTGAGTACCTGAAATATCTAAAAGTCTATCCTCTTACTTCTGTATCCTGCTGGAATGGCATATCTCTATTCTGGAGTATTAGTTGAGATAACCATTTAAATACATTACCTGTTCCTAGATTTGAGGATGACGTCTACTCAGGATCACAGATTTCTGCCATGGGTCTTCATGTGACTGAACAGTAGGAAAATGCCATTTGCAATGTTTTTCCCAATGGCTCTGCTCCAGACAGTGGAGTCACTGCCAACCTTGGGATTAATATTCCACCAGAAGGATGATCTTTTCTTTGGAAATGACAGAGAAGCAAAGTCAGAATAGAATGTTTCCTAGACATTTTCATTGGTGTAAGGGATTGAGGCAAGAGCACTGTTATCGGTGGCATATTGGTCTGAGCAATCAGGGAAGTGTAAAGGATCTTTCATTTATACACTTGCCAAATTCTGAGGGTGCATCCAATATCTTATGTTTGATGACAAAATCAACTGTGAACAAAAGGGTCACTGTCAGCTTTTTTTTTCTAGTAGAAGTTGCTTATTCCTTTGGCTGCCCCTCAGGAAAACAGGTCTCACTGAGGGACTATGGTTCCCCCAGTGAGATCCCCCACAGCTCTGTCCCTGTCTCCAATTCTCTATTGCCACAGGACTTCACAAATGGATACTAGTAGAAACCTATGCATGACTTTGTTTAATGTGGGGATCTTAGGATGTCATTGTTGTCCACGAGACTTTGACAGGTTATTAATCAGATTCTAGTGATGTACCAAGCCACGATGACTGGGACCACCTTGCCACTGCAGCCGTGTTCTACTTTTATAGACAGTGAGATACATAATCGTCTTTCACCGCTTCTGCTGCTGAGGATTTTTGGTCTGCAATTGTCTGACACTGCCTCCTGACCATGCCACCATGGATGGGTCCTATAAGGAGCAAGGAGCTCCTGGTGGCATCACTCAAGAGATAATCAGAGCGCACAGCCTCTCCACTATGACAAGGTGGAGGTGGATTGAGAAGTATGGTTTAGATAACAGCCATTGCAAAGTATGTGATATATCATTGTTTCAATTGATGTAGCTATCAAGAGCACAATATGTTTATTAATAATATATATCACAGCTAATGTTTGACAGACATTTTGGCATTGTAAGGTGAATTTTACCTTGGACTTTTATGAGTACATTATTAATATGAACAAATCTGCAGCATAACTCTGAATTTGTCCACATTTGGCCACTTTGCATGATTGTACAGCTCAAATAAATTCAAACCAATTATGCAATTAAAATTTCAATGTTACATGACATGTAACATGTGTTATTTTAATGTTTTGGGGGTTTATTGTGTTACTATGTAAAGCAGGTTTGTGGCTGTGTACATGTCTGTATGTGAACATAATTTAATTAAGCTCCTGACTGAGTGTCTACAGTGTTCAGGACATCAAATAAGTCTTGGTGTGAAAGATATGCACTTGAAGTAAATTTGGTCAAGTCAAATTTTCTGTGCTAAATAAACCAGATATTTGGAGATACTTGAAAGTCTGGATTTTGAGGAGTTAAATTTCAACGGGATTTTAAAATAATTTACAACTCTGAACATATCATCAATAAAGCAAGGTCGTTAAATTTTATTTGACCTAAACTGGAGGTAATAGGGAGAACATAAAAGATTTTATATTCTGAGGAAGTTAAGTTTCAAAGATATGATAAAGACAATGGAATCAAGGTGAAAGAGCATAGAGACTACTTAAGGAAAGATTTTGGGTGCTTAGAGAATGGCCATGAGAGACTTCCTAGAATGCTGTTGTGTGCTGGAAAAGAACTGTGAAGAGGCAAAATAAAACAGGTTTTATAATTAATCCAGAAAAGTGTTTTTCAGAAAACAGGGTTCTGTTTTGAAATTTCTTGTCTTTCCACAGCAGAATGGAGAGAGTGAAAAGTCCTACGACATATTTTCCCTACAGTAACAGTGGATTTACTTGTATTAATATTACTAGAATTTTTACAGTAAAACCAGTTTTACAAGGAATTGTTGCCTAGAGTAATGTATGTTTGTGAGTCTAACTAAGTAGGAAGTCTTTTTTGGGGGGACTGTTCTGTAAGACTTACTTTAACTATGTAAATGTAACGTGTGTTTAAATATTCTTTTCTTTTGGTTAATAAATTTTAGTTTAATGTTTAAAGTCCCAAAAATGATACTGGAATTTGTGGCTTCTTGAAATACATAAAGAAAAGAATGGTAATACATAAGTTTCCCTTTGGGATTTGGTTTGTATGGCAATTAACATCTGTCACATCATAATAGTTTTCGAGAAGTTTTTCTTAGGAAAACAGGAAGTATAATGAATCCATTAGCACTAGCTGTAAATAGTGTTTTGGTTGTGAAATTGCCCATGTTCACAGAATTGATATGTATATAATGTTTTTCCAACTCCTGGTAACCAGCTGGTAGGGTTGTAATGGAATGGCCTTCTGGGCATTTAAAATAGGAATATTTTGCTGCGCTGAGTGATCTTTCTTGATCTTCATCATTTCTCATGCCCTAATTAGTTAACAACACCAAAGAGAATCTGGCCATGTTGGCCTCATCACACCAGACATGTATTCCTCTCACTATATCTTGAAGCAAATTTCAATTTTCTCACCCGTCTTGATACAGTTTGACCAAGTTTCCCTCTTTCCAACTGCAATTCTTCTTGTTTTACAGGTGTTACCGACCCTTTATCAAGTGGGTAACACTCCACCTTTATTAAGAACAGTGCAGAACAAGCTGGAGTTGGCTGCTGATGAGATCGCCCAGGCTGTGAATGAGGAAATCCAGGTAGGAAGCAGCTAATCTCTGTCTTTAAGAGCTCCGATCACTGTTTTCCCCTCACAGATTTTGTGCTGTTGCTTTCCTCTGGGGAGACTCAGGTCCTCTTGTGTCTATCCAGTGTTTATAATACACTCTTATTTGGGAAATCATGATGTCCACTTATTCACCTGATCCCAAGAAGCTCAAAAACATGGCAATGAGTTGACATCATTTGAGTTCTCGCCTGTGAAATGTCTCACATGTCATTTATTGGTTAGGATCCGGTGGGATATTTGTGTAGCAGTGGCAGGTTTCCTGAGAGTCTTTCATCAGATATTCAGGCTGATATGTTAATGTGGCTCCAAATGTTTGTCTAGTCCATAGCCAGACAGGGAATTTGGACAGAGAGTGAAGCTTAAATGTGATTGGCTTGTGCACAGATACACGGAACCTCTAACCAGCCTGTGTACACAGAACCATGACTCTAGAATCATAAAGTCCCTGAAGTGCAGAAAGAGGCCATTTGGCCCATCAAGTCTGCACCGACCACAATTCCACCTAATCTCTATCCCTGTAGTCCTATGTATTTATTCTGCTAGTTCCTCCTGACATCAAGGGACAATTTACCATGGCCAATCCAAACAACCTAACCCGCACATCTTTGGATTGTGAGAGGAAACGGGAGCACACGGAGAAAACCCGGGGAGAGCATACAAACTTCACACAGACAGCCACCCAAGCTGAAAATCGAACCTGGGTGCCTGGTGCTGTGAGGCAGCACTGCTAAGCACTGTACCACTGTGCTGCCCCTGTTGATCTGCCTCTGTTTGCACCAAGCATTTTCAGTTATGTGAAACTGCTCTTCAGTTCTGAAAACTCAGTCAATCGCTCCTGAAACTGGATGTTGGTGAGGGGCTGCACAGAAATCAGAAGGATATTGCTTATAGCAGAAAAGACACTTTCAATGCCCTTTGGAGAAGGATTGTGGCAGGACTGCTGTGTTTTAATTCATTTGTACTGGGTATACTATCTTCTAACTCTTCACTTCTGGGTTTTTGAAATGTGAATAGATGCTGAGTAAACATACTATCTTCAATGTAATCGGTATCCCAAATCATGTTCAAAGTCAAATATATATTAAATTTTAAGCTAAATCCAGTGCTAAATGAGGCTTAATTTGAGCAATGTTGTTGAAAGGGAATGGTATAAGTTTCCGAGTTGTGACTCGTTCAGATGACTGCTCCTGAAATAAGTCAAAACTCACTGATAGTTAGACATTTCCTCAGGATTACCACCCGCAAGACTTGCTGCCATCAGTTCTATTAGCCAAGCAGAGTCGGTGTCCATCTGAGGCTTGGCTGCTGACTCAGAATTCTATGGGTCAAATGCCATGTGTGCTTTGCTGGTATTCTGTGAGCACAAAACATCTGTAACTAAGATCTGCCTCCACAAATTCCAAAGCCAGTTATAGGGAAGAATGTGGAAGAATGGGAGGGATGCTCCTGGCAAGTCAATCCCAGGCTACCTGATTGCAGAAGAGCGTGTGGCTAAACCAAACATTAATTTCCACTTCTTGCATGAAGCAGCTCCAGAAACAGATTTCTATCAGAACAGCAGACTCTGTCTAAACCATCGAAAGGTGAAGGCAGAAGAAAACTCGTTCACTTTGTTGATCAGTGAGCCCTTAATGACTGACAGCCTCAGAGACTCAAAATGCTGTTGCTTTGAACAAGGGTTGCAAGGACCTGAATAGGGCTGGGAAGGACATCACTGAATAGGGCTGGGAAGGCAAATTCAACGTTCGTTTCTAGAGGGTGACATCAACTGATAAGTCAAGGGATATGCGGGAGGGAGGTGCAGTAGCAGGATCAATATATTGAATTTGATGATCAGCCATGATTAAAATGAATGGTAGAGCAGGCTTGGAAGGCTAAATGGCCCACCCCTACTTCTATTTTCTATGATTGTGGGAAAACCGTTGTCTTTTAGTTGTGATATACTGAGTGTAATATCCTTTGATTGCTCCTCTTCTGGGTTTTAGACATGTGAATAGAGGGTGAACAAGTGTAACTTTGTGATTATGAGAGTATTTTATGATAAAAAAAAAAGACTATAGTCCAATATAGGCTGTGAATGTTCATTTGGTAAACTCAGTAAGAGTCTGGCAACACCAATTTTAAATCCAACCGATTTATTTGATTTTAAATCTGTAAGCTTTCGACTTGCGTCTTCATCAGGCAAATGCAGTGTTCTGGTCTGCAATAGCACACATATCAGCACAGACAGTTTACAGATTGCTGATTAGAATGCGAATCCTTACACCTAACCTGCTATTCAAGTCTTAAAGTGGCTAACAATGTGGGTGAAAGGAACCCTGAGCATTGGTTAGAGAAATGTGTATTGTCTCCAGACAGCACAGTAAGTGAGGTTTTTTGCTAACCCAGGCAAGTCATGGGGGTTACAGATAGTGTGACATGAAGCCAAGATCCCTGTTAGCCTGGGTTAGCAAAAAACCTCACTCACTGTGCTGTCTGGGGACAATACACATCTCTCTAACCAATGCTCAGGGTTCCCTTCATCCACATTGTTAGCCACTTTAAGACTTGAATAGCAGGTTAGGTGTAAGGATTCGCTTTCTAATCAGCAATCTGTGACTGTCTGTGCTGATATGTGTGCTATTGCAGACCAGAACACTGCATTTGCCTGACGAAGTCGAAAGTCGAAAGCTTACAGATTTACTATCAAATAAATCGGTTGGATTTAAAATTGGTGTTGCCAGACTCTTACTGAGTTTACCCCAGTCCAAAGCTGGCATCTCTACATCAATGTTCAATTGCACAGGCAAAAACTAATTGTGGTGTTATGGGAAATTATATATGTAGTCGTTCTGACTTTCCCTTTTTCAACTGTGATTAACTTTGACACAAAGCATTGTGCCTCTACTGCTCAGGATTTCCCAGGGTTATCTGGAGCATGGTTTACTTTTTCTGGTAATGTAAACAAAAACTGTATGCCATTCCGTAGACAGCATATGCCAATGGAGCTGAGGGCATGATTGCTAAATTGGCTGATTCTACAAAGAAATGTAAAGGGAGAGATAGTATTGAGGAAGAGGGGAGGCTGCAGAATGACTTGGACAGGCTAGGAGAATGTGCAAAGAAATGGCAGATGGAATACAATGTGGGAAAGTGTGAAGTTATGCATTTTGGTAGAAAGAATAGAACAAAGAACAAAACAGCACGGGAAACAGGCCCTTCGGCCCAAAGAGTCCGTGCCGCCACCCCGATGTTCCCACTTATACCCGTGATCCCTGTCAATGTTTATAGATCTATGGATTAAAAACCAAATTTGAGACAATTTAGGGAGAATTTGTTTTGCCAATTAGCCTAAGAGCACATCTTTGGGATGTGGGAGGAAACCGGAGCACACGGAGAAAACCCACGCAAGCATGGGGAGAATGCGCAAACTCCCACAGACAAAAGCCCAAATCCATGTATTTGCACAGCACAGCAATAGTCACTGAGCTGTCGTGTTGCCCATCAAATGGTCCAGGTCAAGTGTACACTAACGATATGAAGCACTAGGATACTCTCAAAAAAGATCCAAGAGCAGCCCTCTCACGACCCATTGCGTGTATGTCTCTTGTTAGACAACAAGGTGGACCAAAGCACCTGTAGGATAAAAACAAGTACATCAATATCATCATCTATTTACACACTTCCCAGGGACTCCCAAGACTCATGATCCCTATTTTAAATCAGTTTTCCATACCCCTCCATTCCCATTCTGTTCATGTGCCCATCTAAGTATTTCTTAAATAACTCCAGAGTACCTGCCTCCACCACTTTACTTGGCAGTGCATTCCATACCCCCACCACTCTCTGTGTGAAAAAACTCCCTCTAGCATCCAAATTATACCTTACCCCCCTCACCCTAAGCCCGTGACCCCTTGTGCTATTCGAGTCCGTCCTAGGAAAAAGCTTAACCCTGTTTACTCTATCTATACCCCCTCATCATCTTGTACACCTCTATTAGATCTCCTTTAAGTCTATGTCTTTCTAAGGAAAACAGTCCCAATTTGCCTAACCTCTCTTCGTAACTCAGACCTTCCATACCAGACAGCATCCATGTAAACCTCCTCTGCACTCTCTCCAGACTCTCCACGTCCTTCTAGTAGTAGGGCGACCACAACTGGACGCAATATTCCAAATGAGGTCTAACCAACATTTTATACAACTGCAACATTAAAGGCCAGCTCTTGTACTCTATACCCCTTCCTATAAAGGCTAGCATACCATACGCTTTCTTCACAACCTTCTCCACCTGCTCTGCCACCTTCAGAGACTTGTGCACCTGCACCCCCAGGTCCCTCTGCATTTCTATACTCTCAATAGGTCTACCCTTTATCATATACCTTCCCCCTACATTCTTTCTCCCAAAATGCATCACCTCTCATTTATCAGGATTGAATTCCATCTGCCATCTGTCTGCCCAAGCTACCAGCCTATCTATATCCTGCAGCATCGCCTGACAATGCTCCTCACTATCCGCAAGTCCAGCCATCTTTGTATCATCTGCAAACTTGCTGATCACTCCACTTACTCCCTCTTCCAAGTCATTTATATATATTACAAATAGAAGAGGTCCCAGTACCGAGTCCTGCGGCACACCACTAGTGACCGACCTCCAGCTAGAGAAACATCCTTCCACTATTACTCTGTCTCCTATTACCAAGCCAGTTACTTATCCATCTAGCTACCTGTCCTTGTATCCCATGAGCCTTGACCTTCTCAACTAACCTCCCATGAGGGACAGCATATAGACTATTTTCTAATTGGGGAGCGGCTTCGGAACTCAGAAGCACAAAGGGATTTGGGAGTTCTGGTTCGGGACTCTCTTAAGGTTAACAGGCAGGTTCAGTTGGCATTTGGGAAGGCAAATTCAATACTCATTTCTGGAGGGTGAGAACACAAGAGAAGAGATGTACTGCTGAGGCTGTATAGGACTCCAGTCAGACCCCATTTGGAATATTGTGAGACGTTTTGGGCCTTACACTTAAGGAACAATGTGCTGGCTTTGGAGAGGGTTCAGAGGAGGTTCACAAAAATGATGTCAGGAATGAAGGGTTTGTCGTGTGAGGAGCAGTTGAGGAATCTGGATCTATACTTTTTGGAGTTAGAAAGATGAGAGGGGATCTAGTTGAAAATTAGAGAATACTGAGAGGCCTGGATGAGTGGATGTGAAGAGGATGATTCCACTACTGGGAGAGACTAGAACTTGACGGCACAACCTCAGAATGAAGGGACGCTTCTTTAAAACTGAGATAAGGAGCAATTTCTTCAGCCAGAGTGGTGAATCTGTTAATCTCATTGCCACAAAGGGCTGTAGAGACCAGATCATTGAGTGCCTTTAAGGCAGAGATAAATAATCACTTCTTGATCACTAAGGGGATCAAGGGATACAGGGAGAAGGCAGGGGAATGGAGATGAGAATCATTTCAGCCATGGTTGAATAGCGCAGCACACTTAGTGGGCCCAACTGATCTAATTCTGCTCTTATATCTTATAGTCTTATGGTCTTAATATGACCATAAGGGTATCACAGCACAAATACATTCTAAGAAGAGTTTAGTCATCCTTTAAATTATTTGCAAGTTCTCACAAGCATTTTATAAAATTAATTATCTCTTTTTGATTCTATTCTTAGACACTTATTCAATCTCTCATGAAATCCACCAGCATCCTCTGCCCTAATGTGCTGCAGAAAGTTAATATAGAGGAACAGATTGTTAACGAAGTGTTTGGCAAAATCGTTATTCCTAAGAACTTTACAAGGAGTGTGATTATTGAACAGGCTGGATTGGAGATTGTGAACAAACTCAGGTCTGGACATTCTTTCACCTTGCAGTCACTCTGGCTTTTCATTAACTACCTTTAATGGGGAAACAGCGGAGATTTTTGTTCAAAGCGTCTCTGGTCCCATGAATATTCGGAAAACGCGTGTATTCAATGAGATAAACTTAATATTTTTCTTCAAAGTAATTTGTTTTGATCTCAGTAGAGTCTCATCATCTTTTTATCAGTGCATAATGTATGAAAGGACAATGAGAACTATGGAGAGCATAAAGTCCAAAATGGAGTAATTTTTAGCTCATTGTGAAAAATGGTCCCCCGAATTACCTTTTAATGAACCCTAACCCTAATGCAAATTTCCCTGAGCCTCCTCTGCCAGAATGTTTTTGTCTCTATTTAATAATAAAAATCTCATTTCAAAAGGCAAATAATTTTTAAATGTTTTAGCATTGTCCACCTGAGCATTATTAATTTTAGAAACAAGGGCTAAGATACTTCATGGATTTTATCTTCTCAATACCTGGTCATTGTAACATGGAAATTATCAATTAAAATAACAACTTTAACATGTTAATGGATAATCTTCGTCTCTCTTGGCTTTAGATTAGAAGTGAAATGAACTGTGAAAGTCTCCATGCCATATACAATAGATATTAAGAACATCAAGCTATCTATTTGATGGCAATTGACTTAAAAAAAAAAGAGCAGGAAAGAGAATTTGGGCTGGAAATGTCAACCTCTTGTGGGTGACAGAAACCCCACTGAAACTGGGATTTAAAATATGTTGTTGGGGTAACATGAGAAATACTGACCTCAGACAGTCATTGTGAAATCTATCGCTAGTTTAAACCAATGATGTCTTTTTTTTCTCAACTTTTCAAAAAGCACAGAAAACATCACATTACATCAAAAAGTAAAATTTTTGGTCACTATTCTTTTTATCAAGTACTAAATGAATGGCTTCTTCATAAACATAATGGGGACAGAATGTCCAACCAAAGCAAATGTCACTTGTAAACTGTCCTATTTGTGAATAATAACCCTGGTATAGGTGAGGAGGACATGGGTTTTTGTACCCACACAGCAGTAGTGCAATGTTAAATCATTTACAGCATTCTGCACTCTGCTTCTCATTTTGGAAATAGACGATTTCTGCTGGAGGTCTTGTAACTGTTTCCTGTCACATTTTAAAATGCATTTTCTAAATTTACGGAAGTTCATTTTTATTCTTTGGACTAGCATTTGTTTCACATCCCCAATTGCTCTTAAACGGGGCCATTTAAAAATGAACCACAATACTCTGGATATGGAGTGACATGTCGGTCAAACCAGGTAAGGATGGCAGATTTCCTTCCCAAAGGACATTAGTGAAACAGATAGTCATCATTGACTTTTAATTCTGATTTTTTTAAATTTCACTATCTACTATGGTGGGATTTAAATCCATGTCTCCGGAGCATTACGGGGATCTCTAGATTACTAGTCCAGTGACAATATCCCTACACCAATACCTCCCCAAGGGAAGCAAGGTAGTAATGACCCTTTGATATCATTTCTCTATAGACTCATTCCTGCCCAATTGAGCTGCAGTTACATTAGCGTCATGACTAACTAGCTCACGATGTAAAGTAAAATTTGTGTTCACTTGTAGCATTGTTACTAAAATGATTTCACTGGCAGGCAAGATTCTTGATTAACTTCAATAAATAATGAAGAGTGTTTGTTTTGTGTTGCCACAGTGAAGTGAAACTTCATGTCACTGCTGCTCTAATTGACCACTTTGTGGACCACATTCTGAAGGACCTGACCATTGCTCAACAGAAGCTTGTGAGTGTTGCTTTGTGCTCCATTGTGTTCTAAGTTTTAATTTACAATAATGGGGTCAAGTCTCATAGCAAACTAATAGTACAGTTTATATAAAGATCAAACTCTATGCAATCTGCTTGTCCAGGGGACACTTTCATCCTTTCTTTTGATTGTACTGGAATCATTAGATCTTTCCCACTTCCCTCATACCAATCTCTGGTAAGGAGCCAGTTTTCTGTTCTCCTCTTCCCATCTCCACCAGCCACAGGAGCCCACCATACCCACCACTTTCCCATCCCTCATTGGGCAACCTTCCCATTTGTGAGCTATCCTTTGTTCCCCATCACTCCACAGGGGCCCCCTCCCATTCCTCAACACCTCATAAGGACCATCTTCCCCATTTGCTAGTCTGTTGAAGGAATCCCTTACACCACTGTGCAGGTACTTTGCTCTTTTTCCAAGTATGTACAGGTTCTAACTTCACCTTTACCCTCTCATAGAGCCATTCTCCATCTTCCCTTCCCCTAGTTACCATGGAGATGCTCCCCCACTCCTTATGTTGCCATGTAATATTCTGTGCGTTATAACCTATTTTCCCAGAGAACTTTCCCAAACTAATCATCATTGTAGGAAGATCAATCCAATTTCCAACATACACTGAGGAGGTGAACTGCTGATGCAAAGCTTACATGCAAGATTTAATTAAGAATAACAGAGAAATTGAAACAGCAAAACAAACCAATTGCCCCAATCAATGTTCGTCTTCCATCTAATCAGTCATCCTAAGTGCCTGACCTGGTTTTCACCATTGTGTTTTCAAGTAGATCTGGACAATTTACAGACTTAGGCTGACAAGTGGCAAATAACATTTGCGCCACACAAATGCCAGTCAATGACCATCACAATAAGAGACTCTAGCTGAATGTCCTTTGACATTCACTGGTGTTACCATCACCAAATCCCCCACTGTCAATGGAGGGGTTACCATTGACCAGAAACTCAACTGGACTCACCACATTAACACAGTGGCTACAAGAGCAGGCTAGGAATACTGCGGCGAGTAACTCACCTCCTGATTCCCCAAAGCCTATCCACCATCTATAAGGCACCAGTCAGGAGTGTGGTGGAACACTCCCCATTGCCTGAATGGCTTCAACAACACTCAAGAAGCTTGACACCATCCAGGACAAAGCAGCCCACTTGATTAGCTCCACATCTACAAACATTCAATCCCTCCACCACCGACACTCTGTACCAACAATGTACACTATCTCAGTGCTGGCTAAGCACTATTCTTTGATGCTGGCTAAGGATCACCAAAGATCCTTAGCTACACTTTCCAAATACATGACCACTTCCATGTAGAAGGAGAAGGGCAACAGATACATGGGAACAACAATACCTGCAAGTTCTGCTCCAAGCCACTGACCATTCTGACTTGAAAAATTTATTACCATTCCTTTGCACTGCTGGGTCAAAATTCTGGAATTCCCTCCCTAACAGCATTGTGGATCAACTCACAGCATGTGGACTGCAGCAATTCAAGAAGGTGGCTCACCATCACCTTCTCAAGGGCAACTAGGGATGGGCAATAAATGCTGGCCAGCCAGTAACGTCCATGTCTCACAAATGAGTAAAAAAAAGTGAAAGCAAAACATACAGAATTTTTTTTCATTCATTCACGGAATGTGGGCACCGCTGCATCCCTAATTGTCCATCTTTAATTGTCTTTGAGAAGGCAGTGCTGACTCTCTTGTTGATAACTGACTTGCAAGGCCATCTCAGAGGGCATATAAGAGTCAACCATACTACAATGAGATTTTGGTCAAATATCAGCCATGCTAGGAAAGGAGGCCAATTTCCTTCCCTGAAGAGCATTAGTGAACCAGATGAATTTTTTATGAAAATTAAGTTTTGAATTCCAGATTTACTTGATTAACTGAATTTAAATTTCCCAGCTGCTGGGGTGAAATTTGAATTCATTTCTCTGGATCATTAATCTAGGTTTTTAAGTTTCTAATCATAACTATTCAATGTTCTCACATTACCAAATGAAGGTGTAAGGCTTCTCTACACACTTGAGGCTGATAACCTAATTAGCATTACCCTGTAATTGTTTAGCTAAGGCCTACTGGATAGCTCTAAAAGATTAACAATGTGGTAACATTAATTTTGAAGGTTTCTTCCTTGAATCTGATGCCAGGCCTTGACTGTGGAAGTTAATGTCTACTTCAGTACACTAGATAATCATTCCTAACTTCCTTTCCTAACAACTTTCCTGTTAGCAAGTGTCTACGAGCATCAGTTGAAGACAGAATCATCCTTAACTGTGATTTTGTGACTGGAATTTTATTGCCTCGCCCATCCCAGAATCAGGATAGGCGAGGCTCGCAAAACAGCACTCTCTGTTGGTCTTGGGTGGGATCTTATGAGCCTTGGGTGGGCGAGGCGGTAAAATACTGGCATCTGTGTCCAAATAGCATGATGGCCCCTATGTGAAGAATGGCCACTGGCTAATCCTTGAAGACAGCCAACAACTATCAGCAGCTACAGAATGGGAGAGGAGAAAATAAGAAAAAAAAGACACATTTTATTACTAGACTTTTAGTTATGTATACGTGGACTAGAGTGCATTTATAAATCCAAGGGATTCAGGTTAACCTTACCCAACTGGGAGAAAACTAACAAGATCGTGTCAGCCATCTGCTTTACACACCATATGATTTCCCATTCCACTGCGAGATCAATCAGAGGAAAGTGCAAGATAGACAGCTGATCTATGGTGTAGTTATAGTGATGGAGTGGAAACAGCTTCAAGAAAATTCTTGGCCAATATGTTTGATACAGTGTTCAAGGAGGAAGACAATGAACATTTCCACCAGGATATGAGATGTAGCTCTTAACAGTGGAATTCAACAAGTAGCAGGAATCATTGTCTAGTCACAAGAACTATAATACATTCAGGAGTGATTCTGTGCTCGTTATTAAATCATCTTCTCTGTTATTTAATGAGGAGTTTTTGTTCTTCAAATCCTGATTCACAATCGTATTTGTTTCTGCTATTCAATTATGCACAACAAACTTAAGTGTTTCTCCATTTAGGCCTCTTATGCATCAAAACCACCAAATGGAACATCATCCTCAGACAAAGCAACTGCAGAAAGCTCGAAAGATGAAGCCACCACCAATGAGACCAAGGATTCAATGAACTTTCCCGATAATGTCTTGGCACCAATAGAGGTATTGTTCATAGCAGCTGTTCAGATTGGGAATTGACCTTTTTATCCATGTGATCTTTACATGTGCTTTTAAGCTGACATAGTAATAAATTCTTGTCTACTTCATGATTTCTACAACAACTTAATATATTGTTTCTTTTCATGACTCATCAAAGACTTGAAGGATTGTCAGTTAGCTTGTTTTCTTTATTTAAGTATTCTTTACAATGTAAATGAAGAAAGATTTCAGTTCCAGGAAACACAAGAAGAGTTTGATACATAATAATTCAAACTAGGTTCAGACCAACACTCGGTCATCAATTCAGTTTGTTCTTTAGGTTCAATCTAATATCCTGGATGAATAGTCACATTGGAGGCTGGAATGCATCTGTTTGAAAGTTGAATTGTAAAAATAAGGAACCTGTTCAAAAGCGTCTCCTAGATTCAAGATCAAATATTGGCCCTGATTTTACTGGCATGTCCGCCCTGAAATTGGAGTGGGCAAGGCTCACAGAACAGCATTCTCTGTTGGCCTTCGGCATGATCTTCCAAGCGGGTGTATCAGTAAAATTCCAGCCATTGTGTTTACAAATTAAGTCAACGTTACCATGTTAACATTGAGCAAAACTTTGCCTATGTTGGCCCTTAATTAAGTAGTACTTTGAATTTAAAATTCTCATCATTGCTTTCAAATCCTTCCATTCGCTTGCCCCTCCCTATCTCTCTGGTGTCCTCCAGCCCTACAACTTTGAGATTTCTGGATATCCCAAATTTTAATTGTTCCATCAGGCTCTAAGCCCTGGAATTCTCTCTCTAAACCCCTCCATCCCTCCCATCTTTCAAGTTGCTCCAGAGTTTTGGTCATCTGCCCTAATATTTTCTCTTGTGGCTCAGAACTTGTTTGCTAATGCTCCTGTAAAGTGTCTTGGGGCATCTTGCTATATTAGAAGTGCTACACTAATGCAAATTAGGGCGTTCATGTTTAGAGGTAACTAACTATCTTTCAATCAGAATCTAACACTGATGCACAATTGGATGTATTTGTAACAGTTTTGAATCAGTAATGGATATCTGACTGCACATTCCAATGCAGAGTATGAAGAATGTCAGAATAATAGTAGAATTCTTTCAGTTATAAATATCAGTGATATTTAAAGATGTAATATGGCTTTTTTCTGTGCCATAACATTCCTGTGATTCTGTCATGCATTTTCTATAGAGCGTGACTCTGCTTCGCAGGAAGACAGTACATTCCAGGAGAATCAGACCAACCACAGCCATGAACCGTAAGTGGTGACGTTAACATATTTATTTGAATGGATTTGAACAAACAAAGAACAAAACAGCACGGGAAACAGGCCCTTCAGCCCACCGAGCCCGTGCCGCCACCCCGATATTCCCACCTCTACCCATGATCCCTGTCTATGTTTATAGATCTATGGATTAAAAACCAAATTTGAGACAATTTAGGGAGAATTTGTTTTGCCAATTAGCCTAACAGCACATTTTTGGGATGTGGGAGGAAACCGGAGCACCTGGAGAAAACCCACGCAAGCACGGGGAGAATGCACAAACACCCACAGACAGAGGCCCAAATCCATGTATTTGCACAGCACAGCAATAGTCACTGAGAGCTGTCATGTTGCCCATCAAATGGTCCAGGTCAAGCGTACACTAATGACGTGAAGCACTAGGATACCCTCGAAAAAATCCAAGAGCAGCCCTCTCATGACCCATCGCGTGTATGCCCCTCGTTAGACAACAAGGTGGACCAAAGCACCTGTAGGATAAAAACAAGTACATCAATATCATCATCTATTTACACACTTCCCAGGGAATCCCAAGGCTCATGATCCCTATTTTAAATCAGTTTTCTATACCTCTCCATTCCCATTCTGTTCATGTGCCCATCTAAGTATTTCTTAAATAACTCCAGAGTACCTGCTCCACCACTTTACTTGGCAGCGCATTCCATACCCCCACCACCCTCTGTGTGAAAAAACTCCCTCTAGCATCCAAATTATACCTTAACCCCCTCACCCTAAGCCTGTGACCCCTCGTGCTATTTGAGTCCATCCTAGGAAAAAGCTTAACCCTGTTTACTCTATCTATACCCCTCATAATCTTGTACACCTCTATCAGATCTCCTCTAAGTCTACGTCTTCCTAAGGAAAACAGTCCCAATTTGCCTAATCTCTCCTCATAACTCAGACCTTCCATACCAGGCAGCATCCTGGTAAACCTCCTCTGCACTCTCTCCAGAGTCTCCACGTCCTTCCGGTAGTAAGGCGACCAGAACTGGACGCCGTATTCCAAATGAGGTCTAACCAGCGTTTTATACAACTGCAACATTAAAGGCCAGCTCTTGTACTCTATACCCCTTCCTATAAAGGATAGCATACCATATGCTTTCTTCACAACCTTCTCCACTTGCTCTGCCACCTTCAGAGACTTGTGCACCTGCACCCCCAGGTCCCTCTGCGTTTCTATACTCTTAATAGGTCTACCCTTTATCATATACCTTCCCCCTACATTCTTTCTCCCAAAATGCATCACCTCACATTTATCAGGATTGAATTCCATCTGCCATCTGTCTGCCCAAGCTACCAGCCTATCTATGTCCTTCTGCATCGCCTGACAATGCTCCTCACTATCCGCAAGTCCAGCCATCTTTGTATCGTCTGCAAACTTGCTGATCACTCCACTTACTCCCTCTTCCAAGTCGTTTATATATATTACAAATAGAAGAGGTCCCAGTACCGAGCCCTGCGGCACACCACTAGTGACCAACCTCCAGCTAGAGAAACACCCTTCCACTATTACTCTCTGTCTCCTATTACCAAGCCAGTTACTTATCCATCTAGCTACCTGTCTTGTATCCCATTAGCCTTGACCTTCTCAACTAACCTCCCATGAGGGACTTTGTCAAATGCCTTACTGAAATCCATATAGACGACATCAACGGCTCGCCTTCATCGACTGTTTTCGTCACCACCTCAAAAAGTCTACCAGATTTGTAAGGCACAACCTCCCCTTGCTGTTGATTCCTGACCTAGGAAAACAATTAAAGCCAAAATTAGCTACAAGAGCATCACTTTTAAAGGAAAGGAATTATTCATCTTACTGTTCACGATTGTAGTAACTACTCATATGTAGTGAGCGTATAATCTTACAATGCGTTTGACAATAGGAACCATGATAGATTTCCCTTTATCTCGAGACTACTGGTAACTCCAAACAAGTCCTTGGGCAAGTAATTTTTAGATAACGTTTCCTAGCTTAAGGGTGCTACCTTTCCATTGAGTCCCATTGCAACTCTTTTGCCCATGTTTGCCCCACACTTTGCATAGTCTGTGAAGGTGGGTGAGGCCACTGCCATCAACTTCCACTTTAAAAATGTATCCCCTTAGCTTGAAGTGTTGATGTGAGCTTTTCTAATTAAAAAAAGTAATCACAACACCTTAACAGAAACAGAAGAAAGAAAGTGATTTTTTTTAAAAAAGTCAATCGTTCAGTGGGGTATTTGAAATAGAACGAACTACCCGATGTAAAATTAAATTAATAGTTTTATAATATTGTTACCATGCACTGATGCTGGGCTGGGTACTACTACATGTCAATATTGTTAAGTATTTCTTTTTATAGTTTATTGTCAGAAAACTGCCTAAAACAGGCAGGAGTAGTTACATAAATAAGAAAATAGTGCAGATGCTGGAATCTGAAACAAATAAAAAATATGCTGGAAATATTTAGTAGGTCAGGCAGCATCAGTAAGGAGAGAAAACAGTGTTAATGTTTCAAATCAGCTTGAGAGAGAGGGAAAATCTACTCTATATTCTACTGTAGCTGGAAGAAAATGCAACAAATGTGTAGCAAACTGAAGAACAAGAAATAGATAACCAGCTTCCAAGGGTCAGGGAGGACGAGGGGGAAGTAGTGCTTTTGCATTGAGACAGAAATGCGTGGGATATTCACAAAGGGGTTAAGATGGAGAAGAAATGTCACAATTTAAAGCTGTTGAACTCAAATTTAGTTCAATGAAGTTTGAGAATGCCCGGTGGAGTTTGTTATCCACCCTTCCATATTGGAGGATACAAATAAAGGCTGCTTATAACTTCTTTAGAAACTGTGGTACAAAAAGTGTAACATTCCTGTTGATGGGGAGTGGGTCTTCAGGTTTAGAATGCATAGACTGTAGTTAAAATCAGCTCATATCAATATTCTTATTTCCCCCTTTTTACTGTTTTCTTCTTTCTGGGATAGGAGCTTGTATTGGTGCAGCTTCCCCCCACCATCCCTCAATCAGATGAGTGGGAGTCACCACCCAGTGTAAAATCCACCCTAACTAAATAACTGGGAATAAAAATGTTAAAATAAAAAGAGCAAAAACTCAGCCTATGTGGAGAGAGAAACAAGAATTAACATTTTGAGTCCAATATGAGCAGCCTTCAGAATAAAAACATTGAACAGGGTTCATCTGTGTTCAGTTTGAATGAGTTTCACATCATTTGATTTGTATTGTGACAACATAGGAAAGGGAAAAAATCCCTTAGATTTCTGAGAATATAATTTGGCTTTCCATTACGTAATTGGAGCTGATGGCGAAGTAGTAATGTCACTGGGCTTGTAATCCAGAGGCCCGCACAAATTCTTTGGGAACATAGATTCAAATCCCACCATGCTGGCTGGTGGAATTTAAATTCAAATTGGAGATGAAAGCTAGTCTCAGTAATGGAGACCATGAAGCTGTCACCGATTGTTGTTTAATGAAAAAAAAACTTACTCAGCAATTCCTTTCAGGAAGGAAATCTGCCATCCTTACGTAATCTGACCTACATGTGATTACAGACCCACAACAATATGATTGACTTTTATGGATGGCATGGTAGCACAGTGGTTAGCATTGCTGCCTCACAGCATCAGGGATCCGGGTTTGATTCTGGCCTTGGGTCACTGCCTGTGTGGAGTTTGCACATACTCTCCGTGTCTATGTGGGTTTTCTCAGTGTGCTCCAGTTTTTTCCCACATTCCAAAGATGCGCAGCATAGGTGGATTGGCCATGGAAAATTGCTGCTTAGTGTCAGAGGGACTAGCAGGGTAAATATGTGGAGTTGTGGCGATGAGGTCTGGGTGGGATTGTTGTTGGTGCAGACTCAATGGGTTGAATGGCCTCCATCGACACTGTAGGGATTCTATAAGTCTATGAAATGCGTTTTCTTCCAAAAATTAAATGCACTGTCCACTACAACCACACAAAGTCCCAAATTCAGCTCCATCTTTGCTAAGTTTATCGAACTCAGCTCAGAATGGCCATTAGAATTGGTGACATCACCTGGGGATTAGAAAGCAGCAACATCATCCAAATGGAGTTAACACGGAACTGGAACTGAATGTGATACTCCGAGAATTGAAATGTCTATTGACGTTCAGATAAGGAATGGTCATTTGGATGACAGCAGTATAGCCCAGCCCAAGTCATCGGCTTCAATAGAGGAAGGATGAGAAACAGAATACAGAGAGTAAGCAACAAATTCGCTATTTGCTGAAATGAACAATTGCAGAGAAAACCCAAATCTTGTCATCTTCTTTCCCTCAGGAATCTCAGACGTAGAGATAGAGAGACAAGCCAATGAAACAGATTCTGCAGCAATGGAACAACTGATGACAATCGGCAGTCATTCTCTGGAATCTTGCCCAGCCTTTGCTGATACAACTACTGTAAATGACGGACTTACAAATGTGGAGACAACTTTTGCAGACATTGTTACAGACTTACCAACTGAAGGTCTGAAACTGAGGCACTGCACCAGGAACCGGCCAAGACCAAATAGAACAAGAAAACACCCACCTTCCAAACTCAGTGTAAGTTTCTGAAGCATTGTTTATAGAGACAAGCTAACACAGTAGCCAAAGAACATGTGGCCGGTCACTTACTTTGCACAATTTACTGGTTCACTTGCTAATCATTTACTTTATCAGCAAAAATGATAAGGGAGAAGTAAAACTAAATAATGACCATGAAAATAATCCATTTCTTCCTGTTTGTCTTGTCAGTCCACTTGTTATGGTGTCAAAGAAGTGAATAAACTAAAGCTGAGAGTCTAGATCCCATGCTGTTTTCCAGTTTTCGGATAAACTTTGTTAGTGTCTGGCCTCCTGCAGAGTTTTTATTAATACAAAACCAGATTTAGAGTTGCCAATACTCGAGACTTTGTTAAACTTTTTATTAATTTTGGACTAATTTTAAACGTGTGTCGTTAGCTGAGATCAAAGGACAGTGTGAAAGGAAACATCTGTGTATTTGTCTGTCCGGGTGTGTGTGTGTGTAGCTCCCCCTATCTCTCCCTTGTCCAGGTAAATTGCAGATTAAATAACACTGTAAAATTAATGTAACAGTGACAGAGGTCAGATACTGGCTCCTTAGCGCCCTCCACTGGCATATCAGTCAATCACATTTAAATAGTTCCAGCAGGCATTCATAGAAATACATTGGAGAAGAGAGTTTTGAATAAGGTTAGGGATCGGAGTTAGGCTGAAAGGGAATTCCTCAATAATATCCACATTTTAACAATATGGAGTGGGGCAAGTTGTTGCAAATTTGGCAGCTAATTCTTCTTTTTAATATGCCTGGAGACACAAAGAAGGAGTAAAAGGAAAAAAGGATTCCTGCTCTGGTGATGTTCTCCCAGCAGAGCTGGTATTTCCTCTGAGAGTAGGAACTTAGTTATTCAATTTCCAATTGGCAACAATTAAAGAAAAACTGTGATAATGAACAGTAATCGCTCTGTCTATCTCATAGAATCTCTACAGTGCAGAAAGAAGCCATTCAGCCCATCAAGTCTGCATTGACAACAATCCACCCAGGCCTTATCCCCATAACCCCTCATATTTACCATAGTAATCTCCCTGACACTAATAATCAATTTAGCATGGCCAATCAACCTAACCTGCACATCTTTGAATTGTGGGAGGAAACTGGAGCACTTGGGTGATGATGATATAAAAGCTGCCAATGTGCTAAAAATTGGTGGAGGCCCTTCTCGGGATCTCTTTCAGATTAGACAGCCTGAGAGTGAGGCAGTAAAGGTGGGGAGACCTAAAAATATAAATACATTTTTCACCTCTGCATCATCAAGACCTTCTGTTTAAAATCAGTTTTCTACTCGAAGATTGTGAAATTTGTCATTCCTGCTGCTGCAAGCTTCTCATGTGCACTTGGCCTCAGCAATCCAAACCTTACCTCAAATGGGAAGATCAGACCCACACTGCATATTATTAGCTCTGCTCCTCCCTGTTCCCAGAGTCTGGGGTCACTGTTTGGAAAGGAGTCACCATCAGTTGAGTAAGTCATTTGAGCAGTCATTGTTTTGTTTGTCTTGTAGCATCTTCTTCCATTACAGACTATTGGGTATTGTACTGTTCTGCCGATGTCTACTCTCCTTTGACTGTAATGCCAAAGTGAAGAGAGATTAGCAGAATAAATACAAGGGGTTATGGCCTGGTCAGGAGAGGTTAGACCTCAAGTTTAAATGCATCGAAAAACTCAGTGCTGAGTGTGCCTCCAAACACGACACTAACTACAGTGAAGGTGGTTTTACTGTTTTTGGGGTTCTTACCAGAACACAAATGATTGCCAATTATGATTAACACGAAATTGCAAGTAGCTCATTCTGCGAGGAAATGCTTTAAAAACATTTGTGTTTTCTGATGTTTGGGTAGTGTCAGACTGGGCTGTTGATTGTGTTGTTTGTGCCTGGTACAGGTACAGGCTATGGAGCAGGAGAACGGAGAGAATGTAACTGAGAGCAAATTAGATCTAGGACTTGGAGAATTCTTCACGAAGAAGTTCATTGAGGAAGAAACGGGTTATGTGTCTGCTCCTCTGGACAATTCATTACCCAGGTAAATGACAAATGTTCTATCATATTTCAGTTTTGAACTTTGAGTAAAAGAATTGAGATATCAGAAGCTGAGGCACTCATTGCAGAGTATCCTGCCAGTAATTTTATTCTAGTAACCACAGTCACCAAAATCTTGCTACCATTTATGCCATGGGATTTTATGGTCCCGCTGATAGCACATCCTTGCAGCGGGTTTCCCAATGGTGAGAGATGCATTCAATAGGAAACATCATTGACAACGGCAGGACATAAGATCCTGCCTTCAGCGAGTGGCATACTACCTCCTGCTACCACAAAACACACTGCAGAGAGGAAAATCCTGTCCAGTGCTTTTTCAGCTGGTCCTTGGTCAATGGTTATTCCCAGATTATTGATGATGAGGAACTCAATGATGGTGCTGCAACTGAAGGTTATGGTGAGGAGGTGAAACTCAATGGGCTGAAGGGCCTCTTCCATGCTATAAAACTCTTCTTGGACCAACTGAAAATAGCAGCAAAGTCAGTACTGAAAGTCTCAGACACAGCTGAAAGAGAAGGACAGCAAAATTGGGCCCTTCAGCCGAACTTGTCCATGCCCCCCAGTTTTTACACCAAGCTAGTCCAAATTGCCTACGTTTGGCCCATATCACTCTATACCCATCTTACCCATGTAACTGTCTAAATACTTTATAAAAGACAAAATTGTGCCTGCTTGTTCCAGATACTCACCTTCCTCTGTGTGAAAAAATTACTCCTCTGCTTCCTCTTATATCTCTCCCCTCTCATCTTAAACCTATGCCCTCTAGTTTTAGACTTCCTTACCTTTGGGAAAAGAAATTGACTATCTAGCTGATCTATGACCCTCATTATTATGTAGACCTCTATAGATACCCCTAAGCCTCCTACGTTCCAGGGAAAAAGGTCCCAGGCTATCCAGTCTCCTCTTATAACTCAATAAAAGATTATAAAAGATTACTGAACAATGTTGACTCAACCTAAGGTTTCCACCTGCAATTTGACAGCATCAATTGCACAGATGGCATTGGCTGATAACCTTGCTTTCAATGACTATCATTCTCTGCAGCTCCAAATAACAACATGTCATTTTGACAAATACTTGCAAAAATCTAATGTGTAACATCAAGTGATTGTGGGTATGATGTTGCCAGTGTCAATCTTGGTTGTCAGTTTTGCTCATTTGTGTTATCACAGCACTGAAGATGAATAATTAGCACAACCAGTCAAAGCTGGATTAGTTACACTAGACACCCTGCTATAAATAGGATTAATGGTTGTAGTTATTATTGCAGATACAGAAAGATCATTTGTGTTCCTGCTTCTTGGGTAATGAACACTACAATAAGTTACAATTATTTTCAGAGCTGTATGAGTATAAAACACTCTGTATGATAACTATAATCGTACTGAATAGTGATGCAGGCTTAAATGGCCGAATGGTTGTATACCTGCACCCAGTTTCTATATTAACAACGAGAATATGCAGGGGCTTTTGGAGGTGTGGGGGGTTTGGATCTACATTGACTGTCCGTGAGATTGGTGGAGGGGGCACACAAAGCCAGAAGTCTCCCTCCCCCACCACAAGGCCTGATTTACAACAGGTTCACCTCGTCATGAATCTGTTGTGGGAATTCCCCTGTGAGTGTAAAGGTAAGTATAGCCCCTAGAGGATGGCAGATAGCCAGCTAGGGCTTTAGCAATGCTCCTGGCACTGCCCTGGCACAGATTGTATCATTGCTAACCTGGCACTGCCAACATATGTGAAGGGACACCTCCCCCTCTCTCTCTCACACACACTCACCTCCCCCTCTCTCTCTCACACACACCACTCACCTCCCCCTCTCACACACACACACAGCTCACCACACACTCGCCTCCCCCTCTCTCTGCTCAGGCTCTCTCACACACACACTTCCCTCCTCTCTTCTCTCGCACTCCCCCTCTCTCTCTCACACACACATCACACACACTCTCTCTGTCACACACTCACTCACACACACTCACCTCCCCCTCTCTCTCTCTCACTCTCTCTCTCCCCTGGCTCTCACACACTCGCCTCCCCCTCTCTCTCACACACACACTCGCCTCCCCCTCTCTCTCACACACACACGCTCCCCCTCTCTCTCACACACACATGCCTCCCCCTCTCTCTCACACACACACTCACCCCCTCTCTCTCTCACTCACAATCACCCCCCCTCTCTCTCTCACACACAATCACCTCCCCCTCTCTCTCTCACACACATCACCCCCCTCTCTCTCTCACACACAATCACCTCTCTCTCACACACACTCACTCCCCTCTCTCTCACACACGCACCTCTCTCTCTCACACACTCACCTCGCTCACACACACTCACTCTCCTCTCTATACACCTCACTCTCTCTCACACACACACTCGCTCACACACCACTCTCCCCCCCTCTCTCTCTCTCCCCCTCTCTCTCACACACACTCACTCCCCCTCTCTCTCACACACACTCACCTCCCCTCTCTCTCTCACACATCACCTCCCCTCTCTCTCTCTCACACACAATCACCTCCCCCTCTCTCTCTCACACACTCATCACACTCACTCACACACTCACTCTCTCACACACAATTCCCCTCTCTCTCTCACACACTCACTCCCCTCTCTCCTCACACACTCACCTCCCCCTCTCTCTCTCACACACAATCACCTCCCCCTCTCTCTCTCACACACTCACCTCCCCTCTCTCTCTCACACAATCCCTCCCCCTCTCTCTCACACACTCACCTCCCCCTCTCTCTCTCTCACACACTCACTCCCCCTCTCTCTCTCTCACACACACAGTCTCTCTCTCTCGACACTCACCTCTCCTCTCTCTCCCTCTCTCTCACACACTCACCTCCCCCTCTCTCTCTCACACAACTCACCTCCTCCTCTCTCACACACACACATCACCTCCCTCTCTCTCTCTCACACACTCACCTCCCCCCTCTCTCTCTCACACACTCACCTCCCCTCTCTCTCTCACACACTCACCACTCTCTCTCTCTCACACACACTCACCTCCCCCTCTCTCTCTCACACACTCACCTCCCTCTCTCTCTCACACTCTCTCTCACACACACACCTCCCTCCCTCTCTCTCTCCACACACAATCACCACACCCTCTCTCTCTCTCACACACAATCACCTCTCTCTCTCACACACAATCACCTCTCCCCTCTCTCTCTCTCTCTCTCACACACTCACCTCCCCTCTCTCTCTCTCACACACAATCACCTCCCCCTTCTCTCTCACACACTCACCTCTCTCTCTCTCACACACTCACTCCCCCTCTCTCCACTCTCTCTCTCACACACACTCCCTCTCTCTCTCACACACACACTCGCTCTCTCTTCACCTCTCTCTCTCACACACACTCACCTCCCCCTCTCTACACACACTCCTTCACACACTCACCTCCCCCTCTTCTCTCACACACAATCACCTCCCCCTCTCTCTCTCACACACTCACCTCCCCTCTCTCTCCACACACTCACTCTCTCCTCTCACACACAATCAACACACACTCACCTCCCCCTCTCTCCCGTCTCTCCCTCACACACACACTCACCTCCCCTCTCTCTCTCACACACTCACCTCCCCTCTCTCTCTCACACACTCACCTCCCCCCTCTCTCTCTCACACACACTCACCTCTCTCTCACCTCCCCTCTCTCTCACACACACTCACCTCCACCTCTCTCTCTCACACACACTCACTCAATCACCTCTCTCACACTCACGTCACTCACCTCCCCCTCTCTCTCTCACACACACTCACCTCACCTCACACTCACCTCCCCCTCTCTCTCACACACACACTCACTCCCCTCTCTCTCTCACACACACACTCACCTCTCCTCTCTCTCTCACACACACTCACCTCCCCTCTCTCTCTCACACACACTCACCTCCCCCTCTCTCACACACACTCACCTCCTCCTCTCTCTCACACACACTCACCTCTCCACACACACACTCACCTCCCCCTCTCTCTCACACACACACTCTCTCCCTCCTCCCTCCTCCTCTCTCACACACACACACACACCTCCCCTCTCTCTCTCACACACACTCACCTCCTCCTCTCTCACACACACACTCACCTCCTCTCTCTCTCTCACACACACACCTCCCCCTCTCTCTCACACCTCCTCCTCTCACACACACACTCACCTACCTCTCTCTCCTCACACACACACTCACCTCCCCTCTCTCTCTCACACACACACTCACCTCCCCCTCTCTCTCTCACACACTCACCTCCTCTCTCTCTCACCCTCACCTCCTCTCTCTCTCTCACACACACTCACTCCCTCTCTCTCTCTCACACACACACTCACCTCCTCTCTCTCTCACACACACACTCACCTCCTCTCTCTCTCTCTCACACACACTCACCTCCTCTCTCTCTCACACACACACTCACTCCCCCTCTCTCTCTCACACCACACTCACTCTCACACTCACCTCCCTCTCTCTCTCTCTCTCTCACACACACTCACCTCCTCTCTCACACACACTCCTCCCTCTCTCTCTCACACACACTCACCTCCTCCTCTCTCACACACTCTCACACACACACACTCACCTCCCCCTCTCTCTCACACACACACTCACCTCCCCTCTCTCTCACACACACACTCTCTCTCTCTCACACACACTCACCTCCTCCTCTCTCACACACACACACTCACTCCTCTCTCTCTCTCACACACACACACTCACTCTCTCTCTCTCACACACACTCACTCTCTCTCTCACACACACACACTCACTCTCTCTCACACACACACTCTCTCTCACACACACACTCACCTCCCCCTCTCTCTCTCACACACACTCACTCACTCTCTCTCTCACACACACTCACCTCCTCTCTCTCTCTCACACACACTCACCTCCTCTCTCTCTCTCACACACACTCACACACACACAACCTCCCTCTCTCTCTCTCACACACTCACCTCTCTCTCACAACACACACCTCTCTCTCTCACACACACACACTCACTCTCTCTCTCTCACACACACACTCACCTCCCCTCTCTCTCACTCTCTCTCACACACACTCTCTCTCACACACACTCTACCTCTCACACACACTCACACACACTCACCTCCTCTCTCTCATCACTCTCTCTCACACACACTCACTTCCCCCTCTCTCTCTCACACACACTCACCTCCTCTCTCTCTCTCTCTCTCTCTCTCACACACACTCACTCCCTCTCTCTCTCTCACACACACATCTCTCACACACACTCTCTCCTCTCGCTCTCTCACACACACTCACCTCCCCCTCTCTCTCACACACTCCCCCTCTCTCTCACACCACACACTCCTCCCCTCTCTCTCTCACACCCCCCTCTCCCTCGCTCTCTCTCACACACACTCCTCCCTCTCTCTCTCTCTCTCTCTACACACACTCACTCCTCCTCTCTCTCCTCACACACACTCACTCTCTCTCTCTCTCACCACTCACCTCCCCCTCTCTCTCTCACACACTCACACCTCCTCTCTCACACACCCTCTCTCTCACACACTCACTCCCCCTCTCTCTCTCACACACTCACCCCCCCTCTTTCTCTCTCACACACACCTCCCCCTCTCTCTCTCTCACACACTCACCTCCCCCTCTTTCTCTCTCACACACCACCTCCCCCTCTCTCTCTCTCACACGCTCACCTCCCCCTCTCTCTCTCACACACTCACCTCTCTCTCACACACTCACCTCCCCCTCTCTCTCTCTCTCACACACTCACCTCACCCTCTCTCTCTACACACTCACCTCCCCCTCTCTCTCTCACACTCAACCCTCTCTCTCACACACTCACCTCCCCCTCTCTCTCACACACACTCACCTCCTCTCTCTCTCACACACTCACCTCCCCCTCTCTCTCACACACACACTCACCTCCTCCTCTCTCACAGACACATTCACTTCCCTCTCTCACTTATAACTATAATTTGAAACAATATATCACCTCCATTTTCGTTGGTTAGAAATCTGATATAATACCTTGATTTAAGAACCTATTGACTGAGGAATTCAAACCTGAGAAGATTATTTGTTCCCCAAGGAGCTGTACCGCTAATGTCTGATTAGTTCTTAACTTATTTCTTTATTTCTTGCAGGAAAGGCCAACCTCTAAAGCAAGAAGATGTGAGCACTTCACCATCGGCTGTCCCAAAGGCAAAAAAGAGATATCCTAAACTCAGTGACTTGTTTATCTTCAAGAAAACCAGGTTTAATAAACTGCAAAAGGCAGAGAAAGATTCTGAGGGAAACCAACAGAAAAGAAAGAAAAGTTTGTCTCTGGATATCACGAAACTCCAGAATAGACCTGAGGAGTCGCATGGCCAAGCTAAACCTCAAGAGGGCAGTGCAGAACAAGCCAAGCAAGAACATATGCCTGGGCACAAGTCATCATTAAGAAGTGTCAAAGCTCGCTCATTAATTCTACTCCCAGGAAATAAGGATGTTGAGGAATTGTCAATGCAGCTGACAATACATGGCAAGGTGTGTCAAAAATAATGGCATACTTTAAAAGCTTGCAGAAAATTGCTGGAAATCTGAAATAAAATGTTTTGTGCATTGCTCAGATCTGGTGAAGGGCTAAGCTGAAACATTAATCCATTTTCCTCTTTTCAGATCCTGGTGAAATTCTGGTTTATTTCCAGCACTTTCTGTTTTGTTTTAATGGATAACAACACTGTTTAAGCATTGCATCTTTCATCTGTAATAACATTGTCATTATTCTGATTGCTCTTCGCCCCAACTTCAGACACTACAGCATTACCTGAATGTATGGATCTGGAGGTTAACTCGTCCCCAGGCTCTCAAAACTGCTCTGAAATTCAGGACAGGTCTCCAATTTTGCTGCCAAGTTCATCCTGGTCAAGGACCAACTGAGGAAGTTGCTGGCAGTGTATTTGACTTCAATATTTCTGTGAGAGATCAGAAAAGTAAGACTCACCAATGCACAGTGGTAGCAATGTGTATCATCTATAGGATGCACTGCAGCAACACAGCACTGACAACATCTCCCAAACCTACAATACCTTTACCACCTGTATAGACAAGGGCAGCAGAAGCATGGAAATACCACTACCTGCAAGTTCTCCCCCATGCCACACCCCAACTGTCACTGGGGCAAAAATCCTGGGAACTCTCTACCTAACAGCACTGTGGGTGCAACTACATCACACAGATTACAGTGATCCAAGAAGGCAACACACCTTCTCCTTGATAACTGTAATTAGGAAGGGTGACATCCACATCCTGTGATAGAATTAAAATAAAGGTTCAGCATCTCTCCAGATGTGGATTCTGCACAACCCAACAGAATTTTAGCAGAACAAAGAGGACGACCAGTCTGGCTGAATGAAATTGCAAGGCTGTGAGTTTGAATAGTGGGAGAGCAGAGAATTTATGGCTGGAGAGAAAGAGAAATTAAGACCTAATTGCGCTTTTGGTTGGATTGGTAATTGCATAGAATAATTGGCTCCTATAAACCAGAAGATTCGAGCTTTTCATTGCATTCTCTGCTCGGTTAGCTGATTACAAGTAGAATGAAAGTTAGACTCTACTGTTGGCCTCAGCACCCTGGATCTTGATAGAAGGGGTTTAACATGGACTCATGGTGTGAAGTGACACATAGATGTGTTGTGTTAGGACAGAATCAAACTTGGGTGTGATGCCCTATATGGTCAGCATGAGTGCCAGTTCCTATGGAGCAGTAATCAGTCTGAATTTTACAATATCAGGAGAAGGCACAAAGGAAAGAAGATCCAAATATTAACAGTGAAAAAAAATTGCATTGTTTTTTTCATGCCTTAAGTGTAAAGAGCTAGTAATGCTTGAAGTTTGCCTAAATTGAATAATCCATTGTCATTTGAAACCTATGTTTTGATGAATTAATATTAAAGCTTTATCATTCTGTCCACTCACAGGAATTTCAGTCCGAGCTGTCTGATGGAGGTCAGTTGCTCAAATCAGAGCTACACACACACCGGGCTCTAGATAGAGCAGGTCAGAAGGTGATGCACTCTGAACCGAAGATGAAACTGGTAAGAGATAAGTTCAATTTGAAAAGAAAGTGAGAGTATTTGAAGTTCCTGCTTTCCAGAGTCTGCAGCCACTCTAACGATACTGCAAAGATACTTCTATCAGTACATCAATCTGTATTAAAATTATGATTGTACTTAAAACATAACACGCTGGCTGTGAAGGGCTTTGAGATGTCTTGGGGATGTGGGTAAAATCAAGTTCCTTTATCTCTCTAACATAGCTCAAATTGTATACTTTATCTGAAGATATCTTTCAGATATTACTCCATAAGTACTTTATGTGATGGAAGCAACAAGGTTTGATTTTCCATCTTGATGTAGGTGAGATTATTTAAGTGTTCCCATTGATGAAGACACTGCCAGCTAATGAAAATAGAAGCTTTGTGAATGGAAAGGATGTGAGCTGTCAGTGGGCCCATGGATAAGCTTGACACCATATTCCTGTATACCCAGTGAAACCTGATGATTACACTATGGAAAAGAGGGTGACCAGAAGTAGTGTTGGCCATTTGAAAATTTATTATGGTTCCATTGCTGAAAATAAGGAAGTGAGAGGGAGGAGGCATAGAATGTTTGCAGCGCAGAAGGGGGCCATTCAGCCCATTGTGTCTGTGCTGGCTCTCTGCAAGATTAACTCATTTAATGCCACTCCCTTGCCTTTTCCCCCATTGTCCTGCAGATTCTTTCGGTTCAGGTAATGATTCAATTCATTTTTAGTCTACCTTCATCACACTCTCAGGCAGTGCATTCCAGATCCTAACTGAGCAAAAATATTTTTCCTTTTGCTAATCATCTTACACCACTGACCCCTGGTTCTCAATCCTTCATCAATAGGAACAGTTTCTCCTTGTCCAGACTGTGATACGATTTTGAATACTTTCGTCAAATCTCTTCTCAACTTTCTCTTCTTCAAGATCAGTCACATCTTCTCCATTGAAGGTCCTCATCCCTGGATTCCCTTCATGAATCTCTTCTGATCCTCTCCAATGCCTTCATATCCTCCTTAAAGTGTGATGCCTTGAACAAGACACAGTTCTCCAGTTGAGGCTGGACCTGTGTTTTATGCACGTTTATAATAATTTCTTTGCTTTTGTACTCTGTGTCCTTATTTATAAAGCCCAGGATCTCATATGCTTTTTTAACCACCCTCTCAACCTGCCTTGCCACCTACAATGACTTGTGTATATATAACTCCAAGTCCTTCTGCTCTTTACAGGCTAAATAATTACTTAATTTCACCATTTATGAAGGAGAAAGGTACAGAGATACAACCTGCTAGGTGTCCCTGGAAAACTATTATTGAATCAGAGACAGGGACCCAACAAAATTAATGTCAATAAGACAACAGAAATGAAGAAATTTTAAGTTTAAAGATTGAGAGATCCCCAGAACCAGCTGGTTTCCCTTCAAGGGGTATCAAAGAAAGTAGTGAGAGATTGCAGATGGTCCAGGTACAAACTTTCAAAGTTTTCTCTGTGATATTGAAAAGTTCAATATCAATCTACTGTTTCGAAAAAGTGAAAGTGAAAAAAAGGGAATTGTAGACGAATTTGTCTAAAGTTGTTGGAGTCTATAATTAAGGATACGGTTACTAGGACCTTGATATTTTCAGCTGATCAGATAGTGCCAGCCTGGATTTCTAAAGTGGAGATCATGCCTAGTGAACCTAATTAAATGATTTTGAAGAATAAATTAAGTATTAGGCAGGGAGATGTCTATAGATATATGGACATATGAGTGACACAGTGGTCAGCACTGCTGCCTCACAGTGCCAGGAACTCAGATTTGATTTCAGCTTTGTGTGACTGTCTGTTTGGAGTTTGCCCATTCTCCCCATGTATGTGTGGGTTCCCTCCAAGTGCTCCAATTTCCTCCCACAGTCCAGTGATATATAGGCTATGTGTAGGATATATGGATTGGACCTTGTGAATGTGAGGGTTTATGGAGATGGGCCAGGGGAGAGGACCTGACTAAAATACTCTATCAAAGAGTTGGTGCAGTCCCAGTGAATCACATAGCCTCCTTCTGCATTGTAGGGATTCTATGACTTGCAGAAGGGATTTGATGAAGTTAAATTGCAAGAGGGATTGTACAAACTAGGATTGTAAAGAATTTGGAAGGTTATAGGGTGATTCGATTCATGATACTAATGGGATCAAATAGGGTAGATTAGGAGAGAAATTATATTCACTATTTGTGAATGTAGGCCTACACAGTACAGGCAAAAAAATTAGAACCTGCTCCTTTGGAACAGGAGTTAAGAAACACTTTTTCGCATAGAAGGTGGTAGAAGAAGTTTACAACTCTTTTCTACAGCAGTTGATGCCAGATCAATTGTTAATTTCAAAATTGAAATTGATAGATTTTTGTTATCTAAAGGGATAAGGACGGTGGTGGTTATTAAAGTTAAAGTTTATTTGTTAATGTCACAAGTAGGCTTACATTAACTCTGCAATGAAGTTACTGTGAAAATCCCCTAGTTAACACATTTCTGTGTTTGTTTGTTACACTGGGGGAGAATTTATCATGGACAATGCATCTAATCACCTTATGTAGACTTGGGTCACAGATCAGCCATGATACCAGTGAATGGTAGAACCGACTTATGAGCTAAATGGCCCTTTCCTGCTCCTCTGCTCCTACCACACCTCACCCAGCATTTAAAAAGCCCTTCTTTTCTTTCCAAAATCCCACCATAGCTGGTGAATTATTTTTGAAGTGCAGTTGTAGTCCACGGCCTTCTCTGTGGTATGTGCCTAATCTCTTGTAAGGGTCTGAAGTGGGTAATCAGGCCCCTTGTTAGCATATACAGGTGGACCTAATATGTGTTTTAGGTAACTGTTTCAGTCACCTGAAAAATGGACCACATTGATCTTCAGTCAAATGTTTGTCATGGAAATGGGATTAGTGGCAGTTATTGTCGGTGCAGATGTGATAGCCGAAGAGCCTTTTCTGCACTGTATGACTTTATGCATCCTTGAAGCACTTGATAATGCAGTGAAAAAGGTCCTTTTTGTACCCATTGTAAAATGAGCACACAGAGGAACAATTCTTATTGCAGGAAGTTTCAAAGACCCAAGCTTGGATAGAATGGAGGAACATGCAGTTCATGGGCATGTCACCAGGGAGGTGGGCTGTCTGTGCACATACCACAGGTTCACAAGGAGAGAAGAGCAATTGGCTGGAGAGCCATTTCCTGAATTGCCATCAAGTATGCTCTTACAAATGGTTATTAGAATGATTTGATTGTAGGCGGCATGATGACATACTGGTTAGTACTGCTGTGTCACAGTTTCAGGGATCTGCGTTCAATTCCTGGCTTGGCTCGCTGTTGGTGTGGAGTTTGCACATTCTCCCCTTGTCCACGTGGGTTTCCTCTGGATGCTCTGGTCTCCTCCTATAATCTAAAGCTGTGCGAGTTAGGTGGATTGGCCGTGCTAAATTGACCATTAATGTCAGGGGGATTAGCTGAATAAAAATATGGGTTACAGGGATAGGACCTCCTGTACTGTAGGAAATCTCTACGGCTGCATTGTCAGTACTGAAGACTCATTTGAACGTCGACCACTTATAGACATTTTTAATGGCTAACAATGCAAGTGAGAAATTGAAAAATGCCAGAAGCTATGTTTAAATTTTTCATATGAATTGCACAAAAGCACTTAGAGATCATGGGGTATGCAAGTGATCCATAATGGATGTAACATTATCAGTTTCAGAGTCCCCTATGCAGAAAGGTTCCTGTGGAAGCGACCCAAAAAAGAAAATGGTCATCTTCTGATTTGAAAAAGGGATTAACGTTCATTGCACATTTATTGTTAGTTTTCAGAAAGTTTATTTAATGGCTGTTTCACTGGCTTTGAGTAAATGGAATTAACTCAGCCAAGTACTAAATGCAATGTATGCTCTGTGGTAACTTATTCTTTCCTTTTTGCACCTTTAGGATGTAGAATCAGAATTGGATAAAACAAACTCTAATGGTAAGACACAGGAAATTTAAATATTGGCATTACTTTAAAAATGTCTATTGTTCTTAATAAAATTCAGCAGTACCACCACTAATGGAACCAAAATTTGCCACATGCAGTTTCTGCATTCAAAATGTAAACAAGTATTGAAGTGTCGCATAATGTTTCACCATTGAGATCTAAGCCAGAGATCGAATCTAACTCAGTGTTAATGAGATGTAGGTGCCCTTGGTGGCTGTCTTGGCTATAAATGTTGACTTTGGGTCCAGTTCTTACTATTTCTATTTCAAAAACATATATTAAATACAGCATGCATCCTAGTTTGGACAATTCCAATTATCAGTAATGAAGATCTTGTTTCTTGGTCCTGCATTGAATGATTTGACTTATTATTGTCACTTGTATTAATATACAGTGAAAAGTATTGTTTTTTGCTGTACAGACAAAACATATCATTCATAAAGAAGGAAATGAGACAGTACAAAATGTAGTGTTACGGTTATAGCTAAGACGTAGAGAAAGATCAATTTAATGCGAGGGAAGTCCATTCAAAAGTCTGACAGCAGCAGGGAAGAAGCTGTTCTTAAGTCGATTGCTATGTGACCTCAGACTTTTGTATGTTTTTCCCAAGGAAAGAAGGTGGAAGAGAGAATGTCTGGGGTTTGTGGCATCCTTAATCATGCTGGCTGCTTTTGCTGAGACAGTAGGAAGCGTAGACAGGGTCAATAGATGGGAGGCTGGTTTGCATGATGGATTGGATTACATTTCATAGTTCCTTGCGGACTTGGGCAGAACAGGATCCATACCAAGTTGTGATACAACCAGAAAGAATGCTTTCTATGATGCATCTGTAAAAGTTGGTGAGAGTCATAACTGACATGTCAAATTTCCTCAGTCTTCTGAGATAGTAGAGGTGTTGGTGATCTTTCTTAACTATAGTGTCGGCATGGGGAGACCAGGACAGGTTGTTGGTGATCTGAACATCTAAAAGCTTGAAGCTCTCAGCCCTTTCCACTTCACCCCCATTGATGTAGACTGGGCTATGTTCTCCTTTACACTTCCTGAAGTTGATGGCAATCTCTTTCGTTTTGTTGACAATGTTGAATGTGTTGTTGATGTAGTTCTCTGCCTTCCCCTAACCTTTCAACTCTTGTACAGATAGCTATTTTTTTTGTTTGGTTCTGTATATTAAGTTTGCAATAATCTGATGGCTATTTTTCTGGTAGTTTTAACAAAGTTAAAAGAGCAGTTAAGTGCCACGTTTTAATGTCATGATTGAACCTTCCCTGCCATGTACCTTTGCTGCCTTGCAAGTCCCCAATCTCAGCTGGGTCTTTGGAGGAAAGCATCGAGTGGACAGGAGGCATTTACCCAGACAGGAAAAGAAAAAACGCAGATGAAACAGGTTAACCCATGCAATTTTTGGCAGACAGCTAAGGAATTTAAGTGGAACGTGCCTGAAAACGAGGATGAAGATTAGCAACGTTCCAACCATACAATGACTAACAAAGTTAAATTGTTTTGAACTGACTGCTCCAGTGCAGAATTAACATTTTTGATTTGTGCTGTGAAACTGCGGCCCAGTTTTTAAGTGGGGTATGTCACTATTGATGCAAGCAGCCTTCTGGTGCTTTACCATTCGTCATATGAGAATCTGAGCTATGTATACATTAATCATGGTTAACTTAAACAATTTGAACAAAATGCAAAATAGAAGCCCCTCACAACAAATGGCTTATTGTTGAATAAATGCAACATAAAGTACAAGTTAGCTTAGGGGATCCATTGGTGTGTTTGGTACTGTTGAATGCAATGAATAATGATGCAATTCATCACATTATACTCTTTTAACAGGTGTTTAAAAACAGATAATTTTGTTTGGAATCAGCATACACTGAAGTATCAACTTTATCATATTTTATTGTACCCCAACAAATAGTGGTAGAGTCACACAGTACAGAATAGGCCCTTTGGCCCATCGAATCTGAACCAACAAAACTACATTAAGTCTAAATTAATCCCACTTTCCAGCACTTAGCCTATAGTTTTCAATGTTATGACATCCACATACCTTTTAAAGGTTATGAGTTTTCCTGCCTGTATTATCCTCCCAGACAATGCAACCTCAGGCCTCCTCCCACCACCCTCTGGGTGAAAAGATCTTTCCTCAAATGACCTTTAATTCTCCTGTCCCTCATCTTAAAATTATGCCCCTTTGTTATTGATCCTTAAACCAAGGGAACAGCTGCTTTCTATTCGCCCTATCCATACCTCTCATAATCTAATATATCTCAATCAGGTTCTCCCTCAGCTTTCTCTGCTCTAAAGAAAACAACATGAGCCTGTCCAGTCCCTCTTCATAGCTCAAATGCTCCATCCCAGGCAACGTCCTGATGAATCTTCTCTGCACTCTCTCTAGTGCAATCACATCCTTCCTACAGTGAGGCAACCAAAAATGTACATAGTACTCCAGGTGTGGCTGAACAAAAATTTTGATCATACTCCAACATAACCACCCGCTTTTATAATCTATGCTATGACTGATAAAGATAAGCGTTCTGTATGACTTCTTAACTACCCTAATAACCTGTCCTGCTGCCTTCAGGGATCTGTGGACAAACACCTTTCCGTCCCTCTGAGCTTCTTACTGTCCTGCCATTCACTGAGTACAGCCTTGTCTTGTTACTCCTTCCAAAGTGTATTGCCTTGCACTTTTCAGGGTTAAATTTTGTGTGTCACTGATTTGCCCAACTGACTAACCCAACTTCCTGCAATCTCAGACCTCTTCCTTCACTGTTAACCACCCTATCAATCTTCATGCCATCCTCAAACTTACTTATCATCCCCCCATAACATTTTCATCCATATTGTTTATATATATCACAAAGGGATAAAGCACTGATCCCGATGGTGTGCCACTGGACGTGAGCCTCCAGTCACACAGCCTTCTACCACCACCCTCAGTCTCCTTCCACTAAACTAGTTTTGGACCCAACTTGTCAAGTTACCCTGGATCCCATGTGCTTTTACCTTCCTTATCAATCTCCCACATGGCGCCTTGTCAAAGCCTTTGCTGAAATATAATCAGATTCTACAAGCTTTGATATAACCTCTGTGAAAAGAACAGAGCTCACAGAATCTGATTATATTGCATTAGTAATTTGGCATTCTGGGTTGTATGATGTGCATGTGCTTTTTGAAGGGAATAGCTTAAACACAAAGCTGTAGAGGGATTAGAGGATCTCAAGTAATGGATTTGGAAGTAATCAAAAAATCTGCCCTAAATCTAGAATCGAAGAATAGAAGGTTAGGATATTTGATATGGAGGCTATTTTCACAATCTAATAAACTGCCAGAAGAAAACTCAACCAATTATAATCCTTACTTTCTATTAACTCAGGTGCAAAATAATGTCACTAATCTCAGTAATTTCTGAGGATGTAATGCAATAAAAGGTAATAAAAACCTTTTAAGAAGTAAGAAGAATCCTTCTCACAAGCTCTTCCTGTGGATGAAATTAGATTCTTTTGTGAAATATCTGATCAGATAGCATTCCCACTACACTGGAGATTACATCAGCCCTCCTACACTTTAGAGCAAAAAACAATTTACCATTCTGTCAGATTTTGATTTAAACCATAACTAAAAATTTGGTTTGTTTAAAGAAATGTTTGAATAGCAGCAAAAAGATCAATTCAACAGATGTATGTAAACTTGCATCTCCTTATTCACAAAATAATAACAGACGTGATGCTTCACTAACTGTCTTAATAAGACACTGTAATGTTGGAGGGAGGGATATGTTTGCGGAGGCAAGAAAGCATTTAATTAGAGCTGCAAAATGAGGAGGATATGATCACATTACTGGGGATTTCCTAACAGCCTCCAATTAGTGAGAGAGATAGAGGAGCAAATCTTTAGAGAAATCACAGAAATGTGCAAATAGTGATATTGGGGGACTTTAGTTACCCCAACTGGAGTAATGTTAGAGTAAATGGTACGGAGGGGAGGAATTCCTAAAATGTGTTCAGGACAACTTCCTTGACCAGTATATTCTTGGTCCAACAAGGAAGAGAAACTGTTGGATCTGGTAGTGGGGAATGAAGTGAGTCAAGAGAACAAAGTGTGGGGAAACACCTGAATTCGAGTGATTAGCAATGGAGAAAAGCAAGGAACAATTTAAAGTAGAAGCTTAGAACTGAAAGCAAGCTTACTTCAATGGAATGAAAGGAAATTTGCAAAGTAAAATGGAATGAAAGACTGACAGAAAGAACTGCAGCAGAACAATGGGGGATGTTTTGGGTACATTCCAACAAGGGGAGGGATGACACAACCAAAACCAGGGATCCTTGAATGATGAGAGAGATAGAGAGTATGATGAAACAAAAGAAAAATCAGATGTAAATATTTTCCAGTGAGAATTAGCTCAAATGTAAGTTGAGAAGAAAAGTGAAATAAGATTGGCAGAGAGAATATGAATGAATGGCAGTTAGCCTAAAAGCAAACCTAAAATCTTTCACCAGCACATAAATAGTAGCAGGTAATAAGAGGCTAGGTGAGTACTATTATGATCAAAGGAGATCTCAAGTTTTGAGTGTGGTGGCAGGGGATTTTCACAGTAACTTCATTGCAGTGTCGATGTAAGCCTACTTGAGGCTAATAAATAAACTTTAAGGACATTTCTAGTAACTACAGGCCAGTGAGTTTAACATCATTTAGAAATAGTTATCAGGGAAAATAGTAACAGGCACTTGGAGAGATTTGAGTAAATTAAGGGTATAGCCAAATTGGATTTGTAAAAGGCAGTTTGTGTTTGACTAACCTGATTAAACTTTGTGATGAAGTAACAAAGAAAATTGATAAAGGCAATGAGGTTAATGTTTTCCATATGGATTTTGTAACAATACGCTTCACTGAAGGCTGGTTAATAAAATTGGGGCTCATAGAACAAAAGGATCAGTGTCAGCTTGGATAAAACTTGAGGACAATCTCTAAAGGGAGTTTAGAGATGCAGGGCAAGGTTAGAACGCTTAATAAGTATGTTGTATCAGGGTCTATAAGGGGGAGCATGCTGACAAGATATCAGCAGAAGCAGAGAAAAAGGATGGGGTGAAAATTGATAGGCAGGATGCTTTTGCTGGTCATGCTTAGAGTGGATAAACCACCCAGTCTGGACAGTTCACATCCCAGTTTGTTAAAGGAGAGTGAGGTTGGAAATAGCTAAAGAGCTTAAATTGTCCTAATCTTCAAATCTTCCCAAAGTATTGGATTAGAAATCAGAAAACATGATACATTTGTGGAAAAGAGTATAATATGGGCTATAAGTTGGAACAGTGGTTAGTACTGCTGCCTCATAGTGCCAGGGACCTGGGCTTGATTCCAGCCTCAGGTTTAAAAGTTGAAGTTTTTTATTAGTCACAAGTAATGCTTACATTAACATTGTAATGAAGTTATTGTGAAATTCCCCTAGTCGCCACATTCTGGTGTCTGTTCACATAAATGTATTTAACCAGCACGTCTTTCAGAATATGGAAGGAAACTGGAGTACCAGAGGAAACCTGTGCAAACTCCACCCAAGCCAGGAATCAAACCCAGGTCGCTGGTGCTATGAAGCAGCAATGCTAACCACTGTGCTTGGGTAACTGTCTGTATGGAGTTTGCACATTCTCCCAATACCTATGTGGGTCTTCTCTGGCTATTCCAGTTTGCTCCTGCAATCCGAAAGACATGCTGGTTAGGTGCATTGGTCATGCTAAATTCTCCCTCAGGGTATCTGAACAGGCACCGAAGTGTGGTGACTGGGGGATTTTGTCAGTAACTTCATTGCAGTATTGATGTAAGCCTACTTGTGACTAATGAATAAACTTTAAGGATGTTTCAGTAACTACAGGGCAGTGAGTTTAACATAATTTAGAAATAATTATCAGGGAAAATAGTAACAGGCACTTGGAGAGATTTGAGTACATTAAGAGTGTAGCCAAATTGGATTTGTAAAAGGCAGTTTGTGTTTGACTAATCTGATTGAACTTTGTGATGAAGTAACAGAGAAAGTTGATAACGGCAATGCAGTTGATGTTTTCTATATGGATTTTATAACAACACACTTCATAGAAGGCTGGTTAATAAAATTGGGGCTCATGGAACAGAAGGGTCAGTGTCAGCTTGAATAAAACTTGAGGACAAAACATAGTGAATCATGGTAAAAGGTTATTATTCAGATTGGAGGATGGTAGATAGTTCCATTCTCCAAAGAGCCAGTGCTTGAATCGTTTTTTATATTCAGATAAATTACTTGTATATTAGAAGATACAGTAGAATTTCAAAATATACTCGTAATAATGAACTTGAAAGTGTGGTAAAGAATGAGGATGATATTGGGGAGGAGATGGCCGAGTAGTATTATCGCAAGACTATTAATCCAGAAACTCAGCTAATGTTCTGGGAACCCGGATTTGAAATCTGTCATGGCAAATGGTGGAATTTGAATTCAATAAAAAAAAATCCGGAATTAAGGATCTACTGCTGCCCATAAAACTATTGTTGATTGTTGGAAAAAACCATTTGGCTCATTAATGTCCTTTAGGGAAATTTAAGGAAATCTGCTGTCCTTACTTGGTCTTGCCTATATGTGACTCCAGAGCCACATGGTTGACTTTCAACTTCCCTCAGGCAACTAGGGATGGGCAATAAATGCTGGTCAGTCAATGATGTCCATGCCCTACAAATGAATTTAAAAAATCACCTGTAACAGAACATGTTTCGTCATGGGTCCAGGATCTAGATGGGGTTTGTCTGTTAACCTAAGAATGCTGCCATTGGCCATTATTTGTAAAACAAATTCCTGTTTATTTACAGATTTATATATATATATATAAAAAACTGTATAGTCAGCGGTGAGGGGCAGAAACTCAATGAGTGAGGGCGTCAATAAGGGGGTGGTCAGTGAGAGTAATTGGGATGGTGGGAGAACAGTCAATGTTGGGAAAAGATGGATGCAGCGATGGGGATAGTGAACATATTTGAGGGACCGTGGGATTCTTCCAACGGAACAAAATGGGCCATCTGTATTTATCTTGTGATTAGCTGTTCCTTGTAAAGGTATTATGTATCTATGTATATGTACTGTGACTGAGATAAGAAAATGGATGTTTTACACTTAATGCTATCGTATGTGTTTATTTTAGTAGGAATTTCTGAAGGGAACAAACCAGAGCCTCCACCTCAGTCTCTGAAGCTTACTGCACTAGCCAATATGGCTAAATCCTGTGCAGAGAGTAATGCAGGTAACATTAGACATTCCTCCAGCTTTTAAAACATATCTACTGTGGAAGGTGGCACTTGTTGAATTTTTTGCAGTTATGCAAGCATGTAATTTTCTCACCTATCCCTGAGGATATTGGCTTTTTGTGGGCTTAGAGTTCCATGGAAATCAGCTGCCACTTTCTATCTCACACAAGAGACATCCATCTTCACGTATGAAACCTTTCACTGACTCTCAGTACTCTACTTGACAGTGGGCCAATTGCAACAAGATGCAATCCTGACTTTAACTTCATGACATCCATCCCTTTCAAATCCATCCCTTGTGGAATGTTTGGGATATTTGGAGGATATCTGACATTGACACCTATGCATTTTTAGTAGCAGTCCCTGGATTGTAATTAGGTATAAAAATCATGGCTGAGTTTTCCTTTAAACAGAGGCACTGAGATGCATATAATGGTCCCTGTTCTCTTGTATGAAATGAATTAATTCCCTATGGAATTTGTATGGCGTAGTTCCACATTAGGCAGTAGCTGTTAGAGGTAACTGCACTTTGTACTAACAAATACAGGCAAAGTATTGCGGGTACAGAAGTTATATACAGTAACATTGCTTAGCTTGCATTCAATTTGCTTATTGAAACAGAAGGCACACCAACTTCCCCTGTCATCAATAATAACACCAGCAGTAAATCTGCCCAGTAATCTGCTTGACCATTTTTAAATTCTTTAACAGGACATGGGTGTTGCTGGCTATTTATTGTCCTAATTACCCCTGAGAAAGTGATGGTGAGCTGCGTTCTCGAAGTGTGTAGACCATGAGGTGTAAGTACACCCACAGTCCTGTTAGAAAGGGAACTCCAGGATTTTGATCTGGTGATAGTGAAGGAACAGTGATGTATTTCAGAGTCAGGATGGTGAGTAGCTTGGAGTGGAATTTGTAGTTGGTGGTGTTCCCATGTATCCGCTGCCCTTGTCCTTAAGGATGGTAGTAGTCACGGGTTTGGAAGGTTAGATTCACATTCTGCAACTGGAACCAAGACAAATGAATGATGGCATGATATAATATGAGGAAATTGTCATGCCAAAAGGAAGGTTTTGCGGCAAATGCTATTTCTTATAGTCAATCTCAACTGGATGACAAAAGTTTAGGGGATGTTCAGATTGAATGGAATGACATTGCTTTGCTCTCCTATTCTGGGCACACATTGAAACAATAAGTAATTATCCCAGATACAAATGTCATTTTTGTAGAAAAACTAAGGAAGGAAGAGAGAGATTTTGGAACTCAGGATCCAGATTTTGAATAATATTTAAGAAAGTGCCTTCATTTATTTATTCAGATAAAGAGGAAAATTCTGAAGTACCATTATCCACAGGAGTCAAAAATGCAGAATCTGACAATGAAGAAGAAACAAAAAGACAAGAAATTACAACAGGAGGGATGCAGAGAATCCTGCTTCCCCCTCCTCGCAGGAAAATTCTGCAACAAGGGAGCAAAGAGCAAAGTTCAAATCCTGTACCTGTTCCACGAAAACTTATAGCATTGCAGAAAAGCGTAAATCAGGATGAAACTGCCAGCACAGAGGAGCATACATCATCAATTTCAATATCAATGAAGAAACTGGACAATGAGGAGGAGGATAAAGAAAAGAATGAGGGATGTCCACCTTCTGAAGGTACTACTTCATTCTTTCTAAAATTCAGAAATGTGACTGAAGGGTTAAAGATGCGTAGTTAGGGAAGTGATTAATTATCACTCTGTTTCCGTGGTCTGAGCCATTTTACATGGAATTTCAAATACAGACAGCACCTATTACACAGAACAAATCGTAATGCATAGCACATACAGCAAATCATATACACGACACATACAGCAAATCATATACACGACACATACTATAGAAAGCAAATCATACACAAAACATATTCCACACATGGCAAGTATAGAAATCCAAGGCACTTGTTGCAATATCCATACCATAACAAGTCACTTGCACTATTCATGGCACAAATCAGAGTAAGGAGATAATAACTAAGCTGAGAAATTCTAGTGTCAAACTTAGGTTTAAAATGTAACCAAATTGCAGAATGTTAGCATGAATTCACTCGTTGCTTGCTTGTGGAATATAGTCAGAGAAAACTTATTTCCACCATCTTATTAATGCACACTTAGTTCTATCAGTCTTTCTGCAAAGGAGGCAATATGGGACCACCTCCCCGCCCACCCCCCATTTCTCCGAGAAGCAAGCAAGAACCACCCCCCCATAGCCAAGATTAAAATCTCCCCAAAGTGTTTTCTGCTCCTGACTCTCAGAGATGCATTGAACCCTCTACGGAGACATCAGTGATTCTGGCCCCTTTTGTAGCATGCTACAGTGCAGAGGGACCTGGGGGTCCTTGTGCATGAATCACAAAAACCCAGTCTTCAGGTGCAGCAGGTAATCAAGAAAATGAATGGAATGTTGGCCTTTATAGCAAGGGGGTAGAATATAAAAGCAGGGGGTCTTGCTGCAGCTGTTGCAGGGTGCTAGTGAGGTCGCAACTGAAGTACTGTGTGCAGTTTTGGTCCCCACATTTGCGAAAGGATATATTGGCCTTGGAGGGAGTACAGAGAAGGTTCACCAGGCTGATACCAGAGATAAGGGGGTTAGCTTATGAAGAGAGATTGAACAGGGTTTAGAAGGCTGAGGGGGGGATCTTATAGAGACTTACAAGATAATGAAGGGGCTAGATAGGGTAGAGGTAGAGAGATTCTTCCCACTTAGAAGGGAAAACAGAACTAGAGAGCACAGCCTCAAAATAAGGGGGTGGGGTGCAGTTTAGAATTGAGTCGAGGAGGAACTTCTTCACTCAAAGGGTGGTGAATCTCTAGAATTCTTTGCCCGTTGAAGTGGTGAAGGCTACCTTGCTGAATATGTTTAAGTCATGGATAGATAAATTTCTGATAGACAAGGGAATTAAGGGTTATGGGGAAAAAGAGGGAAAGTGGAACTGATCCACTTCAGATCAGCCATGATCTTATTGAATAGCGGGGCAGGCTTGAAGGGCAAGGCGACTTACTCCTGCTCCTATTTCTTATGTTCTTGTGTTCTTATTCTCTGACCTGGATGGAATGCGGCATTGGATTTGCAACAAGGGTGTGAAAGGAAGTCAGCATTTTGTTAATCAATGTGTTTTTCACTATTTCTAGATATAAGCCACCAGGAGAAGCCCTTTCTCCAAATGAGAATTCCGTCTGTCTCTGACGAACAATTGGATCAGCTCAGCAGTCCCGGAGAGTCAGAAGGTAGGAAATTGGCGGCTCTTTTGTGTGGACAATTAACACTAAATTCTATTTATTTTCAAGATAATTTACATCCAACAGTTTGTTTTCCTTTCCCCCACCCTGGCACCCTCCCCAGGTAAACAACCTGCTGCTGCCAATCTGAAACCAGTCACTGAGCCGGGGGAGTGGTGTTCCTCTAATTCCTCTCCCCCTTACTGTGGAACAGGCAGGTTTCCTGCTCAATGGAGCCATGAGCTCATTGCATTTGAACAATATATGGTGATTTGAAACTGGCAGCACACAGGCGTTAATGAACCATGAATGAACCGTTTGCAGCACAAGTCTCCATATTAAGTACCCATTGATCATTCAATTTTCAGAATGATACCAACCAGCTCAGTGTGTGTGTGCCAGCTCATTGCTGGAGCATTAGCCTGCTCATTCCCCTTAGCCTCTATCCCTCTATTTCCACACACCGACAATCATCAGGCAATCACAGTATGAAGCATTTGGGAGAGTGAATAGAGAAAGATTGTTTCCTCTACAGTTGAGGAATCCGTGATAAGCACTTAGCAATTTAAAGTCGTAGGTAAGAGAGAAGCTGGGAGAAATTTCTTTAAATTTGTAGGAGCATGGATTTCTTGTCAGAGGCGGAAATAATGTTCTTTTTTAAGGAAAGTTTGAACACTTGACCTGAAGCAGCAAAAGGAAAATCTGAAGGCATTCACTTCAAATGCTGTTCCTGAATAGCCAGCCATAGAGTAGCAGTTAGTTCCTTCTCTAACCAGCCTCTGTGACTCAGAGAAACCACATGAGGAATTAAGAGGGAGAACATAAGTGCAAACAAGATAAGTAAATGAATATTGTCTGTCTGTGAAAAATGGTAGTAGGGTAGACAAATGAGTTTCTTGGAGGGAATGTCCCAGTTTCCCGAGGTGGTCAGATATGGCAGCTGTCAGTGTTCTGCTGTCGAGCTGATATGGCCATTCTTCCTGTGGAAACCATTACTGATATCCCCCTCCCTAATGCAGCTGATGCCAGTTGCAGCATCCAACAGCTACACTGGCTGGGATTAGATATCAAGATACAGACTAAGAAATGCATCACCATATCTGTCCAGTATGGGCTCGGCCCAGACCATGAGAGAAGCTGGAGTTTCACTTCAAAACTTTTCAAAATCACAGTGTATTTACGTCAAACTTTCCCTGGGCACTCAAACCTGATCGAGTTGACTCTGGTTGGCTCTAAATTGTGCACAATTTGTAGAGTTGTGCTTCATGGGTCAATTGGTGCACACGTTGGAAGCCAATAATTCCTCCATTTTATGCCATTTGTTTTAAATCAAGTGTATACTATATTGTTGTCTTAAAACTCTTTATCAATAACAGATTTAAAGACTCCTTCGCTGAGAAAAGCAAGAAACCTTGTCAGAGCAAGAGTACAAATGGGAGCAAGTAGGAAAAACGAGCGTCCCAGATCACAGGGTAAGTTTTTTGCTCAAGAGGGTATAAGTTTGGTGGTGTGCACATTTCTCATTGACTACCCATAGATTTGGGATACTGGTTCATGCTGAGGCTGTGGACAAAGGCCACAGAGAGAAATATTGATAACGCTGGAGCTTTTTTTCTCCATCAGAATAGGCTCTGTAGCCTGGAATGTTAAATAGCAAATACATTGGAAACAACAGCCTAGGTAAAGTGTTCCTATAGAGCAGACATTCATACATTTTAGACTAATTTACTTAATCAAAGCTTTTGGATACTTGTTTAAAAATGAATGCTGGTGGCACTGCAGACTGGATGGGCCGAATGGTCTCTTCTCTACTGTAGGGATTCTATGACCTTACATTTGTGAATATGAAGGACATTAGCAGTGGGAGTTTGGTCCGGCTATAAAGGTAGCAATAGGCGCTTCCTCTCCAACCTATCTAACACTCCATCTATCCTGGGCCTCCCTGTTGCTGCAAGAACTGCTCCTCCTGGAATCTCTGGCCCATTCGACCACCTTCAGTGAGGATCACTCCTCTCATTGTTTAGTCACTTGGCGCCAAGGGCGGACCACATCATCCAGAATGCACAATGGCTGTCCAAACAAATGGTTTAGAGATGCCAGCATTGGACTGGGGTAAACACAGTAAGAAGTCTGACAACACCAGTTTTAAATCCAACCGATTTATTTGATAGTAAACTCGTAAGCTTTTGGCTCTATGGCCTTCATCAGGCAAATGAGGTGTTCTAGTCTCCAATAGCACACGTATCAGCACAGACAGTTTACAGATTACTGATTAGAATGCAAATCTTTACACCTAACCTGCTATTCAAGTTTTAAAGTGGCTAACAATGTGAGTGGAAGGAGCATTGCGCACAGGTTAAAGAGATGTGTATTGTCTCCAGACAGCACAGTAAGTGAGGTTTTGCAAACCCAGGCAAGTCATGGGGGTTACAGATAATGTAACATGAAGCCAAGATCCCTGTTAAGACCGTCCTCATGTGTGCGGAACTTGGCCATCAGTCTCTGCTCAGCGGCTCTGCACTGTCGTGTGTCATGAAGGCCCCCTTGAAAAACGTCTACCCGAAGGTCGGAGGCCGAATGCCCGTGACCACTGAAGTGTTCGCCAACAGGAAGGGAACTGTTTTGCCTGGTGATTGTCAAGCGATGTTCATTCATCCGCTATCGTAGTGTCTGCATGGTCTCCCCAATGTATCATGCTTCGGTACATCCTTTCTTGCAACGTATTAAGTAGACAACGTTGGCCGAGTTGCAAGAGTATGTACCGTGTACCTGGTGAATGGTATTCTCACGTTTGATGATATCATCCATGTCAATGATCTAGCATGTCTTGCAGAGGTAGCTGTGGCAGGGTTGTGTGGTATTGTGGTCACTGTTCTCCTGAAGGCTGGGTAGTTTGCTGCAAACAATGGTCTGTTTGAGGTTGCGTGCTTGTCTGAAGGCAAGAAGTGTGGGGGGGTGGGGATTGCCCTAGCAAGATGTTCATCATCATCAATGATATGTTGAAGACTCCGGAGAAGATGTCGTATCTTGGCTTCATGTCACACTATCTGTAACCTCCATGACTTGCCTGGGTTAGCAAAAAACCTCACTTACTGTGCTGTCTGGAGACAATACACATCTCTTTAACCTGTGCGTAGTGCTCCTTCCACTCACATTATTAGCTACTTTAAGACTTGAATAGCAGGTTAGGTGTAAAAATTTGCATTCTAATCAGTAATCTGTGAACTGTCTGTGCTGACGTGTGCGCTATTGGAGACGAGAACACCTCATTCACCTGACAAAGGCCATAAAGCCGAAAGCTTACGAGTTTACTATCAAAGAAATCGGTTGGATATAAAACTGGTGTTGTCAGACTTCTTACTGTACAAACAAATGGTCACATAGGTTTGGACTCTTGATCCAGGATAATCAGATCTTGAACACTGGAACTTTGTTCTGGAGCAGTGGACCCACTATGTATTTACATGTGAGCACAGCTAATGCTGCCCATAAAGACAAAGGTAAAACAGCACATTGAGCCTGGGCACTTTGTGCACCACCCTCTTCTGGCACAATGATGATAACCCTGCAGTAGTAATGCCCTGCATGTTAAGGGGACATTGCTGGTCATTACCTGGCACCTGAGTGGCACGAATGTTACTTGCCACTTATCAGCCCAAGTCTGAAGGTTATCCAGGTCTTGCTGCGTATGAGCAAAGACTGCTTCAGTGTCTGAGGAGTCATGAATGATACTGAACGTTGTGTGCATTCATCACTGAACATGCCCACTTTTCAGTTTACATTGATGAAGCAGGTAAAAGTGGACATTATCCTAGACAGTCCAACAACAATGTCCTGGGATTATTGACTCCAACAGCCATAACCATCTTCTTTTGTTGCCGGTATGAATCCAGCTATGAATCCCCCAATTCTCATTGGCTTCAATTTTACTAATGCTTCTTACTCAGTGGATGCTGCCTTGATGTCGAGTGCAGTTACTCTCATTTCACCTCAAGAAGGTTTTAAGGGGAATCTTACAGGAGGATTGAGAGGTAGGGAGAGTTAGTTAAGGGTATTCCAGATCTTTGGGCTTGGGTCCCTGGAGGCACAGCCAGCAATGGTGCAGCAATTAAAATCAGGGATAAACAAGAAGCTAGAACTGGAGGAGCTGGGTTGCAGGGCTGGAAAATGTTACAGAGCTAGGGAGCAAGTTACAGTGGAATCCCAGAGCAAAAATGAGGGTTTTGAAATTGTGCGTTGCTGGACTAAGAGCTAATATAGATCAACGAATACAGAGTGATAAATGAACGGAGAATTAGGTGCAGGCTCAGATATGAGAGCAGAACGTTGGATAAGTTCAAGTGTATTCAGCGTGAAAACTGGGAGGTTTGCCAGGAAATCATTAGAATAGTCCAAATCAACATGAAGGTGTAGATAAGGGCTGCAGAGAGCAGCAATGTTCTAGAGGTGGAAGTAGGTGGTGTTAGTGATGGAATGGTTTTGTGATTGGAAGCTCAAGCCAACACAATGGGCTTGATCTTCTCTATATTTAACTGAGAGGAATTTCTGCTCATCCAAGGCTGGATGTTGAACATGCAGTGTGACAATCTGGACTTGTCAGCAGATGTGGTTGTTATACATGTGGAAGCTGATATCATCACTGACTGAGAGGGTGTACAAAAAATCCAGAGTGACAGAAAGACGTAATTAGTCTCAAAGGACAATTGGCATCTCTCTCCATTAGAGAGAGAGAGAGACAACTTGTAATACAGCTTGAGATGGCAGCTCTCCACATTAGACATGGGGAAAGATGAGGAGGCCGACCTTCATGAACTAACACAGTCTGGACATTGTACCTGCACCACTGGTATTATTTTGCACCACCTTCTAGCCTTCTCACCAACTAAAATAACCGATCTCTAAACTCAGCGAGCTCATACCTATTTATACTGTAAAGAAAATTGTTGGTGTATCTTAACTGCAAAGTATTTGTGATTATTTTGTTCAAAGGTGACACTCATGGAGTCAATCTTCTGAAGGGAGACACTCCAGCATTAACTGAAATAAGACAATCCTGTAACCTGAGCTCTGCTGAGGCTGTAGTCTCCCTTGTTCAGAATTCAGTGGGGGCTTCAGTGAACCCCCTTTTCTGACAATATGCAGCAGAACAAATAAAACTTTTAACTTTAATTTTTCTGATCTGTTAGCATGATGCTGTAATTGGATGCCAGATAAAAATTCCAAATTCTAACAAAATAAACCTTTAGTTGCTGCAAAGTAAGTAACATCTTTCCAAGCTATCCAAAATAGTTGTGAATCAACCATGAAAATCTCTATTTTGTACTGCCTCACTGCCTTACGTTTAAAAATAGTGACATTAACATTTTGTGGAGTATTATCAGGATAAGCAGTCAAATTACAAATAAATTCCCCATGACATTTTCTGACTCCACCATCGGATCCTCTCCCTCCCCCTCTCCTCCCTATTAATTTAGAATGGAAGTTAAACGGGCAGGAATTTAGCAGAACTAGTTCTTGCCATCTCCATCAATTCTCGATTGTGTGTTTTTGGTATTGTTACTAGACTAGTAACTCACAGACCTTCTGGGAACCTAGGTTCAAATCCAACCACAGGAGATGGTGAAATTTGAATTCAGTAGCAATGTGGAATTAAAAGTCTAATGACCATGAAGGCATTGCCAATAGTTGTAAAACCCTTCCCTTAGGGAAAGAAAGCTGACATGTGACTGCAGACCCATAGCAATGTGACTGATTTTTAAATGTCCTGGGAAGTTTCAAGAGCCTTAAGGATGAGCAATAAGTGTTGGCCCAGCTAGCGAAACCCACATCCTCTGAATAAAGTAAGATGAGATATTCAAGATAGAAGTGTCTGCTGCAATTTGGTGTTTATATCTGACCATTAATCTTACAGACAAATGTGAAACCCACACAGCAGAATTGTTATCTCCAGCAACCTCCGAAGACACAGATGAAACAACTTTAATTTGAAAAGAACCTCATTCTGATCAGCGCTGAAGGACAGACTGCCCAAGAGACTTTCATTTGTTTGTGGACTAGATTGTGGAGAAGTCTGTCCTGTACACCTGCTTGGAATATCTCTGTAAAAAGCCACCGAAACAAGAAATGATTTCCATTTAACAATCACATTTTTGATCCATTTTCATAGAAATTGTATCACAGGATGGAAGGATTTAACATATACATAGATTTGGCTATCTAATGATCACTTTTCTCAATATTCTATTCGCTGTATGTTGGGACCTGGAGCAGGAATCCAGGAATGAGCAATTTGATATACTACCTCTTTTGTGAAATTCTCTAGTTTATTCTTTAGGATGATTTTGCAGACTGGAGAGATTAAAGTATGTTCTGTTGGAGGAAACTTTGGCCTCACGTTCACAGCTCCCGCTGAGCAGATTTAGCTGTATCTCATTGTATCTGCCATAATACGTTCTTGAAGGGAACAGTAAAACATACTATAATACATCTGTCTCAATGTATTGGTAATAAGTTTAACTTGGCCAATGAGAGACCAAGTGCACTGAGGAATGCTACAAAGGCTGTAGACACCTTCACTGTCAGAAAATAAGTGCACAAACTCCTCAATTTAGAAGGAACAAAATTCAGTGACAAATTGATGATCTTTACAGCCAAAAACAAGGATCAAACAAACAGGTTTTTTAATGATTTGGATCCTTCTGTATCAACAAAATTCCTACTGCCCCATAGTGCCAGGGACCTGGGTTCGATTTCTGCCTCAGGTCACTGTCTGTGTGGAATTTACATGTTCTCTCCATGTCTGCTTGGGTTTCCTCCAGGTTCTCCGATTTTATCCCAATGTGATATGGGTTAGGTGGATTGGCCATGCTAAATTGCTTAGTATTAGGGGGACTAGCTAGGGTAAATGCATGGGGTTATGGGGATAGGGCCTAGATGGGATTGTGTTGGTGCAGACTCAGTGGGCCGAATGGCCTCCTTCTGCACTGTAGGATTCCATGAGAAATGATTTTGAGTGACTAACTGCCCTTGAGGGGTGCTGCAAGTCAATATGGAGCAAAGGATGGGGAGATCAGCTTTGATCGTTCAAACTTTCCTTACCCTCCTCCCCCACTCCACCATACACAACTCCTAGTCCAAAATGGGCACATTTCACTTGTCTTCATCATAGAGTACTGAATGTAATATATCAGGGTAATAGAATGCAGCATTTTTGAGGGGGATATGGTGAGAGGGGAGAACGAGAGAGAAAGATAGAGCAAAGGAATTTAATCATTGATATTAATCTTGTTCCATGCATTGTCAGCAAGTGTAGCAAGAAAATATCCACACCTTTCATAATCCTTTGGCTGATGGAGGGTGGCTACAACTTAGTTTGGATATGTTAAAGTCCAAATTTTAAAAATATCAAAAAGACAGAGTTAAATTCTGTCTTGTTTCCATATTCTATTTTCTGATACTTTGAAAGGTAACTGATATTTTTTTAAATGCTTGTTAAATTGAAATCAAAATCATGAATACTCCTTTGTTACAAAATAGTTTGCCTTTTCTAGTTTTAAGTATTTGCTGCCAAATTAAAACTGCCTGAGAAATATTTCACACTGTTTTATAGGACTAATGAAATGGTACCCTTGATAATGGCTGAGACCCAACATGGATTTGCTGTCCGATGGTATAATTTTTTATATTGAATAAAAGCAAATGAAAATCTGGAAAACATGCCGCAGTGTCTGATCCAAAGCCAACTTCATGCCACGATGCACTGAGCAAGCACCCTTGCCATTTTTTAAAGGCTGATGTACCTTACTGATGGTGTCTGACAAGATATGGTCAATATTCCACTTCATTGGCTTCAGAGGGAAACGGCTTCGGATGAGATTAAAAGCATATTTTAAGTGACCCGTGTTTCTTACTTAAAATGAACAATCCAGGATGGTAATGATGGTTAATGTGAAGTGGAGGACATATGGCAGTTCAGTTCCCACCAATACGAAGCAGAGAATATCACGTCTTGTGATTGGAAGGAAGAACTGTTGGACCCGGGCAATCTGCCAAATGTCCTGGTGACTAGCTAATAGAGCAGCAGGAGAGTTCATCTACCAGACAACCACAGATCAGATTTAGATACCAAGATATAAAACATTCACTAAAAAGATGGGGAGTTTCCTGAAGAAGGAATTATTGCACTGCTGGGGGGCGTTCAAGCCCAACTCCTTGTGTGCTGAACCTGATATACTGACAGTCAAGAGTAAGGAATGTAAGGGAATGATTGTCCTGAAATTAATATGTGACAAAATATAATGAGTTTTAACCCTGGGGCAGAACCATGATTTCATTGCAGATCTGAAACTCTCCTCCTTTGCAAACCTAAAAAAATGTATACGTTTTGTTAATGTTCTTTTCCAGAGCACTTCTCATATCAATAGCAACTTGGCAAGGCTCAGGACAGTTTGAAATTTATGACCCAAAATATCAGCTTTCCAGAAATTGCAGAGAGCACTTACTGCATTCATTTTTCGCTCTGTATTGTTACTTAAGAGCACACAGACACAAATATCATCCCCAAACCAACTACACTGAAAATTGTATTTTACAGGTCATTCGTTGTCTTGACAGTGCAACACAACGATTGCTCACCGCAACACATCAGAACTCGCAGTGCTGCTAATATTTAGTGTGCCAATGTTCCCCAGATTCCTACCGTCTTCCCAAAGACACTGGCTCATACATTAGTGAATGTTACTCAAGCAAGTGTTCTACATTTGTGAGTGGGGCGTCTGCTATAGGAATTGGAGTAGGATTTTCAACCCCTATATCCTGCTCCACCAGTTAATTAGAACATAGCTAATCTATACCTTCAGTCCACTTACTGTCCTTAACTCCCATGTCCTCTGACACCATTACCTCACAAAGATCTATCAATCTTGGTCTCAAATGTTAGAATTGTCCCAGTATCCCTACCCTTCTGGGAGAAGAGTTCCAAATTCCTGGTACTTGTCAGTAGATTATTTGGTCCCAGAGGCCAAGTGGAAATCACATGCATGTCCATTTTTGTTTTCGCCCAACATTCATGAGATGGAATACAATTTGATACTCCAGGAATGCCGAGATAAATTGTAGGAACACTAATCATTCCCTCATTATGATCAATGCACGTTGCAGATTGACCTTGAAAGGACAATCAAAGAACAGGGACAATAAGGGACCATAAATGAGATTCCATAGAGTTAGAGAGCATGGTTGAGTTACCAAAAGAGTAATTTGCATCTTTAACTAAAGAAGAGAATATTGGCAATGTCACAGTAAAGGGAGAAGTACTAGAGAAAATGGATAGGAGAAAAGTAAATAAAAAGACTGTGGTTAAAACTTTGGCAATGCTCAAAGTAGAACAGACATCTGGCCCAGTTTGATGCATCCTAGAAATGCTGAGGGATGTAATTTTCCAATTTTTTTTTAGAAAATAGGATTGGTGCCATCATTGCACAGACAATACTCATGCTCTCAACATGAACCATTGCCATGTGAAAACTATTCACACAACATATTTATACTAATTCAAAAATTAATAATAAGTCAGTTGTACTGAGTTAACATTTATATCTTGGATGTGAAGGATAGTGACAATAATTCATGTTATTTCTGTAATCAAGTAATAACAAAATGCATCCAAGCCAAACATTTTACTGAAGCAATGAATGTTGTTATCTTTCAAAATAATTATTGTCATGGCAGGAAAGGTTGGACAGGGTAGTTTTATATCCACTTGAGTTTAGAAGAGTAAGAGATGATTTGTTTGAAATCTTTCAAAACATGAGAGGTCTTGATAGAGTGGATGTGCAAAGGATGAGAATAGCTAATGTTGTACCATTGTTTAAAAAGAGTAGTAGGGATAACCCTGGAAATTAAAGGCCAGTGAGTTTGACGTCAGTAGTAGGGAAGCTGTTGGAGGGGATTCTTAGAGATAGGATGTATAGGCACTTAGAGTGTTGCGATCTGATTAAGGATACGCAGCATGGATTTGTTAAGGGGAGGTCGTGCCTTACAAATCTGGTAGAAATTTTTGAGGAGGTGATGAAAACGGTGGATGAAGGGCGAGCCGTTGATGTCATCTGTATGGATTTTAGTAAGGCGTTTGACAAAGTCCCTCATGGGAGGTTAGTGGAGAAGGTCAAGGCTAATGGGATACAAGGACAGGTAGCTAGATGGATAAGTAACTGGCTTAGTAATAGGAGACGGAGAGTAATGGTGGAAGGGTGTTTTTCTAGCTGGAGTTCGGTCACTAGTGGTGTGCCGCAGGGCTCGGTACTGGGACGTCCTATTTGTAATATATATAAATGACTTGGAAGAGGGAGTAAGTGGAGTGGTCAGCAAGTTTGCAGATGGCTGGACTTGCGGATAGTGAGGAGCATTGTCAGGCGACATTGCAGCAGGACATAAATAGGCTGGTAGCTTGGGCAGATAGATGGCAGATGGAATTCAATCCTGATGAATGCGAGGTGTTGCATTTCGGGAGAAAGAATTTAGGGGAGAGGTATATGATAAAGGGTAGACTATTAAGAGTATTGAAATGCAGAGGGACCTGGGGGTGCAGGTGAACAAGTCTCTGAAGGTGGCAGAGCAAGTGGAGAAGGTTGTGAAGAAAGCATATAGTATGTTAGCCATTATAGGAAGGGGTATAGAGTACAAGAGCTGGCCTTTAATGTTGCAGTTGTATAAAACGTTGGTTAGACCGTATTTGGAATACTGCGTCCAGTTCTGGTCGCCTTACTACTGGAAGGACGTGGAGACTCTGGAGAGTGCAGAGGAGGTTTACCAGGATGCTGCCTGGTATGGAAGGTCTGAGTTACAAGGAGAGGTTAGGCAAATTGGGACTGTTTTCCTTAGAAAGACGTAGACTTAGAGGAGATCTAATAGAGGGGCACAAGATTATGAGGGGTATAGATAGAGTAAACAGGATTAAGCTTTTTCCTAGAATGGACTCGAATAGCACGAGGGGTCACGGGCTTAGGGTGAGGAGGGTAAGGTATAATTTGGATGCTGGAGCGAGTGTTTTTCACACAGAGGGTGGTGGGGGTATGGAATGCGCTGCCAAGTAAAGTGGTGGAGGCAGGTATTCTGAAGTTATTTAAGAAATACTTGGGCACATGAACAGAATGGGAATGGAGGGGTATAGAAAACTGATTTAAAATAGGGATCATTGGGAGTCCCTGCGAAGTGTGTAAAAAGAACAAAAGAACAAAACAGCACAGGAAACAGGCCCTTTGGCCCAACGAGAAAATAAATGCTCTGAAGGGGGGCACCCAGATGATGATATTGATGTACTTTTTTATCCTACAGGTGCTTTGGTCCACCTTGTTGTCTAACTAGGGGCATACATGCAATGGGTCGTGAGAGGACTGCTCTTGGAATTTTTTTGAGAGTATTCTAATACTTCATGTCGTTAGTGTACGCTTGACCCAGACCATTTGATGGGCAACAGGACAGCTCAGTGACTATCGCGGTGCAGATACATGGATTTGGGCCTGTGTCTGTGAGAGTTTGTGCATTCTCCCCATGCTTGTGTAGGTTTTCTCCGGGTGCTCCGGTTTTCTCCCACATTCCAAAGATGTACTCAGGCGAATTGGCAAAACAAATTCTCCTCAAATTTGGTTTTTAATTCATAGCTCTATAACCATAGACAGGGATCACAGGTAGAGGTGGGAACATCGGGGTGGCGGCGTGGGCTCGTTGGGCCTGTTTCTCGTGCAGTTTTGTTCTTTGATGTTTCTTTTTGTGAGAAATTTAAAACGAGGTGGGGGGTGACTGTTTAAAAATGAGGGGTGGCTCAGTTGAGACAGATAACAAGAATTTCTTGAAACTGTTCCTCAAATACCGTGACAGAGTCTTTGGATAATTTTAGGCAAAGCAAGGTAGATTCATAAAAAGCAAGGGGGTGGTGAATAGTTATCGGAAGTTGTCGGGAATGTGAAGTTGAGATTAGATTCAGATCAGCCATGATCTTAGAAATCATAGAAACCCTACAATGTAGAAAGAGATCATTTGACTCATCAAGTCTGCACTAACTACAATCCCACTGAGGCCCACCCCCATATCCCTACACATTTACTCTCTAATCCCTCTAACATATACATCTCAGGACACTAAGGGGAAATTTTAGCATGGTCAATCAATCTAACCTGCACATTTTTGGATTGTGGGAGGAAACCGACATCGATACAAGGCGAATGTGCAAACTCCACACAGACAGCGACCCAAGCCAGGAATGGAATCCAGGTCCATTCCCTTATTGAATGACAAAGTAGGCTCAAGGGACCAAGTGCTCCGTACCCATATTTACAGTGTTTTGTTATGGGAAAGATGCATTTTTAATATATACATGATGCAGTATACTGAATATCATGGAGTTGACCCTTCTTTAATGGTCTCATTATAAAGCATTGTCTGCCTAGAATACAATAAGAAGAGCTGGTGAGGATTGCAGTACCATAATAGAGCCAACCTGATTTTTATTGAGACAAAAGGAGACAGGACAACTTGAATCTTAAGATTTTAAGAATGCATTTAATTTACAGCATTGTTCTAGCCTGCATTCCAAAAATAATAATTCTCCATTTTAGCTGGAATTGGAAAATGAAGTATATAATTGCTGTTATGTATTAATAATCGGCTTTCTTCTGGATAACAGTTGTGTTTGTAGAAAGGTCTTTCAAAACATGTGACCAGCAGATCACTAAAAATAAACTTGTTCTTTTAACTAGTCAGCAAAACAAAATAACATTTTATAAATCAAAGTGATCAGGTTGTAGAAAATATATTTTAATGGGATATTCTTGATAGTACAACATTCTTCCCACAAGGGACAGAGCAAGAAGAATTGGGAACAGATTGCAACAAAACCAACTCATCCACTTCACTCCATCTCTCCCTTAACAACCAAGAATGCAGTATGATTATAAACTGAGATGAGTATTTTAGTAGGTTAATCTAGTATTAATGGCTTGGTCAACCATCTGTTAAAATGTACAGCATTCAGACATTTTAAAGTACACTAAAAAAAATGTTTAAATCTTCTTACAGATTAGATTACAATGAAAATATTCTCATAATTAATAACCTAATTCAATCATGTGTCCATATTTACAATGCTTGACTTTTTTTGAAAGATGTTGCAATTCAGTTCCTCTTTGGATAAACAACAGCTTCCACAATGACATCTGAATTTCTTATTTATTGTCCAAACTTCATGCCTGTTGTTTCATTGGATTTGTTCTGAGTGACTAATTGGTTATAATGCAATTTAATGCATTGGCAAAGTGTTGTCCAACACAACATATTGAGTGGAATTGTTCTATTTGAGACCATATTGCATGGTGGGGTTTGGAATGAGAAGCGTTTCCTGTTGCTGAGGTTGGCCAGAAACCACACCATGGGTCGAATGTTCCCCAAAAAAGTGACATAATGGTGAAAATAATGGAGCGATATGCACAGGTATCTCAGGTATGCTCCATACCACGATCATCGATATTTGGGGGGGGAAAGAGGAACAGGGTCTATGCACACTGGTGATTCAGCTTCAGAGCATTCGGCCAAAGTCGTCCCTATCTCTCAGTGCACGGGGAGACCCTCCCTCCCTATCCCCACGACATCAGGATCTACCCAATCCCTCCCATCGGCATATGTTTTCCCAGCCCCTTTACCTGACATGGGTTGCTATCATCAGGGCCCTTCCAATATCCCCCTCAACTTAATCATGACTCCCAAAATGTCCTCTGATCATGATCCCCAACATAATCCATCCCTGCCTGACCCCCCCTCCCTGCATATTCCCTTCCATTATAGCCCCAACTCAGGTCCCACCCTTGTGATGCTGCCCCGGCACACTGGCAGTGCCCAATGGCACTGGCAGAGTGCCCAACTGGCACTACCAGGATGCCTAGTGGCTACTGTTAGGTGGGCACTGCTCAGCCTTGCCCATCATCCACTGGCCTGTGAGCCTCCTCATCACGCCAGGTCCCTGGAGACCAGCTGTGATTCTCACCATTATTGCTCCTGAAGGCTAGAAGATTCTGTGCACTGAGAGTTGAACAGCCTTAGCCTATTTAAATATACTAATCGACCTTGCAGCCTTTCGAAAGGGGCCACAACGATCACAAACTGTTCAGGGCCAGGTGTGAAAACAATTTTTCGGCCCACATGCTATTTAGCTGGGTCGGTGTAATCTGCACCAAGCCCGGTGAGGTGGGAAAAGCGGTCAGGTCAGGTTTTCATCTGCAGGATGCAAATCAGTGTCATGTCAGTCTCCACTGGGTTTCCCAATCCTCTAAAGTGAACACCACCAGATGATCCTGTAGGGAATAATCATCAGCATAAACCAGTTTTTGAATACCTGCTGAATCCTCATATTCATAAACAGTTAATTGAAATCCCTTCTGGGAAAGAGTTAATACAAATTTGTAATGCTTCCAGGCAGAAGGCATCCATTTGTTGTGTCTCTTTGGTTAGGTGCATTGGCCATGCTAAATTTTCCCTCAGCGTACCCGAACAGATGCAGGCCTGTGCTGACTAGGAAATTTTCACAGTAATTTCATTGCAATGTTAATGTAAGTCTACTTCTTTCAAATAAACTTTCCAATTCTTTCCTTTCCTTGCTAAACAAGAATATTACAATCCAAAATCAGATAAAGCTCTTTGTCCCTCACAAGATTTTTGACTAATCATAATAACTGAATGCGTTCGATGAGTAAAATTTTCCCAAAACATATGGGAAGCCAGTGAGAATTAATTTCATGTACTAATCAGGTGGCAAAAGGCCAAATGGTTGGGGCCTTTGAAAGTGATATAAAAACAATTAAAATCATTTTGAAGAACAAATTTCCTTTATACCAACCAGCTTCTACCAACCAGTAATATGATCCATATTAAGGAATGATCCTACCAGCAGCAAATGGGGGGTGGGGGGGGAAGGTGGGGAAGCAGTCTATGATTGGTGAAGCAACAACACTGGTGGCAATGAGTGAGCTCTGGGGAAAGGAGAGAGAAACTGTCACATTGTGTGGGGGAATTAGTGAGGCTGTGTGAGGGCAAGTCTCACAACTGTGCCATGCTAGTAAGGGAAGAAGAGACTTGTGCCAGTGCTGAAGAGGCTGGATGCTGTGGTGCAAACAAGGATGTTGGGGTAGGGCGTGAGGGTGGGAAGGGGAGTGCCGGGGCGTGGTAGTGCAGAGTGTATGGGGAAAAGTATGTTTGGGGGAGAGTGAGTGTGCTTATGGAAATTGTGTGTGTGAGTCTCACTCTCAGGATTCTCATTCACCTCACACATGCATACCCACTCATATGGTGGTTGAGGGCAAATAGAACATAGAACATAGAACATTACAGCACAGAACAGGCCCTTCGGCCCTCGATGTTGCGCCGACCAATATAAAAAGCAATGCCCCTCCAAATTAAACCATTCCCTTCTCTTCCATGTACTTATCAACTAACCTCTTAAACGCCACCAAACTTGGCGCATCTACAACTGCCGCAGGCAGGGCATTCCACTCCCGAACCACCCTTTGGGTAAAGAACCTACCTCTGATATCCGTCCTATAACTATCACCCCTTAATTTAAAGCTGTCCCCTCGTGCTAGCTTTCTCCATCCTAGGAAAAAGGCTATCACTGTCCACCCTATCTAAACTCTAATCATCTTATATGTTTCAATAAGGTCTCCTCTTAGCCGCCTTCTTTCTAACGAAAACAACCTCAAATCCCTCAGCCTCTCCTCATAAGACCTGCCTCCATACCAGGCAACATCCTGGTAAACCTCCTCTGTACCCTCTCCAATGCCTCCACATCTTTCTTATAATGCGGGGACCAGAACTGCACCCAATACTCCAAGTGTGGCCGCACTAGAGTTTTGTACAGTTGCAACATGACGTTGCGGCTCCGAAATTCAATCCCCCTACCAATAAAAGCTAAGACTCCATATGCCTTCTTAACAACCTTATCGACTTGACTGCCTATGAGCGAGCAGCAAGAGAATGGGGGTGAACCAGACAAAAGATCATCATTTCTATCACAGTCTAATAGTGAACTTTATTCAATATTTCTACTGTTGATTTATTTCTTTAATATTGCTTTATTTTTGCTCAGCAAATTGTTCCTTTTCTTCATACCTCAACTTTTTTATTCTCTGATTATGACTAGGTACCTGAGAATGGAACTGGGTGAATACAGTTCCACCTAGCTGGATGACGGAGAAAAGGTGTTGGTGGAGAATGCCATGAACAACATCAGAGGTTGCAGAGGGTCAGCACATACCGTCACATAGCGTATCATCTGTGACTTTGATAAGAGTTGTGCAGTGTAAAGCATCTCAAGTATTACCAGGATTTAGGAATCTGAGGTTGAGAACAAATTACTTGCACCATCAACTTTCTCTTTGATGCTCAGGTCTCCATGAAAACCATTTTCCTCTCTTATCATGGTCACTCCCCAGGTAAGACCCTTATCTTTGTTTCCTTAAGTCAAAGATTCCATCTTGAACATTTATGGCAGAGAACATTCACTGTTCAGCAATCATTCATTCCACCCTCCATATCATCCAAAAACATGTCACGTTCTGTATGAACACTGTTGACACCAAGTTCTATCTCACTTTTGAATGTGGGTGTCACTGGCTGGGCCATCATTTATTTGCCCACCTCCAGTGGATGAATTGTCCTTCAACTGAGGGCATTTAAGAGTCAAACATATTGCTGTGGGTCTGGCAGCACATGTAGGTCAGGCCAGGTAAGGATGGCAGATTTCCTTCCCTAAAAAACATAAGTGAATCAGGTGGATTTTTGCAAAAGTCAACAAAGGCTTCGTGGTCACCATTAGACATTTAATTCTAGATTTTTTAAAAAATTAAAATGTCATGGGGGATTCAAACCCAGAATTCCAGGCCTCCAAGGGTATATAAAACTGATTTAAAATAGGGATCATGAGCCTTGGGAGTCTCTGTGAAGTGTGTAAATAGATGATGATATTGATGTACTTGTTTTTATCCTACAGGTGCTTTGGTCCACCTTGTTGTCTAACGAGGGGCATACACGCGATGTGTCGTGAGAGGACTGCTCTTGGACCTTTTGAGAGTATCCTACTGCTTCACATCGTTAGTGTGTGCTTGACCTGGACCATCTGATGGGCAACACGACAGCGCAGTGACTATAGCTGTGCTGTGCAGATACATGGATTTGGGCCTGTGTCTGTGGGAGTTTGCGCATTCTCCCCGTTCTTGCGTGGGTTTTCTCCAGGTGCTCCGGTTTCCTCCCACATCCCAAAGATGTGCTCTTAGGCTAATTGGCAAAACAAATTCTCCCTAAATTGTCTCAAATTTTGTTTTTAATCCATAGATCTATAAACATGGACAGGGATCGCATGTAGAAGTGGGAACATCGAGGTGGCGGCGCAGGCTCGTTGGGCCGAAGGGCCTGTTTCCCGTGCTGTTTTGTTCTTTGTTCTTCTGAATCACTAGTCCAGTGACAATACAACTATGCCCACTTCCATCCCTATTAGCCTATTCCATCAAATGATCAGTGGATAGGCATAAGGATAACATTGGAGTAGTTTAGGTTAGAAGGTCATTAGATTGTTTCCACTGGTCGGTGCAACAACGAGGGCTGAAGGGCCTGTACTGCACTGTAATGTTCTACACATTAGTATATTTCCCTCTCCACAACATTGCACAATTCCACTCTTGCCTTGGTGCATTGCTGCTGAAAACCCTTATCTGTGTTTTTTCTTACCTCTGGACTTCACGATTTCAAACCTCTGATCAACCTTCCATTTTCCATAAACATGTTTGAACTTATAATGTACACTTTTAAAGATGGTGAGTTGTCAGCGCTTAACATCCTGTCTTTTTTTCTATCTCTCTCTTCCTTTACGAAACATAGAAAATAGTAGTAGTAGACCAAATGGTCCTGTGACCCTGCTCTGCCATTGATCTAACTCAATAACTTGTTCCCATTGCCCCCCATACCAATAGTCTTTGATACCCTTTGCCTCAAGAGCTTTATCTAATTCCTTCTTGAAAATATACAATATTTTGGCCTCAACTGCTTTCTGTGGTAGTGAATTCCATAGCTCACCACTCTCTACGTGAAAGAATTTCTCATCTCAGTCCTAAATGATTTACCTCACATCTTTAGACTCTGATCCTGATCCTGGACTCTTGTCATTGGGAACATCCTTCCGGCATCCACTCTGTCTAGTCCTGCTGGAATTTTATAGATTTGTATGAAATTCTAACCACTCCCTCCCAATTCTTCTGCAGCAAATACAATCCTAGACAACTGAATCTCTCCTCATACATTGATTCCTGGGTTGATAGGACCAGTCTGATAAATCTTTATTGCACTCCCTCTACAGCAGGAAAATCCTGCCTCAGATAAGACCAAAATGTACACAATATTCCAGGTGTGGTTAAATCAAGAACATGTATAATTGCAGCATGCCATCCCTGTTCTCAAATCATCTCACTGTAAAGGTCAACAAATCATTTGCCTTCTTTACTGCCTGCTGCATCAGCATGCTTACTTTCAGTGACTGGTGTACAGGGCAACCCAGTCTCGTTGCACATTTCTGAATTTATAGTCATTCAGGGTAATAATCTGTCTTTGTGTTTTTGCCACCAAAATGGAGAACATTAATCCACATTATGCTACATCTGTCATTTTTGCCCACTCACACAACTTGTCCAAATCACAACAATCAGCTTGGTGTCATCTGCAAATTTGAAGATATATTTAGTTCCCTCATCTAATCATTTATATGGTGAATAGCTGCAGTCCTAACACTGGCAGCACTGTGGTTAGCTCCAGAGACCTGGGTTCAATTCCTTGGTCACCATGTGTGCAATTTGCACGTTTTCCATGTGTTTGTGTGAGTTTCCTCCAAGTGCTCCAGTTTCCTCTCACAATCCAAAAATTTGCAGGTTAAGTGCATTGGCCACGCTTAGTGTCCCGGGATGCGTAGGTTAGAGAGATTAGTGGGGTAAATATTTAGCATTACGGGATAGGACATAGGTGGGATTGTTGATGGTGCAGGCTTCAAGGGCCAAATGGCTCCTTCTGCACTGTAGGGTTTCTATAATCCCTGTGGTATCACACTAGTCACTGCCTGCCATCTGGAAAAAGATCCATTTATTCCCACTTTGTTTTTTATCTGCTAGCGAATTTTGTATCCATCTTAATGCCCAATTTTCCCAATACCATTTCCCTACTAATACTGATTTCCTTAAGTGCCTCACCTGTGTTTCCCAAAATTTCTGGTCATTATTTCTGTCTCAATGTGAAGCCATTTTTGTTCCCCATTGTAAACTCTCATTTCTGACTGTAAGAGATCTTTGTCTTCAAGGCATTTGTTCCCACCAATCTTTTTCTCTCCATCTACCTACAGAAATCTTTACAGTCAGTTTTTATGTTCCCCACGAACTTACTCTCATGCTCTATTAAATATTGAGCGGTTTTTGGTAGGGGAAAGTGAAATTAGAGTGGGAAGAGGTACAGCTCAAACAAGTAATTGATGTGCTATGTTCAAATATCCTCTTGGACTTGAACATGGACTGAAAACTCTGTACTATGGCTGCAAGACTGTGAAGATTTTGCGAAAATTAAGAAATCCAAATGTGGAGTAACGAAGTGGTGAAACAAGTCAATAGTTGCAGCAGTATCATGTGAATTTAGGGTTAAACATTAGATTACAGTTTGGACAAATGCACATGTAATCTTGATAGTTATTATGTAAATCATCCTTACAAAAATTCAAGAAAATTAAATATTCAAAAATATTGTTTATTTACTTAAGAAAGAACAGTAAAGGATTTTGCTACAAATGTCACATACTTAAATACATTACATCACTAAGCAGCTCTGAATAATATTAATACAAGACACATTAATAAGAACCTATTTCAGTTATAATTGTTTTCCACTATGATACTTATATCCTCCAATACAAGCCTAATCTTTTATCTGCTCCAAACTTTCTCTTACAAATTAAGTTTTTGTTAGTGAGAGTATGGGTTCTCTCATGTTTTGCTGATGGGGCTGTGAACCATCTGTATCTGGGAAGATGTATGGACAGCCTGCCTGTTCCAGACCATAGCTGTATTGAATTAAACAGCCAAGAGCAGTTCACAGATCATGTCGTATCAGAATTCCTATCTCTGACGTACATTGGTTTCTTATTACACTGTGCTAATGGTACTGAATACTGCCATAAATAAATACACTAACAAGGATCAACACAAAAACGTACATGAGAAACAATGTTTTAGAATAATTCAAACAGTGCCAATAACCTAATAGTTGCAAAATAAATGAGCAATTGCATGCCAGCAATAAACAGCTGTCAGTTTTCTGTGAAAATTGGTCCAGTTAGATATGAAACTGCCCATTTCAACAGCCCACTTGGAACCCTGAAAAATACAAACAACGTAGATTTTGTAAAATTAAAATGTTGGCTGTTTTTGCTTCCAACAATATGAGAACAGAGGTAAAAAGCTGCACACAACTGGAATAGAAATTCTGCTTTCTATCATGTATTTTCTGTTCAGGCAATAATGCATTTAAAATTGAGATATTGTTACTAATGTTTTGGTAAGAATCTAAGTTTTTAAATAACAGAGAATTAAATTTGGAGTGCTATGATTCAGCAATATAATGTAGTAAAAGCATCCCGAAGTCATTACAAAAAGAGAAGTAACTCCAAACTCTTCTTTGCCCAAAATAATAATAATGTTGGTGTCAAGTCCGCATTGACCACAATCCTACCCCAACACCCTCATGCATTTATCCTAGCTAGTCCCCCTAACAAAAGGCAATTTAGCATAGAAAATCCACCTAACCTACACACCTTTGGACTGTGAAAGAGAATCAGAGCACCAGGAGAAAGCCCATACAGACACAAGAAAAATATATAAACTCCACACAGTGACCAAAGCTGGGAATCGAACCCAGGTCCCTGGCTCTGGGAGGCAGCAGTGCTAACCACTGTGCCACCGTCAGCTGTTAGAAGTAAGAAAAATGTCAGGCTGACATGAGTTAACAAAGAATATTAATGGTATTAGGATAAAACTCAACAAGTGAGAACTGTTGCAAATGGGAGATATTTAAAAAAAAACAAAGAATACTAACCTTACAGAGTTCACCTGAGAGATCAGCTCGGCAGTGGGTGCTGGGTAGCTGTACAAAATTTGGCTTACATCAGGGTGCCTCTGCAAAGATTACAGAAAAATACTTATGGATCATACAAGAAACCTGTAACCTTTCAGAAGTTGCCACAATGAGATGCTGGATTAACAAGCAAAGGCTTAAAGGTATATTCACCAGAGTGACAAACTTTGCAATGAAGGAAGGAATTAAGCATAATTAAAGCAAACAGTGAATTAAACATGCCAGAACAACAGCATTGATTAGTACAATCTTCTTAAATAAACTTTATCATTACCACCTGCTCATAACATAACTAACATTAACAGTAACAACAATATATTTAACCCAGATTACTACATACACATGATGGATGAAGCATCCTGCCCTCTAATAATGTACAGTTTATTCACATGTGCTTTGCTCAAAGGCAGGTCCATGGCTCATTTATCTTCTGATGCTTCATCTTTAGCTCTTTCCTTGGTAGTTTTAATGGTACAGTGTCAAGACAACTATTTACAAGTCATTGAAAACTCATGCTTTTCTCATGTGCATTTAAATTGCAGAACTGTTGCCTGCAATGGGAACATCATACCAGCTGCCAGTCCTACTGCTTTAGGAACCATCTTGGCCCAGCTATCTCATAAAAATCTGATTAACTTGAAGATGAGTAAATGTGTTACTTGCTGGAAGTGGCAAGATAAGTGAGAGCAAAACTATGTCAGTAGCATTCAGAGGAAAGATGTCAGCACTATGACATAACCTTTGAACACTTCTGTCTTCAAGCCACTGTGTGATTATTCCAGACCAGGAATGCAGGTCGAATGATGCATATTAGATCTGTTGGCATGAACAGTTAAACACATTGCAAGCCTGCCAGAAATTTCAGAGTTACTGCAATTTGTCATCTGATAATGTGATCATGTATCTTTCCTTATAATTAGTCTAGTGCAAGTCAAGATATCCTCTAAAGTTCTGTACATTCTCCTAATTAAAGAAAATTGTTGGGATAATATAAAGTTAAGAGAATAATGATCATAGTGCCTATATATAAATGAAGTAAATTTAAACAACAAAATGGTCTTTCAATAAGAATAAAAAGACTCTCATACTTCCCTTGCATTAATTCAGAAAGAACATGTTTGCATCTTAGTTCACCTGACACAATTTACAAAATTACCAGCAAATCTTCTCCACTTGATACAGACTTCAAAATCATCACAGACTTGCTGTTATATTACAGTAGTGCCCAGCATCAATATCTGTTACCGTGCACCATGAGTGGTAAGGAAGTGCACAATTTTCTTTCTTGGATCATTTTCCTGGATGTTCAATTTTAACAGACACTGGTTATTTTTGTTTTCTCCACCAATTTGTGCATAGTAAACATGAATTGGTGTACACTGTGCAAAATGGTTAGTATACAGAAGCTAGCAAGAACTGCATAGCTGAAATCCAAATCATATCAACTTGCACTCATGTTAATAAGTTCACAATAACACTTGAAAACTCAACTATACAGAAATTAAGAGAAGTTCTTATATTAACTGACAATATAAACAGCATTTTAGAAATCAAATAGAAGTAATAATCCTATAATTACAGACCTTACAGTTTGAAGTTACTGTTCTTAGATGTCTTACCAGAGGTTTAACTTTGTTCTGTTTAGCACTAGGAGACAGCACATGTTTCTGTTGGTGTGAAAAATCCTCTGTGGTCTGCACAATAGAGGTTTCTGAGGACGGCTGTCTTCTACAATCTCTGACTTGTTCAGATGATTTCTCAGAAATAAAACTGAGTTTATTATATTGTTTTGACACCATTGTCATTTTGCTTTCAGTTAAATTTCTTAAATCAGTGTCTTTAAACATTGTATTCCTTCCCGTGTAACTCTTTCTACAAGCCTTGTCATGTCCTTTAATGGGATTCATCTGACAAATATCTTTAGTTATTTCTTCAAAACGATCTGCTCCAATCAAAGTTTCATCACTACTGACATTCCATGAGTTCTGATCCCCATTTACAGCTACACTTTGCTTTACGGAAGTGCTTGGCTCAACTTTGCCGCAATCTGTTTCCTCATCCGAATCTATAAAATGCCGTTTCCTTTTCACAGCTCTCAAGATTTCAAAAGGCTCTTCTTCATCAGTTAATTGATGTTCTTCCGCATCCAGTGCTTTGTTTCTGGCTGCCGTTGAGTAATTTTGTGCCAATGTTCTTAGTCCAGTTGGGCCGCCATTTAGATTTGTGTGACTACTTCCTGTTAGCGATGACACAGGGGCTATATTTTTAAAAAGGCCCGCATAATTCAAATTGTTAGCTGCAACTGATAGGGGGGATATATTTTTAAACAAGTGGGTACAGACAATCCTACTGCGACTTAAAGATTTCTCTATGCTGCCCTCATCAAGTATAACAGCTGACACCTCAGGCTCAGTCACATCCATTCTGACCCTTCTACTGCCTGCAGATATGCTTTGAGCGTGCGAGAGGCTGCCATCACGCAGCTCATCTGAATGTGACTGTTCTTGCTGGGATCCATCTGTATACAACACTAATGATTTCTCTGGATCCTGTATACTGCCATTTGGAAGCTGACGCTCAATGTCTTGCATGTCGTTGGCAGGACTATCAGAGAATGTGGAAGGCAGTTGATCATCACATTTATTAACATGCTCCTTACACGGTTCTGAAACACATGAAACATGAGTTTCTGTAATAAAAGAAAAGATCAGGTATAACTAATTGCGCCACATTATTCAATCCAAGTATTAAAAACCTTACAATCATACACACTTCTAGTCAATATTTTCATCACAAACTCTTATCAGCACATTTATAACAGAAACTCCATTAGGGTTAGGATGCAATTATGGCATACATCTGCTCATTCCATTATAAAAATAGATATAGGAATCTAGAACAGAAATACAAGAATGTATAATTTTAAAATGGGAACTGATTTATATCTGCATGCCCTGATTCACTTTCTCCCATCCTCTGATCATAATTCACCTGAGAATTACAAATGAGCTTCACTCCTTTGTGCAATATCCCAGGAGATTGACTAATGTAATTTCTAAATCAAAAGTGCTTCGGAAATGTGTTTATTTACTTATACATAACCAAGTTTCTTAATTATATTACAAATTAAGTGGCTGAATGATAATTTGATAGAAACAAATTACACTAACCCCTTCCGTTCTACAATACTATTATAAACATACAGATTAGAACAGAGATAGTCTAAATATTAAAAAGGAAGAAGCAACTAACAGACCAGGGATTGAACCTGTCATCTTCCCAAGGATATCAATGGACTAAAACATTTCCCTTTTTGTTCTTCACCTAATCAATTTTCCCCACTCCAGAAAATAATTACTGTGGACGCTGGATTCTGAACACATTCGTGCTTTATGATAGCAAAGCTATCATTCCACAAGAATGATCCCTGGAATGAAGAGCTTGTTATATGAGGAACGGTTGAGGACTCTGGGTCTGTAGAGTTTAGAAGCTTGAGGGGGGGATCTTATCAAAACTTACAGAATACTGCGAGGATAGAGTGGACATGGAGAAGATGTTTCCACTAATAGGAAAAACTAGAACCATAGAGCACAACTTCAGGCTAAAGGGACGATCCTTTAAAACAGAAATGAAGAGGAATTTCTTCAGCCAGAGAGTGGTAATGTGAGGGACTCTGCCGCAGAAGGCCAGGTCATTGAGTATCTTTAAGACAGAGATAGTTCTTGATTAATAAAGGGGATCACAGGTAATAGGGAAAAAAGCAGGAGAATGAGGATAAGAAAAATATCAACCATAATTGAATGGCAGAGCAGAGATTCGATGGGCCAAGTGAAATTCTGCTTCTATGTCTTATGGTCTTAATACACAAGTAACTAAGTGGGCAACACAGCAATTACTTTGCCACAGGGGATGGTTTTCTAATCATTATTCATCAAAGAGATAGTACTCGAATGAATACAGCTTACATTTTAGACAATTTGAGTTAGAATTCTGAGCAGTGGCTAACACAATCAGAATATCACTCCACACCTTTTCACCTACATTGGAATGGTGTTGCCAGACCTTCTAATCACGAGGAAAAGTGAGTGCAGTGGGTTACCAAGATTTTCAATCTAGAGCAACAGAAGCAGTGGTAGTGTAGTCATGCATTTTTTCTAACACCAGTGCAGGGATCATGTAGAGGGGTGAAGGATGAGTATGGGGAGGCAGTAAAGATGGATAAGGATGATTAGGATTGGTTGGGGATGGTGTAGGACAGCACCGTCCAAATCTGTGATCTCTACCATCTTGAAGGACAAAAAAAGCAGATGCACAGGAATGCCACCGCTTGCAAGTGCCTCTCCAAACCACACCCCAGCTTGAAATAAAAATAATTGGCATTCCTTCACTGACACTCAGTGAATATCCTGGACTTTCCTTCCTAATATCACTGTGAGGTACCTACACCACAGGGGCTGCAGCGGTTCAAGATGGTGGTTCACCATCTCATGGGAAATTAGAGATGGGCAATAAGTGCTTAGCTAGCCAGCAACCACCACATTCGACAAAATAATTTTTATAAAGATGGATGGGGAGGGTGGTAAGGTGGGTCAAAATGGGAGTAGGATGGGTCAGGAAGTTGAGTGACTGAGGTCGAGATGTCAAAATGGGAATAATCAGGAGATAGGGTGTAATTGAGGAGATACTTGGGATAACAGTTGGGCAGGGGGGTAGTCAGACGAGATAGGAATTAATTGGTGGGGTGGCGGTGTGATAATCAAGAGGTCAGAGAATAATTGGAGGATATCAGGGTGTTTAGGAGTGGCTGACTGATGTGGGGTTTAGACCATAACAAACAGGAACTGGAGTAGGCCCTTTGGCTCTCGAGCTTATTCCCCAATTCCGATATTCCTTAGGTCCTCTTTCCACCCTTTTCCCCATGATCCTGGATTCCCTTACTGATCAAAAAAAAACAATCTACAAAAACATAGAAAATAGATACAGTAGTAGGCCACTGGTCCTTTGAGCCTGCACCACCGTTCAATATGATCATAGCTGATCACACACTTTCAGTCTCCTACTTTCTCTCCAAACCCCTTGTTCCCTTTAGCCATAGAAGCATATCCAGCTCCCTCTTGGACATATCTAACAAACTGACCCCCACAGCTTTCTGCAGGAGAGAACTGCACAGATTCACAACCGAGTGTAGAAATTTTCCTCGTCTCAGTTCTGAGTGGTTTACCTCTTATTCTTAGACTGCAACTTCTTAATTCTGTACTTTCCCAACATTGGGAACATTATTCCCACATCTAGCCTGTCCAGTCCCATCAGAATTTTACATGTTTCTATGAGATCCCCTCTTATTCTTCTAAATTCCAGAAAATACAAGCCCAGTTCATTCAGTCTCTCTTCATGTCAGTCCTGCCATTCCAGGAATCAGCCCGGTGAACTTTCACTGGACTTCCAAAATAGCAAGAGTGTCCTTCCTCAGACTAGAAGACCAAAACTGCAAGCAATACTCAAAGTGTGGCCTCACAATGCCCTGTATAACAAAAGCAAGACATCCTTTTTTCTATACTCAAATCCTACCTTAGCCTTAAATATACAAAAGGACTCTACCCCCACAGATCTCTATGACAAGCAGTTCTAACCACTACGCTCAGAGGCAATTCCTCCTCATCTCAGTCTTAAACTGGTAGCCCTTTATTCTGAAGCAATGTCCTCTGGCTCTAGATTCTCCCATATGGGAAATATCCTCTCAGCATTTATCCTGAGAAGCCCCTTAAGAATCTTATATGTTTCAATAAGATCACCTCTCATTCTTCTAAATTCCAATGAATAGAGTTCCATCCTGGTTAACCTTTCCTCATAAGGCAACCCCTCACATCAAAGATCATTCTAATGAACGTCTGAACTGCCTCCAATGAAATAATATCTTTCTTTGAATAAGGGGACCAAACCTGCTCACAATATTCCAGATGTAATCTCACTAGTGTGTTGTACAATTGCAACAAGACTGTCCTATTCTTGTATTCCAACCCCCTTTAATAAATTCCAACATTCAATTAAACTTTCAGATTACCTGCTGCACTTATGTATTTTTGTGCACATGTGCTCCCAACTCCCTTTGTGTTGCAGTTTTCTGCAGATTTTCTCCATTTAAATAATACTGTCTTTTGTTCTCCCAAAATGAACAGCTTCATATTTTTCCACATTGTACTCCATTTGCCACTTTTTTGCCCACTCATTTAATCTATCAGTATCTCTATGTAAACTGTTTATATCCCACTCAACTCGCCTTTCCACATATTTTTATAGCATCTGGCTACAATACATTGAGGACGAGGAGGAGGACGAGGAGGAGGACGAGGAGGAGGACGAGGAGGAGGAGGAGGACGAGGAGAGAGAGAGAAATGGAGTGCTGGCTGGAGAATCAATTATGGAGGTTCAGTTAAGTGTTGGGGGTGAGGTGGGTGGTCACAGAGGGTTGTAAGAGTAGCTGGTGATGCAATGGGGGAATTAGAAGGGTCACTACCATAGCTATCCTGAAATTGAAAGTAGCTTTAATTCTTCTAACTTTTCCTGGGTAACTATTCTACAAACGAAAAGTTCTGTAAAATGCAAATACTAACAATTTTAGTTGTGTGGTGCTGCTTCCCAGATCACAGGATACAATACAGTTTTCAGTTTCCACAACATAGATCAGACCTCATTCTCTTAAGCTGAATCCAGAAGTAGGAACATAACAGAATTAATAGTTCCAACAACTGCTAACCCACAGGCCTTTTAACATATTCTTATATGGACAATAAGATTCACTGCACAGCACAAGGCAATAATAAATTGGTTAAACTCCAGAGTCGTTTCTGCCACGTATACAACTAAATAACCAACTATGTGACTGACTACTTTAAAATTTGTATTCAACCTTTAATTCTCAAATTATTTTCTTTGGAAATTTGTTTTTAAAAGCTGAAAACCAATCCAAGCATACTATTCACCTCCTGAAGATGGAACTACAGCAAGACATTCAGGTAATACTTCATTCCAAGGATTCTGTGAAGATGCAGCTTGCTGTCCACCTGTAACACACATTACAACAAATTCTCCTTAGGTGTTTTATCACATGGTTTCTAATATATTACAGTACTGATGCATGTTTCTTTTAAGGATTTGATGGCATCCTTCTTTCCCACTTCTTAATCTTTTCCATTCCCCTTAAAGATGTTGATCGACATTGATGTATAGCCTCATACACGCCTAGTCTACCCTACACCAGTATTGCCCTTAGGCAATATTTATCTGTAGGATCTTATTCATGAATTTAAAGCCAAGACAATCATATTCTCACTCAATGCAGAAATGCATATGCTTTTCAACTACAATAATTTGATACTGATTTAGACTGACGGCAATTGCTATATCCCTTGTGCTACCAGTTTTTTGAAACTTAAGTAGATGATTTGAAACTTTCAAAGACTTTGATTAACTGCTTACTTTAAACCAGGTAACCAACACAGTCATAATTAGATAAGAAGATTGGTAGTGGAATAGTGGACTTCTCATGTGATTCAAATCCAATCAGTTCACTGAAGTCACTTTACAAGTGAAAACAGAATGCAAAAATGGAAATAGGACATTTCATTTTGTCCCATCAACCTCTATACAGATTTGGCTTGCCCTGTCTTGCTAACAGTAGTTGGTTACCACATACTGTACTGGTCCTTTAAGTTTCTAAATTATAAATGTTTAATATTGAATTTCATAAAGTTACTATCTTTAAGTATCCTCATAATGTGAAACATACCTTCATTATTTAATACCTCTATGTCACTATGCTCCACCTCAAGCTCTGTTTCTTCAGTGCACACAAAATCATCCTTCCATTCTAATAATAAAGATGAAAGCAAATTAGTTTTCCCAACAGTTCACACTGAATTAATTTGACTTATTGTTTAGACTGAGAAATGAGTGAAGTTACTGGATAAAGCAAAAGCTATGAGCCCTCACAACAACTTGGATTCTAATACTGAAGTCCTGCTGTATCCCTAGCTCAGCTGTCCCAGTACTGCTACAGCACTGGCATCTGCCTGACAGTATGGCAATTTGCTCAGGTATGTCCTGTGCACAAGTAAGACAAATCCTATTTGCCCAATTACCACCTGTTTGCTCTCAATCACTAACAAAGTAATGGAAACTGTCATCAACTACTGTAAGCTACTAAGCTTACTCAGAATTCACCTTGATCAATGCTGAATTTGGGTTCCACCAAGGCAACAGCTCCAAGTGTCAGTACAGCCTTGATCCAAAAAGTTAAAATAATTCCAGAGGTTAGGGGTGTGTGACTATCCTAGGCAGCATAGAATCACAGAACTTTTACAGTGCAGAACGAAACTATTCGACCCATCACAATCCCACCTCAACCCTATTCCCATAATCTCACATATTTACCCTGCTAATCCCCCTGACATCAGGGTCAATTTAGCATGGCCAATCCACCTAACTCACACATCTTTGGAGTATGGGAGGAAACCATGTAAACACGGGTAGAATGTGCAAACTCCCATGACCCCAGGCCAAAATTGAACCCAGGTCTCTGGCGCTATGAGTTAGCAGTGCTAACCACTTGCCAACCATAAAGGCTGCATGTGACTAAGTGCAGCATCAAGGAGCCCTTGCAAAATTGGCCAATAGGAATTAGGCAGCAAACCTTGACTGACTGGAGTCATATTTAACCAAAGATGACTATGGTAATTGCAGGCCCATCATCTCAGTCTCAAGACAATACAGGAATTTCTCAGGCCTTGGTCTTGTGACCAATCATCTTCAGTTGCTTCATCAATTACCATTCCTCCATCATTAAAATGAGAAGGACATAGAAGAACAAATTTGTAGGATACGGCAGAGAAATACAAACAGAGTGGTTTTATTGGGAGACTTTAATTACCAAAAGCAGCCTGGGTTAGCCGTGGTGTAAAGAGCAGAGAAAGGGCAGAAATTCATAGATTTTCTGCAGCAATATGCATCCAACGCAACAAGAAAGATATACTATTGGACTTGGCTCTTAGAAATGAGATGGGCTAGTAGATCAAGTATCAGTGGGGGGAAACATTTAGGAGATAGTGATCATTGTATTGTAAGGTTAAGGATGATGATTGAAAAGGAAAACAGGTAACCCAGAGTGAAAATAGTTAACTGGGCAGAGCTGACTTCAATGGAGCAAGGATGGAACTGAACCAGTTCAACTGGAACCAGCAGGAAAAACTGCAGCTGAACAATGGGCTGCCTTCAAAACAGAAATGGTCTGGATACATTCATGATATATTCCTCTGAAAGGAAAAGGTAACGCAGACAAGTCTAGGCTTCCCTTGGTGAAAAGGAAATTAGAAATTAAGATAAGAAAGAAAAAGTGTGTCAGGTAGAAAATACAAAAGAACCAGGAAGAATACAGAAAGTTCAGAGGGGAGGTGAAAAAGCACATTAGAGGACAAAAATCCCAAAGCCTTCAACAGGCATCTAACTAGGAAAAGGATGGAAAGAAGAGTACGGTTGACCCAAAATTTTAACTGTTAGCTGTGATATTTACTGATCAAAAATCTATCTCAACCTTTATGTACATGATTTAGATCTAATTTTCTGATTCAGACAGTTGTGTCTCAATGAGCATTTTTCAATCTGATTTGTTGAAGTATCTCATTCACAACGTCATTAATTATCTGCAGAAGATGGTGCATTGTCCTCCACCCAAAAGTAAAAAACACCTTTGTGGGCAGCTGTCAGCAAGATGAATGGTGAGTAACATTTGTTTGTGACTGCATGCAAAATCTGGGCCATTTAATTTTAAAGCTTAATTTTCAGAGTAAGCTATTCAATTCCGTTATTTTGAAGATAAAACATTAAAGGTTTGTGAGTAACCAACAATATTATACTCTCCACATGAAAATTAAACTTAGAAAAATTGGCCACAACTTTATCCAGTGAGACAGCATGCATGCACCTGTCTACTTGTGACAAGGAATGCAGAAGTGTGATCAAGGGGAATTTCACTGTAACTTCACTGCAGTGTTAATGTAAGTCCTACTTATAATTAATAAATAATTTTCTTTTAAAAACTGAGAAAAATAGATGCAATATTTGGCCTAAAATTTATCACTGAAATAAAAAAAAATGTAATAGAATGAATAAAAAAATGAAATGCAAAGCACCCAAGATCCAGGAACAGTGTTTTAGTTAATACTTAAACAAAACATCCTGCTTATCTCATGCCATCAGGCAAGTGCATTCAATTTTCTTAAAAGGGGAAAGTTATTTAAAACAAGAAACAATGATACATGATCAATACTACAACTGCTTTCCACACTGATTACCAATTTGAATATATGCACATATTTTGTTTGTTAGCACTTTACTCTCCTATCTTTTCTGTCCCCATAAGCACCAACTTGGATGGATCATAAGATACTGTACCCGTAAATGTTTAGTGCAAATTTCAGAGATAAAGGAAGCCCAGCAGCTCAACTACTTTTGTTCAAATAGAACAAATAATCACTTCAAAAAAAAAATCGGAAGGTGTGTGCAACTCTGACAATCTCACTCTACAAAGCAGAAAAAACCACTACTAAAGAGCAATATATTTAAAAACAAAAAAAAAGAGACCACAAAGCAGAACTATAAAATCTTAATGCATTTATAATTTTCACTGAATAAATTATGGGTACTGTTCAGTTTGCCTACCTTTTATATTATTTAATACTTCTTCTTGATTAGGCGAAATCATGAGCATGGCTTCAGGAATGGTGAAAATATCGATCTTGTTCTATAGGAGAAAATCAACCGTTAGCACAATGACTACATAAATACCTCAGAACATTATTCTTTTTCAAATATTATCAAACATGTAACAATCCTGGAAAAATGATCAATTCTCACAAAATAATTGTAAGAAGTTCATATGTATAAAATACAATCCAAACACACATTAACTTTCTCTGTTACAGTCATCTCCAATCATATATTAACTATAAAAAGTTAATCTCATCTACTTTTTTACATTCTAAAAATGATGCAACAAATTGGAAAATCACACCATTTCCCTATTGTAGTATCAATCAACTATAAACAAAGACATTTAAAAAGAGTGACTCAACCAGGTGTAATTCTGATCATTGACTGATGAGGTATTCATATTAACAATTAGCCTAAACCTCTCTGAAACAATGGTAAATGCTATGCAAAGGGACTTGGGATGTCCTTGTGCAAGAATCACAAGGAGTTGTTTTGCAAGTTGCTTATGGTATGCTAGCCTTTATGGGAAGGGATATAGAGTATAAGAGCTGGCATTTAATGTTGCAGTTATATAAAACGTTGGTTAGACCTCATTTGGAATACTGCGTCCAGTTGTGGTCGCCTTATTACCAGAAGGACATGGAGACCCTGGAGAGAGTGCAGAGGAGATTTACCAGGATACTGCCTGGTATGGAAGGTCTGGATTACAAGGAAAGGTTAGGCAAACTGGGACTGTTTTCTTTAGAAAGACAGAGACTGAGAGGAGATCTAATAAAGGTATATAAGATTATGAAGGGTATAGGTAGAGTGAACAGTGGTAAGCTTTTTCCTATGTTGAAATCAAATATTACGAGGGGCCACGGGCTTAGGGTGAGGGGGAGCGAGGTATAATTTGGATATGAGGGAGGTTTTTCACACAGAGGGTTATGAGGATACGGAATGCACTGCCAAGTAAGGTGGTGGTGGCAGGCACGTTGGAGTTATTTAAGGGATATTTAGATAGGCACATGAGCAGAATAGACATGGAGGGACATAGAAGACTGTTTTAGATAGGAATCAAGAGCCTTGGGACGTTCCTGGGAATTGCATGTTCTTAGTTATTGATGTTTTTCTCTTTTATTCCAAAAGTGCTTCAATCCGACTTGTTGTCCAATAAGGGGCATACACGCGATGGGTCGTGCAAGGGCTGCTCTTGGATTTTTCGAGAGTAGCCTAGTGCTTCATGTCGTTAGTAATATGCTTAAACTGGACCAGTTGACGGGCAACATGACAGCTCAGTGACTATCACTGTTTGCTGTGCAGATACATGGATTTGGGCCACTGTCTGCGGGAGTTTGAGCATTCTCCCTGTGCTTGCATGGGTTTTCTCTGGGTACTCCGGTTTCCTCCCACACCCCAAAGATGTGCTCTTAGGCTGACTGGTGAAACAAGTTGTCCCTAAGTTGTCTCCCCAATCTGGTTTCCAATGTGGATTTCCATAAACATAGACAAGGATCATGGGTGGAAGAGAGAACTCACGCTATTAAAACAGCGGTGCGGGCTCGTTGGGCCGAAGGGCCTGTTTCCTGTGCTGTGTTGTTCTTTGTTTTAAATGCAGCAGATAATTAAGAAGGCAAATGGAATTCGTCCTTCATTGCTAGAGGGATGGGGTTTAAAAACACGAGGTTATATTGCAGTGTATATGGTGCTGGTGAGGCTACACCTGGAGTACAGTGTACAGTTTTGATCTCCTTACTTGAGAAAGGATGTACTGACACTGGAGGGGGTGCAGAGGAGATTCACTACTTTGATTCCTGAATTGAGAGGGTTGGTTTATGAGGAGAGACCGAGTACACTGGGACTACGCTCATCGGAACTTAGAAGAATGAGAGGAGATCTTACAGAACAATATAAGATTATGAAAGAAATAGATAAAAGTAGGGGAGTGGTTTCCACTGACAAGTGAAATTAAAACTATGGGGCACGGCCTCAAAATAAGGGGAAGCAGATTTAGGACTGAGTTGAGGATCTTCTTCATACAAAGGGTTGTAAATCTGTGAAAGAGATGAATTTAGTCAAAAATTGCACAATTATAATAATTTAAATCATGAAACCCCCAAGATAATGGTTAAATGACGTGGCACTGAGATTTGTAGGTCATAAAGTCACAGGTTTAATTCCTGTTCCACGCTGAGTCAGCCAATATGCTACCCAGTGAAGCAGATGAGGCCACCTCATTGAATGCTTTTAAGGCAAGGACAGATAAATTTTTGAACAGTAAAGGAATTAAGGGTTATAATGAGAGGGCGAGTTAGTGGAACTGAATCCATGAAAAGATCAGCCATGATCTTATTAAATGGCGGAGCAGGCTCAAGGGGCTAAATGGCTTGTTCCTGCTCTTAGTTCATATGTTTGAACATATGTTCATACAATCAACAGGAAAAGAAGACTGGTCAGATAGAATAAATGGATACTGCCAAGCTTTTAGGGGAAGGTAACAATTAGGTTGATTCCATACATGAAGGAGATGAGTTCAGTCAAAGTTTCATAATTATAATGATTTAAATCATGAAATTCCCAAGGTAATGGTTAAATGATGTGGCACTGAGATGTGTAGGTCATAAGGTCACAGGTTTGATTCCTGTTACACACTGATTCAGCCAATATATTGGCCAACAGTACAAGGCTTCATGGGAACACCACCCAAAGGTTACCAGTTAGTACCTTTAAAAGGTGATTCAACCCAATGTTAGAAGTTGGAAAGCTCTGGATCTATAATACAAAATGAAATAAATATTTACCTAGAAATATTTCAATTAATTAGGAACCATGGATGCTATGCAAATGGTTTCCAGTAGGTGTCTGATAAAGTCCCACACAATATGATTGCTAATATATATTAGGGTACAGTGGGTGTAAAGTTTGGATCTGTAGTGCCAGTGAAACAGAATTTGGATGCTCTCTGAGGAGAATGTACAGTGCTTCCAACTGCTTCTGCATGGCGCCCATGTTTGAAATGTATACATGCTGGCATTCCATGCATGAGCTGGAAGTCTCCTGATTAGTACTATCATGGTGCCAAAGTTTTATAAACCACTAGAACCAGACTGAAACTCAACTCTCAACCTGTATTCAAATAACACACCCAATGTCATGTTAACTGACAATAATTGACAAAAAAGAGTTGAAATTGCTGTACCGTATTCTTTCTGCTTGAAGTTTTCCATCCTGTAGGTGGATGAATTGACGGTAACAAAATAGATGATGTAGATGTTGAAGCTTTGGAACTATCAGTTAAATCAAGGCAGTGCTCAACAGCACTTTTTAATGAATTATCTTCAGCCTCTACTGCTGCTATCAGATTTGATAAACAGAGACCTAAGAACACAACATTAAAAAAAATCTTTCATTCTAGTGAGTCACTCAGCTTATTCACAAGGCATATTAAATGTGAAATTCCATAATACTGTTGAAAAACTGTTGATTTCCCAGTGCAAGTCAGCTAATCTCAGAGCAAAAGTGTCCAATCTCTCATTGTTCTACTGCATTTCCCAGACACATTACGAAAGAGTCCCTGGGCTGGACAAATGGAAAAAAAAACTAGGCTATAGAAATTGTTTCACAGTAAACAATAATTTGTCAAATTAGAAACAATGCAAGCACATGGATTTATGTTTACATCTCACAACAAATGAAACAGCACTTCAAGTGGTTCAGTTGCCTGGTAAAATATTCTGCAATAGGAGACACTGGCATTTTACTACCAAGACTTGAAGATACCCAAAACCTCAACCTTTAAAATGCAGCATATTAAGAAATATTTCAAAATCATGCTGCAATTGATAAACAAACTAATTTAGAATAACTTACAAAACTTAAGTGTTCATTTTTTAATTTCATTTTGTAATTAATCTGGGTTTCAAACTTAATGAGTGTTTAATCTTTTTAAGCAGAATGTGACGTAGGCAGGCTGTTCTAACGGCTACATGGATGATGACACTGTGACAATAAACATGCAAACTGAAAAGGTCCCACTTTAATTCCTGGTCTGTACTGAATTAATTTATCTTACAAGTCAGAACACTACAATTTGACAAAAGACAATGGGGAAAACTCAACTATGTCAACGATCCCTACTGTCAATGTCCTGCTGGCATGAATCAAAGGGAGATAATAATGACAGGCCAAAAGATGGTTAATGCATAAAAATTTAAAGGAACACAGAAGTCATGGGAATTCTTTTCAGGTTGGGATTGAGCATACTCCTGGAGTATCTAACAACATTACATGTCACTTGGAAGTGCTTGATGCTGATACTGGATGCCTGACATGGAAAGTGTTCCACTGCTCAACATTAACATAATCTATAAGTTCAAAATTCACAAAAAAAGTTAGAAAGATAAAAGTAAGTGCTGATTTCTGCTCTAAAGTTTCCAATAGTTCTGATAAAGTTATTTAAACACAACTCATGCATGCAAATAAAATACTTAGGTCTTTACGTAGAATAGATTTTTTTTGGCTCCATCATAAAGGTTTCCATATTCCAACTTTATTATTAATTCAATTATGCTCAAAGTTTCATGCTAAAGTTGACCTCCAAACAGACATGGATTTAGATACCAGTACTTTCAGACACACCTTAAAACAAAACTTCATCAAAATTAAAGACATTTTAAAAGTTATCAAAATTACAGCAGCTTATATAACAGGGAAAAAAGATCAAGAGAAAGCTTACCGGAAAATAATCCTGTTTGCTCTGTCATGTTATTCACATGGCTTCTACAAAATTATGAGAGTGTTAAGTTCAATTTCTCAATTAATATTTGTTTTTCTAATTGTTTTAAAAATGATTTGAAGAACCATGATTCTATATGAAAATAAAATCTGTTGACTTTGAAATCTGTAAAAGTCTAAAATTTTTGAGGAAAATGAATAGTGACCCCATCGCATTATTTTCCTCCTTCTCCAAGGCTCTATCCTACTTGCTTCAAAACCTCTATTAATGCCAAAATGGTCCACAGTGATGATTCAAAAATGTCCAAGGTTTGTTTATCCTGAAACTTTTCATCTTTCCTTTGGGAAAATGACTGATTATGTTTGTCCGTTCTCCCTGACAGTCAGTATAGTCGAGCCTGAGCAACTTCCACTTCAGGAAAACTGTATTTCTCTGGAGCACTGATACATCAATATGCAATGTCTAGATCTTATTTCTCTTCCCAGAAATGCTATAAAATAATTTGAAGTTTACCATCTTAATGCAGAAAAATAAAATACAAAGAAGACAAAAGAATGATTTCTGAAATAGGCTGAGGGGCTGAAGCAGAAAAACGAGTTAGGTTCAAACTAAAATCTATTTTCACAGAGAATTGTCAAAAATACTGGTGCAATCAAATAAGATTGAGATATATTCAAGTAAAGTACCATTGGTGAATTCTGGTGCAAAAATACTTCAGATTGGAGCAACATGGAAAGATTCCTTCATTGAGCCCAAACTGGCATTTATAATGGGAAGCAAAGCAAGTACCAATTGCATTTATATAGCAAGTTACTGAGAAAAAACATCCCAAGTGACTTCATAAAGGAAGCAGAGGGAAACTGATTGAAAACTTGGTTAAGAATCAGACTGAGGGGGAAATTTTAAAGCTGGGAGAGATGTACAAGATTGGGGGGGGGGGGGGGGGAGGGAACACAGAATTTCAAACAACTCAGAAGACAGTCACTCTGGGTTCTTTAGGGATACTGTTCACTTACTGCCAAAATTCTCTCAATTTCTTCTGCACAGCAGGGTCCAAGTTGCTGAAATTTGAAGACATTTGAAAGTTTAGCTACTTAACAAAAAACATTATGAAACATTGATTGTAAAGTCATGTAGATACAGAATATCTCATACCATGAACATGCTTCAGAAAAACCTGTTTCTGCTGGCAGGATCTTCAACTCCTGAACTATAAGATAGAATTCACAATCTTCCTGAAAGAAAAAAGGAAAATTAAATATAACTGATGGTAGCAGAAGGCACTTGATGAGTTTGCAGCATCTCAGGTAAAGTGACTCTTGGATGTCTCCGTTCACCATAACCAAGGTTCATAAATAACGTTGTTGAGAATGCCTGTCCTCGCAGCCTCCCCAAAGACCCTTGCACCCATACATCTAAAGTTCATATCTGGTACATGAGTCCCAGGTCTTCCAGAATCAAATCTTCCTATTACTCCCAGATCGTTCTTGAGAGTAAAGATACAATCTCAACACAATTCTCAAGAACAAGCAACTCCCTCTGACCCTTTCACCAGCCCTCCACTCTTACCATCACCAGCAAGTGCAATGTTCTTATCTCAACAATTATGAATATCCAAATGGTAGCCATAGCCTCGTTTTTTAAAATTCATTCAAGGAACATGGGCTTTGCTGGCTGACCAACATTTAACGTCCATCCTAAATTGCCCCTCCCACCTCCAACATCTTATCTATCCCTCAAGCTGTTACATTAGCTGCAGCAAAGCCTACAGCCATTATGCCTTTACCCTCGGTTTCCTTCATTAACCTCACTAGTTAAGAAATACTTGTAGACAATTCAAAACTTTGAATCTGCTCTACCATTCAATAAAATCACTGGTTTCAACATACTACACCACCTCCTTTTATTTGTAGGGTCATAAGAGTCCTACGTGTAGAAAATGCCATTCAGCTCATCGAATCTGTACGGACAATAACTACCACTCAAGTCGCACAAATCCCACTTTCCAACATTTGTCCCATATCCTTTAGTGTTACGACATTTCAAGTGCCCATCCAAATACTTTTTAAAGGTTGTAACATTTCCAGCTTACATTACTTTCCCAGGCAGTGCATTTCAGATTCTCATCACCCTCAAGAGTGATTTCTTTTTCTTAAATCTCTTGCTTGTCACCCTAAAACTATGACCCCCTCAACAAAGTGAACAGCTGCTTTCTAGTCACCATATCCATAACTTTCATAATCCTATACACCTCAATCACGTCCCTTCTCAGCCTTCTCTGCTCTGGAGAAAACAATCCAAGCCTATCCAATCTTTCCGTAAAACTCAAATGCTCCATCTCAGGCAACATCCTGGTGCATCTCTTCCATACCACCTCAAGTGCAATCACATCCTTCCTATAGTGAAGTGACTAGAACTGCACATAGTACTCCAGCTGTGGTCTAATTAACAATCTGATCAGCTCCAACATAACCTCTTTTCTCTATGCAACGAATGATAAAACAATGCCTCATATTCCTTAACTACCCTATACACCTGCTCTGCCACCTTTAGGGATCTGTGAATAAGTACCCCAAATTCCATCTGTCCCTCTGAGCTTCCTAATGTCCTGCCATTCACTAAATACTCCCTTGTATTATTACTTCTTCACTTCGCACTTAGAGTTAAAAACTGCCAATGCCCTGCCCATCTGACCAACCCATCCATATCATCCTATAAACCAGGCCTCGTTCTTCACTACTAACCATCGTACCAATCATCGTGCCATCTACAAATTTATTTATCATTCCCCTCACATTATCATTTTTATGATTTATGTATATAAAAACAAGAGACCCAGCACTGAAACTTGTGATATGCCAATGCACACCAGCTTCTGGTTACTCAAACAGCCTTCTACCATCACCATATGTGTCTTATTACTAAGCCAGTTTAGGACCCATGTTTCCTTAAATTCCATGTACTTCAATTTTCCTAGTCTCCCATGTGGGACCTTGTCAAAGGCTTTGATAAAATCCAAATAAACTACATCACTTCCCTCATCCACACACACAACCACTTTACAAAGAATTCTATCAAATTCTTGTGAGGCATGACCTCCCTCTGACAAAGTATGCTGACTATCCTTAATCAACCTATGCTTTTCCAAGTGAAGATTAAATTCTCTCCTTTAGAATTATCTCCAATAGTTTCCCCATCACTGACATGAAGTCACCGGTCTGTAATTCCATGGTTCATTTCTATCAGCCTTCTTGAGTCATTCTCCAGTCCTCTGGCACTTCATCCATGGTAAGAAATCTCACAACACCAGGTTAGAGTCTAACTGGTTTATTTGATAGTAAAATAAATCGGTTGGACTCTAACCTAGTGGTGTGAGACTTCTTGCTGTGTTTACCCAGTCCAACACTGGCATCTCTGCATCATGACATCATCCATGACCAGAAAGGAATTAAAAATTTTAATCAGTCCCAGTAACTTCCTGCCCTGCCTCGCATAGCAGCCTGGGATGCAATTCACCCACTTCTGGGGTTTGTCTAATTTTAAGCCCATCAAAGCCTCCAATACCTCCTCACTTCCTATGTCAAACTGCTCAAGGTACTCATAGACCCTTTTCTCGAATTTTGTACCTTTGTTCTTCTTTTACTGAGTGAAGACTAAAGAGAAGTATTCATTTAACCGTTTCAATGTTCTGTGACTTCATACACAGATTGTTCCCTTGATTTCTAATGGACCCTATTCTTTCGTTGGTTAACCTCTTCCTCTTGATGTATTTATATATTTTAGGACTCTCTCTAATCTAGTTTTCAAGTCCTTTATCATGCTTCCTTTTCACTCTTCTAATTGCTTTCTTATATTTCCTCTTGCACCTCCGAAATTCCTCCAGGGCTACAGCTGAATTGCTCCTTTTGGACTTGCTAAAAGTCTTTCCCTTCTCCCTTATCCAGTCCTGAATTATCCTTGATATACAGGGTTCTCTGAACTTATTGCCTCTACATTTCTCCCTACAGGGGGCACATTGGACCCATGCTCCCCATTTCCATTGTATCCAAAAATCTACTGATATACCCAACAACTGAGCATCCACAGTCCTCTGAGGTAGAGAATTGTAAACATTCACATTATAAGGAAAGAAATTTAGCCTCATCTCAATCCTAAATAATTGATCCCTTAGTCTGAGACTGAGAGTTCATGTTTTAAATTTTCTAGCCAGGACAAGCCGCCTCCCTGTCAAGTCTCTTAAAACTTTTGTATGTTTCAATGTACTCTCTTAATAGCTCAAATTTATTCAATTTCTCCACACAGAACTATCCCCTCAGTCCAGGCATCAGTCTCATAAAACCTCTTCATTCATACATTCCAAATGAGTGACAACCTACAGCCTGGGGAAACATGCAGCCCATCAGGGTTGCGAGCACGGTCCACTAGATCTTTTGTTGACTGTTGCCCATGTGCAGAGTTGCCTCATTCCACTTGTTGCACACAACATTGACTGAGAGCCATGCGCTCCCTCTGCATCCAAACAAGCATAAATAGTATTGTTTTTAACACTTGAAATTGAAGATAGTTACTATTAAGATAGGAATGATTAAGCATTTTCTATAATTCGTTATGAAATATTAAATGCATTCAATCTTATTCACGGTTAGTGAAAATGCCTGAATTCAACCTTGCAGCCCACTGAAATGAACGTGGACCACTCACTGATCTAGGTTGCCTATTACTGCTCCAAACTCTTTATTAAATGAGTTAATAAGCCATTTGGTTTCCTAATTACTTGCAGTATCAGCATGCTGACTTCCTGTGAATTATGTAGGACACCTAGGCCCATCATGAACGTTAGTAAGCATTTTCCAGTATCCAACCGCAGCACAGGTAGTATGGTGGCACAGTGGTTAGCACTGCTACTTTACAGCACCAGGGAGCTGGGTTCAACTGTAGCCTGGGTGACTGCATGCAGTTTGCATATTCTCCCTTTCTCAATGTGGGTTTCCTCCGAGTGCTCTGGTTTCCTCCACAGCCCAAAGATGTTTAGGAAAGATGGACTGGCCAAGCCGAATGAGCAGTATAACAGGGATTGGGCAGGAGGTAGTGGACCTGGTTAAAATGCTCCTTTGGAGAAGTGGCGCAGACTTCATTGGCCAAATGGGCTTCTTCTGCACTGTAAGGAGACAGTGGTCCTGTAACCGTTTAAAAATGTTCTGCATTTTTGGGATAGGAAGGAAGGGAGGCAAGGTAGAGATGCTCTCTTCCTTCCTCTCTATGTCCCATCTTCCTCCCTCCCAACCTGACCTAGAGGTAAAAAGAGAAGTGTGGGGGAAGGACTGTAAATGAAAATGTTAGGGGCAAAGGGAGTGCATGCGAGAGAAGGCACGTGTGTTGGAAATCATTTCTAAGACTGTGTAAATACTCTCAGAACAATACCTGAGATTTAGGTAAGGAAGCACCTTTCCTGGTACAGGGTTAAAAACACCAATTTTAAATCCAACCGATTTATTTGATAGTAAATCCATGAGCTTTCGGCCTTTGTGGCCTTCTTCAGGCGAATGAGGTGTTCTGGTCTCCAAAAGCACACATATCAGCACAGACAATTTACAGATTGCTGATTAGAATGCGAATCCTTACACCTAACCTGCTATTCAAGTCTTAAAGTGGCTAACAGCAGAGGTTAGAGAAATGTGTATTGTCTCCAGACAGCACAGTAAGCGAGGTTTCTTGCTAACCCAGGCAAGTCATGGGGGTTACAGACAGTGTGACATGAAGCCAAGATCCCTGTTAAGACCGTCCTCATGTGTGCGGAACTTAGCTATCGATCTCTGCTCAGCGACTCTGCGCTGTCGTGTGTTGTGAAAGCCCCCTTGAAGAACGTTTACCCAAAGGTCGGAGGCCGAATGCCCGTGACTGCTAAAGTGTTCGCCCACAGGAAAAATGTTCCCTTCCTGTGGGCGAACACTTTAGCAGTCACGGGCATTCAGCCTCCGACCTTTGGGTAAACGTTCTTCAAGGGGGCCTTCACGACACACGACAGCGCAGAGTCGCTGAGCAGAGATCGATAGCTAAGTTCCGCACACGAGGACGGTCTTAACAGGGATCTTGGCTTCATGTCACACTGTCTGTATCCCCCATGACTTGCCTGGGTTAGCAAGAAACCTCGCTTACTGTGCTGTCTGGAGACAATACACATTTCTCTAACCTCTGCTGTTAGCCACTTTAAGACTTGAATAGCAGGTTAGGTGTAAGGATTCACATTCTAATCAGCAATCTGTAAACTGTCTGTGCTGACATGTGTGCTTTTGGAGACCAGAACACCTCATTCGCCTGACGAAGGCCACAAAGGCCAAAAGCTCGTGGATTTACTATCAAATAAATCGGTTGGATTTAAAATTGGTGTTGTCAAACTTTACTGAGTTTACCCCAGTCCAACGCCGGCATCTCTACAACAGGATTAAAAGGCAGCCTACCTGTCAATCCCCACTGTGCTCTTTCTTTGTTGATCTTCTTAAAGGGAATCTCAGACAGCTTGGGAGTTGAGGGTTTAATGCTGAAATTCAGGGTTAAACCTTCACTCAATTCTCATTGTACACATTTCAATTGTCAACCCATTTGCCTCCAAACATACACTGTTGAAATGGAGAACTCAGTGGGACAGTAACATTCTTTTGCATGTTAAAACCTCCAGCACTGACATCCCAGCTACTCCCCTCTTAAGATAACACAGCATGGTGGTGAGGTTCTCCCCTCTCTGATGTCCCACAAATACCTGCTCAATGAACTCCAGCCCCATGATTCTGAACTGAAATGTCTCAGGTTTCACACTTGCCCCAGATCCAGTTGTCCTGGATCAGAAAACTCCCAACACGCTAAAAAAAATGGTGCATTTACAGCATACCGCTACACTGTCATCATTATCCATTCTTGTTCTTAGTCAATCTAGGTTACTTATTTACTCCTCAAACTCCCCAATGCTCCATCGCAGCCTCACGCCTTCCCCAATGCTCGATCACAGCCTCGCACCCCCCACAATGTTCCATTGCAGCCTCATGCCCCCCTAAATGCTCCAGTGCAGCCTTGCACCCCCCTACAATGTTCCACCGCAGCCTCACTCCCCCTCCACAGTGCTCCATCACAGCCTCACGGCTCCCCCACAATGCTCCATCGCAGCCTCACACCACCCCCACCCCCCATGCTCCAGCATAGCATCCCCCAATGCTTCATCACAGTCTTGGCCCCTCCAATGCTCCGCTCTCAACCTCATCTTCAAAACTCCGTCGCAATCATGTCCCCCTCTGAAGCTGCACTCTCAGCCTTACCCCCTACCAATGCTCCCCCTGCAGCCATGTCTTTTCCAATGCTCTGCTCTTGGCCCAGCTGCTTTTCTCAACACAATCTTTTTTTAATGCTCTGTATTATGCTTTAAATAATTTCTCCTAACTTTTGCCACTCTCATCATCATTTTCTCTGCAAAGCTTTTATTATTCAAGATATTACATAAATAAAAACTGCTGTTGTTAGAAACCTGAATATCCTATATCAATGATTCTCTGCATTGTCTTGTAAAACCTTGTGCTACGGTCTGAAAACGTTATTTTGGTGTGAAAATCTTTATGCACACTACTAAAATCTTCCAATCATTTGAAAAATATACCACCATCATTTTATTTAAATTTTTATATTCACGTGAATTTCTAGAAAATCTTGTGGCTTCAGGGTGACCTCCATCTCAGTGAATGCATTGCAAGTCAAAGCGAAAATTAATCTCAAAAATCACTAATGTGCTATCACTTACCAGCTGCAGTTCCAAATGGAGTTCAACATTGAATTTTCTCAAAATAATAATTTTGCTTTTGATATCACTGAGTGTATAATTCTCTTCCTCCCTGAAACATGAACACAAAAATGCATAGATCTGATAAATAATCTTTTAATAAAGTGCATATAACAAGCTGCAGGTGTGAGGGAAGCACACATTGAAGAAAAAACAAATTTCCATTAGTTCCTGGATCTATGGTGTCTGAACTTATTTGACATAACATACACAATTTAAAAATTGAAATAATCAGTCGGTTGGTAGCACAGAGTTCACTTGCTAACCAATTTTCATCAATTTGCACTCTCTTGTCATTCAGTATAAATTGTTGTTTCCTTTCATTTATATTCTCGCTAATTGTCCTGATAAGATCAAGAAAAGCTTCAACAATAAAAGCCTTTCTCAGCAATACAAGATTTAAATATTTGAGTTAGATATAATTAAAAACTTGTTAAAAAAAACTATCCTTTGGTCACATCACCGAAACATATCAAATTTTACTAGATGCAGTAACTCCTGCCACATCAAAACTAACACATCCCATAATAAAAATAATCCACACAAAGCTGTGTGTGACACAGTGCAACTACAAACAAAATACTCCAATTATCATATCAATTCTTTACACAAATTGAATGAGTCTTTAGCAGTTTTTCTTTACACAATCTGAAAAGTGCAAATGTGGGTGAAAGTATGAGAGAAATTTGAATCAAAGCAGGATAGTAGCTGCAAACATTGTTGAGGCCTTCAGTAACTGGTAAACCAATGGCTGTGGGTGGGGAGAGCAGCAGAGCAGGCACACATTGCAAGTAAATAAAGCAAACGCAGGCTAGATTGCAACACGGCTTTGCCAAATTTGCCCATTTGGAGTCTCCTAATAATGACATGTGGGCAGGTGACTATTAACATTCATATTTATTAATATGGATCAAATAATAATAAACTGATATGAGTAGAAAATTGAGTTGTAGACATAATATAATTGCACTGTTTAAATGAAAGGTCTGCATTTCACCGGCAATAGTCACAAAGACTTGAACCAAAGTAAACTGCAACCACATATGCTGCTCATGAATAACAAAAAAACTGTATTTATTTCACCAAGAACAGACAGATAAATAACAAACTCCTCACATACTGCTATTTACTCACATAAATAAATCTCCTCAAGCAATAGGAAAGAGGTAGATCAGCATATAATTGGATTTGTTTGCATCTACAACATGCTGCACAGCCTAGGACTTGGTCTTGCTGAGGTCACCAGCAGTAGAATTAACACACAAAGCAAAATAGATTTGAGTGTTTATTTGTAACGACTTACTGCTCTAGGTCACATTTGGCTCCCTTTGTCACCACAGCCTTAATGTAGTGTTTCAAATCTGATACGTGGATAACAGCAGCAGGTTCATGTTCAGTTTCTTTTATCCAGTTCTTAGGGAGAACAAACTATAAAGAAACCCACACTTAAGTTGATGTTCTTAAAACTCAATGCAATTACTAAACTGATAGTCAAGAATATCAATTTCAAAACAAAGTTTCCACTTGACAAACAACCTTAATTTATTTAGTCATTAATATTGTATCAAATTGTCAAACATGTCTGAGCAAAATGGGATTCCTGTAGATGTACATGAAGTGTACTAAACCGAAATGAGGAATATAAAATGGTGCTATTAAATTTCAGTCACAGTTCCAAACTGAATTATTCCCAATAAATTTGTTCTGTGTAAGATAACCAATACTTTCCTAAAACTACTATATTTCTACTAGCACTATGGACTGACATTTGATCTGACTTTACATATTCTTGTCCGGTTATACAGACCATCCATAATACTTGACAGCATAATATCTCAAGCATCATCTTATAGGACAGCAAGGCAGCAGCCCAGCTATTCACTCACACAAATCAACATGGAGACAACACTTTAATTGCTAGGTGTACAAATACATGCAGGAATTAATTAAGGGTGGCAATTTAAGTTGCTCTCAGCATCAAAAATCTCTCTGATTATGATCAAAAGCTGAGGAGGCATGTTTCCAGCAAAAGTTTATGCATTTTAAAGAAGGTTTTCAGATTTGTCACAAAATTTAGATTTAAGAAGATTAAAAAATAAATTCCTATCTTTTCCAAATCAAGGATACCTGCAACACAAACAAAGCAAATGCACAACACAATCAGAACTTGTGCTTGATTAGTAATATGCTCAGATAATCTGAAAACACCAAGTCATTATTACAGGATATCAATGTGCATTTCAGCATTCAACTGGCTGACAAGCGTAATGCAATTTGCAATCCATGAAGTTAATGCAATTAACTAAAACCATTCTGTTATATTTGATAGATTATTTTGTACTTTATTGAAATTCAATGCAGTATCTGTTACTATCTAAATTGTTCAACTTTCATATGCACAGTTTATAACAAGTCAGTTTTGTGGACAATACAAAATTATATTTGCATGATTTCACTGGTGTAAATAATTGCAAGATATAATGCAGTTACTGATATCAATTCATTAACGGCAGAAGACATTTTCAAAGCCTGAATGAACTGCAATAGGTATGTAGTGCAGACAACTACATTTGCAACAGTTTTTCACTAATATAATACTTCAGTTTTAATAAAGAAAACTTAATAAAATCCAACCACCCATCGCAAATTCAAACAGGAACAGAAGTCAGCTGATTGATACTCACAGATGGCTACCTACTTCAGCTCTGCATGTGCTGTTAGTAAGCATCTGGTCCTGTTTCTGAAACTGTTATTAAATAAACTGAAAAGTATATTGCATACATATAACCATATTAAAAGTTTTGATCCAAGGTGGTCAATTCATTCAGTTTGAACGCGGCCAACAAATGCATTTTAAAACATATATAACAAAGCTGGTATACATGTGCAGTCTCAAAAAGTGTCACCATAGCTATAATTTAGATATGAATCTAGTCAGGCCAATTAACTGACTCTGCTCCACCAACTGTTTTTTGAGTTCATAAATTCACATATTTAGCTGGACCTCAATTTAATTTCAAGCAAACAAGTCCACAACATAAAATTAACCTATACAGTATCAAATGGGTTGGCAAAGCTAACTGACATGCAAGGCTGCAACGTTGTAATTTAATGCAATTTTCAAAGATGCAGATTACTGTGAAGGTAACTTGCAGTTTATAAGGACCGAATCTAAAAACTCAGGTGTGCTGTTTATATAGTGATCCACTTCAGCTATTCATTTTGAAAGATGGAAGCATAAAACATATTAAAATCATGGTGTGATGTGCAAATGGTGGAGATCAAAACCAAACTGGTATAAGAGTGGATTGTCTCTCAAGATTGAAGCACACACATTGGTGAGGAAAGGAATAGACTTTTTTTATAAAGAAAATCAATCTTATACGTCATCTAAATTAATCAAGTACTTTTCATCAGTGTTTTCATTTCCTATATTTAACATCTTGTTTATTTCAAATTGAAATAATATTCCCACAAAATTCTGAGGGTGGTACAGTGGTTAGCACTGCTGCCTCACAGCACTAGGGTCTCAGGTTCGATTCTCGACTTGGGTCACTGCCAATGCGGAGTTTGCACGTTCTCCCCGTGTCTGCGTGGGGTTTGTCTGGGTGCTCCAGTTTCTTCCCATAGTCTAAAGATGTGTGGGTTAGGTTGATTGGCCATGTTATATTGGTGTCAGGGGATTAGCAGGGTAAATATGTAGGGTTTTGGGAACAGGGCCTGGATGGGATTGTGGTTGGTGCAGACTCAATGGGCCGAACGGCCTTTTTCTGCACTGTAGGATTCTATGACCAAAGCAGTGATTTGGTCAAAGTGGTATACTTTAAAGAGCAAGTTAAAGATGCAGAAGGGCAAAGAAGAATTGCCAGAGTCTAGACAAGGCCAGCAAAGATGCAGCAACTGAATTTGGGGATGCGCAAGGAGCCAAAATTAGGAAAACAGAGGTCTCAGAAGGGTGTAGGGCAGGCAGGGATAAAAGTGTTAAGAAGCACTGAGCAACGAAGCTCATCTCTCCTTCCCACCCCCTCCAAGGTAGCCAACGTAAGCAGTTCTGCAGCAGGGGCCTTCCTCTAAAAAGCACTATACTGACATGTGTTCATGTGCCCCAAACTCATTTTGCTAATTATTCTTGTGGCTGGCAAGAAAACCATTGTTGCTTCAAGCCTGGTCACAGAGCTCATAGGAAATCCAGGCTTCTAACCAAAAGCACTATACAGTAATCAAGGCTGGAAGTGACCACTATACATGACAAAAACTCAAGGGTGAAATAATTGCTCTTTCACACAACACTACAGAATGTCTGTGTCCATGGAACCCTACTGCAGCACAGCAATTAGTCAGCATTTCAAGGATAGAAAACAAAAAAGAAAAAGTATATTGGTATTTTGTTAAGTATTCTTCTTTTAGATCCTGTAGACAAAGTAATAGGGCCCCATCAACACAAATAAAGTGAATGATAGGATAGAAGACTAAATATATCTTCCTCCTGACCAAGTTAATTTTACAAACTGGGAGATGCCACAATAAAAATATAGTTTCCCACAGATTCACTGTAAAAAAAAGTTACTAAAAAAAACTTTATTTCCCACTGATATAATTTCTAAAGCCCAAAATTACATTTTTAATAATGTTGATTCCTGGACTGTGGCTTTGTTAAAACAATCACTATCTGCTGGCATCATTTTTTTCTTGCAGACAAACAATTTATATAGAACAAAGAACAAAACAGCACGGGAAACAGGCCCTTCGGCCGAACAAGCCCGCACCGCCACCCCGATGTTCCCACCTCTACCCTGTCCATGTTTATAGATCTATGGATTAAAAACCAAATTTGAGACAATTTAGGGAGAATTTGTTTTGCCAATTAGCCTAAGAGCAAATCTTTGGGATGTGGGAGGAAACCGGAGCACCCGGAGAAAACCCACGCAAGCACGGGGAGAATGCGCAAACTCTCACAGACACAGGCCCAAATCCATGTATCTGCACAGCACAGCGATAGTCACTGAGCTGTCGTGTTGCCCATCAAATGGTCCAGGTCAAGCGTACACTAACAACGTGAAGCACTAGGATACTCTCAAAAAAAATCCAAGAGCAGCCCTCTCACGACCCATCGCGGTATGCCCGATGTATAAATAATTGGATTGTATAAGTGTATTCTAAATCCAATTCCTGAGCAATCATAGAACGTATGGGAATCTAATTGCAACAGTCAGGGGAGAACATGCATAACTCCAAATGCCTAACAATTGAGCTGCGAATGCTGCTTTATAAATCCAATTCTTTGGTTTCTAGTGCCAGCTTGCGCCCCAATTTTTGGCAGTTTGATGAAGATTTTCCTGTTTGTATTCAGCCATCCAATACTCGGCCTTCAGGGAATCAATGTTTTGGTGCTTGCAAACCCAATATCTAAACATTTATTCCCAGTCTGTCACAATGAGGTGAAAGTTATCAAAGCCCATACCAAAACAATTAAATGATTTACATTAATATTTGAAATTCAATTACAGCAACAAGCATCATTAATAGGAAAATATCTGCAAACTGGCAAATTAGTGACTTAGATTAGTACTCCTTTGATTAGTAATTTTAAGCTTCAAAAATACATTTTTTCAGCCTTACCATTGGTGAGCGAGTGAAATACAGACTTCCATTTAATTCCTTATTATAATAGTGACTATCTTTCACATCCACTGCATTGACTGTGAAGCAGTTTGAGATGCCCCGAAGTCATGAAAGTCACTACATGAATGCAAGTTTTTCCTTTCAAGTTTTTCTTATTACACCATCCAGAAGTAACTCAAAGCACTACGAATGCACAGCCATTTCACACCCCAAGATCTCAAAAACAGACATAAGATGAAGTACATGCTTGCATTCCAACCATATTATCTGCTCCACTGTAATGGCAACTTACATCCATTCCTATAATATCCTTAACCCTCCAAGGTAGCCAACGTGAACAGTTCTGCAGCAGGGGCCTTCCTCTAAAAAGCACTAGATTGACATGTCTTAACATGCCCCAAACTCATTTCGCTAATTATTCTTGTGGCTGGCAAGAAAATCATAGTTGTTTCAAACCCTGGTCACAAAGCCCATAGGAAAACCAGGCTTCTAACCAAACGCACTACACAGTGATCAAGGCTGGAAGTGACCTGCCATCATACATGACAAAAGCTCAAGGGTGAATAACTTGCTCTTTTACAAAATACTATAAAATGTCTGTTGTCCATGGAACCCTACTACAGCACAGCAACTAGTCAGCATTTCAAGGACAGGAGATAAAATATTTTATTAAGTATTCTTCTTTCTGATCCTGTGGACCAAGCAACAGCACCCCATCAACACAAATAAAGTGAATGATAGAAGAATAAATGTATCTTCCTTCCTCTCTCAACTTGTGCATCATGATGCAGGTTTCACTCAAGCTATATATTCCTTAGTATTCTGTCATTAATACAGAGCTTGAGTGAAACCTACATCAGTACCTTGAGAAGCACTTAAAATTCAGATTTTCATTTTAAACAACATATCAAACAGATCTATAATACACAAATTTTAATTTTAAACTTTGTTTTTGCTAGTGTCTTAAGTCACATTAATTTTGAAGTGTTAAAATGGGTTCATATTGGAAAGTTGTTTGGAGCACCATAAGGGCATTATACAAGTTATGCATGTCAGGAGTCCAAAATCCCAACATTTTTAACATAGACTAGGGTTCTACCAACTGAGCCTAAACTGTCAGAACATCACAATCACTCTCCTTGACTAACTGCCTGGAGATTAGAGCACCCAAGGGTTTTTCTAATCTTCTAGACTTTCATATTTAGTATCCAGAATGCAGCATTCTAAACCAAATATTCTATAACATCCAAGGGATTCTAGGCCACTTACATCCAAATGCTGGCTTTTATTGGGATTATCAGCGTGCGGGGTGACAGATAGTCAATTGTGCCATTATTTACACAAAAGCAGTGAGAGAAGAGGCTCCTGACCAGCGCGCGGCTGCTTTACCTCAGTGACCTGAGCTGCCGCCGGCCGCTGACGACCTTTGGTTGCTCCGTATCTCAACAACTGCTCAGTGATCCACGGCCGCCCGATGTACGATTTGTAGGATCTCATACCTACAAATGAGAGGAATGCGGCTGTTGCCTAACTCAGCCCCAGGCTCTGTCTAGCCGCTTCACGCCAACAGGCCCCAAAGACGCCCCAGCTCCGCACATGCGCAGTGCACGGCCCCGGGACTGGGTAGTGCGCACGCGCGCCTGGCCAAACTTGATTGACAGATGCCCTGAAGTGCAAGAGAGTCAACCTTATTTTGATGTCACAAGTAGGCTCATATTAACACTGCAATGAAGTTACTGCGAAAATCCCCTTGTCACTACACTCCAGCGTCTGTTTTTTTTTCAGGTGGTTCCTCTCTAATGCCCCTTTTATTTTCTCCCTCCGTTTGTCTAATTTAATTTAATTGTTCAAGCTTAAAAGAGTTGGGACACTGGGGCATTCAAAATAAAAGATTGAATGCAAGCGACTTTCTCAATTCTCTCCACTTGTTACCGAGGCTGCAAATGCAGTGCTCGTCTCGCACCACGCGTCCACAGTCACTTATGCAACTCCCAACCTGGGTCAGTTTTATTACCTAATACTGATATTGGCTCCACTGATGTCAAGCCCGATGCTGCTTCCTGCAAAGTTTGGGAGAGTGAATCAAGTATAAAGAAAGTTTGATTGCCCCAACAATGCTTAAGGAGGACTGTGAGACTGAACAAGTCAACAAGATCTCTCAATAATAAAAGGTCTGTGGTTTGGTTTTGACTTCACCAACCATCTTGGGGCAGTCATGGCTATTGATAGATCCAAGTAAGCAAACGATCTAGTCCTAGCTTTTAGCAAAGGTATGGTCATAGGAATGTTAAGTCCAAAGTTCTTCTAATATATGAGGAACAGTTAATATTGATAACCAAGTTGTGACAATAACAAGGAACTGAATTGTAGAGTCAAGGCAGCATTTGACCAAGTGTAGCATCAAGGAGCACTTTGATTGAAGTCAATGGGAATCAGCATAAAGCTCTCCACTGGCTGGAGTTACATCTGGAACAAAGGAAGTTGGTTGTGGTAGTAGAAAGTCAATCTATAGAATCAGTAGAAAGGATCAGCGCTTCAAGTTTTTAGGTGTACAGATTACCAACAACCTGTCCTGGTCTCCCGATGCTGACATTATAGTTAGGAAAGCCCATCAGTGCCTCTACTTTCTCAAAAGACTAAGGAAATTTGGCATTCAGCTACAACACTCACCAACTTTTGCAGATGCACCATCAAAAGCATTCTTTCTGGTTGTATCACAGCTTGGTATGGCTCCTGCTCTGTCCAAGACCACAAGGAACTACAAAAGGTCGTGAATGTAGCCCAATCCATCATGCAAGCCAGTCTCCATCCATTGACTCTGTTCACATTCCCACTGCTCGTGAAAGCAGCCAGCATAATTAGGGACCCCGCGCACCCTGGAAATTCTCTCTTCCATCATCGCCACACTATCAGAAGCACATAGAGGTTTTGGAAAGGGTACAAAAAAGATTTATCAGGATGTTGCCATGGAGGGCATTAGCTATGAGGAGAGGTTGGAGAAACTTGGTTTGTTCTCACTGGAATGATGGAGGTTGAGGGGCAACTTGATAGAAGTCTACAAGATTATGAGGGGCATGAACAGAATGGACAGTCAGAAATGGAAGAGTCAATTACTAGGGGGCAAAAGTTTAAAGTGCGAGAAGCAAGGTTTAAAGGAAATGTAGAAGGCAGTTTTTTAACAGGGGATGGTGGATGCCTGGAACTTGCTGCCAGGGGAGATAGTGGAAGCAGGTACAATAGTGACTTTTAAGGGGCATCTTGACAAATATATGAATAGGATGGGAATAGAGGGATATAGTTCCCGGAAGGATAGAAGGCTTTAGTTCATTCAGGCAGCTTGGTTGTTGCAGGCTTGGAGAGCCATCTAGCCTGTAACTTTCCTTATTCTTTGTTCTGCCATCAGGAAAAAAATACAAAGTCTGAGGTCACGTACTAATTGACTCACTAACAGCTTCTTCCCTGTAGCTGTCAGACTTTTGAATGGACTTATCTTGCATTAAGTTGATCTTTCTCTACATCCTAGCTATGACTGTAACACTACATTCTGCACTCTCTTGTTTCTTTGTTTATGAATGGTATCCTTTGTATAGCAACAAGAAACAATATTTTTCATTGCATACTAATATATATGACAATAATATCAAAGTCAAAATCAAATCTGCTGAGTTCCAGGCCGTCACTGTAGGAGCTCCTCAGGGGAGTGTCCTGGACCCAACCATATTTTGCTTCTCCAACAATGATCTCCACACAAATCATAAGGTCAGAAATGAGGATGATTGCACAAAATTATGTTCAGCACCATTCATGGCTCTTTAGATAATGAATTTGTTCATGCCCAAACGTGGATAACATCCAGCCTTGGATTGATAAGTGGCAGTTAACATTCTCAGCACACAAGTGCCAGAAAATGACTATCTCAACCATTTCTCTTAGCATTTGATTTGTATTCCTGAATTCCCACTATCAACATCAAAGTTACCATTGACCAGAAACTTGACTGGATCAGCCATACAACAGCAACAAGAGCAACTCAGAGACTTGGAATTTTGCAGAGTGTAATTGATTTCCTGACTCGCTAAAGCCTATCCACCACCTACAAAGACACAAATCAGGAATCTGATTAATCCTCTCCACTTGCCCAGATGAACTTGCCCAGCTCCAACATCGCTTAAAAGGTTTGTCATCATCCAGGACATAACAGCTTGCTTGATCAGCCCCCCTATCCACAATTTTAAACATTCATTCCCTCTGCCTCCAGTGCATGGTGGTTGCAGCATCTACTATCTACAAAGTGCTTTGTGGCAACTTACTAAATCTCCTTCCCAACCTGCATCTTGACTACCAGAAGGACAAGGGCAACGAGTGCATGGGAGCAGCTTCACCTCCAACTACCCCTTGTGATTAGTATCTAGTTCATGGTACTTGTTAATATTTTAGAAGTAAGTTGTTGATTCGAAGGTAAGGTAACTAAAATGCTGAGCTTCAGAGATTGTCTGAACACCTAAAAGAAATGACAATTTCAGCAGATTATCCATGTTCATTTATGAGGATAGAAGAAATTATGCCATAAAACAGCTGATAGGCTTATATAAATGGAACAATGTATAGTTTGGTGCAGATGAAAGACTGGAGTTCAGAGAAACCCAGATACTGCCAGCTTAGTGAAGCTAATTATCTGTGAAAGAGTTGGAAGTGTTCTGGTAATTAGGGGGGCAGCTTTGTGAATCCCATGGAATGCAGTCTCAGGAGAAGAAACTGAACCATTGGGAGATAAACAGTTGTTCAAGCAGCCCTAGTTGAAGAGATTTTTGAGGGAATTCTGTGGCTAGATCTTCAAATGTGAAGAGATGAAATAACTCATGAGTGATACAGAGTTTTAATGAGATTTTGTGACTCACAGTGGTCAGTGACATCTGGGTGCATTTCTGAAAAATCAATGGGATCTTTCTTGATCACATCTGCCATTTAATGCACAGTGTGACATGTTTGCCTATTTTTCTATTAATTCATATTCACTTCATGTTATTCTGTATGGTAGAATATAATATTAATATTGTAGATCATTTTACTGAGCAGACTTTGTATAGTAAAATTCATTTTGTTTGTTTAAAACCATGGAAATTTGTGATTTTATTCTCCTAATGTATCACTATATTTGAAATTTTTCTTACTTTAAACAAAAAGTTACTGGTCCCTAACCAGATTGTAATAGCCTCCAGTCATGCATTTTCTTGATTTGAAAATATGTTATTAATTCTTTATTATCAATAGTATTTGTTACCACACATTATGGGAGTACCTTCGTCAACAGACTGGAATGGTAAATGTTGTTTGCTAACGATGCCAACTGACCATGAATCATTAATAAATAAAAATTTTAATAATGTTACATTTCTAATATTAATTATGATACTATCAATCTCTGTGTACATTAGAAATTTGGTTATATGGCTGTCTATTAAGTTATCTGAATCAATCATAAATATTTTAGATAGTTGAGACTGTACATAGATCATGTGGGATACTGCTGGTGATTTCCTACCTATTCAAATACGTACCCAATGAGCAGAATTTAGTCATCTTGATATGGGTCCCAAAAGTGGATCCATAAGTGGGCTGCACCTTTGTTCGTGATGGGAATGGTTGGCTGATCGCAACTATGTTAAGTACACTGACAGCATAGGGCCCAGCCAATTATCTGCAGGAGGTCATCAAATTGCCATCAGCCAATGGAGTTAGAGGTTCTCGCAGCATTAGTATTAACCTCCACTGTAATTTCCATACAGCCCTCATTGATTAGCTGGGAGGATTTTCTAATGCTATCTATAGAGAAGAGCACTTCCTGCCATTCCCATTCAGCTGGGAGAAGAACCTATATTGAGGCTTTTGCTGAATCAGGGTGCCACACATCGGTTTGCTGTGAGTAATATGTCAGCTGAGTCTGGAGGTCAGGGTAATGACCTTGGATTCCTATTACATTTTGCTATGCAAAACGGGTGGGAGAGATTGATTAGCTTTTAAGTTGTGTCCCCATCAGTACCTAGGTACTACTACGTCCTGCCCCTCCCACTAGGAAACAATTGTTCAATCTGATGCTTGATCTTGGCCAAAAGGCCGAGAAGTGATATAAATTCCACACATGATTAACTAACATTGAGAAATGCGACTGGGTTTGCTGAGATCTTTAAAACATTTCAGACAACGTCACTTTCAAGTGAGCACATTAGAATTAGGGTAAGGAAACTTCCATGTTTGTGGTAAATTATTTTAAAAACTAAAATAGTGACTTGTTTTGAGTTTGTTTAAACAGATAAATAGAGTAAGTCTGCTGTTAATATAGATTGGCTAATAGCTGTTTGTATTGGAACTGCCCCGTGAATTGCTTCTGCATGTGTGCCATTGACAGCTAGTCTCTAAGTATTGTAAAAGCAATTCCATTGGCATGCTCTGGAATGTCAATTAAGTTCTATTCATCCTTGATCTCTGGTTTATCTGGTTTCTCTCATCATTGTTTACCACAAACATCAATTGAACAATTCTCATTCTCAGTTGCTGCTCAAAATAATTAGCCATTTTCATAAAATAGTAAGATGCTCTTTACGTGCAGCATATTTGTAATATGTGTATTATATAGTTTTATAGTTTGGATGGATAATCCATGACTACTAATCCATTTGAAAAAAGGATCATCCAAACAAAAAGATTTTGAGAACCACTGACTTAAAAAGCAACATATAACTATTGAGTCTTATTGAGTTCCAGGCTATGACTTCTGATGGCGCAGAGCAGACAAGAAATACAACAGAGAAGATAAGAAAATAAACATGTCTTCAGACATCAAAGGGACTGTATGTGGAGCAACATTGACAGAAGCCTGGGAGCTGGTCAGTGAAATAGTGTGTAGTTATCTTGAAATGTTAAGGGAAAAAGAAAGTAAAGGTGAAAGTTAATGGAAAAGTTAGGGGCATATTTTCCAATGAGCAAAGGTACACTTTATGCAATCATACTACATTATTCACTACGTGTACTCATCTTACGTTGGCGATAAACCATTTGTTTTGAATATTAAGCATTTATATCTGAACTTCGCTCACTAAATTAGACATACCTGACACCTATTTAAATTTGTAACAAACGAAATCAATTTTGGGGTGAGACCGTTGCTATGGAATCCTTTATTTCTATGACAATAGAAGATTTGTCCTTGTTTTTCTTTTATTAAGTACATGCGAATGAGACAATTAATTAAACAAAACTGCATATGTTTTGAGATATATGTATTTCTATCTAATCTTTCCACATGGTCCTAAGTTGCCAGCTCTTCAGAGATAACTGTCTTTGTTCCTGTAATTAATACTGCCCTGAAAAATGTTTTCAACGATGAAAGGATACTTGTGATTCTTTTGGTTCTTTTATTTGACAATAGAATTATAATGTGTTACTAATTGGATATAAATTAAGTAATCCACACACACACACACACACACACATGCACAATCTAAACTGACAAGTTGTAACATAAAAGCAAATTAAATACTTTAAGACCATTGTATATCACATAAAATGATATAACACATGAAATGATGCAATCCTAAGCATGGTTAAGAGGCTACATGACGTATACAAAACATGCTGTTCTTCAATAGCATGCAATGAAATAAAAATTAATTGTGGGTTACTGTATATTATTACTAATATTACTGAGCTGATTTCAACTCAGCTCAATAATATTTTAACTCAGGAATTGCATAAGCAAGAACCAAGATAACAAATTATGAAAACTACTTCAGCATGAAACCTAGGATATTTTAACCACTGGGCCTCATCTGCCTGGTCTCTTTCAGCTTTCTGCCTATTTCCAGTGGAATTGCTGGCCAATTGGCAGGACAGTAAGAAGTCTCACAACACCAGGTTAAAGTCCAACAGATTTATTTGGCAGCACGAGGTTTCGGAGTTTCAAGCTCCTTCATCAGTGTTCACAAACAGTGCATATGAAGACACAAACTCAGTTTATAAGATAATAGTTGGAATGCGACTCTTTATAGATGATCAAGTCTTAAAGGTACAGACAATGTGAGTAGAGAGAGGGCCAAGCACAGGTTAAAGAAGTGTATTTTGTCATCAGCCAAGACAGTTAGTGAGATTTTGCAAGTCCCATCAAATCATGGTGATTACAGATCCTGTGACATGAACCCAAGATCCTGGTTGAAGTCGTCCTCATGAGGGCAGAACTCGGCTATAAGTTTCTGCTCAGTAATTCTGCATTGTCGTGTGGTAATGAAGGCAGCGTTGGAGAATGCTTACCTGAAGATCAGAGGTCAAATGCCCGTGACTACTGAAATGTTCCCCGACTTGAATCCCCTGTCTGGTGATTGTCGAGCGATGTTCATTCATCCATTGTTGTAGCGTCTGCATGGTCTCCCCAATGTACCATGCATCGAGATATCCTTTCCTGCAGCAAATCAGATAGATAACATTGGCTGAGTCGCAAGAGTATGTTCTGCATACCTGGTGGATGGTTTTTCTTGCAAGAGATGATGGCATCTATGTTGATGATCCAGCACGTCTTGCAGAGTTTACTGTGGCAGGGTTGTGTGGTGTTGTGTTCACTGTTCTTCTGAAGGCTGGGTAGTTTACTGTGGACAATGTTCTTTTTGAGGTTGTGCGGTTGTTTGAAGGCAAGAAGTGAGGTTGTGGGGATGGCCTTGGCAAGATGTTGGTCTTCATCAATGACAAATGTCGTAACTTCTCCACTCCAGGGAAGTACTGGACAACGAAGGGTACTCTGTCCGCCATGTCCCATGTTTGTCTTCTGAGGAGGTTGGTGCCATTTTTCACTGTGGCATGTCGGAACTGTCGATCAATGAGTCAAACGCCATATCCTATTCTTATGAGGGTGTCTTTCAGCATCTGTAAGTGTTTGTTACGATCCTCCTCATCTGAGCAGATCCTGTGTATACGAAGGGCTTGTCCATAGAGGATGGCTTCTTCAACATGTTTAGGGTGGAAGCTAGAGAAGTGGAGCATTGTGAGATTATCCATGGGCTTATGATATAGTGAAGTGCTGAGGTAACTGTCTTTGATGGAGATGCATGTGTCCAAGAATGCAACTGATCCTAGAGAGTAGTTCATGGTGAGTCTGATGGTGGAACGGAACTTGTTGATATCATCATGTAGTTCTTTTAATGATTGTTCGCCATGAGTCCAAAGGAAGAAAATGCCATCAATGTATCTAGTGTATAGCATCAGTTGAAGGTCCTGTGTGGCGAAGAGGTCTTGTTTGAACCTGTGCATAAAGAGGTTGGCATATTGTGGTGTGAATTTGGTGCCCACAACTGTTCATGTGTCTGGATGAAGAATTGACTGTTGAAGTTGAAGATGTTGTGATCCAGGATGAAGCGGATGAATTGCAGAGTTGCATCTAAAGATTGGCAGTTAAGAGGAAGAGAGGAATCTTTGGAGGAAGAGGGAAAACTGGCAGGAGGCAAGTATTTTTTGGGCAGTAGGAGACTCCTCCCAGAGATCTGAAAGAACAGTCCACAGCACTCAGGAAAGAATCAGGAAGGGTTCTTGAGGATTCCTGTTCCTCCTATCCCACAAGGAAACTCAACTTTCTGTGGATTTTTGACCTGGATAGAAACCAAAGCTTGCCTACACAGACCCTGGATAAAACTGCACTTACACCCAAATGACGTAATCAGAGCAGCATATTTAAAGATGAAAACTCTGACAAACGGTCATCCAGACTCAAAATATTGGCTGTGGTCTCTTGCTACGGATGCTGTCAGACTTGCTGAGATTTTCCAGCATTTTCTGTTTTTATTTAAAGTTGGATCCCCTTATCCTCTGGCAGGTATTCCTCAGAAAAACTTAAGAACAAAATAAATCAGATCAGGAGTAGGACATTTGGCTATTCGAGGCTGCTCCACCATTCAGTAAGATCATGGCCATTCTTCTAACTCAAAGCCACTTTCCTTCCCTATCCTGAAATCCTTTAATTCCCTTGTGTGAGAAACACCGCTCACAGTCAAATAATTTAGTCGAGTCAAGTTCGAAGGAGCAAGATATTTTATTTAACGTTCTTGCAAGACCAGGTGTCCGAAAGACGAGCACACCCTAGTACATGTATCATGGTTATTTATACAATCAGTTTACAGATTTCATCCCTCCCCCTTCTCGTGGTTGGTTCGAGTGCCTCTCTTCCTCCTCCAATCCCACTCTCTTTCCTAAACTCCTCCCCTGTTTACATTTCCCCTAACTCTCTTTGTAGGGACCCTCTCTCCCTGTTTATTTTTCCTTTATTTGGCCACTCTAGTTCTTGTTCCCTGAGTATTGCTGACTACTTTGGTTTTTGGCTCCTTGTTTTTTCCTTCTTCTCCTTGTCCTATTGTCCTATGCTTAGATATAACATCCTGTGAGGATTTGTCATCTGCTGAGCTAAGCGTATGTTTAGTTCGAAAACATGTTTTTTTTTGCAACTTAACATTTTAGGTACCTTCCTTCTTTGGAAGCAACAAATTGTCCTTCCTCTCACTTGGTATCCAAAAATCAGTGGCATAGTGGTCAGCACTGCTGCCTCACATCGCGAGGGACCAGGGTTTGATTCTAGGTTTGGGTCACTGTCTGTGTGCTGTCTGCACGTTGTTCCCATGTCTGATTGGGTCGGTTATCTTCCACTGTTCGAAAGATGTGCTGGTTGGGTGCATTGGCCATGATAAATTCTCCCAAATAAGCGCTGGAGCACTGGAGTGTGGTGACAGGAGATTTTTCACAGTAACTTCATTGTAGTGTAAATGTAAGCCTACTTATGACACTAATAAATAAATCTAACGATCTTTTTCTTGAATATATTCACTGTCTTAGCATTCAATCATTTCAGGTAGAGTATTCCAAAGATTTACAACCCTTTGAGTAAAGAAATATTTGTTTGTCTAAGTACAAATGGATCAATCATTTACTTTGACACTGGGATTCCTTGTTTTAGATTACCAGTTGAAACAGCCATTTAGCATCTACACTATCAATCCCCTTAAGAATTTTAAATGTTTCAATGAGAACATCTCTCATTCTTCTTATGTCTAGGGAATACAAACCTCACCTACTCAATCTCTCCTTGGAGGACAATTTCCTCAGTTTTTCTTTCTTCAGACCAAATATATCCTTCTTTTGCTAAAAAGACCAAAACTGCAAGGGGGCAATGCAAAGTGGGTGCTTTGCAGTGGGGAGCTCTGCAAAGGGGAGCTATGCAAGGAGGGTGTTATGCAAGAGGGGCTATGAAAGGAGGGGGAATGGGGGCTGTGCAAGGGGTAAGATTCGCAAGGGAAAATATTGCAAGAGGGAGACTATGCAAAAGGGAGTTTTGTAAGGCGGAGGACAAATTCTCCATGTGATCTCACCAATGCCATGTATAATTGCAATTAGATTTATTTATTCTTTTACTACAACCCTTTTGTAATAAAGACCAACATACCATCTGATTCCCTATTTGGTGTATCTTCATGTCAGTTCTCTGTAATTTGCACATGAGGACAACCCTCTGAATACTCTCCTAATGAGTCCCCTGGCAGATGCTCTATGTCACCCTCTTTGAATGCCTCCATTGCAGACCACCCCATCTCTTGCATACCCTCTCTCGCATAGCCCCCATTGCATAGAGTCCCCCTTGCAAAGTTCTTCTTCCATAGCTCCTTCTTGCATAGACCCCCTTGCATTGTCTCTCTTGCATAGCCTGTCTTGCATAATCCTCTTTGCATAACGTCTCCCTTGCACAGCTCCCTCTTGCATAGCTCCGTCTTGCGTAGCCGACCTTTCATTGCCTGCCTCTTGCATAGCTCCCCTTTACATAGCCCCTCTTGCATCACCTCCCCTTTGCACAGCTCCCTCTTGCATAGTCTGCCCCTTGCAAACTCCTCTTGCATTATCTCCTGTTTGCAAAGCGCCTCTTGCAGAGCTTGCCCTTGCACAGCCAACCTTGCAAAGACTTCCTTGCATAGCTCCACTTGCATAGCCCACTTGCGTTGCTTGCCCTTGAATAGCACCCCTTGCAGAGTCTCCTCCTTGCATCACCCTTCATGCATAGCTCCCTTTTGCACAGTTCCCTCTTGCATAACTTCCTATTGCATAGCATCCCCAGCTCCCCTTGCACAGCTCCTCTTGCATAGCCTCCTCCTTGCATAGCCTCCCCTTGCAGAGCCCCCCTTGCATGAACCCTCTTGCATAGCTTCCCCTTGCATAGCCCTCTTGCATTGTCCACTTTGCATGGCTCCCCCTTGCATAGTTCCCTCTTGCGTAGCTCCTCTTTGCATAGCACCCCCAGCCTCCCCTTGCATAGCCTCCCCCTTGAATATAATGCCCCTTGCGTAGCTTATCCCTTGCATATCTTCTCCTTGCATAGCCCTCTTGCATATCCCTTCTTGTAAAGCCCTCCTTGCATAACTTCTCTGGATAGCCTGCCTTTGCATAGCCTCCTTCCATAGCCTCCCCTTGCATAGCCACCCTCTTGCATAGCCTGTCCCTTGCATAGCCCCTCTTGAATAGCCTTCCATACATAGCCTCCCACTTACAGAGCCCCACCTTGCATAGCACCCCCTTGCATAGCCCCCCCTTTCATATCTCCCCTTGCATAGCACTCCTTTATAAAGCCACCTTTGCAGAGCCTCCCCCTTGCATAGCCCCTCTTGCATAGCCCCCTGTCAAATCTCTTCCCTGCAGAGCTCCCCCTTGCATAGCCTCGTCCTTGTAGTCTCCCTTGCATAGCCCTCATTGCATTGCTCCCTTTTTTCATATGTCCCTCTTGCATAGCCACCCTTGCAAAGCCCCTCTTGCATAACCCCCTTGCATAATCTTCCCTTGCATAGCTTCCACTTGCATAGCTCTCCGTTGCATAGCCTGCCCCTTGCATAGCCCCCTTTGCATAGCTCCCTTGCATAGCCCTCCTTACAAAACAGAGCCCTCTCTTGCATAACCCCTTTGCATAGCACCCCCCCTTGCAAAGTCCCCTTGCATAACATCCATCTTGCATAGCCCTGTTGCATAGCACTCCCTTTCATTGCTCCTCTTGCATAGCACCCCATCTTGCATAGCTCCCCATTGAATTGCTCCCCTTGCATATCCTCCCCCTTGCATAGCCTCCCCCTTGCATAACCTCCCCCTTTCATAGCCCCTCCTGCATAGCTTCCAAATGCATAACACCCCCATTTCATAGCCCCCTTGCAAAGACGTGCTTGCCTAGTTTTCCTTGCATAAAGCCCCCTTGCATTGCCCCTTGCAGAACTCTTTCCCTTTTTTGACCAACCACCTCTTGTGGAGCATTCCCCTGTATAAGACTCCATCATTGTGAATACCCCTATTCAGGTCCCATGTCCATCAGCAACACCTCCTTGGCACTGCCCCACCTGACACGATGACTAATTGGCCACTGTCAGGATATCAAGACTGCATTGTCAGACTAGGTAAGTATTGGAGGGCTGGCAGTTTCTGGTGAGCACCGCCTGGCCATGCCCCCGACCATCTCTTGCATAGCCCCTCTTGATAGACCCTTGCATAGCCTCCCCCTTACATACCCCCCCTTGCATAGTAACCTCCTTGCGTAGCCTCCACCTTGCATAGCCTCCCCTGCATAGATCCCCCTTTGCATAGCCCTTTTGCATAGCACTTTCCTTGCATAGCCTCACACTTGCATAGCCCTCCTTGCATAGCTCCCTCTTGTATAGCCCTTCTCACATTGCCCACTTGGACAACTCCCCTTGCATAGACCTCTTGTATAGCACCCCCTTTCATAACTCCTCTTGCATAGCCTCCCTCTTGTATAGCCTCCCCCTTGCATAGTCCCTCTTGCATAACTCTTCTTGCATAGTCTTGCTCGCACTCCTCCTTGCATAGCCCCTCTTACATAGCTACCCCTTGCACAGCTCCTCTTGCATAGCTACCCCTTGCACAGCTACTGCATTGCACCTTCCCTCGCAGAGCTTCCCCATTGCATGGCATCTCCCTTGCAGACCTCCCCTCAATGCTCTTTGTCCAATCACCCCCTTATGGAGTACTCCCTTACATAAGCCCATGTCATTATGCATATCCTCACGTAGGCCCCACATCTAGCAGTCATACCATCTTGGTGCTGCACCTGGCACAATTATTGTGGCAAATTGGGCACTGTGAGGCTGGCACTTCCTGATGGGCACTGCCTGGCTATGTCCCTTACCACCCGGAGGCTTAAAAGGGCTCCAATTCCCTCAGCATGGCCATGGCACCAGATTTCTACCAGTGGAGACTAGCTGTGATCCTTGCCAACATAATGTCATGCTGGTGAGGGGGAAGATAACAGGATGCCAGAAGATGCCACGTGGGATTACAGTAAGTCCTTTTAATTCTCATTAATCTCACCAGCAAAACTGGCTGGGAAAATAGCAAATTGATTCATGCCCAAAGTGATTTGGATCTTTATCCTTGAAAGCAATCTTTCCAGCTTGATATGCTGATTGAACAGCCACAGCAAACTGGTATGATTGCACTTCCATTGTCTTACCCACTCAATTAATCTGCTTGGGTTCTTTTTTCCAGCCTCTTTGCATCCTCATTATACCTTACTTTTCCACTTATTTTTATTTGTCAGCAAACTTACACTCAGTTCTCAGTAATTGATTTAAGTTGTAAATTATCAACCTATAAATTATCTGAGACCCAAGCATTGTTCTTTGAGATACCCATTAGTTAAAGTCAGCCAACTTTAAGATTATCCTTTTATTCCCATTCTGTTTTCCTGTGAATGAATTCTCAATCCCATTACCCCCAATCCCACAATCCATAATTTTGAAAAATAACTCTTTGTGCATACCCTTATTGAATTCTTTATGAAAATCCAAATGCAGTACCCATTTGCTTCCCCTACTAGTTACAAGTTCAAAAATCACTAAGAGATTCATTAAGCAAAAAGAGAAGGAATTAGATCATAATGTAGGAAGAAGATTTGGTGCAGCTAATTCACACTGTACATTTTTAATTGCCTACACAAATTGCTTTCCAACAGATATTATTTCAATATTACGACTAGTCATACTGAAATAACTATTATAAATACCACTGTGAGCAATTTTCACATAATTCACAAAAATACAAACATGCGAAATAGGAGCAGAGTTGGGCTATTTGGCCCCTCAGGCCGGCTGCACCATTTAAGAAGATTGTGGCTGATCTGTTTATGTTTCAAACTCCGCATTCACATTTTGCAAAATACACAAATAGTAAAGTAAAAAATCAAAACACAAATGATAAAATAAGGAGATAAATTTAATTGAAAAATGTGAGCTAAAAGAGTCATCAAACATCTTAAAATTCAAAAGACATAAGGCAGGATTTTCCATGCAACCCACTGGGTGTTTCACAGCGATGGAGATGGCCTGCAGTTGGCCAGATCTTCTGGTTCCACCATTGTCAAAGGGATTTCCCACTGAATGTACCCTTGCTGCTGGGAAACCTGAGGCAAGGGTGCACCGTCTGTGGCACCAGAAGATCTTCTCATTGTGAACAGCTGGAAAATTCCAGCCCAAATTTTGTTTAAGAGATTTCAGTGAAGTATAAATGTTCAGTGACCTCAGAGCCAATCCTATAAAATCTGCAAAGCCCACTGTTAGACCAGCATGAAATGAACAACCATTCAGTAGATGTGTGAAGTCTTATGTTGACTAAAATCGACCAGAGCCATTATTAGCAGCATGTCTCATTTGAATAAAAACAAATTACCTTAGATGCTGGAACCTGAAAGAGAAACACAAAATGCTGGCAAATCTCAGCAGTTCTGATAGCATCTGTGGAGAGAGAATAGAGCTAACACTTCAAGTTTGGATGACTATACATCAGAGCTGTTTTGCATAAGATGAGCTGGTGTTTTGTATGCTTTGCAAGTGCAATAAAGCACATATCATCCCTAACACATTATAAATAGTGCTGAAATACTTTGTTCTTTATCACATTAATGCTTATTGAGATGTGTCACATCTTCTTCCACTGCATGTAAATGTGCTAGAAGTTATGCAACTGTAAGAATGCATTAACATTCACAATGGCACAGTCATTTAGTGTTTGTGCAATATTACAGCATCTTATCTATTAATAAAAACTATAAAAACAAAATTAATTTCATTGTCTTAATATAATATTCATGGAAGTCTTACAGTTACATTACAAACTTGTAGCAATTCAAAAGTTTTGGCCAAGTCTTAAATTGTAACAAGGCCTGTTCTACCATCAACTCTGTACTCACTGATCAACACTGGCTCCCATCAAGCAATATCTTGATCTTAAAATTCTCAACCTTGTTTTCAGTTGACTCCTTGGCCTACTCCCTCCCTATTTCTGTATTCTCTTCCAAGCCCACAATCTGGGAGCAATTTGTGTTCCTCTAATTCTGGCCTCTTGTGTATCCCTAATTTTTATTACTCCATCATTGATGACTGTGCCTTCATTTGCCAAAATTCCAAGCTCTGGAAGAACACCCTAAACCTTTCCGCCTGTTTATCTTATTTTCATCCTTTAAGACACTCCTTAAAATTTACCTCTGACCAAGCTTTAGGTCATCTCATCTAACACCTCCTTATGTGGCTCAGTATCATACTTGTTTTACAATGTCCCATTGCAGTGGATTGGGACATTTAGTTACGTCAAAATATTATATTTTTCAATCATTCATAAAAATTTCTTGCCACAAGACAAACCATCATTCATATGCATACAGCATAAAGAAATCTGGACTGAGAGCATGGAACTACCACATGTTGGCAGTGAAACTGTACATGGTCACCTGCCGTTAGTACCTTTGAATTTCATTATGAAATGGTAACTTTTCAGCATTGAGATATTCAGCAGATAGCTTACATAGTCAGACTTAGTGGATGTTGAGGTATGTTATGCATAGACTTCAACTGGAGTGCTATGAATACTTTAAATGGTTCTTATAGTAGTAATGTGCCACCAGGTGGCAATCACATAACCATAAAGTGGAACCTACCTGTGCCTGTACTCTTCAGATTTTTAAAGAAGAACATGCATCCCCTGCTTTAGGACATGGGTCTGTCCCTGGATTTTGCCCAGATGGTGAGTTCTCAGATACAGTTGTACAATAAGGCACTTCTCTAGAAACAGGCAAATAATTTGAGATTGAATATACCAGTGTAACAGGCACAGTGGGCTTAATATTTAGATTGAGGTTGTGAGACTAGGGATGCAGTGATATTTCTTGAATTTAACTGCAGGACCAATTGTGATTTTTTTTTCTTCTGTTTCCCTTGGAGCAGCAGCCTGATTGATAGGATAGTTACTGCTAGCTTGAAAACTAATGGCAACAGGGCTGCTTTAGGGATGGCCCCTGGCAACCGGCGGTGGGGAGGGTGGGGGGTGCAAACTATGATTACAGCTGAAGTTAGAGAAAGAGAGAGAGAGAGAGATCATGAGGTCATGACTTGGTGCTGTGTGTGAATTGTGGAGATGCCAACATGATATGGATGAGGTAAGCATAGTAAGAAGTCTGACAACTCCAGGTTAAAGTCCAACAGGCTTATTTGGTAACACAAGCCTTTGGAGTCTCACTCATTCTCACCTGACTCACCTGAAGAAGGAGTGAGACTCCGAAAGCTTGTGCTACCAAATAAACCTGTTGGACTTTAACCTGGTATTGTCAGACTTCTTACTGCGAATTGTGGTACAGAGAGGTGAGTTGTTAGGTGAGGTCCTTTACTGAAGAGCCAATGTGTGTGCTCTTGCTCCTCCTGCAACACTTACCTCCCTTTTATTATTTTAAGTTTTATGCTTATTTAATTAGCGTCACAAGTAGACTTACATTCACACTGCAAAAAGGTACTGTGATGTCCTCTAGTCACCACTCTGTCACCTGTTCAGGTACACTGAGCGAGAATTTACATGGCCAATGTACCTAACCAGCACATATTTTGGCTTCCTGACAGATGGGATAATTGTTGAATTTGAATCAGGGTTCTAATTTTATTATGTTACAACATTCATTAATAGTGTCCCATCTCCAATAATGGTGGATATATAGCATGTTGAAAAGGACTCACTCCTGGTTACTGTGACAGCTCAATATAAAGCCCAATGAAAGCAGTGACAATATTCCAGAAATTATCGCCTGTACCCTTGGTAGGTGATTGGCACTAGACAAAATCTGAAAACTGGAATAAAGGAGAAGACATCTACTGTAAAATATTATCAATGTTTATATCTGTTAATCTATTTCTGTTCCGGGAAACCAAACTCAGTCCTTGAACTAAATTACAATCAGCCTAGTGGCAACATAATATTTTCCTGAATAGAGAAGCCATAGGAGAATCTCCATATGTTTAGCTGCTTTGGGATTTTTTTTGTCTCCAGTCATATTCACCTCTGTAATTAAACTTCTTTTCCATGTAGCCAAACTTTATAAAGCAGACTAATTGATTTTAGTAATTATTTTTTTGCCACAGCCTTGTGAAAATTGACCCTAAAGTTCATGCTGCAGTGCAAACCTGCCCAATGGGCAAAAATATAGCTGTGAAAATGAAATCATCAGTACTGGTTGTCTCTAAGTTAGCTACTCAAAAGAATCCCAAATGAACAACTTTTAAATACACTGCTGCACTGTTTACAAATTAGTCTTATTCTGAAACTCTGTGAATCAAACATTAACTGGTCAATTTTAAACATGTTCTGATAGTAGCTAATTTGGGCTATTTAAATTGTAAATAGTTATCATTCTGACTTAATGAAAGACTTTAAATCATAAAGGCTGGAATTTTCTGTTCCCTTTTACATTGTCTGGATTTGGCGATGGAGAGGAAAATATTGCCAAAAGTGTTCAGTCGTGTCTTGCATCAGTGTGACTTGATTGTCTCGTCCTCCATCAATGATGGAGCAGGTTACCAATACATCTGGATCGTCATTTGAATACATTAATATGTAATTTAGGGAGGTAGTATCATTGTGGTATTATCAGTGAACTAATAACCCAGGGACATGGATTCAAACCCTACCATTGCAGATAGTGTAATTTGAATTCAATAGGAATCTACAATTGAAAAGTCTAATGTTGACCATAAAATCATTGTCAATTGGCATAAAAACCCATCTGATTCACTCATGGCTTTAGGGACTGATTGCTGCTGTCTTTACATAATCTGGCCTACATGTGAGTGTAAATCAACACAATATGGCTTGACTCTTAAATCACTCTGAAGTGGCAATAACAAGCCACTCAGTCTAAGGGCAATCAGGAATGGGTAATAAATGCTGGCCGTACCAGTGGCACCCACATCCCATGAATAAATTTTTCAAAATCAGGCCCGTATGCCAAAATCATACCAAACCATCAAAAAAGGCATCCAAAGCTATGCAATTGCAGAACGGTGTGAAATCTGATTGATCTTTAAAGGCATATACCTGACAAGCAGATCTCCTAGATGAGTGCAGTGCTCGGGTGGAGTCATGCCTGGGTACAGCCCAGGTAGTGCACTGGCACTGCATGGGCACTATCACAACATTTTGGTACTGTCCAGGCAATGCCAGAGGTGACTGGAAGTGCCCAAAGGGATGCCGTATTGGGTTCTGGAGTTCAGTGTGTACTGGGATAGCCTTTAGAAATAGCACCCTGATCCTTTTCTAAATTGTGGGTGGGGCAGGTGAATCAGAAGCCATCCCACTAGTGATATGTTGTGGGACCCTTGAAAATATTTTTCCTAAGTCCTGGATTACATGGTGGAGAAAGCTGCCGTTGCCATTGGTGATTCCAATGCTGCTTTTCCCATTCAACGTTGACCTTTGTGATATCTTAGAAAATCTTGCCAAAGGAATTTTACAGAATTTATTTAAAATTCTCAATTATTCTTCCTATAATGTAGAATCAGACCATTTGGCCAAAAAGATCAATGCCAGTGTTTATTCTCCACATGAGCCTCCTATTTCATCTGATCCTGTCAACATTTTTTTTCTTTTTTTCTTCATATCTTTCTCATCTAGCTTTCCCTTAAATGCAGCTTTGTGATTTGTCTCAATTACTCATGTGGTAACAAACTCCACACCTAACCACTCTCCCTCCTCTCCCACTTGAAGTCTGTGGATCTCCCTGTTAGGAGGCAGTGATAGTCTGGATCACTGATTATTTTAGAATGTTTTTTGATTGACATTCTGAAATTGTAATTTAAATAGGACAATCTTTTGCCCTTCTATAATTTTAAGTTGGCTATTTCTTGTGGAAATTCATCCAGCAGGCTAACTACAGATTGGTGGGATGGTTCAGTTACAACATTTTCATCTTTTCAGCCGAGAGCTTTAAGATACACGTGTTTGAGCTGCTGGATTGCTATTCTGGTGTTTTTATATGGCTCGATGCATCCTTCAATGTGAAATGCAGTCAATTAACAAGGCTACATTAAGTTAGTTGATCTGAACTGGGCAGCAGTAGGAGCACTACTAAGGGCCTCAGTATCCTGGACATGAAAGAGATGAGTATGAATGTGTAGTAGAAACAGAGATGGAAAAAAAAGGTTAATAAAAGGAAAAACATATTTGTGCTCTCTATAGAGGTGGTTTATTGCTGTAGTAGCTGGATTCAAGTGAATTGGAATTATTTTTCTCTCTCTATGTATCCCTAGACTAGTGTTACACTACTTGATAGTGAAGTTCTCAAAACTGAATTTCTAATTGTCCATCTTTTTTACTGGGAACCACCTACCCTTGGCAGTCTGGCTTACAACAAGAACTTGGTCTGGGATGGAAATATAATGAGATGAATCAATACTCATGCTGAAACAATTAATTTTTGTTTTGATGGAATACTTCACTTTGAAACAGTTAATATGAATTCTGCATTTGCCATTGTCTTTAACATTACCAAATCGAACTAATACACTAAAGCGAGTGAAAATACGTGAGGCTGGGGAAGCAGTAAAGATTAGCAAACAGATTCAATGATACAAATTGTAGCACTTTTATCATCCCATTACTCCGTATTTAATTCTGGTAACTCTTCTGCATTCCATTCCGCTGACAGCTCCCTGATAACGATGAACAAGCAGCTGTGTTATGCAACATTGATTCCTCACTGCTGGATTGGTTTAGTGCTTCCAGAATTAAATAGATTTCTCCCAGTATACCTTATCTTATAAATACCTTTGGAATTTGTAAGATTTCATGTTCCAGCTTCACCTTAAACTCTCACAGATTCCCCCAGGGTCCATGCAGCTCATTTTCCAAATACATCCTGAATCATACCTTACTCAACCAACTTTCTAGCCTTGATTTTCTGATAAAATCAGATAAAGTTTGTCCATGAGCTGAGTGAGACATTGAGAGGAAGGACTGTCACACTGGTTCTCCATCTGTTTAGCACCTCCTGCAAATTTCAAATGCCGTTTCCTTCTCATGCCAGGGAAGCTGTTTGTCTTCAAATATACGAAAGGGATCCTAATGGAGTATCGACATTATTTGTACAATTTTCCATTGGGATATCACTATTGTATTATTCAGTTAACATAAAATAATAGGTACAGGGTTTGAGAGCCTGAGCTGTTAATGGAATATATATCCAGTTTAGCCTTGAGTCTGGGAGTGCCTGAGATATATGATAGGAAGGTTAATAAGAGAAAATTGATTGAAGCATGACTTGTTTGTCAACTATTTCCTTATTTTTTTAAAATGATCTTTGTTTTTTCACTTAGATGTTCTGGTCCCTTTGTGCCACCTGTTTGGAAACTGTTCCTTTTGCCTCAATGTCATAAGTTGCACTGAGTTTCTCCATGGGAATAACTAGCTCCTTGTTGTGTTTTTACAGGTCTGAATGCTCGAGAGCCATTCTGCACCTGCTCATCAGTGCACTCACACCACACTTACAACCTGAGGTGCACATACCTCCATTTGCAGTCATACTCAGCCACAAGAACGTTGCTGCCACTGGCTGTGAAGGTCATAACATTAATAACATCCTTCACATTCTATGCCTCTGGATCATTCCTAGGTGCTATTAGCAATATCACAAACACTATTTTATCCACAGTGCATTAATATATAAAGTTAGATAAATGTTCAGTTTATTTGAGCAATTCTTCCCCACGGTCATTCAACTCTACACTGTTTTAATAAAGGGGAGATTACGAAAGCTTTGGGTGGGGGGATGTTATAGATTGTACCCACATGGTCCTACAGGTTCCACTGCACAAAACTATTCCCTATCTGGAGAAGGGATTCTGAATAGTCAGTTTATTTTCAACTTTTGCATCAAATTATACAATGTTTACTTCCTATTCAGCCATCACCATATATTCATTTTAAGATATTCCCATACTGTTGTCATATTTGAGCCACAAAGACAAAACTTGTAGTAGCTGAAAGATAGATGTGCTGTCATTCTAAGAGACAACTTTAGCACCTGCTAAACACTGGGGGCTGCACATTGGCATATTGGTTAGCACTGCTGCCTCACAATGCCAGGGAACTGGGTTCAATTCCCAGCTTGGATCACTGTCTGTGTGGAGTCTGCACGTACTCCCCATGTCTGCATGGATTCCCTCCAGGCGCTCTGGTTTCTTCCCACAGTCTGAAAGACATGCTGGTTAGGTGCGTTGGTCATGCTCAATTCTTCCTTTGTGTACACGAACAGGTACTGTGGCAACAGGGGATTTTCATAGTAATCTTATTTCAGTGTTAATGCAAGCTTACTTATGAAACTAATATATAAACTTTAAACTTCCAGCTATGAGTCTGCTGCTACTACTGCCACACCATTGGCATTGAGCAGAATTAATTACCCCAGTGACATTTATGAAGCACTGCCTTTCTTTACTCAGAAGGTAGTAAGGCCGTGGAATGCCCTGCATGCAGCTCTTGTGGACTCGCCAATTTTAAGGGCGTTCAAATGGTTGGTGGATAGGCATATGGATAACATTGGAATAGTTTAGGTAAGAGGGTCATTAGATTTGTTCCACTGGTCAGCGCAACATTGAGGGCCAAAGGGCCTGAAGCTGTACTGTAATGTTCTATGTTCTATTACGATTCTCATCAATCAATCTCTAAGCTTGTCAAAGCTGGAAGAGTTTGGTCATTCAAGGCTCTAAGCTGGTTTCTATGGAATCAACACTTTGACAGGAGACTTTGATTTGATTTATTATTGTCACGTGTATTAGTATTACAGTGAAAAATATTGTGAAAAATAGTGCACTAAGCAGACAAAGCATATCATACATAGAGAAGGAAGGGAGTAAGTGCAGAATGTAGTGTTACAGCCATAGCTAGGATGTAGGAAAAGATCAACTTAATGAGAGGTGGGTTCATTCAAAAGTCTGATGGCAGCAGGGAAGAAGCTGTTCTTTTAGAACCACTGGTATGAGAGAGGTTGCATTGCAAATACCCTTGGCACTGCCATCTACTCCATGTTGGGACAAAATGTTGCAAGACTTCAAACAAGTTTCTACACATGGTATGAATGGACTTCCTAACCCAAGCAGTATAATATTTGTCATGTCCTCAAGAATGGAAGCTATGCTCAGATAGCTCCTTATAAAATCCAATCATAGCTTGGGAAGGGCACAGATAGACTATCAGTCAGTAGTTTCCTGACTCCCTCCACCGTTACCAGCTGCTCCAGGCCACTTGTCATTTCACTCTCAAGCAATTCGCTCCTTTTCAAATTGTTGCCAAATCCTCTGAGAAGACATATCCAAGCTTGAGTAGAATATAATGACAGACAGTGAAGGAAAAGCATATCCAGTGTCATTGTGATTTTCTGATTCTTCCTTGTGGCGGCTAAGGTATCTTAACAATATTGCAAGCTTAGAAAATGCAGGCTTCTAAACAAATGCTAAAGAGTATATGATTTGTTACCATTAAACAAACAAGAGATAGGATAAGAAAAAATAAGGAAATGATTAGTTCCAGTCTGAGCTGGGTCAGTCCTCTAACCTCCTTATCTCAGTCCTCTTTATTGGTGCATCTCTCCAGGATTTGCAGGCTTTTTCCTGGTACAGGGTTAGTACACAAGTGTTAATGAGTCCTCCTCCTATGTGTGTTCTCGCTTTTGTTACAATTTGCCATCTGCTGCAAGCAGAGCAGAGATGAGATGTTACAATTGTCACTATGATATACAATGTTGCCCAAGTGTCAGCATGCGATCTGCAGTGGGTGTGCTGACATGTGTAACCTGCAGTTCTGTTAGAGGGATAATTACAGAAAGCAATGAGGATCTAAGTAAAGGGACACTTTCAGGAGAAGGGCAATGGTGTTAAGAGTATTCTTTGTATAATGGACATTCAGAGCAAGCATTAAAAATAATTTAAAATAGTCCATTGTAGCCCTTAACACATTAAGTAGGATAGACATAGTGTTAAGGACTTGGATGGAGCAAATTTCCTGAATTGTGGTGGTCAGTGGGGGGAGGTTAAACAAGGGAAGAAGCTGTGTTGGACCAAATTCTGGGGAACGAAGCTGGAGAGGTGGTTATGGTGGTACTGGAGAGAATTTTAGTGATAACGATCACCAATATTATACAATTCAAGCTTGTTAGAACAAAGAAATAGACAAGTTGCAAAAAACATTTTGGAATGGAGGAGAGGGCAGTTTAGTAAAATACGGCAGGATCTGACCAAGATAGACTGGGAACAGCTACTAGGGAAATACAGAAGAATAATTGGGTTCAAATAGGAAATTGGGAAGGTATAAGCCCAACATGTTGCCTCTATAGTGATAGGAAAGAGTAACAAGCCCAGAGAATCTTGAATGACCAGAGTTATTGAGGATATGCTGAGAAGGAAAAGAAAGGCTTTTAGCAAGAATAAGGGGAGCATTAATAAAATACAGAAAGTGTAGGGTGGAGCCCAAGAAAGCAATTAGGAAAGCAAAGAGGGAATATGAGAAAGCTCTGGTTGGTAAAAGTAAGAAAAATCCCAAGATATTTTATAACTATATCAATGGGAAGAGGATAACCAGAGGAAGAGTAAGATTCAATGGGGACCAGGGGATAATCTATGGATGGAGCCAAAGGACATTAGTAGAGTATTGAACGAATGCTTCATATCCGTCTTCATCCAAGAGAGTGAGGTTGGAGGCATGGAATTCAGGGAATTCAGATTCTTGAGCAAATTGACCTGGAGAAGGATAAGATATTGGAGGTGTTGTCAGACTTAAAAGTGGACAAATCCTCAGATCCAGACGAACTGTGTCCTACGCTGCTGTAGGAGATAAGGGAGGAAATTATAGGGGCCCTGACCCAGATTTTTAATTTCTTTCTGGCCACAGAGGAGGTGCCAGAGGACTGAAGAACAGCTAATGTGATTTTGCTATTTGAGTAGAGGACAGTGTAAAACTTAAGAATAACATAGACAAGTTGATGGAGCAGGCAAAAAGATAGCAGATGGAAGTTCAATGCAAAGAAATGTGAGGTAATGCATTTTGATCCAAAGAACATGGAGGGACAACACAAAATAAAGGATAAAATTCTAAAAGAGGTGCAGAGCTGAGGGATCTGGATGTATATGTGCATAGATCTGTGGTTTCCAGCCAGTGTTCCATGAAAAACCCCAAGTGTGCCGCGGGAAAAATTCAAAATGATTGAAAATTCATGTAATTAAACCTTTGTCTTCAGTTCTGTGGTCAGCATCTTCAAGACATGGTGAACTTAAGGTCTTTGTGCATGCAGCAGCCAGGAAAAAGCTACACATGCGCGGTTTAGAATTTTTACATTGGTCATGCCCATGGCCAACAGGACTTAGAGCTGAAAACAGAGGTTCCATGACTAACACAAAAATGAAAAACTCAGAAACAGCACAAAAATCCTGAGAGAAGTGAGAAAGACAGAGAAGTAGAAAATGGTCTATGCTGTTCTGAAAATCACAATGTTGAAACCATGCCAATAACTTGTATTTATAGTTATGTTCAGCTAGTGCCTAGACATGTTGAGACTTCTGTCCTGTACTTCAGCTTTCTCCTCTTTCTTTTTTAATTACACTACTGCTTTTCTCTTATACTTAATTTTTCTACCAGAGGGTAATTGTACACAAAATATTAATACAGAAGCAAAATATTGCAGATGCTGGAAATCTGACATTAGAAAAAAAATGCTGGAAAAAAGCAGATAATCAGGCAGCATCTGTGGAGAGAAACAATCAACATTCATGTTAGTGATCATTTCAAAATATTAAATCTTGTATGAACTGAATAAATTATTTGTGAAATCAATGTTCCTTTCATACATTTTGCATTTATATTCTATTGCTGAAATTTTCCAAGTCAATGGCCTAGGTTTTGCAATGGCTACAACTGAAGCTATCAGTGCTCAGTATGATTATGGTGGAAACCAGGGCAGTGATTTTACTGCTTTTATAATGCAGCAGGCTGGGAGACTCAAGTGGAGGCATCGTGGCCTCTACACATCTCCGGCAGCCAGATTTCTGTTGCTGTCATCTCTGTGCCAGAAGTTGGTGCGGAGCTGCATAACTTATTTAAATTCTAATTTGGATATATTTTAAATAGGATTAGCGAGCCTGTGATTGAAATCTCCAGGCTTACTTATGTCTCCCCCAGCCCGCCAGGAGTGGTTCACTCCATTGGAGTTTACTGTAGTTCCCCATTTGTGGGGAGCTAGTGGCCCGACACCACTGGAATGAAGGAAAGCAGTTGAGGCCCCCAAGGATTGAAAGCTGGGGGAATACCTCTGAGATTTGCCAACTTGGTAGCGCCAGCCTGCCTGGCTCCCTGGCACTGCCCAAAGGGTAAAGTGGAAATATCCAGGAGGCACCTAGGCACTGCCAACCAGGTATGGGGCAGTACTAAGGGGGTGAGGCCTAATGGGGGCAGGATCTGATGGAACGTAGCCTCTGGGAGAAATTGGGGAAGAGGGGGTCCCATTGCCATTCTATAGTAAGACTGAGTGACAGAGGGAGGGAGGCCAGTAATCGGGTTTGGGCATTGGGGTGTGGGGGTCAGCCTGCTGGGGGGTCAGGGCTGCTGAGCAGGGGTTGGGATTGTGAGGGGGTGGGTGGGTCGGGACTGCTGGTGGGAGAACTGGGGCTGCAGCTTCCAGCCATAAAATTAACAACATTTTCTTATCTTTGCCTCTTCCATCTTCAGAATGACAGAATTGTTATGGTACAGTAGGAGACCATTTAGCTTATCCTGTCTGTATCAACTCTCCAAACGAACATCATGATTCATGCCGTTCCCCTGCCTTTTTCTCAAATCGCTGCACATTTTTTCTATTCAAATAATCATATGCCCTCCTCAACGCCTTGATTAAACCTCTCTCTACACTTCCAGATGGTGCATTCCAGACCCAAACAGTGCTGAATTTGTATAAAATTGAGAGTAACTTCTGCTGGTTTTCTTAGCAGTATTTTCAAAATGAACCTCCCACACTTTGAGCACTGCAGAATGCTTCAGGGAGATTTACGCTGAAAACCAGTGGCCGGGGCCCATTTCCACCCGAGAGACCAGCAGCATAGTGCTGAGCGGGCCACTGCGCACGTGTCGATCTGCCATAGTGGAATCAGTGCATGTGCAGTAGCCCTACACTGCCGTGTCCCAATCGTTGGCCAGCACAGCAACCTCCCATGGCTACTACACAGAATCCCCCAACTACACCCCCTCCCCCGCAGACTGGGCAAGCATCAATCCCCACTCCCTGGCTCACCTCGATCTCCCTGAGCCCCCACCCTCTCTGGTCACATCTCCTTGGGCTGTGCCAAGGTGTCCCCTGGATAGTGCCATTTAGCCCCTTGGACAGTGCCATGGGGCCAGGCTGGCACTGCCAGACTGGTAATGCCCAAGGAGCACCCCCCCCCCCTTTACTCCTCAGCCCCTTGAAGGACTTCCATGGCCTCTCTTCCCTCCAGCAGGGTCGAGTTGCCAGCTCCCCATTAGTGGGGAGCTGTTGTAAATCTGCTGGAGTGAAACATCCTGAGGGAGAGGGAGAGGCTAGCAGGCTGGAAACTTCAGCCCTGGACCCCCTAATGATATTAAAATGCTCATGTTAATATTTAAATCAGCTCCACACCGATTTTGGTGTGGAGCAGATAATGCCAGAAATCCGGGGCCCAGAGACACATGTCGGCCATGGCACCCAGCAGGGAATCTGTTAAATGGTCTCTGCTGATATCTCCCACTGGAAGAATCACCACTGTCTTTTCATAATGGCAAGGTGAACCTTTAAACTATAGATTGAAAATTCAGATTGTCACAGATGTAACATTTATAGCAGTGAAATATTTTTCATTGGCACAACATTGCACCTCCTTCCATTGAACAAACTGTTCTGGAAATTCATTAGGACCCAATATGGAGGAATTTGATGTTATGAATGATAATGGATAGCAGTAATTCTGTACATACTAAATTATTCACTTGTCAGGCATGATATGCCCTGAAATGAAAATTGAATTACTTGTTGTAAAAGATATTAGTAACTGTCATGCACAAATTTCTCTTATTAACCTAGATGGGAGTATTTGCTCCAGTTTCCAGATTTATAGTTATTAAAGCTGAGGGAGGATGTCTGCTGATTACCTACTCTTGTATCTCAGCTGTAACAAGCCAGGTTGCATGTTCCTGTGAAATAATTAACAAAATTGTTTCCTTTAGTTTTAAAGGCAGAATTAGTACACTGCTCTTAAAATAAACTAAAAACTTTGTATCTTTCACATTTGTTCAAAATATGTTGTAGTTCTGACCAGTTATGAATTTCAGCCACATTCATGTAAGATTGTAACAATAGTGATTGAGAAACTGCAAATGGTGAAGGTTTGTTTCCAGGATCCTGCAGAACATTGAGTGCTTAGGAAAGCAGAACCTCCTTAGGCATTGCGCCACAAAAAGCTGGATTGCATGCTCTTTATTTTCTATTTGTCTTATGTCTCCTCATCCTCCTCATTCATTTCTAATCCCGGTCGACTATTCTAGATCTTTCTGTTCCAATTTTTTCCTCAGCAAGAAAGGCCAAGTGCAGCGAAATGTCTTGAGATAAAAAATAGTTTTGACATAAGGAATTCTCTTAGATTGTTGAGACTCCCTCTGGCCTCTCCCAGCTTTGATTAATAGCTTCATTCCTGAAGAATCATTCCTGAGAATCTTTAAATACTGATATGCCTTGTGCTCATACATATAAGAGTGAGATGAAGAGAAATATTGGGGATGATGTAATTCCATGATCTAAATCCTATCATTCAATTGCTGTTGGCAATCAGGAGAGCATTCTACATTTGGGAATACGATGGTAAGCCAGTTTTTGCTCATATTCTGTGTTCATTTTTAAGTGGTTGGACATTCAGGACAAATATTGAATTTAGTATCTAATTCACCAGGAAATTGGGTGGGGAGGTATTTCCATTTCTGCTTGCATTAATGATGTGCCCATCTATACTTCACAGGCATGTTCACTGTCATCTAAGACACATCTAGGAAATTTCTCACTCAATTGTGAGGGACTAAGACTTGTATAATTTTTTTGTAAAATATATAGACACATGCTTGTTGCTATCTCTAAACAAATTCAAACTGGACAAAGACTTCAAATGGCTGAATCTGTGCGTGTTTGTGACCCCAAATAAAACAAGCCTGGCAGTATTAGAGGAATTCTCACCAAATTATTCCTAAAGAATTACTAATGACTTCCCTATGAATTGCATTGACCAACTTCAAAGAAAGCTATACAAAAGCCACCTACGTTTCATAAAATAGATTGGCCAACAGGAATCTGCTCATCCACTACTTTCCATTCAATTATCAATGATTGAGACATTCAAAAATCTTGGGACCAGTCAAGAGTCACACGAATCTTGTAAAAGCCAGAAAGGAGAGATGTGACATGGACATTCACCTTGTGAAATTGGTGATATTGATTTATAGAACAGTAGTCAGTCAATTATTTTACCATCTGATGAACAGCATCACATTCAAGGAGCACTGGCCCAGGTTGGACACGTAGCCCTATCTACACTGCTTCTGCTGGAAATTCTGTACCATTGCCTACCAGATTGATTCATTTCTGCAAGCCCAATGGAAAAATGAATTATTAAGTCTTAATTTTCAGCCCACTAACCTCCCTGAAAAAATATTTCATTGAACTTTAATTCTGGATGCTGAAATTTATGTGAAACATTGGGCAGAATCTTACCAGAAAAAGTTTAAAGTTTATTTATTAGTCATACTTTATAAAGGGGGAAGCAAATCACTTTTCGTTTGTAAGCTTATGTTAACATGAAATGTTAACATGAAATGTTACTAATTATAAGTAAGCTTATGTTAACATGAAATGAAGCCACTGTGAAATTCTCCTCATTGCCACACTCTGGCGCCTGTTTGGGTCAATGTACCTAACCAGCATATCTTTCGGAAAGAAACTGAAGCACCTGGAAGAAACCCATGCAGACTCGGCGAGAACGCGCAAACTCCACAAAGACAGTGACCCAAGCCAGGAATTGAACCAGGGTCCCTGGCACAGTGAAGCAGCAATTTGGCAAAGTGTCAGTTCTGGCAAGAAAACCAGTACGGAGCTCTTCAGCTCCACTGGCATTTCTCCTGAAATAGTCACACTTTAACAGCTAGGGAAAAGAGTGGTCGGGATTTGCGCCATCACTCTGGCAGGGTGGGGACTCTTAGAATCAGCTGCAAAGAGATCAAGACATCATTTTAACAGGTTAACCCTCTCTAAACAAAAAAGCACATTAGAACAAAGAAATCTTTCCCCCTCACCTAAAAAAAGTGGGCTTCTGTAAGCAAAATAATATTTAACAAAATGACAAAAAAAAAAACTCCCCCCCAACCCCACCACACATAAATACAGCCCCCCCTCTTCACTTTGAGGTTTCTACGAGTGTCTGCCCTGGCACTAGCTAGCCACGTCCCTCTCCCCTGAGGTCTACACCTACTTTGCATCTCTAGAGGAACTCCCTCGACAGGTTTATGCTTTTAAAAGTCTGTTGAGAAGCTCGCTGCTGTGACATCACATTGGCAAGGTGTGAATATTCAGTGAGGGTGATGATTTGGTGAGCGTAGTTAATTATATGCAAATTTCTTAAAAGATATTAAAATCAGGTCCTCACCACTTATGGGGGTGAACCTGATTATGTCGTCAACAAAGATCAATGGTAATAGAAAATGCAGTCACACTAGAATGTACCATGCTTTTCAAATCTCACAGGATTTTGACCCCACTCTTTTGATCCACCCCACTAATATTTCTTTTCTCTGTGGTCTCTGTGCTGTCTTTTTTTCTACATTTCTCTTTTATTGTATGAAAGCAAAGATTGTGAGCCTCCTCCTATATTTTGAGTGTATACAAATAAATAAACCTAAGAGTTTTTTTATTTATTAAAAGTTTATTTATTTATTAGTGTCACAAGTAGGCTTTTGAAGATACAGAGAAAATCCCCAAGCACCATACTCTGTGCCTGTTTGGGTACACTGAGGGAGAATTTAGTGTGGCCGATTCACCTAACCATTTTTGGGAGGAAATTGGAGCACCTAGAAGAAACCCATGCAGACATGGGGAGAATGTGCAAACTCCAAACAGTGTGACCCAAGTCAGGAATCGAACCTGGTTCCCTGGCACTGTGAGGCAGCGGTGGTAACCATTGTTTCACTGTGTCACCCTTGCCACCATGCCACTCATCCTATCATAAGTTTACTGTGAGGCTATTCATCGTAAATTGGTTCACACCAAAACTAAAGGTTGGGAATATACCCCCACTTTATAAAGGGGGAAGCAAATCACTTTTCATTTGATGGACCGATGGTGAGAGGAAAGTTCTGTGCTACTTAAATTAATCACCCTCCTGGTTGCAATGCAATGGACAAAATCAGACAATAGAACTTACTTCAACCAAGTTTTGCAATTCTGTATTGCTCTACATATTTTGGAAGGAAAATGGACATGAAAATGGGTGGCACGGTGGCACAATAGTTAGCATTGCTGTCTCACAGTGCCGGTGATCCAGGTTCAATTCCTCGGATGACTGTGCGGAGTCTTCATGTTCTCCCCATGTCTGCGAGGGCTTCCTCTGGGTGTTCCAATTTGCTTGCACAAATCCAAAGATATGCAGACTAGATTATTTGGCCATACTAAATTTTCCTTCATATCAGGGGAACTAACAGGGTAAATGCGTTGGGTATGGAGATAGGGCCTTGGTGGGATTGTTGTCAGTGCGGGCTTGATGGGCCAAATGACAGTCTTCTGTATTATAAGGATTCAATGATTCTGTGAAAGTCAGCCATTTTTTCTGTGAACAAAGTGCCAAGTACTTCTAAACAAATCTAAATAAATGTTTTGTGCCTTCTCTTTGGGATAAAGCAACCCTTTTAACACATGTTGTAGTTCCTACACCCCTTTCTGCTTGTCCCCTTCTACATTCCCTTAGCACCATCTCGCCTGACTCCATCCCCTATTGTGTCCTTGGAAAATCTCATGAGATGTAGGGACCTTGTGATTTTAGAGAGTGTTACTTTTTTTGGTCCCTGCTTGGAAAGTTTCAGCTCTGGTTCCCAGCAATGTATTGAGGAAAAATAAGAAATGTAATTGTCACTGAAATTTTAATCAGAATTTCATGCAGATTTATTGAGGTCAGGGAAACACACTCCCTGAGGAAATGTGTATTTTACCCTGGGAATACTGTGTTGGGTGATGAATTCTTGGTTGGAAGGCATGACTTCAACAGTGTTTCTGTTTCCTTTAATTGAGGTCAAACATTTATTTTACACTGTCTTTGATTTTATGGCATTTTCATTAGGCAGAGAGCTTTGGTAAAGATGCAAGTAATAAACTGATTAAGAGAATGAATGAATGAACAAATGAGTGGGTGAGTGACTCATTCTTTTGATTACATGAAACTGCAGCTTTACAGGTTGAGAATTGACGCAATCTGTGGGCATATGATTATCACTGGTCATTCTGGTACTAAAAGCACTATTTCCTCCCTTGTTTGCTTAGATTAAGACCTTTTCTTAAAGGAATGCAACCTTTATGGTAAGTGTTTGTCAATGTTTACTTTTTGCTTCAGTGCATTGAAAGGACCGAGAACAATGATGCATTGAAAAGTGATTTGCATTGCACAGTAACTGATAATGTTACAGACATTTATTCTCATTACATCCTCAAAAGTGCAGTATCTTATAGAACTTGGCAATAAACCAAAATATTCTTGCGTCATTTTGTTCAGTTACAAAACACAAAACATAAAATGTAATATACGTTTGTGTTCTGGGCACAGAAAGATTTTAAGGAGTTGAAGCCCCTCTATTTTCTCCTTTTTCTCTCGAATCTTATCACTATATTATGAATCATCTGCATCCAAAAGGCTGGAGGTTCTGTCAATACCAAACCATTCAACAGTCACTTGCTAATTAGTTTGTCTCAATTTTATTTCCAATGTGAGGTGGGAGTGTGTGGGGGAGGTGCGTGTGGGAACTAAATGGGTTGTGATCAATGAAATGTGAAATGTGATTGAAACCAAATGTTCAGAGGAATGGAAGACTGAGTCCAACACTTTTCTATTTGAGGAAGTGTGTGTTGATGCTCCTCTGCACTTGAGGTACATGTTCTGATTTAGAGCTCTCATCAAATGTGAGTTGTGTGGTTGTTGTTAACACATACCCAACCATTAGTGTCCCTATTTGATTTGATTTGATTTATTATTGTCATGTATTGGGATAAGGTGAAAAGTATTGTTTCATACACGGTATACAAACAAAATATACCAGTCATAGAGGGGACAAGGAAAGGAGAGGGCGCAGAATATAATTTTCTGGTTGCACTCACTCCGAAATCAGAAAACCTGCCCAAGATCAATGGACCTTTCCACGGTCTGCCCCTTGCCCAGTATGATTCCTAAGGCAGTCAAAATGGGAAAATTCACCCAGTGTTGGAGTTACAGATAGGCTATAGAGAAAGATCAGCTTACTAAATGGCACATCTGTTCAAAAGTCTGATGGCAGCAGGGAAGAAGCTGTTTTGAGTGGGTTGGTATGTGTTCTCAGACTTTTGTATTTTTTTCCCTATGGAAGAAACTGGAAGAATATGTCCAGGGTATGTGTGGTCCTTGAGTCTGCTGGCTGCTTTTCCAAGGCAGCGGGAAGTGTAGATGAAGTCAATAGATGGGAGGCTGGTTTGTGTGATCAACTGGGCTACATTCACAACCTTTTGTTGTTGCTGGCAGTCATGGTCAGAACAGGAGCTTTACCAAGCTGTGATATATCCGGAAAGGATGTTTTCAATGGTGCATCTGTGAAAATTGGTGAAAGTGATAGCAGACATAAATTTCCTTCACTTCCTGAGAAAATAGCAGCTTTGGTGGGTTTTCTTAACTATGGCAACAGTGTGGAGGGATCAGGATAGATTGTTGGTGATCTGGATACCCAGAAACTTAAAGTTCTCAACAATTTCCACTTCATCACCATTGATGTAGACAAGGGCATGTCCTCCACTACATTTCCAGAAGTCTATGTTTTACTGACATTGAGGAAGAGATTATTGTCATCGCACCATTTCATGAGATTCGTTATTTCTTTCCTGCACTCCATTTCATCATTGTTTGAGATTCGTCCCAGTACAGCAGTGTCATCAGCAAACTTGGAGCCATTTAAATAAGGTGGGTGAGCTTTCAGTGTGTATTGTTGAACATGTTGGGGGGGTTTGCGGGGGGAGGGAAGGGTGAGGGGATTCTGGAAAGAGCTATCCATTTTACTGTATTGTGTATAAGCATTTTTCTTGTTTCTTCTCAGTTTTCAGTCACGGGTGATTGAGCTCCATTTGTAAAGAAAGAACTTGCATTTATACCATATCTTTCACAATCTCTGAATATTCCAAGGTGTTTTATAGCCACTTAGGCACTTTTGAGGTCTAGTCACTGTTGCACTATGGGAAATAGGACACAGTGATGTCCCATAAGTGGTGATGGGATAATAACCAGATTTCTCTTTTGGTGATATTGGCTGAGGAAAAAAAATATTGGCAAGGACACTAGCAAAAATTCACATGTAATCTTTGAATATTGCCCTGAAACCTTTTACATCCACCAAAGAGGGCAGGAAGGATCTTGGTTTAAGAACTAATCCAAAAGATGGCACCTCTGATAGTGCAGTGTTCCCTGAATACTGAAGTGTCAACTTCATTCTCTGCATTTTGACTCACAATCTTCTAATTTAGACATGAAAGTGCGACATGCTGAGCCAAGGCTGACATTATTTTTGGAAGGAAAGAAAGATAAACATCACCCAGCATGTCCCTTAGATTCTGCCAAACAAATCACAGAATCAAATTCTTCTGTTTGGAAATGTTTGGAAGGAAGTCTGTGACCCAGATTGCTCAATTTCCAATTAGAAAGTCATAGGGTCAGTTAGCCCTGTAAAGATTTTCTATGGATTGACTATGTGATCTTCCCTCCTTAAATCGACAAAATTGATCCCCCCCTTCTCAGTTACTCTTCAGTTCTCATTTTACCAGCATCAACATCAACTGTATTATGACCTGTTCTGCCACATTGACATATAAACAGTGGAAATATTGCACCATGACTTGGTTTCAGTGATAATGGTGATTTTATTTTTCGAGTTGTTTTCCCTGATTTTTATTCAGAATATTCTATTCAATTTCAGCACAATATGTGGAAATGTAGAAATTCCTGAGCAGACAGTCATGCAGATTACATCCCTTTTTGCTACAATTTTAGTAAAAGCATCAACCATGTGACTAACAGTCAATGTATTGACCATATTAAATTTGACATTGGTTTAATCCTCAGACAAAGAAACATCGGCTTTTCAAGCTACTCATATTAATCCATGCAGAAATAACTGCGGGATCAGGATAAAAACCAGTGTACAAAGCTGTACAACATGACCCAGTATTAGGTGTGGAGATAGTCCTGGACTGAAACACTTTGAAGAATTTTGCTGGGATTGAAATAATTAGATTAGATAATTAAAGTAATGCGGGCGATTCTCCCATCCCACTATGCTGATTTGGTACTGCAGCAGGCTGGGACACTCCAGTGGAGGCAGTTTCGCAGGCTGTCCACTGGGCACCATGGCTTCTGTGCATTTCTAGCAGCCTGATTTTTGGCGCAATAAGCTCCACACTGATTTCTGGAGTGCAGCAGAATAAATTATTCAAATGCACATCTCCATCTCTTTTACATGTATTTAGTGGACCCAGGACTGAAGTCTCCAAGCCCACTTGCCACCAGAAGTGTTTCACTCTATGGGGTTTAGTATAGCTCCCCAGTTGCAGGAGTTGGAGACCCACTCTTGCTAAAGAGAGGGCAGTTGAGGCCCCTAGATGGTTGGACACTGGGAAGTCCCTCTATGCATTGCCACCTTGACAGTGCCAGCCTGGGCACCTTGGCACTACCCACCATGCATAAGGCAGTGTCCAGGGGGAATCTGGCGGTGTCTCTGTGGACAATTAATGAGGATGAGGGGTCTCGCTTTCATTCTGCATTTGGACTGAGTGACAGTGGGAGGAGAACCAGTGATCAGGGCTGGCTATCAGGGTGGCAGGGGCAGGTGGTGGGTTGGGCTACTAGATGATGGAGTTAGGATGGAGAGGAGGATCGGGTGGACCTGCAGCAGGGAGGGAAGCGGGATGAGATGTTGAGGCTAACCTAGAAATGTTTGGGGGGCCAGTGATTGGCTGTGGAGCTGAGGGGGAGGGGGTGGGGTTGCACAGCCGGTAATGCAGGTTCACGCAGCTGGCCAGCGATCAAAGTGGTCAGCAATCGGGAGGCTGTGCCAATCTCGGTCCTGAAAGTTGGAGCATGCTCAATAGCCCGCTCAATATTAATACTGCCGTTCTCTCCAGGCAATGCTCCCAGTTCTTTGGACTGATTCATGTTAGCACACTCAAAGAACAAAGAACAAAGAACAACTCAGCACGGGAAACAGGCCCTTTGGCCCAACAAGCCCGCACTGCCACCCCAATGTTCCCACCTCTACCCATGATCCCTGTCCATGTTAATAGATCTATGGATTAAAAACCAAATTTGAGACAATTTAGGGAGAATTTGTTTTGCCACTTAGCCCACGAGCACATCTTTGGGATGTGGGAGGAAACCGGAGCACCCGGAGAAAACCCACACAAGAATGTGCAAACTCCCACAGACACAGGCCCAAATCCATGTATCTGCACAGCACAGCTATAGTCACTGAACTGTCGTGTTGCCCATCAAATGGTCCAGGTCAAGCGTACACTAACGACGTGAAGCACTAGGATACTCTCAAAAAAAAATCCAAGAGCAGCGCTCTCATGACTCATTGCGTGTAGGTCCCTCGTTAGACAACTCGGCAGTGTACTGAGTTTGGGAGATTAATTTTGAAACTCCAGCTGAAAAAAATAGCATGATTTACTCCTGTTGTTTTGAAAATTCAACACGTAGAATTTTTTTGGGAGAATCACCCCCAACACTTCCACAACAAAACATCTTTTGCATCTTTTGAAATTGCATCTTTTTATAAGTTCATTTTCGGGATTTGAGCATCTTGGCTAGGTCAGCATCTATTGCCCATCCTTAGTTGCTTAGTTATGGTGAGTTGCCTTCTTGAACCACTACAGACTCTGAAGTGTAGGTACACTCACTGTGCTGTAAGGGAGGGAATTACAGGATTTTTACCCAGTGACTCTGAAGGAACAGCAATACATTGCTGGATGGTAGGTGACTTGGAAGAGAGCCTCCAAGTGATAGTGTTCCCAGGTATTTGCTGCTTTTGTCTGTCTAGATTGTAATGTGTCATAGAGTCATAGGAATTTATAGCACAGAAATACGTCTTTCAGTCTAACTCATCCATGCTGACCAGATTTCCTAAACTGAACCAGTCCCATTTATCTGTGTTTTGCCCATATCCTTCTAAACCTGTCCTATCCATATACCTAACCAAATGTCTTTTAAATGTCGTAATTTTACCCACCCCACGACCTTATTTATGCCCCTCATCATTTAATGTCTCTATCGGGTCACCTCTTATCCTCCTGTGCTCCTAGGGAAAAGATCCCAGCCTATGCAGCCTCTCCATCTAATTCAAACCTTTTAGTCTCAGTAATATTCTTATAAATTGAATGTATCAGTGCTTTATATGGTTCCTACTCTGACCAATACTGTAAGAAACTACAAAGGGTTGTGAACGTCCATCATGCAAACCAGCTTTCCATCTGTAGAATTTGTTCACACTTCCTACTACCTCAGAAAAGCAACCAGCAAAATTAAGGACCCCCATGTATCCTAGAAATACTCTTTTACACCTTCTTCTGTTGGGAAGAAGATTCAAAGGTCTGGAATCACGAACCAACTGACTCAAGAAAAGCTTCTTCCCTGCTGTCATCTGACTTTTGAATGGTCCTACCAGGAGGAATTTTGCAGTACCACCTGCCATGGGAAATCATAGAGAACAGGACATGCAAAGGTCCATTGATATTTGATGAGATTTTCTGGTCTTGGGATGAGTGTGGTTGGAAGATCCTGCTAATCATATATTAAGCTGATCTTTACACCCTAGCTGTAATTGTAACACTATCCTGCACTTTCTCCTCTCTTACTCCCCTATGTACTCTATGAGCAGTATGTTTTGTCTATATAGCATGCAAGAAATAATAGTTTTCACTGTAACCCAATACATGTGACAATAACAAATGAAATCAAATTTTAGAAAAATCTTTTTTGCACCCTTTCCAGCTTAATAATATCCTTCCTATAACAGGGAAAGCAGAATTGTATGCAATATTCCAAATGTGGTATTAAAATGCCTTGTACAGTTGTAACACAACGTCCCAATTCCTGTACTCAGTGTTCTGACTGATGAAAGCAAGTGTGCTAAACCCCTTCTTCACCATCCTGTCTACTGTGACGCCACTTTCGAGAACCTATGCACTTGCATCACTAACATCTGTTTGACAACACTCCCCAGGGCCCTATCTTTAACTGTGTAAGTCCTGCTCTGGTTTGTCTTACCAAAATGCATACTTCACATTTATCTGACCTAAACCCCAACTGCTATTCTTCGGCCCACCGGCCCAGTTGATTAAGATCATGTTGTAGTCTTAGATAACTTACTTCGATATTCACTACACCACCAATTTTGATGTCATCTGCAAACATACTAACTATGCCACCTATATTCTCATTGTTTATATTGATTGATTTGATTGATTTGATTTATTATTGTCACACGTATTAACATATAATAAAAAGTATTGTTTCTTGCACACGCTATAACAAAACATACCGTTCATGGAGAAGGAAATGAGAGAGTGCAAAATGTAGTGTTACAATCATAAGTAGGGTGTAGAGAAAGATTAATGTAATGCAAAGTAAGCCCATTCAAAAGTCTGACAGTAGCAGGGAAGAAGCTGCTCTTGAGTCAGTTGGTATGTGACCTCAGATTTTTGTACTCTTTTCCCAAAGGAAGAGGAGGAAGAGTAAATGTCCAGGATGCACAGAGTCCTTAATTACGCTGGCTGCTTTGCCGAGGCAGTGGGAAGTGTATTCAGAGCCAATGGATGAGAGACTGGTTTGCATGATGGATAGTGCTACATTCCTTATGTTCTTGGGCAGAGCAGGAGCCATACCAAGCTGTGATACAACCAGAAGGAATGCTTTCTATGGTGCATCTGAAAGATTGGTGAGAGTGATAGCTGACGTGCCATATTTCCATAGTCTTCTGAGAAAGTAGAGGTATTGGTGGGCTTTCTTAATCATAGTGTCAACATGGAAAGACCAGGACAGGTTGTTGGTGATCTGGATACCAAAAAGCCTGAAGTTCTTGATCTTTTCAACTTTGTCTCCATTGATGTAGACAGGAGCATGTTTTCCTTTACGCCTCCTGAAGTCGATGACAATCTCCTTTGTTTTGTTGACATTGAGGGAGAGATTATTGTTGCTGCTCCAGTTCATCAGATTCTCTATCTTGTTCTTGTACTCTGTCTTGTCATTGTTTGAGATCTGACTCACTATGGTGGTGTCGTCAGCAAACTTGAAAATCAGATTGGAGGGGAATTTGGCAGCACAGTCAAAGGAGTATAGTAGGGGACTGAGAACACTGCCTTGTGAGGCACCAGTGTTGAGGATGATTGTGGAGGAGGTGTTGTTGCCTATCCTTACTGATTGTGGTCTGTGAGTTAGGATGTTCAGGATCTAGTCACAGACAGAGGTGCCGAGGCTCAGACCATGGAGTTTGGGGATGAGTTTCATGGGAATAAGAGTGTTGAAGGCTGAGCTGAGGCAATAAATAGGAGTCCGACATGGGTGTCCTAGTTATCTAGGTGTTCCAGGGTTGAGTGCAGGGCCAGGGAAATGGCATCTGCTGTGGACCTGTGGCAAACTATAGTTGGTCCAGGTAGTCCAGGAAGCTGGAATTGATTCGTGCCATTACTAACCTTTCGAATCAGTTCATGATGATGGATGTCAGAGCCACTGGCCATTAGTCATTATGGCACACTGCTTGGCTTTTCTTCAGTATTGGGATGATGGTCATCTTCTTGAAGTAGATAGGGACCTCAGATTGTTGTAAAGAAAGGTTGAAGATGTCTGCAAATACCTCTGCCAATTGATCTGCACAGGATCTGAGTGCACATCTGGGTACCCCATCCAGGCAAATTGCTTTCCATGAGTTGACCTTCAAGAAAGCTGCTCTGACATCTCTAGTGATAATCTCAGATACAGGTTCATCCAGGGCTTCCAGTTGGAGGGCATGCTCTCACTGACCTCTTGCTCAAAACGGGCATGGAATGCATTGAGCTCATCAGGGAGAGGTGCATTGGAGCCGGTGATTTTTTACAAGCCTTCATTTTGTAGCCTGTTATCTCTTGCAGACTTTGCCATAGTCGGTGGGGGTTGGTGTGGCTAGCGTGGAACTCTAGCTTGATCCGGTATTGTCTTTTGGTATCTTTGATAGATCTCCTTAGATCATATCTGGCTTTCTTGTATAGGTCAGTGTCACCTGACGAATGCCTCAGATCTCAACTTCAGCAAGCAGTGGATATTCCTGTTCATTCATGGTTTCCGAAGAGGGAACATATGTATTTGTTCTTTGGCACGCAGTCTTCTACACACTTACTAATGAAGTCAGTTCCTGTAGTGGTGTACTCATTCAGTCTGGTCATAGAGTTTCTAGAACTGACCAGTCCACTGATTCCAAGCAGCCCCATAGGAGATCATCTGATTCCTCAGATCAACACTATACGACTTTCTTTGATGGATTCTCCCATTTCAGTTTTTGCTTGTAAGCTAGGAGCAGGAGCACAGCCTTGTGGTCCAATTTGCCAAATTGTGGGCAGGCAATAGAGTGGTAGGCATGTTTGATATTTGTGTAGCAGTGGTCTAGGGCCTCTGGTGGAACAGGAGATGTATTGGTGATAACTTGGTAGTACACTCTTGAGGTTGGCCTGATTGCAGTCCCTGGCCACGATGAACAAGGCCTCGGGATGTTGCATCTCAAGATTATTCATAGTGATGTATATTTTGTCCAGTGCATGGGGTGAGAATGACAAACAGCTGGTTGCAGGCCTCCAGTCTGAAAAACAACCTTCTACCACTGCCCTCTGTCTCCTACCTGCAAGTCAATTTGTATCCAGTTGGCTAGTTTTCCCTTGATCCTATGTGATCTAACCTAGTGGTCATGGGTTTGGAACGTGTGCTGCCCAAGGAACCTTGGTGAGTTCCTGCAATTCATCTTGTAGAAAGCTACACTTGGCTGCCACTGCTCAGCGGTGATGGAGGGCTTGAATGTTTGCGGGAGCAATCAAACAGACTGGAAAGTGTTGAGCTTCTTGAGTGTTGTTGAAACTGCACTCATCCAAACAATTGGAGAGTACTCCATTATACCCTAATTTGTACTTTGAAGATGATGGACAGACTTTGGGAGGTCAGGAAGTGAGTTACTCCCCACAGGATTCCTAGTCTTTGACCTGCGCTGCTGGCCACCATACTATATCGCTAGTCCAATTTAGTTAAGGGTAATCCCCAGGACATTGATTGCAAGAATTTTAATGTAGGTAATCTGAATTAATTTATTGGATAAAAAAGGTGCAAATGTATTGTGCCATCTCTAAAAATGAGAGCTTTTTTTTTATTTCTGCTAATGGTTGAGTTGCAGGCTGAGAATTGGAAATAAATGAGATAGATGGCAGAACCTGACAGGTGTCAATGTAAAGACTAATTTGGTGCTGACTCCTTTATAGGTCTTGTTTTAAAGAGATAAATACTAGATTAGACAACTATTCAAAATCTCAGAAGCAGATTATCACTGTACAAAATTCCCACCAACATCAGAAAATGGATGAAGACTGCTCACAAAATAGAAATTTTTAAAAAATTGCACAGCAATCACATCATCAGGACTTCGGGCATAATTCTGGCAGCATAACTATGTCTGTGTCATAGATCTTGATGTAAAGATGCCGGCGTTGGATTGGGGTGGTAAGAACTCAGTAAGAATTTAGCAACACCAATTTTTAATCCAACCGATTTATTTGATAGTAAAATTGCGAGCTATTGCAGACCAGAACACTGCATTTGCCTGAGGAAGACACGGAGTGTTGAAAGCTCGCAATTTTACTATCAAATAAATCGGTTGGATTAAAAATTGGTGTTGCTAAATTCTTACTGAGTTCATAGATCTTGTGCATTCACTATGAGAAACTGAGAGAGCAATGCTGATAGATCTTTGCTATTTTAATCCACCCCACAACATAAAACCACATTAATCAAGACACCTTTGCGTCTGTTGCCTCTATTTTCCTAATACTATTCAGCCACAAAACCTCTTAATTGGGGATGAAGCACTTTGTGTCCTGAGGTCATGAAAAGTACTTAATATGTGCATTTTTAAAAGTTTCTTTTAACTGTTGCTGACTTGGTGTCATTAATGGTAGTCTATTTACTTGGTAACTTCTTTCCACATTGAAACTATCATCACTAACACTCAGTATCAGGAAGTCTTGATGACTGACTGATGTGTCATTTGTTGATCATCAGCCATCTGCCTCACCTCACTTTAGTATCATGCAGATAACCTGACAAGAGTTAGCCACCTGTGGAAAAAGCTCATTTTGAATAGCAGGTGAGATAATTTGATCCTGATTCCACCAGTGATGAATGGCAGAGAAATAACAGATTTTCCCATTGGACCATCAAACATCTTCTTTCATTGACGTATTTCCTTAGTATTCTCCCTTCTCTTCCAAAGGTGCTGAATCTTGATGTGGTTTGGCTAAATCTCTGATGCTATGATCCAGTTTGAATAAACAAAAGAACTCATAAATGTTGAGGATGACCTGTCTCTGGGCCATGCATGGCAGTTGTGGGATGATTGAGCTCTGAATAAAACTAGAGCTAAAAGATTGATTCAGGTACTTGTTTGTTTATTTAACAATATCATTGTACATAAACTCTTGGAATTTCTTCACAGGCAAAGATTTTTAGAAAGACTCAGTGGTTGTAAGGCTACTCAAACCTATTAGTGACTGGCAGATTTTCCCACAGTAGGTACAGGTGAAATTATGATGGGGGAAGTAATTCTTTTCTCCTTCGTACTGGCTCTTTATTCAGTCTCAAAAGTGTCTGTAACACTCCTGATGTGACATCTCCAGGAATCATATCTATGGCTTGTGCTTCCCAGTAGTGATAGTCAATGTGACACCCAGAGTGAGTTCTTCAGGGGGTCTTTGACAGGTTTGCATGGAGACCCTCTGTTCTGTTTACCAGTTGTCAGTTCTCCATACAACACAAGGTTGGGCAAATGACTGTTGTCCATCAGGACAGTGTGACCCACCCTTTGCAGTTGGCTTTGCAGATACTGTGATGCAGCACTGGTGATGTTGGCTGTTTCCAGGACTTCAATGTTTGAGATGTGGTTCTGCCAATGTGATGCTGATAGCACTAATGGAAGTGTTCTAGGAGGTGTAGATGATGGCGGTACAAGACTTGGTACCATACAGAAGAATGGTGAGGATTATGGCTTTGAATAAAAATAATTTTGAGTGTGGTCTGTGCTCTGAGGATGTGTTTTCTCCACATTCGTTTGTAGAGTCTGCTGAATGCGCTATTTGCTTTTGAAAGCCTATTATCCAGTTCCTTTCCTATGATGACATCAAACGAGATGATGCAACCAAAAAAAGTAAACTGCTGATGGGATTTAGCTGGTTTCCCATGATGACAAAGCTTGATGATTTATGTTCTTCTTCGGGTGCAGGCTGATGTAGGACTTCAATTTTATTGAAAAAACTTTTAATCCAAAGAGTTGTGCTGCCTCAGAAAAATTTGTTGCTATAAATTGCTGATTTGACTGACTGTGGGTCGGGAGAGTGCAGTCATTAGCAAAACAAACTTCATGGATGAGTTTTTCTTGTGTCTTTGTGTGAGCCTGAAGTTGCCTGTGGTTGAAAAAACCACCATCAGTCTGAAATGTATGTAAATGTCCTTGATAAGGTCTTCTAGTGCTTTTTGCAGCATTATGTTGAAAAAGATGGTGAATATGGTCAGGGCCAGCATATATTCCTGCTTCATGATATCTGAGATTTGGAAGGAACTTCGAGAGGTTGCTATTATGCTTGACTTCTCTATATTGATTTTTGTGAAATTGCTTCACTAGGGCCAAGAATCTGTTTGCAATTCAAACTTTTCAAGGTTTTTCCAACGTCCATCTTGCTTACAGTGTTGAATGCCCTGATGAGATCTAGGAAAGTATGGGCCCCTCTTTTATTTATAATACTTGTATTTGTCTGAATACAAATAGCATGAGTAGAATTTCCCTAAAAATATTTTAAGTGTCACAAAAAACTGGAGCGTTTCACTTTGTTTTTCCAGAAGCTACCACATGCAATTTTTCCATACTCTGTCATTCTTTATGGCAGGAGGGAGATGTGCCAGTAGTGGTGGGCACAAGCTCCAGTTTTCAGACTGAAACTCTCTGGTTTTCAGATATTTTGGGAAAATTTCACCCACTGTTTTTACACAAGTTTACACAGTATACGGGAGATCTGACAACGCCCTCCCCCCCACCCCATAGACATCACTACCCTTTCCCACAGACACCTCTCTGATTGCCACCCTCCCAACAGACACCCCCCCCATTCCACCAATATACCCACCCACTGACGCCCTCATACCCACTCATCGACCCTCTCCACAGATCTCCCCTGCAGAACAGACCCTCTCAGATCGCACTCTTTCCTCAATAGGCCCCCCAAAATTGCCAGCCTCCTGATTGCCATTCCCCTCACCAGTCACTAACCTCAGGATCATGGCCCTGACCGCACACTAAAGCACACCCCCTCCTCAAAGCAGAGTGCCCCCATTTTCTCTCTTTTTATCAACCTTCTTCTCAGGCCCCACTCTCTTGGCACTGCCCAGTGCCTAGTGAGCAGTGCCAGTGTGCCAGGCTGGCACTGCTAGATTGGTACCAACTAAGAGACACCCCCTGCACCCTCCCCCATCCTCTACCTCTCAGGGAGCCTCAATGGCCTTCAATTCCACTGGCGAGGCCATCATGTCTGGTCCCCATTGCTAGGGATCAGCTGTGAACCTTCACTGGATAGGTTAGAAACCTAAGTCAGTCCAGACAATGGGTTCTGAAGCTCACTAAACAGATATAAATGACATTATAAATATTTAACTCAGCCTATAAAAAATGGCTCGGGAAAATTACGACCTGATGTATGTTGGGCGTGAATCTAGTTTTTTGGATCCTGCTGAAATTTCTTTATTGCGTGTTTTTTCTTTGCTGCTACAAGCCTTGTCCACATCTTTAGTATTTCAAAGTTCAATTTTTTCTAATTTATCCCTACCAGTCTCCTAAACTACAACTTAAACATGATAGGTTATATCTCTGTCACACCTGTTCTCACTAAGCTTACAGACTTCTTGTACCCTGTAAATTAATTTTAAATTTTGCCCTGGCTTTCAAATCCCTCCAAGGCCTTACCGAACAATATCGTTGTTTCCATTTCTTTAACTCCAGTTCCCCATTCCCATGCATGGTGCTCATATCTGGAATTCTTTCATCTTCCAATTGCCTTTTCTTTCCCTACATTCAAAACTACCTTTTACCATTCCCAACACTTACAAATACACAAATTAGGAGCAGGAATAGGCCACTTGGCTCCTTAAGCCTGCTCTGCCATTCAATAAAATCATAGTTGATCTGTTGGTAACCTCAGCTCCACATTCTCACCTACCCCCAATAATCTTCTACCTCTTTGCTCATCAAGAATCCATCTAGTATTCAAGATTTTGTCTTTTGAGGAACAAAGTTCCAAACACTCACAATCCTGTGGGAGAAATAGATGACTAAATGGGCAACCCTTATTTTTAAATAGTGACCATTAGTTCTGGATTCTCTGACAAGAGGAAACATCTTTTCCATATCCGCCTTGCCAAGACCCCTCAGGATCTTAAAGGTTTCAATCAAGTCACACCTTGATCTACCTAACTACAACAGATACAAGCCTAGCCAAGTTTGTCCTGATGAAACAACCCTCTATGCCAGGTATTATTCCTGTAAAACTTCTCTGAACTGCATCCTCCCTTAAATAAAGAGACCAATACTATGCACAGTAGTTCAGGTGTAATCTCACCAGCATCCTATACAACTGAAGCATAACCTCCCTACTTTTGTAATCAATTTCTCTCACAATAGATAATAAAATTTTATTCACTTTCCTAATAATTGCTGTAGCTGCACACTAATCTTTTGTGATTTGTGCATTCTTTTTCATCTCAGAGCACTGCAATTCCTCAGCATTTAGATAATACACTTACTTTTTATTCTTCCTGCCAAAGTAGACTATTTCACATTTTTCCACATTATATTCTATTTATAGAACATAGAACATAGAACATTACAGCGCAGTACAGGCCCTTCAGCCCTCGATGTTGCACCGACCAATGGAACCAATTTTATGACCCTCTAACCTAAACTATTTCAATGCTATCCATATGCCTACCCACTGACCATTTGAACACCCTTAAACTTGGCGAGTCCACAACTGTTGCTGCCTGATATAAAAAGTAATCTGTCAGGGAAACACTAGATGTTTACCTATTTGCTTACATTGCAAGTTGATGAATAAAATCTATATTTGACACCAGACAGACATTGCTGAGATTCATACAGTAAACTATTTCCATACATCTATGTATTTCAACAATAGATTCCAGAACCTAGCAGCATTTCTCTGCTGGTGCAATAATGAGCCTTAAATCATACAAGTATCAGGAGGTGCACCATAGTATTAATTGCTTTGCCATAGGGCAGATTGCAATGGTAATTTAATCATTTGCAAAGTCATAAAAAAGTTAACCATGTCTCTGTTCATTGCTACAATAACATAACACCTCTTAAAATATCATATTGTTGAGCAACAATAAAATGATCAAATTAACTTTAAACTATAGTTTAAAAATGGATTCACTGCTCAGATCAGCACAAACAATAATGGATAACTGTTACCAGAACAGTGGGATTTTGAACAGACATTACAGGATGCTAATACAGGCAAAACTACAACTATATATTACAAGGAACAAAGTAAAAGAACAAAGAAAATTACAACACAGGAACAGGCCCTTCAACTCTCCAAGCCTGCACCGACAATGCTGCCTGTTTGAATTAAAACTCCTACCTTTCCAGGGACCATATCTCTCTATTCCCATCATATGCACGTATTTGTCCAGACGCCCCTTAAAAGTTACAATCATATTTGCCAGATCTTTGCCCATTTTTTTAACTTACCTATATCGGTCTGTAGTCTCCTTATGTCCTCTTCACAACTTACTTTCTACCTATCACTATATCATCAGCATCATCTTCCCACTCACTTTATTTAGTTCATAACCAGTAAAATATGTTGAGACATTCCTCTGCAAACGATGAGAACTATAGAAATGCAAATTATTATTATTTACAGTCAGATGGGGAATGAGCCTTTGAAAAACAAACTAATAGAAGTATGACTCAGTTGGTAGCACTCCATACCGCTGAATTTTTAAACATTACTCAAGACTTAAGCACCTATTGTGGCCTAGGACTCAAATTAAGGGAATCCTAAATTTCTGGATGTCATGTCTATAATTAAGACACTGAAATTAATTTTAGTTCAATTGTTTAGGTAGATATTGCTATTCAAGGAAGGGATGGGATTCTCCCTGTACCTTTGTCATGCTTTCTCTTTCAGCCAATATCACAGAATTACATAAAATTTGCAGTACAAACACACAGGCCATTCAACTGAATTGGTGTATGTAAGTATCTTTATTCCCTGTGTACTTCCTCCCAGTCTAATCGCCTCTTTCTACTTTGTCCCTATTGCCCATCAATCCCTTTGTTCTCGTACATGCATCAAACCTACATTTAAATGAATTAATGAGACTTGTTTCAGTCACACTATATAAAAGTGAGTTGGACAGACTCACTAGTCGCAATGTAAAGAAATTCTTTCTAATATCTTTATTTGATGTATTGATGGCATATTATGTTGATGGACATTTTTGTTCGGGACTCATTCACAAGTGGAAGCAATCTGCTTCACATTCATGTTATCCCAATTTTGGGAATCTTTATTAATTTTCAAAATCTTTATTAGGTCTCCTCTTTCCCTGAAAAAAAATCAAAGTTTTCCTGATACATCAGCCTCACCATTTTGGTATCATATTTGAATAACTTCTGTGCATTTTTTCTAATGTAGAGACCAGAAATGCACAGACCATCCTGTGGTCTGATAAAGAACCAATAGAGATTTAATTTTACCTGTAGTAAACTACCAGCTAACTACCTAGTTAGCTGTAGCTAACTACCAGCAGGTAGCATTTTAAAAGTTCAGGGCAGTTAGGTGAATGTTATCGTTGGAGGAGCCGCATGAGCTGGAGTTTGCATATACAGAGCTGTAAAAGATTCTGCCACTGTATTTCTCCCTCCAGAATCACTCATGATGTGGTTGTGTGCAGCTGAACCGCAAGTGTGTAAGCGAAATGGGAGTTGGGAGGCCTTGCAAAGCTGATATATTGGCACTAAAGGACAACACTCAACATTATTTAGTACAAATGTGAATATATTTACATGTAATAGTGTGTTTAATTTTACCTGTCTGCTTCTGTATTCTGTTCCTCTGGAAATGAACTCCAGCACTTTGTTTGCATTCTTTGTGGCCTAACCAATCTGTGATGAAACTTTGAGCAATGTGTGTGCTTCATTGTCAGAATGCCTTTATCTTGCCTCTTTGCTGACATCTTATCAAAGATCTTCTGCAAATCCATGTTAAAACATTTACTGCATTGTCCTTGTCTATTCTTTCTGTTATTTATGTACTTGCTTACTTAATTAATTAAGTGAGGTTGGTTAAACATGGGGCATTTTTTTAGAAATTCAACATAAGTATTCTGGGGTTTTTAGTATTTTATAATTTGATCTTTTAGCAAATGGCTTTGTATCTTTCTTACCATTTACCAGCTAGCTAACTACAGAGCTTTGCATTAGTTATATCTCATATTTTGAAAATAGGAGTTACAACCTCTGTTGGCCAGCCCTCTGGCATTATCCCTTTTTCTGTTGATTTTATTGAAATATGTCTCTATCTCCTTCCTAGGATAGAATTCTTCCACGGCCCAACCAACGGGTTCAATAGTGGGCGGGGGGGGGGAGGGGGAATCTGGTGAGAATCCAAAACTCAGTTTCATACCAGCATGGATTGCCTGTGATTTCTCCTGCTTATTCCTGCCATGGCGGATATGGGAACCTGCTGGAAGCTGGCATGAAATTGATTTGTATCCTGCTAGTGGGATGCAGATGGAGGCCCAATTGGAATTTTCCCTCTGCTCCCGATTCTGCTTGACACAAGTGGGAAAAAAGATCAATTTAGAACATGCCTGGACCAATGACCAATGTAGTGTGCAAGTTGGGACTTATCTTTAGGGGTTTGCTCAGACATCCAAGGAAAAGACAAGAGGTCTGCAGTGGCAGGGGATAAAAATGGGGTTATGGTGGAAGGAGTTGTGCGAGAGGAAGAATTAAGGGAGGATCAGAAGGGCTGAGGGAATGAGGATGAAAGTGGGTGTCATGGGGGAAGATGTTGGGGAGGGAGATTAGAGGGCTGAGAATGTCTGGCAGAGGAAGAAGTGGTGAAGGAGAGTAATGGAGCTATGGGAGAAGGCATCAAGAAAGTATGAGGGGTGAGGATGGAGGTAAGGAATGGCGAAAGAGTGCGGGAGACAAGAAGTGAGTGACAGTGCAGGACTGGATGGAGAGGTCAGAGTGACAGAAAATGAAGGAGTGAAGGAAGGAATCTGGAGCACTGAAAAAGTAGGTATTTAGGAAGGAGTAAGAAACACTTAAGGCAGAGGGAAAGAGAACAGAGCGAGGGAGGATGCAGGATTGGAGGGAGAGGATGGAGTGAGAGATAATGCAAGAGTGGAGAAAGAGGATGGAGTAATGGATGATGTAGAAATGAAGAGATAGGACCAAGTGAGGGTGAATGTGGGAGAAGGGGGGAGGGAGAATATCAGAGGGAGTTGCTGCATGCTCTGTTCTTCTTCATATTGTCAGAACCAAAAGTAATTTTAGCCAAGTGTTGGGTGGATGTAAGTGCTGCATGGGAGTGGATGTACAGAAACACTGGTCAGTATGAATGGACAATTGAAAGGATACCCCAGCAGGTAGCATTTTAAGAGTTCAGGGCAGTTAGGTGAATGTAATCGTTGGAGGAGCCGCATGAGCTGGGGTATGCGTATACAGAGCTGTAAAAGATTCTGCCACTGTATTTCTCCCTCCAGAATCACTCATGATGTGGTTGTGTGCAGCTGAACTGCAAGTGTGTAAGCGAAATGGGAGTTGGGAGGCCTTGTAAAGCCGATATATTGGCACTAAAGGACAACACTCAACATTATTTAGTACAAATGTGAATATATTTACATGTAACAGTGTGTTCACCCATGCAAACATTTGTGCTCAAAATTTATTTATTTTCCTAGGCCTACCATTTCTACATTTATGTGCTGCCAGCACATCTGCAGCAAAGACGGAGGAAAGCTGTGGAGATGTTGATCCTGTTCCTTTGATGATTTTGGTAGCTGTCCTCTGGAGAGTTGAGGCCTCAAGGTCCCAGTTGACTTTGGTTTTCTACTGATGGGCCAGCTGCTTCCTCTATAGTGACACAGGATGAGGCTGAAGGGGGTCACAAACTGAAGGGATTTGGAGGGATTGGATTACCTCTGGGAATCCTGAATGGGTAGCCTTTAGTGTCCATCTGCTTTTCTTCCTCTGGTTAGTTGCCCAATGGCTCCGGTCTGATTCCTTGAGGGGAAGGGGCTTAGAGGGATGTCGAGGTGCTCTTCCCTGTCAGGTTACCACTGCACAAATTCACCCATGGTAATGGCAATGGAATACTGGTCTGTGCTCATCTCTGACAGAAATTGGACTTTCTACTGGACAAGGATCTCCATGGTATCTGCTACCCTCCCCATGGAGACATCAACATTTTCACACTTGCGGGCCATTTCATAGAGCAAACAGATAGATTCGTGTACCATTTTGTTAATGGCATCTGACAGCTTTTCTTGATGTTGTTCTGCCTCTTGCTGTCTCTTCACATGAATTGGAAGACAGATTTCAGAGGCTTGTCATCTGACTGGGATCTCACAGATGCCTCTTCTTCAGTTGTCCTCTGAAACTAGGGAGCTGGGCTGAATTTGCCCCTGCTGCAAACATGTGTCCATGCGGTGACCACAAATTGTATGATCTACTTGAACTAGCATTAAAACCCACCAAGTGTGTGTACCTGAGCTGATGGTGAGTGCAAGTGACAGCAGTAACACCTCGAATGGTATGGAGCTCATCTCTTCCCCTCCCTTCTTGGTCTCTTCTGGGTTGTGATTTGTACTGGATTCAGAGAATGGTCTTCCTCTTCCTCTGGCCTAGTCTTTTCTTGGACGCATCTGCAAGTGATAAGCAAGTGATGGCATCAGCTACTTCCAAGATGGAGAAACATTCAGTCCTCAGGTTTTCATTCAATGGAGAAATCCTTTCTAGGCCAAGGTCTAGCTCCCCATCATAGATGGCTCTGTCCCACTTAGTGCCCTCGAGCTCGGAGGCCCTTTCCTCAAATTCCATTAGGGCCCTTGGGTCTGATCAACCTCCATTGGTCTTCTCTTGCTGCGCTTAGATTAGCCAAAGCTTGTCCTACTCAGAGGAGTGAATACTTGAGAGGGCTTCCATGTTGTATCAATTGGAGCATTGGATTTCTTAACTTTCTTCATATCTGCCTTATAAGACAACCCATTTCTGTATGGCAAGTCATCATTAGCATGAATTAGATTGAGATTGTGGACTAGCTCCACGATCCTTCCAGAGTACTGAGCATATCCATACACAAGAAGAAGGCTCATACATGCAACTGATATGGAGGTTGCTCGATTCTTCTGTGCTTTTGCTGGATTGCTCTAAGCAACCCTCTCTCCCGTTCCATGCAGTTTTCCATGTCTGCTGAAGGGTGAAGGAAGCACAGCAGTCACTCCACTGCAGTGTGATTGCACTGAAGTGGGACTGTGAGGCAGGAGGCAGACCCACTGCTCCTATCTTCATGCTGGATTGCCAAACTCCTGTGAACTGCATTGGCCACCTACAACCATGTCGGATTTGCGTCTCTGCTAACTTCCTCTTTCCATCTGCCAGGTGAAGAATTTCCCTTCTGACCTCAAAATGGTTGAGCCAAAATAGGGTAGCATCATTTTATCTAGGGGCTTGACCCTCACCTTCCCTTTGTCATATCTTCACCAATGGTGCTAACAGTATGGAATCTGGGTGCCTGGAAATGATGGGGTAATACATACTCTCAGGCCTGTCCCACCAAGGAAAATGGTGCAAAACACCCAGTTGCATAATTAATATCACAGACAGAAGGTATGGCATGATTTTTCACTGCTTCTGCCATGGGAAATTCCCTACATCCACAGGGGAGGAAGAGAGGCAGGGCAATAGCAATTAGGGATTCTATGGTCATGAGTATATACAGGTGCTACTGTGGCCATCAACATGACTCCAGGATGGTATGTTGCCTCCCTTGTGCTAGGGTCTGGGATGTCACTGAATGGCTGGAGGGAGAGGGTGATAAAGCAGAGGTCATAGTACATGTTATTTCCAAAGATATTGATCAAAAGAGGAATGAGGTCTTGCATCAAGAATTCAAGGAGTTAGATTAAAAAGCAAGACTTTCGGGTTGTAATCTCAGGATTACTCCCAGTGCCACTGCTCGCAAACACAGAAAATGGAGGATAGTGCAGATTAATGCGAGACTTAAGAATTGGTACAGGAGGGAGGGTTTTAGATTCCTGGATCACTGGGACTATTTCTGGGGAAGATAGGACCTGTACAAGTGGGATGGTCTGCATTTGAACCAGAACAGGACTAAGATCCTTGCAGGATATTTTGCTAGTGCTATTGGAGGAGTTTAAAACTAATTTGGCAGAAGGAGGGAACACAGACCATTAGTAGAATCAGAGCACAGAATCAAATAGCAAAACAAACAAGTCAGAGGGAGTGCAACTATATTAAGTTTCAAGATGTCAGGCCAGGTTGGATGGCCTCTAACATCAAAGGTGTTGCAGATGAAACGGTTGAGTTGAGGGCAATGATTGACATGTGGAAGTGTGAGATTGTAGCTATCACAGAGACATAGTTGAAGGAAGGACACAACTAGCAATTCAACATTCCACGATATAAAATGTTCAGGTGAGACAGGGGCGGTGGTAAAAGAGGAGGAGGTAATGCTGTATTAGTTAAAGAGTCAGTTACAGCATCAAGGAGAGATGATGGGCCTAACTTTAGCATTAAGTTGCACCTGATTTCAGTTGTGAAAACTTGGTAAAGTCGGGCATAAGGCAAATAGTGTGATCCGCACCCACCTCCACATCGGTTCTCCCCTTTACCAAGGCCTGAAAATGGCTGCAATCGGGACCATGCCAAAAACAGGCGTGACAGCCATTTAAAATCATTTACACGTATTTCAGTTGACTTAATGGGCTGCGTGCCCAATATTACTGGCACTTCCCCTTTAGCACCATGTTCACCATTCCAGAATCGGCATGAAACAGATATGCTCCAGATAAGTCCAATTCAAAAACTTCATCAGTGAGAGTTAGTGAGAAGGTAAGTGCCTACCATTCCTTGGCTCTCTGATGCTTACATCCTTTCATTTAGGCCATTTTCTTTCTCGGGTTGGTGGGGGTCTGCAAGTCTGTGGGGGGGGAGGTGGGGGGCTGTTGTTCAGCAGGGCTTCCAATGTCCGGTTTGCAGCACAGAACCGGATCTCAGCACTGACCTCGGGTCTTATGGATGCTGCTGGATCCTAGTGCACTCAGCACTTTGCCAGCTGAAGCATGTGTATATAAAGTCCTTGCAAATTGCACTACTGCAGCCTCTGAATTTTTCAAGCAACTGTGATTCTGGGGAGCATGTTGGTAGGAGAGAGAGGGGCCTGTGATTTTGGGGAGCATGTGGCTGAGGCAATGAGGGGTCTGTGAATCTGGGGAGCATGTGCTGGGGAAATGGGCAATATAGACAGTGATTGTTGATGGGCTGGAGCAAGCAGTGTTCCTTAACCTTTATGTGTGTTCCTCTCCATCACCAACACTCCTACACCCTCTGTTCAGAATGATGAGATGGCTTTTGCCATGCAACCGATTGATCTTGCTGTTCTTTTCAGGCAGGAGGTGGCTGCCATTCACTCAGGGGGAGGGGTGCAGGAGAAGGACGGAGTGGAGACCCTGATAGTTCTGTGCATGATGTCATTTGAACAGATGTTGGAAACCATGTGCTGCTGACGGCTCCATCTGCGTCCTACTCATGGCAGTCAGGTCCTCTGCAATGGCCACCTGAGTTGTGGGCCACCTGTCAATGGCCACAGCAAGTGCCTCGGAGACCGGGCCACGTTCTGTAACCTCTCAGCCACAACCTCTGCAAATGGGCCACATTCTCAAGGACTGCTGTTGTAGCCCACTCTGTCTCAGCGCTGACCTGCTGGATCTCCTGCAAGCTTTGCAGCCTCTCAGCCATGGCATTCCGTGTATGGGCCACATTTTCAAGGGTTTCAGGCATAGTCCAGTCTGTCTCAGTGCTGTCCTGCTGGTCTCTTGTAAACTCTCAAATCTCTCAACCATGGTCCGCAGAATCTCAAGAAGTCTGCTCAGTTCCTTAGTGGTTGCTCGCTCTGACTCAGCCATGGCCTCTGGGACTCTGCTGTGACTCGGCCATCACTTGGAGCCAGCGACTCATGGTGAGGATCCCCTGTCCCAGGCTTTCCACTGCAGATATCACCCTTGCAGTGTTGGCCAGGGAACCACAGATAGACAATAGCTGATCGACCCAACAGCTTACAGTGTGGCCATCAGCCTCTCTTCATTCCCCAGCTCTGTTGCTATATCTCCAGCAGCTGAAAGAGAAATTATCTCAGAGGTCCAACATGTAGTCTGGGGCTTTCCCTCGCTTCCAGTGGGCCCTTGCGTGCTAGCGGTCTTGGATGTTCCCTCCTCCACTGAATGTACATTATCAAATGTGCCATGTTCACCAGAAAGTGATCCAGAAGCCTCACACTAACTGAACCTACTGACTTGTCGATATGTGGATGGTGAACTGCAAGGTGATGACATTGATAGCTATGTTTTGGGAGGGATAGGATTAGTAAGTTTGTGGATGATACAAAGATTGGAAAGGTGGTTAACAGTGAGGCAGAGTGTCTTGGGGTTACAAGAAGATATAGATGAAATGGTCAAATGGGCAGATGAGTGGCAGATAGAATTTAAGCCTGAAAAATGTGAGGTGATATATTTTGGAAGGAATGTTCTGACAAGAAAGTAGTCAATGAAGGGTAGGACACAAGGAAGTTCAGTGGAACAAAGGGACCTTGGCGTGTTTGTCCATGGATCTCTGAAAGTGGAAGGATATGTTAGTAGAGAGGTAGTAGTAATGGGACACTTACCTTCATCAGTCGAGACATACATTTCAAAAGCAGGGGAAGTCATGTTGGAGTTGTATAGAACTTTGGTAAGGCAACAGCTAGAGTAAAGTGTGCAATTCTGGTCGCCACGTTATCGGAAGGATAGGATTGCACTGACTGGGTGCAGATGAGATTCACCACGATGCTGCTTGGGGTGGAACATTTAAGTTAGCATTGGTTTGGGTCGTTTTCATTAGAGCAGAGAAGACTGAGGGGGGAGGGGTGCCATTATTGAGGTGTACAAGATTATGAGAGACAGGGACAGACTGGATAAGGAACAGCTGTTCCCCTTAGTTGATGGATAGTCCCAATGACTGATTCATAGATGAGAGGCAAGAGGGAGATGTGAAGAAAAACTTTTTTAACAAGAGGGTGGTGACAGTCTGGAATGTGCTGCTTGGGAGGGTGGTAGAGGCGAGTTGCCTTACATACTTTGAAAAACAGCTGGATGAGCAGTTGGCACACCATAACATTCAGAGCTAAAGGCAGTGAGAGTTCAAGTGTTTCTAATGTGTCAGTGCAGTCTCGGTAGGTTGAAAGGCCTCTTCTTTGTGGTTCTATGACTCTATGACTTGGTCCCAGATGGGAGAATTCCACTCCTAGTCTCTTTGAGCATCTGCAATCCATCTAGAGCAAGAATTTTATTCTTTTTTAGATTTGGTTCGTAACTCCTTTCTTTCTAACTTATCCTGTTGTAATATTGATTTCTACTGTTCGTCATTTCCTGTTGCCGTTTTATTGAGACAAATTATCTATTCAGTATCACCGAAATTGGATTATATGCCTTCATCACATCGCTATTTGTGGAATTTTGCTTTGCACGTACACGGAGGGTGGCATTTGCTTTCACGAGTCTTTGCATTTCATGTAACTTATTGGACGTGAAGCGGATTGAAATGTTTCGGAAACTGGTAAACGAAGTGACTCAGACAATGCAGCTTTTCTGCTGATACCTATCTACATTGCCAGTGAATACCTGCAAAGTGAATGCTCTGAAAACCATTCTCTGGCAAATTACAATCGCGTTCTGGTGTTGCCATCGTTACTGGACAGCAACATTCCAGATTACGTCACAATGATACCTGTCCCGGCACGCCCCCAGGACAACAAGCAGCCATTCATGATTTTGAAGGGGCGGGAGTTAGTATGGCGCGGTGACGTCGTGCTGGGTCAGTGCTATTCTGGTTGAAGTCAGTTCTACACGGTAAGAGTGCAGCTACCTGCAGCCGAGTGTGTGAGCAGCGTACCGGCGGCTAACGCAATCAGACCATGTCCAAACACCACAGGACACCAGCCAGAACTGTGGACAACATTATTGAGGTGAAAAGCAAGGTAGGGAATTTGGTATATCCTTTATTTTCTTATGTTTTTTTTAAAAAAACAGTATTTTCCTCAAATGCTAAATTGGCTTCATTTATCAAAGCCTCTGTAGCAGAGTGGAATTTTGTGGGCTTTTTTGGCGTGGTGAGGTGGTTCAGGTTATGTAACAATGCAACAGAACGGGTCTCAATTCTTCCGATCGTTGTTTCTCTAGATGTTTTTCAGGGGCTGTGTGTGTGTGTTATAGTCACAACTGCGCACAGACTACGGTTACTTGGGACGTGCTGCGCCTGATCCGCTATTAATGTGGCAAACCTCACCTCTCGCAAAAAATCTCGTGATGCCTGTAATTTTTAGAAGCTGGCGGGTAATGTTGCTGCGGCTCCTGCTTTTCTTGTTTTGTCCGCCGACTCTGAGCGATGGTGCCAGTTTCTCAACATCACATAATGTGAATTATGATCGCAATTTTGGAGCCATGTTTAATATTACGTATGGCAAAGAGTTTGATAGGCAGGATTTCTCGCTCGGTAACATTATATTACCGTTTACAAAATCTATTCTTGGATTTTTAAAACGGTATTTTGGAGTACTGGATTAGCCCAATTGTTCTGCTGAATTCAAAACCTAGCAGTTGAGTCGAATCATGCAGGTGCTGCAAACTCATTTTTCCCAATGTCTTTTTACACAGTTCGATGCTGAATTCAGAAGATTTGCTCTGAAACGGTCAAATGTTGGAGGTTTCCAGGAGTTTTACCAGCTGATCCAAGCCATCCATCAGATCCCATACGTGGACGTATTGTTGGGATACACCGACATCCACGGGGATTTGTTACCCATCAACAACGATGACAATTATCACAAAGCGCTTTCGTCTGCCAATCCTCTACTGCGAGTCATCATTCAGAGACGGGGTAAGTACAATACCTGCTCAGTGGCAATATTTTTATTGGAACCCTAGCTCCAAAAGATGTTCCCCTTTTTTAAAAAAAATGCTTCTGGAAACGGTATTGCAGAATCTGATAGTGGGCTAAATGGTCTCGGTAACGACTTGAAGCGACATGAGACATTCTTACCAGCCACCACTATTTGATGTAATATTCCTTAATCACTCCTAATCCTAAAACCTTGTAAGATCTGCAATGGTCATAAACAGGTCTGAACTATGCACGGAATCCCGTTAATCCTAACTGAACAAAAAAAAAGCGTTAACCTACAATCTATTTAAATGAAAGTGCTATTTCTGACTGAAGATTTATCCATTATTCACTTTGACTATATCTATATTTAGCCCAAACAAGACACACTAACTCACTGCTGCCAGTACTAGACTTGGGGATAGAAATGGCTTTAAAATATAGATTTTTAAGATAAGTTACCTAAACTTTGTGTTCCCTGTTACAATCATTGATTATATTGGGTTAAATTGTACTACTTTTGAGGCTGGGAAGTGTCTCACTCAAAGGTTGTTGGTTCTTGGAAAAACTTGTTTTCTTGTTTAAAATGCTCATCTTTGGCTTGCCTATAATTACAGTGTTCCACAAATACCCAAGTGAAATTGTACAAATGTGCATATGATCTTCTAAGATATTTCTGATGTGCTGAAATGTGATTCTGCTAGCCTTTTTCCTCCTGTTCATTGGGTTGATCTGTGAGCTACAAATAATAATAATTATCTTGCAATCCTCCAAGTGATATTATTACTTGGTCAGTATTCAAGTTTTTTGGATTGCATTGTCAACCATTGATGGTATGCTCTGATGCCTTAACAATGCATCACAACTCAACAGTATAATTGGGAAGTTGTTGTTTGCACAAGTATATAGTTGTTATTAAACTACAGTAGGTAGCCAAAATGTGCAACAGTGTCAGTGATTTCATGAGTATCCTCCATGTTAGCCGCTGAGAATGATTAAGTGGAACTCAGCATTGTTGTTTTATCACTGATCTTTTAATTGCTTTAGAATAACTGAAAACATTTTGAAGCTTAGCTGTAATTTAGTTAGCAACCATCATTTGTATTTTATATATTTGCTGTATCCAAATAACTTGTAACCGAAGGTAAATTTGAGTTAGCAACATGTTAAGCCTTCACTTAAACATGAAGTTGGGATTGAAAATATACTGTTAGTTATTTGGAGAAATGAGATTTCAAATATTTTTGCTTCTGCAGATGGCATTTGCTGCTTCTCCTCGCCAATTTTGTCAGTCTGCACTCTATCAAACCCCCTTCTTCACTGACCCTATGGTCTCTGCCAACAGGTCAGCTGTCATTGCTCCTCTTTGCATCTTCTCTAGAATGTCCCATCATTTGAAAACAAGGCCCTTTCCATCCATGGTCCCATTCTGGATGATTGCACTAAACTTTTCGCTATACTTTCTTCTTTTGTCCCCATCTGAGTTCACCTTGTCCATAAACTCACCTTCTCCCTTAGTCCTGTTTCCAATAAATTGCTGACCACCTGACTTCCCTATTTAGCAATATTGGGTAACATGAAAGTCAATTGGACTTTCTCCTCATGTGTTGTGCATCTTTCTTCAAATCTGCTATCACTTTCTCCTCAAAGAAAAACATACTTGGATGCTCCATCCTTGCAAATTACTTTCCCATGTTCTTGGCTTGTCACCTTTCAAATCTGCACCCACGTTGCTCTGAACCCAATGTTGAATCCCTCAAACGAGGTTTTTACCTTGCCATCGCACCACTAATAGTCCTCATAAAAGTAACAGATGGTATCATATGTGATAGTGACCAAGGTAAACTGTTCGTGTTTCTTGACCTGTCTACAGTCTTTGACGTGGTTCCCCAAACTATACCCACACCATACTATTGTCCTCCAGTGACTCTCCATTGTCATCTAACTGGGTTCTAACCTTAATTGTAGCCAGTGCAATAGCTTTAATTCCTACTCCTGCATCTTTTACACTGTCCCCTGAGGAGCTATCATTGGTGCCTCTCCTAGTTTGCAGCCATTTGCTGTCCCTCAGTGCCACCATCCAAAAAAATAAGCATCAATTTCTCTAATTAACGTGCTGATATTTGGCTGTATCACACCACTTCTCCTGATTCCTCCGTTGTCTTTAAGTTATGAGGCTGCTTGTCCAACATCCAGCACTAGAACTGAAATTTTCTGCAACTAAACTCAAGGCTTCAAACTTGATGTTATATTTGATCCCCAAGAAGTTGCTAAGAACTTAGCTGTGCCATTTCTAAGATGGTAATCTATTTCCACCTTTAAAGTTGCCCAGCACGATACATTTCAAACTCATTGGTGTGTTTGTTTGATTAACTCGCTCGACATGATGATTCCATTGCATTCCTGGCCAATCTCCTCTATTTTTGCAAAATGCCGCTGCCCAGATCTTGATTCCACACCCAGCTCTGTTCATGCGTTCACTGTGCTTACGCTGACTCCCTATTGAGCAATACCTACATTTTTCAAATTCTCAACCTTTTGTAAGTTTCTCCAAGGCCTCACTGTTCCCTCTTAAGTAACCTCCTCCAATTCTGGCCTCTTGATCAACTATAATTTTAAGCACTTTGTTATTGTTGGATGTGACTTCAGCTGCCAGGGTCCTGAGCTTTCATTGCCCCCTAAAGTATTCCCTTGATGTCTCTCTACTTTTAATGCTCTCTTTAAAACTATCTCCTTGACCAAAAGTTTGGTTGTCAGCCCTAACATCTTATGTGTCTTGGTATCAAATGTTTGATTTAAAAACTATACTCCAATAGTATTTGAAGTCTGCCCCAAATATGGATTTTGTAATGTTTTGAGATTGGTTAATAACTAAGTTAACTAATTTCTTAATTGATTATAGCTCTTGTCAAAAGTGTTTTTTAGTGAAATTGTTTATTGCAGTGCTTTTCTAATAGGTAAGCAAATGGCATACAGCCAAGATTCAAGAATGCAGTGGCACATATTCAAGAAGTTTAAATGCTTGGATATAGTTGAGCAATGCTGATAAAGATACACAATGAAGACCTCATCAATTCCAATACAGCATCCAAGTATTTGATGTTGAGCTAACCTTTCTGGACTAGTTTCTATAATCTTAGGTGGATGCATTGTTAAAATATTTTTGCAAAAATGCAGAACAGGCTGAAGGTGTTGACTTGAAAGCCTTTGTTATCTGTGTGTTAACAGATGATGGTTGTGCTGGCCAGGTAATGAAATTTTACCCTCGATATCCACCCCACCCACTGTCATGAGATTATACAGTTAATGCCAAAGAGAACAAAAGTTAGTTGAATTCAAACCTGAGTTTGTCTTCACTGTAAATATTTTTTAAAGAAATATGTAAACGTCTGAAGCAAAAATACTGCCCTTACTAGCTTATTATTTTGTCCCACGCAATCTTAAAAATTGAACAGAACAGGACCTCAGGTTAGTTGTATGTTTATGCCAGGAATATTGAATGTTCAATTGAAGCATTTAGACCTCAATAATCTTGTGCCAAACCTCTGCATTTTTAATTGGCTCTTTCACAGGCAGTCATCAACTGGAACTTTATTACAAATCATCATTTTCAAGTTCATGACAATCATTTGTATTCTCCTGCTTTATATTTAACTCAGATGTTCTAGTTGGTTTCAATGGCACCAAGTTTTACCAACTAATGAGATTTTGTGCCACATTGTCCAGCAATTTAGTCAATGTTTAACACCTACTTTTCATTAAAATTATTCTTTAGGAAAGCATCTTAAGATTTTTGTAAGCATTTACAAGAGCTAATGTCTAAAGTTTGCAAGATCTTTGGCACAATTTTTGGTAAATTGTAATAAAGTGGAAAACTGATTTGGTAGAAGATACTAAATTAAAATGGACCCAGATTCATTAACATAGATTGCTGATTGTGAAGTGCTATGGGATTTTAACTGAAATGATGCTGTGTAATGCAAGTTCTAATTAATAAGTGTGTAAAGTGTAACAGGGCATCACAACCATGAAGCAATTGTTTCTAGTTTTTATAAATTTTAGTTGAATGCTCGCCAACGATGGAGGTATCAATTTGGTAATCTCTCAACTTTAGAAGTGGATAGGACTAACTTGCAGTACTTTGGTAGCTGTGCATGTAACATTTTAGATGGTAAAATGCACGTGTATAGTTGATCTAACTTTAAATTTAGTTGTATCTACCTCCTTGTCTTGTGCTGATTTCGAATGTAGATGAATGATTGACTTTAAATACGACAATGTATGGGCTGGTCCACCAACCTGATCAATGTTACCCCTTTCTTCTTGCAACAAGAAATTGCATCCGCCAGTCTTTTCTCTCCTTTTTGGTCAAGATTAAGAGTAAGTCATGGTTTGGTTTCCAGGCTTTGGTGTCACTTGAATCACTGTACTTATAGGTCTACTAATATATGATTAAACTACCAAAATGATAATTTGCCAGTTGATTATTTAGAGAATGTAGGTAACGCTTGCAGAAAAAGCAAGAGATCTCATGCGCAAGTTTTAGATGGAATAAAAGTGCTAAATTTGACATTTCAATATGGAAAATTGCTGTGCAAGTAATGGGCTCATTGCTAGATTTAAATGCTTATTTATACTTGTTGACCTGTCAATGAGATTGTGTTCCACAATGTGAATCTTTGTGTCCATATGCAAATTTCTCAATCCTTCCTGCCAATGCTCTGTATGTAGACTTTGACTGTGGTGCATTGAGTTAAATGTACTATCATTGTAAAACAGTCCTTGTCAATGCTATCCAAAAAGTACATAATCATGGGAGGCTTGATTCACAACCCCATTGAACTGATAGGATTTGATTTTAATTGATCTAAATGGGCATGCAGTCCAGTGAAATTGGTGCATACTGGAGACGATATAAGAAACCATATTACACTGATCTTATCAGGGTTTTTTGAATTTCCAACAAGTACGATATTTTGCTTTCCATTCAATTGAAACCTTTCTGGTTTCTATAGTCCAAAATTACTGACTGAATAAATTCAGAGGCAACTATTAGTATCTTAATGTAGCAGCCCAACTTTGAATTTTCAACAATATGTTGTCATTTTTTTGGGTACATGCCAATTTGTCCACTTGGATATTAGATGTTATCCACTTGGTAATATTTGTCCATCTAACATAGGTATATCATCTGTCTTCAAATTAGATTTTATTTTGTTGTGCAGTAGTTGGCATTGAATATGTGAGATCAGTATACTCAAGCAAACTACATTGAGTTATTGCAAGAGGGTTTGCATTGGCAATCTTGGATCATTCAGAATTTGACAATTTGTACAGGTAAATATTTCAGCTGAGCTGTAAAATCAAAATGACAGGGGGTGGGGGGGAAGAGGGGTGGAATGAATAGGGGAAAAACACCCATAATCAGTGATAATTGTCCAGCAAGCCAATATAAGATCTCATAAAATCCCTTACTAACTGGGAAAACTAAGCTATATATTGCTTCAACACAACATGTTTGAGTTTGGGAGTGTAGATCTTCCTGTAAAATTTCTTTAATCTCATGTTGATCAATTTCTAGTTTCTATTGGAAGGTTTATTTTCATGGTTAGGAGTGAGGGTAGATGAATTGTTTTTGTACTGAATTGTCAGTCATGTGCACGGTTCTTCTGCAGGTACTGGCATATGTAAACATGGTGGCTAGGATTCTCCTAAAAAAAATTTCTAAGTGTTAAATTGGCATAAAAGCTAAAGTAAATCACACTTTTTTTTCAGTTGCCATCTCAAAAAAAAATCTCCACACTGCGTTGTAGAGTGCCTGAGCGTGAATCATGCTGAAATTCAGTAGAAGGGGCCTATTCCCACCTCAGTGGCTGGTGGCATAGCATTGGGTGGGGCCACTGCACATGTGCTGATCCCTCAGTGATGTGATTAGTGCATGCACAATGGTGCCACACTGGCTTCTGGTTTTTGCTAGCCAGTGCAATTGCTGGCACCCCATGCATGCCTAGGCCCAGCCATCTGGGTAGTGCCAAGGTGCACCCTGTGCATTGACACCACCCTTTGGGCAATGTCAGGGAGCGTAGGCTGTCACTGCCCAAGATGCCAATGCCCAGGAGTCACCTCCAGCATCCAACACTTTAGGGGCCCCAATTTGCCTCCCCCTTCGCTCCAGCAGGGTTGGGCCTCTAACTCCCTGAAAATGGGCAGCTGCTGGAGTGAAATATTCCTAGCACAGCAGGATGGCAAAATCGCCTCTATTGGCTTTAACACTGGCTTCTGACAACACTTTTTTAATATAAAAATCTTTCTTGTGCAAATCTGACATTGCTACTTCACTGTTGCTGCATGTAGTAGCAAAGCATTGACCCAATATAAAAGTAAGTTCTCTACCTTTGATTTTGAAAGGAGATTTTTTGTATCTCATTAATTATAGTTTTTAATGTGGTCACTAGCATGATGAATCAGGTATGGCAATAGATGTTACCCCTATGGACTTTCCGGAAGATGTGATGAGTTTCCACATCTAATCGTGTGGATTAGGAATGGTGTTCCCCAGGGAATTGGCTCTGTGGCCTCAACCTTTCAGAATGTTTTTGTTAATTTGTATGAAGGAGAGTTGTATGTCTAGCTTTGTAAATTATACAAAGTGGAGAGGAACAATAAGTCCTGTGGATAGGAGCAGAAAGTTGATAATGAGATGTGCACTTCAATATATCAAAATCCACTTTGGCTATTAATGGTCAAGTTTGTAAAAATCCTAAACAGGATTCTGACAAGAACCAAAAAGTATGTGAATAGTGATGTCTGCACAAACTCTTGCTTGAAATCCCTTAAGATAACACATCCATGCTAATGTGGGACAGGCTTAGGAACTGATACCACATGATACGTAGAGCAAATTATGGAATCTGTTTGGTGTTTCAGCAGTTAAATACAAAAGGCATCAAATTGATCAAGTATCTATTTACTTTAGATAAAAGTATTAGTTCCTTGTGGTATTGTTATACCCTTGTAGTACAATTGTTTAATTAGTAACACACTGAAATCTCTTGGTAGATATATGGTTTCTACAGTTCATTTTGGAGGTGTGACCTGAACAACATAGGCAACTAGTTGAGGAGAGACCAGAAAATTGTGCATTGGAGATTACTATGTCTGATGGGACTCCTTAGCTGTTCCAGATAAACATAATAAGAGCGAGGTGTAGGATATTCAGCCCCTCCAAGCCTGTTCTGTCATTCAATACTAACATGGCTGATCTTGTGTCTGCCCCAACTCTATTTTCCGTCTGGTCTCCAGAACCCTTCAACCCATTACCAATCAAAATGTCCCAGCAGCCATAGCACTGAGGTACTGAATTCCACACCATCAACTACCTTCATTCCTAACCATGAAAATAAACCTTCTCTGTAGAAATTGCAGTTGATTGGCATCAGACTAAAGAAGTTTTACAAAAAGACTTGCATTCCCAAACAAACTCAGCAAACACATTTTCCATATGTGGTTTTGAAGCATTATTTAGCTTAGTCTTCCCCTCTTTTAGCAAGAGACTTTACAAGATCTTAAGTTTTGCTGGAATTTTGTAAACCCAAGATCTGTTTTAAATCTGCTACCCCTTTCCTAAAACTGACTCCTCATTCTTGATTGACCCACAAGAGAGAACTTTCTCTGTACAACTACCTTGTTGTTGTATATACTTTCATTCTCGTTAACTCTGGAGAATATAGGTCTAAGCTACTCAGTCTCTCAAGACAAACCCCTCATTGATGAAATCAATCTAGTGAACCTTCTCAGAATTGCCTCCTCAAAAAAGGGGATTAAAACTGAACACAAGTCAAGGCCCCATTTCACTAATGCCTTGTACAGTTGCAGCAACAAGTTCAATGTGTCTTCCTACCATATCTATATACTAGTTTTCTGTGATTCATACACAAGGACATCCAGATCCTCGTGGATAAGGCACTCTTGAAGTTTCTCTCCATTTAGATAATTTCCCTATTGATTTAATTTCACTATTTCTGATCAAAATGGATGACCTCTCTCTCTTCTACATTAAACTCCATGTGCTAAATTTTGGCTTACTCATATAACCTATCCGTACGCATATTCAAAATTTGGCAGATGGTGTTTAACGTGAAAAAGAGAGAGGTGATCCATTTTGGTTAGAAAAGTAAAACAGGCACTTAGTAGGGAAATTATCTAATTCACTAGCCCACCTATTTTAGAGTCATTTGCATAAGAGCTGATGACCAAGGCACAAACCATTATCTTGAGACAAGAAGGTTGCCACCAATAAAAATCATCAAAGATTTCTACATAAATTTGGACTCAAGGAAGCTTATTTTATGCTCAATTCATGAACAGTCAAAAAATATTGAACGTTTGCAAATGTTGATATTTGTTAATTTAAATTGGTGTTTCAACTAGAACTAAACTTGGCACAGATTTGACACTCTGCATTTTTTTTTAGGTTATAACCACAAGTTGATTCTTTGGCAATTTCATAGTGCCATTACAAGCAGCTGCTATTATTGACAAGTCCTTGACTTCTGTCATGGGTATTGGCATAACACCATTGCATGTGTCTTGTTGAGATGCTGATCAGTTTCGTGTAGAATTTAGATGAGATAGTAATGAACCTATTCTCTGGATTAATTCTGGATGAATATTAAATTAAGATGCAAGATTGTGGATTCATGTGGGATATCAATACTACTAACTCACGAAGTTGTTGGAAGACATCAAATGAAAGAGGATGTTTTTTCTTTTTTCTTGCCAGTACATAGGTTTTGGCACATTAAGTAAAATAGATTTTGTCCTATGAACCCTTGTTGGCCTACAGAAAGTCTGACATATTTGTTGTGAATTGATTCAATATGATCAGCTGGCATCCAACAAATGTGAGAAGGTGATTGAAATTGCTAGCTGCAAAATTCAGAAAGTTAATTTTTTGCTGGTTACAGATTTGTCTGGGAAGCAGAAGGAACAATTCTGTGGTGGAACAAGTTAGAATTAATTGTTCAAATGCATCACTGCTCAAGTGAAGACAATCTGACAAACTGGTGTGAAAATTGGAAATAAAATCATGTTTTCAAATTTTGCTTTCCATAAAGCAAATTATACAATCAACTGAAAACAGATTTTCAGATTGACTATGAAACTGCCTAATGTCAGGCGTTTACTGCTGCGAAACTGAGACTGTCTTTTTTTTTTATTATTCATTAGTGGGACATGGGCATCATCGCTGGCTGGCCAATATCTAATGCCTGTCCCTAGTTGCTTTTGAATTGACTGGTATGCTAAGTCATTTCAGAGGACAGTTTGAGGGTCAACCACATTACTGTGGGTCTGAAGTAACATATAAGCTAGACCAGTTGGACAGCAGATTTCCTTCCCTAAGGACATTAGTGAACCAGATAGGTTTTTCCAACAGTTGACAATACTTTTTGTCTACTGACTGAAGTAACACTTAGCATGTTTTTAGGATATTGTCATCTAAATCTGCTCACTTTGTTTTACAAATTTGTATTTTTCTGACCTGTTTGCTAATTCCAAAGTCTTTGAGAAGATTATCATATGACATGGTAATAAATCATAAGATTGTCCCCCAATGTTTGGATAGATCATAGGTAATTTATTCCTATTATACCTGGACAGAGAGGAAGGCAGAAATTAACATTTGTGTTCTAATTACACAATGAAGATGTGCACCATGTCAAAAGGCAAATGTGGAAAAATATCTTGCACCAACTTGTTTTATTTTATTTTCAATTTGAGCCACAAAGAAGGTCTATTTGTCTAATGTTACAGCGCATTGTCTTTTAGTACTTGTATCACTCCAGGTTGTCATTTTTTTTTGAACGTTACTTAATTCCAATCTTTATAAACTAATACCCTTGTATTCACATCTTGTTCTCCCATATCACTGAGCGATCTCATTCCACCTATTCAAATAAGAGGAAGGAAAACTTGTTCCAATTGAAGTAAAAGTAAAGTTTAGTTATTAATCATAAATAGGCTATACATTAATACTGTAATGAAGTTACTGTGAAAATCCCCTAGTCACCACATTCCTGCGCTTGTTTGTGTACACTGAGGGAGAATTTACCATGGCCAGTTCAATTAACCTGCACATTTTTGGACTGTAGGAGGAAACCCATCTAGGCACAAGGAGAATGTGCAAACTTAGCACAGACATTGATCCCAGCTGGGAATTGAACCTGGGTCCCTGGTGCTGTGAGGCAGCAGTGCTTGTCACTGTGCTGCCCCACTTTTAAATTTGATCTTATTGGTCAATACAGCAATTTATTTCCTGCTGAATGTCTCTGCTTGCCTTCCGCTACGGTTTCTTTAAGTAGTTACTGAGACAGCAGGTTCACAACAGCTTTTATAGTGTAAAATTCTTTTGGGTTGGGTGTCATCTTGGTCAGAATGCAGTTCTACTGCAACTAGTCTCATGCTAGTGAGACTTCAAGCTGTGGTTGTACACATCATTATTTAGAATACAAGTATGTGCCATTGTCATGCATAAAATACGCTTGTGGGAGAATTATTGCCCAGTAGTTAGTGACCAAACTACATTCCATTTAAACAGGAATCAGAAAGATTGCATGCAAGTTTGCATTTAGAAGTGACAATGTTTTTTTTTTGCTACTGTGCCAATCTTTTTTAAACTGTAGGCCAAAGGTTTACTGTTGATTAGTGGTGATTATAAGAAATCTCAGCCAATGAGTAAGAAACGATGCATCAAATATATGAAGTATGACGTAATCCAATTTTTAATAGGCAAGATTATCCTGTTGAGCAACAAAAGATTTCCAATTTATTTAAAAACAGACTGCTGTCCTATTGAGCAATTTTGCATTTGTATAGTGCCATTTTAAATTGGAAAAAATATTCAATGCGCTATGCAAGATATTGAATGTTAACCAACAAAGCTCTTGGGAGAGGAACTCGCATTATAAATAAACTAAATATTTGAAGGTCTTAGAACTTGAAAGACTTGTAAATACTGCATCTTTAAAGACCAATCAATATTAGAATTGTTTTATTTTCAGCCGTGAAGACTTAAAAGTAAAGTTTTTAGTCACAAGTGCACTTAACATTAACACTACAATGAAGATATTGTGAAAATTCCCCAGTTGCCACACTGTAGTGCCTGTTCAGGTGTATGGAGGGAGAAATTAGCATGGCAAACGCACCTAACCAGCACATCTCTTGGACTGTGGGAGAAAACCCATGCAAACTCGGAGAACTTGCAGATTCTGCACAGTGACTCAAGCCGGGAATTGAACCTGGTGCTATAAGGTAACAGTGCTAATCACTGTGCACTGTTGTCCCTTTTCAATGTACTTAAAAATCAATGGAAATGTAGCCAGCTACCCTGATTTTGTTTAACAGCTGCCAGATTTAGTATTCTAATTTATCTGTGGTCATCCACTTTTGTGTCTAATACAATTGAGATCAGTGGTTGTTTTGATTGTCCAGCAGAGGATCATTTTCTGTTGAATAGCAATCCTGCCATTGTGACAAGATTGATTATGCTTTCAAAACCAATATCCTAACTATAACTATTTAGTATCTGTAATGGATTAGTCCGAGTTCTTGAACAGTCATTCGACCCTGACCTTGAGGAATGCATGCAGTTTCATGTATATTAATAATTAATGTTTATGCCTCACCTAAAACCAAATCCATCCTCAGCAAGTCAATATTTCCACATGGTATTGGACTGTCTAATTGTTTCCTAAGGGGTAGGCAAACTGTTCATTCAGTAAAGAACAATAAAATAGAAATCCCTAGATTGCATTTCATCTGCACCTAACCTACCTAGATATTTACATTTGATAGCTTGTTCAATGAGATCAGCAATATGAAATATTGTACTGTAAAGAGTACCAAAGACCCAGAAGTTGAGTGACTTATTCCAGAATTGAAGATGCGGGTAGTGTACAGAGCTGCCATTGCCCATTAACACCTAAACCAATGAAAAATAAATTTCTTTATTCACATGGTTTGTCAGTTCATATTTTTGCTTGATGCAATAATTAGATTATTTTAATCAAGTTTTAATTCCTGCAAGAGACATGGGCATTGTTGCCAACCAGCATTTGTTGTCCATCCTGAATTTCCCTTGAGAAGGTGATGGTCAGTCATCACCTTGAATCTAGTGCAAGTGCATTCTTATTCCATTTTTAACATTTCTATAGTGGTTGAGCATGACTGAGTGAATTGCTAGGCCATTTTGGTGGGAAATTAAGAGTCAGCCATATTGCTGAGAGTATGGAGTTGCATGTAAGCCAGACTGTAAGGATGGCAGACATCTTTCCCTAAAGAACATTGGTGGACAGAATGAATTTGAGACAATGGATGATAGTTGTCATGGTTAGCATTACTAGGACTCTATTTGAGTTCCACATTTAAATTATAATTAACAGTACAGATTTCTTAATTTCCAGCTGTCGTGGAATTTGAACACTGTCCCCAAAGCATTAGCCTGGGTCTCTGTATTGCTTGAACAGTGACACTATTGTATTGAATAATTCTAATTAGTCAGTTTGAGTTAATTGAAGTACATTGTGAATCTACTTTGTGAATCTACTCTTTGTCTACATTTCTTCTTTTTAAAGACAGCATTTTGTGCTAAAGATGCTGGCCAAAAACAATATTTTGCTTAAATTATCCTAATTTAATTAGGTTTGTGTTCTCTTTCCAGTCTGACTTCTGCACAAGTTCGGCAACTATTATTGTAGTATCATTGCCAACGAAGTCTCTAATTCAGTTACCTTGTTTTCTAAATGAGCTGACACTGGAATTTGGAGGCATGGACTACCAAAAGCTGCTTTCTCACATATAAACCAAGTAAAATGTTTTGTTATTTTGCAACTTTAGGATGAGACAACAGCCATTTTTGTCAATCATGAAACCACATTGATATTTGTCAACTTGTGATGAAATTTCTATAAATCATACAACTTTTATTTTAACAGCATGTGTATATAAATACTCATGCTACTGCAATTCATAAAACAAAGGCATGAGTATTTGGAATGTTGTGCCATTTTGTTTTCCCAAAAAAAAGCAAATTTTAAATGGTAATAAGATGGGAGGAGACTGAGGGGCCAAGGCCATGATGGCTGAATGGATTGGTACAGTTTGATACTGGAAGCAACAATTTGACCGTTTATTTGCAGAGGGATGCAAGTCTGGAAGTGACAACATAAAAAATTTTGTAAATGTAGCCTAGACTAAACTGAGTTCGAGTAACTGAAGGAAGGGGTTTCTGCTTGGCTTTATGTTCACTTTGGACCGTAAACAGTTTTACATTCTGACAAGTTTAGTATTGGTGAAAAGCAAAAACTACATGGTATTTTTATAATTTGTTCTTTACTGAGGGCAATTATGCTCTTATCAAATTTTGGGTAGGAATATTTGTTTGCACGTTCTCCTCGTATCTGCACGGGTTTCCTCCGACAGTCCAAAGGTACAGGTTAGGTTGATTGGCCATGCTAAGAAATTGCCCCTCAGTGTCCAGGGATGTGTAGGTTAGAAGGGATTAGTGGGTATAATATGTAGAGATGTAGGGGTAGGGCCTGGTTGGGATTGTGCTTGGTGCAGACTTGATGGGCCAAAGGGCCTCTTTCTGCTTGATGATTCTATGAATATTCAGGCCAATTTTTGTTAATTCACCTAGTGACATCAATCACTGAACACAGCTTTATGTACGTCAAAGTTAACGTTACTTGTGACATTTAAAGAAATGTTCTTTTTGGGTAGGGCTTAAAATTCTGACTCATTGCTGTCAACCCGATTTTGTTTTTCCCATTTACAATGTCACAGAGTAAATTACTGAAGTCAAGAATGGAGATGGAGGGCGTGGTCTCTTCCTAAATCCAATTGGCAAAGCAACGTTTATTTATATCTTGTAAGGATACATTGGTTCCAGAAATAGTTCTTTTACATGTTGCTACAAATATTTAGTAATGCAGCTTGATTTGTACTAGTAAAAGTAATTCTGGGGCAGGTTCCTAAATTAGGGACAAGTGCCCAGGGTGGATGAGGAGGGAGAAGGGGAAAATTGCAACTTTACTGCCACATAGACAATGTGCAAGCTCCTTCTGAGTGGAGAAAATGAGTTAAGAATATTATTGTTCTAATAACAGCAGAACAGTCTACAATTGCCATTGTTAACCTGTGAAACTGGCAGCAACTTCTGATGTCCACATATACAGTTAAATGTGGAAATTCTAGATGTTTGGTTGATTGCTACTACAAAGTGTGATGATGTCTGCAGGAAAATGGGTGGATGAGAACTTCTTTACACGGTAATTGTAGACATTGAAAATGCCTATAAGATTGCACCTTGAAATGTAAGTGGGATTTAAGCCACAACTGTTGCTGAACGATGTCTTCAGTGCTAGCAAATTAATTTCATATTTGTAATACTAATTTCCTAGTTAAATCCTAGGTGTTAAAGTTTAGAAGTGGGAGTATCCCACAAAAAATTCACAGGCGCGTCCTAATCTTTATTATACTTTTAAAATTTACAAGAGGGGGATCTTGTGGTGCAGTGGATAGCATTCCTGCCTCTGAGCCTGAAGCTCTAGGTTCAAGATCCATCCAAGGACTTGATGGGCAATGAAGTTGTTCATACTGTGACCAAACAACTTGAGGAACAGCCTGCAGATATTTTGAGCACATGCTAAATGGTAGGATTGACAAAGGAATCTCTCCTGATCTTATCTGTTATGAAAAGGAATGTTGGAGCCTCCACCATCTCTACCCATAGCATCAAACCACATGTAGAGAAAATGATATTACTGTCAAAGCAAGTCTGAGACACACATTTTAATTGGGAGATGGTTAGTTAATGAGCCTGAGTTTATCAGCAGTTCTATTGGTCAAAAGCTGTTGATGCTCAAATGTTACTTGTAAGATTGTATTTTCAGAAATGTCTGAGTTGAAGGTGGAAAAAGATTTGCGATCTGTATGACTTGTTTTCATTAGAATGCATTTAATTATTCTACCCAAATGTTTTGGATTGACTGTATTTTGCTTTACATATGATTAACTACTTTGTTTTCAGTTCAAATTAAACTACATTGAAGCATCTACCACATGTCTTTCAGGGGAAAGTACAAACTATTGGTCCATAACAAGAAAATTGCATTTTTTTAAAAATAAATACAGGTTGTGATAATTAGATATCCCAGAAAAAAACCTGTTCTAATTAACAAAGGGCAAGTGCTACAATTCCCTCCTTTAAAAGAAATGGCAAGTCTGAGAGTCACATCTCAAGTATCTTGACATAGGTGAAATCTCATTGTGTGGAGGGGGGGTGGGGGGGGGGGGGGGGAGAGAAAACAAGAAGAAAGATGACCATTGAGCTTCTTCTGTAAATAGTTCTAATGATTTGCTTTTGCTTTTCTCTTCCCCTTATAAATTCGAGATTCTGATCAATTTGACGATCTAGCTCCCAGCCTGTACCTCACCGCCCAAAAAGCTTCAATTTTCTTCCCAAATCCACTGGTACTTCAAGTAATACAGAGCCTTGCGTTTTTTTTTAATAATTAAAGATATAATGCTATTCTAGAAAGTGTTTAATTTTGACTAGTTCAGCTCTTGGAATGGCAATACTCCAAAAGCTTGCAATAATGAAATTCTGTCACTGGAAAAGTTTCATGCAGCTGTTTTATTTTTTGGACAGGATATGATCTAATGATGAAATTTTCTAAATGTATAGATAATTTTATGGGAATGCAGAATCCATATTCTATTATCATCTATTTCTTCCCTGCCTTTCTGTGCGTCCCCTCCCACTTGTGCCCACATTAGTTGGAGCCTGAATCTGGCTATTTGTATTTTTTTTAATTCTTTCATGGGGTATGGACATTGGCCCAGCCAGCAATCTTTGGCCATTCCTAATTGTTCTTGAGCAGGTGGTTGTGATCTGATACCTTGAACTACTGCAGTCCATGTTCAATAGGTATACCTACAGTGTTGTTAGGGAGAGGGTTTTAAGATTTTGAACCAGTGAAGGAATAGCAATATTCAATATATTAAATATAATAGCAATATAGCAATAGGAATAGCAAGTCAGGATGGGGTGTGGCTTGGAAGGAAATTTACAGCTAGTGGTCTTCGCATGCTTCTGTTGCCTTGTCCTTCTAGCTGATGGAGGTTATGGGTTTGGGAGGTGCTATCAAAGGATCCTTTGGTGAGTAGCTGCAGTGCATCTTGTAGGTCAGTGAAGGGCATCCTTGGCCAGTGAGTGGGTCACGTGAGTGGTCCTCCATCTCATTGGACCACAAGATTATGTTCGCTAACCATGGCCCCATGAATAAGATAAATGCATTTACTACACTAGTTACAGAAAATGCTAATTCCTATATATAAATAGAACAATAATCAACTTCAAATGGTAAAAACTAAATAATTTTTTCTGCTTTGTATACAGGGAACACATGTCTCCTAGTCAATGTGTGCCCTTCACAAATATGCACTTCACTTGCCCTTAATTTGTATATCAATTTGGTCGTATTGACAGCAAAAAACTACGTAGACAGAAATCAAGTGGGATGTGGCAGCCCCACCCCTGTGCAAGTGTCAATGAAATGCCTAATGGGCCACCTGTGGTTGCTAGACTGCAGGTACCCCCCACTAATGTAGATAGTACACTGCTGCACTGTGAAGGCAATTTTTTTTTAAGAAAGTGGGTGAGGGCCCAATCAAGAAGGCTGCTTTATCCTTTGTATTTCATGGTAGCTAGTTGAGGGGGATGTTAAACATGAACAACAAACTTACTTCAATTTCTGCCACAGAAAGGACAAGGGACAAAAAGAGCGAGTAACTGAAGTGCACATAATCTGTTACGTTTATTATATACCTTTGCTTTCCAAAACAATTATTCCAATCTAAAATGCTACCTATTACTTGAATTGCAAAATAATATTATATCCATAATAGCTGTTTTGCATATTTTGAAGATAAATTTAATGGAGCAGACTCTTAACAGATGGCTTATTTGCTGTTTGTCTGAGGATTTCAGCTTCACTACCCCCTAATTAATCTGCCTGGAGTGGGAGGCAAGTGGTACACTTGGGCAGCTGATAATGAACTACTTGGTGAATTTTTCTCAATTACTGCTTACTGTTTGGATAAAGCAAGGGAATTCGAACCATTCATCAAAAAAAAAATTTCTTGCAGGCTGAAATATATTGGAAACCATTACCACTATTTCCTCTAGGTTTAGGAGATGCCCAGAGTCGTCCCAAGGGCTCAGTTTATTGATTGATTGAAGTGCACTTGCATTAGACTAATTTAATAGCCCAAGCTCTACACAAAGCATCAGTTCAACAAGCCATGTCATCAAAGGCCATCAACCAAATATAAGTGCAGTGGGTCTAGACAATAATAGATTCTGTCTGTTTCAACCAGGCTAGATATTGGAGAATGCTACCAAAATTTGTATTCCACTAAGTGTAGCATGCATGATTTAAAGAGACTTTGTTCATAGCTCCTGAATTAATGATACATGTGTCTAACAACTGGCAGTTATCTCAAAGTTTGTATTTCATGAATATTGACCAGAATTCTCAGACCTTGCCTGTGGCTGGGATTCTCCAGTTCGGTTGCTGTGAATGGATGTTAGAATTCACCAGTCTCTTGTGCCCTAGTATCTCTGCCAATGCGAATAGAAGATTTGCCACTTGGTTAAATCTTCAGATTTTTCTGGTCTCAGTGCAGTAAATGGCTGAGCACCAAATTCTCCAATATTGCTAGTAACAGTAGCAGGGTGTGCAAAGCTGGGGTATTCCACTGTTGTACCTGTGTATCACATTAATGATAAATGTCCCAATTTACAGTAGAAATGGACACTGAAATAATGATGTTACAATTAGAATGGATGACCAAAAGCTCTTGTTGGCTATGATGTAGAAGATGAGGAAAGAAATTTAGGAACATGGGGAAGAAATTCCAGTAAAGCTCAAGGTGTTATGTCTGAGGTGTCCTATCCCACTGCAGGACAGATCATCAGATGTGGGGAACACAGTGGAATCCAGTCAGGACTCTCTGGGAATCTTGACCAATGGCTAAGGCACTATGAAGTCCGATGGTATCAAGTCTAATGAGGGCAAGAAACCTGCTGGATTAGCACTTCTTGCTTTCTGTCAGCTGATGAATCTGTACTTTCCCATATTGAACACCACTTAAACAAGGATAACAAGGGCACAATGTACTGAGTGGGAGACTTCAACGTCCACCACTAAATTTGGCTTGGTAGCACCACTAGTGATTGATCTGACTTGAATTCTGAAGGACCTATCTGCCCTATGCGGCATTGGGTAGGTGTAAAGAAAACCAACATGAGGGAAAAGTCTCGACGACCTCCTCTTCAAGCTACCTGTTGTTGATATATCTGCCCATGACAGTATTAGTAGTGATGCCTATGCACAGTCCTTGTGAAAGCCAAATCATGTGTTTACACTGAGGACATTCATTGTGTGGCACAACCAAATTCTGAATCAGCCCTATTTTTAGCAACTCAAATTGGCATCTGTGAGGCATTGATCAGTGACACCAGAATTGAATTCCACCAGATCTATGATGTCATGGCCTGGTGAATCCCTCACTCTACCATTGCTATCAAAGCAGGAACTAACCCTCCTTCCATTTGTAATGGTTTCCAATATATTTCATGGCATTACATATTCATGGCAGATGAGAATTTGAATTGACATTTTTTTTTTTAAATTCTGGAATTAAAAATGTAACTATGACCATGAATTCATTGTTATATAGACCTTTCTGGTTCACTAATGTCTGGCCTACATGTCCAGATCCACAACAATGTGATTGACTCTTAATTGTCCTTATTTAGAGGATATTTAGGGATGGATAAAAATGCTGGCTCAGCCAATGGCACCACCTCCTATAAATGAACTGAAAAAAAAAACTAGCAGCAGGAAGCACCACAAATATTCCCACCCTCACCAATGGCACAGTCTAGCACTTCAATGAAAAAACAAGGTTCAGAAAGTGTTGAAAGAATGATCTATCTCTGATTATTCCTGAGGTCCTCAGCATCACAGATGAATGTCTTCAACTAATGTAATGTCAGAGCTAAAACAAAGGCTGTAGGCTATGAAAATATCCCAGCTGTAGTACCAACATCTTTATCTATTTATCACAAATAGGCTTTCAAATAATGCTGCAATGAAGTTGCTGTGAAAATCCCCTCGTCAAACTCAGACATCTGTTCAGGCACACCGAGGAACAATTTAGCATGGCTGATGCACCTAACCAGCACATTTTTTGGATTGTGGCAAGAAACTGAAGCACACAGAGGGAACCCACACAGACACTGGGAGAATATGATCCCAAGTATGCTGTATCAAAATACAGGATAGATCAATTACTGCCCTATAGGTCTACCTTCAGCAGAGTGAAATAAGAAGTCACTGGCAATACTATCAAGTGACATCATTGGCCTGCTTACCAATACTCAGTTTGGTTTTCACCATGGTTGTTTTGCATAGATATTACAATATTGGAACTCGGTGTTTATGCCCATGTTTTGGAGGCAAGATGAATATGACTGCTCTTGACACAGTGGCATTGTGAAAACTTAGCAAAGTTAAAGTTGATAGAAATTATAGGGTGGGATCTCACTGGTTGAACCAAGTACAAAAGAAGTCAATCATCTCAATCCTAGGACATTATTGCAGGAGTTCCTTAGGATTGTGTCCCAAGCCCAATGGTCTTCTGTTGCTTCAGCGATGTTCTCTCCATCATAAGGAAACAAATAGCAATGTTCACACGTTACAATTAGTAACTTCTCAGGTACCAAAGCAGTTGTTGTCCAGCAAGACCTGGACAACATGCAGGCTTGAGCTGATAACTGAGTAGCAACATTATGCCAGCACAACATTATGATATCGCCAGCACAACAGTATAACCATCTCCTCATGACATTACTGTCATCAGATTCCTTAATATTGGAATCCTGAGTGATCATCATGAGTCACATTAATACTATGGCTGGAAGAGCAGATCAGATGTGCGTTCTGTGGAAAATGACTACTTGCCAGAGTCTTTCCATCACTTGTACATGTCAGGACAGGAATGGAGTACTCCCACGTGCCTAGATGGATCCAACAACCAGGCTAAACAGCCCAATTGACCTGCCACACTATTCATATGTTAACATCTATTCCTTCCTCACTGGTGTCCTGTGGGTTTTTCTCACCTGAGTTCGGGAACCTGAGTCTGTTACAGCTGAGCAGGAAAGGGACTAGTTTCTGCCAGTTTTCCAAGTTTCATTATCCCGAATCAGTAATACATTGTTGCATTATCATTGCTGGTTGAAAATGCTGGAGCTTCCTATTTAACAGCATAATGGCAGTACTTTCACTGATTGCAACAGTTCAAGAAGGCATCCACTACCACCTCAAGCAATTGGGGATGGGTAACAGCTGTTTGTCTTATCAGTGCTGTTCATATCCATGAGCAATTTTTTTAAAGATGCAGCTACCAAAAATGGAAGAGGATATGCAGAAGACCCCTGAGTTATTGAATCAAACAATCCCTATAATACAGAACGCAGTCATTCAGTCCATTGAGTCTGCAACAATCACAATTCCACCCAGGCCCTATCTCTATTACCCCACCTAATTGGTCCCCCTGACACTAAGGGGCAATTTTTCATGGTCAATCAATCTATCTCAAGTGAGGAACAGAAATTTTAATCATTGCACTGGAGAAGGTTGAAGTTGGGGTAGCAGGAGGACATGAATTTTAAACTGGAGAATTTTGAATTTGGATGTGGAGGGAAATTGAGAAATTGGGTTATCAAGAGGCCAGTGGGATGGTGTGGAGAAACACTCAGTAGAAAGTGGAGGATGAAAAAGGTGGCTACTAAATCCTTAGAAAAAGTTGAGCCTGGATGTGATGAAAGATGGTCTCACCAGCAAATGGGCTTAGATAGGGGTAGATACACTTTTCCTTGCATCATAAGGCTCAACCTTTGCTCTGTGTCAAATAGAACTCTCAGCCAATTTCCCATTCTCTAAATGTTAGTTCTGAGGTTGGCATTAAGGAGGAGAAGTTGGACAAGTGCAGAATGTTTGAGTTTGATTATGGTTATCTTGGTTCTCCAAGCTTGAAACCTGATTTGAGGGCTTCAAACCATTACAGAGATGTGAATTGAATGAGTATGTCAGTGTGTAAAATCTGCGCCTGAACCAAAATGACATTTTTTTGAACCACGTTAATGTCACTGCCTATTTCAAATTGTTTTCTTTCAAATTGGATAAAATAAATATTTAATCAGGTTTTAGTTAAAAATACAACAAAATGTATCGAATATATTCATCTGATCATTGTGATCTTCAGACTAATTTTTTTCCTGTTCCTTTTCTGAAACTTAATTGATTCTTGATTTATTGGGCACAGTTAAGCTAGATCCCATTTTGTACAATCGTCATGGATTTTGAATTGTGGGTAGGAAGTGAGAGTTTTGACTAATGTTCCCCTCCTTTAAACTACCACTATTGTACCATCATAGCTGAGTTAAACTAACCCAACGCATAGGATCCAATCTCATTCCTCTTTTTGTGTGGTTTAGCTACTTAATGGGTAAAGTTTGATCTCTGGCTGGAGCACCTCTACTAAAACATGAAGCAACAGTGGGATCGTAGTCTATTTCCTGTTATCAGATATTTTGAAAATGAACAGAAATAATTTCTTCCATGTATAATAATTGACTAAGCTTTGGGTAAATGTGTTCAAAAGCTGGAACTTAAAGCATCAAATTTTCTTTTGAAACTTTTAATTTGTCAGTAAATTAATTTTACAAACCATTTCTATTCAAAATTGCTGTAGGAATTATTTTTAATAAGTTTTGGTATGTATTACTCTAACGTGTTGAAGCATTAAGCCCATAATGCTGGCCTTTCACATTTTAATTGATGGAATTACCAGGTTTGGTTTTGGCATCTAGGAAGACACAATGAACAAGTGTCAGCATTCTACTTAAAGTGGCAGAAATTAAGGGGCTGATCTGCTGCTTGATTGGAAGGCAATACAATTACTTTGACACTTAGGTAAGTACACATGCTATCACTTCCATCTTGAAGATGAGTAACCACCTTGCTTTGAAGGTGTAATGCTTTCAACACAATCTGGTCTTAGCTTATGCTAAACTAATGACCATGTTATAATCCACATTTAAAAATGGCTTGGTTTTTATACTGCTAATGAGCCGCTCAATATTGAATAGTACAAATGTGTTGAACGAAAGCAGGATTATTCCTTGTCAATTCATTTTGAATCATCTATTCTTTCAGGCATTAATATTCTTGTGCATTTTAAGTGCAAGCCTAGGTTATAAGCTAGACTGCCTCAAATATGCTAATATCTGACTTCATCTGGTGTCCAGCTGTTGCTCATCACAGTGAAATATTTGCCTAATGTTTCTTCAGTGTGGGCTCCAGCTGTTGCCTACTGAACAGCCTGGTAATGGGTAAAGTGAAGGAACATAGTTCTACGCCAGGATCCTGGAAACAGGTCTGTGTTCTACTTCACAATCTGGAAAAAGATCTTGCAATTCATGCTGTTAGAAAACATGAATTTTCATGCAGATATTTGGAAATTTTAGAGTTAAATTGAAAGTTTTGTGGAAGAGGGGAAAATGGAACTATACAGTACTACTTTAAAAGATGTCTAACATCCAAGTTTCACCTGAATGCTGCTGATGTACTAAAATTTTAAATCTTGCTTCATTTTACAGATGTTTTTGATATTTATTGTAGGCATAATACAGATGCAAAATGCTGCATGGTTGGCTAAATAATGCATTACATTAACAAACTTAAACTTCCATTGTAAAATATAATATGTTTTGTTATATTATGATGAATCATCCTTTTTAAGACAACAATGAGCTGAGGTGAGTAGCAAAATACTTGGTTTATGTCAGTTTTTTTCAAAGAAGCAGATGAATTCATCTGCTTCTATCAAGGATACATTAACTCCAGAACTACTGGCAGGGTGGGAGAGGCTAGCAGGCCTGGAGAATTCAATCCCAAGCCCGCTAATCATGTTTAAATAAGATTAAAATTAGATGAAAATAACTTGCCTGTCTTGCTGCCAGTTTCCAGTGCGGATCTGACGGCATTGGAAATCCAGGATTGGGAGATGCATGTGTGGTGGGAGCACATGCGTGAATCCTGCACGTGCAAGAAAACTAGCATGGCGGGATTTGAATTGCCGTTGTAGTTTCTCTATCACTCGGCAAAATTGGCATTTGCAGCAAGACATCAATCTGTGAATCAAGCACGTTTTGGAAAATTATGACTAGTGCATCCATAATTTATGAATCAAGTACGTTTTTTAACCCTAGAGATTTGGTTATTTTAAGTCCCATTGTCTTTTCCATGGATTTTTTTAAGCTAGTATTAAACTAAGTACCCCTCATTGACTGATTGTTGGGTTTCTTTAAACTGCTGGTATTTGCTGCCTTCTAACAATTTGGGTGGGGGGGTGAAGAGTATTAATTTGTGCCATATTATGATGTGCCATTTCCTTTCTTTTCAATTTATGCAGTATCTTGACTTAACTATTGCCTGTGGTGGCTCAACTGCATTGGCACCTTTTTGCCTTTGGCAAGGCTGTGTTGTATCAAATGCTTTGGGTGGAATTTTATGATGCCACCAACTGGTGGGATTTTCCAATCACATTGAAGTCAGTCAATAGACTTGATCTGCTCACTGGATTTTCCTGCCCTGCCCCTGCGCGCTCTCACTCGATAGGGATGCTCTTTCAACAAGTCAGTGCAGACTTGATGGACCACCTTCTGCGCTGTAGCGATTCTATAGGAACTAAGTCCTGTGGCAGGGTTGGAAATGTTTTTTGTTGCAGAGGCTGATGAGGAAAATGTGACAAATCTTCCAACTCTGATCTCAATATGCAACCAGATGTTTTACCCCATATTCTCTGGCAGTGCCAGCATGATGGTGCATTGTCCATAGTCCTATCTGAGTATCATTGAGAAGATGTTTAACATCACTAACCTGCTGCTGAAGAAAGAAGATAGACCTCCAGGAACATGCTGAGGATGGAAAATGGACCCCTCCAGGACACTATCCGGGAGATCCATCTGTAGATGCTCTCCCACTCACTGCTCGTGTTCCTGGGTCTAGAGTTGCAGTCTTGACATCTGCATGTTACATTGTTCCAGATATGTTTTGCATCAGTATGTTTTCAGGCCCTGCTGAGAATCAGGAATGAGTGTCAGGTCTTCATCTGCATCCCATTAGAAGGGTGCAAATAAGTTTCATATTGGCCATCAGCAGGTTTCCTGACCCTGCCATGGCAGGCACTGAGATTCCACTAAATTAATTTTTGATCTTCCTGTTTATTATTGGAAGAGTTGGGAATGTTATGTATGTATGCAAGTATTCTGGATATCCTCTCATTCACCCTACTGCTCTGTAGTTGGTGTATCAAAGCAATGGTGTTCCACAGCACACAGTGAGATGTGGAAAATACACTGAGCTCCAGTAACTTTGTCTAAACATTCTGGGGTTACAAGATGTAGCAGTTTATTCATGCGTAATTAGATTTTAACAGTTGCCATAAACTAGTACAAATAAACTAGTTCAACTGCTGGCGTCTAATTGGCTTTGAAAATACTTTGGTAGGACCTGAAAATGCTGGCCTATGGTCAGTATTGTTGTAAGCAGGAACGGAAAATTTGAAGAGCAGCTAAAAGTCAATTTTCCAATTTTCTTGTCATTCTGTTGTTGATACAACCAGAACATCCCATCCTTAGAATAAATTTTTTAGAAAATCGGGGTGCAAGATTTTGTATAGAAATGTGGTGCATTGTCACAATTGAATCGTTGTATGCTGGTCCTAATCTTTTGTCTGAAGTGGGAGTGAAGCATACTCTTCCTGCTCCAAAATTGGAAATGAGTTGTGTTCCATAATTCTTATAAATCTTTTGGTGGCACAGTCAAGTGATAGTTCAATACTGGTGTAAATATGCAGCCTCTTCCCATTTTCAGCTATAAAATTCATTGTGCTAGAGAAGAGAGTAGCAGGGGCTGATGAACCTAAATGGAAAGAATGTTTAAACACTTTAGTACAAGCTATTGGCAAAAGATTTTTTAAACTTTTGGATGACCTCAGCTCAGCCAAGTAATTGACACCAAATAGAAGTGAACTGCTGAAATGTGCAAGTCTCAATCTTTGTACTGAAAATTGCACGGTACTGACTTAATCTGCAATTTTCCCAAACATAATAAGGAGCCTCCCATGGAGCCAGCACATTGAGAATGTGTGCTTAGGTAGAAGATGAGTCATATAAATATCTTATTTGACTATGTATGAAATATTAAATGTATATAGCTTTTTCTTTGTCTTTAAATACTTCCCATAAATTGTTTGGATGTGCTTGTATTTTGGTAATGCAATAGATGATGCATTGTGTTGATCACTGACATTTAACACCATTTTAGGAAGGACTAGGTTTGTGGTGGTTTGAATTCTTCAGTTGTGTGTTTGTTTACCATGCTGTAAAGTACCAATCTGGCCTGAAAATCCCAATACAAGAAGACTATGAATATGCAAGGTGTTGTTAATTTAAACTGTTATATTTATAGTGTAGTGAGGGACATGGCCACGGTAGTAAAAAATAAATTTGTAAGCAAAATAAAGGGAGATGAACAGGATTTTAAAAAGGTTTGTTTGCTCTGAGGCCTCCCTTCTGCATTAAGTTATATTTTTGGTCATGGAAAGACATGAACACAGCTATATAGACTGGTTAACATTAAACCACCATTTTGGAATCTGGTGGCCTCAAATATGCCTCAGTGAAGAGCAGAAGAAATTTTCACGGAACAAATGTGTTTTAATTATTAAGTTATCCTACTCTTTGAATCCGATTAAATTGAGGATTTTTGGTATATATTAATTGTATGTCTAATTAAAATAACTTTTACTGTACGGCAGTTTTTGCAACCTTCCATTCTAGATTTGTGCGACGCTGAGGCATCTCTCTTATTTATCTTGCACATTGACGTGCTGCAAGGATAGCAGGAAAACAGCCTTAGTAATCACTCCTCTGGATAAGAGGCCTTCATACAGCTGTATACAAATTATGTATTTAACTGAGGAAGATTTTAAATTCTCAGTTTTTAGCAGATTAAATCATGTGTCATTAAAATAAAAAGGTTATATTGTGAATTGAGCAATGAATATTTATTCTTTCATAAAATTTTTTGGTGCAAAAATTATTGTATTTGAAAAGAAGTTGACTCAATTGATCTGCTTTTCCAAACATTGGAGTGTGACGAATGTGAAGGAAAATTTGCCATATTTGTGCTCCACTTGCATATTTAAATAGAAGTCATTCTGTTCGCCAAGCATCTGAAAATCATTGGAATAGCTGCTAAATCAAGATGAAAAGAAAATCCTTGCATTGTATAGCACCTTTCATAGGATGTCCCAAACACTCTTGGCAGTCAGTAAGGTAGTTTTTTCGTAAATTCACTGTTTTATGGGATAACAGCCAATTTGTATACAGCTTCCCTAAAAGCAAGATCATTAGTCTTGGTGATATTGGTTTAGGGCTAAGCATTGGCCTGGACCCAGGAAAATTTCTCCTGCTGTTCATGGAGGCACATTTCAGGCCAACAGCTTCTGAAATACTAGTGTTAATCAGTTTATGTAGTTGTGTTCATGCTCTTCCCATGACCAAAAATGTAACTTAATGCAGAGAAAATGCCTCAGAGCAAAAAACCTTTTTAAAATCCTATTTATCTCCCTTATGTTGGTTACAGATTTGTTTTTATTTATTTGTAGAACATGGGTGTTGCTGGCTGGCCAGCATTTATTGCCCATCCCTAGTTGCCCTTGAGAAAGTGGTGAGCTTTTTGAATTGCTGCAGTTTTATATGTTATGGGTTGACCCACAATGCTGTTTGGGAGAGAATTCCAGGATTTTGACCCAGCAACTGCAAAGGAATGGTAATACATTTCCAAGTTAGGATGGTGAGTGGCTTGGAGGGAACTTGCAGGTGGTGGTATTCCCATGTGTCTGCTGCCCTTGCCTTTCTAAGTCAAAGTGGTTGCAGGTTTGGAAGGTGCTGCCTAAGGATCTTTTGAATTGCTGGAGTGCATCTTGTAAATAGTAGCAGCAGTGTGTACTGAGTGTCAGTGGTATAGGGATTGAATGGCATCACATCTACAAGCAATCAAGCAGGCTGCTTTGGCCTGGATGGTGTCAAGCTTTCTGAGTGTTGTTGGAGCTGTACCCATCCAGGCAAGTGGGGGGTATACCATCACATTCCTGACTTGTGCCTTGTAGATGCTGAATAGGCTCTGGGGAGTCAGGTGAATTACTCACTACAGTATTCTTGCCTCTGACCTCCTGTAGCCATTTCTTGTGTGAATCCAGTTGAGTTTCTGATCAATGGTGACCAAGGATTTTTACAGTGGGGGATTCAGTGATGGTTGTGCCATTGTATGTCAAAGAGCAGTGATTAGTGTTTCTTATTGGTGATCATTTCCTGACATTTGAGTGATGCAAAAGTTACTTGCTGCTTGTCATCTCAAGATTGGAGATTGTCCAGATCTTGTTGCACTTGAACATTGCCTGCTTGATTGTTTATAGATGTGGTGCCATTCAATCCCTTCACCACTGACACTCAGTAGCAGCAAATGATGCTGAACATTGCGCAATCATCTGACCTCTACCTTATGATAGAAGGAAGGTCACTGATAAAACAGCTGAAGATTGTTGGACCCAGGACACTCCCTTGAGGGACTCCTGCAGAGATGTCCTGGAATTGAGATGACTGACCCTCCACAACCATCTTCCTATGTACCAGGTATGATTCCAACCAGCAGAATGTTTGTTTCCTGATACCATTGTTTCCAGTTTTGCTGGGACTCCTTGATATCACAATTGGTCAAATGTGGCCTTGATGTCAACATAGAACGTAGAAATAGAACGTAGAACGTTACAGCGCAGAACAGGTCCTTGGCCCTCGATGTTGCGCCAACCAATTAAGAAAAAGTAATGACCCTCTAACCTAAACCATTCCCTTTTCATCCATAAACCTATCCATGGATCTTTTAAACGCCCCCAAACTTGGCGCATCTACAACTGCCGCAGGCAGGGCATTCCATACCTCTGGGTAAAGAACCTACCTCTGACATCCGTCCTATAACTACCACCCCTTAATTTAAAGCTATGTCACCTCGTGCTAGCTTTCTCCATCCGAGGTAAAAAGGCTATCACTGTCCACCCTATCTAAACCTCTAATCATCTTGTATGTTTCAATAAGGTCTCCTCTTAGCCACCGCCTTTCTAACGAAAACAACCTCAAATCCCTCAGCCTCTCCTCATAAGACTTTCCCTTCATACCAGGCAACATCCTGGTAAACCTCCGCTGCACCCTCTCCAATGCCTCCACATCTTTCTTATAATGTGGGGACCAGAACTGTACACAATACTCCAAGTGCGGCCGCGCCAGAGTTTTGTACAGTTGCAACATGACGTTGCGGCTCCGAAATTCAATCCCCCTACCAATAAAAGCCAAGACTCTGTATGCCTTCTTAACAACCTTATTGACTTGATTGCCAACTTTCAGAGATCTATGCACATATACACCAAGATCCCTCTGTTCATCAACACTATTTAGAGTCCTACCATTAGCCCTATACTCTACACATTTGTTATTCCTGCCAAAGTGAATTACCTCACACTTTTCCGCATTAAACTTCATTTGCCACCTCTCGGCCCAGCTCTGCAACTTGTCCAAGTCTCTCTGCAAACTATAACACCCCTCTTCACTATCTACCACTCCTCTGACTTTGTCATCCGCATATTTAGTAATCCATCCTTCTATACCCTCATTCAGATCATTTATAAAAATTACAAACAGCAGTGGCCCCAAAACAGATCCCTGAGGTACATCACTTGTAACCGAACTCCATGATGAATAATTTCCATCAACCACCACCCTCTGTCTTCTATCAGCTAGCCAATTCCTAATCCAATTAGCTAAATCACCCTCAATCCCATACATCTGCATTTTCTGCAGAAGCCTTCCATGGGGCACCTTATCGAACGCCTTACTAAAGTCCATATATACCACATCAACTGCCTTACCCCCATCCACCTCTTTGGTCACTTTTTCAAAAAACTCAATAAGGTTAGTAAGACACGACCTACCCTTCACAAAACCATGCTGACTATCCCCAATCAATTCATTTCTCTCTAAATAACTATAAATCCTATCCCTAATAATTCTTTCCAATACTTTGCCCACAACAGAAGTAAGACTCACTGGTTTATAATTCCCAGGAAAGTCTCTATTCCCCTTCTTGAACAATGGGACAATGTTCGCTAACCTCCAGTCATCCGGCACTATACCTGTAACCAATGACGACCTGAAGATCAGAGCCAGAGGCTCTGCAATTGCCTCTCTTGCCTCCCAGAGAATCCTAGGGTAAATCTCTAAGACAGTCAAGGACTGTCACATTTGCCTCACCTCTGGAATTCAACTTTTATTCATGTTTGAACGAAGGCTGTAATGAGGTCAGGAGCTGAGTGACCTGGTAAAACACAAACTGGGCATTGCTGAGCAGGTGTTGTTTGATGGAACTGTTGATAACTCTTTCCATCACTTTACTCATTGAGAGTAAACTGGGCAATAATTGACTGGGTGTATACGTACCTGGGCAGTTTCTCACATTGTTAGATGCCAGTGTTGTAACTGTACTGGAAGAGCTTGGCTGAAGGAGAGGCAATTTCTACAGCACAAGTTTTCAGTACTACTGCCAGAATGTTATCAAGGTCCATTGTCTTTGCAGTACCCAGTCTCTCCAAACATTTCTTGATATCGTGAATAGCGAATAAAATTGGCTGAAGACTGGAATCTGAGATGCTGCGGACCATGGAGGAGGCCGAGATGGATTATCCATTCGGCACTTCTGGCTGAAGATTGCTGAGAATACTTCAGCCTTACCTTTTGCACCATATGCTGGGCTCCTCCATTTGAGGATGGGTATATTTATGGAGGCTTTGCCTCCAGTGAGTTGTTTAATTGTTCACCACCATTCATGACTGGATGTGGAAGGACTGCAGAGCTTGGATCTGATCTATTGGTTGTGGAATCACTTGGTTCTGTCTATCACTTGCTGTTTTTGCCATTTTTCATGCACGTAGTCCTTTTTGGTAGCTTCATCAGGTTGACATCTCATTTTTAGGTAAGCTTGGTGCTGTTCCTGGCATGCCTTTCTGCACTCTCCATTGAACCAGGGTTGACCCAGGTTAGTTGAGTGGGGGATATGTCAGGCCATATGGTTGCAGATTGTGCTGTATTTCCTGCTGCTCTTAGCTTACAGCATCTCATGGATGCCCAGTCTTGAGTTGCTAGATTGGTTTGAAGTCCCATTTAGCACAGTGATAATGCTACACAACACAGTGGAGGTTACTCTCAATGTAAAGGCAGGACTTTGTCTCCAAGTACTATGTTATGGATCCATGAAAACTGGATCCATGAAAACTGGATCCATGAAAACTGGATCCATGAAAACTGGATCCATGAAAACTGGATCCATGAAAACACCAGTCAGAGTAGCTGCATAAATGGCAAGAGCCAAAAAATGTGCTAGCACCTGAATTCAAATAATACAATCTAAAAGTACAAAGAAGAACTTGTCTTTCTAATGCACTTTTCATTATCTCTGGAAATTCTAATGCTTTACTCCTAATTAATTGCACATTGATCACCTATAACAGAATAAATTTTGGTCTGAAGTTTTGAATGGGGCATAGGGCCACAGCCAAGAATGGAAGGGTGGATGCTGCAGATAATTTTCTAAAGCAAATTTAATTTTGCTTTAGAAACATTCAATGAGGTCATCTCAACTGCTTCACTGGGCAGAAAATTCCACAGATTCACAACCCTTTGGATGAAGAAGTTCCTCCTCAATTCAATCCTAAATCTACTACCCCTTATTTGGAGGCTATGCCCTCTAGTTCTACTTTCACATGCCAGTAAAAATAACTTCCCTGATTCTATCTTATCTATTCCCTCTATAATTTTATGTTTCTATAAGATCTCCCTTCATTCATCATATTGATTTTACACTCTGAATTTTTTCCACTCTGATTCCATCGATGCATATCCTTCCACAGTCTGATTATACAATGATTTGAAATTAGTGCAGCCAAGAAATAAGCAGTAATTACTAGATATGACCAAATGTGAACTTGAATGATCTCGACTGCATAAAATGACCTGGATTAGTGATTGTAATCCTCCATCTTTTCACATTCCTAAGTTTGTTGATCAAATTAATATGACTAATGGCTTTTGCTTTGATTAAAACTCAGCCTGGCATGCAAAAGTGAATGTGTTTTTATTAGAGTAATCGGAAATAATCTGAGTCACGTCTTGAGTTGTGCTTTTGCTTTTTTAACATATGGCTGAGGGAAGTAGTTTGGGGTGGGTTTACAATGAGCCACATTCCAGAAATAAACTTACTCAACTGGTCAGAATGGTTTAACTGGGTGTATTTCCAACAATGTCAAAAATGTCAGTTAGCTTTAGACTGTTTATGGGTCACTGGTTAGTTTACATTTCTGAAGCTTATCTTTTTGAATAGTTTGGTATTCAAAATACTGGACAGAAATATTAGTGATACTTATTGACTTAACAGAATTGCTGAGTGGCTTTTGCAGTTTTCCTTTGCAATTTCTCATCAATATGGCTCAAGTAGATTGGCATTTTAAAAAGTTGTTATTTTGTGCACATTGTCACGTGGTGGTAGGGGGCGGGGGAAGGCGGAGGAACTGAACTGAGGGTTATACTGACCTAGTAGCAGAATACGTTGCAATGCACAACTCAGTTGACTTGAGCTGGCATATCGTTGTGGGGAGTACAATTAAACTTTGGATTTTTAATTAAATTATAATTAGCCTTTTTAGTCAGGTCAGTTACTATCAGACCAGGAGGTATTTTAAAAAAAATACATTGTAGGGAATTGGTATGCATGATGCCTGGTTGTTTCAAATAGTTCAATAGCTGGATTGAATTTACAATATTATGTGACATTTTTGCAGTGGTTTATGTCAGACATATTATATATAGCCTATAGAACAACAAGATCTCACCTCTATTTTAAAGAAATAAACATTTGGTTAATTTGGATTCTGCCACTAGTTTGGTCAATAGTGCCAGAATGAAGCTGTAAGCTTGCATTTTTTTAAACAAGGTAAATTCCTTCTATTGAAATCCCATTAAACTACTTGGAGCTCCAAGTAGAGCATCGCAGAGGAGACTGTGTGGCCCAATAAATCTTGAATCAAAAATCATAGTTTATTATTGGAAAGAAAAATGTTGCTAAAGCTTTCATCTTGTAGTCAACAGGACAAATGCAACAACACCAAATTTCAAATGAACATAACTTGGTCTTGAGCATTGCCATGGGGAAAGCAATCCATCCACTAGCCATCTCATTGACATCTTTTTCACTTGCTATGTGGTATTTGCTCCTTTTCAATAATACTTAAGTCCTGTACTTTCAAGTGTCTGTTTTTAATCTTGCTTTGCAGGAGAGCAAGGTGGAGAATTGAGAGTTTGGTTAAATGTATGTGGTTTGATTAGCTTATTAATGTAAATATGATTGGAACAGTATGATACTTTGTCCTATCCTGTTCCTACTATTCAATGTTAAAAGGACAACCTTAAAAGTTTTGTTCCTGGATACTCTAAGCATTCAAAATAAAATGGATCTATTAATTGTAAAGGAGAATGATCTAGTAAAGATTAGAGGCATTGCTCTAAGATGACCAAGGGTGGGAATTAAACATGAGAGCTATTAGTGTTTTGGAAGAACCAGCAAAAAAAAGTGGTGGAGTTGCATTGTTGATTTAAAGAAGACATTGATACAATATTGAGGAAAGATACTAGTGCAGACTGGAATCTATATGGGTTGAGTTGAGGAACCAAAGGGCAAAAAACATTTTGTGGGGGTGCATGCAGACCACCAAACTGTAGAGGTAATGTTGAGAATAGCATTAGATAGGAAATCTGAGATGAATGTGAGATGTAAAGGAATATCTGTGATTATGGATTACTTTAATTTACATATAGGTTAGATGAGTCAAGTTAGTCACAGTACAATTGAGGAGGAATTTCTGGAATGTATACGGGATTTTTGGACCAAAAACATTGAGGAATCAACAAGGGAATGGGCCATCTTGAACTGGGTATTGTGCAATGAGAAGGGATTAGTTGGTAGTCTAGTCAAGAGAATCCTTGGATGAGTGACCATAATGTGATAGAATTCTTTGTCAAGGTACATTGATTCTGAGCCCAGGATCTTTAATCTCCACAAAGGTAATTATGATGTTATATGACCACAAATTGGCCATGTGAAACTGAAAGAAAGGACAGTGGCCAGGCAGTCAAGGAACATATTGGTGAACTCAAAGTTGTATGTTCCCAGTTCCTGCAAGAGTATTGAGAGCAAAATTCAGCAGAAGCAGACCCAAGGGAAAATAAAGTCCAAAAGTAACCTAGCAGAGAAAAAGATTGACAAAATCAAAAGTAGGCCCCTTACAGTCTAAAAGGGAACAAAGAAATGGCTTAGGGATTAAATTCATACCTTTATTCGTTCATGGAAAATAGCATGGCTGATTGGCCAGCATTTATTGCTCATCTCTATCATCAGAATTAAAGGAAGACATAAATAATGTACTGGAAGCTCATTAGTGAGGAGCTGAAAAAATATCTACATCAGTAGAGAAAATGGGATTGAAGGCAGATAAATCTCTAGGGCCCACTGATCTTCATCCCAGAGTATTTGGACACTAGAAATAGTAGATCCATTTGAAGTCACTTTCCAAAATTCTTTGGACTCTGGAATAATTCTACAGATTGAGCTAATGTAATCCCACTATGCAAAAAGAGAGGTAGAGAGGAAACAGGGTACAATAAACCAGTGAGCCTAACATTGGTAGTAGAGAAGTTGCTAGAGTTCATTGTCAAGAGTTCATAGCACGGTATTTAGAATGCAGTGATGTAATCAGACGAAGTCAGCATGGATTTAAGAGAAATTATGTTTGACAAATTGTAACTAGTAGAGTTGACCAGAGAACTGGTGTAATTTCGTCTTTCAGAAGGCTTTTGACTAGATCTCAACAGATTACTATGTAAAAGTTAGCACATGGGATTGTAGGTAGTTTCTTGAAATAGATAGCTGGTTAGCAGACAGGAAGCAGAGCATTGGAATGAATGGGTCTTTTTCTATTTTGGCAGGCAGTGAGCCACACCTGGAGTATTGTGTGGTTTTGGTGTCCTTTTCTAAGAAAGACTGCTCTTGCTATACAGGGAGTTTTACCAGGCTTATTCCTGGGATGGCAGGTCTGTCATATAAGAGACTAAGTCAGTTAGAATTTTAAGTATCTACAAAATTCCTTCACTCAACTCCAATAAGTATAACCCAGGTAGATTCAGAAAAAAAGTTCCCAGTAGTTGTGGGGATCCAGAACCAGGGATCATAGCTTGAGGATAAACCTTTTTAGGACTATAGTGAAGAGAAAATTATTCACCCAGAGTGGTGAATCTGTAGAATTCACTACCATAAAGTAGCTGTCATTTGTCATTTCAAGAAGGAATAGGATACAACTTGTGTGGCTAAAGGGAGGGGATGGATATTGAATTTGATCAACCATGATCTTTATGAATTGTGGAGTAGGTTCAAAGACCTATATGACCTACTCTGGTGTTCCTATGCATTGAATATGTAGGAAAATAGAGGCTTTATTTCAGTTATTTGAGCACTTATGCATCTGTTCTCTTTCAAAAGACATTTGGGTACAGTGCTGCATAACAGGCTTAAATTATAGGCCATGGAGTAAAAGGGATAGTAACATCAGGGTACAAATTTGTTTTGTGATTAATGTTTTTTTTCAGGTTTGTAGTGAAGTTCTCCAGGGTCTGTGTTAGGACCCTTGCTTTTCTTGATATTAATAATCTAGACCTTCTTGTGCACAGGGAACAATTTCAATTTGCAGAATGTACAAAACTTAAGTATTGTAAACTGAGAAGGATGGTGTAAAACTTCGAAAGGACATTGACAAGTTTGTGGAATGGATAGCAGATGTGGAAAGATAAGGTGATTCATTTTCATTTGAATAACATGGAGAGACAATATAAAGGGCACAAATCTAAAGGGACCTGAGTGTAAATGTGTGTAGTCATTAAAGTTGGTAGGACAAGTTAAAGCAATTAATAAAGCATACAGTATCCTAAGATTTATTAATAGGGTGAAGAGTATAAGATCAAGGTGGTTGTTGAGCTTGTATTAGACACTAGTTAAACCTCAGTTAGAGTACTGCATATTGTTTTGGGCACAGCAGGAAGAAGGCATATAATTCTGTGCACTGCGTTTTGGAAATTTGGAAATAACCCAGGAAATTATAGGCCGGTGAGTTTGATGTCAGTGGTAGGGAAGCTGTTGGAGGGGATTCTTAGAGATAGGATGTATAGGCACTTAGAGCGTTGTGATCTGATTAGGGATACGCAGCATGCTTTGTTAAAGGGAGGTCGTGCCTTACGAATCTGGTAGAATTTTTTGAGGAGGTGACGAAAATGGTCAACAAAGGGCGAGCCGTTGATATCATCTATATGGATTTCAGTAAGGCGTTTGACAAAGTCCCTCATGGGAGGTTAGTTGAGAAGGTCAAGGCTAATGGGATACAAGGACAGATAGCTAGATGGATAAGTAACTGGCTTAGTAATAGGAGACAGAGAGTAATAGTGGAAGGGTGTTTTTCTAGCTGGAGGTCGGTCACTAGTGGTGTGCCGCAGGGCTCGGTACTGGAACCTCTTCTATTTGTAATATATATAAATGACTTGGAAGAGGGAGTAAGTGGAGTGATCAGCAAGTTTGCAGACAATACAAAGATGGCTGGACATGCGAATAATGAGGAGCATTGTCAGGCGATACAGCAGGACATAGGCTGGTAGCTTGGGCAGATAGATGGCAGATGGAATTCGATCCTGATTAAATGTGAGGTGATGCATTTTGGGAGAGAGAATGTAGCGGGGAGGTATATGATAAAGGGTAGGCATATTAAAGAGTATAGAAATGCAGAGGGACCTGGAGGTGCAAGTGCACAAGTCTTTGAAGGTGGCAGAGCAAGTGGAGAAGGTTGAGAAGAAAGCATATGGTATGCTAGCCTTTATACAAAGAATATATAGGAAGGGGTAGAGAGTACAAGAGCTGGCCTTTAATGTTGCAGTTGTATAAAACGTTGGTTAGACCTCGTTTGGAATACTGCGTCCAATTCTGGTCGCCTTACTATCAGAAGGACTTGGAGAGTCTGGAGTGAGTGCAGAGGAGGTTTACCAGGATGCTGCCTGGTATGGAAGGTCTGAGTTACGAGGAGAGGTTAGGTAAATTGGGACTGTTTTCCTTAGAAAGACATAGACTTAGAGGAGATCTAATAGAGGTGTACAAGATTGAGGGGTATAGATAGAGAAAACAGGGTTAAGCTTTTTCCTAGGATGGACTCAAATGGTCACGGGCTTAGGGTGGGGGGGGGGTTTAAGGTATAATTTGGATGCTAGAGGGTGGTGGGGGTATGGAACGTGCTGCCAAGTAAAGTGGTGGAGGCAGACACTCCAGAGTTATTTAAGAGATACTTAGATGGGCACATGAACAGAATGGGAATGAAGGGGTATAGAAAACTGATTTTAAAAAAGGGATCATGAGCTTTGGGAGTCCCTGGAAAGTGTGTAAATTGTAATGATATTGATGTATTTATTTTTATCCTACAGGTACTTTGGTCCACTTTGTTGTCTCACAAGGGGCATACACGCGATGGGTCGTAGGAGGGCTGCTCTTGGATTTTTTTTCGAGAGTGTCCTAGTGCTTCACGTCGTTAGTGTACGCTTGACCTGGACCATTTGATGGGCAACACGACAGCTCAGTGACTATAGCTGTCTGTGCAGATACATGGATTTGGGCCTGTGTCTATGGGAGTTTGCACATTCTCCCTGTGCTTGCGTGGGTTTTCTCCAGGTGCTCTGGTTTCCTCCCACATCCCAAAGATGTGCTCTTAGGCTAATTGGCAGAACAAATTCTCCCTAAATTGTCTCAAATTTGGTTTCAATGCATAGACATATAAACATAGACAGGGAGACATGGATCACGGGTGGAACATCGAGGTGGCGGCGCAGGCTCATTGGGCCGAAGTGTTGTTTTGTTCTTTATTCTTTTGCACCAAGTCCCAGTACCTTGTGCTTGCTGACTGACATTTGGCTTCTTGTCAAGCAACCTTTTTGACTTTAAAAATTCTCATCCTTGTTTTTCAAAGCTTCACATTTCCTTATTTCTAATCCCTTTTGGGCCCATAATATTTGTGTTCCTGTAATTCTGGTCTTTTAAGCAACTGACCAACCTTTGTTCATCTTCCGTTGACTAGACCCTAAACTCTGGAAAACTGTTATTACCACCCTGTTTCTCTTAAGGTATTTGTTAAATCTGTCTTTTGACTGTGCTTTTGTTTATCTGTGCTGATATCATCATCTGTGACTATAAATTTATTTTGTAATGCAGAGGGGATTAGAAATAAGGAAATGTGAAACCTTGAAAAATAAGGATGAGAATTTTTAAAATCGAAGATTGCTTGACAGGAAGTCAGATGTAAGTCAGCAAGCACAAGATAGTGGGACTTCATGCAAGTTGAACACAGCAGAATGTTGCATGATCTCTGGTTTAGAGGGTAGAATAAGTGCTTTGAGATGTTTCGTCAAGTATTGTGTAAGTTTTTAAGAACTTGTGTCCATATAAAACTCATTACCAAAAATAGATGTAAAACACTTTCCCCTCAAGACTGTTGTATTTTGTTTTTAAATTGGTTTGAATTTCTCCTGAGATGTTTTGCAGTTTGTTTTTTATAAATCAACCTTTTCAGCTATTATTTGGTCTCAACTGGCTTGTATAATTCATGTCTAGCATTGTTGAACCTTTATCTTTTAGAAGTTCTGGCTCATGTACAGTTTTTAGCATGAGCAACTTGAAGCTGGCAATTTCGTTAATGACTTGGGTGTAAAATGTGAAACACAGACATACAGGCTAGCAAAGGCCCTAGGATCAATCCCCGGACTCAGCTAAATTAGCTGATTTTTCAGCTCTGATGCTATTTTTGGCTAGAATTCTCGCTGCTAATCTTGTTACAGTGATTCTTGCTGAACTGTTTGTGTATGTTTTAGTGAATAATATCTGGCCCAGTATTGGTTTCACAAGCTGTGTGTTCATAAATGAAGATGGAGCTGGAGGAAGAGAGCCAAGGAGCTTCTTTAGCGTGTGGGAAGATGAGCTGGTGGGATCGGCCCCTTAGACTTCCGAGCATCATAACTTCCTATGCAATTAAAATTTTCCTTAAGGTGACATTTTACTAGCATATTACTTATCACAAGGCTCATGAATGAAATTCTCTTGCAAATTGTGTAAATGATGTGTCAATCAGTGAAAATGTACAAACAAAGTTCATATTTTGTGATTGACTTCTAAGTCAATCTAAACTCGAAGTAGAAGATAGATGCATGTTAAGATTGGGAGTGCATCTTAACTTTTGGTTGAGCATGTCACAACCAAACGTAAGCTCACCAGTGGAAAAACTTGTTTTAAACATTTTAAATACCTGCTGCTGTATTAATAAAACTGTATGGCTAATTGGGACAAGTTTTGTTGCTTTATTACATGACCACTAAAATTAATACTGGAAATAAGTTTCACATAATGACTATTCAAGATGTTGGCCAAATAAGTGCTTAGAGAAATTTTCAGTCCATCATTTTTCCTTGTTATTTTTATTTGACTTTTAATTAGATATTATTACAATTGCTGATGGTTTGTGTTTGGTACCCATTAAGTTGTGGCTTGTCATTGTTCCAGAAAGTGAAATATCAACCAAAGAATGGCAAATGTTAACAAAACATAGATGCTGGTCAAAATTTATAGTTATATGCATATGATTGGCATGTCTAGTAGAGTTGCCCAGTTCTCTTGCATGTTTTTAAGGATGGAGGTAAAACAGTAGTAAAACTGAATCCTGAGGGTTCCCTTTAATGAGTAATGCAAAACTTTCTCAAATCATGGTAGTTTTAATCACTTGGCATTTATAAATACATTAATGGTTTGGGCAGCTCTACAGATTTTGAGGAACAGAATTTTTCTGGGATAATTTGGATAAGGTATACACTTTGATTCAACACTGGATATCCTAATTGCTGCTTCAAATATGGTTTGAAAGCCTTTTAAATGTGATTATCCTGGAGACAAAAGTGTAACTTAATTTTGTTCCCCAAACTCAAGATTAATATTTGCTTATCACTTTATGCGTTCACTATATTCATGGAAACAATGGATGAGTGATTGTACTTGGCATTCAGGATTAAGTTTCTTAAATCTCTTGTAAACAAATCTCAAACTGACAAACAGCACATTAAATCTGCAGACAGTCGCTAACAAATCAAAACTGCCTTTCAAATGTAAATGTTTTGTGTGACACAATGTGAGATGCAACTATGAGAGTCTTCAAGGTTCAGTATAAGCAGATTCCAATTTAAAAAGTTGTTGTACACGCTTTCCAATTTGCTGCTTTCTCTCTTTCTCCCCACTAAACAGCAACTCCCTGAATGCTACATATACCCCCTTTGTTATTTTTATGATGATCCTCTTTTTTGAAAAGGAAGAACTTATTACAATTGAAGGAGAATGGTCAAGCTCCCAAATGATGGAAACGTTCAAATTCGGCTGGGGTGAAGAAATAAATTAATTAGTATATAATTGAAAACATGTGGCTGTGTTACATTATCAAAGTAGGTTCACATAGTGATGGAAGTAATCCCTTAACTTGAGAACTAAGTTCTGTTTAAATGGAATCTGATTTTCCAAATGATCATCTGTCCCTTAGTTAAGGATGATAAGTCTTGTGTCAGAACAGATTGATCCTCAACCATCTTTGGGGAAATGGGGCAGGATGTCCGCACAAAATATTAAGGGGGGGGGGGGGAGGTGGAGGAGGTCGGTCAAGGTCTTGAGATCAAAAACCCAAACTTCTTTTATAAACACTGCAGTTAAGAACAAGCCTTTTGACTAAGATTAAGATTTTGATCAATCCCAAAATAGCAGGAATGCCTTGCCTTGTCAGCTTGGATCTTGTTTGTCTCTCTTGTGGGGACCATGAGTTGGATTCCATTTGAATTTGCTTTTTGGAGCAAGCCAGGAGATGGATTTGGGTCTGCTGAGTTGACTGTGAGCGTTAGTTTTGTAACTTTATGAATGGAGTACAAAAAATTAAAAAGAACAAGCTTGTTTATAGGCACTGTAGTTCAAAAATAAGTGAAAACCCTACTTACTGTGAAATAGCCTAGATCTGTCAATCAGAACAAGCCTCTTTATAAACATTGCAATTAGAAAAGAGAGAACTTGATATATTCAAAAACCACCACAGCTGCTACCTGCTGTGTAATAACCTGGGCTACTTAGAAGTGCCGGGGCATGTAATTGAATGCAAACAAAGCTTTTCAGAGTGTTTAAACTTTAGACTAAAAATATAATGTTAAAAGAATGAGAAAGCAGCTGTGATGAAAAGAGGTAGCATTTGAGACTCGATTGCATCAACAGTGACCTGTTTGATTTGTTCTGCAGCTATCATAGCAGTTCAAAATGACAAAGCTGCATCTCTTGTCAGAACTTTAACAGGGGACTATTCACATCTGGGGCTTCTGTGTGTGTGCAAGGAAATCCTCTCTGTAGAATAGAGTGCTGCTGTTAACTTTCTGACTTCTAGGTGTGCAGGGGACATGGATAGAAAAGTGACCAGGTCACTTCAGTTCAAAGGTTTCAAACTACGATGAAGATTTTTAACAGCTGCCTGAGATCACTGTGCTAAAAGTGATCTCCACTTTTTCTAAACCTAGAAGGGGTTTCCTCTCTCCCCCAGGTTCCTTGGCAGCGGCAAACAGGCACATGGGCACAGAACTTAGCGTAGTGCAAGGCACCAGGTCCACGCTTAGTGACATATTGGAGACCAGAGAATCCAGCCTTGAATTCAAACAATGTGTTGATTTGATTTTGAGTGTATTCATGAGCCCCATCCCCCCAATAGGAACCTGAGGTATGTACCTTGACCATGCTGTAGGCTGTCTAAAACATATTTCAGAATGGCAGCTTTAAGTTGGCTGTCTTATTGCTAATGGTGCATTCGCTTACTATTTATAAGATGGAGTAGTCGTTCCTTAATTTGGATCTCCCTAAATATATTCTAGTTTTCTAGAAGAATAATCTTAATCTTAAATAAGCTGTGCTTATAAAAATGAATGTTTAATTTTTGTCAAGGTGACAAATTTAATTCTATAACTTTGAGTTTAAAAAAGTAGAAATTTTTCAATTGAGATTTTTCAAAAGGTTGAATCTTGTGATGAAAAGAATGAAAATCGTTTTTCTCCAGCCGGTTTTAAATCTTTGGAATTTTCTAAGCTAGATGGATTTGGATGTTCAGTTGGTTAGTCTATGTTGATTTTTGAGGAATAATGTGAGGGGTTGAGGTTAGTTTGGCATGATCTCACTGGCAGAATAGGCACACTGCTATGTGTAGCACCTCTGACAGAACTAGAGTTTATTTTTGGAGCATCTTTTCCCAATATCTTTGCGTTAGAACTACTGTCTCAAAGGCATTCAGCAGTAATATTTGTAAGTTGAGGGCACAAAGTTTTGAGTATTTTGTATTGTCTTGATTTAGTGACTATAGTGAAGTTAAAATAGTCAATTCAGTTGAGACTGAAGTTCATTCAATTCCTTCATGTTGAAGGCTTGTGCTTTATTTCACAACTTGCATTTTTTTGCTTGCTGCCCACTCATTGGTTGTAAAGAATATTGTGTCCACTTTTGCCATTGGTTCTACTTCTGTGCACAACTAATTGTGATCATCATTGAGAAAAATCATGGCTATAGACATCCTTGAGTAGCTGGGGTTAAGCTGTGAGAATTTATAACTTTTCCTTTGTTCAATTCCCTAAGACTTGACATCTTGGCATGCTAATTGCATTAAATCAGTCCTGTGCTACTGGAATACAAATTACATGTCTGTACAGTTTTCCAACAGGGAGCATTGACTATAAATATTTATTCAATAAGCTTTCAATCATAAGTAATGAAATAAAAAAAATTCAGTATTTTACACTGTTAAGACAATGATTTATGACTGCATTAAAAAGCATATTGGTCAACATCCACTTTCTTTTATTTACAGTGTAATCTATTTTACTGCATTACTCGCTCTTGGTTCCTGTCCTAAGACAGATTCAAACTGGATATGCGTCCATCAGTGTTGGCTATCCTCCAACATTTCCTCCTAATTGCCAATTGTATGATTATAAAGATTAATATCTTGTTATTTGATTGGCTTCTTGTTCGCTACAATGTGTTTTCTCACTCCCTAGCCCAAGAGTGTGGGAGCTAGGTACACAGCTGATGCCTGCTAAGTCTATAACGATTGAGCCTTTGTTACTGGTCAGGCTTCATTACAGTATATTACGAAAGCATCCATTACATAGTACTTAAAGCACAGAAAACCTATTCAGTCCAGAAGAAGGTTGTTGCTATTTCAAACATTTGTATTCATAATTAATATAATTCCTACAAATGCATTTGTTTGCATTTGTTTTATACTTTACAATTTTTGTTCCCATTGAAATTAGTGGAGATAGAAATCTGGAGAAATACATCATGGATTAATGATTTTTCTATCTGCCCTTTTTACACCATCTCAGTCAGCCCAGATTTTGAAGAGAATGGTGAAGGAATTCTGTCTGCTATTTGTTTTTGCTTGCAGCTGCCTGCAAACGTTTTGTGATTTTAACAGACAAAAATCTTTCAATTAACTGTTTTGTAACATACAGAAAACGTAAGAGGGAAAGTCACGATTAGGAAAAAAATTCAAAAACAACAATTTAAAAATTGTGTATATGCTGAAGGAATGTGAAATTCAGGATCAGCGATTGTTTAGCAACAATCTCAAATATTATGCCATTTAAAAAATCATTTGTGCCTGAATGTACCAGCCCTCACTTTTGTATTTTGCATGTTTTTGGTAACTACTGGAAAGATACAGAAACTCTGTCTTTGCATGGATTCCAGTGTTAGGTTCATTGGCAAGGTTCCAGTATTGTGAAGCCTGCGTAAAAGCAGAGCAATTTGGATAGCAGCTTCCAGATTTCTGTAATGTGCACATCAAAAGAGTTGCTGTCTGAAGTGAGTTCATGTTCAATAAAATGCAGAAACCTAAAGGTTATTGTCCACTTTATTCTAATAATGATGATGAATGCTGACAGTCTTGCCATTATTAATTTAATTTCCAGGCCAAAATCTTGTTTTTAATACTGTTCTTGCAGTGTGATGCTGGAGTAAATTACCAGTTTAGAAGCAAAAAACAGGAGGCTTGTATATTGCTTAGTCATGTATTAACTGAATTTATGGTCTGAATTAAATATATTAGCCAATGAAGACCTAAAATGAAAAAAGATATTAAATATATTGGGATTGAAACTTTTTAATTGAGCTATTGAATCACCATTAGGGGATTTATCTAACTTAAATACTCAATACATCTAAAATAATTTGAATTTTTGTCCAGGATATCCTGAAACACTTTTCACTACAAGAAAATGTTGACTGTTCAAATAAAATGTGAATAAGAATATTATCTTTCATTTAATTAGTAATCCATAACCATAGATCTGACTGCAGTGTTTGTATTGCTGTTGGTTCACCATAGACGACAGTTTTGCTGATTGTAGTGAACAAATATGTGGATTAGGTATCCAATAAAATTATGTATATACAAAGAAGTTTTGATCAATAGTACCCCCTTACTGAGAACATGAGTAGAATATGGTTTTGCTGATTTGTTCTTTTATGTCTTGGGATTCATTGGTAGGTAAGTGGAAACAAAAGTCCAGATTTGCTACTGTGTATCTTCATTAGTAAATTGGGGGTGGTATGTCCAAGTTTCTAAAACTATGGATATGCAGTTTTCCGACGCACTGGGGTTGTTTCTGCAGCAAATCAGTATTCCTGAATTAGTTTCCTAAAGCAAATCCACAATCCAAGTGCATTGAGAGGATTCAATTTTCTTCCTTGTTCTGAAGGCACAAGTCCTTGCTGGAATATACATGCCAGCTACACCTGTACCTTGAGCAGTGGGAATTTTTTTGTTGGCAAGTTTTTTAGTGCTGTGTCTAATAGTTGAGCCAAACCTCCTAATCATGTGACATTTTACACATGCATACTTTCTAGCTGAGGTCATGTACAACAAAAAGGAAGGTTGAATGGAATAGGATTGCAATATGTGATTCTGCTGTTTTGTTTAAATGTCATTTGATCTGCCTTTTATTAATCAGCTTGAGAGGTGGGGCATGCACAGCCACATACTAGAAGGAATAATTTGCAAATGTTTTCTCGCCAGTTAGCAGTGAATACTTCTGTAAACAGTATTGTTTTTTAAACTACATTGCCTTGTTAAAAATGTACTTGATGTATAATATACTGGATACATTTTTAAGGTATATTTTTGATTAAGTTTTTGTACTACCTGACTTGGAAAAAAATCATTGTTCCTTCATTGCCTCAAGCTCAATTCTAACTCTCAGCCCAACAGCATTATGGGAGTACCTTCACCACATGACCACAGTGGTTCAAGAAGTTAGCTCCTCTCCATCTTTTTGAGGGCAATTTGGGGTAGTTGACAAATGCTGAATGCATTACATTATAGTATAAAAACAAGTCTGGCATCTGTCTAAACTACTTTGCTCTGAAGCAGAGCATTTATTGTCTTGCACAATCTTAAATTGACACGTGATTTAGCCAGTTATATGGACCAGATGTACTTGCACTGTTCAATTTTAAATGAATGCTATGAACCTGTGCACACTTAAATCTTTGATTTTAAGTTATATTTTGTAAGTAAATGATATGTTTTATTCAGCATAGCTGCAAAAACAAGATACATTTTTCTGTGCAATGTCTCTGTAGGGGTAATATTGTAAACCACTTCCACTTTAAAAACTCTGAACTCCAACTGACTCACCCGATGAAGAAACAGTACTCCGAAAGCTTGTGATTCCAAATAAACCTATTGGACTTTGACCTGGTATTGAGACTTCTGATTGTGCCCACCCAGTCCGATGCCAGCCTCTCCACATCATGATTTCCACGATAATCATTAGATTCTACGAATGACAAGCAGTCAGTTTGCTGCATAAAGTTGAATAATTCTTTGGTATAGCCTTGTTATTAATCAACAGCTGCATTCTTGGAATGTGGATTTCTTAAAACTGTATAAAGTGCTGGTCTGAAAGTGTACTATAATGAACGATACTGGCTAACATAGCATGATAGACTGGACTAGAAGGCACTGACTGTGTCTGAGGTAAGATATCAAAATGCCACTGAGAACACTGGCTTACAAATATACTCAAAACATGGGTTATTTCTAAAAGCAATAAATCTTAAGAGATTGTACTTGACAAGACTATTTTTCCTGCTGGTTCCAGGTCTATCAATAGTAATTAGGTCTAGTATTTGTTTGCCCAAAAACCAAATATGTTGATTATGATTTTTAAAATCCCTTGCTTTCATGATGAATTGAAAAATGTTGCTCTTCAAACTCAATAAGTGCTTGCAAAGTATAACTTATCCCCTTTTCTTAATTCACAATAACTTTGAGATTTAATTGTTCGGTAGCACATTACTTTGTTCTATCGTATTCCATTGGATCAGATAACCTCTGCAGTGTTGGCTTCAATTTCATGCACATCCAAGGAGGGATATGACAGTGAAAGACTTCAGTTGCTTTAAAACGCTTTCTTTTAATTGGCCTTAATACTATAATAAAAGGGGTAAACTGGGATGAGAAAGGGATAAATTGAATTACACTACAATGTTCTATTGTACTGTCCTTTTTCTTTTACTTGAATACAACTGTGGCACTATTTTAATTATTCAATGCATATTTTGCTGAAACAGAAATGGCAATCTGTCATTTTGAAGGTAGTGTTCTTTGTATAGATCCAAACAATTATCTCATTTTCGTATATTTTGACAATTTTCTTGCTACCTGGCACAGTTTCAATAACTGATACTAAGTTATCTTGTATATACAAAATCTGACATTAAAAAGCACTCTAATTTTGTGCCTGTTTTCTAGGTAATTTCTGAAGTATTTGTCTGTCATTTGGATATCAAACAGTTTGACTGGAAGGTGGGTTGGGTTTGGGACTATTACATAATACCAAAAAAAGTGCAGTCACATAATTCTTCTATATCATACTGTACTTTGGTCAAGTTTACAAAATTCTATTACTCATTGTGTAACTATCAAAACCTTTGACCAGCACAAATTTTTGAGCTTTCAGCTTACGTTGCATTTCAGATCAATGATCCATAGTATTCCTGCAATTTAACAAATGTTCAGGAGTCTACTGGCAGTGAGAGAAACATTAAAACCACAACATTAGAACTAGTAACTTGAGAATTTCTCCTGTGCTATTGTACAGATAATGCCACTTGTGTTTTTGTATCAACAGTGTTAAATGATTGTCAACCACTTGGTCAGAACTGTTTTTTATAACACACTAGAACTAACTGCGTGTAACTATATGTCATGGAGTTCACTTAAAAGCAAAATCAGTATATCACTGACCAATAACATTCATTATATGCAAAAGAAAATGTATGCATTGGGATTTTAAGTGTTCCACATAGAATAAGATTGGCCTTTTTTTGGTAACCTTGTGAATAAGGTCCAAGCCACCTTCTCACCAAACAAGCTTAATGCTGAAATAGGGTGCATCCTGTAGGATTATCCTGATCAAATTATATTGTGCAAACTCATGAACAAGTGTAAAACAGTCACTTTCAGCCTTGAAATGCTAAAACTACCTCACGTTATCCTGGAAGAACATGAACTCTCAAGTTATGCTACTACCATTCAGTAGCAACATGAGTGATAATCACCACTACCACTAGGGTGCTGTTGTCAAGCCAAAAAGATGTTATGGCTGTCATGCAAATGAGTAATGTGATATGAATTTCAGTGCCAGTGTAATGTTGGTTATGTAGACTGTGTGCGCCAAGGATCATATCAAACAGTGTGTCCCAACTGCTGTTTGCAACAGGCATGGTACAGATCATTCCTGACTAGCCCTTGCTTGCAAAGCCCAAAACACAATCACATCTAATGTTGGACTTTGTGATGGGATCCATTTGCTAAATAGTCCTTGGTATACTCAGAATTATGCTGACTGCAGGTTTGGTGCATTTGCATGTACTGCACCAGTCCTGTTGCAAACAAAAATAACATGTACACAGTGCCTGTTACTGCTAAATAAAATGTGGCAGCCATTTGCTGACTCATTGCTTGGGACAATGCCTTGACCAATTGGTCAAACTGCCTGGTTTAAACTCCAAACAAATGCGTGGCAGTTAACTGTCTATCAATCACTCGTGCATTCTGAATGACAATGCCACTACCCCCATCAATGTACTTACCAATCCAATCAGCCTTCCTTCTCATACGATGTATTTTCTCCTGTGGATTGGTAATCATAGTGTGTCCTGATGAGTGCAAGATGAAAAGCTTTGACTTTTTTTTCTCAGCATTACTCCATTTCTGTGTTACCAAATGATTATTTAATCTTTTATGTAATAAAACATTCCAAGGCATTCCAGGAAAAATTATAGAACCATAGAAGCTCTACAGTGCAGAAAGAGGTCATCCAATCCATCAAGTTAATAGTGATTCTTTGAAAGACCATTCCTCTAGGTCCTCCTCTCTGCCTTATCCCTATAACTCTGTGCATTTACCATGGCCAAGCCATCTAACCTTTGCCAGCTAGTTGCTCTGAAATCTGTAGATATGAGACTTGAATTTGTGTGTATACACTGGTTATGTGGTACCAGAAATGCATTCTGATTTTTGAGTGTCCTTTCCACACCCACATCTCAAGATCAGGTGGTGGCTAGGCCCGATTCCGATGGTACACTTGGTCTTGGGCAAAGAGGATTCCTTCACCCCACAGATACTGTCAGACCTGCTGAGATTTTCTAGCATTTTCTATTCTTGTAATTGTGGTTGATCCTTAAATGCCGTCCGAAGTGGTTTAGCAAGCCATTCAGTTAAAGGCTATTGGAAATGGGTAACAAATACTGGCCTTGTTAACAATGCCACATCCCTAAAAGAGAAAAAAGTCTTTCTGCCACACCTCTACATGTACAACTTGGAAATATCTGTTGGTTTGAATATACCATTTATTACTGGAAAATTTGTTCAATTTTCAAATTAATCAACCTGACCCTTTAACTAAATACTTATTTTCTCAATTTTCACTATATGCTTTCTGTAGATGTAATTTCTGCTTTTCTATTAGAAACATAAAAATTAGTTACAGGAGCAAGCCATTTGGCCCTTTGAATCTGCTCCACCATTCAATATGATCATGGCTGACCATGCCCTTTCAGTATCCCACTCCCACTTTCTCTCTATGCCCCTTGGTCCTTTTAGCCACAAGATCCAAGCTTAGTTCCCTTTTGAATGTATTTAACAAAGCATTTTTCTCCTTCATTAAGTATTCTCTCCCCCCTCCTGTGATATTCTTCTCCTGCTTTACTTCTGGTTACACTTCACCCTGTCGGACGGTTAAGTCTCTCAGCTAATGCACGTGCGAACCAGCCATAGAGGTGTGTGCCTGAGTGATAGAGTGGGAGAAGAATTTGATTTTTTTTTTTTGTCATCTACCAGTTACAATCTACAAGAGGCAATCTATGGAGATTAAGAGCAAACATTCTATGTCCTATTACTTGGTCACAGTTCTTTAAGAGTTTTCACATTTCATCATGCTTATTTCTCTGTTCATGCTGCCTTGCTATTCCTTGTTGCATTAACATCACCAAAACAAATGAAAATATTAAAGAAAAATGATATTGCCTTCAAAGATGTTACCACCCAGAGGTTCCACGTCATTCACCATCCTGCCTTGGAAATACATTGCCATTCCTTCACAATTGCTGGGTCAAAATCTTCCCTAATATCACAGTGGTTTCACCTCAGGGACTGCAGCAGCTCAAGAAGGTAGCTCATCATCACCTTCAACTAGGGATTGGCAATAAATACTGGCCTAGCCAGCAATGCCCATGTCCTATAAATTAATTTTTTAAAATAAGTTTCATGCACATAGATTGATCCAGACTATGCTCTATTGTCTGAGGTAGGTTCTTTACTCAGAGTGGTTGGGGCATGGAATGCGCTGCCTGCTGTGATAGTGAAGACAGACACTTTGGGAATTTTCAATCGGTTATTGGATAGTCATATGGAGCACACCAAAATGATAGGGAGTGGGATAGCTTGATCTTGGTTTCAGACAAAGCTCAGCACAACATTGAGGGCCAAAGGGCCTGTACTGTACTGTGCTGTACTGTTCTATGTTCCTCTATCTTCAGCAGCTTTTCACTAATGCCACATTCTCTCAGTGCAGCAGTTATTTTATGTTAGCAAATATTATGGGTTGAATTCACCCAAAAATTACTTGAAGTCTCTGGTTCACAACGATCCTGATTGTAATTCACCTAATCTATTTTTTGTCATTTTTCTTGCTGACAAATGTGCTGGACCAAGGAAAAAGGCAAAACCAGCTCCTCAAATGGTATGATTTCCAAACAACCCTGTAGTGTCCCTCCACCCCATCTCTAATGGGGTTGCAAAGAGGTGCTGGGTCTGTGCCAGTCACTACCCAGGGATGATCACCCAAGGGCTTCAATGGCATCCCAGCCTTCCAGCATGGAGGGTGGGGGAGTACACATCTGACTTAATTTGAAACTGGCTTCATACTTTTCCTCGTTTTGTAGGAGGACCTGTTTATGTTGTCAACTGCCATACCAGTCTGTCTACAGTAAATGTATCTTTAATTCAGGCATATTTTGCAACCAAGCCCACTTGATCCCATGTACCAACTTGCAATTTAAAGCATATTTTTAAATTTACAAGCCTGGGATGAAAAATTAGAGGATAACTTATGAGGCCAAAGATGTGCCGATTAGGTTGATTGGCTATGCTAAATTGATCCTGGTGTCAGGGGTAAATAATAAATGGGGTTACAGGTGGGTGGGATTGTAGTTGGTGCAGACTGGGTGGGCCGAATGGCCTCTTCTGCACTGTAGGATTCTGAGTGTAACACTTACAGTGGGAGTTGACTTGCATGCTAGGTATTTGCAGTGATAAAAGAAATCAAGTCATCTTTCAACTTTAGCACCATGATTTAAGTGTCTTAAAGCAGTGAGATTTAGGGAAGGTGTTTGAGCTTGGACCTTGTAGATTAGAAACATGACCAATAAGTAAAGTGAAAAAAAAATATCCTTGCTCAGATAAGGACACCAAATTTCCCACAATACACAAGGTGTGGCCTCACCAATTCCCTACAATTGCAGCAAAACATCCCTATCCCTACACTCAAATCCTCTTGCTCTGAAGGCCAAATTTTGCCATTTTTGCTGACTGTTGTACTTGCGTGCTTACTTTCAGCAACTGATGTACGAGGACTCCAAGGTCTTGAGTATCCGACTATCTCAATTTACACCCATTCAAATAATAATCTGTCTTCCTATTATTACCACCAAAGTGGAGAATCACACATTTATTCACATTATATTGCATCTGCCATGTACACATTAACTCAGCCTGTCCACATCACACTGAAGCATCTCTACGTCCCCCTCACAGCTCACCCTCCCATCCAACTTTATATCATCTGCAAATTTGGAAATAATACATTCAGTTCCCTCTTCCAAATCATTAATATATAATGTGAACAGCTGGGGTCCTAGCACAGATACCTGCGGACTAGTCACTGCCAGTCAAAAAAAGACACATTTATGCCAACTCTTTGCTTCCTATCTGCTAACCAGCTTTCTATTCATCTCAAGACATTATTGCAATCCTACGTGCTTTAACTTAATAGTCTGTTATGTGAGGCTTTATCAAAAGTCTAAGTGAACCACATCTTCTGGATCTCCTTGGTCAACTCTACTTGTTACATCCTCAAAGATAAATTTGTCAAGCATGATTTCCCTTCTGTAAATCCATGCTGACTTTCTGATTTGTACCACTACCTTCCAAATACTGAGTTATGAAATCTTGATAATGGACTCTAAGCAACTTACCCAATACCGAGGTAGGGCTCACTGGTCTATAGTTCCCTATTTTCTCTATCTACATCCCTTCTTGATTAGCAGGCTTACATTTACTATCCTCTTATCTTGGGAACTATTCTAGAGTCCAAAGAATTTTGAAAAATAATCACTAACGGATCTACTATTACTAGATTGTCACCTTAAGTACTTTGGAATGAAGATTATAAGAACTTGGTGATTTATCCATCTTCAATCCCATCAATTTCTTCAAAACCATTTCTCCAATGCTGTTTCCTTCAGCTCTTCACTAAAACATGTTGCTCTCAGCACTTCTGATTATTTATGTCTTCCTTTTATGAAGACTGAAGCAAAGTACAAATTTAATTCTTCAACCACTTTATTCCCATTTGGGTTTTCCTGTTTCTGCCTAAGGGGCCTACATTCGGTTTTGTCACACTTTCTCTCTTTACATACCTATAGAAACTTTTACAGTCTGTTTTTATGTTCTGTGCTGGCTTATTTTCATACTTTATTTTTCCCTTTTTAATCATTCTCTTGTTGTCCCCTCCCCATGCCAACACTAGTTAGGAAAGCACATCAACGTCTCAACTGTCACAGAAGACTAAGGAAATTTGGCATGTACACCATAGAAAGCATTCTTGTTGTATCACAGCTTGGTATGGCTTCTGCTCTGCCCAAAAGGTCTTGAATGTAGCCCAATCCATCATGCAAACGAGTCTCCATCCATTGACTCTGTTTAGGTTTTCTGCTGCCTTCGCAGAGCAAATAGTATAAAAAAGGACCCCACACCCCCGGATATTCTCTTCCACCTTTTGTCTGGAAAACAATACAAAAGCCTGAGGTCACATACCAACTGATTTCAAGAACAGCTTCTTCCCTGCTGCCATTAAACTTTTGAATGGACCTACTTTGGCATTAAGCTGATCTTTCTTTACACTATAACTGTAACACTGCATTCTGCACTCTCTTTTTTCCTTCTCTATGAATGGTAAGCTTTATCTGTATAGTGTGTGAAACAATACTTTACACTGTATGCTAATACATGTGACAATAATAAATCAAATCAAAAATTTCCTTTGTGTTTTAAACTGCTTCCAATTCTCAGGCGATTGCTTTGTCTTGTCAATTTGAATGCTTCTCTGAATCTGATACTTTCTCTAATTTTCTTTGTATGCCATGGTTTGGCAATAATTCCCTTACCACTCTTGCACCAAACAGGAATAAATAACTTTTGGCATTCACTTCATTCTTTAAATGTCTACCATTGCCTATCCACTAATCTTCCTTTCAGTAATGTTTCCCAATCCTTCAGTGCCGATGTCATGCAAGTGCGAACTAGTTTTTCTTCATTGTAGCAGCTTTAAAAAAATAGTTTAAGTGCTTTTAGTACTCTTACCCTTTTTATGGAGAGGAGTGTTCCACTCAGCTTTATAGGAATATTGTGGGTTGCTGCCAACTTTTCTATCTTTTTGGGTGAGATTTTACAACCTTGCTACACCTGGTGCAAATGGCACCAATCCTAAAAAATTGTGTGCAGGCCTTAAACTGGTTTTATGCCAGGTGCGAATTGTTCTCAACTATTCCAGTCCCTTTCTCTTAGCACAAACCAAATTGTGCCCAGAAGGGATGTGAAGCTGATTAGCAGATTTAAATAGTATTTAAATATGCTCAGTCTTTTTGATAACAGATTTTCCCAGTTTGTGGGATCTTCCAATCCTCTGGTGTGGCATGGACCAAATGAGAATCTCAACTGGTGTGATGACCATGCTAGGTGGCCCAGAGGCCATTGAAGCTCTGGGTGCATGGGGACATGTCTAGGCAATGCCCATCTGCACCAGTTGGGTGGGGCAGACCTGAAGTGGCTATGACAGGGATCAGATTGGGAGGATCCCAATGGTAGCAATGAGGGGGAGTGAGTGGTTGCCTTGATGTTCATGGGGTGGAGAGGGAGACCTTGCTATGTGCAATTTGTTTTTGTTTCCCTACATTTTGAACTACAGTCACTGCTTTATTGCATTGGATGGTTAAAGTGGTTAAGAAGACATATATGGTTTACTTGCCTTTAGGTAAGTAGGTACCTGAGGTAAATAGCAGTCCCCCAGTATAAGCTTCCCATGTTTAAAAAAATTGGTTAGGTCACAGAGTATTGTGTGCAGTTTTGGAATCCATATTATAGGAAGGCTGTGATGGCATTGGAAAGGGTGAAGATAAGATTTACCAGAATATTGCCCGAGCTGGAATTTCAGTTATGAAGAGAGATTGAATAAACTGAGGTTGTTTTCCTTGGAGCAGAAGAAACTGAGGGGAGACATGATTGAGATGTATAAAATTGAGAGGCATAGATAGAGTAGTTGGGAAGAAACTCCACTCAGTGGAGGGATCATTGTCCAGGGCATGATTTAAGGTAAGGAAGAGGCAGGATATTTGGAAGGGTTGAGGAAAACCCTTTTCACCCAAAGGGTGGTGGGAACTAGAACTGAGAGTAATGAAAGCAGACACCTTCATTACACTTAAGTATTTAGATGTGCAGTTGCCATGCCAAGGCATGTAAGGCTATGGAGCAAGTGTTGGAAAATGAGATTTAAAGTAGTTGGGTGGTTTGTCTTTGACTAGCACAGATGTGATGGATCAAAGGACTTTTTACTGTGCTGTAGACCTGCTCGACTGACTAAATATTTTGGAATGTTCTGAAATTGTGAAAGACGTACCAATTTGCAAGATGAAGGGGATTGACCAAGTAGATGTGGAGAAGATGTTTCCTCTTGTAGGACAAGAGGTCATAATTTTAGGATAAGTAGCAGATTTAAGAGATGAAGATGAATTACTTCTCGAAGGATCTTGAGTCTGCGGCATTCACTGCATCACAGAATGGTGCATGCTGGAACTTTTGAGTAAATTTAAGGAAGAGATGGACAGATTTTTTTCAATTAGCGATGGTGTGAAGGGCTGCAGTGAATGGGTAGGAAGGTGGAGTTGAGACCAGGATTAGATCAGCCATGATTGTATTAAATGGTGGAGCAAGCTTGAGGGGCTGAATTGTCTACTTCTGTTCATAGTTCTGTTTTTGTTTCTTAAGCAGTTGTGATGGTTCCTAGTGGATAATGATTAGATGCTAACATTTAAAATTACAAATTCCAGCATTGCAATTAATTTAGCTCAGGCACCAGTAATCTACACTGTTTATTGGCTCAGCTTTCAAATTCTTCACAGGAACTTTATCTCCCCTTTGTAGCTGTGGAATACAACCAGTCCAACCAATACTAGTTTACACTGGAATTGTAGCTGAGGAATTTGCAGGAATTTAGGCTAGCAGTACTTACATATGCCTAGACTAGTTGTTTGAAATGGTACAAAATATTACACCTAGAGATATATAAGAATTCTATAAATAGTTCAAGTATTTTTTTAGTTCAAATAATAGTTTGGTAGATTAGAATTTGCATATTACTGAAGAAAAACAGTTTATCTAAGCTTTTCATTGGTTTTTCACTCATCAGGATAATCTCAAGAGAAACAACTTGATATTTTATAAGAGAATGTGGATTGGTTGACAAGTAGTCTCTGGTAGAAATATTGCCATGGAGACAATGCACCAGTTGATGGTGATTGCCAGTTAACTGCTATGCATCATTCGAAATTTAAACCAGGCAGCTTAACTCTGGTGAAGGCTTTTCCTTGAGGACTGAATCAGCAAATGGTTGCCACTTGAACTGAAAAAGTTGCAATGTGTGTAGATCATAGGATGCCATTCAGTCCATCGAGCCGGCAGTAACAATAATCCCACCCAGTCCTATCCCTGTAACCCACATTTATCCTGTTAAATTGCCCCTTAGTATCAGAGAAATTATCATGGCCAATCCATCTGACCTGCACAACTTTGAATTGAGAGGAAACCCATGCAGGCACTGGGAGAATGTGCAAACTTCAGTCTGTCATCTGGGTCCCTGGCACTGAGGCAGCAGTGCTAACCACTATGTGCTAGTGCACCACCGGAAATCAAACCCAGGTCTCAAGAATGGGAATCTTTCATGATACCTGTACACCAGTGGCACTCTAGATATTCTATCTGTCTACAATGAACATGACCCTGTGTATTAATATCAGAAGCTTCCAGTACACATGCCAAATTGATTCTGACTTAGCACACCAAGGATTATTTACTAAATGTTGTCCAATTGTAAAATCTCATCTGTTGGATGATTTGAGTTTTGCAAGAACAGGCTGGTTTGGTACGGTCTGTATTTTTGCCCATTGCAAACTGTGAAATGGACATGTTTGTTATAATCTGCCAGTCTTTGGAATGCACAGCCTCCACACTTGGTATCATATTGGCACTGAAATTCTTGTTCCTTTTATTATTCATTTGTGCAATAGGCAGAATATCTTTTCGGCTAGTGGTGAGTACCACCCTATTGCACAATAGTAATATGAAACAACTAGCTTCACATGTTTCTTAGTTTTTTGAGATACTTTGCCCTTCCAGAACAATCAGATACTGGCATTTCAGGGCTAAAATTGACTGCCTTAAGCCCGTTCATGAGTTTGAGCAATATACAGCATTGAATGATCTGATCACGGTAGCTATTATCCCCCACGATGCTCCTAATGCACTGTTATTCCCACTTATCATCCCAAGCCTGAATATTGTTCAGGTCTTGCTCATATGGGTAATGACTGCTCAAGTATCTGAAGAATATCCATTTCAGTGTTCAGTATTATTCATAAGTGAAATTTCCACTTTTGACCTTATGGAGAGAAAGGTCACTAAAATTTGACCTAAAACCCTGATGAACTGCAGTAGCTTTGGACTGAGATGATTGGTGTCCACTAACTCCAGCTCATTGAGTTTTCTCCCTAATTGTGACTTCAATTTTGTGCAAGAGTTCTTTGATGCTGTACTTGGTTAAATGCTGTTCCAATGTCAAGGGCAGTCACTTTGTCCTCCTGAAGTTCAGCCCTTTTATCCGTGTTGAGTTGAGACTGTAATCAGATCTGAAGAAGAAATACCCCTGGCAGAACTCAAAACTGAGCAGGCTGTTGTTAAGCAAGTTCTGCTTAATAACACTCTGCCTTCCACTATTTTGTTGATTAAACTTAGATTGATGGGGTAGTAATTGGCCAGATTGCACTGTTCTGCTTTTTTGTGGAAAGGAGGCAGTGTTCCACATTTTTCAAGAAGATGCTAGTGTTACATATATACTGCAACAGTTTGGCAAGGGGCGCAGCTAGGTCCAGAGCACAAATCTTACAATAAATACTGCCTGGGCCTATAGCCTTTATTGTATCAATTGCCTTTATTGTATGAATTTCCCTCCTGTTAAAATCATGGAGTGAATCAAAATGACATATCACTGACAGCTAATGCTGACGACCTCATGATGGCAGTCATGATGCCGAGATGCTAGTGTTGGACTAGGGTAAACACAGTAAGAAGTCTCAACACCAAGTTAAAGTCTAATAGATTTATTTGGTAGTAAACACTGCTTGCTTTAGGAGTGCTGTTCCTTCATCAGGTGAGTGGAGAGTTCTGATCGCAAATGGCATATAAAGATGCACACAGTTTACAGAATACTGATTTAGAATGCAAGTCTTTATAGCTAATTGGCTAATCAAGTCTTAAAGGTGCAGACAATGTGAGTGGAGATGGCATTAAGCATAGGCTAAAGAGATGTGTATTGTTTCCAGACAGGACAGAAAGTGAGATGTTGCAAGTCCAGGCAAGTCATGAGAGTTACAGATAGTGTGACATGAACCCAAGATCCTGGTTGAGCCTGTCCTCGTGTGCAGAACTTGGCTATCAGTCTCTGCTCAGCAACTGTGCCCTGTTGTATGTCATGAAGGCAGCCTTGGAGAATGTTTACCCAACGATCAGAGACCGAATGCCTGTGACCACTGAAGTGTTTGCCAACAGGAAGGGAACAATCTTGCCTGGTTATTGCCGAGCAATGTTCATTCATCTGTGTCGTAGTGTCTGCATGGTCTCCCTAATGTATCATGCCTCAGAACATCCTTTCCTGCAGCATATCAGGTAGACAACGTTGGCCAAATTGCAACAGTATGTGCTGTGTACTTGGTGGATGGTGTTCTCATGTGAGATGATGGCATCTGTGTCAATAATCCAGCATGTCTTGCAGAGGTTGCTGTGGCAGAGTTGTGTGTTTGTGGTCACTGTTCTCGTGAAGGCTGGTAATTTGCTACGGACAGTGGTCTGTTTGAGGATGTGTGGTTGTTGGAAGGCAACAAGTCGGAGTGTGGGGATGGCCTTGGTGAGATGTTCATTTTCATTAATGACATGTTGAAGACTCCAGAGAAGATGTCGTAGTTTCTTCACTCTGGGGAAGTACTGGACAATGAAGGGTACTCAGTCTACTGTGTCCTGTGTTCCTCTTCTGAAGAGATTGGTGTGGTTTTTCACTGTGGCATATCGGAACTGTTGATGGATGAGTCGAGTGCCATGTTCTGTTCTTATGAAGGCAACTTTCAGTATCTGGAGGTGTCTGTTGCGATCCTCCTCATCTGAGCAGATCCTGTGAATATGGAGGACTTTTCCATAGGGAATGGCTTCTTTTGACATGTTTGGAGTGGAAACTGGAGAAGTGGAGCATCGTGAGGTTATCTGTGGGCTTGCGGTACATCAGATACGCAGCACATAACATTGGCCAAGTTGCAAGAGTATCTACCTGATACACTACAGGAAAGGATGTCCCAAGGCATGGTATATTGGGGAGACCATGCAGACACAACAAGGGATGAATGAACACCACTCAGCAATCACCAAGGAAGACTGTTTCCTTTCTGTTGCCGAACACTTCAGCAGTCATGGGCATTTGGCCTTTGATCTTCGGGTAAACGATCTCCAAGGCGGCCTTCATGACATACGACAGCACAGAGCCTTGAGTAGAGACTGACAGCCAAATTCCACACACGTGAGGATGGCCCCAACTGGGATCTTGGGTTCATGTCACACTACCTGTAACCTTTATGACTTACCTGAACTTGCAACTCACTTACTTTCCTATCTGGAGACAGTACACATTGCTTTAACCTATGCTTAATGCTATCTCCACTCGCGTTGTCTGCGCCTTTTAAAACTTGATTAGCTGTCAAGACTCACATTCTAATCAGTATTCTGTAAACTGTGTGTACCTTTGTGCCCTGTTTGTGATCAGAACTCCCCACTCACCTGATGAAGGAACAGTGTTCCAAAAGCTAGTGGCGTTTGCTATCAAATAAACCTGTTGGACTTAAACCTGGTGTTGTGAGACTTCTTACTGTGTTGACCTCAAGAAGAGTCAGAGTTAGATCACTGCTTGCACTTCTGACTTGAAAATGGTTACAAATGCTTCAGCTATGTCTTTTGCATTGATGTGTTTGGCTCCATCTTGTACAGTGGGGGAGGGGAGATGTTGGTTGCAGGGCAATGTCTGTGGAATCACCTCCTCTGACTAGTTTAAAAATCCACTTTTTCTCATGCCTTGGTGCAGCAGGATTGAGTAGATGTGCTCTGATCAGTATTAAAGGATTGTTTAGCTCTGTTTATTGCATGCTTCGTATGAAAGATAAGCTTCGCATTTATGAGCAAGCAGTTTCTTCTCTTGCACCTTAGTTACCAAGTGATGTGCTGCTTGTGGTATTCGGCACCGCATTCCATTCAGTTCAAAATGATGGATCATCTGATTCCATTATCAGTTCAATCAGTTGCTGTAACCAGTCAGAAATGCATACTGCCTACTAATACGTGAAAAGAATACATTTAAAAAAACTATTCAGGTAAAAGAATGAAGAATGACTGGTTGGAATCATTCATTCCATTATTTCTCAAGTGGTGATTCATAGATGGAAAGTTCAATCTATGCCTGCCTCAGTACAGAGAGATCTGTCATGTGTCACTAGTTATGTTGTAGTCTGCTTAAGCCTTTGCCCATGACTTGCATTCTTCTCAGGTTAAATTGAAGTTTTTGCTCTGCTTATTTTTGAGGATGAATTCTTTGATATAAACAAAATCCTAAGGACAAGTTCAAAGTTCCAAACTCTTATTTTTTTATTCCTACAATGTACAATGGGTCTAAACAACTTAGTTTAGTTTATTACAAAATGTTCTTCCTTTGTATTGCTTATTTCTATCACTTATTTTGGAAACTTTCACCAAATCTTTGAAGGAGCAGGAGGATTCATTCTTTCGGGTTTACACATTCAGAACCTTCCCTTTGTCTTATATTTCCTGCCTGACCCATTTTTTTGATCTTCCATTACTATCTACTCCAATGATAAGGATGGAATGTGATTTTGCTGCTGGGTATCGGCTAGCTATCCACTCTTTTTAAATCAGTGCAAGCCAAAAAATGAAATCTGGCTGCTGCACGTAGTGATCCTTTAGATAGATTACTTTACATGGATAACTAAAAAGTCAATAATTTTATAATATAATCCAACTTGTGCAAGCTTTGATATTGTAAACAATTATGCATAAACTCCATAGCATGCTATGATTTGAAATACGTATTTTGTTTAATATAAGTTGGCATTAGATTGTCTTTCTTTGATAAAACTACTTGAATGTGATCATAGCAAATAGAGAAGGAATATGCAATTAGTGAGTGCTCAGTTATGTGATCAGAGTACCAGAAATGGGTTTCCATCAGATAGAAACAGAATTCATTACCAATTTTTAAAAAGGAAAATGACTAAATGGAGAGGGGGTAAGAAAGCTAACTATTTAGAAAGCCAGTACAGAAACAACGGGCTAAAATCTCTTGTGCTATAAACTGAGGAAAATGAGGATTGACAGTTGTGCCATCATCAGATCAAGAACACTGTCCTATTGCTGCAGGTTAGGAATACCACAAGGAAACTACTGTCTACTGAAATAGAAAATTATAAACAGGCATATTTCTCAGAATAACAGATAAGAATGAATTGTTGTTCAAAAATGAAACCTATTTTAGTGAAGACATGTCCTTTGACATACTGTCCTAATGTGAGAAATATACAAACTAAGAATCTTTAAGGTTAGTTTGGTCTGGGTGGTCCAAGCATCTATGGGCAGTAAACCTGAGTGAAGAGATCATTCAAGTGTCAAAATGATTCCCTTGTAAATTGTCCTTGTAAATTCCAATGGGGATGATGGTTATAATGAAGAGACAATTTGGAGGAGGGGGCTGTTGTGGTAAGGAGGCAATCTGTAGTCCTGTTCCTTTTGATTCCACAAATATTTTTTAAAGAAGGTAAATAAGTCTTGTTTTGATGTGAGGGCTGCTGAAGAACCTGGTAATTAGTTGGGCTAAAAGCTGACCTCAGCAGCAAATGATTTCTGAATAGGTGATGGCTCCTACTTTACATATTTAAGGGTCTGTAAATTCGGGCATCCCAGGCAGAAAGGCTCACAAATATAGCATTGGAGATCACTGTGTATTGAACTTGGATGCATTACAACTTTAAAAAATAAAGAAAGGAATACATTTCAGTTTAGGGTGCCTTGCTAGATCAGTTGAGTTACTGGATATTGACAGTGGTAGTATTTCAAATTTTACATATCATTGGAACATGAGCTGGTGAGGTGGAAAATGCAAACAGACGATTGAGGAAATGTGAAATTCTGCTCAAGGAGTTAAAACATGTTTGCAAACTTGAAAGGATTTTGAAGATGGAGCAGTGCTCACAAGGAAACAATATGGGGTTTCTTGAGCCATGATTGTGATTTTGAAAGACAGGTAGTTATGATGCCACCTAGCTTGGTGTAATATATTTTGAGTGATTACATGATTGATTTCAGAGTTGATCACATAATTTGATATCACTGGTGTGTATCACAAACTGCTGCTAATATAATTTTGTACTGTGTACAGACAACAGCTCCTTCAATAAATCTGTTAGTTTGAATCTACATGTGAAAATCACATTGCTTTCTTTTTGTGTAAACCTCCACAGCCTCTAAAGTAGTTAGGACATTACAAAAAGAAAATTGGTAATGAATCAATTTTGTTTAATAGAGAATATGGAGAAGATCTGAAGTAGAAAAATAATGTTGTGGGTCCTTGCACTTTGAATACTGGAAGGCTGGGTAAAATAAACAACAGGATTTAAGATTGAAATGTCAATGAAGGAAGATAAGTAAGGAAAAGATGTTTCTTCTTGTGGGGGGGGGAATAAAGAATCTGGTGGACTGCTTTAAGCTGTCATAGTGGTAGAGCAGAAGCCTCACTGTGCACAAGAAATTGTATGGTTTTAAAATAAGGGGATTTTTCCCATCAGAGATTTCAAGTAATATCTGGAGTATTTTAAATAAGGATGCTTTGGTGCATGACTGAGGTTGTTTGGGGAAAATAAAACCTTAATTTAACATTCTCCGGGGTAAAAAGAGTACTGGCAGACAGCAAAAAAGTAAACTGACCAGCCCTGTATCACTAATGCTTTAAGAGAAATGGTAGATCAATTAGGATCTAGAAGAAAATTAATCATGAATACTTATGTAGAGCAGTTTCAGTATTTTGTACAAGTGAATAAAATTGTAAATAAGTTCCTTGTACCAGCTTTTCTCAATACAGTAGGAAGCAAAACCTTCAGTTTGTTCCAGGACAAAGCCAGGAACCAAAATTTGATTTTATGATGATCCTTGAAGAATATTATTCCAAAGTGACTGATAATCATGGAATGGTTCAAGTTCTACTGAAGGAATCGAGTGGAAGGCGAAAGCATTGCTCAGTTTGTGGCAAGGCTGGCATGACAGTGAGTCATTAGAAGATGCTTTTCAAGATCATCTAGTTTGTAGATTGCATAATGAAGCTTTCCAACCAAAATGCTCATTGAACAGGCTTTGACTTTAATGATAGCAGCAGAAATCAATGTCTATAGAACTGGCTGCTAAAGAGGTTTCACAATTTGATGCAGAAACTGCCCATAAGAAGACAAAACAGCAACAAGCATGTCAGATGTGCTGAAATTGGTTATTTGAGTGAATGCCGGAGCAAGGATAGTCGATCCAAGAGTTCTGGCAAAATGGATAATGTTAGATAAAAGCAGCTTTCCCTTAGAATATTCAGAAAATTTGGGTATGTTCAAGAGCAATTCTGCAATGAATATACAACATGGGAGAAAAGATGAAGAGCTCCAATTGAATTTCTCATCCACACAGGGTGAATCACAACTTGAGAATCACCCAGAATCTAAGTAGACAACCTATTAGGATGGAGATTAATACTGGTGCTGCTGTATCTTTAATTCCTAAGGTTATATACCAACAAAAGCTGAAGCACCATCCCTTAAAACCAGGTGGTGTAATTTTAAGGAAATAGAAGAGTATGCCGTTAAAAATTACGTCATGGTCAAAATGGAGGGACAGCTCCACTGTTCACTTTGGTCTGTGACTTTCCAGCTTTATTAGGAGATTATGGTTGTAGATAATATGCTTAATGGAGTGCTGTCAATGTCGATTGGTCGATATCAAAACAGACCTTCAACACTTTCTGATAAATAATTGTATTTGAAAGCATGTGGCTCAATGAAGAAAGTTCAAGTGAAATGCAAAGCTGAATAGTCAACTGAAAAGACTGAAAGCAAAAGTAGTGCTTTATGCAATTCATCCCAAGGACAAAGAAGAATTAGCACGACTTATTAACTGGTTACAATGACTAACTGGGCTATCTCCATCATACCTGCCAATTAATCAGATGGTTCAGATCATGTGGTGATTTTAAAACATCGTAAATTCAATATCTGCTTCCTTTTAATTGAAGATTTGTTTGCTGAGTTGGATTATCAGATGAACATAAACTCAGTAAGAATGATCTTTCACAGGCATATTACAGATGCATATAGCTGCTGAACCTCAACCATTGTTACTCATAAAGGTCTTTGTCTTTTGGAATAACACCCACATCAACCCTATTCCAAAGATTGATAGATCAGGTTTTAAGTATTCTCTCTGGTGTACAATGTTAGCTGGATGATATATTCTAATTACAGGGTCCAATGAACTTGAATAATTCAGAAGCAACAATGGAACATCTTCAAGTATGTGTTTTGTGTATCAAGAAAGAAAAATGTGATTTTTTTTTTCCTGGCACAGTCCAGAATTTGAATCACATTTAAAGGCCTACATAAAGCACCAAAAAAAACCCATGATAGATGAATGTGACATAGTTGAGGTCCTTTTTAGGATTAATGAATTATGGCAAATTTATTCCTATATTGTTGAAGCCATTGCAACATTTATTAGGTGTGGATTGGCCATGGAACTGGATAACACACTGAGAAAGCATTCAAGGATGTCAGATACTTTGCAGAAACTGCCAATACTGCTTGGTTGCAACGCTTCACTTTATGCATAGGGGCAGTAGTTTCACAAGAACAACCAATATCTTTTGCTTCCTATATCTGTCTAAAGCTGAATCTAACTATGCTCAGCTAGAAAAAGTATTGAGTATAATTTCTTCTTTATTTATTATGGTGTTATTTCACATTATTGACAATCTACACTATAGCATATTTGGGCATACATTAACTGCTAGCCAATGGTGCAAAGATGGTTACTGATTTATCTGCATGTTTCTGTGATATATTGATAATCAGCACACTATGCTGATACATTTTCATGTTTACCTTTTACCTATTAAACAAATACCACCTAATTTTGCTGGTATTTATTTTTTTTCAAGATTATTTGCCTATGACAGACTGAAGATCATTTCTGGTAGATTTTTGAACCTGTAATGGTGAAGATGATAGGGACAACAGCTGAAATGCATCATCTGCATCCTGATTTGAAACCAGATATGTGAAGAAAGCTTGTGTTGACTGCCAAAGGTGGTTTCCATTGTGGGCAATCAGTGATCATTCCTCCTAGTTTGTTTAAGAATTTTTTCACAAGACATGAAGTCCAGATGAAAGAATTAGCAGTTAATTTTGTCCAGGTCTGAATGTGTAGGTTTGAGAAATAATGGGATGGGTGTCAATGCTGTGCATCAACAAGTACATCAGCGTCTTCTCCTTTAGGGAGTGGCCTAAAATGCCAATGCAGCAATTGTATTTAGATTTTCTGTAGGTTTGCTGACAAAAATCACACTTTCAAATTGAGGTATATAAATGTGTTGCATTGTACTACTTGAAAATCCAACGTGAAGTGACTCTCTTGTTGATATGGCATAAGTGATGAAATGGGGCCTAACTAACATTGATCTAGGATTGAAACAAAAACAAAATGTTGGAAATTCTTGGCAGGTCTGATGGCGTCTGTGGAGAGAGAACAGAGCTAACGTTTTAAATGTGGATCATCTGGGCTTGAAACATCGGCTCTGTTTGTTTTTTTTCCACAGATGTTGTCAGCCTGCTGAGATTTTCCAGTGTTTTCTGTCTTTGTTTCGGATCCTAGCATCCTCAGTAATTTGCTTTTATATTGACCTAGAGCTACTAAACCACAAACCCCTTGCATATTTCTTCATTTTATTTTCTGTTTCAATTATCTACACAGAATAGCTCTTATTAGATTTCAAAAGCATGTTTAATTTTACCTGGTAAATTATTGCTTGGGAAGTCCTCCACTCAATCTCCCCTTTACAAAAGTACGTAACATTGTGAAACAAATTTGAAGGTGGCCATACTAGCCAAAATGATGATGTGGAATTATAAATTTTAAAATAAGTGTCTGCTGGTCCAGCAATTTGTGATCTGGTATCCAGGCAACAATGCCTCAATTAATTTGAACAATCAGAATTTTCTTATGAAAAATAATAGCATAATGGGCTTAATCAGCCAAGAATACAGAATTGAAGCCTTAATAACTTATTTGAATAGTACCATTGTAAAATTGATTTTGGCTGAGTTTATACCAAAAAAAAGCTACAGAAATATTTTAAGCATAGAGGACTACCAAATTTCAGCCAGGATACATGAGCTTTTTACTGAACCCAGTCATGGATTCTGCTGTCACTGTATCTTGCTTTTTGTGCTCAAGCCCTGGAGTAGGAAGCAAGGATAGTTTTCTTGAGAGATGGCTGATTTAAAGAGGGGAGGAGACAATACGTAAGGGGAGGAAGGAGAACTGTTAGAAATGTCAAGCAATATGGAGACCAGTGAAATAGATTTGGTGGACAACAGTTTGGAAATGGGATCCAGGAAAGTGGGAGGCAAGTTCAAAAATAATAGGTAGGAATTAGTATGAAAGAAGATAGGAGAGAAAATGAAGATATAAGTTCAGGAAAATCATCAAAGCTTGACCCAGAGAACCAGAGGAAATAACAGGCAGCAAATAAGTCTCAGTCTTAGTGACCAAAAAATCTGTGGGTTTGTCACACTTGCGAAAGGTGGGGAGATGGTTTCCTTTGGAGAAGAGAAGCCAGCAAATTGCTCCAGGATGGTACAAGGGAATGGGATTAGGATGTTTGTTTTGTGAAGAGCAATACAAAGAAATCAGGTTTGATCTGGGTGTAGCAGGGTCACATGAAATGGCAAGGTTGAGTGGTCATGAATACAGATAAGCTTATGTGGAGAATAGGAGGGAAGGAGCACATCATAGTGATTTTCAACTTTCTCAACAATAAGTCCTTTAGTGGATGCCAAGGGAAATGCAGATGGAGCTAGAGGCTTATCTGCACGAAATATGGAATGATGGATGGAATAGAAGATTTGAGAAATACTGAAGAGTTGGAGTAAGAATTTGAGATGGGATATATGAAAGGAGGGTCCTTAAAAGGACAAAGGGATAAAAAGAAAGAGGGAATTGAAACTTGAACACATCAAACACAATCAGCAGGCAAATAAGCACAGAAGTTCAAGCTACAAAGGTGTGGTTACGTAAAGATCAGGGTGGCTATGTCCTGCTGATCAATAAGATGGGTAGAAATGAAGTGCAAAGTTGGCCAAAGATTAGCATAAGTAGAGCATTCAAGATTTGACATCCAGATCCTGAGATTGATATCATAATTATTCAATACAGAAGAGGACATCAAGATTGCACTGACAAAACTATATAAAATCTAGACTAATCCCGCTTGCCCATAGTCACTTCGTGTTCATCTAGTTTGGTTTTTAGAAGGTTGTGTGGTGAGCGATCTGAATGTTACACCTCTGAGAATATATTGCTGGAAATATCTGTGGATGTGAACATCTAAGTTGTGCAGAATAGTTCATGGGGTAGATTAACTGTGGTGGTGTTCACTCCATGGTAGAATATTTACAGCACAGTACAGGCCCTTCGACACTCATGTTGTAAAAAGCTATGTCCAATCCCAAGATCAAGCTATTAATCTATTGGTCTAGAGCCATTGGAAACGATTTGAGAGAAGTTCTGGCTAGGAGCCAGATTGTAGTTAATAAGCACTTGTAAATTCATCAGGTAAAGCAGAGATGTGTGATGATTTGAAAGCTAAACAAAGTGACTTCAAATTTTAAACTGAATTATGGATCAGAGACACAGCAGCTGGGTCTTAATGTGGCATACAGTCAAAATGTAGTCATGATTTCCAAAAAAGTCCAGATATCCCAAAGGCAAATTTGAACAGAGTCCATGTTTACTGAGGAAAATGTAGGCATGAACAATAAGTATTCTAGTAATTTATTTGCAAATGAGGCTGAAAACATACATATGTTTACAGCCTGGGAAACTTAAACAGTAGAACAGGAGATATAAAGAGGGCAGTGGTTGGCCAAGCAGAGAACTGTGGAACAATAGATCTTCCTACAAAGTTACCTGTCCAAGAACCATGTTGTGGGAAGGGTAGGAGCAACAGAGAACAATGGTGGCTGTGCGGCCAGTGGCTGTCCTTAATATGTTCAGTCAACTTTAATCCATGTAAGAAAATAAAATCTTTAAGTGGATCCAAAGTTAGGAACATCAAATATGCAGAACATTTTGTTGAAGAAAAATGTTTTCCGAGAAATGGAAAATTCCTTCCTCCAATTGTTAAGGCACATGCAAGAACATTCCTGTTTGAGAATGCTGTCTACCTTTGATGTTGTAAAGGTATTTATAGATCACATTTGTGATCCATTATTTAAAAAAAATTACATCCACCAGCTGGGTTTGATTACATTTTGGCACATTGATGCTGGTAGTGTTTGTTGCTAAGTGAAAGCCTGTAGGAATAATACTAGAAATAATTGTACAAAATTCTAGTAATACAGATTAGTTATTTGTTGCACAAAAGATTGCTCCTAAAGAAAATAATGGATTGTGTAACTCAATAATCTTTATATAAACTAATATATACTAATTGAGTTATTCAGCTGTTACCATTTGATAAGCTTGCACTGATGACAGTTATTCCTTCGGCGTGCAATGTCCTGGTCAGCACCATGTAGTGACATTGATGCAAGTCCCTAATAAAACACTGAAAGCAAATATGCTATAATTTTCTTTTGGATTTAGGTAAGTCCAACTTCACTGTGATTTATTATCTTTTAGTACAGATGAGATTACTGCCTTGTAATAAGATCCAGATATCCCATGTTCAGTTATCTTTCTGCAGTACATTGAATAATTCTTGTCACAATTGTAAGTCTATTGGGAAAGGTGATTTGTAATAGTCCTTGTCGAAAGAATTTCCAAGGTTCACATGTTTCTTTCTGTACAAAAGCTTCCGATGCTACTGTTGCAATTTCACAAAATAAACAGCCCACTGTTACCATGTGCAAATGGTCATTCTTCAGGGCTGAATCTTGACTGATCCCTGATCCTGTCATTGTGCAAGTATTATGTAGCCTGAATCAATGGACAGCAAAGAAACTGGTCGGGGTAAACATCTGTACTATTTTCCCACTCCTGTGGAAAGAAGATTAGCTAATTCAGAAACTAAAATTTGTAACTTTGATATGTAAAGTCATTAAAAGTGTGACTTTAGCCACAACTTAGCACCAGGATTCTGAGGTTGGCCTAAGTTGCCATATTGATTCACTAGCTTGCTCAAATGTAGTACAAAATGATGTTGCTACAAAAATTGAACCCTTCAACCTTGCACATTGCTAGATAGTAATTTAGCACATGGATAGAGTGATGAACCCTACCTAGCACTTGTAATTAGGTGGAAGTTGTTGCCATGCAAATAATCGTACAACAAATATCAAGATGGAAGGTAGAATCACAAGCCAGTCCAAGTAATTTTTTTGGGTGATTTCTCCTGATTTACGCAACAAATTGTTTAACCAGTTGCAGTTCTTTGAAGGATGAGAAATGATGGTTGGGGATGATATGGGTTTTCTCTGGGTGCTCTAGTTTCCTTCCACAGTCTAAAGATGAAGATTAGTGGATTAGCAGTGGAAAATTGCATGGGACTGCAGGGGAAGGGGAGACCCTGGATAGGATGCTTTTTGTTTTGCAGAGTTGATGCAGACTCTGGCCAGAATGGTCTTCTTCTGCACTTCAGCGATTCTGAGATGTTTGCTGTGTATATGAATTTTTAAATTTCCCCCACTGTAGATAACATACCCGAAAGGACTTGGGGACCATGGCTGGTCCATGATTGGCAAAGTACTGTGGTGGTTTTCATTGCCTTCTGCAGTGTGGCAGACCAGGAAATGTATTGCCCATTGCCTGCTATTAGGTGTAGTGAAGGAAGTTACAGGCTGATGATCAATCTGTTTGGCCAAGTTATAAATGCAACTTCTGTGGTGATCGGGGACCTGAAGTGAGCATGAGGCTAGAGTGCCTAGTCTGAAAGTAGGAATGTTACCACTGCACCAGAAGACCTCATCAAATTGCCACTTAATAAAGTTTGATGGAGCAGTGAAAAGCATGGATATGGAATTGGCTGAGATTCAGAGAGCAAAATAGTGGTGAATGGCTGTTCAGACAGGAGAATGAAATAAAACGTAGTCCTCTGGTATACAGGGATTTTGGGTTTCCTCTGGGTGCTCTGGCTTCCTCCCACAGTCCAGAGATGTGTAGATTGGCAATGATAAATATGCAGGATTACAGGGATGGGGTGGCATGGTAGGCCTTTTCCAGAGTTGTTGTAGATTTAATGAGCTAAATAGCCTTCTGTAGGATTCTATGGTGCAAGGTTATGTATAGAAATGTTTGGTAGGATTTGTTATGCCCATTGTAGCATGTGAAAAAGAATATAGAACATAGAATACTACAGCACAAACAGGCCCTTTGGCCCTCAAGTTGTGCCGATCATATCAGTACCTACCAGGCCATAGAAATATCTGTAACTCCCAATCCCTTTAAATCCCATGTACTCATCCAGAAAATCTTTGGCTTTACAGCGGCTTAAAAGCAGGGTTTGCTAATTTTGCTGAGTCAGTGTCTCAGGTAAAGCATTGTGCCAAACCCTGGGTATCAAATGTTAACAAGGATGTTGGGGTGTTGGTGAGGGTGCAGGTGAGATTTACAAGAATGGTACCAGGGATGAGAAACTTCGGTTATAATTTCTTAACTTACAGCATAAGAGATGACTACCCTTCAGCCCATTCTGTGTTAACCCTTTTGAAATTAGTCCCACTCCCCTACTTTATCCCATAGCTTTTGGAGCAGAAATGGTTAAGGAGGAATAGGATAAAGATGTTCAAACCATGAAATCTTTATATTTGATAAATGAATAAAACCTGTTTCAATGACAGAAGGATCTGTAACTGGAGGACAAAGATTTAAGGTTATTGCAAGTACCAGATGTGATATCATCAGATTATTTTAGACTGAGTCATGATCTCTCTAGAAAGGTAGATCATAACTTTCAATTGGAGAAAGTTATCAGACTAAAGTATGGGATGAAGTACGGGAATGGGACTAATTGAATATCTGGCTTCGTCAAGGGAAGGCCATGACTGATAAATTTTAGAGTTCTTTCTAACAGTAACAAAAGTTAGATAAGGAGAACCAGAGGACATGGTTTATTTAAATTTCCAACAAGCCTTTGACAAGGTACTGCATAGGAGACTGTTAAATAAGTTAAGAGTCCATGGTGTTAAGAGTAAGATCCTGGCATGGATAGAGGATTGGCTGACAAGCAAAAGGCAGAGAATGGGGTTAAGCGGTCTTTTTCAAGATGGCACCCGTGACTAGTAATGTGCCTTCGGTTGAACATAGAACACTACAGCACAAACAGGCTCTTTGGCCCATGAGTTGCGCTGATCACATCTATATCTACCAATCTGCAGACCTATCTATAAACCCCCTATCCCATTCGTTCCCATATACTCATCCAGAAGTCTTATAGAACAACCCTAGTCTTATAGGGTTGGTGCTGGGACTACAGTTTTTCACAATATATGTTAACGATTTGGAAGAAAGAACTGAAGGCACTGTTGCTAAGTTTGCAGATGATAACATTATAGAGAGACAAGTAGTATTGAGGAAGTGGGCATAGAAATGACAGATGGAATAGAATGGGGAAAAGTGATGTTATGCTGGAGGCATAGGGAAATGCTTAAGAAATCAGAAGCACAAAGGGACTTGGGAGACCTTGTTCAAGATTCTCAAGGTTAACATGCAGGTTCAGTCAGCAGTTAGGAAGGCAAATACAATGTTAGCATTCATGTCGAGGGGGGTAGAGTACAAAATCAGGGATGTATATTTGAGGCTGTATAAAACTCTGATCAGACCCTATTTGGAGTATTGTGAGCAGTTTTGGATCCTGTATCTAAGTAGGATATGCTGGCCTTGTAAGCATCCAGAGGAAGTTCATAAAAAAGATTCTTAGATTGAAGAGCTTGTCATATAAGGAACAGTTGAGGACTCTGGCTCTGTAATAGCTCGAGTTTAAAAGGATGAGGGGGGGATCTTATTGACACTTACAGGATATTGTGAGGCATACATAAAGTGGATGTGGAAAGGATGCTTCCACTAGTAGAAAAAAGTAGAAGCAGAGGGCACAATCATAGACTAAAGGGACAATCCTTTAAAACAGATGAGGAGGTATTTCTTCAGCCAGAAAGTGGTGAATCTGTGGAATTCTTGCTGCAACAGGCTGTCGAGGCCAGAATGTCTTTAAGACAGATGTTAAATTCTTAAGGGGATCAGGAGTTATGGGCAAAAGGCATGAGAATGGGAATGAGAAAAATATCAGCCACGATTGACTGGTAGAGTAGACCTGAAGGGCCAAGTGGCCTAATTATACTCCTATGTCTAATGGTCTTATGGCTAATAACTTTTTCAAAGGATCAGTGCAGCCTAATGCTGTAAGATTCTATGAATTCTACAGTTTGCCTACATGTTAAGGAAAGCATCACGGCGGTGCAGAGGGAGGACAGTACAGAGGAGTTAGGAGTGGAGTCACTGTGGGTGGAGTTGAGGAATAGAAAGGGGGTGATTACTATATTAAAGGCCACCCAACAGCCCACGGGTAGTTGAAGGCATATGTAAAGATACTTTGGAAAGGTCCAGAAAGAACAGTCGTTATAGTGGGAGATTTTAATCTCCCTAGGGTGGATTGGAAAGTACCTAGAGCTGGGGGTTTGGACAGGCAGGAATTTGTAAAATGTATACTGGAAGGATCATTGGAGCAGTGTGTGGCTAGCCCGACTAGAGAAGGGACTATATTGGGTTTAGTTCTGAGTAATGAGCCAGGGTAGGTGGTTGATATTGTAGTAAGGGAACATGTGGCTAACAGTGACCACAATTCTGTCTACTTTAGGGTACAGATGGAAAAGGACGCCTGTTGCCCTAGGGTGCTGAATTGGGGGAAGGCTAACTATGGTCGGATTAGGCAGGAACTTATGGAAACTGATTGGGAATGGTTGCTCGAGTGTAAGTCCACGCTAGGCATGTGGGACTCTTTCAAAGGAATACTGAAAATGTTGCAAGACAGATATGTGCCAGCTAAGAGGAAAGACGGGAAAGGTAGGATTAGAGAGCTGTGGATACTAGGGATATTGAGGACTTGGTTAGGAAGAAAAGAGGCGTATGATAGGTCAAAGCAGCTGGGAACCGAGACAGCATTGGAGGAATATAGAGAGAGTAGGGGGGAGCTCAAACAGGGGGTTAGAAGGGCAAAAAGGGGGCATGAAATGATTTTGGCGGATAGGATTAAGGAAAATCCAAAGGCTTTTTACTCCTATGTTAGGAATAAAAGGGTGGTTAGAGGAAAATTTGGACCTCTTAAGGACAGAGGAGAGGAACTGTGCTTAGAGCCCGAGGGAATGGGGGAGATCCTGAATGAATACTTTGCGTCGGTATTCATGAAGGAGAGGGGTTTGTTGACAGCTTCTGTCTCTGAGGGAGCTGTGGACCAGTTGAGGGAAATATCCATACTGAGGGAGGAAGTGTTAGAGCTTCTAGGTAGCATTAAAACTGATAAATCTCCAGGGCCTGGTGGCATTTATCCCAGGCTGCTTAGGGAGGTGCGAGGTGAAATTGCTGGGCCTCTGATGCAAATCTTTGTCTCTTCTTTGGACACAGGTGAGATCCCAGAGGACTGGAGAATAGCTAATGTTGTACTGTTGTTTAAAAAGGGTAGTAGGGATAACCCTGGGAATTATAGGCTGGTGACTTTGACCTCAGTGGTAGGGAAGCTGTTGAAGGGGATTCTTAGAGATCTTTAGAGCATTGCAATCTGATTAGGGATACGCAGCATGGATTTGTTAAGGGGAGGTCGTGCCTTACGAATCTGGTAGAATTTTTTGAGGAGGTGACGAAAACGGTGGACTAAAGGCGAGCCGTTGATGTCATCTATATGGATTTTAGTAAGGCATTTGACAAAGTCCCTCATGGGAGGTTAGTTGAGAAGGTCGAGGCTCATGGGATACAAGGACAGGTAGCTAGATGGATAAGTAACTGGCTTAGTAATAGAAGACAGTAATAGTGGAAGGGTGTTTCTCTAGCTGGTCGGTCACTAATGGTGTGCCGCAGGGCTCGGTACTGGGACCTCTTCTATTTGTAATGTATATAAATGACTTGGAAGAGGGAGTAAGTGGAGTGATCGTCTGCAAACTTGCTGATACAAAGATTGCTGGACTTGCGGATAGTGAGGAGCATTGTCAGGCGATGCAGCAGGACATAGGCTGGTAGCTTGGGCAGATAGAATTGAATCCTGATAAATGTGAGGTGATGCATTTCGGGAGAAAGAACATAGGGGGGAGGTATATGATAAAGGGTAGACCTATTAAGAGTATAGGAACGCAGAGGGACCTCGGGGTGCAGGTGAACAAGTCTCTGAAGGTGGAAGAGCAAGTGGAGAAGGATGTGAAGAAAGCATATGGTATGCTTGCCATTATGAGAAGGGGTATAGAGTACAAGAGCTGCCCTTTAATGTTGCAGTTGTATAAAACGTTGGTTAGACCTCATTTGGAATACTGCGTCCAGTTCTGGTCACCTTACAACTGGAAGGATGTGGAGACTCTGGAGAGAGTGCAGAGGAGGTTTACCAGGATGCTGCCTGGTATGGAAGGTCTGAGTTACGAGGAGAGGTTAGGCAAATTGGGACTGTTTTTCTTAGAAAGACGTAGACTTAGAGGAGATCTGATAGAGGTGTACAAGATTGAGGAGTATAGATAGAGTAAACAGGGTTAAGCTTTTTCCTAGGATGGACTCGAATAGCACAGGGGGTCACAGGCTTAGGGTGAGGGGGATAAGGTATAATTTGGATGCTAGAGGGAGTTTTTTTACACAGAAGGTGGTGGGGGTATGGAATGCGCTGCCAAGTAAAGTGGTGGAGGCAGGCACTCTGGAGTTATTTAAGAAATACTTAGATGGACACATGAACAGAATGGGAATGGAGGGGTATAGAAAACTGATTTAAAATAGGGATCATGAGCCTTAGGAGTCCCTGTGAAGTGTGTAAATGATGATATTGATGTACTTGTTTTTAACCTACAGGTGCTTTGGTCCACTTTGTTGTCTAACGAGGGGCATACACGCGATGGGTCATGAGAAGGCTGTTCTTGGATTTTTTTTGAGTATCCTAGTGCTTCATGTCGTTAGTGTACGTTTGACCTGGGCCATTTGATGGGCAACATGACAGTTCAGTGACTATCGCTGTGCTGTGCAGATACACAGATTTGGGCCTGTCTGCGGAAGTTTGCGCATTCTCCTCGTGCTTGTGTGGGTTTTCTCCGGGTGCTCCGGTTTCCTCCCACATCCCAAAGAAGTGCTCTTAGGCTAATTGGAAAAACAAATTCTCCCTAAATTGTCTCAAATTTGGTTTTAAATCCATAGATCTATAAACATAGACAGGGATCACGAGTAGAGGTGGGAACATTGGGGTGGCGGCACGGGCTCGTTGGGCCAAAGGGCCTGTTTCCCGTGCTGGTTTGTTCTTCATTCTTTATGACTACATGTTTATACAAACTGATCTCTTAATGGCTTCAGTGTTGAACTGTAATTTGCCTTGGGATGATTCTGCCTGTTTTAAAGCTTCATTAATGCTACTTGTAAAAATCAAGGGCAAAGTGGTTAAACAATGACAGAAATGGGTAGCAAAATAGTTTCAATTTAAAACGTTATCTAGGTGAACCACATGCCTTTAAACACATTTAGCACAGAAAAAATGTATCCATAACTGAATTACTTTATTTAAGCCTGCTATTGTTAATTCTGTCTCCTTCTGGACATGTTTCAAAGCATCCCTTCTTGCTTTCACATTTATTTTCACATGTACCATATTGAACTAGCATGCATGTAGATATTCTAACTCCTAGAAGAAGAATGAGTGTTTTTTTTCAAATATGCAGCTGCGAAAGTACCTTATGGTTTCTCTGCAAGTTAGTTTTAGTTAAGGCAAAATAGTGCAGATTCTAGAATCTGAAACAAAAACACAAAATGCTGGAAAACTTGAGCAGGTATGATGGTATCTTCCTTGGTGGAGAGAATGCCTGCTTGCAGAACTGCTCACAGATGTTTGCTTGCCTTGCTTTAGAATGGACAAACTTGATGGTGAAATCTCCTTTTACAATGTCTGCTTTTTGCTTTGTGCTCTGGTTTTCCACGTGTATATCAACTTCCACTTCTCTCTAGCTGACACATTTTAACTGTCTCTCAGGTTTAACCATGCTAAGTTTTGCGCATCTCTTCACAGGAAGATTGTAATGACACATGACAGCCTGTCCAGCACTCCATGATTTTGCCCTCTTGTGTGGTCTATCCCTGGTCTCGTTGGCAAGGTCATATGACAAGATTAGACCATTTCAGCTGAGTAACCAGTGTGGAATTTTGGCTCATCATGGTTCTCATTACAGGAGAATTGCTTTTCTGCCAGTGGGAATGGTTGACCACTTCAATGTAACTAGAATTTTGTGTCGTATGAGTTTGACTCATTTGCAGTTTCACTGCATGTTAAATCATTAACATATATTGGGAAAAATAGAGTATCTAATACTGGGGAATTTCACCCCACTCCAGCCTGAAAATATCCATTAAGCACTGATCTTTCCTGTCACTCAGCCAATTTCATATCCATGTTGCTTTTTCATGAGCTCAACTTTGTTCAGAAATCTGAGCAGCACTTTTATCAAATGCCATTTGAAAGCCAGTGTACACCACAACAGCATTACCCTCATCAACCCTCACTCTGTTACCTCTTTAAAAGTTTGCCAAATTGGTTTAACACCATTTACAAATCTGTGCTGTCTTTCCTTAATTAACCTACATTTATCCGGGTTTCTATTTTATCCCAAATTGTTTCTAGAAACTTCCCCACCACCAAAGTTAACTTGACTGAGCCATAGCTACTGTGCTTATCTTTATACCCTTTTATTGAACAAGGGTATAACGTTTGCAATTCTCCAGTCCTCTGGCACAGGACATTATTTTAGATTTCAGCAGACCAACACCCCCCACCCCCTCCCCCCAATTTGTTTACTGATTGTACTGTTTTAAGAGCTGGATTTAACATCACCACAAAACATGATATAGACATCACTTTCCTGGAATCCAAGTGAAACCAACTCTCTGAAGGATTCTGTTTGAAATATGTTTGAATATATCTCTACTAATTCACTGTTACCCACGTTTGTTTATTTCCACACACGGTAAAATTGCAGTTGCTACCCTATAAAAACTGTTTAATTTAAATACCCAATATATAACAGCGTGCACATGACAAAAGTCAGATAAGAGTTGCAACATTTAATGACTGTTAAAAACACTAAATAGTGAACTTTTTTTTCAGAAACAAGTGATGGAAATATTGAGCAGGTCTGACAGCAACTGTGGAGAGGATATGTTGACTTCTGTTTGAACTTTCAGGCAATTTGCTGCAATTCACATATTTCTGAACAATTCAGATAGTAATTATTACAAGTTTAATATTTGTTGCTGATAATGACACTAGAGGTGCTGGAAAGAATATACCACCACCTTGTTGGGTTAAATGTGACCATCAATACAATGGATTTGAAGACTGTAGATATGATCATTGTTAAAAAGTATCCTTTTTACAGCAATCAATTCTGCATGTAAAGTACAAACGTTCCATCATATGTTCAGAATAGCATGCTTCATTGTGGCTTACCTCACCTGAGTCAGTGGATTGGAGATAGTCACTTCATCCATGCTTCCACTAGCATTCCAATCCTGCCCCTGTTTAGGTTGCATTTTTTGGATGAGCCATCAAACAGAGGCCCTTTTTACCCCTTGAAGGATTCAATGATCAGATTCAAAGAACTTTGTAGTTGCCAATGTTTAACCCTCAATTATTATCATTAAAACAGGTTATCTGTTCCTGATCATTATTTGTAGGACCTTGCTGTTGGTGGCCATTTTGCAAACTTCACATCAAAAATGGTATGTTGTTTGTCGCAAGTGCTCTGGAATGGTCCAGGAATCAGAAGCACAATATAAATGCTTGTCTTTTGTCCTCTCTCCAATGGTTGAAATTGTCATTTAATCTGGACTAAGAGCAGAAAATGCTGGCAAAATATTATCTACATGCACTTATGAAAAGACTGACTTGGTCATGTTGAATGGGAAGCAATGAAGTTAATTCCTAACCTTCAGAACTTAGGTCTGTCCAATATTGCTGAATCATGACTACACACAGACCTTTTCAGTTGTGGCTTAAACTTGGTCTATTTTTTTTGGCTTCTGACGATGCAGGGATAAATTACTAAACAAATAAATTACTAAAATTACTAAATCCTTAGCAATTTATCATGTATATTTTAAAATAGTATTTTAAGAAATTATCTGTCTCTGAAATTCCAATCTTATATCTTTAAGAATTTGTCAGTTACCAAGGTTAAAAATACATTTGATTTTGATGTTTTTAGTCCCATACAGCAAAATAGTTGCAGCAATTTCTGCATCTCCATTCTAATTTTATGAACGATAGCTCCTGATGTGGGGTAAGGAAGTCATAATTCAAGTTTCCTGCTCTGAATTTGTTTTGCTATTACGAACTGTTGCTGTTAATTGGTGCTGAAGATTTATCATTCTCTGTCCCCGTGTTATCGCTGCATTATAATTCTGTAGTTGGTTCCTTTTCAATTCCTGAGGGCGGATGGAGAACCTTCACAAGAGTGGGTACTAGAATCTAGCCATATGTTAACTAGCCAACTGATTTATTAAAATTGTCTCCTTAGTATCTTCCATTCTTTAGCAATGTTTCATAAATGCTATGTATATGAGCTACTTTAATGCGAAGTGCAGGATTTCTCTGTATATCACAGGTGGACAATTATTTTCTGTGAATGATACTTTGTTTCACTACAGGTGATGTGGAATTATTTTTCCTACAATTGTGTTGTGATCATCAGGACTAACTAACCAGATTCCTATTCTACTAATTTATTAGTCACACAACAAAAATCTTTTCTATGTAGCTGATGATCACAAAGATAGTGTAAGTAGAAGGTACTTGGATTGAAAACTGCTAAAACAAAATTCTTCAGGAGGTCTATGGATATGAGTGTACTTTGATTCTGCACGGACATATTTTGTGATGCCACAAAATCTATACCTTTGGGCAAGATTTTCCCCCAATGTTGGTCAGGATAAGTGGCTTTGAGCTCTCTGACGGCAATAGTGGATTTTTCTACTTCAGTGCCACAATTTGAAGAAGATAGTGGGCAGAGCTTCAATGTCATGTCATTGGCTGTTCCAGTATCAATTCCATGAATCAGTGACCTGGGCTCCATTTTGAAAGGCTCCCCAATGCACAGCGAGTAAATTATGAGAAAGTCTTCACCCAGGTCTTATGTCCTGCTTTCAGTTATGAGGTCAAGCGTTTTTAAAAAAAAAAGCTATTGCTGAATGGTTTACCTTTTCCCTAGGCTGGGCTTACTGGTATAATTACAATTCAAGAATGTTCCTTAAATTTTTTTTAAAAATTGTTCATTGTAACTGACATATTTAAGACATTGAGTAATAGGATATTTCCTGTTTCAGCGTGTCTTTCAAAACTGGATGAGAATATTTCTTTTGTAAGAAACAAAAATCACCTTCACTAAATTCATAGATCAGAGTTTATAAAGGATTGTCTTGACATGTGTTGTTAAAAGATCTCTGAAAAAGAACAGGATCCGTAGAGCTATTATTTTTGTACTTCAAAAAGTGGCAGCATTCTAAAGGATGGCTGGCCACAGCCACAAGATGTTAATTATAGATGATGTTAAGGAAAACTGCCACATTTGAGGATGGAAAATAACATGCTTTAATTTGCTAGAACCAAGCAGGTCATTGTGCGGGGACAGAATAAAAGGGGCAAGATGCGAGACTGGTTTATGTATAGTAGGGTCTGCAAATTGAACTGAGCTGGGGGAACAGGGAGAAAGAGACAAAATGGTGCACAAAACAGGCAAAGCAATATTTTCTGTGTAGAGATTAGTGTACTTCTGAAGGCCAAAGGGAATCAATTTCTGCACAATTTTGTGGTGACCAGGTGTTCATTTTTAGAATTAAAGCAAAATTTATTTTAAAATAATAAAACTCTTTGCCCAGTCGAACTTTATTGATTAAAAGTGGGCATTTTCTTTAATGTAATCTGGAGCTTTGGTCAGTCCCCAACTGTCAGCATCCTAAGAAAGTATAGTTTGAATCTCTAAACTACCTACTGTGTGAGAACATTTTTCTTGTCATGTTTGACTAGTAATTTACAGTTAATACACTTAAAATCGCTAACTTTGCTCTCTTCTTGGAGACTGGTTCCCCCTTTCATATTTTAAAATATGAAATTCAAAAGCATTTTTAATTTAAATTTTATATTATTTGCCCTCTAGAAGGCCTAGTTGTTTTCCAAGGAACTATCCTTGGACATCAAACAAACCTTGATGCTTCAATATATTTTTTAAAAAATTGGTACCCTTAACTGCTTTTATATTGTGCTAAATCCCATGCTAGCATTATTGGCATCCAGTGCACATCTTTGTTGTAGTTGACTGTGACCAAAAATAAACTGGCTAGAATCTACCATGGCCTAGCAGCCAGGAAAATGCAGAATCCTAAAAAGACTCGAGCTGGCTGCACTAAAGCCACATTTCAGGAAACTGTGCTACAATCCTAGGTTTTCAGTGCAATATAGAAACACTCTATTTGTGTATTCAGTGCTTATTGGTGAGCAAACAGACCTATTTTGCAGCATGTTTCAGGAAATTTGTGAATTGGATTCTTTGAATTTGTAACAATAGGAATTTTAAACAACAGTGGTCATTAATAATTAATGTTCCTGCTGTATTACTTTGATCCTTGTGTATTTACACCAACTGGTTCAAAGTGCGAAAGCAAGGTGCCATATGTTTGCCTCACCTGAGTTATGTTTGTAAATTTGCCCTAATGATCAAATTGGATCAATTTGGCAGTTAGTATTATCTGTGAGCAACTCAAAGGTTATTAGTTTTTATTTCATTTAGACCAATGAAAAACTATTGTATTGTGTGCTATTAGAAGTTATGCAATATTAGATTTCCAATAATGCTTTCAAAAAAAATCTATGAAACCTAGTGTTTCACACTGGGTGCTAGACGTTGATTAAACGTTGTAAAATTTGTAACTTGATAGTCCAGTCAAAAAGTGGCAAATGGACTCCAATGCGGATAAATGTGTGGTCCATTTTGGCAGGTCCAATGGGATGAAGGAGTACAATATCAAGGGTAGGAGTCTTAGCAGTGTTGAGGAGCAGGAGAACCTTGGGGTCCGGGTCCATAAGACTCTTAAATCGCCCTTACAGGTGGAGGATGTGATCAAAAAGGTGTATGGTGTACTGGCCTTCATTAATTGAGGGATTGAGTTTCGGAGTCGGGAGGTAATGCTGCAACTTTATAAGACCCTTGTCAGACCCCACTTGGAGTACTGTGCGCAGTTCTGGTCGCCTCACTACAGGAAGGATGTGGAGGCTATTGAGAGGGTGCAGAGGAGATTTAGAAGGATGTTGTCTGTATTGGGAGGCATGCCTTAGATTGAGGGTGCTAGGTCTCTTCTCCCTGGAGAGATGAAGTTGAGGTGACCTGATAGAGGTTTATAAAATATTGAAAGGTATAGATAGGGAGGATTCTCAGAGGCTATTTCCCAGAGCTGAAATGGTTGCTACGAGAGGACACAGGTTTAAGGTGCTGAGGAGAAGGTACAGAAGAGATAAGAACAAAGAACAAAACAGCACGGGAAACAAGCCCTTCGGCCCAACGAGCCCATGCCGCCACCCTGATGTTCCCACCTCTACCCGCGATCCCTGTCTGTTTATAGATTATGGATTAAAAACCAAATTTGAGACAATTTAGGGAGAATTTGTTTTACCAGTTAGCCTAAGAGCACATCTTTGGGATGTGGGAGGAAACTGGAGCACCCGGAGAAAACCCACACAAGCATGGGGAGAATGCGCAAACTCCCACAGACACAAGCCCAAATCCATGTATCTGCACAGCACAGCGATAGTCACTGAGCTGTCGTGTTGCCCATCAAATGGTCCAGGTCAAGCGTACACTAATGACGTGAAGCACAGGATACTCAAAAAAAAATCCAAGAGCAGCCCTCTCACGACCCATCGCGTGTATGCCCCTGGTTAGACAACAAGGTGGACCAAAGCACCTGTAGGATAAAAACAAGTACATCAATATCATCATCTATTTACACACTTCCCATGGACTCCCAAGGCTCATGATCCCTATTTTAAATCAGTTTTCTATACCCCTCCATTCCCATTCTGTTCATGTGCCCATCTAAGTATTTCTTAAATAACTCCAGTGTGCCTGCCTCCACCACTTTACTTGGCAGCGCATTCCATACCCCCACCACCCTCTGTGTGAAAAAACTCCCTCTAGCCTCCAAATTATACCTTACCCCCCTCACCCTAAGCCCGTGACCCCTCGTGCTATTCGAGTCCATCCTAGGAAAAAGCTTAACCCTATCTATACCCCTCATAATCTTGTACACCTCCTATTAGATCTCCTCTAAGTCTACATTTTCTAAGGAAAACAGTCCCAATTTGCCTAACCTCTCCTCGTAACTCAGACCTTCCATACTAGGCAGCATCTGGGTAAACCTCCTCTGCACTCTCTCCAGAGTCTCCATGTCCTTCCGGTAGTAAGGTGACCAGAACTGGACGCAGTATTCCAAATGAGATCTAAGCAACGTTTTATACAACTGCAACCTTAGGGATAAGTTTTCCATTCAGAGGGTGGTGAGTGAGTGGAATCGGCTACCGTTCGTGGTGGGAGAGGCAAACTCACTGGGGTCTTTTATAAGACTTCTGGATGAGTACATGAAATTTAATGGGATTGGGAGTTATAGGTAGTTCTATGGCCTGGTAGGTATGGATATGATCGGTGCAACTTTTGGCCAAAGGGCCTGTTTGTGCTGTAGTGTTCTATGTTCTACATACATCAGTTGCAGTTACACTAACACATCATTGTTCAATAAGTGATTGTAATTTTCAGTTAAATAGGTAGAAGGGACCAAGGTAAAAATTAAGTTATAGATCCAAAGCGAGGTTAGTTGTCAGAAGGTGGCTCTTTTTGCAGAGAATAGTGGGACCGTAAGAATAGGCTGTTATCATATGCACTAGATGCTTTCATTGAATTCTGTCAAGTGAGAAGTTGGTCTTACAAATGATTGTTACGTGCTGAAACTTGGGCCAGAGTTATCTCTTGCACTATCAATTGCCAAGATGCATTGGAGAGGAATTTTCTATCATTTCTTTCCCCAAATTCTCCTGGGTTTTCTTTGTCTTTCCATGCCTGACCCAGATCACATGGTTTCAGCTGGATGAAGAATGCACAGGATATCGCACTTGTGTGTGGGAGAGGCAGGACGGACAAAAGGATCTTTACCTCTATTAATGTCCAATGTTAGATGCAACTTTGCATTTGAACTTTAACATTGAAAAGATTAAGTTCCAGGTCTCCAAGATGGAGCCAAGACAATTTTTTAATAGGTTAAGTGAGCAGATAATAAGGGGGGTGAGTGGCATATAATTTTAGGCAATTGATGTATTCAGTTTTGGCATAAGAAAGCATGATCTAAGTTGGAACCTTGCGTCATTCTACCTCGCATACACCATTTTGTAAAGATCTTGCTGCTGCTTGTTTTTCTTCTCAATACAGGAATATCAGGACTAGTTTGTTTCTTGTTACAGCTGAAATTGTCTATCTCAACACAGATGAGGAATTGAATCAGAGGTCTTGTGTTTTGCATAATCACAAAGAACTGAATGTACAGCTTTCTATCAATGAATATTTAGTACTAAAGTTTGGGAAGCTGCTGCAGAGGTACAATGGGGAAAAGTCACTGTCTAAGGCATTTTAATCATAGTATACAAGAGGACAGCAAGCTAACCAAACAGCTGATGTGCAATATATGTTTCATATATCAGGAATATTGCAATTGTATTTGGTACTTTGAGTAGAACATGCTGTATGAAGAAAAACTGAATTTTACTGCACTTTCTGTAACTTTCAACTGTAATATACTTCTACAAATTTGTGAATGAAGTATATTTTTGAAATAATAAAATAGAAATTGTGCTTGAAATAAAGTAGAACTTAGGAGTAAGTGTTGCTATTGTGCTTTAAAATCAATTAATACTAGAGAAAGCTGCTTGATATTGAAATACTATATTGTATGCTTAACTGGCTATTTACTGTGGTTCAGTGGAGCATCATTCCGGAATGGTTTTTCACAAGCATTGAATGACATTTTTCTGGGCAAACATTAAATTCATTTGTGGTTGACACTGGTAAGTATGTTAAGCACTATCCTCTGACATGATTTGCTATGTGCCTATGCAAGTTGCAAATTAATTTAACTATTTTCTATGTTCTATTTGCTACACTCATTTCTACATTGTTTAACAAGAATTCTAATTTTAAAGATTTTCTCTTCAGTGTATGCTTGCAATTGTGCTCCTTGTAACTTTTATTACAATGTTAAGGTTAGCCTCTGCTTCTGCGTAGCTTGCTTATGATGTATTTCAAATTGGAGAACTAGGCTCCGAGCTAAGCAAGGATAGTGGGACTAATTTAGATGGCTCTCCTAAACAGCTAACAGAGGTGTAATGGGTCAAATATCCTATATCATTGAGTAACCGGAGTAATGAAGTGTAATAAAAATGAATGAGGAATGTCAGGTTAGATTTTATTTTAGGGCTGTTGTAAAAGGACAAACGTAAAGAGTTCATTTGCACTTAATTTTTCATGGAAAAGCAAATTTAACTTGGTATTGGTTTTTTGATTCTATTGTGATTAAAAGGGGTTAAAAGCAACTTCATACAAATTATTGCATCAAAGGGGGACTTGTAATAAAACAAAGTGCAGATGCAAAGGGTCCCAATCAATGGGGAATCCTTGTTCCAGCTGGTGTCTGAATACCAGTTGGAGCCTAATAACACAATGTAGAGCAACATCAAACTCTGGTTGAGTCCCCTTGCAGCAGAAAGACATTGAATGCTGAGGTGATTACGAGGGAGCGAAAGAGCAAAGTGAAGATTTCTTGTCTTTATTTAGTAACTTCTTTACAAATTGGTGAAAAGGCCATGAAGGAGGGAAGTGGTAAGCTGGCCAGCTGGTTGAAGCAAGCCATCATCAAAACAACCTGCCTCCGGGGGAGAGCTGGGGAAGACCAGGCAGGACATTGCGAGGCAGCCAGCAGCAAGGCAAGGTTGTCTAAGTGTCACTAGGCTGGATGAATTGTTGAGGGAAAGCACAAGTGGTAGTGGTGGTGGTGGTGGAGGGGTGGGGTGGGGAAGGGGGCTGGTGTGGAGGGGGAAAGGGGGGGGAGGGAGGGGGCTGATGGTGGTGAGCCAACTGGTCAGGATTCTGAAGCATGCAGTCATCAAGGGGAGTAGAAGTGACTTGCCTCCATACTACTGATGTGGAGTGCTTGGAAGGCTGTAGTTCAGCAGTCAGCAGCAAGGTCAAATCCTTAAGGTGAGGTGTGAGGGCACTGCTGGAGCTGGCAGAATTTGTAAAAAAAAAAAGAAGCCACCAGGGAAGTAGTGAGTAAGCCATTTTGTCTGGACTTTGGGTAGCCATTGTTGAGCAGCCAGGGTGGGGTTGGGGAGGATTGACTCAGCCTTTGGGGCTTTTATCCCTTTTGATTTTATTCTTTAATATATTCTGAGGTCACTGATCAAACAGCAAAGTTGGAAATAAATCCCTGTTCAGTGAATCAGCATGTACTAAATAAGATGGTGATCAATTTGTTGATCACTGGTCAGTTGTTATGAGGAGTTGCACCCTGTTAATTGGAACGGAAACATATTATGTAATTTAAAATCTTTGTGGAATTATCAGCTGTTAATTTTCAAAGCCTTAGTTATTATTTAGGTGTACTAGCCATGCTAAATTTTCTCCCAGTTTTGAACAGATGCCAGAATGCGGCAACTGAGGGATTTTCACAATATGTAAGTCTACTTGTGACACTAATAAAATAAACTTTAAAACTGTTGCGAACTAAGTGATCTGTTCTGGTAATGAAGTCAAGCTCACTCTAATTTATTCCTTGTCTTTGGAGGGAGGTTTCTTGCAACAAGGCCGTGTAAAATGTTTGAAATTTGCATCTGTCTTGTTAATTGCAGTGTTTTGAATTTCATATCATGGTTTTGGCGAGCACATAACACTGCAGTGACTTCAAGATTTTCTCAAGCAATTGGGGGTGGTGAGAGGGGGAGGGTGGTGAAATAAATGCTGGCCAAGCCTATGACACCCACATCTTGTGGAGAAAAATTTTAAAAAGTCAATAATAAACATTTAGATAAATAGAATGATTTTTGAGATCTTTCCTTAAGTTTTTGAGGAATGTTGCATTATTATCTTGTACAGACAAAAACAACTGATTCATAATTTTAAGAAATGACTCTGCCACCCACCCCATACCAAATGTGGAGGAAAAGAAGAATGCATTTCTTGTTTAGTAATTGTTAATAATCTGCATAATAATTGCCTTAAGTAGAAGTTTAAATATTGTCTTCAAATACTTAAATATTTTATTTATAGTTCTGTAGTGACCTAATCTGAAGGACTGTACCTGCTGTTGCTTTTAAGATATTCAGCGGTTTTAATAATTACCATTGCATCTGTCAGTAAGCAATGTGTCTAATGATGTTGCCAATGAGCTGAAAGCACCCTCTCAATTAAAATGCTGAATTTGATGTAATAGCAACTTACTGTCCAATTTGAAATGCATTTTTGTTTGCAAGTTTTGGGGCAAAAGAGACAAAACTAGTTCTTGATGCCAGGGATAGATAGAGTTGAATCATGTAGTAGATTAAGAATTTAATGGATTGAACAGAAATCAATTGACCTGATATTCTTTTGCTTTCCTTCCCTTCACCACAAAATGGTTCCCTATTGATTGATTTTTATTTTCAATTTACCATTTAAACATAGATTGGATTGGCCCAGCATAAAAGTGTATTACTTGAAGTTTCTAGGTTTTGCATTAACATAAACCGACCATAAAGAGTCTATTTTGTCACAAGGAAAAGTTAATCTCTTGAAGTGGTCTGGTAGACCAACAGTTGCAGCAATGTTTTATCAGCTTGAGCAGCCAAGGGTTGAACTCTCAGGGTTTGCCAATCATTGAAATCCAGTTAGAATGGATTTTCAGGTCACCCAAAAGGTCACCAGAAGAGTAGTACAATGCACTCTGTTCTGAGGATTGATTAGCTGCAATGTACAATTCATAACTTCCACTATGAATCCCTAGTGGGATGGGGTGTTGGTGGATGGTGTGTAAAGAGAAAACAATAGTAGAAAAATTGTTTAATTGCATCCCTAATATTAAAAAATCTTCAGTTCTTTGAGTTATACCATCAATATACAACCTAAATTGTAGTTAATATGAAGAATAGCATGAAAACAAAAAATGGGATGTGTATAGAATTATACAAATGAGTTATTGTTATATATATTATTGTCAGCCACAAAGTTTCTTCTTTGTTTCCTATCCATTGTTATCTTTTTGTTCTAGAGGAAAAGCTCAATGCCAAATTCAAAGAGTAAAATCTTGAACTCAATTTATTCTAGGATATACTGTAATGTAACAGTGTAGATATGTAACTGTCACTTTAAAGGTACTTTGGACACTTCCAAAAGTGTTTGAAGTAATATGTACTGGGAAATGGGGAGATAGAAAGATGTGTAGGGTCCTTGATTTGTAGGACAGGAGTAGGCATTCATCCCTTAAAATTGCTCCGCCATTAATTTAAATTTTGCTTGTGGTTTCTATTTTACTGTCTGACTACCTCACTCAATCCCTGTAATTATTGATTCTCATCTATCAAAAATCAATGTAATTTGGCCTATCATAGACCACAGAACACTACAGTGCAGAAAGAGGCCATTTGGCCCATTTGAGTCTGCACTGAATACAATCCCACCCAGGCCCTACCCTGATATCCCTACATATACCCACTAATCCCTCTAACCTGTGCATCCGTAGATACTAAGGGGCAATTTCTTAGCATGGCCAATCAACCTAACCCGCACATCTTTGGACTGTGAGGAAACTGGAGTACCTGAAGGAAATCCACACAGACACGAGGAGAATGTGCAAACTCCACACAGACAGTGACTAGGACCCTGGAGCTGTGAAGCAGCAGTGTTAACCACTGTGCTACCATGCTAAGTTCAGTGATCCTATTTCCATTGCTTTCTGGGGAAGAAAAGTCTACACGCTAACAAATATTCAGAAAACATTCTCCTCGTTTGTCCTAAAAGATGTATCTCATACTTAAACTCTGTCCTCTAGTTTTAGTCTCCACTCTGTTTCCATTCCAACTCCCCTATGATCTTGGTGTTAGGAAAACAAAGATAGATTTAAAGGGTTTATATTTGTATGTGTAAGCATTAGAAATACGGTATCATTTTAAGTGGGTTGAGTTCAATGTTTCTGTGGAGGGAAGACTAAATATTTAGTTAGATTCAAGCTGGACAAAAGTAGGGGTTGTAGGGGTTGGTTTTAATTGCAACTGTTTCTATTGTGCTTGGAGAGGGTTATGATGTGAAGAATAAACTCAGTAGTTGCTTAACAACAAAGGACTTTGAAGGTAGAACAGTTTTTTGTTTTTGGTTTAGTTGAATTTGTTGGCATTTGGAGACAGCCATGGGAGCAAATATTTTTCTGCGGGACATGGGAATGAATATCTTTCTCCTTTGCCAGAAGAGAGATTGGACAGGGCAGCGCTGCAAAGGGGCAGGCTTTCCAAAGAATAAGATACAGCCCAGATAATCAAGGAGTTGGAATACAACTTCAGTCTTCAGATTTCTTCAAGAGAACAAAAACCAAGGTGGTATTCAGAAGAATTCAAGGGGGAAAAGTAAATAGTGTTGTGAATTAGACAGCTGCAGTAATCAGATTTAAATTCAGAAAACAGACTCCAGAGAAATCAAAAGCTGATGCCATGTAATGAGTATAGGAATTGATGGGGCGAACAATTTGTACAACAGTTGAGACAAAAATCCTAAATGGGAAGAGGTAAGACCTGGATATTGGATTCATTGTTAAAAAGTGGATTGGAGCTTGGAACGCAAACTGCTAATGAAAAGCATTTTTGTGAAAGAAGATTTTAAAGTATCTTTTTTGGCAGTGGAGTTTTGAAACTCATGACAAACACGTGAGGGAATTCTGAGGAGGAATCCACAGACATTCCCTTGAGGTTTAGAGTGGAAAGTGTATTTGACCATAGCTATCTTGTATGTTTAAAGAGACATTTGTTACTGAGACCATTGTAGTTTAAGATGTACTTTGTAATTTGTGCTGATCTTAATCTAAGAGAGGAGTATTGTATCGTAATTGTATTTTGTCAAAATTAATTAGCAGTCCATTGATTCCATTTCTCAATGTTTTATTTTTTTAAAAAGTTAGTCTCTTGAGCCAAGATACCATTCTGGAATCTCCTGACCAATTGTAACGTCTGGTTTGTAACACTTGTATGTTTCAATAAGACTACCTCTCATTTTTCTAAACTCAATGAGTGTTTTTGTTTATTGCTTTGTTCTGTGCTAGATAAAATGTTATTTCTGATGCAGAAAAGTAACCAAATTTTCATTTTTCTGCAGCTGAAGGTGACTGTGGAGCATTTGGAACCAATTCACTCCTGCGTAAGAAGAAAGGTCTTCATGTTTTGCGCCCTGTCCATCACAAGTCAAAGCCTCACATTTTGATTGGAATGCCTCAGGATTTCCGACAAATCTCATCTATTATTGATGTAGACATCCTTCCAGAAACTCATCGTAGAGTTCGTCTTCACAAACACGGCTCTGACAAACCACTTGGATTCTACATTCGTGATGGGGTGAGTGTACGGGTCACCCCTCAAGGAGTGGAGAAAGTTCCAGGAATCTTCATCTCACGGCTTGTCCGAGGTGGCTTAGCAGAGAGCACAGGTCTGCTGGCTGTGAATGATGAAATACTAGAGGTAAATGGAATTGATGTTGCTGGCAAGTCTCTGGACCAGGTGACTGACATGATGGTGGCCAACAGTCACAATTTGATCATCACAGTGAAGCCAGCAAACCAACGAAATAATGTTATTCGCAGCAGCAGAGTTTCTGGTAGCTCTGGTGTGTCAACAGATAGTACACCAAGTCAGCACACCATGACAGCTACTTCAAACTATAACCACTACAGTACAGCAGAAGGAGAGAGTGAAGATGAAGGTGATATAATAATTGAAAATGACACGCCATCATACATTCCAAAAACAGTATTCCCCAATTATGTGAATGGAGATCTAACCAAAAAGTTGCAGCATAACATCTCTCTAAACAGCCCACTGCTAGACAACAAAGAAAGCAAATACAAAGGCTCATTAAACTCTTTGAACACACACAATGACAGTCCAAGCAAAATAAGTTCAAGCCATGGAAATATGCGAGAAGATGGAACAATGATAACGCTATAGACCACTTACTCTGTTTTATCACTTTTTTTAATATATAAAGCTTTGAGAATAAAATTTTATATTTCTCAGTTAATTCCATGTTGAGTTTGACAGAACCTTGTTAAGGAGGTTGGAATCCAATTTTTTTGTTCTGAAATATTTGACAGAGGTAAATCAAAAAGGTATTGGTGAAAGCAAGACAATAAAATTGCAATCACTTTTTACATTATGGATCTTTCAGAATTGTGCTTCACATTATTTTGGAAATGAAACATTTTATAACTTGGAATCTTGGTAATTATCAAATACTTTCAGCTAAGACATCAGGAGCCAACCTCCCAAACTGATTTCACTTCTTTAAAAACTAAAATGCACCACTTCACGCAGTTGCAACTAAACAATTACCTGCGATTGAAGACAGACAAATATATCTTGTGAAATTGCAAAACGAGCATTTTAAAATTAAGTTAAATAACCTCATATCACAAAACTTGCACATCTTATAGTGACCTCATTAGTAGTAGTATTGATTTTTAAAAACCTTGGCAATTTCCACTTATTTCCATTATCTTCTTGATAGCAGACAGCCCTTTTTTCCTATGGAAAACAATTATGAAACTGTGTACTGACATTTCTGGGGAACACTAAGTTGCCGTTCTGTTCCCTGGGAGGAAAAGAATATTTGGCTGCTTTGAAAATTTGAACATTTAGGTATGCTGCATTAAAGTAACTTTTCTCATTTTTGGTGGTATGAGGATAATCTGTCTATCTTTTAACACTACCTGTATCTTGAGAGACCCTGCTGACTTCAGTGCTCTTTATCATGCAGCTTGATGTAGTATTTTATGTTGTAATTTATAGCCTATACTTTTTACAAAGCAATATTAGCATTGAAATGAGTGAGACAGTAGATCATGAGCACATTTTTCCTTAGTTAATATTTTACAGTTAAGTCAAAAATTGATAGCTCAATAGTTTTCAAGTTCCTTTGACCTTGACTCAGTAATAAACAAGATCAGTAAAATGGAAGCTCTAGATGACTGAAAAGCCTTGATTCATGCTTTAACTTAAGCAGCACTGTCATCTGCATTGACTGTGTAAATGGCGTTTACATTTTACATTTTTAATTATTTGCAGTAGTTAATTCAGTGCCATGAAAATATGATTTTAATTTTGGTTTTAAAAATAGTATTCCCAGGTTGGGAAGCTATTGGATAGCTTAAATTCCCAGAACAACTATTCTACTAGACCAACATTGACTACTAAAGCTTTTGTAGTAGAACAGACTTGAGTCTGTTTCAATATAAATCTTTATAGCATGACTAATCTTCCTTCATTAAAAATGATAGAAATGCTAAGAGTGCTTTCCACATACAAGCCATGCAGACCCTCTGAGGGGCCATTAACAACAAAAATGGGTTGGTTTCTTTCCTGTATGGAAAAGCAGATCAAGAAATACCAACTAAACTTTTTTAGTCCCAGCTAGTTAGTTGCAACCTAAAATGCTTAAAATTCAAATCCAAAATCCGTTCACTGTTGACCACTAGATTGAAAGCAATAATTGAAGTATTTACATCTCTGCACACTTCAAAAGCATTTTCACTGGTCTGAAGCACAATGACTCGGCAGTTTTAATAAGCTTCCTGTAGAATGAGCACAGTGTTTCCTGGCTCTGCTTTCTTCCAAAACAAATCTGGGACTGCCAAAAACTTTTTTTATAAAAAGACAATATTTCCTTAATACTGAAAAGACATTCAGGGAAAACACAAATTGAAGTGAAATGCTTTCAGGAATTTTTATTTTAAATTGTTGTTTGAATATAAGTGACTCATCATATTATGAAGGATTTATTTCAACAATTACTTTAATTTATTTCAATGGAGATTCCCCCCCCCCCACTCCACTCCATATTTTACTTTATTGGTAGTTTGGAGTCAGCAGGGTTCAATGGTGGGGTATAACTTTCCTGAGGTTTTTTTAGCCCATCTATGTATTTTTGTCAATTTGTTATGCATCTAATTTCTTTAGTAAAGAGATGGGGACAATTTTATCTAACTGGGAATATTTTGTATAAATTTTTTATGAAATGAGGGCAGTATTTTTCTTACTTTTTGTATTTTACCCCACTCATCCTTGGCCTCTACCTGATTTCCCATAAACTGTACAAACCTTGTATTTATAATATTTAACAGATTAGCAGTCTTAATGGTTCAGGCTGAAAAATATTGTGAATGTTACATAGATGTATGATTATTCAAATAAAAGTTCTAATAAGGACTGGTGTGTCTTTGGGCTTCTTAAATCGAATATTCTGTTACAATTTGCATTTATACAGCACTATGCGCTGTACAAGAAAATTATCAAGACACTTCACCAGTGACAGTTTTACAGTTGGTAGGGTTCTGTGTTCAGCTTCATTTTATATCCCCCCTGCTCAATCTCAATGTGTGAAGGCCCTGGTCCATCTCTGTTTGACACTTTCTCCCTACGCTGCTTGTATACATTTTCTTGCCCCCAACCCTCTCTCAATCTTTACTATCCCCCTCACATGCACCCTAACATGCAAAATAAATTTCCCCCTCGACCTTTCAATTTGTCCCCTTGTGATTTCTTGCCCTGTCCCCCAATCACCCCTTGAATACAGACAGTCCTGCAACCTGATCAACCTTCAGTGCCTCAAACCAAGCTAACATTATTTTGGCATTTAAAGAATTAATATCTAATGCATTTGTACCTGGATCATTGTTAATAATGATGAAGATAAATACAAATTGTGAAATTTTTTTCAGAAGATCTTCTGGCTTTTCTGGCTGCTGACATTTACAAAGTTTTACCATGGAATGCCACTTGATCAGTTTTCTCTCAGTGCATATTTTGGCATTCAGTTCTGGCTTCATTGTTTTACTTTTCCTATACATCTTCTGAATTCATTTAAATTTCTGCTTGGTATGTACTCTCCATATTATGAAATGGCCAGAACAAGATTTTTGTTTGCTCTGACTTATTTCATCAACAAGCACACACTGATCTTGCATACCTAAAAATTGAACTTATCCTTAAAGCAAGTACCAAGTTGTCTGCAGCAATTATTTTCTCAACCAAACAAAACATCTATTTGTGACATGAGGGATTGTTAGGACTTGAAAGGTCCCATTAGAAACAGTGATAGGAATAGAATCCATAATGCTTTTCTTGGGGAATTAGGACAATGTGGATTGCTCTTCCTGAGAGTTGTGAAGTTACAATGATGGGCTTCAGTAATTGTCTTGCGTTCAACTTTTATCCAGTTGGAACCATATTATCCTTGCTGCATCTGGCTCAGCATCTGTGCAGTAAAGAACATCAGCATGGAATCAGGGTCACTGCCTGATGGAAGTTGTAGTTCTGATATGCTCAGCAGTTGTTGGCACCAGAGTTTAGGAGTTTGAATGTAAGAAATCAGACTGTCACATGGCGTCTCCACCTAACCCTACTCCTGTCCCCCCCTGTCCCAACAGACCAGTGGAGTGTATTGCAGCTGGAACACACCTGTGGCATCTGAGACTGGCTGCGACACTCAGAATTAATAAACCACAAATGCAACCCAGTCATGGGCAGGGAGAGAATGGAGTAGGAAAAGAGTGTTGTCAAAGTGGACATGTATGGGGAACATTCATTGGCTCACTCCTGAAGGTGAGAGACCCATTTCCTGGATACCAATCTGGACAACAGACACCATCTGGGGAGGTGACATCTAGCACCAAATACAAAAATAGTATTTGGCTTTTTGAAGTGTTTAAGGAGCAGGTGCCATCAAGTTGAATGTGGCATACAGGAGTGCATTACCAGCTCACTGGGGGAGAGAAGCACATTTGCATGTAAATCCTTAGCCTAACACTAAGGTGAGGCAAATCAATTCACTTCAAGACTGCCTTCTTGCAAAGAATGTATTTTATTTTTGCTTTATTCCTTCATGAGTAGGAGTGAATCAGGCAATCTTACCACCAAGACTGTGAGCTCTTCAAGTTTCCAAACCTAATAAATATTTTACAAAGATCAAGACTTGGGCCACTTAAGTCAACTTTTCTAGGAATGTAGAGGTTTCTTTAGAATCCAGAAGTTTTGTCAATGGCATCCTTTATCCTTTTTGAATACCCAAAACAAAAAAAACTTTATAGTCTGAAGCTATAATTGATCAGAAATTACGATGTGTTACTTTATTCAATAGATAGTATGATAGTAAAAAGATAATTTGGGGTGCAATCAAGAACATGTCCTTGCTTATCATATGGAGAAGTATTGGATTTAATCAGTAGCAGTGCTTTGGAGATAATATCCAATTTCATAAATAACATTAAGGGAAATGGACAGTTACTGGAGGGAGGAACTTCCAGAGTTACAGACAAAAACAGGGCTGAGACACTAAACATTTTGAAAGGGACAGCATGCGTCAAGTGGTCTTGTTCTGAGTTTCTACAGCAATCTTGATTTCAGTTATTTAAACCGATGATTTGGAATTCTTCTCCTCAAATCCCACAACATCTCCGTTTCCTCCTAAAAATGAAGATGGCATGTGGCTTAAAGATTCTCCTTAAAACCCACTATTCTGACTACCTTTTGGCCACCCCATTTTCAAAATTCAGTTTTGCCTGTCTGATCATGTTTCTTAGTACCTTTTAAACACTTTCTACATCAAACAAATTTCATTTAATTGATGCCTTTAAAGTACCATTTCTGACCAGTTCTTTCTTGGCACTTTAGCTATGTTTGCTACAGCATGTAATTTTGCTAATTTTTCTATCCTAATAGCTGCAGCGTTCCTAGCTATTGAGGTTCACTGATTATGCTAAGGATATGTCTTTGCCAGTGATGCCATCCCTGTTGGCTACAGTCTTAGCTCCAAGTATTTTGCAATGTCTATTCTATTGCTAAACCTCCAAATCCATATTCTGTGCACAATGTCCACTTACCTGCACATGACATTAGCTGTCTCTGATTTTCATTCAGCCAATTTGATGCTAAAACCCTTTTCCATGTAAACTGCCATCTCAAACTCACTCTCAATTTTGGAACTTGTAGATAATGGGTGGAATTTTCCAAGTGTTGACCTGTTTTCAGGCATGAAGAAGTCATAAAGTGGGGTGTGAAGTGATTAACGCAATCTGCACCTATTTTTGTACTAGTCCTCACTTTACGAAGGAAAAAAAAAATCACATTGGGAATCCACCCAAAATGATGGAATGTCAATTTAAACATTTTAGCATTCATTTGAATGCAATAAGAGAGCTGCATACCCCCAATTTTCAAACATGCCTGCCTATACCACCTTGTTCACCTGAACTGGATCAGTCTAGAAACAACACCTCTTTAGAAGTCGGCTTCTCGTGTCCATCAGTGAACATTACTGAGGAGGTAAGTGCCTACTGTCAGATGGCTCTGTTGTGCACACAGGGTTGTTTTGTCATTGCACTTCGGGTTGGGAAGGATCTGCAAGCGTGTGGGGAGGAATGTGGGGGGGCTGTTGCTGATCAGGGTATCCGATTTTCAGCATGGACCCGGGTCTAGGCATTGACCTGGGGTCATAAGGATGCTGTTGGATCCTAGTGCATACAGTACTGTTACAGATGGAGGATGTACTGGACACCCTTAAGTGGCATTGCTGCAGCTTCAGGACTTTTCAAACACCATTGCCTGTGGCCACTACTGCATGGTTTCTGGAGATGTATGTTACAGGGAGGAGATGGAGGCTGTGTTGCAGGTGTGTCAATGAGGGTGTGGGGGATTTGTGGCTCTATGACTGGGGGCGGGGGAGAGGGATCTGTGGCTCTATGATTATTGGGGGCAGGGGAGAGGTGTTAGACAGCCATTGGAGCCAAGTAGTGATAGGGGTTGTGTGCAGGTGGGTCCAGGGAGGAGGGGCCACTGTCACTCTGCCTGTGATTGGTCTGGGTGGTGTGGGGGGTTGGGGCATAAAGGGGTCAGTTATGTTGGGGGAGATCCAATGCCTATTGGGCCCATAGGAAGGCATTATCTAGCCTGGGAGCTGCTTTATTATTTTTGCTGCGCATACCGATTGGAGCTGCAGGCTCTGGGCACATTAAGTTCTGTTTACAGGCTTCTGCAGCGAACAGTGGACTAGCTCAAAATTTTGTAGCCAGAGTGCGTATGGGGAAGGAGCCTGAAAATGCACCCAAAAAAAGATCTGGAACTCTCCCAGTTTCACACCCACCCAACACGTAGATTAAAAAAAAAATCATAAAATACCCTCCATAGAGTTTAGATCTGCGAGGTTTAATTCCTGTGTTTGTCACGTCTGCTCCATATCTCACACTGTGGCAATCCAGTGTCTTAGGGAAAGCAATTCTGAATTAAATAAATTTGGGAAACATTTAGAATAGAACATAGACGATTATACTTTTAAACAGAATCGTTCAGTCAGTGCCCAGGAAATCTCATGGATTAATCCTAACTTAATTGAACTGTATAGTAAACCTTTCTAACTTGCTATTCAGAATAATTTGCAAATACTTGGTAAGTTTCCATTCTCCATTTTTAATAAACAGAATCTCATGCAAATGCTGGCCTTTTAAGGGACACTGCCCCAATGGCCAACTATAAACAAAAAGTATAGGTGGTCAGTGGGGGTTGGCAATAACAGCACAATTCTGTTCAAAACATTTTTGTACAATATAGCAAATTAGCAATCTGTATGCTAACCCCCATACAGCATCCCTATTAGAGGTGCTCTATAAATATGAATAGTCCTATCTAAAGATGTATAGAAAACTTCTGATTAGTGCAATCAGCAAGAAGTATGATCACAAAGCACATGGGCTTCAAGGAACTGCATTTGCGTAATGTCACCAGTTTTGGTATTTACTGTTTTTCGTAAAGATGATGATAACTAGATATTCCAGCTAAGATAAACTGAGCTTCTTCTTTAAACAGTGGTCAAAACACAATGGCAGCTTTACCCTTGGTGGCAAACTGAATATCTATCCCATTGTGTGTTGGTTCACATCAGGATATTTATCTTTTTCACTTGTTAGGCTCTATTTTGAAATCAGAGATTCATTTAAAATGCTATTTCTTGTTGAATGATTGAGAGACAGTCCTAATAATTAACCATCCAGCGCTACACATTTGCCTTTGAAGCCTTATATTATCTATAGTTGTGGGAATGTTGAAATTAAAAACCAATCCTATGGTCTAATTTGAAATCACCTAATTGTATTTTCCAGGCCAAATATACTGTAGTTAGCTATTAACAAGTTCCAACATTAATCTTGTGGGAAAATCACCACTTGGAGTCAGATTTAAAGATTCAACATGCAGTTTATTGGGCAAAGCTTTGAGAGAAGTGCTGGGATCTCTGCAGTGCTTGCAGTCACCTTCTCAACTTTAAAATGGCAGCCGAACTTTTATATATTTTCAAATAGTGATCAAGTATAGACACTAGTAATTAGTACATCATTACACATAGAGTAGACAAATATGGACTTCAGCAGTTAGCACATTGTTAGATTCATGACTCCATCAATGACCTTGTTACCAAAATTAATTGTTTTGGTTCAGCTTTGTTTCAAGCTGATATGATCATCTGGGCCTCAAGGTCTCATTTATTTCCTGTAGCATTTAGACACTAACAGGAGTTAACTCATTGTGCAATCTGTGCCCAGGTCAGCACATCTTAATGTCTTTTTACAGAGTCCATTTTGTGCCAGGTAACCATGTTATATTTTTTAATTTTGATTTTACTCCAACAGTTTTTATTAGATAGTGAATTAGCTTTTTTAAACAAAAAATGTAGACACTAAGCACACTATTAAACACTGGACCATGAAACTATTAAAATGTGAATGTTTATTGCCTGATCTATTCAGCATTGTTGCTGTATTAAAAACTTATTAAATACAACTTGTTGAATACATTGAGGTTGAATACGTGGCTTGTTGAGGTTGAATATGTGGCTGAGGGACTGGAGCAAGGGGCAGGGATTCCGGTTCCTGGATCATTGGGACCTCTTTAGGGGCAGGTGTGACCTGTACAGCAAAGACGGGTGGCACCTGAATCCCAGGGGGACTAATATCTTTGCAGGAAGACTGGCTAGGGCTACTGGGGGGACTTTAAACTAGAAAGGTTAGGGGGACGGAATAGTGATGTGGAGACTGGGAGTAGGGAAGGACTCTAGGCAGGATGAGAGGCAGGTTAGATGAGTGGGGGAGAAGGGAAATGTCCAGTCTGAGGGACTGAGCTGTGTCTATTTTAATGCCAGGAGTGTAATAAATAAGATGGATGAACTTAGGGTGTGGATTGCTGCTTGGGATTGTGATGTGGTGGCCATTACAGAGACTTGGATGTCTCAGGGACAGGACTGGGTACTACAGGTCCCGGGATTCAGATCCTTCAGGAAGGACAGGGAGGGAGGCAAAAGAGGTGGTGGAGTGGCACTGTTGATCAGGGACAGTGTCATGGTTGCAGAGAAGGTGGATACCAAGGAGGGAATGTCTATGGAGTCTCTGTGGGTGGAAGTTAGGAATAGCAAAGGGTCGGTGACGTTGCTGGGTGTATTCTATAGGCCGCCCAATAGTGACAGGGAAGTTGAGGTGCAGATAGGGAAACAGATACTGGAGAGATGTAGAAATAACAGAGTTGTTGTGATGGGAGACTTCAATTTCCCAAACATCGACTGGAATATCCCAAGGGTAAGGGGTTTGGATGGGGAGGAGTTTGTTAGGTGTGTTCAGGAGGGTTTCCTGACACAGCACGTGGACAAGCCTACGAGAGGAGAGGCTGTACTGGACCTGGTACTAGCTAATGAACCAGGACAGGTGATGGATCTCTCGGTAGGAGAGCATCTTGGGGATGGAGTTCATAATTCTATCTCCTTCACCCTTGCATTGGAAAAGGATAGGATCAGGCAGGCTAGGAAGGCGTTTGTCTGGAATAAGGGGAAATATGAAGACATCAGGCAGATGTTGGGGCGAATAAAGTGGAAGGAGGTGTTCTTGGGGAAAAGCACAGAAGGAAGGTAGCAGATATTCAAGGAATGCTTGACTGGAGCTTTGCACGACAACGTTCTGGTGAGACAAGGAAGTTTTGGTAGGACGCGGGAATCGTGGTGCACGAAGGCTGTGGTGAACATAGTCAGGAAGAAAAAAAAGGTGTATAAAAGGTTCAAAGAGCTAGGAGATGTTGGGGATCTAGAGAAGTATAAGGCTTATAGAAGAGAGCTTAAAAAGGAAATTAGGAGAGCCAGAAGGGGTCATGAGAAGGCCTTGGCTGGTAGGATTAAGGAGAATCCCAAGGCCTTCTACAAATATGTGAAAAGTAAAAGGATGAGAAGAGAAGGGATAGGACCTATAAAAGGTGAAGGGGGAAAAGTCTGTATGGAACCAGAAGAAATGGCAGAGGTGCTTAATGAGTACTTTGCCTCAGTATTCACGGTGGAAAGTGATCTGGGAGGATGCACTACAAGTTTGCGGCAGACTGAAAAGATTGAGTATGTAGATATTAAGGAAGCGGATGTGTTAGAACTTTTAAATGCTATCAAGATAGACAAGTCTCCGGGACCAGATGGGATGTACCCCAGGTTATTGTGGGAGGTGAGGGACGTCATTGCAGAGCCCCTGGCGATGATCTTTGCGTCGTCGATGGAGACGGGAGAGGTTCCGGAGGATTGGAGGATTGCGGATGTGGTCCCTATTTTCAAGAAAGGGAACAGGGATAGTCCTGGAAATTACCGACCGGTGAGTCTGACCTCAGTGGTTGGTAAGCTGATGGAGAGGCTTCTGAGGGACAAGATTTACGAGCATTTGGAGAAGTTTAGGTTGATTAGAAATAGTCAGCATGGTTTTGTAAAAGGCAGGTCGTGCCTTACGAGCTTAATTGAGTTCTTCGAAAATGTGACTGAACACATTGACGAAGGAAGAGCAGTGGACGTGGTGTACATGGACTTCAGCAAGGCATTTGACAAGGTCCCACATGCAAGACTTCTTGAGAAGGTGAGAGGCCATGGGATCCAAGGGGCTTTGGCCTTGTGGATCCAGAACTGGCTTGCCTGCAGAAGGCAGAGGGTGGTTGTGGATGGCTCTTTTTCTGCATGGAGGTCGGTCACCAGTGGAGTGCCCCAGGGATCTGTTCTAGGACCCTCGCTGTTTGTCATTTTCATAAATGACCTGGATGAGGAAGTGGAGGGATGGGTGAGTAAGTTCGCCGATGACACGAAGGTCGGTGGTGTTGTGGATGGTCTGGAGGGATGTCAGAAGTTGCAGCATGACATCGACAGGATGCAAGACTGGGCGGAGAAGTGGCAGATGGACTTCAACGCGGATAAATGTGTTGTGGTCCATTTTGGCAGATCCAACGGGATGAATGAGTACACTATCAAAGGTAGGAGTCTTAGCTGTGTGGAAGAGCAGAGGGATCTTGGGGTCCGGGTCCATAAGACTCTCAAATTGGCCTCCCAGGTGGAGGATGTGGTTAAGAAAGCTTACGGTGTACTGGCCTTCATTCATCGAGGGATTGAGTTCAGGAGTCAGGAGGTAATGCTGCAGCTTTATAGGACCCTTGTCAGACCACACTTGGAGTACTGTGCGCAGTTCTGGTCGCCTCGCTATAGGAAGGACGTGGAAGCTATTGAAAGGGTGCAGAGGAGATTTACAAGGATGTTGCCTGGATTGGGAGGCATGCCTTATGAAGACAGGTTGAGGGAGCTGGGACTGTTCTCCCTGGAGAGACGAAGGTTGAGAGGCGACCTGATAGAGGTTTACAAGATGTTGAGAGGAATAGATAGGGTGGACTGTCAGAGACTATTTCCCAGGGCTGAAATGGTCGCGACGAGAGGGCACAGATTTAAGGTGCAGGGAAGCAAGTACAGAGGGGATGCTAGGGGAAAGTTTTTCACTCAGAGGGTGGTGAGTGAATGGAATCGGCTGCCGTCGGTGGTGGTCGAGGCGAACTCGCTGGGGTCTTTTAAAAGACTTCTGGATGAGTATATGGGATCCAATGGAATTGGGGATTATAGATAGGTCTATGGCTGTGTAGGTTTTGATGTGTTCGGCACAACTTGTGGGCCGAAGGGCCTGTTTGTGCTGTAGTGTTCTATGTTCTATGTTCTAACTAAGCAGTAAGAGAAGAAACATACCTTTGTTACTCTAATGATGCATGTTCAAATGTATAAGAAACTTAAATATTAATTAGAAAAATTTTACAGAGGCTAGCACCTCTTTCTCACCCCCCAACTCTCCAAGCAGGCCATCCGGCCTCCCCAGTCTCTTCATGTCTTCATGGGGAGACAAGCTTCTGCACTTTAGGGTGAATATCTACTCTTGGTCTCAAATGGTTCATCAAGCCAGGTGACTTTTTTCTATTGTGTTGTCCTTAAAGGGACAAGCTCCACAATCATCACAACTGCTTCCTTTAAATTCCTTTATACAATCTTCAGTAATTGAGTTACTCAGTCCTCTGGCTCTTAGTCTCCTGATTCAATTATTCACTGGACTTATTTTCTAGTTGCTTTTTCACAGAGCTCATTATCTCATTGAGTTCTCCTCCTTAACTTCATTTTGTAAATTTTTGCAACTTATTTTTAAAGTTTGCTATCATTCATTTCATTTTGGTGTTTTAGTATGTGCCCTTTGGCTGCATGGAAAAATGTTTTCTCTCCTCTCCTGAGGCACTGATTTCCCTTGTCAATTTCAAAGGGAGATCCAGTACATTCTGTTCATGGCAGTTTATTAAAAAGATTCCTTTATTTTTTTAAAACAGGTTGGGGTCTTCTCACCCCAAAACTTCAGAACATTGTTGTGTGCAGTTCCTCAGTGCAGGCATCGCTATTTTGATCACCCACAAGTTCTGCTGTGATCTGGAGATGGGAAATTACAGCATCTTCAGCTTCCCACACTTAAGAAATAATTGCAGCTCCTTGAGGCATTTTTCCTTTTCACTTTAAGCACTGTTCTTGGTGCTCTCCTTTCTTATTATCTTAAAAAAAACTGCAGCAACATTTTGTCTTTTTGTAAAACTTGGGTTTCACTTTTCCTTAAACTCAAAATCATAGTTCTTGCCTCTGAAGATTACTTTCTCATGTTTTTTTTTCTTTTATACATTTCTAAACTTGACTGCATTGGCCACTTCAGGTCAAAGGACCATAAAAATTACAGCATGGGAACTGGCTCTTCGGCCCTCCAAGCCTGCACCTACTATGCTGCCTGACTAAACTAAAACCCCTACTCTTCAAAAGACCATATCTCTCTATTCCCATCTATTTATGTATTTGTCAAGACATTCCTTAAAAGATACTACCATTTTCATTTCCACAACCTTCCTGGCAATGAGTTCCAGGCACCCACCATCCTCTGTTTAAAAAAAAAACTGCCTCATACATCTCCTTTAAACCTTGCTCTTCTCTCCTTAAACCTGTGCCCCCTTGTATACTACTCTTACACCCACTGAGCCTGCACTGGCAGTGATCCCACCCAGGCTTTATCTTTGTAACCTGTTCTCCTGATACTAATGGACAATTCAGCATGACCAATCTACATAACTCGCACATCTTTGGACTGTGGAGGAAACGAGAGCACATGGACAAAATCCATGCAGACACGGGGAGAATGTACAAACTCTACACAGACAATAACCTGAGCCGGGAATTGAATCTGGATCTCTAGTGCTGTGATTCAGCGGTGCTAATCACAGCACTAGATAATATCCTACATAAAAAATGGAGTGGGGGCTGGATACTGAGTTTGACTGGGTCAAATATTAGACTGCTGCTCTTAAGGTTTTAGGAATGAAAATTGTCTTTTTATGAGACTCTACTCAAACAAAGATATTGCAATGGGACAAAGAGGGTTTTGTTTATTCTTACATAATATAGAGTTCCAAAGATAGCATTTCTTTTCAGAAAAGATCAATCAGTGATGTTGAAAGGACTATATCATTGTGACCTGATATTAAACAGTTTGTACTGGACTTAATGCACAACGAATCTTTGTACACATTAGAATGTGTGCTCCTCCTTTCCATCTTCATAGAAACTGTTTTTATATTACAAAGTTGGGGGGAGGAGAGCCTTGTGTGCTTGCCTAATTTATTTCACAATGTCATGATTAAATCATTTATTCAACCCACTCATGGCAACTGATAACGAATGAATAATATTTAATCTTTTAAAAAAATTGGTCTAGTTGTTCAAATTTGTGTGAAATATAGTGCAAATCAAGCCATATTCAAGTATAAGTCTCCTGTGTGTAAAACGTATATCCCCTGCAATCCAGTAAATGGTCAACTTGCAATCTCATCATTTCTATTTGTTGAATTATAAAAAACTGCTATCATGTTCACTAAAATATCTATTAAAAATTTGATTTTTAATTAAGACTGACTCGAGAAACCACCTGATAGCTCATCTAAGTAAGAATTATCTGCAGTAAGTTTTTTGTCAACAAAACCTTTCCTGTTGAAAATTGGACATATATTTTTCAAAAGCTTATCACAAATGTTTAATGAGTGACATAATTTCACAAAGGATGATAAAGTCTGAGTAAATCAAAAAGTATTTGAAAATTTTAGTTACAAGCAAGAGGAGTATGTTATCAAAACCTCATGATTTATAAACTCAATGTTGGTGGGTATTAGGTCAGTGAATAAAACCGATTGTTTCAATCACTGATAAATTGTCAAATAGTTCAATACTGCTCTCTTTTAAGCAATGAGTGAGAGGGAATGTAAAGTAGGAATAAGGAATGAAAAAGCAGCAGAAGACCAAACAATAATGACCCACAATCTTTTTCAAGACTATAATTCAAGAACTAACAAGAGTCTCAAAACAAACAAATCAAATCACTCAACTAATTTCTTCACATTTATTTTGGCTGCCATTTTTCTTCATGCAGGATAATAACTTTGGATATTATTTTAAATTTATAACATGACAAAGCACAATCCAAAATGGTATGTTGCCCCCTTGGTACCAGAATCAAGAATATTACTGATGGCAATAGAAACATTTAGTGGGGAGAAAGGTGAGCAGCCAGCAATCGGTGGTCCACATTGGTACAGCACAGACGGAAAGAGGGATGTGGTCCGGCAGTCAGAATTTAGAAAGCTGGTTCGGAAATTAGCAAGCAGGACCTCAAAAGTAATAATCTCTAGATTGGTCCCAATACCCATACAAGTGAGGATGAATGTGTGGCTGCAGAGATGATGGATGAGAGAAAGTTTTAAACTTTTCAGACATTGGGATAAACTCTGGGGGAGATGGGATCTGTAGAGTTTGGAAAGCTTGCACATAAACAGAGCTGGGACCAAGTTCTTTGCTGGATGATTAGCTAGTACTGTAGGAAAGGTTTAAACTAACTTGGAAGGAGTGTGAAAACAAGAAAGTGATACTATTGAGGGATGCCAAGAATATGTGAAGAGACAGATAGTATGACAATAGGAAATAGAAAGGTATTGGATGGGTTCAGTGTAAAAAGGATAAGTAATAAAGTCTAAACTAACGTTACACTGCATGTACGTGAATTTGCAGTGTAGTAGATAAGATTGGTGAGTAAACACAGATTCCAACATCTGCAGTATTTTACTTTTATTTTAGGTACATCAAACACTGAGCCTAAAATTGATCACAAGGTGGTATTGGAAAGGCTGTCTAACCTGCACATCTTTGGAGTTGCAGGTAAAGCAAACGCATCCATTGCCTGCTGGAAAGACATAAACACGCCGTCCACATAGAAGTCCAGAATGTTTTGATTGCATGTCTGGCCCATATGTTGAAGGTACTATTCAATACAGACGGTGGAAAAGAATGGTTAGCCAGTATCGGGGAGGCCAGCGACCAGGCCTGAGACTCAGTGACGTCTAAACTGCATCCAAATTCTAAGAGTTGACTTGACAAGTGCATGGTGGATGCTGAGAATACCAAGAGCTTGTCGCCCGGCCATGGGAAACCCTTAATCCAGTCATGTTGAAATGTACGCGGGAGCAATGTGTGGATCTGTATCTGGGTTTGTTTGCTATATAAAATATAAGAAAGTTTTCAATAAACATACATCTGCATTAAGTGTTAGTTGGCTTTCTGGCTATGATTAAAGTGTTGGGTCAAGTCCAACATGGAGTGCAATGCCTTATCTTGTCATCTTGGATCTTGTTTTATTTTCTTATGAGGACCATGAATTGGGTTCAATTTGAATTTGGTTTTTGGAGCAAGCAAGGAGATTGAATTGGGTCTGCCCAGTCTAGCCTTGTGCATTGGTTTTGTGACTTTGAGAACGGAGTTTTTTTTTAAAAGCAAGTGTAAGCGGCTTGATGAACTTCAGCTCCGGGTCATTTAGTTGGAGCCCTAGATATAGAAACTGCAATGCATCTGGAAGGGGGAACATTATCTGGATACTTTGTACCAGGAGGTGGACACACTGGTTAGGCTTGACAGATCTTGAGAGATTGGTTGCTGGTCAGAAACAGAATGGAGTAATAGTGAACCAGAGTAGGGGATTCAGCATACAGAGATATAGGAGCTTCAACCTCTAACTCTTTCCAACATGGTTCTTGTTAACTGTTTGAGTGAGAAGAACTACAAGTTGGATGAGCAGACTGTGATAGAGAGAGGAGCCAATATAGTCAGGGGATAGATAATGTCCTCTGCAGCATTGACCTGGAGCTCCAAAGGTTGTGTTGCCTACCTGGTGCCAGGATTAAGGATATCTCCTTGTGGCTGGAGATTTAGACATCCAAAAGCAAAGGTCAAGGCACTGGAAGAGTATACAATATGTGTAAAGGCAAGGAGAATGGGACAGAAAGGGACAACAGTTTAAATAAAACTTGTACATCAAAGAATAGTACCTTTGCAAGGAATAGAAGTAAAAAAATTAAATTAAAAGTTCTTTGTCTCAGTGCATTAATTTTCTGCCATAGCTGGATGAATTAGTGGCATAAATAGCAGTAAATGATTTAGATCTAATCTTCTTTACAGAGGCCTGGATTTCAATAACTGTCCTCATGAACAGGTTTGTGCATTTGCACATGTACTCTTTTATCCAAAATCCTGCCGGACAATATTGAAATTCTACTTAGTTTCTGAGTAGCTTTCTTGAGCTTCCAGGCCTTTCTCTTGCATACAAAATATCTGCAGTACATCCTGAATCCAATTAAATTGTTATTAGACACCTGGTAAAAGGACTTGCTGACACAGCCAGCACATAATGAGGATGATACATCCATGTAAGAAAAACTCTCAAAAGTGACCAGACTTCCAAATCTTAACTTACCATCTTTTGCTCCATCTAACTGGAAGGACTTTGCGAGCTGATGCAAATTCCAATTTATGGCCAAAACTAGCAGTCTCAAGCTATCTAGCCTGGCTACCTCAAGCTGCCACTGCTCTCTCACCCAATGTCACTCGAGCCAACATATGTTGCCATCAAAATTGGCCACGTATTATGAAATATTGCAGGATGTTATCAAATTTTTATCAACTTATTGCAACCAACTGTTAGGGTTTAACTTTAAAACATCAAAATGAGAAAATGGTAACAAATGTGTAAAAGTACATTCTTGTGAATAACGTGGACATTTTGTTCTTATCCACATTTTTTATATATATATATATATATACACACACATACACACACAAACCCACACACTGGCCTGATCACTTGGTTTTCTACAGAGATAACAAGCATATAATTAAACTGCATATATAACATTTTGATGCATTAGGCAGTCACATATTGGTTAATATTTTGAATAGCAGAGCAGATTCAATGGGCCAATTGGCCTAATTCTGCTCCTATAACTTACGAACTTGGGCAGCACAGTGGCACAGTTGTTAGCACTGCTCCCTCACAGTGCCAAGACCCAAGTTCAATTTCTGGCTTGGGTCACTGTCTGTGTGCAGTTTGCAAATTCCCCCTGTGTCTGCTTGGGTTTTCTCTGGCTGCCCCAGTTTCCTCCCAGTCCAAAGATTTGCAGGTTAGGTGAATTGTTCATGCTAAATTGTGATAATCCTGATAAATGTGAGGTGATACATTTCGGGAGAAAGAATGTAGGGGGGAGGTATATGATAAAGGGTAGACCTATTAAGAGTATAGAAACGCAGAGGGACCTGGGGATGCAGGTGAACAAGTCTCTGAAGGTGGCAGAGCAAGTGGAGAAGGTTGTGAAGAAAGCATATAGTATGCCAGCCTTTATAGGAAGGGGTATTGACTACAAGAGCTGGCCTTTAATGTTGCAGTTGTATAAAACGTTGGTTAGGCCTCATTTGGAATACTGCATCCAGTTCTGGTCACCTTACTACCGGAAGGACATGGAGACTCTGGAGAGAGTGCAGAGGAGGTTTACCAGGATGCTGCCTGGTATGGAAAGTCTGAGTTACGAGGAGAGGTTAGGCAAATTGGGACTGTTTTCCTTAGAAAGACGTAGACTTAGAGGAGATCTGATAGAGGTGTACAAGATTATGAAGGGGATAGATAGAGTAAACAGGGTTAAGCTTTTTCCTAGGATGGACTCAAATAGCACGAGGGGTCACGGGCTTAGGGTGAGGGGGGTAAGGTATAATTTGGATGCTAGAGGGAGTTTTTTCACACAGAGGGTGGTGGGGGTATGGAATGCGCTGCCAAGTAAAGTGGTGGAGGCAGGTACTCTGGAGTTATTTAAGAAATACTTAGATGGGCACATGAACAGAATGGGAATGGAGGGGTATAGAAAACTGATTTAAAATAGGGATCATGAGCCTTGGGAGTCCCTGGGAAGTGTGTAAATAGATGATGATATTGATGTTTTTATCCTACAGGTGCTTTGGTCCACCTTGTTGTCTAACGAGGGGCATACACGCGATGGGTCATGAGAGGGCTGCTCTTGGATCTTTTTCGAGAGTATCCTAGTGCTTCACGTCGTTAGTGTACGCTTGACCTGGACCATTTGATGGGCAACATGACAGCTCAGTGACTATCGCTGTGCTGTGCAGATACATGGATTTGGGCCTGTGTCTGTGGGAGTTTGCGCATTCTCCCCGTGCTTGCGTGGGTTTTCTCCGGGCGCTCCAGTTTCCTCCCACATCCCAAAGATGTGCTCTTAGGCTAATTGTCAAAACAAATTCTCCCTAAATTGTCTCAAATTTGGTTTTTAATCCATAGATCTATAAACACAGACAGGGATCGCGGGTAGAAGTGGGAACATCAGGGTGGCGGCACGGACTCCTTGGGCTGAAGGGCCTGTTTTGCGTGCTGTTTTGTTCTTTGTTCTTTGTAAATTCTTCCTTTGTGTACCCGAACAGGAGTGTGTTGACTAGGGGATTTTCTGAGTAACTTCATTGCAGTGTGAATGTAAGCCTACTTGTAAATACTAAATAAACTTTAACTGATGAACTTTTATTATTCATTCATGGGATATGGGCATCACTGGCTGGCCAGCATTTATTGCCTATCCCTAGTTGCTCTTGAGAAGGTGGTGTGAGCTGCTTTCTTGAATCGCTGCAATCCATGTTCTGTGGGTTGATCACAATGCCGTTAGGGAAGAAATTTCAGGATTTTGACCCATTGACTGCAAAGGGATGGTGATATATTTCCAAGTCAGGATGGAATGTGGCTTGGAGGGGAACTTGCAGATGGTGGTGTTCCTGTGTATCTGCTGCTCTTGTCCTTCTAGATGGAAGTGGTTTTGGGTTTGGGCCATAACTTATTATGATCAAGGTCAGTGGAAAGAATACTCTTATGGAACTGTTTGTTCCCATGATCATGTTATTAGAATCAAACTTACATTTTTATGACCATGCCACAGGAAGTTTATTTTGACCCACAAAATATTATCGTTTTCCATATCCCAGGTCTCTTGCTTTTAAGCGTTTGCAGACCCAACTCCATAATCAACGAATAGGAAATAATTTACAGGAGTCTTCCCTACCTGTTCCCTGATCTGGTCTTGGTACATTGCCAAAGTCAGAAAATTCATCTACAACTTATCACTCCAGAGTTTCTGAAAGCTACATCTTTATCTTTCTTTGATTTCCTACCAATTATTTTCCCTTTCTGACTTTCTCATCAGGTGGCAACACTTGTTGGGATACAATTCCATGCCCACAGGCAATTTTCTAGTATATCACTCAGCAATCCTTTCAGCACAAGCCTACACTGGGATGACCCGGTGGCACAGTGGTTAGCACTGCTGCCTCATAATGGTAAGATTCAATTCCTGGCTAGGGTCACTGTCTGTGCGGAGTCTGCAAGTTCTCCCCATGTCTGCATGGGTTTCTTCCGGATGCTCCTATTTTCTCCCATAATCCAAGAGATGTGCTGGTTACGTACATTCATCATGCTAAATTGTACCTGTATACCCAAACGGATACTGGAGTGTGGTGATTTTCACAATAGGATTTTCACATTAACTTTATTGCAGTGTTAATGTAAGTCTACTTACGACAATATTAAATAAAAAATAATAATTGAGTCCATCCTACCCTATATGACTTCATTTTTTAAAAAAAACTATTTGCATTACAAATAATAAAGCTGCATTAATCCTAGGATCTTAGAGAGGAGACACGAATTTTAAAAATCTTTGACTCTTCGTTTAATTAATTTCTCTAGAATCATATAGTATCTTTTCCTAGGATAGAGTGGATGGTAATTTAAATTGGGAATGAATGTATTACAATTAATAGCTGAAATTTCTGTATTCTAAAATAAAGGTACATTTCCTCCCTAAAACAGAAAATGCTGGAAAAACCAGCACGCACGACTTTTCTTCAAAGGAGTCACATGGACATGAAACTCTGTTACCTGCACAGATGCTGTCAGGTCTGCTGAGTTTTTCCAGCATTTTCTGTTTTTATTTCAGATTTCCAGCATCTGCAACATTTTGCTTTTATTCCATTTCTCTCACACTCTTATCTTAACAAGACATCTGGATATAAATTGTCCCATTGGTAAGACACAGCATGGGTTCATGGAAGACATGTCATTTTTGATTAATCTGGTGAAATTTTTTTGAGAACGTTACATGCACAGTGAATAATGAGGAACCTGTGGATGTAATGTATCTAGATTTTCAGAAGGCATTTGACAAGGTGCTGCACCAAAGACTGCTGCACAAGATAAAAGAGGCAAGTGTTATGGGTAATGTATTAGCATGGATAGAGGATTGGTTAACCAACAGAAAGCAAAGAGTGGGGGTAAATGGGTATTCTTTTGGTTGGCGATCAGTGACTAGCAATGTGTCTCAGGGATCAGTGTTGGGACTGCAATTGTTTACGATTTACATAGATGATTTGGAGTTGGAGACCAAATGTAGTGTGTCAATATTCACAAATGATACTAAGATGAGTGGTAGAGCAAAATGTGCAGAGGATGCTGAAAGTCTGCAAAGGGATATAGATAGTCGAAGTGAGCAGGCAACGGTTTGGCAGATGGATAAAATGTTGGTAAATGTGAGGTCATCCATTTTGGTGGGAATAACAGCTAAATTGATTATTATTTTAAATGGTAAAAAATTGCAGCATGCTGTTGTGCAGAGGGATCTGGGTATCCTTGTGTAGGAATCTCAAGGAATTTGTTTGCAGGTGCAGCAGGTAATTAAGAAGGCAAATGGAATTTTGTCCTTCATTGCTAGAGAAATGGAGTTTAAAAACAGTGAGGTTATGTTGCAGCTGTATAGGTGTTGGTGAAGCCACACCTGGAGTACTCTGTACAGTTTTAGTCTCCTTACTTGAGAAAGGATATACCGGCATTGGAGAGGATGAAGAAGTGATTCACTGGGTTGATCCAAAGTTGAAAAGGTTAGCTCATGAGGACAGACTGAGTAGACTGAGGCTATGCTCGTTGGCATTCAGAAACATATAAGATTATGAAGGGAATAGATAAGATAGAAGCACAGAAGTCATTTCCACTGGCTGGTGAAATTAGAAATGGAGCATGGCCTCAAAATAAGGGGGAGCAGATTTATGACTGAATTGGGGAGGAACTTCTTGACACAAAGGATTGTGAATCTGTGGAATTCTCTGCCCAGTGAAGTAGTTGAGGCTATCTCAAACAACAAAAAATTACAGCACAGGAACAGGCCTTTCAACCCTCCAAGTCTGTATCGACCTGGCTATCTGACTTAACTATATCCTTTATGGGGATCATATCCCTCTATTCCCATCCTATTCATGTATTTATCAAGACACCCCTTAAAAGTCACTACCGTATCCACTTCCACTACCTCCCCTGGCAACGAGTTCCAGGATACCCACCACCCTCTGTGTCAAAAATCTGCCTCGGACATCTCTTTAAACCTTGCCCCTTGCACCTTAAACCTATGTCCCCTAATAATTGACTCTTCTATCCTGGGAAAAAGCTTCCCAAGGGAATGGGGGAGATCCTGAATGAATACTTTGCGTCGGTATTCACAAAGGAGAGAGGCTTGTTGACCAGTCCTGTCTCTGAGGGAGCTGTTGACGGAAATATCCATACCGAGGGAAGAAGTGTTAGAGCTTCTAAGTAGCATTAAAACTGATAAATCTCCGGGGCCTGATGGTATTTATCCCAGGCTGCTTAGGGAGGTTCGAGGTGAAATTGCTGGACCTCTGACGCAAATCTTTGCCTCTTCTTTGGACGCAGGTGAGGTCCCAGAGGACTGGAGAATAGGTAATGTTGTACTGTTGTTTAAAAAGGGTAGTAGGGATAACCCTGGAAATTATAGGCCGGTGAGTTTGACATCAGTGGTAGGGAAGCTGTTGGAGGGGATTCTTAGAGATAGGATGTATAGGCACTTAGAGTGTTGCGATCTGATTAGGGATACGCAGCATGGCTTTGTTAAGGGGAGGTCATGCCTTACGAATCTGGTAGAATTTTTTGAGGAGGTGATGAAAACGATCGACGAAGGGCAAGCTGTTGATGTCGTCTATATGGATTTCAGTAAGGCGTTTGACAAAGTCCCTCATGGGAAGTTAGTTGAAAAGGTCAAGGCTCATGGGATACAAGGACAGGTAGCTAGCTGGATAAGTAACTGGCTTGGTAATAGGAGGCAGAGAGTAATAGTGGAAGGGTGTTTGTCTAGCTGGAGGTCGGTCACTAGTGGTGTGCCGCAGGGCTCAGTACTGGGACCTCTTTTATTTGAAATATATATAAATGACTTGGAAGAGGGAGTAAGTGGAGTGATCAGCAAGTTTGCAGACAATACAAAGATGGCTGGACTTGCGGATAGTGAGGAGCAATGTCACGCGATACAGCAGGACATAGATAGGATGGAGGTGCCATCTATCCCATCTCCCTAAGCAGTCTGGGATAGATGGCAGATGGAATTCAATCCTGATAAATGTGAGGTGATGCATTTCAGGAGAAAGAACGTAGGGGGGAGGTATATGATAAAGGGTAGACCTATTAAGAGTATAGAAATGCAGAAGGACCTGGAGGTGCAGGTGCACAAGTCTCTGAAGGTGGCAGAGTAGGTGGAGAAGGAAGCATATTGTATGCTAGCCTTTATAGGAAGGGGTATAGAGTACAAGAGCTGGCCTTTAATGTTGCAGTTGTATAAAATGTTGGTTGGACCTCATTTGGAATATTGCGTCCAGTTGTGGTCGCCTTACTACTGGAAGGATGTGGAGACTCTGGAGAGAGTGCAGAGGAGGTTTACCAGGATGCTGCCTGGTATGGAAGGTCTGATTTTTGAGGAGAGGTTAGGCAAATTGGGACTGTTTTCCTTAGAAAGAAGTAAACTTAGAGGAGATCTAATAGAGGTGTACAAGATTATGATTGGTATAGATAGAGTAAACAGGGTTAAACTTTTTCCTAGGATGGACTCAAATAGCACGAGGAGTCATGGGCTTAGGGTGAGGGAGATAAGGTATAATTTGGATGCTAGAGGAAGTTTTTTCACATAGAGGGTGGTGGGGGTATGGAACGCACTGCCAAGTAAAGTGGTGGAGGCAGGCACTCGAGTTATTTAAGAGATACTTGGATGGGCACATGAATAGAATGGGAATGGAGGGATATAGAAAACTGATTTAAAATAGGGATCATGAGCCTTGGGAGTTCCCTGGCAAGTGTGTAAATTGTCAATGACATTGATGTGTTTGTTTTATCCTACAGGTACTTCGGTTCGCCTTGTCTAACAAGGGGCATACATGCCATGGGTCGTGAGAGGGCTGCTCGGGGATTTTTCGAGAGTATCCTATTGTTTCACATCATTAGTGTACACTTGACCTGGACTATTTGATGGGCAACACGACAGCTCAGTGACTATTGCTGTGCTGTGCAGACATATGGATTTGGGCCTGTGTCTGTGGAAGTTTGTGCATTTTCCCTGTGCTTGCATGGGTTTTCTCCAGGTACTCCAGTTTCCTCCCACATCCCAAAGATGTGCTCTTAGGCTGATTGGGAGAACAAATTCTCCCTAAATTGTCTCAAATTTGGTTCTAATGCATAGATCTGTAAACATAGACAGGGATGACAGGGATCATGGGTAGAAGTGAGAACATCAGATGGCGGCGTGGCCTTTTTGGGCCTAAGGGCCTGTTTCCCGTGCTGTTTTGTCCTTTATTCTTTGGTCTTTGTTCTGTCTATCCACTCAGTCCATGCCTCTCATAATTTTGTAGACTTCTATTAGATCATCCTTCAACCTCCGTCGCTCCCATGAGAACAAACCAAATTTCTTCAATCTGTCCTCATAGCTAATGCCCTCCATACCACACAACATCCTTGTAAATCTTTTCTGTAACCTCTCCAAAGCCTCCACATCCTTCTGGTAGTAAGGCAACCAGAATTGAAGACTATATTCCAAGTTGGCCTAACTAAGGTTCTGTGACGCTGCAACAAATTTGCCAATTCTTAAACTCATTACCCTAACTGATGAAGGCAAGCATGCTCTATGCCTTCTTGACTACCTTCTCCACCTGCATTGCCACTTTTAGTGACCTGTGTACCTATACACCCAGATCCCTTTGCCTATCAATACTCCTAAGGGTTCGGCCATTTACTGTATATTTACTATTTGTACTAGACCTTCCAAAATGCATTACCTCACATTTGACCAGATTAAGCTCCATCTGCCACCTCTCTGTCCAAGTCTTCAACTGACCTATATCCTGCTGCATTCTCTGATGGTCCTCATCACTATCCATAAATCCACTAATCTTTGTGTGGTCCGCAAATTTACTAATCAATCCAGTTACATTTTCCTCTAAATCATTTATACATATATTACAAACAGCAAAAGTCCCAGCACTAATCCCTGAAGAACGCCTTTTGTCACAGCCCTCCATTCAGAACGACACCCTTCCACTACTACCCTTTGTCTTCTTTGACCAAGCCAGTTTTGTATTCGCCTTGTCAGCTCACCCCCGATCCCATGCGACTTCACCTCTTGCACCAGTCTGCCAGTCTGCCATGAGGGACCTTGTCAAAGGCCTTACTGAAGTTCATGTAGACAACATCCCTCATCAATCATCTTCCTCATTTCCTCGAAAAACTCGATTAAGTTTGTGAGACACAACCTCACTTTCACAAAACCATGTTGCCTCTGATTAATACTTCCACTTATTTCCAAGTGAGAATAAATCTTGTCTTAAAGAATCCTCTCCAATAATTTCCCTACCACTATTTAGCGCTCACAGGCCTGTAATTACCTGGATTTTTCTTGCTATCCTTCTTAAACAAAGGAAGAACATTGGCTATTCTCCAATCCTTTGGGATCTCCTCTGCAGCCAGTGAAGGTACAAAGTTCTCTCAAGGCCCCAGCAATTTGCTCCCTTGCCTCTCCCAGCAGTCTGAGGTATATCCCATCAGGCCTTGAATCTCATTAAATGTTTTTACGGCAAGGATAGATAAATTTTAGAACAGTAAAGGAATTAAGGGTTATTGTGAGCAACGGGTAGGTGGAGCTGAGTCCACGAACAGATCAGCTGTGATCTTATTGAATGGCGGAGGAGGTTTGAGGGGCCAGATGGTCTACTTCTGCTCCAAGTTCTTTTGTTCTTATGTCCTCGGGTAGAAAATCAATTTCTTTGAGATTTTATATATTAAAAAGTCTTTATTAATATAAATGGATGGTTTTATTTGCACTTTACAGTCATAAATGTGTTTTCCTTGTAAGTTAATTGTGAGTTAATACACTTATACAGATATCGTTGGCCAAGCATTGTTGATTATATTTCTGGATTTAACCTCATTAAGTTCTTCTATACACCTTGACTTCAAAGGAATTAAGATGTTGAAAATTGTTCATGGTTTGTATGTTGCCATTTTCTTTTAATGAACCGTCAAACAGAGAGCAAAAATAAAAGCATTCTATATTCTCCCTAAGAGGAAACATGTCCTCCACATTTATCCTATCAAGATCTTAACGATTTCAATCAAGTCAGCTTTACTCTTCTAAACTCAAGTGGTATAAGCCTATCCTGCCCAACTTTTCCTCATTAAAACAACCCAACCATTCCAAGTATTATTCTAAGAAACCTTCTCTGAATTGTTTCTAATGCACTTACATCCTTCCTTAAATAAGACGACCAATAAGGTACACAGCATTCCAGATGTGATTTCACCAATGTCATATACAATTGAAGCATATCCTCTCTACTTTTATATTCAATTCTTCTCACAATAAATTATATCATATGGTTAATTTTCTCAATTATTTTTTGTACTCAGGTTCTAGTCTTTTATGGTTCACCCACTGGATCCCACTGACTCATACAGCTCTTCAATCTCTTGTTATTTAGGTAATACGCTTATTTTATATTCCCCCAGCTAAAATATGTAATTTTACTCTGTTATACTCTGTTTTCCCAAGTCTTTGCCACTCACGTAATCTATCTTTGTCCCTTTGTCGTCTCCTTATTTCCTCTTCACAACTTACTTTTATACCTATGGTAGCCTGATGGGTGCATGGAACACGATGCCAGAGGAGGTGGTGGAAGCGCACAAGTAACATTTAAGAGGCATCTAGATGGGTACATGAATAGGGAGGGCATACAGGGATAAGGACCAACTAAGAGCATAAGTTTTTTTTTTAGTTTAGTTAGGGTATCATGATTGGCATGGGCTTGGAGGCTGAAGGGCCTGTTCCTGTGCTGTACTTTGTTCTTTGCTCTCTCTATTTCATGCCTTACTGACATAAAATCAAATGCTGTCCAACTCCTGACAAGACGGGAAGTGCAGATGGGTGATAGAGGGAAGATACTGAGGGCACGTGGCAGTAAAAGCTCTTCTCAAGTTGTCCCTATTTGTCAACCTTTGCCCCCATTGATGTAAATAAATTGCAAATCATGGCAAAATTGCAGCCTAAACATCACAGCAATTGTACCTGACTATATTTTCCCCTCAAATGGTTCATTTACTACAGCTAGTCCCTTTAAAATCAATTCTTAAGAAGGCTGTTAGATGAATCTTTGAGAAACAGTGAGACATGACATGTTTTCTGGTTCATCTTATCAACCAATGCTGACAAACGTTTGCCATACAACAGATGGCAAACTTGAAGGGCTCCAGATAATTCCCTTTTAACTAATAAAGAGTGCAAAGCTGTATGTATTTTTTAAAAATCTTTTACGAAGTTTATGCCATAACCATACTTTCATTTATGAAACAAGTGCACATTTAATGATAATCCTCAGGAATGGTTCATTATCCTGTTGAGAAAGATATATCATTTGCACAATATTTTCAACAAGCTTTAAAAAATGGAACAAGTTGTAATGGAAATTGTGTAAGACCTTAACAACATTAATTATAAAACTAAATACTTAAAAACAAATTGGATCTAGTAAATGTTTTGCTGAAAGGTCCCCCAATCTACCTAACTAATTTAGTTAATCATTTCATCATAGTAAACACTGTTTTTGCACAAACATTTCGGGATTTCAACAGGATTTTTTGTTTCCCTGCATGTTTGGGTTTTAGTTACAAGTATTATATTCTTACAAGTACTGCAGATATTTTAAACTGAGAATTTGTCCTCCTTGCTAAAAGTTCTTACAAATTATAAACTTAACTGTTGAAATACTGCAAAATTATAAAGTTAGATAGACATTTAGGTGTAAATACCTGAAAGAGAAGTATTAGCTGAGCTAGTTAGTTGCTCTTGTGTACCAAAAGAATCCTCTTTGTTTATAATTATAATAGCATTGAACACAAAAGCAATTATTTTGTGAATAAAAGATCCATAAACATTTAAGCACACAAAAATAAATTTTATTTTCTGCACCGGATGGGCACATCACATTAGTAAAGTAAAACAGGACCTCCTTAGAGACTCATCAACCCATAGCATTGATGATTCATCCAAAACATTCAGACATTCTAAAAATAATGAACAAATTGCACTTGCTCTCCGTTATGATTTATACAATGACACTGAGTCCCATGAGAATGGGTAATCTTTCTCCTAGTTTTGATCGATGACTGTTGGAATGTTATCACTTCTGAGCTTGAACCGTTAATGCTGCAAAGTGAGAGTGATCCGTCAGCCACTTGTCCATTTCAAAAAATGGAAACTGAATTAGCACTGGTAATAAACAATCCACTTTTGTAACAAGCTGTAAATGCTTTAGGCAGCATACTAAAACCTTCTTACCACTTTAATGCTTAATTTCTAAAACATCGAATAGGCTTCCAAAATGTTAAAAAATTGAAGATACTATGAGACACTTGAATCATATTATAGAGATGGTTTTGTTAGATTTAATTTTGTTTTCTCCACTCATTTACTGATCTTTACATGCAAATCTCTCAATAACCTTATCCAATCTGCTTCCATGATCTTCATGATGTATACCTGGTGTTGTCAGACTTCTTTCCATGATCTTCTCCAGAGTAATGTCCTTGCATCCATTTGCCAGCCTTCCAACACCAGCTGACTTCTCACCCCATGGTTCTTCTGCTGTATGCTAACTTTCTATGAGTTACATACAAAGACACTCAGGTTCCTCTGTACCTAGCATTCTACTGTCTAAAGAATTCAAAAATAATGCATCCCAGATTCCTCTGTACCCAGCCTTTTGTAGTATAAAGGTGTCCTATATTTAAGTGGTTGACGATTGCTTTAAGAGCCAGTCACATGATTTGATGATGATGCCAAAAAAAAATTACTATACAGGAACAGGCCCTACAGCACTCCAAACCTGCAAGAACCATGCTGCCTGCCTGAACTAAATGCCCTTACTCTTAAGGGGACCATATCCCTCTATTCCCATCCGATTCATGTATTTATCCAGCCACCCCTTAAAAGTCACTATCGTTTCTGCTTCCACAACCTCACTCAGCAGCGAGTTCCAGGCACCCAGCACCCTCTGTGTAAAAAAAAACCTGCTTTGTCATTAGGGTCTAGCTGAGGCTGCTGTTTTAGTTTCAGTTTGTCCTCTGTAAAGGCAACAGCTCCTTCAATAAATTTGTTGTTGTTGTTAGAGTTTGAATATCTGTGTGAAATGACATATTTTCTATTTGTTCAAAATCCACAGTCCCTAACATAGTTGAGACATTACAAAAAAAATTGGCGATGAGTCGGGATTTTGTTTCACTGAAACAAAGAAAATCCTAAGTCAAAGGGAAAAAACATCATGGGTCTTCACATTTCAAATATTAGAAGGTTGGGGAGAAGGAACAACAGAATTAAAGATTGAAGTGCCAGTATCAGAAAGACAAAGCAAGGAAAATATATTGCGTGGTTTCAAAAGAGGGGTTTTTTCCGATTCCAGACAATGTCTGGCATATTTGAAAAGAAGAGATACTGTGCTGTACAGCAGGGGTCATTTGAAAAAAATACATCAAGTTAGCGGTCTCAAGTGTATAAAAGGAAGTACTGGGAAGATAGTAAAAAAGAATAATGAGCAGTTTCAAGTCACTAGTGCCTGCAAGGGCAATGGAGGGTCAATTCAGATGCGTGGGGCTTTCCAATTAAGAAACTGGCCCAGTGAAATTGTTGAGGCTACCTCATTGAATGGTTTTAAGGCACATGTATAAAGATTTTTGAGCAGTAAAGGAATTAAGCCTTATAATGAGCAGACAAGTAAGTGGAGTTGAGTCCACAAAAAAAATCAGCTATAATCTTATTGAATGGCAGAGCAGACTCATGGGGCCAAATGGCCTACTCCTACTTCTAGTTCTTATGTTCTTAAATGAATCATGGAATTCCTATGTAAAGCATTTTCAGTACTTTGTATAAGTGGATAAAATTACAAACAAGTTGTTTATGCTGGTTCTTCTCAATACATTAGAAGGTAAAAGCTTCGAGTTGCTCCAGTATTTAGTTCATCCGGCAAAGGTAGGAACTAAAACTTACAATAACTTAAAAAAATCCTTAAAGAGCATTACTCCCCAAAGCAACTGATCATGATGGATAGGTTCATGTTCTGCTGAAAGAATCCAGTGGAAGACGAAGCATTGTTCAGTTCGTGGCAACCTTAAAAAGGCTGGCACAACATTGAGTTTGGCAAGTCATTAGAACATATTTTGAAATAATCTGGTTTTGGTCTCAGAAGAGACTGCCCAAGAGAATTGTTTATAGAACATGCTTTGACATTAAAGACAGCTATAGAAATTACAGTGTGGATGGAACTGGCTGCTATATACATTTGGTGCAGGAACGAAGATCCACAAATCGAGAATTGCCAATAAGAAGACAAAACAGCAAGAGGCATGTCACAGATATGTTAAAATAGGCCATTTTGTGAATGAATGCTTGAGCAAAGAATAAAGAAAATTACAGCACAGGAACAGGCCCTTTGGCCCTCCGAGCCTGCACCAATCATGCTGCCTGACGTAACTAAAACCCCCCACGCTTCTGAGGAGCATATCCCCCTATTCCCATTTCATTCATGTACTTATCAAGATACCCCTTAAAAGTCACTACCGTATCCATTTCCATTACCTCCCCCGGCAATGATTTCTTGGCTCTCACTACTGTATGTAAAAAATCTTCCTCATACATTTCCTTTAAACCTTGCTCCTCGCACCTTAAACCTGTGCCCTCTAGTAATAGATTCTTCCACCATGGGACAAAGCTTCTGACTCTCCACTCTGTCCGTGCCTTTCATTATCTTGTAGACTTCTATCAGATCTCCCCTCAACCTCCGTCGCTCCAGTGAGAACCAGCTAAGTTTTTCCAACCCCTCCTCATAGCTAATGCCCTCCATATCAGGCAATATCCTGGTAATTCTTTTCTGTAACCTCTCCAAAGCCTCCACATCCTTCTGGTAGTAAGGTGACCAGAATTGAACACTATATTCTAAGTGCGGCCTCATTAAGGTTTTATAAAGTGCAACGTGACTTACCAATTTTTAAACTCAGTACCCTGAGTGATGAAGGTAAGCATGCTGTATGCCTTCTTGACTACCTTCTCCACCTGCATTGCCACTTTGAGTGACCTCTGTACCTGTACACCCAGATCCCTTTGCCTATCAATACTCCTAAGGATTCTGCCATTTACTGTACATTTTCTATCTGTATTGGACCTTCCAAAATGCACTAACTCACATTTGTCCAGATTAAACTCAGTCTGCTATCTCTCCGCCCAAGTCGCCAACTAATATATATACTGCTGTATTTCTGATGGTCGTCATCGCTATCTGTAAATCCACCGACCTTTGTGTCGTCTGCAAACTTTACTCATCAATCCAGTCACATTTTCCTCCAAATCGTTTATATATATATTACAAACAGCAAAGCCCCAGCACTGATCCCTGAGGAATGCCACTTGTAGTAAACTCACAAGCTTTCGGGAGTTGCCCTTCGCAGACGAAGGGGCAAACCCCGAAAGCTTGTGAGTTTACTATCAAATAAATTGGTTGGATTTAAACCTGGTGTTGTCAGACTTCTTACTATGTTTACCCCAGTCCAACGCCAGCATCCCCACATTATGAATGCCACTTGTCAACCCGTTCATTCAGAAACACATCCTTCCACTGCTATCCTCTGTCTTCTTTGATTGAGCCAGTTTTGTATCCACCTTGCCAGCTCACTTCTGATCCTGTGCGACTTGACCTTCTGCACCAGCCTGCCAAGTGTAAACAATATCTACTGCCCTACCCTCATCAATCAATCACCTTTGTCACTTCTTCGAAAAACTCCATCAAGTTCGTGAGATACAACCTTCTCTTCACAAAACCACTAATATGTCCACTTATTTCCAAGTGGGAATAAATCCTGTTTTGAAGCATCCTCTCCAATAATTTCCCTACCACTAACGTAAGGCTCACAGGCCTGTAATTACCTGGATTATTCTTACTACCCTTCTTAAATAAAAGAACAACATTGGCTATTCTCCAAATGTCTGGGATCTTTCCTGTAAGAACTCAGTAAGAATTTAGCAACACCAATTATTAATCCAACTGATTTATTTGATAGTAAAAAAGCGAGCTTTCAACTCTCCCGTGTCTTCATCAGGCAAGTGCAGTGTTCTGGTCTGCAATAGCACACATCAGCACAGACAGTCAGAGATTGCTGATTAGAATGCGAATCCTTACATCCAACCTGCTATTCAAGTGTTAAAGTGGCTAACAATGTGTGTGAAGGGGATCCTGAGCATTGTTAGAGAGTTGTGTATTTTCTCCAGACAGCACAGTAAGTGAGGTTTTTTGCTAACCCAGGCAAGTTACGGGGGTTACAGATAGTGTGTCATGAAGCCAAGATCCCTGTTAAGACCGTCCTCATGTGTGCGGAGCTTGGCTATCAGTCTCTGCTCAGCGACTCTGCGCTGTCGTGTATCACGAAAGCCCCCTTGAAGAACATTTACCCGCAGGTCGGAGGCCGAATGCCCATGACTGCTGAAGTGTTCACCCACAGGAAGGGAACTGTTTTGCCTGGTGATTGTTGAGCGATGCTCATTCATCCGCTGTCGTAGTGTTTGCATGGTCTCCCCAATATACCATGCTTCGGGACATCCTTTCTTGCAACGTATTAGGTAGACAACGTTGGCCGAGTTGCAAGAGTATGTACCGTGCACCTGGTGAATGGTATCCTCACGTTTGATGATGTCGTCCATGTCTATGATCTGGCATGTCTTGCAGAGGTTGCTGTGGCAGGGTTGTGTGGTATTGTGGTCACTGTTCTCCTGAAGGTTGGGTAGTTTGCTGCGAACAATGATCTGTTTGAGGTTGTGCGGTTGTCTGAAAGCAAGAAGTGGGGGGTGGGGATGGCCCTAGCGAGATGTTCATCATCATCAATGATATGTTGAAGACTCCGGAGAAGATGTCGTAGCTTCTCCGCTCCGGGGAAGTACTGGACAACAAAGGGTACTCTGTCCACCGTGTCCCGTGTTCGTCTTCTGAGGAGATCAGTGCGGTTTATCGTTGTGGCACGTTGGAACTGTCGATCGATGAGTCGAGCGCCATATCCTGTTCTCACGAGGGCATCCTTCAGCGTCTGGAGGTGTCTGTCACGATCCTCCTCATCTGAGCAAATTCTGTGTATACGGAGGGCTTGTCCATAGGGAATGGCTTCTTTAACGTGTCTAGGGTGGAAGCTGGAGAAGTGGAGCATTGTGAGGTTGTCTGTCGGTTTGCGGTACAGTGAGGTGCTGAGGTGACCGTCCTTGATGGAGATGCGTGTGTCCAAGAATGCAACTGATTCTGGAGAATAGTCCATGGTGAGTCTGATGGTGGGATGGAACTTGTTGATATCATCATACAGTTGTTTCAATGATTGTTCACCATGAGTCCAAAGGAAAAAGATGTCATCAATGTATCTAGTATATAACCTTGGTTGGAGATCTTGTGTGGTGAAGAAGTCTTGTTCGAACCTGTGCATGAAGATGTTGGCATACTGAGGTGCGAATTTGGTCCCCATGGCTGTTCCGTGTGTCTGGATGAAAAGCTGATTGTTGAAGGTGAAGACATTGTGGTCCAAGATGAAGCGGATGAGTTGTAAAATTGCATCTGGAAACTGGCAGTTGTTGGCATTGAGTACTGAGGCAGTTGCAGCAATACCATCGTCGTGGGGGATGTTGGTGTAGAGCGCCGAGACATCCATTGTGACAAGGAGTGTCCCTGTTTCTACTGCTCCATGTGTGCTGAGTTTCTGCAGGAAGTCCGTAGTGTCAAGACAAAAGCTGGGGGTTCTTTGTACGATGGGTTTCAGGATGCCCTCGATATAGCCGGAGAGGTTCTCACACAGGGTCCCATTGCCCGATACGATGGGACGGCCGGGTATGTTTGCCTTGTGTATCTTTGGGAGGCAGTAGAGATCTCCAATGCGGGGAGTACGTGGAATGAGAGCCCGGAGGGTGTTCTGAAGGTCCGGATCAAGGGTTTCGATCAGAGTGTTGAGTTGACGAGTGTGTTCTTTGGTCGGATCCGCTGGTAACTGTCTGTAGTGTTTCTCATTGTTTAGTTGTCGGTACACTTCTTCACAGTAGTCCGTTCTGTTCAGTATGACGGTGGCGCCTCCTTTGTCTGCTGGTTTGATGACAATGTTGCGGTTGGTCTTGAGAGCACGGATGGCCTTGCTTTGTGCTTGGGTGATGTTCGGGACTGTCTTGTAAATGCGGTTGATGAATCTGGTGTTCACGCACCTCCTGATGGCTTGGGCATACATGTCCAGTCGGGGGCAGCGGCCTTCCGGAGGAGTCCAATTGGATTCATACCGAAGAGGAATGAATCCAATTGGACTCCTCCGGAAGGCCGCTGCCCCCGACTGGACATGTATGCCCAAGCCATCAGGAGGTGCGTGAACACCAGATTTATCAACCGCACTTACAAGACAGTCCCGAACATCACCCAAGTACAACGCAAGGCCATCCGTGCTCTCAAGACCAACCGCAACATTGTCATCAAACCAGCAGACAAAGGAGGCGCCACCGTCATACTGAACAGAACGGACTACTGTGAAGAAGTGTACCGACAACTAAACAATGAGAAACACTACAGACAGTTACCAGCGGATCCGACCAAAGAACACACTCGTCAACTCAACACTCTGATCAAAACCTTTGATCCGGACCTTCAGAACACCCTCCGGGCTCTCATTCCACATACTCCCCGCATTGGAGATCTCTACTGCCTCCCAAAGATACACAAGGCAAACATACCCGGCCGTCCCATCGTATCTGGCAATGGGACCCTGTGTGAGAACCTCTCCGGCTATATCGAGGGCATCCTGAAACCCATCGTACAAAGAACCCCCAGCTTTTGTCTTGACACTACGGACTTCCTGCAGAAACTCAGCACACACGGAGCAGTAGAAACAGGGACACTCCTTGTCACAATGGATGTCTCGGCGCTCTACACCAACATCCCCCACGACGATGGTATTGCTGCAACTGCCTCAGTACTCAATGCCAACAACTGCCAGTTTCCAGATGCAATTTTACAACTCATCCGCTTCATCTTGGACCACAATGTCTTCACCTTCAACAATCAGCTTTTCATCCAGACACATGGAACAGCCATGGGGACCAAATTCGCACCTCAGTATGCCAACATCTTCATGCACAGGTTCGAACAAGACTTCTTCACCACACAAGATCTCCAACCAAGGTTATATACTAGATACATTGATGACATCTTTTTCCTTTGGACTCATGGTGAACAATCATTGAAACAACTGTATGATGATATCAACAAGTTCCATCCCACCATCAGACTCACCATGGACTATTCTCCAGAATCAGTTGCATTCTTGGACACACGCATCTCCATCAAGGACGGTCACCTCAGCACCTCACTGTACCGCAAACCGACAGACAACCTCACAATGCTCCACTTCTCCAGCTTCCACCCTAGACACGTTAAAGAAGCCATTCCCTATGGACAAGCCCTCCGTATACACAGAATTTGCTCAGATGAGGAGGATCGTGACAGACACCTCCAGACACTGAAGGATGCACTCGTGAGAACAGGATATGGCGCTCGACTCATCGATCGACAGTTCCAACGTGCCACAACGATAAACCGCACTGATCTCCTCAGAAGACGAACACGGGACACGGTGGACAGAGTACCCTTTGTTGTCCAGTACTTCCCCGGAGCGGAGAAGCTACGACATCTTCTCCGGAGTCTTCAACATATCATTGATGATGATGAACATCTCGCTAGGGCCATCCCCACCCCCCCACTTCTTGCTTTCAGACAACCGCACAACCTCAAACAGATCATTGTTCGCAGCAAACTACCCAACCTTCAGGAGAACAGTGACCACAATACCACACAACCCTGCCACAGCAACCTCTGCAAGACATGCCGGATCATAGACATGGACGACATCATCAAACGTGAGGATACCATTCACCAGGTACACGGTACATACTCTTGCAACTCGGCCAACGTTGTCTACCTAATACGTTGCAAGAAAGGATGTCCCGAAGCATGGTACATTGGGGAGACCATGCAGACACTATGACAGCGGATGAATGAGCATCGCTCAACAATCACCAGGCAAAACAGTTCCCTTCCTGTGGGCGAACACTTCAGCAGTCATGGGCATTCGGCCTCCGACCTGCGGGTAAATGTTCTTCAAGGGGGCTTTCGTGATACACGACAGCGCAGAGTCGCTGAGCAGAGACTGATAGCCAAGCTCCGCACACATGAGGACGGTCTTAACAGGGATCTTGGCTTCATGACACACTATCTGTAACCCCCGTAACTTGCCTGGGTTAGCAAAAAACCTCACTTACTGTGCTGTCTGGAGAAAATACACAATTCTCTAACAATGCTCAGGATCCCCTTCACACACATTGTTAGCCACTTTAACACTTGAATAGCAGGTTAGATGTAAGGATTCGCATTCTAATCAGCAATCTCTGACTGTCTGTGCTGATGTGTGCTATTGCAGACCAGAACACTGCACTTGCCTGATGAAGACACGGGAGAGTTGAAAGCTCGCTTTTTTACTATCAAATAAATCAGTTGGATTAATAATTGGTGTTGCTAAATTCTTACTGAGTTCTTACCACTCCAATCCAACGCCGGCATCTTTACATCTTTCCTGTAGCCAATGAGGATACAAATATTTCTCTCAAGGCCCCAACAATTTCCTCTCTTGTCTCTCTCAAGTATTCTGGAGTATATTCCAGGAGCCCCAGAGATTTGTCCACCTTGATGTTTCTCAAGAACCCCAATCCCTCCTCCTTTTTTGATCTCAACATGATTCAAACTATCTACACATCCTTTCCCAGACTCATCATCCACCAAGTCCTTCTCTTTGGTGAATACTAATGCGAAGTATTCATTTAATACCTTGCCCATTTAAGAACATAAGAACATAAGAAATAGGAGCAGGAATAGGCCATCCAGCCTCTTGAGTTGGCCCACCATTCAACAAGATCATGGCTGATCTGAAGTGGATCAGTTCCACTTACCCACCTGTTCCCCATAATCCTTCATTCCCTTAATAATCAGAAATCTACCTACCCATGACTTAAACATATTCAATGAGGTAGCATCCACCACTTCAATGGGCAGAGATTTCCAGAGATTCACTACCCTCTGAGAGAAGTAATTCCTCCTCAACTCTGTTCTAAACTGACCGGCCCTTATTTTGAGGCTGAGCCATCTGGTTCTGGTTTCCTTTCTAAATGGAAAGAATCTCTCTACGTCTATCCTATCTAGCCCCTTCATTATCTTATATGTCTCTAGAAGGCTGAAGAGTGATCTTATAAACTCCAACGAGTACAGACCCAATCCACTCAATCTCTCCTCATAAGCTAACCCCCTCATTCTGGTATCAATGTGGTGAACATTCTCTGTACTCCCTCCAAGGTCAATATATCCATTCGCAAATAAGGGGACCAAAATTGCACACTGTACTCTAGTTGCGGCCCCACCAGTGCCTCGCACAGTTGCAGCAAGACCTCCCTGCTTTTATATTCTATCCCCCTCACGATAAAGACCAACATTCCATTCGCCTTCTTGATCACCTGCTGCACCTACAGACTGAGTTTCTGCGATTCATGCACAAGGACCCCCAGGTCCCTCTGCATAGTAGCATGTTGTAATTTTTCACCATTTAAATAATATTCCATTTTACTATTATTTCTTCCAAAGTGGATAACCTCACATTTGCCAACGTTATACTCCCTCAGCCTATCCAAATCTCTCTGCAGACTTTCCGCATCCTCCACGCAATTCGCTTTCCCACTCATCTTCGTATCATCAGCAAACTTTATACCTTACATTCAGACCCCTCCTCCAGATCATTTATGTATATGGTAAATAGTTGAGGCCCCAGCATCGATCCCTGCGGCAGGCCACTAGTCACCAACTGCCAACCAGAAAAGCACCCATTTATTCCAATTCTCTGCTTTCTGTTAGATAGTCAATCCTCAATCTACGCTAACACTTTACCCTCAACTCCATGTACCCTAATCTTCTGCAGCAACCTTTTGTGAGGCACCTTATCAAATGCCTTCTGGAAATCTAAAAATACCACATCCAGGTTTCCTTCTGTCAACTGCACTGATCACATCTTCATAAAAACCCAGTACATTCGTCAAACATGACTTCCCCTTCATGAATCCAAGCTGCGTCTGTTTGATTGAACCATTTCTTTCCCAGGTGTCCTGCTTTTTCTTTTTAATGATGGATTCTAACATTTTCCCAACTACAGATGTTAAGCTAACTGGCTTGTAGTTACCGTATCCTTTTTCCTCTGGCTCCACACATAGATTCCCTCCCTTGTCCTTGAGTGGGCCAACCCTCTCCTGGCTACCCCCTTGTTCTTTATATATGTGTAAAAAGCCTTGGGATTTCCTTAATCCTGCTGGCCAATGCTTTTCCATGATCTCTCTTAGCTCTTCTTACTCCTTGCTTAAGAAGCTAATGCATGAACTGTGGCAAAATGGATTATATTAGAAACACTTGTTGGGCTAGATCAGTTTCCTCTGAGAAGAATATTCAAAAGAAGAATCTGGAGACTTTCAAGAAGAACAAATTGCATTTTTTTGGAACATCTGATAAACCAGAATCAATTGTTAGCAATAATAGTTCAGTTTACTTAACAAGAGATTGACGATTATCTCAAAGAAAATGATATTCAGTATATAAAATCAACACCATCAACCAATGGATTAGCTGAAAGATTTATACAATTGTCGAAACATTCTTTAAAATCTTCAAGATAGCAAGGTTTTATATCATGTCACGTGAATAGATTTTTGGCATCTGATAGAAACACAATTAATGAAGTTACCCAAAGTTCACCTGCAATATTACTCTTGAAGAGAAAGTTGATAACTACGTTTGTTATTATCTTCAGAAACTTCAGAGATAGTAGAGCATCGATAACAATCTTAAGTAGCTAGGCTAGAAGTGATGGCAAAATAACACCGATTTCAACAAGGAGATCAAATGTTCATGTGTAATTATGCCATGAGTGAGAAATGGATACCAACCATAATTTTAACAAAATCTGGTCCAGTTTCTTACAAGATTCAAACCAAAGATGAACTAGTTTGACAATGTCATGCTGACCAATTGTTGGCATCTCGAAATGATTTTTCAGAATCATCTGCAGAACTTCTAACTATTTTAGTTCCTAGTGTTGCACATATTACTACGGAAGACTTTGTTGAATCTGAGTTGCTTGATTGTGTCAATGCTACAATACCATGTGAAAATGACGCAGAATTAGTTCCCAGAGAAGAAGTGCCTTCAGAAGTTCTAAATCATACTTCTAGGAAGTTCAGCCAAATTCCAAAACATTATATACAACCAAAGAAGAATAAACATCTTCCTCATCAATTTTCTTGTTAACTGTGTATAATGATTAATGATGCATAGTATTGTGTCTAAAATATTATTTATCCTGTATATAACATTATAATAGTTTGTTGTTAGGACTACAGAAGTAAAGGAGGAGAAACGTTATATATTTAAGTAATTGCAGATTCCTTTAAGAGGCAGCCACACGATGAGGATGTCAATAGGGTGTTGCTCAGGCTGTTATTTGATTTTTAATTTGTCCTCTGTACAGGCAACTTCCAATAAATCTATTGTTAGTTTGAATCTATGTGTACAATCCAGATGCTGTGCTTTGAACCTTATTAATTATGCACAGGCAAGTTCCCCTCTGAACCATCTGACAGGTTGGTAGCTGATTCACCCATCTGCTGTCAGCTGGCAGGTTTGAAGGTCCAGGTGCACCATTCCTAATGTGTTAGACTAACAAAACCTACCCCATAATCTGCAGTCTGCTTGCATCACCTTCTCGGAATACATATGCTATCCTTTAGACCCTCTGTCTGCATTTCAAGCAGCTTTCTCAGGATCCAGTTTCCCTCCCCTTGGCCTTCCTTCTGTATGTCATTGTAAGCCCTTGTTCTTTCCCCCCACTTTTGCATAGCCCTTTCTCCACATTGTCATGCTACTGTTTACCCTTTCCTCATGCCTCATCCTTGTGTTATGGTTCAGGTTTCAAATTCCAAACTCTGAAATCTGTCTGAATCATAAGATTTGCATTTTGACCATGGCTAGGATAAGCATGAGATGTTTCACCTGGCATAATTCAAGTGGCCCATAAGGGAGCTTTTATCAAACAGATATATAGATAACATGCATAGCAAGAACTTTTATCAATTACAAATAAGAAACAAAGCAACCATTCTAGCTCTTAACGAATGAATATCTCTAATGTGTTCCAATTAAAAACCAAAATCCAAAGACAACAAAATATCCTTTTCAATGTACAGACTAATGCTCACATAATACTGGAATCCATTCCCAGGGCTGAATGCTGATTTCAAATGATCTTGAATACTTAGGGCAGCTTGTAGTTATCAGCTCCACAAAATATAGATTCTTTATTGCAGCATGGCAACAAGCCTTTCTTCCAGCTAACTGGCAAAACTTTCAAAGCAAAACAAAGAGAGAGACTTTTTTCAGCTATGCCTTGAACACTGCAGCTAAAACAAAATTAAAAACAATGCTTGTCACCTGACTGGCACACAGTTATTTTTCTCCTTCCATCAATGACATCACCTAAGGCTGTGAGCATGATTTAAAAAGAAACTTTCTTAAAGAGACACTAACATCACACCTCTCCCCTTAAGAAAAAAAATGAACCATCAACTTTCAAAATTGTTTCATTTTTCAAACCCTTTCAGTTTCACATTACTAGTACTCTATCTACAATGAATATACACACATTTTTACAAAATCAGAACACACAGACATAACAATAATATAGTCCATTTCAGTTCTACTATTTAACTCTCCTATTTTTTGATTATATTTGTGACAAGCATCCTTTCCAAAAAATCTTCTTTAATCTTTAATCCTGCGTTGATTTTAAGTTCAAACTTAGTTTGTTGTTGCGATGATAAATTTGCCCTGGTCTTCACAGAACTAGACAAGATTAGCAAAATAACACATTACATGTGTGTAGTCAAGGCCATTCAGAAAGATTATTTTATCTCTGTCTCTTTCTTGTTCCTTGACCTTAGCCTCTCCTTTGCCAAACAATTTAACTCTTTGTTTGCTCTAGATCTGCACCATTGCTTTTGGCACACTCTTTGGCAATGACACACAGCAGATTGTCTTCCTTGGTATCAGAACCCATTTTGACCATGGTTCCAAAAATTACTTTGGCAGTTATGCTGCTGCAAAAACCACCATAAGACATTCTAACACCAGTTGTGTACAGTGCTGTTTTGCTGGGCATCCACATCTCTTCATACTGTACAGAATCATTATGGCAGCAATTCATTTTAGAGGAAGGCATAATTTTAGCAAACAGTCTGATTCCATGTTGAAACTTAATCAGGTTTTTTGAGGAAATGACGAAGATGATTGATGAGGGATGTTGTCTACTTGAACTTCAGTAAGGCCTTTGACAAGGTCCCTTATGGCAGACTGGTGCAGAAGATAAAGTCGCATGGGATCAGAGGTGAGCTGACAAGGTGAATACAAAACTGGCTTGGTCAAAGTAGACAAAGGATAGTAGTGGAAGGGTATGTTTCTAAATGGAGGGCTATAACAAATGGCATTCTTCAGGAATCAGTGCTGGGATCTTTGCTGTTTGTAATAAATATAAATGATATACAGGAAAATGTAACTGAATTGATTAGTAAATTTGCGGACCACACAAAGGTTGGTGGCTTTGTGGATAGCGATGAGGACCATCAGAGGATGGATGCAGCAGGATATAGATCGGTTCAAGATTTGGACAGAGAGGTGGCAAATGGAGCTTAATCTGGTCAAATGTGAGGTAATGCATTTTGGAAGGTCTAATACAAATAGTAAATATACAGTAAATGGCAGATCCCTTAGGAGTATTGATAGGCAAAAGGCATCTGGGTGATTCCATGTTGTCCTTTTCTTTGATTTACAGTACAATAGTTCTACTCCGCTCCTCAATCTCCTTTTTGAGATCACACACAACTGTTGTTATATCCACCCTTTTCTTTGCATAGGTGATGTGCTGTCTTTGACAATCTTGCAAATTATGTTCAGGCAATTTAACTCAGAAACATGTTCCAAAACAGTCAATCTCTCCACACCTATTCACTTTTTGTTCACGTCATTGTTCATTAATTAGTTCTCCTTCTCTACCTTCACCAGTTTTATGTTATCAATCGAGACTTTTGGCTGCTGCAACTCAGAATGAGATTGTTTTTCACCTAAACCTGTTCCAACTTGAAAAGATCATGTTTGCCAGGATGTTGTTTAATTGGAAAGCATTTCCCTCAGAGGCTGGTGAGTGAGTGGAATTGGCTGCCATCGGTGGTGGTAGTGGTGAACACGCTGGGGTCTTTTAAAAGTGGATGAGTACATGGGGTTTAATGGGATTGGGAATTATAGATAGTTCTATGGCCTGGTAGGTATGGATATGATCAGCGCAATTTGTGGGCCGAAGGGCCTGTTTGTGCTGTTGTGTTCTATGTTCTATGTACTTGGCAGCTACTTTCTCAATCATACAATAGCAATTGATCATTTCTGTATCTTTCAGACAATAGGTAGTCCGGCATTAGCCGTTTAATGCATTGTTATAGTTGAGTAGACAGATCATGATGATCAATGGTTAACACATTGTTACAATCAGACAGGTACAGACATGGGCAATTAACATAGCATTGTTCATAGAATAGATACATTTCCTCTATCAATGACTGGTTTTGATCTATACATTCAAATGGTTGGTTTATACTGCATTTATGTATTTATGTTTCCATCTAGGGCTGATCCTATTATCAGTCTCTATTATTCTGGGTGTGTCCTTATCTTTAAAGTGCCCCAAACTCTAGCTAGCTTCCTGCAACATTTCAGTTACTGTATGTTTTAAGTGACTGTGCTAAAAGCCAGTGCCTCTTTGATGTCTCTTCCCAGATAACCATTTTGTGTGCCACGCAACCATTTCTTTATTTTCCCCATTTCACAGACTATCAACCAATATTAGAAAAGTGGCTACAAAGAAAGTGCTTCAGTTACAAAACTAATTCAATTCTAAAACTAACCTCGCTCCCTCCAAAACTCCATTCAACTTCCCATCCAAACACCTCTTCTAATCTTCCTCCCAACTTGCCCTTAACCTCCACCAACCTACACTCAAACCTCTTCCCAATGCCCTCAACTCCCACTCTTTTTAAAAAATATCATTTACTGAATGTGGATATCAATGTTCAGGCCAGCATTTATTGCCCATCCCTAGTTCCGTTCAGAAGGTAATGGCAAGCAGCCTTCTTGAGCCCTTGTGTAGGTACTCCCATAGTGCTGCTAGTGAGGAAACTCCAGGATTTTGACCTAGAAACAGCGAAGGAATATACTCCCAAATCAGTATGCTGAGTGGCTTAGAGGGAAACCTCTGGGTGGTGGGGCTCTTGTTCTTTAGTGGTAGTAGTTATGAGTCCAGAAGTAGTATTAAAAAAACATTGGTGAGTTCCTGCTGTGAATCTTATAGATAGAAGACACAGCTGCCACTGTTGGTTGGTAGTGAAGGGAATGAATGTTTGTGGAAGGATTAGCAATCAAGCAGGTTGCTTTGTCCTCAATGGCGTCAAGCTTCTGGAGTGTGACTGGAGCTGCACTTATCCAGGTAAGTGGAGAATTTTCCATTACCCTCCTTACTCGTGCTTTATAGATAGTGAACAGGCTTGAGCAAGTCAAGAAGTGAATTACTTACTGCAGGATTCCTAGGTTTTGATCTGCTCTGGTAACCACAGTAGTTATATAGTCAGTACAGTTCAGTTTCTAGTCAATGGTGACTCCCAAGTTGCTGATAGTGGGTGATTCAGCAATGGTGATGCCATTGAATGTCAAGGGGTAATGGTTAGATCCTTGTTGGAGATGATCATTGCTGGCACTTGTGCAGTGCGATTGTCACTTACGACTTGTCAGCCCAAGCCTGGATATTGTTCATATCTTAATGCATTTGGAGATGGACTGCTTCAGTATTTGAGGAGTCGCAAATGGTATTGAATATTATGCAATCACTAACAAACATCCCCAAACTTCTCATCTTTGATAAAGCAGCTGAAGATGGTTGAGCCTAGAAAACTAACTTAAGGAAATCCTGCAGTGATGTCCTGGAACAAGATGATTGATCTCCAACCACCACAACCATCTTTCTATTTGCCAGGTATAACTAACCAGTGGAGGCTTCCCCCCATTTTCTACTAACTCAGTTTTGCTAGGACCTCTTAATGCCATATTGTGTCAAATGCTGTCATGATGTCAAGAGCAGTCATTCTCACCTCACTCTGGCATTTAGCTCTTTTGAACAAGCGTATAATGAGGTCAGAAGATGAGTGACCCTGGCAGAATGTAAACTGAGCATCCGTGAACAGGTTATTGCTGATGCCCCCATCCATTTTACTGATGATTGAGAGTAGACTGATGCGGTGGTATTGGCTGGATTGGATTTGTCTAGTTTCTTGTGCACAGGACATTTACCTAGACAATTTTCCACATTGCTGGCAGAGGCCAATTTTGTAGCTGTACTGGAACAGCTTGGCTAAGACGTGACAATTTCTGGAGCAGAAGTCTTCAGTACTAGTGCTGGAATATTGTCAGATCCATAACCTTTTCAGTACCTTCTGTCATTGATAGCATGTAAATTGAATTAGCTGAAGATTGACATTTGTCAAGCTGTGGACATCCAGAGGAAATTGAGATGGATCATCCACTTGGCATTTTTGGCAGAAGATCACTGTGAATACCTGAAACTTTTAATTTGCACTAATGTGTTGGGCTCTTCTATCATTGTGAATGAGGATGTTTGGGAAGCCTCCTCCTCCTCCAGAGAGTTATTTAATTATCCACTGCCATTTATGGCTGGATGTGCCAGGGTTGCAGAGCTTAGATCTGTTCCTTTGGGTTTGGAATTGCTTAGCTCTGCTTATGCTTTTTGGTATGTAAATAGTTCTACATTGTAGTGTCACTAGGTTGGTACCTCAATTTTAGATATGCCTGGTGCTGCTCTTGGCATGCCCTTCTGCACTCTTCATTGAACGAAGATTGATATCCTGGCTTGGTGATATGGTAAAGTGAAGGATATGCTGGGCCCTGAGGTTCCAGATTGGGGTCAAATACAATTCTGCTGCTGGTAATGGCCTACAGATTGCTGTATCTTTTTTTATTCATTCACTGGACATGAGCCAGCATTTAGAACATAGAACATAGAACACTACAGCACAAATAGGCCCTTCGGCCCACAAGTTGCGCTGATCATATCTATACCTACCACGCCATAGAACTATCTGTAACTCCCAACCCATTAAATCCCATGTACTCATCTAGAAGTCTCTTAAAAGACCCCAGCGAATTCGACTCAACTACTACTGATGGCAACCGATTCCATTCACTCACCACCCTCTGAGTGAAAAACTTACCTCTAACATCTCCTCTGTACTTGCCCCCCAGCACCTTAAACCTGTGTCCTCTCATAGCGACCATTTCAGCCCTGGGAAATAACCTCCAAGAATCCACCCTATCAACATCTTATAAACCTCTATCAGGTCGCCTCTCAACCTTCGTCTCTCCAGGGAGAAGAGACCTAGCTCTCTCAACCTATCTTCATAAGACATGCCCCCCAATCCAGGCAATATCCTTGTAAATCTCCTCTGCGCCCTCTCAATAGCTTCCACATCCTTCCTATAGTAAGGCGACCAGAACTGCACACAATACTCCAAGTGGGGTCTGACAAGGGTCTTATAAAGTTGCAGCATTACCTCCCGACTCCTAAACTCAATTCCTCTATTAATGAAGACCAGTACACCATATGCCTTCTTGACCACATCCTCCACTTGTGGGGCAGATTTAAGAGACCTATGGACCCGGACCCCAAGATCTTCTGCTCCTCAATGCTGCCAAGACTCCTACCCTTGATATTATACTGCTTCATCCCATTGGTTTTGCCAAAATGGACCACCACACATTTATCCGTGTTGAAGTCCATCTGCCATTTCTCCGCCCAGTCTTGCATCCTATCTATGTCTCGCTGCAACTTCAGACATCCCTCCAGACTATCCACAACACCACCAACCTTCGTATTGTCAGTGAACTTACTAATCCATCCCTCCACTTCCTCATCCAGGTCATTTATGAAAATGACAAACAGCAAGGGTCCTAGAACAGATCCCTGGGGCGCTCCACTGGTGACTGACCTCCATGAAGAAGAAGACCCATCCACAACTACTCTCTGCCTTCAGCAGGCAAGCCAGTTCTAGATCCATAAGGCCAAAGCCCCTTGGATCCCATGCCCTCTCACCTTCTGAAGAAATCTTGCATGGGGGACCTTATCAAATGTCTTGCTGAAATCCATGTAAACCACGTCCACTGCTCTTCCTTTGTCAATGTGTTCAGTCATATTTTCGAAGAATTCAACTAGGCTCATAAGGCACGATCTGCCCTTAATAAAGCCATGTTGACTATTCCTGATCATATTGAATTTCTCTAAATGCTCATAAATCCTATCTCTCAGAATCCTCTCCATCAACTTACTGACCACTGAGGTCAGACTCACTGGTCGGTAATTCCCCGTGCTATCCCTGTTCCCCTTCTTGAAAATAGGTACTACATCCGCAATCCTCCAAACTTCCGGAATGTCTCCTGTCTCCATCAATAATGCAAAGATCATCGCCAGGGGCTCTGCAATCACTTCCCTCACCTCCCACAGTAACCTGGGGTACATCCCATCCGGACCCGGCAACTTATCTACCTTGATGGAATTTAACAGTTCCAACACCTCTTCTTTCTTAATGCTCACATACTCAATCTTTTCAGTTTGCCGCATTCCTGTAGTACAACCCCCCAGATCACTCTCCACTGTGAGTACTGAGGCAAAGTACTTATTGAGCACCTCTGCCATTTCTTCTGGTTCCACACAAACTTTTCTCCCTTCACCTTTTATTGCTCATTCTTAGTTGCCCTTGAGATGGTGAGCTGCAGTCCATGTTCCGTGGTTGAACCACAAGGCATTAGGGAGGGAATTCCACGATTTTGACTCAGTGACTGTGTAGGATCGACAATTTATTTCCAAGTCAGGGTAGTGAGTGCCTTGGACGGGAACCTGCAAGTAATGGTGTTCCCATGAATCTACTACCCTTATCCTTCTAGATGGAAGCGATTTTGTGTTTGGAAGGTGCTGTCCAAGGATCTTTGGTGTATTGTTGCAGTGCATCTTGTAGATAGTACACACTGCTGCTACTGAGCATTGGTGGTGGAGGGAGTGGATGTTTGTAGATGTGATGCCAATCAAATAGGTTGCTTTGTCCTGGATTGTGTCTGGCTTCTTGGATATTGTTGGAGCTGCAATCATCCAGGAGAGGTATTCCACCACACTTGTGCCTTCTAGATGGTGCATTAGCTTTGGGGTGTCAGGAGGTGAGTTACTTGCTGCAGTATTCCTAGCCTCTGACCTGCTCTTGTAGCCACTGTGTTTATGTGGTAAGTCCAGTTGAGTTTATTGTCAATGGTAACCCCAAGGATGTTGACAGTGGGTGATTCAGTGATGGTAACACAACTGATTGTCAAAAGACAGTGGTTAGAGTGTCCCTTGTTGGTGATGAGCAATGCCTGGCATTTGTGTGGCGTGTATGTTATTTGCCACTTGTCAGCCCAAGCTTGGATATTGCCCAGATTTTGTTGCATTTGAACATAGACTGCTTCAGTATCTGAGTCATGAATGGTGTTGAATATTGTGCAATCATCAGGCAACATTTGCACTTCTGACCTTATGACAAGAGGGAAGGTTATTGATGAAGCAGCTGAAGATTGTTGGGCCTAAGACATTATCCTGAGGTAGTCTGTTCAAAGTCTATCCTATTTAGCATGGTGATAGTGCAACACATGATGAGGATATCCTCAATGTGAGGATGGGGTTTGTCTCCACCAGGACTGTGCAGTGGTCACTCCTATTGATACTATCATGGACAGATGTATCTGCAGCAGGTAGACTGGTGAGGATGAGGTCAATATACTTTTCCCTCTTGTTGGTTCACAGTGATCTTCAGCCAAAAATGCCACGTGGATGATCCACAGTCCCAGTCTTGCTGCTATGTCCTTTAGAACCCAACCAGAGCTACTCTGAATGATGGGTTTTGAAGTCCCCCGTCCAGAGCACATTCTGCACCATTGCCACCTCACTGTTTCCTCCAAGTGATGTTCAATATGGAGGAGTGAGAATTTGTCAGCTGAGAACAATGGAACCTGATATTAAAAGGGGAAAACAGTATCTCAGAGTTACTGTGGAAAGCTTAGGCATTGGCTGCATGAGGAAGACCTCCTCAAAACAGCTCTGGGCTGGGAGAAGGTGCAGTTTGAATTAGCCTTCCAGTCAAATAAGAAAAGCATTGAGCTGTCAAAAGCAGTCTTGTTCTAAAGTCTTGAAATACCACAGCAGAGTAGAAGAAAGTTTGAGAGGTTATGTGGTATGACTTTTTGAAAGCTACGGCAGTTTATCTTGGGTAACACTACTGGATTTTTATAATTAAACATTTGTAAGGGAATGTTGACTGGAAAGTGTTTAGTTGTGGGAATGGCCAATTGACGTAATGTTTTGTGAGACTGGTTTTAATTGTGTGACTGTAATTTTTTGTGCTTAAATTTTCCTTCTTGTTAATAAACTTTGTACTTATAAGTTTTTTTTAATCCTAAAACTCTTACTGTGTTTCCTTCTGCTGAGAGCAGTACTTTTCTTCTTATTTTCAGACTATAAAAGAAAGGTAAGCAAAGTTTCCCTGGGGGATTTGGTTTGCTTGACAATTAACATCTGCTTGGTGGTCATAACACTAACTGACAACAAATGGTGCCATATGATAAAGGAATTGAATAGCTTCACTAAGAAAAGTTACGCAAGTCAAATGCAACTCGCTTGACAGGAAATATTCCATTTTTTTGATGTATGTTTGTCACAGGAATGTATGACATCTAAGAATTTGCATATTAAAGCTTAGGTGTCATTCGAATTTCAAGGTAACAAGTTGTGACATGGTAGATTATTCAAGACGATCAAGATTGTGACAGTTCCCTGCATTAGTAATTTAGCTAGTCTCACCCCTCTGCTCTTTCCCAATAAGTGTCTACAGTATAATAATTTGAACAGTTTGCTTATTGTCATTTAATACACTTAACACTTTTCATGTAATGTTACACACTAAACATAGAATCCCTATAGTGCAAGAGGCCATTCAGCTCAGCAAATATGTTCCAGCTCTCTAACAGAGCAACTGACCCAAGTCCACCTCCCATCCATTCCCTTAACCCCATGTATTTACTCCACTAATCCCACTAACTACACATTTTGGGACACTAAGTGGCATTTTATCATGGCCAATCCACCCAACCTACACATCTTTGGATGTGGAAGAAACTGGAGCATTTGGAGGAAACGATGGCAGACATGGGGAGAATGTGCAAATTCCACACAAAGTCACATAAGATCGGAATTGAACCCAGGTCCCTGGCACTGTGAGATAGTAATGCTAACCACTGTTTCACCATGTTGTTCTATTTATTAAGTTATTTACTAATTTATAGAATTGTAAAGTAGAGAAGTTATGCTAAAACAAAATGTAGAATCCTGGTTTGACTAAATGGGGAAATATGAAATATCAGTTTTGGCAATATCAGACCACTATGAATGGAGAATAACAAATTGATAAAGAGTTAAAAGCTAATAGCTTAAAATGATGTTATAAGTACTCAACTTAGTTAAGGTTTTCCAGCTGGTTCCCAACTATCTGTAATCCTATATGCAACTCTACATACCTTTGTTAATAATCTGCAGAGCTCCTTGTGACAAACGTTACATTGTTCTAACAATGTCATGAGACAGTGGAAGAATCACTCCACCCAGTTTCACAGTATGGTAGGTGTGATTGTTCAGAATTGGTAATTATAATCTTGTTCTAAGATACTTATAGTACAATCTATTTATAGTGTTATGCTCTGCATCGGAGCTAAAAACAAATCTATACTTCAATGCTGATGTTTCTCCTCCAAAGATTACTCCAGTCAAGCCAGTTTCTAATTACGGGGAAAATCAGGTTTCCTTTTCTTGTGGTTAAGAACTCAAGCTTGTATAGAAGTTGATTATTATTGTCCTTAAAGAAAAAGTTGCACACATAAATTAAATTGCTTTGGCAAGAACAATATAGAAAGTTTGGCAGTTGTGCAGAGATTTCACAATGGATGGCACTAACATTAAATTTGTTTTTATTGAATCAAAAACAAATAGCTTTTCAATTTAAGAAAGAAAACTGAAAGAAATCAGAACTACAGGCCTGTTAGTCTGAATCAATTATTGGGAAAATGCTGGGCTCTCTTAAAAAAGTCTTAACAAACCACTTAGAAATCACAGGCCTGAATTTTTCATCTGTCAGAAGGTCACATTTGGCGGGCCTGGAAGCAGGAATGAAACACAAATCTCAACTGCTGCCAGTCCCAAAGTACAACTACACACTGGCTGGCCAATTAACAGCCTTCTAGCATGAAGCTCACTCTGTGAAAGGCTGAACAATGCTGGGGAGGATGGATGCTGAGAAAAGGGAACATGTAAACTGGCACTTCTATGGTGCTCCCTCAGAAGAACAGTTGCATCGAGGCTGCCAGGGAGTTGAGATTTATAAAAAAAGCAACAGAAAAACTACACAAAGAATGTCTACGTAGCACACTCAAACAGAAACCACAGTCTCCAGATAACTTAAAATTTTATTTCAGTTCTGACATTACATCCTGCCCCTGGATCGAGGTTGAAACTAAAACGTAAAGGCCACTAGCCTATCAGCCTGCCCACCAAGGGCAAAAGCAGACAGGTCAAGAAAATTGTATTCTATTAGCTCTTAATGAGCTAATTTGCCTGCTTGATTGTTCATGGGTGCGCTTCCAATTCTTGCATGTGCCCACCCACTGAAATATTGCTCAAGTGTTCAATAACATTGAGAAAAGTCAAATATTTTCCCTCACGTGCTTTCAGATAGAGCACATGCCTGCCCAAGTAACATAAAATTCTGATCAAATTTTAAGCAGACAAATTCAATATAGTTTTACAAAAGGGAAATTGTGTTTGAAAAATTTACTGAAGTTTTTTGAGGTTGTAACTACTAGCACAGACAAAAGAGAATCAGTGGAGTTACTAAACTTGGATTTCCAAAAGGCATTCAAATAAGGTTCCACACAAAAGGTTAATATACAGGATAAGGGACTATGCAGTTTAGGATAAACTGCATAGATAGAGGATTGATTAACAGATAAACAGCAGAGAGCAGCGTTAAATGAGGCATTTTCAAGTTGGCAGCCTGTGACTAGTGGAGTGTCGTAAGGAGCAATACTAGGACACTCCCCACTTATAATTTATATTAATGACTTAGACATTGAGACAAAATAACGTATTTAAAATTTAATGATACAAAGCTATAGGACACAGAGCTTGCAAAGAGGCGGGTTAAATAAGTGGACAACAAGGTGGCAGCTAGAGGATGGGGAAGTGCAAGGTTATTCATTTTTGTAGTAAGATCAGAAAAACAGAATATTTTTTAAAAGGCATGGAACTTGTAGATGTTGATGTTCAGAGTGACTTGCATGTATTCATACAAGGAGCACAAAGTTAGTATAAGTACAGCAAGCAAATAGAAAGGCAATTGGCATGCTCACTTTTCTTGCAAAGGGATTGGAGCACAAAAATTAGGAGGTCTTGCTACAATTGTATAGTTTTGGCAAGAGCATGCCTTCAGTATTGTGCATAGAATATTTAAGGAAAGATATACTTGCATTGGAGGCAATGCAGTGATGAGTTACTGGATTCGATCCTAGGATGAGTATGTTCTTCAATTGTGAGAGACTGAATAAATTGAGTTTATGCTCTCTGGAGGTTAAAGAATGAGAGGTGATATCATTGAAACGTAGAAGATTCTGAAGGGCTTGCTACTGGAGTCATTGAGGAGTTTTTTCCCATGGCTAGGCTGAAACTGTGGAATTCCCTTAAACTTTTCAGCCCTTCTGCTCCTTCAGGATGCTGCTTAAAACCTTCTTCTTTGACCCAGCCTGTTTTAATATTTCTTTATGTGGCTCAAATTGTTTTTGAAAATTGCTACTGCACAGTGTCTTGGTCATTTTACCACATTAAATTTGCAATATAAATGTAAGCTGATGTTGTTAGTAAATTGTATGAGAAATCAAAGATTTGAAACTTGAGTAAATTACCTGCTTTTTCAGTATGCATCAAAAATAAATTTCACATAATAGCTGAGGAGGCTACATAAGAAGTGGATCTTTATAAATTATATTTTCAACAAAAGAACATTATGCAGCTTGAATAAACAAATGCTGCCCTCTAAAGGTTTCCTTCCTCACAACAGGATCCACTGTTCTAAGATAGCAACTTCTGACCATACACAAAACTGGCCAAATTTCACCATTCTGGCACTCTATAATTTTCATATTTATATTGTTGTATTATATAATAAATATGTTGATCTATAATATGTGAATTTTAATGATTATCTGCAGTGAATGTCACCATGCTGCCTTATGTTTTTTTGTTACTGGCATCTGCGGTCATGTTTTTCAGATGTTAAAGCTGGGTTAACATTAGAAAATAGTTTGGGGAACATTGGATTAAATTAAGAGTAATCTTGTGCATGTTTCAAAACATGAGATCATTTGATTTCTGCACTTTGTCCAATAGTTCCCCCACTTCTGCTTTTTGGTTGTTACTCAAAGATATCCCTCATTTTATTTATTCAGATGCAGGATCTGGGATTAATTTAATGTACCACTTGGACTCCAGAACAGTTGCAGTTAATCCTCTGGAAATGGCAGATTTTATTAATGTGCCTCTGTACTAATTAAATTGCAATCATATTAAATTCATTAACAACATAAACATATGTATAGTTAGAGGAAAATGAGAGAAGATGGCAGAGTGAGCACATGGTTTCCCCAGGATAATGGATTTCCCCACTGTAGAGTACCATCACGAAACACATCATTTTGTGCTCACCAGATGTTATTCAGAGCTATGTTGCAACCACAAAGGATTTAACTCCTTTAGTATCCAACTGATAATACTCAGTGCGCATGCAGACAAATATCTGGTATTCTACCAGCAGCTATGATGCCTTTATTATCCACCAGACAGCTGTATCATTTGCATTTGTCCCATCATAAGAAACCACAAACTGGCTATTTGGTGATATTGCTGACTACACAATTCATGTTCTTTGATGTTTTTCCAACATGTGGGCAATATCATATGAGAGTTATGCTACTTCATGAAACGTCATTCTGCAGATGTTTGACTTGATTAAGCAATACTTTTCCTACTTAGAGCATTCTGGAATGCTGCAATACTCTCCAGAACACATCACAATTCATTGTAGTGTGCTGCATCTTGCATAACCTTGCCATCCGGAGGAAATACCAGGTATATCGTGAGTAATAGGAAATGCAAATGAAGAGGAGGAGCAGAAAAAAACAATGTGGCAAGCAATACAGCCCCTTTCTACCTAGGCTACACATGACTGGCTCATCCAACTGTGATACTTTTGAATGTAATTCCAAATTCCCATTCAGCAAAAGTTCCACATGTACGTTCCTTTGTCACAGACCAGAGCATTCTCTTAGCCAGGAAACAAACATCCAAACTAATTATCCTTGGTGTCTGTTTTCTGTAAGCCTGAGTGGTTACAGCACAGGTGGTGAAGATTTCTGACTTTTCAGTTGGGAAGACTACAGATGGCTCTAGAAGATCCAACTTTGGACACCTTGGACTGGGTGTCAGCACCCTTGGCTGGCTGAGTGATGAAACAGCAAGGACACTGGCAGAATAATGATAGGAAGATAAATGCAGTCAGCCTGAGAAAGAATAGGAGGGTCTGCTGTCCATGGTACTGCTGTCATTCATAACAGTATATTCAAAGACAGATTATTAGACTGCTGTGAAAACCAGCAAGTCTTTCTGAAGTCTAATATCAACAAGTAATTTTGGAAGCAGTCTGAGTGTGCATGGCAGTTTCTATGATTTCAGTCTGAGATTCAGCTGAAGAACTCAGATATTGGGTGGCTTTTGCTTGTGTTGATGGAAGTTCAGACATCAGACACTGCCTCATGGTTGGATCCACAAATTTAGTAATGGAATGAGCCACCAAATCCACACTGGAAACTTGGAATCCATGCTCTGTACAAAGCTTGTTAAGATTAGAGGTTATGCTCCATGCTCTTTGACAGATCACAAGCTTTCTGGCATGTTCCCAATGCACAAAGCATATTATCTGCGATATTGCGCCACTCTTGTCTCAATTCAAACTGTAAGAATCCAGGAAAATCTCTTCTTCAATTTTTTCTTGCCAATTAATGAAAACTAATTGAAACATCACAACTGACTTTACACTTTAATTTCATTGTTATACTGAATTGTATTTTTAATGCATCCTAGGTAAAAATAGAGAGATGACTTGAGTAGAAATGTGGTTTAGACTTTTACTGAAAATAATCTTCAGCAGAAATCAGAAGTAATGCAAATAAATTACCCTTGTTATTCAATTGTTTAATTGTGAGAAAAGGCAGCATGGGAACTAAAAAAATCCCCTTGAAGTGGAGACGCCACCTCTAATATTGAAATGTTTTCAAGCTGATAAAAGAATGTATGTGAAAAATGTTTTGGGGCATAGGATGCTTTGAATCTTTGAGCAAATGAAGCTAATAGAGGGTTCATGTGAATGTGCAGAACTGATGGTGTAACCAGAGTAATTATGTGGCGATCAGGATCCTACCCAATGTTTAACAGTAAGGCTGCTGCACTATAATATTTCTGTCCAGTTATCAGAATGTGTCAGTCCTGGAATTGAATAAAATATAATCACTTTGAATCATTTCAGAGTTCGGAGAAAAGGGATATTGATTCTCTGAACCCCTAATTTCTGACACAATTCATTTCTAGCGCTATTTCCAATAAAAACATTTTTCTCCTATAAGAGACACAAGCTCATTTCTCAAAATTTGCACCCTAGCTCAGGTGCGCAGACATTCAATACTGAATGCCAGCTGCACAGAAGAATCAGGAGTTTGTAGGCAGTCTGCATCAGAAACAATGGTGCAGGTTAATCACAAAATTTGAACCCCTCCCTCATGTTCATTCTGCATCAAATTTCAGGGCCTTTCTCTCCCTCTCTGCTCAGCATCTCTCTGATGACATTTTTGAGATGAGGAAGTTGTTAATGCTGCAACTTTATAAGACCCTTGTCAGACCCCAGTTGGAGTACTGTGTGCAGTTCTGGTCACCTCACTATAGGAAGGATGTGGAAGCTATTAAGAGGGTACAGAGAGAGTTACAAGGATATTGCTTGGATTGGGAGGCATGCCTTATGAAGATAGGTTGAGGGAGCTAGGAATCTTCTCCCTGGAGAGATGAAGGTTGAGAAGCAACCTGATAGAGGTTTATAAAATGTTGAGAAGTATAGATAGGGTGGATTCTCGGAGACTATTTCCCAGGGCTGAAATGGTCGCTACAAGAGGACACAGGTTTAAAGTGCTGGGCAGCAAGTACAGAGGAGATGTTAGGGGTAAGTTTTTCACTCAGAGGGTGGTGAGTGAATGGAATCGGCTGCCATCAGTGGTGGTGGAGGTGAACTCGCTGGGGTCTTTTAAAAGATTTCTGAATGAGTATATAGGATTAAATGGAATTCGGAGTTACAGCTAGTTCTATGGCCTAGTAGGCATGAGTATGATCGGCGCAACTTGTGGGCCGAAGGCCTGTTTGTGCTGTAGTGTTCTATGTTCTATGTTGTCTGATTTGAATATTACAAGTGAATCACAATGCTAACTATTCCAGAGAAGAGCTTATTTAATGCATCAACATATTGCATGCTCATGTTTTTTATATTGTGCTTTTTAAAATTTCTTACTATTATGTACTGAGAAGGCTATTCAGTAGAAGCTATGAAAAACAGTTGAAAGGGTCACAACAGCCATATGTCATATTGCGTAACAGATATCATTATATTCCAAGTTGTTCTTGGATAAGTTATGAACAGATAAAGCAAACAATATTATCAAACAACAGATACACAATAGCAATCCAGTTTATCAATTATCCAAATGTGTTGTGAAGATCTTGCTAGCACGAGTATTCCAATTCTATCAAATATAAAAGTTTCAGATTTAAATTAATTTTGAGTTTGTTTAAACAACTGAATAACAAAAAGTAGTTTATTTGCTTTACTCTAATTAGGAACAGCGGCTGGAATTTTCCAGTCTTGCATATCCACTACCAGTGAGAATGAAGACTTTGGCATTCAGTCAAATTTCCATTCACAGCAGCGGGACCGGAGAATCCCAGATATGGAAGAGGTTGGAGAAATCCAGCCAGCATGCCATTCAAAGTGATAGAAATATTCAAATTATGGAATATGAGAAAAATATAATATGTGATAACTGTCATATGATTTTTTTTGTTGTCTCTCTTTCCAGTGTTTATTTATTTCATACTTACTCTGAACTACAAAACCTATTTTCCCAGCAATATCTGTATTCACTTTCTTTTGCAGATCATCTGCTAGTGCCCACTTCTGGCTTTTGTTACCAGTTATTTGTTGTGTCAACAGTTATTAGCAATGAATCTCACTGATCAATTCTATTGATCTATATAAACTCTTCCATGCTAACAGTTCTCACTACTTCAACCATTTCAAACACTTGTTACTCTAATTTCAGCTTCTTATCCACTTCCATACTTTGCCCCACCTTTGGCAGCCATGCCTTGACTCATTATGTACCACTGTCTGAAAATCTCTCCCTAAATCCACTTGTATCCCTCTGCTGCTTCTTCAAGAATCTACTTAAAATTAATCTCTTTAACCAAACTCTTCTGTCATTGATTCAGGGCTCCATTTTGTCAAGTCTCTATCTGGAAAATTTTTCCATATTAATGGCACCATCCTGATGATGCAAAGATAGGTAGGAAATAAATTGTGAACAGGACATAAGGAAACTATAAAAGGATAAAGATAGGTTAAGTGACTGGGCAAAGATCTGACAAATGGAGCACAGTTAGGAAAATGTGAGGTTGTCCGTTTTGGCAATAACAATAAAAAGACATATTATCCAACAGGTAAAAGATTGCAGAGCTTGACATGCAGAAGAATCTAGATGTCCTAGCACATGAATCACAAAAAGATTAGTGTGCAGATGCAGTATGTAATTCACAAAGCAAATAGAAAGTTATCATCTATTGGCAAGGAAATTGAATACAAGATCAGGGAAGTTATATTTCAATTATATAGGACATTGGTGAGACCACACCTGGAGTACTATGCACAGTACTGGTCTCTTTATTTTAGGAAAGATGTAAATGCACTGATGACAACTCAGGGAAAGTTACTAGATTAATACCTGGAATGGGTGGGTTATCTTATGAGGAAAGGCTGGACTAAGCTTGTATCCATTGGAGCTTTGAAGAGTAAGAGACAACTTGTTAGAAACATATAAGACCCTGAAGGGACTTGATAGGGTTGGTGTGGAGAGGATGTTTCCTCTTGTGGGAGGATCTAGAACTATATAAAAATAAGGGGTCGTCAATTTAAGAACACAATGAGGAATATTTTGTCTCTCACAGTTGTGTAACTTTGGGGCTATTTTCCTCAATGATTGTTGAGGCAGAGTCTTTGAATGTCTTTAAGGTAGGAGCAGGTGGATTCTTGATAAAAGCAAAGGAGAGGAAGGAATGTGAGGTTAAAATGAGATCAGCCATATTCTTGGTGAATGATGGAACAAGATCAAGGAACTGAGTGGCCTAGTCCTGCTTCTAATTTGTATGTTTGTATACAAGTTTAACTTATGATGTAGCAAGAAAGTAGTTTTTATCAGTTATGCAGGCAGTGAGATGACTCAATGTATCAAAGTTAAAGAATAGTAATATTATTATAGATATAATCATTGGCAACACCCATTACTAAAATTCAAAAAAAGAATCTATTCACTTCTTTCACACTTTGAGCTATGGATTACTCCATATCTCCAGTTACGAATTACTGGGTGTGTATTATATATTTCTAAGTTGGATAGTTTCATACATGTGGAGATGCTGGCGTTGGACTGGGGTAAACACAATAAGAAGTTTCATAACACCAGGTTGAAATCCAACAGGTCTACTTAGTAGTACAAGCCACTAGCTTTCAGAGCGCTGGTCCTTCAGCAGATGAGTGGGATTTCGTTTCACAAATAGGGCATATAAAGACACAAACTCAATTAACAAAATAATGATTGGAATGCGAGTCTTTACAGGTAATCAAGTCTTAAAGATACAGACAATGTAAGTGGAAAGAAGTTTAAGCGCAGGTTAAAGAGATATGTATTGTCTCCAGCCAGGACAGTTAGTGAGATTTTGCAAGCCCAAGCAAGTCGTGGACAGTTACAGTTAGTGTGACATGAACCCAAGATCCCTGTTGAGACCATCCTCGTGTGTGCAGAACTTGTACTGGCCTATTCTTTGCAGCCTTTTTAACTAAAGGTATGCTCCCAGGCCTCCAATTCTTTGGTACCTCACCTGTACCAAATGAGGATTGGAAAATAAGAATCATAATACCTGCTATTTCCTTCTTGGCTTCCTTGAATGGGCTGGAATACATCCAACTGGTCATTGTAATTTATCCAGCTTCAAAGATGCCAGTCCCTCCAGTATTTATTTTCTCACTATGCTTATTGCAACTTATATTTCACACTCCTCCTCTTTATCTGGAATGTCTGAACATCCCTCTCAGTGAAGGCAGAGATAAAATATTTCTTGAGAAACCTGCCCACGTCTTCTAAGTCAATCCACAAGTTACTATCTAGATCTCTGATAGGCCTTATCTTTTCCTTAGTTATTCACTTGCTCTTAATATTTTGGTAAAATATCTTAGGAATTTTTTTGATTTTACCTGTCAATATCTTTTTATATTCTCGCATGGCTTTCCTGTTTTCTGTTTTTACTTCACCCCTGTACTTCCTATATTCTACCAATGCTGTCCACAGTATCAATTCTTTTGTGACTGTCATAAGCTTTCTGTTTCTGCTTTCTCTTGGCCTGTATGTTTCTGAATCACCAGGTGGATATAGATTTGGCAGTACCACTCTTCTTCTTTGTGCGGACATGTCTACACTGTGCCTATGGAATTTCACCTTTGAATGTGCTTTGATACAGTTTTTCCTTCCAATAGTTGTATGCAGTCCACTCTTGCCAACTCATGTCATGGTTTTATAAAATTTGTCTTTCACCAGTTTAGAACTTTTATTTCTGTTTTATCTTTGTCCTTTTCCATAACAATGCTAAATCTAACTATATTTTGGGCGCTATCTCCAAAATGATTCCCCTTTGCTACTCCAGCCATTTGCTCATCTTCATTTTCCAAAACTAAATCTATAATTCTAAATCTAGAATATGTGGTAGTCAGCAAGAGGTTTCCTTGCCTATGTTTGACCTGATAATCTGAGTCTTCATGTATTCAAAATCTATGATGAAAATTCCCAGGGCAACTCCCTCCAAGATGTATACTACTCTGCAGTCAACTCTGCTCAGTCTGCTGGTGCTAATAAAAACACACAGTCTAAAGCAACAATTCTTTATCCCTTTAAATATTATTTTTAATTATATAAATTCTGATCATCTGGTCATCTAACCTAATATGTCCTATGTGCTCGGTGTCATATTTTGTTTTATAATGCATCTTGGAACATTATCAACCTTTATCTCTTTCACATTTCAAATATCAAAGGATTGGAACCTCCTAAGGAGGAAAGGTAAAAAGAAAGTAAAGACGAAGAAACACAAAACTTGGAAGTATAATAAAATGTGAGGAGAATAGTGATACACTTCAAGAGGACATAGCTCGGCTGGTGACAAGGATAGAAATAACACAAAGAAGTGTGAAACAATAGGAGAGAGTTTTAAAAAGTTCAAAATCATAAGGGGTTGGACAGAGAAAGTAGAAATAAACTGTTTCCATTGGAGGAAAGTTTAAAAACCCGAAGATATTGATTTAAAATAATTGGCAAATAAATCAAAGGTGACCTGAAAAGATAAATGTTGTTATGCAATGAGCAGTTAGGATCTGCAATGCAATGCTTGAAAGGGTGGTGGCGGCAGATTCAATTGTAACTGTCAAAATAAATTGGATAAGAACCAGGTTTGGGCGTGGCGGGGGAATAAGGTTGGAGGGTTAATGCATTGGTATGGAAATAGCAAGAGAATGGGACTAACTATTCTTATAGAAAGCTAGCATTGGTGTCATGGGCTGAATAGCCTCATTCTGTGCTGTATCCATTTTATAAAAGGCACTGTAAAAATAAAAGTTATTGCTGATGGTACTAATTTCCATATTCTAATCACTGTCTGGTAATTTTTAAAAAAAATTAGAACCATAGAAAAATTGTGTCTATGCCTGCTGAAAAATCTAGCCACCCATTCTAAACCCACCTTCTCGTACCTGGTTGATGACCTTGCAAGTTACTATACTTCTTTATTGGATATAATGATTATCATACACTTGTGATATTTGGTTTTGGGTGGCACAGTGATTAGCACCGTTGCCTCACAGCTCCAGGGACCTGGGTTCGATTCCTGGCTTCCTGTCTGTGTGGCGTTTTCACATTCTCCGGTCTGCGTGGGTTTCCTCCGGGTGCTCTAATTTTCTCCCACAATCCAAAAATGTGCAGGTAAGGCTAATTGACCATGTTACATTTCTCCTTAGTGTCCTGGGATGCATAGGTTAGTGGGATAAATATGTGCGATTACAGGGAAAGGGCCTGAATGGGATTGACTGTGGTGTGGACTCAATGGACTGAATAGTGTGGACTTCTGCACTGTAAGGATTCTGTGTTTTGAACAGCTTTAAACTCTAGAGAGCTCTAGAGAAAAGAGCCCAGGCTGATCAGTGTTCTCTGATAAATCTAACTGTTTAGTTATGGTGCAATCCGTGTGAATATCCCTTTGCATTTTAAAGGTATACGGGTTTTGTAAGGTGGAGGCCAGAATGTGTGTTTAATTAATAGTGGTGGCTAAGAAAACCAATCTTGAGGATGAGATAAGGAAAGTCGGGGTATGGAGCTGTATCGTGGTTCCCCAGGACGACAATAGCAAGTAAGGAAAGCCTCATTGTATGAAATATTAATTGCTTTTTACAATTTTAATACATAGGAAAGGGGGGAATTTTTAAAAATGGAAAGTCCTGGCACATAATTGCAAAACCTTCCAAAATGGAAGTAAAGTATTTGAACATTTTTAAAGAAAAATTGGTCGCTGCTGGAAGGAAATGGCTTAAATTTAAACCCACCTTAAGCTGAAATTTGACCTTAGAAACACTGCTGTAGTTTTTAAGCTGGGTGACGGTTACGGTGACAGTGACAGGAGCTCGAGACCTGCACTCGAGAACTTTCCGACCACTCGAACAGACTCAAGCGGCAGCAGCGCACTGCTCTCCCTTTATTAAATAATAGCGGGGATGGGCTGAGAAATGTCGTCCAGCGATAGTAAATCTGGTCGTCCAGCAATAGAGTCTAGTCCGCGCAAGGTGCCGGTGCCGCAGTTTTTCGCCAAGCTGTCGGCTTTGATGGAGAGACCGGAGGTGCGAGCTCTGAGCGTGAGTCAACCGCCATCACTCATCACCATAGTAACGGGGCCCACGGCGAAGCTCTGTGTATAAGGCTCATCACAGCGGAGCCCTCATAATTCCCCACAGCACAGCGGAGCCCTCATCCCCGGGCCCCCAACGCCCCCCACAGCACAGCGGGGCCCTCATCCCCGGAGCCCCATCCCCCACAGCACAGCGGGGCCCTCATCCCCGGGCCCCCACCCCCCACAGCACAGCGGGGCCCTCATCCCCGGAGCCCCATCCCCCACAGCACAGCGGGGCCCTCATCCCGGAGCCCCATTCCCTACAGCACAGCGAAGCTCTCATCCCCGGACCCCAACACCCTCCACAGCACAGCGGGGCCTTCATTCCCGGACGCCAACCCCTCCACAGCATAAGAAGGCCCTCATCCCCGGAGCCCCATCCCCCACAGCACAGCGGAGCCCTCATCCCCGGGCCCCCAACGCCCCCCACAGCACAGCGGGGCCCCCAAACCCCCCACAGCACAGCGGGGCCCCCATCCCCGGAGCTCTATCACCTGGGGCCCCCATCCCCACAACTCTAGCACCCGGAGCACAGCGAGGCCCTCATTCTCCCAAGGCTCCATCACCCATGCCACCATCTCCCAGAGCCCTATCACCTGGAACACAGCGGGGACTCAACCCCTCCGAGCTCCCTTACTCAGACCGCGATCACACCCCACCCTCCCCGAGGCACTGAACAGTAGTCCTCCATCACCCGGGCCCCTAAACAGTAGTTATTTTAACGTTTAGAAATCAGTATAGAATTTTTAAAGCGAGTTATGGAATCATAAGTATGGGGAACTCATGGATACCCCTGTCACAAACAGCAGGTGGGACACCATAGTTGACTTAACACTCTTCACGTGGTCTCATGCTAAAAAGATAATTTGCTCAAAAGAGTTTCACTTCATTTTACCTTTAAGCCAGGTTGGGTCCTGGTTCACATTGAGATTTTGGCACGATGCAAAGCTAAAGTCATTTCTCACCACAGCTGAAATTGTAACTCAAAGTGATCCTACGGGCAGCTTTTGTTTTAATAGTCAAGCTACACCTCAGGATTTTATTTTTTTAAAGCATTTTTTAACCCTTTTGAGGAAATGGTGGGGGGGGGCGTTCTTTCAGGTCAAACCAAGTAAACAAACTCAAATTACATTTGGACAAAGTAAAAGGGGCAGCTCCCCAAAAGGAAGGGGGGAACAGCCTGAACAAAAACAAAAAGTGCAAACTTAAGACATGTCAAATCAAAATGTGATTGTCGGGGTCTATAATACATTTCAGCCCCTACGGTGCCCAGCAGTCATCGAAGGCATCGACTGTACCTGCGGACACTGCATGCTCCCTCTCCAGGGACATCTGGCCGCGAACGTAGCCGCGATGGGGTGGGAGGGTGAAATGGTAGGGTAAATGATGGAATAATTCCTGAGCTAATTATCAACCCTTTGAACCTATTTTGTACGCGTCTTTGGTGGCCAACATTCATTGGATTTGAACTCAATTTCTGGATCAGCTATAGGGACACTACCACTGCACCACAAGGCCTCCCAGGGCTTTAGCAAACCAATATTCTAATGAGTGTGACATCTAATTGAATTTATTTTGAAAGAATTCATCACTTGAGCTGCAAAGTGCTGATTAGTTATAGAACCAGCACACCAACAAAATGGCTGAGATCAAGTTTCAGGTCACCTTGGCATTTCAAAAATTCAGCACACAGTGTGTAGAAGTTTGGATCAGGCCTTTAACAGGTGAAATTTGGAAATATGTCTTCAAAGAATGCTTGAAGTTTAGGTTTTTTTGGCAGTTTAAATGGCAGTTGATGCTAGATCGATTGTTAATTTTAACACTGATTATTTAGATTGTTGTTCAGATGTACTAAGGAAAATGAGACAAGTAAGTTAGGTATTTGAAAAGGCTTGAGGGACTAAAAGCTTTCTGCATTACACTTGAGGTCTACCTATATATTTAAATTTAGACCTTTATTTTATTCCCTACTAGGTGAGTAATGTCTCTCTCTCTGATGCTGGCATCCTTGACACCTAGGATCAATATTGAGCAATGGTATAGCACAAATATGTCCACTACTTGGTCAGCGTGACATTTCCTTCTTTAGAGTCATAATCTTAGAGTCATTGAAGTTTACAGCATGGAAACAGGCTCTTTGGCCCAACTTGGCTATGCTGACCCTTTGATTAAATCAGTAAGCTAGTCCCAATTGCCCACGTTTGGCCGATATCCTTCTATACCCATGTAACTGTCTCAGTGCTTTTAAAAAAGACAAAATTGTAGCCACTAATTATACCTACTTTTCACAGAAACTAATAGTTTGTCTTTTGGGGGGAATTTGCCAATTAACACATTCAGAGATAACTTGCCAATTGAACCATTGCGTGTTTTAAATTTCTAATGCATAAATTGGATTTAGAGCAGCTAAAGGTTTGTCTTTTGATGTGCAATTAGCACATCATTTCATTTGGAAGGGAGGAGAGAAGTGGATATTTCATTGTCAAAATTACCTGGTTATAACAGAAGTGGGGAAACAAGAATAAACAATTTGTAAGTTTGTGAATGAAACCTAACAGTCGTCATTAAAACATCCAATGTAAAACAAATAATGGCTAATAGCAACATCTTTCTATTCTAATCCCATTTCCAGTACTTGGTCTATAGTCTTAAGCTATGGCATTTCAAATGCTCATCTAAATGTTTCTCAAATGTGTTAAGGGTTCATGTCTCTACCACCTTTCAGAGTTCAGATTCCTGCCATCCTCTGGGTGAAAATGTTTTTCCTCAAATATCTTTTAAATCTTCTTCTCTTTACCTGAAATCTATTACCACGGTTTATTGGCTCTTCTACTAAGGGAAGAAGTTTTTATCTATCCTATCTAAATTCCTCAATGTTGTAACTTCAATGAAGTGTCCTCTCAGCCTTTTCTACTCTAAGAAAAACAACCCCAACCTATCCAGCCCAGCAACATCCTAGTGAATCTCCCCTTCACTCTTTCTGGTGCAGTTACATCCTTCCTATAATGCGCAACCAGAACTGCACATGATATTTCAGCCTAACAAGTGTTTTATGATGGAGCCTAACAGCTCCATCATAATCTCCTTGCTTTTATATTCTGTGCCTCGACTAATAAAGGTAAGTATCCTGCATGCCTTCTTCATCATCTTATCTACCTGTCCTACTGTCTTCAGGGATCTACAGTCTCTCTGTACTTCCTAATATCCTATTGTTCATTGTGCATTCCCTTGCCTAGTTAGTCCTCCCAAGATGCATCATGTTGCATTTTAAAGGGTTAACTTCCATTTGCCATTGTTTTGCCTATCTGACCAATCCATGTACATCATCCTGTAATCCAAGACTTTTCTTGCTATTTACACCATCAATTTTCATGTCAGATATGACTTTATTGATCATATATTACACATTCATGTCTAGATCATTAATGTGCACTCCAAACAGCAAGGGATCCAGCACCAATCCCTGTTGTACAGCACTAGATACAAGCTTCTAGTCACAAAAAGAATGTTCAGACATCAACCTCTGTCTCCTGCACTAAGCTAATTTTAAATCCAATTTGCCAACTTGTTCTGGATCTCATGGGCTGTTACCTTCTTAATCAGTCTCCCATATGTGACTTTGTCAAAAACCTTATTGAAGTCCATATAGACTACCTCAACTGCATTGCTCTTGTTTACACACTCAGTCCCCTTGAAAAATTCAGTCAAATTTGTTAGACATGATCTCTCTCTGACAAAGCCATGCTGACTACTCTTACTTCTCCAAATGAAGATTAGTTTTGTCCCTCAGAACTTTTTCCAATAATTTCCTTACCACTTATGTTGACTCACTGGCCCTTGAATACTATAGGAAGGCTTTTGCATACTTAAATATACTTCATATCTGCAATTTGTTTCCTGCTCCATGGATGGCATAGCAAAAAGCCCATTACTGTAGGAGGAACAACATGGCTAAGTTAGGTATGCACAACATTTGAGTCCCTGAAAGTCACCTTGCAGAGGTATACCAGCTAGGGACTGGATTCATTTTACTTTGGGTTCATTCCATGAGCAAAGAGAAAATTCTTTTGTCCAAAGATATTGGCTCGATTCGGACCAATATAAACTAGAGATGAAACATCAGTTTCCAAATACACCACACCATCAATATTTTTTATTTCAATATCATGAGTACAACTCAGGATTGCTGACTCTCACCAACCAAATTGAAATTACATCAGTGAGAAAGTGGCATATGTGCTTATTGTGATTGTCATGTTCAATGGAAACATATCAGAACTGATTGACTCTGTTTCAAGTTGATAGGAGTAGATTAACAAAATCCTGTAGGTTTTTTAAAATAAGAGTGAGCAAGGGCCTGATCACAACTGATTTAAATGCATCAGAATGTCACTTTTGAGGCTGGATGTTTCAGCCTCCTGGTATGCTCCCAATCCCTCAGTTGGAGGACCTGCAGACACCAATCAGAAACAAGCGCCAAAGACACTGGGGAGGGTGGGGGGGGAGGCAAGGAGGTAAGTACTGTCTCCAACTGTGCCCATGAGCTTGTCTGCCACTGCCAAATTGTGGGGGAGACACACGAGACTCCCCCTTTCTATCTTGAATAAGCCCCAGCTGCTCTGAAATGTCTTAGAACTGCTTTGATTGACAATTCCAGGACAGATCAAATGGTTCATTGCGGACACAATCAGTTCACGCTCCATCAAGCCCCAAAAGCTCCCTGTTTCACTGCACCTGTTCTATCTGGCCCCTTTTTTCAATACTGAATTTTTTTCTCACTCTTCATAGAGAGCAAAAACACTTTCTAATACCTTTTTTCTTTGTTTTTCTTGCTTGCAAAACTTCTCACTGAATCCATGAGTTTCATATTACCACCTTTTTCTCCTTGCAGTTTTTTTTATCTCTGCCAACCTTCAAGATTGCATAAGCTAGGGTTTTATCTTTGTGATAGAGAAGGCTAAGGGAAAATTAAGTACATATTTATTGAGAAGGCCTTGACAGATGGAAATAGAAGGACCTATTTGTAAAAGCAGAGGCATTGCCAGGGGGATAGATTAAAAATGATAGGCTGAAGGATTAAAGAGAAGTTGAGAGGAAATTATTTTAACCAGAGAATGAGATGGGATGTGGTAAAGGCAGAAAGTTTCTAAAACATGCAGTGCATAGCATCCATTAAAAATACCGTGATCTTTAGGTCTTCTGCCAAGGGCTGAAAATGAATTTCTTTCAGCTGGTAAACATTTAATGGACCGAATGGCTGTCTCCTCTACTATTATTTCTTATAAGTACATAGCAATGCAATCTTCTTACTCCATCCAATGAAACCCTCAGAAGGCCCATTCGTATTAGTTAAATAAGTCCTCAAAATAATGGTGCCATTGAGATGTGAATCAGAATCTTGTCCATTTGAACATTGGCTTTTAGGTTTTCAGAAGTTTGACTTTTGTTGTGGCTAACTAGATTTGAACTTGACCTTAAAGGCATGACATTTACCATACTTAACAAACATAATTAAAGCACCAGACTCTTTCTCCTTATTGATGTTTGCTTTCTTCTTATCGATGTTTGCCTTTTTAAGAATAGTCATTAATATTTCAATGCCAGTCACTGGTACTCTGGAACATCATGACGACATTATGCAGTACTGTGCAAGAATGCCAAGATTTCTTTTCATGGTTTCCTCATATTAACCATCTGTGAATGAAATAGTGGGCAGCTAATCAAGAGGAGGTCTGCAAGGGCTGAGACTTGGGTAGCTCTGTTTCACTGTGTGGAGAGTGTTCGTCTTTCAATAATAGACTGAAATTGGTAACTCATGAGGCATCATATGTGCTAATCTACATCTCTGCTTTATTGTACACATTCTCAACCCTAGTGCCCTAGGCCACATACTTGCTTCTGTACTAGGTACAATTTTAGAATTACACCTTATTATGGGTATCTGAAAAAGATAGAAGCATTGAGATGCAATTTTAATAGGGATCGTTGATTCATGAGCTTCACATGCCTAGCGGTTTGGGCCAGCCTTTTCACTTTTAAAGTCATTGAATCCCATCTCAGTAGTGCTGAGAGCGGAAAAAGCATCGATTTTTCCTCGAGCAGCTGCACTTAATTTTACTTGGGAGAAATGTGGCCAATAATTGTTTTGGTATGATGTAGTTCAATAAGGATATATTTCAAATGCTATAATGCACACATGGCCTAATTAATTGTACATTAATTTGCATTTTGAATTTGCTTTTGCAGTAACTATTGTTTTGAAACCACAAATTTATGCTATTATCATTGCATTTCAGTGGGATGAGAAAGGAAAAGCAGTTCTTGTGAATGCAAAAATTTATGAAGAAGAGATGAAACTTTATGGGGAACTTCTGCCTGAGCTAAAGAACTATCAGAGTATGTCCATGCTTCACAGCTTACTGTGCACTTTTGGATTTAAAAAGAAGATGGCAAAGTATGTTGTTGGGAGGGAAAATAGGACACTATTATCAAAAATAATGGAAGTAATGTTTTAATGTATACTAAATATTTAATGCAAATATTGTTGTACTAATAGTTTGAGACACTTTTCATAGTAGCTTTGAGGAAAAAGTATTTTATTTTCATTGTTCTTATGTAAGTTTTCTACCATATGGCATTTGCAACAGCAAAACAAAATGTTTAAAATTTATTTATTAGTGTCAAAAGCTGACTTATATTAACACCGCAATGAAGTTATAGCGAAAATTTTCTAGTTGCCACCTTCTTGCACCTGTTCAGTACAGAGGAAGGATTTACCATGGCTAATGCACCTAACCAGCACATCTTGGAGAACGTGCAGACTCTGCACAGACAGTGACTCAAACTGGGAATCAAACCAAGGTTCCTGGCACTATGAGGCAGTAGCCAATCACTGAGCCACCATGCTGCATTTGCTCCATTAAATTGAATTTGATACAAGTAAAATTATTCAGTTTAATGATCACTTTAATTCAATGTGCTCAGTTTCAACCTGTCTTTTGAATATGATTTAATATATAGGGCATGATTTTCACAATACTCTGGAACTATTGGTATCTACTTAACTGAAATAAGTAGATGCCATTAAACACACTTTCAGCAATTCAGAAAGCATCTCCTGCACAGCATGATTTTAAACTAAATGTAAGAATTGCCTTAATGGGAGATAATGTGTTAATATTTGAGACTGGAAATTATGAAGAACAAACAGTATTTAACATGCAAATATGAAATTACCATGTCATGATTTTAATGAGTGTATTCTTAGCCCATTCATTTCAAATGAGAATGTCTCCACTAAAATAGCACAGACTGGTCAGATGAATGTTTGAGTTAACAGCATAATTTCTAGACAGTAGCTCTAACCAGCAATATACATTTTAGCACTTTTAACAGAAAATGTCCCAAAGATATCAGGATTACAATCAAAGGAGAAGATTAGGAGAGGCAACCAAAACTCAGTCAAATAGACGAGTCTTACAAGGGTCATGAAGGAGGAAAGGGTGACAAAAAAGTTTTTAAAAATGTTCCAGAGAGAATAACATCTAAAAACATGGCTTCGCCAATGTTATGGTATCCGCAATGTTGTGGATGTACAAAAGACTGAAATCAGACAAATGGAAATTGAAAGGAAGGAGTTTCTGAAGGTTGAGAAGGCTACAGAAGTAGGAAGAAAGCAAGCTGTGAAGAGATAAAAAGACTAAAGAAATTACATTTCTGGCAAGAATATGGTATTAAAATATTCCTCAATTACTGTATTAATACAGTAGTTATAATCATTTCTAAAATGATTCAAATAAATACCAAAAAGGATAATAAAAATATGCAGCCACCATCAGAAAAGGCCAAATAATTACTTCATAAAATTATTAGTGCCTTTGGAGATTGTTACGGTGCATTCACCTGAGACGCTCAGACGACATCATTTTTGAAGCAAGACCTACAACTGTGTTAGCACATTTATTACAAATCTTATATGCAATGTCCATATATTTACATCCAATTAACTTTGATATTTCCTCACTTGCAACACTATCTTGCAGTGAAAGATCTAATAAGAACTTTGTTCTGAATTGCATTATGATTATACTCAGGAGGAAAAGGAAAATAATATGCACATAAAACAGCCTAATGAATTGCAGTATATCTTTTCTACATTCTATATGCAATTTCTGTGAATAGATTAGATGCAATATGGTTTTTTTTGTTTAAATTCTGTCATAATCCTGTTCAATTACCAGTTAAATTTAAAAAAAAATGCTCAAATGTAAAATATGTTTTAAAAAAAGGGTAGAAAATTGGATTACCATATGATTTGTATTAATTTCCAGACTGGAATCAATTTCCTGTAATAGATACAAAATTGCATAAACTGTTATACATGTTAGCAAAATAGGATTACTATATATTTGTTAACAAAATGTTTCCTCATTGAATCATATAATAAAGCTCATATAAAAGCATTGCTAAACTTGATACATGACAAAGTTTTCAGTAGTCTAGGTTGTGTACTGTTGCAGTTTGTTGCTATATAAATGGGCCTAACAGTAGCCTACTGTGGTACAAATCGTGTTTCTAAACTTTTTGTAAATGGCTCACATAACAGATTAATTGCATATAGTTTTGTGCTCATATTTCCCCACATGGCAAGTTGGCAGCCATGGTCTTAAAATCAGGAGGGATGTACTTCAGCCATGGCTTACTGAGTACTGTCATAAAAAGCAAAAAATTCCAGTTTCAGGAAAAGAAAATGTCTGCATCAGATTGTTATCTAGCAAAGCCCTACTAGATAAATATATCCTAGTCCCACCACTCCACACAAAAAAGACTAACATGACTAAAACAGAAAAGCTCCAGGGGGCAAGAAGACAACAAGCCCCAAATATGGACAAGGCATCACAAGGGGCAACAAGGGTTGAATATGAGTCAAACAAAAGTGGCAGAGCAAGAAGAAAAATGGACGTGTCCCCTCTCTATCCGACCCCAAACACCTAACTTCACACATAGACTGTTGAATATCAGCTACTGTTGAATAATCTGCTAAACTACTGTCTTGACTCTCACCTGGGGAATTTACAGATGATTGATTATGCTATCCAGCCTAGACTTCACCTTATAGTCTGCAAGAGGTGAAATTGGGTTAAAAAAATCAGAATACCAGGAGATGTTGAGCAATACTTTATCCTTTCCAATAAAGAGAAAAGAGAAACCACATTCTGTTATTCTGCTGATAGTCAGTGACATTGCGAAAATGCCTGACATTCTGCAGTCTAAGCAATACAAAAGTGGAGCACAATAAACAAATCTTAACCAGGGATTCACACTGTCAGAGAAAATTTCAGAATGCGATCTGCAATACATTTTAAAAAGTCTATTAATTTTATGGAACAGATGCACAATACTTAACGAACACTTTAAAAATGAAAATAATTCTTATTTATGTAGAGATTTGTTTTGCTGGTGTTGATGCAATGCTGCAATTTCCACAAGACTGACCCACTGTCCCTCAAAACAGGGAGAAAAATAAAGAGGATTATCATTGCATTGTTATCTCATTTCTCCTAACGACCAACTCACTTGCCGCAGCAAAACCCAGGAATGGCTTGACTCGCAACTTCTGTACAGCTCAGGGATGATAATAACAGGGTAGTGGATAGAAAACAGTGAAACAAAAAGTTACCGAATACCAGAAATGTACCAATGAACTGAACACCAATGATGCTTAATCTACTGAGTGTTTGTAGCATTTTATTATTTTCAATTTCCAGCATCTGCAAAATGCTGATTTTATTGAATAAAAAAGGTGTTCAACTGTAAGGAAAAAGGCAAATGTAATTAAAGAAAACAAACCATTCACACTGAAAAATTGCAGCATTGTGATAATAAGTTCCTCTCCATGCAGTCATCATGGTTCCATCCCAGGATTCAGATGCTTCAGTTGGAATTAAATTCTCAGCTAAACTGCTAGATGAAACATTTTACAGTTTGTTAAAATCTTGGCCTGGAATTTATAGTAGTAATGACAGTTAAAGTCAGTATAGGCTGTCATCACTCTGCTGAAACCAAAAACAGCTTCTGGAATGCATACTTGTGCATTTGAATGTGAAAATTGCTGTCAGTGGTTCCATCCTGCATAGGGAAAAATCAATCAGAAATCACTGAGGAGAATTGTTATTAGTCTGTCTATAATAATTGTTGAATGAAGTGTAATTAACTTTTTAAATAATGTAGTATGTTCATAATTACAACTGACAAACATTTAGCCCTGAATAATTAAAATAGTTGTGCAATGTCAAATGTTTCAATTATGATCAGATAAATCAGGTTATATATTTTTGAATCCACCTTAATCCCATGTGTATATCTCATTCATTTGTTTCGACTATGTAAAATTAAATTAAAATGTTAAGAATAGGTATTTTGTGTCAGTCTTCAGGGTAGATGACACAAATAACATGCCAAAAATTGGTTACAGGAAGGCTATAGCAGGTGAGGACCTGGAAACTATTATTACGAAAGAGATAGTGTTGGGCAAGCTAATGGGGCGAAAGGTAGACATGTCTCCTGGCTCTTATGGAATGTATCCAGGGTACTAAAACAGAAGGCAGGCGAAATAGCAAGTACACATGATAATTTACCAAAATTCGCCAAACTCTGGAATGGCTCCTGCAGATTGGAAAACAGCACATGTAATGTCACTGTTTAAAGAAGGAGGTAGACAAAAGGCCAGGTAGCTTAACTTCTTCTTGAATCTATCATCAAGGAAGAAATAGCAAGTCGTCTGGATATAAATTGTCCCATTGGTAACCCCATGGGGTCATGAAAGGCAGGTCATGTTTGACTAATTTGGTGGAATTCTTTGAGAACACTGCATGTGCAAAGAACAATGGAAAAACTGTGGATGCGGTATATCTGGATTTCCAGAAGGCATTTGACAAGGTGCCACACCAAAGACTGCTGCATAAGATAAAGAGGAACTGAGTTATGGATAATGTATTAGTATGGATAGAAGATTGCTTCAGAAAGCAAAGATGAGTGGCAGAACAAAGTGTGCAGACGATGCTGAAAGTTTGCGAAGGGATTATAGATAGTCTAAATGAGTGGGCGAGGGTCTAGCAGATGGAGTAAAATGTTGGTAAATGTGAGGTCATCCATTTTTGTTGTTTCCATGACAGATGAAACTAGAACTGGGGGCATGGCCTCAAAATAAGGGGAGCAGATTTAGCACTGAGTTGAAGCGTAACTTCTTCACACAAAGAGTTGTAAATCTGTGGAATTCCCTGCCCTGTGAAGCAGTTGAGGTTACTTCAATGAATGTTTTTAAGGCAAGGATAGATAATTTTTTGAACAGTAAAGAATTAAGAGTTATGGTAAGCAGGTGGGAAAGTGGAGCTGAGTTCACGAAAAGAACTGCCATGATCTTATTGAATGGCAGAAGAGGTTCAAGGGGCCAGATGGCCTACTCCTGCTCCTAATTTTTATGTTCTTATAATCAGTGTATTTTATTTCTTGGTTTGCTATCTGAGAATATTTCAATACGATCGGTTGTTTACCTTGCTTGATAAATGCATGGCGTTTGCCTTGGTCTGGTGCCAGATTCAAACTAACGACAGGAAAATAAATCCATACCAAACTTTGCCAAATCTTTGTGGGCAGCTTTCTTCAAGGTCACCACAAAGTTTAGCCCTGTGCCTCCTGCTGAGAAGAGGTTTGGTGCCAATTGTAATGAGGGGGTCCTGAACGATGTTGGGATTGATTTGTGAAATCAATGCCAAGTTACCAAATATCTACCAAGGATTTTGAACAGTGGTCAACATTCCACCTTTTGGTATTGTGTGTGGTCCACAGAATTCATAGGCAGTCATATTGTTATCTATCATGTCAGCGAAGTTATCAACAGCTAATAGGGACATAATTTATGCCAATCTTTAGACTACTTTAGTGACAATATTGTTATATTTTCCTGTTACTTGTTTTTCAAAATAATTTTCATGATGTAATTTATTTTCCAAGTCAGTTTTGGCTCCAAATGATTTGTTTCATTTCAAGCCTCAAAGATATTAATGATATTTGTATTTCACAAATGCAAATGTTACTGTGACTTTATTGGACAAAGCCAAAAGGAAATAAATCTTTTTCTACCAATCATGTGGATCAGGTAATATATTTTTTATATTTAGAAACCTCATTTGCATTTTTATTCCAATATGTGTTTTAGCACTAATTTCATAAAACTCCAGAATATAATTTGTGATTTATTGTAAATGTTAAGTTCACGAGTTTAGAATGCATTTTGACCTGTTACCATACAATTGTATACCAGCACTGTTAAAGATTTTCTAATAGTTTGATTAATAATGAAAATCTGCAACAAAAAATAATCAGGAGCTCTGAATTTGAATATTTCCAGTAGGGATTTATTAGAGTATGATTGTTGGAGCTTTACTGTATACGAATTGTTATTTTAATACTACCTAAGTAGATTTTCCAGATGTGATAAAATTTCTGGAAAATCAAATGGACTTGACAAAATGGTGAGACATATAGAAGACAATTTTACATTTACAACAACTGACACTAATATTATTGTTTTTTTCATTTTATTTTAACTTTTCATTACAAACAATACTTGGAATTTGGGACTTACTGGAGTTAACACACTTGCTCATAGCAGTTGAATTACATTTTAGTCTCATTCATAGCATAGATTCTGCATTCAATCATTTCTAAAATATCTTCAATTTACCAGTAATTGGGTTGATAAGGTGCAATGTTTTTTGTTTGCATTTCTAGGGCCAGTGCAGAGGTGCATATTTTTCAACACCCAGACTTTACAAAAGAACATTCATTCAAAGACATTGAAAGTGACAGCAGTAAAACAGATCTTTCAACAGTTGCTTTGCAGCAGAAGAAAGCCCTTAAGAAAAAGAGACGCAGTGATGGGGTGGTAGTGCTAAATAGTGCTACAATCTCTCCAAAAACCTCTACCATAACTCTGGAAAACAGCAGCAAAATATGTAAGAGAAATAAACAAACCTTTGTTTCCTAAATTCCAACAATGACTATACTTTAAAATATTCTATTGGATGTAAAACACTTTGAAATATCCAAAGATGCTATATAAATGCATGTCATTTTTCGTACACAGCATGAATTTCTACAGTAAAACCTCACTGCAAACTCTAAGGGATCAACAAAATAATTCTCAGGTTTAAATTTACAGAAGGTGGGATATGCTAATGATTAATTGACCTTCATCTGACAGCATTATCTAATCAGCATTTACAATGATAAAGGTTTAGCTAACTGTACGTTATCTACTGTTATTTAACAACAAAGTTTTTATTGACCCAAATAATTCAGAGATCCTTAATATAAGATGCTAGACATTAAGGCTTTATTTAACTTAACTTTGCCAATTTTGAACTTTATTTTGTACTTTTTGGTTTGCTTCTTATTTCAATACTCTTTGTTTGTAGTATCCACAGGGAAACAACGGAGAATGCTGTATCAATACATCAATTTTGATAACCCTGAATTTAACATACTTACAACAACTGAAAATGATCAGAAAGAACAGACCATAGTAGAAAATGTCAGTGAGAACAAAACAAAAGTGCCTGTTCCAAGTCATCCATCAACTCAAACAGCAGGTAATCCAGACCTTGCAAATGCAGAATTAATTCAATTTGATAATTTGTTTCCTTTCTGTTAAAAAGAAAACATTTTTTTCTCCAAACCTATCATTTGGGAGAATGGGACAGTTGAACTGAGAGCAAAGCAGAATGTCAATTGTTTGGTCTGGGGAGGGACCACTTGGCGCAAGCTAAGTAATGATGTAGAGATGCCAGTATTGGACTGGGGTAAACACAGTAAGAAATCTCACAACACCAGGTTAAAGTCACACCAGTTTATTTGATAAATAATGGACTCTAACCTGGCATTGTGAGACTTCTTACCAAGCTAAGTAATTCAGGTTTGTGTCAGATAGAGAGAGACATTAGCAGACACACAGGAGTAACTTCATTTTGGGAGGTGATGAAGATTATATTAGGAACCAGAGATGAGAAAGGAGCAGAGTAAAAGCAGGTTTGCAGGCACTAGTGGGACTGCCAGCATAATTAAGGACCCCACGCACCCTGGATATTCTTTCTTCCACCTTCTTCCATCAAGAAAAAGATATGCAAGTCTGAGGTCACGTACCAACTCATTCAAGAACAGCTTCTTCCCTGCTGCTGTCAGACTTTTGAATGGGCCTATCTTCCACTAAGTCGATCTTTCTCTACATCTGAGCTATGACTTAACACTACATTCTGCATTCTCTCCTTTCAATCTCTATGAAAAGTATGTCTTGTACAGCATGCAAGAAACAATACTTTTCACTGTATACCGATACATGTGACAATAATAAATCAAATCAGACAATAAATACTGGGATAATATCATAGATGCTTCAGGTACTAGGTGGTACAGTGTTCAGCACCACTGCGTCCCAGTGCCAGGAACCCAGTTGTTGGTTCTGGCTTTGAGTGACTGTGGAGTTTGCATGTTCTCCCTATGGCTGTGTGGGTTTCTTCCACGTACTGTAATTTCCTTCCATAGTCCAAAAATGTGCGGGTGAGGTCAATTAACCGTGGTAAATACAGGGAGTTATGGATATAGGGCAGAGAGGAAGGCCTGGATGCAATGTCCTTTCAGAGAAATGGTCCAGACAGGGTGCAGTTTAGGAATTATTAATAAATCATGCTGTTGGCCTCAACTGTCAGATTTCCAGCAATAATTTTTTCTTCAAGCTTCCACAATTTGGCTTCAAATCAGCATGGCAGTCCTGTCCATAATACTACAGTTTTCCAAGCTCAAATTTACTAATACCATGACGTATTTATCAGAGTATTTACTTGATCATGTGCAGTTAGCATGTCTTTAACTAAATTTGAAGACTGGACTTATATTCTGGAAATGTTTCCATCCAGTCAATTTGAAACATACTTTCATTATTCTTGTGCTGTGTTCACACTCTACAAGCATTGCATTGTTGCAAAATAAAAACAGCTTTACACCAATGCCAAAGCTCAATTTGTAAATTGAGTATTAAGGCCTAGGTTGAATTCAAAAACAGTTTCACTGCAAAAGCTCTTTGACTCCACAATTATAATGTGAATGTACCTAAATTATATTTATAACTTGGGGAGTCAGAGAAATCTTTGCTGCAGTGGCCTCAAGAGATGGTGTTACAACAAGATTATTATTTTTCATTTTGTATATTGGCCAAGCTATTTTTCAGTGTTTTTGACAACTCCAAACAAGCATTTTTTTAAGATTCTAGTAGAATATTGCATTAGAATTCTAATCAATGTTGTGTTTGGTTTTAAGAACTGCAGGTCTTGTAGAGATTATGCATGAGAAACAAATGACAAACTGGACAAAATGCACTTTTTTTGCCTTTTGTGGGGAAAAAGTGCAAAGAAATATAAAACAGTTTAACACTTTCTGCAGCTTTTAGTGCAAACCTTTCATGATTTCTATTACCACACTGATTCCTGATAGTTTAAATTTCCCAATAAATTAAATTGACTAAACATCTCATTTTAATAAGTATGTTATCTTGAATTAATGACAATATCCATTACTATATTAGTACATTTTCTGTAACAAAATGAAATTAGAAACACTTTTAACTGGTCAATTGACAATTTAATGTGACATTAGGCTCTGTTAAAGGGAATTGACGAATATGATTTATTACAACCATTTCTTAGGGCAAAGAGTATGGGTTATTAAGGTTCCCTATAAATGTTAAATGTCTCATCACAAGGGAGTAGGGAGTAAACTGTTAGAAAATGTAAGTAAAATTCCACAATTGATATTAACATTTTAATAGAATATGTCAATGTAAACAAAGACTACTTACGTGGATGAACAATGAGCTAATATGTCTGGTGACCTCTGTAATACTTAGATGACCTGAATTAGCAGACAACCTAGCAGTGCAAGGCTGAGCCTGGTAGCAACAAACACTAAGGAAAGGTTTACAAAGAACTGAAGGGAGGGAAAACTGACAGATAGTTTTTGTGAACATTGGCAAATTGTTTAATGTAAAGCCTAAACCAGACAATATTGGAATATAAATAATGACTTATTACATGACTTATAATGTACAAAAACTGTATGGTTCTTCAGCTAAGGAGTCGCCTCAGAGGATCCTTCACTGAGAGGTTATGCTTTCTCAACACATTGGCTAATAAATGATCGTTCTGTACTGGGTCTCCTGAGATTATTTTGTATAATAATCTGCTTCACAATAGGCTGAAAATTACACTGCCAAATTTCTTGATCATTCCAATGCTTCTCATTTTCTGTGGTGTCCAGTTGTGTAGATTTGTGTGTTAAAATGTCAAGAGTTTGAGAACTTGTACAAATAAACTAGGTGATCAGTAGTGTGAAACTGACTCAGAATATAACCAGGGCAACTCCATTCAGTTATATATTCAGTAAAACCATGTAGAACAAATTTGTGTGATTTATTTTTCATGCATATATTATTCACCAAAGAATGAGAGTTTCTTGGATAACAAACACTAATTTGTAAAATAATAATCACATTTTATATTCACAGGTAATGAAAACAAGGAAGATTCCCTTTTGCGAACTTCACCAAGTTTGTCTTTAGGTACACCAGAAAAATCTGCTCCTAATAAGACAGCACAAGTCTCTCTGGATATTAACAAGATGCTTAGTATTTGTGCAGCTCCTTTGGTACCTCCACTGTCTCCACAGCCAAAATGTTAACTTATGAAAAAAAATTAGAAATGCTGCAAGTGTCACTGCCTGGACTATTTTCAGTATGTAAAATTATTTGGGCATTTATTGGACAATGGATTTGGATTTTAAAATCAAGAACTCTGGATAACAATAACAGACATAGGATTAGAGGGATATGAAATGATCGTAAAAAATCACCTTTTGTGCAAGGGTGGGTGAAAAAGTTATGAGACGCAATTAACTAAATCTGATAAATATAGAAAAATGTATTTTTGTGTTATTGCTGTTGTACAAGATTTAATTACAAATTTTAAAACATTTGTATATTTCTCAGCAAAGCTAAAACAAAAGAGGTGATTTCGCTCAACCCTTCTACTATTCAATTAGATAATGGCTGACCTGTGTGTCTCAAATTTCATTTTCTGTCTCAGATCCATACTTCTTGATAACCCTTATCTAATAAAAGCACTGTTTCTAAAGGTATACTACAATAAAATGACCAAAGGATCGTGCGAGTGTGTTCCCGTTATCCTGGGGGTAGTCATAACGCTTATACTCTTAGACACTCAAAAGGTGTCACTCATGTTCTGTCTAAGACAACTATTGCAGGGTTGGGATCTTGGTGACAAGGGTTACCCATTAAAAAGATTGCTTGTGACCCCATTGAGGAATCTGCATACATGGGCTCAGATGCATTACAATGAAAGCATCCATCAGGGGCATCACCAAGCAGATCTGCTGCACCATTCACAACCTTGCAATGTAGAGAGGGGGGCCTTGGCAGAGATGATCTAATGGAGTGAGTCACGTGCTCTAATGAAATGTCTCACAGTAAGTCCAATGAAAAGCAGGAAATCATTATTGAACTGTGGGGCTGAACATGATCACAGCCCTTCCAATTAGTATGGTATGTGCAAGAAATGGTGAGAATTTGATCCAAAATGCTGCGAATAGTCAGGTAGTCTTTCAAAGTAGGTGGAGAGACAAGACTTAAAAGGTTGAATGTAACTTTTTTTAACACTTATTATGCACAAGGAGAATGGAACAGATGTGCTCAGCTGTTATTTCCTCACACAGCAAGAGTTCTGAAAGAGACACTGCTGACACAACAGTCCACAAAAAGGTATGATCTCACCTGGTGTTGTTCCACTGCTTTGTCTGCTCCAGATGATGCCTTCTTTAGAGTGCCACAAATTGGCCAGCTGATGCTCAACTTACCATGCAGCAGGGGCAGGGCATGTGGATTGTACAACTATTCTGCCTCCCTCAACCTGCTAGAAAATATAAAATCCAGCCCATGTTCTCTCTCTTACCTGATTCTTTTCCAATTGCTGTTTCCTCAATCTGTTTTTTTGCTTCTTTCCTTAACTTATCACTTTACATTTTTTACTCTTTTCATTTGGTCAGGAGTTTAGCAGGAAAAGCCATCCATTTTAGATGCTGCAATGAAAATGTGGCTTTCAAGACCAATCTTCCCCATTTCCATTGCGTCCCTTTGAAATATCCACAGAACTCCAGAATCCTCTCTCCTTTTGCTCCATTGCCTACGTTCATTCGTATTTCAGCTATTCCTTTGGACCCTAGCTCATGATTTTTATTTATTTTTCCCCTCTTGGTGCTTTTCATTTCTCTTCTCTCAGGTGCTCTGCTCCCATGAATACCAGACCCAAGCTTCCAGACTCATTGCAACATGATTGTCCCTTAAATGCCCTCTAAAATGGCCTAACAACCCATTCAGTTCTATCAATACATTATAGAAAAATTATCAAAACAGGATGGACCATCCATCAAAACCTAGGCACTAGAAATGAGGAAGGTACACTTGCCCAGTCAACCCTGCAAAGTCCTCTTCATTAACATCTAGGTACGTGATAAAATTGGAACAGCTGCCCCACAGACTAGTTAACAGCTTGACATAGTCATACACACTGAATTATATCTCACTGTTAATGTTGCAGATTCCTCCCTCGTTATCCCTATGTACATTATGCATGCCAGAGGTGGCAGAATACTGCTATACTGTCGCAAGGGAGTGGCCTTGAGAGTCTTTAACATTTACACTGAAATTCTCATGGCATTAGATCAAACATGAGCAAGGAAACTGCCTGCTCATTATCAGTCTCCACTTTCTCCTAGCTGATATGGAATACTCTGGGTGGAGGACTTCAAAGTCCATCACCAAGAGCTGCCCAGCCACTAATGACTGTGCTGAATTCTGAAGTATACATCTGTCATACTGGGCCTGTGACAGATGGTGTGAGAACCAACAAGAGGGAAAAACTATTTATTTAAGTTAGATGGTTAAGCCAATGGTAAATGCATGGGATTATGGGGATAAGGCAAGGGTAGGGAGGAACTGGGCAAAATGCTCTTTCAGAGCAGACTCAGACCGACCACAATTCCACCCAGACCCTATCCCCCATAACTCCTCGTATGTACCCTGCTAGTTCCTCTGATACTACTCCAGCATGGCCAATCAACCTAATCTGCAAATCTTTGTAAGGTGGAAGGAAACTGGAGCACCCAGAGGGAATCCATGCAGAGACAAGGAGAACGTGCAAATTCCACACAGTCACCCAAGACTGGAATCAAACCAAGTTCCCTGGTGTTTTAAGGCATCAGTGCTAACTGCTGTGCCACCTGATGATACTCATCTCTGGAAGGAATAAAGTATACAAATGCCAGTTGATGTCTTTTTTTATATTTTGGTCTCTCTCTCTCACTCTATTGTAGGAGTGTTTTCAGAGACTATGTATTATGCTGGCTTTCACGTGAGAGATTTCTCTTATTAAATCACGGCTCAGCAAATGCAAAGAACTCACAGAGACAGTAATTCTGGCTGAAGACAGACTTTGCTGCCCAGGCTTAGTCCACACACATGGGAGAACACTTTGAGGCAGCCCAAAATTATTCTAAATTGCATTGTTTTCAATATACAAGTTTCAAAAATCATTTGCCCATTCCCTTTGCTCACCCAGCCACTTGTGAGCTAATCATTACTAATATAGATCATATACCTGGGCCAGTAACATTTACTCTCTGACATCATGGAAATACGTAGATCTGTTGAGTTTGAGAATTCTTTCCCAGTGTCTCCTAGCAACTCCTTATCAGGAAGTTGTATAGCTCTATTCATTTGACTGTCTGGGATTGTTTGAACTGAGACGCATGCTGATAAGAGGATTTTATTGCTTCATTCACTAACTGTATTGTTTTCAAAGAATGTGGTTCTTTTTACACAGCTATCTCTCACCATATCTTTAAGCATTATGCCATTAGCCAAAGTGTGTGCTTTTAATACAGAATACAATATATTTTTTCAAAAAAATCATAAAATCATAGAAATAAATGTTTAAATTCTTTAATAGTGATTAGATGTGTTTCTATCCAATCTTTGTAACTTAAGGTACTTTGTGATTTTTCTAAACTTAAATTAGCCTATCCTGATCTATCAGTTTTTTTAGTCTGAAGTTATCCTAAATTTCTCCTAACCACTTATCAATATAGTTGGAGATCAGAAGTGATGCATCCTAAGAAATTAGAAACAGAATACAAGTTTAGGGAGGAGGTAGTGGTGCAGTGGTATTGTCACTAGACTAGAATTCAGAAACCCTGGATAATGTTCTGAGGACCTGAGTTTGAATCCCAGGCAAATGGTGAAATTTGAAATCAATAAAAGTCTAAATTAAAAGTCTAATGATGACCATGAAACTATTGTTGAAAAACCCACCTTGTTCACTAACATCTTTTAGGGAGGGAAATCTGCTGTCCTTACCCAATCTGACTGACGTGATTCCAGAACCACAGAAACGTGATTGATTCTCAAATGCTTTCTGCAATGAAGGGCAATTAGGGATGAGCAATAAATGCTTGGCCCAGCCAGTGATGCCCCTACCCCATAAAAAATGAATAAATAAATTTTAAAAAAAGCACAAACCAAATTCAGTGCCAGAAGGGTACTAAATTCCAAATCCAGTCATTAGGGAAATTAACATATTCAATATAAATGAAAATATAACCGATAAATTTAATCATTCCATTGTGAAATGTACAATTAAAAATGTATTTTGTTTAATCTCTTATGTTGGTCATTAGAAATTACAATTTACACAGGCAAACCTCTTTAGAAATATAGTTGCAGACTTTGGAAAATATAATAGATATCATACAAAAATATTCATAAAAAAACACTACACAAAACTCATGTAACTCAGTCAAGGCAAATCTGTCATTTGAATTGCATCACTGAGCCTGGTAGCTATGCAAAGTAACTTAGGTGATACGCTTGTGATTGAGGATGTTTCACCCAAAGCTGTTGACACTGTCTAAACAGCCAGCTCCAAGTGGAATTCCATCAATTATTATGTGCAACTGTTGAAACTGAAGGGCATTACTCTCAGCTCACATCTTCACACTTTCCAACTGAAGTCGCGAGATAGTAAAAGGGCACAAGTGGGCATGAACAGCCTCCATCTGCACTGTGGGGATTCTATAGTTCTGAGCTGAGCTACCCCTCAAAGTTATCTAATCCAGTCAATGCCTTTCTCCTGACAACAAAAATATAGAAATGACCTGTAAACAGGATGAGTTTAAAAAACAAATTTGTACATATTTCTGTCCTTCAGATATTTTTCTTCCAAAGTTTGCAGCGACAGGAGAATGGCATCAATATGAAAGTGGTAAAGATAGATGCACACTACTGAATAAATTAATCACCATGCTATGAAGTACTTATGCAGTTGTGTTTTTTAAAACAAACCAAAAAGTCAGTTTTAAAACTCCATTTTTATTTCTGACACACAGTAAACAGTTTACTGGTTCAGAAACTTTCAAAGTTTCAACATGCTAGAACTCAAAAGACAGAATACATAACAGGCATATTCCCCAAATACAGCAAAATCTGCAATTCCTAGGTGCAGACCAGGACAATATTCAAACCAAAGACAGACAGTGTTTTCAGTGTTTTATCTCACACTTTATTTGTATCATTTAAAAACCACCCACTAAGAATTAATAGTTTGTGCCCATAAATAAGATTTAATTACATTATCAACTAAAATACCGATTTGTCTTTTGTATAGCAATTATGTGGCATATGGACACAAAGCTATTTCCCAAAGCTCTATATATTACTAGGATACCAATATTTTAACAACAAAAATAGTCTTAAATAAATATTTTTATTTTAAGCAATTTACATAGGAAAACTAAGTTTGAAGCCCTATCAATGGAAAACAAACTGCCATATAAATAACCCATATATCCGAATTTAACAAAAAATAAATATCTATAGTCAACCAATTTTCTGTACAGTTCAACTATTTCAGTGAAACAGCCTAGCTGCATATTTGAACACTAATTTATTCCCCATCTTGAACAATCTTGCAAAGCAAACACATTTTAATAAAAACACTAAAGACTGTAATAAATATCTCTTTGAAGTCAACATATACAAATAGTTTGAAAAAGTAAATTTAGACTTTTTTTAAAACTATGACAAAAAATGCACAACTTGGATATATTTAAAAACTAAGACCGTCAGGTCCATAAACATGTTTTATGGTTATTACAGTAATTGATATTCATATTATCAATATTCAAAGTGGAAAACAAACGTAGCACATTACAAAAACATTCCAGCCATTTTTGCAATGTTGTTCAAATACAGATATACATTCAGAAAGCCTTAATAAACTTGAATCCCTTCCCCACCCTTCTAATGAGTCTTTCATAAACCAGGATATTTCTCTTTCCCATGTAGAAAATATGTATCTTATGGGCTTGACTGGTGCTCAGCATTTGTTTTACCCCTAGTCCTATCAGTGGTCAGTTTCATGAACTAAACCTTTGTTTGAACAGAACAGTCAGTTTGTAAACATTGTACTGAAAAGAAAAAAAATCTTATTTTAATTGCTTAAATACTAAAGAATAATTGTATATTTTGAAATGATCACCAATATGAATAGTCAAAAAATGATGTCTGACAATTGACCAGGTTAGTGTGCTCAGACATTTGGTTTGTACGTACATAATGGCAGGACAGGGATGTAGAAGCTGGCCCACATAAGGCACGACAGATAATTAGATACCTTCATTCTACATAGTTCATATCATCAGAGTCAATTTTACTTTATTTACCAAATTTTACACAAATCTGATGATTTCAATAGCTTAAAGGCACAAGCACTTACACAAAGCTGCTTATGATTTGTGTTTTCTATCTGAATAAGATGATTTGTTTGACTCACTTGGTCCTCTCTTAAAAAAGATTATGGTGATCATACTGGGTTCCACAGAAAGAACTGCACCCTAATATCACTCTCTCCAAAATCACAATCAGTATTTATTCAAAGTTTGAAAACCACAGATTAAGAATTATCTGGCTTGCAACAAACTTCCAATTCACGTATAGAGTTAGATTTATCTTCACATTAAATACCTAATTTAACTTCAGGGAACAGGGAAAGTATTTAGGATTGGGCCTTGGTTTCTTTAAGAATTTTAAATAAACAGGGCCAAAGACATGCAGCAATGTCAAACAGAAAAATGCCCAATTTATAGACAACCATTATTTTCAATTCTGCCTTACTATTGTTTCATCACTTAAATTTTTATGGATATACACTTCTGTTTTTCTGCCTGTAGGTTTTGATTTTGTAATGCTGAATGTGTCATTTCCAAGGTAGCTTTAGGAATGACCAAGCACATGTCATTTCAATACCTGTGGAGTTTTCATATTTTGCATATGAATTACGGTTAAATGGCACCTTGTTGAAATAGTCAACAGAAAGACACACTGATCAAAATTTAGGATTTTCAGAACTCCAAAATGGAATAGGATGATTTAATTTACTTTTATATAGGGTAGCTATAACTTTGCATGGTGAAGCTACTGAAATATAAACATTATCCTTAATGTACTTAAACTAAGGTGAAAATATTTTGATACCTTATAATTGATCCTAGTTTTAATTGATATTGCGTTCTATTTTCGATAAAATGTGTCCACTTTACTACAGATTATTACGTTGCAAGGCATCACATAGGTTCTGATTGGAATCTGGTTCTTCTGTTATCATAGCGATAACTTCCCATTCCCCAGACCTGCTCGATCTCTTAATAGCATCCACAACACTTTGCATATAAAGGCCATCTTCAAAGGAAGCAGCCATTGAAACTGGCTTGTGTGCCCAGGTGCGCCGATCCTCTTGATCCTTAAAGGACTTGCTCAAGGCTTGCACCATGTAAATAATGCCTTTTAAATACATGAGGGGAATATCACTGAATGCTTTTTCTAGCAGCCCAGGTGTATTAATTGACATAGTATCAGCAAGCAGCAGCTCCTCCTTGAAGGAAGTATTTTTTTGTCCGTATAAGTCTGTTCCTCGAGCAACCAAACGTCCCGTAGATCCCACAATCATGACTTCGTGGATAAATGAGCCAGGCATATTAAAGTTAAGTGTAACAGTGCTACACACACCACCATTCATTAACATCTGGAAGAAGCAGAAGTCATCACTTGTGACATGTCGGATTCCATGAATGTTATCATTTTGTTTCACAAAGGTTTTCAGGAGGCCATGGACCTTCTCAGCCCTCTTATTGGTCAAATGAGTTAGCAGGTCTACTATATAGGTGCCCATTGTGTGAAGTCCACCCCCACCCATCAGTTCATCACAGATCCAGCTATATTTGTTACTGAGAAGACTGCCCCAATACACACGTACGTCACAGATCATTACATTACCAACATAGCCTTCTTCAATTAGTTGCTTCATCTTGACAAACGCTGGTAGAAACCGAAGCACGTTATCGACAATACTCATGAGTTTAGGATAGTAACGAGCTGCTTTCACCATTTTGAAGGCATCCCCTGAAGTAGCTGCTTTCTCACAGATCACATTCTTTCCAATACCTTTTATTTGAACAAGGAAGAAAGAAAATAGAAAATCAAATAAAATTAAACACTTTTATTTAGTTAACACAAATTTATTGCCTAAACAACTACAATAAGGAGGATTGAAACATGAAATTATAAAAATAATTCCAAATTCCACAATTGATGTTTTAAATTATTTTATCTATACGTGGTCAAAAATGATACAGATTACACACAAATGAAACTAATGGAACACAGAGGCACATCACACTATTTAGTCTTTTAAGTTTCCAACAAATTATCAATGCAATTTACTGATGCAGTCCCCACCAACCCCCCCCACCACTAAAAAATCAGACTGGTTTGGAAACAAAAATTCCTTTCCACTTAAGCAATGTGGAGTGGTACCTCGTTCCATTTTGCTCAGTTCCCTATTCATTTTCCACACACTCTTAATACATTCTACAAAAGTAAATTGCTATACATTGCAAATACACTTTATCCCACTGAATTCAAATTTATAGGCCTACAAACAGCAAACAATCTTGTAATAAAGCATCAGATTTTGATATTTAATCTACAACTACTTTTTTTTTTACAGTAAGGCATACTGTGCCTTACAGTAAGTAAGGCACAGTATATTCAGAATAACTTGAAACACTTACAGGCATTTTTCTTCAAATAAGTAATAAACTATACTTTCACAATTGGTTTCCAAGTATACAGGATTCAATGGCTAATACAAGGCACACTTGCAAAAATCAATGTCCCTTTCTTCATTAACCTTGAGCAGCAACTTAACTGAGATCAGCAACTCAATGCCAATTGCAACTTGTTGCCAGACCAAATTCCTGTGCTAGCTTTGTGAGCTTGCAGCTAACAACTTTCCTCTGCTCTGGTTTTACCAAATTTAAACAGATGTTGCTAGTAGGCATATTTACAAAAAATGGGTTAAATGCCATCTCATAACCAACAAAATAAGGAACAGCAGAAGCAGCACAAGAGAATTTCACATGTTTTCAACAGCAGTACTAGAATGCGTTTCACCTAGACAGATAACAGTTGCATACTTATCAGTTTCTCTCAGGATCTTGAGCTTAACATTTGCAGATTTAAGGAGTAGCCTGGTGACCATGAGACGGTAATACAAGGAGCTAAGAACATGGAACAATAAAATAATTTATGCAAATTGTTTTCATCCAAGTCAGTAAACGTAAGTATTGTAAATTATCCTTTGGTTATGCGTTCTGTAGTTTTGAGATACAGAATTGCACACATATGAAGCACGATTCCTTTGTATCTCATTAAAAAACATCCTTTAGCTTAGAAAAAGCTAAAACTAGACTTAAAGATAGAACAGCAGTGGCAAATATTCAAGACAGAGTTCAGGAAAAATACATTCTGCTGAAAAAAACAAGAAGAAACTAACCATCCATGAAATACCGTAGATGAATAGAGATCAAGTTGGAGAAAAAGGAATACACTAAGTAATGTACATAAACAGTATTGGGAAATGCTAAAAAGGAATATGTAAATATCAGAAAAGAGAGAAGTAAAAAGAAATTACAAAACTAAGTGAAGGTATGATATTTTACAGAAACAAAAATAACCAAAATAATTAGCATAAGGAAAAGGCCAAAGAACTATGCAAAAGGTAAACTCAGGAAATGATAATGAATAACAGAAATAGTGAAAAGCTATTTTGCCTCACTATCCAACAAGAGGTTGGATTTAATGCAACCAGTTGTGACAGGAATTCTGGTGGCCATGCCCACTCAGTCACAGAATAGTCCGAATCAACCTTCTGACAGTGGAAAAACTTTTTAAGTCAAAGAGTGGAAGGGGCTTTTGCAGGATTCCTAGCTGCTTGCATCAACGTGCTTGTTAATGAACCGTTATCTTCATGGCCACCGCAATTTAGTGATACCTCAATGATTCTACCAGAAGTTTTCCAAGGTGTGAGGTCTTCATTATCAGGTACTCTATAATGATCAATAAGGGACCTAGCATCAAGAAGGGGTGGGTTCTCAGAAAGCCTGTGCTCCTACAAAACCCCAAAACTTGCATCCCAACTTCACTCAGCTTTGGCTTGGTGTCCCATGACATTTCTGGTAGATGCACTGTTGCCAGTTACCATTGCACAAGGGCACTTCATCGCTTGTTGTCCCCCTCAACATATACATGTAGGTTTGCAATATCAAAAAAGGTAAATCTTTATGATAAAAAGAGAGGAGATAATCAATTGACTAATTGAACCAAAACAGCATAAAACTCCTATCTGAATGAATTGCATTTATGCATTCTAAGAGAAGTTAAGGAAAAAATAGCTGAGACACCATTAAATAAATGTGTAACAAATCATTACAGAAGGAAATAGTGCCAGAGGACTGGCAGACAGTTAATGTCACTCCTATAATTGAAAAGAAAAATGGAACACACTCTAGAAATTCTACACCATTAATGGCTTTAATTTTGCCATTGTAATGACAACAAAGCTGTCATTACAACTTGTGAAGTCGGCATACGATCAATTAAATGTAGAAATCAATAGTTCTCTATTCTTCCGCAAGATGCACTGATGAAATCTCCACAGACACAAATCATTTGAATTGACTTACTAGTCTCACTATATGAACATACTGAATTATGTTAAAAACCTTTAAAAGGTTGGGCTCTGTTCAATGAGGTGTAACTGATGTATACTTAAGTTCAAAATTATTGAACAATTTCTCTGACTCTGAAAAACAAATGTTGAATTGATGGAATACTTCTTGATATGAACAAAAGTAAATCTATTGGTTTTTAAAAAGTTTTTTTTTAAAGTTTATAATATTTCTGTTTCTACATCAATCTCATGCATGTCCCAATCTTTAATTTGCTGTCTCTAAAATGATTTAGAAATTGCTTTAATCATTATTTTTTACTTTCTGGCTTGTTTCTGAGAGTTCTTCAATCACCCACCCACTCTTACTATCCAGGCAATATGAAGTAACCAATTACAAGTCAAACTGCTGGCAATTGACTCTTTGATTGATTGCAATGCTGTGGTGTAACTACGTGTCAATGTAAGTACATCTGAGGTTTCCTGAAGTAGCTTCAGGGAGTTTAATAGTTATATACTGCACATTACTATGCTAGTTTATTGCAACGTTGTTTTTGTTGGCATCTTGAGTTGTATTCATTTGCAAATATTTAAATTTGAAATTGAATCATATTGGAAAGAGTCTGGGAAGCATGGACTTAAGTACTATCACAATTAATCTTAATACATGAATAAATTGTAGATGGACAGGAATAGATAGAACACACAATCATAAGTAATCACATTTTCTAACACAAGTCAGAATTTTCATCTTAAAACAAAACAAAAAACCATTTGCACAGGTAAAAGCAAATTACATTAGTCCATCAAAATTATTAGGCAGTTCCCAATTCACCACAAGAGAAAAAGCACTCTCTTATTGAGTAAAGGCTTAAACATCAGACTTGTTGTACAACTACAATAGGGTTTTTCTTACCCTGTTTCAGTGACCACCTAAATCACTGGTTTATCTCCTTTTCCATCCTCTCTATTGAATAAAAAAATCATTTGCAAACAACATTCTGAGTACTTTTCAAACATTAATATAGCCAATTCTACCAATACAAACCAATACTTCTTATGCATTAACAATTGCCAATAAATGCTGTAGAAATTTCTGAAGATTCCTTCGCAACTACATTGAAATTCTTCTTCATGTCCCTAGAGATTGATTCTATAATTAGAATTGTGATCTAAAGCTTTGTACACTACTTTGTCCATTTATGAAATCACATTTGATATGCACTTTTGTCCCACATAATTTTGTAACACAATATAAAATTCATAATTAAAGCATTCTACCGGGTAAACATCGACAGTTTGATCTGGGAAGCCCCACCCATCTCCTGAGGTCAAAATCTTGGTATCCTCAACTCTCTGTAGACAAGTCACTTTTCAATACACACCACTACACATCTTTTATCATCTGTTATTTCAAACAAATATTATCTAAACACTTGGCAGATATCATTCTACTTTCTTCAGTACAAAAAAAAGTTATCCTTCCACCTGCCATTATAAACAGAATTGAAAAGTTTAAAAGTTAAAAATGAGCTTCAATTTCTCCAAAACCTGCCGTCAACTTATGCTGCAAGTAAACATTTTAACGTGTATTGACACAAAAAGCAGAGAAGCACAAAGACTATAAATAGTTTGGCTTCAAAAGCACCTATTGCAATGATAATGGGGCCTTGAAGAAAAACTTCTACAGTGCTACTTCTGAACGCAGAAATAATACTGGAGAAAATCATATGAGAATATGATTTAAGCAAGGGAGTCTGCAGAATGCGGTGGTACAATACATAGTATCCTTGTACATTAATCACAGAAAATTACCATGCAGGTACAGCAAACAATTAGGGAGGCAAATTAAAATTTTATTGCAAGTGGAATGGAGTATAAAAGTAGAAAGGTTTGAGAAAGTAAAATATAAATAAAGGGCTAACTTAGAAATCATAGGTTAGTATGGTTTGATGGGGTTAGAGAGGATAGCATGATTTGAATAAAATGAAGGCACAGAAAGAATGGAATGTTCTAGAAAGAGAAAGCTACAACCACTTAAGTAATTTAACTATGGCTGTAACTGTATTCTGGTAAAGAATACAAAAGGGTAAACAAGCTAGGAAATTCACTGTATTGAAGAATGTGATTAAATCTGCATAGAATTGAATATATTCATCTGTTTAGAGCTATATAAAAGACAGCTAATGTGATTATACCTATACAGACTTGAACATATTCATATGATCTGTAGAAAAGATGGCTTTAATAGAACACCTTTGAGCATATCCTTCTGGTAACTCCCAATGGCCGCCATAAGCATAAAATAAAAAATATCATAATTTGCTGCAAAGTAAAAATTTCTTTAACAGGCCATTCTATAGATGCATAGGGTACTGGTGAGGCTGCACCTGGAGTACTGTGCACAGTTTTTGTCCCTTTGAGGGTTATACTTGCATTGGAAGTAGTTCAGAGAAGGTTCATTAGTTTGATTCTTGGGATGAATCAGTATTTTTGTGGAGAAGGATTGAGCATTTTGTGCCTATATGTATTGGAGCTTCGAAGAATGACAGGTGATCTGATTGAAACATAAGAATTTGAGGGGATTTGACAGATTAGATGCTGGAGGATGTTTCTACTCAGAGGGATCTAGAACTAGGAGAGACAGTTCAAAAATAAGGGATTGTCAATTTAAGATGGAGATGAGGAGGAATTTCTTTTCTGAAGATTGTCAATCTTTAGCATGCACTTCCCCAAAGAGCAGTGGAAACTAGGATCATTGTCTAATCCAGACTTGAAAATGTTCAAACTTTTGATTGTCAAAGGAGTCCAGGGTTTTAGAGATAGGCAGGAAAATGGAGTTAAGGTTGCAATTAAATCAGTGGTGATCTTCTCAAAAGGCAGAGCAAGTTCAATGGACTGAAAGGCCAACTCCTCCTACTTCATGATCTATTAAATCATAACAATTCCACTTGATCAAAACTAAAAAAACAAATTTTATGATATCAGTACAGACTTTTACAGAATTTGAACTCATAGCTGTTAATTGAAATGTTTATGCCACAAGATTTCATGTTCTAAACAAAACTTTTACTATACAAGAATTAAACAAAGCAAGTATTACTAACAAAACACTATAATTTATAAACATACTTTAAATTTGAAAATTTCAACAGAACACTCCTTGTTCTGCTTTTATTTCCAACCAAGCATTCCCTATATCTCACAGGATCTTGAGGTTTCCTCTCCCATCTCCTGAGACAATACATAGGTGTGCCACAGCATGCAGGGATTCACTGTGACCCCTCTCAAAGACAGAAGTAGGTTATAACTGCAAACTCCTGTAGAAACATAAAGGGCACTAATAACATCTGATAGGAGGCCAGTTTAACATTTAACAACAAGCCAGCTAACAGCAGCAGCCTCTTTTAAAGTCTTACAGCCAAACTAGTGCAATAAGCTTCGTAAAGTTGATTTCAATATCTTTGCTGGATTAAGCAAAGATGCTTCTCAAACTGAGTCATTCTCATAGCATTGTGTAGTAACAATAAGTTGGATTTGACTTATAGATTTGTTTAAGGTGGATGTTGGGGAATTGAGGACGTCTTACAGAGATCGAGTCCTACTGTGCAGGAGGCGGCTATTCAGCCCATCAAGACTGCGCCAACTACAATCCCATCCAGGTCCCATGCCATAACTCCTTGCGTTTACCCTAACTAGTCCCCCGACACTACGGGTCAATTTAGCATGGCCAATCCACCTAACATGATTTGATTTATTATTGTCACATATATTAACATACAGTGAATAATATTGTTTTCTTGCGCGCTATAGAGACAAGTCATACCATGCATAGGGAAGGAAGTGAGAGTGCAGAATGTGATGTTACAGTCACAGCTAGAGTGTAGAGAATGATCAACTTAATATAAAGTAAGTCCATTCAAAAGTCAGCAGGGAAAAGTTGTTCTTAAGTCGGTTGGTATGTGAGCTCAGACTTTTGTATTTCTTCCCAATAGAAGAAGGCAGAAAATAGAATGTCTGGGGTGTGTAGGGTTCTTAATTATGCTGGCTGTTTTGCCGAGGCAGCAGGAAGTATAGATAGAGTCGATGGAAGGGACTGGGCTACATTCATGATCTTTTGTAGTTCCTTGCAGTCTTGGGCAGAGCAGGAGCCATAGCAAGCTGTGATACAACCAGTAAGAATACTTTCTATGGTGCATCTGTGAAAGTTGGTGAGAGTTGTAGCTGACATGCCAAATCTCCTTCTTTTTCTGAGAAAGTAGAGGAATTGGTGGGCTTTCATAACTATAGCATTGGTATGGGGGGACCATGACAGATTGTTGGTGATCCAGACACCTACAAACTGGAAGCTCTCGACCCTTTGTACTTCATCCCTATTGATGTAGATGGGCATGTTCTCCTTTATGCTTCCTGAAGTCGATGACAACCTCCTTCATTTTGTTGACGCTGAGGGAGAGATTATTGTTGCCGCAGCAGTTCTTGTACTGTCTCATCTTGTTTGAGATCCGAGTGGTGTCATCAGTAAACTTGAAAATTGAACTGGAGGGGAATTTGGCCACACAGTCAAAAGGTGTGTAATAGGGAGTATAATAGGGAGCTCAGAACACGGCTGTGAGGGGCACCAGTGTTGAGGATGATTATGGAAGAAGTATTGTTGCCCATCTTTATTGATTGTGGTCAACGGATTAGGAAGTTCATGACCCAGTAATAGAGGGAGGTGCCAAGGCCCAGGCCATGGAGTTTGGTCAGAATAATAGTATAGAAGGCTGAGCTGAAGTCAATAACTAAGAGTGTGACATAGGTATCCTTGTTATCTAGCTGTTCCAGAGTTGAATGCAGGGCCAGGTAGATAGCGTCTGCTGTAGATTTGTTGTGGCAATAGGCAAACCGTAATAGATGCAGGTAATGCGGGAGGTTAGAACTGATTCATGCCATGACTAGCCTTTCAAAGCACTTCATAATAATGGATGCCAGAACCAGCGGCAGACGGTTATTAAGGCGTGCTACTTGGTTTTTCTTCGGTGATGAGATGATGACTATCTTTTTGAGGACTTCAGATTGTTGTAAAGAGAAATTGAAGATGTCTATCAATACCCCAGTCAGCTGATTCATGCAGGATTTGAATGCTCGTCTGGATACCCCATCCAGGCCAGTTGCTTTCCATGGGTTGACCTTCGAGAAGGCTGCTCTGACATCTGCAATAGTGACCCTAAATACAGGTTCATTCAGGACTTTTAGAATGGAGGACATGTTCTCACTGATCACTTGCTCAAAATGGGTGTAGAATGCATTAAGCTTATCAGGGAGGGATGCGTTGGAGCCGGCACTTTTACATGCCTTCACTTTTGGACTGTGGGAGGAACCTGGAGCCCCCAGAGGAAACCCACACAAACAAGGGGACAATCTGCAAACTCCACACAAACAGTGATCCAAGCCAGGAATCAAATCAGAGTCCCAGGCACTGTGAGACGCTAGTGCTATCCACTGTGCCATCATGCCATCCAGAGTTGGGCCCTTCAGCCAGACATGGAAAAAGCATCTGAATTCAGATATCACAAATATAGTTGGGAACAAGGAGTAATTTCTAGATAAAACAATGTGTATGCATTCAATTCATTCTAGGGAACATTATAGCAAGATCACAAATGGTGCTGATGCCTACTATAGTCAAGCAGCTAGTAGCAAACTCAGCCAGAGAGATTAGATATCAGACAATCCTGGGGTATTTTCGGATAGCATAGTGACACAATCACAGATTTATCAATTAAGACAAATGTGGGAGGAGTTGCGAGCCCAGAATGAGGCAAATGAAATCAGATTATTGGATACTACTTTTATAAATTGAATGAGACAGACACAGAGAATGAGACATAGAACATAAAACATTACAGCACAGTACAGGCCCTTCGGCCCTCGATGTTGCACCGACCAATGGAACCAATTTTATGACCCTCTAACCTAAACTATTCCAATGCTGTCCATATGCCTATCCACTGACCATTTGAATGCCCTTAAACTTGGCGAGTCCACGACTGCTGCAGGCAGGGCATTCCACGCCCTTACTACCCTCTGAGTAAAGAACCTACCTCTTATATCTGTCCTATAACTACCACCCCTTAATTTAAAGCTATGTCCCCTCGTGTTATCCATCTCCATCCGAGGCAAAAGGCTCTCACTATCCACCCTATCTAACCCTCTGATCATCTTATATGTCTCAATTAGGTCACCTCTTAACCTTCTTCTCTCTAATGAAAATAACCTCAAGTCCCTTTGTCTTTTCTCATAAGACCTACCCATCATACCAGCAACATCCTGGTAAACCTCCTCTGCATCCTTTCCAGTGCCTCCACATCTTTCTTATAATGTGGCGACCAAAACTGTACACAATACTCCAAGTGCGGCCGCACCAGAGTTTTGTACAGTTGCAACATGACATCTCGGCTCCGAAATTCAATCCCTCTACTAACAAATGCTAACATGCTATACGCCTTCTTAACAACCCTATCAACTTGAGTACCAACTTTCAGGGATCTATGTACCTGTACACCGAGATCTCTCTGCTCATCTACACTACTAAGAGTCCTACCATTAGCCCTACATTCTGCACACATATTACTCTTACCAAAGTGAATCACTCACACTTTTTCACATTAAACTCCATTTGCCACCTCTCGGCTCAGCTCTGCAACTTAGAGACCGTTGTGTTCAATTCAGAGGTTGGCTGAATTGCAGCAGAGGGATTCAAAATTAAGTCCATCAGATAGAAGCCCCATGCATTCAAGTATTACAATATACAGAAGAACATATTAATGAGAAAATGGCAACTGCCACATTAGGGCAAAAGACAAATGGATAGAAGTACACCAAATTGTACTGAGTATAGGAAAGAAATTCTGAAGATAGAGCTGGTGAATCCATTAAGGGAACATCTCAAAATAAAGAAAACTCAAACCAAAATTCAGAATTTTATTGGCCCCGATTATACATAGATCTAGTCAGTTTTTGTTGAACCTTTCATCCCTATTAGACAACAGAGAAACCACAAGCAATAATCAAACCTCACCACTGCTCCTTATCCCAGTGTTTGAAGAACATTTTAGCAGAGTTCTAATCAACTGCCATTGCATAGGGCCCCTGCAGATAATTGATATTTGCTCATTATAGCAGATACACCCATCTGATTCCCTGAAGCAATACTTTTTAGAATTATTACAGCTAGGATAGTAGAGGAGCTAAGCAAATTCTATACTAAATGTAAGTTAGGACTATCCAAAAAGGCCATGAATAGCTTGGAGATCAAACAGTACAAATCAGCTTATCACGCAGAGTCCCAGGGAACACTACTGAGGTGGCACCAGACTTTGAAAACCACAACGAGAGTTTATAACCAAGACTACCCTCATGATTGGGAGAAAGAGATTTAATTTTTATTATTTGCGATTAGGGAAGTGTCAAATCAGCCCTTTCGAATTGGACTATGGGCATGGTGTCAGTAATTGATTTGGGAAAAGTCAGAGAAGACCGTTTTAGACTATGTCTCAAATTTCAGGGAATGACGTGGTAAGGAAGTTCTGGGTTTGAGATGAGAACAAGCATGAAGTCTTGTGAGCAATAAAGTAGGGGGAAGGCAAGATTGTGACAATAATTCATTTGGGCAGTGAGGGAGTACTGGAGAAGTTAATCCAGTGATTAAGTCATCTCCCAGATAAGAGCCGGAGCAAACTAAGACTTACTGCAACTCTATAAAGGTATTTGTGGGAATAAACTAGGTAGAACAAGGTCAGTGATGCATGATGTAGATGTGGGAGACACTGTTCCCATCAAACAATATCCATATAAGTTGAATCCTATGAAGTTATTGCAGGTACAGAAGGAAATTGAGTGTAGTCCAGAATAACATTACTGAATTGAGTTCTATTGATTGGAGATCCCCCTGGCACTATGCTTGGATTACAGATGGATAAATGTCATTTCCAAGACAGATCTGCTTCCCATTCTACAGTTGGAAGATTTAATCAAAAGCATCGGATGGTCAAAGATCATCACCAAAATTTGATTTGACTTTATTTATTATTGCCACAGTGAAAAGTACTGTTTCTTGCGCACTATACAGACAAAGCGAACTAAACATTGAGAAGGAAAGGCGAGGGTGCAGAATATAGTGTTACAGTTATAACTAAGGTGTAGAGAAATATCAAATTAATGTGAAGTATGTCCATTCAAAGTCTGATGGCTGCAGGAAAGGAGCTGTTCTTAAGTTGGTTGCTACAAGACCTCAGACTTCTGTATCTTTTTCCTGGCAGAAGAAGGTAGAAGAGAGTCTGTCTGGAACGCATGGGGTCCTTGATTATGCTAGTTGCTTTGTTGAGGCAGTAAGAAATGTAGACAGAGTCAGTGGATGGGAGGCTAGTTCACATGATGAACTGAACTTCATTCATGATCCTTTGTAGTTTCTTGCAGTCTTGAACAGAGCAGGAGCAATACATACCAAGCTGTGTTATAACCAGAAAGAATATTTCTTATGGCGCCTCTGTAAATGTTGGTGGGAATTGTAGCAGACATGCTAAATTTCCTTAGCCTCCTGCAGGAGGAGAGCATTGGAGGTCTCTTTTAAATATAGCACCTGTGTGGAAGGGCTAGGACATGTTGTTGGTGACCTGGTTACCTGGAAACTTGAAGTCTGAACCACTTCCAGTTCAGGAAGCCTAATGGTTAGCACTGCTGCCTCACAGTGCCAGGGAACTGGGTTCAATTTCTGGCTTGGGTCCCTGTATGAAGTTTGCAGATTCTCCTTGTGTCACTGTGGATTTCCTCCTGGTGCTCTAGTTTCTTCCCATAGTCTAAAGATGTGCAGGTTAGGTGGACTGGCCATGCTAAATTGCTCCTTAGTGTCGGGGGTTAGCTGCGGTAAATGCATTGGGTTATGGGGACAGGACCTAGGAGGGAATGCGTTTAATGCAGACACAATGGGCCAAACGGCCTCCTTTGCATTCGAGGATTCTGGGATCTTCTTTTTGCTGACACTGAGGGAGACATTATTGAATTATTGAAAACAGACTTGCTCAATGTCTGGTCCAGCAAAGATGTTTAAACTGCCTCGTCAAAAATTTCTACACCAGCTGTAAGACTTTAAAAATGGTTTCGGCTGTTAGCTGGCTTGTTTTTAGAAGTTAAACTGGCCTTCCTGCTTCTACAGGAGTTGGCCTGATTCAGCCTCTGATGCTGCCTACTCTATATTTGGCACTCTGTCTCTCTCACATTCCTTCCTCTTGAAAATAACACCTCTATGTCTCTACTGATCTCTTAATCATCTAGTTAACTGCTTCCTGATGATAAGGTTATTTACATTTGATATTATCTAGATGTCTGCTAATCTCGTTACTGGGAAAAGGATGCATCTCATGATCCCTATTGATGTTGGCTCCTGCTGTCGCCAGTCGTATTCTTTCCTGTTACTGAGCAGATTACATTCTATTTGTCCCTTTATCAATTCCACGTCCTGCTGTTAAGGCAAATCCATGACATTATGGGTAAGTTTATGAAAGATTCAGCGAGGAACTGTACCTCCAATTTAGATAATTTCTCTCCCACATTTGCTAGGTGCCCAAAGTGCTAAGCAGTAGATTTAATGAATTTTGGACAAGTTTATTATAAATAAACATAAAACACATTTTGATTTGCAATTATTTTAAGGTTTGTTTAGCAGCTTCTGAAACTACATATTTTCATTTAGTTATCACCCAGATTATACATTACATGAAAGAAAACTTCCTGCTTTCTATCCCCATGGCAACATGGTTTGCTAATATAGGGAGTTATCTCTAAGTCCCAAATCTTTCCTTTGTTCTGGGAAACCATATGAATAACTTTAAGCCGTAACTGAGACAGCTATAGACATTCAGGGCTGGTTTGTACACACTGTTTCCCACTTTTGAAGAGAGCTTGTAAAATGCCACACATGATCTTTACATCTCTTTCCTGTTCGGTTCAACTTGTTTTCCATTTTACAGGATGTGGGGAAGGTGGCAAGCAACTCAACCACCCATGGGCCAACTAAAGAGGTTCTGTTCAACAACCATTCATATGAACTAAAGTTTTTCTATGCACTAGGTCAAACACTCTACTGCAATTCAAAAGTGTCAGATGCATTTCTTCCCACATATTGCCAATGAAACATATTTTCATTGACAAGTTCCCATCTAAGATAAAATAGCCAAGTATCAAGGTTACGTGGTTCAGTAAGAGCAATGGTAGAAAACTGGCATTGTATGAAACCAGCCTGTTCTATCTAATCCTACCTATTGTGGTTTATTTCAGCTGTTTAAAAAAAAAGTACTTGAACAGATTACTGCAGATTTAAAATTCAGAAAAGGTATACTAAAAACAATACATGAAAAGTATTTCTTTTTAATTGTATATAAAACATTAATATTTGTGGTGCATTTTATGAGTTTAAAAGATTCACTGCTGAACAGTGTTACTAATCATTCAGTGCAACATTTAAAAACAAATTTGGAAAGTTTGAACCCTTTTTGCAAAATAGAAAAGAAAGTTTCACAAGCAGTTAAAAAACAATAAAACAAAGTTTCAATTCTAATGAGTTTTTGTTACATTCCAAAAGAAACTTACAAATGTACAGTTCTCAATTACATACATATTGTTCAAGATTGCTTTCACAAAGCACTAAAGGCTTAGAAGGAATTTCAAAACTTAAGTCTGAACCCTCAATTTTGAAATGGAAAAGAGGTTGCCACACCATAATCCTGATGCAGATCACTCCAGCTAAAAAAATAAAAACACTATTGAGGGAAGAATCATTCCATTACTCTAGGCACTGAAGTTCATAGTTAATCTTATCTCCTGCACTGTAATCCATTCTTTTGAAAAGATCACTGGAGTTACATTACAAATAACAATGCTTTAGCTGGATATCAGTAAGTGCAAGACAGCCACACACCATCATATTGGTTAATCAAACTGACAGCTCATGAAGTTAAACAGTTTGTTAATGTAGATCATTTTGAGGAAAAATTGCCTTTCAAAAGTATTAAAAGCTCTCCTAGTACTTCTTTCTCTTGCTCATTTCAATTTATCCTATTGTATCGTACAATGTTCTGAATTACCGAGAAGACTGGAAATTTGTTCTGATTCCAGTAGGATGCAATTTTTATTTTAAGAAAAGGAATGAGATGATAATGACCAGGTGGTATTATCCCTCAACTATTAATCCAGAAACTCAGCTAATGTTCTGGGGACCCAGGCTCAAATTGTGCCATGGCAGATACTGCATTTTGAATTTTGATTTGAGTAAAAACAAATCTGGAATTAAGGACCTACTGATAGCCATGAAACCAATGTCAATTGTCAAAAAAACTCATCTGGTTCACTAATGTTCTTTAGGGAAGGAATCCTGTTGTCCTTATCTGCTCTTGTCTGTGACTCTGGAGCCATAGCAATGTGACTGACTTGCAAATGCCCCTCTGAAATGGCCGAGTCAAGGGCAACTAGGGATGGGCAATAAATGCTGCCAGCCAGCGATGCTCACATCCCACAAATGAATAAAAAAACTGATAGCCCTTCAATAAATGATAATAACTAAAAGTTCTCTATTCATAATTTTCAATCTTTAAGAGAAAGTAGTTTATTGTATTCCCTCCTGCTTCAAACTGCAGTCTGAAAGATTGCTTAAAATGTAGTTCTATAAATTACAATTATACCTATCTAGACTATACTTCTGTAAAACAAGTTCAATAGTCAATGGATTGACAGTGAGGCATTTTTATTTTGATTGTTTGAAAAACAAAAATATATAGAGGCATTTACAGGGAAGCTAGATAGATAAGTACGAAAGAAAAAGGAATAGAAGGATTTGATAAAGTTCATGTAGAGACAATACACCCATAAAAACCAGGTAAGCCAAATAGTCTGTTTCCTCATTGTAAATTCTGTGCAATCCTGTATAATTTATTAAAATTTTGAGTACATTAGAAAAACATGAGAGTAACAAATGACATCCTCTGTGTCTGTGATCATGGCAATCTATCCTCCTTATCCTTCTCAATTCATTCACAACAGTTGACCACTTCACTCTCCTCCAACATCTTGCCTTCCTTTTTCATCTTGCTCAGTGAGACTGAAATTGCCCAATTCTATTCTTATCTATCAAGTCACAGCAGAGAATCACCAGCAGTGGATTCTTTTCCAACCTAGTTACCTGTGGAACCCCCGGTATTCTATCCTTGATCCATTTCTATTTCTAATCTACATGCTACTTCTTGGCAGTAACATCCGAAAACATGTCATGTTCACACATATGACAATGACATCTAGCTACTCATCACCACCCTTCTGCTGTCTCCAAACTGTCACACTCATCAAGAAATTGTTCCTCATCCTAGTCCTAAATGGTCTACCACATATACCTGATGCATGGTGGCACAGTGGTTAGCACCTGGGTTTGACTCCTGGCTTGGGTTACTGCCTGTGCGGAGTATGCATGCTCTTGCCATGTCTGTGTGGATTTCCTCCAGATGCTCTGCTTTCCTCCCACAGTCCAAAAGATGTGCTGGTTAAGTGCATTGGCCATAGTAAAATCTTCTTCAGTATACCTGAACAGGTACCGGAGTATGGTAACTAGGGGATTTCCACAATAACTTCATTGCAGTGAAAGTAAGCCTACTCATAACACTAATAAACAAATGGTGTCCCGGGTTTTAGATTTCCCAACCAGGGAAAACATCCTCCCTGCACGTAGCCTGTCCAGCCCTGTTTGAAACTTATAAATTCTATCAATTTCCTCTCATCTGCATAAACACTAGCAAATATAGCCCAGTCAAACCAATCTCTCCTCGTAGGACAGTCCTGCCAACTCTGGTATCAGCCTAGTGAACCTCTGCTGCATTCCCTCTATGGCAAGCATATCCTTTTTTAGATAGGGAGACCAAAACTGCATGCAATATTCCAGATGTGCTCTCACCAAGGCCCTATACAACTACGATAAGACATCCCTACCTCTGAACTCAAATCCTCTTGAAATGAAGGTCAACATTTCATTTGCCTTCCTAATTGCTTGCTATACCTGATTCTCCCCTTTCATTAACTGATGCACAGGGACACCCAGATCCTTTTGTACAAACACACTTTCCAAGATATCATTTAAACAATACTTTCCCTTTTTGTTTTGCACACCAATATGTATAACTTCATATTTAGCCGTGTTGTACTACATCTGGTATGCATCTGCCCACTCACTCAACTTAAGCCTCTCTGCATCCTCCTCACAACTCCATCCAGTTTTGTGTCGTCAGCAAACCTGGACCCAAAGCACTGATCACTCTGTTATCCCACTAGTCACTGTCTGCCACTCAGGAAAAGGTCCATATACTCCCACTTTATTTCCTGCCTGTCAATCAATTCTTGATTCATGCCAATACATTACCACAATAAGGGACCTTATCAAAAGTCTTTGAAAATCCAAATACACCATATCCACTAGTTCTCGCTTATCAATTCCACTACTTACATCCTCAAAAAGCTCCAGTAGATTTGTTAAGCATTATTCCCCATTCATAAATGCATGTTGGCTTTGTCCAATCCTGTTAATACTTTCCAAATGTACTGCTATCATGACTTTTATAATAAAACCTAACATCCTCCCCACTACTGCTGCTAGGTTAACCGATCTATAATTCTCCCTTTTTTCTCTTTCACATTTCATTTTTTAAAAATTATTTCATGGAAAATTTTCTATTTTACCAAGAAACAAAACGAAACCCCAAAATCTAGTACAGCATAGAATAATCATCATTCCACACACACACACACAGGTTTGAATTATGCATTACAATTCATTGTGACTGGCACCTCCCTTTGCAAAGGTAATGAAAAGATATTTGATTTGAAAAGTATTGTTTCTTGCCTGCCATACAGACAAAGCGTAACATTCATTGGGAACAAAATGAGAGTGCAGAATGTAGTATTACAATCATAGTTAGGATATAGAAAAAAACCAACTTAATGTGAGGTAGGTCCATTTAAAAATCTGACAGCAGTAAGGAAGAAGCTGTTCTTCAGTTGGTTGGTACATGACCTCAGACTTCTGTATCTTTTTCCTGAAGGAAGAAAGTGGAAGACAGAATGTCTGCAAGGTCCTTAATTATGCTGGCCTGTTTGCCAAGGTAGTGGGAAGTGTAGACACAGTCAATGGATAAGAGGCTGGTTTGTATGATGGATTGGGCTGCATTCATAATCTTTTGTAGGTTTTTGTGGTTTTAGGCAGAGCAGGAGCCAATCCAAGCTGTGATACAACCTGAAAGAAAGCTTTCTGTGGCGCATGTGTAAAAATTGGTGAAAGTTGTAGCTGGCATGCCAAATTTCCTTAGTCTTCTGAGAAAGTAAAGGCGTTGGTAGGTCTCTTAACTATAGTTTGGCATGGAGGGACCAGAACAGATAGTTGGTGATTGGGTCACCTAAAAACTTGAAGCTTCCCACCTTTCTGTTCATCCCCGTTGATGTAGACAGGGACACGTTCTCCTCTACGTTTCCTGAATTTGATGACAATCTCCTTTGTTTTGTTGACATTGAAGGAGAGATTATTGTTGCCGCACCAGTTCACCAGATTCTATATCTCAGTCCTGTACTCTCCTCATTATTTGAGATCTGTCCCGTTACAGTAGTGTCATCAGCAAACTTGAAAATCGAATTGGAGGAAAATCTGGTCACACACTCATGGGTGTATAAGGAGTAAGTAGGGGGCATATTTCACAGAGTGTAGGATAACAGAATAAAGCCATGAGCACAGGGCACAATGGTGCACACCCTTGCCCACAGGATAACACCCCACAGGGGCTCCTGGGAAACAGATAAAACAGGTATCTAAACTCACCCTTAAGCCCCACAGATAACAGGATACCTTCCACTAGGAGTATAATCTACACACCTTCCAAATACAAATTTTCAAAATTGGTGCTACCTTTGCCCATACTGCCCAAGAAATTAGGAGATATTAAGACAGATAAAAGAAGAGTCAGTAAACCAAGGGTTCTCATGCCACCCTGAGGATCACAACAAAACCAGCATCACTCATCTCCATTCACACTGGAGTTGCTGCTCAAGCCCCATCATCAGCTGGACCTATCTTCCACCAAGGAGACCCCAACAAAAAGAGGGAGAATCAAGTGTCAAGACATCCACAAATGGCATATAATCAGAAGATATAATCCTCCTCCTCCTGACAGCATGAGGAAAACCCTGTCAGACAAACTATAACAATTATCACTCTGCAGTCTCTTCCCACGCTCAGCAACTGTCAGAAACTGACAGCAGGAAGTACTGCCTCTGATCTTCGGGCAGCTTCTTGGTTTCTAGATGGCTTTTGGTTCCAGTTATTTTAAACTAAAAGCTAACAGTTTTTGCACCTGCCCCCAACCCTGCCAGCCTAAGTAGCTGTCTAGCTCATCTTGTGGCAGCGCCAACTCTGGCACAATACTTTCCATCTATACTTACCTACAACTCTGATGTACCCGGAATCACATCCACTCACAATCAGCTCCTGATCCAACAATGTCTCAAGTTAAAAATCCTCATTTTCAAATCCCTTTAGGACCTCATCCCTCCCGATTTCCATAATTTCCTATAATGCCCTCAAAGCATTCCTCTAATTGTGACCTCCTGTGAGCCCCAATTTTAATTCCTCCACTATTGGTTACCAGCCTTCAGCTGCCTACATTCCTACACCTCTTCACTTCTCTACCTCCCTTTCCTCCTTAAAACTTATTTTTTTGCACAAGCTTTTGTTCATCTGACCTCATTTTTCTTATGCTTTCATAAAGCATGGCACTGAGCTATATAAGGTTCCTATAAAGTGTCTTAGGATGTTTTATTACATTAAAGGTGCTATAAAAGCTGTTATTGTGAAAAGAAAGGAACAATAGAAATATTTTGTAAATTCTGCATTTAACATGCAGAAGAAGAGATGATATCTTGAAGGGGGCATCAAGTGAAGCTTTGTGGGTAGAAATTAGAAATAAAAATGGAACAGCCACATCGTTAGGTGTTTAGTACAGATCTCCAGATAGTCAGAGGGACATTGAGGAGCAAATATGTGCACAACTTGTGGAGGGGTGTAAAAATAACAACAATAGGGTTATTAGGTGATTTCAACTTTCTCAACGTTACTTAGGATATACATAGCATTAAAGGCTTGGATAGATCAGATTTCTTGAAGTATGTACATGAGAACATTTTAAATCAATATGTGAAAGGTCCAACAAGGGAGAGAGCACTGCTGTACCTGATTCTGGAAAAGAAAGCAGGACAGGTGGTTGAGGTCGTAATAAAGGGGGAGCATTTTAGTAAACAGCGATCACAACATGGTACAATTTAAGGTAGGTATGGACAAAGAAATAAACCGTCTGCAAAAGAAACTAATGGATCAGGAGACAGCAGATTTTAAGACAGGATTTAGCTAAGATAAACCCGGAACAGCTAAAAATAGGAAAATCTGTCTAGAAGTGTCTGAGAAGGGCATTCAAAGAGGAAATGGGGAGGATGCAAGCCCAGTATGTTCTCTCCAGGGTGATAGATAGAACATAGAACATTACAGGCCCTTCGGCCCTCGATGTTGCGCCGACCAATGGAGAAAAAGCAATGACCCTCTAACCTAAACCATTCCCTTTTCATCCATAAACCTATCCACTGACCACAAACGCCCCCAAACTTGTTGCATCTACAACTGCTGCAGGCAGTGCTCTCTCCCTTGTTGGACCTTTCACATATTGATTTAAAATGTTCTCATGTACATACTTCAAGAAATCTGATCTATCCAAGCCTTTAATGCTATGTATATCCTAAGTAATGTTGAGAAAGTTGAAATCACCTAATAATCCTATTGTTGTTATCTTTACACACCTCCACAAATTGTGCACATATTTGCTCCTCAATGTCCCTCTGACTATCTGGAGATCTGTAATAAACACCTAACGATGTGGCTGTTCCATTTTACCACCCTCTGGGTAAAGAACCTACCTCTGATATCCGTCCTATAACTACCACCCCTTAATTTAAAGCTATGTCCTCTCGTGCTAGCCTTCTCCATCCGAGGAAAAAGGCTATCACTGTCCACCCTGTCTAATCCTCAGATCATCTTCTCTGCCTCAGTAAGGTCACCTCTTAGCCGCCTTCTCTCTAATGAAAATAACCTCAAATCCCTCAGCCTTTCCTCATATGACCTTCCCTCCATACCAGGCAACATCCTGGTAAACCTCCTCTGCACCCTCTCCAATGCCTCCACATCTTTCTTATAATGTGGCGACCAGAACTGTACACAATGCTCCAAGTGCAGCCACACCAGTAGTTGGGGTGTGGGATGCACATCCTGCCGTGATAGCGATAGACACTTCAGGAACCCCCAACCGGCCACTGGATAGGCACATGGGGCATACCAGAATGATAAGGAGTGGGATAGCTCGATCCTGGGTCCAGACACAGCTCGGCACAACATCGAGAGCCAAAGGACCACACTGAGCTGACCAATGAGAAGGAAAAGAAAGGCTTTTAAAAAGAACAAAGGCAGCAAATCAATGGAGTCAATTATGAGGTATAGAAAGCGCAGGATGCAGCTTAAAGTAATTAGGAATGCAAAAACTCAATACGAGAAAGCTCTATCAGGTAAAAGAAGGGAAAATCCCAAGATATTCTATAAGCGTATCAATGGGGAGAGGATAACCAGAGAAAGAGAAGACTCGTTAGGGACCACAGGAGCAATCTATGGGTGGACCCAGAAGACATTGGTAGAGTGTTGAATGAATATTTCACATCCATTTTCAAAGACAATGAGGATGATGGTATGGAATTCAGAGAGACTGTGATGTTCTTGAGCAAATTGACACTGGGAAAGATAAGATATTGGAGGTGTTGGCGATCTTAAAAGTAACTAAATCTCCAGGTCCAGATGAATTGTGTTCTAGGCTGCTATGGGAGGCAAGGGGAGAGATTACAAGGGTTCCGACCCATATTTTCTATTCCTCTTTGGCCATGAGGGAGATACCAGACAACTGGAGAACAGCTAATGTCATTCCACTATTTAAGAAGGTTGTAGAGATAAATCAGGGAACCACAGACCAATGAATCTCATGTCAGTGGTAGGGAAACTGCTGGAGAAATTTTTGGAGAAGAGCATCCAGCTCCACTGGAGAGGCAAAACTTGATCAGGGGTGGTGAGCATAGCTTCCTTAAAGGGAGGTCATGCCTAACAAATTTGATTGAACTGTTTGAGGTGGTGACCAGGTATGTAAACAAGGGTACAGTCGATCAAGTTTAAATGGATTTCAGCAAAGCCTTTGATAAGTCCCACATCAGGGACTTGTAAAGAAGGTAAATTCACATAGAATAAAGAGTAATTTGATAAAGTGGATTCAAAACTGGCTCAGTTATAGGAGACACGGGGTGATGACGGAAGTCTGTTTTAGTGATTGGAAGCTAATATCCAGTGGTCCAACACAAATTAAGACACAAATGATGCATTCCTTGCATCATTTTCAATAATAATTATTCAATAATAATTGTGACATGATTGAAGAGAAATACCAAGTGACTTACTAACAACTAGACTGAGGTCAGAGGATCCTATTGTAATATTTCCTGGGCAGTCCAACTCTGGTTTATTATAGCACTACTTTTCTTTCTCATTGTGAGAAAAACAATGAATCACACCATTTACAGACAATGCTTACCCCAAGACTGTGCTTATGTCATTCTACTGACCTCTCATCAGCCACATCGGTTTATTAAGCAGAAGAACTTAAAGAATTGGTCAGTCCATATTTGAGAATATGTTCAAGAACTGAGATGATATCATTGAAAGCACCACCTTTATAGATGTGAACTTGATCCAACAGGAAACTTGAGCTAATGATCACAAGAAGCTGATTTGTGTGTCATATTCCTTCCTCACAGATGTGCATCCGACAATAGCCAAGGAGCAGGAAAAACCTTCAATTTGGAAAGACAAATATGCTATAGCAATTTGTTGATACAAATCAACTGTTTATTGTAAGTGGCCCTCTGATCGTAAAAGTCATAGAACTAAAGACACCACACAACATGGTTTAAAAACAATGTTTAATACACATAAAGACCAGTCTGAGTGGTGAACTACATTATTATTAGGTGGCATAGTGCCATTCCACCTCTATGCAGCATGGAACGCTCATACCTGCAGTGGCATACGAGCAAATAAACCAAACCAGTTGTGAAGCGAATAGCCAGCTCATTGTTGGTTACTGGACAGAGGGGTAATAATATGGGTATTTCTTTTAAAAAGAGGAATGGAAGAGGAAAATATTTTCTCTAAGCTATGCAGTGGCATGGCAACACTGACAGCCCTGTGGAAACTGTTCATCAGTTGACTCTAAGTTATAGCTTGCGCATTTAAAATAAATTACCTGCACATCACCAGAAAAAAAACTCAAATGGGGCTCAGGGTACCATTATCCAAAAAACAATTGTTTGGAATCTGACAATTATTGACCAGTTCACTTCATAATTTACACTAGCTTATTCACTGGCACTTTGTGACCAAAGTTATTTGAGGAGGAAAGAATTTGCATTTTTATATATGATTAAAACAAATCAAGCAAAAGGAAGTTAGACTAAATTTAATCAAAACAATGGTAACGTTGCTTCTGGTAAGGAACCAGGCATGCTTCTCTCCAGGGAAACCAGCGTGCTTCTCTCCAGACTGTACGACACTCTGCCTAAAAAAAAATCAAGGGGGCTGTATCACACCAACACGCCAGCATAACCCCAGCTGCACAGGGATCGGGACACCATCCTGTAAAGGCTTCCTAATCATAAGTGTATAAATTTCCCCGCCAGACCACCATGGACATCTCAGTAGCGTGCTCCTCCCATTCTCCCCTCAAATTGGCCCATTCCTTCCACAGTCCCACCCGCTATCGGCACCCTTTCCTCATACACCCTCCCAATATTAGCCCCTTCTCTGCCATTCCTCCACATCAGGCTCTCCACTCCTGTTTGCACTCCCTAATATCCTTGGGTCCTTCCCCCCCCACTGTCCTCCCTCGACCCCTTTCCCCACACCCTCACCTTTTTCAGCCCCTCACACCACTCTCTCTCTTTTCCCCACTCCCGCCCCCTCACCTCTCCCTTCCCCACTCCCGCCCCCCTCACCTCTCCCTGTCCCCACTCCCGCCCCCCTCACCTCTCCCTGTCCCCACTCCCGCCCCCCCCACCTCTCCCTGTCCCACTCCCGCCCCCCCTCACCTCCCTGTCCCCACTCCCGCCCCCCCTCACCTCTCCCTTCCCCACTCCCACTTCCCGTCCCCACCTCCCGTCCCCACTTCCGTCCCCCTTCTCCTTTCCCCACTCCTGCCACGCACCCCCTTTCCCCACTCCCGATCCCCGCCTCCTTCCGCGCCCCTTCCTTCCCATTCCCGTTCACTAACCCCCCCTCCTTTTCCATTCCCCTTCCCCTCCCCTTTTCTCTTCCCTCCATTTTCCTTTCTCCCTCTTCCTCCTTCCCCCCTCATGCTCCCCTTCCCCCTCACGCCCCCCCCTTCCTTCCCCTTCCGCTCCCTTCCTTTCACCCCTCCCTTCCTGCTCGCCCCCCTCCCTTTTCCTCCCCTTCCTTCCCCCTCACATCCCCTTCCCCTTTCCTTCATGTCCCTTCCCCCTCCGCCCCACTACTGCCCCCTTGCTCCTCCCATCCCATCAGTCGGCACCTGACCCCTTCCTCCTCCATTCCCCCATCCCCTTCCATCCCTTGGCCTCCTTCCCCCTCCAATCTCCAGCCTCTTCCCTGTCCCTTTGCAATCCCTGGCCCCTTTGCAATCCCTGGCCCCTTCTCTGTCCCCCTTCCTCTCCAATCTCAGCCATTCCACCCGCCCTCCATCACTGCCAATAGGATTTACAGAATCTACAAACAACAGATAGATCTGAAATCTTTCAATGTTAATCCAGGCTGATAAACAAGACAAAAACTAAAGAGCATTTTCCTAATTGCACTGGGCTAGGAACCATCTGTCAAAAACAACTCAAATTGCTAACTTTGGTCTCCCTCGTCTCTTTTCCTCATCCTCTTCTTACCTGATCTCTTTCTTCCTCGCAACTTTCCCAGTGAACCACTTAGCTTTGAAATTTCCTTTGCTCCGTTAAATGTCCCCTTTACAGCGGCTACTGCCGTAAAATGGGAGTGTTCCTTATCTATTTACACCACAGTTACTAATATATAAACTTAAGCATTTCAATCCTTAGTCAGCACCTTAGCACTTGATGCAATACTTGATTTTAGACCTTCTGCTTCTTATACCTCTCTGTCAAACATTTAATTTTGTACTCAGCAAGGCAATGATTTCAGAAATAGCTGAAGAACCAGTTTTATTACCATGAAACATGTAGTTACATGAAACTGACTTGGGTTAATACCTCCTCCACAGGTTGTGAAAGGGCTTATACTCAGAGATAAATACATTGAATCACAATGTGCTAAAATAAAACCATCCTGTTACTCTACTATATAGGTATTTTCCACAAACATTTAACCATATCTTTCACAATACTGAGGCATTATGATGATTATTTGGACCATCTACAACTTTCAGTCCTCAAGACTAAAAATTACCCCAATATTATCAGAGGCTAACTTTATTGGAAAATGTTACTTGTGAAAATTATTTGCTGAACTATTCAATAGTGTTGCACTGATTCAATAACATAGTTATATAACACAGTAGCATTATAAAACGAAGTATGACACCGAGCCTCATAAAAAGATATTAGGTTAGATGATCAAAAGCTATGCAAAAAGGTTGATTTTAAGCAGGGTCTTAAATGAGAAAAATAAGGAAGAAAGGCAGAGATGTGGGGAGGGAATTCCAAAGCTTAAGGCTTTGCCAACAGAAGGCACAGCCACAAATGGTGAAGCAATTACAACTGGGGATGCACAAGAGGCCAGAATTATAGCAGCACAGATGTCTTAAAGTTTATTTATTAGTCACAAGTCAGGCTTACACTAACACTGCAATGAAGTTACTGTGAAATTCCCCTAGTCGTTACATTCCAGCACCTGATCATGTCAATGCATCTAATCAGCACATCTTTCAAACTGTGGGATGAAACCGTAGCACCCAGAGGAAACCCATGCAGACACGGGGAAAATATACAAATTCCATACAGACAGCAATCCAAGCCGAGAATCGAATCCAGGTCCCTGGCACTGAAAGGCAGCAGTGGGACCACTGTGCTACTCCATCTTGAAGACCCTCTTGAGATACTGTGTAGTTAGGAGAAATTAAACAGACAGAAACAAGGAAGGTCATGGAGGGATTTTAAAACAAGGATGTAAATTTTAAAATCAACAGGTTGCTTGACTGGGGGGTCATTGAAAGTCAGCAAGCATCGAGTGGAAGGGGAATTGGGGCTTACTGAGAGTTAAGATATAGGCAGCAGAGAGGCTTGAAATGAATAAACCTTCCACGAGATTGCTTATCACTGGGTCCCTCAGACCACTTGTAAACAATTACAATACAAAACACTAAATCCAAGGAACATCCTTTACTTTGTCAGGTACAAGAATAAAAACAAACCACTGGCAGTGAAACAAACAATCCAGAAGGAATTTTGATCTCATCTTTCTGGTGGAAATGTGACTGTGTTACCTATCTTCATCCCAGTTAAAATGTGCCAAATGAAAATTAAATCAGATGGCCTGGGAAACAGGTGGCCAAACCATTTCTGTCAGCCTTCCCAGCGAAAATTCAAATTCTACAAAAAGCAAAATGCTACGAATGCTGGGAATCTGCAACAAAAACAGAAAATGCCAGAAATACTCAGCACATCCGATTGCTCCTGTGGAGAGAAACAGAATTAGTGTTTTGGGATCTCCAATAGCAACAGCTCCTCACGTGCCCCTCGCCTGGAGTCTGTAACACCAATAGCTCCTCGCACGCCCCTCAACTGGAGTCTGTAACAGCAACAACTCCTCACGTGCTCCTCGCCTGGAGTCTGTAACACCATTAGCTCCTTGCATGCCCCTCACCTGGGGTGTCCAACAACAACAGCTCCTTGCCTGGAGTCTGTAACACAACAGCTCCTCGCGTGCCCCTCACCTAATTTGTTTATCGCCACCTATGTTTTCTTCATAGTGTTACAATTTAAATAGTTCCTTGTCTTGTAGGCTGATAGCTTGGGCAGATAGATGGCAGATAGAATTCAATCCTGATAAATGCGAGATGATGCATTTTGGGAGAAAGAATGTAGGCGGGAGGTATATGATAAAGGGTAGACCTATTAAGAGTATAGAAATGCAGAGGGACCTGGGGGTGCAGGTGCACAAGTCTCTGAAGGTGGCAGAGCAAGTGGAGAAGGTTGTGAAGAAAGAATATGGTATGCTAGCCTTTATAGGAAGGGGTATAGAGTACAAAAGCTGGCCTTTAATGTTGCAGTTGTATAAAACGTTAGTTAGACCTCATTTGGAATAGTGCGTCCAGTTCTGGTCGCCTTACTACCGGAAGGACGTGGAGACTCTGGAGAGAGTGCAGAGGAGGTTTACCAGGATGCTTCCTGGTATGGAAGGTCTGAGTTACGAGGAGAGGTTAGGCAAATTGGGACTGTTTTCCTTAGAAAGACGTAGACTTAGAGGAGATCTAATAGAGGTGTACAATATTATGAGGGGTATAGATAGAGTAAACAGGGTTAAGCTTTTTCCTAGGATGGACTCGAATAGCATGAGGGGTCACGGGCTTAGGATGAGAGGGGTAAGGTATAATTTGGATGCTAGAGGGAGTTTTTTCACACAGAGGGTGGTGGGGGTATGGAATGCGCTGCCAAGTAAAGTGGTGCAGGCAGGTACTCTGGAGTTATTTAAGAAATACTTAGATGGGCACATGAACAGAATGGGAATGGAAGGGTACAGAAAACTGATTTAAAATAGGGATCATGAGCCTTGGGAGTCCCTGGGAAGTGTGTAAATAGATGATGATATTGATGTACTTGTTTTTATCCTACAGGTGCTTTGGTCCACCTTGTTGTCTAACAAGGGGCATACACGCAATGGGTCATGAGAGGGCTGCTCTTGGATTTTTTTCGAGAGTATCCTAGTGCTTCACGTCGTTAGTGTACGCTTGACCTGGACCATTTGATGGGCAACACGGCAGCTCAGTGACTATTGCTCTGCTGTGCAGATACATGGATTTGGGCTTGTGTCTGTGGGAGTTTGCGCATTCTCCCCGTGCTTGTGTGGGTTTTCTCCGGGTGCTCCGGTTTCCTCCCAAAGATGTGCTCTTAGGCTAATAGGCAAAACAAATTCTCCCTAAATTGTCTCAAATTTGGTTTTTAATCCATAGATCTATAAACATGGACAGGGATCACGGGTAGAGGTGGGAACATTGGGGTGGCGGCACGGGCTCATTGGGCCGAAGGGCCTTTTTCCTGTGCTGTTTTGTTCTTTGTTTTCAATTAACAGAGGGTGGAATGCGGAAGACCAGCCAAAATTGCACTGAAGCAGTCAAGTTCAGAGTTAACAAAGGTATGTGTTTCAGCAGAAGATAAACTAAGACAGGGCAAAGTCAAATTATGCTATGGAGATTAAAAACGGAGGTATTGGAGATGGTAAATGAAAGCAAAAGCTTGATTCAAAATCAAATGTGATGCCTAACTTGCAAAACGGCTGGCTTAATCTCAGCCTGTTGCCAGGGTGAGATATAAATTTGGTAGTTAGGGAACAAGATTTGTTGCGGAAACCGAAAAGAATGTCATAAGAGGTCTCAACATTTAATTGGAAGATATTCCTGCTCATCCACTACAGTACATCAGAAACAGTCTGATAATTTAGCAACTTTGGAGGAGTTGAGGGAGGTGATGATCAGGTAGTGTTAGGAATCATCAGCATACATGTGAAAACTAACTATGCCTTTGCATCTTCATGAAGGAGCAACATGAAGATAAGATCCTTGTGCAACACCTGAGGTAACAGTGCAGAAGCAGTAAGAAACACCTTTGCGAATGATTCTCTGGCTACAGTTTGATAGGCAAGAATTAAATCAGGTGAGAGCACTCTCACTGAGCTGAATGGTCAAATAGAGGCAAAAGAGGAGGATGGTGTGGTCAATCATTTGAAAGGCTGCTGATAGGTCGAGAAGGATGAGGAGGGAAAGTGTAGCTTTGTCACACTCACACAGGATATCATTGGTGACTTTGATAAGAGCCGTCCCAAAATTCTGGCAGGGCAGAAGCATCTTCACATGCATGGAGTTCTAGGAAAGATGGAAATGGACACGAAGACACAACACTTTCAGGATTGGCGAGAGCAATGACATGGTCGAGCTCAGTATGTCTGATGACAGCAGAGTTAAAGAAGACAAAGCGACTACACTTTCAGAGAGAGCCAATTACAATATTGGCTCGTGTGGTGGCCTGGAGGAGAAGTTGGATAATAAGCATTATAGTGCAAATAGGATATGGATCTCATGAACAAGATGACCTTCGAGGCAGCATAAAAGGAGAACAGCGAGAAATTAGAAACAATGCAAGCTTGGGGTGAGGACATTAAAAGGAAATGTGGAAAGGGAAACTAGTGGAAGGGAGAATGTGCAGTAATTTCAATTATTCCCCTTCTCTCCCACCCATTTTGTTTGATTGTTCTCCTTAACCAGAGTGAAATCCAAATTATACTAGGAAAATCAATATAATTAAGAAACTTCTTACGTAGAATATGTAGGTAAAGTCATATACCTAAAATTTCCCAAATTAAAAATGCTACATGACAAGAGAATTGCTTTGTAAGGTTGTTTTGCAATAGATGATATTGAGATTAGAGATGAGGGTTGGATGCCAGATTTTTAAACTTGTGAACATTTTGGCTACATTTAGTCAACTGGATATTTAAGCTAAAAAAAGGAAAAGATAATTTGATTCATTAAATGGTAATTAGCAACATTGCAGAAATCACCCAAACTTGTGCTCTTTTTCAAACTCAGTGATCTAAAACCAATAACTTTCACAAAAAATTGAATAAATAGTTCGTCCACATTGGTTTTGGTGCCATTTCTTCATTTAGAATAGTGTATAAAGCTAAAAACATTTTTCACAATTCCAAAAGAAATCATTAGAAATACCTCCTCACATGAGAAACAAAATCCCATTTTTTTTGGCATTTTAAAGTTGAAGATTTAACATAACAATTCTAAACAAATGTTTTGTTTTGCATCACTGAACTGGACCAATGCTGAAATGTAACACATAAGAAACACTTTGATGCAATGCTCATAGGCCTAACTACAGTCAAGCAGGTGCAGAACATGACAACCTATACAATGTGCTGGTCACTGGAGATCACGATGTGAAGATGCCAGAGTTGGACTGGGGTAAACACAATAAGAAGTCTCACAACACCAGGTTAAAGTCCAACAGGTTTATTTGGTAGCAAAAGTCACTAGTTTTCAGAGCGCTCCTCTTTCATCAGGTGAGTGGGAGTTCTGTTCACAAACAGGGCATATAAAACCACAAACTCAATTTACAAAATAATGTTTGGAATGCTTGTCTTTATAAATTATCAAGTCTTAAAAGGTACAGACAACATGACTGGAGAGAGGGTTAAGCACAGGTTAAAGAAATGTGTATTGTCTCCAGCCGGGACAGTTAGTGAGATTTTGCAAGCCCAGACAAGTCATGGAGGTTGCAGACGGTATGACATAAACCAAGATCCCAGTTGTGGCCTTCCTGATGTGTGGAGAGCTTGGCCCAGTCTCTGCTCAGCGACTGTGTGTTGTCATGTGTTGTGAAAGTTGCCTTGGAGAATGCTGACCTGAAGATCAGAGGCCAAATACCTGTGACTGCTGAAGTGTTCTCCAACACATCTCTTTAACCTATGCATAATCCTCTCTCCACTCACATTGTTTGTACCTGTAAGACTTGATTATCTGTAAAGACTCACATTCCAACATTTATTTTGTAAATTGAGTTTGTGTCTTTATATGCCCTGTTTGTGAACAGAACTCCCACCTACCTGATGAAGGAGCAATGCTCCAAAAGCTAGTGGCCTTTGCTACCAAATAAACCTGTTGGACTTTAACCTGGCATTGGAGATCAGATAGTGAGAAACTGCCTGATATACTGCCTCTATGATAACTTCAAACAAATGGATAAATTATGAATGCTTTGAGCAGGGATTGGAACAATAAACTGCTTGTATACTGAGCAAATAACCTCTAGCAAAATAATTTAGTATGCATATAATTCATAATTTTTTGTTTTATGGATTTTAATTGTTACCTCAAGTTTTATAAAATGGTAGATATGTTCCAATTATTTCAATGATCTTTAATCCAGTCATATCATATTTCACCTTTGTAAATGTGTTGTTTAACAACAATGGGCAAATAGCTTAAGCATGATGATGATTAAAATATCGTCAATCTTGCAGTAGGAATATAGCTGGCTTGGGAAATTATATTCCAGGTGCTGAGCTAAACACGAACACCAGACTTCTTAAATGTTATTTTTAAAAATATTAGCTATCTGGATGTGAAAATAATTGTTGTCCAACCTTACTACAGCTGTATTGAAACATGTTTTTATATATATATATATTATACAAATAATAGAAAGCATCAATCTTAAGCATTTTAGACCTACCACTGGCCATTTCTAAAGTTCTAAATTTCTTTCCTGCTGCTAGATTGGGTTGATTACTTGGACATCAATCCTTGTCTCAATGCTATGCTTCCATCCTACTGCCCACAGGAACTACAGCTCCAGGAGACATTTCATACGTTCACTTATTATAATAATTAAATATTATCTGATGTGTATCAGATTATATTATATCAAATATAATACAGATTTATGATCTGTACATACGTGCACAGATGTTTTAATTGTAAAATCAGACAAATGCCAGGCTCCATATTCACTGAAAAAGCACAAAAGCAAAACTTGCAGTTAAGAATGGACTAGAAATTAAACACAAGACATAAAAGTTAAAGAAATACTTCTGTGGATGCTAAGACAAAGAATTATCTGCAATATTTGCCAAAGCAGGACCATGAATGGTATCCACCAATAGTTTACGACTACTCTGACCAGTGTCCTTATGATTTTAATATCTCTATCAATAATCTCTTCTCCATTGTCTTCTCTCCATGAAGAGCTGTTTCAACCTTTCCAATCAATCCTCATAACTGAACTTCCTCATCCCTGGAACCATTCTTGCAGACTTGTTCTGCACTCTCTCAAATACATTCAAATTGTTCTGTTGTGTGACATCCAGAAATAGGCACAGATTTAAAAGTGATTTGCAAAAGAAGCAAATGTAATGTGAGAAAAAGAACGCTTTCACAGATGTAGTTTGGTTCTGGAATATTCTGCCTGGAAGTGTGATGGAGGCAAAGTGGTAGAGAAGAACCGGTGGATGCGTTTGATAAGGTACTTCACAAAGATTGCTGCAGCAGGTTAGGGTGCAGGGAATTGGGGGTAGGGTGTTAGACTGGATAGAGGATTTGTTGTCTAATAGGAAGCAGAGAGTAGGAATCAAGGGGTGCTATTCTGATTGGCAGCTGGTGACTAGTGGAGCGCCCCAGGGATCGGTGTTGGGGCCTCAACTATTTACCATTTACACAGACAATCTGGAGGAAGGGGCTGAGTGCAAGGTGACGAAATTTGCTGATGACACAAAGATGAGTGGAAAAGCAAATTGCATGGAAGGTGTGGAAAGTCTGCAGGGGGATCTGGATAGGTTGAGTGAGTGGACGAGGACCTGGCAGATGGAGTATAATGTTAGCAAGTGTGAGGTTATTCACTTTGGTAGGAATAATGGTAGGAAGGATTACGAGTTAAATGGCAAAAAGCTGCAGCATGTGACAGTGCAAAGGGACCTGGGGGTCCTTGTGCATGAATCGCAAAAACACAGTATGCAGGTATAGCAGGTGATTAAGAAGGTGAATGTAATGTTGGCCTTTATAGCTAGGGGGATAGAATATAAAAGTAGGGAGGTACTTTTGCAGCTGTATAGGGTGCTGGTGAGACCGCAGCTGGAGTACTGTGCGCAGTTTTGGTCACCGCATTCGACGAAGGATATTTTGGCCTTGGAGGGGTTGCAGAAAAGCTTTACTAGGCTGATATCGGAGATGAGGGCGTTGGATTATGAGGAAAGACTGAATAGGCCAGATTTGTATTCTTTGGAGTTTAGAAGGCTGAGAGGGGATCTTAGACATATAAGATAATGAACGGGATGGACAGGGTAGAGGTTGAGAGACTCTTCCCACTTAGCAAAGATAGCAGGACTAGACGGCACAGCCTTAAGATTTTTTTTGGGGGGGGGGAGCGGTTCAGATCAGAGTTGCAGAGGAGTTTCTTCACGTAAAGGGTGGTGAATCTTTGGAATTCTCTGCCTGATGAGATGGTGGAGGCTTACTTGCTGAATATGCTCAAGTCAAGAGTGGATAGGTTTTTGACTGACAAGGGAATTAAGGGTTACGGGGAGAAAGCGGGAAAGTGGCACTTTACCACTACAGATCAGCCATGATCTTATTGAATGGCCAGGCAGGCTCGAGGGGCTGGATGGCCTACTCCTGCTCCTATTTCTTATGTTCTTATAAAGTGGAGATTATTATTATTTGAATAGAAACAATGTGCAGAGATATGGGGAAAAGACAGGAAAATAGTACCAAGTTCTCATTTGGAGAACCGGTGCAGACACAATGGACCAAATGGCCTCCTCTGTACCATAACAATCCTGTGATTTTTGTCCATCCACTGATATGAATTACACATTCTATCCAGTCTTTGTGCTACTGGACTCTACCATACAACTACCACAACGTCATGCTATTAAACGCATTTTAATGGCAAGACAGACAGCAAGATGCAATTTTCATGATGTTAATAGTGGAATAGCACATCTTGGATTTCCTTGTTTAACTAAGCACCTGTTCTTGCCTGAAATTGCTGCAGCAGTTGCACATAATTAATAGCAAATGCTTTTAGTCCCACCATTAATTTGGCAGAAAATTATAGTCCATTCTTGACAACTTTAAAAATTGAAATTAACCTTTTAACTACTGCGGTTGAATACTTATCTTGAAAGATATTTACAAATTTAATTCATTTAACAGCATCAGAAGAAAAGAAATAAAGGATCTAAATTACAAAAGAATCTATTATTTCACTGAAGTCATCTACATATTTACCACAAACAGACATTAAAATATCCCTAATCCTCAGTGTTGTTAATGCTGCAGCGTACATAAAGATAACAATATGTTTACACATGACCGCAGTGCACTGTGGTATGCCCTGCTGCTCCACCTTCCTGTCTGACCGTTCCTCAGTTTAGCAGTAAACTTAGTGCAACCAGTTACCAATGAAATAAGATGATTTGTCTGGGAAATTTCTGAAGTGCTGGTATTCTATAATACAATGTCCTTGAATCCATAACACTTAGCCCAGGGACCCATCCCAAAAATTCCATTTGTATTCTCTATATGAGCCAAACATCTACAGAAATACATCAGCCTCCCATTTAAGAAAAGCAATTGACTCATAGGACATTACATAGGAAGTTACTGAATATGATGTTTATTCCAGAGAAGTATACTACATAACTCAAATAATACAAGTGATACAATTGTCAGAAGTGGAATAATCATATCCAACAACTTCCTCTATTTATATAGTGTACATGTTCTAGTATCATGTTATGCTGATAGGAACTTTTACTTTATTAGTTTGGTATATAATTATGTTGATTTAGAAAGCAGTACTGGTAGAGGAACCCTCAGAAGAGAAGAGAACTTAATTGTTCCTCTCTCTTCCATATTCATCTCCTCAATTGAAAATTCATGGTGGAGGTACAGTTTCATAGCTGTTGATAAGCTTTATGGTACTTCATCCAGATGGTCACTCATAATAATCCTGTCTCTGCAGAAGAAGGATTTCCAGAAGTATTTCCAGGATTTGGAGTAAAGGTTTCCTCCACTACACAGACTTGGAGAATTGCTTCCAGTCTGAAGTGACTATACAACTGGTTTAAACTACAGGAGTAGGTATATTCTTTTGCGTATGTGAACGATCAGGCTTCTTTTTATGTAAGGAAACTGAACATAATATCAGGAACCACAATTACTTTAAATAAATCCTAAATGACTGCAAATACGAACAACTTGAACAGATGAGCAGTCCTCAGTTGACAATTAGGTATGGAACTTTTATGATATAAATGTGTTCACCAAATTAGTTTTCTGTTCAGATAGCAGAACTACTGTTCACATTTGTAACTTAACTTTGCATAAAGCAGATTTAGTAGAGGAAAATGCTACTATTTCTACTAGTTCAGACAGTCCCTACCTAGTTTGCCTAATTTAACATTCAAGAGTTAATTTTGCATGGTTCCAAGCCAATGTCCTACACTTCATTGTTCCCCAGTTGTAAACTTTGCAGGCGGATTCATTTTTTTTGCTGTTGCAACAGAAAGATTACATTAACTGCATTATATCAAAGAAAATAATTTTTAAAACTACAATTAATGTGTGCAATTGTCCTTTTTGCAATCAAAAAAATTTATACCAAGATTTAAAAATTGATGAAATATACATATAAACAAACATTTAGCTAGCTTGATGCAGCTGCACTCATCTGCTGATAAGAATAGCCTAACAACCTTATAGTATGGTTACATTTGCAATGCCATTACGATCAATTAAGACAGTACAAGTTAATCTGTTAACGTGTCAGAATTATTTGAACCTGACATTTAATTTGTACTGAAGCTCAAAAAATCAGTGCCATAAAAAGGCAGGTGGATTCAGCTAACATAATAAGTTGTCAGGTTGAGCAGGCCAATCAAATTTCCAAAGAGGTAGGAACAACAAAGATTGTTTTTGTGATCTTGCCAACAACATTACCAGCATATGCCATCAGTCCACCACTTTCAGACCAGAAAAGGTTCCTCAATTCTTACAGAGACAAAGCATTTTTAAAGTTTAGTTCTTCAATAACATTTCAACCCACTTGTTTTATGAACATAATTAGCATACGCACAGTTCCTTGGTGAAGAGTCTTTAGGATTTCAAAATAGCATCATAGACATCAGGATCTTGCTTAAAGTAATCAGAGAAAGGAAATACCATACCTAATGCTTTAGCAGCAATCTGACATGTGAGAGGCGGTGGAATGTTGATGCAGATAAGATCCACATCCTGGTGGAGCAAAACATCATCAGTCCGGCTTGTGTAGAATGAAATGTTCATTTCCTCCGCCAGCTGCTTGGCCTCTTCCTCTGTTCTTCCCCAGAGTGCCTCTATGGTGAAGCCTTCAGCACGCAATAGTGGCACCAAAACCCGTGCAGTGGTACCTGTCCCAAACACACCAACCCCTGGGAGCATTTTCCACTCAGTTTGTTTCTACTGACAACAAGGTTTCATAGGAAAGTGGAAGCAAATCACTTCTTTAGATTTAGAGCAGGCTGCAATTCTGTACTTGCTGTAAACAGAAAAACAAACAGGACTGTAAGAGACAGAAATGACTTTCTAAAACACTGATTAAATTTACTTCATGTCTGAATCCAAGAAATAAACTAAAAAGACATGTTATTAAAGACTGATAAAATTAGATTTAGTTTTTAAATGCACACATCTAAGCAATACACAAATTACAGATAAGAGACCTGTTCCCAGACATTTGTGCAATGCTGATCAGAGTACCCCAAGAATGACAGCCTCTCCGCTTGGCTGAAAAAATTATACTATGATCCCATTTCGAAGAGTGTCTCCACAACTTGGTGTAGAAAGATAGTTTTTTACTTAATTTTCTCGCTGCCAGTTTTAAATTTGTAGTTAACTTAACACAGCCTTCAGAAGGCTCCACGGTAGCTGACATGACTGTTGATAACAGGGTGGAATATGGTAAAAGATGATGGAATGAATAGTTGGCATGAAGTCTGATGATGGAATGAATAGTTGGCATGAAGTCTGCATAGATAACAATGATTATATTGGTAATTAAATTATCTATGCTTACAAATTCATTGGCTACAAAAGTTCTGATGACAATTTTAATCTGTTTCTGTAAAACTGTGTAATATATTAATTGCATCATGAATCAAATAAGAGTTAGACAGCACAGAAAAAGGTTCTTTGGCCCATCATGCCTGTGCCTGCTATTAAGCAACTATTTTAATCCCATTTCCTTCTACTTGGTCTATAGCCTTGTATGCAAAGGCATTTCAAGTACTCATCTAAATGTTTCTTAAATATTATGACAGTTCCTGCCTCCACCACCTTTTCAGACAGTAAATTGCAAGTTCCCATCACCCTCTGGGTGAAAGCACTTTTCCTCATATCCCCTCACCTTAAATCTCTGCCCCCCAGATATTGACCCCTCTGCTAAGGGGAAAAGTTTCTTCCTATCAACCTTATCTATGTTTCTCTTAATTTTGTATACCTTAATAAGGCTTGTCCTTCTTTGTTTTACGGAAAACAGCCCCAGCCTATCTAGCTCAGGCAACTTCCTGGTGAATTTTTGCTGCACCCTTTCTAGTGCAATTACATCCTCCCTATAATGTGGCAACCAGTACTGCATTCAGCACTTGAGCTGTGGCTTAACATGTATTTTAAACAGCTCCAGCATAACCAACTTCCTTTTATATTCTATCTTTGGCTAATAAAGGTAAGTATCCTGTATGTCTCCTTAACTATCTTATCCACCTGTCCTTCTGCTTTCAAGTAGTTATGGACATGCACCTCAAAGTCCCTCCGGTCCTCAGTAATTCCATGCATACTATCATGCATTGAGTATTCCCTTGCCTTCTTAATTCTCCAAAAATGCATCACCTTATATTTCTCAGGATTAAATTCCATTTGCCATTGTTCTGTCCATTTGATCACCTGTTCTATATCATACTGTAATCTAAGGCTTTCCTCCTTGTTATTTACCACACTATTAATTTAATAATGGTGCAAACTTACTGATCATACCTTCATGTTTAGATTATTAATGCACATTACAAACAGCAATGGACCTTAATCAAATCCCTGTGGTTTACCACTGAACAAAGGCTTCCAATCACAAAAAGAACTTTACACCACTAGCCTCTGCCTTCAGTTAATAAGCCAATTTTGGATCCAATTTGTCAAATTGCTCTGAATCTCAGAGGCTCAAACATTTTGATCAATCTCCCATCCAGAACTTTGTCAAAAGCATTACTGAAGTCCATGTAAACTTCATCAACTGCACTGTCCTCACCTACACACTTAGTCATCTCCTCAAAAGATTCAATCAAATTTATTAGGCATGATCTTCCCTGACAAAGTCAAGTTGACTATTACATTTAAGATCATCTAGAATGCCCATTTTGGACACACCAGCACAGGGAAGATGAGAAACAATCCAACTAGTCCCAAAATTTGATCACATGCATCATTTTAGCCAGTTCAGCCACAAGGGCAATGAATAGACCAAGTGATTTCACTGCCTTATTGACCAGGAAATTTTCATGAAGAACAACGAAAAAAATCATTTCATTAGGAAGTTGCAGAGTAGCGTGGAAAAAAAAATTAAAATGTATTCAAACCATTACTTTGCAGGGTGGATGTAACGAATAAGGAAACATGCAGAGCAGATTTAGTGTATGCCAGGATACGTGCCATAGTGTTTCAAATGTGATCAATACTAGTGTGTTGGACTTAATTGAGCTTGAATGAGAAAAAAGGCATGGATGTGGAATTTAGTGATGGTAAGGGATGGATGGAGGCGTGTGATGTTACACAGATGAAACTGAGCTTTTCTGAAGAGCAGGGAGTGGACTCTGAAGTCAAGATCAGAGTAAAAGAAGCAAGTTTTCTGGTATTGGATGAATGACCCTTATATTCAAATTAAATCATGGTAAACTTTGAAACTGAATTCAATAAATCTGGTAAATTACTGATTGATATAAAAAAAACTGATTCACCAATGACTTTCAGAGAACATAACCAGCCATTTGCACCTAACCTGGTCTACATAAAGGCCTATAGCATCAACTTCTTCTCAGGGCATGGCACCTTAAGAGATGGCTGACAAATGGCACCTGCTCCACAGTACATGCTTTATTTGATACCCTAAGGACATAGAAAAGCAATAAACGCTGTATTAGCAGTGTCAAACTGAAAAAGATTAAAGTTGCACAACAGGTTAAGTCCAAGCAGCCAGCTGGAAGGGTGGAAGCTTGACTTCCTCATCAGGTCTCCAGCATTACAGATGCCAGTGTTCAGCCAATTTAGTTGACTCCATTGGATCGATTATCATCACATGTACCGAGAAACAGTGAAAAGTATTGTTTCGTTGCTATCCATACAAATCAAACCACACATAGCTCACAAAAAACCGCCACTCTCTGGCATCATCTTGAAACATGGATATGGTCAATGTGATTTAAGAAAGACTAAAAAGACACTGGATACAGCAAAGACTATGGGCCTTGACAATGTTGTGGCAACTGAAGTGAAAGGGCTCCAAAACTGACCACACCCCCAGCTTAACTCTCCTAGTACAGCTACAACACATCTACTTGGCAACGTGGAAAATTGTCCAGGTATGTCCTGTCCACAAAAAGTAGGACAATTCCAACCTGGTCAACGACCATCCCATCAGTCTACTTTCAGTCATTAACTAAACAATGGAAGGTGTCACTGAAAGTCCATTCAAGTGGCACCTACTCGGCAATACTTAATGCTTACTGACACCGAGTACGGGTTCCATTTGGCTTCTAAACTCTTGTTGGAGGTGCCTTCTTAGCTCCAGGACATTGCTGTAACAGCTCTTGAGGATAGTGTTCTAGGCCCAATTGTCTTCATTTACTTCATCAATGAACTTCCCTCCATCATTAAAGGTCAGAACTGGGGATGTTTGCTGATGACTGCACAATGTTCAGCACCATTTGTGACTCCTCAGATTTTGAAGCATTCTGTAGCCAGTAAAATCTGAAAGATATTCAGGCTAGGGCTGATAAATGGCAAGTAACATTCCCACCACACAAGCACCAGACAATGACCATCTTCCCATGACATTCAATGACATTACCATCACTGAATCTCTCCCATCAACACTCTGAGGGATGCCACTGACCAGAAACGGAACTGGACCAGCCACATAAACACTGTGGGTATAAGCAGATCTGTGAACATAACCTACCTCCTGACTCCCAAAATCTTGTCAACCATTTACAAGGTACAAGTCAGGAGAGTAATACAGCACTCTCCACATGCCTGGATGAGTGCAGCTCCGATAACGCTCAAGAAGCACAACCATTCAGGACAAAGCAACTCACTTCACTGGTGACTCATCCACCACTTTCAAAATTCACTCCCTCACTCACCGATGCATAATGAGAGTAACGTGTATGTTCTAAAAGAGGCACTGCAGCAACTCACCAAAGATCAAACAACAGCACCTTCCAAATCTGCGACTTCCATCACCTAAAGAGTAAGGGCAGCATATGCATGAGGACACCTCCACCTGAAAGTTCCTTTCAAAGACACGCACCACCAACTTGGAACTACATCACCATTTTTGCATTATCACTAACTCAGAATCCTGGAACTCCCTCCTTAACAGCACTTTTTAATAATTATTACAAACACTAGGAGATTTTAGTTCACCTACTCACTCATAGCTGATCTCTTTCTCCATTGCACTTTCCTCACTATTGCCAACTTCTATAATTACATGTAAAGATTGTTAACCATTTACTTTATTGAGAACCCAAGGTTCTAGCTACTAACAACCAGGGAAGTGTCATGGTTGTTCTAAGGAAACTGGTCAATGAGCAAGAGGACTACAGAAAGCTTAAGAAATCCTTCTGCAGGAAAATGCTTCAATAACATACAATTATGTTACTGCTATAGCAAGTCAAAACACTTATTCTGTTTCTACTATAAATACAGAAAATGTAATCAGTGCAATGAAGTTTTCTTTGGAGTGTACCCTTTCAAATGCAATAACATTAAAATATGTACAACTGAAAATTAAGCTTCTATCTGCAAGTGTGGATGAGATTCTTCTGATCTAGCCGGCTGTAGATTATAAAAACTGTAACAATCTGTTAGTCAACCAAAAATATCTGTAAATCCATTACAAACTAAATTAAATAATTTGCTTCATTACTAAATCAGCCATTATTGACATTTCACTTAAATGTCACTTGCATTTATATAGCACCTTTAACACAATAAAATACGTTTCAAGGTACATCACAGGAACACTAAACAAAATTTGACACAGACACGTAACAGAGACAGTTGATCAAAGCATGGTCAAAGAGGCAGTAGATTTTAAATATCTTAAAATAGATCAGAAAGGTAAAAATGCAGGGAGAGACTGACTGTCATAGACCAGGACCTAAGCAGTTAAAGACACAGCCACTAATGCTGGAGCAAATAAAATAAGGGATGCAGATTTAGAGGGGTGCATGTTCCCAAGGGTTGTCAGGGAAGAGATTAGATACACAGGCAGGGCAAAGCATGGAAGGGTCTGAAATAAGGATAAGAATAGTAAAGGTGTAACAGGACCATGAACTAACATAAGTTAGCAAACACGGCTAATGGAACACAGGAATAGGAGTAGGCAATTTAGTCATTTATTCCACCATTTAATATCATGGCTGATCTGCAACTTACGTCCAAATATATCTGCCGATGGCCTTTATCTCTCGATATCAATGGTGTTCCAAGTTTATATACTCCAATCCTCTTGCAATAAAGGGCAACATGGAATTTGCCGCACTAATTACTTACTGTACCTGTGTGCTAAATTTGTGTTTCAGGTATGAGCGTACTCAAATGCCCAAGTATTGCGAGATTCTGCAGTCTCTGCATTTAAATAATATTCTGCTCTTCTATTCTCCCTACCCACTGGAATAACTGTGCATTTTCTCAACTTTTACTCCATCTTCCAAATTTTTGCCCATTCAATTAGGGAAGTGGTAGTCTATGACATCGTCACTAGACTAGTAATTCAAACACCCAGGGCAGGTTCTGAGTTCAAATCCCATAATGGCAAGTGATGAAATTTGAATTCAATGTTTAGTAACCTTTCATGTGGCATCTTTTCAAATAACTTTTGAAAATCCAAATACACAAAACTATTGGTTCGTTTTTATCTACCCAGTGTGCTATGTCCTCAAAGGAACTCTAACAAATTTGTCAAATACAATTTACTTTTCACAAAATCATACTGACTCTGCCTAATTATATGATGGTGTTCTAAATGGCCTGCCATTGCTTCCAGCATTTTGAGTGACAGCTGTTGGGCTAACTGGCTTTATGTATCCCTCTTCTCTTGATTAGGGATGTTATATTTGCAATTTTTCAATCCACTGGGGCATTTCCAGAATCTACAGAAATTTGGAAAATTACAAATCAACACATCCACTATCTCTACAGCTACTGCTGTTTAGGATCTGGGACAGATCCTATCAAGGAATTTGTCGGCATTAATTGTGTTATAGGTTTACCTTCCTTTTGCCCCAATTTTCTACTACTAAGTATCCTCCACTATCAGCGTTTGTACAAAGTATTTGTTCAAAGTCTCTGCCATCTCAGTTTCATTTTCTAAGAGAGCACTATCTATTGCTACTGTCTTCCTTTTTACATACTTGTAACAGTTCTTGCTGTCTGTTTTTATATTTCTTGCTATTTTCTTTTCAATTCAATTTCTTCTTCTATATTTTGAAGAGATCCAAATTTTTTTAATCTGCTAGCCTACCAACAATTTTTGCAACATCATAATATGCCTTTTCCTACTTTGAACAATGAATACACTTCAAAAATGCCTCACTGATTTTAAAGTACTCTGAGACACCTGTTGGTCATGAAAAGTGCTATAAAAATTAGACAATCCCTTTCTTATTTTTAATTACCCTAATACATTGAGCAACGAAAGGTGCATATATTAAAAAAAATCATTAGGACTACTCACAACTAAATCAGCACAAAAAACATTTTCCTTCTTCATTTGTGTGTTTATTTGTTTGTGACTTAATATTTAATTACATCATCAATAGCACATTATGTTTACAATTAATAATTCTAGGTAATAGGATCACCAACTAATCAGTATTGGAGGAGTGGAGAAAGAAAAGTTAAATTAGACTAATGAATCATTAATATTTCTGAATTATTGTAACAGTATTGTTACAGTACTGTAATAATTGTAATAAAAAGGGAAGCACTTCAACTTCACCACTCAAATAAAAGCAAAATACTGCAGATACTGCAAATCAGAAATAAAAACAGAAATATCCTCTTCAACAATATACTTCATTACTTTTCTACCTCTCTTCATTTCTATAGAAGGATCACATAAACTTGAAACATTAACTTTTTCTCTCTCTCTCCAGAGATGCTGTCAAACTTGCTGAGTTTATCTGTGGGCGGCAGGGCAGCACAGTGGTTAGCACTGCTGCTTCACAGCTCCAAGGGCCTGGGTTCAATTCCCGGCTTGAGTCACTGTCTCTGTGGAGTTTGCACATTCTCCTCTTGTCTGCGTGGGTTTCCACCTAGTCTAAAGATGTGCAGGTTAGATGGATTGGCCATGCTAAAACTGCTCCTTAGTTTTCCTGAGATGAGTAGGTTAGAGGGATTAGTGGGTAAAATATGTGGAGATATGGGGGTAGGGCCAAGTGGGATTATGGTCGGTGCAGACTCAATGGGCCAAATGGCATCTTTCTGCACTGTCGGGTTTCTATGATTTTAATTTTACCACTCATGTAATTTACATCCAGCATTACTTAAAAGTGAATTGATTTATGGGATTTAAAAGGTTGCTTCAGCATCTTCCTTAGAAAATAAGAAATGTCACACTGAATTGCAAGTACTTGTATAAGCAAGACATTCTGTTCCTGACAAAAATATCACAGCACCGCAGCCGTGATCTTCCACACCCAGAACAGACAACACTCAATTAATCTAAACATACGAGGAAATAAAATTCAGACTGACGATCGTCCTAGATGGTTAACTGCGATAAGAACACCTCGTAACAGAAAATCATGAAAAAATATAATTTACCAGTCTAAGTACGTAAATGCATTCCCGAGAAGTACCACAAAGCCACTCTTGTCACAATTCACAAAATTTGTATTCTATGAAGCTCTAAATCTTGCCCAATACAATTACCACAAAAAATCCCCACCATGGTACTACAAATGAACGGCATCGCCAGCTCATTCCTTAGCCTATACGCAGATCTTCCTCAGCAAGTTGGATTAAAAATCCCATCCCTGATTGCAACAGTGATAATAAAAGCGCAGCCGGTAGCCTGGGTTAAAGCTATTCCTGATCCTTCAAGCCCTCAGCCGGAGCACTAACTCCATAAGGTGTCAGCATCACTGCGCTTAGTGAGATGACTATGAACGCAAGCCGGGAGCCTGAGTATCTAACAAAGCAGCCTGCCCAGAATCCCAGTCCCGACCTGGACCCCCGAGCCCCAGACCCGACCTGGACCCCCGAGCCCCAGACCCGACCTGGACCCCCGAGCCCCAGACCCGACCTCGCTTCTTCCCCCCACCCAACAAAAGGTTCGCCCACGGGCAGGGTGGGTTCACGCGTTCCGATCACCGCGGTAACGGCTGGGCCTTGCCTGCTCTCTCTCCGCCACCAGCAGCACGTTCAAGCCGACTAAGCGCTCCTTCCTATTCCAATCGTTAACACGGGCCGCCGAGTGAATCAGTGCGATCGTAGCCGCTGCCTCGGGTTCATGCCCTGCTCGTAGCTCTGCCTTCAGCTCGGTCGGATAGCAGCGGACCCGCAGGCACCAAGGGATTAATCAAGCTGAGGTGACCGAGCCTCCACTCGCCGCTCCTGCCGCCATTGGGACGCACGGTCGGGGCCGCTCCAGCAGCTCGAGACCGGCTCTCGCGCCACTCAGCCCTCCGCACCTACTGACTGTACTGCGCAAGCGCGCCCATGACCTGCCCATTGCGTCTGCGTCACTCAACCAGCCGCCGCTGAGCTGTCATGTGCTGCGCATGCGTTTTCTTCATCATTTCTGTCGTGTTTTCCTAGAGAAATGTCTTATAAAGTGCGTGATCTCGAAATCCAGGAGGAGGATTTATAGTGCTCTCTTCTGAGCAGGAAGCTGGCTTTGAGTGTTGCTTCTGGCATCTGCTCAGTGTCATTGATGAATGCTCTCTTGTACAGAGGTGGAGGAACAGAACAAAAGAGCTGATCAAGGATCACCTAGACTCAATACTGGCTTTATTCTCTCTCCACAGATACTGTCAGACCTGCTGAGATTTCCCAGCGTTTTCTGCTTTTGTTGTTGAATGAAGCACAGAAGTTGAGCAACATGAGATAGCAAGTCTGCAGATAGATCAGTGACCAGTTCTTTGGATCAGGGTTTTTAGGAACTAATTGAAAAACTGGATGCTGCAAATATCCACAGGTCAGGTACCAGCTGGAAAGAAAAACAAAGTTAATCTTTCAGGTTGGTTAACTTTTTCCAGTTCCAATGAATAGTAAAGATGTAATAGGTTTTGAGAAGGGATGGGTGGAACAAGGCATTAGGATAGAAAACAAAAGATATTGAATGAACAAGGGTACAGCCCAAAGGAAATGCTGATGAGGCAAGAAGAGTTGTAGAGATTTACAGTACAAGATGGCTGTCTGGTCCATTATGTCTACACTAGCCATCGACCACTCGTCTATTCACATCCCATTTACCAACACTTGACCATAGCCTTGTACGTTATGGCATTTCAAGTGGTCATCCAATGCTTAATTGTTGTGTGGGTTTCTGTCTCTACCATTCTTTCAGGCAGAGAGTTCCAGATTCCCACCACCCTGTGAGCTTTTCCTCAAAATTTCATAACCCTAACCTTCAATCTATGCCTTCACAAAGGGATCTGTCCAACGTATGTCTGTCATCATTTTGTGCAGCTCAGTCAAATCCACCTCAGCCATCCCTGCTTTAGTGAAAACAATTGCAGCCTAACCAGCCTCTTTTCATACCTGAAACACTCCAGCATAGGCAATACCTCGATTAATCTCCTCTGCACCCACTCTAGTGCAGTTACATCCTTCCTATAATGTGGTGACCTAAACTGCACATGGTACTCCAGCTGTGGCTGAATGAGCCTCCTTGCCTCAGCTAATAAAGGCAAGTGTGCCATATGACTCCTTAAACAATTTATCTACTTGTTCTGATGCCTTCAGGAATCTATGGGCATATACTCCAAGATCCCTCTGTTTGTCTATAGTTCCTAGCATCCTACCATTTGTTGTGTATTCCCTTGCTTTGTTAGTCCATCCAAAATGCATCAGATTTTTCAGGATCAAATTCCTTTTGTCATTGTTCTGCCCATCTGACAAGCCCATCTATAACACCCTGTAATTGAAGGTTTTTCTATTCACTATTTACCACACCACCAATTTTCATCTCATCTTTGAACTTGTTGATTATACCTCCTACTTTTACGTCTAGATCATTGACGTACAGTACAAACGGCAAGGGTCTCAGCACTGAACCTTGTGTTACATCTCTAGACTCAGGCCTCCAGTCACAAAAAAATCTTCAACCATCACCCTCTGCCTCCTGCTACCAAACCAATTTGGATCCAATTTGCCAAATTGCCCTGGATCGCATGGGCTCTTAAGTTCTTGACTAGTCTCCTTGCCAAAAGCCATGCTGAATTCCATGTAAACTTCATCAAGTGCATTACCCTCATCTACATATCTGGTCACCTCCTTGAAAGATTCAATCAAATTTGTTGGACATGATCTCCCCCCCAATAAAGCCATGTTGATTATGCCCGATAATTCTATCCCTCACAATTTTTTCAATTATTTTCCTATCACTAATGTTTGACTCATTGGTCTGTAATTACCTGATTTATCTCTGCCTCCTGCTTGAATAATTGTCCCACATCAATTGTCCTCTAGTCCTCAGGCACTTCTCCTGTGGCCAGAGAGGATATCAAACATAATGTTAGAGCCTCTAATTACACTCTTGCCCTTAATATAAATCATGGGATTTTCCTTTACTTTGCCCACCAGTGTTTTCTCATGCCCCCTCTTTGCTCTCCTAATATCTTTTTTTTAAGTACCTCCCTACACTTTCTATATTCTTCAAGGACTTCCACTATTTTATCCCATGTTTCTGCCATAAGCTCTTGAATCCAATCCTCTGTATCCCTTGACATCCAAGATTCTCCCCATGTCTGTGTGGGTTTCCTCTAGGTGCTCCAGTTTCCTCCACAGTCCAAAGATTAGATGGATTGGCTGAGACCGTTAGGGGATTCTAGTGTAAGGAGAGAAACAAGTGGGATGGTTAATATAAGATGAGAATCAGGGGGCTGGGGTGTAGTAAATGGTAGAGCCTAAGTATGTGGGTGAAGCCAGCTTCAGAGTACCTGGCGTTAAAATGAACTGGAAGATACAAAAGGGTCCAGAGGGACAATTTTTCTTTTTTTACTCAGAAGAGGTAGTAGTAGAGGCAGATACAATTTTGTCTTTTAAAAAGCACTTAGACATTTATATGGATAAGATGGGTATAGAGGGATATGGGCCAAATGCAGGCAATTGGAACTAGCTTAGGGGTTTATAAAAAGAGAGTGGCGTGGACAAGTTGGGCCAAAGGGCTTATTTCCATGCTATAAATTTCTATGACTCTATCTCTGACCGCCCCTCCAGTCCCCATCATTGGCAGCAGCATTCATAAGAACATAAAAACTAGGAGCAGTAGTAGTCCATCTAGCCCTTCGAGCCTGCCCTTCCATTCAATAGGATCATGGCTGATCTAAAGTGAAATCAGTTCCACTTTCCCACTTTCTCCCCATAACCCTTAATTCCCTTGTCTATCAGAAATCTATCTAACCATGACTTAAATATATTCAATGAGGTAGCTTCTACCACTTCAATGGGCAGAGAATTCCAGAGATTCACCACTCTTTGAATGAAGAAGTTCCTCCTCAACTCTGTTTAAACTGCTGCCCCCCCCTCTTATTTTGAGGCTGTGCCCTCTAGTTCTGCTATCCTTTCTAAGCAGGAAGAATCTCTCTACCTCTACCCTATCTAGACCCTTCATTATCTTGTAGGTCTCTATAAAATCCCCCCCTCAGCCTTCTAAACTCTAACGAGTACAGACCCAGTCTATTCAATCTCTCTTCATAAGCTAACCCCCTCATTCCCAGTAACAGCCTGGTGAACCTTCTCTATACTCTCTCCAAGGCCAATATATCCTTTTACAAATACGGGGACCAAAACTGCACACAGTACTCTAGTTGCAGCCTCACCAGTGCCTAGTACAGTTGCAGCAAGACCTCCCTGCTTTTATATTCTATCCTGCTATCTATAAAGGCCAACATTCCATTTGCCTTCTTGATCACCTACTGCACCTGCAGACTGGGTTTTTGCGATTTATGCACAAGGACCCCCAGGTCTATCTGCACTGTAGTATGCTGCAGCTTTTCACCCTTTAAATAATAATCTCTCCTACTATTGTTTCTACAATAGGAGGAAATTACCATGGGTTGCTGGCAACAGAATTCTCCTGATAAGTCTCCTGGAAGACCTCTGCCATGACTCTTCCCCTCCCATCATAACTGCCTCTGTGGCTTACCCCTGCATGCTCCCCCTTGCATAGTTCATTTGCATCATGCCTCTGCAGTCAGGGCCCATTCCCTGCATGACCATCTCTGTTGCAGAGCTCCCTCTGTACCCTGCTTCATGCTCCCTCCATGCAGAGCTTATCCCTAACAAGTGCCCCTGCCGTAGCCCCACCACAATCAGGACCACCCCCTTTATCACTGCCACAGTAAGTTAAGGTGCTCACCCAGGTATTGCTAGTTGAAAATGTCTGACAGATACAGTCCAGCCATGGCCCTGACCACCTGAAGACTTAAATGCCTCTGATCCCTCCTTCGTGGCCATGTACCCGGTCCCCATTAGTCGAGACTAACAGTGATTCTTGTTGAAGGAGGGAAATGTCTGGGAGAGCAGTCAATCCTGTGCAAATAGACTTCTTGCACTTTCTGGGAATGAATGTTTTCACCAGCAAAACAGGGCCAGAAAGATTGTGTGCAAAGCACAAACCAGATTTTTGGCTGATCAACTGGCATAGCAAGCTGATAAGATCATGCCCTATGTTTTTAAACTTAATGGCAATTGAGGGCATGAAAGCTGAAGTGAATTGAAAAATAAAGTTGAGGAATAATTGAGATACAGTGGCAGGCATTTTAAAGGATATTTCAAAATGCATAGGATACATCCCATTGAGTAAGAAAAAAAATTGAAGGAATAGACTCACCATCCATGGTTAACTAGAAAAAAGTTAAAAATCATATTAAACTTAAAGAGAAAAATATACAACTGTCCAAAGACAGGTGGCAAGTCAGATTAAGTGGAATATAAGTAACAGCAAAGTGACTGAAAGATTAACAGAGAGAAAAATTAGAGTACGAGAAGAGAAACATAGCCAGAAACATAAATACAAAATTGCAGAAGCTTTATAAATATTTAAAAAACAAGTTAATTAAGTGAGCGTTAAGTCATAGTTAGAAGTGAATCTGGAGAATTGACAATGGAAAACAAGGAGATGGCTGCTGAATTAAACACATACTTTGCATCAGTCTTCACTGTAGAGGACACAAGTAAGATCTCAAAATCAATTATAAACAGGAAATAGAAGGAAAGGAGAAACTCTGAAAGTTACAGTGACCAGAGAGGTGCACAATTAATTGTTGAAGCTGTGGGCTGACAAATGCTCAGGTTCTGATGGACTTCATCCTAAGGTCTTAAAAGAATTGAGATGTTTGATGTATTGTTTCCAATTTTCCAAAACTCCTCAGATTTGGGGGATGTTCCATTAGATTGGAGGATAGCAAATCTAACTCCATTATTCAAAAAGGGAGACTAAAAATGGGAAACCACGTCCAGATATTAGTCTAAATGTTGTAGGGAAAATATTAGAAGCTATTATTAGAAGTTACAGCAAGGCTCTTGAATAAACTCAATGTAATCATGTAGAGTCCACATGGCTTTTGTAAAAGGGAAATCACGTCTAACCAACTTATTGGAGTTTTTTGAGGAAATGATGTGTGCTGTGGATAAAAGGGAACCAGTGATGCACTATATTAAGATTTCCAGAAGATATTTGATGCAATGCCACATCAAAGGTGATTGTGAAAAATAAAATCTCATGTTTGCATGGATAAAACGTTGCTTCTTGTTAGTCAGCCAATGAGTAGGCATAAATGAGTCTTTTTTTGGTTGGTAAAATGTAGAGTGCTGTGCCACAGGGATCAGTGCGGGCGACCTTATAAAATGACACAAAGTTAGTTTTTACTCCCTCCTCACTAAACTTAGATACCAAATGAACATTCTACACCAAGTAAAAACCAAGAAGAGCTTTTTCCATATTAGCACCTTCACCTTCAATTTAAGTTCACCAGATTTGATCCGTGCTTAATTTTAAGTTTACTCAATTCAATTCTGACTAGTCCTACTTGAACATAAACAGACAACATTTCTTTCTTGAGCTTTGTGACTAGTTTATTTGTGACTGATCTCTGCTTTTTTTACATGTTGGTCTTACACTGATACTCACATGCCTTACTACAGCAAAGTTGATTTGTGATGCCATTAGGCAAGAATTAGGGAGCATAAATGATGGGAACAGAAATTGTTAGGTTGGGGTGCATGAAGTCAGAAGAGATAGGTAAGGTGTTGAATGAATACTTTTCTTCAGTGTTTATTAAGGAGAGGGGCCATGTTTTTGAGGATGAGTGCATGATGTAGGCTGATGATGGAAGAGGTAGATGTTCTGAGGGAAGATATATTAGCAATTTTGAAAAATCTGAGGGTTGATGGGATACATCCTAGGATACTTTGGGAGGCAAGGGATGAGACTTTACCTTTGATCTTTGGGTCCTCACTGTCCACAGGGATTGTGCCAGAGGACTGGAGAGTGGCAAATGTTGTTCCTCTCTTCAAGAAAGGAAATAGGAATGACCTTGGTAATTATAAGCCAGTTAGTCTTACTTCAGTGATCGGTGAGTTAATGGAAAGGATCCTGAAAGATAGGATTTGTGACCATTTGAAAAGATGCATCTGGGATAGTCAGCATGGTTTCATGAGGGTAAGTCCTGCTTCACAAATTCTTTGAGGAAGTAACTAAGTGTGTAGATGAGGGTAGAGCTGTTGATGTCATATACATGGTGCTTTTTATGAGATTCCCGGTGGTAGGCTCATGAAGAAAGTAAGGAGGAGTGGAATAGAAAGAAATTTGGCCAATTGGATAAATAACTGGCTGTCTCGTAGAAGAGAGAGGGTGGTGGTGGTGGAGGAGGGAAAATTTTCAGACTGGAGGCCAATTACCAGCAGTGCACCACAGGGATCAATGCTGGGTCCTCTGCTATTTGTGATTTTTACCAATGACTTGGAGAGGGCTGAAGGGAAGGTTAGTAAATTTGCTGATGACACATAATAACATCAGAAATAGGGGAAGGAGTAGGCCATCTAGCCCTTCATGCCTGCCCCGCCATTCAATAAGATCATGGCTGATCTGAAGTGGATCAGTTCTACTTCCCCACTTTCTCTCCATAACCCTTAATTTCTTTTTTATCAGAAACCTGTCTACCCATGACTTAAATATACTCAGCGAGGCAGCCTCACACCACTTCAACCAGCAGAGAATTCCAAAGATTCACCACCTTTTGAGTGAAGAAGTTCCTCCTCAACTCCGATCTAAACCGCCACCGCCCCCCCTTATTTTGAGGCTGTGCCCTCTAGTTCTACTATCCTTTCTAAGTGGGAAGAATTTCTCTACCTCTACTCTATCTATCTCCTTCATTATCTTATATGTCTCTACAAGAGACCCCCTCAACCTTCTAAACTCCAATGAGTACAAACCTAGTCTACTCAATCTCTCCTCAAAGACTAACCCCCTCATCCCCAGTATCAGCCTGGTGAACCTTCTCTGCACTCCCTCCAAGGCCAATATATCCTTCCGCCAATGCGGTGGCCAAAACTGCACACAGTACCAGCTGCGGCCTCACCAGCACCCTGTACAGTTGCAACAAGACCTCTCTATTTTTATATTCTATCCCCCTTGCTATGAAGGCCAACATTCCATTCGCCTTCTTGATCACCTGCTGCACCTGCAAACTGGGTTTTTGCGATTCATGCACAAGGACTCCTAGGTCCCTCTGCACTGTAGCATACTGTAGCTTTTCGTCTATTAAATAATAATCCCTCCTACTATTATTACTACCAAAGTGGATAACCTCACACTTGCTAATGTTATATTCCATCTGCCAGGTCCTCACCCACTTGCTCAACCTATCCAGGTCTCTCTGCAGACTTTCTACACCCTCCACGCAATTTGCTTTTCCACTCATCTTCATGTCATCAGCAAACTTTGTTATCCTACACTCAGCCCCTTCCTCCAGATCATCTATTATGTGGTAAACAGTTGAGGCCCTAGCACCAATCCCTGGGACACTCCACGAGTCACCAGCTGCCAACCAGAATAACACCCATTGATTCCTACTTTTGGCTTCCTATTAGACAACCAATCCTCTATCCACGCTAATATCTTACCCCCAACTCCTTACACCCTAACATTTTGCAACAACCTTTGTGCGTCTGCTTGATCAAACACCTTTTGGAAATCTAAAATTACCACATCCACTGGTTCCCTTCTATCTACCGCACTAGTCACATCCTCATAGAAATCCAATAAATTCGTTAAACACGATTTCCCCTTAACGAATCTGTGCTGCGTCTGCTTATCAAACTGTTCGTTATTAGGTGCCTTGCTATTTCTTGTTTGATGACGGATTCAAGCATTTTTCCAACTACAGATGTTAAACTGGCATTTAATTCCCTGTCTTTTGCCTGCTGCCTTTTTTAAACAGCAGCATAGCATTAGCCTTTTCCAATCTTCCAGCACTTCCCTGGAGTCCAGCGAATTTTGATTAATTACTAAGACATCCACTATCACCTCTGCCATTTCTTTCAGAACCCTGGGATGCATTCCATCCAGTCCCGGGGACTTATCTACCTTCAGCCCCGTCAGTCTATCAAGCACTACTTCTCTAGTGACTGTAATCGCATCAAGGACCTCATCTCCTACCATCCTTCTATCTTTAATATCTGGCAAACTATTTGTGTCCTCCTCCATGAAGACCGACACAAAAAAACTTGTTTAAAGCCTCAGCCTTTTCCTCATCGCCCACCACTAAATTCCGCCTCTCGTCCTTCAAGAGTCCAACATTCACTCTAGCCAGCCTCCTCCTCTTTATATATTTGGAAAAACTTTTATTGTCATTTTTTATATTTAGAGCTAGTTTAGCTCATACTCTAGCTTTCCTTTCTTTATCACCTTCATAGTCATTCTTTGTTGTTGTTTAAAATTTTCCCAATCTTCTAATTGCCCACTACTTTTAGCCACTCTGAACGCATCAGCTTTTAATTTAATACTCTCCTTTATTTCCTTCGACAAGGCTGATTTTCCTTTCTCCTACAGTCCTTCTTTACCAATGGAACATATTTCTGCTGAGTACCGAAAAATATCTCCTTAAAAATCCTCCACTGTTCCTCAGCCGTCCTACCAACCAATCTGCACTCCCAATCTGCATTCGCCAATTCTGCTCTCATCCTATCATAGTCCACTCTGTTTAAACAGAGTACACAGGTTTGGGACATTACTTTCTCGCCAAGATTGGTGGAGTAGTAGATGAGGTGGAGGCCTCGTGTAGGCTGCAAAGCGACGTTGATAGGATGCAGAACTGGGCAAAAAAGTGGCAGATGGAGTTTAACTCTGATAAGTGCAAGTGATTCATTTTGGTAGGACAAACTTGAATGCGGATTACAGGGTCAACAGCAGGATTCTGAGGAATGTGGAGGAGCACAGAGATCTTGTGATTCATATCCACAGACCTCTGTATATTTACAGCAAATGGATAGAGCTGTAAAGAAGGCTTATAGTGTGTTAGCATTTATTAACAGTGTTTGAGTTTAAGAGCTGTGGGATTATGCTGCAACTATACCAGACCTTGGTGAAACCACATTTGGAATATTGTGTGCAGTTCTGATCACCTCACTACAAGAAGGATGTGGAAGCACTGGAGACAGTGTAGAGGAGATTTACCAGGATACTGTCTGGTTTGGAGGAAAGGAGGTCTTACAAGGAAAGGTTGAGGGAGCTGGGGCTTTTCTCTTTAGAGTCGAGGAGGATGACAGATAACTTAATAGAGGTTTATAAGATGATAGTCTCTGCACATCCACTCTATTTCCTCAGGTGGATGTAGCAGTTACTAGGGAGCATAACTATAAAAGGTTCATGGTGGGATTCTTCACTCAGAGTGGTCAGGTGGCGGGGGGGGGGTAAGATAGTGGAGCCAGACACTTTAGGAACTTTTAAATGGTTATTGGATAGGCACATGGAGCACACTAGAATGATAGGGAATGGGATAGCTTGATCTTGGGTTTGGACATAGCTCAGCACAACAATGAGGGCCGAAGTGCCTGTACTGTTCTATGTTTCTAAGTGTTACAATAAACTGAAAGACAGATCTCCTCTCTTAACACACACTTGCAAATCACTAATACTCATACTGACTTACACAATGAATACAGCAAGGGCAAAAGTGAAATATTGTTTATTTGAATTTTGGAAAGTTGGTGAACCTACTTCAAAACTTAATTTGCGTCCCAGACTACGACCCCAATTTTTGTTACAATTAATGTTGAGATCATCAAAAAGAAGCAACAGCAATTACCAAATGGCCACAAGGAAAAATTTAACAGATTTTCACTTTAAATGTATGTTTAATTTGTTCAGATCAAGGTCAATATTATACATTATACAGTGGATACAGCAAAGTTAGATCTTGCTTTACTCCAAGGCTGCCATGTAATCTGTGGTGAAAATTCCATTACAAATATGTCAACAGTGAGCTCACATATAAGCTATATTCAATATGTCCAAAGAACAGGCATGGGGGTGAAACTATTATGAGGTTTGTAAGATTATCATATTTTAGAACAGTTAAATTTAATGTGAAATGGAGTACAGCTTACACAGCAGTCATGGTCCTTGCTCTCCTATATGCATCAGGAACATGGACAAGGGGGTACAAACAGATATCTTCAACATTTGCTCCCATCAACTGGAGGGTCCCAAGGTATGGAAAATGATCCACATTGTCTAGAGGCTTACTGTGGATCTTAATGATTGGAGGACAGTTTTGGGACCTGTCCAGTAAGACAGTCAGCCCAGGTGGCTTGGTTGTTAAAATGTAGAGAGCCCAGATTACCTTACAGGGCAGACGAAGAAAGATGGTCAGACCTACAGAAAATGACAAAAGCATTCATAATAACACGTGGACTATTAGTTTTCAAGTCTTACAGTGCAGTATTAAGATAGTCAGGCTTTATTATTTGTTATACTCAAGTCTAAGACAGACAGAGCGTGCCTTAAAGGTGCCACTCATGTGACGCAATGTAGCTAGTCATTAGAACTTTTCATAGGATGATAGCCTCACTCTATTGTATCAATCAATTATGTTAATGCTAGCTCTTCGGTAGATTTATCTACTTAGCTCCACATACCTATGTGTTCCCAAACCCAACGGAGACTCATTCTCACACAGTTTAAAATGAGCTCTTTTACTTACATGAAATAATTGAACAATGTAATTTCTAAAACATTTTCTTTAGTAGTTTCATCCCTTACTTTTTGAAAGGGGCTGAATCTTGATGCGTATAGTTCCTAGTGTGGTAACAACCGCCTGACCTCATTCAAGGTAGTTGTTCTTCTATCCTTCCTATCCTCACCGGATACCATTCACCTGAAGCCTGGTTGATTTTTCCAGTCTGCAGATAATTGCAAGAAGTCAACAAACATTGCACAGAGTTGAAATGCAATTTTGCATGTATCACTATATCAGAATGTGGCATTAACACAATTAATGAGATGGGCCAGACAGGATTAGAGTAGGAGTTAGTCTGCATCTATGTTTCTAAAACAAACCTAACCAAGAAACCTTACTTCCTGTTATTACATTTTGTCAACATTTATGTTTAGATGTATAAAATACTATGGCCAGGATGTTCATGCTGGTAGGATTTTCCCGTCCCACTGTAGTGAACAGAGATTTGGATAGGTGCCATATTCTCTACCTTATTTGCAGTGTGGCATGAACAGCCAGTAAGACTGCACTCTTTGCCTTTTGTGAACTTGTCATCATTAAATTGGAGCTGGCTTTTACTCGGTGTTTTCCAATAATTTTTCATTTAAAATAATCTGATATTTTTTTCTCAATTATTCTATATCCAAACTAAGTTTTGAACAAAATATATTTCTTCAAAAATTATTTTCTGCCATAATGTATGTTATGATTACATGAGGAGGGGCTGGATAGCTACTCTATTCCCTCTCATTGATTTACTACAACAGAGCTTTTTTTTAAGAAAAGGATATGCTTGGCTATTCAGAGCAGATGGGTTTTCTTTTTGAGTTTTAAGAGGTTAGCTTTATTACAGTATACTTAACCATGTCTTAATAAAATATACTCCAACTTTTGCATACACACAAATACACTACAATATGGGGAAGGATAGGTTAGCAAAATTACAGTCCAGAGAAGTAAAAGGATATATATTTATGAAGATTGGTGCCTTAGCTGGATTCAGGATGAACTTGATAGTCTTGCAACTTTACCTCAAGTAATCCCCATGGTGGTTTAAGGATGTAGATGGCTTCTTTATTATTTGTTATACTCAAGTCGAAGACAGACAGAGCGTGCCTTGAAGGTGCCGCTCACGTGACGCAATGTAGCTAGTCATTAGAACTTTTCATAGGATGATAGCCTCACTCTATTGTATCAATCGTGTTAATGCTAGCTCTTCGGTAGACTTATCTACTTAGCTCCACATACCTATGTGTTCCCAAACCCAACTGAGACTTATTCTCACACAGTTTAAAATGAGCTCTTTTACTTAGATGAAATAATTGAACAATGTAACTTCTAAAACATTTTCTTTAGTAGTTTCATCCCTTACTTGGGATGATGACGCATGGTTGATGTCTTTTAAGAAATCTGTCTGTAGCAAGGGCGATTGTGGGTGGTCATAGTGTATAAAGAGAATTCAAAAGCTTGTAAAATGATACTGGAGCAGAAGGAAGGACCCCACTTGAGTGTTTTCTGATCAGCATCTCAGCTACTTGCCCTCTTACTGCAATAGAAGCAGGAGCTTAAGTAGGAAGAGTGGGCCTATTATATCACCATTACCTAGCGATTCAAACATGGTAATTATTAGTGTTTCCCCCTTGAGACCTAATCAATCCATTTCTGGAAATTCCTTACTGAATAACACATTTGATTTGTCACAATATCATGCTAATGGGTACAAAATACTTGGCTCACACATTTTCCTTAAGTCATTGTCTTTGATAGGTCTGCAGACATGGGACCTCCATCTCAGTGGATTGGAATGTAAAGGGTGCAGTGATGCAAATTTGGTAGCCATCTTTGTGAGCTTATGCCACACCTAATATCTGTTTATTTAAAGTTCAATTTGAGTCTACAGCTGGATCAAAAATGTCTTTTTTTGGCATAACGTAAGTTTATGTCACACCTTTACATCATACAGAATAAAGTGCAACTAGATGAGCATTTCATTGTAAGGTTGTAATTTAAAACATCCATTAACAGACACAAATATCATCCAAAACTCACTTACCAATCTTAACAGAACATAGTTAAAAGTAAAAGTTTGAAACTTCTCATCACTCCTTTGGAAGAGGCATAATAATATCTTTTCTGGAGTGGTTCTCAGCATGTGCAGTGTACCTCAATTTCTAGAACGTATCAGTACTGCTTAGCCAGCACATCAGGAAAACAATGGAGGCAAGGGGTAAGAAGAAGCATGTGTGATGGGAAGGGAACTGTCATCCCAAATGCAGCCTAGGAACTGGTAGCTCCTCCATATCATACAGTCCACCATTTCTCACTGAAAAGAAATGGAAGAAATAAGTGAAAGTAGAGCAAGGAAGCAGATAAGGGCAGCAAAAATAATTGTTGGAGGTGGGGGAGGGGAATAGAAAAGAGAAAGAGAGAAAAATCCAAAATGGAAGAGGAGAAACAGAGAAGCAGCAACATAAAAGCAAAAGACAGATAAGGAAGGGACTACATTCTCCAATACATCATTTGTTACACCACAGGGAATGACTGATTTTATTCATATCACCTGACACAATACATGATTTTACCAAATATTAGCAAATAGTGGAAGCAGAAAATGTTATCAATAAAATTGATAAAGGAGAATCAACGGATGTGGTATAATTGGATTTTCAGAAAGTTTTTGATACAAACCCACACAGGAGGTTAATTTGCAAAATAAAAGTACTTAAGGCAATATGGTGGCATGGATTAAGGATTGGCTAATAGCAAAGAAAAATTACGAATAAATTATTGGGTTGGAGGACTGTGGCTAGTGGGATACCACAAGGTTGTGTTGCAGTGTTCACAATGTATATCAATAGTTTGAATGTGGCAGCTAAATGTAATATTTCCAAATGTGTGGATGACACAAAATGAGGTGGGAATGTGTTTTGTGAGGAAGATGCAAAATGGCTACTGGGGATTTGGACAGACATAGTGAGTGGGCAAGAACATGGCAGCTGGAATATGTGGAAAAATGTCTGGTAATCCATTTTTGTAGAAGGATCAGATGTACAGAGTATTTTCTAAATGGTAAGAAATTATAAAATGTACATGAACAAAGGAACCTGAGTGTCCTTGTCTATAAATGATTGAAAGCAAATAGTAGGTGTAGAAAGTTATTAGGAATGCTAGCCATTATTGTGAAAGCATGAGTACAGTAATGAAGTTTTGCTTTAATTATGTAGGGGCTTAGTTAGACTGCACGTGGAGTGGTGTGTGCAGTTTTTGCCCTGTTATTTGAGACATGATGTTATTGCAACAGAGGGAGTGCAATAAAGTTCATGAGACTTGTTCCAGGGATGGCATGACTGTCTCATGAAGAGAGATTGGGCAAATTAGGTTTGTGTTCCATCTATGTTTTTGAAGAATTAGAAGCGATTTCATTGAAACCAACTACATAACTAAAAGGAATAGACAGGATTGATGCAGGTAAGATGTTTCCCTTGACTGGGGAATCTAGAATCAAGGGACTCAATTTCAAAACAAGAAGACTGTCACTCAGGACCAAGGTGAGGAGAAATTTCTTTACACAGAAGGTTGTGAATCTTTGGAATTCTCTGCCTTCCAAAGGTTGTGGGCCAAGACTACTTCAGAGACTTAATTACATAATCCTGGTTAATGCTTCAATGCTGTACTGTTGGAAAAGACAGCCTTCTGGATAACATATTAAACTATCCTCTTAATTGTAAAGTCCCAAATCCCAACAGTGCTGAAAGAGACCAGCCAACCCATGGAGTCCACAGCAACTCTTCAAAAGAGCAATCTCCCAAAGTCCTCTCCTTCACCCTATCCCCATACTCCCAGCATTTATCATGGTCAATCCATCTAACCTCCAAGGCCTTGACAGCCACCAGGGGACCTGTGTTCAATTCCTGGTTTGGGTCATAGCTATGAGGAGTCTGCATGTTTTCTTAATGCTTGCATGGGTTTCCTCCTGGTGCTCTGCTTTCCTCCTATGGTCCGTAAGACATGCTGGTTAGGGGCACTGGCCATGATAAATTCTTCCTCAGTGTACCCGAACAGCCACTGGAGTTGGCGATTAGGGGATTTTCACAGTAACTTCACATTGCAGTATTAATGGAACCTACTTGTGATAATAATAAATAAACTTAAAAACAACTTTGAACTATGGAAGGAAACCAGAGCACCCAGAGGAAACTCATGCAGACACAGGGAGAAGGTGCAAACTCCACAACGTCACCCAAAGGTGGAACCAAACCCAGATCCTGGTGGAGGTCCCTCTCTGAGGGAGCAATGCTAACCACTGTGCCACCATGATGGCCTGTGGATATAGTGGGTTCTGTGACATTATCTGAAGAACAGTGAAGTTCTCTCCCATGTCCTTACCAATAGTTACAGGGCAGAATTCAGAGTGTTATCAAGGTTTTAAGGATTAGTTATGAAGGGATTGCATAGACTTGACTTTATTCCTTCAAGTTTAGACAATTGGGCTAGTTGGGTTCTTTTAAAACAATTAATTGATTTGATAGGCCCAGTTTTGACCATCAGACTTTTGAAAGGATGCAGAGGTTCTTAAGCGACTGCCAAGAAAATTATCAGAATGATTTCAGAGATCAGTGGTTTAGCTACAAGGTTAGGATAGAGAAGCTGGGGAAATTCCTTTACAGCAAAGGAGGTTGACTGACAAATTTAGATAAGGTAGACAAGGAAAAGTTGTTTACAATTGTTGATGATACAAAGACAAGGGACACCAATTTAAGGTTTTGGGCAAGAGTCACAGGGAAATGAATCAAACAATCCTTACAGCATACAAGGAGGCCATTTGGCCCAACGAGACCACACTCCCAACCAGATCTTTATCCCTGTAACTCCATGTATTTACCCTGCTAATCTCTTGACAATAAAGGGCAATTTAACATGGCTAATCAACCTAACCTGCACAGCTTTGGACAGTGGGAGGAAATGGAAACACCCAGAGGAAACCCACACTGACATGGGAGAATGTAGGAGGAAAAATCTTTTTAAAATTGCAGTGGTAATTACCTGGAACTCTACAGTAGGGGCATCCATAAAAGGGGCATCTTAAAATTAGAGCCAAGAAATCTTGGAGTGAGATCAGGGAGTATGTTATGCACACTGTATAACAGTAATAAAGAACTTGCTCCCCAAATGGCAGTGGATAGTGAATCAACTAAAATTTTCACAACTGAGGTCATTAGATTTTATTTACATAGGATTTAAATGATATGGAACAAATGCATGGAGTTGAGAGATAGATCAACCATGATCTAATGGCAAGGTGGAACAGGTTTCAGGGACAAAATTACCTTCCCCTTTACTAAGTTCCTATAAATGGAAGTGCATAAATCTATTTGGTAATTAATTCATATGGAGCTATCAAGACCAACCAATCATGAATAATTTATCCTTTCAATAAAATCCCCTAAACTATTGTATTCACTCAGTCTGAAGTAAGTTCATCAGATATAGAATGACTTTCACACTCTACAGTTTATGCCTTTTGCCAAACCAATCTCTACTGAAGTTTTAGTCACTGCTCCTAATCTTTCTCCCCATGAAGTAGTATTTCCTTTTCTATTTCCCTTGCAAAACGCTTTGAGGCATTTATTTATAACTATTCATGAACTTTTAAAATGTAATCTGCAGTAGGAAAACTATCAGCATTTCACAGGCAGTTATTTGCTCTATGTCATTCCACCAATGACCATCACCACAGTTTAGTCTGAAGACATTGGACCTTGATACAGATAATCCTTTTTCATGTGTGTGTGGACAGTGACCTTTCATGAATTACTTCAAACATCCTGTAGTGGGTGAGCAGAAATTTTAGAAAAATAAAAACCTTTAGTCCTTTAACAGTTTTCTCGTGACCAATCCATCCCCCTTCCTGAAAGCTATATGGAGTCAGGATACTTGCAACTTTGATGTCATATTTGACCCTGAGATGAACTTCCAACCACACTTGAGAGGAAAAAGAGGCAGAGTGTTTACAGAGTGAACTGCAGAGCAGATAGAGGGCCTCAACTGCTGCTGAATCCTTCATTCTTGTCTTTGTTACCTTGAATTGACTATATCAACACATGGCTTGTCGCCCACTTTCTATCCTTTAAACTGCAGGCCATCCACAACTGTTGCTCTTCATGTTCTTAATTGTACCAAATTTTGTTCATTCTTTTGGCTGACCTTTATTGACTCCTAGTTAAGTAATGTCTCAGTTTTGAAATTTTCATTCTTGTTTTGAAATCTATCCACGGCCTTGCCCATCCTATTGCTTGTAATCGCCTCCCATATCACAATCCGCTGAGATATCAAAGCTGATGTTAATTCCAGCCTCTTGAGCATCCTTGATTTTAAGCACTCCACCATTGGTAACCATGCCTTTCATTCCAAAGCCCGATGCTCTGGAATTCCCTTTATAAGAACTGCCTCTTTTAAGCTGTTCCTGGAAACCCAAATTTCCAACTAAGACTCTGACTAGCTGTGACAATATCACTTTATGTGGCTTAGTATGAAAATTAGCTTTAGCACTCTTCTCAGGATGTTTTATTAAAGGCCACGGGGGGATGATAAATCAAGAATAAGAATTGTTAAATCAAGACCATTGCCAACCAGGTCAGAAACTGATGTATGATTTATGAATGAACAATTAGGATATGGGCATAAGTTTTGGGTGAGTTCATGTTTAGATAGGATACTCAAAGAACCATATGTTCAATAGTGTTACGGTCACTCAAATATGTACTGGACTTCTATGTTTTCAAAACCTCAATTTACCTATATTTGAATTTGGATCTGTAATTTTTTTGTTAGTGCCTAAGTAAGGCTAGGATAAGAAATTTTTGGTTGCTAAGGAGATAATATATAATAAACTCATTTGATATTAAGGACAACAGTTGGAGCAAAAGTCCAAATTCCATTCCACATCAAGCTATAACCTAATAAAAGTTGCAATCTTGCAGTTTCCACTTTCTCTGTATCAAACGAGTAATGAATGTGCACAGAGAAATGGGAGAGATAAGGTGGCAATAGAGTAGGAAATAGTAAGATATTAGATGAGAGCAAAGAATAAATAGCAAGATATTAGGTGGGAGCAAAAAAGGAATGGAAAATGTCTCTCTACATATAATTGAATGCAACAAATGAGGTAAATGAAGCTGGTGAGCTGCAAGTGCAGATATTAAAGTGGAAATATGATATTGTGGTGATAACAAAGACCTGGTCAAGGAATGAACGGATTGGATACTAAATATTTCAGAATACAACGTATTCAAAAAGCTGGGAAGGAATGAAAGGAGTAGCAATATTGATTAAAGGGAACATTTCTTGCAGGAGAAAGAGGATGTGTCAGAGGGGTCAGGGACAGAATCCATCTGATTAGAATAACAAAACAATAGAGATACCATTACATTTCTGGATGAATTGTATAGGCAATCATTTACTGGGAAAGATGTACAGGAACAAATTTAAGGAAGATGCAAGTACTAGAATTGTTATGATGGGAAACTTTGGAAACTGACTGGGCCTAATAAACAGGCATCCAAAATTGGTAAGAAAACTGTAATGGAACTTTGCCCATAAAGAGGAGATAGTTTGGCTACTATTGAGGTACATTTCCATGAGGAAAGGCAAGGCAAACAAATTCAGAGCTCCGTAGATGATGATAGAATAAGATGCAGAAGTAAAAGAGTGCATATAACAGATGTCATGTGGCTCACAATTAAAAAACAGGCTCAATATAGAAGGTCCAGAGGGCAAAGTAACAAATGAGAGAAGGGGTTTGAGAAGGAACACACAGGTAACATAAAAAGAGAATGCAACATCTACATACATAAAGATAATAAGAGTGGGACCAATGATAGACCCAAAAGGGGATGGAAACATGGAGATGGGGACATTGCTAAGATACCAAATAAATAGTTTCATCCTTCTTTATCAAGGAAAAAAATGCTGCCCAAGTCTTAACGACAGAGCGAGTAATGAAGATACTCCGAAAAATTGATGAAAGTGAGGTATTAGGTAGGGTGCTGTTAAGTTACTAGAACCAGATAAGACACCTCTAAGGATACATAGAAATTGCAGAGACAGTGGCCTAATTTTCAAAATCTTCTTTAGATACAAGGGAGCATCATAGACCTGGAGAACTGCAAATGTTGAAAAAAAGACATAAAGATAAGCCCAACAACGACACGCCAGTCAGTTTAGCCTCAGTGCAGATGAAGATTTCCACAATGATAATTTGAGACAAAACTAAGTCACTTCAGTGAATGTCCATGGGTGAATGTCCATTCAGGAAATGTAGCACAGATTTGCAGTAAAATCATGCTGAACTAACCTGAGTTTTTTGGTGAAGTAATGGAGGTTAGTTGCAGGTAACACGGTTGATGTGATGCACTTCCAAAAGGGATATGATCAAGTGCTACAAAAGAGGTTTGGGAGTATTGTTATTGTCACAAGAAGGCTTACATGAACACAGTGAAGTTACCATGAAAATCTCTTCGTCACCTCATTCTGGCACCTGTTCAGGTACATGGAAAATTTAACATGGCCAACCAATCAACATGTTTTTTGAACTGTGAGAGGAAATCTTGGGTTTGACTTCTGGCTTGGTGTCTGTGTGAAGGAAACCCACACTGACACCAAGCCAGAAGTCAAACCTAAGTCCCTGGCGCTGAGGCAGCAGTGCTAACCACTGTGCCACCCCAGTAAAGTTAGAGCACATGGAATATAAGGTACAGTGGTAGCATTGACTGAGTGACAGGAAGCAGAAATGATAAACATGTTTTTTTTTGAGGAAAGTTTATACTGGGGTTTCCCACAGGTTTGTGTTAGAACTCCTGCTTTTCTTTGCAGTTGTGCCCTGTGCATCTAACTCTATTGATCTATTCTTGGATGTATAGGACACAAGTGCAAAATTTGAAGATGGCAAAAGACTTGGAAAGACTGAACAATGAACAATAGTGTTAAGTTTCAAGAAAAAAAATTGACATGGGTGAAATGGCTAGACAAGAGGAACATGAAAAGTAATGCAAAAATTAATTTTGATAGGAAGAGTGAGGAGAGAAATATAAATAAAGGATACAATTTTAAAAGAGATATGGAGTGATTTGAGGTATTTATGCCTCATGGCAAGTTGAAAGCAAGGTTAATAAAGTAAACAAGATCCTGGATTTTGAAAAGGATGGAAATAACGATAAGTAAACCTGCAGAAGACTTTGGTCCAGCCTCAATTGGAGTACTGTTTCTGAATACCACATTTTAGGATGATTAGAGAAAGTGTCAATGAAAGATGATTAGAAAAATTAGACAAGGTGTAGAAAAAGTTCACATTCCAGGGATGAGAAACTTTAGTTATGTGAATAGTTTGGAGAAGCTGGGTTTTCTCATTGAAGAGATAATTGTGAGGATATTTGATAGAGGTATTCAAATCATAAGGGGTCTGGATAGAACAGAGTCAGAGAGAGACTGTCGCCATTGGTGGAAGGACATAGAGCTCACTCATTTAAGGCTGCAGGAAAAAAGCAGGGATTAGAATTTGAGAACCCCTACAATGCAGAAACTGACCATTGCTCCCATGGAGCCTGCACCAATAACAATCCCACTCAGGCACTCTCCCTGTAACTCCATATACCCTGCTAATCTCCCTGACAGTAAAGGGCAATTTCCCACGGCCAATTCATCTAACCTTCACATCTTTGGATTGTGGGAGCACCCAGAGGAAACCATGCAAACTCCACACAGTCTTCCAAGGCTGGAATTAAACCCGGGTCCCTGGCACTTTTAGACTGCAGTGCTAGCCATTGTGCCACCACGCTGTTGTGAGTTATTGTTGAAGATAGCTGACATTAACATTACAGACCAAATGATTACAGCACAGAATGCAGCTATTCTGTAATTTGTAATTGAGCTAATAATTCTCAATTTTCTCATATTACTGAATCACTTGAGCATAACTGTGCAACATGTTTTGTCACCTGGCACTGTTGGGAGCACAGAAGAATCCTGCAAGTGAACAGTACACAGTAAGTCCAGCAAATCTGAACATTTTCCAATTCATGTCTCTGATAATCCAACTGCATATAATTAAATTAGCACCATAACTAAAAAAAACCTTGGAAGTATATGAATGAACCAATTAGCTGTCACACTGACAGAGTCATATACACTCCACGTTAAGTCCATTTTTCTCTCACAGATGCTGCCAGACCTGCTGAGTTTTTCTAGCATTTCCTATTGTTAAGTCTTGTTCAAGTTGTGCAGAGGAGCAGATTCTGGTTTCAGGTGGAATCACTCTGATTTTCCTCCCCATCCGTTCTGAAGGTACTTGGCTGCTGCTTGATGTCTAGGCCAATCTTCTATGAGGCTGTCTCTCACTTATCTTTCAACACCATTGTCCCCCTCAATCTGCCTTCCATACTCACTGTTCTATGATTATAATTGCCATCACTGCAGCCTTAAAGTCAAAAGCACATGTTACTTCCTACATTACAACAGTGATTGCACTTAAAAAATAGTAACTTAAGAAATTAAGAAATGAAAGCAGCTATAAACTACTCAGTCCTTCGAGCCTGCTCTGCCAGCTCTCAGTTCTAAATAACTAGGCCCTTATTCTGAATTTCCCAGCCAGAGGAAATATTATTCCAGTAACAATTCTAACAAGCTCTTAAGAATTTTATACTTTCCTTGAGACACTAAAAGTTCATTGTAAAAGTTCTTTCTTTTATTGGGTTTGAGTGTGTATCCTCAGTTTTAGTTTTAGCTGGAATATTTCAATTTATACCAGTTTCCATTCTGGAAAGCTGAAACCAATTTCATACAACCATCTAGATTTAAAATATGAAAAACTGAAGATATTTGTGCTGTTCATATTGCCAGCAGCTACCTCCTGAAGTCCACTATACCATCCACCCTCCACACTATGCCTTCATCTTCCTGTTCTCTGCAGTTTCTGCCACATTTCACTTAATTTTGAAGCCCACCACCTAGTCTCCCTCAATTGTCTCTAATCCAGTCAACTTCACAATCCTTGGTGGCTTATGATGTCAGTCTCTCGCACCTGGCAACATCATTATTTCCTTTAAATCAATTACCTCTCTCCTATTCTTTTTGAGAATCCTAAAGCCCTCCAAATAGTACATTCTAAAATCTTCTACTCCTCTTCATATCTGGAGCATGCAACTATCTTGGAATTATGTGCCTATCGCTTTCAACTTCTTCCAATTAGACCTTAATTCTGTCACAAAAAAGAGCTAAGACTCACCAATTACAAATTACATTGTGTGCAACTTTGGTTCCCACATCTTCTCATTCATCTTAGCCTCTAACAATTGATTGCATTGGCCTGTTTTATTTCTCCTCTGCTGTTGACTTTTGGAGATTGAGCCTTCTGCTACTACCTGATTCAATACAGGTATCATCTTGATGACAGCAGCTTCTTTTTTCTCCTTTACTTGCATCCTTAGCTTTTTATAAAGTGTTCCAAACTACTACCTATTTTCAAGGGGTGTTAAATACCTGTTGCACTCTCTTGATTGCACCTTTTGGTACTTGTATTCAGCAGGACTGAGGAACAAGTCATGGCTGGCCTATGACTTCAGAATTAGTGCACTAGCATTCAAACATAAATTGAGTGATTGATTGAAGAAATAAAATCTAAAACAGATGGTAGAATGCCAAAAGTAATCAGGAAGTTAAAGAAAGATTAACTGAACCCAAGTATCTATGAACAATAAAAAATTGCATAGAACACTTAAGGCATTTCATTTGGCAAAAATTTGAGTATAGTGGAAGTTATATAGGCCAAAGCTAAATTATTTTGCAAATATCTTCCATCAACAGCAATAAGATGAATGATTTTTTTTCTTTTGATGGTATTTACTGAGTGAAGGATATTGGCAAGGATATAGCAGAACTTGCTGCTCTTATTACAGCAGTGCATTCACTCAAACATGCAGATGGAGCCTTGATTTAATTTAGCTTCTGAAAGATAGAATTTGTAATAATGCAGCATTGCTTCAGTACTCCACTGGTGTGTCAGCCTAGTTAATGCTCTCAAGTCTGGAGTGAACTCCCCAGTTCTTACGCTATTCTCAAGGACTCAAAAAAACTTTGGAGACAATGTTAACACTTTGCAAAGGGAAGCTCCTCTCAGTGCTGTAATCTGAAATTTAAATGCATCACCACTATGGAGATAGTAAGTACATCATCACCATAATAAATTAAAACTCTAATTCAACTTTTTCTTGATCATTGCTTTCCATATAATTTTTCCCCTTCCTTTTTCACAACAAACAATAAACAGTGCTTGTAAACAATAATTCTTGCAAACTCATAATTTAACTGCAGCAAAGTTCTATTTAAACACACTGACAGTGATCTAACTGATCTGACTCAAACATAAATTGTTCAGCAGTAGGTTAATGAGGAAAATCAGCCAGAAACATTATCCATGAGTATATTCTTGTCAACACAATACAGACAATATATCAATCCTGCTAAGTGAAAGCACAGATACTGGATGCAGACTATTACCAAAGGCTGACCTTGAAGCTTACTTCCCTTGCTAAAATAACAAACTATTGAAGGGTGAAAGCAGAAACTTTTAGGATTTAATTGTTTAAAAACAGCTCCTTAGAAATTAAAATAGTGTTACAGAATCAGTAATGACAGTATAAGAGCCCATTAAATCTACCACACCTTTTTAGTTGTTCAAGTACAGTTATCAAGTATTATCTAATTCCTCATTCTTTTATACTATTCATTTGAAAATGCTTAACAATTCCCTTTTAACTTATGCTAATTACAGGAAAATATTCCACGTTTTAGTTATGAGTTCAAAAGAATTCTTCCAGTTTCTCCCTTTTGGAGCCAATCTTGCGATCTATGTGCGCGTTAGCCGTTTACCACCCAGTAGAAACCATCCATTATTTATCACCTCAAAACTTTTCACTATTTTGAAAACATTTGAGAATATCCTGCCCATCATTGCCTTCCTTAATCCCCCCGACTCTAGTGAAAGTGAATGTTTTTTTTAAGACACATTTAGTAACAGAATGTGAAAATTGTGTTGCAAGTTTGCATTCACTATCAATAAAGTGATCTAAGCAACCTCTTCAGTGAAAACAGCTGCAGGGTTTTAAATTTTTACACTAACTCTATATCAAAAATGTCAATTAAAGCTCTATGGTTTCTTCGTAGGACAGCAAGGAGAAACATGGTCCATCAACTCATTCCGAATTTGGGACATTGAACGTGCATCATTTTAACCAAGTGTTTAACCTTTTTCGTTCATTACCATGCATGCTTATTTTAACAAAATTAATGAGCTGTTGCTAATTTGCAATTTATAGATTATTTGTAGCAATGGAAAGACATATATGACCAACTGCAAAAAATCTATGGGCACAAGTTATTAAAAAATTCAACAGCAATTTAGCACATGACTGTGTATTTTAATAAAAATAATTCTGTCAAAATACAACAGAATACATTTTGTTTTAACATATTTCTAGTACATATTTTGTTTTTTTTTGTGTTTTGCTTTTGTTTTAAAAGTTTCTCAAATGTTCATGCTCGTACTGGGTAATTTTTGCTTCACAAATACTTACTATGCTCAAACTGAACAACCATTGTACTTGTGCACAACTTGTGTGTTCATTTATTGAATTCATAACAAAACTAAACTGATATTGAGCATGGAGCAGAAATTAGTTCATGAGTATTGTGTTGGTAAAATGAAACATCTTGCTTCACATTCCATGCTGTAATTGTATGCATCATACCTGAGTTTGGAGCAACAAAAGAAAATCATTAAATTACAATGTATACATTTTATACTGTATACAGAATTTAAAATTTTATTATCACCCTTCCCTTCCTTTAAACAAAATGACTATAGTTTCAAGCTGAGCACAGTTAAGTACACAAAACTAGAATTACTAGATTAACAGAACTTGTAAATCTTTAAATAGTGTCACACCATTTGTATTGTTTTATTCTAAAAAAAGTTAAAATTAAAAAAAAATCAGCATAGTTTTGCAGAGCCCAACCAAGGGAAAAGAGCGCACACAAAAAAATCAAAGCCATGCTTCAGTACACTTCATAACATCAGAAAAATGAGCCCTCCTGTTCCCATATTTCAAAGTGCCTGGTACAAACTCAAAAAGCATCAACCTCAGGGTTTCGTGAGAGTGCAAACGTAAATTATTGTTAAATTGCAGCATGCTTCTCTTTCTAAATTGCTGTTTGGCCATATCCAGAATTAGAACTCATTTGGTAAATTTAGAAGAAAGAGAAGATTGGAGAGATAAATTGACACCACTTTTCTTCAATGTGCCAGAGTTTGTACACTGTCTCCCGAATCAGCAAAACACTTGAGTTGCATCAAGAGTAGCTAGCTGCATGAGAAGGGATGGGTGTGGAGGGGGCGGAGAGACAGTGAGACTGAAAACATAGTTAAAAAGAAAATTTAAAATGATGCATAATTGCAGCCATAAGATGTTAGTGAGAAAATATGCAAATTATAGCATTGTTTCCAGTGACGAATGTCAGAAAATGAAATCAAACTTTAATTTAAGATGATCATTTTAGATTGTCTCATGAAGGTGACAACATCAACCTCACCACTGATTGAAAGACATTTTAAAAAAAAACAAGAATGGAAAATACATGGTTCACAAAGCTGTTAGTAGCTTGTCATATAGTATGACACCTCCATTCACATTCACACATACCTAGTACACAATACAGTTTTCCAGCTTACAGTGACAAGTTGGCTGAGAGTGTGACCAATCAGTTGCCTTGTCTCCAACACAGCTGTTGCTGGTTAATTATTTGTAAATATACAATACTGAATACATGTTGCTAAATTACAGTATGTCATTTGCCCAGGCTTTCCAAAATTAGCAATTTGCCAGCGAATCAATGTTCTATACAGATAAATGGCCAATGCTTTGGCATTTTAATTTATTTTTACTCCTATTATGGGGCTGGGGGTGGGGGGGGGGGAAATGGTTTGGCATTTAGGTTCTGGTTTGGCAAGTGCAATTTTTTATATATGAAAAGGTCACCAGCAGCCAGTCGTAAAAACATTTAGCTGACAACCCAATTTATTTTACTTTTAAAAATTAAAAGTTTTTCAATTGTAGGTCAGTTTGAAATATCAAGACTCCTAATTTCTAGACAGATCTCCAACAAATGGCAGGCTAATGTAATGTCAATTTCCAGATTAAGAGCTAATGACAGTGCACTGTTCAGCAACAGAAATTGACCCAACTTTTTCTTGTTTCTGATTCAATATACCTTGATGAGAATGTAGTCATGAACTTTCTAAGAGAGCCTGATGAACAAAGTAGGGAATTGATTGCTACAAAAAAAAGTTTCATTTCTAAAGTCAGTATTATCCAACATATTAGCCATTTGCCATATCTATTCAATTCAGAATTGGCAAATTCCATTCCATTTCTGATTAGTAAATAAGAAATGGGTAGGCAATGCCAATATTTATTTGTATGGCATATGTACGTGCACTTTAATCTTTTGTGCATTTGATGGTAAAATGTACAAATTTTTTTTGATTGTTGTGAGTGCTTTATGATCTCCTTGGTTAATAAATGGTGCTAGATGCTAAATAAACATACACCACGCATTTTCTATTTAATTTAGTGCATGTGGTTAAAGTGGCATTACTGTAGCCCTAGCTGGGGCTAGTCAGCAATTATTGGACAACACTGTACGCCTTTTCAAATAACCAAATTGTCGATATTTCTTTTCCAGGATAAGCTTGATGTGTTTTAATTGATAGACTAGATTTTGCAGGAGAAATGTGTGAATTGATCTCCATAACCACCCCGCACAAACAGAATTGAATGTGAAACAGAATATACTCAATCAGGTTGTGCCCTGATAATACTCATATTAAAGTTAATGCAGTTTTAAAATAATGTTGGGTTTGTTAACAGATTACAGATGACCTTCAATGGAACATCCCACAACACATTTTTTTGAAGGGGAAATATACAACCAACAGGTAATGATATCTAGACTATTAACTTTCAGAAAGTAACAAACAATCCAGCAACCAGAAGTTATCTAACCTCCAAAAACGAAAACAGCTCTGAATGTATTAGTGTCAGTCTACAGTTAATACTTAGTTCTTTATTACAGTGGTCCTTAGAAGCCAGGTGGAAGCAAATATGATGGGAAATTCCTGTCCTCCCCTGGATGGAAAAGTGGATTGTGTACCAAATACTTTTCCCTGGCATATTGTATGTTGAAAAGTGGAAGATCTACAAAGAATGTATGCTCCTCTTAATCAAATTCCTCTGAAAACAAAGCTGGAATAATGACATATACCTAACTGGGACCAGAGAAGAGTTATCAGTGAAATATAAATTTGTTTAAAAAAGTTCAGATTGTGGATCAATTTCACAGACTGCTCTTAACTAACCTCATGAAAATCCAAACAAAAGGCATTAACTGTAAGACAAGTCTGATCAGGACACCTAAGTCTTGCATCTTAAAAAGCTGGACCTTCAAAATGATGAGAGATGAATTCAAGAGAGCTCCAATGCTCCATTGAACCTTATCAAAAAAGATTGGTTAAAATTAATATTGATGTAGTCAAATTGTTCTGCTGAAAATAAAAATGCCAAATGTAAATCACAACTGAAACCACCTGGTGTTTCCCACATTGTGTGGAAAATGTGCCAGACACTACAATTACTGAAAACTGCCTGGGGTATTAACAGGGATGTACAAGATCAATCAGCTGACAGGAATCGTACATAGTTTTTAATAATTTCCATTAAAAAAATCTAAAAAGGAATGTTGTTTCTTTTAAAAATCTAAGATCATATGGTCTTAGTGAATTATTCCCAGTGAATTATTACTCCATTTCCCTCATTCATTTCCGCATCATACTCCATCCTATATTTTATGCTCTGCCATACATTTGAAGGGCATCAAGTAATTATCTATGGATACAGATTTTCATAAATCCTTTTAAAACATCAATACATATAGTGACATTCAGCAGGTGAAATCAGACCCAGTCGGGGAGTAGCTGATAATTTCCATTCCCATGTAATGCAGAAAATACAACTCCAGAAACCTTTGATATTTTGATTTCCTCAACAGGTTTTCCTCTATATATCCATGGCTGAATCTCAGTGCCTTAAGTTCAAATTCTAACTTCATTGGGAAAAACGTGCCTTACTTTAGTGCAGACTCATTGGCAAATTTTACTAATTGTTAGCTATGCTTGGAAGAGCAAACTGATGGGCCCTGTCACATCTTCAGTCAGGCAATCACAAAGTAGCTCTGAAGACATCCATGTTTACATCCTCTTGAAGCAGAGGGAAGGGGGGTGCTCAACTGGGGGAAAACCAATTGAGAAGAAAACAATTGCAGTGATCAAATTACCCTAATCCCAGAGGTTTAAACTTTGGATGGTGCCAAGATTGTTCCACAGTCAGGTTTGTGTTCACTGTGTGTAAGTTTGGGTGTATATCTGCCTACGTAAGCTTGGCATTTGGATGGCAAGAAACATCTTAGTTTCTTCCGTCTCTCAATGAGCTGAAACTTAGCAACATCAATATGTTAACAGGGATCTTGCATTTACAACAGTCTATTATTTGAACATTATGGGTTGCACAAGTGCTTAAATATCAACATGTACATTCAAAAAAAAAATCAATCACGCAATGTTGAAATACCCGATCAAAATTCAATAACTAAAATTCTCAGTAAACATCCAAACAAATATCAGATTTTTCCCATATGTGCACCACAGAACAGTGCAACGAATAGTCATGCTTCCCTGCCATACTTTACAAGTTTCAGGGGTCAGTTGAGCAGAACTGATGTTGCACGTTAGAACAGATCAGTTCTGCATACCCCATTATGGTAGATTAATATAGAATAGGCAGAGACCTGGGGAAGCTGCCTGGCTGCCCTCTGGCAGAGAACAGTGCCCAACAGCAGCTGGGAGGGGAATGAAGGGGAATCATTGTGGGGAAATAATGAATTAAAAGTAAACATGGAATTTTTAAAAAACAGATTTGTAATGCTAATGTAGATCTGTAACATTTTTAAAAATTTGGCCAAAAAACCAAAGAAAAGGAAGTTCAATATTTGCAAAACATTGGTTATAACTGACAATTATGCTGAAGCTGTAGAAGTGTGTTTTTATCAATAATCTACCCTACACTGCACCACGACATTCTTCGCAGACGTTTGGTAAATTTTAATTCAAACAAAACTACCTTTTCTTGCCCATGATGTGAAAAAAAAACTCTAGGAAATGGTGGGGGTGGGGGCGCACTGCATTATCTGAACCCTAAGATGGAGCTTTGCTTTGCTCACCAATATTAGTGGTCTTGCACAAGCTTTCCATTTTCCTTCATATTTCACTTTTCAAGTATTATCAAAGTGGTTCCACCTTTTACTAAACTTGTGTTTAGGAACATCATTTCTTCCTGCGACCACTATAGTTTGTAATTTTGGCTCCCTTGTTCCACTCCGATCACCAAGTTCTATTATAGGCACTCAGGCAAATCAACAGCAGGAAGGCAAGTAAATTATCATAGGATCATGCGATCCTTGGGTATTAAAACCTCATGCTTATTGAAGCACTGTTCTACTATAAGGTGCACAAGGTACATGTTCCATCGAGCACCGATGCAGTCTTTCATTTCCTTTTTGAAATTTGCTGTAAACTATATCTGATTTAATTCAGGGAGAAAGGTACTGAATTTAACAAATGCTAACTCAATGACTTATTGGATCTGAATTAGAATAGCACCAATATAAAAAGAAACTTATGAGGAGGTAATGGTCTATTGTTTTCTTAAAAGAACTATTAAACACCAGCACTTCAATCCCACTCTGCTCAGTGAACAATTGCACAATGCAGTTCACAACTGGGAAGTTAAATAGTCCAGCTCTTATTCTGTTTTTACTAGCTATCAATTTGAATGACTATTCGGATTTTGCTTGATTCATGATCATTACTTATTGTCCAATTGGCAACATTCTTCTTTTGGATAATTACTGACTTATAGAAATAGTGGACTTCTAAGTAGTTAGATTCCCAATTATGACACTCAAGTCAGCCACAGGAATCTATAGCACAGTAAATTTCTTGGTTCATCTCCGGAATTCTATTATCATGATGTTTTCTGGGGAGTTAAGTCCTCTGTTGATGTAATAATCTTATGATTGTTTCTGTATGATGTTTAGGTGGGACTAATTAGACAGACATGGCTAACTGGTTGCTTTTAAAGTTTTAGTGGCTGGTGAAAAACCAAGATGGATTGCTCAATTAATGATATTGTAGTGGTAAATTAGAAACATGGAATCAGTGCTGTGATAATCAGGTGACAGTAGAATAAGTCACTAGCCAACTAATTTTCCCAGAGATTAATTTGTATTATAAGAAAACATATTAAGAAAATCCTTCAATGAAGGATGCTGTATAGCAAATCTGCAGAAATGTATACTTTCAACTGCCGAAATAGCTTTAGCCTTTAGAAAGTTTACTAGCTTTGCATCCCAATTACACTTGTCAATCAGTATTGCCATCCTACTCCCAACACTGCTTTATTTCTTGCTAACAAATGACCTAAAGAACTGGTGACGCTGATATTGGAAGGGAAGGCTTGATGGAGGCAGCAGTTTGAGAATGTGATTTGAATGCAAGAGCTCAAAGTATGAGGCTGCTCCGAACTCATGTTCTTCGTATTCCAACATAGTATGGGTTTTAAAGCAAGACCTCCAATAAGAAACTAGTGGAAGTTATGGCTATGTAACTAGTGGCTGACCAGCAGAAAAGCAAAACCAAACAGCAAGGTGATAATGAGCAGCATTGTTCCACACAAGTACAGGTAGAACAAGTAAAAGATGTAAACCAAATGTGGCTGATTACTGGGGCTGTAACAAACCATGAGTTGTATTTTTTGGCAAAGGATTGGGGTGAAAGAGAGGGGCATTTAAACTTTGGCAATAGTACTTACCAAAGCTTTGGGTGTCTATAGGTTTTCTGCCAAAGGAAATAAGGACTGGACATGAAGTAGTATGATTAATGCTGGAGAATAAAACATCAGGTAATGCTATTACAAACCAAAGGCTTTATTTGAGCCTTGTTAAATAATATAAATGCTTAATGCTTCAAAATGTTGAGTTTTGTTACAGCCCTAATGATAACCAGTAAACAACAGAGGCTAGCACAGGACAAAACCTCCAGAGCTAAATACTGGTGGCTCAGTGACTAAGAAATCAAAGAGAAATACATTATGTTTGTACCGTGCACAACTGCACCCATGATCTCTTTCAAAATGCAATGCATTCAGTCGTGTAACCTGATAAAATGTAACAAGGATGCTGGCAAGAAAAGGGATTGGTCAGCACCCGTCTGGTGGGCAGTGCGATGGTCTTCAAGAAGAGGGGAGGGACTGTTGTAGGTCTTGAACAGGAGGTGAAGGGGCAGTATCTGAGGTCTTTCCACTGCCATAGCAGCTAGTGCAAATAGTCGTCCACTCTGGCAAATGAACAGGATCCAATCCCTGCACGTGCCATCAGCCGGAGGCATTCGGAGGCTTGGCCCAGTGCAAGCATCAATGGTGGCTGCTTTGGCAGATTCTGAGATTCTGTGTATGAGAGAGAGTAAACAAGATAAGATATACCATTGCAGCACTACAGTCCAACAAGCTCTATAGATTGCCAATTTCATTACTCTTCAAAGATATTGCGGTGGTTCTGCCAAAAAAAATTGAAGTGTCAAATTCACAGGAAAACTGGAGTAATTTTTGCAGAAGTTGAGATAAAAATCTCCCACATACTCTGTAATGCAGAGGCCACCAGTGTGAATATCATTTGATTTCAGGGGGCGGAGCCTATTCATGCTGGAGACGCTGAAATTAGTGGGCATCTACACAAGTGCAATGACCCCAAAATGTCATCCTCTAGTTTGCTGGCCAGCTCAGGACCCCCTAGAGAGCTGCTCCCACCAACCTGCCCACGGCACGATTGCAGCCCTCTCCATCCATTCATGGGCCCAGCCCTGAACTCTCCCACTGATCGCTGGACTTCTCCATAGATCCTTATGCAGGCTATCAGTTGAATCCCCTACCCCCCTACAAGGCCCTGCCTTCAGCAGACCCTGCCCCCTTGGCACTGCTCCATGCCTCAGGGTGCCCAAACCGTGGGGCACTAACCTCCTGTCGCCCAACCCTCTGGGGGGCCCTGATTGTCTCCCCCCTTCACTCCAGTGGATTGTCCTGACAGTTCCCTGAAAGTGGGAAGCTACTGTAATCCCCACTGAAGTGAAATGATCTGGCAAAGTTGTAGGTGATAGCAGGTCCGGAGAATTCAGCCCCAGACTTGCTAATAGCTTGGAAATAGTATGTATTCAGCCCCAGATGCCACTGCCACCAGAAATCCAAATGCAAATATGGAGATGCAAATATGGAGTGAATATTCACGGGAATCTCACAAATTGGCCGACACACTATTCTCCTGGTCCACTGCGCTAAAAAATTAGTGCAGTGGGATGGGGTAATTGCACCATTAAATTTTAACTCACTCTTTTCTCCTCTCAAAAGGAGTACTCATAACAGGTGATAAGATTATTTCAGATTTTACTATGTGTTCCGTACAACAACTAGACTGAGAGTAAGCAACATATGTTAGAGTAACTGATTTTAGCTTCAACCGAATCCTCCCTTAGGAAGTTTTTTTCCTTACTGTCAAGCGTTGTTTCATTAGCTTATTGTTAGTGTGTGACTTAATAGAGGAGTTGATACTACTAAACAGCAGGAAACCAGCAGCTGATGCAAAAATGTGACACTTTCCAAGACCAAGTTAGGTCTGATATCCAAGTTAGGTCTCATAGGTGATGATGCAATATTAATTTTGGTTGCTAACCCATTTTAATTTGGTTATTTTGAAGACTAGCTAGTATATGCCAGAAAAAATGCTCAACAACTTCCCTCTGAGGGAGTGCTGCTGCACTTTCAGATATGGTCTTTTTGGATGAGATATTAATCCAATGTCCCCATGGCTTCTTGAGTGATCACTTTGAAGAGCAGAAGTCTCCCGAGCCTTGACCAACACTTATTCTTCAATCAATAATCAAAATAAATGATCCGATCACATTTCATTGTGATAAGAGGCCTGAAGGAGTCAGACTGGGTGCACCGATATATTGGCTGATCTGATTGGAAATATAGATTTTGGAAAACACATTCAGTGTACCACGGGAATGAATTTTATACTTTTCTCAAAAGCAAAGCTCTTTCTTTGTTGGTGCCCACAGGAGAAAGCAAAGAACTGCAAGCAGTGCGGACTAGCTTCCTTTGTCATTCAATTTCTCAGTACTAAGACACATGTGGTTAGCCCCCCATTTGCATATGTAAGCACAGTCATATTTGTTAGATGCAGCTAGCCCTGTTGTCCAGGAAGCAGCCTGACTAAATCAGGTTGGAAGATCTTTCAGTCCTCCTTTGGTTGTGGGACACTGAGGCCCAAAATTGGGCTTTGTAAAACCAACGAAATGAGGTCCGATTTCTATCTCAATTACTATGGACTCAAAGCTGTTCAAGACATTCATGCTCTTTTTATTTTGCTACTTACCTAAAATAGCACTATTAAGGGCAGCACAGATTGGTTCCCTCTGGATAGGGTCAAGTTGCTGGCCAACTGGACAGCTCCAAGGATCTGAGTATGCTAGCAGGCTAAAAGCATCCTGGAGAAGAAAGAATAAATAAAAATTCTGCCAATACATTAAAAACAAGCTTTACCACCCCTTCAAGTTTCTTTGCTTCCAACTTTATTTTTGTACCTTCTTTCTCAAATATAAATATTGCCTTCATCTTTAAAAAAGTCTTCTCTAAGACCTCTTCCAATATTGTTCATAAGCTGGGGGGCTGTTGGATCACAGCCTGTTGGAATGTTTTTATTGCCATATTGCTACAGGAAGCATAGCAATCAAGGTGCCAGTGAAGTGAACAATACTCTTTCTACATCCCTTTATATCACATTGTTCTGACGTATAAGTACAGAGCATGATTTGTCTGGATAAAAATCAAAAATAGCAGTCAGTATATTTCTCAGAAAGGATCTGGGGGAAAAGTTTAAATGCTTTAAATGTTGGTGTTTCAAAGCAAAGTTTACAAGTTTAAAAATTTAAAAAATCTAGAAAATATTCTTTTATTTTCTTGTACAAAGATATGAAAATTTAAATTTTTCCACTGTAGTGACTTGTCTTGCTTAATTTCAGCAAAAAAGTGTCCTACATTCTAATCTTCCAAGTTTGACAATGACTGGTCATATGTCTCACTATTACCCATAAGCATTTCTGTCCCTATTCTTATTACCCATTACTCGCAACTAAAAAACAAACCCTACCTAGGGCCAGGAACAGAAAACACAATGCAATAGGTATGAGGTGTTTATCAACTACAGATAAAAAAAACTTTCATGCTTATTTTAACCGTCTTTGTCATAAGGCTTCTTTTTGAGCCCTATATGAATACAGTTTTAAAAATATTTAAGTACAACCCTTTTCTAAATGCCGATCTAAAATAGTCAAATCAACCAAAGGTGACAAGTGACAATTAGCATTAGTGGTAGATCTGGCATGACTTCCAATTATGAATAAATTTAAATACCAGCCACAATAGGCCCTCAGATGAATCACTTCTCACTAGGCCAGCCACATGAAGGATTGTGTTGGTTATTCCAGAATAATTGGTACAAACTTGCAATTTCATTCTGTCTTGAATGTGATGTTATCTGGTAAAGGATGTAGTGTGTAAACAATTTTATATGGTACGTTAGCGAAGTGGAATATTTTATGACAGTGGGGGAAATAGATGCCTTTCATAAGCCACTTATGAAGGGCTTCCAATGGCTCAACCATAGAATCACAGAATCCCTACAGTGCAGAGGGAAGCCATTCGGTCCATGAAGTCTGCATCAGCCATAATCCCACTCAGGTCCTATTCCTGTAACCCCATATATTTATCCTGCTAATCCTCTAACACTAGGGTCAATTTAGCATGGCCAATCAATCCAACCCGTATATTTTTGGACTGTGGGAGGAAACCAGAGCACCCGGAGGAATCCCATGCAGATGTGGGAAGAACGTGCAAACTTCACAGAGACCTGAAGCCAGAATTGAACCCGGGTCTCTGGTGCTGTGAAGTAGCAATGCTAACATTGTGCCACCATGCTGCTCCAAGTTAATTCTTTCTGCTACGGCTTGCAAAATAAACAGTACATGCAATACCTGCAACATTTTTTTGTGTGTGGCATTCTTCCCATATTCACGACAAAGTTGTTCACTCAAGGCTTGCAACTCCCGTCCAAATTGGATCATGCGTTCTGTTGCAGCTTGGTTTCCACCACAGAGCTGACGCTGAGGGCAGCTGTGCTCTATAATCGGAGAAATGCATTATGCAGAAGAATATTTTAAAAACTGATAAAGACTCATCATTATGACACAAACTAAATTTTAGATTTCTTTTCTAACTATGGGAACTTCATGCAAGTCAACTGCTATACTTTAGCCAAAGGATCAGTTGTAAAATATTTATTGTTGGACACCATAAAGATCACATTAAAACAAAAATAATGTTGTTATTGATGTGATTAAAAATCAACACAGACACACCTCTGTACGTTGTTCTTAAGAGTCTGAGGTTAGCTGCACTGTGATAGCAATGCTTATAGCAAATGCATTCCATACGTAAGTCTTAGTATTAGCAACATTTGTCATGGCAAATTGGAGAATAAGATCTTTGAGGTTTCTATCTCTATTCTTCAGTTTGTCTTTGTTCTGCTTCAGCTGTTTGTTTTACTCTCTATTTCCCTTCACTTTTCTCTTCATTTATAGTGGTTTATCTTTTTTGTTTTCAGCTAAGCATTAACGATGATGGTGATAGTAAAGGAACATGAAGGACGTAGATAAATATTTTCCAGTGGTAGCTATCGGTCAAGGTGGGGAAAAGAAGGGACATGGGTTTCAGGCTCATTTTTTGGGGGCAAGCGAATGAATTGAAGCATATATAAAAAAAAAGGGGCTGCTGCCTGGAAGATGAAAGAAAGGAAAAGAGAAAGTATTTATCATACAAGTTAGCTTGTGCATCTGGAGATATGAAATTAAGAAGAGCAGCAAAAAAATGAAGGTTGAAAGATTGAGAGGGTATGGGGGGGTGGGGAGAGAGAGAAGGAATTTTTTTTAAAGATATGTGCAGAACTGGCAGTAAACCATAATCTGGTTTTCAGATTCGATGCAAAATTTAAGCAGGTGAAATGCCTAAACCAGCCAGAAGTGAATAAAAGAGATGAAAGGGTATGGCACAAGTGACAGGCTACAGGGAAAATTAAATTTGTTCTGAAATTTAAATTCATTACTCACTGCTGCACTTATTGAAGAGCGGGCTTTTAATGCTATCAAAAGGTAACAACTAAATTGAAAATGCTCATAGCATTTTGTAAACTTGAGTGCCACTGAAAGCAGTGAAAAGCTGGGTACCAGCTGCTGAAATTGGCTTGATTCAAGTTGGAATACTACTGAGAGAGGAAAAAGATGAGGCAGAAGCAGAAAATGCATCTCAGAGTAAGATGGGCAGTCCATACTTCCAAGGACTTTTGGCTGACATTGGTGTACAATCTTAGGAATATGTCTTATTATTTATCACTAGAGGTGCCATAGGAGAAAGCAACAAACCTGAAAATAATGATAATTAATATAAATTACACAAGGATAGAATAGTTGTGTAACTATTCTAGTTACACAATTCAGGGGGCAGATGAATAAATGTGATGTAATCAATCAGAGTCAGGATAAAACAATGGCCTGAATTTGATCATAGTAATGACTGCAAAAATCTCAGTATTCACCGTCATTGCCCCTCTGAAGCTGACAGTAGATTCTAGAGTCAGCTCATATGCAGTTAAAGGCTGAAATCCAGAAACTGTTGTCAGTGATTCAGTGTTTCTCTGGAGAATGTGCTATTGAGGTATCAACAGTAATTACTGAGAGTAAGCCCTAAGTTAACAAATCGGTTGGTAAGCCCTGGACTAATAAGAATTTGTCCTTTTATGTTATTAAACTCACTGTAAAAACACCTGATAAAGTTTCGCCTTGTTGACCAAGGTGCAATTGGGTTTCTAAATGGTGCGCCAATTCATAATTATCACTGAAAAATCTCTGACCCTGAGAAGAGAAACTAATTTTATATTTGTGCTCAAAAAAGAAGTGGGTTTCAGTTCATGGGGCACTTGCGTCAGTACTCGAGAAGTGAGGTCTGCTGGGACATCCTACATCTGAACTGTGCTGGACAGTGTTCTTGCCAACTGCATAACTAGGCAGAGAAGACTTTAATCTAAATAGAACACTGGGAGATGGTTCTGGAGAGGGACATGTAGGTTTACAAAGAAAAAGAATATGACAGCATTGCCAGGTAGCTTTTCAGGTGTGAGACACTGAGTATAACAGGAAGGGCAAAATGTACAAACATTTTTTTTTTAAAAAGCAGCAAATAAGGTCAAAAAGAAAAAAATGATAAAAAGGTAAAATTAATGACTTTTTACTTAAATGCACAAAGTATTTGATAATATAAATAAAAAATGGCATATATTGAGGTTGTGTATCATCTTGCAACCATTACAGAGATGTGGTTACAAGGAGATCAAAACTGGAAAATTACAAGGACAAGTCGGAAGGAAAGAGTGGTTGGGTAGCTTTGTTAGTAAAGATGGAATAAGTACAATGGCAAGAAATGATCTTGGATTGGAAGATGTAGAATCCATATTGCTGGAAGAAAGAAATAACAAGACGACATTGATGGGAGTAGTCTATATGCCCCTAACAGTAGCTTTAAATATAGGATGGAGAATAAATCATGAAATGAAGACGGCATGTGAAAAGGGCAGTATGTTAATCATAGGTGACTTTGATCTTCATGTGGATTTGGCAATCAAATTGGCAAAGGTAGCCACAAGGAAGAAGCATGCGGAACAGTTTCCTAGAATATGTTGTGGATCAAAGCAGGGGTTATAAATCATAGAACCCTACAGTGCAGAAAGAGGCCTTTAGGCCCATCAAGTCTGCACCGAACACAATCCCACCCAGGCCCTACCTCCATATCCCTACATATTATGCCTACTAATCCCTCTAACCTACGCATCCCTAGATACTAAAGAGCAATTTCTTAGCATGGTTAATCAACCTAACCCCCACGTCTTTGTACTGTGGGAGAAAACTGGAGTACCCGGAGGAAACCCATGCAAACACAAAGAGAATGTGCAAACTCCACACAGAGAGTGACCTGAGCCAGGAATTGAACCCAGGACTCTGCAGCTGTGAAGCAGCAGTGCTAACCACTGCGCTATAGTGCCGGCTACCTTGGATCTGGTAATGTGCAATGAGGCAGTTTTAATAAACAACCTCAGAGTAAAATATCCCTTAGGAAATCCCTTAAGATAATACCATAAATGCCTTAAGTAACGTAGTAGATGGCACAGAGGTTAGCACTGCTGCCTCAAAGCGTCAGGAGCCTGGGTTCTATTTTGGCCTCAGGTGACTGCGTAGAGTTTGCATGTTCTCCCAGCATCTGCGTGGCTTTCCTCTGGGTGCTCTGGTTTTCTTCACGAAGTTAGGCGGATTAGCCATGGTAAATGTGTGGCATTACAAGGATAGTTTGGGTAAGATGTTCTTTCTACAAGATGGTGCAGACCTGGTGGGCCAAATGGCCTTCTTTTGCACTGTAGGGGTTTGATAGAAACAGTGGTCATAGCAATGCAGAATTTACCATTCAGTTTGAAAGTGGTAATGCAAGATAAAAAACTAAGTGCAGGATTTTCTGTTCCTTCCCACTGGTGGGTTCTTCTGGTCCAAGGTGACTCCCCGGCAATAGAGTTTCCTGACAGTGGAACGGGCAAGTCACGCAAAATGCTGTAGACATTGGTAGGAAGTTCCGATCTAGTGGCTCAAGGTTAGCCACATTCACTGCGTTTGAGAGGCCAAAGGCAAGAGTTTATTTCGATAGAACTGAGGGACGATAGGGCATTATGCTAATAGATGTTAGAACCATAAAACATTACAGCACCGAAACAGGCCCTTTGGCCCTTCTTGACTGTGCCCTATATGTCACCAAATAATGGGAAGGTGATGAAGGAGCAAGTTACAAAGATGCAGAGTTGCAATTATTGGGAATGGGGATCTTCAATTATCCTTAACCTGGGATACTAATAGTGTTTGGAATTAGGAAGAGAAATTCAGGAGGAGAAGTTGTTCAGAATTGTATAAAAGACAATTTTCTTGATCAGTGTTTTTTAACTCAAGAAAGGAAATCATACTGGATTTAATTCTCACAGTGAAGTGGTTGGGATGAACTGGGGAATGTTTGCGAAATAGGGATCATAAAAAAATTGAGTATAATAACTATCATTGTGGTAAATTGCATTAAAAGCAGTACATTAGTTCACCAGAAGAAATTTGAGGGACAACGTTATTCAAGAACACAGTCTGCTGGTCTTGGCATAATTGCCTTTTGTAATAATGAAGATTTATCAGCTTCATCACTGCTGATGAGAAGATACATTACTGTAATGAAAAAAATGATTTGTCAAGGGATAATTCACAGATCTAATAAACTAAACTAATTATATTAAAAAACGGCAGTATGGTGGCAGTGGTTAGTACTTTGCCTCATCACAGCACCAAGGATCCAGGTTCAATTCCAGTTTTGTGTGATTGTTTGCACACTCGCCCTATATCTCCGTGGGTTTCCTCCAGGTGCTCTGGTTTCCTCCCACAGTCCAAAAATGTACAGGAATTAGGTGGACTAGCGTTGCTAAATTGTCCCTTAGCGTATGTTTTGGAGATTAGTGGGATAAATACATGGTGTTACAGGGATAGGGTAGGAGGATGGACCTGGGTAAAATGCTCTGTTGGAGAGTCGGTACAGACTTGTTAGATCCTTCTGCATTGTAGGGAGTCTCTAATTCTAGACATCATCAGGATTGGAATAATTATAGAAACAACTCTCATTTATATAACTTTATTGATACAGTAAAATGTCCACAGCACTTCGCAAAACTATTAGAAAACAAAATTTGACACTGAGCTACATAAGCAGTTATTAGACAGATGACCAAGGGCAAAGCGGCAAATTAAAAGCAGATCTTAAAGGTGGAGAGGTACAGAGATTTAGAGAGGAAATTTCACAGCTTAAGGCCTTGGCGCCAATGGTGGGATGATAAAAAAAATTGAGATGCACAAGAGGTCAGAAGTGGAGGAGTGCAGTGGTTTTAGAGCTGAAAAAGATTCCAGAACAGGGAAAGAGTGAGTCCATGGAAAGATGTGAAAACAAGAATGAGAATTTAAAAATTGAGCCTTACGAAGTAAAGAGCAAATGTAGGCCAGGAGCACTGAACATGGTGCAAATTAGGATATGGACAGCAGAGATTAGGAGGAGCACAAGTTTCTGTATGGTTGAAGACCGAATGGATAAGAAATCAGATGAAGGCAGTTCCACCCATCTGAATAATGCAGTGGAAGGATTGTAAAGAGTGATGTGTGGGGTTAACTCTGTCAAAGGACAGACTGAAGATTATGAGAAGTGGATAGTTTACCATGATCACAGTCATATAGGATATAATTTATGACTTTGTTAGGAGCTAGGATGGGACGTAATTAAGTATGAAAATTCTTAACTAGAGGGTGGCTAAAACCAATGGATTGAAGAGATCTGACCGAGTGGATTAGAATCAAAAATTAGGAGGCAAAGCACTAATTCAACAAAGGGAGGCATTCAAAAAGAGGAAATGCTTTGGGTACAGGGAAGATGCATTCCCAAAAGGGAGAAAGGAAGGACAGTGAAAAGTTCCCTGGAAGATCAAAGATACAATTAAAAGAAACAGAAAAGGGAGGCTTATGACAAACATAACAATTTAGGATCAGAAATAAAAATACTGGCCTAGTAAATGAGGTCCACATCTCCAGCAAGAACAAAAATACAACGAGAAAAGGGCAGGGCAAAGGAAGCTAACACAGCAACATTACTAGTGGAGGAGTGTCTAAAAGATGTGTGGTTGCGGGAATGGACAATTGACGGTAGCTGAAAAGACAGATGAAAGCCTGTTCTTTGTTGACACCAAGAGATGAACTGAAATATTTGCTCCACAATAAAGAAAAATTGAATCCACTACAAATTGATCTAAAAGGATCTTTATCTAGAAGCGGGGGGTATGTCTGGAGAATTAAATGAGTTCTTTGAATCTATATTCAATATACAGAAAAGGATATTGCCAACTTTGCAATGAAGGGTGCAGTTACAATATTTGCAAAGGAAAAAAAAGATAGAAAAAAAAAAAGAGTATTTCAAAGACTGGTAGCACTCAAAGTAGAAAAAAAAAATCACTGGTCCAGATGCAATGCATTCAAAGTTACTAAGAGAATTAAAGTTGGTCATAACCTTCCTTACATATGGGGGAGGTGCTAAAGAACTATTTAAGAGGAACAGTCAGTCCAACGTTACTGGTGGGGAAACTTCAACAACAACATTAATTGACAATTGGAAAGGTATGGTCTAATAAATGAAAATCAACAAATATTTGTTAAAGATAAATATTGTTCGACTGAATCAGTCCTTTGCTTCAGCACTAGACACTAAATTTCAACACTTGGGCTTAGTGCTATTGTAAATAGCTTTTCAAAAAATAAAAATATCATATAATAGCCATATTAGCAAGATTAAAGCCAATGGGGATTTATAGGGACAGTGCCAGAGTGGATAAAAAACTGGCTACGGGACAAGTAGTAAAGAGCAGCAGCGAGTTAATGGCTGTTTCATAGACTGGAAGAAATAATACCACACTGCTCCTTAGTGGTTAGTATTAGGACTGCTATCTGAAAACGATAATGAGTGGCTATCTTGTGTGTGAGGTTGTGGTACTACAATATACAATTTCTCTATAACAATGCAATGACGGATGCCTGACACCTCTTGTTTCAGTATTATGCACCTGATTCATGTTGTAAATGGCTCATTTGAAAGAGCAGAGCTACATTGGCGTACTGTACGGTCAATTGACCCCTCACAAGTATGGGAAATTTGTGAAACTTCACCCTTAACATGCAACCCCAAGCACTCTTCAGTCATCTGGCTGCAATTCTGAGACAGGTGGTCAGATCTGTTTGCAGTCATTGGCATATGAAAATATTCAGTGAACAGTGCCCACAAATAGCCCCTGGTCTAGCGGAGAGAATTGAAAAAAAAACAGAAAATAACTGTATTGTGACCAACCCATTCTGTGCAACCAAGAGCATAGCAGACATTGACTACTGAATGATGTCTGAAGCAACTGCCTGACTTTGGGCAGCCACAAAGAAGTTGGAATCCACGGAGTTGGACATAAAAATTCTGTGGGAAATGAGGCTCATTTTGCCGGTAAAAATGGTGCCTTGCCTGTTTACTGATCCAAAATCCAGAGCGGGTTATGGTCCAAAACAGTGATGTATTTTGGACATCGTACCTGTACATGAATGATGCGAACATAAGGGTGGAATTTCAAAATTCACAGATAATGTGAAACTTGGATCATAAGTAAACAATTAGGAGGATAGCAACATATTTCAGCAGAACAGACTAGTGAAAAGGACCATTTAGCGGATGAATTTTAATGTAGCTGTAAACATAGTGAATCAGCTTAGTATGACCATAAAAAAGCAAACAAAACAATGGAATCAATTTCTACAATATTAAAAAACAAAGGAGTTACATCAACTTGTATAAAATGTTGATTAGAACATCCTGGGAGCAGCCTTGCAGCAGAACAGAAGTCTTTAAGATTACAAAAAAGAGTTTGATAGGGTAGATGTACGTATGATGCTTTCTTTGCAGATGAGGTCGGAACTACTGGCCATAAATACGAGTTGGTTGCTAATAAGAGAATTTAGGAGAAACATAGTTAGCCAGAGAGTGATTAGAATGATGAAGTCTCTGCAACAAAGAGTGACTGAGGTGACTAGTACAAGTTAATTTTTGAGAAAGCTGAATAGCACTTTTGGAAGAGAGAAGCAGAAAACATATAGATGGGTTTATATAAAATTTTGTATGGAGTATAAGCATTGGCATGAAGCTGTTGGGTTGAATCATCTGTTCCTGTGCTGCACAGTCTGCTTAATACCATGTAACATGCATATGTGAAGTGTTATAATTTGGAAAAAAAAAGAAGGCAATCTAAAGTAAATGATTCAATTTTAAAGATGATGTAGAACAGAAAGAGACCAAGGGTGTACGCACACAAATCTTTGAAGGTGGTGGATCAAGTAGAGAAGTCATTAAGAACATAGATGGAATCCTTAGTTTAGAGCACAAAAGCAAGAGATTATGCTAACTGTGTAGAAAAAAAACTAGTTAGACTTCTGGTGTACTATTATATTTCATTGTTATATTACACGTTGGGAAGAATGGCAATGGCAAGGCTCTTAAGTATTGGTGGGGAAAAGATTTACTGGAATAGTAGGAGGGCAAGTGTCTTCAGTCACACAGAGACTGAATATATTGAGGTCGCTCTCCTCAGTGTAGAAAAGGTTTAAGGGAAACAGAGGGGTGCAAAATTTGAACAGTTTTGATAGAATAAATAAAATTAAACTGTTATCAGTGGCCAAAGAATTAGTAATCAGAGAACATAGGCTTAAAGAAGCTGGCAGAAGAGTAGAGGTAATATAAAGAACACTTTTCTTTAGTGTAGTGCCTTCTAATTTGGAATGCACTGCCAGAGAAGTGTGGTGGAAGCAGATTCGCTCCAAAAGTGAACTGGATAGATATCTGAAGTGAAAAAGATACCTGGCATTGGGCTTATTGGATTGCTTTACCAAAGAACCAGCAAAGCACAATGCAAATTACGTCCTTTAGCCCTATATTATGCTTTGATTCCATCAGGGTATAGTCACTTCTATTTACACTGATCGTTTTACATCAAAGCACCTGGATTGAGAAGAATCTCATGACTATGGAATTTACATTACTACCTAAAGCAGAAGATAAGAGGAACAAGGATACATATTCAAAACCATATAGTATCCTTCAGTTGTAAAGGATAATGAAGAGCTAAATAAGTAGCAGCAGATCCAGAGGGTAGGCCACGTCAGACAGAACAAAAGATTGCTCAGTCAGCCTTGTGACCGAAAGCTGGAAGATTAAAAAATCTCAGAGTTATGTATTTATTTTGTTGGTAATGGGTTCACAATTCTTGGGGTGAGTGGATCAATTCCATCTTTAGAAAGGCCATCATAGTTGCAGCTAGATTCTAGGAGGGACTGAAACTAGGAAAAGGACAACTGTGGATCTGGGAGAAAAATGACAAAATAGTTGCGTGCAGATTGCTAAGTCTTCGACAAATGGCCAGTTTCCATAGATTTTTCCTCACATTGTCCTTTCCCAAACACATTTGTCTACAGATCCAATCTTCTTTCGCTCTCAAAGCATGCATGCCCCTGCCCTCTGCCTCATCCTACCCATGCTGGACTCATCCGTCTGCAGGATTTCTTCGTGCTTATAGTTGCCATTCATTATTCTAGTGGAGGTGTTTTCCAAGACTCCATTGGTGTAGTGCTCTGGTTCCATTTCCATTTCACTGTCACTGGTGAACAATAACACACAAAATCAGGTGGCAAAGTTCTCCAATTCACTTCAATGGATCAACTGAGATGGGCAATGATCATGAAGCACAAACATTTTCTATCCCCAGCAAAATATAAAAAGAGTACAAGTCTTCAACTTTTCTTCTTCTACTTTAACTCACAGGCCTGCAGCCAGGTTACTCAAAAGACATGAATGCAGACCAGCTAAGTGTTTTTTACTTTAGATTGCCCTCTTCCTTGTTTGAAAGATAGTAGAGGTGTTTGGCTGATGACATTAATTATCATGACTAGCAACTCACCAAAGAGGGAATCTCAGACATACGCATCTTGAGATTTAATTGGAGCTACATACTTCTTTTCAAAAAGTGAATTTGGTTTTCCACACACACTAGGGCAGAATACTACTGGCCCCTAGGTGTTAGGAATCAGATCACCCCAATACCTAGCACAGTACCCACCCCAGCAACCACCCCAACACCCACCCCAACACCCAGCACAGCACCTATCCCAACATCCAGCACAGCACCCATCCCAACACCCAGCACAGCACCCACCCCACACCAACACAGCACCCAGCTCAGCACCCACCCCACACCAACACAGCACCCAGCTCAGCACCCATCCCAACACCCAGCACAGCACCCACCCCACACCAACACAGCTGGGGTGTTTCCAGCAAAGTAACAGGGTGATCTGGGTTGGGATTGTTTCCTGATGCAGTCCTGCTGCGGGGAAACTTGTCCAAATAGCAGGCTGTAAGGTAGGCAACCAATCTACAGAATTAAAGGCCCCATAAAGCATAATTTTATGGGACTTCTGGCACTTCGCCAACAGCAGATGTCCTCTACTGTAGAAGCAGCCTCTGTCAGAGCCTGAGGTAGTGGTCAAGGGCAGAAAAGGTAGTTCGCACAATTCCCTCCCAGGAGAACTTTGCCTTGCAAATGGCAGGACCTTCCCCCCAGCTATCCTGAATTTTAATTTTTAAGTTGCTTCTCCAAGGGAGCCTCAATCCTGAGACATCCTAAGGACTGCTACCTGCCTTTGTAGCACCCACTATTTCTGTGGCTGCTCCTGAAGATTCAGAGCTGTCAGCCCTGTGAATACCTGGCAGCATCAGGTGTCATTCTTTGCCATTTGCAAAGAATGCCATTCTTTGCCATTCTTAATTGAATGGAGGGCCCTGAGGCAGTCAATGTCAGCAGTAAAAATCATTGAGCTGGTCCTGTTGCCTAGACTGTGGGCTCAGGAGTTATTTTTCGGCCCGATGTTGGGGTCCTGAAGTCCACAAGAAAATTCAGCCCAGCTGTCAGTGGTGAAAAGACTGTGTACTAACTCGCTAAATGCAATAATCGAGTTTTTTCAAGCCCAGCACACATTTCACTGTCATGAAGTACAGGCATTTTCACAATGATAAACAAACAAAACAAAAAACAAAACAGTACAGGAAGCAGGCCCTTCGGCCCAACGAGCCCGTGCCGCCACCCCGATGTTCCCACCTTTACCCGTGATCCCTATCTATGTTTATAGATCTATGGTTTAAAAACCAAATTCGAGACAATTTAGGGAGAATTTGTTTTGCCAATTAGCTTAAGAGCACATCTTTGGGATGTGGGAGGAAACCGGAGCACCTGGAGAAAACCCATGCAAACATGTGGAGAATGTGCAAACTCCCACAGACACAGGCCCAAATCCCTGTATCTGCACAGCACAGCGATAGTCACTGAGCTGTCATGTTGCCCATCAAATGGTCCAGGTCAAGCGTACACCAACGACGTGAAGCACTAGGATACTCTTGAAAAAAAATCCAAGAGCAGCCCTCTCACAACCCATCGTGTGTATGCCCCTTGTTAGACAAGGTGGACCAAAGCACCTGTAGGATGAAAACAAGTACATCAATATCATCATCTATTTACACACTTCCCATGGACTCCCAAGGCTCATGATCCCTATTTTAAATCAGTTTTCTATACACCTCCATTCCCATTCTGTTCATGTGCCCATCTAAGTATTTCTTAAATAACTCCAGAGTACCTGCCTCCACCACTTTACTTGGCAGTGCATTCCATACCCCCACCACCCTCTGTGTGAAAAAACTCCCTCTAGCATCCAAATTATACCTTACCCCCCTCACCCTAAACCCGTGACCCCTCGTGCTATTCGAGTCCATCCTAGGAAAAAGCTTAACCCTGTTTACTCTATCTATACCCCTCATAATCTTGTACACCTCTATTAGATCAATGTCTTTCTAAGGAAAACAGTCCCAATTTGCCTAACCTGTCCTCGTAACTCAGACCTTCCATACCAGGCAGCATCCTGGTAAACCTCCTCTGCACTCTCTCCACATCGAATCAAAAACAATCATAAATCAATCAGAGCTTTCTCTAGTATAAAGCTGATGAGACTGGGCATGAATTGTCAAAATACACTATTGACCTGGCCATTCACTTTCTGGTTTTAACTTGGATTAGGCACATTGTGCGCACTGAACGGTTTTTTGCAAGAATACACAAAATGAAGACCTGGAAACTCCAAAGCTCAGCAGGTACCTTTAGAAAAACCTAAATCAGGAATTGGTATATTCTTGATTTTCATAGTAAAAAGAGAAAATCAAATTAATTCAGCTGTAAATTTGACAAAGCTGCAACTTTCTACTACAAAGAGCATTTTAAATAGATGCTAATATAAAAGCAAAATAGTGGATTCTGGAAATCTAAAAACAGAAAATACTAGAAATATTCAGTAGGTCTAGTAACACTTGTAGAGAGAGAAAACAGAGCTAGTACTTCAGAATAATTGAACTGAAATGTCAACTCTGCACACAGGCTGACTATTTCCAGCATCTTCTGTTTTTATTTCAAAAAGTACTAGTTTTCTCCAAAGTTCTTCTCTCCTTTCTGTTGTTGTGTTTTAGTTACTGTTTTGAGTTGGAAGACTGAAAGCAGAACATGATTATGACTCATACTTCACACTACACGCCTACATCCTCTAAAATGTCCTTTATTCCATTTCTGTATTTGACAATTCTGTTGATTTGGCAGTGAGATTCTGTTATAAAGCAGAAGAATAGTAAGATATTACAAATTCATAAACCATCACTAGTTGGATGTGTTTCATCACTTTTCCTGCTTGTGCATAACTGAAATTCTGCTGTGTAGTCACAAATGTTCAGATACATCAGGTTGTAGGTGAAGAAACCACAGAGTTTGATTTTGCGAACATATCATAATCGTCTTTTATTAGTTACACATCACTGTGATCAATGTTATCCATACTGTAGTTCAACACTGCACTGTAGATTTGCAGAAAGAAACAGATTGCATTTGGATAATACTATTCACATTGTAGGGGCAGAGGATCCCTGCTTATAATGACTAAGTGTCAGCTTTCATTTATATTGTTAGAAGGAATTCAACAACTTTTATTAATGTTTTGGTCACTTCACAGATCACAGAATGTGACGGACAACTAATTATCATGTTAAAAATTCACAAAGATGCAGCAGTTCCACCCTCCCCCGCACCCTTTAAGCCATAAATATTTGTCTTGATTACAGTTAGGATTGCAGTAGACATACCTGGTTTCCTGGTTACTCGTACTACTGTGCTGCTGGGATTTGGAAGAGTCTGTAGAATTGGATTCTGAGTAGTTTACGGAGGAGGGTGAGGAAGAGGATGAAGATGAAGAAGATGAGGAACTTATAGCTGGATATTTGTTGTGTATTGGTTTGCTTTTTGATGGCACAATGCCATTGCTGCAGTTTGGGCTATCTGCTCCTGCAAGACAGGAAATAAATTTTAAGTACAAAAAAAGGTACATCTCACAAAATGGCTGTTAGTCTTTAAATTGTTTGATTATTATTTTTGTCTTTTCAGTTATAATTTGCTTGTTGGCCACAAGGCAAGATGATCCTTCTGACCAAAAATCTATCCAGCTTAGTATTAAATTCTTCTGCAAATATGGAAATTCAGGACTAATGCACACATCCAAGAAACATGTACTTGTAGCACAGACAATGCCTAGCACAGACAAAGAAGCAAAGATCTGTGCAAAACAACAATATCAAAACAGGCCAAATACTAGCAGCTGAGAGAAACAGGAACAGGTTGGTCTGGTGCAAAAAGATCACGAGACAAACTTTGGGTCTTATCTTCAGATGCTTTTCAGAGCCACGTATGCAATAATTAGAATGCTGCTCCTTATTTTTGGCGATCACAGTAGCAGGAGGTCATGGCTGTGAATATTATCTAAGAGTGTGGGACTATCTTAGCTTTAACTTTTCACTTTGAAGTGTCTGGGGAGAAAAAATGAAGAACTAAACACTGTCCCTCACTGCCAATAAAAGATCAATATGGTTAACAGTATGTTCATTGTACTATTAAGATTAAAGATATAGCGATGGAGAGCGTAGATTGATTAAATAACTTGAGGCCATGCATAGAAAAACTTCTCAGAGAGGAAAACAACATTTGGAATGTTTCATTCTGTAAATAAGTTTAATATCCAGAGGTTTAAAATGGTAGCAAAGAATCGCTGCTAAAAGGTGAAGGTGAGAAACTAAGAAATGTTTGAAGATACAAGTAATTGAAATTACAATCTTTTGTGAAAAAAGGCTGAAAGCAAATGTAAATTGTCAGACTACAAGTACTCATCAATGTTCTCCAAATACGAACTTTATGACCTGTGGTAAAATGGTGGATATGTAGACACCGATTACACCCTTACTAAAAAGGAAATCAATATTTGGCCTTTGCATTATCACTTCCTGTCAAAAGCATAATCAGAATGCAACCAAGTATTTTGTGTGCTGGATGCCTATCAGTCGGACATTGATGAAGGTTTGAATCTTCTATCAAATTTCATGAGTGAAAGTTATAAGATGATGACCTATTATTTGCCTTTGAGTCATGATCAGATTTTGAAAGACAAATATCATTCCTTGGAGGAATATATCACTAACTTTAAGAGAATATATAAAAATATGTAGAAATTCAGTTTAAAGATTCTTTAACATACACTTGCATTTATATTGCTGTATTGTCACAAGGTGTTGCATATAGATAGGCTCCTGGTCATAACTGGCATATGGTTCTCAGAAAACAACACTTTGGATTAATTATCTGCTGCTATAAAAATGTTTCAGGGGAAGCAGTCATTTCCAACAGCCTTGATGTGCTTATGAGACATTCCATAAATGATGCAGGACTCAATGACTGTGTCCTTTTGCGATCTTTCAGAGACCAGGCGCAGACATCAGCACGATGGAAGAATTACAGACAAAAGGAATGAAGATGAAAGCACTTTTGGCAGATCTGGATATCACGACAGATGACAGAAACGGAGTAGCAATAATAGACAAATAAATCTAGGAATGTCCAGGGAATAGTTAACAAAAGCAACTCAAAATACCATTATATAATGAATAGGAGAGTTTCCGAAGCGATGCGTAACACAGAATTTGGAAATTGAAGATGATAGGACCTAACAATCTGAGGGAACTGTACTAGTCCCATAAGGCTTTGATCTGATAATGACTGTATTAGTAATGAATTTGTTTGATTGTAACAAGTTAGATTGTGGATAAATGAACTGGCTCTCAAACAAAGCCAGATACGTGTTTTTATGTTTTAGGACTATGAGGCTACAGTTGAAGGTGTTTAAGGGCAAATAAAACATTTTAAAAAATTGGTATGGAGAATTGCACAATCATGTTTCCAAGTTTGGGGGGACTGAGGGATGAGAAATTAGTCAATTTAGTGACACTTCTCTTGCCATCTTCTAGTTAGTACAGTACAGCCAGTTTTACAATATACTTGGTAGGTGAAAATGAAAATTGTCATCATTTGGCCTGGGAGGCTAAGAAAATAAAAAGGATAATCAAAAATACTTGGGGGTGGTAACACTGGCTCTTGTAGAAGTAATAGTTGTGAAGTTTTATTTATCAAATGCTTCAAGGGTAACTCTACACAAAGGATATTCTGAGAATTATTTACCCATTGAAACTAATTCACCTATTGAATTTTATAGATAATTTTTCCTGTAGGATAATGTACATCCGACAAAAATGTGACTGAAAAAAAGGATTGACTTTGCTAGTGTAAAAATGCTAGAAAGAAACAGAAATCACCCAAGATTAATGGTTTGATGCAGTTGATTACAAAAAAGAAGTGCTGTTTTTGCATAAAGTGACAATTGGAGATCCCAAAAAGAGAGATGTATTGTGTCATGACGTGCAAAGTATGGAAAATCATTTTTTGCTCATTTTTGTGATTTGTTTTAAATTTGTATCTGTGTTATGAAATTTTGATTTCCAGAAGTGAATCTGTTATGATATGTATCTGTTTAAGGTATGTTAATTGTATTATTAAAGTCAAGAATGTGCTGTACAGGGCACTGATTTATCAGTTAACTTAACCATACATAAGCAGAGGCTGGAGTTCATAGTCAACACTGGAAATAACATTTCGATTTAGATAACTTTTCTTTGAAAGTTGTGTTTTCATAACAGTGCTTCGTTAAGGAGTCATGAATTGGATAATTAATTTGTACAACTGATACACTTAAGAGGCTTGTGTGGCTCTGTAGCACAATGGACATTGCTTAGATTTTCTGATCAATAGCTGATAAGACATTCAAAAATTTGGGTCCCACTGGAGTTGGATTTTTGTTAGTGGCACTTTATGTGAGGTAATGCACTTTGGCAGGAACAATAAATGTGTAGAGTATAGGGCTAATGGTAGGGCTCTTAATAGTGTTGAGGAACAGAAGGATCTTGGTGTATGTGTCAATAGATCCCTGAAAGTAGGCAGTCAAGTGGATAAAGTTGTTAAGAAGGCATATGGAGTCTTAGCTTTTATTGGTAGGGGGATTGAATTTAGGAGCCGCAGCATCATGTTGCAACTGTACAAAACTCTAGTGCGGCCGCACTTGGAGTATTGTGTGCAGTTCTGGTCCCCACATTATAAGAAAGATGTGGAGGCATTGGAGAGGGTACAGAGGAGGTTTACCAGGATGTTGCCTGGTATGGAGGGCAGGTCCTATGAAGAGAGGTTGAAGGATTTGAGGTTGTTTTCGTTAGAAAGGAGGCGGCTAAGAGGGGATCTTATTGAAGCATATAAGATGATTAGAGGTTTAGATAGGGTGGACAGTGATAGCCTTTTTCCTAGGATGGAGAAAGCTAGCACGAGGGGACACAGCTTTAAATTAAGGGGTATGAGTTATAGGACGGATATCAGAGGTAGGTTCTTTACTCAAAGAGTGATTAGGGAGTGGAATGCCCTGCCTGCAGCTGTTGTAGATGCGCCAAGTTTGGTGGCGTTTAAGAGGTTAATTGATAAGTATATGGAAGAGAAGGGAATGGTTTAGTTTGGAGGGGCATTGCTTTTTATTTTGGTCGGCACAACATCGAAGGCCGAAGGGCCTATTCTGTGCTGTAATGTTCTATGTTCTATGTTTATGAGGCTACTAATTAATTTAGTTGTTTCACTGTTGTATTCAAAAGGAATACAAAAAGAAGTTTTTGGACATTTGGTGTTGGTTAGGGAAGAGGCAGACATTTGTAAATTTGCATTCTATAAATTAATTTAAAATTAATAAAGAGTTGGAGTCTGTTTTCCCACTTCACCATGTAGTTATCAAAAATTTAAAAATACTATTATTTAGACAGACTGCCCTTCTGAAACATTAAAGCATAAAAATAACAAATTGCCTGAACTGAAGGACAGAAATGGATTAGTACTATACCTGCATTGTTGAGGTGAGAGTTATTGGCCCCATGCCTGGGGCTCATATTAGGTGATCCAGGGTAGCTATCTTGAGACTTGGGGCTACGGGCACTGAAACAGCGCACTTCACTGTCTGTACCATTCACCATCTCCACAAACTGCCGACACCTACATAAAATTAGCAAAAAGTAATCCTTGAGTAGACAGCATGAAAAAAGATCCAAATAACAAGCATTGACCATCTCGCATATTGCATTTTAATGGCTTGAAGCTGAAAATAATTTGTGCCTCCCATTAAATCCATCAGTCATACACAGTGGACACACTTTTGCCCGCCTTTGGGTGAAATAACAACTCTCCCCCGTCCACCTGTCATCTTCAATCAAATGCACTGCAAATCTGGTGTAACAGTGTACTTACTTTAACATGAAGAGTAAGTTTGGGTTACGCTCAAGCAGCCCTGGATATAGTTGCTGTGTTGCTTCTATAGCTTCACCCACTCTCCCTGCTAAAACTAGCTTCTGTATTCCTGCAAGAGAGATGATGATTGCAATTACTGATTAAGCTCAACATCATTCTTTCCATTTTTGTTTAAAAATGATAAATCTTTCTAAAATGTTGGTACGTTCATAACCCCATCCAATCTTGTACTGCAAAAGAAAGCAGGAGCTGCTGTTTGGAAACCATTTGCATTTCAAATGAATTGAACAGTGAAACATAAACTGAAAAGGCTAAATTGCAGTTTCCAACTTTCAAATTATTTTAAAGATGTTTGTTTTCATCCCCATGCTCACCACTCTGTTCTATTCCTGTAACTCCATGCATTTACCTCGGTTAATGCAGTAAACCTACACATCTTTTGGACACTAAGGGCAATCCACCTAACCTGCACATTTTTGGATGGTGGGAGGAAACCAGGGCACCTAAAAGAAAACCCATGCAGACATGGGGAGAACATGTAAACTTTACACAGTCACTCAAGGCCAGAACTGAACCTGGGTACCTGGCATGGTGAGGCAACAGTGCTAACCACTGTGCCACCATGCTGCCAACAATTTGCACGTTTCCACTAATTATAGTGGCAAATCCTCACATGCAAGTATTTCACAGGTAACTGATTACTTTTAAAATGTGGTTATTAGCATTATATAAGCAAACACAGTAGTTAGCTTACATACAGCAAGTTTAACCATCATTGATAAATGACCAGGTTGGTCAGAATATCAAACAGAACTCCTCTATTCATCCACAAATATATAAAAATGAAATCTTCTGCATCCATCTTGAGGAATATAGGAACAAGAGGAGGCTATTTAGCTGTGAGACTGTTGTATGCCATTCAATGAAAACAAGGTTGCCTAACTCCACATACTCATCTATGCCACATATTTTCAAATGTTACGCTTCATCCACACTGCTTACAATTGCTATCATTGGCAAGTTTGTATATGTGGCACTCATTTAAGTCACTACTATAGATCTTGATGGGACATCACAAATCACATACCATACGTTGTAACTACATGATTGAGAAGATGGTGGTGTGCTGCCTTTAACCGACTACGCTCCATGTGGTGACAGCATTGCTGTAAGTTGTGGTGTTCTGTAACTTTAATCCAATGACAATGAAAAAAAAGGAAGACCTGCATGTATATGGGTGCCTTTCATGACCATAGGATGTCCCATGATTGAAAGTCAAGTATTTCTAAAACGTAGTCAGTTTAAATTTGTAATATATATATAAATGACTTGGAAGAGGGAGTAAGTGGAGTGATCAGCAAGTTTGCAGATGATACAAAGATGGCTGGACTTGCGGACAGTGAGGAGCATTGTCAGGCGATGCAGCAGAACATAGATAGGCTGGTAGCTTGGGCAGACAGATGGAATTCAATCCTGATAAATGTGAGGTGATGCATTTCGGGAGAAAAAATGTAGGGGAGAGGTATATGATAAAGGGTAGACCTATTAAGAGTATAGAAACGCAGAGGGACCTGGGAGTGCAGGTGAACAAGTCTCTGAAGGTGGCAGAGCAAGTGGAGAAGGCTGTGAAGAAAGCATATAGTATGTTAGCCTTTATAGGAAGGGGTATAGAGTACAAGAGCTGGCCTTTAATGTTGCAGTTGTATAAAACGTTGGTTAGACCTCATTTGGAATACTGCATCCAGTTCTGGTCGCCTTACTATCGGAAGGATGTGGAGACTCTGGAGAGAGTGCAGAGGAGGTTTACTAGGATGCTGCCTGGTATGGAAGATCTGAGTTACGAGGAGAGGTTAGGCAAATTGAGGCTGTTTTCCTTAGAAAGACGTAGACTTAGAGGAGATCTAATAGAGGTGTACAAGATTATGAGGGGTATAGATAAACAAGGTTAAGCTTTTTCCTAAGATGGATTCAAATAGCATGAGGGGTCACGGGCTTAGGGTGAGGGGGGTAAGGTATAACTTGAATGCTAGAGGGAGTTTTTTCACACAGAGGGTGGTGGGGGTATGGAACATGCTGCCAAGTAAAGTGGTGGAGGCAGGCACTCTGGCGTTATTTAAGAGATACTTAGATGGGCACATGAACAGAATGAGAATGGAGGGATATAGAAAACTGAATTAAAATAGGGATCATGAGCCTTGGGAGTTTCCTGGGAAGCATCTAAGTAGTTGATGATATTGAGGTATTTGTTTTATACTACAGGTACTTTGGTCCGCCTTGTCTAACAAGGGGCATACACGCGATAGTCGTGAGAGGGCCATTCTTGGATTTTATTTGAGAGTATCCTAGTGCGTCACGTCGTTAGCATACACTTGACCTGGACCATTTGATGGGCAACACGACAGCTCAGTGACTATCGCTGTGCCGTGCAGATACATGGATTTGGGCCTGTGTCTGTGGGAGTTTGCGCATTCTCCCCGTGCTTGCGAGGGTTTTCTCAGGGTGCTCCGGTTTCCTCCCACATCCCAAAGATGTGCTCTTAGGCTGATTAGTAGAACAAATTCTCTCTAAATTGTCTCGAATTTGGTTTCAATGCATAGATCTATAAATATAGACAGGGATCACAGGTAGAAGTGGGAACATCGGGGTGATGGCACTGGCTCTTTGGGCTGAAGGGCCTGTTTCCCGTGCTGTTTTGTTCTTTGCCAATTAGAGTGGTGTCCATACCCTGTTTCCTGCTACTCTGCCAATTTTCTACTCAGCGCCAAGAACTTGCCATCAATTCCTTGGGATCCAATTTTATGAGGAACTTTATCAAATGCTTTCTGGATGTCTGTGTAAATAACACACAGAGATTTTTCCCCCGTCCATTACTTCTTCAAAAAATTCAAATCAGGTTCTGCAGGCATGATCTATCATTTATCAAATTCATGCTGGTTCTCTCTGATCAGCTGAAAAATTTCAAGGTATCTAGTCACTCCATCCTTAACCATAGACTCTATTAATTTCCCAACAGATGCTAATTTACTGGTCTTCTAATCTCACCTTTCTTAATCAATCAGTGCTTTCATTTGAGATATAAATTGAAAGACAGCAGTTCTGACAAAAAAATATTCCCCAGTACTATGTTGAAGTGGCTGCATGGATTGTGTTCCCAATCATAGAACTGACATTGAAAAGATAGCCAGTTTAAGGCTAATCACTGAAATAAACTGACACTGGTAGTAGAAATACTACTTTGAACCAGTAACAAACAAAGATGGATTTCAATAACTCAGATTAGTTGCAACTTCTGACTCCACCTGTGGTATTGTTGTACGCTATGGAAATAGAAGGCAAAATTGAGTTTTGCACTTGCAAGAGGCAAACAACTCCTCTTGGAAAGGCTACTGATAACCAAAAGCAAAGCCAAACAACACTGAGGGGCAACTGGAACCAAAATAATGGATCAAAGGCACACTGGTGGGTTTTTTTTCATTGCCCACAGCAGGAAAACATTACACAAGGCTAAATAGCTATTTTGTGAAAGTTTGTTTTGAGAAGTACGGTAAAGACTCATCAGTCAACTATAGACACCTCAGCATCATTGCTTAATACTCATTGCAGTAGTGTAATTTTGATGTGAACATTTCAAATAGTGCTTTAGTTGTAAAAATATATAATATTCCTCAGGCACCTCCTTATTTAGTTGCTTCAAGCACATGACTTCATTGTCACTGATTTCAGTGTAGCCTGTATTATATTTCATATCCTTTGGAATCTGGTGTGACAACAATAAACTCTCCCTCAGTGACAACAAAACAAAAGAGTCATCGACTTCAGGAAACAGTAGAGAACACGATTACATCAACGGGGACTAGATCACCAATGTCCTGGTCTCCCCATGCCAACATTATAACTAAGAAAGCCCAACAGTACCTCTACTTTCTCAGACGACTAAGGAAATTTCGCACGTCTGCTTCGTTTTCACCAACTTTTACAGATGCACCATATAAAGCATACTTTCCAGCTATATCACAGGTTGGCACGGCTCCTGCTTTGTCCAATACTCTAAGAAACTACAAAGGGTTTTGAATGAAGCCCAGTCCATCAAGGAAACCAGCCTCCCAACCATTGCCTCTGTCCACACTTCCCCCGCCTTCAGAAAAGCCAGCATAATCAAGGACCCCGCATATCCTGAACATACTCTCTCCCAACTTCCTCCACTGAGTAAAAGTTACAAGTTTGAGGTCGTGCACCAACTGACTCAAGAACAGTTTCTTCCCTGTTGCCATCAGGCTTTTGAATGGACCTACTTTTGAATGGATCTTTCGCTAAACCTTAGCTATGACTTTAACACTGCATTCTGCACTCTCTCCTTTCTTTCCCTATGAACAGTATGCCTTGTTTATGTAGCGTGCAAGATACAATATTTTTCACTGTATACTAATGCATGTGACAATAATAAATCAAATCAAAGTCTTTTACTAGAAATACAAAATCAAGGGTAAGTATTAAACTCAGTTAGCACTAGAAATAAAAGTCTTAAAGGGGTCAGTAAACCCAGCACTGATTTTTACTTTCCAATTTTCCTGACAGGAAATAAAAACTATTGTTATGAAGTTTACACTGTGGCAAAGCTGACATAAAGGAGAAAGAAAATTCTTATTGATTCATATAATTGAATTTATATTTTCCAGAATCTGACTTTTTTCCCCCCTTTCACCCAGAACATATCTGTGCAATTTGATGACTCCCAACAGTCTTCAGTGCCTTGTTCAACTGGTCATCATACAATGTGGAGATTTTCAACTTGCTGCCAAGGGTAAAACTGGCTTTGCTGTTCAGATGCTTGTTATAGAAACTGGCAGTGTTCAATTTATGTTGCTTTCTTGAACAATACTAATTTTACTCTTGGATAGCAAGATAAAAATCTGCCCATATGTTAGCATATACTGTTTTATTGTAGAGATCATTACAGCAACATGTAAAGCAAGGTCGGTGAATGTGAATTATTGGGTGCTCTTGTTAATTTTTGTGCCTGCAGCCTAGAGCTGCACAGACTGAACTATTCCTACTGCCATCTTAGCTGATATTAGATAATTAATTCCTTGGAACCTTTGTCATTTATATGGCTCAGCTCCAAACTGGGCAGTGCAGTTAGCAACTGAGACAACAGGGACTTAAAAATAGAAATTTCAAATGTTATACACATACACATCACTGCCAGACTTACGCTGTCTGTTTTTGATTGAACTCTGCTCCTCTTGAATGGTCTGCCCTGTTGCTCTGGCAAAGGCAGTTGCTGTTGCACAGTACCCATGATGCACCAGGTAGGACGACACCATGCTATAAAACAAATTCTCACAGAATGAGCTAGTTTAAATGTGGTACCAAAGCAATCAGCTAACCCTCTATATATGATAGGCAAGGAGCAGCATTTCTTACTTTTGCATCATCGTCTGCCACTCCCCTAATCTGTCTCCTATGGGAAATCGTTCAATTGTGCCATGAATCTTTGCCCTCCACTCACGCATGTAATCTTCTATGTCAAATACAAATGGCTGCTGCCCAAAGTTGGCATCTACTATCTCGCCTGGTGTTTGAAGTCCCACAGTTGGGTACAGGTTCGGCTGAAAGACAAAAATAGTGGCACTCCTCAATTCAATATTAATACTTCAAATACAAAATGGAGTCAGCAAAGAAATTTGTCAAAAGAACTCTTGGATATGAAATTCAGCTTGTTCAAAATATGCAGTAAGCAATTGGTCATTTATTAAACACCCTACATTATTTTCCTATCCATTAACTTCTGCAACAAGCTTTTTTTTACATCTACCAAAGAGAAATATCACCCTTCTCCTTCCTTGTAAATGCTTCTAATCAAATAAGGGCATCTGGACAACTCAAGTCAGGGTCCCACTACTTCAGCACTGCAGATACCGGACAATAATTGGTCACTATTTACAAGCAGTCTTGCACACACTCGGCATTTTATGTAATTAATTTTAAAATTATATCAAGAAAGCTTTTGTTTCCCTTAAATCTTGCAAGATTTTGCATTGAACCATTATATTAGAACATTATAAGGATTCTGGTCTGTACATAATTTATATTGTATGCCTTTTGTATGCATGGAAATGCCATATGGATTGTTTGACACAAGGTGAACTTCTGAGGGATACAAGTGATCTTCCTAGGAATTCTCTTTACTTCCATCCCTTCCCTGTGGCTAGACTACTCTAGGGTGTCCAAGCAGCAGCACAAGATTTAGATATACTAAATGTACACTCGTGCATTCAAACCTTCTTGACACAAACGTATCTCCAACAGCAGCTAAGCTCCAATTAATTAAGTTTTGATTTATCAAATCAGCCAATGCCATCTCGCTAACAACCATTGGTAAAACATCAAGGTTTGATTCAGAAATCAACAAATTTCAAACAGTTTTTATTCATTGAAGAATTCCAATTTCTTGTAGCAGGTATATATTCTCTGTGAAACTTCAAAACCTATGTTAATTCCCCACCTAACATGGTATAAACGTAACGCCTTAAGTGATATTAAGCCATACAAGACAAGGAAGCTCCTATGTTTCATTGTTAGGTTCTGCTGAATCTGATGATGGAATTCCAATGACTATCATTCTCAGTATCTGCTAGAAATATGGAGACAGATCAAAAGGGATATCAACTAGGGCTCCAGCTCAACATCATCAGGTGAAATTTGCTAAAAATTATGTCATAATGGATAACACATTGAATACGGGAAATTGTAGTGGTAATTCAGATATATGTACATGTCTAAAAGCAATATCTCCACTATTCCAATGATAATAGCATATATTAAATAAAAGCAATGCCCAATGTGACAACAATAATTGCTCAAATTAAAGGTTTATCTTTAATTTTTTATGTTATTGTGGAGTAAACATAGAAAGTTATTTTTGAAATAAAATCCTCCTTAGTATTAAAATGTCACAAATACAGTTAACATTTCCATCCAGTGGAAAAGTATACACTCGTACTAAGAAGCAAAAACAAATCAAATTTTGCAGCTGATTGTTCTGACAGCATTTGTTGCTCGCCTTGAAGAAAGCTATCTACACTTAGTCAGTGAATTATATGGCAATTATTTTATCTTTCCTGACCTAAATTTTGTTCTGGCATCAGTTGACAGGTATAGGCAACATCCAACAATAGTGATATCATCATCAAGAGGCTAAGCAGTAAACCAGAATTAAGAATTCGCAAAGACAGCAAGCTAGGAAGTAAAAAGCTCTGATTAACCTTCATTTTTTAACTGGACATTAAAATAACGATTAGAACATACATGGAATTAAGGTAGCTGAAATATCAAACAAATTTTTTAAAAAAAACAACTAGGGCTTTTAATCATAATGGAGATATTTGGCATTCCATAAGCATAAAATTAGTTCTGTAGGGCCAGTAATAATTATGACTCAATAGACAGTTAAAAATCTAATTGCACCTCATTCAACAAGGCAAAAACTACAAGAATTTTTACAGCAAGGTTAATAGTATAGAAAGTGAAAGATCATGTCAAATCAAGTGATTTCTCTTTTTACCTGAAAGAATCTCAACAATATGCCCCGTGAAGGAATGGGAAATCAATGACTGCAACTTCTGGGCATATGTTTAACTGTGCATGTGTATTCACCAGATGTTGCTGTCAGTTATACAGAAGAATTGCCAGTATTGCAAATGCAATATTTGGGTCTGTATGTTGAATTTGGATTTTTAAAACTTAAAAAAACACATCAAAAGACTGTCAGTTCCTTTTTAATCTTGGTCTCTTAACTCCACAACAAATTGCTTATAGTGGTACAGACTTTATTTTCAGAATAGGTTTGAGGATGGCGAAATAACTATTTATACTTACAGGCAGGTCTGTGAATGCTATTCCTGTAAAAGAAATCCAAAACACCAATTAATATTTTTAAAAACAACAACTATTCAACAGCTGGAATAGCATATAATCTATTCAGCAAATAGATTCTGCATTGCAGATCTCATTACAGTTGCATTGGAGAACACTGTCACAAGGTGGCACACTTGAACTCTACACAGACCCTGTATTTAACAAAATTCATTCTGGTAGGCTCTTTGGACTGAAGTGAGATATGTCACTACTTTTAAAGGTGTGCATTCCCCAACAGGAAAACTTTAATAACTGTAAAATCTTTTATGTACAACTATTTCTTGGGAGCTTAATTTAGAAATTTTTGTGAACTTGGTTTGTTTCTGTCAGACTGAAAGAAACCATGTGTCAATTGACTGGCTAGAAGAGAGCTCAGCCTTTATATACAAATTCATCTAGAGGTAATGGACAGAATTCTATTATGCACACTTTCTGGTCTGTAAATATGTTAGTAGACTAGCATTTACTACCATGACTTTAGCATTCTAAAAATTGTCCACTGGATTGGATGCTGGCAGGTGACTGGGGAGGACACTAGCGCTATCTCTTTGAGAGAGCAGCCTTCCCAATTCATCACAAAAGTGGATCCACAAATCAATGGGGTGTAGGACTTAGAGTGGATGGTTACATCCCATTTCATTGTTTTACCATTGATGCTACAAAACTCTGTGCATACCATTGCCTTACAATGAAAAATCATTTTTACTATAGGAATAATTGCAAGAGGAAAGTTCAACAAAAAGCAGCATTTCCCTCACTAGATTCACTCAACTTTAATATTTCACATAGAATCCTAGATCTTCACAGCACAAGGTATGGCAATTCAGCTCATTAGGCTTCAGCTGGCTCTTTAAAAGAACTATGCAAATTATTATTCATTCCTATGTCTCTGAACCCTGCAATTTTTTCTCATTTAAGTATTCGCTTTACCAAGTTTTGACTGAGCCTCTTTACACCAAACTTTCAGGTGGTGAGTTTTGAAAGAAAACTTGCATGCAGCATCAAAACAAACAGTAAAAGTTTCAATGGAGATATAAATAGAAATTGGGCGGTTAAGGGAAACATGGGATCTCCATTGAATGAAGTGGGTAAATTGATAACAGCAAACAAAGAAATTGCAGATATGCTAAACAAATGTTTTGCATCAGTCTTCACTGTGGAAGACCTGCAAATGTACCCAAGTTATCAGGTGGTCAGACTTCAAATAACATGATGGAATTTACAATAATCTCAATCACAAGAGATAGAGTATTAGAGAAATTCAAGGGACTAAAGCCCAGGACCCAATGAACTATATGCCAGGGTTTTAATGGAAGTGGCTATGGAGATAGTGGATGCATTAATTGAAATTTTTCCTAATTATAAAATTCCAGGAAGGTACTGGAAGAATGGAAAAAAGTCAATGTGACACCCTTGTTCAAAAAGGGAGGAAGTAGAAGGCAGGGAACAATAGGACAGTTCATTTAAATAAATTATTGGCAAGGTGCTGGAATCAATAATCAAAGAGGAAATAGCTAATAATTTAGGAAAGTTAATCATAATCAAATGTAGTCAGCATGGTTTTGTGAAAGGTAAATCATGTTTGATAAATTTGATCTGTGAATGTAACAAAGGGAATAGATAAGGGGGAGCCTGTAGACAAAGTGTATTTAGATTTCCAAAAGTCATTTGACAAAATGCCACACACATAGCTGGTGCATAAAGTAAAACCCCATGGAATTGAAGGAAGTAGCATGGATTGAAAACTGACAATCAGCTAGAAAACAGTTGGAATAAATGGATCCTTTTCAGAATGGAAAGGTGTAACTCGTGGAGTACTGCAGAGATCAGTTCCTGGCCTGCAATTGTTCACTATTTACATTAATGACCTGTGAAGAAGGAACAGAATATAAGGTTCCCAAATTTGCTGATAATACAAAGATAAGTATAAGGGCAAGTTGTGATGAGGATATTATGATTCTACAGCAGGATACAAACAGATTGGGGACTAAGCAAAAGCCTGGCAAATGGAATTTAACATGAGGAAGTGTGAAGTCATGCATTTTGATCGGAGGAATCAAAAGGCAATTATCTAAATGGAATGAGACTACAGGTGAGTGAAGTACAGAAGAACACTAGTTTTCTCGTGCATGAATCACAGAAAGCTAGTAAGCAAGTCCAACAAGTAGTTAAGAAGGCAAAGAACATTTTGGCCTTTATTACAAAAGGGTTGTAAAAATAGGGATACTTTGTTAGAGTTGAATAGAATGTTCGTGAGGCTTCACCTGGAATATTGCATATAGTTTTGCTTCCCTTATCTTGAAAAGGATTTAGTAACATTGGATGCAGTCCAAAGGAGATTCACCAGGCTAATTCCTGGGATGAGAGGGTTGTCCTTTCAAGAGAGACTAAATAGTCTGGGTCTGTATTCCTTAGAATTTAGAAGAATGAAGGGTGACCTTATTCAAACATACAAGATCCTGAAGGGGACTGACAGGTTAAATGGTGAGGTGTTTTCATTAGTGGGAGAGCCTCAAACAAGGGGACACAGCTACAAATTAAATGGCCAGTTATTTAAAGCTGAGGTGTGTAGAAATTTCTTCTTGCAGAGGGTGGTGAATCTCTGGAATTCTCTGACCCAAAGGATAGTGGAAGCTGGGTTTTAAGTATTTAAAGTGAAGGTAGATAAATACGATAGAATAAGCAGTAGGGAAAATGGCAAGAAAGAAAGCTGAAGCTGGCACATTGAAGGGTGGGGGGAGGCAGCTTGAAGGGCCTGGTGGCTTACTTCTGCTTCTATTTTGTGTGTTCTTATGAGCTGAAATTCAGAAGAATTTTTTCCTAATGTCACTTCAAATCATAGAATGGAGCACTGAAGGAGGTCATGTAAGTCATGTACATGGGTCGCTGCTAGAGAGAACCAGCTAGTTCCTCTTACCTTGCCCTTACCATGTGGGCCAGCAATCCTGTTCTCTTCAGGTGTTTATCTAATGATTTTTGAAGACCACAATTGAATTTGTCTCCCCCATACGTTGTGTATGAAAGTTTTACCCCACTGTTGCTTCTCTTGCCAGTTACTTTAAATCACTGCCCTTTGCTTCTTGGCCTTTCCACCAACAGTTTCTCCTCATCTCTTTATTTTGAGCACCTCTTGAATTTTGATATCTCTATTCTTTTTAAGTTCATTTATTAGTGTCACAAGTAGACTTACATTAAAACTGCAGTTAAGTTACTGTGAAAATCCCCTAGTCGACATACTCCAGCACCGAGGGAGAATTTAGCATGACCAATGAACACGTCTTTCGGACAATGGGAGGAATCTAGAGTACCCAGAGGAAAACCATGCAGACACCGCACAGTGATCCAAGCTGAAAACTGAACCTGGGTCCCAGGGGCTGTGAGGCAGCAGTGCTAACCATTTCTCATCCATAGCATAGGACTACAGAGTCCAAGCAGCACAGAAAGGGGCCATTCAGCCCATCAAGTTTGCACCGACCCTCTAAGCAGCATTCCACCTAGGCCCTCCCTTTCACCCGATCTCTGTAACCCTGCACATTTACCATGGGTAATCCCCCTTACCTACATATTTTTGAATACTGAGAGGCAATGTAACATGGCCAATCTACCTAACTTGCACACCTTTGGACTGTGGGAGAAATCCAGAGCACTTGGAGGAAATTCATGCAGACATGGGAGTATGTGCAAACTACATACAGACAGACAACCAACCGGGTCCCTGAAGTTGTGAGGTAGCAGAAAAACCACTGTGCAATACTGCTGCATTCCTCAGTCACCCCCAGATTATTTTCTTAAAGTGGGGTGCCCAGAAGTAGTCATGTTATCCCACTGAAGTGCAACCAGTGTTTTCAAAATTTTCATCACAACTTTCTTGCTTTGTACTCTATTGACAAAGCCCAGGATTGCATTGGCCTTTTTAATTACTTTCTCAGTTTATGCTGCCACCTTGCAGTTTTTTTTTTACTCAATCATGAGACATGGACATCGCTGGCTAGCCAGCATTTATTGTCCATCCCTGTGGTGTGGACACATAACCGTAGATGTCTATTCCTACACCTGCAGTAGAATTATATTATATCTTTCAGGCTCGTCTCATTAAATTTAATCTGCTATAAGTTTGGTTGTTCCACCAAACTACATACAGTCCTCCTCACAGTTCATAACTCTTTCAAATCTGCTGTCATCAACACATCCTGAAATTGTGCCTTGCATACCCTACACATCAAGAAATGCAGTAGATCTAATGCACCTAGTACACCATGCCCCTCCTGTAGATGTTCCATCAGTCTGTGCAACAAGCATTCATCTCCACTGTTTCCCATCAGTCACCCAGCTTTGCATCCATGCAGCCACTGCCCTATTTATTATTTGAATTTTAACTTTGCTGACAAATGTATCACGTGGCATTTCAATCAGAGCATCTCTTGGAAGTCCATATACACCGCATCACCCTCATCGGCTCTCTTTATTACCTCAGATTTTTATCTGGCTCTCTTCTAAAACTGGAATCACCAGTTTATCTACTTTTATCAAAGCTGCTTAGGATTTCAAACACCATTATTAAATTTACCGTTAACCTGTTCTATTCAGGGGAGAACTACCCAGCTTCTTTAGTCTCTTTATATAACTGAAGTCCAATAGCTGTGGTTCTACTTTAGTAAATCACCTCTGCACCCTCTCCAATGCCTTAGCATCCTGTCCAAAGTGTAGTGCCCATATTTGGAAACAATATACTAAAAGGTACCTAAATAGCACTTTATAATGGTTTAATACAACTTTCTTGCTGTTGTTTCTATCTCCATTTATAAAGCCAAGCATCCATTTTTTTTTTAAAAACAGGTACTTCAGCTGGTCCTTCCACCTTTAAAACCGTAGGTCCCTTTGTTGTGCATTCAAATTTTTTAGAAAGACTTGGACAAATTGGAGGTATCGTCATACAGCTTGTAAATGTTGTGCCTGTGAAAGGAGAAGAGGCACCACATAAGAAATCAGAAATGTCTAAAGTTGGATTGGCTGATGGAGAAAAGCAATAAGATGCTTCATCATTTATGGCCATTCTTGCATGCTTTCAAGTGGCGGGTTACAATGAGAGGTTAGCAGAGACAGAAAGTATATTTCTAGTTATCCTTTAGTGAGGAAATTAAATAAATTTGTTAAATAAAGATCACCAGGGCCAAATTAGGATTTCAGGAGGTAGTCAAGGCTCCAATCCATTAGTGAAGCAGTGTTGGCTTAGAAGCAGAGCCCAAATGATGCAGTGGAGCTGAGATTCTATCTCCCCACTGCAGTGGTACAAGTAGATATTAAAATAACACATGGCACTATTCACATAATGGTTTCTGGTATCCTGAACAACATTACTCCTCCAAACCAATCCCATCAAAAACAATAAATGGTCATTCACCCTACTGCAACTTCAGCAATACTACAAAGTGGCTACTGCAGTCATCTATACAATATAATATTAGTAACTGCACACAGAACTTTCAAAGGTATTTAAGAAATATAATAACTAATTATTTCTTTTACCTACCATAGTTCAGTAGACAAATATGGAAAACATTATATTACTCATACAATAGCATGCTGCTATTATTATGGGCCTTACAGCTCCTCAAAAATTTGTTCGAATTTGCTGAATTTGAATCTGAGGTGAATTAAAAAGCTGAAAGTATTCTGAGTGAAATATCTGACATCATGATTTACATATAATTGAGTTCCATGAGTTTATTACTCAAACTCTGTTGTAAATCGTCAGCAGAGCTCCTGCTAAAAAGAATACTTCACCATTTGAAAGCTATTCTAAATCTGCTTCTTTCATTAGCAAAGTCTTAGAAGACATTTAATGTCAATTTGAGAGCATTTCCATTATAGATATTTAAAATCAGAACAAATCAGCATCATGTAAAAGATGGCCTGTTAATCAGGTCTGTGTGTAGTGTTTGGAAATAGTGCAAAATGTTCACCAAAGAGATAAATAGATAACCCAATTCCAACTACTAGCCATGCCCACGTTCACTTAATTGCTGTGGCCAAGGCCAATAGATTCCTCATTCCTTTCTACTGGTCACTGGTCCCCTGATTCTACTCCAATGGATGAAATTCAAACCCAAATAATAAACTCATGGAACTCAATTATATGTAAATCATGATGTCAGATATTTCACTCAGAATACTTTCAGCTTTTTAGTTCACCTCAGATTCAAATTCAGCAAATTCGAACAAATTTTTCAGGAGCTGTATGGCCCATAATAATAGCAGCATGCCATTGTATGAGTAATATAATGTTTTCCATATTTGTCATACTGAACTATGGTAGGTAAAAGAAATAATTAGTTATTATATTTCTTAAATACCTTTGAAAGTTCTGTGTGCAGTTACTAATATTATATTGTATAGATGACTGCAGTAGCCACTTTGTAGTATTGCTGAAATTGCAGTAGGGTGAATGACCATTTATTGTTTTTGATGGGATTGGTTTGGAGGAGTAATGTTGTTCAGGATACCAGAAACCATTATGTGAATAGTGCCATGTGTTATTTTAACATCTACTTAGTTTGGTGAATGGAGCTAATAAATTGTACCACTGCCAGTGAAAGTTCACACGAGGGCAATAAATGCTGAGAAACAACATGATCTTCTCATCAATACTTCTAACATAATCATGCAGCTCTGTACCCATTATCACACCAGTGATCAGCAGTGTACTGTTGAAGTGATTGCCATTCCTTCAGTAAATCAAATGTCCTTAACAGTTTTATAACACAACTTTTGATACATGTTCCAAGACTATTTCTCCCATAAAACTCTGGGCTACTGAACTATCAAAATGAAAATGCAGGAGGTTGATCAATTAGAACTTTGGAGGATAACTGATTCAGAGCAGATAATGAAATAGTAACTCTGGGTGACAGCCCCTTATATCTGTACCCTTAAGTATTAGAGATGTTTCACTACGTTTATAGATATTCACATATGGAATAGAAGGAGTATTTACCTTGAATTCAGATCTTTCTCAAGTTTTTATCCCTCTCTCCTCATGCATACTCTAAGCTCATTTAGTTCACAAGGACTATCTTCCATCACCTCAATGTTATTTTCACTGAACTATCCCTCTTCATCTTTCTTGACTTTGTGCAAGTCTTTAACACAGTAAACGGCACTATTCTTCTACAATGTTTCTCCGCACTCAGACAGGTAGGTGAGGCTACATTCAGCTAGTTCCATTCTTATCTATCTAATCACAACTAGGAAATCTTGTGCAAATGAATCTCCCCTTGCTTCCATGAATCCCTACAATGCCAAAGAAGGCCATTTGGCCTTTCAGGTTTGCAGTGACTCTGAAAGAACGTTACCCAAGACTCACTCCCCCACACCATCCCTGTAACCTCACAGCTAATCCATCCAATCTACATGTTGTTGGACACTAAGGAGCAATTTAGCATGGCATATCCACTGAACCTCCAAATCTTTAGACAACAGGAGGAAACCCATGCAGACACAGGGAGAAAGTGCAAACTCCAACAGTCATCAAGGATGGAACGGAACCCTGGTTCATGGTGCTGTAATTATTGTGCTGCCCTGTACCATTACCCCTAGTGTTCCCCCAAGGATCGATCCTAACTCCTTCTATTTCACATATTCATGCTGTTCTTTGGAAATATCATCTGAAATCAGGGCAAGTTCCACATGAATGCTGGCAACATCCAGCTCTACCTCACCATCTCATCCTTCAATCCCACCACTATCATTAATCAAGTCACTTATTTGACATCTAGGAACTGAATAAGAAAAATACTCCAATTTAATAATTGGAAGGTAGTAGCTATCCTCTTAGATCTCTGCCACAGACTCTCTTCCTTTATGCAAAGGAAAAGTTTATTGAATAGACTTGCTGGAAGAATAAGAAATTTCTGAGCTTGGGTGCCGAAATTAAGGATCTTTTGAGGTAGACATTAAGTGTATTTAATACTATTACAAGCAACTGCTAAAATCCCATTGTTTGCATTATTTGATCCTAATCACCAGATGGAGCTGCGCAAAAGCTAAACAGATACATTGTGGTGTTCAACACTTCTTGGATTTAGCACAGTACGTTCAATGACTGGAATAGAGTACAATGATAATAAAGAATGTATTTCAGCAAAAAAAATCTCATTGCCATGTCAATCAATGAAAGAAATTGTCCACATTAGGAAACAAGACAGAGGAAAAAAGACAGCTTGTCCCAAATTCTACTCTATAATTTTCTCGTCCTTTGTGAAACTGATATGTATTTTTTGAAGAAAAAAAATTGTAGTTGAGACTTTAAGCAGCTTACTAAGTCATGGTAGGAACACAGCAGGAATGGGCCTTTCAGCTTGTTCTGCATTCAATTAGATTGTGGCTGATCTATGCCTCCACAACTTTCCTTGCCTTGAGACTCTCAACCAAGGAAGCCATTCCTTTACAGTCATCATGCAATTACTTTTCAGCTGTTCCATTAGAAAAGAGCTGGCAAAAGTATTCATTGCATTATTACCACCCTAAATCAAAAACAAAGAAATTCAGATTGATGGTAAAGCAGTTGCTTGTTTCTGTAAAGGCAACATGCCATCACTTGCTTTCTTGGTAAATAGCAAAACTTGGGTCAATTGAAAAAATTCTAACTAGTCTTTAGGGATTCTGATAAGATCCTAGTCAAAGTCAATAATAACATGCATAGTAACACTATCATGATAAATTATCCCTCATCCTTCTTGACCAATCTTCAGCCTTCAACACAGATGACCATGCAATCCTCAACCAATATCCCTAATTCATTGTCCTGCTGGTTACAAATTCCTTCTTGGTTCCATTCTTATCCATCAAATCATGGCTAGAGAATGACTTCCAATGGTTGCTCTTCTGACTTCTACACTGGTACCTCCAGAATCCCTACGCATCTATCTTTGCTCCAGTTCCTGCTTCTACTCCTAATTAACAAGTAACCCCTTGGCAATATCATCCAAATACACAAGATTAAGTTTTGCAAGTATGTCCATGCCACTCAATTCTTTCTCACTATTAATTAATTGAACTCCTCCACTGTTCTTTATTTGTCATACTTCTTGATTTCCCCCAACTAAATAATGGGAAGACCAAGGACATTGTCTTTTTGCTCTGTATGCTAATTCTGCTTTTTGACAATTATTTCAATCCCTGAAGCCCATGTCAAACTAAGTAAGACCTTGGTGTTTATATTTAATTCAAAGATGAGTATATACAGCACAGGAAATGTCATTCGACCCAACTAGTCGCTATTGGCATTTATGCTCCATTCGAGCTGTCGCTCATCTTTCTTCATCCAAATCCACTTTCCCTTCTTCAGCTTCCCCTCAGTTGCATCTTAACAATATGCTTTAGCCACTCCTGAGATAGCAAGTTTCAAATTCTTATCAAGTTGAAGAATGAAGTTTCTCCAAATTCTTTACTGAATTTCCTGGTACCTCTCTCAAATCAACGTCTTTTAAGTCTGCCCTTCTCCAGAAGTGGAAACACAGGGCCAGATTTTCTGCTAAGTGATGCTGGGACGATTGCAACTGAACATAAATTATAGCCCTACCTTTTTATGTCCTTCCAGCCAGTTCTTCCTGTCCCAGCTGCAGCAGCAATCCTATGGCTCAACCATCCATGAACAGCAATGGTGAAGAGGAGCAGTGGAAAGATCATGCCCCTTTTTAATGATACCAGCAGTTGTGCCCAGTTAAATTTGTAAGATATTAAGTGGGATCTTTGTAATGCTTCTTGATATTGGCCCTTCCTCAGCTCATCTGCTTCAGAAATGCTCAGTATCCCAAGTAAACTAATCCACTGTACTCCTGGCCAGTCTATCTTCCACCCTACATAAGCTTACACATACAAATTTCTGTCACTCATATCGTAAATACTACAAATCTTGCTGACCTTCACCAACATCACCCCAGTCTGACAATGCCTCAGTTTTAAAATCATCATCCTCATTTTCAAATCCCTCCATGTCCTTGCTTCTCCTTAGCACTTTAGCCAATTCCAGCTCTATCAGCTAATTGGATTGCTGCAATTTCAATTCTAACCATTAATCCATTATTGATTATAAATTCTTCCATCACTGGTGCTATCAGATGCCTTGGCCTGCAGCAATGAAAATTTTTCCTAAACATCTTGCCAACAAAAATTGGCCAAATAAAGGTTGAATTTTAAAGATTTAAGTACAAATTGTGAGAGAAATAAAGTCAAATTATACTTGTTTAGTTTGCAATTCAAAGTTGTATTTTTTAAAAGGTCACTGCATATATCTTAGGCAGGAGAAACATGAGGTTCAATTCTCATAATTACTTAGAAGTTCCTATGAACCTGGCACTGAAGACTCCAGTGAGATGTCCAGTCTCATTTAAAGTATTTTTTTGAAACCAACCACTCTGATTAACCTTTAGATCATTTGTTCTGATATGTCTTTATGAGGCTAAATATTTTTACTGATACCACTCTTAAGTGCCTTGAGAGTTTTGTGATGTTAAATGTGCTCCATAAGCTTAGGTGGTATTGCAGCCTGAAGTGCTGACTTTGCTTTGGAATGGTACGCAATCTGAACCTGGATTTCTATCAAGCTTTGGTGTGCTGTAAAACACTCCACACTCAAGCATTGGTTTCAAATACTCAGCCATTCAGGTACCAATCAGCTTCAACAAAGGGGTTCAAATACAGCTGAGCCTAAATCTGCCCTGAATAAATTAGCCCTTAATAATAAATTAATGATTAATAAGCACAAATTAAACAAGGCCCATGAGACTGGACCTCTCACTGGAGTCTTCACTGCCAGGTTCATAGGAGTTATGAGAACTGAATCTCATTTTTCTCTTAAGATAGATGTAGTGATTTTTTAAAAAAATATAATTTTGAATTGCAAACTAAACAAGTATAAACTGACTATTTTTCTTACAATTTTTACTTAATTTCTTTAAAACCCACCCTTTATTTGATCAATTTTTTTTTTGAGGTTTAAAGCATCAATTCCTCATCAAATATAATGCTGCATTCAGGAACCAAGAAGAAATTAGCAATGCCAATATAAATGTTTTTTTGGTAGCTTTGACATTGGTCTTTGAGCAACTGCTCATATCTTAGTCGATTAGTAGTAATGCAGACATAACTTTGTGTTTGAAAATTTAAAATATTAAAATGTCCTGATTACCTAAATCAAAGTACTTGCTGCTCCCTAATTTCTATTCACACTTGATGGATGTTTTATTAGCTGAGAAATTGGTGCCAGAGTGTTACACAGTTCAAGGGGGACAGAGATCAAAGTTGTGAATTTTCCCGTTGTATGTTTAAAATCAATTAAAAATCCAGATTTTGTTTAACATGATTTATTGATTAGCAGGGGTGCCAGTGACTTCACTTCTGCCTGTGACTTTTCAAAGTGTCCGCAAATAGAAACAGCCATTCTACTACCAATCTGTGACCCAGTGGAGATGTGTTCCTAGCATAGGTAGCAGAGCGGATTGATTTTTCTTCTTCTTCTGTGAATTGGAAAGTCCAAGTTATCGTAGAATACTTGGGTGAGAGACAAAAACCATTATAACTTTAACTGGAAAGTGATAGCGGGGATGGTGGGAGGTGTAGTAGTAGTAGTAGTACTAGGAGACAGAGAGGGGGGCAGGGGGTGGGTGGTGGTGGAAGAGATGAGGAATGATTGGACTGGACTAGTAACCTAGAGGCCAACTGCTAATATTTTAGGGACCGAGTTCAAATTCTACCATGGCAACTGGTGGAATTTGAAATCCGTTTAAATCAAAACCTGAAAGAAAAAACTGCTAGTCACAGTAACGATGATCATAAAACCATCACTGATTATTGTAAAACCCATCTGATCCACTAATCTCCTTTGGAGAAGGAAATGTGCCATCTTCAGTCTGGCCTACATGCAACTTAGACGCACAGCAATAAGACTGAATCTTAACTGCCCAATGTAATGATCTAGTGAGCTACTTAGTTAAAGGACAATCAACGATGAGGAACAAATACTGGCTTTGCCAGTGATACTCACATCCTACGAAAGATGATTACAAAAAAAAAAACAGGCTACTTAACTGTGCGAGGATGTAAGAACATTAGAAATAAGAGCAGAAAAACGTCATCAGATTCTATCTATAGAAATGCAATTAATAGGAAGAGACCCTCTTCCCCCAACCTTTGGTGTACTGAGACCAACTATACTATAACCACTTTTTAGGCTGAAGTTAGCCAATTTAATTCCATCAGACAAGGATTAAACTTGATATTTTTCAGTCTATATAGTTTAGTACCACAGCACATGACCCACTTAAATCACTGTACCATTGGATATACTCATTATATTACATCTTCATACTAGAAATAGTGAAGGACTCAACAAAATAGATAACCTGCATTTTTTCATGCAAGTTAAAAAGATATATTTATTGCAAAGAAAATGAAAGAGAAAATGCAGTATGACTTGCAAAAAAATGATACTCCATTGCCCACTGTGATTTAGTCTCTTAGTTACATTTCATTCTGCCAGGCTTATAAGTGGTAGATAGTGGCTTACCTAAGCTGTGACCATTCTTTGTGTAGAAGCAGGTATTATTTATGAGGTTTACACAGCACCCAATTACATCTCCAGTGGTGAAAGTGGGACCGTATGGTTGCCCTGTACCTGAAGAGCAGAAGGAATGTCCATCGTCTCCATGGTATCCATATGAATGCTTGTCCCACCCTGCAAAACATGGAATGGAGAGACGGGAGAGTTTAAAATTTGTTCCTATTAAAACACTGTGCTGAGGCAAAAATACTGCTGCTTCTTATTCACAGTAGTAAACAAGATTCATCCTTCAGTTCCAAGAACAAACCTTGCTAATCCAAGCGAATCATGTAAAACAACATCAGGATTTGTAAACAGATTTCAAAAATACAAATACGGGTAGGGGACATGCGTTGCCCATTTTCCCAGCACGAGATCAGAATTTTGCAGTACGATCTGTCATCCTTGAAGCATGCCAGAATTGCATTAGATGACATACCAACTTGGGCAACTTCAGTTGTCCATGGCTTTCATTTCAAAAATGCATTCGGCTCCTCAAACGTGTAAATCTTAAGCAACTAGTGAAAAATTTTTAAATAGCTGGATCCTGTGTCTTAAATGTTGTACCAAATCAATGGTCCCAATAAACAATGTCGCTGGTTGATCAAGGAATAGTGTCCCAGAAATTTCCTTTCTTTTGATAGGGCTCAGGAGAAACAAAGTGCTCTTCCAAGGCTCCAAAAACCCACAAGTCCATAGCCAGGATTCCAGGAGCCCAAGATATCAAATCTTGTCAGACTGTTGGCTGAATAATCATAGGAGTTAACTAATTTTCAAGCCAACTGCCCGCAAGGTGCCCACAGCCCATCAGTGACATAGGACCAAAGCTGAAGATAAATCTGGCTCAAGTCTCAGTCCATTGATCCATTAAATGTGTGCCCATTTTAGTTTGGTTTCTCAACAGTATGTCTGGATGGAATAACCACGAGCTCTTGGTAGATCTTGAGGAAATGTAAACAGATGTCACATCAAGATAAGGTCCTCTACAATTGAAATATTTGGGGAGAGCTGGGGGAAGTAATTTCTTTTCCACTTTAAATTTGGGAATTAAGACAGAATTAACAAATTAGTTCACTAAGTCTATAAAGAGAAGCATGCTACTATTTTAAATAGTTTCTACAGCTGCCAGGGCAGCAATAGGCCAATGAAGGGGAAATGGTAGCCTTTGTGGTTTCTTAGCATTTCAGCAATCTATTTCTCTATTTCCTGCTGCTGTATCTGACTTCTACTGGAAAGAAATTCACCTCACTAAAGGTATCCTTTGCAGCACAGTACAAAGTGTTCAGTTTAGTTACAGATTTCAAAGTGTTAGGAAATCCTACCAAATAGATTACAAACTAAAAATTCATACTTACATCAATTATTTTACAAGCAAACTGAGGATTGGCATAATTAAACTTTTAATATCATGGCCTTTTGTCCACAATTAGAAAATGCACCTCAAATGACTGACTAGGAATTCAACTAGGAATTTTCATATTGAATTAAGATCCTGAGAGAAATCGCTCAGGATCACTACACCTGGCACAACCAAACAAAAAAGTGAGGACTCCTTTGAAATCAAGTGCATGTCAGAAACAGAAAGGAAGCACGAGGAGAGGGAATCCCAAGTTAGCAACTTGCCCAAAACTCAATGGCCTGCAGTATCTTGATGCAATCAATCACCTACATGGCACCAGAACCCCACCAAACAATATAGTTGATGAACATGATCATCTTTGCCTCAAATAATGAACACAATTTTACAAACAAGTTAGTATATTGCAAGAAATTTGGCCTGAGGAAGTTTTTATATTCAAATACACTGTTATCAAACTAAGTCATGAGAATACAAAACACTGATAATTTAGAAATCTGAACTGTGACTGTTCTCCAAAATTCCATTCATAATAGGTCATTCAGCATAAATGGTTATACTGTACAGTATTTTCCGGCCAATTTGTTCCAGGGAAGCCAGAGAAAGTCAGGCCTTTATTGATCTCTATAGTCCAAAAATAAAAACTGCAGCTTGCTTTTAAATAATTGATCAATTTCAGGTCAATTTTGCATGTTCAAAAGCAAGTCAACGCAATACGCCTAAACTTAACAACAGCAAGAAAATAAACAACAATCACATCACCACTGCTTTGTCAAGTTGAAAATACTCTCTTCACTTAGGACACATGCTAATAAAATAGGGCAATCATAATGCAGAATTATGAGACTGAGGATGTACAAAACTGAAATTAAAAGCCAGCCGTGTTCCAGTTTAATGATTTTTTTTATATATGGGAGGAAGGAAGAGCAGCAGAAAGTGAGGATATAAAGGAATAGAAAGCAGGAATTTTGCACCTGGCTTATTGTTATTAATATGGTCAGAAAATAGCATGTACAAATGTTACATATAAAAAAAGTTTTTTTTAAACCAGGTCTGAAAAGCAGGTACAATTATGAAATTTCATTCAAGCCCATCTCATCAGGCGGAGAATAATAGAAAATAGGGAATGCAACAGAGATATATACTTACATAACACCTCATCGTGTCTCGGAGATTCACAAACAATATTTTTTGAAGAGTTGTTACAACTGCATTTCAGCAAATATGCCAATAACCATCCCACAATCTGTGGAATAGGCAAGTTATTACTTAATGCTGTTAAGATTGTTGGAAGGATGTTGACTACACCCTTATCTTCTTCAAAGATTTCACTAGCATCACTCAAACAAAGATATAGCGACTTAGCTTGGTATCCCATCTGACAATGTAGAACTCTCAATTCTGCCCTGAAGATCACAACTTTGGCTCAACTCTGAGGAGAGACTGAATTAAAAGTCTATATATCCAAAAACAAGGAAGATTAACAGCAATAATGGATCCATTTATTGTATGAGGATTCACTCAGTTCTACAGCTACAGTCATATTATCTTCATCAAAAGGTTGGATTTCAGTATAACTAATAGAAACATGCTTGCTGCAACTAAAAGCAGCAAGATATATAATCACTGCAATGAACTTTTAAACAGTAACTAGGCCACACAGCCTGTGAATTACTGATTGGATTTTTAATTGTCAGTATCCTGTAATAGGTCTGAAATATGTACAGTACTTGTCACTGTTAGACCAAACTAAACACTAACGTTGACACAGTGTACAAAGAGTTCAGTCACAAGGCGATGAACGATATCCGATTACACAGTCCAATACAAACACACTTCGCAGTCAGCTAAATATATCTCCTGACCAAATTAGTACTTATTAGCCACAGCAATAGAGCTCTGCAGTGGTGTGACATTAATAAAACCTCCTCATGCCCTTGTACTCTACTTGATAACGCTATAAGTCAACAAATTCACTGTCGAAAAGATCAGGAAACAGTACATTCCATTCCAGGTCCATATTTCCTCCAACAACAATACAGCATTATTTAAAACTGACTGAGGACCCCTTATTACTATGTCTATCAATGCTGATCAGTTCTAAATTGCAGAACTATTGAAAAAATCCTGAATCCTCTGCATTAATTTCACAAAAAATAGCTCATTTTAAATCATATTCATTAGATTAGACTCAATATTTCTCCGATCCATCCTCTTCTTGCACAGCTTCTTTCCAAAGCTTATATTTTAATTTTATTTCCATGCTTTTTGAGTTCCTCCAGGCCAAAATCACACTCTAATTGAGAGAAAGGACATCTACTCTGATGTCATTGGCAATATGGGACAAAACAAAAACATTAACATCGCCTTATGGAAAGTTACACCCACAAATCCTCTGGTATACCCATCATTACGTCAGTGTATTTTATTGACTAAATTCCAAATCAAATAAGTTTAATTTAGACACTCCCAATAGCTAAATGGATATTATATCATTGAAAGTGTTACCAAATCAAAGAAAATTTCCAGCTTCAGTCTGTAGTTTGTGCTTGGTTTGCTAATCTCAGCAAGAGCTGATGAAATATTGGATTGTGACTATGTTTAAAGGCCAGGGGGATAACCATTGTTCAATAATCTGTGCTGAAGTGCAATGTATATATTGTGTGAAGACAGGTTCGGGATTAATCAATCCCTACAATTCCCTAGATTCACCATCTAGGACTTGTACACAGAGGTGAAAAATGTCAAACTTGGTAGATCTCTGGAGATATCTGAAATATTATTTCACCTAGTCAACTTCATTCTAGGTAGCATAGAGACAAATATGAACATATGCTGGTCAAACTACTCCAAAATCACAGCCAATTGGTCTCAGATTGGTTGGGCATTGATGCTTTTCTTTGCAGTTGCTAATATCAAAATGTTATTTGCTCCAAAGCTGAACACTTATGTCACAGATTGAAGTCACATTTTTTGCAGAGATAAATATTCATGAATGGGATTCTTCCACATTTTTGTGCTCATTGACAACATATCATTTTCACATCCGTGGGGGGAAGATCAGCAACATCTAAGATGCTCACAGCCCAAACTTTCCTATCTGAAATTTTAAGAACTGAGGGGGAGGGAAAAATATAAACACAGGCGTATATACACACAAAATGATGAGGTTCAATAGAATAATGAAGCAGAAATTTGCAATTATAAATACATGCATCAATTCCTTTTTGAAAGCTACAATGGAATATGCCATATCCACTTTTGAGCAGAGAATTCCAAATCCAAACCACTCACCTTGTAAACATTTTTCTTATTTACCTTTGCCAACAACAATAAACTAGTGCTCATGAGTTCACAACCCTTCTACTAATGGGACCAGTTTCTCCCTATCTACTCTGTCCCCAGACTTAACCTTCACTTCTTGAAGAGGAACAGCCACAGCTTCCACAATCTAACTGGGCAACTGAAGTCCCTCATCCCTGCAACTATTCGCACAAGTCCTTTCTGCTCCTTCTCTAATGCCTGCACATTCTTCCTAAAGCATGGTGCCAAAATTGGACGCAATATTCCCATGGAGCCAAAACAGTGTTTTATAAAGGTTCACCATAACCTCCTGGACTTTTGTCCCAAATGACTATTTATGAAGTCCAGGATCCTGTGTAACTTATTCATCGTTTGCTTAATCTTCTCTATCACATTCAACAATCCGTGCACATACACTCCCAGGTCCCGCTGTCTTTGCACCCAATTTAAAACTACCTGTAAACATAATATAAAGAACAAAGAACAAAACAGCATGGGAAACAGGCCCTTCAGCCCAACGAGCCCGCGCCACCACCCCGATGTTCCCACCTCTACCTGTGATCCTTGTCCATGTTTATAGATCTATGGATTAAAAACCAAATTTGAGACAATTTAGGGAGAATTTGTTTTGCCAATTAGCCTAAGAGCACATCTTTGGGATGTGGGAGGAAACCGGAGCACCCGGAGAAAACCCACGCAAGCATGGGGAGAATGCGCAAACTCCCACAGACACAGGCCCAAATCCATGTATCTGCACAGCACAGCGATAGTCACTGAGCTGTCGTGTTGCCCATCAAATGGTCCAGGTCAAGCGTACATTAACAACGTGAAGCACTAGGATACTCTCGAAAAAGATCCAAGAGCAGCCCTCTCACGACCCATCGCGTGTATGCCCCTTGTTAGGCAACAAGGTGGACCAAAGCACCTGTAGGATAAAAACAAGTACATCAATATCATCATCTATTTACACACTTCCCAGGGACTCCCAAGGCTCATGATCCCTATTTTAAATCAGTTTTCTATACCCCTCCATTCCCATTCTGTTCATGTGCCCATCTAAGTATTTCTTAAATAACTCCAGAGTACCTGCCTCCACCACTTTACTTGGCAGCGCAATCCATACCCCCACCACCCTCTGTGTGAAAAAACTCCTTCTAGCATCCAAATTATACCTTACCCCCCTCACCCTAAAGCCCGTGACCCCTCGTGCTATTTGAGTCCATCCTAGGAAAAAGCTTAACCCTGTTTACTCTATCTATCCCCTTCATAATCTTGTACACCTCTATCAGATCTCCTCTAAGTCTACGTCTAAGTCCCAATTTGCCTAATCTCTCCTCGTAACTCAGAATATGAGGGAAAATAAACAAAGCTTCTCTGGGGCTAGAACACTGTTTTTTAAAAAAAATTTTCATTGTGTGTGATAAACTTAACACAATTTATGGAGATGGTGATCGTGCTGAGGAGAGCAGGGAAGTTAAACATTACATGTGTGGACTCTGTGTTAGGCTATGTACTGGGCTCATTCCATTTTTCCCACTATCAGAGGCGCAGTGATATTGTCCTGGTCTTGTAATTCAGAGACCCAGAGTAATGCTTCGGAGATGTGCATATGAATCCCACCATTGCAGATGATAAAATTTGAATTCTATATTTAAAAAAAATCTGGAATTAAAAGTCTAATGATGACCACAAAACCATTGTCAATTGCTGTGAAAACCTATGTAGCTCATTAACATCTTCTAGGGAAGAAAATGTGTCATGCTTATGATCTAGCCTACAAGCAACTCCAGATTCACACCAATGTGGTTGATTTTTAAATGCTCTCGGGGATAGGCAACAAATGCTGGCCCAGCCAACAACAACCACATCTCATGAACGAATAAAATAAAATTTCATGTAATAAATGATCAGTTCAAGTACACTTGCACAATTTTTTCTGGAACTAGGGAAACAATCAAGAACACAATTAAATCTGCACATGATCCTGTTGCCCTATATTCTTGAATCAAAGGCAGCAAGCAATCCCACTGCAAAAGGAATCAACTTCAGTCTCCACATACCTATACTTGAAAACGTAAGGAACTATAGGGAATTCTGTCATGGAGTTGTACATTATGCTATATGAAGGAACTTATGTCTGAACAATACAACTGAAATGCATAGTGAAGTTAAATTTCAGGAGAATTTCTACGTTTATTACACTTAAATACTGTGCAACTTAGAAGTAACAAACATCACATTCTACTCAGAGCTCCATCCATGATGTGCAACAAATCAATATTTATACTGGAGGAAAGTAAAGCTTTGCCATTTTCAAGTTTTTAATGAAACAGAAATACATAAGCAGTGATTAAATAGCACGTAATCAAACTTCAGCAGCTTGCAACTTTGTACAAGACATCGACTGCTGGTCAGCATAACTTTGAATATTCCAGTATCTGTACCTTTGGATATGAAGGGGGATTGGAGACTGGATTAGAAATTCTTCCAGTCTCAAGAATTGGAACAAATAAGAATAACTATTATTAATTATGTTATTAATGCACGCAAAGTGTGCTACAAAGTGTATTGCATGTCAGACTTGCTGAGGAGAAGGAAAGCCAGAATTGTGAAACTTGAGGCATTGAAGGCCGCTTTGTATACTTCAGTAATGTTGTCTACAAGTGCTGTGTGTTTAGCATCAGAGCTCAGGAAGAGATGGAGAATATTTGTCAGCATGTGATTACATGGAGATGTCTAGATGAACTTTGAAGATTTCGGCAACTAAAGAATGATCTAATAAGAGATAGTATTGTCTTAGAAACAACAGGTCCCACCATAAGAGCATGCCTGCTGAGAGAAGAGAAACCTACTCTCAAAAAAAGCTACTGACACATGCAGAAGCTCTGAGACAGTTAATCAACTGAACAGATAGGAAAACTGATGAGACTTTGCACTACGTTGAGAGGCAGTCCAGGCTTTCCAAGCACAAATCACTAAAGAAAAAGGACAAATGGACAATTTCCAGAAGGGTCAGCAGAAAGATCAAGACCCAAGTCCTGGATGTAAATATTTTGAAGGCCATCACATACAAGAAAAAGTAGCATGTACAATGTGGGGAAAGCAGTGCTCTAACTGCAAGAAGCTGAACCACTTTGCATCCAAGTGTTTTTTTCTGGAAAGAAGAAAAGCAAGATGGTAATGATGGTTGCTGGAGAAATGTCAGACAATGATTCTGACGAATCACATTGCACCATAGTATAGGCTGGCACCATGAAATAGCAAGGTAAAAGACTGTTGCAACGATAACTGTAGAAAGATAGCAGCAATTTAATTTGAAATGTCACCAGTGCTCAGTGCAACATCTTTGCAGACCAGTAGTAGTGGTCTAAAAATTAAGCCATCATGGGTACAGTTGAGGCTATATTAAATGATGCTCATCCCAACAGGACAAATGAAGCAGAGGGCTCAATGCAACGGGAAGAAAGGAGTCACAGCCCTAAATAGCATACACAAGCAAAATTATCTCAGATAAACAATTCAGAAGCTTAAACAGATCACCCTGAGACTTGCAATATTTCGCACAGTACCAAGCTACTGATTGCTTAATAGATGCTGATAAATTAAAGATGTTTTCATATGTCTTGGATGGCTTCTGGTGAACATCATATTGAAGTAGATGACAACATGAAATCAACTCTGCATCTTTTGAGGAGAGTTCCAATTGCCCTCATATCTAGCCTGAAAGATGAAGAGGAGATTTGGGAGATACAGATAGTTGCATATACCAAGTGGCATTTCTACAGCTCCAGAAACACATCAATGCAAACAGCAGGTGATAGCTAATGATCTTGCAGAAGTGGAAGCAATCTTAGATGATCTGCTAGCCTACAGATGTGGAGTTACAATAGAAGAAGCCATCATAGACCACGATCAGAGTCTAGTGAGATTGCTAGAGAGCTTGCCAGATGAACTGGAAGCTAAACAAGGAAAAAGCTCAGTGGAAGATGGCTGAAATACATAGCCATGTCCTGACAATGAAAGGACTTCATCATGATCCTGATAAGGCCCAAGGACCAAGCTGTGAATCTCTATGGAAGAACACTGCAAAGGAAGTTTAATGATATTGGGACACAGAACAAAAAGCAGATTTCACTTGTCAAAACAAGTAGTGATGACAATGCCAGTGCTGGGGAATTACAATGTCAACATCAAAGTCACTCTGTAATGTGATGACTGTGGGAAATAGGTCTCAGAGGAACCCTTGTGCAGCATGTACATCTAGAGCATTCATGCAAACAGATTCATGCAAACACTGTGCACAGATTGAGAGCGTGATTGACCACTATCTTTCTTTGTGAGCATTTTAGTTAGTCTCTGGGAGAGAGAAAATGATGGTCGAGTGACCATAAGTTACTTCAAAATATCTTTTAGAAACAGCTTCTGTTTGCCCCAAAGTGTCTGCAAAAGATGTTATTTCATTTGCAGAGATATAATTTGGAAATGAGGTTCAAGCTAGGAAAGCAGATGTACATTGCTCTCATGCTGTTGAGAACTGCTGTCACTTCAGAATATAAAATCTTCCTGATTCACCAAGAAGCACCAACACAACACATTATCAAAGTCATCGACTCAGCAAAGTCACTTAATCTGACAGGCCAGAGTCTTGCTCAGATCAAAGAAACACAATGAGAAGCAACTCTCCCAAGTGCCACAAGAAACAGTAATAAAAGAATGACTTGAAATCATAAATGGTACATTCAGTCCTTTACCGACATACAAAGATGAAATGATTGACTAGGACAGTATCCTGTAGAATGGAACTAGGATCACCATCCCTAAAGAGGTGCTGAAGCAAATCCATGCCAAGGAATTGAATCTGTTTTGAGGAAGATAAGAGTTCTACTGGCCAAATATGAGCAAATATATTAAGCACCACATCAGCCAATGCAGCATTTGTAAGGAATATTAAGCTTGGCAAGCTAAGCAGATCTCCATAAAATCCCAGACAAATAATGGGTGAAGCTTAGAGTAGAGCTCTTCACTCTCACAGGAATTGATTATCTCATTACAGTTGACACCATCTCAACCCTTTTCCCAGTCAAATGCAAAGGCTGAAGCAACAGTGAAGATAATCCAAAAAAACTGATCCAACACAAAAGTGTACAAAGTGATCCCAATGTGGAGAAACATACTTATTGAAGGCATGCAAAGTAGTCTAGTCCAACAGCTAATATCACGCTGCACCCAGACTACTCTTTCAATGGGTAAAGAAGAACATCAGAAGTCATAAGAGAGAGTGAGTGACAAAGTCAAAGTGAAAAGGCAAAAAAACCAAACTTCACTTTGCTAAAGCTGCCAAATTATTGCCAGAACTCAGATTTGGAGTGCCAGTCAGAGTACAAACATTGAATGCAGTCAAAAGTCAATCACTTTGCAGTTTGGAACTTTTGTAAAGCAGCTGTGACCTCAATTGTATACAATTAAAGTGAATGACCAGATATATTGCCATTTCTGTAAGCATTCATGTGCAACCGGAGATGTTGTTCCTTCACAGGAGACAGCTGATGGAAAAGATTTCATTTCAACAACTGAACGAGGGACTGAATGACCGTCAATCTCCAAGGTCAATTATTTCCCAGTAAGTGCAGTAGATTAGCAGCAACAATCCCTCAAGTGGCAGTGTCACCCAGAAACCAGTGAACACCAAATGAACAGCCAACAACCCACAAACATATCTAAGACCCAAACATTTTAGTACATATGAGCAATGCATGCACAGGACAGATGAAAGTGGGGCAGACTGGAAAATACAAAGGTTTTTATTGCATGATGATTTTATTTATAGACCACGTATATGCGTGACTTACAAATTATAAGTGTGCACAATCTGCATTTTTTTACGTAAAGGAGGATATTTGGAGGAATGCCCTTTTCATTGTGACTTTCTATAGTCATGTGGCCTCCGATGTTATCATTTGTTAATAATGATTTTAGGACAGTAGCCATTTTACTTACCACATTGAATACAAACCAAAAAGTGAAAATGCTGGAAATACAGAGCTAATACATCGCATCTGAAAAGGCATTCTTTGTCGGAATAGTCCTGAAGGTGAACCTACTGAAATGTTAATTGCACATTTCACTTTTCAGATTAATGAGCTGAACATTCTAGGTTTAAAAAAAAACATACATTGAGCTCCCACATTTACAGTTTTTCTTTTATTTTCATTTCTTCCAACATCTGTTTAGAGTAAAATTGAAACCCAATATTTGAACAGAGGTATTACTAAAGTTTAAAATAGATTATTACTGCATCTTGGTCTTTATGTTCTTTTTATACCTTGTACGATAACCAAAAATTCCATTAACTGTTTGAAAAACGTCCTCATCACCCCTCAGTTCTGCCTTTAATATTGTGAATCTATACCATTAAATTCCTCTGTTATTATACTGCATTGAGTCTACCCAAGTTCACAGTACAATTACATTTTGGCTTTTAAAAGAAGAGCATCAATCCACACTTACTGATATCCACTGAGTCCTTAGCTTAGTTAAGTCCACTTAGCTGAGTCCTCATCATACCAATATCCCTTTGTGAGTTGCTTTGACATTGCAAAAATTAAGTCTAAACCATTGTAATCTATCACTCACTTTAGGTCTCCATTTTGTGGAATCATTGAACGACACAGTGCAAAAGGAAATAAACCTTATGGCCCATTGTGCCCGTGTTGGCTCTTTGATAAAACTAACCAAACACTTAGTTTCCAGCTGAATGGTGGCACAGTAGTTAGCACTGCTGCTTCACAGCACCAGTGAACAATGTTCGATCCCCGGCTTGGGTCACAGTCTGTGTGGAGTTTGCATGTTCTCCCCATATCTGCGTGGGTTTCCTTGGGGTGCTCCAGTTTCCTTCCACATTCTGAAAAGACATGCTAGTTAGGTACATTGACCTGCACTGCCCTGTAGGGAATTTCACAGTAGCTTCATTGCAGTATTAATTTATGACTAATAAATAAACTTTAACTTTTTTTCCCCAGAGCCCTACGTTCCTATTTCTTTTTGAAAGTTACTACAGTGAAATTGCAATGAGTCAAACTCCAATGTATGAAATTCTGGTTTTGCCAGCAGAATAACAAATCCCAGAAAATGGCGCTCATGAGTAAACTGAAATTCCACACTGGTAACTCCAGATTAGTCAGATTTCTCAAAGTTGTAATTTAAACATACCAAGCAATCTGCAGTGTTAGACTAGAGTGTGAAATCATAGAATGCTGGACCAGCCAGCAATCAATATTGGTATTTTTCTGTGAAAGGATATGCAAAGCCCAAGAGTATGGCTAAATCTGTGTGAAAGCAAAGTGTTGCCAATCAGCCAGAAGATAAAACAAGTGAAAAACTAGTACAAAAGCAGTGGGAGAATCCACTAGTGAGTTTACCCACTATTATGAAATACAAGACAAACATCTTGAGAACAATTCAAAAAGCTGGGATTCTCTCCAGCAAGGAAGAAAATGAGAATGGCTGCCTACTCAAACATTGAAGATACTCTGCTAATGCAGTTTAAGGCAGCCCAAGCACAGAATGTTCTCTTTACCAGTTTGATTCAGCAGGAAAGAGGATTTGCCTTGACAAAGAAGCTGGGCCTCATGAAATTCACCTTAAGTGACAGATAGTTGCACCATTAAAGACAAAGCTCAGCATTGACTTCCATGCAGTGCTGCGGTTACAGCAGCTATGACAACTGACTGGCTCCAAAATGTTTCCACCCTATCTTGAACTGTTTTGTCATCTTTTGCCAAGATCACTCTTTGATGTTCAACAGTAAAACATGTAATGATGGAAAGCAAAGAACAAGTCACTGCTATGGTCTGCACCAAAATGACTGACAACAGCTCCCACTTCTGGTCATACAAAGCCCAATAAACCATGTTGCTTTGTGAGACACTACGCATTTAGAACAAGGCTAATAAAACTCTCTGGAAGACATCCAGCATTTTTGAGGTGTGATCAGGAAAACGGACTGAATGCATCAGTGAAAGAAAAGGAATATCGTCATTACTCATGCACTGCACACCCTGAAATCAACGACATCAAGTTAAAGGTCTTGTCTTCCAACAGTACAGCCAAGTTCCAGCCAATAGATCAAGGGGTGATTAGGAATCTGAAAACCAACTATCAATGCCAGCTCATCTTTCAGGTTATTGAGATCATTGATAAGATATGGGAAGGCAGTGGTACTCTCGCTGAACTAGTAATCCAGAGGTCCAGAACAAGATCTGTCTCTGGGTTCAAATCCCACCAAGGCAGATGGTAAAATCTGAATTTAATAAAAGAATCTGGAATTAAAAGTTCTATGGTGACTATGAAACCATTGTTGATTGTTCTTTAGGAAAAAAATCTATATGTGACTCCAGATCCACAGCAATATAGTTGATTCTTAAATGCCTTCTGAAATGGAGGGCAATTGATGAACAATAAATGCTGGCCCAGCCAACGCTCACATCCGTAAATGAATTCTAAAAAGGGAAGAGCACAATCCAACTGTTCTTGAGACCACGTTCATGAAAAAGACATGGAAGATAGCAATAGAATCCATAATCGCCAACTGCTGCCATCATGCTATGAAAAAGAGGTTACAACTATACAAATTGAGGAGAACAAGGAGGAGCAGGGCAAGGCCAACCAACTCCATAACTGGGAACTTTGCGCTCACCTGCAGGACTCTGGCATGGAAATTTCAGCACAAACAACTATGGGAAGTTGAGAAAGTGGATGATATTGTACAGTGCACTACGGAACAGATGACGCCACTGTAAATTCTTCAAATGAGGAGCCCGAGGAAGCTGATGACACGAAAGTGTATAATGAATGCTTGCCAGTTTCCCTAGCCTTCACACAAATACCATAGGGATGCTCCAGGATGCACTCCCGCATCCTAAAGATGCCAAGTAAAGACGGCTAAGCCGAAAAGGTTTATCCGGATTTCCCGCTGTTAACTCTCAATTCTCCAAAGCAAAACTCTGGCCTTAACAAGTCCAGGTCATTGTGAGTCAAAGATTTTTTCACATATTTACTGTTTTATTCCATTTTCATTTAATTTGGGAAAGCAGTGGCATAGTGGCACTGTCAATGGACTAGTTATACAGATACCTAATGTAATGATATAGGGGAGCCAGGTTCATATTCCACCGTGGCAGATGGTAATTCGATATGCCAAATTTTAAATCACTAAAAATCGGAAATTAAAAGTCAGATAATGATCATGAAACCATTGTCTATTGCTGCAAAAACGCATCTGGATCTCTAATGTCCTTTCGGAAAGGAAATCAGTTACCCTTACCTGATCTGGTCTGCTTGTGACTCCAGATCCAAAGCAATGCAGTTGACTCTTAAGTGCCCTCAGTTCAAGGTCATTAGGAATGGGCAATAAATGCTAGACCAGCCAGCAAGGCCCACATCCTGAGCGAATGAAAAAAATTTCAATGTGTTGTTTTTGACAGAGGCTGCAATTGTAGGTATATCGAATTACCTCTGATAACGATGTAAATCAATGAGCAGAAGTGGTTCCAGACTTAAAACGAAAGTAAAATACTGTGGATGCTGGAAATGGTGCCATATCAAATGCTTTCTGCATGTCCAAGTACATGAATTACTTATCATGTTACATCCTCAAAGTATGATAATTGACAAGTACAATTGTTTCTTTTTAAAATTTATGCCATCTACTTCTAAAGCTTTCCTCTTTATCTAACTATATGATAACATCACCCTTAATTAAATACTCTTAAGATTTCACTGCTACAGGTGTTGAACTAAACGGCAGCTAATTAGCCAGATTAGATTGATTTCACCACTTAAAAACGAGTAACCACATTAGCCTTTTCAATCCTCCAACATGTATTCTCAAAAATAATTGACAAGGATCTCTGCAAACCCCTCCAGCAGGATCCCTTGGGGCTTGGCGCTTTGTCTTCTTTCAGTTTAGCAAGTTTATCTAAAATTCTCATTATACAGCTTAATATTGCTTTGCAGATCTACAGCGGGAGTAAAGGTTTATGATATGAGGCAGGGTGTGCAAGAGGGAATGCATGTACAAGAGGGAATGCGTGTGCAAGAGGGAATGCATCCTCTTGCTGAAAGCTAGACCATCTCCAAAGCAAACTTTGCATTCTTGATAACAGGACTAGTAGACAAGGAAGTAAATTCAAAAGGTACAGTAACACTGGTCTCTCAGTCTTTCTAACAACCTGGATTAGCTTCCATATTGTTGGATTGCAAGATAGATCCATTGTAAACTTTCTGATCCTATTTAACCACACCTTCACCTGGATTTATGTTCTCCTTTAAGTTACACTTATATATTTTTTCCAATCCCTTTATCATCCTCTTTTTGCCTCAGAGGCCATCCTCGAGATGCCACTACACACGATCAGCTTCTTTTTCTGATGCAGTTACATAAGCAGATTTCAAACCTTCTTATTCTGGGAGTATTGTTTGTTAGTGTGTTTTCAATTCAATTCCTATCCTGTAACGGAAGCAATTCAGTGTTAATTTACATCCATCTTAATGTATGGGTAACAAAGTATCTTGAATCCAGACAATTACACAGAAGAGTTGAACATTCAAAATGATAATCAATCATTAGTGCATTCAATTATTGCCCTTGACATAGGGATACCTGGAAACAGGTTCCAGAGTTTTGAACAATTATGCAAGGTACCCACACCAGTAAATAACCATGTTTTTCACTAATAAATAGAAAACAAAATAAAAAGACAAATATGTACTTTTATGAAAATTGTCTTATCTAGCAAATTCCACTGAATGAGAATAATGTTACTTTTCTATCCTAGATCAACTAGCAAACTGACCTATTGCTCCAGCATGCAATGCACTTCACTGTATTCAAACAAACATCCTGCTCTAATCACTTCTCTTATGCAACAACTGAGGTGTGGAAACTCCAAAATATTTACTAAATGGTAGAGAGATGCAGTTTGACCTTGCTCATATCCCTGTACTCCAGAGGGGGCACGAAAGATAAACATTGTCAGATTACCTTGTGCTTTGCAATTTGCCTACAAGCAGATGAACTCGGAGTTGTGACTCCAGCAGCAAAGGTGGAGTGGGGGAGAAAGAACAAGCCCATTAACATCAGCATAAGGGAGGCAATGTTTTGACCCAGATCTATGTTAGCCTGTTATGAGGAGAAACATATTCACAGGGAGAATATAGGGCCAGAATATTGAATTCCAGGGAAAATAAAATCACTGTGGTTGTGAGGAAGGAATCTGCTGACAGGTCATGCTGAGATGCACAGTTGAAGCAAAGGAGTAAATACTGCACCTCAGATTTCGATTATTCTCCATTTCAGTTAAATGATTACTGGGTAGAAAAGCTTTAAAAAGGTCAGGTAATGGGAAGAGATTAGAATAGATAACAAATCACAGGAAACAACTATTGATGGATGTTGCTGAAGAGATTCAAGGAGGGAGGCAATGTAAGAAATGCAGACAGATCAAAAATTTGAGCGAGTTGGACATCCAGTAATAATACTCATTAATTGCTCTAAGTTCAAACTGAAAACAGCGTGGAAACAGTCTCTCTTCCTAAACTCTAAGACTGAGGGTAAAAAAAATACAAATAAACAGAAGAGAAAATGGGATTAAGGAACAGAAGTGATATAAAATAAGTAAAAAATTGCATACATTTTAGAAATCTTTAAGAACAATTTACTACATCAAGAATGAAACCCTAAACTGAGCTTCAATAAGTCCCTTTCTGGATTGGATAGTTAACTGAACAATATAAATACCATCTCTGCAGTTTAATACATATTTTCTACCCAATATATGTTTCTTAAAATTCGCAATCTCTTTTTGGCTCAAATCTATGTATCATTTACTCACTAATAATGCTAGTACATTAAATTCATTTTTTCATCAAATTCTGGATCAATATTTTTACTGGTGTACTATATTGGTGTGGAATTTGAAAAAAATCAGAATGTTTGTGTAAGGGAAGTATTCCTCTTCTGAGCTGCCAACAAGAAAATTGTTGGCTTTTACTCCAAACTTACATCCACATCTCTTTTACTTTGAAGTCATCAGGCAGATTCGTGACTGCTGTTTTCCTTATGTAACTTGTCCCTCTGTCCAGGGAACCACCTGAATTATTTTTAAGGATTCAGCTGCAATGGAGAGAGCGGCAGTTTATGGAGAATAGGATATGGATCCTACAGCTCACTCAGCTCAAGGCACCTGCAATGGTTTTCAACAATCATATTTTGAATGGATGGTTCTACTTTTGACAAACCAGTCAAACGAGGCAAGTAACTGGCCTGGGAAGTGTCATGATAGGAATATAGGAGCAGGAGTAGGCCATTTGGCCCACTGAGCCTGCTCCATCATTCCAACAGACCATGAAATTGATCAACTACACTACGCCATTTTCCATGTCACACAAATACTGTTATCAATCGACAAATATCTGGGGCTGTTCCATTCAGCCACATCTGAATGGAAGGCTATGTTAGAATATCAGCTATCACTCCCGACTCACATTTTCATGTTTCCCAATTCCCTGGCTAATTTTCTTCCCCATTTTACCATCAAAGTACAAAAGGTTACCATGGACCAAAAGTGGGCTAGCCATATCACTATGGTGTCTTCAAGAGTAGAGGCAGGGTACTCTGCAATGAATGCTGGCTGCCTTGACAATCAAAGTCTATCCACCATCAATCGAGAATGTGATGACTCTTTGTCTCTCTCCTGAATTGTACAGTAGCAACACTCAAGAAGGAGCATCAACCAGAATCTAGGATAAAGTAGCTTACTTGATTAGAACCCCTGCCACAACAACAGTATATATTACAGGATGCAGTGTAGCAACATCACTTTTTCAGTTCTGTCTACCATAAGACTAACAAAAGCAGCAGTCATGTCACCATCACCTCAACCTCTCTCCAAGTCATACGTTATCCAAACCAAGATGTGTAATGCCATGTCACTGCTGGCTCAATATTTTGATATTCCTGACCAAACTTCATTTTATGAATACCTTCACCAAAAAATTCAAGAAGGCCCCACTACTATCTCAGGACAACTAAGGATGAGCAACAAATATTGACTAACTAGCATCACTCTTGAGAATTTTTTGAAATCGCCTGTCGTCTGGATAATAATCAAAAACAGTAAATACTGAAAGAACTGCATGATAAACATATCCACATTTAGTGCTCTAAATACTCAACCGCGAGTTAAAATGGTCTAATGCTCATCAGCAATAAACAGAAAAATATTGAAGAGGTTGGTTAGTATTTTTAGCAACAGTTGTTCTTCCTGTTTTTTTTTGTATTTTAAGGCTATACCAGCCACAAAGATATGATCAGGTGCCATGTTACTAGAAGTTATGAGAGACTAGCACAGTTACATTTGTGTAGTTGCCCAATAGACTCTGACCTGGAAAAGACAGACTAAATGAATTGATGGGGTGAATCAACTGTTCTCAGGCAGGAGCTGAAGAAAGTCATATTTAAAAAGTAATGGGGAATATTAGCAAAACAATGGTAAAATAACAAATTTAATATATCTGACTAATGAGGAAAAAATGTTTTTCTTTTCCCTTCATCTCTCATAAGATTCAATTTTATGCCTTATTTCAACCTCAAGTTTAAATTGAAGTGACTGTTAGAATTCAGATCCGAGCAATGCCAGCTGTTAGTTAGACTGAGGAACCTTACTATTTAGACCTGGGTACTCCACACACAATTGTTTTGTCTCACAAGTTTAAATAAAGTTTAGCCAAGATTGTTCCCACTGCTGAGAATATAAAACTACTTGCCAACATAATCAATGTAAAATTCCAGTATCTAAAGTGGTATGTAAAAGTCTAAAGGTCTAAATGAAAATGTTATTTCAATATTCTACAATCTATTTAAAATGAAACATACATTTAAGATCAATTACAAACAACTTTCTTTGAGATGACAGCACGAAGGAAAGGAAGTTAAATTTATGTCTTTAAAACTCCTCAGTGCTGACACTTTAAGGATAAAGTATGAACTGAATGACCCAAACATGCAAATTAAGGGAATTATGCTTCCAACTAGAAAAGTAGAAGCACTAAATTTTTGAATGAATATCACAATCGAATATCTGTTTTAATGTACTAATATGATGCAATGCAGCCTCTTTATGACAATGCCCCTTGAGACAATCTCTACCCTAAGCCAGGATGCAGAATGCTAGATATGGCCAATTTACAGGATAAAACCCGATTTGCACAAAAAGTCATAAAAAATACACATGTAAGTTGCTTTGGATCTAACTTAATTACATCCAATCTTTTGTACTGGTCCAGCTAATACTGCTCAATTTTTCTATTCTTTCATGGGATGTGGTTGGTTAGGTCAAGGCCCAGCGGTTACTATCTATTCCCAACTGCCCTTGACCAGACTGACTTTCTACATCATTTCGGAAGGCAGTCAAGAGTCAAGCACATTGTCTGGGTCTGGAGTCACATGTAGAAAATATAATGCAATACTGGCATATTTCCTTCAGGTTTTTATAACAATTAACAATGGTTTTATGGTCGTTATTATGGAGATTAGGCTTTCAATATCTGATTATTACCCAAATTCAAATTTGCCATTGCCATGGGGTTTAGCTGGAACATCTGGATTATTAGTTGAGTGACACTGCTTCTATACCACCACCTCCCCCTGAAATCCCCCCCAATATTACACTATTGCTAATGCAAACAAATAGAAGTGCAACCCCAATCTTTCAAAATTTGCAAATCAGAACCATTATGCGTCTATTCTACACTGATCAATTCATTGCTACTACTGAAGACGTGTGCCACCACACATTTTAAATGCACAGTAGAGCACACAAAAAGATAAGTGACCCAGAGAATAACTGAAAAACACTTCAAGGAAAATTTAAGTTGCTACTTGTTAAGTACTCATTGGTCTTTATTTTCCAAGCATCTGTTTCACAATCTGCCCAGATTTGTCTTTGTGCCTTGGTTTCCTAATCAGAGAATAATCACTTTGCAGTGATAGGGTACTTTAATCCTGAATACCCTAATCACTTGCCGATGCTGCACCTATTCTTGGATCACAACTAACTGAATATGGTCCTCCACTTCACTTTTTTGGAACTTGGAACTGGACAGATTGCAGGTCCAGCTGCAATACTGATTGGAAAAGTGGTGTCTCAGTTCTTACGCAGTCACGTTGTTTTATGTCATTCTCTAATGTCTTGAAAATAATTAATAGAGAAACAAATTAGAGATGGGATCAAACACTGGAAAGAGATAGAATTTGCATTACACAGCAAGAAGAGTACTCAGCAGATCTGACAGCTTCTGCGGAGAAACAACAGTTAACATCAAGACCCATTTCAAAACATTAATTGTATTTCTCTCTCCAAAAATGCTGCCAGGCCTGCTGAGTTTATCCAGCATTTTCTCTTTTTATTTCAGATTTCCAGCATTTACAGTATTTTGCCTTCACGAGAGATAACTCACTGCTTTGTTGCAATGATTATAGGCATTCTTACAAAACAACTGCTGTAATTCAATCCGTTGTGCAACATTTACTTGTCAAATAAATTCCTAATGAAATACCAACTTACTTTTTCAGATCCTGATAAATCTTTTATATACACATCTAATATATAAATAACATACATCACTCACTGGTGACTGCTTCAGTTTTTAGACAACTCAAACACCTCAATTTAATCCAAAAACTTATCTTTGAAGACAGGTTGTACAAACTTCACAACCAAAATAGGAAATACTGGAAAATCTCAGCAGGTCTGACAGCACCTGTGAAGAGAGAATAGCATCAATGTTTTGAATCAGGATGATCTTTCATCAGAGCTGTGTAGACTTCATTTGTAATTGAAGATTTTTAATTTAACATTAAGTCTTGATCTAATCAAGGTGGTTACAACAATAAAGGATTTTAAAAGGACCACATAGATGCTACTTCCTTTAGTACAGGGCCCAGAATTCATAACAAAAGAACATAATCTTACTATGAGAATTCGGCCAGATAAGGTGAAAGTAAAATAACACTTTTTCACATACGGTTAGTGAAGTATGACTGTTGCGGCAATTGAAATTTTCCAAGGTTGAGGTTAATATATTTTTGTTAAGTTTAAGGGTATTGTATGTTGTGGAAAAACTGCCAGGAAATTGAGTAGTGATACAGATTTGCTATGATTTAATAGAATGGTGCAATAGACAGTGAAGGACATGGATACTCTTGGCAACCTATTTCTTTGGTGTTAATGCAAAAGATGATGTTGGAAGCAGCTTTAGGAATAATAAATTGCTGATTAACACACTGCATGCCATTTCTTGTGTACAGAAAGGTGCCTGAAATGTAACACTGCAGTGTATTTATATGCTGCCAACGTCCTGGCTTAGGTCATTGTCTGTTTGGACTTTGCACATGCTCCCTGTGTCTGTGTGGGTTTCCTCCAGTTGCTCTGGTTTCCTCCCACAGTCCAAAAGATGTACTGGTTAGGTGCACTGCTCATGCTAATTTCTCCCTCAATGTACAGCACCAGAATGTAGCGACTAGATGATTTTCAGAGTGACTTATTGCATGTTAATGTAAGCCTACTTGTGACAATTATAAATAAATTTTAATTATAACTTAAAGCAAGAATAGCATTTATAATTGGATCCATGGCAATGTTATTGTAAAAAGGGAAAAGGAAAGCTTGCATTAATATAATGCCTTTCGTGATCTCAGGATGCCCCAAAGAAATTTACAGCTAATGAAATGCTTCTGAAGCATAGTTATCGTAATTGAGGGTAAGCAGCAACTACTTTGTTCAATCATCTGTTTTTGTGATGTTTGTTGAGACATAAATGTTGAACTTCTCTGCTCTTCTTCAAACCGTGTCACTGAAACTACAACAGTGACTGCACTTCAAAAGTATTAATTTAGCTTTTTTCAACTGTTCTGAAAGCTGCTTTTATAAATGCAAATCTTTCTGTTTTCTTTACTTTTCTGAAAGAACTTAGATGAAGAGTCTCTTGTTCGGCTGGAGAATCTAGAACTAGGTGTGACATTGGAATCCTCAGGCTTGAAATGCGAAAAACAGGAATCCATGCTCCTTTATCACAATCTATTTATCTTTACCAAAAAAAACAGATGTAAGCTATGAATAGGATTAAGCTAAATACTTTTCATCCTTCCCACAACAATTTATTTTAGTTTCTGGCTTTTAAAATATCCTAACACATGCACATTACCTTGAACAAAACTGTCTACAATCCAATCCAATCCTATATTTGAAAATTCAGGTATAAAATCTTGGATTGCATCGAGGAGAGAATTCCTTTCCCCTGTGCACACAACTAGCATAACCACCCATGCAGCCAATGTCATTGCAGAAGCATATTATGTTCTTGTTTTGATAACTACTCAAGCACACATTTCCCTCAAACACCATTACATCCCAGTCATACATCAGAAATTAATTTGACTAAGTAAAAATGGACCAAGTGTTTTTGCTTGAAAAACAAAAGATTGGGGGAGGAAAATGGAGGGAAGAACACAAATTATAGCTCAAATGCCTACTGGGCAATAAATATTACAAGCTACAATACTGTACTCAAATCTAAAATCTCACCTACACCATAAATAAATCTCACCCTTCCAGATAGCAGTTTCCTGGTAGATGAACTACACTCACATCACGTTGCCAAGGTAGCAAGATACCACTCCTCTCAGTTCCTTCAATTATGAACTGTGTGTCATGGCATTAAGTGGCATAATTCCTAACACTACCAGAGAATCACTAGTCAATATAAAGTCACAACTTACAACTGCTTGCACGTAATCCATAGTGAAATCCTTTGAAAGAGGCCTCATACTAAAACCAGATCTTATAACACTCAAATAGACATTTTGGAACTTCAGCAGGTTTTTGTTGGAAGCTTGATACTGGTGTCATCAGAATACCATTCTCATGTTGGTGTAAAACCTGCAGTGTAAATGGATTGAAAGGCTTCAGATAACATTAAATTGTAAGCAGCTGAAAGAACAGACTTGTGTGATGATCTTGCCTTCACTCATTAATCAATATAAATGTGAAATTAGGAACTTCAGTACTTGAAGGTGAACAATAAAATGTATAAAATTAACTTGCTTGACAGCCTATGCGTTATGGTACCCCTGGTGCAATAGAAACAAAGATTAAAATTTCAATTTCTGGTCATTGCTGTGGAAGTTAATCTCAAATTAATAGTTTACTTGAGATTCTTCACTGAACATTAATATGTGGTGGGCTGTGAAGTATCAGCCATGATTAATATTTGGCTAACAGGCAAAAATAGATTCGTTACAATATAGTCCCTATCAAACAGCCTGCTTGTTTCCAGTTTCAAAAATGTAGCAAAACTATTTAGAAATGATATCAGGAAGTTACTGCCTCCTCTGGAAACATATCTCTGTCAGAGAAGAATCAGCTTCTTTAGAAGAAGAGAGCAAAAATAAAGACAATAACATTAAAAAATTGTTAGCTTTCCCATGTCTGCAGCAGTTACAGGATGATTAATAATTCAAGACATAGGCTGTTCAAGATGAACAAAACTAACCAGGCCAATAAGTCAATCATGAATGATGGTTAGTTATTATTCTTTGAAATCACTATACGGTGTTGTCACTTGGTTCATTTACTATTGGATACTTAATTATCTTAATTCATTTCAAATTGCTCTCAACACAAACATCAGACTTATAAACTCCAGTACTGTATTGCTTAAAATACACAAATAAAGTCAATGTCATGGTCCAAATTGAGTAGTTGGGCATTGCTTCGAAGTTTAATTGAACGTAATATACCATGGACATGTCATTCAAACTTTAACAGGGCATGAGGTCTGGTTACAAACAGTAGGTCTAGAATGCAAGTATGCAATCATCTCACAGACATTACATCCTTGGTTAAAATTCTAATTACAATATGCAAGTTTCAGGAATTTTGCAAAACTGATATAAACGGAATCTTAAATGGAATTATTGATTCTATCATTAGTTGTTCAGAACACAGGAAATGTGGTACAAAAGCTGCTGCAACTGGTGTAATTCCCCAAGGACCATCTTTGGGGGCCCAACTATTTATAGTATTCATTACTGTTCAATATCTTTAGACAATAATTAGACTGTCTAGACTTTGGAGGTAGACATCATTTAAAGATATCTAAGCACTTGCCAACTGGGCAGATGAATGGAGTTGGCATTTTATATAAATAATGTAAGCTGTATGTATCAATGCTAAAAATAGCCACTGTGATTATACAGGGAAGGGTGTAACATTAAACAAGGTGTAGCAGGAAGGAGACTTGGATGAGAGAATTAAAAAAAATAGTGCTGTAACGTTGTCTGGCAGCAATTGCCAAGATAAAGAGCAATGTAGCGCAAGTCTCAAGAAATGATCGGATACTGTAAACAGAGCACTGGTGAAATCTCACAGGGTACACCTTCATGGTTTGTTCAGAATGTTTACAAAAAATCCCACAGGCAAACAAAATGGCTTTAGAAGAGCAACAATGTTAGAAACTAAATCAATTAACAGGAACCAAAACTGTTGGCTGTTTGGAAAACAACCAAAGTGCTACATTAGGCTAAGAAGAGAGATCAGAAAATGTAACCAAATATTTAAACTATCATGTTTGGACGAATAAATAGGAGGAAGCCAGCAAAGTTGAGTCAGAAGGATGAAGCCTATAGCACATTTGGATAACTATTCCACAAGTTCACCACAATTATGGATTCTGCTAAATTTAGACTCAATTCACGAGTTCAAAAGCGATAGAACAAGTTGATAAAATGAGTGTAAGCTGCTTGTCAAAGGCCAAGGGGATCTCTAAACTGGTTTCTCCGACAGCCATGTATATCCACTGAACTGTATCAGTGAGATTGTATGTCTAATTTAACTGATTGGAGGCATCTGTATCTAAACCAAAATCACTATTTTGACCATTTCTAGCGTAGTGCTAACATCATGATTTACATATATTGTAAATCAAAGGGTTTCTTAACCAGATCTATTCTTTATCCTAAATGAAGGATGATTGAGAACATAAAGAAGGCTCACTTTGAATTGAAGCTTACAAACTTCAATTTGTTGCTGATATTCAAACAGTTTAAAAAAAAACAAGCAGAAGAGACTTGTGCTTTGAAATAGCTCACCAAGTAAAGAGTCATACACATGAACAGAGTCTCAAGGACTGATCCCCAGTACATATCAGGGCAGTTTATCTCATGATGGTGGGTATGTTATGCTTATCCAGGAAAAGAAGTGAAAGAGATGGAGCTAAGATTCCTACTCGGTCAAAGGGCACACTACATGGATGTTGGCTGAAGAAAGGAAGAGATGTGGCAGTGACGTCTCCTATGATGAAATAGGCTGCTGCTACTTGCAAGTTAGTAGCCACTTGAATTAGCTGCCAGAAGTGCTTGCTGCAAACAGAATTATATCCCAGCAAGAGTTCAAACATCTGTCCATCCAAAGACAAAACATTATTATAAAATTGAAAAGGGCAAATACGGGAGAATAGCGTTTAGGAATTAGTCTAATGCCCCTTTAAATTTTCTCAATTGTCTGTTAGGTGAGGTGGTGTAAGCTTGGAAGATACAATTCTCTAAATAAATGCTTATAAAGTGTAAAGATAGATTCTATCCTTCAACTGATTTTCAGGATTATAACAATCAGGATCTAATCACTTGACAAGTGAACCAACGCTTAGGCTCCTTTAACACCACCCTGTAACTAAGTTCCAGAGTTTCAAATATTTCATGCATAATGGATGTGAACTACAATACAGGTAACAGTGACATAATGATATAGTAATCTGGATTACTCATCATGATCTAGTGACTTTTTAAAACCTCAGGCTGGTGAGTGCTGAGTTAACAATGAAAGATCAGACACTGATAGAATCTTCTGGCATTAACTAGTAACATAAAATTCAATTTTGCAGGCAACCGCAAATGACTAATGTCATAACGCATTATGTTACCACGGAAGACTCCTGCCCCATTTTAAAGAACTCTTCTGACATATCCAAACAGACAGCACGTTCAATGTGTGGGAAAATTGGCTGGGATCAAATTTTTTGAGACAGGTTGAACCCCCAGTCGATTGAAGATGTGCAACAAAGCAGAAAATTTGAGTCAGAAGTTACAATGTGGGAAAGGGGGAGGGCAAGCAGCAAGGAGAGCTATTTGTTAAAACAAATCAGATGTGGAGAACAAGAGTTTGTTTCGTATATGCAAGTGCCCACACACATATTCTATAAAACAGGTTCAACATCTTTTATTATGTCAGCGAATGTAGGACAATTTAATTTGTATAGCACCTTTGCTGCAAAACATTGCACAGCGTTGAACAAAAGTACTATTAATAAAATATTGACACCAAACCATGAGGTAGCACGGTAGTTAGCTGAAGCAATGTTTTAAAGGTTATCTTAAAGCAGGAAAGAGATAGAAACTGACAAGACAGCTTTAGGGAGGTAAATCCAAAGTTTAAGGCCAAGGCATGGCATGCTCATGCTTTCCAAAATGGAGGAGTGCAGAGATGTTGAAGGATTGAAAGGGGTTAGAAAGATAGGAAGGAGACAAAGCTATGGAGAGTTATGAATTCAAGCCTTACTGTGGCTAAGCAAACACAAGGCAACGGATATTGAAAGGGGATAGAAAGTTAGAAAATGAGCATCAGGATTTTGGATAAGCATGAGTTTATGTGGTATGGACAAGGGGGGCCCAACCAAGACAGCACTGGAGTAATCAAATTCAGAGGTAACAAAGGTAAGGACGATGATTTCCACAGCAGATGAGCTAAGGCTGGAGTCAGGTGATATTAAAGAAGCAAGCATAGGCAGTCTTGCTGATAGTGGACATGTGGCTGGAGCACATCTTGCACTCATACACAATGCCAAGGCTGGCTCAGCTTTAGATGTCATGATATGGAGATGCCGGCATTGGACTGGGGTAAAACAGTAAGAAGTCTCACAACACCAGGTTAAAGTCCAATAGGTTTATTTGGTAGTAAACATCACTAGGTTTCAGAACGCTTTAGATGTGCCAGAGAGAGAGATAGAAACAATGATTAAGGAACAAAATTTCTGGCAAGGATCAAAGAAAATGGCCAGAATTTCATCACCACATCTCCTACAGGAATCGGAAAGGCAAGGGGCAGACAATGGAAAGATCCGTTGACCTCAGGTGGGATATTATGGTTTCGGACAATAAAATCCCACCCAATGTCTCTGTCACCCCACTGCTCAGCAGCAGAAAACTTTTGAGCATTCACGACAGAATGTAGAATAAGCAGTATGGAAAAATCAAGAAAGTGGAAGAACAAAGAGTAATGAAATAAAGCTACATGCCATCAGTCCACATGTACAGCCTGATGTTGCCTTTATGAATGACTTTGCTAAAGGGTAACATGTAGATGAGAAATAGAAAGGAGCCAAGTCCAGAATACTAAATCCTTATTAGAACTAAATAGAATCCCTACAGTAAATAAAGAGGCAATTCGCCCATCAAATCTGCACCATCCACAATCCCATCCAAACCCTATTCCTGTAACCCCATATTTACCTTGCCAATCCCCTGACACCAGGGTCAATTTAGCATGGCAAATAACCGAACCTGCACATGTTATTTGACTGCTCCAAAACAATACAGATGCATGGTCAGAAAGGAAGTGATCTAGTTTTGAGCATCCTACTTAGGAAGTACTTTCACAATTTATGAAAACAGATGTGCATGTTATGAGATTGTGTTTCCTTCTCTTTCAAAAGAACATTAGACCATGAAAGAATGATACCTAACTGAAAGAAATTCATGTCTGGAAACCCATTATAAATGCTACGGAGCAATGGCAAACAATTGTTCTAATTTCTATTATCACAGTCTTATTCCAAAAGCAATTAAATTTGATTTACCATTTGCCAAACACAAAATAAACTGTACAAACTTTAGGACCAAACCAAAGCTATTACTTATGCCAGCTGGTTATTTAAAACTGTTCTCAACTATCTACAAAGCCACCCACTTAACCCCATCCAAAGATTAACTTCCTTATATTACTAAATACTATTTCTAATATCAAAGCTAGTTGCTGCTTAAGTGACTGCTGAATCCAACACAAAAAAAAGTGAAAATAAGAACAGGTGTAGGTTTTTGACCCATTTGAGTCTGTTCTGCCATTATATGTTTTCTGTAATTAGTTCCATTTATGCACATTGGTTCTGTGATCCTTAATACACTTGTGCAAAAGAAACCAGAAATCTTAACTTTTTTCTCCCCCTCAACAACTTTTTGAAGCAGTGCGGATGTTGCTGACTAGGCTAGCATGTATTGGCCATCCCTAACTGCGTTAGGAAAAGAGCGATGAGCACCTTCTTGATTTACTGCAGTCCATGTGGTGGAGAAAAACACACAGTGCTGTTAGAAAAGGAATTCCAGACTTCTGACTAGTGACAATGAAGGAATAGTAATATATTTCCATGTCAAGATGGTACATGGTTTGGAAGGAAACTTACAGATGACGATATTCCAGTGCAACAGCCGCTCTTGCACTTCCAGGTGGTTGCGATTGAGTGTTTGGAGGTTTCGAAGGAGCCTTGGCAAGCTGCTGCAGTGCATCTTTTTGTAGAAGGTAAACATTGCTGCCAGATTCTCACCATCCTTTGTACGAAGTGCATTCTTACATCACGCAAATGATCTAGTTCTAATTTTAATGCCATGCCCCTTTGTCCAGTATTCTGAAAAGTAATTTCTAATTGACCATACCAAATCCTTAAATTATCCACAACACTTCAAATACAGCATCACTTAATCTTCTATTCAAGAGAATTCAGGACTAGATTATGCAACCTGACCTCATCGTTTAATCCTTTTAATCTCTCTGTCATCCTAGTGGATTTGCATTGCACCCTCTCCAAAGCCAATTACACTTCCTGCGATACACCAGAATCTTTCCCAATTCTAGGAAATTTTGGAATATTGTAACCAATGAATCCACTATCTCCTGTGCCACTTCCTTTAAGAACATCAGGCCCTGGGGTCTTGTCTGCCTTCAATTCCAATTGCCTGCTCAGTACTTTTTCCCCCAGTGATGATGATAGTTCCAAGTTCCTCCCTTTCTTTTGGCATTTTCTATTGCTACTGGAATGGTATTTGTGTGCTCCACCCTAAAAATGGAAGCAAAAATTGATTAAGTGTCTCAGCCATTTCTGCATTCCCCACTATTAACTCCCCAACTTCATCTTCCAAGGGATCAACAATCACTTTAGATACTCTCTCCTTTTTTATACACTCAAAGAAGCTTTTGCTCTCTGTTTTTATATTTTGCACCACTTTTCTTTGCTCTTTTTATTTATTTTTGTGACCCTTTGTTGATCTTTAAAAGCTTTCCAGTCTTTCAGTAAGCCATGGCCTTTGTAATACTGTGTGCTTTAATTTTTTATCTTTATGTTATCCTCAACTTCCTTGCTTAGTCTTTCAGATGCTTTTAAAACGTGTCCACTAGATTTTAGTAATTTTTATATCCACAATCCTAAATGCTCATCCACAGTGCTTAGTTATTCACTATTTACAGCGAAATCATGATGAGTCAAACTTGGATGACACGAAATTCCAGTGATGTCAAAGTGGCCCAGCGTTCCTGCCAACTGATTAGCAAATCACACAGAACGATGCCTGTGATAAGCCGAAATTCCACACTGGTAGCTTTAGTTTAGCTGCATGTCTAAACTCATCATATGACAGTGCCAACCAGAGCAAAGTTAGACCACTCAAAAGTGCAAAATCATGGAGCACTGAGTATGCCATCATTTGACAGAGATGTCCTTATGAAAACATATACAAAGTCTGTGAGCATGTCCAAAGCAGTGGAAAGTTCAGTGCTGCAGTTAAAAAAAAACAAGAAAGGAACACATCACTGTTATTCTCTGCACTGATAGGAAAGTTAGTGAATGCCAAAGCACTAATTCATAAAGCACAAGACTAACAAATCTAGCAGAATTTTTGAGGCATAGACTAGGAAAGCAGATAAAATATATCCATGAAAGCAGAAGGAAGATTGCCATCATTACAAACTTCTGCCCTGTCCACCCAGACATCGCTATCCTAACAGTGCAAAACTGCTGTACTGGACTCTCAACATCTTGGTTCAAGGAGTGATTACAAACCTGAAAACCCATATTCCCATTCTGTCCCCATATCCTATGATTCTAAAAATCAATCAATCTATCTATAGAAAACAGGGAGGGCGAGCAGGGCGAGGCCAACTAATCCAATCCAAGGCACTTTTCGCTTGACTACAGGAGACTGGCATGGAAATTCCAATGGCGGACAATGCCACATTTTGCACTACAGAACTGACAGGTGGTGGATCACAGATGCAGTATGTTTTCAACCAAGGAACCCAAAGATCCTATAATCCCATAAATGCCTGCCTATTTTATCTAACTGAAGCGACAAAGTTGTCGCGATGCTCCAGAATTTTGTACTGCAGCACTGAAAACATGCCCGATTGTAATGAAGACATTAGATGAAGTATAGGCAGAAGGAGTTTTTCTGGAGCTGTGGCGCGCTGTTATCAAATTAAGTAGAGATTTTTTCCACATGTTTGCCATTTTACTGTATTTTCATTGGCATTTGAATCTGTTCTTTTTGACACAGATTACATTTGTAAGCATATTGAATTATATAAATATGCATTCATGTGGGAATGCGACTTCCTCAGCCATCACAAAGCTCTGCTTAACAAAAATATATGGTCGATTACCTAGAATTTGAGTAATCAAGATTTTACTGCAGAGAATACTCCAACCTAACCTCCTTAGGTAAAAAGCAGATGATCTTTCATTTTCCCCACATTAAACATCTGTCATAGTTTTGCTCCCTCTCTTAATTCAATGTCCTTTTGCAATTTTCTTTCACTCTGTACATTATTGTGCCACCTGACCTAGTGCGGTCATAAGATCATGAAAGGAATAAGCCATTCAGCCCGTCGAGCTGAAATGTGGCCTTAACTTTATCTGTTCCCCATAACATCCTCCAATGACAATCAGAAATTTATCTAATTTATCTGTTCAATGACCTTGCCTCTCTTGTTCACTGTGCGAGAGAACTTGAATGACCCTCAAGAATAGAAAATGCTCATAGAACAAAGAACAAAGAAAATTACGGAACAGGAATAGGCCCTTTGGCTCTCCAAGCCTGCACTGACCATACTGCCCATCTTAACTAAAACCTGTTATCTTTCTGGGTACCATATCCCTTTATTCCCATCCTATTCATGTATTTATCAAGATGTCCCTTAAAACTCACTATCGTATCTGCTTTCACTACCTTCTCCAGCAGCGAGTTCCAAGCAGCTACCACCCTCTGTGTAAAAAACTTACCTTGTACATCTCCTTTAAACTTCGCCCCTCGCACCTTAAACTCATGCCCCGAGAAATTGACTCTTCTACCCTGGAAAAAAGCCTCTGACTATCCACTGTGTCCATGCGCCTCATAATCTTGTAGTCTTCTATCAGGTCACCCCTCAACCTCCGTTATTCCACTGAGAACAAACCAAGGTTCTCCAATCTGTCCTCATAGCTAATGCCCTCCATACCAAGCAACATCCTGGTAAATCTTTTCTGTACCCTCTCTAAAGCCTCCACATTACTGGTAGAGTGATAAGCAGAATCAAACACTGTATTCCAAGTGCAGCCTAACTAAAGTTCTATAAAGCTGCAATATGACTTGCCAATTTTTAAAGTTAGTGCCCTGGCTAATGAAGGGCAAGCATACTGTATGCCTTCTTGATTATCTTCTCCACCTGCATTGCCACTTTCAGTGACTCGTGTACTTGTACATCCAGATCCCTTTGCCTATCAATACTCCTAAGGGTTCTGCCATTTATTGTTCCCTATCTGTATTAGGGTACATTATCTTACATTTGTCCAGATTAAATTCCATCTGCCATCTCTCCACTCAAGCCTCCAACAGATTTACATTCTGCTCTATCCTCTGATATGGTCCTCATCGCTACCCACAAATCTAACAACATTTGTGTTGTCTGCAACTTACTAATGAATGCAGTTACATCATTTCTAAATATTACAAGCAGCAAAGATTCCAGCATTGATCCCTGAGGAACAACACTTGTCACAGCCTTCCATTAAGAAATACACCCTTCCATTGTTACTCTCTTGTCTTCTATAACTGAGTCAGTTCTGTATCCATCTTGCCAGTCACCTCTGATCTCATGCAACTTCACCTTCTGCACTAGTCTGCCATGAGGGACCTCGTCAAAGGCCTTACTGGAGTCCACGATGACAACATCCACTGCTCTACCCTCAATTACCCTCGTCACTTCCTCAAAAAATTCGATCAAGTTTGTGAGACATGACCTCCCCTTTACAAAATCATGTTACCTCTCACTAACACGTCCACTTATTTCCAAGTGGGAGTAAATCCTATCTTGAAGAATCCTCCCCGACAATTATCAGGATTATTCATTCTACCCTTCTTAAACAAAGAAACAACACTGGCTGTTCCCCAAACCTCTGGGACCTCCGCTATAGAGATGCTGGTGTTGGACTGGGGTAAACACAGTAAGAAGTCTCACAACGCCAGGTTAGCATCTATCCAGTTTATTTGAAATAATCTCACCAGTCTTCGAAAACGGTGTTCCACACCTGATGAAGGAACACCGTTTCCAAAGGTTTGAGAGATTACAATCAAATAAACCGGTTGGACTCTCACCTAGTGTTGTGAGACTTCTTACTGTGACCTCCCCTGTAGTCAGTGAGAGTACAAAGATTTCTCTCAAGGCCCCACCAATTTCCTCCCTTGCCTCTCTCAATATTTTGGGGTATATCCCATCAAGCCCTAGGGACTTGCCTACCTTAATGTTTCTCAAGGACGCCAATACCGCCTTCTTTTTGATCTCAACATGACACCAAATATCTACACACCCGTTCCCAGATTCATCTCCCACCAAGTCCTTCTCTTTAGTGAATATTGACACAAAGTACACATTTAGTACTTCGCCCATTTCTTCTGGCTCCACACATAGATTCCTTCCCTCGTCGCTGAGTGGGCCGACCTCCTTCCTGTTACCCTCTTGCACTTTATACAATGTATAAAAAGCCTTGGGATTTTCCTTAATCCTGCTGGTCAATGATTTTTTGTGACCCCTTTTAGCCCTCCTTACTCCTTATTTAAGTTTTTATTTATCTTGTATTCCACACTTGCTTCGTAGTCTCCTAGCCTTGACAAACGTTTCCTTTTTCTCTTTGACAAGACTCACAATATCTCTCATTATCCAAGGTTCCCAAAACGTGCCATCCTTATCCTTCATCTTTACAGGAATGTGCGGTCTTGAATACCTATCAACCTGCACTTGAAAGCTTCCCAGATGCCAGATGTTGATTTGCCCTCAAACATCTGCCCCCAATCTCTAGTCTTCAGTTCCTGCCTAATATTGTTGTAATTAGTCTTCCCCCAGTTTAGCCCTTTAACTTGAGGACTATACTTATCTTTATCCATCAATATTTTAAAGCTTACCGAACTGTAGTCACTGTTCCCGAATTGCTCCCTTACCGAAACGTCAACCACCTGTCCAGGCTCATTCTCCAATACTAGGTCCAATATAGCCCCTTCTCTAGTTGGGCTGTTTACATACATTTCCAGAAGTCCTCCTTGATGATCCTAACAAACTCTGTCCCATCCATGCTCCTAGCACTGTGAGTCCCAGTCAATATAGGGGCAGTTAAAATCTCCCACCACAACAATTCTGTTACTTTTACATCTCGCCAAAATCTGCCTACATATCTGTTCTTCTATCTCTTGCTGGCTGTTGGGCGGCCTACAGTAAACCTCCAACACTGTGATTGCACCTTCCTATTCCTGAGCTCTATCCATGTTGCCTTGCTGTATGAGCTCTGAGGTGTCCAGCAGTACAGCTGTGATATTTCACTTATGATGTGTAGATGCCGGCATTGGACTGGGGTAAACATAGTAAGAAATCTCACAACTCTCCATTCACCTGACAAAAGGGAGAAACCCCAAAAGCTTGTGAGTTTACTATCAAATAAATCAGTTGGACTTAACCTGGTGCTGTCAGATTTCTTACTATATTCTCCTTAACCCGTAGTGCAATTACCCCACCAGTTTTACATTGTGTTCTATCCCGTCTGAAACACCTGTAACTTGAAATGTTAAGCTGTCAATCCTGTCTTTTCCTTAGCCCAAGTCTCTGTAATAGTAACAACATCATAGTTCCAACTATTAATCTAAGCTCTTAAGTTCATCTGCCTTGCCTGTTACACTTTTCACATTGAAAAAAATGCACTTCAATCATTCAGACCCTCTTTGATTAGCAACCACACCCCACCTGCTCTTTGAGTCTTACTTGCCCTACTTCCTGGTTCCCCTTCAGTTAATTCACCTTTGCTTTGGTTCCCATCCCCTTGCCAAACTAGTTTAAATCCTCCCATGTGACACACTAGTAAACCAGAATATTTATGCCTTTCCTCCAGTTTAGATGCAACCTGTCCTTCTTGTACAGATCCCACCTGTTCCAGGAGAGACCCCAATGGTCCAGATATCTAAAACCCTCTCTCTTACACCAGCTATTTGTGCAGCTCCACATGTGGCTATCCTCCTATTCCCAACCTCACTAGTACGTGACACAGGGAGTACTCCTGAGAGTACAACCCTAGAGATCCTATTTTTTAACTTTCTACCAACTTCCTAAATTGCTGTTGCAGGACCTCATCACTCTTCCTACCTACGTCATCAGTACCAATACGTATCACGGCATCAGGCTGTTCAGCTTCTTCCTTCAGAATACTTTCTGCTCATTCACAGACATCCTGGATCTTGGCACCAGGGAAACAATGTACCATCCTAGAGTCTCTCTCATGTCCACAGAAGCACCTAACTGCACCCCTGACAATAGAATCCCCTATAACTATTGTGTTAGTGCTTTTTGTCCTCCCTGCTTAGTAACAGAGCCAGCTGTGGTGCCACTGCTTTGGCTGCTGCTGCTGTTACTCCCTGATAGGCCATTCTCCACCCCCCCAAACAGTATCCAAAGCAGTATACTCTTTAGAGAGGAGGACGACCTCAAGGGTTCCTGCACTGACTGCCTGCCTGCCTCTTCTAGCAGTCATCCATCTATCTGCCTGCACCTTGGGTGTGATCACTTCTTTAAAGCTCCAATCTATGACACTTTCCGCTATCATGATGTTCCTAAGTGCATCCAACTGCTGCTTCAATTTATCCATACCGTCTGTAAGGAGCTGCAATTGGCTGCACTTCCTGCAGGAGTAGATGCCTGAGGTGTTGGAAGCATCACAGATCTCCCGCATCTCAACTGCAGCACTTAACTCCACTGACTGACAATTTTAGCACCAACTAAATTATGAAAAAAAATTTATAAAACTCTTACCTTCACTTTTACCTTTTCACAGTGGCTTTTTTTTTGGTTAGAGGAGCAGCAAGGGAGCCTCATTTCAGCCTTGTTTTTAAACTGTGCCCCTCGTTCTAGATTGCTACCCCTCACCCAAAGAACAGATATCATCTTAGTGCGTGTCTCATCATGTCTTTGCAAAATCTTGTGTTTCAATACCATTATTTCATTCTTCAAGACTCCAATGGATATAAGCACAATCTGCTTAATCTTCCCTTGTAAGAAAAGGGCTTGGTCCAAGAAATCCGCTTATTGAATCTTCACTGAGCTGCTTCCAATGAAAATATCTCCTTTCTAAGAGGCCAAAATACTTGGTGTAGTCTTTGCCAATGCTAGATTTCCCTACTTTTATACTGGCCCATAAATTCCGATTGCCAACAGAAATATATAATCCTTCAAAAAAAAAAAAAAAATTGCAGTTTTGCGTTTCTGCTGAAACTACCAATGGGTGCAGCAGCCTCGGATGGTCAGCACAACCATCTCATCAGTGCCAAGCGCACTGTAAGAGATTGCTAACCATGCTCTCATAACGCAGTAAACCTAGAAATGCCTACTGAGATCCAAGCTCCAAAAAGTAGTTTTGCATTGAAAACTGGATCCACTGATCTTATGAAAGATATGTATTCGTGATTTTTTTTTTGCTATTGCTTTTAAATAATTAATACGACTGTTTTTGACTCCCTCAAACTGTATTTTATTTTAATTATTGAAGATTAGTAGTATTATACATAAATAAACAAATATTTTATTTGTTTCAAATTTGTGGAAGTACCATATAGAATCATAGATTGATAGGGGTGAACTTTCTTGTTCAATATGCCACAGGAATTGTAGCAGGTAAGGGGCGGACCACAGCACAGCCTGTTAATCTCAGGCGGGATTTTCCAATTTTGGAGCAAACGTGGCCAGAAAATCTCTACACTGCAGAAGTAGGTCATTCAGCCCATCGAGCCTGCACTGCCAACAATTCCACCTAGGCCGAAACCCCATAAATTTACGTTGCTAATCCTCCTGACACTTAGAGGCAATTTAGCATGGCAAATCAATCTAACAGGCACATTTTTTGGAGAAAACCAGAGCACGCAGAGGAAATCCATGTCGGCACAGGAAGAACGTGCAAAATCCACAGACACCCAAGGCCAAAATTGAACCTAGTCCCTGGGTCTGGGGGGCAGCAGTGTTAACCATTGTGCTGCTTTAAATTTGTATTGTATAACTGTGTAACGTTTTAAAATATGTGGCATGCTTATAAGTGTTTGTATGTTTTAGTTTAGAATATGGTCATAACTTCGTGAACAATGATTTGGATACCTGCATGAAATCAATTAAAAGGAAAATTCACGTTTTGGGCTGTGAAAAATCGAGATGTTTTTATCATTACTGTTCTTCTGCCTTGCTTACTTATTTATAATTCTCATATTTAACTAAAGCATTTATATAATTTCATATTTAAATGTTTGTTTTATTTCAGTAAAGCATTAGTAGTTTAATGGAAAGTTTGACAAAAATAATATTACAAAAACTAAATTTTGATATTATGTTAACATTTAATTAAACATTTTACTTCAGCAGTTGCACTGACATTGCTTTGTCTTTTCAAGTTTCTTACAAAATATATATCTCTAACAACAATCAATAAAATATCTATGCATTAATGTAACAATTATATTGTCACTAAATGAGGTGAAGGATGGATATGAGGAGGGGCAAGGAGGAGAGGGAGAAAAAGATGAAACGAGGAGGGAGAAGGAGAGAAGGAAAGGAGGGAGGGAAGGGTTTGAATTTTACATGCATTTTTCCATGCCTACAAAGTCTCAAACAGAACTTCAGTTAAGAATTCAACTGAAAAAGTGCAATGTTCCAGTGGAGGTAGAACATAACTCCAGATTTTCAAGGTGCATTGGATTCTGTAATACCGAATTCACATCAGTTTACAGGAGACTTGCATATGCCATCTTAATTGAATGCTTTCCTAAAGAAATTGAGATAACTGAGTTACATAAGAATCAGGAAGACTTTTAAAATAGATTTAAAAACTGCATAAAATATATTGTAAAATCCAAATGCTGAAATTGATTCCAGACACTGACATTCACTTTGTTATAAATGAACGAACTTTTTTAATGCAATTCATTGTTATGACAAAGTTGTAAAAGAAAATTTTAAAAATCATTTATTTCACTTTCTGTGCTTTACTCATATGTTAAAACATCTTTTAAAAACATGTACAAAAAAAAAACCCCCAAAGATTGTCTGCTGCCCCTATATGCTGCAGCTAGACTAAAAAAGTGCAAATAAATAAAGGGCAAAAACTCACCTAACAACAGCACAAGTGCTGGAGGAATTGCAGCTTAGCGCTTCAGGAAAGCTTCAGTTTCAGAACCTCAACCAGAAGTTTAAAATTGGCACTCTTTCAGTGCACACAGAAGCCCTGCTGTACATCCCACGGGCATGTCTGACGTTTGTTCAATGTACTCCAACATTTTGGACTGGAAGTCACACCTCATTTTGCACCCAACCCCCCTTGCAATAAAGGCCAACACTCTATTTGTCTCACTAATTGCCACACCTGCATTTTGTGATGCATCTAAATAATATTCTGAATTTATATCCTTCCTGCCAAAATGGGCAATATTTTCCCAATTATATGCAATTTCTTTTGGCCACTTACTAAACCTATCATTATGCAAACTCTTTACATCGTCCTCAATTTTATTTCCTACCTATTTTTGTACTGACAGCAATCTGGCTATAACATAGTCAATACCTTCATCCAAGTCATTAATATAGATCTCAGATACAAAACTCTCTATTCCTTTACCCAAGTCCGGCAACATATTAATTAGTACTGCTGCCTCATAGCGCCAGGGACTCTGGTTCGATTCCCATCTTGGATTACTGTCTGTCAGAATCTACACATTTTCCCAGTATTTGCATGGATTTCTTTTAGGTGCTTCCAGTTTCCTCCCACTGTCCAAAAGATGTGTTGGTTAGGTGCACTGACCATGCTAAGTTCTCTCTCAGTGTGTCCGAACAGGCACCACATTTTCACAGTAACTTCATTGCAGTGTTAATGTAAGATGCTTGTGACACTAATAAATAAAATGTAAAAACTTTACAAATAAAATAATAAAAACTTGAGCCCTCAGCCCCCCACCATCTACCAATCTCTCCTACCTCCTCACCAATTCCTACACAAGCCTAGATTGCTCCCAATTCCATTCTTTATTTTTTGTCATCAATCTCTCATGTGGAACCTTTCTGAATGCTTTAAGAGACTCCCAAAATTACATTCATAGACATTTCCTTTATTGCTTGTTAGCTGAATTTATTTGAGAAGACACTTAAGTCTGTTGGACAAGACTTACCCTTTATAAATACACATTGGGTCTCTTTCATCAATAAAAAATGATCCCTCATAGAATCCAATAACTTTTCTACAACTGACATTCAACTATCAAAATTTTACGTTATTAGTCTATTTTTTCCTACCCTTATATAATCAAGTGACATTGACAGTTTTCCAGAGAACAATTCTTGAATCAAGAGTGCTTTGGAAGATTGAGATTGACAGACCAACATTTTAAATCCCTAGGTTGAAACCATGAGATCAGGAGAATTATGGTTAATTTGATTAATTCTTCTACTGCCATTAAAAAAAATTGAATCAAGTCAGTTCAATGCTTCGAGTATTTTTGTATCTCTGATACTTTTATCCTCATCCACTACTTTGTACAGTGATACAAAGCAGTTTAGTAAGTTTGCCATTTCCTGATTTCCAATTATTTTGCCCCAGTCTTTCATTGAGTGCCTGCATCGTTCTTAGCCATTCTCTTTCTTTTAACACGTTTGCAAAAACATTGATTCTTTTTGTGTTCCTTCTTACAGATATAACTTTAAAAATAGTTCATTTAAATTAGGATGTGCTTCTTGGGAACAGATGAGGTTTAATTTATGGGACATTTATTTATAATCTGGCGATTAAAGTCAGAGGGCCAAGAATTCCCATGACCCTCCCAAACCATTCCCATCATAAGGGCAGCAGGAATGTGACAAAGGGACACAATTCAAACAGACTAAATAAGAGCCTTCTCTGACAGTATTGGCAGCATCACTGTCCATTGCAAACAAACTTCCCAGTGCTAGAATGGGCATAGCTAGGGTTTTCTCAGCCTTGGTTTGCCAAAGCAGCTATAAGTCAAGAGGCCACAAGTTCCATACCAACGTGGATGCCCAAGTGGATTAGGTTTACACTGCAACCTTTCCCAGACTCTGGATACTTTGGAGGGTTCAGCACTGGATAGCCCAATGGGTACATCCCTGTACTTAAGTCAAGAATGACAGCCAAAAAGAAATAAGGTCCCAGAATTTATTTTGTATAGTGTCTTTATAGTAATACATTCTCCAGTGCCTTGTTAAGGCAAAGAGGGCCTGCTATTCATTTTCTAATTGAAATTGTAATTAACTTCAGGGAAGGGAAAAGCCAGCTCCTGTTTTCTTTAAAATTGGTTCCTGGGATGTGGACATCAGTGGCCAGGCAAGCATTTATTGCCCATCCATTATTGCCTTCAAGAATGTGATAGTGAGCAGTCTTACTGAACCATTGCAGACTATGGTGTAGGTACACCCACCCACATTGCTGTTAGGGAGGGAGTTCCAAGATTTTGACAGAGCAACAATGAAGAAAGTGATATATTTTCAAGTCAGGGTGATATCTGGCTTGGAGGGAAACTTGCAGGTATTAGCATTCCCATCCATCTGCTACCTTTATTATTCTAGATGGTAGAAGTTGCAAGCTTGGAAGATTCTATCAAAGGAGTTTTGGTCCAAGAGAGTAGACATTATAAGCACACGGTATTGCTAGTGGAAGGAATGAATGTTGAGGGTAATAGATGCATTGCTAATAAGCAGGCTGCTTTGTCCAGGATGGTGTCAAGCTTCTTCATCCAGGCAAATGGAAAGCATTCCATCACACTCCCAACTTCTGCCTTTTACAATATGGACAATGCTAATTTTGCAATTTGGTGTAATGTGAGGAAAAGTTGGAAATCCAGAAAAATGATATCCTAGACTTATGATTTTAAATACATGTTTAAGAAATAAAATAAACAATAAAGTAAACTAGTTCACTTAACGAAGACAAGGGCCCTACACAGTATTGCTACTGTAAACAGTTTCAAACAAACAAACTCAACATCAGTTAGTTTTCCTCTCCTGTTATACCATAACAGTTACCACTCCAGGCAGTTAAATCTCTCTGGGGTTGCTTTGAAGGTAAAACAAGCAAGTTGCTTTCCTGCTAGCAGTTAAACAGCTATTCCTGCTTTTGGCAGAGGTCTAAAACAGCTCCCCTCAATCATCTCATTAAATACTGTTTTTCTCTGACCTAACTTCTTTAGAATTCAGACATAATTACTTTCATTTTAGCAAATTCTTGGCATCTCACCTGGTCTTTTAGCCATAATTGCCAGCCAGAAACATCTGCTGGAAAGGTTGCATATATGAAGAGATGTACACTCAGCTCTGGTACCCCAAAGCAATTAGTAAATTAGTCAGCATATATTTACCATTCCCCTACATCAAGAATTCTCACTTACATACAGAAATAAAAAACAAACTGCATTCTACACTGCTTTTACATAGTAAAACATCCCAAAACCAATAATTAATGGTTTACATGGGACTTCATTTCATAGCAGTTGCTTGAAAGTAGTCTTCCCTCAACAAATCAACTGAAGTAGGGTTAGGAAAAATAATCCCAAGAATAAAAAGAACTGCAACAGAACTAGTCAGAATTTGATGAAACCGAGAAATCCAAATAAATGTCAAATAATTTAGATTGTCATTTATAAAGGGCAATAGTTTACAGAAACTCTATTCTGGCAACAATACAATAACTACAAAGATGAATGCAGTTTCCATTCCAATGATCACAGCCATTTAAAAAGAGTCAGTGCACGCTAATTCCCAACTCTACAACACACAGAAAGAACCCCAGAAATGGCTAAGTGTTACTTTTAAAGTAGTTCCTGCCTCCCTTGATTCAAATTGTGAAAGGACATGTACCAGAGCTGATAATGTGGGACATCACATGCTTTAAATGACAACTATTTAAAGCAAATTACGAACTGAAGCAGTTTGAATTAAACTAATATCAACTGCCCGCAGAGAGCTGGCCCACTTAAAATCTGCTCAGTTCAAATTAGTTTTCATTCCATGCAAGACAATTTGCTATATCTGCAGCAAATGATTTTAAAAAAAAAATAAAATTTACTTAATCGCTCACTCGGCAGATATAGATGCAATGACTCCTTCTAATTCACCTTCAAATGCACCTTTAATGCATCCATAGGCAAAATAAGAAGTGCAATCAGCTGTGAGCAGCAAATGGATTTGAGAGAGTCCTACAGGACAACCTGAGCTTGTAAGAGTGGAGGTAGATTTTGGATGTCACAGAGTCACTTCAGTAACCCAGTTTCCCTCCTTGAATCTATTGCTTAATAAAGATTGCCAGTAACCATCATTTACAACAGCAAACAAAAACAGTTCCGCGAACAATATTTTGTCAGCATTCAGTTCATCAAGACATCAAATACCTCTCTTGTGAACCGGAACAAAGAAATAAAGGGAATCTTTTACTGAACAAGATCATTTTACTAACAGAATCAGAAAATGCAATAAAATAATTTCTAAATCCAGGCATGTCTTAGGCAATAGCTAATGCCAGTTTTTCTCCCGAATGTTACTGAAGTGTGATGATGACAAAACAGTTGTATTGCTTAAACCTGCTGAAGTAATCAAAGTAAATACAAATTGCATCATTTTTGAAAGCCCATGCTTGATTAAAATCCACAATCTGCAATGGGAACTTTCACAGGAAAAAGCTGCAAAACAGGTCGATCCTTTACTTTTACACTGATGGCTGCACAAAAATCAAACATTGTACCAAAATTTCTACACTGCTTTTACATAGGAAAACATCCCAAGACCTTCAGAGGAGAGAACGAAACAAAAATTGGCACTAAGCCAATGGAAGGATCATGAGAATAGAGCTCTTAATCGAAAAGGGTGGTTTAAAACTATATCTTAAAACACAGCGAGGTAGCAAGACTGAGATTTGGGGAGGGAATTCCAAAGGTTAAGGCTTAGCCACTATTGGCGTGGCCACTAATGGCAAAGCAAAGGGGCTAGGTATTAGACAAAAGACAAGTGCTTTCAAAATGTAGATATCGGAGAGGATTATAGGGATGGAGGTAATTACAAAGATATAAAGATAGCGACAGGCAAGGCCATAGAGGGTCTTAAGCACAAAGCTGGGAGTTTTAAACTTGAGGTCCTTGGGGAATCATACTTATGATACCCAAAGAAACATTATGTTTTGTGGCTTAGATTCCAGAGATTCCAAACACAGTTGAGTCTTTTGTACTTTCAGAAAATCAATGTATGGTTCCAATCCTTTAGAAAATGCCCCACTTCCACATTTGCACCTCAATTTGTTAGGGGTGTCACTGTACCAAAAAGAAAGATATAATTCAGGTTCTTCCTCACAGTTCCTAACACAACTATTTGCTGAATTATGCTCATTGCTGCAGGGACGAGTCACCATTCTAGGCAGGGCAGTCTCACACGCCCAAACAGCATAATCAATAGCAACTTCAAGAGACTTGTCTGCAACTCGGCACTTTTCATGTCAAGATGCAGAGACCAAAATAAAAATTCAACAAGTCATCTTACTCCTACAAAAATCCTTGGTTGCTGGAGTCGTCTGTCAAGGAGTACTAATTCAAAAATATAAATATCCTATTCTAAAACAGGTTACTGATGCTCCAGTACAGAAGAAAAGCTCCAGTGATTGGCTCTGTATAACAATGTACAGATCCTTTAACATCTCATTTCAACAGGCAGCAGGTTTTGACAGTGTAACAGTGAACTGTCAATGGTAAATTAAGTAGGTGTGAGAAGAATTGAGCAATTCAAATTGAGAATGATTACTATAGTAGGATGGGACAAAAACAAGAAATAAATCAATTATACATAGGTTTAGAACAATTGGCAAGTATGGGAAAAGTGTTTCACCTTAGTGGAAGGAGTGGGACAGAGAAAAAAAAAGTCTAAGAATCAATGGGTAAAGGAATAGCTGAATAATCTTCCAAATGGCGTTTTCATGATTGCACCTCATCAACGTCTTGAACCTGTTGAAGGAAATGAGAGCACAAGTGGATAATGGAAACGTTCCTGATATAGGATCTTTGCAGGTTTCCAGAAGACATTCCAAAAGAAGAAAAGTGGTTCCATAAACTGCTTGATGCAATTGGAATGGAAACAAAATTAAAGTAGAGAAACTGCAAGTACAAGTTAAGGGAATGACTTCAAACTGAAAAATATGTTAAGTGATGTGCCCAATGGACTGACATCAGTGATTATTTCTGATCACCATTAATGACTTGAATTCAAAATCCAAACACAATGATCAAATTCACTTACGATATTAAAATGGGAAGGAATAGCAGAATCCAACGAAGTACAACAAATGAAGTCCTAGACAATATTTCCATGTATACAGCCCTATAATGGTCTTCCCCAGGCGTAGAAATGTCAATTCCTAAGGGACATAGGTTTAAGTAAAAGGGGGAAGTTTAAAGATGTAAGACACAAGTTTTTTAGTGTCTGGAATGCACTGCCAGAGGAGGTGGTAAAAGCAGATAGAATAGCAATGTCTAAGAGGCATCTTAACAGTTACACTAACAGGCAAGGAATGGAGAGATATGAACCATGTAGAGGAAAAAGGTCTTTAGACAGACATCACATGTTGGTGCAGGCCTGGTGAGCCAAAGGGCCTGTCCCTGTGCAGTACTGTTCTTTGATGATCAGGTTTTCCATATTGGAAGCAAAACTGTGAAGTAGATACATAGCTAATGAATGGCAATGAACTAGCTAAAGTAAAGGCACAGAGATTTGTGAACAATAGCGGACTCAACATTGACCACATTTAATAATTGCACAGCACCATTTAAAACAAACACAATGCCAAACTATGAATCAGTGGAGGTTTCAAGTTTGAAATGCATTGATCAAAGGCTGTATTTTTACATCCAACTCAACTGGAGTCACCAAGGCACAAATGTACACGTGCAAGTTCCAGAAGGACCAGATAGCAGATACAAATTATCAGTAGATTGAATAAGTTGTTTCAGACTTAAAAGGGACCTTATAACAACAGAATTATACTTTGTGACACTGATTAATATCTGGAATGGTCTTCAATATAAAAGTAATGAAGGAGAAAATTCTAGTGCCACTAAAAAAAATTGCTGTGATGGAAAGAATTAGACAGGCTGAATATTCACAATCATCTATTTGTCCTCATTACCTTTATGAACAAGTTTGATGTTACAGGTTGTATGCTTAGCTTAGGCAGAAGAAAATCAGGCCAATTATGTTTACCCAAAGCAGGTTTCTGCAATTTCAGTATAATTATTAATTGGATGCATTTGGACAGATAAATGTAAAGGTTTAAAAGTATTACATCCAGCTCAGTTCACATTCAAGCATTTTCACATCTTACACAAAGGTTCCACAAGTTTCAACACCTATCAACCCCAGTCCCTATTCCACACCTTGTCATAAGCTTTCAATCTCAACCATAATCAGGATTGTTAGTAATTGCTGTGCTTTATGGAGATACATAAGTAATCAGACCTGGAAGGTTCAAGAGAAATGCGAATTCTACGTCGTTTATCTTCGTAACTCTTGCTGAAAAAGTGCAAGAGCAGACATAGGGTGAGGAATATAGTGAGCAATGACCCACAAGATAAAATAGCCTGTTGATATTCATTGTCCGTTTCACAAGATTGATATCAAGATTGCCTACACGTACCAAAGCATTCAAAAGTTTGAATGAGCACTTTTAAGAGGTGGTGGAAGACAGCTGTTTGTCTAGAAGGAATGGATACAGAAAGACAAGCAAACAGAATCAGAATGATACTTGTGCATTTGATACAACCAACTGAAAGTAGCAGTGACACCTAGAACAAGTCATCTGTCCATCAGCCATGTAAACCTTTTAGATTAACTGCCTGGTGGCCCAAGTATTCACACATATGACCCTGCTGCCTTCTACATCCATTTCTGGAAAAACTGATGTCAAATCACTTACAACTAAACTTTCAAACTCCTAATACTCAATCACTTCTCCACCCGCTTTCTTTGAAATCCTTATTGTGTCCAAATCTATTTGCCAAGTCCAAGCTGAATGGACTTGGATCCATCTGGCATAAAACAACTTGAGTCATTGATCTTCAGGTCTGGCTGGACCACGTGAATTGCTCTTCGACCCAGATTCCTCCACTGCCTCAGGATCTTCTGGAAAGCATATAACTTTTGAATTATTTTTTTCATTAGCAAGCATCGCCTTAAACTCCTCTCTGTTTCTATTATTCTCATCAACAAATGGACTTCTGAAATCAAAACTGAGGCCACCTTCAAGTTGCCTTTTTGTTCCTCCACCTTTCCCAGTGAGTCAAAACTTCAACATACCATAAGCCCACATTTTTTTTCTAAAATCTATTCTCTTTGAAGAGAACACATCTTTTATACGCTTTAACCCCATTCCATTAACCCCTAATTACCCGTCTAGGCCAGGCCAGAATGGCCGATTTCCTTCACACATAACTCCTACAGTGTAAAAGAAAGCCTCTTGGCCCACCGGTTACAGTGATTCTTCAAAAGAGCATCCCACTCTGGTTCTCCCTTCCAACTTATCCCCATAACCCCATGTATTTACCATGGCTAATTCATCTAACCTAAAGGGCTCTGGATATTAAAAGGGGCAATTTAGCATGTCCAATCAACCTAGCCTAGGTGTCTTTGGGCTGTGGGAACAACAGGAGCACCCAGAGGAAATAGAACATAGAACATTACAGCACAGAACAGGCCCTTCGGCCTTCGATGTTGTGCCGACCAAAATAAAAAGCAATGCCCCTCCAAACTAAACCATTCCCTTCTCTTCCATAAATCCATGCAGACATAGAGAGAACGTTTGCATAGTCACCCATGGCTAGAATCAAACCTGGGTCCCTGGCAATGTGAGGCAGCAATGCTAACAATATGCCATACTAATAGATATTAGAGAGCCAAATGGGTTTTATGACAATTAACAATGGTTCCATGGTCATCAGACCTTTAATTGAAGATTTATATTGAATTGAAATTTCACCATCTGCCATGGTGAGATTCAAAACCAGATCCTCAAAACACTGCCTCAGGTCTCTGGATTATGAGTCCAGTAACAATACCATCACACCACTACCTCCCTAGTTCAACCCCTCAATTTTTGGATTTGATTTATTATTGTCACATATATTGGGACACAGTGAGAAGTATTGTTTGCCTACTATAAAGACATAAAATACTGCTTATAGAACACACTGGCGAAAACGAGAGTGTGCAGAATATAGTGTTACAGCCATAGCTAGGGTGGAGAGAAAGATCAGCTTAATATATGATAGATCCATTCAAAAGTCTGATGGCAACAGAGAAGAAGCTGTCCTCGAGTCGGTTGGTACGTCAGCTCGGACTTTATCTTTTTCACAACGGAAGAAGATGGAAAAAATTATGTTTTGCGCGTGTGGGGTCCTTGATTAGGCTGGTTGCTTTTGAGGCAGCGAAAAGTGTAGATGGAATCAATGGATAGGAGGCCGGTTTGTGAGATGGACCGGGCTACATTCACAATTCTTTTTAGACCTTATAGTCTTGGTCAGAGCAGGAACCACACCAAGCTGTGATAAATCCTTTCTGAATGTTTCTATAGTGCATCTGTAAAGGGCATTCTGACCTGTTCCCACCAGGAAAAAAAATTAAAATGACACTCCCATAAATTTTTTCTTCACCATACCCCAAACTCTATGATAAAATAGTAGGCCTTTGCAAAAGAACAGCAATAAATCATCAAGCCTAATCCCCAGCAAAGCTGCAGGGGAGACTGGGGGAGAAAAGGATTTGGATCATAGTCGGGTACTGCAATGTGCTGACTGACACTAACAGAAGCAAGAAGGAACATTCTCCTTCATTCTTCACACTTCTTTTTCCACCCATCAGTAGATCAGAAATTCCTAACTTCTGTAAACAGAATCAAGATTGAACAGCTAAAAACCCATTAAATCTATTACTTTTTAAACTACTGAGCTAAGAAAGGTAATTTTAAAAATGCTGAGTCACCCCCTATTGTGAACTATTTTGATGTGTTAAGGGGCAATATGTTGTTGTTACCAAGTTAATTTAAGCTCCTCCCTGGTGCCTTGAGAAGTTCATGTGTACAGCTGAGTCATGCAGATAAAGGCAGTATTATCTTCAACCCCTGGTCTGTGATGAGTTAGCTAATTTAAGACAGGCAGCAGCTGAGACACAGTGGCTTCTGCACATGTTCATAAAGAGATAGAAAAAAGCAAAAGGTCTCCTTCCTTGATCATCATCCAGAAAAGCCCTGCCAGAATTAGTTACGGATGGGTGTAGCTCAGTTGATTCCTGCTCCACCCCTACAGTGATATAGCTGCCAATATTTATTAGGAATCACATGCAAATCGCAACCACTTGCATGAGGATCAAGTGTGCCCATGCCTGTGAATAACATCCCGCCAAACAGGCTGCACCTCCTGGAAAAAGCAGAAAATAGTGAACGAATGAAAAGAACCTTCTGAGAGCTATAGTTCAGCACTATAACCCTGTGCACTATGTTGTCTGCCATCGACACGAAGGTTGGTGGTGTTGTGGATAGTCTGGAGAGATGTCAGAAGTTGCAGTGAGACATAGACAGGATGCAAGACTAGGTGGAAAGTGGTAGATGGACTTCAACGTGGATAAATGTGTAGTGGTCCATTTTGGCAAGTCCAATGGGATGAAGGAGTACAATATCAAGGGTAGGAGTCTTGGCAATGTTGAGGAGCAAAAGGACTTTTGGGGTCCCGGTCCATAGGACTCTTAAAATCAACCTCGCAGGTGGAGGATGTGGTCAAGAAGGCGTATGATGTGCTAGTCTTCAATAATCGAGGGATTGAGTTTAGGAGTAGGGAGATAATGCTGCAACTTTATAAGACCCTTGGAGTACTGTGTGCAGTTCTGGTCACCTCACTACAAGAAGGATGTGAAGCTTTTAACAAGGATGTTGCCTAGACTGGGAGGCATGCTTTAAGAAGATAGGTTGAGGGAGCTAGGTCTCTTCTCCCTGGAGAGATGAAGATTTGAGAGGATAGAGGTTTATAAAATGTTGAGAGGTATAGATAGGGTAGATTCTCGGAGGCTATTTCCTAGGGCTGAAATGGTTGCTACGAGAGGACACAGATTTAAGGTGTTGGGGAGAAGGTACAGAGGAGACGTCAGGGGTAAGTTTTTCACTCAGACGGTGGTGAGTGAATGGTATCAGCTGTCGTCAGCGGTAGTAGAAGCGAACTCGCTGGGGTCTTTTAAAAGATTTCTGGATGAGTACGTGGGATTTAATGGGATTGAGAGTTATAAATAGGCCTGGTAGGTATGGATACGATCGGCGCAACTTGTGGGCCGAAGGGCCTGTTTGTGCCGTAGTGTTCTATGTTCTAAATCAAAATATTAAACTTAAAAGTTGAAAGTCTTCGATAAATTAATATAAGAAGCAATAAAATGATATAAATGACATCTTGATCGAACTCAACTTTATTTAGCCCAACTTCCAACACTGTTCCCCCACCTGGACTGGGACAGATGGCATTCAAGGCCAAATTGATTACACTTTCTTTTTTAAAAGAGAGCCTGGAGTGATTTTTTTTTACCTACTTAACTTGGAGTGAAAAGATTTAAGAAAAGCTCTTTTGTGCTGATGCTGTGTAGTGCCTTATGCAGACAGAAATCCATTAAATGAACTGAGCACCTTTTTTTTAAACAGGCTGTTTGATCTATTCTACTCAAATCTTTTCTTAGATTCCATAGCTCTTTAGCAACAGTCTTTGGATACATAAAGTACAAATCAAATTATAGATTTTATTAGTTTAGGGTTACTTGCAAGTCCATTTTCATGCCTGAGCCAGCTAGTCTGGATGTCATGATCAGATTCCCAATGGGCATCACTCAGGACAGACAGTAATGGTAAATGCAAAATACTGCAGATGCTGGAATCTGAAACAAAGACAGAAAATGCTCCACTTTCGCAAAAGGTCATTCTGATTTGAAATGTTGGCTCTATTCTCTCTCTACAGATGCTATCAGACCTGATGAGACTCTCCAGTATTTTCTGTAACAGTGTCTTTAACCTATGGCTGTGCTAACAATGGAACTTTTCAAACAAGTCTCCAAACCTCTTAGCAGCACATGATTGGGAAGAATGACAAAACATTAATGAATCACTGAATGCAGTTTTTTATTTTTCATAAAGAAAGAGTTTACAAGATGTAGATATAGCACGTGATATGAAAAATGCAATTAATGCAAGGTCTTGTTAGTCAAATGACACAGCATCACAGGCTTCTTCAAATCACAACATATACTTGCATTTACAATATGTAATAATGATAATGTTGCAGCTTTATAAGCCCCTAGGCAGACCTCTCTTGGAATACTGTGCTCAGTTTTGATCACCTCATTACAGGAAGGACGTGGAAGCTATTGAAAGGGTATGGAGGAGATTTACAAGGATGTTGCCTGGATTGAGTGGTATGCTAATGAGGATAGGTTGAGGGAGCTCGATCTTTTCTCCTTAGAGAATAAGGATGAGAAGTGACCTGATAGAAGTGTATAAGATGTTGAGAGGTATAAATCAGATGGATTCTCAGAGGCTTTTTCCAAGGGCTGGAATGGTTACTATGAGAGAACACAGGTTTAAGGTGCTGAGGAATAGGTAGAAGAGATATCAGGGTTTTCACTCAGAGAGTGGTGGGTGAGTGGAATTGGCTGCCATCAGTGGTGGTGGAGGCAAATTCTATAGGGTCTTTCAAGAGACTTCTGGATCAGTATATGGAACTTAACAGAATTGAAGGTTATAGTTAAGCCTCGTAGGTATGGATATCGTTGGGGCAACTTGTGAGCCAAAAGGCTTGTGCTGTAGTTTTAAGTTCTGTGTTCTACATGGTATGCTTGTTTGTTGGTATATCTGGTGTCTGATGCCAACCAACTGACTATTAACAAATATCAAATTTAGTGTTTGCTCTCTGGTCCCTCTTGCAAACTTGGTGCATTCTGAAAAAAAAACCTTATCCAAAGACAAATTCAAGTACGCTTGTGCAATGCATACTGTTGTAGAATTTAGAGAACCAACACTGGCCCACCACTCACGTTAGCAAAACAAAACATTTCAAAACCACTGATTGAAAACTGTACTCAGAGTGTAAAATATTTATCGTTTAAAAAGTTAATATTGCAAAAAATGGTTAAGTACTGTGAATGATAAATACCTACCACAGATGGAACAGAAATACTTAGCAAGTTAGACTACTTCAAAGAAATACAAATAAAGCTAATGTTTTAGGTCAATGATCTTTCATCAGAACAAACTTTTCCAACACGATATTTCAGATTTTCAGCAAACATGATATTTTTCTCCTAAACTGTTAAAAACATTAATCCTTTAATAGATATTCAGAATTCCTCAGAGTCCAATAGTGGGGACTCTATTGGTCCCCACATAGCAAGCCAAACAGTGAAACAGCTGTGTCCTGATGACACAAGCCAAGGGATCTCCACGGAGGGACTTCTCTTCTTACAGAGATGTCTTGTGCATTTGGTCAGCCTCGATACAAATCAACTATTTGTGAATAGTTGAAAGATTTTCAGTCTCTGATCACTAATGCTCACTCAGTAAAATATCTGCCAAATGGAAAAGCATTTCAGCCTCCAGAGTTTCTTAAAATTTACCCCTTTTCTTCCTGCATGGATTGTCCATTTTGTGCCAAATTGCTCTGAGCATCTTAAAGATGTAACTTGTCCAAATTGTTTGGTAATTCTTCATTCATGAGCCTTGACAGTGAGTGTCAACAGGTGGTGATCGTCACATTTGAGTTAGCTCATGTAACTGGTTTTATAATGCCCTTGACAGAGGCCTATGTCCATTCCTATGTCAAATCAGCCAAGGAATGGAATGCAGTGCAGGATAAAAGTTTAAGTTTATTTGTTGGTGCCATAAGTAGGCTTACACAAACACTGCAATGAAGTTACTATGAAAATCCCCTAGTTACCACTCTCTGGCACTTGTTTGGGTACAACGAGGGAGAAGTTAGCATGGCCAATTCATCTAACCAATACATCTTTCAGACTGTGGGAGGAAACTGGAGCATCTGGACGAAATCCATACAGACATGGGGAGAATGTGCAGACTCCACACAAAAAGTGACCCACGCCGGGAATCGAACCTGGGCCCCTGGTGCTGTGAGGCAGCAGTGCTAACCACTGTGCCATCATGCAGCCCAAATTAATGACAAAGAATGGAGGCAAGAAAAAAGTGCTGCAGTCCATGAAGAATTAATATCCAATTCTCACTTCTGTGATTTTCCTGATCAGACTTGCAGTAAAAACGATATGTAGATTCTGCAAAATAGCAAAGTTCCCCAAAATCTTAAAGCTATGCAGTGAATCCAAATTACAGCTTTGCAAATGGTCTTAATTTTGCTGCAACATTTAGTAGCCATAAATTGTAATTACCTTGGTTGAATATTCCAATAGGAGTATTGTTTTGCTCCAGTGTAATTATTGGAGGCCCTGCTTTTCACCTGTCCAGAGTACTATTAACCCTTTACTATGATTAGAATGTCACATTTTACTATATTCAAAAAGTGTTTGTAACACAATGGCATAGACGGATGACGGTTCAATGAGTAAAACTACAGGACACATGCAAAGTTTTCTTTTTTGCTTTGTTTCACTTACTGCTACTTTAATCTCACTCCTTTACTTACAAACTTGCAATTTTCCTGGATTTATGCTTGATATTTGCTCTTAAAAATGAAGATTTGCTGTTCAACTGATAAACTCACAAGGAAATCGGACCAACCAGATGATGCAGTGAATTTAGATCTTAGACATGAGTGTAGTGGTGAAGACTCTAATTTTGATCCTTGGTCAGTGCAGTTGACTAATCCTAGCCAAGGTGGTAGGACCATAGAACATAACAGCGCAGAACAGGCCCTTCGGCCTTCGATGTTGCGCCGACCATTATAAAAAGCAATGACCCTCCAAACTAAACCATTCCCTTCTCTTCCATAAACTTATCAACTAACCTCTTAAACGCCACCAAACTTGGCGCATCTACAACTGCCGCAGGCAGGGCATTCCACTCCCTAACCACCCTCTGGGTAAAGAACCTACCTCTGATATCCGTCCTATAACTATCACCCCTTAATTTAAAGCTGTGTCCCCTCGTGCTAGCTTTCTCCATCCTAGGAAAAAGGCTATCACTGTCCACCCTATCTAAACCTCTAATCATCTTATATGTTTCAATAAGGTCTCCTCTTAGCCGCCTCCTTTCTAACGAAAACAACCTCAAATCCCTCAGCCTCTCTTCATAAGACCTGCCCTCCATACCAGGCAACATCCTGGTAAACCTCCTCTGTACCCTCTCCAATGCCTCCACATCTTTCTTATAATGTGGGGACCAGAACTGCACACAATACTCCAAGTGCGGCCGCACTAGAGTTTTGTACAGTTGCAACATGACGTTGCGGTTCCGAAATTCAATCCCCCTACCAATAAAAGCTAAGACCAGACAATGACTTCAGAAAGATCCAAAAAAAAATTGGTTGTTAAGGTTCTCTTCCAGATTGCTTTTCAGTAAATCTGATTGGAAATGTGAATTAACAAACTTAAAAAGACGCAGTGTCCTACTCCTTTACCCATGTGCAGGTTTTGGAAGACAATAGGGCTAATCAGCTGTCTTGTGAAAATCCAATTTTATAACTCATATGGTCTTAACTTTTAGTTTAGAAATTGAATTTTAAATGTAGATTAGTGGAAACACTTGATTGAGAGACATAAACAGACGTAGGGTAATTACAGTTCAAAGAGTAACTAACTTTTGCTTTGTTATTAGCATTAAGATTGGAAGTGAGAAAACCTAATCAATTGATGATCCATCTCTTGAGCTTGATGCAAGCAGGAGCTTTACAGTTATTTCAATAAGGGATTTAAATTATTCACAAGATAAAGACAAAACATGACAGATGCTGGAATCTGAAACAAAAACAGAAAATCCTGGAAAATCTCAGCAGGTCTGACAGCACCTGTGGAGAGAGAATAGAGCTAATGTTGACAGTCTGGATGACCGTTCATCAGAGCTGATGAATAATCAATCATCCAGACTCGAAATGTTGGTCTACTCTCTTCCACAGATGCTGACAGACTTGCTGAGATTTTCAGCATTTTCTGTCATTGATTTAAATTATTCATTGAGTTATTATTTGATATAAAAACTACATGAATAAGTTCAAAGCACCTTTGTAGATAAGGGGATTTCTCAGCGGAACAAGCAAGTTTGGAAAGATCTCCATTAGAGATACAAATTATTTCTGCAAGCCCCAGAATCGAAAGGTTTTTTGAAGGTGAAAAAATTAAATTACATTTCTGTTGGGAACATCCTGAATGTGCCACGTTGTTCTGAAGATAGGCTTTGCAAGGAGGCGCTTGTGTGTGTCTTGAGTTTCTATATTTTCTGCTCACAGAAACAAGCAGTTAACTTTGGATGGGAATTCATGTTCGGTTTGGAAACAGTTTGTGTGGGGAAATGCGGCTGGAAGCCTTGCCTAGTTTGGAGCTGAAATAAGAAATTTACATTAACCCTCAAAGCGAAAAGCACTTGGGGACATTTAAAGAGAGGCAGTTGGTCTGTCAGGAGCTATAAAGAAGCAATGGGAACAGACTGGGAGAAAACAGTGTCCATCCAAAGGGAGGACAAGGAAGAAAGAAGCCCTTCGGTATCAAGGCTTCTGATTTTTAAAATCACTAAACAAGAATTGAGTGAGGCCCAAGCTTGAGCTGAGAAGTCTACAGTCCTGAGATTTGAATGAAAGTTGAAGGACCTTTTTGCGAAAAGCTAATGGAATAATCCCCATGATATGCTGTAACTTAAAGAATAGCTAGAACAAGAGAAGAAATCAAAGTAAATTCTGGAGGATTGTGAAATACTTGGTTTGATCTTAAAAGTAGTCTCAAGATCTCAGCTTTTAAAAGGGAATTTGTGTGTAATTGGGAAGCAAAGTGTGTGTGTGTGTGTGTGGGGGGGGGGGGGGGGGGGGATTGATTACGTTAAAAACCTGAAGAGGTGCTACCAAGTACTAGAGTAAAACTCTTCTTTAACAACATGAAATCTTATGCTGTAATTCTTAAATCACTAGGTTAGAATTTCTCTTTAAAATCAGAAGTTTCTACAGAGATTATAACAATCACCAACAATCAAATACATTACTGACATTTATCCTACATTAATCATCAGCCACTTGGGCCAACTGCTGTCAGTGAGGAAGTCAACATCTTCAGGAGAATTTGTGGGGGAAGAAAACACTGAAGTACAAATATTAAGGAAGGAAGGAATTTACAATTATATAATACTTTTAACAGCTGATGACGTTCTAAAACATTTTTTTGACTAAAAACATTTTTTAGTCACTGCTATAATGTAGGAAAAAAATGGCAAAAAATCTGGCCAGGTTCCATAAATGTCAGCCTAAAGTTGGTGTTCAAGCTTCTGGTAACATAAAATTTGGGCTCACACCTTCTGACTCATAAGTATATTATCACTGGACTTGAGCATAAAAATTAAGATTGACAATCCTAATGCTGAACTGAAGGAACACTACGCTGTCAAAAGTGCTGTTTTTGGATAACACATTAAATCAAAAACCCATCTGCTTTTTCCAGTGAATGTAAAAAATCTGTAATGATTTCAATCAACCTATCAGACGTTGGCCTACTGGATTAAGGAGTCAACTGATGGGCCAGAGGATCTTTTCGTTGTATTTAACCGGGAATGTCAGTTCCTCTGGCACTCATGAAGATAGACTGCTGACTGATTCCAATAGCAGTTCACAGAGTGTTATTGTAAATTAAGGGATCTTGGCAAAGGGAATTCTGCCTCCAAAGACTTAGAACAAGATTCCACTGCATTCTCAAAGTAAAGCAGAGGAGTTATCTGGGGTTCTAGCTAATATTTATTCCTCAATCAATATCACAAACAGACAGATCTGCTCATTATCAGTGATATCTGAAGTTTACTGAACACAATTAACTCACATTTCTAACATTACAACAATGATTACACCTCAAAAAGTGCTTCTTTGGCTGTCAAATACTTGAAGACATCAATGAAGTGCTTTATAAATGCATTTTTTTCCACTGATTTTCACAATGTTTGCTAATTATTTACAGTAAATCCTAGTAAATTAACAACGTGCTTTGCTTTATACAGGAACATTTGTAAAAAGGCCATCATGATTTTCCAACCATTTTAAACAACAGATACCAGAACAACTTTGGAGAACACTTCTACCAGCCATGCTTTCCAAATCTATTGTTGGCATCTATTTAATATAATTGAAAAATAATGAGCTAGCTCTTTATTGGAAATTTGAAAACTGAACACAATTCTAGAGTTTGGTTTTGCTTTATGCAGATAGGTCAATTTCATCTGAATTATTCAAAGATCAAACTGTAAATTTACAGTATCAACAAGCAGACAATGGGAAAAATCTCACAGGTCAAAAACTCTGACAGGAGCAGCAATCACATGCGTGTCTCTTCAATGACATTCTCTCAGAAAATCCTGACAAATACTGTAAAAACCACTGGAAGTAGTAATCACAGATCCTTTAAGAGTAAAGGCTTTGAAAACAAAATCACCAGTTTAAAATTTTCAACACATTCTCAACATTGGATTTTATTTTTAAAATCATACAGAATTATCAGTCATCTCGTACATTTTGACGTGGAGACCGTGAAGTGGTTAGCTGAATCAAGTACTGGGGAGGTTTGGAAATGTATTAATTAAATGAGACACTGCAGGCCAGACAGTTCTCTGGGGATCCTCCTACCCTACCACCATAACTTTGTCATTACTTCTGAGCATAGACGAATGCTTTTTTCTGCATTTTCAAAACTATGACAGAAAAGTGACAGCAAATCAATTCCTGTAAATATTTTTTAAAATTGAGGAATCCCAAGTCAGAGTCATTATGGCACAGAATGAGGCCATTTGGACCTTGAAGTCCATACAGGTTCTCTGTAAGCAACCTAAACATTCTTTTCCCTTCAGTCAAGTCCCATAACCTTGTAGGTTTAACTTACTTCAAACAGCTACTAAATTTCCTTTTGAAATCATTGATTTGTTTTCATAGAACCCCTACAGTGCAGAAGGAGGCCATTTGGCCCATCAGGCCTGCACCAATAACAGTCCCACCCAGGCCCTAAGCCCACCACACGTATTTACCCTGCTAATCCTCTAACACTAAGGGGCAATTTATCATGGCCAATCTAACCTGCATATCTTTGGACTGTGGAAAAAAACCAGAGCATGCGGAGAAAACCCACATAGACACAGGGAAAAAGTGCAACTTCGACAGTCACCCAATGCCAAAATTGAACCTGGGTCCCTGGCACTGTGACGCAGCAATGCTAACCACTGTGGCCTGGTGCTGCCCTTCCTGCATACCTTCTGCATCTCTTGTCCAAAACTTTACATCAGTTTTTCTTCATCTACCTTACCTAAATAAAGACCATCAAACCTTCCTTCAAAGGAAGCAACCTCAATTTATCCAACCTAAATGGAAGGACACAGATCACAATACACCAGCAAATCTGAACACAGAAGAATGAAGGACTAGGCTAAGTAAAAGAAGTCTCACAATACCAGGTTAAAATCCAATAGTTTTATTTGGTATCACGAGTTTTCAGAGTGCTGCTCCTTCATCAGGTGAAGAGAGAGTTGGGTTCACAAACACGGCATATATAGGCAGAAACTCAACTGCAAGATAATGGTTGGAATGCGAGTCTTAACAGGTAATCAAGTCTTTACAGGTACAGACAACTTAAGTGGAAAGAGGGATAATCACATGCATTGTCTGTAAAGACATGATTGCTTGTTAAGATGTGCATTTCAACTATTATCTTGCAATTGAGTCTCTGCCTATACATGCCACGTTGATGAACCCAACTCTCCACTCACCTGATAAAGGAACAGCAGTCCTAAAGCTTGTGATACCAAATAAACCTGTTAGACTTTAACTTGTATTGCGAGATTTCTTAATGTGCCCACCCCAGTCCAACGCCCATGTCTCCACATTACAAGTTAAATAAAAATACTGATCAGCTTGGATCTAAAATTTATACTGAACCTGAAAGGCAATGGAATAGAGAAATGGTCAAGAGACAAGTTAAAACATGGAGCATGAAAAACATTTCAACCAAGTGTACCAACACTAGTTTCTTGAGCAATTACTTGGCAAGTGTCAACAGTAACCACTGACTGATTCATCTGTTCATCCAATACCTTTCGTAAAAGCTCTATTTAGCAAACAATTCAAGTTACTGATTCTCAATTAGTAATCTGATTCTCAAGTTTAACTGCAGGGAGTTGCCCAAAACAAGAGTAGAAGGTTTGAAAGATAATTATGAAACAAAATAAATCATGTTCTGCATGTTGTGCCTGCTGTGAAGCAGTTTCACCTATTGCAGTAATGCAAGTTGGGATACATACATGGCTGGAATCCAACTTGTTACACCAGATGGCTTCACTGAGAGATTCCAAGGGAACCCAGACTGCTAAACTGTTTTAAAATAAGAAATAAAAACAGGAATAAGCCTTTATCCAGTGGGATCATGGCTGATGCACATTCCTCATATCCACTTTCCTGTCATTTCCCCTTACTGAAAGTTCTATTCATTTCAGCCTTGAATATGTACATGGACTCTGCCCTTTTAGCTCTGTGGCAAGGGATTCCAAAGACTCTAAACCCCAGAAGAAGAAATTTCTCCTTATCTCAGTCTCAAATTGGGACTTCTTTATTCTGAGACAATGCCTTCTGGCCCTAGATTTTCCCATTAAGGGAAACATCCTTTCAGCATTTACCCCATCAAGCCTCTTAAGAATCCACTATGGTTCAATGAAGCCATCTCTTATTCTTCTAAGATCCAAGTAGTAGTGTTCCAATCTGTTTAATCTTTCCTTGAAGTCAATCCCTCCATACGGGGATCATCCTAGTGAACCTTCTCTGAACGGCCAATGAAATTATATTTCCTTAAATAAGGGGACCAAATTTGCTCACAATACTCCAGATGTGGTCTCAACTTGTACAGCTGCAGCAAGATTTCATACTCCCATCCCTTGAAATAAGGGCCAACATTCCATTAGCTTTACTGATTAGCTGCTGCACTTGTATGCTAGCTTTCTATGTTTTGTGCACAAGTATTCCCATGTCCCTCTAAGTTCTCCATTTGAAAAATACTGTGCCTATTTTCTCCCTTCCAAAATGAACTTATTTTTCCAAATTATTTTCCACTTGCCAACTTTTTGCTCATTTACTTAATCTATCAATATCTCTTTGTAAACTTTATATAATTGTCTCCCAATTTGCCTTTCCATATATTTTTGTGTCATCTGCATATTTAGCTATAATACATTCACTTCCTTCCTCCAAGTCGAGAATACATATCGTAAACTGCTGCAGTGCCAGCACTGATCCTTATGGAATCCCATTGGTTACAAGTCACCAACTGAAAAAGAACTCGCTATCTCCATTCACAATTTCCTGCCCATTAGTCAATTCTCTATCCATGCCAAGAAAATCCAACACCATGGACTCTTCCTTTTATGAGGAAATTGTCAAATCCCTTCTGGAAATCCAAATACAACAAATATACTGGTTCCCTCTCTATCCATCCTGGTTGAGATTACCATGAAAAGCTCTAAATCAGACATGAAAGTATTTTTAACCAGAAACTTATCCCGCTTTTTCTCAATTGTGGAACACAAGTATGTACATATTAGTGTTATGAAAATAAGTAAAAGCTTTATTTGAAGCATCATAAATGTGCGTTTCCAGCCCTGGAGATTCAAAGTAGACCATGAACTATGCACCTATTGAAGAAAGAAGTCTAGCAATGCAAACATATGTAACAAGCATAGAAGAAAAATTTAACAATCATCATTTAATCTCAAGATTTTTGTCCTTGCCCTTCTGCAAGGGAAATGCCGCTTCATCCCCATGCTGCCTACCTGTTAGAAATTCTGTCCTCAGGATGTCTAATCACTTAATTTTAGTATTAAACAGAGAAATTGTATGATTTCCACTTTTCTATATCTGACATTGGTCAAAGACATGTAACTTTTCCAATTTATTTCTCAGGGAAAAATGTTTGTTTCGGTTTAAAATAAATGATCTGATGAAAGGGCATCAATACTAACTTGCTCTTTCCAGGCCTGCTAAGTATTTCCAGCACTTTGTTTTTAATTTCAGATTTCATGTGAATATTTACTTCTGTATTAGTGCTTAATAACGATCATCTTGTAGAATATTTCACCTCAACATTAATACTGATAAATTATTTGCCACACCAGAGAAGTTCAATGGGCTTATATAAAGTAGATTTGTATTGACTATCTTCAGTCAGTACTTCTGCTGTTTACTCAAAGCCCAGCCAGTCTGTAGAAACAACATTTCAAAGATCTGCGTAATGTAAAACATCATTACATGCGGTTACCTTTTAATAATAGTGTCTTAAACTCAAAAATTCTGCTGAGGGGTGTGAAAATCCACAAATGATATAGATTAAAAAAAGGGTATAAAAACATTGAAAGATAAAACTTCCAAATATCTTGGATCTTTTTCCCCTTCTCACTCTCCCAATAAACTTCACCAACCAGAAATAACCTGTATGCAGATCTTTGTTGCTATCGATTTATACCAATATATGGAACTCTTCACCAGTAGTTCCTTTTTCTCTGGCAAAATGCTGACCCAAGCTCAGTGTTCCCCCAGTTGGCAATCAACAGCATTGTCTGCAGAAATAGAGGACAAACGACTATGCAGGATATTAGAAAAAAAAAGGTAGAAATGCAAAAATATTAGCATAATTAGCTTTGACAAAGAGTCATCTGATCTCGAAACATCAGTTCTTTTCTCTCCTTAGAGATGCTGTCAGACCTGCTAGATTTTACAGCATTTTCTCTTTTGGTTTCAGATTCTAGCATCTGCAGTAATTTGCTTTAGAAGTAGAAACAGATGCAAGTCCTGAAGACATTTATTGGAGGGGTGAAACAGGAAAAGATTGATAGGCTGGATCATTTTCCCCTTCAAAGCTGAGACATAACCAAAAGATCTTTAAAATTATGAAAGGTTTTGATTGAGTGGATAGAGCGAGAATGTTTGCATTTGTGGGGAAGAACAATCAATATGAAATAGCCAATAAGAAATCAAATGTAGAATTCAAGAATTTTTTTTAACCCAAGAGTAACAAGAAGCAGGGAATGGTTGAAGCAAATAGAAGAGAGAGTAGTGAAAGCAGATAGTAAAAATGCACTGAAGTGAAAGTTAGACAAGCAAACATGAAGAGAAAAGAGGGTTCCAATCTTAGATAAATTTGAGAAACACAAGAGGAAGCTTAGTAGAGCATGCTTTGATAGGTCTGAATTTATGCAGCATATTGTAAGGAAGGCTCAGGATCTTATTGCAAATGCATAATTGCATGTCAAAACTTGCCACTCATGGTTCCAGATGGTGATCCTATTATTCAGCATGAGTTTTTAAAATAAACTGTATAAGTAAATAGGCTGGAAACAAATTTCGATATTTCTTTTGGAATGACAACAGGCTTTTTTTTTACATCTATACTATTGGCTAGGTACAGAGAGATGCAAGGACTAAGCAAAATTTCCATCAAATGCAAAACACAAAGATTGGAAGAAGTTTTACAATGCTCTGAAAATCCATTCATGAACCCTAGTCCACTGGCTCATCAACAATCTTTAATACCAACAGATCAACACTGTTCTCAAAATATGCCCAAATTCTACAAAGATGAACAGAACATTTCAACCACATCCTTAAGTCGGTCTTCACTCATTAATGAAACAATAATCAATAAGCTGTCACAAAGTGGCATCAAGTTAGAAATGCCTCTCAAACCTCTGTCTAGTGATAAAGATCAGAAACTGATATATCCCAACTGAGGACTACAAGTTTGCAAGTTAATATCTGGTCACTGAAGTTTTTCAGCCTTTTATGGGATCAAGATACCATTATACAAGAATACAATGATGCTTCCATTTTCCAACTGGACAAGCAGAAAGGAACTCAACAATTTTGCAACAATCAGAGGAATTGTATTCCTCCCCATTAACAGCAAACCTTCAACAGAATCCTTCTGAACCACTCAGTGGAACATTTCAACCAGGATTGACTTTATTTATGCTAATTCTAATATCCTACTTCTCACTTGACCTTTGCTTTTCCAGTATTTCTGGCAAATTATTTGTATCTTCTTCAGCAAAGACAGAAGTTAGTGGTGTTTAATTGTACCGCCATTTCCTTGTTCTCCAGTTTCAGACTGCAAGGGACCTGTATTGCTTTCATTAATCTTCTTTTAACTTACAGAAAGTTCCACAATTCACTTTTAATATTCCCTGCAAGTTTACTCTGATACTTTATTTCCCTACTTAACCAAGCCCTTGATCTTGCTTTGCTGAATTCTAAATTGCTTCCAATCCTCACGTTTACTAATCTTCTGGGCAACCTTATATGACTCCTTTTTGGATTTAGTACTAGCCACTATTTAATTTGTTAGCCATCATGTCTTTGTATTTTTGCACAAGAAAGGAATATATAATTGCTGCAATGCATGCAATTTTCCTTAAATATTAGCCATTGCGCCAATCCATTGTTATGCCTTTCAATTAAGTTACCCAATCTATCAAAACCAATTCACCCATTATACCTTTGTAGTTTTCTTTTTTTTGATTAAGGTCAACACAAAAAAAAACTGAAATAATGTACTAACCTGCTACAGGAGAACCCTACATTCAGCCTAAAGTTTCAATCTATGTCCAGAACCTGTCAGTGTCAATAAGTTCACTTATCCCAATAACATACTCGAGTTGTCTAAATTGACAAGACACATGCAAAAACTGCCGAAGCAAGGTGTAGCCCACAGCAGACTTCGAATATTAGTCTGGGGATGAAGAAGAAGAAGTTTGCCTCCCAAAGTGCAAGTCTATAAAACAATGGTGTGTGTGTGTGTGTGTGTGTGTGTGTGTGTGTGTGTGTGTGTGTGTGTGTGTGTGTGTGTGTGTGTGTGTGTGTGTGTGTGTGTGTGTGTGTGTGTGTGTGTGTGTGTGTGTGTGAGATTCAATCTCCCAGTGTCTCTGGATACTCCAGTTTCCTCCAACAGTCCAAAGCTGTGTAGATTAGGTGATTGGTTATGCTAAATGACCCCTTAGTGTCCCAAAATGTGTAGATTAGATGGATTAGCCATGGAAAATATGTGGAGTTACAGGGATAAGGCAAAGGAGAGTAAAGTACTCTTACCAGAGAGTCAGTACAGATTTACAGGACCAAATGGCTTCTTTTGTGCTGAAGGAATTTTATGACATAGAGTACATACCAGCATCATACCAAGAAGCTCATCCAATTTCACATGAGCTGGCTTTGGAAGCTTCTGAAGATCAGATAGAAGAACTAAATTATCCAAAACTGAAGCGTTCACCTAAGCTGGCAGGCCAAGTATTTGCATCATATTGGGACAGTCATAACAGAGTTGGACTGGGTATGTAGCCGAATGCATAATACTTGTTTACCAGAGGTAATCTTCTATAGAGTTTGAGACCATGGTGTGTTCTTATGATGGTCAAAGAAAGCACTACAATAAAGACCACTTAGGAGTTTTGATATTGACTAGGCAAGCCTGGGAGAAACTTGCTGAGGATAGCTGCCCCAGCAGAACCAAACAAAATGACATCAAGAGGAGGGGAAGTAACAAAGAGAAAAGTTCAAGCCAACAACTTATTCAAAATGCAATCATCTAAAGCATCCTATATTACTTGCAGAAGAATCTTCCAGGGACAGATCAGCTTTATCAGTCATTTACACATCCACCAGAATCCCCCAAACTCCCCAACAATAAACATAATCAACTTCACCTCAAAAGGACAAACAAGAAATACACCTGGCTCATACTACAGCTGCAACTGAAGTGCATAAGATGTATCTTTTTGTTTGCTTCCAATTTTCTCCTACAAAATCAGGAGGTTTATCATGGACAAAGGGGGTTCTGTAGACAATTCCTCCTTTACCTCAAACAAATGACTGTTCCTCAAGTCCAGGGCTTGATAGAAAGTATTGGCAGACAGACATTGCAGCTCAGATAAATCCAAAGCCCAGGTGGGTAGGCTTTTGCAATGACTCATTTTCTCCTCTTCCCACCTCAGGAACACCAAGACAATTTCATAATCCAAATACACAGGAGTTCCTGAATAGCAAGTTACTGCGTTTCTTTCAGAATGGCACTACTGATGCATACTTAAAAATGACTAAAAAAAAACGTACCACACTTAACTGCAAAACATATAACATTAGTAGTAGCATAGTGGTTAGCACTGCTGCCTCACAGCACCAGGGACCTGGATTCTTGGGGCGGAAATGGTGTAATGGTATTGTCACTGGACTAGTAATGCAGTAGTACAGAGAACAAGAACAAGATTTGGAAACCCAAGTTCAAATCCCACAACAGCAGTTAGTGAAATTTGAATTCATTATAACAATCTGGAATTAAAAGTCTAATGAGGATCATGAAACCAATGTAAAAAAATCATCTGATTCACTAATGTCCTTTAGGGAATGAAATCTACGCTTACGTGGTCTAGCTTACACGTGATTCTATATCCACAATGACATGGTTGACTCTCAAACGCCCTCTGAGATGGAGGGCAGTAACTGCTGGTTCATCCAGTGATATCCATATCCCATAAAGTAATTTTTTTTAAAAAATCATGGCCTTTGGTCACTGTCTATGGAGTTTCCACAACTTCCCCCATGTCTGCACAAGTTTCCTCCAGCTGCTCTGGTTTCTTCCCACAGTCCAAAGTTGTGCAGGTTAGGTGGATTTGCCATGCTAAATTACCCTATAGGGTCAGGGAGAATTGCAGGGTAAATACATGGACTGCAGGGATAGGGCCTTGGAGGAATTGCTGTCAGTGCAGGCTCAATGGGCCAATTAGCTTCCTTCTGCAGCATAGGGATTCTGTGTTTAGTGAAGTATAATACAGAATTAAATAAAAAAGTGTTTGAATAATTCCAATATAGAAAAAGGTTAGCATCCTACTACAATGCTATAAAGTTACAAGGACCAGAAACAGAAATCTTTACAGCTCTCTGACAGGATAATGCATGTTTTATGCCACCATCCAAACTGAATTTCTATCCCAATAAAAATTAATGCTGGAGCTTTCAAAATATCCAAAGGAGGAGCAAAAAAAAAAAACCTTATTAAATGGAGATTAATATCCATCTCTACAGGTGAGGTCTTTTTTTTTAAAATAGCAGAAGTGTATCTCAATAATAAAAAAAAAAATGGTGTCTACTTCTAGGCATCAGTAACAGATTGAAAATCAAGCTGCCATATCAATATAGCATTCTAAATTTTTTGAAAGTGGATGAAGAAGTAGGAATCGTAATCTAATAGCTATCTTGACGGAAATTAAGACAAAAATCCAACAATAGCCACCATCAGGTTCAACAGCATTCCAATGCCATAGAAAATACAGCATGGTAAAAGCAGCTACTAAAGTTAATGACTCACCTGTGGGTCATCTGACACAAATTAGAGTCATGATGTTTTCCTGAGACAGAAGAACATTTCCAATTAAAAAAGATTGATCTGGTTATTTAATGTTACGATGGCAAAGACAAATTAAAGCAGCCAGACAGAAAACTGAGAAAAACTATAACTTAAATTTAGAAGTATGTCAGGCACATCAAATCCTTTCTCCAGCAGATTAGATATAATGCCAATGACTCTTTTAATCATGTTAGCATGAAGTTTGTGCCTTATAAATTTATTGTAATGTTATGCGAGAAGTAATTGCCAATATCATCAAAACGATAATACTACAATTGTGTACCAACTCCACAGCACTGAATCAATGTTAAGGGCGGCACAGTGGTTAGCATTGCTGCCTCACTGCTGCCAGGAATCAGGTTTGATTCCTGGCTTGAGTCACATTCTCCCAGTATCTGCATGGGTTTCTTCCCACAGTCTGAAAGACATGCTGATTAGCTACATTGGCCATGCTAAATTCTCCATCAGTGTTCCCCAACAGGTACTGCACTATGACGACTAGGGGATTTTCACTGTAACTTCATTGCAGTATTAATGTAAGCCTGCTGTTGATAATAATAAACTTTAAAAATAGAACCAATGGATCATGAGACAAAACACAAAATTAGGATTCTACTTTCCATAATTATATGGTCATTTAAATTTTTGCTTCCCCTAGTCTACCTTGCACCAGTTCCATTCAGTTATCATCAGTGTGCTGGCTGACCTACATAGTCAGAGTGTCTTTGGTTTTAAAATTCTCAAATTCTTTCATAACCTGGTCCCTCCCTATTTCTGCAAACTCCTCCAGATTCCAAACCCTCCAACGTATGTCTTTAGCTAATTCTTGTTATCTCCAATTTGAATTGCTCCATCATTAGCCAGGCCTTCAACATTGATTGTTAAGAGCTTTGAGGTCTCCTGAAGACAACAGCTGCATTATAAATACATTCAAGTTCTATTTTTCTTCATTCTTCCTTTGCTTCTTATTTTCTGCCAGCATGTGTCACACTATTTATTATTAGGTGCACCAACTTAGCCAAAAAAGGTACTATCCAGAGTCATTGGCATTCTTACATTTTGAAAGAAATCCCTTTCAGTGGTTCTGCAAATTTATTCAGAGCATTCAGTATATAAAATGGGAAACAGGTGTTGGAACTGAAATATGTCTTGATTCAAAAAAGATTTCATTTCCAAGGTGAAAATAAACAAGTAAAATTAAACCCAAATATACTGGTTTACAGTACTATTCATGGAACAATAATATCTGTACAAAGTCACAAAAGCCATTTGCTGAATTGTCTCTTAGGAGTAATGAATGTAAACTCAAATTAGATTGCTAATAGATCATAAAAATTATTTGCCAGTTGCCATCCCCAGTTCAGAATTACAAATACTGAGAGGTATTTGAGTTGATATGCTGCAGATTCAATTGCTCCGGTCACACAAGAAAAAGGTTCCAAAAATTACAATGAACAAATGCAGATTGAGCACTACCTCTTCGTTTATAAGTTTAAAAAAGTTATTGTGTACATATTGTATAGCTATGTTTTGTTGCAGCATTATTGATCGTAATCACCATGGCACTTCTTTTAGATTAAAAACAAGTGCTAAGTCAGTTCAAGAGAAAAGATTATCTCAACACTAAAAATATATACAGCGACATCGCTGTACAGTGTAGGCTCTGCAGTATCCAGAACAATTTTTGTTTCATGGCACATCCTTCTTTTACCCCTAACCATGTAAGTCTTCAAACTTAAAAAGGACTGCAAAAGAGGTTGTTTCAGCGCATTACTTTTCAGATACAACAACAGATTATCTTTATACAGCATCTCTCTCATACAGGCAACTTGAGGAGAGTCGTGAAACAAAATTAGACACAAAGGCACGTGAGGCAATATTAGATCAAAGACAACTCAGCTAGGAAAATAAAGATCAATTTTTCTGTTTGTAGCTATTTTTAAATGCAATGCAACAAAACACACCACATTATTCTTTAATAAATGCCTTCCCCACAGTATAATGGCTGGGGGGGGGGGGGGGGGGGGGGGGGGGGGGCAGAAAAGCTGTAAAATTGTTATGTTCCACATCTGTTTCTGGTCACAGGAAATACAAGTACAAAACTCAAAACAAGTAACAGATTGAAAATCACTACATTTAGTATTGACAGCGTAAGATACCAAGTTCACCACATGGACTGCAGTGGTCCAGGGCAACAATTCATCACCACTTCCAAGGTCAATTAGGGGCAGCCAATAAATAATAGCTTTTTCAGCCACGTCAACATCTCATCAATGAATAATTAAAGGAGATGGGTTACTAAGGTGGAAATAAAATACACACAACATAACATAATACACGTTCTCTTCCTTGGGGGAGAGCCAGTGAAAACAAAACACAAAAATTAACTGGTCCTCTATACTCTGATTTTATTCAAATTCCATTTCTCATTGAACTGCAGTTATCCATTCTGTTGTTTAAAACATTCCTGAGCTGATGTTATTGTTTCAATACAGTATTCACATTTCTTTTAAATTAAACCATTTGACCTCTTTGGGTTAGTTCCCAAGAGTGTAAACAAAATTCACATGACCACAGTGGTTTCAGAGTACAGTATAATAACATACAGCTGTATCTTAGATACATCCGCCATACCATTAGTACCAGCCAAGCATTATTCGAGATACAGCTACATCATTAACCAAAAAGCCAATGAAACTAAACAGTACTAATACTAAAGAGGTCATCAGAGGATTAACATTAAGTGCCAGGACAACCATACAACATAACCCAACTACCTCAGTCAGGCACTTGTGTAAGTCTAGAACAAAAAAACCTGTATTTACCAGCAATTCAGTGTTATCCAAGTTTCAGCAAATTCTCACAACACACTGTCCAGTAAGAAATACAAAGGGCACAAACAAAACAAAGGATGAATTGAAGGATGGGACAAAGTGAGGCAAATTGAATTTAACATTACAAAAGCATTTTGCAGATTTCAAAACATCAAAATACAGTTCGAGTTATGCTTCACACACACCATCAAAGATGAACAATCCTATTACTGCTTCAACTTCACTTTCTTGCTTTGTCCTAACAGATCAGTGTTATTCCTTCTTGGCAACTAAAAAGAATGAAGGTGAATGAACCAAGCAACAGAATGAATTAGACAAATAGTATCTTGACTTCAGCTCAGACCAATGGAATGCAGGTCTTGTCCTTGCAGGTACTTGCCTTTATAGGATGGGGGATAGAGTATAAAAACTGGAGTGTGATGTTGCAGCTGAATAGAACATTGGTTAGGCCACATTTGCAGTACTGCGTCCAATTCTGGTTGCCGCACTACCAGAAGGACTTGGAGGCTTTAGAGAGAGTGCAGAGAAGGTTTACCAGGATGTTGCCTGATACAGAGGGTCTTAGGTATGAGGAGAGATTGGGTAGATTGTTCTCCCTGGAAAGACGAAGAATGAGGGGGGACCTAATAAGGTGTACAAAATTGTGAAGGATATAGATAGGATGAATAGTGGAAAGCTTTTTCCAAGGTTGGAGGTGACGACTGAAGGGTCACAGGCTCAAGGTAAGAGGGGCGAGGTATAACTCTGATATCAGGGGGACTTTTTCTTTTTACGCAGAGGATGGTGAGGGCCTGGAATGTGTTGCCAAGTAGGGTGGTGGAGGCGGACACGCTGGCATCGATTAAAAAGTATCTGGATAGTCACATGAGCAGCCTGAGAATGGAGGGATACAAACAAATGGTCTAGTTGGACCAATGCGCGGCACAGACTTGGAGGGCCGAAGGGCCTGTTTTCTGTGCTGAACTGTTCTTTGTTCTTTGTGCACTGATGATCTGAACCAACTTGCAGTGAGTGGAGGTCCACAGTTCAGTACTTAATGCTACTTCCATTCACAGATGTCAGCAAAACAGAAGCTGTGACATGAGAAACTTATGGATGACATTCTCATGAGTTAAGCAGCATTTGTGGAACAGGTTTTATCTGCATCAAATTATTGGTACACTTAACTTTGGAGTGCTTGAGCTGACAATTTGTTAAAGATATTCTAGTCTACAGCACTAACATTATTTATCGAGAGATATTCCAAAAAAAAAACACAGCTCTAGAAATGTGTTGATGGAAGACAATGAAAAAACTCAGATTTCAATCCTAATATCAAATTCTGTTCAGAAAGTAAGATTCCATGAGCAGACCATCCGGGACTCCAATCAGGCCAAGCACTAAAAACTGCAGATAAATCCATCCCAAGTTACATTTATTCTACTCTACAGAAAGGAAAATTTACATTTAATTTACAGTAGCAGAATAGCTGGGAGAAATTCAAATTTTTAATTTTCTGATGGCCACTGCAACATTTCAGTTACATAAAAAAACAAGCAAAGAGCAAGATTTTTATTTTTCCCCCTCAGAGAATGTCAATAAGACAGAACATTTTATCCAGACTGATTATTTTTTCAATTATTTAAAATTCAGATAGGGACTCGTAGCAAAATTTCACTTATATTTTGAATGTTGAAAGAGTTAAATGCAAAACTTAATATTTGCAACACATAGATCAAGAACCATTATTCCAACATCATGCAACACCCATTAACTATAAGCAAGCATACCTGCTTACTGATTTCACTCTATTGCAAATATATTTCTACAATACCGTCAAGTAGTTCATAGTTAAAACATCTCATTCTGTCCTTTTCATCTTGCCCTTATATTTGTTAGGAGGTTCTCATGTTCAGCAACAAAATCAAACAAAACTTACCTGATTTTTTCTTAATGGCAAGGAAATTTAAGCCTGATTTTCCTGACTTCACAAAATTGCTAGCTTAATTTGATATTGCCACTGTCTGCAATACAGTCCCAAACATCAGAAAGTGAGCAACATCAGCATAAAATACAAATAATTTAGGTAAAACTAAACAATCTCATTTGGAAGTATTTAAAAAAGGTCTGGACATTTGGGAGAACCCAAGCGGTCAAATGCAAAACGAGTATCGACTAATAGAATACTGACCTCTGCTGAGTCAACGGATTTAGATGCCTTTATCCCTTAAACCCTGTAACATTTCAGTCAGCGCTCAATAATGAATAGACGTAGAAGACCACTTTCCCAAATGCTGCATTCACACACAATCAATCTGCACATTCAGTGGCTTTCAGGGTCATAAAAGGGTTACAGAAAAGAGAGAAGCACCAGAAAATAGTCCCCCCACCGCCTCCCAATCTTTGAATACCTTCATTGTTATGCCCCAGAAAGTCAGTAGGTGATGGGTGTACGGAAGTCCATCTTCACACTTTTTTGAAAACATTTATTTACACAATTACAGGTTACAAGCAAACACCTTCTAATCAAACAATTTAACTTGGTCTCTATTTATGGGGCACAAGTGAATTGATGCCCAACATCTGCCTATAATTAAACAAACATAAATTGCAAGTAAAAAGGAGAAAAAGTATTAAATCGTGCAACAGCTGGGACAGCACAAGGAGAGAAAGACAGATGGCAAGACTACATATATGACAAGTTTGCTTGGCCATTTATACTTTGACATTGAAAATATTAAAACCTAATATAGTAACCAGTGATTCTTTACACTTTACCTTCATAATAATAGCAACCCATATTGGAGATGCACAATGGTCACTCTCTGCTTGCAATTTCTCAAACTATGGTAAAAAGAACATCTGTTTCCCCTTATTTTGAGGCCATGCTCCCTAGTTCCAGTTTTACCCACCAATGGAAACAACCTCCCTGTCTCTCTCTTATCAATTCTTTTCATAATCTTATATGTTTCTATAAGATTCCCTCCTCATTCTTCTAAAGTGCCATGCGTATAGTCTCAGTTTCTCTTCATAACCCAATCCTCTCAACTCTGGAATCAACCTAGTCAATTCCCTCTGCAACCCCTCCAATGCCAGTACATCCTTTCTCAAGTAAGGAGACCAAAACTGTACACAGTGCTCTAGGAGTGGCCTCAGAAGTGCCTTATACAGCTGCAACATAACCTCCCTGTTTTTAAACTCCATCCCTCCAGCAATGAGAGCAAAATCCCATTTGCCTTCTTAATTATCTGTAAAACAACTTTTTGCAATTCATGCACAAAGACATCCAGGTCTCTCTACACAGCAGTATGCTGTAATTTTTTTATCATTTAAATAACAGTCCATTTTGCTGTTATTTCTACCAAAATTGTACTCCATCTGCCAGACGCTTGCCTAATCATTTAAACCATCCATATCCCTCTGTGGACTTTCAGTGTCCTCTGCACACTTTGCTCTACCACTCATCTTGGTGTCATCTGCAAACTTTGATACTATACCCGGTCTTCAACTCCAAATCATCTCTGTAAACAATTGCGATCCCAACAGTGATCACTGAGGCATCCCACTTGTCACTAATCACGAATTATAAAAACATCAATTTATCCCCACTCTTTGCTTTCTGTTAGTTAACCAGTCCTCTATCTACGCTAATACATTACCTGCAAGTAACGCACCTTTAGTTTACACAGCAGCCTTTTGTATCTTGAATGCCTTCTGAAAATCCATGGGATTGAGGGTGATTTAGCAGTTTGGATTAGGAATTGGCTGACTAAGGGAGGACGGAGGGTGTAGTTGATGGGAAAAATTCAACCTGGAGTTCAGTTACTAGTGGGGGACCGCAGAGATCTGTTTTGGGGCCACTGCTGTTTGTCATCTTTATAAATAACCTAGACGAGGGTGCAGAAGGATGGGTTAGTAAATTTGCAGATGACACTAAAGTTGGAGGAGTTGTGGACAGTGCGGATGGATGTTGCAGTTTGCACAGGGACATAGATAAGCTGCAGAGCTGGGTTGAGAGGTGGCAAATGGAGTTTAATGCGGAAAAGTGTGAGGTGATTCACTTTGGAAGGAGTAACAGATTACAGAGTATTGGGCTAATGGAAAGACTTTTGGTAGTGCGGAAGAGCAGAGGGATCTGTGTTCATGCGCATAGATCCCTGAAAGTTGGCACCCAGGTTGATAGGGTTGTTAAGAAGGCGTAAGGTACGTTAGCTTTTATTGGTACAGGGATTGAGTTTCGAAGCCATGAGATCATGTTGCAGCTGTACAAAACTCTGGTGCAGCTGCACTTGGAGTATTGTGTACAGTTCTGGCACTGCATTATAGGAAAGATGTGGAAGCATTGGAAAGGGTGCAAAGGAGGTTTCCCAGGATGTTGCCAGGTATGGTGGGAAGGTCTTATGAGGAAAGCCTGAGGGATTTGAGGTTGTTTTCATTAGAGAGAAGAAGGTTAAGAGGTGACTTAGGTGAGGCATACAAGATGATCAGAGGATTAGATACAGTAGACAGATGGTGATGGCTAACATGAGGGGGCATAGCTTTAAATTGAGGGGTGATAAATATAGGACAGATGTCAGAGGTAGTTCTTTAGTCAGAAGGTAGTAAGGGCATGGATTGCCCTGCCTGCAACAGTAGTGGACTTGCCGACTTTAAAGGCATTCAAATGGTCATTGGATAGACAAATGGATAATATTGGAATAGTTTAGGTTAGAGGTCATTAGATTTGAGCCAAATAGTGGAACCACATCGAGGGCTGAAGGGCCTGTACTGTGCTGTAATGTTCTATACACATCTACCAGTTTCCCACTGCCCAATGTGCTCGTAATGTCCTCAAAGAATTCCAGTAAGTTAATTAAACATGACCTGCCTTTCATGAACTGATCCTGCCCAATGAGACAATTTCTATCCAGATGTCCCGTTACTTCTTCCTTGTTGATGGATTCAAGCATCTTCCTCACTACAGAAGTTAAGCTAACCAGCCTACAGTCACCCGCCTTTTATCTACCTCCTTTTCTTAAAAAAAACAGTGGACTCACATTTGCTGTTCTCTAATCTGCTGGAACCACTCCAGAAAACAGCAAATTTTGGTAAATTACCATGAGTGCATTTGCTATTTCCTCACCACCTCTTTTCGTATCGTGGGATGCTTCCATCAGGGTCAGAAGACTTGCCTACCTTTAGTTCCATTAGCTTGCCCAACATTACTTTTTTTAGTGATAATGATTGTTTCTAGGACACTGGTATTGGATTTTACTCTCTCACCCTCCATCAATATTTTAAATTCAACTATACTGTGTTGCTCCTTCCAGAGGGTCCCTAACTGTGAAATCATTATGTATTCCAGTCTCATTACACAGGGCCAGATCTAGGATAGTTTTCTCCCTCATAGGTTCCACTACATATTATCAAGAAACTGGTGCAAAAATATTCTATGAACTCCTCCTCAAGGCTGCCTTGACTGACCTGGTTTGACCAAATCAATGCGTAGATGAAGATCCCCCATGATAATTTCATACCATTTTAACATACATTAACTATTTTTTTGTTTATTGCCTGTGCACAACACGATATTATTATTTGGTGGCCTATAGACAATGCCCATCAGCAACTTCTCCTTACATTTCTAATTTCCACCCAAATGAATTCAAACTCTTTTCTCAACAGAACCTACATCATTTCTCACTATTGTCTGGATGTCATCCTTAAATATCAGAGCTCTACCACCTCCCTTACCTTCCTGTCTATCCTTCCAAATAGTCTGATACCCCTGGATATTTAACTTCCAGTCATGACTACCCTGCAACCATGTCTCTGTAATGGCCTGTAAGTCATACTCATTTGCAATGATTTGTACCATCAACTCACTCAACTTGTCTCAAATGTTACAAGCATTTAGGTGAAGAGCTCCTATGTTAGTTTTTAATACCTCTATTAACAACATCTCCTGAGTTCTCCTTCCTTTTAACTTTTTTCACAATTTTTCCACGTGCATTAAAACTGATAAATCTCCAGGGCCTGATGGCATTTATCCCAGGCTGCTTAGGGAGGTGCGAGGTGAAATTGCTGGGCCTGACGCAAATCTTTGTCTCTTCTTCGGACACAGGTGAGGTCCCAGAGGACTGGAGAATAGCTAATCTTGTACCGTTGTTTAAAAAGGGTAGTAGGGATAACCCTGGAAATTATAGGCCGGTGAGTTTGACGTCAATGGTGGGGAAGCTGTTGGAGGGGATTCTTAGAGATAGGATGTATAGGCACTTAGAGCGTTGCAATCTGATTAGGGATACACAGCATGGATTTGTTAAGGGGAGGTCGTGCCTTACAAATCTGGTAGAATTTTTTGAGGAGGTGACGAAAACGGTGGACAAATGGCGAGCCGTTGATGTTGTCTATATGGATTTTAGTAAGGCGTTTGACAAAGTCCCTCATGGGAGGTTAGTTGAGAAGGTCAAGGCTCATGGGATACAAGGACAGGTAGCTAGATGGATAAGTAATTGGCTTGGTAATAGGAGACAAAGAGTAATAGTGGAAGGGTGTTTTTCTAGCTGGACGTCGGTCACTAGTGGTGTGCCGCAGGGCTCGGTACTGGAACCTCTTCTATTTGTAATATATATAAATGACTTGGAAGAGGGAGTAAGTGGAGTGATCAGCAAGTTTGCAGACGATACAAAGATGGCTGGACTTGCGGATAGTGAGGAGCATTGTCAGGCGATGCAGCAGGACATAGATAGGCTGGTAGCTTGGGCAGACAGATGGCAGATGGAATTCAATCCTGATAAATGTGAGGTGATGCATTTTGGGAGAAAGAATGTAGGGGGGAGGTATATGATAAAGGGTAGACCTATTAAGAGTATAGAAACGCAGAGGGACCTGGGGGTGCAGGTGAACAAGTCTCTGAAGGTGGCAGAGCAAGTGGAGAAGGTTGTGAAGAAAGCATATAGTATGTTAGCCTTTATAGGAAGGGGTATAGAATACAAGAGCTGGCCTTTAATGTTGCAGTTGTATAAAACGCTGGTTAGACCTCATTTGGAATACTGCATCCAGTTCTGGTCACCTTACTACCGGAAGGACGTGGAGACTTTGCAGAGAGTGCAGAGGAGGTTTACCAGGATGCTACCTGGTATGGAAGGTCTGAGTTACGAGGAGAGATTAGGCAAATTGGGACTGTTTTCCTTAGAAAGACGTAGACTTAGAGGAGATCTAATAGAGGTGTACAAGATTATGAGGGCATAGATAGAGTAAACAGGGTTAAGCTTTTTCCTAGGATGGACTCAAATAGCACGAGGGGTCACGGGCTTAGGGTGAGGGGGGTAAGGTATAATTTGGATGCTAGAGGGAGTTTTTCACACAGAGGGTGGTGGGGGTATGGAATGCGCTGCCAAGTAAAGTGGTGGAGGCAGGCACTCTGGAGTTATTTAAGAAATACTTAGATGGGAACATGAACAGAATGGGAATGGAGGGGTATAGAAAACTGATTTAAAATAGGGATCATGAGCCTTGGGAGTCCCTGGGAAGTGTGTAAATAGATGATGATATTGATGTACTTGTTTTTATCCTACAGGTGCTTTGGTCCACCTTGTTGTCTAACGAGGGGCATACACGAGATGGGTCGTGAGAGGGCTGCTCTTGGATCTTTTTCGAGAGTATCCTAGTGCTTCACGTCATTAGTGTACACTTGACCTGGACCATCTGATGGGCAACACGACAGCTCAGTGACTATCGCTGTGCTGTGCAGATACACGGATTTGGGCCTGTGTCTGTGGGAATTTGCGCATTCTCCCCGTGCTTGCGTGGGTTTTCTCCGGGAGCTCCGGTTTCCTCCCACATCCCAAAGATGTGCTCTTAGGCTAATTGGCAAAACAAATTCTCCCTAAATTGTCTCAAATTTGGTTTTTAATCCATAGATCTATAAACATAGACAGGGATCACGGGTAGAGGTGAGAACATTGGGGTGGCGGCGTGGGCTTGTTGGGCCAAAGGGCCTGTTTCCCATGCTGTTTTGTTCTTTGTTCTAGTAGAACCCTCCTTCCCCACATGCTCACCTGCTGCTATGCTTCTTATTGACCATTATACCTCCTGTAGTTTTACCCTTCCTTTGCAGGTTTAAAGTCCTTATGATCATCCTATTTATCTTTTCCGGTAGAACATCGATCCCAGATCAGTTCAGATGAAGACCATCCCAAAAGTACAGGTATCTCCTGATCCCAATATCCATGAAATGGAACTCTTCTTTCTCACATCACTCCTTTAACCACGTGTTTACTTCCCTAATTTTCTCATCCTTAAGTCAATTTGCACGTGCCTCAGGTAGTAATCCAGAGATTATAAACCTTTGAGGACCTGTTCTTTAATTTAGTTCTTAGTGCCTGATAATCCCTAAACACGGCCTCTTTTCTAGTCTTCCCTGTGTTGTTTATCCCAATGTGGACCACAACAACCGGATCCTCCCCTTCTAACATCCTTTCAAGCTGGACAGAGATGTCTCTCACCCTGGCACCGGGCAGACAACATACCACGTGGGACTCTCGATCCTACTTACAAAGGATGCTATCAATCCCCCTAATTATAGAATTCCCTACAACTACCACTTGTCTTTTAGCATCGCTTCTTCAATAGCTTCCTGCATCACAGTGGAGTGGTCGACTAGCTTATCCTCCCTAAAGCCTTTTTCCTCATCCACACATGCAGCATGTACCTCATGCCTATTGGCAGAGGCTCTTCCATTCCTGAATTCAGGATCCCTCTACCTGCCTCATTTGCAGTCATACCCTGCTGTCCCTGACCACTGACTGAATTAGAGGTACTTAATCTACCAGGTGTGACCACGTCCTGAAATAAAGTGTCCAGGTAACTCTCCCGCTCTCAGATGTGCCTCAGCATCTGAAGTTCAGACTCCAGCTCATCAATTCTGAGCCAAAGTTCTTCGAGCAACCAACACTTGTTGCAGAGGTGATCATGCAGCTCACGCCATGGCTAAAACAAAAGTATAGCAGAGAATACAGGTTTGCCAATTTTTAAAACAATTCCTCTCCATTTGAGAAAAATTACTATTGGCTGCTAAACAGACACCAAGCCAGGCCATTGCAAAATATGCATATGTTTTACATCACAATGCAAACACTGACATACAACCAACTCAGCACATTTAAAACCCATTACAAAAGGTTGGATAAAGATAACTTTATCCCGACCTCAGAACTCAAAGAAATGGATCTCTGATGTAGCCTGTTGCATGAAGGTCAATAACTTTATATGCTGCAGTGTCGTCAACTGTGAAAGATCCTTTATTTAGGAACTGATAATTCAACACTCAGAATGCTTTCCAATAAGCTATATCACATAAAAGAATGACCTGTAACATCAATAATAAAAAAAAATTCTGTTAATAAGATGGAAAATTATTCAACATAGGAGAGATCAACATATGTACAAAACAGATCAAGCAGTTGTGGATGGTATCATCCTCCACCCAAAGATCTCTCAATCTTGGGCAAGGTCCAAGAAGGTTTTAGATGTTACTGCAAGAGATAACCAAAACATATGGTGGGTATGGTTATGCTGCCTTAAAAAGTTGAAACATCAAGAGTCAACTGGGATAATTAATATCTATTGTAACCTAGTCTGATTGCCTCAAGTCATTGAGAGGAATTCCTCAGCATTTTTACTAAATTGGTCATAGGTTTTATTTGTCTACCTTTGGAGATTGTGGTCATGAGATGGGCAAATGATGTACATTAGTTGCGTCAAATCGAGATGAGGCACAGTTGATAGACTTGGTGGCCTCTTTCCACTTCCTTCTGCATACGCTGAATCACACAAGCATTTGGGCAAGGATGACAAAATAAAGAAAAGGCTTGCCCCAATAATACATTAAAGAATGATCAAATTTTACAGTCACTCCATGAAGCTGATGATTTTGTGCAACCCTATATTTGATAACTTCAACAATGAAAATCATGCAAAAAGTATATTTTGTTCATTACAGGATCGGTGCGGCTAAATAACCTGGCAAAGACTATATATAATGAAATGGAACTCCAGTGGGAAAGTTTGTCCTTTCATTTCACTACATTACTCAATGTTTTTAGAGTTCATGACTGCTTTTTCTTATTCTTCTGGTTAAAACACTCCGCACCAACTTACTTAACACACCCAATGACTTAAATGTTTAAATATTTTTCAATTTAATCATTTTGCAGCTCTTTGCTCTGTTACAACATTTAAGAAAACTGTTAAAATGAATTTATATCCCATTTTAAAAACCTAAAGTTACTTTATATTTGAACTTTTATAGTGGTTAGCATCCATAATGGAAATTCACAAGTAATTGAGTCCTTAAGTTTGTATCTCACGCAGTAATGTAATTAGGCTGGATCCTCCAGTCTCATCCCTGGAGGAACTTTTGCAAGCTAAAGCAGAAAATTTGGCATACTAGCAAAAACTCCATTCATTTTCAGGGACACCAGAAAATCCCTACTGCAAACGAGAACAGAAAATTTAAGTATTTGATCTGTAGCCTTGTATGCTATGACATTTCAAGTGCTCATCTAAATAATAAAGCAATCGGCAAGTAAATAATAAAAAATACATATAGTGTGCGTTCCACATGCTGAATCAAATAAACTCCAATTGTTTGAAACAAGGCTAAAGAATTACACATAATTAGATCAGGGCATGTTGAAATTATACATTCTCTCAAATTTTATATTTCCATAATAAATTCCCATGTCCATTTCATACTGAAACTGTTTCCAAAATCTGATCACATTGTAATTATATCCTCACATCAATTGTGCTATTGTAGAGCCTCTTCTCATATGCTGTACTTGTAGTATGACAAGTTTATACAGGTAGTTCTCTTCATGAATAGAGATCAAAATATGATGGAATAGTTGAAAGGAAGGCTCAATGCATATTTTTAGTGTATCTAAACACTAAAATTTACGTTTCAAAACGTAAAACTGTTTAACTGTTGTTATTTTCTTCATTGAAGAGTAATAGGCATTGGTACGTGAAGCACATTAAGCAAAGTTGATAGGAACATAACAGTACTAAACTGCATTTATCCAACACATTTAATGAGAAGAACCTTGTTATGTAGATGAAAGACTGTTGGCTCGAACTGGAATTAGGATGCATGACTGAAAATATTGTTAAAGGAATGATTTTTGAAAACGTTCCAGAGGTTAAGAGTTTCAGGCTGTAAATTGAGATACTTGCAACCTATGCCACAAAAAAAAAAATCAGCCGTGATTGGATGGCGGAGTAGACTCGATGGGCCGAGTGGCCTAATTCTGCTCCTATGTCTTATGGTCTTACGTGGCAAGGAAGGGGACTGCTTAAAAGCTGGAATCAAGAGAAAGAATTAGAGCAAACAAAAGGGACAGCAGAGTGCAGGTATAGGGCAGGAGCCAGCTAGATCTTGTGACACAGTGGTAGCGTCCCTACCTTTTGGTCAAGTCTCACTTCGTGTTTTCAGAACATGGCCAAGCAGGTTGATTATCAACCTACAAATCCTTCCAGTACACCTGATGGCAGGCAGCAAAGACCAGGAGAGTTTCTTGGTCAGAAGACAATGGCAAATCACTGCAGTACTTTGCCAATCAGAATCATGGACTATTCCAGTGCAAGTCTATGTCATTAACTTAGGGTAGAGCATTTGAAGGAGGGCAAGGACTAGAAGCTTAAATAAATGCTTTATATGTAGGCAATGTTAGCCAGTAAAAACAGGATAGTGTAAAGATGAGGATGAAATACAAGATTATGTAGGCTAGGCAGATTCAGGACACGCTACATGCAACACAAATTTGGACAAGTAAGGTTTGTTCGTTGCAGATGAAAGCAGGTCAAGAAGATAAGTATTGGCACAGTATTGTCAGGAGGAACAAAATGTTTTACCAGCTTTGTGACATTTTTTACCTTGATCATTTTACTGCCAAATAAGTGGTGATAGTGATAGGGTGCAAGCTTTAATGGTTAGCAGAAGATCAAAGGAAGCTACTGGGAAGTCTAGTTTGCCTTAGAAGTAAGGCCCATGGAAGGGGTGGCTTTGGTCTTACCAATATCGACCAGTCAGTACTGGCTGGTAACTCAACCAATATTTGTTATCAGGCAATTTATTTAAGAGAACAGAGGTAATGGGGGTCAGAAAAGGCTGCAGTTGAGTATTACCAATTGCATGCGAAAACCGACCCCCGCTTGAGAAACAAGTTGCTAAGCAGCAGCATATAGATTCTTGGTGGGGTTATGGTAGAGTGAAAACTAAAAGAGGAAGAAAAATCAGTGCTAAGGACACACTGGTTCCTTCAGTTTTCTCTGAACTCACAAGCACTTGACATACACAAGACATAACTAAATTAGCTCATGACCATCATCCAAGAATAACTGGGATCACATGGATTGGTAACTAGGTTTGAATGATGTTGAAACCAAATATAATGAAGCACATTGGCTTCGAAAGTATAATTACACTAAATCTAGAGCTAAAACAGTGTGAATGCCGTTGCATACCAACATTTGGTTGCCACTGGCTTTTCAATCAGTATCTAACGTTGAATTTGTTTTGTAATTAAGATAAATATTAGCATCATCTTGACATGTGATTATATAATTTACAGTTCTTTCCTTTCATTCTTTACTATAATGAAGATAAATGACTTTAAGATTTCTGTTACGATTACCCTGTACAGAACTTAGCAGCACACCTCATTTCAGCACAAAATGTGATCAACTACACAACAGCATTCTTTAATAACAGGTAAATGCATTGTTTGAAATGTAATATAAAATCATGCAGTCCAAAGCTTCCATCTGATGTCTATGACATGTTAGCTGATCTCAGCCACAAGCATACTTTGTTTATCTGTGTTCCTGAGCTGGAAAGAGAAAAAGCATCACCAGAGTAGAATCACTAAATATGCTCAAGACTGAGATGGACAAGTTTTACTCAGTAAGCAAATTAAGGGTTATGGAAATAAGGTAGGGAAGTAGAGTTGAAGATGATCATATCAGATCAGTCATGATCTCAACGAATGGTGGAGCAAACTCATTTGGCTGAATGGACTACTTATAGTCTTATAGCTCATACTCCTGACACTAATCAGAACTGGCATCCTGGAAAAATACCAAAGTCAACAGCATGAAAAGGGGAAAATTGTGAGAAATTTATTATGTCAGTGGGTACAGTGCAAACAAAACTGCTTATCCAAACAAGAAATATGAACAACTTTACCCCAAAACATTGGAAGGCACAAGATAAAATAGCAACCTTGGGAACTTCAATGAGATAAGGAGCAAGGAAAGATTAATTAAAAGGAAATTAAATCAAACAATCCAGTGTTTACAGTACATTATTACCATAAACCCTCTGAATGTTCCAACAAAAATGTTAATCTGTGCTTCAATATATTAATAAAAAGCCAAGCACACATCACTGGGTATATGAAAAATGGATACCGAACCAGTTAAAAAGTTTGAGAGAAAGAATTCAGAAAGGTTAAAGGAAGGCTAAGGCACTGAAGGACATAAAGAAGACAAAGACTTGAAATATTGTGAACTAGGGAGTCAATGTAAATCAAGAAAACTTGAGGAAGTGGACTTGGTTTGAGGCAAATATGCAGGGTTCAGGATAAACTAGTGCTTATGCAGGGCAGAGGATGGAAAGGGAGCAAGGACAACACTACAGCAACCAAATCAACACCTGACTATCTCCATAAGCTTCAGCAGCAAAAGATCTGAGGGGCAGCAAAGATAGGGTGTGCTGCAGAGATCACCAAGAATTTAGATGGTGTATAAGGTTCTTGATAGAACAAGGTAACCAAAGGTTACGAAAACACAAAATGCTAGAAAATCTCAGCAGGTCTGAGAGAAAATAGAGCAAATGTTAAGTCTGGATGACCTTTCATCAGAGCCACTTTGATAAAGGATCATCTAGATTTGAAACACTGACTCTATTCTCTCCTGACGTGGAGATGCCAACGTTGGATTGGGGTAAACAGCATAAGAAGTCTCGCAACACCAGGTTAAAATCCAACAGGTTTATTTGTAGTAAACATGACTAGCTTTCAGAAAGCTGCTCTTTCATCAGATGAAGAACTGCTCACAGATGCTGTCAGACCTGTTGATATTTTCTAGCATTTTCACTTTTTGTTTCAGATTCCAGCGTCTGCAGTATTTTGCTTGATCAAAGTTATGAAAAGTCTGGTTTTGAGTATGTGCCTGCGAGAGTGTAGAATCAATCATAAATTTAACTTCAGTCTTCTCAGTGCTTAGTTGCAGCACATCAAACTTCATAAGCAGCAGGACAACACTGAGGGAGTTTAGAAAACTGGTAGAGAAATTAGTCTGGGTATCCTCTGTGTACACATGAATGCCACTGTGTGTGGACATCACCAATTGGGAATATATAGTTGGAGAGAAAGCTCCTAAAAATAGATTTGTAAATGACAGTGAGCAGGTGGGAAGAGAAGCAATCATTGAAGACGGTCTGGCTACATTCAGACAGGATGACATTGAACCATATGAAAGGTAGTGCCATGGAACTGGACAGCAAAGTGGACATCCAACAGTAAAATTCATCACACCCAACCACAGGAGCATTCTTCCACAGCAGATCACTTTCCACAGGTAGACAGATCCATTCCCCCTGTGAGCAATCAACAATCTAAAAATAGCTCAGTCATTACTTTAGTAGTGAAAAGAAAATGAATGCACTCGAGACAAAAGCAGCAAAAAATTGACAGTCAAGGGATACAGAAAATACCAAGCAATATTAACATTTCAATAAATAGGGTGGGAATTAAACCAGAGAAAAAAAAACAGGGAATGTACTTCATCAGATACATGCTTGTTGCCATTTTGAGGTAATGGATTACAGTGTGTATTCCCCATCTTGGGAGAAGTACACTTAATATGATTTAAATCAGGTGCCCAAAATGCAATTAGGGGTCTTATTTAAATTTAACAACTGCCATCCAAATTTCCCAATGCTTGGAAAATTTGGTAACAAAAGGTAAATGGAAACTGCTGGCTGAACGCAGCAAAGGTCTTTCACTAGCACTTTGTAGATCAGGAAAATCAAGAGTGCTCTTCTGGTCTCTAGCTTCCACGATCAGCAATATTTCCATGCCCCAACGTTCAGCATGCCTTGGGATCACAATTGCTGGAGCCTGATTTTCAAACACTTGCACAAATGCTATGCTTCTCAAGGGCTAGTTTACCTTCACTATAGCAAAGAACAAACACAGATTCCAAGAAGCTACAACATATTGCTGCATGACCACAAAATAGAGATGACAAAAATTCAGTCATTTTGTATCTGAAGAAAACTAATAGATTTCAATCTCGGTACACAAGGCTAAATTTTGAATATTCAAGTGCAATTTCAAATCAAAGGCAATGATATTAGATCATTGTTCAAATAGATTTAACTTTTAGTACGAAGGATGCTGTCTAATAAAACAGATCAGTTAGTTAAAAAGACTGTTAAAGTCTTTAAAGTCCTTATTTTATCAAAGTATGGATATTTGTCTGGAGACTGAACAACAATTATATTCTGCTTGTGATAGAGCGCGGAAGTTATCTAAAGCTCTACATTTGTAATTTTGAAAGTACAAAGTAACTAGCTACATACTTATATTAATTATGCAATACATTTCTTGCATAGTTCATAATTGCATGAAACACAATTACTCCATTGCACATGAAAACTTTGACCTAGTTTGCAATCTGATATCCTGTTGAACATGAATGATCATGATCCAAGAGTACTGAACTGTTGAGATCCAAAACAATAACCTAACCATTAAATTGTCAGAATATTCCACCACAAGCAAATATATTATTTTGTACTCTATATAACAATTAAAAACATTAAGTTTACAGTAGTTGGCAAAGGAACCAGAAGTGAGTTGGTAAAAATGATTTTATGCCGCAAGTTATGATCTAGAATGCACTGCCCAAAAGGGTGGCAGAAGAGGATTCAATAATAACTTTCAATTATTCATCCAATTGTTTTTTCAAAGGAAAAAACCGTATGGCTCCGGAGAAAAAGGTATTAATTGGATAACACTTTCAAAGAAGACAGCTCAAGCATGTTGGGTCAAATTTGCTACGCTGCATCATTCTATGGTCCAAATTTAAACAAAATTGAGTCTTTTTCTTATTAGTTCCACATCCACACATGCCTGCTCAGGTTGAACGATACAAGAAATAATCTTGGCCTTTTGGTCAATTCCAAGTTGTTGTGCTGACCCTACCTCAGCTCAGTTATCAAAGCCAAGTTTAGATCTTCACAGAATTGCCGATTTGCTAATTCTTTTCCTGCACCTAACACATACTCGATTACCTGTCAAGCTGATTCTTTGAATGTCAGAACAAGAACTTTCGCTCCTCACCCACACACCTCACCCCATCTCCCATGCTTCTTTCATAAAGTTCAGTTAATTTAGAGTATTTACGGGCTATGTTGCCCCTTGCTTCAAAATACGATACTTTCATCAGCCATGCCTTGTCAAGCACCATGAACTCTCTACATGTATATGGTCTCAGTCACATCCTTTATTCTTTTTATTACATGTTACTACCTTTTCCCTAATTGGAACCAAATTTCTAGACATTATTCATGCCTTTTTTTGTGGACCTTTATCCAAAATCAATTCGCTTTGCTTTCTCTTTCCCTTTCAAAATTATCCCATCAACCTTTGCTCCACAACAATCTATTCTTCATAATTCTTTTCACTACCTTATAAACCCAAGATATAATTTTTTCCTCATTTGGACGAACTACATGTACATTCATAGAATTCCCACAGTGCAGAAAGTGCAAAGGAAGGAAAATATTCCTACAGTGCATGAAAAGGTCATTTGGCCGATGAATGTGCACAATCAACAATCCCACCCAAGCTCTATCCCCATAGCCCCACGTATTTAATAGATCCTATATCCATAACCCCACACGTTCATTCTGCTAACCTCCCTAACACTAAGAGGCAATTGAACATAGCCAATCAATCAATCTAACTTGCAATCCTTTGGACTGCAGGAGAAAACCGAAGCACCCAAAGGAAACCCACACAGACACGGAGAGAACGTGCAAACTCCACACAGACAGAGGAGACCAGAAATGTGCTGTGAGACAATTGTACTAACTACTGTACCACCCAAGAAACGTATCCAATATGGATTCTGATCTATTTAATAAAATCTGTTTGCATTCCTTGAAAGACCCTGTAAGTAACAGCCCATCCTTGTGTTCCAAAGCCATATGGTGCAGGTTGTCCTAATAGCAAATGGAAATTTTATACATGTTCAAATTATAAAAGATTGATTTTACAAGAATAAACCTTTTTCAATGACAATGTTCAGTAATCAGAGGACTCAGATTTAAAATAATTTATAAATTTAATTAGTGGATTGCTATGAACAACAATGCATTCTTGAAAGGGCAGTTGATGCAGATTCAATAGCAATGTTCAAAAGGGAATCAGATATAAATCTACACACAAAATTGGAAACCATCTCCATGTATAAAGGTTAACAGCAGAGAGGTGTAACTCGTTGGACAACACTTTAGAAGAGCTAGCAGAGGTGCAACGAGTCAAATATTTGCTACAATGCTCAAATGATTCCATGTCTGATTGCCAGTATATATTGATCTCAACTGTACTACATCTATTCTCGGCTTACGGAGGTCAACAAAAAAAGAAAAAAAAATTATTGGCCAGATTATCTATTTTGAATGAGAACCAAATTTCTGCTTCAGAAAACCAGATATGTTAGCAATAAGCAAGAGTGGGATTAAGTAAATTATGACTCTCCTATTAAAGCACTTTCAAAAAACATACCTACAGTTATGTTCTGAGTAAATTTGCACATCTAAAACGATCTGGGTAAAATCTGAGATAATTGGTTATGAATCAATGGATGCTAACAATCACCTTTAGGGGAGGAGAAGCAAAGAAAGCTCTTTGCAGCAGCTCTTTACATTTGATGGAGTGATAGAAAGGAATTTTGAAATACTGAATGTCAGGTGAAAAAAAAAAATCAATAAACGTGTTTCTTATATTAGTCAAGTCAAAAATGCAATTTAAACTCATCACCCAATTCTTGAAAAAAATACACTGACACATAGCTAACAAATCAATATGTTCTTTGTTGTTTCTGAATATTTCTATAATCTCTTGATTTGAAATTATAAAGACTCCAAGTTGTCCATGTCTGGCAGATTTTCTTAGTTTCAATTTTATGAACCATAATTAATTCAGTATTATGCCTCAAAATTAAAAACATCCCAGCAACTGGTCAAATTGAAATGCCAAGAGATATATTGCATATGTGCTAATTTGAATATAACTTACAATATCAAGTGTTCAACACCATTGTTGACAAAATATTGTTTTGCTTTGGACAGGTAAAATATTGTTAATTCCAATTTTTTTTTAGACTGCCATCTTTTCAAAGTGGTTATGTGTCCACACAAGATTTCGGCAACTTAGGACAATGGTTCCCAACTCAGATAAGATAGATGTTACAGACTGTCCATGAAAAAAGTGAAGCAGTGAGCAAATACATGGTGAATGGGACCATGTTTGGAGGTAGGAATGGAGTCTGAGTGACATGTATGCAATGCAGAGTAGGTGGACCATTTCACCTTGGAGGAGAAAGAGCGTAGAGGAGTGTTAAGAGCAGCAGGATGATTGTCAGATAGAACTGCAGCTATCCAAAATGGCAGTGGGGACTGAGAGTTGAGAGGAAGTTTTGAAGTTTAAATTCAAAGAAGAAAGCTATTAAATTGGTGGCAATATAATTTTAGGGGGGAGCGTGCGCATTAATCCATTTGAAAATGGGTCCTTCAGACAAAAAGTTTGAAAATTACTAGCTTAGAAATTGATTTATTATTATTCCATGAATTGATATAGAGTGAAAAGTGCTGTTTCTTGCATGTTATATTGACAAAATATACCATTCATAGAATACACAGCGAAGAAAGAAAGGAGAGGGTGCAAAATGTAGTGTTGCAATCATAACTGAGATGTAGAGAAATATCAAGGTTGATCCATTCAAAAATCTGATGGCACCAGCGAAGAAGCTGTTCTTGAGTCAGTTGGTACTGAGTTGACTGCTATTGAAACTACTTTTTCCCCAATGTTGCAGCCAAAATTGTTCATTCTCAATTTCTCTGATGTGGAGAGTCAGTGCATCACTGAGTTTTAGTACTAGTGTTCCGGAATGCAATTTAGAACTATACATGTAAAATAATATTCGTACTGATATAGTGTATCATCAGCACCTCATAGATCTTGAGACTAAACTAGCACTTAAGACGATTGAGGCTAATTTAGACATGTTGGCAAATGTTTTTGGTATAAATACTGTTTCAGCCTTTCAACGAACCTACTCAAGATTTGCCAAACTTCATTACATTCGTGAAATACTGACAGACCGTGGTTTTAAGTAACGTCGGTTGGTACGTGATCTCAGACTTGTATCCTTTTTCAAAATCAAATTAGTACAGCCACACTGGATAGCTTGGATTGCCATAGACATGAATATAACACCTACAGATATCTATTAACAAGCAACAAACAATGCTTTCTTTCAGCCGCCTCTGCTGCAAAGACAGCCAATTCCCCGGAATGCTTGCAGTTGTCACGTGATCGCATGCTAATAATGTCAACAAATATACCAGGAAAGGGCACGTGACCACGATTCCTGATTTACTGGGCATGGAAAAATCAAAAGAAATCACATCTTAGATGGATCCTAATCGTCCCAGACCATTGGAACCTTCAGGCAGGAATTAAGCGCGTACTTAACCGTGCCTTTCAATAAAAAACAACGGCAAAAAAATTGCATTTGCTTTATTTTGTACTTGAACCATCCAGATCTTTAAACACCAACAATAATGACAAAACCATGACTTACCGGGCAGTCGGTTCATATTGACACCCTGGGCTGACAATCCGATTCCCATATACCTGCAAAGCAATGAAAGCTGCAATTATTAAAAGGAATCGTCCACCGCCGTGAAAAAATAGTCACGTAATGTCAGAACTGGCAGCAAATAGACTTACCCATCTCTGCCTTTGCTAACGATTTTCACCTCGAAGTAATATATGCCACAAGCAGCGGGGATCGGGTGCGTTGCACGAACCGATGCAGCATCTTTGTGATTTTTTCCGTGACCTGATTTAAGCAAAAAAAAAATCACGTTTGGAAAAGGCACCTGACGCAATTTTAGCAGCTGAATTATTCAAAGCCAACAACCTCTCGCCATGGAATTGCGTCAGTGTTAAAACAAAGAGAACCAATAAGGGAACAAATACATATTTTTTCTTTTGTAAATCCATCTTAACCGAGCCGTTATCGAAACATTTAACAGATAAAAAATGCACTATACCCGCGTATACAGAAGTGACTACTGTCAGATGACAGCAAACTAAATTATTAGTTTTAAACAATACACGAAGCTCAGCCAAAAAGCGATGTTTATTTTAAGCAACTACAAAATACGATACTGCACTGCCACCATTGAGACGATCTCCACTTTGTTGTTCAAAAATCATTTGATAATCACTTCAACAAACGGGCACAGCGCCAGAAATGGGGTACCACTAAAAAAAAATCACATATTTGGAAAGGACAATGTTTGGAATCATTTAAAACACAAATGTTAATATATGAGGAAATATTTTCAGGAGCTCAGAGGCAGATCGGTGACGTCGATTAACATTACGATCGTTACTTGTCACAGTGCCAATCATCGCCCCTAAAACGGGCTGGGAAAAAAATCACTTATGCACAACACGATTGCCGGTCGGTTACCCTTTTTTACAGGATTAACCTAGATTATTCCACCGAGACTACCTTTATAATGAACACGGAGGTTGTTTTGTGACAGTCCGATATAGTTGTACTTGTCCTTTGGGCTCCACGATCGAGGCAGAGGAGTCTCATCTTCGTTCACAGCCGGGTAGAGACGCTTCAATCTCTCGTTTAACTCTTTTTCTTGATAATTCAACGCCGAGTCCCCGTGGTTTGAAGCTCCAAACTCGGCCATCTTGGATCCTATTGTGTGTATATCCCGGATAACGAACGTATTATACCAGCAGCTGATTGGCCGCCGCGCCGCCCGGGGCTGCGGGGAGGGAGAGGGCAACGCTGAGGCTCACGGGGGATGGAGTCCGGCTGATGCCACCTCCCAGCGCTGGCCAACGAAGACGAGACTACAACTCCCGGGGAGCACCGCGGCAACAGGGACACGCGTCAACGCGTCGGCCGAGTCGGCAACTCATTGGCTATCGGGGACACCCGAACGTGTTGACATTGCAGGACGTTCAGCGGCGCGGAGGGTGCTGGGAATTGTAGTCCTTCTGCTCAAACTGTCAGCAGGCGGCTGTGGCCATGGTCGGGACCGTATGAGGGGCGATGAGGGGGGGCGATGACCCCCCCTTCCTGCCCCCCCCCTCCTCGCCGCCCCCCCCTCCTCCTTCCGCCCCCCCCCCCCGCATCGCCGCCCCCCTCCGCCCCCCTCACCCCCCCAAGATCTTGGGACTTAAAAGGTGGTAGATTTTGTTTTTGTTTTGAGTGTTTATATCACTGAGTCAAAAGGCTGTGCCTTCCAATTCATTGTAGTACATTTTTCGCTAAAATATCCATATATAACAGTAACGTCATGATGTGCAGTGTTGACATTACTCATACTTTATGGTCTAAGTTACAAATTAAAGCCATTTAATCAAAACTTAGTACTTGCTAAACTTATAATTATTATTTACAGATTTATGCATTATGTGTCAAACATACCATACCACCTGAGGGGTTTTATAACATTTCCAATCTCTCGGTGTGGCCTTTCCCCATTGTGTCTTTGTGGTAGCTGCACCAAGTTTTAGTGCATCCCTCAGCATACGTTCCTGGACATTGAAATGTGCCAATCTGCAACATTCTGACGTGGACAGCTCTTTGCACTGGAGGACCAACAATTTTTGGGAAGAAATTGTGTCTATCGGCAAGTTGATATTTTGTCTCAGTACAGCCTTGCGAACAGTCCATTGACCATAGAGCCTTGTGTCATGGATTGGTTGAGATGCCAAAAACTAATATACCTCTTTTCACTCTCATCTTGAGATAGTTCCAATGTATGGAGCAGCTGCCATGAAGAGACAAGAGGGAAAAACCACCTCAGTCATATTTCACTGAAAGGCTGGAAATTGTATAAAATTCCGGTTACTTCATTGTCCTGAGTGAAGAACTGTATTTAGTTGAATGATAAGCAAGCCACCAGATGCCTGGACAAGGCAAATAATTTTCCATGTCTTAAGCTGGTATCATTCCCTCAAACTTTATAATCAAAAATAGATTGACTTGTCATTCATTTTGTTTGCTTTTTAAGGCTTTTCTGTTGTTAGTTTTTACTTTTGGAGCAAACATGATTGGGAGGAGATCTGATAGAGATATGATAGGTTTGGATGAGTTGAATAAAGACAAACTATTTTTATAACCAATCATACAAGATCTAGAGGATGTAAATTTAAGATCTTGGACAAGGAATGCAGGAGGGATGTGAGGAATAACATTTTGTGAAATAACAATGTCCTGGAATTTTCTGTCTTTGGGGCTTTTGGAGGAGGAAAGGAAATTGGATAGGCATCTGGGGTAAATAAACTTGGGGATAGAGCAGGGGAATGGAACTGACGGGGTACTGTTCTACTGAGACTTGGTATGGACCTAATAAGCCAGGTGGATTTCTCCCACAATTCTTTATCCAATCCCATCAATATATCCTTCTTTTCCTTTCTCCCATATATGCTTCTCATTAAATATATCTATGTTAGTCACCTCATCTACATGCTCTAATCACGCTTTGGGTCAAGAAGTATCTCCTGAATTCCTATTTGATCCTATTAATGACTATCTTAGATATATGCTTGTAAATACTGGTCTTGCCCTGGAATTGAAAATATTTTCCACATGTTTATCCCATAAAAGTGCCTTATCTGATTAGTGTTGGTCTGATTAGTAAGTTTGCAGATGACACAAAGATTGCTGGAGTTGCAGATAGTGATGAACATTGTCAGAAATTACAGCAAGATATGGGTAGGCTGGAAAATTGGAGAAATGGAGGTGGAATTTAATCCGATAAATGCAAAGTGATGCATTTTGGTAGATCTAATGCAGGGGGGAGGTATCTAATAAATGGCAGAACCACCAGGAGTATAGACATTCAGAGGGATCTGGATGTGCAAGTCCATAGATCCTGAAAGGTGGCAGTACAATTGGAAAAGGTGGTGAAGAAGCCATATGGCATGCTTGCCTTTATTGGATGGGGCATAGAGTATAAAAGTTGGCATATGATGCTGTAGTTACATAGAACATTGGTTAGGCCACATTTAGAATACTGCGTCCAGTTCTGGTTGCCACGCGACCAGAAGGATGTAGAGGTTTGGAGAAAGTGCAGAAAAAGTTTACCACAATGTTGAGTATTAGATGTGAGGTGAGATTAAGTTAACCAGAGTTGTTCTCCGTGGAGGGGTGGATGGAGATTAAGGGGCGACTTAATAGAAGTTTATAAAATTACAAAGGGCATAGATAAGGTGAACAGTTGGAAGCTTTTTCCCAGGTCAGAAATGACAAACACAACAGGTCACAAGTTCAAGATAAGGGGAGGGGGCATTAGGCAAGGTTCAATATAGATATGTGGGGGACGTTTTTTACACACAGGGTGGTGGGAGTCTTGAATGCGTTACCAAGCAAGGTGATTGAGGCAGCCACGCTAGGACTTTTTAAGACTTATTCTAGATAGCCACATGAACAGACTGGAACGGATGGTCTAGTTAGGAACACATGATCGGTGCATGCTTGGAGGGCCGAAGGGACTCTTCCTATGTTGTTCTTTGTTGTAGTTTTAATAATCTTAGTGGGTATAAATAAACATGATACCCATTTACAGAGAAATTGTTGCAAAGTGATAACAGCTGAGATCTGAATATTCAAGGGAGTTTGATGTTTTAGAAAGACCAGAAGAAGGGAAAAGGAGGTTGGTGGGTAGTAGCTTTATTAATCAAAGATGGAATTAGTGCAGTCATGAGAAATTGTCTTGGTTTGGGTGATCAAGGTGTAAATCAGTTTGAATGGAGATAAGAAATAGCAGAACAAAGAAGCCACAGTTTACTACCACCTGACAGTAGCTGGTCAACAGTGTATGAATCAAGAAATAATGGTGTTTATAGTTATCATGGAAAATTTCAATCATCGTATAGGTTCATCATCAAATTGACAAAAGTGACTTGATGGATGAATTTATCAAGAGTATTCAGGACAGTTAGAACAATAAATTCTGGAAACAGCCAGCAACAGGAATATCTTAGACCTTGCTGTGTAATTAAATAGAATTAAGTAATAGAAGCATAGGGCATAGACAAAGCAAGTAGGCAGAGGCCTTTTGACCCTTCAAGCCTGCTCTGCCGTTCATTATGATTATGACTGATCATCCAGTCAACAGCCTTATCCTGCCTCTCCCCCCCGCCCATGTCCTTTGGTCCTCTTTGCTTCAAGTGTTTTATTTAACTGCTTTTTGAAAATGTCAATGCTATGGCCTCAACTACTTTCTTAGTATCAAATTCCACAGGTTTACTACTCTCTGGGTGAAGACATTCCTCCTTGTTTCTGTCCTAAACATCTACTCTGTATCTTCAGACTGTGACCCCTGATTCTGAACAACCCTACCATTGGAAACATTCTTCTTGCCTGTCTAGTCCTAGGTTTTTTATAAAATTCCCCCCTTGTATCTCTGAACTCCAGTAAATACAATCCTAATGACTCTAATCTCTCCTTGTACTTCAGTCCCACCATCCCAGAAATCAAGCTGGTAAACCTTCCCCGCACTCCTTATAGAGCAAGAACATCCTTTATCACTTAAGGAGACTAAAACTTCACCCAGTATTCTATGTATGATCTCCCCTAGGCTCTGCATAATTTCATCAAGACGTTCCTTCTCCTGTTCTCAAATGATCTCATTATGAAAGTCAACATACAATTTTCCTTTTTTACTGCTTGCTGCACTTGCACGATTACCTTCAATAACTGGTGTATAAGGACACCCAGGTTTCGTTGCACATTACCCTCTCCTAATTTAAGGCCATTCAGATAATAATCTGCCTTCCTATTTTTGAATAACCTCACATTTATCCAAATTATACTGCATCTACCAGCTATTTGCCCTTCACTCAACTTGTCCAAACTATACTGAAAGATCTCTGCAATCTCCTCACAGCTCACTGTCCCACTCAGCTTTGTGCTATCTGCAAATTTGAAGTTATTACATTTAGTTCCTTCACCTAAATTATTATATATAGTGAATAGCTGGGGTCCCAGCATTAATCTCTGCTGTACCCCACTAGTCACTGTCTGCCATTTGGAAAATGACCTGTTTATTCTTATTCTTTTCTCCTGTCTGCCAACCAGTTTTCTATCCATCTCAATACATCACCCCCAATCCCATGTTCTTTAATTTTACACACTAATCTCTTGTGTGGGATTTTGTTGAAAGCCTTCTGAAAGTCCAAATAAATCACATCCACTGACTCCCCCTCATCATGAGGTATATCTTTGGAGAATTTTAGTGAATTAGTCAATTTCTCTTACATAAATCCATACTGACTCTGTCCAATCCTGCCACTGTTTTCCTATCAAATCTTTCATGATGTATTCTAGAATTTTCCCCACTACCAAAGTCAGGCTTATTGATCTTTAATTCCCTGTTTTGTCTCTACCACCCTTTTTTTTTCAATAGTGGGGTTACATTAGTTATCTCCCAATCTGATTTCATGATTTTTTAGTGAATGTTACTTTTAATAAGTGTTGGTGATAGAATTTTACATTTTGAGGATGAGAAAAATGGGTCTGAAACTACTGTATTAAACATAAAGACAATTACAAAGGTACAGAGACAGAAGTGAAATGGGAAAATTGATTGAAAGATAAAATAGTAGAGGAGTAGTGGCAGATATTTGAAGAAATATTCCATAACTCTCAACAAATGTGTATTCGATCGAGGAAAAAAGGCCATGAAAAGGATATACGTTATTGGTAACTAAGGAAATTAAGAATGGTAACAAATTGAAAAAAAAAAGGTACAATGCTGCAAAGATTAGTTGTAAGGCAGAAGATTGGGAAAACTTTAGAAAACAGCATAAAGAATGAGGGAGGAATTGGAGAAGAAACTAACAAGAAATATAAAAATGATAGTGAAAGTTTCTAAAATTATATAAAAAGGAATCAAATAACTAACATTCATCCCTAAGAGGATGAAACAGGAATTAATAATAATAGAATAAATAAACAAGAAAATGGCAGAGACTTTGAACAAGTATTTGTACTTTTCTTCATAGAAGATTTTAAAAAAAAATCCAAGAATTTCAGGAAAATTGAAGAGAAAAAAGAGGGAGGAACTGAAAACAATTATGATCACTCAAGGGGAAAAAAGTACTATTAAAATAACTAGGGCTGAAAGGCTGACAAGTCCACCAAATCTACTGACCTGAATCCTAGGACCTTTAAAGAAGTGACTGCAGAGATGGTGGATGCATTGATAATAATCTTCTAAAACTTCCTAGAACCTTGAAAGGTCCTTGCAGATTGGATAACTGTGAACATAATTCAAGAAAGGAGAGAATCAGTAAGCAGGAAACTAAAGGCCATTCAACCTAATACCTGTCATTGGGTAGATGCTGGAATTCAATATTCAGGAGATGGTTGCATATTATTTAATAAATCACAACACAATCAGACAGAGTGAACATGATGAAAAGGAAATTATGTTTCACAAATTTATCAGAGTTGTTTGAGAATGTAGCAGAGTGGCTGAAGGAGTCTCAGTGGATGTTTGATGTTATGACATACCAACTGTTCATCATCCAGGTACTTTTTGAAGGATGTGGGGCAACGTGCCTCTACCACCCTCCCAGGCAGTGTATTCCAGACCATCGCCACTCTCCGGGTTTAAAAAGTTTTTCCTCGTATCCCCCTAAACTTCCTGCCCCTCATCTTAAATTATGTCCTCTCGTGACTGATGATCAACTAAGGGAGCAGTGCTCCTTATTCACTTGTTCATTTCTCTCTCAATCTCGTACACTTCAATCAGGTCACCCTTCTATCTTCTCTGCTCCAACAAAAACAATCCAAGCCTATGCAACTTCTCTTCATAATTTAAATATTCCACCCAAGGCAGAATTTTAGTGAATCTTCTTGGCACCCCCTCCAGTGCAATCACAGCCTTCCTATAATGTGGTGACCAGAACTGCACACAGTACTCTAGCAGTGGCTTCACCAAAGTTCTATACAATTCCGACATGACTTCCCTCCTTTTGTAATCTATGCCTCTTTTGATAAAGGCAAGTGTCCCATATGCCTTTTTCATCATTGTACTAACATGCCCTTACACCTTCAAAAATGCGTAGTCCAGTGGCTCAGTGGTTAGCATTGTTACCCAAGTTCAATTCTAGCCTCGGGTCACTGTCTGTGGAGTTTACACATTCTCCCTGTGTCTGCATGGATTTCCTCTGAGTGATCCGGTTTTCTCCCACGCTTCAAAGATGTGCAGGTTAGGTTGATTGCAGATTAATTACTAAATTGATCCTAGTGTCAGGGGATTGACAAGAATAGGGCCTAAGTGGGATTATGGTCAGTGCAGACTCAATGGGCCAAATGGCCGCGTCCTGACTGTAGAGATTCTATGACCTGTGCACAAACACACCAAGGCCCCTGTGTTCCATAGAACTTCCTAGTGTCCTACCATTCATTGAATATTTCCTTGTTACGTGATTCCTTCCAAAGTATCACCTCACACTTTTCAGGGTTAAATTCCATCTGCCACTTACCTACTATTTCATCATTCTGTTTATATCTTCTAGTAGCCCAAGACAGTTCGCTTCAGTGTTAACTACCAATCTTTGTGTCATCCACAAGGTGTCCTTAACAACAAAAGTTAGGATGCAGGCACAAGTAATTAGGAAGGCAAATGGAATGTTGGACTATATTGCAAGGGGGGATAGAGGGAAGTATTGTTACAACTGTATAATGTGTTGGTGAGATTACACTCATGCAGTTTTGAACACTTTAAGGAGGTGCATTGGTAGCAGTTCAGCGAAGATACACTAGGCTGATTCCTGGGATAAAAATGAAATGAAAATCTTATGAAGCTACAACATAGGACTACTTGCAGATCAAACAACAGAAGCGGCATACAATAATGATTTCACAACCAATGGATCAGACCTCAGCTCAACAGACCTACTATATCTGAATATGAATGGTGGTGGATGATTCAACAACCAGTTGGAGGGGAACCCTCCGCTAATATCCCAGCCTCAATGATAAGAGACTCCAAATCCTTGTAGGGGAGGTGGTGGTGTAGTATTGTAATCGAAAATCCCAGAGTACTGTTCAAGGGACAAGGGTTCAAATCCCACTACAACAGATGGTAAAATTTGCATTCAATAAATATCTGGAATTAATAGTCGAATGATAACTATGAAACAATTGTTGATTGTTGTTCAAACCCATTTGACTCACCAATGCCCTTACCTCGTCTCGCCTACATGTGATTCCAGACCCACAGCAATGTGGTTGACACTTAAATGCCCTCTGAAGTGATGTAGCAAGCCATTTGGTTCATTTCAAGGGCAATTAGAGAAGGCAATATCCCATGAATGAAAAAAGCACATTAGTGCAAAGGACAATGCTGAAGCACTTGCAGCCATCTTCAGCCAGAAGTGCCATGTAGAAGATGCATCTTGGCCTCCTTCTGAGATCCCCTGCAACAAAGGCAATAGGTCCTATGAATATTCCAGCACTAGTATTGAAGACTCATTCTACAGAACTAGTTGCACTCCTAGCCAAGCTCCTCCACTACACCTACAACACTGGCATCAATCCTGCAATGTGGAAAATTGCTCAGATATGTCTTGTCCGCATAACACAGGATAAATCCAACCAGGCCAGTTACCTCCCAACACTACTTTTGATCATCAGCAAAGTGTTGAAAGGGGTCTTTAACGGTGTTATTGAAATGGTGTTTATTCAGCAATAACTTGTTTATGGATGATCAGCTTGTGTCTCACTAGGATCATTCAGCTTCTGACTATATTACAACCTTGGTCCAAATGGACAAAAAAATGGGACTCCAGAGGTGGAGTGGGGTTAGAGTGATTTGTTTTTGAGGTCAAAGCAACTTTTGACTGTGGTGTCAGGAACCCTAGCAAAACTGGAATCAATAGCAATGGGAGAAGTCATATTTCACACAAATGGTTGTGGTTGTTGGAGATCAATCATTGTCCTGGGACATTACTGCAACAGTTCCTCAGAGTGGTGTTCTAGGTCCAAACATCTTCAGCTCTTTCAATCAAATACCTTCCCTCCAACATAAGGTCGGAGATAGGGATATTCACAGATGATTGCACAATGATTACCATGATTTGCGACTCCTCAAATATTGAAGCAGTCTGGAAATGTTCAGGCACAGGCTGATAAATGGCAAATAACATTTGCACTACACAAGTGCCAGGCTGACAATAAACAATCTCCTCTTCATATTCAATTGCGTTATCATTGATGAAACTGCACTATCAACAGTCTGAGGGTTATCATTTACCAAAAACTGAATTAGACTGTTATATGAAAACTGTGGCCGCAAGATCAGGTTAGCAACTGGAAATAATTCACCTGCTGACTCTCCCAAGTTTGTCCACCTACAAGGGAGAAGTCAGGATTGTAATGGAGTACTTCCCAGTTCCTGTGAAATATGGTGGCATAGTGGTTAGCACCCAAGTTTGATTACCTGCTTGGGTCACTATCTGTGCGGAATCTGCATGTTCTCTCCATGTCTGGGTGCTCTGGTTTCCTCCCACAGTCTGAATGACGTGCTAGTTAGGTGCATTGATCCAAACAGGTGCCGGACTGTGGCAACTAGAGGAATTTCATAGTAACTTCATTACAATGTTAATGTAACCCTTACTTGTGACTAATAAATAAACTTTAATAAATAAATAAAGTTGTTACAATCTTGTCCATTTCCTTTAAAATCCTGTAGTTGAACTGAAATCCAGATAAAAGCATCTTACTAAAGACAATTCCTTCCTCCTAACTTGGTGATACATCTTCCAAAAATCAATGTTTCTGTTGCGGTTCTCTCTGGTGGACTACCAATGTCTCTTGGGTTGGATGTTTATGTTGTAGAGATAGAGCTTTTCAGAACTTTGGAGAGGGAGGTTTTGTAATACTTCCTGAAGCAGTTTTTCCAGATGACTGCAATGGCTTTTTGTTTTCTATGCCTGTCTTGACTAAACCAGTTCTTAAAGTCTTCTGCCTTTATATTTGCAAAAAGGAATTAAATTAACATGTCTTGCAGTCATTATTATAAAACAAGTAATTTATATTTTGATCTTACATCACAGAAACTTTTGACACATTTCAAGGTAATTAAAGCAACAGGAAATGTGTTATTTAGTTCATCACAGGGGTGGTCTGATTTTGTTGGACATAAAGTTCAGCACTTCGCATTTTAATGTGTTTGAATGTTTGGTTTTGATGTCTGCAATTTTTCCTTTGAAATTTCTCCATACTTTCTTTCTGGAAGGGTTCTTGTTTATGTTTCTCTAAATCACCTTAGAAGGTGGCCTTCTTTTTAAAATAGTCTCTCAAAAAGTAGAGGCGTTTTCATGACGAAGTGCAGCTCCAACAATACTCAGGAAGTTCGGCTCCATTCAGGACTTGATTGGCACCCCATATGCCACCCTAAATATTCACTCTCAACACCAATACACAGTGGCAGAAACATGCATCATCTACAAGATGCACTGCAACACCTCATCAAGGCTCCTTCAACAGCACCTTTCAAATATACAGTTTCTATCACTTTAATGGACAAGGGCAGCAGATGCATGGAAACATCACCACCTCAAAAATCTCCTCCAAGCCACACACCATCCTGATTTAGAACTATATCTTCATTTCATTGCTGTCACAGGGTCAAAATCCTACAACTGCCCTCCTCACAACGCTATGGGTGTATCTAAACTATGTGAATTGGAGCATTTCAAGAAGGCAGCACATCATCAACTTAAGGGCAATTGGGGATGGGCAACAAATGCTGGCCTAGCCAACAATGCTTACATCCTGTTGGTCCAGAATAGGTAATAATAACAGAATAAAGGTCAGTACAGTATAAATTTTTATTCTGCTATCAACACATTCAGCAGTTTTGCTCTCAGACAGTACTAACTTTTTTTCTGCTATTAACGCATTCTGATATTTTGCTCTCAGATAGCATTGACCTTTATTCTGTTATGAACACCCACTCTGCACCAATGCATTGTTCCTTTACCACTACCATTTCCACTGTTTTTGCCTTTTGTTCCATGACATCTTTGTATTTCAATCTCCCAGCACTTTCTAACTTCTTCCTAAGCCTCTCCTTTTCCTCCACCAGACTGTCCCTCCCTTTATCAACAACCTTAAAACTCATAATTTCTGTTCTTCAATTCCAGTGAAATATTGGACTTGAAGTATTATTTCTCTCTCCATAGATGCCACCAAATATGCTAAGTTTTTCCAGCATTTTCTGTTTATATTTCAGATTCTAGCATCTTCAGGATTTTGCTTGCATTTTTGTTTGTTGATAGTTGCCATCACAAGAGACTTAATTTAATTCTATTGATAACCTCTCCCAAAAAGTGATTGTATCACTGTCTAGAAACTTCACCATTTAGGATCAAATGTAAGGTGACAAAAATCATCAAGCTTGAACTGAATTTGATGATGGTCATTCTAACCCATAACAAATTATGTTACGTGGAACATGTTTGCATAATTCTCATTACAATTAAAATAAAAATACATTCAACCAAATGTTGTAAAGAGAAATAGTTCTGCATATCTTGGTCTTAAACATTCATTTGGCTTTTTCCATTTTATGTTAGGCAGGCAGAAAACTAATTTTACCTCAAAGCCCCTTACTGATGTAACATGATAAAAGGAAACTGTGTGGTGCAATTGTACTTTTTGTTTCTGACATCACAACAAGGGTAATTTGGTTAAATCACTTCTCCCAGCTGTTCAAAGTAGAGTAAAAATGAAAGAACAAGCAGCAAAAAAAATAGCCAGTTAATCTGTTTGACTGTTAATCTGGTTGAGATAAGTGTTAGACGAAGCACCAGGATAATTTCGTGGTTGCATTCCAGTGGGGCCACAGGATCTTTTATACAATTATCAATACAATATCTTGTTTGAAACACAGCAACATCCACAATAAAACAAAAGCAAAATACTGCAAAAGCTGAAATCTGAGTTAAACAGATAATGCTAGAAATGCTCAGAAGATCTGTCAGCATCTGTGAAGAGAGAAAAGGAAGACTTAATATTTTAGATCTATGACCTTTCACCAGGTAAAACTCAAAGCTATAAAGAAGAAAAAGGTCTGAAATTTCCCTTCAGTTCTATAACGTTATTTAGTTATTATTCTGTTTTCTGCAGATTGTGCAAGTGGACCAGGATTTCATTCTTTAAAAAAACTAATTTAATATTGATTAACATTATAAATCATCACAAATATAAGATAATGAAGGGGCTAGATAGGGTAGAAGTAGAGAAATTTTTCCACTTAAAAAGGAAACCAGAACTAGAGGGCACAGCCTCAAAATAAGGGAGGGAGGTATCAGTTTAGAACAGAGTTGAGGAGGAATAACTTCTCTCAGAGAATCTCTGGAATTCTCTATCCATTGACATAGTGGATGCTACTTCGTTGAATGTATTTAAATCACAGATAGATAGATAGATTTCTGCTGGATAAGGGAATTAAGGGTTATGGGGAGCAGGTGGATAAGTGGAATTGATCCACTTCAGATCAGCCATGATCTTATTGAATGGTGGGGCAGATTTGAGGGGCTAAATGGCCTACTCCTGATCCTATTTCTTAAGCTCTTATGTTATTTTTTTCTTGTGATAGACAGACATCAAGCAAATTAAATATGACTGAACTTGTACCGGCCTGTATGTCATATCAGCTACATGGCAGCAATATAAAATACCATCTTCCACAGAAAGAATTATTGGTAAGCATTTTGATCACTTATGCTCGCCCAAGAAAAGTCTTTTCAGTAAACCAAGAAGAAGCAATCACCAGATGATGTAAGATAGCAAACATTTGAACAAAACATACTTCAGAGGGGTGTGGCACACAGCATTATGATAGGAAATTGATTTATTTGCTTTAGGTTTTTTTTAATAGTAATGTTTTAATTATAGTGATAAACTTCTTAAATATTACTATGGATTTTCTTTCCAAGACAAGACTATGTTTCTTCCTGGTCAGATTACTTGATCACTTTATATCATTTGGATAGTATCTTGAGGATAGGTAAATTTCAGTTCTTCTCCATTTTTCTTCATTACTTTGTGTCCTTACTGAGCTGTGTTATAGGTTTCAGAACATGTATCTTGGTGACGGCTGAAGCATGGCCTTAGCTGATAAGAGGAACAAAAGGGATTGATGTCCATACAGAAAATTTGTATCTTTTTTCCCTCTGATTTTTCAATATAGAAAAATGTTTCTTTAATAGATATGTTTTTTTCTAAGTAACACTATGATCTTACATTATATTGTTCTGCAGCCAAGTGTTGTAAAGAATGACAAATACCTGTCCAATTGGCCTGGGCACGTTGGTGGAGAGATTGTTCAACCAAAAAAAAAGTTTCAGCAATCAAATGACAATAGATACCATGGGTAAGAGACAATTATGTCCATAAAATCTGTTATGGTTTGTAATAAGAGGTTATTACTCTTTGAATATAAAACTGCAAGTGGGAGATTAAATGATATCCTGTTGGTGCTCCAGGGTATCATTGTTCATTGATCAATGCCCTCCCTCATTTAGAACTGATCAGATCCCATCTAAGTCTGTTTTGATTTATGTTAGCTTGGGTAATAGTGAGATGCAACAATTGGTCTCTGTGCCCTGGGCTAGGGAGGTAAAGTGCTAGCCATGATTCCCACTCAGAAAATGAGGCAAGAGCCAGCCATTTAGTTCTTTGAGTCTCTTTCTGTATTTAAGTTTGTTGTGACTGATCTGTACCTCAGCATCACTTATTCAATTTTGATCCACATCCCTTGATACATAAGAACATAAGAAATATGAGCAGAAGAAGGCCATTTGGCTCCTTGAGCCTGATCTCCTCCAGTTGATAAAATCATGGTTGATCTTCAACCTCAACTACACTTTTCCACCACGTCACTATGTTTCTTAATTTCCATTGTATCCAAAAATCTATCAACCTCAGTCATGAATATACTCAACAATTGTGTATCTACAATCCTTTGGAGTAGAGAATCCCAAAGATTCACAACCTTCTAAGTGAAAAAATTTCTTTATCTTATTTTCACCTAATTGTTGGTCTTGAAAATGTCAATTACCCATTTTTCTGGGAGGTATTTCCATTACCTTTCGTATGAAAAAGAAATCTCCTAGTTCCAGTCCCAAATAGACAAGCTCTAATTTCTCCATTTCTGCTTGCTCCACCATTAACATACAATGTGAGCAGTGTGTACCAGCTACAAGAAGTACTATAGCAATGCATCAATGCTTCTTGAACAAACCTGTCACCTCTACCACCATTGCCCAGAGAAGGGCAATGGCAAGAGATGCATCCACCAGCTCCAAGGTCTTCTCCAAGCCACACTCTATCCAATATATATTAAACGCTGAAATTCTGTCCTTTTGTTCTAATTTCCCCACCAAAGGAAAGAGTTTATCATTTTTAAATACCTTAAATAGATCACCCAGTAAATTTTATAAAATCAAGGGATTGTAACCCAAATTTATGCAACCTGCCATCAAAAATATGAATGCAGCTGCAAGATCATATTACTGTGCAATGTAAGAATGTACATGTGTGATATCGGCTGAGAAACAGAATTGAGCCCTGATTTGATGTGGATAAGAAGCCTATTCACTGTGTAATACTGCACATCAGGAATGGCTAGTCAGGCAAAATGCTGGAGACCATGAATGGAAATGTACCCTAGCATGTTAACTCCTGGCATGAATTAACACCATTAGGAAATTCTCATATGCTAACTTTTAATTAAGTAGCACAATACAAGGTCTAAATTCCTTTTATCATTAATGTTAATTTAATCAGCTTTTGCCCTGTGATATAAATTATGAGATTAAATATATTTAGGTCTGAAGTCTGTGGTGATTTTATAGATTCAGGTCTTGCTATTTAATACTTTTGCCAGTGAAATTTATCAGTTTGTGCAGGCAATATAGAAATTTTTTTTTATATTGTTACAATAAATCTGGTGATCCAAGTTGATATTAATTGGATTATAACGTTATTTGTTCTGTTATAATTTACAGTTGATTGTACTTTTGAAATATACATTAAAATCTGAATTACAACTGCAACATCCAGAAAAGAAAAGTAGAAATATGTTGCACTAATTTGCACAAATTTTGAACAATACTTTTCTTGGCAAAGTAAAGTTCTTAAAAGTGCCCATTTTTCTTTTGAAGTTTATATTGTTGATGACTTGTTGTATTTGAATATATGTTTAGAAAATAGACGCTTGGGATATAGGGAGCGATCTTACGAAAAAATCTAAGTGCCAAACAAGCAAGAAAGCTGGGAGACAATCACGCAGGTTTATTTGGCAAGGAGTGAGTTGCAATCTTACAACACTTAGTGCAAAAAAAGAGCTAAGATAGGATTCTCACCAGTAGTGGGGCAAGGCCTAAACTTGCTGGTGAAGCCGGATGATGAACTCTTGCGGCACCATCAGAGTCAATGGACTGGTCGGTATTTAAAAACTCTGCAACCAGCCGAGTGTACAAGGGAACAAGTACACCACTACAGTGACTGACTTCATTAGTAACTATGTAGAAGATTGTGTGTCATAGAAGCAAACCTGCATATTTCTCACCTGGAAAGCATGGATGAACAAGGATATCCACTGCTTGCTGACGTTCAGGTCTGAGGCACTCATGTCAGTTGACTTTGACCTATACAAGAAAGCCAGATATGGATCTAAGAAGATCTGTCAAAGATGCTAGAATACAGTACCGGACCAAGCTAGAGTCCCAAGCTAGCCACACTGACTTCTGCCAATTACTGCAAGGTCTGCAAGACATAATAGATTACAAGATGAAGGTATGTAAAATCGCTAGCTCCAACACACCCCCTGCCTGATGCGCTCAATGCATCCTATGCCGGCTTTAAGCAAGAGGTCAGCAAGAACACACTCCCCACCCTGAATGCCTCAAATGAACTGTTATCTGAAGTCACCATCGCAGATGTCAACCCTCTTGAAGGTCAACCCATAGATAGTGACTGGCCTGGATGGGGTACCCAGACAAGCACTCAAATCTTGTGCAGTTCAGCTGGCTGGAGTATTCGCTTTTCAGCAAAATCCTTCTTTTTACGGCAATTGGAAGTCTCTATCTGCTTCAAGAAGACAACCGTCATCCTAGTACCAAAGAAGAGCAAGCAGTGTGCCTTAATGACTATCATCCGGTGGTTCAGATATTCATAATGATATTCATCATTATGAAGTGCTTCAAAAGGTTAGTCATGACACAAATTAATTCAAGCCTCTCAGATTGCCTGGATCCACTACAGTTTGCCTACAGCTGCAACAGGTCCACAGCTGACAACATCTCTCTGGCTTTGCACTTAACCCTGACTACATAGCAAAGACACCTATGTCAGACTGAGTCCTTGGCTTGCTGCAGTGTTTCAGTGAAGCTCAACACAAACTGAAAAAACAGCACCTCATCATCTGGCTGGGCATGTAATAGCCTTCCAGTCTCAACATCAAATTTAACAACTTCAGATGATTAGCTCTTCCCCCTTCTCAACCCCTTAATTTTCATTTCATTTAATTATTAACTATTCTCTATCTTTTATTTCTTCTCCATCTCCCGCCCCCCCAACTTTTAGTTTACCCCCCCTTTCCTTACCTTTCTCCTCTTTGGTTCCCTTTTTTCACCTCTCTTCCACCCATCTCCCTCTCCCCCCACATCTTCATCAGTCATAATTTACCCTTTGATTTCAGCTTCTCTGCTATTTGGCCATTCACACCTTTTATTCTCTCTATAGACTTCCATTAGCAGCCTTTCACCTTGTTCCTATGGCTATGACTTATCTTTCATTCCCTCACCCTTTAAATATCTCTCTCTTTCTATGCCTTTTAGCTTTGACAAAAGATCATCTGGACTTGGAACATCAATTCTTTTCTCTTGTTATGGATGCTGCTGAGATTTTCCAGCATTGTCACTTTTGGTTTCTTATGGAAATGCTAAAAGTAATGCTAACAGTAAAGGGCAGAGGAAAAGAGTTAAGAGTCCAGAAATGAAGCAAGCATACATTGGCAGCTAACAACAATCCAATAGGTCTACTGCAGTAGATTATCAAGATAGGTGAGAGAGACCAGCAATTTCACATGGAGACATGGGTTTAACAGGATGTCCACAATTAGATAGCTTTAGCTTATGAACTAGACATACATCATAATTCTCTGCTGTAGCTAAGGTATGATACCAAGACTTAACAATTAAATAATTATGTTAAAACACCTACCAGAGGATAGATAGGTTACCTAATCAAATTTTTCAGTCATTTCTAAACTAATGTGTCAGAAAACTTGTGCAATTATATTAAAACTATTTGATTGGTTTATATACCAACCCTATGAAGCCCAGGAAATACAGCAAGATATCAAACTGTATTTCTTTTGAATATGCTTCACAAAGCACTTTGAGAAGGTTTTCTACCATTAAAATGGCATATAAATAAACGTAAGTTGGACTTGAAAACTGCAATGTAGTCTCTAAGTTATAACGGACAATGTTGTATGTGTCAGTCAAAGGCAAATATTCAAAGAGTGTGGCTTTACATACAACATTGTCTGTTATAACTTAATTATTTAAGGTGTTTTAACATAATTATTTAATTGTTAAGTCTTGGTATCGTACCTTAGCTACAGCAGAGAATAATGATGTATGTTTAGTTCATAAGCTAAAGCTATCTAATTGTGAACGTCCTGTTAAACCCATGTCTCCATGTGAAATTGCTGGTCTCTCACACCTATCTTGATAATCTACTGCAGTAGACCTATTGGATTGTTGTTAGCTGCCAATGTATGCTTGCTTCATTTCTGGACTCTTAACTCTTTTCCTCTGCCCTGTACTGTTCACTTTTAGCATTTCCTTTGTTGCGCTTATAATTTTAGAGCTTCATCAATTCCCCTGAGTGTCACAGACAATCAGCGATCTAGAGGTAACTAAATACTCAATATCTGAGGATATAGTAACCAAAGAAAATGCGTGAAAATAAAAGAACCTTTCTCATTCACAATAGTTTAGAAAACATGTAGTGAGTAGAATTGCCATTGTGATGCTTGTGGCTACATTTTAACTGAAAGAAGCTGTGATACATGGGCTGGGCTGCATTGAAGTAAGTGCTTAATTTTTTTCTAAAATAGCTTTTTTTGTTTTAATCCTATAGATTTGACGTTACAGATACAAACAGTGCTCCAAAACCTCGATTCCTGGAACAGCTGGAAGCACACCTGAGGAAAGAGCTCCAGGTCTTGGACCTCAGTGGGTCTAATGCTCAGGAAGTAAACCTACAAGTGGGTTTAAAGCCTATTTTGATATATAGTTGATATGTTTATTACATTTAAGTGCACAGAAGTATAAGGCAGTTAATCTGACGCATTATCATTTGACTTTCTAAAGAACCAGCGTTAACATTCTCAGCACTTTTAAGCATAATTACACTTCTTTGCCTCATCAGTAATATGCAATTGAACCACAGTTTACCACTGTTAATTAAAAGTATTTTTTCAAAGTAACATATCAAATTATACAATCACTCAAATTAAGCAGGTAGAATAAAACAACACTGGAGATTTTCTTTAATATAATTTGAATTTTAATTATTAATTTAAATTGAATTTTTTGCTGAGTTAACTGACCTCAAGAGAGCTGATTGTAGTGCAGAGGGCTACAAGCAGAAATTACAATTTAGCTGGAGACAATCACGATATTCTATCTGCAAGAAAGAGAACCTTTTCACTAATGCCACAAAGAATGGATGTTCCAGAATCTGCATGATTCCCTTTGTGACTATTCCATTAAAATCTGTTTAACAATAACAAGACAGCTGCACATTCATTCTAAAGGATGCTTTCTAAGAGAAACAAAATGTGTGCTGTGCAGCTAATTATCAATCCCATCAAAGAAGATGGAACAATTCTGAGGGGATGTATAGAAATTAGCTACTACACCCTGCTACCTGACGATGACAATAAATCAGAGGTGGAGGTTTGGAGACAATTTACAACAATTAAATTAATAATGAATTTCAGAGCTCCCCTAATGGTTCATGGGTCTGTGCCTGGAGACAGGTTCTCCTACAACACCACAACCTCCATCATGGTGGGCTTTGGAGGCAGGTTTGCCATCCATCCCAACAGGAATGGGGATTGAACCCCTTGCCATTGATACCAATCTATTCCAAAACTGGCCAACCCTCACAAAGAGTTTGAGTTTGTGAAGATGTACTTCTACATGCATGTTATAGCTTGGATCAATGGTTAGTGAAGATAGGAGCTCCAAGTTCTTTATGTCACATAGCTTTTACTGTCTCCCATTGATATATGTTGGAAGGATTTACAAATAAATACACAGCCTGTTTGGCCAAGTTATAAATGTGCCTTCCTTGGTTATTAAGTCCTGGAGAGAGACTTGAGCCCAAAGCTTTTAGTTTAGAGCCAGAGATGCTACTCATTAGGCCACAAGACTGCCTCAGCACTAATCACAGTCTGTCAGTCTGACTACCTGCTCATTAGTCTGATTCTCCTGTCTCCTGCCACTCTGCCATTTTCATACAAGTTAGTAATTTGCCTTCAATTCTTTAAACTTTCTGTTATGAAAAACTTAATCAAATGGTTTTTGGAAGTCCATATAAAAGACATCCCTGAACATACCATATCTCATAATTTAGTCATGTCTTCAAAGCTGAATCTGATTTATCATTGTGGCCTACCTTATACAAATCCATGTTGGTTCTCTCCAGCTGAGAACTTTCAAGCTGTTCAGTCACTCCAAATTGAATTGTAGACTCCAGCAATTCCATTCCATCCCATCCCCTCCCTCCCACATTGGGTATGATGACACAATGGTTAGACTCCAACAGTTCCTCCAACCACCTCTCCTGACAGTGATTAGTACTTCTGAGAGGGCTACTCTTGGATTTTTTTCGAGAGTATCCTAGTGCTTCACGTCGTTAGTGTACGCTTGACCTGGACCATTTGATGGGCAGCACGACAGCTCAGTGACTATCGCTGTGCTGTGCGGATATATGGATTTGGGCCTGTGTCTGTGGGAGTTTGTGCATTCTCCCCGTGCTTGCGTGGGTTTTCTCAGGGTGCTCCGGTTTCCCCTCACATTCCAAAGATGTGCTCTTAGGCTAATTGGCAAAACAAATTCTCCCTAAATTGTCTCAAATTTGGTTTTTAATCCATAGATCTACAAACATGGACAGGGATCGCAGGTAGAGGTGGGAACATCGGGGTGGCGGTGTGGGCTTGTTGGGCCGAAGGGCCTGTTTCCCGTGCTGTTTTGTTCTTTGCTTTGTCTCACAACCCCAGGAACCTGGGTTCAATTCTGACCTTGGGTGACGTCGTCCAGTCTGCCCGTTTTTCCCATGTCTGCCTGGAGCCTGTACATTCTCCCCATGCTTATATGGTTTCTCCAAGTGCTCTGATGTCTTCCCACTGTTCACAAATGTGTGGGCTATGTTGATTAGCCATGTTAATTTGCTCCTTACCGTCCCAAGGTGTGGGTTTGATGAAATTAGCCATGGTAAAATGTGTGCAATTTCTAGGGGTAAAACAAGGGAGAGGGCCTAGGTAAGATGCTCTGTCAGAGAATCAATGCAGACTCAATAGGCCAAATAGCCTCGTCTGTACTGTAGGATTCTATGATCCATCTTTCTTTAAATAGTAGTAGAATAATATGTCTACATTTCTGATCTAAAGGAATGGTTTCCAAATTGAGAGAACTTTGAAAAAAACTATAGTTAGAACAGCTTCAATATTCTCAGTTACTTCCTTTAAAACTCTGGGATGGAAACCATCTGGATCTGGAGATGTACTCTATAATGCCATTGCTTTCTTCATGATAATTATTTTGCTATGTTAATTTTATTGAGTTCCTCTCCTTGATTTCAATATTAGATTTCTTGGGATCTCTGGCACACAAATCTCTTCGCATGTTGTAAACACTGATGCAAAGCAATTATTTAACAACTCTATCACCTATTTATTTTCTTTCATAATACAAGCTTTGGCAGTTTTTAAGGAGTCCATGTTGCTCCTGACATAATAATAAAAATTTTTGTGTTGTCGCATATGACAGGAAAAGAATTATAATTGGCCTCAGTAAACCATGTAGTGACAGAGAAAAAAATCAATAATTGTCCCCATTCCCTAATTCAATCCAGTGAACCAAACTGGAGTGTGAATATTTGGGCTTGGTTGTGATACCTCACAAATATTGGGCCTGCTGGCATTGCCTTTGGAGCTTATTAATGAAATAAAATGAGTGTTCTGACAGATTATCAAGGGACGCTCAAAAGTTTAAAACTGTGGAACTCTACCCCAGCTAAAGTAAGGAAAGAAAAACTATAGGCAATAAAATGAACTAACGCCACGTAGATTAGCAAATATACCACAAACGTCCAAGAATAAATGGTGCATTAGTTAGTGCCTCACAATGCATGAAAAGATAGAAAACCTACTCAAATATATTTACATATACCACTCAAACTAGTTTCTACAAACTCATCTGGGTAATTTTCAAATAAAATTGTTTTTTGTGCCCAGGAGTAACATTGGCTAACTTTGCTGTGTGCCATTTCCTGATGAAGTGTGTGGGACTGAGATCTTTTGTGTGAATTTTAGCAATTTCTAGATATGTTATTTGCAATGCAGATTGTCTTTGCAATATACTATACATCTGCTTTTTAATTACAGCCCAATTGCTCTATACCACCCATCCCCCTATAATTAGCTTTGTACTTTTGATAGATTGCTGCCAGAGGTCATTTTCTTAAGGTGCTGCTCTAGGAATAATTATTGCTATTGCTATAAGCACACGTTGCAAAAGAATTCTTACTTTTTTACATGAAATATGGTTCTAAAAACCAATAATTGCTGGAATAAGTGATAATTAGATGGTAATGTAAAACTGAGAACCAGCATGCAGCTAGAAGCGGCTATGTCAGACACAATGAAGCAAATGATTAATGTGAGAAGAATACTGCAGAGCAAGAAGTTTCTAGGCCTATGATATAATGGGCTTAACCATTTCGAATCCACAATGATATTCCAACACCAGAATGAATATGTTTTTGAAAATGCTGATGTTATACATAAATAAAAAAATGATCTTGCACTTACTTAACATCCCCGCTTCCTGATTGCATAGAATTTTCCTGTTGTCAGCTAGAAGTTTATTTTGAAATAAAATCAAGCATGTATGTCGCAATCATTCTGCATTAATGATGTGCAAGGCATTGGCTTTTTTCACACTAATTTCTTGCAAAAAATTAAAGTACCACAGAATATTTGGAGTAAAAACAGCATAAACAGAGTTGATATGTGATAATTAAAATCACATCCACACAGCTTATTCTGAGTGCTTCTTACTTTGTTGAGGTATTGACTCAGACACCTGCCTATCATTGCTGAAATATTAATTATTCTGCTTTCCACAAAGGCTTATCGTGAGGTCTTTGAATATTTCATCGAGGACTTAAAAACCTACAAACCATTGCTATCAGCCATAAAGAATGAATATGAAATGACCTTGGGTATGTAATTTCTGTTACTGACTATGGAACCTTTTGTGTAGCTCTAGATATGGAGTAAACAGGGCAGAAACTGTTAATCATCTGTTTGTTTTACTGTAAATTACATTCTTGGGGCTAACTTATTACTTGCCCACATTGTGGTCATTGATTCCATGAACAGTATCACACATTGGTATAACATCAGTATTTTTCCTTGGGCTCATTTAAAATGTTTGTTTAAAAATATTACTAACAAAACTGTCCCTGTGGCTCAACAGGTTTATCCATTGAGTAACTGAACATTAATGGGGTATTCAAAATCACAAGGAGTTTGGGTCAGAATAAATTGGGAGAAACTGTTCCCCTCATGAAAAGATCAGAAATGAAAAGGCACCAATTTAAAGTACTTTGTAAAAGAAAGCAAAAATGAATCTTTTTTTTGCATCAAATTATTGCAATCTGGAAAGTACTCCTGAGAATGAGATGGAAGTATGTTCAATTGAAGCACTCAAAGGGGAGCTAGGCAATTATCTGAAAAGGAAGGACATGCAGGATTACTGGGAGAAAAGAGGAATGGCATTAAGTGAAATGCTCACCGTAGAGCTGGTGCAGACATGATGAACTGAATGGCCTTCTTTTGTACTGAAAGAATTCAGAGATAATGTGACCAGAAATGTGCTAAGTTTGATCCATAGCCTGTGCTGAGTTAATTGAACTTGGGCAGCATAGTAGCAGTAATCACTAGTCCCAGTCTTCCTGGGTTTGGGTGGCAAAATGCTAGATTTTCTGTTCCTGCAATTATGTATTGCAACTCTTCCTTGTACGTTATTGTGTGATGTAGATAGAATTGAATCTAGCTGTAACAAAAACAGGAAATGCTGGAAAACCTTATCAGGTCTGGCAGCATCTGGTGAAAGAGAATCTGAGTTAATGTTTTGAGTCCAATGTCACTGTTCTCCATAACTGGAGGCAAGTTAAAAATAGGATGGGTTACGTGTTATTTTAAAGGGGGGACGGACAGATGGCGCAATAAAGTTTCAGGGATCGGTTATAGAACAGGAGAGATTGAGTGGTAAAGAAGTCATGGAACACAAGACAAAAATAGTGACAATATGGTATAAAACTACAGCTTTGGTCTAGAGTAGGTGTTAATAGCAGAATATAGCTCAGCACTGAATAAAAACAAAACAGTAGAATGTGTTGATAGCAGAAAAAGGGTCAGTGCTGTCTGAAAGCAAACATTTGAGAACAAGATACAGACTGACTGACTGATGTGGGGTATGAAGGGGGCTTCAAGCTGGTCAGAATTTGTGGACTGAACTTGTTGAACTCAAAATTGAGTACAGAAGGATGTAGAATCATAGAATTCCTACAGCGCAGAAGAAGGCCATTCAGCCCATCGAACCTGCACTGACAACAATCCCATCCAGGCCCTAGCATAATCCAATTATTTAACTGCTAATCCCCTTGACATGTTAAGGGGCAATTTACCATGGCCAACCAATCTAACCTGCATATCTTCAGAGTAATGTCAATATGTGTAAAATGTAAAGTGCCTAATTAGTAGATGAGATTCTGTTTCTTCAGCTTGTATTATAATGTAGTAGGCATAAATTAAAATGGTAAGTGACAGGAAGATCAAGATCATGTTTGTGAACTGAACAAAGGTATATCTAGCTGTGTTGTCCTTTATGGGGAAAAGCCTGCAAGCTCTCATTGTCAAGGAATGCACAGAAGAAAAATGGCTATTCGTGTGAAGTAGAAAAGAACATCAAGTAAAGCAACAAGAGTTAAGGGAGGAAGGAGAAATTATCTGAAAATTGATAATAAAAAAGGTCAGATTTTAAAGTTTTGCTATTCCTAAAACTTGACATTGATTATAATCTAATTCTAGAAGTTATTTTTAAACTTCTATAGCTCTTAACTGTGGAGTCTGTTTTAACACATATTGTGCAGGATATATAAAAAAGCTTAATGCCTGATAGCCAATCTCTGTCTCTTATTTCCAATATCTCCCAATATTCACTGTAAAACTTATTGTACTTTTCTGTTTGATCCGTAATACTGTAGAGTAAATATTATTTTGAACTTTTCTTTTTGAATCTTCCTAAACAGTAAATATTCATCCTACATAACACTGCTCTTCCCTGCCATTCTCACTTAATCTAATTTGTATAAGAGCCCACAGTGTTAGTGGTAGTAGGTTGACACGGATAGAGAATTATGTAATGGGCAGGAAACAGCAAGTGGGGATAAGGAGGTTGGTGACCCATAAACAGTGGAGTTCCATGGGGATCAGTTCTGGGACCGTAGCTGTTTACAATATATATATTAATGACTTGGAGAAAGGAAGCAAATGTACTGTAGCCAAATTTGCAGACACACAAAAATACGTGGAAAGGTAAGATGCGAGAGGGATACAAACAGTTGACAAAGACATATTGATAGTCAAATAATGGGCAAAAAGTTGGCAAATGGAATATAATGTGGAGAAATGTGAAATTGTTCATTTTGAAAGGGAGAACCAAAGAACAAAGTATTATTTAAATGGAGAAAAACTGCAGAAAGCTGCAGTACAAAGGGAGTAGATGGTACTTGTACACGAAACACAAAACTAGCGCACAGGTGCAGCAGATAATCAGGCTAATGGAACGTTGTCCCTGAATTCAAAGGGATTTGGAATGTAATAGTAAAGAAGTCTTGCTGAAACTGCGCAAGCTACTGTGAGACCACATCTGGGGTATTGTGAGCTGTTTTTGTCACCTTATTTAAGGAAAGATATTATTTCACGGAGGCAGTTTAGGAAGGTACATTAGACGATCACCAGTATGGAGGGATTGTCTCATGAGGAAATATTAAACAAGCTGGGACTTGACTCATTGGAATTTAGAAGAATGAGAGGTGATCTAACCACCGATTGTTGGGTGTTGAGGCACATGTTGAGATGTCTACACCTGAACCAGAGGGGGACTAATATCTTGGGGGGAAAATTTGCTAAGGCTATGATGGGGGCTTTAAACTGATTCGGGGGGGGGGGTGGGATCCTAAGTAGTTGGGGTGCTGAGAGGGATGAGAGTAAGGGGGTTATAGAGGAGAGTTGTAAAACACAGCGGCGTACGGGTGGGGTGGGGCATGGTTTGAGATGCGTATACTTTAAAGCAAGGAGTATTCGCAATAAGGGGGAGGAACTTGCAGCTTGGACAAGTACCTGGAACTTCGATGTTGTGGCCATTTCAGAGACTTGGGTAGAGCAGGGACAGGAATGGATGTTGCAGGTTCCGGGGTACAAATGCTTTAGTCGGGGTAGAGAAGGAGGTAGAAGGGGGGGAGGAGTGGCGTTACTGGTCAAAGACTGTATCACGGTGATCGAAAAGAAGTTTGATGAGGACTTGTCTGTTGAGGTAGTATGGGCTGAGATTAGAAACAGGAGAGGAGAGGTCACCCTGTTGGGAGTCTTTAACAGACCTCCTAATAGTTCTAGAGAGGTTGAGGAAAGGATTGCGAAGTCAATTCTGATTAGGAGTGAAAGTAGTAGGGTAATTGTGATGGGGGACTTTAACTTTGCTAATATTGATTGGAATAGCTATAGCTCTAGCTCGTTAGAGGGGTCAGTTTTTGTACAGAGTGTGCAGGAAGGTTTTTTGACTCAGTATGTAGATAGGCCAACTAGAGGTGAGGCAACATTGGATTTGGTGCTGGGCAATGAGCCAGACCAGGTGTTAGGCTTGGAAGTTAGTGAACATTTTGGTGATAGTGACCACAATTCGGTTACGTTCACCTTAGTGATGGACAGGGATAGGCATGAAGCTGGGGGCGGTAGTTATAGCTGGGGGAAGGGTAATTATGAGGCCATCAGGAGAGAATTAGGGGGCATAGATTGGACTAGGAAACTACAGGGACTGGGAACATCTGGAATGTGGTGCTTATTCAAGGAGCAGCTGCTGCGAGTCCTAGATAAGTATGTCCCTGTCAGGCAGGGAGGAAATGGACGAGTAAGAGAGCCTTGGTGTAAGAAAAGAGTTGATTTGCTGGTTAAGAAGAAAAAGGAGGCTTATGTCAGGATGAGGCTTGAAGGCTCAGGTAGTGCAATGGATAGCTATAGATTAGCTAGGAAGGAGGTAAAAAGTGAATTGAGGAGAGCTAAGAGGGGACACGAGAAGATGTTGGCTGATAGGATTAAGGAGAATCCTAAAGCTTTCGTTCGATATGTTAAGAATAGAAGATTGGTTAGGGCAAGATTAGGGCCAGTCATAGATAGCAGTGGGAAGTTGTGCGTGGAGCCTGAAGAGATTGGCGAGGCACTGAATAAATATTTCTCTTCGGTATTCACGCAGAGTGCTGGATATGTAGCTGTGGAGAGCACTGAGGTACAGGGTTGCAAATTGGGGAGTATTGTAGTAGATAGGGAGGATGTGTTAGAAATTCTAGAGGGTTTGAAGTTGGATAAGTCCCCTGGGCCGGACGGGATTTACACTAGGATTCTCTGGGAGGCAAGAGAGGAGATTGCAGAGCCTCTGGCTCTGATCTTCAGGTCCTCGTTGGTTACGGGTGTGGTTCCGGAGGACTGGAGGATAGCGAATGTGGTCACATTGTTTAAGAAGGGGAAGAGAGACCTTCCAGGGAATTATAGGCCAGTGAGTCTTACTTCTGTTGTGGGCAAAGTATTGGAGAGAATTATTAGGGATAGGATTTATAGTTATTTAGAGAGAAATGAATGATTGGGGATAGTCAGCATGGTTTTGTGAAGGGTAGGTCGTGCCTTACTAACCTCATTGAGTTTTTTGAAAAAGTGACTAAAGAGGTGGATGGGGTAAGGCGGTTGATGTGGTATATATGGACTTTAGTAAGGCGTTTGATAAGGTGGCCCATGGAAGACTTCTACAGAAAATGCAGATGTGTGGACTAGAGGGTGATTTAGCTAATTGGATTAGGAATTGGCTGGCAGATAGAAGACAGAGGGTGGTGGTTGATGGGAGATATTCATCGTGGAGTTCGGTGACAAGTGGTGTGCCTCAGGTGTCTGTTTTGGGGCCCCTGCTGTTTGTAATTTTTATAAATGATCTGGATGAGGGTATTGAGGATGGATCAGTAAATTTGCAGATGACACTAAAGTCGGTGGAGTGGTAGATAGTGAAGAGGGGTGTTATAGTTTACAGAGTGACTTGGACAAGTTGCAGAGCTGGGCCGAGAGGTGGCAAATGGAGTTTAATGTGGAAAAGTGTGAGGTAATGCACTTTGGAAGGAACAATAAATGTGTAGAGTATAGGGCTAATGGTAGGGATCTTAATAGTGTTGAGGAACAGAAGGATCTTGGTGTATGTGTCAATAGATCCCTGAAAGTAGGCAGTCAAGTGGATAAAGTTGTTAAGAAGGCTTATGGTGTCTTAGCTTTTATTGGTAGGGGGATTGAATTTAGGAGCCGCAGCATCATGTTGCAGCTGTACAAAACTCTAGGGCGGCCGCACTTGGAGTATGGTGTGCAGTTCTGGTCGCCACATTATAAGAAAGATGTGGAGGCATTGGAGAGGGTACAGAGGAGGTTTACTAGGATGTTGCCTGGTATGGAGGGCAGGTCCTATGAAGAGAGGTTGAAGGATTTGAGGTTGTTTTCGGTAGAAAGGAGGCGGCTAAGGGGGGATCGTATTGAAGCATATAAGATGATTAGAGGTTTGGATAGGGTGGACAGTGATAGCCTTTTTCCTAGGATGGAGAAAGCTAGCACGAGGGGACACAGCTTTAAATTAAGGGGTATGAGGTATAGGACGGATATCAGAGGTAGGTTCTTTACTCAAAGAGTGATTAGGGAGTGGAATGCCCTGCCTGCAGCTGTGGTAGATGCGCCAAGTTTGGTGGCGTTTAAGAGGTTAGTTGATAAGTATATGGATGAGAAGGGAATTGTTTAGTTAGGAGGTGCATTGCTTTTTATTTTGGTCGGCACAACATCGAAGGCCGAAGGGCCTGTTCTGTGCTGTATTGTTCTATGTTCTATGTCCCCTGGGCATTGTCACCTTAGCAGTGCCAGCCTGAGCTTCCTGGCACTATCCAAGGCATCTCCCCAACCATTTGGATGGCCTTGATTGCATCCCCACCCCCCCCCCAACTCTCCTCTTCAGTCCAGGAATGAAATACTCCTGATGTAAGGGGAGAGGCTAACGGGCCTGGAGATTTGAGTCCCAGGCCCATTAATGCTATTTAAATAGTACTGAGATTAACGTTGGCATAATATATGCATTGGTGCAGAGCTGATAGCACTAGAAATCCAGAGCTGGGAGATGCACTTGGAGCAGATCCTGCGGATTGGATGCTGCCTAAATCTCCTGGCCCATTGCATTAAAAACTCAGCACAATGGGGTGGAAGAGTCACAGTCTCTATTGTGTCTTCTGTTGATACAGCTGCTGTTGTATAATATTGGTTTTGATTTTTCACCTAGCTTTGTTAGTAAAAACATGTTATAAAGATTGAATTATGATTTGCATCTATGAAGCTCAAATTAACAAAACAGACCAAGACATTTTTTTGGACTTGACTGCATTTTTGGCTGTATTTGCTGTCCTCAGCTGATTACAAGTAATGTTCAAAGACTTGTGATCTTCTCTTTTCTTCTTTTCTTTATCTTTTATAATGGGTAATGGATAAAATACCACACACACCTGCAACATCATTCACATTATTCTATACATTTATTCATTCATTAATTGAAAGGGGGCATTGCTGACAAAAGCAGAATCAATGGCTCCTCCCTAATTGCCTTTGAGAATGTGGTGACAAGTCACCTTCTGAACCACTGCAGCTCATCTGTTGTGGTATTCCTGTTAGGTGGCGGAATATAGGATTTTGACCAAATAACAATGAAGAAATTGCAACATATTTCCAAGTCAGGATGTTGGAGGGAAACTTGTAGATGGTATCCCTATGTGCTAGGTACTCCTGATCTTCTAAGTGACAGGAATTTGGGAGGTGCTCTTGAGGCCTTGGTGAGTTCCTGCAGTGCATCTTGCAGATGGCACATACTGGTGCTACTTTGCACCACTGATGGAGAGGTGAATAGTTAAGGTAGAGTGCCATTCAAGTGGGCTGCTTTACCTGGATGGTGTCAAGTTTCTTGAGCATTGTTGGAGCCACAGTCATCCAGTGTAGCTAGTGTAAAATATTTCATCATACTCTTGATTTGTTTCTTGTAGATCATAGAGAGGCTTTGGAGAATGAGTAGGTGAGTCACTTGCCAGAATATTCACATTCTTCATATGCTTTGCTGTTCCAGTATTAAAAATACTGAATATTACAAATATCAAACATGCCTTCCACTCTATCGCCACCAAACTTTGGCAAATCATACTACAAGACTGTGCTCTTGCTCCTGGCTTATAAGCAAAAACTGAGGCAGAAGAATCCATCAAAGAAAGTTGTGCACATAGATCCTGCACAGATCAGCCAGGGGTATTCTCAGACATCTTCAACTTCTCTTTACAAAATCTGAGCTCCCTATCTGCTTCAAGACAACGACCATCATCCCAGTCTCTAAGAAAAACCAAGTAGCGTGCCTCAGTGATTATTGTCTGCTGGCTCTGACATCCATCATTATGAAGTGCTTCAAAAGGCTAGTCACAGCACAAGTCAGTTCCAGCTTCCCAGACTACCTGGATCTGCTACAGATTGCCTACTGCTACAACAGGTCCTCTGCAGAAGCTACCTCTCTGGCACTGCACTCAACCCTGGAACACCTAGGCACCAAAGAACCTCCTATTTATTGACTACAGCTCAACTTTCAACACTATTATTCACATAAACCAAATCCCATGCCCTGGGCCTTGGCTCCTCGCTCTGTGACTGGATCCTAAACTCCCTAACTGACAGACCACAATCAGTAAGGATAGGCAACAACATCTCCTCTACAATCATCCTCAACAGCAGTACCCCACAAGGCTGTATTCTCAGCTCCCTACTATACTCCTTGTACACCTTTGACTGTGTGGCCAAATTCCCTTCCAATTTGCTTTTCAAGTTTGCTGATGACAACACCACCATAGTGGACAGATCTCAAACAATGACAAGACAGAGTACAGGAATGAGATTAAAAATCTGATGAACTGGTGCAGCAACAATAATCTCTCCCTCAATATCAACAAAACAAAGGAGATTGTCATGGATCTCAGGAAGTGTAGAGGAAAACATGTCTCTCTACATCAATGGGGATGAAGTAGAAAGGGTCAAGAGCTTCACGTTCTTAGGTGTCCAGATCACTGACAACCTGTCCTGTTCCTCCCTTGCTGATGCTATAGTTAAGAAAGCCCAACGCTACTTTCTCAGAAAACTAAGGAAATTTGGCATATCAGCTATGACTCTCATTAACTTTGCAACAGATACAACCAGAAAGAATGCTTTTCTTTAGTGCATCAGAGGTTGATATGGCTCCTGCTGTGCCCAAGACCACAAGAAATTACAAAAGGTTGTGAATATAGCCCAATCCATCTCACAAACCAGCTTCCCATCGGTTGACTGTGTCTACACTTCTCACTGCCTTGGCAAAGCAGCCAGCATTATTAATGACCACACGCAGCCTGGACATTCTCTCTTCCATCTTCTTCTGTCAGGAAAAAGATACAAAACTCTGAGGCTATATACCAACCAATTCAAGAACAGCTTCTTCCCTGCTGCCGTCAGACTTTTGAATGGACTTACCTTGCATTAAGTTAATCTTTCTCTACACTCTAGCTGTGACTGTAACAGCATATTCTGCACTCTTTTGTTTCCTTCTCTGTGAATGGAATGCTTTGTATGTATACCATGCAAGAAACAATCCTTTTCACTGTATGCTAATAGATGTGATAATAAAACATCAAATTGAAATCAAAGTATTTTTGCACTGGTCCAGATAAATTTCTAGTCAATACTGGCACCAAGAAATTGATACTGGGTGATTTTTTTTGATGATATCACAGCCACATTCAGTGCATTTGTACAGTTTGGTGTATATGTTTTACTGTACGATTTGAGACTTTCACAGAATCATAGAATCCCTATAGTGCAAAAGGAGGTAATTTGGCCCATCGAGTTGCACCGACCATAATCCCACCCAAGCCCTATTATCGTGACCTCACATATTTACCCTGCTTATGTTTTGACAGGAGGGTAAATTTATCATGGTCAATCAACCTAATTCGCACATTTCTGGATTGGAGAGGGAAAACGGAGCACCCTGAGGAACCCCACACAGATGTGGGAAGAATATGCAAATTCCACATATACAGTCACCTGAGAGCAGAATTGAAACTGGGCGCCTGGCACAGTGAGAAAGCAGTGCTAACCACATGCCACTGTGCCATCTTTTTGCTGTATTTTAATATTCATCACAGAATGAAGGCTTTATTCTCAAAAGCAATTTCATGTGGGAAAAAATGTTCAGTCAAAAAGTGAGAAGGAAATTAGATGTACTGAAGTGGATACTATCTGCTTTATTCATTCTGAGGATAAAGATTCCAGCAAATCTGCCTTAATGAAAATATTCATGCTTGTAAAATTAGTGTAACTTCTGATACAGGGTGGTGTTAAGACCATGGGATCAATTTTCCTTATTTAAAATTCTATTATGACTTCTCCAACCTATTTTAACTTTGATTTTTCATAGTAGTGAGTTTTGTGTTTGCAGCAATTTGGAGAAAGAAAATTTAGAGTCATAGAGATTTATAGCCTTTCTGGCCTCAGGTGACTATCTATGTGGAATTTGCATGTTCTTCCCGTGTCTGTGTGGGTTTCTTCTGGGTGCTCTGGTTTCCAACATGCTTATGCCACCCTTAGTTAATCCCAATTGCCCACATTTGGCCCATATCCCTCTATACCATCTTACTCATGACTAAATATTTTTTAAAAGATATAACTGTATCCGTCCGTACTATTACTTCTGGCAGCTTGTTCCGGGCACTCACTACCTTCTGTGTGAAAAAGTGCCCCTCTTGATATTTTGTACCTCTCCTCTCTCTCACCTTAAACCTATGCCCTTTAGTTTTAGACTCCCCTACCTTGTGAAAAATATTGGCTGTCTGCCTTGTCTATATCCCTCATTATTTTATAAACCTCTATATGGTCACCTCTCACCCTTCTATGCACCAGAGAAAATAGTCCCAGTCTATTCAGTCTCTCCTTATAATCAATCCATCAAGTTCCGGTAGCATCCTAGTAAATCTTTTCTGCATTCTTTCTAGTTTAATTATATCCTTTCTATAATAGGGTGATCAGAATTGCACACAGTATTCCAAGTGTGGTCTTAGCAGTGTCTTGTACAACTTCAACAAGATGTCCCAACTCCTGTATTCAATGTTTTGATCGATGCAACCAAGCATGCCAAATGCCTCCTTCACCATTCTGACCACCTGTGACTCCACTTTCAAGGATCTATTGAACATGTACTACTAGATCTTGGTTCTGTAACTCTCCTCAATGCCCATTAACTGAGTAGACTGAACCAGAGCAGGACTACCAAAATGCATTACCTTGCATTTCTCTAAATTAAACTCCATCTGCCATTTGTCAGCGCACTGGCCCAATTGATCAAGATCCCACTGCAATTGGAGATAACCTTTCTCACTGTTCACCATGTCACCAATATTGGTGTCATCTGCAAACTTACTATATTCTCATCCAAGTCATTAATATAAATGATAAATAACAGTGGGCCCAGCACTGATCCCTGAGGCACATCGCTAGTCACTGGCCTCCAGTTTGAAAACCAACTCTCTATAACCACCCTCAGGCTTCTGTCAAGAAGCCCATTTTGTATCCATTTAGATATCTCACCGTGGATCCCATGAGATTTAGCTTTTTGCAACAACCTACCATGCAGTACCTTGTCAAAGGCCTTGCTAAGGTCCACATAGACAACATCAACTGCACTGCCCTCATCTACCTTCTTAGTTACCCTTTCAAAAAACTCAATTAAATTTGTGAGACATGATTTTCCACTCACAAAGCCATACTGACTGTCCCTAATCAGTCCTTGCATCTCTAAATGCTTGTAGATCCTGTCTCTCAAAATACCTTCCAACAATTTACCCACCACAAATGTGAGGCTCACTGGCCTGTAGTTTCCAGGCCAGAGTCACTACGTTTGCCACTCTTCAATCTTCAGATACCTCACCCGTGACTATCGATGATTCAAATATCTTGGCTAGGGGACCCACAATTTCCTCCCAACCTCCCACAACATCCTGGGATATACCTCATCAGGTCCTGCAGATTTATCTACTTTGATGCACTATAAGACTTCCAGCACTACCTTCTGTGTAATATGTACACACCTCAAGCCATCAATAATTAATTCCCCAGGTTCACTAACACCTATGCTTTTCTCAATAGTAAATACTGATGAGAAATATTTAGGATCTCTTGTGAACAGCACATAGATTGCCTTGTTGATCCTTAAGAGGCCCTATTCTCTCCCTTGTTACTCTTTTGCCCTTTATGTATTTGTAGAAGTTCTTTAGATTCTCTTTTACCTTATCTGCCAAAACAATTTGTGTCCCCTTTTTGCCCTCCTGATTTCTCTATTAACTCTATTCCTACACCCACTAAACTCCAAAAGTTCACTTGATCCCAGCTGTATCTCTTCCTTCTTCTTGACCAGGGCCTCAATATCCCGAGTCACCCAGGCTTCCTACTTCTGCCAACCTTGTCCTTACCCTGAACCCTGGTTAATACACTTCTGAAAGCATGCCACTTAACAGTTGTCCCTTTTCCTTCTCACAGACTCCCCCAATTAACTTCTGAAAGTTCCTGCCTGATGCCATCAAAATTGGCCTTGCCCCAATTTAGAATATTAACTTTTGGGACAGACCTATCATTATCCATAGCTACCTTAAAGCTAATAGAATTATGGTCATTAGTTGCAAAATGATCCCTGACTAACACTTCTGTCACCTGCCCTTCCTTATTTCCCAAGAGGTCAAGTTTTGCCCCCTCTTTAATCATCCACATAGTAAATGAGAAATTCCTCTGAATGCACTCAACACGTTTCTCTCCATCGAACCCTCTGATACTATGACTGTCCCAGTCAATGTTAGGAAAAATAAAATCTCTGACTATTACCACCCTATTTTTCTTGGAACTATCTGTAATCTCCTTACATATTTGCTCCTCAATTTCCTGCTAACTATTTGGAGGTTTATAGTACAATGCTATCAAAGTGATTTTCCCCTTCTTATTTCTCAGTTCTACCCATATAAACTCAGTGGCTGAACCCTCGGATATATCCCCTCTCAGTACAGCAGTGATGCTTTTCCTAATCAAAAGTACAATGCCCCCTCCTCTCTTACTCCTGCTATGTCTTTCCTACAGCGTCTGTACCCTGGAACATTAAGCTGCCAGTCCTGTCCTTCCCTTAGCTATGTTTCAGTAATTGCTATAATATCCCAGTCCCAAATACCCATCAATACCCTGAGTTTATCTGCTTTGTTCATCAGGTCTCTTGCATTGAAGTAAATGCAGTTTAATCTGGACTTCCCTTGCTGTCTGTCTTGCTTCTGTTTGATCTGTCTGGTAGTAGGATTATTGACACTGCCTTGACTAATTAATGTGCTCTCTTTAACTTCTGTGCTGTCCTCAAATTTCTCTTCTGTCTCCCTACTGCTTTCGATCCTATTCCCCTGCCAAACTAGTTTGAAGCCTCTTGAGTAGCTCTGGCAAATCTCCCTGGCAAAATGTTAGTCCTTCTCCAGTTCAAATGTAACCCATCCCTTTTGAACAGATCAGCCCTTTCCCAGAAAAAGATCCCAATGATCCAAAAATCAAAATTCTCTGCCCCCTGCACCAGCTCTCAAGCCAGGCATTCACCTGCCTCATCTTCCTATTCCTACTCGCACTACTGCGTGGTACCAGTAGTAGTCCTGAAATTACTATCTTCGAGGTCCTGCAAGACAAAGAAAAGGTAATCCTCCAAATAGGAGGGTTGGATGGTAATAAGACAGTCATACTTTTTGCCTAAAATATTTTATTTCTTGAAAATTCGTTCTGAAAGTGGCTAATGATCATGTTATTTAAAACCTTTGTTAAAACAATAGGCAGAAAATTGCATTTTCCTCATGTCCCTGTTTTTAATCAAGCAACATCTATTTTTTCAGTTCACCTGCGAAACCAAATCCGTGAGCTGGAGCCTCTTAAAAGCTTGCTGGTTACAACGTCAGAGGCTTGTGAACGGAGGATTAGTACCCTACGTAAAGAGGAAAGGTTTGAGATAGAATCACTGAAGAAAGAAAAAATACAACTTCTGGACAAAATTGATTATTTACTGAGGATGCAAGATTCCCTAAAGACCCAGGTCATTGTATTGATTGTAAAAAATAGCAATTAAGGTGTTTGAGCCTTCAATATACTTGCAAATGTGGGTGGTTTGTTAGGCAACAATCAAATGTTTACTATATTGCAGTCTGTTTTACCTTTTGCTGCTATTTAGTTTGCTTTTCAATTTATAATGAATTGAAGCATCTTATTTGAAAAAAAGTAAAACGTCATTCATTATGTTTAAACAATCTGAATGATACCCAGTACTGCTGTCAGAGTTTAACAAGTAGGTTTTTAAAACCTATTAGAGACATTATTTTTGATATAAATGTCTTTGCTCCCTTCCTCTCCAATATGGTGGCAAAGTGGTGCTGTGGATGGCCAGATGTTATCACCAAATTAATCATTGTTAAAGTTGTTCACCCATAAATAATGAAGTTTTGGAAAGAAATTTAGGAAACAATTCAAATTTCTTATTTGTAGATGACTAATAGTTTTTTGGTGACACGTTTAGTGCAGAGAACCAAGTTTACACCTGAATCAAAGAGACATAATATACAAATTAAATTGTGCATTTTTCAAAGTACAATAAAGCCTGCATTTTATTCAAATTATCCACAATAGGAAAGTTCTTAAACTTAAATAATTGCTAGGGTGTATAATTTCTTTTTCCCAGCTAATACACTACTTTTGAATTGTAGCCATATAATGTTGGGTAATATGGCAACTGTTTTTCAAACAGCAATGCCGGCTGACACAAATGAGGTGTGTAACCAAATAATTTTTTTTAACATTTCTTTGATTAAGGAATGGATTTTGGCCAGGGTACCAGGAGAACTATTCTTCCTTGAATATTGCTATGCAATCTTTTATGTTAACTTGAAGAGGCAGAGGCTTAACTTTCACCTGAAATCTACATGCTCCCTATGTAGGATGTCTAAAACAATGGCATTTCTCCGCACCATTCTATTCTCACTTGTGTACATAGCTAAGAATTTTAACTCAAGATTTTGCACTCAAAGCCAAGACTTTGTCATTGATCCTGTGATCTCACTCTCTCCCCATATTATTCAATCACTTGTTCTAATGTATTTTCTTCAGGCTAATTGCAAATAGCTTTAGAATGTTTTACTATTTTGAAAGCACTATATAAATGTGAGTTGTTGATTTGTTACCAATGAAGAAAGCCCTACTTTTGACATGGATTTTGACTTAAATGGAAATGCTCAGGATGGCAGGGAATGGGAAACTATGTAAGCAGTCAGAGGAAAGGGAATCAAGGACAACAACAAAATAAAGGGGAATAAAAAAGGGATAAGCAGAGAAATTGCGGGCCAAAATCAAACAGGGCCACAATAAAATACGGTGGGAAGAGAACAAGTAATGCTAAAAAGAAAGGCCTTAAGGCTTTGTGCCTTAATGCACATAGCATTTGCAATAAAGTGGATGAATCAATTGCAAAAATAGATGTAAGTGGGTATGATGTAGTTGGGATTATGGAGGCATGGCTGCAGGGTACCCAGGGATAGGAACAGAATATCCAGGACTATTAAGTATTTCGGAAAGACAGACAAAAAGAAAAGGCAATGGAGTTGTATTGCTGATTAAAGGGGAAATTAATACAATAGTGAGGAAAAATATTGCTCCAATGATGTAGAATCTGTACAGGTAGAGCTGAGAAACATCAAGGGGCAAAAATATTAGTGGGGTTTGTAGATAGGCTCCCAAATCATAGTGTTGATGTTGGGAATGACGTTTAGCAGGAAATTAGAGATGCAAGCGATAAAGAGCATTGTAATTATGGGTGGACTTTAATCTGTCTATAGACTGGGCAAATCAAATTAGTCACAATAGCATAGCAGAAGAATTCTTGGAGTGTATATGGGATGATTTTCTGACCAATACATTGAGGAACCAACAAGAGAACAGGTCAGCTTATACTGGGTATTGTCTAATGAGAAAGGAATAATTGTCAATCTAGTTGTGTGAGATCTCTTGGGCGATGAGTGACCTTAATATGATAGAATTTTTCATTAAGGTGGAGAGTGATGTAGTTGATACTGAGATGAGCGTCCTAACTTAATAAAGGAGACTACCATGGTATGATGTATGAATTTGCTATGATGGATTAGGAAACATTGCTTAAAAAGATGACAGTGGATAGACAATTGCAAACATTCAAAGAGTACATTGGTGAACTACAACAATTATTTATTCCTGTCTAGCACAAAAGTAAAATGGGAAAGGCGCCCAAGATGTGGAGGTGCCAGCGTTGGACCGGGGTAAGCACAATAAGAAGTCTCACAACACCAGGTTGGACTTGCTGGACTTTAAACTGGATGGCCGAACCATGGCTTACAAGGGAAATTAGAAACAGTATTAGATCCAGGGAAGAAACAGAAAAATTAGATAGATAAAACAACAGCCCTGAGGACTTGGAACAAGATTATGAAAGGGAAATCGTGCTTGACAAATATACAAGAATTCTTTGAGGATTAGTAGACTTGATGAGGGGAGCAAGTGGACATGGTTTATTTGGACTTTCAGAAGGCTTTTGACAAAGTCTCACGTGTAAAATTAAAGCACATGGGATTGGGGAGTATATTAAGATGGATAGAAAACTGGCTGGTAGACAGGAATCAAAAAATAGGAATAAACAATCATTTTCCAAATGTACAGTTCTTTGTATAGTTCTGGTCACCCTATTATAAGATGGATATTACTAAACTACAAAGAGTACAGAAAAGATTTACTAGAATGCTGTTGGAACTTGATGGTTTGAGTTATAAGGAGAGGCTGCGTAGATTGGGAGTTCTTTCCCTGTAGCGTAGGAGGCTTAAGGATGACCTGATAGAGGTCTGTAAAATAATGGGATATAGATAAGGTTGATAGTCAATATCATTTCCCAAAGGTAAGAGAGTCTAAAATTAGAGGACATAGGTTTAAGGTGAGAGGGGAGAGATACGAAAGGGTCCAGAGGGATAGTTTTTTCAGAGAATGGTAAGCATCTGGAGTGAACTGCCAGAAACAGTAATAGAGGCACTTTCAATTTTGTCTTCTAAAAAGCATTTAGACAGTTAGATTGCAAATTTTTTTGAAGTAGTAAAAACCAAATTCTGCATCTAACAATTTTGTGATCTGCTCAACTTACTGCTGATATTAAATCAAAAGTGTTTCAATTTCCATTACCAACATCCCTTACCTAGATAAGGCCAGAAACCACACAAAAATAAATCTCTTCAAAATTAAAATGTGTGCAGAAATTCTATAGTCCTGACTTTGTGTTTTTTTTATTGCTTTGTCAGGTCAGTAAACTTAAGGAAGAACTGGCAGCTGAATATGAACGATATCGAGAACAACATGATGCACGTAAACTTCTGATTTCAGATATGAATAATCTCCGATATCAGCAAGAACAGTCAAAAGATTCTCATACACACGAAGGTGAAAGATGATATTCAGGATTGTAAACCTCAGTAACTAGTAATTATCCTTGTGTATGAAATAGGATTACTTTGGAGTCAATGTGGCTTCAAGGTAACAGATATTGGAAATTTGGAGTCAAGTCAACTCTTTGTGTCAGCTTTGATACTTCTCCAAGCACTGGTAATTTTTGGTTAGTCAACCTGGCTTGTAATTGAAACCTAGAGGGATAGATCTAAATCTAGGATATCTCTTACCGAGCTCCATATAGACTGACTAAATTCTTACTGGATATTGCGGTTCCAGCTGGAGAAGGAACAAAAGACATAATTTTCTGGTGTGGTAATTTTAGCTGGTTAAATGTATAACTATCCAAAAGCTTGGTGAGTTAATTGGAACCTGGATAGTACATGTATCCAAATAGGGGCAGAAGAAGGATGATGAGAATGGACACAGTGATGGACAAAACAATCCCCTACTGGCAAGTGTGAATTTTATGGTAGCTTGAATGGGATACTTAAAATAATATGCTGGCTCTCTAATTTAATCAACATGATACCTGTGATTGTGAAGAATGGTTACAAAAATACATTAACTTTACAGATTATTTATTAACTTACTTTTATAATGTGTTTCTTGCTTTGTGTTACATATTCAATCTATTAATCCAAACTTTAATGCAAACTTTAAAACAAGTGTAGATGTTTCATCCACAGTGCAATTTAGAAAGAATAAGTGCGTTGTAGTGTTAGATTTCATTAAATATTTAAACTTATTCATTTGAATAGAACCAGTTTGACACAACCAGAAATGAAATCATGTTAGTGATAGTCTGTTGTTAATATTAGCAAAAAAAAACCCCACTTCTTGGCTATTTTAATTTAAAAATCAATCTGTTTCACATGAGATAGTTAACATCTCAGTTCAACTTATGGGCAGAAAACATGTAAATGTGATCGGTCTACAAATTCTGATTAGTAGTTTCAGGTTACTACTGGACTAATTTTGTTTCACGGATTTGATTTTGTTTTGGTGTGGAACATATCAAATTTGTGCATGGATTAGTAAGACCACCCTTTTTAAACAGGTCATATTTTGTTTTCTTTTTGAAAGCTGAAGTAGTTGAGGACACAGTAAAGCTGAAACTAGCACTGAAGGTAGCTCGTGACGATCTCAAAGCATTGCAAGTGGAGCTAAATGCAATGAAGGCAGAATATGGGGATGTGATTCCCAGAAGGGATTTTGAGGCTTTGGATAAAAATTATAATGAGCTTACTGAAAAGGTATGTTTGTGTTTATGAATGCCATATTTGAAGTGTAACCTGCAAACATTCACTGTGGTGCTCTATTGTCCTGTATTTGTTTAAGTGTCATAAAATCTTTATACCATATGAACAGTGCAATTCCATTATATCATACATTGATTTGATTCTTAATTTTCAGTTGTTTTATTTTTGCTGACGGCTTTTGTTCACTAGGAACTGGACCAAGTTACGAGGACCTACAAAATAGTGTTGGAAATCAAATTGTGGCAATTTTGGATTTAATTAGGTATCATTGAATTGTCTTAAGTCAAACTTCTTCAGTGGTTGGATTTTACACTCTGCAACTGGCAGGTTTTAAAATCAGTAAGAATTTAGCAACACCAATTATTAATCCAACCGATTTATTTGATAGTAAAATAGCGAGCTTTCAACACTCCCGTGTCTTCATCAGGCAAGTGCAGTGTTCTGGTCTGCAATAGCACACATCAGCACAGACAGTCAGAGATTGCTGATTAGAATGCGAATCCTTACATCTAACCTGCTATTCAAGTGTTAAAGTGGCTAACAATGTGTGTGAAGGGGATCCTGAGCATTGTTAGAGAATTGTGTATTTTCTCCAGACAGCACAGTAAGTGAGGTTTTTTGCTAACCCAGGCAAGTTACGGGGGTTACAGATAGTGTGTCATGAAGCCAAGATCCCTGTTAAGACCGTCCTCATGGGTTGCGGAGCTTGGCTATCAGTCTCTGTTCAGCGACTCTGCGCTGTCGTGTATCACGAAAGCCCCCTTGAAGAACATTTACCCGCAGGTCGGAGGCCGAATGCCCATGACTGCTGAAGTGTTCACCCACAGGAAGGGAACTGTTTTGCCTGGTGATTGTTGAGCGATGCTCATTCATCCGCTGTCGTAGTGTTTGCATGGTCTCCCCAATATACCATGCTTCGGGACACCTTTCTTGCAACGTATTAGGTAGACAACGTTGGCCGAGTTGCAAGAGTATGTACCGTGCATCTGGTGAATGGTATCCTCACGTTTGATGATGTCGTCCATGTCTATGATCCGGCATGTCTTGCAGAGGTTGCTGTGGCAGTGTTGTGTGGTATTGTGGTCACTGTTCTCCTGAAGGTTGGGTAGTTTGCTGCGAACAATGATCTGTTTGAGGTTGTGCGGTTGTCTGAAAGCAAGAAGTGGGGGGGTGGGGATGGCCCTAGCGAGATGTTCATCGTCATCAATGATATGTTGAAGACTCCGGAGAAGATGTCGTAGCTTCTCCGCTCCGGGGAAGTACTGGACAACAAAGGGTACTCTGTCCAGCGTGTCCCGTGTTCGTCTTCTGAGGAGATCAGTGCGGTTTATCGTTGTGGCATGTTGGAACTGTCGATCGATGAGTCGAGCGCCATATCCTGTTCTCACGAGTGCATCCTTCAGTGTCTGGAGGTGTCTGTCACGATCCTCCTCATCTGAGCAAATTCTGTGTATAAGGAGGGCTTGTCCATAGGGAATGGCTTCTTTAACGTGTCTAGGGTGGAAGCTGGAGAAGTGGAGCATTGTGAGGTTGTCTGTCGGTTTTCGGTACAGTGAGGTGCTGAGGTGACGTCCTTGATGGAGATGCGTGTGTCCAAGAATGCAACTGATTCTGGAGAATAGTCCATGGTGAGTCTGATGGTGGGATGGAACTTGTTGATATCATCATACAGTTGTTTTAAAATCAGGTTTTAAAATGACAGCACTTGTGAAAAGTAGCATGAGCTTCCAGCTGCACATAAATCAAATCCCGACCTGAATAAACTTTTACAGAGGAAGCAGTAGCACTGCAGACATCATAGAACATAAAACATTACAGCGCAGAACAGGCCCTTCGGCCTTCGATGTTGCGCCGACCAATTAAGAAAAAGCAATGACCCTCTAACCTAAACCATTTCCTTTTCATTCATAAACTTATCTACTAACCTCTTAAACGCCACCAAACTTGGCGCATCTACAACTGCAGCAGGCAGGGCATTCCATACTCTTACCACCCTCTGGGTAAAGAACCTACCTCTGACATCCGTCCTATAACTACCACCCCTTAATTTAAAGCTATGTCCCCTCGTGCTAGCTTTCTCCATCCTAGGAAAAAGGCTATCACTGTCCACCCTATCTAAACCTCTAATCATCTTATATGTTTCAATAAGGTCTCCTCTTAGCCGCCTTCTTTCTAACGAAAACAACCTCAAATCCCTCAGCCTCTCTTCATAAGACCTGCCCTCCATACCAGGCAACATCCTGGTAAACCTCCTCTGTACCCTCTCCAATGCCTCCACATCTTTCTTATAATGTGGGGACCAGAACTGTACACAATACTCCAAGTGCGGCCGCACTAGAGTTTTGTACAGTTGCAACATGACGTTGTGGCTCCGAAATTCAATCCCCCTACCAATAAAAGCTAAGACTCCATATGCCTTCTTAACAACCTTATCGACTTGATTGCCAACTTTCAGGGATCTATGCACATATACACCAAGATCCCTCTGTTCATCAACATTATTAAGAGTTCTACCATTAGCCCTATACTCTACACATTTGTTGTTCCTGCCAAAGTGAATTACCTCACACTTTTCCACATTAAACTCCATTTGCCACCTCTCGGCCCAGCTCTGCAACTTGTCCAAGTCTCTCTGCAAACTATAACACCCCTCTTCACTATCTACCACTCCTCCGACTTTGGTGTCATCTGCAAATTTACTAATCCATCCTTCAATACCCTCATCCAGATCATTTATAAAAATTACAAACAGCAGGGGCCCCAAAACAGATCCCTGAGGTACACCACTTGTAACCGAACTCCACGATGAATATCTTCCATCAACCACCACCCTCTGTCTTCTATCAGCTAGCCAATTCCTAATCCAATTAGCTAAATCACCCTCAATCCCATACATCTGCATTTTCTGCAGAAGCCTTCCATGGGCCACCTTATCGAACGCCTTACTAAAGTCCATATATATCACATCAACTGCCTTACCCCCATCCACCTCTTTGGTCACTTTTTCAAAAAACTCAATAAGGTTAGTAAGGCACGACCTACCCTTCACAAAACCATGCTGACTATCCCCAATCAATTCGTTTCTCTCTAAATAACTATAAATCCTATCCCTAATAATTCTTTCCAATACTTTGCCCACAACAGAAGTAAGACTCACCGGTCTATAATTCCCAGGAAAGTCTCTATTCCCCTTCTTGAACAATGGGACCACATTCGCTATCCTCCAGTCTTCCGGCACTATATCTGTAACCAACGACGACCTGAAGATCAGAGCCAGAGGCTCTGCAATCGCCTCTCTTGCCTCCCAGAGAATCCTAGGGTAAATCCTGTCTGGTTTAGGGGACTTATCTAACTTCAAACCCTCAAGAATATCTAGCACATCCTCCTTATCTACTTCAATACTTTCCAGTTTACAACCCTGTATCCCAGTGTTCTCCACAACTACATTTACATCTCCCTGCGTGAATACCGAAGAGAAATATTTGTTCAGTGCCTCTCCAATCTCTTCAGGCTCCACGCACAACTTCCCACTGCTGTCTCTGACTGGCCCTAATCTTGCCCTAACCAATCTTCTATTCTTAACATATCTAAAGAAAGCTTTAGGATTCTCCTTGATCCTATCAGCCAAAGTCTTCTCGTGTCCCCTCTTAGCTCTCCTCAACTCACTCTTTAGCTCCCTCCTGGCTAATCTATAGCTATCCAGTGCACTAACTGAGCCTTCAAGCCTCATCCTGACATAAGCCTCTTTTTTCCTTTTAACCAGCGAATTAACTTTTTTAGTACATCATGGTTCCCTTACTCGACCATTTCCTCCTTGCCTGACAGGGACATACTTATCAAGGACTCGCAGTAGCTGCTCCTTGAATAAGCTCCACATTTCAGATGTTCCCAGCCCCTGTAGTTTCCTAGTCCAACCTTTACCACCCTTGGGTCCTGTTGAAACCCTTAGATAGCCAATTAAGGGGCTCATCCCATCTCTATTTTACCCTACAACAGGATAGGCTTACCTCACATAGCAAAGTTTGGTGTCAGGTAAATTGGGGGACCTTTTGTGCCCATTAGAGGTTCCAGCTGTCAAGATCATGCACACCAAATCGTTTGCCAGAGCCAGCCTAACTGATCTCAGCAAAATCCACCCCTCTCCCTCCCCAAACCTGCAATTATGGTATCTGGCTTCAGCAATGATCTCCATTTGGGACTTCCTGTGATCTGGTTGACTCACACTCTCTGAGGCAGGATGTTTCGCTGAGAGGCACAGATCCTGCTTCCTACCTATTAATAGCCAATTTATGTTCACTTCTGTGCTCCAGCCTGACATGACTATCAATTATGGTACGGATTCCCTCCTCTCCCTCAATTTCCAATGCTCGCTCCTCAAAGGGGTGAAGACTTGGATCTCAGGCACACCACCCGCTAACCCTGCCATCTCCCGATGGTTATAGGCAGCAAGGGTGAATGTTAAACCTGACCTAGCATTTTTCCCTTCAGTCACCCCCAGATCCCTCCACCCCCACTACTCTGCATGCTTCCAACTCTGACCCCTTAGCATTTTCCTCCAACACCCCCCTCTCCTCCAACACCAAGAGAGTTACAACCTTTGCTCTCTAAGGGTCATCCCCTGATATCCTCCAGGTTCCTGTCATCAGGTTTAACACTCCCCTTGCTAGTTGTGAGCATTTTTCTCCTGTGGGGACAGAAGGAGCCATGTAAAATCCAATTAGGCCATTCAGTTTTTTCTGGCATTGTTTCCCAGTCCTCTGGGGTAGTGCCCTGGCACTCTCACATGATGCCATTGCTTTCAAGCTGCATTGCCATCCTTTTGCTGGATGAAGAGGATCTCCCACCTCCACCTCCTCCAGCAACCTTGCAAGATTTGCATCTAAGAAGGACTGGGATGGGGGGGAGGAGGGAGTGCTGTCCTTCTTGAAGTCATTTTCCTGCACTGCCTGCCTGTTTGGCTGTCCATCCTTGGGACTTTAATGGAGCTCTTCCTTGTTAGAACAGTTTAGCTGCAGGCAGTTTGGGTGAGGGAGAGGAAAATGTGCCTCTGATCATTGGGAGCAGGGGAGCGAGATGGTCATGTCACCCAACAATCAGAATGATGAGGGGGCAATGTGCAAGGGGAGCCCTGGGGAGGGGTGGTCGGGGTAAGAGGTTTGGCAATGTTGTGCGAAAGGTCTCTGATGTCCGCGGAGGAAGGGGGAAGGCTGTATCTGCCCTGGGTGAAGGGGGGGGGGGCGTGATCTGTCAGGAGACTTCTGTTTTTATAGCTTTATCTGCGCATACGCAGTTTGTGATTCTGATCTGAGGTGCAGGTTGGTGAGTTAAACCACATTCACTGCCTCTAGTGGTTAGAAATGTCAAAGCTGATGAAGGGTCATCCAGACTCAAAATTTGGTTCCATTCTCTCTTCACAAATGCTGTCAGACCAGCTGAAATTTTCCAGCAATTTCTGTCTTTGTCTCTCTTCTCTCCCCTGTTGAGTTGTCACTGTTCCTGCTCCATTGCCCAGGCTTTGTGTTGAAAAAACTGAGCTCTAGTCCAAAAAGACAGACTTTTTGACTAATTCCTTTCCCTAGGCACACTGTTCAAGAATCAGCATATTTAACCCAAACTCAATGAGATCAAGGTGCTTGACCTACCTTTCTGAGATGTCGTTTTGGGACACTGTTGAACTGAGCGTTGCAGTTAAAGCTCCTGTCTTCAGAAAAATGTCAACATGGCTATTCAATGCTTAGATATTTCTGGATATCTAAGATATCTCTAAATGCCTTGCAACAGTTAACAAGGGTTAATTTGAAGACAGTTGCAGAGGAACCACGGGTAGATTTAAAAATAGAGACTACAATGGCTGAGATTGTTTAAGTATTGGCTCAACATTTCAACTTCAAGAAAGAAAAAGATAATCCTGATAGCTGTCTGGCTGAGTTATCTAGAATTCAACTGCAAAATAAGCAACTGAAATTCAAAAAGGAGTAAAACTTGGAGTTGAAAAGTCAAAAACTTGAATTTGAAAAAAGAAGAGGAAACAGAAATGCAAAAGCTTGAACTTGAATTCGAATGAGGAACTGGAACAAGACAAATTAGAAGGAAATTTGAACTTGACAGACTTTGATAACATGAACCATGAATACAGGAATACTTGATGATGACTCAGATTTAATACCTGGTTTTGATTTTGCAAGTATTCATTTACTGCCTGAATTCAGTGAGTAAGAAATTGAAATATATTTGTGTCATTTGAGAAAATTGCTACGAAGCAAAAATGCTGACAAGAAAGTTGAATGATCTTTCCCAGTGTGTTGGTGAGAAAACCTTTTGGATAAACAGTCAAGTGACCGTCAAAGAGTTAAAGCTGCTTTTCTCAATGTCTATGAATTAGCGCCAGAGACTTAGAGCAGAAATTTTAAAAAAATGAAGAAACAAGGTCAGATTTCAATGAAATTTGCAGAGAAAATGAGTTGATATTTGATCGACTTACTTGGAAATCCGGCAGAACACGGCCTCAGAAGACAAGATTAAAACACTGCAAGGTAAGCTGTCATTGAAGCTATCTGAGTTGGAGTGACTTTTGGAGAGAATTCCAAGGCAAAATCTTCAAAGGTAAAGGTGTTGAAAATACTTGAGAGATATGGGGTTTCAGTGAGATTTGTTGACTTAAAGTATGAGTTGATCTGGGTGGGTTGTTGAGAAATCCACAGAATCAGTTTTGATCCCATCTATCATTTATTGTGTAGTGTCGTGTATCCTATCATGATTTGCCTGTTAATTCATATGTACCTCATACTTTCCTCAAATGTTACAGTATAAGATTCATATTATAAATTGTTTTATCTTTCTGACCTTGTATAATAAAGTTTGTGTTAGTTTGTTCAAAACCCATGGAACCATGTAGCTTTGTTACATTACCAATTGTCTTGAATCTCAAATTTTGTTTAAACATTATTCGTCCCTAAACAGTTCTTACTAACAACTTAGGGGTCTAGTCAAGGGTCCATAGAATCTCTACAGTGCAGAAAGAGGCCATTTAGCCCATTGAGTCTGCACCAACACTCATAATGACAAAGCTATCACTCTTACTAGAAAAAAACTAGACAAAGCGTTTGCTGAATGAAAAGATGAAAAACAAAAAAAATTAAAAGAATTTGTGAGCTGACAGGGAAGAATTATCAAGATGTTTTTGTCTGATCATTAACATAATCTTAACAAGGTTCTTAAAACAAGTAAGCAATATTTTACTCGACAGAGGAACAAACTGTTTGCAAACAGGAGGCAGTGTTAAACTTGCCTTTTCTGGAGAAGAACACAACCTGAAAGATAAAAGTGATCCAGAATTTAAACAGGATGAAGACAATCCAAATGAGCAGCTGATTGATACTTTCATAACAGATTTGGATTTCTAAAAATGTGAATTTGGAAGACAATGAAGATCAGGAGACAAAGCCTGAACATAGTAGTTCAGAGATTTCATTAAAAGTGTGTCCACACTGACAATGCTGTTCTTGACAAAGTTAACCAGACCAAACCAAGTATACAATTTTGATGGATACTTCTTTGACAAAGATTTATCTTCTCTGATAAAAAGCCATTAAGTGCAGAACCAATGGAGAAACCAAACATGGTAAAAGGAGCAACAGAACATCAACAGATGTGAGTGTACAGTTGCTTGGACTCTGTCATACACATGAGAGAGAATGAATGAAACTAAGTATACTGCTTAGCTCAAGGTGAAATTCTGATTTTTTATTATTATTAATTTTGTATTGTTAACAAAAAAAAATTGCATGATGTCAAGTAGCACTGTTGGAGGTGACAGAAATTGAGAAAATAGAATGAGCTGTCTATTGGTACTCTTTAATGCATGAAATGGTTATAAGCAATTGCATTTCTAAATCAAAAACTTCTGATGTGCTTTTAAAAAGAACCTTCTTGGCAGCAATCTTTCAAATATCTAAGGCATGTATGTATAGTTCACTATGCATTGGATACATTTTCATCTCCTTGATTTCTGCAACTCCTCAAAAAGAGACATTTGTCACTGATTTTTGAACGTATATGTACAAAGAATTTTGTACAAAGAAAATGTTAGTCTTATCACCCTGTATTTATTTTTATTTTAGAATGAAAATCTTCAAAAGCAATATTTTCAGATGAAACAGGAGTACACCACTTTGTTAGAAGTTAACAAGCGTATCACTCTTGAACGAGACAAGCTGAGTGCAGAAGTTGCAGTACTCAAAACTAAAATGGCAGGTAAATAATAAACAATAACAACTCATCCCATCAGTTTGAAGTGGAAGAACATTGTTCTAATGTGCTGTTTCCACCACTTTGCCAATAATCAAAGAACAAAGAACAAAACAGCACGGGAAACAGCCCCTTCGGCCCAATGAGTCCGCGCCACCAGCCTGATGTTCCCACCTCTACCCGTGATCCTTATCCATCAAGAAATTCTAGCAGCGGCAAAATTCCAAACAGAATTCGGATGGAATGCAATTCATCCCCATTCCCACTGATGTCAATATAAATTTCTTAATTAAAATGTTTGGGATAAACCTTCGCTATCAAGAAACGTCTAGTTCAGAAATTCAGCATTATTTTAAACCTACCACACCTTAAAAGACAAACATTTGCAAAAGAATATTTGTAATAAACCAGAACTCTGTTGCAGCACATACGTACCATCTACTCAAGCAGTACTTTGGAGAAGTTGAAGTTTTAAGCCTTCACAGGCTGGACACCTGCATGGGAGTCTCAGTGGTAAGAATCACTATACACGTATACATACGCATGCACGTACATACACACACGCGCATGTACGTACACATGCATGTACACACATGCACGCACATACGCGTGCGCACACACGCACATGTGCACGCACGCATACGAGCACGCACGCACACATTTTATTTAAATTAAAATAGTTACATTGTAGCACATTGAAATATTTTTGATTGCAAGATTTGAAAAGCATGAATAGGAGTTGTGGTGATTTAATGAAGGTCTATACATTATGGAGGTGAAGATGCAGACAGAATTGCTCATACTTGGCATCAAAAGATGATTTCCATTTCACATTGATGCAGATGTATCTGCTAGTTGACAATGGATTTGTTGCAAAGGTTGGTGTCTCACAAAGAGGTTTGGAAGTTTTTATGATTATGTGCTGTCTCCAAGTTTTCATATTCTCCTACACTAGTGTACTATCATCTAACTTTCTCCATCATACAATGGGTGGTACTGTTCTCCAGTTCCACACCAACCTTTGCTCTGCTAAACACCTTCATACCACAATGGAATACTGTTTATCCTTTAAGGGCACAGCACAACACCCCCATTTTTAAAAAAAAACACTTTAAAAAAGATTGCATTTGGTTTGGGTTGACTTTGTCAGTTTGGCATTGAAATTGTAGTGCTCTGTGTTTCCAGTGCTTGGTTGCCTCCATTTGATTCAATTTTTATACTTCTTTGAGTTGTGTGTCTATTTATGGACAACGTGTCAGCTTTGTTCAGACATTGGGTTTGTCCCCGTTCTTTCAAATAGGAATGTTCACTCTGTTTATTCCCAGAGTATACTCAGATTTTCCTTTTCTGTGAAGTTCAGCATGACAAATTCCTTGACATTTCAAAAATGGAACCTTCATTTCCGTTTAGCCAAATATTCTTGTGCAAGTTGATGAATTTTTTTCATTCAGCTCAGCAAATGTTCAGTTCAGTTCAGTTATCTTTGTTTCAGAGTTAGCACCAAAATCCTAATGCACACTTAATTTCACCTGAGCATCCAGTCCATTTTGGTGTCTTTCCTCCATAGTCACTGACCGTTCCTTAGAATTTTTTAGTTCACTCACTAGATCATCAACCAGTTTCTTCAAACTTTTATTTTCTGTTTTTAACAGCTGCATTTGGTCTTCCATTCTGTGCATCTCATCTTTCATGGTCTACTTCGTGTTCCACTTCCTGCAAGTGATATTTCAGTGTTCTCCTCTATCCTTGATTTCTACTTTACTTCTGCTTTCAGTACATTGCTTTGTTGCTACTGATAACTCCAATGCTTTGTTGAAGTAATATTCAACACATTTCTTTAGCTCCTCATGTTTTTCGATGGCTACAATTTGATTTTTTTTTTAAAGAGTCTGCAACTTCTCTGAGTGCCTTTTCTGCTTGCTGTTGTGCTGGCAATACAGATGGCTAAATTTTCACAACTCTGGCTTTAATTTGTCTACTGTTGAGCTGAGGGTTGATATTGTGTTGTCTCTGAAGTTTGTTCAGATTTTGAACACTTATTTAATTGATGATTTCATTTTATCTTGTGTTTTCATAGATTTATATTCAGCTGGAATCTTGCATTCAAAATCTTCCTGTTCAGCTTTAATACAAACATTTTCCTGTATAGTAGCTTCATTTTCCTTTTGCACATTTTATCTCTTTTGGATTACCTCAGATAGCTTTCCTTCATTCACAGCCATCTTCTTTGCATTGCACTGCCTCCTGTAGTTGTAGTTGGGTACTGTGTCAGTATGTTCATAAAGCTCTGTTTTAAGCTTTGTGGCTGATCTCAGATTCTTTCCCCTGCAGTAACCTCTTCAGGTTGTGCAATTCCTTACATTGATGTGGTCTGCAACCATTTTGTAGTTTGTTTGGGTATTGAATCCCTCAGCATGGGGTCTTACATCTCCCTCACCCAGAGGTCTCCTTTCTCCCTCTCCCAGGTCTCCCTTCTCCATCATTCTCGGTTCTCTTCTTTCTTTTAGTGCTTTATTAGTGGTGTAATAGGCCTTTTAAGGTCTGTAGACTCCATGACTTGGAAGTTTAAAAATACTTGTCAAATGTTTTTAATATCGCACTAAATGTGTTTGAGGAATCAATTATTTCTTGTTTTAGGCTACTTCATCTGCATTTACACCAAACAAGCATAAGAACTCATTATCTTGGACTTCCTCTGATTTTTCTACTGAATCCTGATGTATTCCTGCAAGCTAAAAAAAATTGTTCTCCAGGACTGCCAAACGTGGTTGGGTTTAGCCCTTGTCTAAGACTAAATGGGTCTGGTCATTTTATTTTTCTTTCCATTGGTTCTTTCTATTAATGGGTGAGTACCTCTTTTTTTCTTTTCAAGATGGCTCTGCAGCAATTGTGTGGAAGGTGATTTTGTTTTTCTCTGCCTTCTGCTTAAAAAAAATCAATTAAACTGGATACCATGTGTTATAGTGCCAGCGGTGGGCTTGTTCCTGCAACTTTCTTTCAGTTGTGCCTAGAATATACTGATCCTAATGGCTGCCTATTTTAAAAGATAATTCTAACTGTTGTACTGTAATTTGCACACCCTGCTTATGGTTTGACTGTGCATCTTGACTTTTACCTTTACTCAAATCTGATTTTTCATCTGCAAAGTGAATTTTTCTTTTTTCAGCTTATTTTTATTCCTATTTTGAAATTTGCTGAGCTTTTTAAAATACTTAGACAGGCACCTCGACTTTTATCTTCGACCAAGTCTGGCAATGGGCCTCCAAGTGCACTGGTGGAGTCCTTCAGCTCCATGTCAGCAATGGAGTTTTTTGTTGAGCAATCTCCAACTGTGTCTTTGAGTTTGGTGCACTTCCCTTAGTTTGTTTAGTTTTACACGCTTTGAGAATCTGGGTTCCTTCTCCAGTTTCTCTGGGACTTCAGGGTCCATCCGTTTGTGTTTCACAGAATGGTGTAGAAACTTATTTGGTTGATTGTAAACCATTTATTGTTAATCCATGACTGTGGGTATCGAAGATACTTACATGCATGTTGCTGTCTCTTTGCTGGCTCTTTCCAGACTTTTCTACACCAGTCTATTGCCATGATTCTCCACATCACTTTGTTGGTGGTACTGTTTTACAGTCCCGCATTAACCCTCACTATGCCAAACACTATTATTATACCACAATGGTATGCTGCTATCTCTTAAAGACATACAACAACAGGATTCTTGTCTACATGCTTGGTGGCACAGTGGTTAGCACTGATGCCTCACAGCCCCAGGGATCTGAGCTCAATTCCAGCCTTCGGTGACTGTCTGTATGGTGTTTGCATGTTCTCCCCATTTCTGCATGGATCCACAGTCCAAAGATTTTCAGGTTAGGTGTTTTAGTCATGGAAAATGTATGGGATTGTTGGGATAGGAGAGGAGAAGGGGGCCTGAATATGATACTCTGTACTCTGTCAGAGAGTAGGTGCAGATGGGCAAAATGACCTCCTGCACAGTAGGGATTCTATTCTATGCTCTTTGCATCATTACTACTGTTGTTTTTGCTAATCCCATTAATCTCCAAGGTGACTATGCTCTGTAGCCTTTGCAAAGGCAGAAGTGAATATAAATGATGGCATGCATTTCACAACATGGAAAACTCTACGGTTATCTGCCATAACTACAGAGGATAACATTGTCTCCCATGAACTATCCAGAGACCATCCTTTCTTCCTCAAAGATTACTAACTAGGTGGACTGCCTTAAAATGAAGACACATTGTTAACTCCAGGATTCATTTGCCTCATGCAGTTCTGCTGGTTACATGCGAGCAGTATGCTGGGAAAGTGGAATCCTTCACTTTGTATTCAGTCTTATCTACTGACATAGATGGTGCCATTGTATTCGTTAGCACAGATGGTTATGCAGACCAATTTTATGCTTTCTGCTATGCATTAAATTTGCAGTGCTCTGTTATGAACTCACTAATTGTCCAAGAAGAAGGCGAAATTTTTGACATAGCAAATAATTCATATCTGATTTATTTCATTTGTTTGTGCAGTTGTTTAGCCATTAAATTAAGTCCCAGTGCTGATCCCTATTGTAACATTAAGTTAGTCTTGACATGGAAGCTATGGTTAATTATGATCTTGGCAGCTACAGCCAGAGCCAGAATAAGTGGCTGTGGTTGAAACAGGATACAAGTCCATTTGAATCATATGACATTGCCCTAAATAAAACCTCTACTGCCACTGCTACTTGCCCAATGCAGAGTTGGATACTTTTGTCTATGTAATTTGAAGGAACTCACATATATTATGTACAAATGCAATCATCCCATCTTATTCCACCTTCTCTTCCACACACCTACTAGAAGAGTCATAAAACACAGACCTGCAGTGAAGTAGAAAAAAGCTCCATCAAAAATTTATGATTGTCATCTCCATGTAGTAGTGACTTTAGAGGTTTTAAAGTAATGTCATATGATTCAAATGGATCTATATCCCATTTCAATCGTAGATACTTATTCTGTCTTTGGCTTTAGCTGCCAAGATCATAATTACCCATAACGTCTATGTCAAGACTAATTTCTTAACATTAGAATATTAGGTTGTAAAGAAACATTATGTCATTTGGCTGGCCTCTGTTATAATTGTTGTGTCAGCTTGGACCAGTGCTATTAACCTTGACTATGAGTCAGACGTTCAAGCCTTGAATATTTTGGATGAGATTTTACTGAAAAAGAAAGCATCTGATCCATGCTTGCCATTATTATTGAGAGAACAGGCCTGCAATTCAAGACAAAGAAGAGATATTGAGCCATTTTTTTTTTCAATTCACGATTAAATTCCAGTGCTGGGACTTGATAGTAAGAGACGACCTTGCTCCAGTGTAGGCAGGACCCTGGGACGCTGTTCTGTTGCCAGAGATTGCTAACTAACAGGCCTTCATCAAGGCAGCCATTCAATTGAGGATAACTGGCCTGCCCCTAGAGCTGCCAGCCCAATCAAACAATTCAGCACACTCAGCAGCACCACCAATCATGGTGCTTGCTGCTGAGGCTGCAATTCTGAGAGTGCCTCAATATTGAAGATCAGCTAAGTTTAGGGAGGAAGCCTGGCTGGGCAGCTAGATGTGAAGCAGGTACACTTGCAGCATCTTTGTGCTGGGGCAGCCATGATCGTTGGGAGCCCCTCTGCTCCAATCAAGGAGAGATCCTCATTGGAAACTGCAGGATTTGCCTGGTGGTTTCTTACATTGTGATGAGTCCTCCAAAATTGGGAGAAAATGCCCACAAGATAGGAAGTGGCCCTTAATTGTACCATTAAGTAATTTAATTGGCCACTCAATGGGTGGCTGCAATGCCAAAGTTTCTAATGTTGGTAATATGCGTTGACATAGGAAGATGTTGTCTTCACTCTTCATGCCCACCTTTTCACATTATTAACCCTCTTGCCTCCCAATCTATCTCTAATAGGTCAGGAAAATTCAATGCATCCTGTGAATTACAAATTGCTGTAAGAGTACCACTCCATTCGGGAAAATGAAGATATTGCATTTTCTTTCTCTCTTAATCCAATCTTTCTTTATTTCTCTTTCTATACCAGACTTGACATTGGATTCGCTTGCTCTAATTCACCTTTCTTTTCATCCTTTTTTTGGTTTAGATTTCAATCCTTAATCGCAATTTTACAGAAATGCAGTAATTGTCTCACTGCTTACGAATGTTCCAGATATCCCGAAGCCTCACTGTACTGCTATTAACTCACTTTATGAGGAAAACACCTTGAACACTTTTAAAATCTAAACATGCACAAATAAGTCTAAATGACAAAGATGCATTGATGCAGCAAAATCTGGGTCAAAATCCAGGCTGCTATTTTAGTGTTGTGCTGACGGTGCACTATAATATTGAAGGTACTGATGACACATTAAACCAAAGATCTTGTGATTGCTAAAATAAATTATTTTAAAATGAATTCCTGCATTATGAGAAGACTCATTGGTTGGATTCCTAGTTGAAGTCCTCACTTAAATTCTGGCTAAAGTTGTTATTTTCAGCCAGATGACCTGACAGAGGCTGGCACAATGACTTTTCAGTTGTGAAAGTTTATTGTGAAAGCAATGACTTGCCATGTACCCACAGGAAGGGGAGGTGTGAGCCTCCATCATCTCATCTGATGACTTTAGAGTGGCACAGGCAAAGGCCTGGGAAAGATTGTATGCATATCCTCTCAACTAGGGGATGTTATGTGGCACAGTGGAAACTAAAAAAGCAAAATTTAAAAATGTGGGGAGAACTAAAAAAAAGCTATTTAAAACTTAGTCACTGTGTCAGAATATTGGTGCTCTAATATTGTGGATAGTTGAAGCCTGTATTGTGCTATTAGATTTCTTTTACCCTTTTTACTTCAGATACTTTTGCTCCTGTTTCAGACTGCTCTCGTTATTGAGCCTGCACTTCGTAAGGGGTAGTCTCACATGCTCTGGCATGTAGGTAAAGTTTATAGCTGCCCAGAAAAAAAAACAGAACTTTTTATACGTAATATGGCTTTTATTCAATAGCTTTATTTTATTCTCTTTGTAAGGTTGCAGAATAACAATACAGTAAGCTGATTTTATCCACCAAATAGAATTGTTAATACAGTAATTGAACATTTGATAATAAAAATAACAGAAAAAAATAACAAACAAAAAAAACTGCAGTTGTCAATTTTAGCTTATTTCTCATTATAAACAAATAATAAAAAGGTTTGAAAATTCTGACGAAAAACATGCTATGCTCTTAGTTTTTTTTAACATTCTTGTGTTAATTAACTGTCTTTTGAGGTTTAAGACTAACTCACCAATTGAAAAGTCAGGCTGATGAAAGTGTTCAAAGTTTTTTTAATCACAGACAAATAAATGTACAGAGTTTTGTATTCAGATTGGATGCCTTGACCTTTCTCAAAGACTTTCATTTTCAGATATGTTAACTAATGATATGATAGTTAAACTGGTTTTCAACCCTGTATGTACGTTGGAAGAAATGAATACGCCAATAGCAAACTAAATTTTAGACAAGGATACTTATTTTTGTCATAATCTATCTCCCGCAAAGGTTTATTTTTTAAAGTTATCAAATCATAATTTTTTTTTTTACTTTTAATTTGAACAGGTGGCTTGACTTCAAGTCAGCTGGAAAATCTTCCAGTTGAAGCTGAAGAAGATTACTTTGAGGGACTGGTATGAGTTAATCATTTATTTAATATTACTGGGAAATCAATGAGATCAATATATGCACCACATATTTGTTTAAAAACCATTTATGTGCGCTTTACCTGAATCATTTATCATTTAAAAGATTATTTTTTTACAATTATCTTAGGGATCCGGAATGCACTGCTTGACAGGGTGGTGGAAGTAGATTCAGTATAATTTTCAAAGGCAAATTGAATAATGATGAAGTATCTGACAATCTGTGAGAAAAAAAAGGGAAGTGAGTCCAGTTGGATAGCAATTTCAAAAGCGTGTTGGCTGAATAGCTTCCAGTGTTCCATCATTCTACAATAATAACATAGGGAGGCAATGGCCTAATAGTAGGCTGTTAATCCAGAAACTCAACTAATGTTTTGGAGATCTGGTTTCAAACCCCACCACAGCAGATGGTGGAATTTGAATTCAAATAAAAAATATCTGGAATTAAGAATCTAATGATGATCATGAAACCATTGTTGATTGTCAGAAAAACTTCTGGTAATGTTAGAAACATTGTAAAATTTTATTTTCATTTAGAGACTTGAGTGTTGCTGTTTGGGCCAACATCTTTAGCTTATCCCTAACCACTCTCTATGTCAGAAGGAATTTGCAAGTCAACTAGAGATGGCAGATTTCCTTCCCTAAATGACGCCACTGCCTCTTCTATTAATTTGGGAAGTTAGATTGAGCTAACATTAGAAATGGGATTCATATGAATATTATTTCATTCCTCAGCAAATAAAGTAGAAAGACTAAGATAAAAAGACTTCCATACAATTTCTGAAGCGTGTTCAGAATTAAAATTACCAGTATTTAGGTATGAATTGTGTTACTTAATAAATATGTGTCAAAATGCATCTGTATTTAGGCCTTTGTTAAAACAACTGAAAAACATTAACATATCTGTTACTGATACTAGTATTGCAACCCAATTTATCTTCAATTCCCACTTATACTTTTTAAAACCTTTGAGTAATGTTAAACAGTCTCCTGAACAGGTGTGGTTGATTCTTAACTGCCTTCTAAAGTGATATCAAACTGCTACAAAGACTTAATAGCATTTGTGGAAGCATGGACTTAACGATTTAAATAAGAAGTCCCACCATCATGGTTTCAGGGTAATTAAGGATGAATAACAAATGTTAGTCTTGCTACCAATGCCCATATTTCAAGAATTACATTACCTGATTTCAGAAAAAATCTTTTATTTATATAATGCCTTTCATGACCTCAGCAGGATAAGTGGATTGGCCATACTAAATTGCCCCTTGGTGTTGCAAGATGTCTAGGTTAGACGGATTAACCATGTTTAAATGTTTGAGGTTAAAGCAATAGGGAGGGGACAGGGCCTGATACTCTGTCAGAGAGTAGGTACAGATTCATTGGGATAAATAGCCTCTTCTGCACTGGAGAGATTCTATGTCTCAAAGTGCTTTACATCCAACTAATTACTTTTGAAGTATTGAATATTGCAACACAGGGAAACATAGCAACTAATTTGTATTCTTCAGGGACCCACAAATAGCTATGAGAACCAATTAGTTTTTGAGTGATATTGAATATTAATAAATATTTGCTCCAGACAGTGGGAAAATTGTTCTTTGTTTTGAATAGTGCTAAGGGATCATTTATATGTATCGGAGTATACAGACAGGGTTTTAAATTAATATTTAATCTGAATGTAAAACAAAGGTTATAAACAACATTAACATTTTGTGTAGGGTACTGGAGAAGATGTTATTGTATACCTGCGTCACGATGGTCTAATCAAGAATGTGAATTTGGCCAAAAAAAGCATAACCAAAACGCTGCAGGAAATTTGGAAAGAAAAGATGGCAGCGGATCTCCAGGTGTGTGAGTTCAGTCCTCAAAATCTCTTTCTCACAGCTGACAAAGGTTCTCACAAAACAACACACTGTTCAGTTTGGAAGAATAGTAACTCAATCCTGCTGATTATTTGGAGAGATTTCAACAAGGTAACATATAAGGAAAGCAGTCATATATTAACACCACATCTGTTGAACTGGACATCTTACACTCATTACACACAGTAGAGCTGATATACATATATGACATATTTGTCTTTGTCATATGTTTTGTGTTTTTGCAGAATTCTAGCATGTTTCTAGTGTGCAGACAATAAAAACTCCAACTGTAGCATCAGTATCACAAAGAAACCTTTTGTGTCATAAATTATTGTTTATGTTGTTAGAGCCCTGGACTCGAGATATATTATGAAGCCAGACCAGAGCCCAACAATTTTTTTGACATAAATGTGAGGATGCTTCACAACGAGTAATTCTACTGAAAAATTGGGAATCTTTTATCAAAACAAGCTTTATTCGTTACAGTTCGAATATAACTAACAAAATGAAATAGCTTAATTTTAACTGTTGATCAACTATTTCAGTTCCAAAAAAGCAACAACCAAGTTTTACACCCAACTGCCACTTAAAATACAGTTAGCAAACCCAAGCATACTTGCTATAAATTAGGTTAGCACCCTTGAAGCTTTCAGAGAGGCTTTGACTTCTGTCTTTAACAAAACCTCACCCAGTACTGAACTGAAAGCTGTTTCTCTGCTACAAATCTAGCTCCTTCCATTAATTACATTATCACGTGAACCTCTTTACGTCAACCCACTTTCCATTCCTTTAATCAAATAAACAAGGGAAAAATAAACAAGAGTCTATTACCCTCTCCTAAGTAAACAGTACATAGCTAAATGAGTAATTATTTACTTTCACAACATCTATACTGTATTCTTCCCAGACATACTGGTTGCCTGCAAAAAAAAAAACTTGAATCTTAAAACATTCCCATTGAATATAAAATACATCAATAGCACTGTATCATCAAAGCCTCCAATTTTTATACCATGAACTTGGGGTAGCCCTTTTCTGACTGATATGTGGTGAAACCTCAAGGATGGTATTCATATTACACTTAAAACTCTCTTTTTAAGATGGCAAGTTTCAGTGAGTGCTTATATATCTGGCTTGCAAACTCTATTATAATTTGTGCTGAATTAGCTGATCTAGCTGACAGTGGTAAGGCAGTCAGCACCCTTCAGATAGGGAGGAGAAAATTCAGCAGGGTTCCTGATTCTATTTGTTTTTCAGTGCCCATTGCTAGAGTGGACACAGGCTGTGATGTCCTACTCCACCTGCAGTATACACCAGTGAAATTCCCACAACTGGTAATGGCCTGGGTTAGGGAAAAAAATACAGCAGTGTACATTGATGAAAAGTGAGTAATGATATGGCTGAAAGTGTCCGTGATATTTCCCACCAACCAACATCAGTGTGTAGACTCACATCTCACACTCAATCATTGCATTCTGGACCTGCACCCAGCGTGAGAGAATTGGAATTGATTTTTTTAATGCTAAATTATGGATTATTTTGTGCTTAGCTAATACTTCATAATTGATTTCCTAAAGGTATATGTAACTGCAAGAAAAACTTCCATGAAACAAGAGAACTTCATTTATTTTCCATGCACTGATACTAATAATATCATTATGTTTCTGTGAAGATATTTACATAATTTTAAAAATTCTAATAATTGTTTTCTTCCAAAATATATAGAGTGGAACAAGGTCCAGCCTTCCTGAGTTTTTCCATAACTTCCTCCAGAAGAAATATGGAGATTCAGCTTTGCTTTGGGCCTACAACATTTATTATGGCTGCAGGAATCATCAGAAAGATGAATTCATCAGTTTGTTTTTCAGTATTCTCAATGGAATTGTGAGTTTCTACAATCTCTAATTCAATAGAGTTCACAGGATTTCAAGTGTTAATTATATAAGAATTAAATGGATTATTGTTGACCTAACATTATTGATTGGATATCTTACCGTTTTTCTTTGTATTTGTGCTAATACTGTGATATGGACACCATATACTACAGGCATGGTGAGAAGTAGGAGGCGATATTACCAAAAAGTTCTAAGTCCAGAATGAACAGGAAAACAGGAGAATTCTCATGCATTTGTTGGACAAATTCAAATCCAGAATGTTATGCACATAGTGCATGGAAGAAAGGGCTAAACCATTCCTCGCCTGTAGGGAAAGGGGGTGGGGGACTTAAACCACTAGCAAGTCTGCTATGCTATTGCGCATGTATAGACATCCCTGGTAACCAGCAAAGGCCTGACAGGTCTGAAAGAGAGATCTGTCAGGCCTGTACTGCTGCAGCCAGCCTTAACAAACCCTCACCAGCTATCACAGTGGCCCATGGCTGATCGCAAGCCCCACACCACCCTGAAATATCATCCCCTCCCCTCCCCTCCCCACCACCACCAAGACTGATCACCTCATCCCTCTCCCTTCCCTAACCAATTGCATGCAGAGTGACAGCAAGCCCCCCACCGTCCCGATGACGACGTTACTTGGCATAACTTTGGGGTAAGTTTTAAGTGAAATTAACAATGCAAATGCAGTAACTTCATGAACATCATGGAGAGGTTAAATGTGAGATGCAGTTTATGTGACATTAATGGTGAACAGCACAAATTGATCAGCATCTTGTGATAATTCACAACTTATTGCCAAAAGTTATGATTGATTTATGCATTAAAGATAAGATAAACAATTTTGACATAGTTTCTTTGGCAAAATCTGTATCAGTATATTCACAATCTAGTGGAAAAGTAAAGTAACAAGTTAATGCTTCACTACTATCCTCTGCAAAGGGACACAACTTTGTTTTGCTTTTAGTGATTCACCATATAGGTAGTTCCACATTATAATCATCACTGGAGAAAGGAGTATCGTGAAAATTGGATACTTAACCAATGGGAGTAAACACACAGATAATGAGTCATTTGGAATTATTAGCCAAAGTTTGAGAAATAAAATGAAAGAAATGGTATATAGCTAAGACATTCTTGCACTGTTGTCTAACTGAGATTCTGTTCCAAAATTGTTTTTAGGTGGATGAAAGTGTATACCATGGGCAGATTCAACATATTTCACACGTGCTGAAGGAACTGAAAGCTCATGACACCTCTGGAAAAGGAATTCTGTCCAAACAGGAGTTCAGGTTGGAGTTATTAAAACATGTATTCGGATTACCTAGGGTAATCAAGTGCCCTTAAAATGAGTAATGCAATGGGAAGCATTAAAGAACATCGACACCCCTAACTAGACTCATGGCTCTGAGTCTCTATGATTGGGGTCCTTAAACTTATCTGCCTCTTCAGTATTGATGAATTTAGTGTACTGTAGCACAGAGCTAAAGCAGTGTAACTTTCTTTTAGGAGGAGAGATCCCTACAACCACTAACACTGGGAGCGGAAAAGAATCACGTGGACTTTGCAGATACCATAAGGGACATTGATGACACCATGGTTGTAGGGTGCCTTTTCAGTTTAAATGTTAGACCTGGCATAGATTAAGAAAGGAGGAATTTAAAAATGAAAAAATTAAAAGATGAATATTTATTCAAATATATCAGTAAGATCATTAGACTGTTAATCTAGATGCCCAGGTAAATGCTCTGAGTACGAGAGTTAACATCCATCAGACAGCTGCTGGAATTTAACTTCAATTTTTAAAAGAAATCTGGAATTGAAAGCTTAGTTTCGTGTCATCGATTGTCATAAAAATCCAGGTAGTAGGCCATTCACACTCCTCGAGCCCAATCCACCATTCAATAAGATCACATGTACCCTAGCCCCATATTCCTTGATACTTCTGCTCAATAAAAAATTTGTCTATTTCAAATGGTTACCCACTGCTGTTTGAGGAAGACAGTTCCAAACCACCACCACTCTGTGTGTAGAAGCGTTTTCTAATATCTCTCCTGAATTATTTGGCTCTAACATTTAGGTTATGACCCCTAGATTCTAGATTCTAGAGCCTTCAATCAGTGGAAACAGTTTATCCTTATCTAGCCCGTTCAGGAGAGATATTAGAAAACACTTGTACGCTCAGAGTAGTGGAGGTTTGGGATTCTCTTCCTCAAACAGCAGTGGGTGACCAATAGATTTAATCTGAAATAGATCTGGTAGATTTCCATCAATCAGATTAGCCCTCAACTTGCTGAATTTGCAAGAATAAAAGCCTGATTTGTCTAATCTCTCCTTGTAATTTAACCCCTGAAGTCCAGATATCATTCTTGTAAACCTGCAGTGAACTCCCTCCTAAGGTGTGGTGCTCATACCTGCTCACAGTACTTTGTGAAGTCTAACTGAAGTTTTGTGCAACTGCAGTATAACATCTGCAAGCCCTATGTTCCCTTAGATATGAAGGCCAGTATTCCATTGGTGGTCTTGACTATTTTCTGCACCTGTTTGTGGCATTTATGAAACCATGCACTTGAATCCCCAAATTTTGTTGAAAATCCACTGAATTTAACTCTGTGTCTTCTTAAAAAAAATACCCTAATTTATCCTTTTTTGACCCAAAATGGAATCTCACACTTGTATTAAAATCCATTTGCCATATTTTAGCCCATTCACCCAATCTATCAATATCCTGTTGTAGTTTTATGCTGTTCTCATCACTATGTACAATGTTGACCAATTTTGTGTCGTCTGCAAATTTTCTAAATTATTTTGTTATTTGGGACTCTTAACTCCCTCTGGAGTTACTTACCTGAAGTACTGTGTGCAGTTCTGGTTGTCTCACTACAAGAAAGATGTGGAAGCTATTGGGAGGGTGCAGAGGAGATTTACAAGAATAGTGTCTGCATTGGGAGTCATGCCTTACGAAGATAGGTTGAAGGAGCTAGGTCTCTTCTTCCTGGAGAGATGAAGATTGAGAGGCGACCTGATAGAGTTTTGTAAAATATTGAGAGGTATAGATAGGGTGGATTCTCAAAAGCTATTTCCCAGGGCTGAAATGGTTGCTACGAGAGGACACAGGTTTTAGGTGCTGGGGAGCAGATATAGAAGAGATGTCAAGAGTAAGTTTTTCACTCAGAGGGTGGTGAGTGAGTGGAATCGGCTGCCTTCAGTGGTGGTAGAGGCAAACTTGTTGAGTTCTTTTAAAAGACTTCTGGATGAGTACATGGGATTTAATGGGATTGAGAGTTATAGATAGGCCTGTAGGTATGGATGTGATCGGTGCAACTTGTGGGCTGAAGGGCCTGTTTGTGCTGCAGTATTCTACGTATGTTCTAAATGGTCTAGTAAGCCAAGGGCAATGAGGAATGGGCAGCAAAGAATGACGTTCCCGGTGACGCTCGCATCCCATGAAATAATAAATAAAAAACAAAGCAAATGAAGTAGTATTCAGCTGTACAAACTTAAAAGGGATGTGGGATTAGGCTGGATAGCAGGTTTTCATGGCCTCATTCTGTGCTGTAGGTTTTTATGATTTTACATGTTGTTCCTGTTTTAGATTTTAGAGTTTTGATATGGGTTGGTAATAATGGTGCTACAAGAATAAAGGAGTCTTGCTACAATTTGGTGAGACTGCACCTAAAATACAGTGTGCAGCTTTGATTTCCATATTTAAAGAAGGATTTATTTACATTGGAGACGATACAGTGAAAGTTCACCAGATTAGTTCCTGAGATGAGTGCTACTGAAGACTTGTGCTCCAGAATTAATCCACCCCAACAAAACTGATCCATTAAAACTACAATGTTGGCATCTACCTGACAATATAGAAAAAAAGCAGGAAAAATCCAATCCATCATCAGCAAAATGATGGAAGGTGTCATTGACAATGCTGTCAAGCGCATTACACAGCAATAACCTGCTCACTGATACTCAGTTTGATTTTTACTAGGGCAACTTGATTCCTGATTTCACTACATTACCATTTAGTTGGTTCAAACATGGGCAAAAGAGCTGAACTCAAGAAATGTGGTGAGAGAAACTGCCCTTGTCACCAAGCACAAAGGAAGATGTTTATGGTTGTTGGAGGACAACCACTTCAGCCACAGGACATTGGTACAAGAGCTCCTCAGGATAACATTCTAGGCTCAACCATTTTCAGCTGCTTCATCAATGACCTTTCTTATATCGTAAGGCCAGAAACAGGGTTATTCACTGATAGTTACACATTGTTCAGCATCTTTCACAACTCAGATACTGAAGCAGTCTTATCAATATACAACAAAACCTGAACAACATTCAGACTTGGGCTGATATAAGTGGCAAATTATATTCACATCACACAAGTGGTAGGCAATGACTATCTCCAATAAGAGAGTTTAACCATCTCCCATTGACATTCAACTGCATTTTCATCTTTGAATCCCCCACCATCAATATCTTGCAGGTTATAATTTGCAAGAAACTGAACTGGAGCAACCACATAAACACAGCAGTTACAAAAGCAAGCCAGAGTCTAAGAATTTTGAGGTAAGTTATTTACCTTATGATTCCCCAAAGCCTCATCACCGTTCACAAGGCACAAGTCATGAGTGTAATGGAATGCCGCTTCATGAAAATTACCCTAGTCCAACACTGGCATTATCACACAATAAAAATTAGGAGCATGAGTAGGTCATCTGATTCCCTGAACCTGCTCTGCTATTCCATAATCATGGCTTATCTGATTGTGACTTCAATGCCACTATCTTGCCTATCCCAAGAAGCTTGACACCCAAGGACAGAGTACCTGCATAATAGGCACCAAAATCTACAACCTTAAACATTCTCTTTCTCCACTACTGACGTGTAGTGGTAGCAACATGTAAGATACACAACCGCAATTTGCCAAGCCTCCTCTGATAACATCTTCTAAACCCACAAGCTCCACCACTTAGCAGGACAAGATACATGGGAATACCATTGCCTGAAAATTTTCCTCCAAGCCACACACCATCTTGACTTGGAATTATATTGCCGTTCCTTCACTGTCCAGATCACAATCCTGGAGTTCCCCTCTTAACAACATTATTCATGTACTTACACCATATGGATTGGAATAGTTAAAGAAGGTGACTCACCTTCTCAATGGCAATTAGGAATGGGCAATAAATGCTAGTGACACTCATATCTCATGAATTAATTTTTTAAAAAGATGAATCTTAAATTTGAGATTCTTAAAATCTTGTTACCTAAAGATGTTAAGGGATATAGGACAAAGGTGGTTGTATAGAGTTAGGTTGCAGCCATGATGAATGGTAGTGGAACAGATGTGAGAGGCTAAATGACTTATCCTGTTTGTAAGAGTAGAAGATAACGTGAATTAGTCCAAAGATAAAGTTTAAGCCCTTGTGTTGGATGGTGATGATTTTAGGTGGTGTGGAGCCAGATTAAAATGTACAGGAAACAATATCTAACTTCGGTATCAACTGTTTCGAAGGAATGGATCCAGGAGCCATTGATAGAATACAGAGACCATCAATGGAAGTAATAAAGTCCAGTATTGTCAGGAGAGCCAAAGAGAAGCAAAATTGACCGTGTTTCAACACAACAAGATCTAGTGAGACAGGAAAGGAGCAAGGATCAAGAAGATTGAAAACCAATGATAAGGAGCAGGGAGCTTGAGGCGGCTGAAAGACAAACTCATAAGATGCAGATAGCATTGAGGAAGCAGGGGGACTATAGAAGGACTTGGACAGATTAGGAGAGTGGGTAAAGAAGTGGCAAATGGAATACAATGTGGAAAAGTGTGAGGTTGTACACTTTGGAAAGAAGAATGGAGGCATAGACTATTTTCTAAATGGGAAAATGCTTAGGAAATCAGAAACACAAAGGGACTTGGGAGTCATTTTTCAAGATTCTCTTAAGGTTAATGTGCAGGTTCAGTTGGCAGTTAGGAAGGCAAATGCAATGTTAGCATTCAGGGGGCATGAAATGGTCTTGGCGGACAGGATTAAGGAAAATCCAAAAGCATTTTACTCCCTATGTTAGGAATGAAAGGGTGATTAGAGGAAAAATTAGTCCTCTTAGGGACAGAGGAGGGGAATTATGCTTAGAGTCTGAGGGTATGGAGGAGATCCTGAATAAATACTTTGCTTCAGTATTCACGAAGGAGAGGGACCTGTTGTCTTGGATGGAGTTGAAGACCCATTAGAGGAAATATCTATTACGAAGGAGGAAGTGTTAAGGTTTTTAGGTAGTATTAAAACTGATAAATCTCCAGTGCCTGATGGCATTTATCCTAGGCTGCTTAGGGAGATAAGGGATGAAATTGCTGAGCCTCTGACGCAAATCTTTGATTCTTCTTTGGACACAGGTGAGGTTCCAGAGAATTGGAGGATAGTGAACGTGGTACCGTTGATTAAAAAGGGTAGTAGGGATAACCCAGGTAATTATAGGCTGGTGAGTTTGACATCAGTGGTAGGGAAGTTGTTGGAAAGGATTCTTAGGGATAGGGCATATATGCATTTAGAGTGTGGCAATTTGATTAGTGGTAGGCAGCATGGCTTTGTAAAGGGGAGGTCATGCCTTACGAACCCGGTAGGTGACAAAAATGTCGACGAAGGACGAGCTATGGATGTCGCCTACGTGGATTTCAGTAAAGCGTTTGACAAAATCCCTCATGGTAGGTTGGTGAAAAGGCTCTGGGATACAAGGACAGATGTCTAGATGGATTAATAGTGGAAGGGTCCTTTTCTGGCTGGAGGTCTGTAACAAGTAGTGTGCCGCAGAACTCAGTATTGGGACTTTTGTTATTTGTAATACATATAAATGACTTGGAAGAAGGAGTAAGTGGGGTGATCGGCAAGTTTGCAAATGATACGAAGATGGCCGCATTTGCTGATAGTGAGGCAATGCAGCAGGATATAGATAGGCTGGTATATTGGGCAGAGAAATGGTAGATGGAATTTAATCCAGATAAATGCAAGGTGATGCATTTTGGAAGAAATAATGGGGGGGGGGGGAGTTACACGATAAATGGTAGGCCTATTAAGAGTATAGAAACGAAGAGGGACCTGGGGTGCAAGTACACAAGTCCTTGAAAGTGGCAGTAGAGATGGAGAGAGTGACGAAGAAGGCCTATAGTATGCTTACCTTTATAGGAGAGGTATAGAGTATAAAAGCTGGTGCCTAATGTTGCAGTTATATAGAACATTGGTTCACCTGCATTTGGAGTACTGCATCCAGTTCTGGTCGTCTTACTATCGGGAGGATGTGGAGACCCTAGAGAGAGTGCAGAGGAGGTTTACCAGGATGTTGCCTGGTATGGAAGGGCTGAACTATGAGGAAAGATTGGGCAAATTAGGGCTGTTCTCCTTAGAAAGGAGGAAAATGAGGGGAGATCTAATAGAGGTGTATAAGATTATGAAGGGTATAGATAAAATGAATAGTGGTAAGCTTTTTCCTAGGTTGGATACAATAATTATGAGGGGTCACAGGTTTAGGGTGAGGGGGATGAGGTGTAACTTGGATGTTAGAGGGAGGTTTTTTCACACAGAGGGTGGTGGGGGCCTGGAACGCACTGCCAAGTAAAATGATGGAGGCAGGCACGCTAGGATTGTTTAAGGCTTACTTAGACAGGCACATGAGCAGACTAGAGATGGAGGGATACAGGAGATTCTTAAAGGTTAAATAAAGATTACGAGCCTTAGGATGTCCCTGGGAATCAATTGATTCCTCTGGACCTTCCAACGTATTTCATGGCTAACTTGCTTTATTTCTGCGCTTCTGGGGATCCTGTAGATATCTAAGTATGTCTTTTCTTTTACTTTGCAGATGATTCGGTCTGCCTTGTTGACCAATAAGGGGCACACGCAGTGTGTCATGTGAGGGCTGCTCTTAGATGTTGCTTCAAGAGTTGCCTAGTGCTTCATGTCGTTAGTGTACGTTTAAACTGAACCATCTGACGGGCAACATGACAGCTCAGTGACTATCACTGTTTGCTGTGCAGATACATGGATTTAGGCCAGTGTCTGTAGGAGATTGCACATTCTCCCTGTGATTGCATGGGTTTTCTCTGGGTGCTCTGGTTTCCTCCCACATTCCAAAAATGTGCTCTTAGACTGATTGGTGTAACAAATTGTCCCTAAATTAGACTTCCCTCAAACTTCCCCGATAGGTGTAGACAAAGGTCATAGGTAGAGGAGGGCACTCATAATGTTAAAATGGCAGTGTGGGCTCGTTGGACCGAAGGGCCTGTTTTCCGTGCTGTGTTGTTCTTCGTTCATATTGAGAGGACTAGAATACTGTTTGCCACAGAAGGCTGTGGAGGCCAGGTCATTGAGTAACTTTAAGACAGAGATAGATAGGTTGTTGATTAACAAGTGGGTCAGGGGTTATGGGGATGAGAAAACTATCAGCTATAATTGAATGGTAGAGCAGACTCAATGGGCCAAGTGGCCTAATTCTGCTCCTATGTCTTATGATCTAAGATGAGGGAACTAGTCAGGAAGGATGTAAATAAGATTGAAAGAATGCAAAGAAGTTTCATGAGGATGTTGCCAGGACTTGAGAAGCTAAGTTACACAGAGGGAGTGAATAAGTTAGGACTTTATTCTCTGGAGCGTAGAAGAATGAGGAGAGATTTGATAGAGGTATATAAGATTTTGATGGGTATAGATAGAGTGAATGCAAGCAGATTTTTTCCACTGAGGCTAGGGCAGAAAAAATCCAGAAGCATGGATTAAGAATGAAAGGAGAAAAGTTTAAAGGGAATGGTGGGGGTGAGGGGGGTGCTTCTTCACGCAAAGATGGTGGGAGTATGAAATGAGCTGCCGGATAAAGTAGTAAATTTGGGGTCACTTTTAACATTTAAGAAAAACTTGGACAGGTTCATGGATGAGAGGGGTATGGAGGGATATGGTCCAAGTGCAGGTCAGTGGGACTAGGCAAAAAATGGTTCAGCACAGACAAGAAGGGCCAAAAGACCTGTTTCTGAGCTGTAATTTTCTATGGTTTTCTATCGTTCGATAGTTAAACATGTGTTGGATGACGAGGAGCTTGATGGACAATGACCATAGCAAGCATGATTGCAGCAAAGCAGAGATTGTTCAGCAGCTTGGAAGCAGAATATAGAACAAAAAATAGCAAAATCCATCCAAGCAATCTGTGTAGACTGTGAAGTCCAAGTGAAACAGAAATTGAATGGAAGAAAAACCCAATTGCTGGAATAGAGGAAATGGAGCAGAGAATAAAATCTCAGTTGACAGTGAAATAGTTAGAATTAAAATCTGCTTGCCTCTGCACTGTTCTTTTCAAAGCCTATACTTAATTATTCTGTGAAGTGGAAATACTTACAACTTATACATTTGGGAAATAATACGTTTGGTTGTCTTTGACCATCAAAGCAAAATTTCATTGATGCACATTTGATATCAATGTGGCCTGCTGCTTAATCATTTTTTAAACTCTCACTCTTCACTACTCCTGGCCCAGCTTGTTGGTATATAATTAAGTGCAAACTGACAATTCTTGAGAAACCCAAAATGGTTTTTGTCCAAGTGTAAGTTCAGAAAGTGAGCGTTGACAATTTAATTGACAGCAGGGTCATTAAAACTGGGCCTGAGCTTGGTCCTATCCTTACCTAGTGTTCAAATATACATTTTCATTTAGGAATCTGAAGGAAGTCTTTAATTACTCATTGGAATGTAAATTGTAGAGAATATTTATACGGACATAGACTGCTTCCAATCGTACTGGATGCCATGCAATCACCAGCAACCATCCCCACTTCTTAGTTTATTATAAAGGGAAGGTCATTGATGAAGCAGTTGAAGATGTTTGGACCTAGGATGCTAGCCTGAGGAACTCCTGCAGTGATGGTTGGGCTTCAGCAACCATCTTCCTTTGGATTCAATCGTGGCAACCTACCACATGGTTTGCATTTACATTTAATTGAACATATTTGGAAATATATGTAATTCTGTGGAGTTACAAAGGAAGAAAGTACATTTATATGGCTTTTTGACTGTTTCATACCAATTAATTACTTTTGTAGTATAATTACTGTTACTAAGTGCAACTTCTGCCCTATACAAATAGCAAATCACATAATGGCCAGTTGATATCTTGTGGTACTATCCATTGAGAGAGGAATGTTGGTCAAGGCATTCAAAAGACCTCCCCTACTTTGCTTTGAATAATCTCTTGGAATCAGTTACATTCACCTAAACAAGGAAATAATGCCCTACTCGCATTCTTTGAACCTGAAGACAGCACTTTGAACAATGTAATTCTCCCTCACAACTGCACTAAAAGATCAACCTAGATAAGTACTGAAGTCTTGGACTAAAGCTGAAATGATGTGGAGATGCCAGCATTGACTGGGGTAAACACAGTAAGAAGTCTCACAACATTAGGTTAAAGTTCAACGGGTTTATTTGGTAGCAAATGTCACTAGCTTTCAGAGCACTGCTTCTTTGTCAGGTGACAAAGGAACAGCACTCCAAAAGTTAGTGGTGTTTATTACCAAATAAACATCTTGGACAGTTGTGAGACTTCTTACTGAAGCTTAAACCTTCAATGGATCACTATAGCTTTTTAAATTGGTGTATGTAGCTGAATACATCACACAAACCAACTTCTCATGCACTGTCTCTCTGCATAATTAAGGACCCCACACACCCTGGACATTCTCTCTTCCACCTCCTCCTGTCAGGGAAAAAAATATGAAAGTCTGAGGTCAGTACCAAGCAACTCAAGAATAGCTTCTTCCCTGCTGCCATTAGACTTTGAATGGATCTACTTTCCATTAAGTTGATCTTTCTTTGCATTTCTAACTATGACTGTAACACTACTTTCTGCACTCCTGTTTACTTCTCTATGAATGGTAGGATTTGTTGTATAGCATGCAAGAAACAATATTTTTCACTATATTAATACGTGACAATAAATCAAATTGAACTGGAAAATAAAAATTGAAAATATTTCTTGCAGTCAAATCTTGAAGGCAGCTCTCCCTAACAAGAAAGAAAATTACATCCATGAGCTGATTGCTACTGCGACATCCCAACTTGGAGAAGACAAAAAAATTAAATATAATGCCCTATTTGAAGAGGTAATACAGAAAAATATTTTAGTTGTGGCTTGGCTATTTTTTCACACATTGAACACCTTTCAAATAGTATTTTCAAGAATAGAGGAAGCCCTTCTCAATAGAGACTAGCCTAAGTTCAAATAACAAAACCATTAGAAACTGGTTCTTTACAATATGTTGCTATATCCAGCTAATAGGGAAAAATGCCTTCTCCCAATGATACCATGTAGTGCACAAGTCTACACTCTCAATCCTTAAACCTCAATAGTTAAGGAAATATGTTGTTTGTCCCACCCTTTACTAGGGCTATATACCCTCTTATCAGCACACATTTCTCTCAAGCCATTGTAAATTATATTTGAGCTGAAGGGTGCAGGGAAAGTCTGCCCATTCTAAGATACTTTACTGCTCAGCTCCAGCAAGAAGGTTTGATTCATTTTAAGTTAATATTTCCTTTTTTCTTATTTTGATGAAATAATCTTTTGGATTCACGAAGATGTTTGAAAACTATTTTAGATCCCAAGCTGAAGACAATTAGCCTTATTGTCAAGAAAAATATTTAAACACAAGCATGTCAGCCTCAGAGAAACTAGGAGTTTTATAAAAATGGTATCTCATTGAATGAATGTATAATTTGTAAGCTAAACACAAAACAACACTGTCCACAAATGAGGAATCTAACTTAATGAGAAAAAGAATGCCTTTGTCAAAGGAACTTTCAGAAAGAAAACTTTCCTTGCAAGTTTTTGTATATTTCATGATTTCAAATTTACATAACACTAATTTTGTCATTTTCTGTTGAGGAAGATTTCTACCAGGGTTGTTACAAACTCCTAAAGTATTTTTAGCATGGTTTTTCATTGTATTGTTTTCTTCTGTTGCTGTTTTACAGAATACAGAAGGCATAGCAGGGGCTTTTGTTGCATTGCTGCAAAGCCAATATGCAGCAGAGAAAATCACATATCTCAAAGAACTAAGAAATGCTGTGGGAGACACAGAGTAAGTGACAAACTTTACTGTAGATCTTATTCCAGTAGAAATATCATCTGTAAATAAGACATTATAAATGATTAGCTGCAAAATACAGAAATTGAATAGGCATTCTGATTTTGTAAATCAGGCTCAACTTCCAAGTCGTTTTGAATCTCAATTATTTTTTACTTTGAGATAATTCTTGTATTTAATACAGTGAATATTTTCTTAATAATATTGCTTTCCTACTTAATAGAGGATGTGGCATAATCAGTGGACGAAGGGCGAGCTGTTGATGTTGTCTATTTGGGTTTTAGTAAGGCGTTTGACAAAGTCCCTCATGGGAGATTAGTCGAGAAGGTCAAGGCTCGTGGGATACAAGGACAGGTAGCTAGATGGATAAGTAACTGGCTTGGTAATAGGAGACAGAGAGTAATAGTGGAAGGGTGTTGCTCTAGCTGGAGGTCGGTCACTAGTGGTGTGCCGCAGGGCTTGGTACTGGGACCTCTTCTATTTGTAATATATATAAATGACTTGGAAGAGGGAGTAAGTGGAGTGATCAGCAAGTTTGCAGACGATACAAAGATGGCTGGACTTGCGGATAGTGAGGAGCATTGTCAGGCGATACAGCAGGACATAGATAGGCTGGTAGCTTGGGCAGACAGATGGCAGATGGAATTCAATCCTGATAAATGTGAGGTGATGCATTTCAGGAGAAAGAATGTAGGGGGAGGTATATGATAAAGGATAGACCTATTAAGAGTATAGAAACGCAGAGGGACCTGGGGGTGCAGGTGAACAAGTCTCTGAAGGTGGCAGAGCAAGTGGAGAAGGTTGTGAAGAAAGCATATAGTATGCTAGCCTTTATAGGAAGGGGTATAGAGTACAAGAGCTGGCCTTTAATGTTGCAGTTGTATAAAACGTTGGTTAGACCTCATTTGGAATACTGCGTCCAGTTCTGGTCGCCTTACTACTGGAAGGATGTGGAGACTCTGGAGAGAGTGCAGAGGAGGTTTACCAGGATGTTGCCTGGTATGGAAGGTCTGAGTTACGAGTAGATATTAGGCAAATTGGGATTGTTTTCCTTAGAAAGACGTAGACTTAGAGGAGATCCGATAGAGGTGTACAAGATTTTGAAGGGGATTGATAGAGTAAACAGGGTTAAGCTTTTTCCTAGGATGGACTCAAATAGCACGAGGGGTCACGGGCTTAGGGTGAGGGGGGTAAGGTATAATTTGGATGCTAGAGGGAGTTTTTTCACACAGAGGGTGGTGGGGGTATGGAATGCGCTGCCAAGTAAAGTGGTGGAGGCAGGTACTCTGGAGTTATTTAAGAAATACTTAGATGGGCACATGAACAGAATGGGAATGGAGGGGTATAGAAAACTGATTTAAAATAGGGATCATGAGCCTTGGGAGTCCCTGGGAAGTGTGTAAATAGATGATGATATTGATGTACTTGTTTTTATCCTACAGGTGCTTTGGTCCACCTTGTCTAAAGAGGGGCATACACCTAACAGCATGGGAAACAGGCCCTTTGGCCCACAAGCCCGCGCCGCCACCCAATGCTCCCACTCTACCTGTGATCCCTGTCTATGTTTATAGATCTATGGATTAAAAACCAAATTTGAGACAATTTAGGGAGAATTTGTTTTGCCAATTAGCCTAAGAGCACATTTTTGGGATGTGGGAGGAAACCCACGCAAGCACGGGGAGAATGCGCAAACTCCAACAGACACAGGCTCGAATCCATGTATCTGCACAGCACAGAGATAGTCACTGAGCTGTCGTGTTGCCCATCAGATGGTCCAGGTCAAGCATACATTAACAACGTGAAGCAGTAGGATACTCTCAAAAAAGATCCAAGAGCAGCCCTCTCACGACCCATTACGTTAGACAACAAGGTGGACCAAAGCACCTGTAGGATAAAAACAAATACATCAATATCATCATCTATTTACACACTTCCCAGGAACTCCCAAGGCTCATGATCCCTATTTTAAATCAGTTTTCTATACCCTCCATTCCCATTCTGTTCATGTGCCCATCTAAGTATTTCTTAAATAACTCCAGAGTACCTGCCTCCACCACTTTTGGCAGCGCATTCCATACCCCCACCACCCTCTGTGTGAAAAAATTCCCTCTAGCATCCAAATTATACCTTACCCCCCTCACCCTAAGCCCGTGACCCCTCGTGCTATTTGAGTCCATCCTAGGAAAAAGCTTAACCCTGTTTACTCTATCTATTACCCCTCATAATCTTGTACACCTCTATTAGATCTCCTCTAAGTCTACGTCTTTCTAAGGAAAACAGTCCCAATTTGCTTAACCTCTCCTCGTAACTCAGACCTTCCATACCAGGCAGCATCCTGGTAAACTTCCTCTGCACTCTCTGCAGAGTCTCCACGTCCTTCCGATAGTAAGGCGACCAGAACTGGATGCAGTATTCCAAATGAGGTCTAACCAACGTTTTATACAACTGCAACATTAAAGGCCAGCTGTTGTACTCCATACCCCTTCCTATAAAGGCTAGACTATATGCTTTCTTCACAACCTTCTCCACTTGCTCTGCCACCTTCAGAGACTTGTTCACCTGCATCCCCAGGTCCCTCTGCGTTTCTATAGTCTTAATAGGTCTATCCTTTATCATATACCTCCCCCCTACATTCTTTCTCCCGAAATGCATCACTTCACATTTATTAGGATTGAATTCCATCTGCCCATGCTACCAGCCTATCTATGTCCTGCTGCATTGCCTGACAATGCTCCTCACTATCTGCAAGTCCAGCCATCTTTGTATCGTCTGTAAACTTGCTGATCACTCCACTTACTCCCTCTTCTGAGTCGTTTATATATATTACAAATAGAAGTGGTCCCAGTACCGAGCCGTGTGGCACGCCACTAGTGACCGACCTCCAGCTAGAAAAACACCTTTTCTCTATCACTCTGTCTCCTATACAAGATGAGTTAGATCTCAGCTGAAATATTGTGTACAGTTCTGGGCACCACACTATAGGTATAGTGGGAATACATTGGAGAAAGTGCAGAAGAGGTACACAAAAATGGTTCCAGGGGTATGAGGATAGATTGAAAATTTTGGGACTGTTCTCCTCGGAGAGAAGGCGGCTAAGAGATTTGATAGAGATGTTCAAATCGTGGACAGACTAGATAGGGATAAATTTTTCGTTTGTAAAAGGATCAAGAATGAAAGGACACAGATTTAAAATGATTTGCTAAAGAAGCAAATGTGATGTGAGAAAAAAACAGAACAAATTGTTCAGATCTGGAATGCATTGCCTAGAAATGTGGTGGATGCAAGTTCAAATGAGACATTCAAGGAGGAATTAGATGATTATTTGAATAGAAAAAGCATACAGGGAATAGGTAGGGGAATGGCACTAAATCATGATACTCATTTGGAGAACTGGCACAGACACAAGTCAAACGTCGTCCTGTAACATAACAGTCCATGATCGTGCTGCAATCATGTTATTGGATTTGTGGGTAGCAGACTACTGTGAAAACAAACTACTTTTGTGGCTATTGTGTTAATTACAAAGGACTCATTAAAGTTATTAGTATTAGGTTAGTTTACTTCTGCTTAAATTTTAACTGTTATTGTTAGAAACTTTACAACAAAAATAATTTATTTTGAGATGATACTATGCCTTTACGAAATGTATTTATATTATGTTTCTTGTGAAGTGAAGGGCATGTTTAAAAGTCAGCTGTTTACACAATGCTGATTTGTTTGCTCCAGGCAGTCCACCTGCTGAGAATTCAGAAGAATAATTAATCCTAGATAATTGGAAGTTTGTTTTAATCTGAGCTATTGTGTTTTTGTTTAGGTCTGCAAGGAGTAGGATGTCTTTCTCTATTCCTCTTTGAAGTCTGTTTGGGTTTGCTAGAAAATAGGTTTCTCTCTCCAGAGGTGTTCTGGAGACTTGAAGACTGATAACGCACATAAGCCTACACTGTTTCATTGAATATAGAATCCTACAATGCAGGAGGAGACCATTCAACCCATTGAGTCTGCACTGACCACAATCCCACGCATCTAACCTAGCTAGTTCTCCTGGTACTAAGGACAATTTATCACGCCCATCTTTGGACAATGGGAGGAAACCCACGTAGACACAGGGAGAATGTGCAAACTTCACAGTGACTCAGGTTGGGAATCAAATCTGGGTTGCTGGTGATGTGAGGCCACCATGCTACTGTTTGCTAACTGATTTTGGAAAGCAATTTAAATCAGAAATATTGCTTAATCAGACATCAGACTATTTACTAGTGCAGGTCTGAAAGTTTGCTGTAGTTCACTATAAAACTATTTAGCAAAGGCTTTCTGTCAAACGAGCTTACTTTATGGAAAATGGAAAGTGCACAATGTCGGTTCAATTCTGGCTTTCAAAAGAAAATTAGATACAGGAAAATGACCAAGGAATAGGACTAACTAAATTCAAGGAGCCAGAATTGACTGTGCTGTAATATTCTATGAAATGTTCAATGCATTGTATACATGCTACAGTTGTGGAATTAGTTCAATTAATTTCAATGGGGAAAAATAATAATTGTATCTTTTATTGGAATGAATACATTTCTATCATTTTCCCCCCAAACTAAAGCTGTTTAAAATCTTTTGAACTTAACGTTTTGGTAGCATAGTCCATTAATAATGGAAGAAAATGAAACCATTTAATTCTCTAGTTCTGTTTTTTTCCCCTCAGAACAACTCCTTAATATGATGAGCATTAAAAAAAAACCAGCGTGAAAGTAGAAATTAAAGACCATTGTCACAAATAAGGGATTTTACTAACCATATAAACTGCAGTTACAGTAATCAACATCATATGAATGTCAGCAGAACTTCAGAATTAAAGACAACATAAAATAAACATGAACCTTTTATATTTACATAAATGTATTGTTTAAAATGTTAATGCCACATTCTGAAATACTGAACACCTCGAGAGAGAATCAATTGAGATAACTCAGTGCTTCAAGTTCACTTAGTCTTTTAATGTCTGCTTCCTAACATTAGCAAGCTCCAGATATTCACACTAATATTCCCCTTTGCATTCCCAATCCTACTTATTTAAATGCCATTTGTAACAGTACGTCTGGTGAAATAGTTCTGGGAGGATGTGGAGAAGTTAAAAGCACTTTTGCTGCAATCAAATTTATGTAATGCATGCAGTGATTATTATGTAATCCAGTGAAGCTAAAAAACTGAAGCAAGTATTGGTCTTATTCTCTTATTTGTTCTTTATCCAAAGGGAGCTGACTGTGGCTGATCTAAAAAGGGCTTTTCAAAAAATTGATCCTTCAATGGATCCACAGATACTGGCAACATATTTATCTCAAGGTTTTCAAATAACAAAGGAACAACTCGATCAAGCTGCTGCTGTGGACACTGACACTGTTTTTGACAGACTACAAGCAAATGACATAAAGAGAGTAGGACCTCAGAAGTCAAAAAAAACCCAGTTCTGATGCATAGTCTTATTTAATGTTTCTATTTTAAAAAGCACTTTACAACATACATTTAATTAGAAATGTAGAAGTAGCATAAAAGGCCATTAAAAAGCACACACATTCAATTTAACAAAACATTCACAATCCGTTTTTTAAAAAATGATTGTTGAATACCTAAATGGCATCCACTGGAAACCACTAGTTAAGTAACATTCCATGCATGCTGGATGGTAGTCTGTACCATGTTGATAATATCAGTACAAAATTATGGTAATTCCACCTTTAAATATACATCAAGGCAACTTTGAGAATACGCTTACAGTGTGCACGTTAAATACTGACATTTTAGATATTCTTTCCACAACTGTTTCTTTATAATGCATGTATTTTTTTTGAGCATTTTGGACAATGCAAGATCATCTGATTTCTTATTGTTTTCAGAGTAGCACAATCTCCAGATAAAATAGCAGGACATTCATCTTTTCATCAGGTGCCATACTTCGTTAAATGGCCTTGCTGCACATAAATGTTTTTGAACTGAGTCACTATAATTTAATTTTGAAAATCTATTACTAGACTACTTTTTGCATTTTTTTAGAACTCCATATTGAAAGTTTTTCTGTAAATTAATACACCATGTTAAAATTAACATTCATATCCTTTCAATTTATACTTGGCGCTATTCAATTATAGTCATATATTAGAAGCAGCTTTTCTAAAATAGATTTTATAAAGGTGAAAGAAACTGAACTGAATTCTTAACACAGAGGTTTGAAGATCACAGTTCCTACTTATAGTAATGAATTCCAAATGTTGGTATTAAAATAAGCTGCCCAGATATTAAAAATGTCACTTGTCAGGGAAGTTTCAGAGGCAACTTTTATTTCTGCACAGCAACTTATTTTGCAGTCTATCAGCCTTGTGGCTATCTGCCAACTTATCTAAGCAACCAGTTTTTAGTGGCTGGATTGGTTTACTCAGTATCACACCAGAAACTGAACAGTGACAGTTCTGGTTTAATAACACCATATGGCGTTCAAGGAGCCAATGTCTCAGGTTTGCCTCAAACTGACAATAGCAGAAAACACCTTGGAAAGTTTCAACATGTGGACACTGCATAAAATTGGAGCTCGAGCAATTCTGTCCTCTGGTTCATAGAATCTCGATACTGCAGAAAGCCTTTTGTCCCATCGGGCCCGTACTGAGAACAATCCCACTTAGGCCCTATCTTTATAATCCCATGTATTTATCCAACTAATCTCCCTAACTAACACATTTTTGGACACAATCAGTCCACCAAACCTGCATATCTTTGGACTGTAGGAGAAAATCTAGACACACACTGGGAGAACAGGCAAACTCCATACAGTCAGCCAAGGCTGGAATTGAACCTGAGTTCCTGGCGCTGTGAGGCAGCACTGCTAAAAACTGTGCCACCACGCCACCCTTGCAAGAGATTTAAATAAATCAGCTGTGTTAGAAATTTATCGAGATTAATAAATAAGAAAACTCTTATGATCGTAGTTTCACAATTGATAGTTGAACTTTATGCAAAGAAAGTTCATTTAAAATTATATTTTACAAATCATTTGATGCCTTTATTATGCACTGTACAGAATTACTTATATAAATCAATAAAATGACTAAAATACTCTGTAGCCTCCCAAACAGATATGATACAACACCAAGCTTGATTATACATACAGGTTATTAGAATGCATACCAGAAACCATGAAACACAACAGACCTGTCAATGAATTCCAATTAGCATTAGTGAACTACCTCAATGATGTATAATAACATTCATGATTTATCACTTCATTATTGCTATACTTCTAAAAAGTCAAAATAGCTTTATTATTTCATAAACCAAGAAAACATGAAATCATTTACACTACTTGAAATTACAAAAAACCTACAAGGTAAATGCAGTTATTGATGGACATAAATTAAAGATTACTCAGCTCCATATAGAAAGTTCAATGCAACTATAGTGTTACTGAACTAGATGCAGCCTTACTTTAAATAGTTACAAAACATTTTACATAAAATGTACATTGTTTGCATGATGTTCTCTTACATATTGGTCATGGAAGTCACATCAAGTCAGAAAAGCAAAACTCGAGCTGTAGAAGATCTGCATTTTTTAATGGACCATCTACAAATCTATTTATTTATTTGGATAGTCTCAACTTTCTTTCTGATGAGCACAACCCACAAAATAATTGTGCACAATTTCTTAAATGAAATTGGCAATCTCACTCAGAATGACTGCATGAGGAAAGGGAAAAATTCACAGTGATGGAAAATTGGGATATGGTACATCATTTTGCTGAAGAAACTACTCGGCAAATCGGTGTGACGTGCCCTAATCTGATTATGTCACCATTTAGAGCCAAAAGTGCTTAGTACCAATATCTATAACCTTGATAAGGATGTTTAAAAAAAAAAGTTTGGTAACTCTCAGCAAAGTTGCCTTCAAGCCTGGTTTCCATTGAGTCTCAAGCTTTTACACCTTGTTCTTTCTATTTAAAGAAAAATTAAAGTTTTAAAAAATGATACAAATATAAACATACAGATCTTTTTTATATTTTAGAAGAGGAAAATTATGAAATTATAAATGGTAATCATTAGGAAACAATCATAGAGCTGCAGAATTATGATGGCACAGAAAAGCGGTTATTTGACCCACTGAGACCATGCCAACTTTCTATAGAGCAATCCAGTCAGTCCCATTCTTTTATTCTATCCCCATGGCAGTGCAAATTTATTTTCCTCATGTACCCATCCAATTTCCTTCCGACAATTACTGACCCTCTCCACTCTGATCAAGCATTGTCCTAGACAGACAGGGAAGGTTGATACTGGGAATGCAATGGATAATGTCTATTTTGATCTTAAGAAACTATTTGATAAAGTACTATGTAGAAGTCAAGTTAACAAAATTGAATAGGAATGTGAGCTTGGAGAAAACATTTGGCTTAAGTACATTCACTCACTATATAAAGTTCTTCTTTATATAATCAGATATTGGTAACAGCTTTTCTTGGCCTACCTAGTCTAAACCTGTCATAATGTTGTACGTTTCTATTATCTCACTCCAACCTCCTTTAGCCTCAAAACAACCTTGTTCTGTAATCTAACCTATAGCGAAAATTCTTAATCCCTGGAACCAAATCTGTTAAATTTCCTGATCACCCTTTCAAGGATGTTCATATCCTTCCTAATATGTCATGTCCAGAACTGAACACAATATTTATAGACTAACCAGAGCTTTATAAAAGTTCAGCATAACCTCCCTGCTTTTGTACTCAATACCTCTATTTGTGAAGCCCAAGATCCCACATGAGTTGTGAACCACACTCTCAACATGTCCTGCCACATTCAAAGATTTATGCATGTAAACATCTGTCCCTGCACATTCTTTAGAATTGTGCTATTAAGTCCATGTTGGCTCTCCCTATCCTGCCTGTCAAAATGCATCACCTCATTAAATTTTATTGGTCCTTCTACTAGCTTATCTGTGTCATATTGCAACTGATTGATATCATCCTCATTTTTTGCTGCACTTCCAAGTTTGATATAATCAGCAATTTTTAAAATTTTATCTTTTTCCAATATCTAAGTAATTTATATCACAAAAAAAGCAGTGCTTTACCATCCTCCTGTCTGAAAAACAACCATCTACAACAACTTGCTGTTTTCTGTCCTTAAACCAATTCTTTTTTCCAAGCTGATACTGATTTTCCTATACCAGAGCCTCAATTTTCTTAACTTGTCTCCTATATACTTCGTTAAATGATTTCTTAAGATTCATACAGACATTATTCATTGCATTCCCTGTATCAAACTTATTATTTCATCAGAAATATTAATTGGATTCATCAAGCACAGTAGGTTTTAAAGTTGACAAGATCCATTGATTAAATGTAATGCTGCCTCACCATGTTTTCCTTAATAAAGAGATCCCACAAAACAATAGCTCCTGCAAGTCTGTAAAGTCAATTAAAAAGGCATAAACATTTATGTTAGGACTTCACCCATCTAATTTGGGAAATAAAATCAATACATTTGATGAGATATCATTATACCTACACAGTATTTATTTTTTGGGAATGGTCTTACTCCCACTGACAGCCATTGGAATTAATTTTTCTCTGCATTCCATGGGTAGATGGTGTTCTATCAATACGTTCAAGGGTGTCTTGGCAGTCACAAATCCTTGCCTAAGGACCAGAAAACACAATAATTTAACAACGCATTTAATATATGGATTTCAGTTATATTCTACAAGATCAGCTTAGAATTTTGCCTTTCTTCCATAATCCATTTCAAAAAGAACTTTAGTTTTTTTTAAAAAAACAAAATATTCCAGATGCTGTAAATTTGAAATAAAAACATACAGAAAATGTCAGATAAACTCAGCAGGTCTAGCAGGATTTATGAAGTGAAACAGAGTTAATGTTTTAAATCTAAATGATAATTCTACAGAACAGATTTTTTAAAAATATGAAGAAACACTGCTTGTACTTACTGTTCACAATATAATTATGACTTTACAAAATTGTATGCAACTGCGTGGGAAGGAATATTTGCACTCATTAAAAAATAAGACTTAATTTACGTGCCATTCATGATATCAGGATATTCCAAAGTGCTTTATAGCCAACTAATTGTTTTGCTGTTTATTGGAAAGTGGATGTTGCTGCCAAGCATTTGTTGCTTATCCTCAACTTCTTTTCAACCAATTTCTTGGGCCATCTCAGAGAACAGTAAAGAATCAATCATACAGCTGCAAGCCAAACCAAGTAAGGATAGCAAATTTCTTTAAAGGCCATTAGCATACCAGCTGGGTTAAGTATATTGAAAATTTCATGGTACCTTTTACTGAGATTAACTTTTCAGATAATCCAAATTTTATCAATTTGTTGAATTTAAATTCCAGCAACTGCCATGCCAAGATTTGAATTTATGCCCCAAAATATTAATCTGGACCTCTGGATTGCTAGTCAAACAATATTTGCACTAGACCACTATTTCCCCACAAATTTACTTTGAATATCGTGTGTTTGTGTGATGAACATGCTTATGTTAAAGGTTACAAACCATCCAAGTTATGTTTGAAAGTTATAAAGATTCTGAACAAGAAGTTTACCTTTAAACTTTACATAGTTATTGAAGTCTCCATGTCAAACAAAACATAAACCACTGGTATCAGCCAATGGCTGTAAATGCAGTCTGATCTCTTCAATTGTTTTTTCTGGCAAAAAATTGACTTTGCATATTAAGGCTGCTAATGTTCAGTTGCTAATTTGGAGAAAATGGTTAGTTAACAAATTGCAGCACAGTGCTTAGCACTGCTGCCTCACAACGCCAGAGACCCAGGTTCAATTCCAACCTTGGATGACAGTCTGCATGGAGTTTGTATGTTCTCCATGGGTTTCCTCTGGGTGCTCCTGTTTCTTCCCACAAAAAAATGCAGGTTAGGTTGACTGGCCATGCTAAATTGGCCTTAGAGTCAGGGGATTAGTAGGGTTAACAGATGGAGCTATCATGATGGGATTTGGTTTTCAGTGCGGGCATGATGGGCTGAATGGCTCCTTTTGTAGTGTAGAGATTTTACGATTCTGTGAAAAGGATGGGTGTTGCAAATCCCAAGACATTAATTGTTGTTGCAAACAATTGTGTCTTTAAGCTGTGTACAAGATTATGAGGGGTATAGATAGAGTAAACAGAGTTAAGTTTTTTCCTAGGATGGACTCGAGTAGCACGAGGGGTTACGGGCTTAGGGTGGGAGGGGTAAGGTATAACTTGGATGCTAGAGGGAGTTTTTTCACACAGAGGGTGGTGGGGGTATGGAATGCGCTGACAAGTAAAGTGGTGGAGGCAGATACTCTGGAGTTATTTAAGAAATATTTAGATGGGCACATGAACAGAATGGGAATGGAGGGGTATAGAAAACTGATTTAAAATAGGGATCATGAGCCTTGGAAGTCCCTGGGAAGTGTGTAAATAGATGATGATATTGATGTACTTGTTTTTATCCTACAGGTGCTTTGGTCCACCTTGTTGTCTAACGTGATGGGTCGTGAGAGGGCTGCTCTTGGATTTTTTTTCGAGAGTCATTCGTGTAACTTGACCTGGACCATTTGATGGGCAACACAACAGCTCAGTAACTATCGCTGTGCTGTGCAGATACATGGATTTTGCCCTGTGTCTGTGGGAGTTTGCGCATTCTCCCCGTGCTTGCGTAGGTTTTCTCTGGGTGCTTCGGTTTCCTCCTACATCCCAAAGATGCGCTCTTAGGCTAATTGGCAAAACAAATTCTCCCTAAATTGTCTCAAATTTGGTTTTTAATCCATAGATCTATAAACATGGACAGGGATTGCGGGTAGAGGTGGGAACATCGGGGTGGCGGCACGGGCTCGTTGGGCCAAAGGGCCTGTTTCCTGTGCTGTTTTATTCTTATCATTATATATCTAATGGAAGTAATGGGGAGGTGATGACCTAATGGTATCATCACTAGATTATTAATCCAGAAACTAGCTAATGTTTTGGGAACCTGGGTTTGAATCGCACCACAGTAGATGGTGACATTTGAATTCAGTAAAAAATAATCCGGAATTAAAAATCTACCAATGACCGTGAAACCATCATCAATTGACAGAAAAACCCATCTGGTTAACTAACATCCTTCAAGGAAGGAAATCTGCCATTCTTACCCGGTCTGGCCTACATGCAGCTCCAGAGTTACAGCAATACAATTGAGTCTCAATTGCTCTCCAAGAGCAACTAGAGATAGGCAATAAATGCTGGTGAGCCAGCAGTGCCCATGTCCCATGAAAGAATTTTAAAAATTGCTTATTAAAATATATACTATGATGTGATGGACTTACTGTTTGACTTCATTTGAACTCTCACCTTTTCATAAGAAGTTCCAAGTCTTCTTTTTCAACAGTCCTTCTTTTAGCATGTTTGCTGTACACATCAACGTCATCACAAAGCTGTTTGAAATACAACTCCAAGCTGCATAAAAAAATTAGGTAATATTTGTTATACGCACAACAGATATAGAAATTTATCTCTCAAATAACCTCATGTGACTATTCATTGCAAAATCCACTGGACCACTTAAAGCACTGTTGATCCAGCTCCTGCCTTCTAAAACTGCACAACATTCCAGTATAATCCTAGAATGCAAAATTAAGCACAAAGAACAAAGGACAAAGAACAAAACAGCAAGGGAAACAGGCCCTTCGACCCAACAAGCCCGCGCCGCCACCCTGATGTTCCCACCTCTACTCGCGATCCCTGTCTATGTTTATAGATCTATGGACTAAAAACCAAATTTGAGACAATTTAGGGAGAATTTGTTTTGCCAATTAGCCTAAGAACACATCTTTAGGATGCAGGAGGAAACTGCAGCGCCCGGAGAAAACCCACGCAAGCACGGGGAGAATGCGCAAACTCTCACAGACACAAGCCCAAATCCATGTATCTGCACAGCACAGCGATAGTCACTGAGCTGTCGTGTTGCCCATCAAATGGTCCAGGTCAAGCGTACACTAACGATGTGAAGCAATAGGATACTCTTGAAAAAGATCCAAGAGCAGCTCTCTCACGACCCATCGTGTGTATGCCCCTTGTTAGACAACAAGGTGGACCAAGGCACCTGTAGGATAAAAACAAGTACATCAATATCATCATCTATTTACACACTTCCCAGGGACTCCCAAGGCTCATGATCCCTATTTTAAATCAGTTTTCTATACCCCTCCATTCCCATTCTGTTCATGTGCCCATCTAAGTATTTCTTAAATAACTCCAGAGTACCTGCCTCCACCACTTTACTTGGCAGCGCATTCCATACCCCCACCACCCTGTGTGTGAAAAAACTCCCTCTAGCATCCAAATTATACCTTACCCCCCTCACCCTAAGCCCGTGACACCTCGTGCTATTTGAGTCCATCCTAGGAAAAAGCTTAACCCTGTTTACTCTACCTATCCCCTTCATAATCTTGTACACCTTTATCAGATCTCCTCTAAGTCTATGTCTTTCTAAGGAAAACAGTCCCAATTTGCCTAATCTCTCCTCGTAACTCAGACCCTCCATACCAGGCAGCATCCTGGTAAATCTCCTCTGCACTCACTCCAGAGTCTCCACGTCCTTCCGGTAGTAAGGCGACCAGAACTGGACGCAGTATTCCAAATGAGGTCTAACCAGCGTTTTATACAACTGCAACATTAAAGGCCAGCTCTTGTACTCTATACCCCTTCCTATAAAGGCTAACATACTATATGCTTTCTTCACAAACTTCTCCACTCGCTCTGCCACCTTCAGAGACTTGTTCACCTGCACCAGGTCCCTCTGCGTTTCTATACTCTTAATAGGTCTACCCTTTATCATATACCTCCCCCCTACATTCTTTCTCCCAAAATGCATCACCTCACATTTATCAGGATTGAATTCCATCTGCCATCTGTTGCCAAGCTACCAGCCTATCTATGTCCTGCTGTATCGCCTGACAATGCTCCTCACTATCACAAGTCCAGCCATCTTTGTATCGTCTGCAAACTTGCTGATCACTCCACTTACTCCCTCTTCCAAGTCATTTATATATATTACAAATAGAAGAGGTCCCAGTACCGAGCCCTGCGGCACACCACTAGTGACTGACCTCCAGCTAGAGAAACATCCTTCCACTATTACTCTCTGTCTCCTATTACCAAGCCAGTTACTTATCCATCTAGCTACCTGTCCTTGTATCCCATTAGCCTTGACCTTCTCAACTAACCTCCCATGAGGGACTTTGTCAAACGCCTTACTAAAATCCATATAGACGACATCAACGGCTCGCCCTTCGTCCACCGTTTTCGTCACCTCCTCAAAAAATTCTACCAGATTTGTAAGGCACGACCTCCCCTTAACAAATCCATGCTGCGTATCCCTAATCAGATTGCAACGCTCTAAGTGCCTATATATCCTATCTCTAAGAATCCCCTCCAACAGCTTCCCTACCACTGACGTCAAACTCACCGGCCTATAATTTCCAGGGTTATCCCTGCTACCCTTTTTAAACAACGGTACAACATTAGCTATTCTCCAGTCCTCTGGGACCTCACCTGTGTCCAAAGAAGAGACAAAGATTTGCGTCAGAGGCCCAGCAATTTCACCTCGCACTTCCCTAAGCAGCCTGGGATAAATGCCATCAGGCCCCGGAGATTTATCAGTTTTAATGCTACCTAGAAGCTCTAACACTTCCTCCCTCGGTATGGATGTTTCCCTCAACTGGTCCACAACTCCCTCAGAGACAGGAGCTGTCAACAAGCCCCTCTCCTTCGTGAATACCAACGCAAAGTATTCATTAGGATCTCCGCCATTCCCTCGGGCTCTAAGCACTGTTCCCCTCCTCCGTCCCTAAGAGGTCCGATTTTTCTTCTAACCACCCTTTTATTCCTAACATAAGAGTAAAAAGCCTTTGGATTTTCCTTAATCCTATCCGCCAAAATCATTTCATGCCCCCTTTTTGCCCTTCTAACTCCCCGTTTGAGCTCCCTCCTACTCTCTCTATATTCCTCCAACGCTGTCTCCGTTCCCAGCTGCTTTGACCTATCATACACCTCTCTTTTCTTCCTAACCAAGTCCTCAATATCCCTAGTAATCCACGGCTCTCTAATCCTACCTTTCCCATCTTTCCTCTTGGCTGGCACATATTTATCTTGCAACATTTTCAGTATTCCCTTGAAAGAGTCCCACATGCCTAGCATGGACTTACCCTCAAACAACCGTTCCCAATCAGTTTCCATAAGTTCCTGCCTAATCCGACCGTAGTTAGCCTTCCCCCAATTCAGCACCCTGCCCCTAGGGCAACAAGCATCCTTTTCCATCTGAATCCTAAAGTAGACAGAATTGTGGTCACTGTTAGCCACATGTTCCCCTACTACAACATCAACCACCTGCCCTGGCTCATTACTCAGAACTAAATCCAATATAGCCCCTTCTCTAGTCGGGCTAGCCACATACTGCTCCAACGATCCTTCCAGTACACATTTTACAAATTCCTGCCTGTCCAAACCCCCAGCTCTAGGTACTTTCCAATCCACCCTAGGGAGATTAAAATCTCCCACTATAACGACTCTGTTCTTTCTGCACCTATCCAAAATGTCTTTACATATGCCTTCTTCAACTACCCGTGGGCTGTTGGGTGGCCTATAATACACCCCTAGCATAGTAATCGCCCCCTTTCTATTCCTCAACTCCACCCACAGCGACTCCACTCCTAACTCCTCTGTATTGTCCTCCCTCTGCACTGCCGTGATGCTCTCCTTAACTAACAACGCCACTCCTCCACCTCTTCTGGACCCTCCTCTGTCACGCCTGAAACACTTATACCCAGGAATGTTCAGTTGCCACTGCTCCCCTTCCTTTAACCATGTCTCCGTCACCACAACCACATCCAAGTTCCTCGCAAACATTAATCATCCATTTTTCCTGTTATGCTCCTCGCATTGAAACAGATACACTCCAGACCTCCAAGCCGACTCGGAATCTCCTTCTCCCCGGTGCATCTCTTCTCATCCAAGCTTACTGTATCTCCCATCTCACTCTCTTCCAAGAGATCGGTCTCAGCAACCCCCCACCCTCCATATTAGTTTAAATCCTGCCGAAACACTCCAGCTAACCTCCCAGCTAAGATATTCACACCCTTCCCATTCAAGTGTTCCCCGTCCCTTCTATACAGGTGCCCTTCTTTCACAAAGACTTCCCAGTAATCCACAAATATGAAACCCTCTGCCCTACACCAGTCCTTCAGTCACGCATTCAGCTGTAGGATCTCATTTCTCCTGGCTCCGTTATTACCTGCGCCTGGAAGCAGCCCTGAGATCGCTACCCTGGAGGCCCTGCTCTTCAGCCTACCCCCCAACTCCCTGAACTGCCTTCGTATATCCTCCCTGCACTTCCTTCCTACATCCTTCTCTCCTACGTGAATAATCACATCCGCCTGGCTCCTGGATTATTTTCTGTACTACAAATCGTCTTATTAAACCACTCTGTCTTCTCCATTCTTGCCACAATTTACCAGCAAAGTTGAGACCATCTGATCAGCTACCACTTCCCTTTTTTTCTCTAGCCCAGCAGGTAAACTTCCTCTAAGGCAAGTAAGCCCAGCTTGTGGCTAGTGGACCAGATGGTCATCTGAGCAGGTTATTTCTGAATAAGTGCAGCATCAACAACCCTTCAATCATTTTGCCGATGGTGGAGGGTAGACTGACTAACTGGCTAAGTTGAATTTATCTTACCTTTTGTGGACAGGGCATACCTGGTAGTTTTCAACACTGCCAGACAGATGGCAGTTTTCGAGCTGTCCATGTATGTCTGTCACAGAGCCAGTCTGAGTATGAGCAAGCTGACTCTTGAATGATTCTAGAAGAATTCTCATCATGAGCAGCAGAGTTCCATGCTAATGTACTTGTTTTTATCCTACAGGTGCTTTGGTCCACCTTGTTGTCTAACAAGGGGCATACACGCGATAGGTCGTGAGAGGGCTGCTCTTGGATTTTTTTTGAGAGTATCCTAGTGCTTCACGTTGTTAGTGTACGCTTGACTTGGACCATTTGATGGGCAACACAACAGCTCAGTGACTATCGCTGTGCTGTGCAGATACATGGATTTGGGCTCGTGTCTGTGGGAGTTTGCGCATTCTCCCCGTGCTTGCATGGGTTTTCTCCGGGTGCTCCGGTTTCCTCCCACATCCCAAAGATATGCTCTTAGGCTAATTGGCAAAACAAATTCTCCCTAAATTGTCTCAAATTTGGTTTTTAATCCATAGATCTATAAACAGACAGGGATCACGGGTAGAGATGGGAACATCGGGGTGGCGGTGCGGGCTCGTTGGGCCGAAGCTGTTTTGTTCCTTGTTCTGCGGACATGGTGCCATGGGGAAGCTTGGAAAAGGGCACAGCTTATTCTGGAGGAGATGACATTCGTACTATTGCTGGATGTTGTCAGGGCTAATAGTCTTTGCAATATTCAGCGCATCTGCAATTTCTTACCAGTGTGCACACTGACGAAAGCAGACTCCTAGCTAAGTAGCACAATGATTTTAACATTCTTATCTTTGCTTCCAAATTCCTCCATTTCTCAGTAATCTACTCCAATCTCACATTTTGAACTGTAATTCTTTAATTCTTGCTTCTTGTTCATTTTGGCTTTCACCTGAAGGCTTATACTTTGAATTCCTCCCTTAAATCTCTCCCATCTTTCCTCCTTTAAGGCACTTCTTAAAATCAACCTCTTTAACCAATTGTATGGTCAACTGCCCAAATATCTGCGTGACTCAGTGTCTTATTTTGTTTTATATTGCCTCTGTGAAGCACCTTGGGATATTATGTTAAAGATATATAAATACATGTTGTTGCTTATATTGCATTACTGAAATTACTGTTTGGAAGATTTGTACTTCAAAATGATTTGCTTTAAATTGCATGATGAAACTATCACTTACCATTGTTCAACCACTGCAAATGTTTCCTTTTTCACTCTCATTTTGGCATAGTGAGTAAACACAGACTTTACAAAACTGCTTGGCAAAATTGTTTTCTTTTGTTTTTGGGTTGGTTTTTTAGGATACCGCTTTGTCGTCGTAAGTGGTTTCTGTGCCCTGTTAATAACGGATACAATATTTAATTTTGGATAAGCAACTGGTTCATTGATTTTATAATAGATTTATAACCATCCATTATTTAGAAAGTAGATTTTAAAATCAAATGTGCATTTTAGTTCAGTTGTTCAGTTGGATTCTGTGTTCTAAGCAGATTCCTTAAATTCAAGACTCCCAGAATAGCTATGACTAGGGGATCCCTTTTGTAGAATCTCAATTTTTCCTCACAAATACTTCTCTAACCTTTCAATGAATACTCTATTAAGTCAATAAGCTAACTTATTATTACACAAAGTATGAATAAACAAAATTTATTGTGAATTTGAATCTATTCCAAATTGTCCTGCAAAACATACAAACTAAGTAATAAGCATACCACTCTCCATTAGAGGACCAACCAAGTTTCTGTCAATATTTCCTTTCTCAGATAGATGGAAAACCAAAGATTTGTTTATTGACTCATTCTATTCAAGGAATGATTAGTTAAACTATCAAAATAGTTGGGGCCTTTTCTTTTAACCAGTAGAGGCCCTCCCATGCCATTTTTTAAAAGCATTTGCTCATGACATATGAATGCCATTGACAAGGTCAGCATTTTATTTCTCATCTCCTAATGGCCTGAGAAGATGGTAATGGATCACATTTTTGATCTGCAGTGCATGTGATGTTGGTGCATGTTAAATAGGGATTTTGATCCAGAGAAATAAAGGAATGGCAATATATTCCCAAGTCAGCTTGAGTGGACTTGAGGAGAACTTGGATGTGATGATGTTCCCATATACTTGTTGTTCTTGTCCTTCTAGGTGGTAGAGATTGAGAGTTGGAGGTGCAGTTGAGGAATCCTTGACATTAATAGCATTGCATCTTGCAGATGGTATATACTGCAACCACAGTGAATCGGTAGTGGAGGGAGTGGATATTTAAGACAATGGATGGGGTGTCAATCAAGGGGGTTGCTCTGTCTTGGTATTAAGTTTTTTGAATGTTGTTTGAGCTGCACTGATCTAGGCAACTGAGAACACATTATCACACTGCTTACCTGTGTATTGTGGATAGAATATGGGGACTTAGATGAGTAACTTGTCACAGAATATCCAGTCTCTTTCAACTGCCACAGTCATTTTTCTTTGCACAACATACAACTCTTAAGCCAGTGTATAACTTTATGCCTGATTGCCAATGACTTCAATTTTACAATTTGATGTCACATTTGGTCAAATGCTGCCTTGATGTCAAGGGGAGACACACTTCACTTCACTTTTTGAATTGTTCTTTTATCCGTGTTTGGACCAAAATTTTAATGAGGTCTGGGACTGAGCAGTCCTGATGAAATCCAATGTGAGCATCGTGAGCAGGTTATTGATGAGGGTCAGTTGATAGTCTTAATTATTATTAGTGACTTTATTAATTTGTTGATAATTGCGAGTAGGCTGCCATGGTAGTAACTGTGATGTGGAGATGCCAGCATTGGACTAGGGTAAATACAGTAAGAAATCTCACATCGCCAGGTTAAAGTCCAACAGGTTTACTTGGTAGCCAACGCCACTAGCTTTCAGAGCACTGCTCCTTTGTCAGGTGAGTGGGAATTCTGTTCACAAACAGAACATATAAAGACACAAACTCAATTTACAGAATAATGATTAGAATGTGAGATTTTACAGCTAATCAAGTGTTAAAGGTACAGACAATGTGAATGGAAAGAGTGTTGGGTTAAAGAGATATGTATTGTTTCCAGACAGGATAGTTAGTGAGATTTTGCAAGTCCAGGCAAGTCGTAGAGGTTACAGATAGTGTGACATGAACCCAAGATCCCTGTTGAGGCTGTCCTCATGTGTGCGCAACTTGGCTTTCAGTGTCTATCAGCGACTCTGTGTTGTTGTGTTGCAGAGGCCATCTTACCTGAAGATCAGAGACCGAATGCCCGTGAGATTCTGGATGAGGCCGTCCTCATGTGTGTGGAACTTGGCTAGCAGTCTCTGCTCCGCTAAGCACAGCAACCCCCACAACTTGCCTGGGCTTGCAAAATTTCACTAACTGTCCTGTCTGCAGACAATACACATCTCTTTAACCTACGCTTAACGCTCTCCCCATTCACATTGTCTGTACCTTTAAGACTTGATTAGCTGTAAAAACTCGCATTCCAATCATTATTCTGTAAATTGAGTTTATGTCTTTATGTGCCCTGTTTGTGAACAGAACTCCCACTCACCTGACAAAGGAGCAGTGCTCCAAAAGCTAGTAATATTTGTTACCAAATAAGCCTGTTGGACTTTAACCTGGTGTTGTGAGACTTCTTACTGGTGGTAACTGGCTAGGTAATATTTGTCCTGCTTTTTGTGGATAGGACATACTGGAGTAATTCTTCATATCGCTGTGTAAAAGTCAGTGTTTTAGCTTTATTGAAATGGCTTTGCTAAATGTGTGGCTACAGCATAAGTCTTCAGCAGTATAGCCAGGACACTGCTGGTTCATTTGAATACTGTGAGATTTTAATGATCCGTCTCGAATGAACTTTCGGTACTTCACATTAAGATATTACTATTAAGTTAACTTTAGTTCACAAAAGATTAAATCCACAGCATGCAGACTATCTGGAAATCCAAATTACACCTTCATGAATTAGCATAAGTGATATTTACTGCCTGCCAGCTTGAGTCAATGGAGGATGATTACAACACTGGTAAACATTTACTAATAATATTTTGCAATGACTTTGTTGATATGAGAAAAAGTAGAGACAGCTATTGCCACATACTTTAATCCAATAATTTGTAACATAGTCTTTTCCTATTAGAGATTTCAAATGTGTGATGTTATCCCATACTATTCCCAGTGCATATTCTGATTGATTTTGTTTTATTCTGACCAATATTTATGCTTCAAACAACATCACTGAAACAGGTTATTTAATCATTATTTATAGAAAAGCTCTTTGGAGTACTCTGATGTTGTGAAAAAGCTAAATAAATGCTAGTTCTTTCTGTTTTTATATCCAATGATAAAAAAGCTCTTTGTTTAGGAGGGAAAATATTTTTAGCAGCGAGTGTCTACCTGAAGAGGCAGATTCGAAAGTGACTTTCAAAAGGAAACAGGATAAGCACCTGAAAGAGAAATATTCCTGGACTACAGATGAGTGGGGAATGCAGTTTCTTCAGAAGGAACTCTTCAAAATACAATGAAAAACAAAACTTACTCAAATTATAAATCAAAGAAAGGCTTAAATAAGAAACATCATTACTCCAAACTTGGGAGTCTCGCCCTGAGTCACTCCAAGCTACCCGCAATTCTATATAGTTCCTTATTTGTAGTAATTAGCTGGTCAGTTGCCTATTACATCACTGTAATTGATTCTATGTTTTACTGGGTTAGCTGACTCTTATATCTTGCTCCCACTGATCACATTACATCCAATCAAAGTTGTCACCAGTTGCATTTTAACGTGCAGCTGGCTAAGTTGTTCTTGCAGAGAGCTGGCCTGGCTTTAACAGGCCAAATGGCCTTCTGTACTGGAATCATTCTGTTTCCCCCAAAGACCTGTTACTCTAGATATTTGAGTACCTAGTCAAGTTTTCATCCATTGGAATTTCGCCAGCTTGTGCCTGGCATTAAGCACAAGCAAGAATTATCAGGGGATTTTAAATAATCACAATAAGCACTTACTTAAACTAAGATCAAATTTTAGGTGACAGAAGATTCTACTGATAATTAATAAATTGAATTTTAACCACAAGTGAAATTGTGAAAACAGAAAAAAATATCAATGAACCTGTTCTCGTATTCGAAAAAGGTTCTCTAATCTCCAGGAAACATTTCCAACAGGAAACTGAAGTTATGGATGGTTTTCATTACGTCTTCAGTAGCACTGGCACCAAATGTAGTGTTTCAAAATAATTCTGGTTGAGATCAGCCAATTCAGCAAAGACATGGGATTGAACCTAAAATATTCTGCTCCCACACTGCTCAAGACAATAGCTATTAAACCAAGAAATTAAGCTATCAGAGAAGTGGATCTGTCAACGTATTCTTTCTTATGAGGTGGGAGATGAGGGCAAAGACTGGAGATTGAAGACAATAATAACCAAATTTTAAGTAAGAGATTCTCAAGATTGAGGGGAGATCTGTAGAGATACTATATTCATAAAACTAGGAAACATATCTGACTTAAAGCCACCCCAGAATAAAAATAAACAATTTTTAAACCACCCATTTAATTGAAGTCAGCTCCTTTAGAGTTTTTGCTGCAACTGACTTTCATCTACTATAAGATTTTCAGGCTTCTCAGGCTCATGCAGCAGACGATAGCACAACAATTTCAACACTTTTTTTAAAACAAATGATGATTTTCCATTCAACATTTATTTCAGTAAAAGAGTAAGCACTAAGCATAAGGACAAAACTGAAGAAAAAAAGGACCTAAACAATCAGGCCAACATGATAGGCTGAATTACTTGCTGATATTTCTAATTTGAGACACCTTAATCTTGCAAACTCACTTGTTAAATTCCCAGTAATTTTTGAATTATAATATTTCAATTAATAATTATTTGCAATATCTATGCACAGCATGTTTTCCAAGCTGTAAAGATAAATGGAGTAAGTCTGTAATAAAAATGCTTTGTGCTAGAAACATTTTGAGACAACATCTAGATATCTTATGATGAAGAAGTATTCTATTTGTTACTTACTTGCTACCCAATATCTTGAGAAAGTGTGGTGTGGCCAGTAATGGAGAGGATTTGAATACCTTCTCACTCTGCTGGAAAGGTGGTCTCACTTTTAAAACAAAGATTCCAGATCAATTTTTTACGTTCAGAAAGAAATATAAAATAGGTATTAGATGAAACAAATAATCTTTTACATATACTAAAACAACATGAATAATCAAATTTTTATACTAGTTGAAGACAATCAAAATCCTGAAGATATTAATGCTTCCATTTGGATTACACCAATTTGTCAGACAGATAAGATTGCATCACAATTTGTGATTTTACCTTTACTATCATCGTCTTCATATTCGCTGTTGTCTATCATGACCATTTCATCATGTTCTTCTTCATCAGTGCCTTCGTCATCTTCCATTCTTTCAACATTGCCTTCGCCATCATTTTCCATTCTTTCATCAAGTTCATCATCTTCCCCTCCTCCGTCCTCCACCCTTCCTTCTCCGTCCTCCACCCTCCCTCCTCCGTCCTCCACCCTCCCTCCTCCGTCCTCCACCCTCCCTCCTCCTACCCCCTCCCCGACTTCTCCGCCCTCCTCCCCGACTTCTCCGCCCTCCTCCCCGACTTCTCCGCCCTCCTCCCCGACTTCTCCGCCCTCCTCCCCGACTTCTCCGTCCTCCTCCCCGGCTTCTCCGTCCTCCTCCCCGACTTCTCCGTCCTCCTCCCCGACTTCTTCACCTAGTGTATTTTCATCACCCACTTTATCATGTTCCATGCTTTCAACTTCCATTCCTTCACCATTCACATCATCACTTTCCCCGATTTCATCAACTAACTCCAATTCATTCACTCCTTCAGAGTGTCGTAATGCCGCCGACTCCTGTCCGTCTAATGTTACAAAGTTTTGTTCAGCATCCCTGGCCACCTCCAATTCTGTGGATGAAAAAGACTATCACTATATTGAATTTCTTTAAACTACATTAACAGTATTTCCACTCTATTCAGATACTAGAATAAATGACCAAGGAATCTCGAACTATGGGGCATGTTTCAAAATAAGGCATCTCCCATTTAACATGGAAATTAAGGTGAATTTCTTCTCTTGGAGGGCATTAATATTTGGAACTCATTATTGCACACAGCAATGGAAACTGAATATATTCAAGGCTGAGTTGATCCCCTTGTAGATCAAAAATGAAAGGTCATGGGAGGAGCAGAAAAGTGAAGTTCAGGCTATAATCAGATCATGATCTAATTGAATGGTAAAGGATGCTCAAGGGAGCAAATAGTCTTCTCCTGCATCTATTTCTTTTGTTAGATTGATGCTGAAACTTAACTGCCATCAATATATTTTGAGATCATGAAATTGCTTTGTTAAACGCCTCTTTTCAAAATTCATTTTATCCATGATTTACTGAGAACTCACACTATGCCAATATTAATCTGTCATTCGTTATAAGAACACACATGCTCTCTTCTTTTGGAAGAGACCTTTGAGTAGGGTGTCCTTCACAAACTTCCAATTAAAGACATACATTGGTGACTCAACTATAATTGCCTACATAAGTAATTTAGGAAAGCTTAAAATTTAAGATATGTAAGATCCCACATTATGATGTGATGTAAATGTTAACATCGAAAACGATCAACAAGTATTTCAAACCAAAGGTAAAGACATAGGGCCCAATTTTACCATCACGTTGCATCCATTTTCAGGCATAAGAACTTGGTAAAGTTGGGCATGAAGCAACGGCCATTTAAATGCATTTGCGCACATTTAAATTGACTTAATGGGCTGCACGCCCAACTTTACCAGCACTTCTCCCTTTACCACCGTATTCGCCCACCCACAATGTGCGCATATTAGACATGCTCCATGTAAGTCCAATTTGGGTGCTCCAATTAGTAGGAGGCAAGTAACCAGTGTCTGATGGCTCTCTGCTTGAGATTGGGCCGGGGGGGAGATCTGCTGCCACTCTGCCTGTGCTCAGTGGTTGGGGGAGGTATAAGGGGGTCAGTAATGTTGTGGGCGCGGGGCAAAGTCTGAGGGTCTGAAGGAGGCAATATCTGGCCTGGGATGCGGCAAGCAAGCAGCACTCTTTCAATTTTTCTGCATGTGCACAGTTGGAGGTGCTGATCGGAGTTACAGGGTGTTGGATGCATTAAGCTCCACCCACTAGCCTGTATGGCACGATTCAAAATCGCTGATATTCTTGCAGGCAGAGTGCATAGGGGGGCGCCTGAGAACTGGTCGGACCTGAGACATTCCCAGTTTCAAGGAACTACAAAAGGTTGTGAATGTAGCCCAATCCATCACACAAACCAGCCTCCCATCCATTGACTCTGTCTACATTTTCTGCTGTCTCAGCAAAGCATAATTAAGGACCCCACATACCCTGCACATCCTCTCTTCCGCCTTCTTCTGTTGGGGAAAAGATACAAAAATCTGAGGTCATGTACCAACCGACTCAAGAACAGCTTTTTCCCTGCTGCTATCAGACTTTGAATGGACCTACTTTGCATTAAGTTGATCTTTCTCTACACTCCTGACTATGACTGTAACACTACATTCTCCACTGTCTTGTTTCCTTCTCTATGAATGATTTGTTTGTATAGCATGCAAGAAACAATACTTTTCACTGTAAATACATGTGACAGTAATAAATCAAATCAAAATCAAATCTGCCCAGCATGTGAATCAAAATGAAAAACAGGACCCATAGTGCTATGTTCATAAAGATCAAGGAGTCCTTACTGATGGAACAGTCATGATGGCCTGGAAGCTATAGGTCCCCAAAGAAAATTATGAAGCCACTTGTCAGATAAACTTTCAGATATTTGGAAAATATTCTCACTACTAATTTTTCCTCCTCCCTTACTATTGTCAATTCTGTTCTCAATGACTGGAACTCTACTTGCATTAGCTATATGTTTATATCATGTTCAATCATCCATTTGTAATTCTCAACAGTAATATCAGTACTGTTTTGACTTTGGAAAGCACCAGAGTTACAGCAGATCTGATTCTCATCTGACAGATCACTGGTTAAAAAGCACCATTTCTCCTTCAGAGTTGGAAGAACCTTCTCTAGTAGATATGTCCTTCTCATACCTGAATTTAGTTTTGTTCTGCTATATGCAATCTGTTAACTTGCAGCAGTTTCTTAATGAACTGCATTGTCTATTCTATCCAAAGGAGCTAGGTTTTCAATTACAAACAATTCATTGAGTTTTGGATCAGTGACCAAGGTTAGTTGCAAAACAAACAAATAAAATACACATCAAAATCTAATCCAGCTATTAAGGAGCTTTAAGTGTTTTGTTACCCTCCATCTTCGAACATGACTTAAACAGTAAAGCACCAGCCAGACATAAGAACATTTGTTTATCTCAGTACATCAGCTTTTGATTAGATTCAATGAAAAAAAGAACTAGTGATTCAAAATTTTGCTAACTATTTTCATCTCCACTTTTACCTTTATGATCAGCCTGATATTCATCATCACATGCTGTTTCATCTTCTGCTTTGGTTCTTTCAGAATACTGAGTGCCAACTGCTGACTCTGATCCTCGATGCTCAGACTGATACTCCTTGGCACCTCCTTCTGTCTCGATACCTGAAGGAAAATCGTACATCAAAAATTTAAATATTGCTTTCTATCTTCTAACTATTGTCTGGAATTTCTTAAGTAAAAATACTTCAAAATGACTGTCAAGACATTCATGTGCAAAAACTGCCCACTGTTTGAACAACATTAAATCTGTTTGAATTAAAATCACCATTAACACAGCAAACAAATACATTTCCAGTAATGCATTGTAAATTTGACTAAAACATGAATTTAGGATATGTAAGTTACATAAAATCAAGAACTGAGAAAATGTGAACAATTAAATTTTACTGAAAAGGAACAGGACTAATACACTTGCATACAAATATAATACATGCACAATCACACCACTCAGTCACGGCCCAAGTGGTAGCACACTTATCTCAGCCAAAAAGTTAAGGGTTCAAGCTCCACTCCAAAACGTAGTGCACTACTGAGCTAAAACCCGTTCTTCTCTCAGATTAATGTAGAAATTCCCATGGCAATTTGATGGTGGGTAAGGGCGTTAACCCCAGTGTCCTTGCCAATATTATTCTTTCTATCAACATGATAAAAGCATTATCTGGTCTTTCCCACCTCCATCACTGGCACATCATATACAAGATGCATTGGACTAACTCATCAAACTTCCTTTAACAGCATCTTCCAAACCATAACCTTTACAACCTAGAAGGACAAGGGCAGCAGACACATGAGAACATCACCATAAGCAACTTCCCCTCCAAACAACATACCATGCTGATTTGGAACTATATTGTTGTCCCTTCAATGTTGTTGGATCAAAACTTTAAGAGCTCTCTTCCTAAAAGCACAGTTGAACTGTAGCAATTCGAGAAGTCAACTTACAACAATGTTCTCAAGAGTATCAGGGGAACAGTCAGTTTCAGGGCAACAAATGCTGACCAATATTCCACGAATATATTTTAGGCAACCATTCTATGCTACCCTGATAGATTTCAGAAAGCCACACAAATGCTAGCACTGGAGTCAATTTTTATGCACTTCTGTATGCATTTAATTAGGGATACATATTATAAACATGCACCTCCTCACACAACAACTAGTTTCAGTCCATTTCTTTTTACTGAGGCACGAGCGAATCCCTAGTTAATGCCCACCACCTGCAAAATTTAATATACAATTAATACTGCTGATCTCCTTTTTGGCACCCTCCACCTGGTTGACCTTTGAACTGCGGATTAGTGCTTCTCCATGCTCATTCAGCTCAGTTAGTCGCTCTTTGCAGTATTGGACAAATATTGGACATGTTGTCCTTCAGGTGAAACATGAAACCCAGTCTGCCAGCTCAGCTCCTACAGCATTTTTGAAGAGTAAGAGTTTATTCTGGTTCTTGACCAACATTTCTTCCTCAGCCAACACAACCAGAAGAAAAAAGAAATTATCTGCTTTTTTGTCATTTGCTGCTTGTGAAGCTCATGTACAAATTGGCTGTTACAATTGCCGACGTAGCACTGATTCTACTGGAAAAGCAATCCAATATTGAGAAAGCATTCTGGGGATACTCTGATATATGCATAGTCTTCTGAAGATAAGACTTATGGAGACATAGCTCTTGCGTCTTAAATTAAAAAAGATAAGACTTATGGAGACATAGCTCTTGCGTCTTAAATTAAAAAAGATTTAGACTAACCTAAAAAAAAATCAGAATCTAGATAAAATGCTGGCAAACTATACAAATATGAGAGGCCTCACAATCAAACCAGTTACTGCTATCACTCAAAGCAATGTAGCGACTCTATTCTCCAGCATGGAGTACTGGATAACAAATCAGGATTGAGGCCTTCACTAATTTTTCCCCTCTCTAAGAGTGTGGACAACAGCCTTTTCTAAAGCCTCTGCTACACAACTGAGAGCAGCCCACATCCACATAGGCAATCTCCATGACACAGCACCAAACCAACTAGTGCATTTACTCATTAAGTCACTCAAGAAAAAACAGCAGCAATCATTCAAATGAAATATTCATTTAGTGCTTACACTTTTTGTTGTTTCTCTTCCAATTAATTTTGCATTAACGCTATATTTGATAGAAAAACAAGAGTAAATTTGAATATTTCATTTGTTACAACTGAGAACTGCCTCAAACCAACTCATAGAAATTAATTTCTCAAAATCAATGATATACACAGGCAAACTTTATGACCTACTTAACTACCAAATTAATACAAATTGATCTGATAATTCAGTCACTTAGTGTCAAAAACTCAAATTATCCAATAACTTGAATTAAGCAATACTAACACAGCAAAAATTTAATTATTCCAGTTTGAATTAAATAGTTTTAAATTAAAAGCAGCTCTGTGATCTAAGTGGAATTATCATTTTAACATCATTTACTATCAATTTGTGTATGCTATGGATTTATATCCACTTGGCATTGATTAGCACTAACCAAACTGAGTTCACTTTCAACTTTACAGATAAAAGACTTATCCCAATTTACCATGCTAGATTTAAATCTAGAAAGGACAATGTGGAAGCTGTTGCCATTCAATAATGACTTGAGAATTCTTGATACTTTGCACAATTTACAAATAGAATGTTATGAATCTAAATATCATTTTCTAATAAAATCTAAATTTATAAATTCACCCCTTCACCCCCACATAGCCCCCATTTTCCTCAAAATGTGAAATTCAGTGTTTAGTGATTAGCTTTTAGAAAGAAAAATTAGTTATAATCTCCATTTATGTTCAGTAGTTTTGATGGCATTTAAAATAGCAGTAAATGTGAGTGCAAAATAGAAATTAAAATTCCTGTATTTTGTTTAAGGGGAAAAATGTATAATAAGGGCACAGAAAAACATTTATATGAAAATGTTGCAAAGAAAATAGTTATAATCTTTACAAAGAGGATGAATAACAACTGTTTTGCAGAATACATGGAATAAATGGTAAGATAATATTGAAATACATAATTTGGCACACTTTCAACCGAAGAAGATTGCTCTAATAGACTCTTCACTGATGTAAAATTAATTGTTAACTTCTGCACAATTTCATGGATTCAGCAAACATTATAACACAATTGTATGACTGAAATGCAATACCATGGTCCACTGATTCCTCGTGCACTTGCAGATCCTCCATGGGCTTCTCTGCAGTGTCATCTATCTGTTGGTCTGTATCAGTCCAATTCTTTTCTTTAATGAGATAGTGAGAGTTGATTCTTCCTGCATAGGCCATCTTTACAGATTCTTCTTCAGCTAGTACTGATAATTCCATTTCTTTTTCTAGGTCAAGCCCAGAGTTCAAATCAAATACATTTTTTATTTCTTCAGTCCCTGCCTTCATTTCATTACTTTTTTTGGGCCAGGGTGAAGTGTACAATACAGTAGCAGCAAGTTTGTCCTGTTGCGTATGTGAACATGATTTCTCTTTCCCACTACTGTCACTTGATGCATCCTGCACTTCAGGGAATGGTTTCCCTAAACCAAGAAAGAAAAATCATTTCTCATTACCTTATTACTTAGAACTCAATCTACCAACGAGACAAGACCATAAGAATTTTACTTTTTTGTCACAACTATTTAAAACAAAATTAGAACCAACTTTATTATGTTTATCAGAAACTATCATTACTAACACAAGTTAACATGTTATAATGATTATCGGGGGTCATGGTACAGCAATGTAATGGTAAATCACTAATACATGCTAACACTTTTACCAGGTCAGTACTTGGCCTCAACAATGTTGTCACTGGTCTATCCTGGGGAAGATTAAAGCAATCTTAAGACAAGAAAATCGAAAGGTAAGTCACCAGGACATTCTTTTTGAAAACCCTCTATTCAATATTAGACTGTAAATGATAGCAACCACGATGGCTCAATTTGGAAAGGCTGTAGCTAAACTTTGCAGCTAGAAGGTTCTAGATTCAAATCACGGTGTGTTGTTTGATCCTAGAACACTGGTAGTGGACTGCTACAATCCATTACTCAACCAAGCTTTCCAAAATTGACAAGATCAGCATCAATTCGAAGTGCATGTGAACAGTATGTAAGGAGAGAACTGATTTGATCCTTCTTTTGCCCCCACTACCTCTCAAGTGCTCTTGAAAACACAAATTTAAGCCATTGTTAGGCTTAGATAAATATTATTAAATTCTTGAACCCAAAAGAAATTTTGTGCTGAACATTTTATTTTGACAGGTTTCTTGGAGCTTGCATTTAAAGCAATTTGATTTAAACATAATAAATAGGAGGAGTAGGCCATCTAGCCCTTCGAGCCTACCCCACCATTCAATAAAATCATGGCTGATCTGGTGGATCAGCTCCACTTTCCCGCTTTCTCCCCATAACACTTAATTCCCTTGTCTACCAGAAATTTATCCACCCATGACTTAAATATTTCGATGAGGTAGCCACCACCATTTCACTGGTAGAGAATTCCAGAGATTCACCACCCTTTGAGTGAAGAAGTTTCTCCTCAACTCCGTTCTAAACTCTCTCCCTCCTTATTTTGAGGCTATGCCCTCTAATTCTGCTATCCTTTCTAAGCAGGAAGAATCTCTCTCCACCTCTACCCTATCTAGCCCCTTTATTATCTTGTAAGTCTCTATAAGATCCCCCCTCAGCCTTCTAAACTCTAATGAGTACAGACCCAGTCTATCCAATCTCTCTTCATAAGCTAATCTCCTCATCTTCAGTATCAGCCTGGTGAACCTTCTCTGTACTCCCTCCAAGACCAACATATCCTTTCGCAAATGAGGGACCAAAACTGCACATAGTATTCCAGTTGCAGCCTCACCAGCACCCTGTACAGCTGCAGCAAGACCTCCCTGCTTTTTTATTCTATTCTCTTCACTATAAAGGCCAACATTCCATTCGCCCTCTTGATCACCTGCTGCATCTGCAGACTGAGTTTTTGTGATTCGTGCACAAGGACCCCAGCTCCCTCTACACTGTAGCATGCTGCAGCTTTTCACCCTTTAAATAATAATCCCTCCTACTATTATTTCTACCAAAGTGGATAACCTCACATTTGCTAACGTTATACTCCATCTGCGAGGTTCGTGCCCACTCACTTAACCTATCTAGTTCTCTCTACAGACTTTGTGCCTTCCACGCAATTCGCTTTTTCACTCATCTTCATGTCATCAGCAAATTTTGATACCCTACACTCAGCCCCTCCTCCAGATCGTCTATGTAAATGGTAAACAGTTGAGATCCCAGCACCGATCCCTTGGCACTCCAATAGTCACCAGCTGCCAATCAGAAAAGCATCCATTGATTCCAACTCTCTGCTTCCTATTAGATAACTAATCTTCAATCCATGCTAACACCTTACCCCCAACTCCGCGCACCCAAACCTTCTGCAACAACCTTTTGTGAGACATCTTAGCGAACGCCTTCTAGAAGTCTAAAAACACCACATCCACTGGTTCCCCTCTGTCTACCGCACTAATCACATCTTGATAGAAATTCAATAAATTTGTAAACATGACTTCCGCTTCACGAATCTGTACTGCATCTGCTTGATCAAACCATTCTTTTCCAGATGCCTTGCTATTTCTTCTTTGATGATGGATTCTAGCATTTTTCCAACTACAGACATTAAGCTAATTAGCCTATAATTCCCTGCCTTTTGTCTGCTACCTTTTTTAAATAGCAGCGTAACATTAGCTGTTTTCCAATCCTCCCACACTTCCCCAGAGTCCAGCGAATTTTGATAAATAATTACTAAGGCATCCGCTTTTACTTCTGCCATTTCTTTCAGAACCCTGGGATACATTCCATCCGGTCCCAAGGACTTGTCTACCTTCAGTTCCGTTAGTCTATCAAGCACTATCTCTCTAGTGACAATAATTGCATTAAGGACTTCATCTCCTACCATCCTTCTGTCTTTAGGGTCCAACATTCACTCTAGCCAGTCTCCTCTTCTTTATATATTTATAAAAACTTTTACTATCGTTTTTTATATTTAGAGCTAGTTTAGTTTCATATTCTATCTTTCCTTTCTTTATTGCTTTCTTAGTCATTCTTTGTTGTTTTTTAAATCTTTCCCCAATTTTCTAAGTCCCCACTATTTTTAGCTGCTCTGAATGCATCACTACCATTTGAAATGGTAATCAAGATATTTGCGAGTCTTAAACGTCAAATATCAATTTAAGTACATGTTTTTCTTTCAATAGGCAATTATTTGTTACTGCTGTAGGTTGCTTTTGAGCCACTTTTTCATATAATTGTTTTTTTTCATCAAGTATACCATCAGACTAGATCTCTGAACTTGTGTGTGTTGTATAATGCCCTCAACAACATCATCTGAGCTTAATCAAGTAAAACAACAGACAAATTTGTCATGAATGGCTTTGAATAGTGGTAATGAAATTTGTATGCATGTTTACTCAAGTAAAATTGGATGATGGGCTTGTGATCCTCTGCTTTTTCTGAATTTCAAGCTATTAAAGAAGCTCTACAATGTAAGCTCTGGTTAGGTACACTGTGAGAGAAGGTTAACAAATCAAAATATATTATTGAAGACCATTTGTCATGCTGTGTTACAAAACAACAAAATACATTAAGAACCACTGCTATTTCTCTAAAAAGCGAACATTTAGGATTTCTGGCTCTTTGCACAAAACAAATTGCTAACTTTATGTTTTATTAATCAGTAAATAGATATTGTATAATTCTGATTTGATGTTAGTTTCTAAGCAGATTAAATCAAAAATGAAAATTAAATACTGAAAAAAATTACTTAAGACCAATTGGCTTAGATGATTTGTGAGTTAGAAAAGTACAAATGCTGAAAATCTGGAATGGAAACAAAAATAATAAAATAAACATCAGGCCAATTAGCATCTGAAAAGAGAAAAGATAATCAACATTTCACATGTCAGCTACGACTCTCACCAACTTTTACAGCTGAAACATTCTTTCTGGTTGTACAAACTGTCGTGAATGAAACCCAGTCCATCATGCAAACCAACCTCCCATCCATTGATTCTGTCCACACTTGCTGCTGTCTCAGAAAAGCAGCTAGCATAATTAAGGACCCTATGACCACCAGACACTCTCTCTCACTTTCTTCTGTCGAGAAAAAGATGCAAAAGTCTGAGGTCACACACCAACCAACTCAAAAAACAGCTTCTTCTCTGTTGTCAACTTTTGAATGAATCTACCTTGCACTAAATTAATCTTTCTCTACGCCCTAGCTATGACTGTAACATTCCATTCTGCACTCTGTTTCTTTCTCTACGAGTGGTATGCTTTGTCTGTACTGCATGCAAGAAACAATGCTTTTTACTCTATACTAATATCTGACAATAATAAATCAATCAAATCAATCATTTCAGCTGATTTTTTTTAAACAGAATTCTGCCCAAGTTCTGAAAAAAATGTCATCAACCTATTCTCATTTTGCTGGTTTTTGTAGACTAGTTTTATATATCCTACATTTTGCAATTTTATTTTACATATCACATGTTCTATGATTCAGAACTTAGTTGCAATTACTCAAGTATCCCAGGCTCCTATAAATAGGTCACTTAACAACTCACTTTGGGGAGATGGTGGCATAGTAGTAACATTACTGAAATAGTAATCCAGAAGCCCAGGCTAATGGTTTGAGAATATGAATTCAATCCCATCACAACAGCTGATGGAATTTAAATTTAATTAATGGATCTGGAATATAAAGCTGGTCTCAGTAATCATGACCACAAAACATTTATTGTTGTAAAGGTCCTTCTAGTTCGCCTACGTTGCTTAAGGAAGGAAATCTACTAGCCTGGTCTACATGTGACTTCAAATCCGCAACAACATAGTTGACTCTTAACTGTCCTCTGAAATGTCCAATTCAAGGACAATTAGAGTTACAGTCATAGATCTTTCATACAGAAAAAGGCCTTTTGGTCCATCATACCAGCCATCAAGAACCTATCTACTTGAATCCCAATTTCCAGCAGCCACAGCCTTGTATGTTATGGTGTTGGGCAACAAATACTAACTTTGCCAGCAATGCCCACATCCTACGAAAGATTAAAGAAAAATGAATAACTTGCAGTGCTCAGTTGTGAAGCTGTGTTCATTCTATATTATTTGGCAGAAAATCTAGATATCATCTTTGCAATAGCAACTGGTGAAGAAGATTTTTTCTCAGTTGCAATGCATTATAAGGGGGAAAACTAAAAACAACTTTTCCTCAATTTTGGCACAGGGTTGTTTTTTTGGATTGGATGAACATATATCAACAGTAGCATTTCTGATGGTTGTATTCCCAATAATTATCATTGTGAGAGAATGAAACAAGAATACAACAAAGTGAAACAATGCAAAATTCAATTTTCCTCTATCCAATTTAAAAGAAAATCAATTCAGTCAATATATAAAGTAAATCAGAATTTTTGCTTGAAAATCCATTTGTAAATAATTAGATAAACCAAACGACTTATATTCACCAAAGCCAAACAGGCTAACTGAGAAAATCTTCCAACAGGATTTTCACTCTTGCCAAGGTGTATCTCATGTGAGACTAGGTTAATTAATCCAGGTCTAAATTATCTCAGAGCTGGTTTACATCTGTCATATAATCCACTGATAAATCTGCAATAAGCAACAAATCTTACTGGCATATACTATTAAATATTGATGCACAAAAGCTGCCTTGTATTTTGGTCAATAAGAACTCAAGAATTAGGAATAGAGTACACAATTCAGCCCCTCAAGCCATTTAATACGATCATGGAAGATCTTGTCTCAGCTTAAAACTCCAATTTCCTGTCCGCTTTCCAAAACCCTTCAACCCATTATCAATCTAAAATCTGTCTATCTCGTCCTTACATTTTACTCAATGTCCTAGCATCCACAACGTGATAGTGGTTCATAATCCTTTGAGAGAAATAATTTCTCCTCATCTCAGTTTTGGGATAAGGGGTAGAGGATTTAAAACAATGAGCTCTCATTCCAGATTGTCCCACAAGAAAAAAAACCACTCTCTCTATATTTACTGTCAATTCCCTTTAGCATCTTATATACCTCAATTAGATCTCCTTTCATCTTTGTAAACTCTAGGTATTAGAGGTCTAAACTGTTCAATCTTTTTTTATATGACAAACCCCTCATATTTACAGGCTGAACTAAAATAGAAAAATATAAATTGGTTCAAAACAATGGGTGGTGCTGTCCCTGTGGCCCACTATGTGGGTGTGAAACCTTCATTCACTGGCCACCTTGTGCTTAAGGTATGTTAAATACTTATCAGATATGCCCCAGTAATCTGTCAATCCACCGTTCTTTAACAACCTTGGTGGGAAATTGCATTATTACCACACCAGTATGAAAATCAGAATGTAACTTCCAAGTTTTCAAAAAACATTTCTGATAACTTGAATAATTCGTTTGGACAGACAGTTTCCAAAAATTGAGCTCCCCATACCACAGCTGCTTAGGTGCAGGGAAGCAAGTGATTGTAATAGTATTGAAATAAAACTTATACTTCAAAAATATTGTTTGTTTCTTTAGTCATTCTTACATGAAACTGCACTAATGCCAAACTCAAAAAATGTTGGGTCTAAGTTAACTTTATAACTTATTGAGGAGTTTCTGATCTGGTCCCTAACAACTTTCTTCTGGCAAAGCTGTTTCCTCTCTAGACTTCTAAAATCAACTATGAATTCAGCTAAAACAAAACTCAAAAAGCATTCCTATCCTAAAGGTGATTCTGGTTACTAAGCAACATTTTTATACTTGTGCCCGCTTATTTATTTTTCACACCCTAACCTTTGCTAAGTACAACAGAAGTACAGTTTTATCTGAAACACCTTTGGCTGGCATGAATTTAACTGTTAGCCCTTCCTTATATAGCAATACTAAATTAAACACAATTAAAGAAGCGTAATGGAAGATATGTCACTGTCTACATCAACAGGGATGAAGTAGAAGTTGTTGAGAGCTTCAGGTTTCTAGATGTCCAGATCACCAATAACCTATCCTGGTCCCTCCACACCAACACTATAATTAAGAAAGTCCACCAATGCCTTTAGTTTCTCAGGAGGCTAAGGAAACTCAACATGTCTGCTATGACTCTCACTAATTTTTACAGATGCACCACAGAAAGCATCCTTTCCAGATGTAAGGCAGTTTGGTGTGACTTCTGCTCTGACCAAGACTGCAAGAAACTGCAAAGAGTTGTGAGCGTAGCCAGTGTACCATGCAAACCAACCTTCTTCCATTGACTCAGTCTACTCTTCCCACGGCCTCGGAAAAGCAATCAGCATAATCAAGGAACCCACACACCTCAGACATACTCTCTTCCATCGTGAAGACGATACAAAAGTCTGAGATCATGTACCAAGCAACTCAAGAACAGCTTCTTCCCTGCTGCCACCAGAGTTTTCAACAGACCTATCTTAGTCCAAGTTGATCTTTCTCTACACCCTAGCTATGACTGTAGCACTACTTTCTGCACCCTTTCCTTTACTTCTGCCCTATGTACTCTGTTAAGGATATGCTTCGCCAATACAGCACATAAGAATACTTTTCACTATATACCAATATGTGTGACAATAATAAATTAAAACTTACTTTCTTGCTCAATTAATGATTTGGATTTGCAATGCATTATCTAATAGGATGATTAAAACAGATGCAATTTTTTTGTTTAAATATTTATCCAATTCCCCTTTAAAGTGTCAGAGTGTGGGACCAACTGGATTGATCTTTTAAGAAGCCAGCACAAACTCAAAGAGCAGAATGGTTTACCAGAATGTTGCCTGGCTTGAACAGTCTTAGGCAGGAGAGAGATTGGACAAACTGAGGAACAGAGGCATAGGAGTAGGTCATTCGGCCCTTCGAGTCCACTCTACCATTCAATAAGATCATGGCTGATCTGTGGTCTAATTCTCTACCCATATCTCTTGATATCCCTGCTTAATAAAAAAAATGTTCATCTCAGACTTAAACTTAATAATTGAACTAACATCCATCACAGTTTGAGGGGGAGAGCTACAAGCCTCCACCACTCTAGACGTGTAGAAGTGTTTTCTAACATCTTTCCTGAACAGCTTGACTCTTATTTTTAGATTACAGACCCTGGACTTCGTGAAAACAATTTATCCTTATCCATCCTGTCCTTCCCTGTAAATATTTTGTAGACTTCTATCAGATCATCCCTCAAACTGCTGGATTCAAGATAATAAGGGTCTAGTTTGTCTAATCTCTCCGTGTAACTTAACCTCCAGGGCCTCGTAATTTAAGTCCAGGTATCATTCCTGTAAACCTGCGTTGAACTTCCTCCAGGGTCAAAACATCCTTCCTAAGGTGTGATGTCCATACCTGCTCATAATATTCTAGGTGGGGTGTAACTAGGGTTTTGTACAATATCTACATCTCTATACTCCTTTAGATACGAAGGCTAGCATTTCATTGGTCTTCCTGATAATTTTCTGCACCCATTCATGGCATTTTAATTTTAGTGGACATCCACTGATTTTAACTTTGTGCGTTCTAAACAAAATACCCTGATCTATCCTTTTTCAATCCAAAATAGATAATCTCACATTTGATTATATTAAAGTCCATTTGCTACTGCTTGGCCCAGTCACCCAATCTATTAATATCCTTTTGTACTTTTATGCAGTCCTCATCACTATCTACAATGCTGACCAATTTTGTGTCATCCGCAAAACTGGATGTTTGACTTTTTATGCCATTATCTAAGTTGTTAATGAATATTGTAAATAATTGAGGCTCCAAGACAGATCCCAGTGGGACATCATTAATCACATCTTCCCAATTTGAATACTTACCCACCACTACAACGTCCTGCTTCCTGTTACTCAAATAATTTTCTTCCCACGCTAGCAAGCTACCTTCAATTCCATGGGCTTCCACCTTAGCTAACTGTTTCTTATGCAGGACTTTATCAAAAGCCTTCTGGAAGTTGACATCCATCGACTTGCTTCTGTCCACCATCTTTGCCATCTCTTCAAAGAATTCTGAGATTTGTCATGCTGACTTTCCCCAATTAACTGAAATTTCTCAAATTACTCTATCCTTGATTAATGACTCCAATAATTTCTCCATCACAGATGTTAGGCTAATTGGCCTGTGATCCCCTGGTTTCCCTCTGTCACCCTCCTTAAAGAGCAGAGTCTCGTGAGCCAATTTTCAGTCCAGGAATACAACTCCTGAATATAGGGAACTCTGAATGATAATTAGGACACCTGCATAGTGTTCTCCTCCCTCCAACATTTAACACTATTCAGAATCAATTTGTGCCTGTGAGAAGGAAAAGCTGTTTCACAAGAGAAACTGCCATGGATTTCTAAGAACATAAGAGACAGCATAGAATTAAAACAAAGGCCATATAAGAATGCAAAAAATAGTACAGATCTCACAGAATGGGATAAGTACAAAGACTAACTAAATGGATGGAAACCATCAGGTCCTAGGATTCTGTCTCTTCAGTTCCATTTATTTCCCCATTACTGATAATTCACCTGAGCTAATTCTACTTACTCTATTCTATTTAGCCCCGTCACTGACCCTCCCTTAATTTCCTTGTGAATTCTGGCAAGTTATCCTCGCTTTCTACAATGAATACTGAAACAAAATACTCCTTCAGCAAGTCTGCCATTTCCCCATGGTCACTGACAACATTTCCATCTTGTGTTCAGTGAGCCAATAGTGCTTTTAACCAGCTGCTTTTCCTTTATATAACTATAAAATTTCTTCTTGTCATTTATGTCCCTTGCAAGTCTCCTTTCATAATTCATTTTTGTCACTCTTACAAATCGCTTTGTAGCCCTTTGTCAGTCTTTGTAGTTGTCCCATTCTGAGAGATCTGCACTATTCTTTGTATTTTTATAAGTCCTTTCTTTTCATTTTATGCTGTCCCTTACATCCTTAAAAGTCCATGGCTGTTTCTTTTGAGACATGAAGCTTTTCCTTCTCATGGGCACAAACTGCTCCTGAATAGCATTAAATGTTTCTATAAATATCTTTCATTATTCCTCCAATGTTCTATTTATGAGCAGTTTCCCACTCTATTGTGGGCAGTCTTTGCCTCATTTCATTAAAGTCCATCTTGCTTAAATCCAAAACGTTACAGTCTGATCTTTGCTCATTTCTTACAAATATACACTAAACTTGATCATATTAAAAGGAAAAAGGAGGCTTATGTCAGGATGAGGCTTGAAGGCTCGGTTAGTGCAATGGATAGCTATAGATTAGCCAGGAGGGAGCTAAAGAGAGGAGAGCTAAGAGAGGACACGAGAAGACTTTGGCTGATAGGATTAAGGAGAATCCTAAAGCTTTCTTTAAATATGTTAAGAATAGAAGATTGGTTAGGACAAGATTAGGGCCAGTCATAGACAGCAGTGGGAAGTTGTGCGTGGAGCCTGAAGAGATTGGAGAGGGACTGAATAAATATTTCTCTTCGGTATTCACGCAGGGTGATGTAAATGTAGTTAAGGAGAACACTGAGGTACAGGGTTGCAAACTGGAAAGTATTGAAGTAGATAGGGAGGATGTGCTAGATATTCTCGAGGGTTTGAAGTTGGATAAGTCCCCTGGGCCGGACGGGATTTACCCTAGGATTCTCTGGGAGGCAAGAGAGGAGATTGCAGAGCCTCTGGCTCTGATCTTCAGGTCGTCGTTGGTTACGGGTGTGGTTCCGGAGGACTGGAGGATAGCGAATGTGGTCCCATTGTTCAAGAAGGGGAAGAGAGACCTTCCAGGGAATTATAGGCCAGTGAGTCTTACTTCTGTTGTGGGCAAAGTATTGGAGAGAATTATTAGGGATAGGATTTATAGTTATTTAGAGAGAAATGAATTGATTGGGGATAGTCAGCATGGTTTTGTGAAGGGTAGGTCGTGCCTTACTAACCTCATTGAGTTTTTTGAAAAAGTGACTAAGGAGGTGGATGGGGGTAAGGCGGTTGATGTGGTATATATGGACTTTAGTAAGGCGTTTGATAAGGTGGCCCATGGAAGACTTCTGCAGAAAATGCAGATGTATGGGATAGAGGGTGATTTAGCTAATTGGGTTAGGAATTGGCTAGCAGATAGAAGACAGAGGGTGGTGGTTGATGGGAGATATTCATCGTGGAGTTCGGTGACAAGTGGTGTACCTCAGGGGTCTGTTTTGGGGCCCCTGCTGTTTGTAATTTTTATAAATGATCTGGATGAGGGTATTGAAGGATGGATTAGTAAATTTGCAGATGACACTAAAGTCGGTGGAGTGGTAGATAGTGAAGAGGGGTGTTATAGTTTGCAGAGAGACTTGGACAAGTTGCAGAGCTGGGCCGAGAGGTGGCAAATGGAGTTTAATGTGGAAAAGTGTGAGGTAATGCACTATGGCAGGAATAATAAATGTGTAGAGTATAGGGCTAATGGTAGGATTCTTAGTAGTCTTGATGAACAGAGGGATCTTGGTGTGTATGTGCATAGATCCCTGAAAGTAGGCAGTCAAGTCGAGAAGGTTGTTAAGAAGGCATATGGAGTCTTGGCTTTTATTGGTAGGGGATTGAATTTCGGAGCCGCAACGTCATGTTGCAACTGTACAAAACTCTAGTGCGGCCGCACTTGGAGTATTGTGTGCAGTTCTGGTCCCCACATTATAAGAAAGATGTGGAGGCATTGGAGAGGGTACAGAGGAGGTTTACCAGGATGTTGCCTGGTATGGAGGGCAGGTCTTATGAAGAGAGGCTGAGGGATTTGAGGTTGTTTTCGTTAGAAAGGAGGCGGCTAAGAGGGGACCTTATTGAAACATATAAGATGATTAGAGGTTTAGATAGGGTGGACAGTGATAGCCTTTTTCCTAGGATGGAGAAAGCTAGCACGAGGGGACACAGCTTTAAATTAAGGGGTGATAGTTATAGGACGGATATCAGAGGTAGGTTCTTTACCCAAAGGGTGGTTCGGGAGTGGAATGCCCTGCCTGCAGCAGTTGTAGATGCGCCAAGTCTGGTGGCGTTTAAGAGGTTAGTTGATAAGTATATGGAAGAGAAGGGAATGGTTTAGTTTGGAGGGGCATTGCTTTTTATATTGGTCGGCGCAACATCGAAGGCCGAAGGGCCTGTTCTGTGCTGTAATGTTCTATGTTCTATATTATGATCACAGTTTGCTGAGTCCTCACAAACAATTAGGTCACTAATTAAATTAAGTTCATTGATCAGTACTAGGTCCAGTGATGCTTGACTTCCTTGTCACACCCATGTTGCTTTAGGAAACTATCCCAGACACACTCCAGAAATTCATAACTTTCCTGCCAGGTACTTGTCTGTCCTACCGAGTCCATGTTAAGATTAAAATTACTCATTAGCAGTACTCTACTTTTACTACAAAGTTGCCTAATTTCAGCATTTATACTGTGTAGCATTTCTGAGCTATTACCGGGTGACCTATAAATGACACCCTATTGTGATTTTGGTTACTTTAAAGTTCCTCAGTTCTACCCATAGGGTCGCTACTGAATGTTTTCCCCTTATTACATCCTCCATCACCATATAAGTGATTCTGTTATTGATCAGGATTGCTACTTCACTCCTCTGACATTTTCTCTATTCCTCCTGATATATAATCTGGTATGTTTAGTTCCCAGTCATGTCTCAGTAATGTCCACTACATCATAGTTACCAACCTGAATTTGTGTCTGCAGCTTACTTAGTTTGTTTCTAACACTCTATACATTAGCGCAAAGAATTCTAATGTTGGCTATCTTATCCTTTAGCACCTTGTACTGTTTCTCCCTCCTGTCTCAATCAATACACCTGTTGTAGTTGCGCTCCATTCTTTAACCATAAATTGTCACTGCTTGATTGTCATATTGACTTCTATCTTCTCCTTACATAGTGCTCCAGTTCCCACCTCCGCCATCTTAGTTTAAACTTGGTTTGTTTTCACTTTAATGATGTTAGAGGCTGAAGAGTGACCTCATAGATGTTTACAAAATGAAAGGCATGGATAGAATTGGTAGTTAGGATCTTCTTTCCATTTTAGAAATATCAATTACCAGGGGACATAGGTTTAAGGAAAAAGGAGGAAAGCTTAAAGGGGATATGAGAGGCAGGTTTTTTCTGCACAGAGGGTGGTAAATACCCAGAATGTACTACCAGAGGTTGGTAGCAGCAAATACAATCACAACAAACACAGCAGAAGGATCTCGGGGTCCGGGTCCATAGGACTCTTAAATCGGCCTCGCAGGTGGAGGAAGTGGTCAAGAAGGCGTACGGTGTACTGGCCTTCATTAATCGAGGAATAGAGTTTAGGAATCAGGAGGTAATGATGCAGCTGTATAAGACTCTTGTCAGACCCCACTTGGAGTATTGTGCGCAGTTCTGGTCGCCTCATTTTAGGAAGGATGTAGAGGCTATTGAGAGAGTTCAGAGGAGATTTACAAGGATGCTGCCTGGATTGGGAGGCAGGCCTTATGAAGATAGGTTGAGGGAGCTGGGACTCTTCTCACTGGAGAGACGTAGGTTGAGAGGCGACCTGATAGAGGTTTATAAAATGTTGAGAGGAATAGATAGGGTGGACACTCAGAGACTATTTCCCCGAGCTGAAATGGTCACTACGAGAGGACACAGATTTAAGGTGCAGGGAAGCAAATACAAAGGAGATGTCAGGGGTAGGTTTTTCACTCAGAGGGTGGTGAGTGAATGGAACCGACTGCCGTCGGAGGTTGTTGAGGCAAACTCACTGGGGTCTTTTAAGAGACTTCTGGATGAGTATATGGAAAAGAATAGGATAGGGGGTTATAGATAGGTCTGTGGATTGGTAGATGTGATCGACGCAAATCGTGGGCTGAAGGGCCTGTTTGTGCTGTATTGTTCTATGTTCTATGTAACATTTAAGAAACATCTTGACAGTTACATGGATAAGCACAGAACAGAGGAATATAGACTGCATAGAGGCAAAAAGGCCTTCAGTTTAGAAAGATGTTGTGTGTCAGCACAGGCTTGGTGGGCTGAAGGGCTTGGTCCTGTGCTGTTCTTTGTTCTAATGGTTTCTTTCTCTTTTGGACTATTCTGTGATTCAATCAAATTGGCCTATGGATGAACTCAATCAGTTACTAAGTTCCTGGATTATTTTCATTTAAGTTAATTCAGTCATTTGCAAACCATAAGAGGCATAGTACGAAGGAGTTCATTTAGCATATCAGCACATTGCTGTTTCAGTTCTAGTTCAGTTCAGAGTTACTTGCACTCATCTCACCCACTTCCCTCCTTAGTAGAGGTCCTACAGCCAGATTTGGATATTTTTAGGAATGTTCTAATTTGATGTTAGAGAGACTTTGGATTCCAATGGCCATGACTGTCTTGTCTAGATTCATCCTGTTGGAAATCATCTGGAAAGTACCCTGATTCAGACTTTCAAAAGCATGACTACAGACCTGCAATTTGCTCCCATGCAAATCTCAGATCATGTCAAGAGGGTGCCCATGAGTAGGGACATGGAGGAGAAGGCACAATGAGATTTTTGTCTTTCAAAAAATGTAGCAACATGTCAACTAGTTACTCCATTCAAATAGTTCATGCTGAATCAGAAGGCAGATAGACTGCAGCAGCTATCTAAGCATTTTAACAAGGACTCAACAGCCACATCCACACAAGTGGCATTAATTAGAAAGCTACTTCACTTTCCTTTTCCACCTGACGAGCATATTGAAGGAGCACGAGCAGGAAACACCCAATATACACTGTTACAAGAGGGAGAGCAAAAATTATTTATGAATTATGAATGAATAAGCACATAATCACTAAGAGCGAGTAGCAGATAATGGCAGAATAGGGTTTGGTCTAGTGATAGCATGTACATGGTGCATTTTTAATTCAACTTGCTGTCTTTCAACAATTGCTACAGGACCAAAGAAAATTCACAGCACAAAAAGGGGCAATTCAGCCCATCATGTTTGCGCCTGAAAATAAAAAACTAGCCATCCATTCTAATTCCACCTTCCAGCAGATAGTCTGTGGTCTTGCAGATTACAGCATTTCAGGTGCAGATAAATTGAAGATTTCTGTCTCCACCTCCAAACTGGGCAGCAAATTATAGATGCCCACCAGCTTATATCCTCTCTAATTCTTTTACCAATCACCTATACCCCCGTAAAGTGACATCTCCACGAAGGTAAACAGGTCTTTCTTGTCTTTCTAGGTCCCTCTAATCTTAAACCCCTCAATTAAGTCATCTTTTCAGACTTTGTTCTAAGGAAAACAACTCTAATCCTAGCCAATCTTTCCACACTGCTGCAATTTTCAAACCCTTGCAACATTCTTGAAGTTCTCTGTTGCTCTCTGAAGAATACAAAAATGTCGTTCCTGTCGCGTGCCAACCAGAACTGTACACAAAATTCCAATTCTTGAGCCCAAAACTCACGGTCTTCTCCTACCAGACAAATGATAGTAGCACCCCCAGCTGTACAACCACAGCACATGAATCAACTCATAGTACTACTCAAGGGATTTCTCAATGCCAGACTGCCTGCTGCACTGGCTTTCATTCCATGGAGTATTGAGCCACACTTCCATTGAGACCGAGTGAGGGAATTGAAAGATATCCTGAGCAGAAGTGACTCTCTTTACAAAATAGAGGTGGGAGAAAAAAAACTAAGTGAGCCACTCCAGGCAGCTGTCACTGAATTTCTACTACCCAGATACAAGAATACCGAATTCTTAAGAGCGGGGTTACCTGCATACCAGTTTAACACAAAGGAACTGCATAGCCCAGAAAAAGCTTCAAAAAGCAGGAGATAAATATTTAATCAAACATTAACTAAACCTTTTGCTTGTTGCAGGTAGAAAAGTACTCCTTCTTCAAAATCATCCTCACTGATGAGTTTGTCTTTTTTTGGTCTTCTGCTCAGAACTGGTTTTGACACTGACTCATCGGTGTCAAAATTAGTCAATCTGCAACAGACAGAATACTGTTAATACATTCTCCACAGGCTTCATAAATGGCCTATAATATTCTACAGTCCAAATATACATTTCCATGAGGCTGAACAAGTCTAACCAACTTTTCGTCACATCTTAGCTGAAATCCTCAATGCTTCATGTGGAGGACCAGTTATAAACCAATAAAAATGACCCATCTAGTTGTTTACAAGAATAACATTCTACCAGCGTTACCTGGTAGCAATAAATTTACTTATTACCAGCAATAAATAATTATTCCAGCTTACCAAATATAATATACATTAAATGATGACTAAATAACATCCAGAATATTCTACGGATCTGGTCTGCACACTGGATTAGAGGCAAAGATGACTCATCAGGATGTACCAGAATAAGACGATATCCCTATCGGAAAGGCTGGAGCTCTATTTCCAAGGACAGCATAAAAGCAAAAAATAAGCATACAAAGTGGCAAGGATTAGTGGGGAGCCTTTAAAAGTGATCAGAGAACAACTAGAAAAAGCAATAAGCTGGGATAAAATGAAATATGAGTGTAAATCCGTTAGTAATATAAAGAAGATATGAAGAGTTTTTACAATATATAAAAGGTAAGAAAGAGCGAGGCAAAAATACCATTGGACCACTGGAAAATGAGGCTGGAGAAGTATTAATAGGAAACAAAACAATGACAGAGGAACTGAACAACTTTGCATCAGTCTTACACTAGAAGACACCGGTGGAATGCTAGAGCTCCAGGAGAGTCGGGGGCACAGCTGAACATAATGGCCATCACTAAGGGGGTGGAGATTGGGAACCTGAAAGGTCTAAAGGTGAATAAATCACCTAGACCGGATGGTCTACACCTACGGTTCTAAACGAGACAGCTGAGAAAATTGTGGAGGCATTGGTGGTGATCTTTCAGGGATCACTGGAGGCAGGGAGCGTACCAGAGGACTGGAAAGTAGCTAACGTAACACCGCTGTTTAAGGGAGAGAGGGAGGCAGCAGATGGGAAATTACAGGCCAGTTAGCCTGACTTCAGTCAAGATTTTAGAGTATATTATTAAAGTTGGGATGCAGAGTACTTGGAAGTGCATGTTAAGTAGGACTGAGTCTGCACAGTTTTGTCAAGGGGAGATCATGTCTGACAAGGAGATAACAAGGAAATTAGATAAAGGAGAACCAGTGGACGTGATTTATTTAGATTTCAGAAGGCCTTTAACAACGTGCTGCATAGGAGACTGTTAAATAAGTACCCATGGTGTTATTGGTAGATTCTTGGCATGGATAGAGGATTGGCTAACTGACAGAAGACAGATAATGGGAATAAAGAGGTCTTTTTCAGGATGGCAGCCAGTGACTAGTGGTGTGCCTTAGGGTCAATGCTGGGGCCACAACTTCTCACAATATGTATTAGTGATTTGGAGGGACAGACTGATGGCACTGTTGCTAAGTTTGTAGATGATACAAAGATTATGTAGAGTGACAGGCAGTGCTGAGGAAGCTGGACTTGGACAGTTAGAAGAGTGAGCAAAGAAATGGAAAGAAAAATGGAGGCATAAACTACTTTCTAAATGGGAAAATGCTTAGGAAATCAGAAACAAAGTCATTTGGGAGTCCTTGTTCAAGGTTGTCAAGGGTAACACGCAGGTTCAGTTGGCAGTTAGGAAAGCAATTACAATGTTAGCATTCATGTCGAGGGGGCTAGAATACAAGAGCAGGAGTGTATTTCTGAGGCTGTATTATGCTCTGGTTAGACCACATTTGGAGTATTGTGACCAGTTTTAGGCCATATATCCAAGGAAGGATATACTGGCCTTGGAAAGGGTCCACAGGAGATTCACAAGAACAATCCCTGGAATGAAGAGCTTGTCATACAAGAAACAGTTTGGCTCTGCACTCGTTGGAGTTTAGAAGGATGAGGGGGAATCTTATTGAAATTTACAGGATATTATGAAAAGTTGTGGTCCCAGCATTGACCCTAAAGCATACCACTAGTAAGCTTTAAAACAGAGATGAGGAGGAATTTCTTCAGCTAGAGAATGGTGCATTTATGGAACTCTTTGCCACAGAAGGCTGTGCAGGCCAGGTCATTGAATGTCTTTAAGACAGAGATAGATAGCTTCTTGATTAATACAGGGATCAGAGGTTATGGGGAAAAGACAGGAGATCAACATTAAGATGATGTTCCCATCAAACCAAAAAGACATTCTGCCGTTCACAGAAATAAGTAGTACCTGAATTTCAATGCCAGTACGATGCTCGATACTCCCTAAAGACTGACAGATCATACCAAATAGCCTGTCCCAGCCGCTGTTTGCAATGGTCAAGGTACAGACTGTATCCAACCAGTGTCCAACTCAAACACAATGTCCAACATTAGATATGATTGTGCGATTGGACAACATTTGCTAAATAGTCCTCAATGTGCTAAGAATTATAATGATAACCAATTTAAGATTGTAAGTCAGGCTTACAGTGTGGTGCATCTGTGTGTACTGGAAACTACATATATTAATACACAAGACCCTGTTCTTTGCAAACAGAAAAAGCATATACACACATTTTGCCTGTTTCAGCTGAACAAATTTATTGACGACCATTTGCTGAATCATTCCCCAGGGCAATCAGGTCAAGCTCCCTGGTTTAAATTTCAAATAATGCTTTGCAGTTCACTGCAGGTCATCAATTGATGCATTCTTCATGGCAACATCTTTACCAATCAGTATCCACTTGCCAATCAATAAACATTCTCTTCTCATGCAGTGTAAATAAGTTTTCTCCTTAATCAGGGATTCTCACGAAGTGTCCTGATGAGTTAAAAATGAAAAGTTTTGACATGTCTCTCAGGCGATACTCAAGTTCTGGGCTATATTTTCATGGACCTAGTTTTAGTCCATGCGGATGAGAAAAATATTAGCCATGTTTGAATGGCAGAGCAGACTTGTTGAGCTGAGTGGCCTAATTTTGCTCCTATGTTTTATGGTCTTTTATCTTTAAAATAAAAGCTGATGGGTGACCCCACAGAAATCTTTAAAACCACAAAGAGGTTTGATAGGTTGAAGTAAAGATGTTCTACTCAATGTAGAGTTGGCTTTCTTAACTATAGCATTGGCATGGGGGCATCAGGACAGGTTGCCTAAAAACCTAAAGTTCTTAACCCTTTCTACTTCATCTTTCCACTTGTTGAACAGTGGAGAAGGCTCATGGGGCCAGATGGCCTACTGCGGCTCCTAGTTCTTATGTTCAAATATACAATTTATTTTTGAAATGCAGTTTAATATCATGTCAAATTTTATCTTTCTGAAATTTGCTCACTGGACCCTTATTTTAAAAAAATTGGCAATATGCCCCCCAGAGGCTGGACAAGCCTGATTAAAAACAGCAATCAGAATATATCACAAATCGAAAGTCAATGTTCTTGAGGGATTTCCTACGTGCTCTTGTTTTAACAACTAGCCTTCATCCCATTAGCTTTCGCTAAGTTTTGCAAACGTACAAGACAAAAACCCAATTTATTGCATTCTGATTATGCTCCGTCGCACCATGACTTGTCTCATTGAGGAATGATCTAAACAAAAACATTGTTATTTGCTCTCACATCTGAGCCATTGCTGTTCTCACTTATCATTCACATGCAGGCACATACCAATAGCACTGAATGTAACATACAGGAACAGCAACTCTCAGCTGACGTTACTCTTTCTCTTGCACAAATAATCTCCATTGTTATCATTAATGTCATGTTGGTATTAACCAGCAGTTGAACCCTGCATCTTTTTTGTGTACAATGTTCCTTCGACATTTCATTTTCTATATATGGCTGATGTTTTGCAATTTCAGCTCAACACCCGCCAGATATGCATATATATAGAAGGGATATTGCTTGTACACAACCTGTTTGTTTCCTGTATGGTACATTTCTGATTGCTGCACAATCACATAGCTTAGAGGAAACATAACAGATATAAATGGCTTGATTTTACATTGTACACTTCCCAATCAGTTATTCAACTGAGCCTTTTACAAAACACACATCATAAAAAATTTGTCACCGTTTGTAATTTTCTCTACTATCTCACCTTCAAGGGTTGATGCAAAAGTTGAGGATTTGTATTCTTGTTTATTTGAGATACTACAATTTGGCTTCAGTACCTCTGCTTTAAGAGTAAATTTGGCAGACCAATTGCTACACTGATTGCTATACATTTTTGCTCAAAAGGAAGAAAGGAATAGCTCATTTGTGATCCCCCACTATCAAATAACTTCAAACACTCATCATCTAGGCTCACATAGGATTAAAGGGATCAAGAGATGTAGGGGAGAAGGCAAAGTTAGGATACTGAATCTGACGATCAGCCATGATCTAAATGAATGGCGGAGCAGGCTCTGAGGGCTGAATGGCCCACTCATGCTTCTATTTTCTATGTTTCTATGTACACAGTAAGCTTGGTCACCTTGTTGAGTAACTGTACTTCTGCATGTACCACTACTTTCAGAAGGGAGGAAGGAAAAGATAATTCAGAGAATGGTTGAAAGAACGATATAATGTTCTCTCCAAGATGAGCAGGTGCGCGGCCACACATTTTTCATAACTAACTGCACACAACCAGTGCTCCCTTTAAGATGCAAGCATGCATGGTCACTGTCTTGCCTTCAACAGACAATCTGTGCACAGCAAAACAGAAACTAGAGGGAACATTGGACTGATACCTTTTTTTGTTCTAACCTCAGCCATGTAGAGCAAAAAAAGTACTCAGTATCTGAGATCAAATTCACACAAGAGTATTATAATCAATTTGATATAGTATCAATCCAATAGTGGCCTATGAACATAAATGCTCCCTTCCCCCTAAGGATATCTGATTTAAAATAGGGATCATGAGCCTTGGGAGTCCCTGGGAAGTGTGTAAATAGATGATGATATTGATATACTTGTTTTTATCCTACAGGTGCTTTGGTTCCCTTGTTGCCTGACGAGGGGCATACACGCGATGGGTCGTGAGAGGGCTGCTCTTGGATTTTTTTTTTCAAGAGTATCCCAGTGCTTCACATCGTTAGTGTACGTTTGACCTGGACCATTTAATGGGCAACACGACAGCTCAGTGACTATCGCTGTGCTGTGCAGATACATGGATTTGGGCCTGTGTCTGCGTCTGTGTTTGCGCATTCTCCCCGTGCTTGCGTGGGTTTTCTCCGGGTGCTCTGGTTTCCTCCCACATCCCAAAGATGTGCTCTAAGGCTAATTAGCAAAACAAATTCTCCCTAAATTGTCTCAAATTTGGTTTTTAATCCATAGATCCATAAACATTGACAGGGATCACGGGTAGAGGTGGGAACATCGGGGTAGCTGCATGGGCTCGTTGGACCGAAGGGCCTGCTTCCTGTGCTGTTTTGTTCTTTGTTCTTTGATAGGAGAAAACCTGTAGTTACTACTGTGAGATTAGTATACTTGAAAATGATTGATTATAGCCTGCAATGTATGATCTACAAACAAGACCGTTGTACTATGCAGAGTTCATAGGAAGTCCCAAAATTCCATAAATGGCAACATTCATTGATATCAAATTTTTTGATTCTTGCAATGTTACTATCTATGGTTTTCCATGAATAATCATGGAAACTGATTTCAAAATCATCAATAAATATATAAAACAATTTGATTTTTTTCAATATTAAAAACAGTTTTGTTTATTATTTGTTACCCAACAATTCTTGAAATGTCCGTCAGTCCTGAAGACTTTTCAAATGATCCAGGTCCTTCAGTTTCTTCATGTTCTTTTCAAAACAAAAATAAACAAGCACTTTAGCAGAGAAACAACTGAACATAGGGATATTATGTGATACACATATAACACTTCGGTTCCCATAAGTGCTTATACATACTGTGGATTTGAGCAATGATGGTTGAATTTTCCAGATATTTCAAATGTAGTATATATACTTCCTTTGAGGAAATATAACTATAGTGTTTACGATCACAAACCAGAAAAACCTGGTTGATGCTTGGACTGTGCTAATCTGTATGATCATAGCTAGGATAGCATCAGGGAGACAATAAGCATCAACACCTCTCCACTCCACTTTCTTGTATACATGTTGGTTACATGTGACACTAAGATCAAAAGAGAACCTCTGGCATCTCAATCATTCTTAGCAAATGTAGGTAAGTTACTTCATTGAAAGAGGATCTCATTTGAAACCCAACTGTCAACATGCATTTTGCAGCAGGTTTTCAAAGTACTAAGCCAAGAGCATTGGCCAACTTCTCACTCTTTGCCAACTGGCCTCACTTATACAACGTAAACACAGAAAATTCTGGAAAATCTGAGCACGTCCGAGAGCATCTGTGGAGAGAATCAAGCTAACATCTCAAGTCTAGATGACCCTTCATCAGAGCTCTGACCAATAGTCATCCAGATTTAAAACGTTACTTTGATTCTCTCTCCACAGATGCTGTCAGACCTGCTGAGATTTTCCAGCATTTTCTGTTTTTTGTTTCAAATTCCAGCATCTGCAGTAATTTGCTTTTATTGTGTCCTTACTTTTACCTTAGCTCAGGTTAACTAATTGAGCACAGATCAGATACTGAATCTGAGATTTTCCAGATGACATCACTTGGTGCACAGCTGAGCATTACCATCACCAATTAAGCAACTTAGAGCTGACAAACAAGTTATACATTTTTTTGTCAGACAAACACGTTCCAGGTTACAAACGAAGAGTAAATGAAACAAAGATAAATATATTTAAATAGCAGAATAAGCTAGAAGAGTTTAGTAGCTTGCCACAGGCTATGTATTACAGTTTTTTTATTCCTTCATGGAATGTGGTCATCAATTGGAATATATTCCATGCAAGATTTTAACTAGGTCAAGAAAAATGCTAAATACCAATCTCAGAATAAATTGATATTTGTTATGTTATTTAAAGGCCTAAGATCACCACAGAATGAATTGAAATGTAAAACAGAAATGTGAAACACAATTTTTATCTGCATTCTTAATGTTTACCTGACAGAAACCAACCGTTTTCTAAACTTGATCAATGATTAAACGAAATTTAAATCCAGAATAAGTATCATGAAACTGAGCTCTGTATCCATCATCTTTGCCTCCATACTGACGTATTTGGCCAGGAGTATTGCCTTACACAGCAGGCCCTTTTACTTGTCCCCAATATTCTCATCCCACCAGGGTCCTCCCTCTGACCAGTCACCTGCTGTAGATATTTTCAGGAAGAATGTCAATGTGGTATTAGCCATTTCAATTTCTCTTGTGGCTTCACCCATTTTAATCTCCCTCTGAACTTTCTGCACTGCATTCTCTCAGGTCTAACCCTGACATTGTCAGCAAAAATGCTGCTGTTATTGCCTGACACACTAACCTCTGCCAAACAGATATCAAACACCGACGCTCTGACACTTCCTCCTATCTTCCACAGTGCTATGACCCTCTTACTGAGCACCAAGCCATTTTTTTCTAGGGCTGTCACTGACCACATGTTCTCTGGAGATCTTCCATCCATGGCCTAACAGTTACCCCAAACAGCTTCAAACTCCTTGCCAAAATCCAGAAAAAAGAATACTCTGGTAGACCTAGCATTTTAGCTTGTTACTGCCCTACAGAATTAAGATATTTTATTTTGACTTCTTCCTCTTCCTTGTCCAATCTTTTTCCAATTCACTCAAAATAAACTCCAAATAAACGTGTTGCTATCATTACCTAGTTGGATCCTAACTATGACTGTGTATTTATGGGATATATGCAACAGATTCTGTTCCAGTCCTACTTGGGTCCTCTCTCAATCTTCTTTTTCCAGTCCACTGAAGATTGTACTGGCATTGTTTCTTGTTCTTTCTTGAATTGAAAAATTTAATTATCTTTGCTCCTAAGTTCCACTTCCCTTCACAAGGTCTATTTCCCAGTCCTTCCTTTCCGTTTTTCAACTTTTCTTCTCCATCTCTGCAGGCAGGATATCAACTAATTTCACCACAAGCCCACTCACTCTCACAGCAACCTTGCTTCCTCAAACCCAATTTCCTATTCGGACTCTATTTCATTTTCCCAGTCTCCTTTGCATCTGATTCAACAACACAGCCTTCCATATTAGCAGCACTTTTAAGATTTATTCCTTTTTCTTCTGGGGAATTTTCCACCCCCACCTTCCCACTGTGATTGACAGAACCTTTCATTATGTTTGTTCCACTCCACACATTCTGTTTTCACTCCTTCCAAGAACCACTACAGAATTCATCTTACCTTTGCCCTCCATCTTACCAGCTTCTGTATTCAACAGATTATCTTTCACCATTTCCTCCACCTTTTTGGTAATGCCACCATCAAATACATCATCTTTCAGAAGGGACCATACCCTCCCAACAGTCCCTCTTCAGTCAGTCACAACAGCCCTGCCCCTCCTTCCCATTGCAACTTTCTGCGCAAATACAGGAGATCCAATACCCCTATCCTTGTATCAATACAGCCTACTCTATACCAGGGAAACCTAACATAGACTGGCTATTTCCTTTGAGAACTCAGTAAGAATCTAGCAACACCAATTTTAAATCCAACCGATTTATTTGATAGTAAATTTGCGAGCTTTCGACACTCTGTCTTTGTCAGGCAAATCGGTTGGATTTAAAATTGGTGTTGCTAGATTCTTACTGAGTTCTTACTACCCCAGTCCAACGCCAGCATCTCTACAAAATATTTCCTTTGAGAACAGCTCTACCAAGTTTACAAGCTTAGGCCTGAGCTTACTGTCAGATGTCATTTTAATTCTCCATCTTTCTCTGATTCTGACTTCTCTGTCCTTGGCCTCCTGCAATGTTTCAATTGAGCTCAAACCAAGTTTAAAGAGTAGTGGTTCATCTTTTGATTGGGTATTTTACTCATTTTACTGAGTTCAATAATATTAGATTATAGCCTTTGTCTTTATTATTTTGTTTCTTTGTTTCTTTTGCTTTCAGGTCGCAGCTTTTTATGATCACATCTGCATTAGACACATCTTTTATCTTACTTTTCCCATCACCAATCTCTTTTGCCTTGATCCTTTTGTCAGTTCATCAGTCATGTTTTCCATCCTATCACTGACTCTTTCTTTATGCCTTTTCCCACTCTCCACCTTTTCACTTCTTCAAAACATATTACATATCTAATTCTTCCCAATACAGCTGAAAAATCACAAAAAGCATTAACTGTTCTATTTGTTGTTATATAGATTATAATTAGAGTATAGTCACTTATCTGCAATTTGCACATACGTAAAACAAAAAGCTGTAATTGTGTTATAACTGCATGCCTTGCCAATTAACATCAAGATTATCTTGCAACATGATATCGATTCATTCCAGAAATGTAAAAGACGCAAAACCAAATCTGGATGACAAGTCATTCCAGACCATTCATGCTTTAAAGTAGTATACGTAAAGTAATATTGGTTAACAAACTGTAAAAGTCCAAAAATACTTGAAACAATTTCAGACCTTTTTCTTGCTCCAGGTAATTGTGCACTCCTTCTTCAAAGTCATCTTCATTTATAACTTTGCGTTTTACTGGTCTTCTACAAAGAACTGGTTTGGTTGTGGATTCATCAAATTCAGGATTAATTAAACTGAAACAAATACACAACCATATAGACCATATTATATCACCTGTCTGAAATATAACTACATTTCCACCTTCAGTTCACAATGTATTACAAACTGTATTACGCACATTTCTAATTGTGTTGTCAAGTATAGCACATACTTAGTTGACTAGGCCAAGATTTACGAAAGGAACAAGCAAAACTATCAGGTCCATTGTCAATGCAATCAACCACTGCTACCACGTATATCACTGACCTACCCTCTGACTGTGCAATTTCTTGAGCACAAAAGCACAGAAACAAAACTGTGGCTATTTCAGGAAAAGTACTGGTAAATAAATTCCTCTCCTGTTCCTCAACACAATTAAGCAAAACCTCAGTGGCTACATTAGGCTATAACTCACCTTAAATATTTTCTTGCCTGAAGAAATTTCAAGTTCTTTATAAAAGGGCACCTGCAAATCCACATCCAAAATTTTTTGGTATTCTGTTCCAAAAGGCAATGACCCAATGACAGCAAATATTTCCAGCAATCTAACCTCTTTTTGCTTAAGGATTTTTACTTGTACCCTCGTATGCCATCACCCAATATGTATCAACTAATCTATCAAATTGCATTGAATCTCCAAAGGCTCTCCAAAACATATAACCCTAACTATTAAAGCTTGCCCAAAGGAACACATGCTTAACAATTCTTCTTGATGTTCTGTCCTGCATCATGAAACATATGATGGGTTAAAAAATTGATGAGGAGGAAAGTATCAGATAGGTTGATAAGTCACTAGAACCAGGTGAGATGCATCCAAGGATTCAGAGGGAAGCAAGAGGGGAAATTGCAGAGGCACTGTTCATAATTTTCCAATCCTCCTTAGAGATACAGGGGTGGTGCCAGAGAACTGGAGATTGCAAATGTTAGGCCTTTGTTCAAAAAAGAAGGCACGATAAGTCCAATAACTATAGACCTGTCAGCTCAGCCTCGGAGGTTTCTAAAAATGGTAATTTGGGTCAAAATTAACAGTCACTTGGGTAAACGCCAGCAAAGGTTTGTCAAGGAAAACAAACTAATTCTGCTTGAGTTTTTGATAAGGTAAGAGAGAATAGATGAAGGTAATGCGATTAACAGGGCATACTTAGACCTCAAAAGGCACTTGTTCCACAAATTTAGGAGCAATTGAAATTAAAAGAACAGTAGCAATACGGATAGGAAATTAGTATCTTGATAAGAAAATGGCTGATTGTTTATCACTGGAGGAAGGTTTATATCAGGGTTCTCCAATGATCGGTGCCAGAATTTCTGCTATCTTGATATACATTAATGACCTAGGCATCAGTGTACAGCATACATTTTCAAAATCACCAAGTGACATAAAAGTTAAAGTATTGTGACATAAATAAGTTGGTGTAATCAGTGGATAAATGGCAGATGAAATATGATGCAGAGAAGTACAAAGTGATTCATTTTGTAGGAAGATAGATTTAATTTCGGGGTGGCGGTGTGGGCTCGTTGGACCGAAGGGCCTGTTTCCCATGCTGTTTTGTTCTTGGTTCTTTGTAATTCTAAAAGTGGGTGCAGGTTTCCTTTTTCACCCTTGAAGGAGAGGAATGGTTTCTCCCAAGCACAGTGACTTGTGGACAAACATGCACAGATCACTGAAGGTTGCAGGACCGTTTGAGAGAGATATCAAAGCATATGGGAGCTTTATAAATAAGGGCATTGTTTACTAAAGGAAGAAACTTATGATTTTGTGTACAAGATACTGGTTCAGTCTCAGGTGGAATAGTGAATCTATTCTTGGCACCATACTTTAGGAAAGATGTGAAAGCATGAAATATGGTACAGAAAAGATTTGCAAGAATGGTTCCAGCATGAGAAAGCTACATAAATTGACTGAATCTAAAAACATTCTCCTTGAAGAGAAGGTTGAGAGAAGATTTGATAGAAATGTTCAAAATCTTGAAGGGTTATTAAGAGTTATTAAGAGCAACACAGCACGGGAAACAGGCCCTTCAGCCCAACGAGCCCGCGCCGCCGTCATAACTATATAGTAGCAAATCCATTATCCTATTATATTATTCCTATATAATAATATATATATTATTCATAATATGGAAAATTCTCACTATAGGGACAATTTGTTTCCCAATCAGCCTAAGAGCGAATTTTTGGGTTGTGGGAGGAAACCGGAGTGCCCGGAGAAAACCCACGCAACCACGGGGAGAACGCGCAAACTCCCGCAGACACCGGCCCAATTCCAAGTGTCGGCACAGCCACATCGATAGTCTCTGAGCTGTCATGGTGCCCTTCAGATGGTCCACATAAAGCACTCATTTACGACATGAGGTACCAGGCAACCCATGAATCAACATCCAAGAGCTGTACCCGCACCACCTGCCGAATGCATGCTCAATGTTGGTCAAGTATGGACAGATAGGGAGAAATTATTCCCACTGGTGGAAGGATTAAGAACTGAGGGCACCAATTTAAAATAATTAGCAAAAACAGCAATGGCAATATGAGGAAAACCATTTTCACGCAGTGAATGGTTAGGATCTAGAATGCAGTGCCTGAGTGTGGTGAAGGTAGGGTCAATTGAGACTTTCAAGAAGAATGGATCATTATCTAAAAAGGAAACATTTGCAGTGGTATAGCGAAATGGCAGCGGTACGGCACTAGGTTAAGACCTTCTTCATAGAGGCTGCATTGAAACAATAGGTCAAAGGACCTTCTTCTCTACTGTATCAATTCTACGATTGTAAAAATGTGCTTGGCTTAATCTTCATTTGAATGTCCTTAACATTGTTTATATCTAGACATGTTCTTCTACATATAAAATTTTTAGCTTATTGTTCTAAACAGCTTTTAAATTTTGCTTCTAGTTATTAATTTCTCTGCCCATTTCACTAGTTTAAATACTCCTACACTTTTCTCTTCATCCTCTGAAAAACACTGGCACAGTTTAGTTTAGCTGAAATGATCCTGTCTGTACAATTTTCACCCACATCGAACCCATCTCATTTCCCTGGAAGGAAAAAATTCTCCCTTCTACACTATTTGCCAATCATTTTTCAATGTGTCTCATCTACTTCATACTAACTGTTCAACACTCTGGGATTTAAAACACTAATAATACTAAAAAACTGAGTGAATTAATTTTGGAGAGGAATCACAGCCTGCCTGTGTATTACAGAATATTATATATTACAAGTATATTACAGAAAGTATATTACAGAAGATACTATCTGCACAGAAACTCATATAACCAGTTAAAAGATTTAAACATGTATCTTGGATTTAAAAAGGATTTGATTTCAGATGTACATTTTGGCAAAATGCAGTTACAAATACAATTTTTATCAATACAGGTCAGAGAAAGTACAGATTCCCAGACTCCCAAATGAATAGGATTATTCATTTTTCTGATATAGATAGTTCACCAGTGGAAAAGGAACTTTTGATTCCATGATTTATGTCATGGAAGTTGCTAAGACATGGCAGGAAAGAACACAGAATCCTATGGTGCAGAAGGAGGCCATTTGGCCCATTGAGTCTGCAGCAATCACAATCCCACCCAGGCCCTTTCCACAAACCCTATGCATTTACCCTAGTTAGTCCCTGACACTAGGAGGAAATTTAGAATGGTCAATCCATCTAACCTGCACATCTTTGGATTGTGGGAGGAAACTAGAGCACCCAGAGGAAACTTATGCAGATACTGTGAGACTATGCAAACTCGACATAGACAGTGACCCAAGCCGGGAATCAAACCCAGATTCCTAGTGCTGTGAGGCAGCAGTGCTAACCACTGTACCACAGTGCTACCCTTTGAACTCTGATTAGTGTTACAGAAGTTAAAAGACAAAAGGATAAGAGCTTCTGGATTCTACGGACCAATTTGTTAATGATTACCTGTACCACAAATTATTGATTTGTAACCTGGTAAGGATGAACCAGGAAGCAGGCAATTGAATTTGGAAATGTATAACTTTATTGACGAATATAACGTAATTCAAGAGAAATGTTGGACTGCCTAATGCTATCTCTTCCCAATGTACGTTAGTCAATAAAGAACATCTTTCACTGGGATACTGCTGTGTTGCAAGTCTTTGCATTAGTCAAGTTTTGGCAATACTTAGTCTCTGAGAAGAAACCACATCTATACTAACTGACTTAGGTTATGTCTCTATAATAAATACTACCCCTTGTAATCCTACTTTTGAATCTAGCACACAGCACAAGACCTTTATTCTTTTGTCCCAGTATGACTAGTTCCAATATCACATGGGTTTTAGAGTGGCATGGAGTGTGTACACATTGTAATATACAAGGCAAACAATTTAAAAATGTGAAGCGTTCATACTTCGAGAGTTTCCTCAATAAGGATCTGCAGCACCATTCAAATTATCTCCCTCTTCTCAGAAGTGTGCATAAAAAGGATTACAATAACTTGTATGCCACGGTAAATATTTGATTGTTCATTTATTAGCAAATTTAAATGATGAAACAACACAATTGGCAATTTTCTTTCAAGAGTTAACTGCCCTAAGCATCAATTTAAAATTTAACTTTTATTTAATTATACTTTCAACAGATTTGTCTATCATAGTGCACTTTATCTCAAACTAAAACAGGATATGGTGGGGAGACTGCTGCATTAGTAATCCAGAGGCCTGGGCCAATAATCCAAGCAAATCCCACGATGCTAGTTTGAGAATTGGAATGCAAATTTAAAAAAACAAGAAATTAAAAGCTGAAACAAAAACAGAAAATGCTGGAGGATCTCGGCAGGTCCGACAGCATGACCCTTTGTCAGAGCTAAAGACAAAAAAAAATGATGTTTATACTATGACCAGCCTGCTCTTTTCTGTTCACATGTCTGCCAAATTTCCAATAAAGACCCAACTGTCATTACACTAATGTTGTAGTGTGGGCCAAAAAGTAGATTCAGCAACATTAATGTAAGAAACTTTATTTCTATTCCACCTGGTCACTAGATTTTTTTTTTAAAAGTCATATTCATTTAAGTTCCCTAATTATAAAGTGAGACATAAATCTTAGAATTCCTAGACAAATGTGCAAGTAACTTTCCAATATTTACATGGGGAGTACACCATAATGCCTTCAAATAACTATCAACATTAGCATTCATTTGACATTATACAGTTGTTACCCAATTATTGTTGAAACATCTGGAAGTCTTGTGCTCTTTTCACATAGTTCCACTTGTTCATTTTGTTGAGTTTCTAGTAATTAAAACAGAACTTTAGTACACAGTACAACTTGAGTATTTCGTTCACTTTTCCTTCTTTTTCTCCTGAATAATGTTGCCTTACTGAAGTACAGTAACAAGCAATTTTCCTTTTGAACCTTACACAACTAAAATTATTTATACATGAACCTTAGAAGTGATTATAGATAGTTATACAAAACACAAAAGGAATCACAACAATTCATCTGCACAGGCAGAGGCTGCATAGCCAACTCTGAACCTATCCTCACTACATATTTACACAAATGCACTTGAAGCAGGTCAGGAGAAGGAAAACTGGCCTTTTTTCTACTTCTCACACCGCTGCTACATTTGTTTTAAGATCAGGTAATTCAGCAACAGAGATTGGGATTCCATAATTTAAATTATCATGGAGAAACCTCCTGAGGTGTTGGGGAAGCCCTATTAATGCCATTAAAATACATTTGTATGTACCATTTTCAAATTCACCAAATAATCTTGTTATATTGTTGAAACATGCAAATGATAAGCACAGCATGCTTAATGATGGGGAGAAAGGGCAGATTACAGATGGTTTTGGACCAATGGTTCTCAAGGTTTTCCAGCACCAGCCTTTTCCTCGGTGAGGTCTGTTGTTGAATAATGATTAAAACCTTGATTATGATGAGTCAAGAACTCTATTATCACTGTATCATGTGACTAATAGAACCATAGAATCCCTATGCAGAAGGTCATACAGCCAGTCAGGTCTGCACCAACTCACTGACAGAGTATCAGAGCCAGGCTCTTTCCCTGTCTCATCCCCGTAACCCCACACATTCCTAGATTGGTGGAAGATAAACTAAATGGATACGTGCATTGCTGAACGAAAAAAGACCAATTTGTTTTTCATTTCTAATTCCTACGAGAAAGTGGTGGTGACTGCCTTCTTACTGCTGCAATTAGCATAGTGTAGATTTACCCACTATGTTGTTAAGGAGGGAATCATATGACTTTGACTTAGTATAAGTGAAGGAATGGCGATATATTTCCAAGTTAGGATAATGAGGGACTTGGAAGGGAATTTCCAACTGAGGGCATTTGTATATGTCAACTATCCTCGTCCTTCTCGATGGTAGAGGTCAACTGTTTGGAAGGTACTTTCGAAGGCAGCTTGGTAATTTGTGGCAGTGCAACTTGTAGATAGTACATACAGCTGCTGGAGATTGAGGGAAGATTTGAGAAAATGTACAAGATTATGACAAAATTTCATAAGATAGATAAAGAAAAGCTATGGGCTAGAGAACACAAATTTAAGATTTGGGATAAGAGATACAGGGGACACAAAGCGGAACTTTTTTTAAACACAGTGATAATGACCTGGATTCCCTGTAAACCAGAGTGGTAGAAGCGGAGGCAATAATAATTTCAAAAGGAAATTGGATAAGCTCTTGAGGAATAAACTTGCAAGGTCATCAAGATAAAGAAGGTGAATGACTGGATTGCTTTAAAGAGAATGGATATGACTTGAAGGGCTGAATAGCCCCATTCTGTGCTAAAATGTCCTTATGACTCAAAGGGGAAAAATTCTTGATCCAACAAATTCTCAACACCTAGGCAAGTCCACATGTACCTGCTGTAAGCTGGAGTCTCTGTTGTGTTGCCTTTTCGAACTCTGAAACACTTATCTTCTGCTTCCAAACTTTACGTTCTAGGGGTAACTTTTCTTCTGTGATATCTTCTGCTGGCAAACTTAAACTGAAGCTGTCATTACTGAAGAAAACATGAATCATTTAAATAATATGCTCTGACAGTCTTGAACATTCACTTCTAGTCTTCCTACAGAACAACAACTAAAATTCTGATTGAAATTGTTCAACGGCAGTGCAGCGCAACCAATGTGGAACTGAGCCACCCAGAACAAGAAGATACCATGATTCTCAGCTTACGCTCATCTGCAGTACTTCCAATCTAACTAGTAAAAAGAATTACGAGTGCTTTCACTCCTTATCCCAATTCAGTAATCCTTATTGAAAAGTGTGCACATGCAAGTGAGAGATAAAAGTAGGATTTGGCTGGCCTCTGGTTCTTCTTAAAATTAAACAGCTTGCAAAAACCAATGGCATAGGATCACATACAAATGAAGATTATTTAAGTGATGCCTAAACCTTTAAAAACATAATGCTGTGGGAATAAAAACTTTCATTTATATAGCACCTTTCATGACCACAGGATGTCCCAAATTGTTTTACAGCCAATGAAGTGCTGTTGGAGTATAGTTGGGTAACTGTTGCAACATTGGAAACATGGAGACAATAGCAAATTCCAACTGAGGGTAAACTCCTGCCAACATCAATATGATCCGAAGTAGGTTCTTTACTCAGAAACTGGTTAGGGTGTGGAATGGACTGCCTGCTATTATGGTGGAGTCAGACACGTTAGGAACTTTCAAGTGGTTATTGGATAAGCACACAGACACCAGAATGATAGGGAGTGGGATAGCTTGATCTCGGTTTCAAACAAAGTTCGGCACAACATTGAGGACCGAAGGTCGTGTACTGTGCTGTTCTGTTCCATAATGATTAAATAATCTATTTTTTTGACACTGTTTGAAAGATATACATTAATAATAACACCAAGGATAATTTCACATCTCTTCTTTGAAATAAGAGCTTTTATATCTTCCTTGAAGAGCAGGAACCTCAGCTTAACATCTCATCCAAAAGAGAGCAAGCGGGATTTTACAGCCCCACTCAAGCGAGACCAGAAATTTCCACCCAAGGTCAATAGACATTTCCGTTGTCTGCCCCTCACCCACTTCAATTCCATGAGGGGCGAGGTGGCTGCACATTCAACAGTGCAGCAATCAGGCTGGAGCATCAGCCTTGATTCTTGTACTCAAGTCCTGGAGCTAACTCTAAATATTCTTATTTCATTAATTTGTATACCTGCCAGATGACAATTTTGCCTTGTGTTGAGATTTCTTTTGCACAGATTTTTTCTTTCTGGGATATGCAACCTTAACCAAGGAGGATTCCAGCTCTATTAAGAAAGCAGAAAGTTTGTTCAAGAATTTATAATCTTAACCCTATTAACATAACATAAAGATCTGTGAATGAGTTATACAGTTTTGGGATGATTTGGTATCTCCAATAATTCAGTCAATATAATCAATAACTGAACTATACACACTAGAGCCAATCCAGAATTACCACTCCTTCTGGTATAATTTCTAGATGTTGACTTTGTTTTTTTTCCATTTTATGCATTTATATAAACTATTCAATGCAAGAATGCTGTATTAAAAATACATGTCATCTACAAATGTAAATGCAAGAAGGTGCTATTACTATGGCAGATGGAATTCAATCCTGATAAATGTGAGGTGATGCATTTCGGGAGAAAGAATGTAGGGGGGAGGTATATGATAAAGGGTAGACTTATTAAGAGTATAGAAATGCAGAAGGACCTGGGGGTGCAGGTGAACAAGTCTCTGAAGGTGGCAGAGCAAGTGGAGAAGGTTGTGAGGAAAGTATATAGTATGCTAGCCTTTATAGGAAGGGATATAGAGCACAAGAGCTGGCCTTTAATGTTGCAGTTGTATAAAATGCTGGTTAGACCTCGTTTGGAATACTGCGTCCAGTTCTGGTTGCCTTACTACCGAAAGGACGTGGAGACTCTGGAGAGAGTGCAGAGGAGGTTTACCAGGATGCTGCCTGGTATGGAAGGTCTGAGTTACGAGTAGATATTAGGCAAATTGGGATTGTTTTCCTTAGAAAGACGTAGACTTAGAGGAGATCTAATAGAGGTGTACAAGATTATGAAGAGGATAGATAGAGTAAACAGGGTTAAGCTTTTTCCTAGGATGGACTCAAATAGCACGAGGGGTCACGGGCTTAGGGTGAGGCGGGGTAAGGTATAATTTGGATGCTAGAGGGAGTTTTTTCACATAGAGGGTGGTGGGGGGTATGGAATTGGAATGCGCTGCCAAGTAAAGTGGTGGAGGCAGGTAGTCTGGAGTTATTTAAGAAATACTTAGATGGGCACATGAACAGAATGAGAATGGGAAAACTGATTTAAAATAGGGATCATGAGCCTTGGAAGTCCCTGGGAAGTGTGTAAATAAATGATGATATTCATGTACTTGTTTTTATCCTACAGGTGCTTTGGTCCACCTTGTTGTCTAATGAGGGGCATGCACGCGACGGGTCGTGAGAGGGCTGCTCTTGGATCTTTTTTGAGAGTATCCTAGTGCTTCACGTCATTAGTGTACGCTTGACCTGGACCATTTGATGGGCAACACGACAGCTCAGTGACTATCGCTGTGCTGTGCAGATACATGGATTTGGGCCTGTGTCTGTGGGAGTTTGCGCATTCTCCCCGTGCTTGCTTGGGTTTTCTCCGGGCACTCCGGTTTCCTCCCACATCCCAAAGACGTGCTCTTAGGCTAATTGGCAAAACAAATTCTCCCTAAATTGTCTCAAATTCGTTTTTTAATCCATAAATCTATAAACATGGACAGGGATCGCGGGTAGAGGTGGGAACATCGGGTGGCGGTGCGGGCTCTTTGGGCTGAAGGGCCTGTCTCCTGTGCTGTTTTGTTCTTTGTACTACCCACCAGTTTGCATGAATTTCTTCAGAAGAATTCTTGGTGTGTAATCATCTAAAGCCTCCGGAGGGATTGCTTGTACGATTTTTGCTTTCTTCGGTCTTGGAGAATTCTTTCTGGTTGATTGAATTATGGATGATACAGAAGGCCTCTTAATCGAAAAAAAAAGTCTCCTTATTAATGAGAAAAGAACTTGACCACATATTTCGCTCATGTTCAGTATCAAATTCCATCCCTAATAAACCAAAGGCAATCTTATTCGCAAGTGGCAGCATAACATTGCATAGGACTGAACAGAAACCATATTACTAAAACTAGTCACTGGAATTGGCAAAACTCAACTTTTACTATTCTCACCTATTTAAAATTATTTTTCATAGGATGTGGGTGTTTCTGGTTGGACCAGCATTTGTTGCCCATTTCTTACAGATAGTAAGAGAATGAACACCAGACTGAAGTGGGAAAAATAAAGAAACAATTACCTGACACACAAAACGGTTACCTGGGAAGAGACATCAAACAGGCACTAGCTTTTAGCACAGTCACTTCAAGTCAAAAATTGCAGTAATTGAAAGGCTGCAGGAAGCTAGTCAGAGCTTGGGGCACTTTAAAGATAAGGGCAGACCCAGAACATTAGAGACTGATAATAGGATCAGATGGGGACATAAATACATAAATGCAACAAAAATCAATCACTGAATGTATAGGTTGAAACCAATCATTGAAAGAGGAAATGTATCCATTCCATGAACAATGCTATGTTAACGGCCCATGTCTGTACTTGTCTGATTGTAACCATGTGTTAACTATTGCTCACCATGATCTGCCTACTCAACTATAACAATGTGTTAAACGGCTAATGTCCAGACTATCTATTATCTGAAAGATATAAAAATGATCAACTGCTATTGTATGATTGCGAAGGTAGCTGCCAAGTACTGCGGCATATTAGTGCTTTCTCCTGAAGCCTGGTTTCCGAAATAAACTGTCTTATTGAACCTCGAAGTCTGACCTGGGTGATAAACTTGCCACAAGACTATAGCCATTTAGGCTAAAATTGTGAATCATGGTTAGTAAGGAAAACAATTTTCATAACCTCAGAATGCCCCAAAGCATTTCACAATGAATTAATTACATTAGAAGTGTTATAATGTCAAAAAGACCTGCAAGGAATATGGGTTTTCATGCTTTTTCCTTGCATTATGAATTTTAAGTATTGTACTTTATAACTTCCTTGCAAACATTTGGGTAAACAATTAGTTAACTGTTGGATTGTGTTCTCACGGGAGATTGCTGATTAGGTTCGGCATAAGTAAAAGATGTCAAGCAATGATTAGGTATAACAAGTTGTATGAAACTAGACATGCAATTAGATAAAGGGTAAGAAGTCAGAAAAATCATAAAGATCAAAACAATTCATAAAGATTAAATTAAAGAATTAAGGGAATTAGAATGGTTTAAAAATAACCAAGCCCATATATGAAACATATGGTTTAACAATAGGAAACAGAAAAAGGACAATTTGAAATGACAAAGCTGTTTGGATATTTTGAATTGTATTATTAAACTCCGATTGTAATTGTGCTACCAAAAATGTTACAAGCATGCCTTAGACTTAACTGTAGTTCAAGATATAGCTATAGACTGTATTTACCGTCAATTAATGTAACTGAATGGCATATCAATGGTCTATTCATATAACTGTATCAGTGTACCAAACATACTAATCACGTTACAAATGGTGGAAGATAACTATTTTAGCAAATATGGGGATTGAAGAAATGCTGGGTGCAACCACACAGGAGCAAGCATCCATGCATGAGTGAGCTATGGGCAGCTGGATGAAACCTGGCAAGAAGACCAGTGAAGACAAGATCAGACCAGCGAACTCTCGAGGACATGTCTAGATAAATATAAATGAGTGAATCTAGCTGAACAAGAGAGGAAGATGGTAGCATAGATAACATCACTAAACTGGTTCTAGTGATTCAACCAATGAATTTATAATTTAATATAAAGCTAGTCACAGTAATGGAGACTTTGAAATAATCAATTGCTTAAAGTAAAAGTTTATTCATTAGTCGTAAGTAGGCTTACATCGGGATGTTCTTGTTCAAGGTAACATGCATTAAGCAATTACAAAGTCTAAATGTATATTTGCCTTTTGAAGAAAGGCATCTTTACTCCTGTACACTAAATCCTCTTGCAATATTGTACAAAACCTTAGTTAGATCACATCTGGTGTACTGTTATAGATTTGGTCTCTACTTAAATATACATGCCACAGAGAGAGAGTGCAAGAGAGGTTCACCGACTCATTTATGGTGGGATTGTCCTGTGATAATACTGTGATGAGATTGGGGCTGTATTCTCTCAAGTTGCGAAGAATGTGATCTTATTTAAACTTACAAAATTTGTAATGCACCAGACAGGGTAGAAGTAGAAAGGATCTTTTCCCCAAGGAAAACGGTGTCTAGAACCAGAGGGCACTGCTTCAGAATAAGGGACAAGCTACTTTGGATTAAATAAGGAAGAATGTCTCCACTCAGAGTAGTGATTCATGGTAATTCTGTACTCCACGGGGTTGTGAAAGCACTGCCAATGAGCATGGTCAAGACATAATTGACAGATTTCTTGATGCTTAATGACATCGAGTGTTATGAAGCTAGCATGGGAAAATGACACTAAGGTAGATGATCAGCCACAATCGAGCTGAATTGTGGAACATGCTCAGTGGGTTGTACAGTTTATTCCCATTCCTATATTCATAAACTCTTCACAGCAATAGATTTAAATAAAGTAATGTTGGTTTTAACTGAAATAGCATAAAAAATTGTTTGTTACTCACAGCAATATTGTATTTTGCACAACTTCTCTGTTTTGCTTTAATTTGGCTACGAAGAACCATAGTTGGAGACTGGCCTATGTTAGTGAGCTTTTCGGAAGAACTTGCTTTTTTCTGTAACCTACTGCTTGAAGAGAAAAATAATTAAGTTCTACAAAACCAGCAAAGAATAATCTGTAGGTGTCACATTGTGCTAACTGTGGATCTCATTCTTTCTGGTTAAAATATTTAAGCTTTGTGTAAACAGCCAATTCTCTCTGGGATACATGATGATTGTCTATGCACCTTTAGTCCTAATTACGCCATTCACTAAGATGCCCACTGAATAATGATGAGTCAGATTAATGCAGCAAAGCATTTATACATCAATAAGCCAACACTGAGTTCAGCAATAAAATGGCAAATCATTTAGTACAAGTGACAAGAGACTCAAAGCAGTTTTCCCTGCCATCAAGAATGTAGCTTCTATCCTGGCAGCGTTTTTTAAATTAGTGTACCAACGTTAGAAGACAAATAGTTTTCCCATCAGCAATGCTAAATTATCAATTCATACAGCACTCTGGATTTGACTGTCCCAATGTCCAAGTGCTGACAGCTGATGTAGCACAAAATGTTTAGTTCATTCCTATTGATTCTCCAATGGTACCTCTCATCATATTCTTAACAGATGAGTGGTTGGAGATCTCCAAGTACCACAGTACTGGAGCAACAACAGTAACACTAAAGCAGTTTAAGTTATCCATGCATCATTTACATTTAGTTTTGCATTAATCAAAAAACTGGATCTCTCATGAAATTCAAAACACCACAAAAACAAATACCCCAAATTCTGCTGAGCAATATCGGTTAATAATTGAAGTGGAGCTTGAGGGATGTTTTTTGAAACCTTGCACTTATCTAAACAAAATCTCTCTGAGCACAGGAGATCCAAGTGATGGAAAATAGTTCCAAGATAGCTTTAAACAGCACTGAGAGAGAATGACTCTATACAATGAAATGACATTTGATTTCAAAACCAATGCTTTCACCTCTCAGCGACTGCAGCTGCAAAACTGACAAAATCATGCATCCTTAGAGGTTGAAATCTGGAGCCTTAGAATGTTAACACTTCTTTGTGTAACTGAGGTGATATTAATGTATTATGTCTCAAAAATGAATGTCCTGGACTTGGAGGGAGGTGGACAGATAACTAATTGGGAAGGTAACATTCTAACCTTTTTGTTCCTGGATGTACCATACTCTGTGGAACCTCATCAGCAATCATACCCTTAATTAGGGTGCGCATCGTCATATCCTCAGGTAAAGAATCCATCTTATTGATTAGAAAAATCTGCTGAAACAAAATCAGTCAATATAAGTATTTTGCTCCACCCAGTCATCTATAGTTAACCCAGAAAGTCTGGAAATTCTTATTTTCTTGGCATTTAAAAGTTGATTGAATTTTTCACTAAAAACTATACAACATTACTGAGAACCATAGAAATGATACAATATAGAAGGAGGCCATTTGGCCCATTTTGTCCATGCCAACCCAAAGATACCCAGGTGCCCTTTCTAATCCCATCTTCCTGCACATGGTCCACCACCCTGCAACTTACAGCGCTTAAAGTTCAGATCCAAGTACTTTATAAACAAGTTTAGGGTCTCTGTCTTCACCACTAACTGACGCAGCTAATTCCAGACATCCACCATTCTCTGCATTAAAAAAAGGTTTTCCTCTTGTTCCCTTTAATCATTCTGCCACTTGGCTCAATCTCTGACCCCTGTTTTTTTTAAACATTCTGCCAAGCGAAACAAGTTCCTCCTGTCTACTTTCTTCCCACTCCTCAATTTTGTGTACCTCAAATCATGTCACCTTCAGCCTTTCCTGTTCCAAGGAAAACAATCCACCTCTCTCTACAGACAATTTTCCAGCCCTGGTAACATTCTTGTAAATTATCTTCTCTCTCCAGAGCAATTACATCTTTCCTATAATGTGGTGACCAGAACTGCACACAATACTCTGGTTGTGGCTTCATCAATGTCTTATATAATTTCATCATCATATCCCTACTTTTGTATTCTATACCTTTGCCAATGAAGGAGAACATTTCATATGCCTACTTACAACCTCATCTACTTGTACTACTACCTTTAGGGACTTATGCACTTCATCCACACAATTCACTGTTTTCTCGTTTATTCTGTATTCCCCTTTAGTGTCTGACCCTCTAAATGCATTTGCTCAGACTTCTCTATGTTAAAGTCCATATGCCACTTTGCTGTTATACTCTTAACAGTTGAATATCCACCATCTTTTTTTTTGCTCAAATGAAAAAAATACAATAATAAAGTACAGCAGCACTCATAAAACAGCATCTCATCATAAGCTATCCAATTGGAGGGGAAAAAGACTTATGTTGTGGAAACAGTATTCCAACAAAATGAACTTGCAAACACTAAGAAAATGAATGATATCTCTACATTAAAAAGTCTGAAAAATCATATTCAAATTTAATATAAGAGAAAAGAACTACTTAATATTGAAATTACGTTTCTTGCAACATAGCCTTCAAAAATAAATTTTCTACAATAATAATAGATCTGGTAATATTAGCCAAAGAGCACAACTGTTTTCAGGAATTATCTACATACTGGCAGGTTTGACTGTGGCATTAATGAAAAGATTTCCACTTATTCCATGCCTTATCAAAGAAATGTCAATGGCATGACTTTTGAGCTACAGCTAATGATGATGATGAACGCAGGAATCGATTTGTGGAAAGCCAGACCATTAATCAGTGAGTGAGATAAAAGACCAGTTCTATTTTGACTGTGGTTGATGCCTCAGTTCCAAATATGCAGTTAGTTCCCTGAATTACTGAATTTGGTTGCTTGGCTCATCAGATTAAACTGGAATTTGAATATGATTGGTGGAGTTACAGATAATGAGGAAGGTTGTCAACAGGATGTAGATTGACTCGAAAATTAGGCAGAGAAATGGCAGATGGAATTTAATCTGGGCAAATGCAAGGTGATGCATTTTGGTAGATCCAATTCAGATAGGAACTATAAAATAAATGGCAAAACCATCAGGAGCATGGACACACAGAGAGATCTGGACGTACAGGTCCACAGATCCTTAAAAGTGGCAGCACAGATGGAAAAGGTGGCTAATATGGATACTTGCCTTTATTGGACAGGGCATTGAGTATAAAAATTGGCAATTTATCTATTGGTTATGGAATATTGTGTCTAATTCTGGTTACCACACTACCAGAAGGATGTGGAGGCTTTGGAGAGAGTACAGAAAGGGTTTACCAGGATTTTGCCTGGTATAGAGGGTATTAGCTATGAGGAGAGATAAAATAAAGAGAAATTGTTCCCCCTGGAAAGACAAAGGCTGACAGGCAACCTGATAGAAGTTTATAAAATTATGAGAGGTATAGATAGAGGGAACAGTTGAAAGCTTTCTCCCCAGGGCAAAAATAACAATTACAAGGAGGTACAAGTTCAAGATTGGGGGGTGAGGGAAGAAGGTTTATTGGAGATGTGCGGGGCAAGTTTTTATTCATACAGCATGGTGGGGGTGTGGAATGCACTGCCAAGTGAGATGATTGAGACAGATATGTTAGCGACATTTATGATTTATCTGGATGGACACATGTACATTCAGGAAATAGAGGGACATAAGCGGTTGGTCTAGATAGGATAATGCGGTCGGCACAGGGTTGGAGGGCCAAAGGACTGTTCCTGTGCTGCACTGATTTTTCTTTGTATTACTGTCAGCACTCAGTTTAGAGTCAGGTCTTTGGGTTAAAGGCTGTACCCTGCAATATAGATTCAAAGTCCTGGGTCCCTTCCCTGATTACACAGTTGGTTTTCAGTCATTAGGTCATTTTTCTGGGCGACTTCAACAATTACAGGCTTTACTCCGCAGTTATAAGGTCAGTTCTCCGAGTCAGTGCTATAGTTCATTTCCGAAATCAGCGATCAACTTACAGGATCAATTCCTGGTTAGCAGGTTATCAGTGCACAAGTTATTTGATCAGTTCCCTGGATTGATATCAGGTTACCATATCAGTTATCTCAATCAGTTGACCAGATTACAGTAAAGTTCCCTAGATATGTTTCTCAGGTCAATTCCCTAGATTAGAAGATGCTCCCTAGGCTAGTGTCTTGGTTACCTGCCTAGTTTCCTGGCTTGGTTGCTCAGGTCTGCTCCCGAGATTAGTTGACTGGTGATCAGTTAAGTTTCTTGGGTGAGTTGCCTGTACCGTTCCCTGGTCAGTTTCCTGAGACAGTTCCCTAGTTATCAGGTCAGTTTCTGGACTGCAAGGTCAGTTTCCTGGTTACAGAATTGGTGTATTTTTCACTAGGTCAGTGTCCTACATAAGCTCCCTTGATTAGTTCCTTGGTTATTAAATCAGTTTCCCGATTACTGATTATCAGATCAGTTCCTGAGGAAGGTGCACTGATTACCAGATCAGTTCCCTGGGAAGATGCACTGGTAACTAGATCAGTTGCTTTGTAGGTGGCCAGATTACCAGGTTTGCGTCCATTGCACAGCATTTGGGCTCCACATACATTCCCTATTCATTGACTCTGAGTTGAACTCTGCTAACCAGGTCAGTTCACTAAGTGCACTGGTTACAAGGTCAGTTCTCTGATTACAGGGTTAGTGACTGATTCGAGTCATTTCCCTAGGAAGGTAGACTGATTATCAGATCAGTTCTCTAGGTAGATGCACTGGTTACCAAGTCAGTTCCCTGATTACTGGTTACCAGTTCAGTTCCCTGGGTAGGTGCACTGGTTACCAGGTCAGATCCCTGGGTAGGTACACTGATTATCAGATCAGTTCTCTAGGTAGATGCACTGGTTACCAAGTCAGTTCTCTGGTAGGTACACTGATTATCGGATCAGTTCTCTGGGTAGATGCACTCGTTACCAGGTCAGTTCCCTGGTAGTACACTGATTAAGAATTTATCAACACCAATTTTAAATCCAACTGATTTATTTGATAGTAAATCTGCGAGCTTTCGACACTCTCGTGTCTTTGTCAGGCAAATGCAGTGTTCTGGTCTGCAATCGCACACATATCAACACAGACAGTCACGATTATCAGATCAGTTCTCTGGGTAGATGTATTCGTTACCAGGTCAGTTCCCTGGGTAGGTGCGCTGGTTACCAGATCAGTGTCCACTACGCGGCGATTGGGCTCCACTTACATTCTTTTGACTTTGACCCTGAGTAAGTTACAATCGGGCCCTTTCTTTAATTGACGGTAAATTCACCTGCTGCTGGGTCTCGGATATTGTTTTGAAGCCTCCAGGCCACTCCGCTCTGAACCGCCGCTCAACCGTTCACCCGCTCAAACCCATCTCGCGCCACCCTCACAATTCAACTACCTCTCGCGAGAACCTGCCGCCGGAAATACGAGGTCATGACCTCATCCGCCCTGTAGTGGGCTCTGGGAGATGTAGTTTTATTTGCTGCCGCTCTTCCCTGGGGTGAATTAGCTGGGGAATTGCAGGACTTTTTTATATTAGCGACCCAATTTTATACCTTCTACTGGCTTTCTTAGCAAAGTTAACGATCTCTTTTCAGCGCTGAGCGACACTGACTGTGGCCAGCTGGCTGCTTTAGATATGATGTGGAGATGCCGGCGTTGGACTGGGGTGGGCAGAATAAGAAATCTCACAACATCAGGTTAAAGTCCAACAGGTTTATTTGGCAGCACAAGCTTTCGAAACTTAAGCTCCTTCTTCATGTGAGTGAGGACTTCTGTTCACAAACAGGGCATATAAGAACACGAACTCAATTTACAAGATAATGGATTGGATGCTAGTCTTTATAGATAACCAAGTCTTAAAGGTACAGACAATGTGAGTGCAAAGAGTGTTGAGCACAGGTTAAAGAGATGTGAATTGTCTCCAGCCTAGGACAGTTGGTGAGACTTTGCAAGCCCAGACAAGCCGTCGGGGGTGGGGGGATTACAGATAGTGTGATTGGGTTCATGTCTGTTGGGTTCTTGGGTTCACTTCACACTCTCTGTAACTTGCCTGTGCTTGCAACCTATGCTAAACCCTCTCTGCACTCACATTGTTTGTACCTTTAAGACTCGATTACCTGTAAAGACTCTCATTCCAACCATTATCTTGTAAATTGAGTTTGTCTCATTGTATGCACTGTTTGTGGATACCTGAAGAAGGCACTTGAGGGTCCAAAAGCTACTGCTGCCAAACAAACCTGTTGAACTTTAACCTAGTGTTGTGAGACTTATAACTGTGCTCTAGATACTCAGGAACAGGTTGGCAGCAGTGACATACATACAGGAAAACCAGTTTAAATTTGCAGAGCTGTATCAGGTTTCAATAAAGTTTTACTCTGTTTATATATATATTTTGTAAACCAGCAATTAATATATTATTTAGAACCCGTGTGGGAAGAACCCTATGTTGAAGCCACATTTTGAATATTCCAGCAAAAGCACTTTGCTGCTTCAGCAAAATTATTTTATCTCCACATTTAGCTAAGCCTGCTTTCTTACTAATGCTCTTCAAACGACTATCTAAATCCATTTAAAGGATGTGTAGATTCAGCTGTGAGAACATATATATTTCTGAATGTGTGGTAACTTTTTCATAGCCTTTCATAAGTTAAAAAAACTATTAGGCCACTCTTTCAGCTTTTACACTCCAGTTTAAAGAAACACTTTCACTTCACAATAGAAGGTTTGCTGATTCTTGATGGACATATTCCAAGAAAAAATATTAAATCATGTCTCTTAGTTCTAAACTTCCTCACAAAGGGAAACATCCTCTCAGTATCAATCCTATCATGTCCCTTCAGAATCGTAAATGATCCAACAAGATCACATTTCATCCTTCTAAACTCTGATGGGCATAGACCGAACATTCTCACCTTTTCCTTATAACATAAGCCGTCCATCAGGACTCAGGCAAGTGAACCTTCTCTGAACTGCTTCTAATGTGATTATATCCTTTTTTAATTAGGCAGATTACAATTGTCCACAGTACTTCAAATACAATCTCACTAAAGCACCAAATATCTGCAGTATTAATTGTTGCCCTATTTTTATATTTGATTTCCCTTGCAAAAGTCACTAATATTCCATTTGCCTTCCTTATCACTTACTTTATCTACAGTCTACCTTTTAATAGAACAAAGAACAAAACATAATTCATGTATCAGGACACTCAGGTCCCTCTGTAACATGGGGAATTCTGCAGACTCTTTCTATTTATGTTGTTTTTCTACTCTTCCTGACAAAATGGAGAAGTTAATTATCTGCCAAATTTTTGGCCATGCACTGAACCTAAATCCTACCATTCAAGTCATTCATGTAAGTTGTAAATATTTGAGGCCCCAGTACTGATCCATGTGACACTCCACTATTTACTGTTTGCCAACCAGAAAATGACCCATTTATCCCTATTCTCAGCTTCCTGTTGCCTAACTAATTTTGAATCAATGCTAATTTGTTATTCCCAACAACATGTGCTCTTATTTTGTGAAGTAATCTTTGATGTGGCACCTTATCAAATGCCTTTTGGAATTCAAGAACTCTACATCAATGTGTTCCCCTTTTTTCATCTCTTCCTCAAAGAACTCTAATAAATTAGACAAACATGATTTTGTTTTCAAGAAAGCATATTGATTTTGCCTGAATGCAGCATGATTTTTTTAATGTCCGGTTATTACCTTCTTAAAAATGGATTCTACTTTTTTATCTTTGGTGGATATTAGGCTAATTGGCCTTCAGCCTCCAGATTTCCGTCTCCCTCCTTTCTTGAACAGAATTCTTACATTTGTCATTTTCCAATCTGTTGAGACCTTTCCAGAATTGAAGAAATTTTGAAAGATCACAACCAATGCATCTACTATCTCTGCAACCTTTCATTTTAAGCTCTAGGATGCAGATCACGAAGTCCAGAGGACTGTCAATCTTTAAGTCCCAATAGTTTTTCGAGTACCTTTTGCCTGGTGATTGTGATTGTGTTAAGTTCCTCCCTCTCTTTTACCTCTTTATATTCTACTATTCTTGGGATGTTTTACATCTTCCCCAAAAGACACACAATAACCAATCAATACTTCAGCCATATCCCTGTTTCCCATTAATTACCCATTCTCACTCTCAAAGGGACAATCACTTTGGCTACTCTTTTCTCTTTTAAATAATTATAGAAAGTCTTATATGAAGCGACACAGTGGTATACAGCACTTCAGTGCCATGGGCCTGGGTTTGATTCCAGGCTTGGGTCACTGTAAGTGTGGAGTTTGCACATTCTCTCTGTGTCTGTGTGGGTTTCCTCCCACAGTCCAAAGATGTGCAGGTTAGGTGAATTGACCATGCTAAATTCTCCTTCAGTGTATCTGAACAGGTGCTAGAGATTAGTGACTAAGGGATTTTCATTGCAGTGTTAATGTAAGACTACTTGGGATTAATAAATAAATTTTATTCATTTTTATGTTTCTAGCTAGCTTTTTCTCATTCTATAATTTCTTCTTTTTCCTCCCATAGTTCAAAGATGTACAGGTTAGATAAATTGTCCCTAATTCCCCAAGTTGTGTAGGTAAGAGGATCAACAGTGTAAATGAGTGGGATTACAGGGTTAGGGGATGGGCCTGGGAAAGATGCTCAATGAGATAGTTGGGACAGGCTCAATGGGTAAAATGGTATCTTTCTGTATTGGAAGGATTCTCTGATTGATTCTATGAGTGGAACAGTCAGATTACCCAGGTTGGCAGCTGCACACTTCTTGACTGAGTGTCTGACCTGGGTCTGGTGAGACCTGTGAGGCATATCTCATACCCAAAGCCATGCAGCAGTATTGTAGGAGGTGAAGTTCTTTATGGCACTATCTGCTGTAAACTGGCTAAGTTTAAAGGTTCCTGGATTTAAGTGCACTTTGAGAAGTTAGAGGAAGATTTGAGGTAAGTGGATAGAATGGGGGTGTGGCTGGGCAATAATGGATTGGATGGGGTTAGGATGTGTTGGGAGAGTAGGATAGATTAGGAGGGTGCAGGTAGTAAGTTGGGGGGGTGGGAGAGTACTCATTGGTGAGTTCCAATGAAGGGTGGTCATTACCATAGTTAACCAGGAATTAGAAGTGCTTTTATAACTTCTGACTTCCCCTATGTAATTATTCAGCTAAGAGAAGTCTGTAATTTTAATCAATGTCTTATGTGGTTCCCTATGCAAGGTAATTGTCTGTCAGAAGTTTAAACTTCCCAGACAATTCCCATGCAGTCAGTGTGATGGGGACTTCCAGGGGTCCCTCAGAGCATCTTCAAGCATATCTCCCAGATATGCCCCCTCCAGTGACTGGAAGTTCTGGGTCATTATTCTGAGAACACAGCTAATTGCACAGTGCTTTGCCCAATGTTTAATTGACAGAAATTGCAGCTTATCCAGGCAACGGTGGGATACAAAGAGGCAGTGGAATGGTAGAGAGGGTGACTACGTTGAATTGTAGGAAAGAATTATTATAGGAAAAAATAGATGAATGCTCAAATATCCCTTAACAATAACTGTTGGTTTCAAGGAATGATGCCTCACCAAAGTCAATGCCACCAGTTATCAGGATCTAATCATATCTAGCTTTCTTAATTAGTACAGCATCCATAGAATCCCTACAGTTGGAGTACATTCAGCCCATTCAGTCTACACCAACCACAATCACACTCAGGTCCTACCCCATGCACTTATCCTAACCAGTTCCTCTAACACTAGGGGCAAGTTAGCATAGTCAATCCACTTAAACCCCATATCTTTGGACTATATTTGCAAGTTGGACTATGGAAGGAAACTGAAGCACCCAAAAGAAACCCATGCAGACATGGAGACAATGTGTAAACTCCTCATAGTGACCCAAGCTGGGAATTGAACCTAGGTTCCTAGTGTTGTGAGGCAGCAGTGCTGACAACAATGGTTAACAGTGCTACTTCACAGCGCTAGGGACCCGAGTTTGATTCCCGACTTGGGTCACTCTAGGTGGAGTTTGCACATGTTCCATGTTTGCATGGGTTTCCTCTAGATGATTCAGTTTCCTCCCACAGCCTGAAAGATGTGCTGGTTAGGTGCATTGACCCGAACAGGCACCCGAGTATGGAGACTAGGGGAATTTCACAATAACTTCATTGCAGTGTTAATGTAAGCCTTACTTGCGACTAATAAATAAATAAAATGAAGACAAGAGCAGGACGGTGGCACAATGGTTAGTATTGCTGCCTCAGAACTAGGGATCTGGGTTCAATTCCCAGCCTGCGTCACTGTCTGTGTGTAGCCTGCACATTCTCCCTGTATCTGCAGTGTGTTTCCTCTGGGTGCTTCGGATTCCTCCAAAAGATGCGCTTGTTAGGTGCATTGGCCATGCTAAATTCTCTCTCAGCATACTTGAAGAGAAGGCAACTTTATTCTAACTTCATTGCAGTGTTAATGTAAATCTACTTGTGACACTAATTAATAAATAAATAACGTGCTACTGTTCTCTTCTCATCTCTTGAAGCAATAGAAGTATTTGATATTTAGCTACAAATTTGTTGACAATGAACCTTGGTCAACTCCAAAGAAACAAACCTACTGTGAAAGAACAATTCTGGTCTAGAGTTTCAAAAGAAGCCTTGGAGATGTATTGTGATGCTGGGTATCCAGGTTCTGCAGTTAATCCATTTCAATCTTTTGTTTCCATGTTTTGGCAATGCGGCAAAATTCAATGACATAGAGGGTTCCATTATGTTCATTGACATCTTAGCTAAAAGATTGCATTGCAGATAGCTTGTTTTTTGTTATCACAGGGTAGTTTTTAAGTGCTTTATAAACAATTGTTATGCTGATTATCCACACTTAGCTTTTGTGTAATTACAAAATCATACCAATAAATGTTGGTGTAAGTTTTAGCTGTCTGACAATATGGAGTTCCTGTTGAGTTGTCTATGCAACTCAAACGTAAAATATTGGGATAAAAATCTTAATCCATGATACACTAGCCTGTCTGGATGGTTATAATGATCACCGTAAATAAATATTTCCATTTGTTGATAGACCAACATCTTTATACATACGATTTTTTTCTCGGGGTAATGTTACATTTTCTTTTACCCATTCACAGTTGTTCTAAAGGTGATAAATATTTGTAACCAGATAGAATATCACTGAAACAGTTGATTTTTCACAACAGTCCAGCACTTTCATAGTTATTTTATGTGGTGCAAACCAACAAATTATCAGATTACTTATATTTGATTTTGAATATGTCATGGTGAGATTTGAAATCTGCACCCTTCACAATGTTTGTTAGGTATCACATCTACAAGACAACCATATACATTTGTTAATATATATTCAAGTTCTAGATGTGCTTTTAAATTATACTGAGGTCAACCCTTTATTTATAATTTTCAAATCTAAGCAATCTCTTTGCACCAGTCAACTATTGATTCTGTCTGGTCATCCTGTAAAATAGTGCAAGTCTGCAGGCAGTTGAGAATGCACAACATGTGTTTCTTCAACTTGAATTGCAAATAATGAACGAGAAAGAGTGCTTTATCACACAATAAGAATGAAATATAATTTTTTGTCATATTGTGATTTACTTAAGACTTTGAACGATTTTATTTGAATATTTTAGGTCACACAATTATCTTCAGTGATTATGCATAGATTTTGTTTTGCTTTTCATTGCATTGCAAATATTCCATTCATATTTATTTTGTAACTGTTAGCAGAAATGTATTTTTGCAACTTCATTGACGATTTTAAATATTAATATTTTTCATCAAAAAATTACTTTTAAGCAGTCACTGTTAAATGACAATAAAACATCACAGTAATCTTAATTGTAATTATTCTGCATTGTATTTTATTATCACGTATTGCTTTACAGTGAAAAGTATTGTTCTTGTACGCGATACAAACAAATTATTCATAAAGTACATCGGGACGAAGGAAAGGAGGGTGCAGAATATAATATTGCCGATACAGATGGGGTGTAGAGAAAGATCAGCTTAATTTTTTTTAGTGCCACAAGTAGACTTACAGTAACATCGCAATGAAGTCACTGTGAAAAGCTCTAAGCACTAAGCTTTCTCCCTGTTGCCACCCAATAAATGCTTTAAAATCACATATTTTCGGAGCTTTTTTCAACAAATTCAATGAACAGTTAATGGATGCAGAAGAAGAATTTCCCAGCATTTCTGACAGCATCTGTGGAGAGAAAATAGAGGCAATGTTTTGGGTTAGGATGTTCCTTTGTCATAGTCATCCTGACTTCCACAGATTCTGTCAGACCTGCTGAAATTACTCAGCATTTTATGTTTTTTTTTGTTTCGGATTCCTGCATCCGCAGTATTTTGCTTTCAATTTTTCAGCACTTTCTGTTTTTTCCCCCTTAAAAAAAGTATTGTGTGATAACAATGCAAACACAAATGAATGTAGAATTTGCAGAAATAATAGTCAAATCACGAAGATATAAGTTTGCACAAGCATGAGCAGAAGTTGTAAAATGGGGTTTGCACTTTTTTTGGGAAAGGAAACTTTACTTCGATTGAGAACTTTTGCAGCAGCAGCTGTCTGACTGACCGGAAGTGGCTGGGGCGGCGCGATGCACTCTGGGAGATGTAGTTCCGCCGCGCGGCCTGGGCTTTGCAGCCAACTCGGCGCCTGGGGGGAAAATAAATCAACCCGGGGGGGGGAGAGGAGAGGGGAAAGAGGGCACCGTGAGAACAGGAGAGTCCGGGGAGCCGGGCCTGGGCTAAAGGGGCCTGCGGGGCGGCGCTGGGCCCCGGGGATCGCGGCGGGAGGATGCCCGGCTTCACCTGCTGCGTGCCCGGCTGCTACAACAACTCTCACCGCGACCGGGAGCTCCGCTTCTACACTTTCCCCAAGGACGAGGAGCAGCGGCGGATCTGGCTGCAGAACATCTCCCGCACCGGGGTGACGGGCTGCTTCAGCACCTTCTACCCCACCACCGGGCACCGGGTGTGCAGCGCCCACTTCCCCGGCGGCAGGAAGACCTACTCGGTCAACGTGCCCACCATTTTCCCGCTCCGAGGGGTCAACGAGAGGAAGATCCGGCGCTCCCGCAAGAAGCCACCGGCCAGCACCGCCGCCGCCACCGCCGCTGCCTCGGCCGGCCCCGGGCCCGAGGACGTCAAGCCCATCGACCTGTCGGGACCCTACTTCTTCTCCTCCTCATCCTCCTCCTCCTCGCCCTCCCTCCCGGCCTCCGCTGCCGTCCCTCGCCCGGAGGCTCCCGAGTGCCTGGATCACTCCTACTCGCTCTCCTCCACCACCACCTCCGAGGAGCTGCTCAGGAAGCTCAATGAGCAGAAGGACATTATCGCCCTGATGGAGGTGAAGATCAAGGAGATGAAAGGCACCATCCGGCAGCTGAAGGTCAGCGAGGCCATCCTGCGGGAGGAGCTGAGGAACAAGGAGAAATTACTGTCCATGTCGGTCATCAGGAAGAAACACGGCATGTGACGGCTTGTTTATATACATATATATATATTACATGGACATTTTGCAGATACCCGACCCAAGGAGGGAGATACATTCAAAACAAAAGGCACAAAACAGTAAAATTACAAGGATCATGTCCCATTATGGCATGGGATATTAGGACTTATATCCGTTTGAACATTTGAGATGTGTTAACATACTGTGACAACCACTTGCTTCATCTGTGTGTGTGTGTGTGTGTGTGTGTGCGTACGCCAGACGTCCCAGGCGAGATGCACCCGTGGTTGTCGGTTGTTTCACATAGGGGTACATTCTGCATGTTGCAGTACCAAAATTAATATTAGAAGTAGTGAAGCAACAAGATGTCGAAAAGGATTCATTTCCCACTCGAGTGTCAATCTCATATGACTTCACATAAAGAAAGCCCAAATATATTACAACAATGACGCGCGAACATTTCATATCGAACGCATATATGTTATGAATCAATGTTTTTGTTCCAGTATAATGATGCTATAAATTTCATAGCTCCACATGATTTTGTATATTGCCCTCTTCATGAAGTTCCTGTATAAGAATAACCATACAAGTATAGTAAATACTTTGTAAATTGGTTTAATAAGATTTTTACTTTTTTGAATTTTTAGTGTTTTTGATAGGATTGTGAGACTATAAACATTGAACAGGCAAAGAGATAGAACAATATTTAAATGCTCATATACAGTAGCTGGGTTAGACTGGTGTTGGTAAACCTTTGTAAACCTCCATCTGACTTTTCTCATTTAGATCCTTAAAACGCAACTCTGACAAAGCTTTAAGTCGCCCCTTTTAATATCGTCTTTGGATCAGTGTCCATATGTCTATGACATTTCTTATAAAGTGTTTTGGAACATTTTTTAGATCAGTAATTCCTAAAGTCTGGTCTAGATCTATTCATGATTTGATAATGCATGGAGACTCATTAGTCACTTACTGTTTAAAACATTTTTAAATTGAATTTGACTAAAATACCATGCGAATAGATAAAATGTTTGTTTTTTGATAGAAAACTGGAAGAACCAGTTATAATGTAATCACTACAGAAAGATATCATGGCATTCATGAGAATGTACCAGCTGTATTAAAACAGGCTACATAATGCCACAATTGTGTTGATGCCCATCTAATATGTTGGAATAAGCATCAAAACAATTCTGGAACCTACAATACTAGTCTCAAATGTTACAATAATGCATTACTTAATATGCATAATGAGCACCTTGCATGGTACAATTAAAGAATTATTGTAAAGAATTATTTCAATAGCCCTATATTGTGTGCAGAATAATAGATACCTGCTGTGAGCACAAAACATTATTCTTCATGATATTTTAGGTAATAAACCGCAAACAAAATTCAAACAGTTTATTGCTATCTTGTGGTCTCTGCAATTATAGTGATGGAGTGAAGGAGAGTTTTTTTTTAATTATTAGTTTCAAGGTTTGGTTTATGACTTCAATAGTTTTCTCTGCAAGTATTTGTATTTTTAAAAGCGAATGCTGGAAATTACTGATACTTTTTCAGAAATATCAGCTTTGAAACAGTTCCATTCATCGCTTGTGAATTTCATTGGTCTCTCATCCAGTTGTCCATCGTTGATGATTCTGGCTTTTCTCATTTGTGTTGGTGTTATCACTGTTCAGAAAAAAAAGAACATCTATATCAAATGTCAGAAATCTGCTTTCTCTTTCTGTTGCAGACTGACCTGCTTCATATTCTAGGCATTTTCTGTTTTTTCCTTTTGATTACTTAAAGTATTGAATCCAATGGCAGCAATCGTTATGTGAGGATGCTGAAACTGAAGGATTAATGGTTGTGACATGATTACTGCAGCTTCACTTGAAATAATCTGTAGTTGATTACTTAGGAATTATATGTATCATGGTGTGCCATATGCCATGAATATAGCCATTACAATCAGCTTTATTATCCTTTTACCTGAATTGTACTGCATCTTAATTCCCAAGGTATTCATCATTAGTTGTAAAATGCTTTGGGATTTCCAGAGCACATGTTAAGGTGCTACATTAATGCGGATTTGTTCTACCATGCCAGCAATAGTAACAAATTGAATATATATTATTTAAAATAACCAGTTGCTGCCAGTAAGTTCAATTCAAACTGACAGTGCCTCCAATGTTAACAACCACTTGAGCTTTGCTGTAATTAAGTCATGTTCAAATGAAATAAAGTCTCTTATTTCACTGTTTTGTTCTTTGTTCTCTCTCTTGATTTTGTTTCTATTACATACAACTGTTAAGCGTTTTGCCACTCTTATTCTTCTCAGAATTTATGTTTTGTTAACCAACAATATTCATTTGTACTGGTAACACTTGAAAAGTTATTAATACCATGTAATGATGACAAGAGAGTTATAACTGCTTGTATTCTGGAAGTAGAACATCCCAATAATTAACTGAAGGTTATTTCACGACACTTGCAGCGACATTGTCACAAATATTGAGTTTTCGCTGTGAATCAACATAACCTGGCCATCTTTGGAGTGTGGAGGTAATTACAGAGCCCGGAGAAAACCCACAGTCACCCAAGGCCAGAATTGAACACAGGTCCCTGGTGCTGTGAGACTGCAGGGCTAACTACTGTGTGGCTCATTTTATTCATACACGAAGCACAGCATTAATATAGTGAATCTATGCAGATGTGGAAAACATTTTTAATGTTTACTTCTTTGATGTGGTCACAATGAACAGGTAGTGTTTGATTAACTCCAAAAGGGAAAGTAGAAACATAGAAGATAGAGGGAGGCCATTTGGCCCTTCGAGCCTGCTCTGCCATTCATCATGATCGTGACTGATCCAACTCAATAGCCTAATCCTGCTTTCTCCCTATAACATTTGATCCCTTTACTCCAAGTGCTAGACCTAGCCTCTCTTAAGTATATTCAATGTTTTGGCATCAACTACTTCCTGTGGTAATGAATTCCACAAGCTCACCATTTTTTGGATGAAGAAGTGTCTCGTCTCTATCTCAAATAATCTACCCCAAATCCTCAAACTGTGACCCTGGGTTCTGGACACACCATCAGGAACATTCTTCTTGCATCTACCCTGTCATAGCCTTGTTCATGGGAAATAATTGCAATTCCTAATCCCTGTCACAAATGGGGTTCAACTGGTTACCCATACTTGGCAGGATAAGATAGACACATGCTGATTCATTCAGTGTCGTGCGTGTGCAGACCCAAACATCTAAGAGCATCACAGACCTGTTATTGCTGAATGTCATCTGGTGTACACCACCTGTCTCTAAGAGGTTGGATGCGGACCACTTGGGAATTGCATATCTATTTGGCCTGTCATTTAGCATGTCCTGTTAGATTTTTATAAGTCTGTATGAGATACCCCTTCATTTGTCTGAACTCTAGCGAAAACAATCCTAACATGGTTAATCTTTCTTCATACATCAGTCCTGCCATCCCCGGAATCAGCCTGGTAAACCTCATGTAAACTTGCTGGAAAATCTCTGCAGGCCTGGCAGCATCTGTAAGGAGAGAAAAGAACTGACGTTTCCAATCCAGATGACCCCCCGTCAAAACTAAAAGACACTGAAAGTGGGAGATGTTTATGCTGTGGGGTGAGGGAATAAAAGATAAGTCATAGCCACAAAAACAGGGAGAAAGGCTAAGAGGTGCTAATGGCAGTCCATAGAGAGAATAGATGGTGAACGGCAGAGAACTGAAATCAGAGAGTAGGCTGAGAAGTGAGAGGAGGGGGGAGATGGGTGGAAGAGAGCTAAAATTGAGAAAAAAGGGAAAAAGGAAGCAAAGGGGGAGAAAAGTAGGAAAATGGGGATCCATTGTTAGATTAACCACGTATTTTGTGGTTAAGACTTTTCAGTCACAATGATGGCTCAAAATGTAATTTTTAAAAGCAGACTGGAATAGCTGTTTCTCCCAGAGATAACTTCCTAAATGGTAGCCTCCGCATGCTTGTCTATCCCATAAAGGATGGTGGCGCCCAATGCTGCAGGTCTAATCTCAGGGGCAGCAACTCTGGAATCTGAGCAGCCCCACGAAGAGAGATGTGGGCACGACTCTGAAGGTGCCTCAAAATGGAGATGTCCTTAGAGGTATAAAAGTAAAGTTAAAATTCAGAAAGGCCAAGCAGACAGGACCCTTAGAGCAGAGAAGAAAAACCTTTGCCACTCTGATGAAGGATCATCCAACTCAAAACATTGTATTCTCTTTCCACAGATGCTATCAGACCTGCTGAGATTTACCAGCATTTTCAGCTTTAGTTTCAGATTCCAGCATTAACAGTATTTTGCTTTTATTTGAGTCACAACTGTTGCCTTCATTGCAGCAAAGCTACTTGGAGCTGGTGGCCTGGTGTGGGGGCACTTGCTGCTGATGAGTTCTCTCAATCAGTCCATTGGGGCCTTTAATAATGCAAGTTGATTGACCCCCCCCTCTCCCATTTACTAGCAAACAAAACTTCCCCAGCTATGGGAATATGTTGAGCCTTACCTGTGGGGCTTCCCACTATTTTCCAAACCATCCCTGCATCCTCCATCTCTAAGTCAGCCACCCTGGAGTTGGAAAAGAATCAACCCATAGTATCTAATTATTGATGCAGGTGGTGGGTGACTGTGTAAAACAGCAATCTCAATCACATACATGCTTCATTCTACATTCTCATGTAGGACTCAACAATGTACATCTGGAAGAACCAGATATGTAATGTGCGATATGTCAGAAACTCCAGCAAATGCGTAAACTTTGCTGATTACAATTTTAAAAAAAACACACATAATATAGAGAGTGAATAAATTGATGACACTCAAACTTGATAAATGCAAAGTGATCTAAAATGTAAGGTGTGTGGAGATCCTTAAGCCATCTCTTGTGGCACCACAGACTGCAGTTATAATTTTATTTTCAGATTAAAGCTTCCGCTGTGTATCAATGCAATCAATGACCTAATTTCCAAATATACTTGTGGGTGTAATTTCAAAAGTGTTCAGGGTTCACAGTGACAACAGGGTAACTGTAAAATTGGCGGGAAGTTGCATTTTTTAAAAATGCCCCAGCAGCCCATAGGACTTCCTGAGTACCAGGAATTTCGTTTTCATCGGCGGGAAGCTTAATCTCCTTGTTGCTAATATTGAAAAAAATAATTTTTAGAGAGCGGACTCTGAACTCTATGCTCACTAAACTCAATGCACTATGCTCAAATAACAGAATAACTTGAACTCCGCATATTAAGCAGATGCAACTCGGAGACGGTGACAAATAATACTCGGCAAGGATCATTTAGACATCAGCTGAATCAAGTTTTTTTGAGTGGTAAAAACATTTTTTTAGAAGTTTAATGGGTAACAGAAATTTTTAAGGGACAGTGATTACATGATTTATCATTCATTTAAAACGCTGCATCTTAACTATGGATAGAGCAAGAAAAAAAAGAATGCAACTTATTGAAACCTTCGTTACATAACATAAGCTGCATATTTCCAGCAGTCAGAACAATCAAAGAAGCTATTTAAAAAAAACCAAAGTAACTTCGCTGCACACTACTGCCGCGTAGCGACGGAGAACGAGACCCAGATCACCATTTAGAAGCTATTTGTTTCTTTTTGTGATTTTCCCCCCCCCTTTTAAATTATTCCATCCGTAAATTGCAAAGAATGTTCAGATTGGACCGGACAAACTCAGATTCATTCCTTACTTACTCCAAAAAACAAGTTCAAAATTCAATTGAATCCAAATCATGATGCACACAAAAGAGAGAAACAAAATCCAAGCTGACACCATAAGCTCCATTTTAGGCTTGATTGAGCCAGAAAAAAAGATCTTTACTCCTTATTCAAAAACTAGTTACTTCCTTCTTCTTAGAGGTTTCTTGCACTCTCCACCATTGGACTGTGGTGTTTTGTTGTGTGAGTTGAAATCACTTCTTAGTAAGCTAATAGTAAAATGGAATAGGAACAGGGCCACTCAGCCCCTCTGGCCTGTGCTTGCAATGATTGACTCAACCCCATTTACCCATCATAATTTTATAACCATGATGCCCGTGCTTAATGGAAAATCTAAGTCTTGAAAGCTTGACTTGTCTCAGCACCTCAACATTTCAATAAACAAGAAATTGTGGCTGATAATTCTTTTTCTATTAAATTTAGACACAATTGTAAATCCATAGGTCAACATGGGTTTTCTATCACTACTTGGAGGATTCTTGCTATGTAGAAGCTGGCTATCTCCCATGCATTACAACACTTCAGTAGGACATTATTGCCTCCGAAAGTCGTTGGGATGGTCCTGGCATTGAGAAAGCTACTATAACACAATTTATTTCTTTCTAAGTTCACATTACAAATGTTTCTCCAGATACATTTCTATAGCAATAAGATAGCACAATTGGACATTTTCAAACAGTTGTATGAGATAACATCTCTATGGTGTGGCATAGATGTGCTGCTGGCGATATAATAACTTACTGAACAATTCCCCACATGGCAAGTTTCTGAGATTTTTCAAGTCACCAGAGGTAAATATTAAGCAGAAAGGAGCATATTGTTTCCCATAAGGCTGATAAACTAAGTGTAGGTTTTCCTTTGTGATTTCTTTCAATTTCCTTGTGGGACTTTGTGAAACTGCCTTTGCAAAGACTAGGAATGGTGCCAGTCCATCCTGTTATCTGACAATGATTTGGCTTGTAGTGAGAACAGAGAGAAGATTAAATAAACTATGAGGTTTCCATTTGTTAAACAGAAAAATTAATTGCCTTGCATAGAAACATTCATAGAAAATAGAAGCAGAAGTAGGCCATTTGGCCCTTTGAGCCTGCTCCATCATTCAATCAGATCATGGCTGATCTCTCCTTGATCTCAAATCTACCTCCCCACCTCTCCATACCCCTTATCCTTTTTTTATTACAAAATATCTCCTTCTTGAAACCATTCAATGATTCTGACTCTACCATGCTATAGGCAGTGAGTTCCACAAATTCACCACCTCTGTGAAAAATAATTCCTTCTCATCTCAATCTTAAATCTACCGTCTCTCAACCCATACTTATGAGTTCTTGTTCTAAATTGTTCCATAAAAGGAAACATTTGGTCTGCATTTACTTTATCAATCCCTTTTAAAACTTTATATACTTCAATCAGATCGTCTCTCATCCTTCTAAACTCCAACAAGTATAAGCCAAACTGTTTAACTCTCCTCATATATCAACCCTTTCAACTCTGAAATCAATCTGTTGAACTTTCTCTGAATTGCCTCCAATGCCACTACATCCTTCCTCAAATACTCCAGATGTGGTCTCACCAACACCTATACAATTGCAACAATATTTCTCTATTTTTATACTCCAGTTCCTTTGAAATAAATGCCAGCATCCCATTTGCCCTTTTTATTACATGCTGCACCTACACACTGACTTTCTGTGGCTCATGAACACAGACACCCAGGTCCCTCTCCTAGTTGCATTTTGAATTTGCTTTCCATTTATGTAATAATCTGCCTTTCTATTTTTACTGCCAAAATGAATAACCTCACACTTATCTACATTAAACTCCATCTGCCAAATTTTGGCCCATTCTCCTAGCCTATTTATATCTGTCTGTAAACTCTTTATACCTTCTTCATTGCCTGCTTTCTCACCTATTTTAGTATCACCTGCAAATTTTGATATATTATGATCTGTCTTTGCTTGCAGATCATCTATGTAGATTGTAAACTGTTGAGGTCCAAATTCTGACTCCTGTTGCACCTTCTAATTACATTTTGCCAGGCAGAGAAGGATCCCTTTATCTCGATCTTCTGCTTTCTGTCAATCAGTAAGAATTTAGCAACACCAATTTTTAATCCAACCGATTTATTTGACAGTAAAATTGCGAGCTTTCAACACTCTTGTGTCTTCCTCAGGCAAATGCAGTGTTCTGGTCTGCAATAGCACACATCAGCACAGACAGTCAGAGATTGCTGATTAGAATGCGAATCCTTACATCTAACCTGCTATTCAAGTGTTTAAGTGGCTAACAATGTGTGTGAAGGGAATCCTGAGCATTGGTTAGAGAATTGTGTATTTCCTCCAGACAGCACAGTAAGTGAGGTTTTTTGCTAACCCAGGCAAGTTACGGGGGTTACAGATAGTGTGACATGAAGCCAAGATCCCTGTTAAGACCGTCCTCATGTGTGCGGAACTTGGCTATCAGTCTCTGCTCAGCAACTCTGCGCTGTCGTGTATCACGAAAGCCCCCTTGAAGAACATTTACCCGCAGGTCGGAGGCCGAATGCCCATGACCGTTGAAGTGTTCGCCCACAGGAAGGGAACTGTTTTGCCTGGTGATTGTTGAGTGATGCTCATTCATCCGCTGTCGTAGTGTCTGCATGGTCTCCCCAATATACCATGCTTCGGGACATCCTTTCTTGCAACGTATTAGGTAGACAACGTTGGCCGAGTTGCAAGAGTATGTACTGTGTCCCTGGTGAATGGTATCCTCACGTTTGATGATGTCGTCCATGTCTATGATCTGGCATGTCTTGCAGAGGTTGCTGTGGCAGGGTTGTGTGGTATTGTTGTCACTGTTCTCCTGAAGGTTGGGTAGTTTGCTGCGAACAATGATCTGTTTGAGGTTGTGCGGTTGTCTGAAAGCAAGAAGTGGGGGGGTGGGGATGGCCCTAGCGAGATGTTCATCGTCATCAATGACATGTTGAAGATTCCGGAGAAGATGTCGTAGCTTCTCCGCTCCGGGGAAGTACTGGACAACAAAGGGTACTCTGTCCACCGTGTCACGTGTTCGTCTTCTGAGGAGATCAGTGCGGTTTATCGTTGTGGCACGTTGGAACTGTCGATCGATGAGTCAAGCGCCATATCCTGTTCTCACGAGGGCACCCTTCAGTGTCTGGAGGTGTCTGTCACGATCCTCCTCATCTGAGCAAATTCTGTGTATACGGAGGGCTTGTCCATAGGGAATGGCTTCTTTAACGTGTCTAGGGTGGAAGCTGGAGAAGTGGAGCAGTGTGAGGTTGTCTGTCGGTTTGCGGTACAGTGAGGTGCTGAGGTGACCGTCCTTGATGGAGATGCGTGTGTCCAAGAATGCAACTGATTCTGGAGAATAGTCCATGGTGAGTCTGATGGTGGGATGGAACTTGTTGATATCATCATACAGTTTTTCAATGATTGTTCACCATGAGTCCAAAGGAAAAAGATGTCATCAATGTATCTAGTATATAACCTTGGTTGGAGATCTCGTGTGGTGAAGAAGTCTTGTTCGAACCTGTGCATGAAGATGTTGGCATACTGAGGTGCGAATTTGGTCCCCATGGCTTTCCGTGTGTCTGGATGAAAAGCTGATTGTTGAAGGTGAAGACATTGTGGTCCAAGATGAAGCGGATGAGTTGTAAAATTGCATCCGGAAACTGGCAGTTGTTGGCATTGAGTACTGAGGCAGTTGCAGCAATGCCATCATCGTGGGGGATGTTGGTGTAGAGCGCCGAGACATCCATTGTGACAAGGAGTGTCCTGGTTCTACTGCTCCATGTGTGCTGAGTTTCTGTAGGAAGTCCGTAGTGTCAAGACAAAAGCTGGGGGTTCTTTGTACAATGGGTTTTAGGACGCCCTCGATATAGCTGGAGAGGTTCTCACACAGGGTCCCATTGCCCGATACGATGGGACGGCCGGGTATGTTTGCCTTGTGTATCTTTGGGAGGCAGTAGAGATCTCCAATGCGGGGAGTACGTGGAATGAGAGCCCAGAGGGTGTTCTGAAGGTCCGGATCAGAGGTTTTGATCAGAGTGTTGAGTTGACGAGTGTGTTCTTTGGTCGGATCTGCTGGTAACTGTCTGTAGTGTTTCTCATTGTTTAGTTGTCGGTACACTTCTTCACAGTAGTCCGTTCTGTTCAGAATGACGGTGGCGCCTCCTTTGTCTGTTGGTTTGATGACAATGTTGCGGTTGGTCTTGAGAGCACGGATGGCCTTGTGTCGTGCTTGGGTGATGTTCGGGACTGTCTTGTAAGTGCGGTTGATAAATCTGGTGTTGATAAATCAACAAGTTCCATCCCACCATCAGACTCACCATGGACTATTCTCCAGAATCAGTTGCATTCTTGGACACACGCATCTCCATCAAGGACGGTCACCTCAGCACCTCACTGTACCGCAAACCGACAGACAACCTCACAATGCTCCACTTCTCCAGCTTCCACCCTAGACACGTTAAAGAAGCCATTCCCTATGGACAAGCCCTCCGTATACACAGAATTTGCTCAGATGAGGAGGATCGTGACAGACACCTCCAGACACTGAAGGATGCCCTCGTGAGAACAGGATATGGCGCTCGACTCATCGATCGACAGTTCCGACGTGCCACAACGATAAACCGCACTGACCTCCTCAGAAGACGAACACGGGACACGGTGGACAGAGTACCCTTTGTTGTCCAGTACTTCCCCGGAGCGGAGAAGCTACGACATCTTCTCCGGAGTCTTCAACATATCATTGATGACGATGAACATCTCGCTAGGGCCATCCCCACCCCCCCACTTCTTGCTTTCAGACAACCGCACAACCTCAAACAGATCGTTGTTCGCAGCAAACTACCCAACCTTCAGGAGAACAGTGACCACAATACCACACAACCCTGCCACAGCAACCTCTGCAAGACATGCCAGATCATAGACATGGACGACATCATCAAACGTGAGGATACCATTCACCAGGTACATGGTACATACTCTTGCAACTCGGCCAACGTTGTCTACCTAATACGTTGCAAGAAAGGATGTCCCGAAGCATGGTATATTGGGGAGACCATGCAGACACTACGACAGCGGATGAATGAGCATCGCTCAACAATCACCAGGCAAAACAGTTCCCTTCCTGTGGGCGAACACTTCAGCAGTCATGGGCATTCGGCCTCCGACCTGCGGGTAAATGTTCTTCAAGGGGGCTTTCGTGATACACGACAGCGCAGAGTCGCTGAGCAGAGACTGATAGCCAAGCTCCGCACACATGAGGACGGTCTTAACAGGGATCTTGGCTTCATGACACACTATCTGTAACCCCCGTAACTTGCCTGGGTTAGCAAAAAACCTCACTTACTGTGCTGTCTGGAGAAAATACACAATTCTCTAACCAATGCTCAGGATTCCCTTCACACACATTGTTAGCCACTTTAACACTTGAATAGCAGGTTAGATGTAAGGATTCGCATTCTAATCAGCAATCTCTGACTGTCTGTGCTGATGTGTGCTATTGCAGACCAGAACACTGCATTTGCCTGAGGAAGACACAAGAGTGTTGAAAGCTCGCAATTTTACTGTCAAATAAATCGGTTGGATTAAAAATTGGTGTTGCTAAATTCTTACTGATTGACAGAAAGCAGAAGATCGAGATAAAGGGATCCTTCTCTGCCTGGCAAAATGTAATTAGAAGGTGCAACAGGAGTCAGAATTTGGACCTCAACAGTTTACAATCTACATAGATGATCTGCAAGCAAAGACAGATCATAATATATCAAAATTTGCAGGTGATACTAAAATAGGTGAGAAAGCAGGCAATGAAGAAGGTATAAAGAGTTTACAGACAGATATAAATAGGCTAGGAGAATGGGCCAAAATTTGGCAGATGGAGTTTAATGTAGATAAGTGTGAGGTTATTCATTTTGGCAGTAAAAATAGAAAGGCAGATTATTACATAAATGGAAAGCAAATTCAAAATGCAACTAGGAGAGGGACCTGGGTGTCTGTGTTCATGAGCCACAGAAAGTCAGTGTGTAGGTGCAGCATGTAATAAAAAGGGCAAATGGGATGCTGGCATTTATTTCAAAGGAACTGGAGTATAAAAATAGAGAAATATTGTTGCAATTGTATAGGTGTTGGTGAGACCACATCTGGAGTATTTGAGGAAGGATGTAGTGGCATTGGAGGCAATTCAGAGAAAGTTCAACAGATTGATTTCAGAGTTGAAAGGGTTGATATATGAGGAGAGTTAAACAGTTTGGCTTATACTTGTTGGAGTTTAGAAGGATGAGAGACGATCTGATTGAAGTATATAAAGTTTTAAAAGGGATTGATAAAGTAAATGCAGACCAAATGTTTCCTTTTATGGAACAATTTAGAACAAGAACTCATAAGTATGGGTTGAGAGACGGTAGATTTAAGATTGAGATGAGAAGGAATTATTTTTCACAGAGGTGGTGAATTTGTGGAACTCACTGCCTATAGCATGGTAGAGTCAGAATCATTGAATGGTTTCAAGAAGGAGATATTTTGTAATAAAAAAAGGATAAGGGGTATGGAGAGGTGGGGAGGTAGATTTGAGATCAAGGAGAGATCAGCCATGATCTGATTGAATGATGGAGCAGGCTCAAAGGGCCAAATGGCCTACTTCTGCTTCTATTTTCTATGAATGTTTCTATGCAAGGCAATTAATTTTTCTGTTTAACAAATGGAAACCTCATAGTTTATTTAATCTTCTCTCTGTTCTCACTACAAGCCAAATCATTGTCAGATAACAGGATGGACTGGCACCATTCCTAGTCTTTGCAAAGGCAGTTTCACAAAGTCCCACAAGGAAATTGAAAGAAATCACAAAGGAAAACCTACACTTAGTTTATCAGCCTTATGGGAAACAATATGCTCCTTTCTGCTTAATATTTACCTCTGGTGACTTGAAAAATCTCAGAAACTTGCCATGTGGGGAATTGTTCAGTAAGTTATTATATCGCCAGCAGCACATCTATGCCACACCATAGAGATGTTATCTCATACAACTGTTTGAAAATGTCCAATTGTGCTATCTTATTGCTATAGAAATGTATCTGGAGAAACATTTGTAATGTGAACTTAGAAAGAAATAAATTGTGTTATAGTAGCTTTCTCAATGCCAGGACCATCCCAACGACTTTCGGAGGCAATAATGTCCTACTGAAGTGTTGTAATGCATGGGAAAATAGCCAGCTTCTACATAGCAAGAATCCTCCAAGTAGTGATAGAAAACCCATGTTGACCTATGGATTTACAATTGTAAATCCATAGGTCAACTACATTAATAATAAATGTGTAGAGTATAGGGCTAATGGTAGGATTCTTAATAGTGTTGTTGAACAGAGCGATCTTGGTGTATATGTGCATAGATCCCTGAAAGTAGGCAGTCAAGTCGACAAGGTTGTTAAGAAGGCATATGGAGTCTTAGCTTTTATTGGTAGGGGGATTGAATTTCGGAGCCGCAACATCATGTTGCAACTGTACAAAACTCTAGTGCAGCCGCAGTTGGACTATTGTGTGCAGTTCTGGTCCCCGCATTATAAGAAGGACGTGGAGGCATTGGAGAGGGTACAGATGAGGTTTACCAGAATGTTGTCTGGTATGGAGGGCATGTCTTACGAGGAGAGGCTGAGGGATTTGAGGTTGTTTTCGTTAGAAAGGAGGCGGCTAAGAGGAGACCTTATCGAAACATATAAGATGATTAGAGGTTTAGATAGGGTGGACAGTGATAGCCTTTATCCTAGGATGGAGAAAGCTAGCATGAGGGGACACAGCTTTAAATTAAGGGGTGATAGTTATAGGACGGATATCAGAGGTAGGTTCTTTACCCAGAGGGTGGTTCGGAGTGGAATGCCCTGCCTGCGGCAGTTGTAGATGTGCCAAGTTTGGTGGCGTTTAAGAGGTTAGTTGATAAGTTTATGGAAGAGAAGGGAATGGTTTAGTTTGGAGGGTCATTGCTTTTTTTTTTCCTAATTGGTTGGCGCAACATCGAAGGCCGAAAGGCCTGTTCTGCGCTGTAATGTTCTATGTTCTATGTTCTATGTAATCAGATAAATGGAAATGTTGTCTCCATTATTCACTGATTAATTTGCCTCCACAGGATGCTTCAGAAATCTGCCACAGCCAAGCAAATTGTGTGTATCAAGTGTATTATATCCTGTCATTTATTTCTGTTAATTTGCCCAAGTATAAAGCACAGACAGATTCTGGTGGTCACGAAACACTTGAATTATTTGCAAACCTTTCCTCTTAACGAAAGTCATAAAGTTGACATAAACAGATCTATACAATTCCACATGAAACCATTTGCATCCTATGAAATCTGTTTGTGCTGTCCACCTGATGCCTTATTTCCACAAGCAGTTGAGATGTAGACATTCCCAATTATTAATTTCCTGATATGTGTATATTGCAGACTGACTGATATGCAAAATATCTCCTTGATTGCTTTAGGATAGTAACATTCATTTCTTCAAGAGGATCCTTGATCCAGGTTAGGTCACTGGCCAGAAGATGGAACAAACAGCCTGTTCTTAGAGGCTGTGGTCCGAAAGATAGGACTCCTCCGACATGTCCAAATGAAGCTTCTAAGTGTTGATAACAGGTGAGGTCTCAAGAGTGGTTCCACTTGGATTGTTAATGTCTTTCTTATTTCACTTATACAGAACGTGTGGAGCCCGCAGAAGTGTATTCATCCTTTCTCTTTTTTACAAGGTACCAGTCAAGCTAAGACATACATGATAACACATCAGTGGAAAATGAAAATGTAAATAAATATAACATTTTAATTTAAAATATAATTTCATGGACTTTTTAGATTTCCTGGAACTAATGATCATATTGGGGCCAACTTCAAACACCAAGAGGTATATCATGATGGGAGCTAGAGAAGAGGTGATCAAATCTATCATTATAGAATCATAGAATCCCTACAATGTGGAAGGTGGCCATTTGGCCCATCAAACTGCACCACCTCTCTGACAGAAATCCCACCAAGGCCCTATCCCCATAATTCCCGGCATTTACCCCATTTAATTCCCCTATCCTACACATTTTTGAACACTAAGAGACAATTTAGCATGGCCAATCTGTCAGCTTTGCTTTTCAGAGACCTTTACGAACTTGATGCAAGAGCAAGACAATGATCTGTACAAGAAAACCCAGTCCTTTATTTTCAAGCAAGTACAAGCTTTTTTGGAGAATTGCTTTACTAACTCAGAACAGTGCTCTGGGCTTAGTTGAGCCATACTACCTCGAACAGGGGGATTTTTCCTCTTTATACTCTTCTTACAACAATTAGTCACATGCACACAGTATAACTTCACCCAGATCAAGTGCTTAGCAACAGCAAAAGTAAGTACAAATGCAATATGTGAATAAAAATATGTCGAAAACCCACCCCCGCAATTGCCATCAAAACTGCACGTTCACCATTGTTCCAGTGTGAGATAGCAACCGTTCTCATATATCTTGGGACATTATTTTGCCCATGAAGTGAATGTAATCTTCTTCAAACAAGGATAGCATCTAGCCAAGTCCAGCCTCGACTTATTTAATAAAGCAAAAGTTTTGTTATATTTCGTTATTTACAAGGCCAAAATATGGGAGTATGCACTGATATCAGCACAGGTTGTTTCAAACAAAATGCAGTTAATCACAGCTTTAAGCGAATGGAGATGTCCCACTTTATCTTAAAGCAACCAGCTGCATTTACAATTCTGCAGGATCTCAGCTTGCAAAACCTTTTTTACAAATGGCTAAGATCATAGGAGATTCATGGGATGTTAACCCCTTAACATCTCAAATCCATCTAACCTGCACATCTTTGGACTGTGGGTGGAAACCTGAGCACCAGGAGGAAACCCAAGCAGACAGTGGGAGAACATGTAGACTCTATACAGATAGACCCAAGGCTCGGGTCTGTAGAGCTGTGAGGCAGCAGTGCTAACCACTGTGCCACCGTACTGTGGTGTTATTTGTAAGGAATTAAGAATTTTGCTATTTCTGATAACATGAGCCTCCCAGGTATCTTAAATCAGGTGTGAAACACCTCAGGCACACAAACCTTCTGTCAGATTTTTCAACAGCCCATGGTGTCATGAATATCCTGATGGTGGTGGAGGATTTTGCAAAGTTAGGGCCATAAGTCTTACATAACTCTCAAAATAAATATAATTAATGCCTCAAAATGAGAGTGTGGAATAATGGAATTTGGAAAGCCAAATTAAGATTTAGTCTTTTAACAAGTCATGGTAGGTTTTATACCCTTCACTGATGAAGGGTACAAACCTAACATGTCATACATAACCTATCATTTCTCTTAATCATGTGGGCTCGCATACTGTATTTTCCCAGAATTGTTTTGTTTTTCTTTCAGACTTCATAGAATAATATAAAGGTTACAGCACTAGAGGAGATTATTTGATCTATTGTGTCTGCGCCAGCTCTCTGTAAGAGATGCACTTTTCCACTTTTTCACCATAGCCCTGCAAATGTTCCATTTCAGATAATTATCTAATTCTCCTTTGAAAGCTATGACTGAACATTCTCAGGTAGTGCACCCCAGAACCTAGCCACTCACTGTGCAAAATGGATTTTCCTTAGGTAGCCATTAGTTATTTTGGTTAACTTAAATCAGTGTCCTCTCATTGTCAGTCCACCCACCAATGGAAACAGTTTCTCCTTATCTACTCTGTCCAGACCCCTCATAGCTTTGATGTGCTCTATCAAACTCCTCTCTACCTTTTCCTCTTCAAGGAGAGTAGCCCCAATTCCTCTCAACTTATCCAAGAAACAGAATACCCTCATCCCTGGAACAAATCTTTTTGCACCCTCTCCAACGTTTTCCCATCCTTCCTAAAATGTGATGCTGAAAATAAACAAAGTACTTACTCCAGCTGAGGTTGAACCAATGTTTTATGGAGGTTTACTATAACTTCCTGGCTTTGCTACTCCATGACTATTTTAAGAGACACTCGAAAGGGCGTCTTATCCGAGTTTTATAGTCGCTCGTCGACTGTGTGTCGTGCACTCTAGAGTGACCTCCACTTGATGTTACACAGCCATTGGGCCAAGGTGGAAATGGGGAAATGATCAAAATGATGTGGCAACAACTACCATGTTTGCAGACAAGCAGATTGAATCACACCATTGGGAGCGCCTGATGTGCAGGTTAGTTTTTGCTTGTCAGCCTCGAGCCGTTTACCCATAAATCATCATTTGATACAAAAATGAACCTTTATTTATTAGGAGACACGCCCGCACAACGAACAAACTACATTGCCGAAAACGCGACCGTGGCATGAAAATTGCTCTCGCAACACCGGGAGCTGCGCCCATTGCTGTCTACCACCCCCTGCCCCTGGGGTGTGGAAGACATGCCTGAATTGGTAATTTTTCGTCAACGTCTGGCAGCAATCATCAGGAACAAGAGGGGGCACTGCGTCCCTTCTCTGTGTCTCACCAGGTCTGATGTCTTTGTCTTTTCCTCAATGCCGATCGTGTGGGCAGGAGGTCGCGGAGGTGCATTCTACTACCTAGATAGGCGTAACCGCATCCGTCAGCAAATCACCAACTATCCCTGGGACAAGCCGAAACCTGTCAAGACAAAATTTTTCTTTCACAAATTACAGGTATAGAAGCGTGTTGGCTGTTCTCGGCAGTCAAATTCCCTTCAGGACCATTCACCTGCCAGCTTGAAGGCCTGAATACCCTGCGGGACCTCGGTCAGGATTGACTCACTGTGGTCTAGAACGCCAAGAATACCACAGCCATGCGAAACATGTCAGAGACCATTCCAGCGATACCATTCCTGGCTGGCAGTCTGGTGGTAGTGATCGTGGACCCAACATACGTCGCCCCCACTATTAGTTTCTTGGCCAGTCATGGAATACCATCTCCTGTGCCCATGGAGACAATACCAGGTGGCTCCCGTCGAAGGGATTGACTCACCGTGCGCTAGAAACCAGAAGAATCACACAGCTACGGGGATTGGCTAAAATCGAGCCCTTACGCACGAATGGAGACTAGCCGATCCCGAACACCTGTTTGTAATTGCAGTCTGACTGCGTTGCAGCCAGACATACAACTACATCCACGTCGCTTCTTGGACAGCTGCTTTAGCCATCACCGCAATGGAGTAGGGGCGATGTTGCCCGGCGGGACCGTCGTGGAGGCGCAGCTCACTGTGCTACAGAAGCGACAAGATTCGCACAGCTACTGTAACCATGAAACTCCCATCGCAGAGTAAGAGAGTCATAGTTAATGAAACCATGAAACTGTAAGAGAGTCATAGTTACTCCCGCCAAGTTCAGGATACTGCACTCTCAATTTGCAACCTTCAATGTTTTGGACACTTCTATCCCCAAGATTCTCTGATCCTGCAGCGTTTTTGTATCCTTTGTATCCTTTATATTGTGCGGGAACTTGAATATGCTTTTGCCATCTGCAGGGTTGGCTTCAGAAGCTCAATGTCCTGCAAAAGCCGGAAGCTGGAATCTCACCAGTGAGGTCATAACTTCTTTGCCACCTCTTGTCAGCAACATAATCAGATTCATGCTCACAATGGACGTGAACCTGCTTTACATACACTTCAATGGATTTGAATATAATTAACACATACTTTGCAGTGTATTGACTCCCCCTACCATATATTCACCCAGACATGAATCTGTTGTGAAATTTTCTGGGGGCATAAATGTGAGTATAACCCCTGGGAGGAAGGAACATGGCCAGGCAGTGGCCTGACAATGCTCCCTCGCATACATTGGCACTGCCAAGTTGCATCATACCTATATGTCATTGGCAGTGCCAACTTGTGCCAAACAGCCGGTGCCCAAAGATACTTGTGAAAGGGTGGGGGGATTCACTTATATGTCATGGTGTATCTAGATGCTGGCAATGGCCTTTTGGGGTGGGAGGGGAGGGTAGATGCCAGCGTTGATTGTGTGGATAAGTGTCAGGTGAGAAAGGATCAGGTGGGGGGAGCCCCTGACACTGACTTGTGGGGAATGCCGCAAAATGCCTTCCTCCTGGTTTGAAAGACAACCATTCACACTCAGAAGAAAGGCCATAGCATCATAGATACTCTACAATGCAGAAAGAGGCCATTTGGCCCATCAAGTCTGCACTGACCACAATTCCACCCAGGCCCTATCCCTACATACTTACCTGCTAATCTCTCTAACCGATAACCTACATCCACTAAGAGGCAATTTAGAATGCCCAATCAACCCAGCCTGCACATCTTTGGACTGTGGGAGCACCCAGAGGAAACCCATGCAGACACAAAGAGAATGTGCAGACTCCATACAGACAATGACCCAAGTGAGATTTGAACCCAGGTCTCTGAACTTGTGAAGCAGCAGGGCTAACCACTGTGCCATCATGCTGCTGCAATATACACGGGAAATGTTAACTCTGTGTCCCTCTCCACAGATGCTACAAGGCCTGCAGAGTTCTTCTGGCATTTTCTGATTTTATTTGATTTCCAGCATCCACATTATTTTGGTTTTTCATCATCTGTTTCCTGTCTCTCAGCCAAATTTGTAGCTGTGCAGCTGCTCTCTCTTTTCATTGAGCTCTAACTTTGACTACAAACCTGTTATATGACACTTCATCAAATGCATTTTGGAAATCAATATGCACCATATCAACTGCATTGCCCCCAGCCCACCCTTTACCTCTTTAAAAGTTCAAGGAAATCAATTAAAAATAATTTGATTTTAACATTTAGTGCTGACTTCCCTTGGTTAATCCACATTGTCCAGACGACTTTTAAGTTTTCTAATATCTTTTCCACTGCTGCAGTTAAATGAAGTAACTTCTGGTTGCTGGCTTATCTTTATATCCTTTTTGAAAATAGGTGTGACATTTATTCAGTCCTCTTGGCATTATGTTTATCTAACCAGTGTTGAAAGATAATGCAATAATCTCTGCAATTTCCAATTTACTACCCTCAATATCCTCAGATGCATCTGATCTGGTCCTGGTGACTCATTAACTTTAAGCACTAAAATCTCCTCTTCGTCAACTTGTAGATCATCCAGAATCTCAACTATTTATTTTTCACTACGACTTTGCGGTCACCCTTGGTAAAGATGGGTACAGAGTTATCATTTAATTTCAACCATGTCCCTTGCCTCCATTTGTAAATCCCCTGTTAGGTCCTTATTTTTCTCTTTATTCTTTGATGGGATGGGGGCACGTCCTGCAAAAACAGCATTTGTTGTCCATCCCTAATTATCCTTGAACTGAGGGATTGCTAGGTCATTTCAGAGGGCAGTTAAAAGCTATGCTTCAATAATACGGGGCATGAATGAGATTATACTTGGAGTACAGTATTGGTCTCCTTTTTTAAGGAAAAATGTAAATGCATTGGAAGCAGTTCAGAGAAGGTTTATAGATTAATACCTAGAATGAGTAGGTTTTCTTATGAGGAAAGTCTGGGCAGTCTAAGCTTGTATCTAGTGGCATTTAGAAGAATAAGAGACAACGTGGTTAAAAGAATAAGATTCTGAGGAGACTTGACAAGGTGGATGTGGAAAGGATGTTTCCTCTAGAACTGGGGCCACTGTTTAACAATAAGGGGCCACCCATTTACACTCAGAAGTTATTTTTCTCTCAGAAGTTATCAGACAATGATAGTTTCATGGCCATGATTACTGAGATTAGCTTTCAATTTATAATATTCTGTGAGCTAATAGGTAAACCAATCAAATTCCAACTTAATCCAGTGTTACAACAAGGGACAGGAACAGGGTTAATGCCAAAATTATTTGTCATGGCCATCACTAAAAATAAAGCAACTTCAGAACACTGACACCAGCTTAATCATTCCAAATGAATGTAATTGACCGTCTGAAAGGGAAAAAAAACAATGTATGAGCAGGTTATCCAGAGCCCAACACAATTTCATATCATCTGGGTTTTAAGACCACAGCAGAGGAGAATGACTGCATTTTGACTAAACGAGTGAATGGGTGTGATTGTGTTTTTTGTTGCTTTATAAAACAGAAAGAATCTCAGGAGAACCCACCAATTGCTGGAAGGTGGATCATGGATTAAAATGAAATAAGTTGTCTCCAGCAAATGCAGTTACCTGAACTTCAATTCAACTCTGTGATTTTAAAGGAACTAGTTGAGTAAAAACGGCCACAATATTCGACAATTGATACCTCAAAGAAAAGCAAAGGACTTCTAACCATACATTCTTTAGCTTGTATTTGGAATCTAACTTTCCTCACTTCTGATACCTCCCTGTGTGTGTCTGATGTTATGGGTTTTATTATTTCTTTCTGTAGTTAGTGGCTAATAACCTTGCTTCCTTCTTGACTCAAGGAAATTGCATTGATTAGCTGCTCATTGTTCACTGCGTAGATAGTAAAAATTTGAATAAGGTATCTATGGGGAAAGGAAATTTTAAAAAGCCTTTGCTGTGGCCAAGCAAGGAGGCTGAATAAAATGGAGCTAGTTCATTTCTGATCTAGCATGATCACCTGATCACAACATGTTTGAGTGTTATCTGTTTCCCTCCATTCTCTTTGTATTTATTCATTTAAATCCTCCCCAGTAGACTAGTAAACTGACCCACAAATAAATTGATCCCAACTTTGTTCAGGTACAACCTGTCTGGCATTTACAAGACTTGTCTCTTGGTAATTGGGTCCCAATATCTCAGGAGTCTAAAGCTCTCTCTCCTGAATCATTTCTCCAGCAGTGCATTCATCTGCTCTATTCTCCTATTTCTGCCTGTGATACAGGAAAAAAATCTGGAGATTACTACTTTTAAGGACCTGCTTGCTTGTTTCCTTCCTAACTCTCTACACCCTAACTGCAAAATCACCTCTCTATCTATACAATTGGTATTAATTTGGACAATGACCACTGGCTGTCCATCTTCCCTCTTCAGAACGCTCAGAGCCACTCAATGACATCATTGACTCCGGTACCAAGGGAGGCAAAAGACCATTCTGGATTTAACTTTGGAATGATTGTGCTCCAGTCTTATAATGAACAAGTGTGGGTTGGTGAACGGATGAATGAATGGGTAAGTTGATGAATGAGTGAATTGGGTAGCAGGATGAAGTGGGTCAGTGAGTGAATTGGTGAGGTGAATGAATAGGTAGTTGGGTGATCAGGGTGAATTGGGTTGGGTTGAGTTGGGAGGGTAGTCGATTTGGAGAGGGTAGAGGCACTGCCAGGTCAGGGGGTAATCTGATGGCCAGTTGGTTGTTGGGTTGGTTCTGGTGGTTATTTTGTGGTTAGGGGTCAGCTGTTGTTTTGGAGGGTAGTCGGGTTGGGTCAGAAGGTTCGCTGGGTGGTCAGGAGCAGAGTCAGGTGGTGAAAGGGGACTGTTAGTGGAGTTACCCTCCTCCTCCTCCCCACCCTCTACCCCCACTGCCCTACCCCGACCTCCTATCCCCCAGGCCCTTTCTCCAATTCTACTTCAGAGTCAGAGATATTCACAGAGATTCCTGGGATGCTTGGGAATTACCCACAAGAAGTTTAAACTTCTCAGGTATTTCCAACACGTGTCCGCACTCAAGATCCTCAAGGTTTTGACATGCACCTTCGGTCATACATCTGCTGTCTGATGATCAGCATCAGCAACTAGGGACAGCAATGTAGCACAATGGTTAGTACTGCTGCTTCACAGTGCTAGGAAACTGGGTTCAATTCCAACCTCAGAAGTGGAATTTGCACATTCTCCCTACGTCTCTGTGGGTTTCCTCTGGGTGCTTTGGTTTCCTCCCACAGTCCAGACATGTGCAGATTATGTTGATTGGCCATGCTAAATTGCCCCTTAGTGTCAGGAGGGTTAGTAGGGTTAATATGTAGGGTTACAGTAATAGGGCCTGGGTGGGATTGTTGTCAGTGCAGGCTTATTGGCTAAATGTCCTTCCTTCTGTTCTGTATGGATTTGATGATATAATTCTGTGAATTAATCGCACAGTCTTTTCTCTGCTAACATTGATTGTGCTTTGAGAGGACTTTTGAGAAGGAAACAATTGGATTGCCTCATCAGTTGCATGTAGGTCAGCTACTGTGAGAAAAATAAAAGCATTTTATATAATGCCTGTGTCACTGGGAGAATCTATCATTGATTATCTACTAATTGGGAGAGAAGTTGGAGCTTTTGCAACAAAAAAAAACATGCCTTATGAAGAAACAATTATTGGTACTTTATCAGTATCTGACCAACAGGGAGACCTACAAAGTTGGGAGTCTATCTGCCTTGCTTTCACCATATATCTGGGTCACAGCAACCCTTTCCACTTTACCAGTTTCCATCTCTCTCTGCTATTTGCTGTACCGTTTATACCTCATCTGCACTCATCTTTTGTTTATATATTAGCCTTTTACTAGCCCTTTTAGCCTTTCATCATCACCATTTTTCTCATTTAATGAATACTGCTCTCCAGATTTTTCTCTTTTGTTCTTTCATATGCTCTCCCATTTTTCTTGAATTTATTTTTGTTTAAGAGCTGTTCACTTTGAATGTTTAATAATTCTGATGAAGGGTTACTCTGCTCCACAGGTGCTGTTTGACTTGCTGAGCATTTCCAACATTTTCTGTTTTTATTTTAGATTTTCAGCATCCACAGCAATTTGTTTGTGTCTGATTATTATTCTGATGGTTAAACTATCAAATATAAGCTCTGCTGTTAGTGAGCTTTGGAACTGCTTTTTTATGTTTGTTATCTAATTAATAGAGGTAAACAAGAGCTACTCTTGGGTATTAGTAGAATACAATTACTGCTGATCTGACACAACATGCCTGAATTTTAGCCTTTGAACTGCCGACAGTGTGCCGAAAATGGATGTGTTCCATTTTTCAGAACTCCCAACTCTTTTGAATTCTTTTTTGCACCCCATCCCTTCCAATTCCCCCAGCACTAAATAAGTGTTTGGACTATGCATGCCGTTTTGCCAGACAAATAATCAAACAACCAAGAAACAAAGAATGCAAATGGAAAAAAAACACAGAAATATATGGAACACACAGCAGGCCAGGCAATATCTTTTGCTGAGAACATTTTAGTTAATGGTTTGAATCTTTCAATCAATGTTAGAGCCATTGTATTCAACACTGATCATGCAGAAAACTGCATACTTAGCTGGTTACATTCAATAATGCCAAACCTCCAACACAGCATCCAGAAGAACTCTCTGAGCATAAGAATCTATGCAAAGATCCGCAAAGGTTTGGTGCAAAGACATGCCCCTTTTTTTGGAAACAGCTGTTATTTTCTTGTAAGTGTTTAAAGCTCCAGTCTTATAATGAACAAGTGTGGGTTGGTGAACGGATGAATGAATGGGTAAGTTGATGAATGAGTGAATTGGGTAGCCAGGATGAAGTGGGTCAGTGAGTGAATTGGTGAGGTGAATGAATAGGTAGTTGGGTGATCAGGGTGAATTGGGTTGGGTTGAGTTGGGAGGGTAGTCGATTTGGAGAGGGTAGAGGCACTGCCAGGTCAGGGGGTAATCTGATGGCCAGTTGGTTGTTGGGTTGGTTCTGGTGGTTATTTTGTGGTTAGGGGTCAGTTGTTGTTTTGGGGGGTAGTCGGGTTGGGTCGGAAGGTTCGCTGGGTGGTCAGGAGCAGAGCCAGGTGGTGAAAGGGGACTGTTAGTGGAGTTACCCTCCTCCTCCTCCCCACCCTCTACCCCCACTGCCCTACCCCGACCTCCTATACCCCAGGCCCTGTCTCCAATTATACTTCAGAGTCAGAGATATTCACAGAGATTCCTGGGATGCTAGGGAATTACCCACAAGGAGTTTAAACTTCTCAGGTATTTCCAACACGTGTCCGCACTCAAGATCCTCAAGGTTTTGACATGCACCTTCGGTCATACATCTGATGATCATCTCTGATGATCAGCATACTGGAAGATTTGGGCCAAGGTTTTGGCTGTTCCTTTGTCTGTCCTTTGTTTGTTTGCAAAGCATCCAGCACTAATATTTGAGCTCCTCTGTTCTCTCCACAAGTGCTGAATGTAATGTTCCCAATATTATCTGTATTGTTTGTATTCTTTTTTCTAAATCCAGCCTGTGTGGCAGAGCTTGCATTTCCAAATTAAAGTCAACATTATGTCTCACAGGTAATGCATGCTATTTTCTGTATTTGACTCTGTTACTTCCAATGATTCCACCTTCCATTCCAGAGCTTCTGATATATCTTTTATGTCTCAACAGATTAGCACCTTGGTGGGGTTTTTGACACAGATCCATTCCATTTTGTGTGCTTCAGCTTTCTCTGATCCCTTTCTCCTATGTATGTGGTATCACGCCCTCCTTGTCCTTAATTTTATCTTCAATAAGGCCCACATAAACCAGATCATCCGCTATCATTTCTGCCAATGACTATATCAACAAGCATGTTCTCCCATCTCTTTTCTGATGGAACTATTCTTTCTGAAACCCTTGGGTTCATTCTTCAACTGACTCTACGCCAGTTGCTCTTCCCTATCCCCTAATGCAAGTACAATTGATGAATATACTGGTTCTGTTACTGGACTAGGAATCCAGAGGCCTGGAGAAATAAACCAGAGAATTCAAATCCTTCCATTGAAATGTAAAAAAAATTCAAATTTATAATTATTTGGGAATAAGCTGTTAAAAACACATTTGGTTCATCAATGAGTGAAGGAAATCTTTTTCTGCTGTCTGCCTTATGTGTGACTATGGTCCTGTTGAGAGTGACTGATTCATTATATTGCTGAAAAAGGAGACAGGTTATCAAAGCTTTTCATCTTGCACTCAGCAATATAGACACAAGAATGCCAAATTTTAAAGGGAGTGACAATTTATATTGCATGAATGAAGGATTCTGATGGGTTGGCAATTCCGTTCTCTTTGGTCAAAGTGTTGTCATGGAAAATGCACCAGGGTAGTGCATTTAAACCCAGCCTACACATACGTATATGTAAGCCTGATGAAAGATCTGGAATAGACAACAGAATCATTGGATCACAGAATGGGTATGGAAAGTGAGCATTCAGCTTGTTATATCTGTTCTGGTCTCTGCCATCTCCCTGTCTTTTCCCCACAGCCCTGTAAATGTTTCCTCTTCAGTTACTGATCCAAGTCTCTTTTGAAAGCCATAATTTAATATGGCTCCACCACACTCTTAGGCAGTGCAGTCATAAATGTGACAATGGCATGCTCTTATGACTGCGTCCTGCCCCACTGTCAGCAAGGTGAGGTGGTAAAAGGCAATAAACAAGAAATATGCCTGGTTCTTACTTCCCTCAATCGTACCAGCCCTGCTTTTCCAATGAAATCAGAGACATCATTTAAATGTCATCAATTACTCCTGGATGCTATAATCCAGGTTTGCTTAGCTTAACAACCTCACCAGTAGAGGTTCTCAATGGCGAGAATCATATATGATCTCCATCAGCGGGAAACCAACTCTGATGGCTTCAACAGGGGGATTGAGGCCACTGAAGCATTCTGGATGGTTGGGGGCAGGGTAGGGCAGTGCCAATGGAGCAATGCCAACCTGGCAGTGCCCACCAGGCTCCTTGGCACTGCCCACTGGACACCATAAATGATCCATAACAGTGCCAAGGATGTGAGGGCTTAGTGGAGGTGGAGCCTGTGGTGTGGAGCTATAAGAGGGAATGGGGGCTGTGCAGGAGTGGCAATTGGGATGGGAGGGAGGGAGTGAACTCAGCCATGATAGTGATCGGAGTGGGAAGGAGAGAACTCTGCAAGAGTAGCAATCAAGCGGGGAAGGAGGGATTTCTGCAGATGTGGAGGGCAATCAGTGGAAGGGGAACCCGATGTCTGTGGGGTAGGCATATGAAGGCGGCAGGAGATCTTTGGGACCAGTGCCGTTCTCTCCCTTTTTCTCATTCATTCGGCACTTAGAGTTTTTTTCATAAAATCGGGCCTCATATTGACAAAATGTTCACTGCTCTTAATGATGGTTCCAAATCATATCCATTGGACCCATCACCAAGCACAGCCCTGCTTGAAAGCAAGCTATGAAAGCATCTGTTAGACTTGTGGCATTTATGATATGATATGGTCCTCATGGTTCACCATATCAGAGACACAAAAAATGTGATATCATTTTATGCCCTTTCTTATTCGTATATGATGGTTGACACAACATAAATTAGCCAAATAGTTGAGTGAGTTGTTATGATAAATTCTGAGTGAATTTTCTACATACGCATTGAAGGATTCCTTCAGCTTTGCACAGCCTATACATGACCTACATATTAATAGCAATGCCATATTTATTTGCTTGTTTGACGTTGTGAGTTCATTCACTAATGTGCCATCAGCTTCAAAACAACACCTGCTTCTTTTTCCATAGGAATTCTTCCCTCACAATTTTAGAAATTGCTGTAAGCAATCTACTCTTATATAGCCTTCACAGGACCCTTTAGTTGTTTATCTAAGTATTCCAATGTTTCATTCCTCTCTGAGATTCCAGAACCCATCGTTGACATCCAGTTCTACGTGTACGTTTCTCACCCGTGACCTGACTTCTGTCCCACTCACAGTACGGAGTTTGCCAGTCAAAATCACCAAGAGCGTTCTGTTTGACCATGGTGTGCCATCCTTCTTGACCACTTTGTCCTCCCTCCCCTCCCCCCACCCACCCTTGCAGCCTTTGACACAGTTGACCCTGCCATTTTCCTTGACTGTGTTTTTCCCTTGGTTCATCTCCCATGGCACTGTTCCCTCCTGGTTTTGATCCTACCTAGCCCAAACATTGTAAGCAATGCTTTCTCTTCCTTAGGTCACATTATCCCTTGCACAACAATTTAGAAAATTCACAATAACCAACCAAGCTAGATACATCATTTAAATCAATATGCCCTATCAATTATCTTATGACATTCCTAGTATTAATTTTGTCCATGTTAAATTTGTTGCTGTTATTGATGCATGTGGGTGGCATTCTAATAAGGATTTCCCATTTACAGCATTGGATGCTTTGTTGTGTATTTCTCTGTTACTCGGCACAACTCCTGAAGAAAATGTAAATGCTGCGCGGTGTTGGAAATCTGAACTGAAACGCAAAATCTACAAACAGAAAATACTATAAATGGCCATCATCATCTGTGAAATGCACAGACAGGTTTTCATATCCAAAACCTCAACTTGCCTGTTGTCTCCACAGATGCTGACTGACCTCTTGTGTGTTTCTAACATTTTCCTGTTTTCATTCCTGAATATTGCTACAACTTGTGTACAGTGGGAAAAGCTTACAATGGATGTCTAGTTTGGCAATCCATTTGATGCCAACTGAGGGGTCCAGTGGAGAAATGAGGGACCAGGGACCTGGGTTTGATTCCTGGCTTGGATCGCTGTCTATGCAGAGTCTGCACATTCTCCTTGTGTCTGCGTAGGTTTCTTTTTGACAGGCACACTTGGGACTGTGAGTGGGACAGAAGTCAGGTCACAGTGAGAAACATACACGTAGTACCGGATGACAATGATGGGTTCTGGAATCTCAGAGAGGAATAGAATATTGGAAATACTTAGATAGACAACTAAAGGGTCCTGTGGAGGCTTTATAAGAGTAGATTGCTTACAGCAGTTTTTAAAATTGTGAGGGAACAATTCCAACGGAAAAGGAAGCAGTTGCTGTTTTGAAGCTGATGGCACATTAGTGAATGGATTCACAATGTCAAACAAGCAAATAAATATGGCATTGCTGTTAATATGGAGGTCATGAATAGGCTGTGCAAAGCTGAAGGAATCCTTCATTGTGTATGTGGAAATTCACACAGTTTCCTCCCACATTCTGAAAAACATGCTGGTTAGGCACATTGACCCAAACAGGCGCCAGAGTGTGGCGACTCGGGTAATTTCACAATGAGTTCTTTGCAGTGTTAATGTAAGCATTACTTATGACTAATAAATAAAATTTATTTTAAAAAAGAATTCTCCCATACCCCCACCAGGATAACTTGTGAGTATGGGGTGAGAATTTAATGGGCAATCCCAAAATCAGTTTCATGTTGGTGTGAATTCACAGCTGGAGTTTCTTGCCATGGCAGATCCAGAATCCCACTGCAGGTCGGTGTGAAATTGATTTGCATCCCACTAATGGAATGCAAATGAAGGCTCCATCAGAAACTTCCAAATCTTACCTCTCCCATACGCCTCACTGTCTGCAACACCAGCTGGGAAAACAGGCTAGTCAGAATATATCTGGAACAAAGTGACATACATAAGTCAGAATTTACCTGAACAATGACTGGGGCTGCCTCGGAGTTTGGGACAGAAGCCATCAGCAACCCTGGGCTCTGGAACAACACAGCATGGGAGGGAAAAGCATCCATTGGTGAATCTTTCAACTTCTGAGGAGGCCCACCTTCCAGCCTCAGAGCATTCCTGCAGAACCATCTTCTTTTTCAAGGGATCCATCTTTTTACAATGATGGGTCTGCGATGTTGAGCACCTTTAAAATATTGGCACCCAGATATGATGGTGGCTCACACTTCATGACTCCATCCACTTGGATAGTGCATTGATTCCAGCTGTAAGAATGTAAGCTGCATTTCCCAGAAAGGGCAGCACAGTTTTAAGCTCTTTCTTGTTAGGTTATTCAAACGTTTATAAATGGGAAATTGCTCTTAACCTCTCTCACACAGAATAGTGGCATTCCTTAGTGATAAACACCTGGTTTAAGTCCTCCTTCCATTCTACACTTGGCCACCAAGCGGCTGTACAGAAACTTCCTTTCTCCTCCATGAATTTCTATATGAAAATAATGGATGGGGAATGACCAGTTGATCCACTAATCAAAAGAGAAAATACTGGAAAGTCTCAGCAGGTCGGGCAGCATCTGTAAGGAGGGAATAGAGCTGACGTTTTGAGTCCAGCTAATGGACCAACTTTTGTGAAAGTTGGTCCATTAGCTTGTTTCATACAGTTTTGCCTCTCATGCCTGACGCATCTTGATTCAAATACTCCATATCCACCGTGTAATCTTAAGGATAGAAAAAAAATCTGTCTACTTCCTCTCTCATCCTTCAACTGGAAACCTAGCCTAAGAGAAACTAATGGCTATAAGAAGAGTTCAGAGGTTTGGAATTCTGTGGTAAGTGACTCACCTCTTGACTCCCCAAATATTGTTCAAAGTCCAGTCAGGAATGTAATAGAATACTCTCAACTTGCCTGGATGAGTTCAGCTTCAACACTTAAGATGCTCAACACTATCCAAAACTAAGCAGTCCACTTGATCGGCAGCCTATCCACAACTTTCAATATTCACTTTCTTCATTACTGGTACACAGTTGTTGCATTTGTGTACTATTTACAAAATGCACTGCAGCAACATGCCAAGGTTCATTCAATAGCATCTTCCAAACCTGTAACTTCTACCAACAAGAAGGACAAGGGGAAGAAGCAGGTGCATAGAAACACAACTACAAGCAAGTTCTCCTTTCAAGGCGGCACCGTAGCATAGTGGCTAGCACTGCTACTTTATAACTCCAGGGTCCTGGGATCGATTCCCGGCCTGGGTCGCTGTTAGATTTTACACATTCTCCTTGTGTCTGCATGGGTTTCCTCTGCGTGCTCCCGCTGTGTAAAGATGTGCAAGTTAGATTGATTGGCCGTACTAAGATTGCCCCTTAGCGTACTGAGATGCATAGGTTAAAGGGATTAGTGGGTAAATATGTTGAGATATAGGGGTAGGCCTGGTTACGATTGTGATCGGTGCAGACTTGATGGGCCAAATGGCCTCTTTCTGCATTGTAGGGTTTCTATAATTCTGTCCAAACCATATCACCATTCCTTCACTATTGTTGGTTCAAAGTCCAGGAACTCCCTTCCTAACAGCCCACATGGACTGAAGCTGTTCAAAAGGCAGATCATGACCTTCTTGAGGGTAATTAGGAATCAGCAATATGTTCTGGCTGAGCCAATGATGTACATTTATTATAACTGAATAAAGAGAAAGAAATGTCAAAGAGACCACATTGTCGTTGATCTATATTACTTTCTCCTGTGGCAAAAAAATTGGTGAGCAGAGGACACAGATTGACTGTGATTTTGAAAATGTACTTGTTTATGGCATATGGGCATTACTGGCTGGGCCAACATTTACTGCCCTCCGTAAGGATACTTAAGACTAATCCTGAGGGCATTTTAAAGAGTCAGGCACATTCTCTGGATCTGGAGTCACATGTAGGCCAGACCAGGTAAGGGGGGCAGATTTCCTTCCTTAAAATGCATTGGTTTTTACAACAGTTGACAATGGTTTCATTATCATTATTAGCCTTTCAGTTCCAAATTTTTTTTTATTGAATTCAAATTTCACCGTCTGCCATTGTGGGATTCGAACCCAGGTCCCCAAAACGTTAGATGGGGTCCCTGGATTATTACATCACAGCGTATTGTATTATTATGATCATTGACAAAATGAAACAACCTGAGGAAACATGTTTTTATTCAGTGAGTAGATTCAGCAGTGACTTTCAAAAGCAAACCTAATAAATACTTGAAAGAAAAAGAATTACACAGCTATGGATTGGGATCAATTGAATAAATTTACCAAAGCATAGGCACATGCATGATTGAACAAATGGCAGCTTTCTGTGCTGTATCGTTTTATGAATCTATGACACTTGGCACCCATTGTTTGCACAATATGATGTGTGACTCAACCAGGAACTCACCATGCTTTCTTTCGAAAGTATTTAAATGCTATTCTTTCTTTCTTTCTTTCTTTCTTTCTTCATGCAGCAGAGCAACATGACGTAGGTTTGGTTTAGTTAACTTGAGGGTATAGTAAAGCTGGTCAAAAGAGTAGTGAGAACCGGATGGAGTGGGGGAGAGGCAGAAGGCTGGGGAACAGGAAGCTGGAACTTTAATAGGTGAGATAAGCTTGGAGAAAGTTGGGGATAAATCAGGAAAATCTACAGAGAAGTTAAACCTGAGAGTGGAATGCACTCATGGCAAGAAAAAAAGGGGGAGCAACAAAAGCAGCTAAATGGATTGTTGCTGTCTTGGTGGTTCAAATTTCATCATTTGTCATGGTGGGATTTGAACCCTGAATTCCTCGCACTTGTTGTTAAGATGAGGGCCAAGGGGAGAGGAAATTTTGGAAGTAGTCAGTAGTAGAGAAGAAAAAAATCAGGAAGTTATTTTTGCCCTGAAGGAAAATCCTGGAACAATGGTTGGCTTTGACAGAAAACAGTGAAGGCGAGTGCAGGCTAATTAAAACAATATAATGAAAGAAATCCCTATCCTACCCCCATTCTCAACTGTAGATTCATAAAGATATTTTAATTACTCACTGAATCTCAATTTGAAGAATAAGTTTGCAACGTTGTTACATAATACACAGAGGAAGTTACCCTTCTGTGTATTGATGTACTCAAAAGAAAGGTCAATAAATATCTGTTTAAAACAGCTGTGTAGGGTAATACAGATCTTTACATGCTTGGAGTTTGCACGTTCTCCCCATTTCTGTTTGTGTTTCCTCTGGATGCTCTAGTTTCCTTCCACAGTTCAAAAGCTATGCTGATTAGATGCATTGGCCATGTTAAATTCTCGCTCAGTGAACAGGCGCTAACTTTTTTGTAGTGTTAATAGAAGCCTATTTGTGACAATACACAAATAAAATAAAATTACGTTATGTTAAAACTGCAATCACTAGTAATAAGGAAAGCTTTAATAGCTTATGTAAATAGACCAGCTATATACATAGACTGTAATTAGATTTAATGTATAATAGACTAATATATTCAGAGCAATATCTGTATTATCCTAAACTAATTAAAACAATGCAATAAATGCAGATTTGCAAATCCAATATATAGGCCTGAACTAAATACGGGAATAGTGTGACTCCTGCAGCAGAAGTGTTGTCTAACAAGTGCCGTCAAGTCAGCAGAGGTCAGCAGCTCTAGTGCTTAGCTGCCCCGCTGAGGAGACCATGCCTGCTGCCGCAAAACCACCAGGACACAGGTTGGGATAATGTGGGGGATGGATGGTGACTGTGGGGAGAAGTGAAAGTGGTTTCACAGGGTAAGGGTTGTAGAGGGGTCAGCAGCAAGGGTGAAGGGCTCAGCAGCAAAGGCAGAGGGTTGACTCTTGCAGGCCAGCCCTTCCCAATGTGCAGACCCTTAATTAAGCACTGAGTGCTTTTGATAAAGGGACCCTTCCCCTTCCTGTTGTGTTCTGGGATGGGTCCTGGGATTTTAAGCAAGGGATTTGATTTTTATTCAGACTGTGGACATACTCAGCTATCTGCTTACACTTGTTCATCAGTACTACATCTAAACAAGTTACAGCATGTTACTCCTGGTCAAGATTCCAACCTCTCTCAGTCTCAGGGTATTTAATTCTGGGGTAAGAAGAAACATCAATTTGCTGCCACAGGAAGCTGTGGAGGCCAAGTGACTGAATATATTTAAGAAGGAAATAGATAAGATTTTTAGATACTAAAGGTGTCAAGAAGAGAGTTCTGGAGTATGGCATTGAGATAGCCGTTCAGCTATGATTGTATTGCATGGTGGAGTAGCTTGAAGAGTCAAATGGCCTTCTCCTGCTCCTAGTTTCTATGCTTCTCTCAAGAGTCTAATACATAACTGTTTAATGTCAGTGGTACCTTTTCATCTATGTCATAGATTAATATATCCCATTTGTTAATCCTTTATAGAGGTGACAAACTGGACAACATTTTTATCTATGATGCACTCCTCATGGAGACAGACCTTCCTACAGTGATGATGGGATGAGGCCATTAGGTGTCCTAACGTAACTTAAGGGCTCAATAGATAACAGGGTGGGAAGATTGACCGTAAGCCTTCCCACATAGAACTTAATTCTAGCAGAGGCAGGAAGGTGGCATTTTCTGTTATGCCACTGAAATTAATGCCTTTCCCACTTTAAAGTGACAGTGCAAGATTCTGGCCAAGGTCTTAATATATAGAATTTAATTATGACAGAAGATGTATTAAAAGTATAATGTGCCTGCTAAGACACATTGCAACTGATGCCAACAAGAATGGAATACATTATTAACAGGCTGGAAGGTTTGGAAATTGATAAGAATGGGAATTCAATGTAGAGGAATTGGGGTGCTCTTTTTCCCCTCAACACTGGTCAGAATATAGGAACAGGAGGTTTATGTAAAGAACATGTTAAGTAGAAATGGGAGTGCAGATGATGTGTTACATCTGCAGTTTGTTGGAGTCTGAATATTAAAACAAAACATACTTCTAGAATCATTCTAGAACAGACAACCAAACTATATGGGGTAAATTTTTACCTTCTCTGCTTGAGGGATAATCTAGCAGAGTTGATTGTCCATCCTTCATTTTTTTATCCTTTTAGTGTGTTAATGCTCAATAGAATAAAAATTGTGTGCATGATCCATTCTTTTAAATTATTACCAAGGGAGTGAAGGAAAAATCTATCCCTTGGTGCTTAGAGACTTATTAAAGCAGGTTTTTGAGCCTAAATGCATTAATTTTGTTGGGAATAGCCGCTATCATGTGCCTTGCATTCTACTGAAGGCTACTGTTTGTGAGATTCCCCTGTGATGTGGGGCCTACATGGTCTGCAATTACGAGGTTCTCTAAGGAGGACGTGCAGTTTGCTCCACATCTGCAGCCACAGTGACAGAGGCAGCAACTCCTGTTGCCTTCTCCACACCCATGGGCGGCTGTACAGAACAAGGGGGTTAGTCACAGTGCTGCATCTCAAAGAGGCCATAACCTCAGCATAAGTTTATTGACTTAAGGTGAGCTTCCTCAACCTCTCTGAGTAGCAATGCCTTTTATTCCTTAACCCTAAGAGCTAATGGTCACAGATAGCTATAGCCTTTTGAAACATGACCTCAGTTCAAAAGGGCCAGGATAACCAAGCAGTCTTTGTATCCAAGCAGTGCCCAGTAACTGTTGTATGTAGGATTTCACAGTTTGTACCTCACTATTTCATCACCTAGGTTACCAAGGATTTGTTTGCAAAGGCTTTCAGCTATGTTAACATTGAGTAGATGAGGCCAGTCAAACTCAGAAGGCTGTTGGTTTGCTTCCCTCACAGGATTTCCATAGGCCAGGGAGTTATTAGCTGCACCCAACGGACAATCAAGACACTAGCAATACCTATAACAACTCCTAGAAGTGAAGTGTGTTAGTTCCAAATCTGTAGCTGGGGCATTTTTTTTTTAACTAATTTCAACACAGTGTTTCAGCAAAATGATTCATTTGAAGGCTGCACATTGAAAAGCAGCCAATGTACAATTGTGTTTTCTGCACTAGAATCTATTCACCAATTCACTGTCATCTCTGCACTCCGTCTGTGCGCATGGGAAAGGTTGAGTATGTCCAAAGTTATCTCTGCTTCCAATCCATGCAAAATGGAGACACTTCACAGTTAGACTCTCAAACAGATTGCTCACATGGAACCTTTGACTTCTTTATTCATGTTTTCTTGGATAAAATTGGAAACATAAATCGAACACATCATAATAAAAGTGTTTATCAGACTACATCAATGAATAGTGTTAAATACCAGTGAGGTAACTAAGATAGACCTGAATTGAAAGAATAGCAAATAAATGAAGAAAACAATTTGTCATACTATGACATGTTTATTTTGCAATGCTTTCATCGTACACACTTCATTGATTTTGGACTTCATGTACTTGTGACATTCTCATTCAGTCAATTTGTAAATTGACATGAAAGTATCACAATGCCACTTCTGTTTTGAATTAACATAATTATGTTGTCAATAGGAACTTCAGAAGGAAACACAAAGGAAAATTATTCAGAGAGGTTGATGTTTATAGGAACTATGTTTCTCTACACCAGGTATTTCACAGACTAAAGGGGCGATCTTGCCAAAAATACTTTAAATGCTGAACAAGCATGAAAATGGGAGAGAATCTTGCCTATTTTTTGGGTGAGCTTCGAAATGCAAGCGTATAGCAATGCATACATATTGGAAGATGTCACATCCCCCACTCCCAGATATCACATATGCCCCCCCCGCCACCGATACCATGCCCACTCCCCCCCAATCACCATCCCAGCCAATCCCCCCCACCCCAATCACCTCCCCTTCCCCGGACATCAGTACCCCGCCGACCCCCAACGATCACCACCCTGTGCAATTCCCATCCTCCCCTCGATTACCCATTTCCAACCGATGCTGACCTGGCCAATGCCAATCCAAGCCACCCTGATTGCCAAGCTGACCAATCTAGCTGATGCCGATCCCCACCATCCTTGGTTGTTGCCCTGACCAGTGCTGCTCCGGCCGATTCCCATCCCTCCTTCCCAGCACCTTGTAAAGAATATCCCATTTGCCTCCTGAACTCCAGAGTTCTGCTCCCTGCTTCCTTGTCATGGTCCCGCCTCCCATCATAGAACCACCCCCTTCAGGCCCCACTCCGTCATGCCCCATTGGTGGGGACCTTACAGTAAGGACCTCGAACAGTGAGCAGGTAAATGCAAATGAATGTCCAGGACTGATTAATTATATTTAAATTAGCTCATAAATAATGAAAACAGCTTTGCAGCCTTTATGGGTACAAAGCTGATTTTGCCAGCAATTCAATGCCAATAACATTGTGAGAGGTGAGAAACCAGGGCACCAACCTGAATTTTCATTTCTCGCCCAATCTTACCAGCTCGCCACGCCAATTATCCCGCTTGCTGATTGATCAGTAAGATTGCCTCCTGATTGTTTACAAAATATAATTACTGGATCCAAATGCTGTGATTTTGCCTTTTTTTCATCAATCTCAGCCTATGAGACTGCCCTCATGCTACTCACTCTCTGGAACCAGCTGCTTGGAAGATACAATGGGCAAAATCTTGCCAAAAGTAGGCAGAATTTTGTTTCTGGTGAAAAAATAGCCGTGTTTCTCATGTAAGAACCTGATCACTTTTCTCTCCAGATCTTAGGACACTCTGCTAAAAAAAAAATCCAGGGGGATGTTTCACATTGTCATGTAGGATCAGAGCCCCAATACGCTGACAAAAACCTGCTTTTCAGAGATTGGGGCACCATCTTTAAAGGGTGTCCCCATCAGAAGCTGAATAATCCTGGCACCCTGTCCACCACAGTGGCCTCCCCCTCCACTCCATCCCCACCATGATCATTGGACCTTCCTCCCCTCTGCCCATCTCCCAGCTCGCCTCAATCATCGGTTCCTTCCATAAGAACATAAGAAATAGGAGCAGGAGTAGACCATCTAGCCCTTTGAGTCATGGCTGATCTGAAGTGGATCAGTTCCATTTTCCCGCTTTACCCCCATAACCCTTAATTCCCTTGTCTATCAGAAACCTATCTACCCTTGACTTAAATAAATTCAGTGAAATAGCCCCCACCACTTCAATGGGCAGAGAATTCCAGAGACTCACAACCCTTTGAGTGAAGAAGTTCCTCCGCAACTCTGATCTAAACTGCCTCCCGCCCCTTATTTTGAGGCTGTGCCCTCTAGTTCTGCTATCCTTTCTAAGTGGGAAGAATCTCTCTATCTCTACCCTATCTATCCCCTTCATTACCTTATATGTCTCTATAAGATCCCTCCTCAGCCTTCTAAATTCCAATGAGTACAGACCCAGTCTATTCAGCCATGACTCGAAGGGTTAGATGGCCAACTCCTGCTCCTACTTCTTATGTTCTTATGGAAGGAACTAATGATCAGGCGAGCAGGCAGGTCAATTCAATCTCTCCTCATAGGCTAACCCCCTCATCTCCGGTATCAGCCTAGTGAACCTTCTCTGCACACCCTCCAAGGCCAATATATCCTTCTGCAAATGCGGTGACCAAAACTGTATACAGTACTCCAGTTGTAGCAAGACCTCCCTGCTTTTATATTCTATCCTCCTCGCTATAAAGGCCAACATTCCATTCGCCTCCTTGATCATCTGCTGCACCTGCAGACTGGGTTTTTGCAATTCGTGCACAAGGACCTCAGGTCACATGGACCCCCAGGCCAATTTCTTTCCGCACCTGCCACAGTCTGAACTAGCAGCCAGCTCCAGCAACCCCTTCAACCCCCCACCAATGTCCATCACTGGCATCTCCTGCTCCTCAATCTGTTCTTGCCTGCTATATCGAAAGGAATCCATCCCCACCCCCCATGACTCTTCTACTAGGGCTCACCCCTTGGCAAAGGTTAACACTTCCAGGTTGATGCTGCCAGTTTGGCATGATGCCACTATCCTGTTATACCTCTTTCCCCCAGGGCTATACTTGACAACTCCAGGGAGACCCCATGACAGGTTCACACCTTGGTGAATTTGTTGTAAATGGTGTCAGCGGTACACCCATGCCCACTGATTAACTGGTAAAGGCAGAAGCCCTGGAGAGAGTGGTCACTAATGACATACCAATGTATTAAAATGAGTTTTCTGTGGTCCCATAGTGTGTTTCACAGTGAGGGGCTCGTAAGATCAGAACTCGGAAACTCGACAGCATGAATAGTGTTCTCTGGATTTTGAGTGTGTGCTGCTATTCCTGCAGACAGAGTATTGGCTCAAAATCACTTCCTGTTAGGTCTGCAGTATTTGTTAATTTCTGAAACAAATATTAAATTGATAACTTTGGGGAAACAATGTTAACCACAATACTAATCACATTGCAGTTAATGAATTTGAATTAATACATAATGATTTAAAATCAATTAAAAGTACATTTTTTCCCCAAAATCCTTTCTGCAGAAAACATGACAAAAATAATCCTGAACTGTGATTGATTTTAAAAAATACATCCAATTCATGGACAAATTATAAACCTGCAAAAAAAAGCTTAGAGGTGCTGAAACCCTTAAGTGCAAACCTATCTCTGTTATTTTTCTACATTCTGAAGTTTAATAAAGTGCACTGAAATTGGAAGTGTTGAGTCATGCTTTATTAGACTTTCGTTTGCTGAGAAAATGGCATGAACAGTCACAATATTAATGCTAAGTGGATACATCATTGAGAGAAAAAAATTGTCTTAATTCTTTACATAGAGAATATTATTTTCAAATATTTTTCAATGGAATCTTGGTTCTTTGCTTATTTAGATTGAGTATATTTTGTCAGTGGTAAAATGCTCATCTGTGGCTCATTGTGAATAGATAATTAGATTTCTTCCAGCATGGGCAAATTTATGTGTTTTTTTACTGTCAGCAATCAATGTATTTTGCATGTGAGGTGTGTATATTTTCTTAACATCAGAATGGTTGACCCAATTTAAAATGATTCCAGCATCAAGCTTTTTTGTGAGTTTTGAAATGAAGGTTATTTATCATTACATGATTGCTCAAATGTTAAAGGAACTCAATGTCACACTAACTCACACTAATCACACACACCATGACTAAATATAGGTGTAATAAAAAAATTACAACTTGTGATTATTCCAGCCTCTTTCGTAGTAGGCCTGCAGCTTCTTAGATGAGTTGATTATTTGGATGGAGAAAATGTCTTGTAAGCACAGGCTCTTCAGTAATCTGTGAGACTTCTTGTGGTTGAATTTGAAAAATTATCGAGGGTAGGCAGAATATGGAGCAGGCATTGACTACTTTGCATAAATAAATAAATGAAGTATTTAGAGACTTCTTGAGAACATAAAAGACACTGGATAAATGGAAGTTCTGTCCTTCCTACATAGAAAACATGTGAGCTCACCTATGGCAATGCTCCTTTGTGCTAGATACAAAAAAAAAGGTGAGCACCCTACTTGTAACACTACCTATTATTACTTCTAAGGCTCACCATAAAATATATAATGCAGTTAACACTGCAGAGGTCCATTTTATAAATGGAGTAACATTAATGCTGACAGCGTAAAAATCGACAATCTGTTAGATTAAATGTGTGAATACAAGCAAGAAGAAAGATTGAAGCTATACTCTTGAAGATGCAAATCAGATATCTGACTAGACAACTATAATTACAGCCAGTGCTCTGGCAATCACTGTCTTTTCTATAGATAGAAACTAACTTAAACAAAATTAATGAATGTACAATTAGTTATTAATGAACTTTAGTCAAGTTTCCTTTCAGCTTCAACAGTGAAATTTGTAGCCTCCTATCCAGAACGCCCAAACTCAATTCACAATCTTAATTACTACCTTACTGTTTTCAAATTTCATGTAATTGAAACTAAATGCCTTTTAAACCAAAAGTGCTCAACTGGTGACAGAAATGGAAAATCCTTTAATGTTCTTCACAACTCTTTAAGTACTTTTGCAAAGCAGTTACTGTTAAACTATAGATTAGTGGATCCCAACCTTTTGCTTCATGCAGACCACAAGATCATCATCAAATGTTTTTGTGGACCACAATGTACGTAAGATGTTTTAAACATTTTTTTCCACAGCCTATGACTGTGAGATGGGAGTCAAACATATATATCAATGGGTATCTATGCAAAACACAGCTATTTCAAATAGTTTATGATGCATTCTCACAAATACATTAGACTTGTCACAGTACATTCACCTGGAATAGGCCTACCGATGTAAACAGATAACACTATCTTAATGGAAAAGCTGATATTGTTCTGCAGACACTCAATATTGGATGTCTTGGGCTGACAGTCTCAACCCGACACTGGGTTCAAAATTCAGTTTATTCTTAAAGATATTTAGTTTTCAGTATGACCAGCCCTGAAAATCCAATATCACAAGGGTAGGTTGCAGGGAAAGACATCAGAAACTTTACTGCCTTGTCAGACGATTCTGAGTGTTCTGAAACTTAGAGCCAAAGGTCAGTCAGGTGGTTAAAGTTAAAGCTTATTTATTAGTCATGAGTAGATTTACATTAAAACTGCAATGAAGTTACTGTGAAATTCCCCATTTGCCACACTCTTTGTGCATTGCGTAAATGCACCTAACCAGCATGTCTTTCAGTTATGAGAAAAATCCAGTTATCTAACATTGTGACTGGACAATGATACAAGGTTGTCTTCCTCTCTTGAGGTCTGGCTTGTGAGGAAGACTTTGTGTCAGGAAAAAGGAAATACTTGCGTAGCTGTATTTTCAAACTCGCTAATGTCATGTTTCACAGTGTTTGGTAGTTACATTTCTGCTGTGACCAAAAAATCTGACAGATTCGCAAACAGCTTGTAATTTAACTGTTCAAGTTGTTTGGCCCAGATTTCTAATTTCTTGATCATTACTTCCATTTTGTCCTGCACATGAAAACTCTTACTGATTTTTCCTGAAGACTCAGATTAAGACTATTAAACTGATCAAAAATATCTGCCGGATAAACCAATTTGGCAAGCCACTGAAAATCACTGAGGTTTAGGAGAGTTCAAACTTTGACTCAAGTAAAAAATTTCTCACTTTGTTATGCAACTCGAAAAGACATGCAAGTACTTTTCCTCAGGAGAGCCAATGGACCTTGGTGTGCAGAAGTAGTTGATGGCCATCACCTCCAATTCATCACATAGAGCTGCAAATATTCACAGGTTCAGTGTATGGTGCTTGATAAAATTAACTGTTTTAACTGCTTGTTCCAAAACAATCATGAGATCAGCAAGTATTTTCTTTGCAGTTAACGCCTCCTTATGGATGCTGCAGTGAATGGATTTTGTTGACAGACCCTTATTACTCTTATATGCACAACAACCCCACTGTATTGGCCTAACATCGCATGGGCCCCATCAGTTCTAAATCCTACATATTTTGATCAATCAATCCTATTAATATTGATTATGATACATACAAGGTACACGCATTTATATTACACCCCCCAAAACCCTCACCCATGGACCATCTACAGTACCCTCACATACCACCAGTGATCCACAGGTTACAGGCTGGGAATCATTGATGTAGACAATAGGAGCAGTTAATTAATTGAAAAGAACCACATTCATAGCACCTATTGTATTCTGCCTCACCAACCATAACTTTGTATTCTAGATTTCAAACAGCAATACTATTGAGAAAAGATCATTGCCAGCCTATGTTTTCCTTATTGTTGGAAGAAATAAATTGATAATATTTGAATAAGTGTGTTTACAGTTATGAAGAATATCTATCTAAGTTTTAAGTTTATTCGTTAGTGCCACAAGTAGGCTTACATTAACACTGCAATGAAGTTACTGTGAAATCTTCTAGTCACCACACTGGCATCTTTTCAGATACATTTAGGGAAAATTTAGCATGGCCAATGCACTCAGGAGCACATCTCTCAGGCCATGGGAGGAAACCAGCGCACCTAAGTGAAATCCATGCAGACACGGGTAGAATGTGCAATCTTTGCACAGACAGTGATCTAAACCAGGAATCAAACCGGGCTCTGTGCCATTGACCTAATTCCATCATGTTGAAATTTAAGGATCTTCACTAACATCCATGTAACAGCCTGAATTTTTTTAAGTAAAAGCATAATTGCTTCTGTTTCTATGCTGTTATTATTGTGTTGTATTTTTAAAATAATTTTTAGATAGCACTAATATTCTGCCAAAGAAGAGTCCTATTTTATGCAGTTAGGGGAAACAAAAAGAGTTGCAAATGAATCTGTTCAGAAGGCTGATTACATAACGGCAAATTATAATTGCAAACTCACAACACAGGTTGACTGAATAGTAAGTGCTGCTCACAATTTAATGGCTTTATACAGTCACATGATATGAAGACTGCAAGTGCATATGTCTCTGTGTTTTAATTTGTGTCTGGTTGTATTTTAAATGAAGAGTCCAGGATCGACATTGAATACTATATATATAGTGAAAAAATCTTGTAGATGTGATGCACCCATAATCATAAATTAGGAACATAATTTGTGTAATAATTCAGTCAGGTGCCAGTTTCCTATTATCAACACCCTTTTCTGTACACAAAGGAAAGTGCTGTGACTGCAGCACTGGGGTAATCTTCACCACGGGACCTACAACAGTGGTAGAGTAGCACATTTAAAAATGGCTGCTTTCCATTGGGCAAGCCTCTACTCGCTCAGTAAGGCTGTGCATACTCCTTTAAGGCCGCACAAAGATCTACTAATGATCCCATGTGGTTTCATGGCCATGATATTATCCCTTCCCTAGTTCGGTCAATTTCACTCCCAGCATCCCCAATGCGAGGAGGTCTGTTCCATTGGTTGGTGTTCAGTTAGAGGTCAGTTGAAGGTGGGGCTGGGTCAGGTGGTGTAAACCGAATGGGTAGGTCTTCTTTTCTGGAGGGAAGGTCACAGGGTTACCAATGTGAATTCCTTCCCAGGTTCTGCTTCAGCCCGGAGGCTCACTTCTTCAGCCCCCATCTCTGAGTCCGTAACTTCGCTATCTGGAGGGGTCAAAGTGGAGCCAGCTTCAAGTTGAGGGCCAGCCCTGGGAGCACCTATCTCCATGACTGGTGTGGGAGTCCACTCAGGCAGGGACTCTGTGGCTCTGAGATCATCAAAGTGCTTCTTTCAGGTTTTACCCTGAACTTTGACCTCATAATATACTGGTCCTATTTTATCCATAACTATCTCAGGGACACATCTGCGCCAACCCTGACTTTCCCTAAACCAGGTAACTCTTTGCAAATGTTATTTCTGTCCTTTGGAACTGTAGTTTCGTTTTTGGTTTTTCTTTTGGGACTCAATCCTAAATACCGAGAGTGGGAGTAGCAAGCTTAATCTGGCAGAATCCATCACCCCATTAACAACTCTGCTGGGACAATACCTGTTGTTATGTATGGTGTGGTCTTATAATCAAACAAAAATCATGCCAGTTTAGTCTCTCTGGATTCTGCCGGTTGATTCTTCATGCCATGTTGAAAGTTTGAACCACTTGTTCTGCCAACAGGTGATAAGGCACTGTTCAAAAGTGTCAGATATAATTGGAGACCATGAAGTTCTGGAAGTCACCATTAGTAAAGACTGTGCCATTATCGGAAACCAAACTTCCAGTATTCCATGTAAACTGAAGCATTGATATACTTTGAGTTGATTTATTAACGTCACATATTAGTATACAGTGAAAAATATTGTTTCTGGAGCACTATGTGGACAAAGAGAGAGAAAACAAGGGAGTGCAGGATATAGTGTTAAAGTCATAGGTATGGTGTAGAGAAAGATCAACTTGATGCGAGATAGGTCTATTCAAAAGTTTGATGGCAGCAGGGAAAAAGGTTGTTCTTGAGTCAATTGGTACGTATCTCAGATTTTTGTATCTTTTTTCCAACAGAAGAAGTTGGAAGACAGAATGTTCAGGGTGCATGGGGGCCTTAATTATGTTGGCTGTTTTGCCAAAGCAGCGGGAAGTGCAGACAGAGACAATGGATGGGAGGCTGGTTTGCGTGATCGAATGAGCTATATTCATGACCTTTTGTAGCTTTTGCGGTCTTGGACAGAACAAGAGCCATACCAAGCTGTGTTACAACCGGAAAAAATGTTTTCCATGGTACATCCGCATTGGTTGGTGAGAATTGTAGCTGAAATGCCAAATTTCCTTAGTCTTCTGAGAACGTAGGAAGGCTTTCTTAATTGTAGTGTCAACTGCAGGGGGGATCAGGACAGCATGTTTGTGATTTGGACACCTAAAATCTTGAAGCTTTCAACCAATTCTACTTCATCTCCATTGGTGTAGACAGGGCATGTTCTCCACTATGCTTCCTGAAGCCGATGACAATCTCCTTCGTTTTGTTGACATTGAGGTAGAGATTATTGTCTTTGTTGTATTACCACATTGATTGTTGATTATTATTTTGTTGCAATTTCTTGATTATAGTCTGAGATGTTGTGGAACCTATGCACTGCACCCCAACCACTTGGAGTTTGTGTCTACCATGGTTAAAAACATGAAACCCATAAAGGGTCCAGCAGAATCCAAATGCACCCATGGCCTTCCGTGGTGTTGGGAGGCTTAGGATGGGAGCTTTTGATTTTCCTTGCAGACAACACATTGTTTTACCTAGTCTGTGATGTCAGAGTCAAGACTGGGTGACGAGACATGACTCTTAGTCAGCAGCTTCATTTTTTGATGCTCCTAGTGACCATTATGTAATTCAGTTAGTATTGGACATTGTCGTGGTTGGGGGGGGGTGGGTGCAGCACAATTAATTGGAAACCCCCACTAAATGATCCCATCCACAGCACAAAGTTCAGCTTTCTTAATGAGGTAGGGTTTCATTTCTTCAGAGGATCATCCTTTGGAATCCAGGATCATGTACCTTATTTTGGATGAGATTGGATCATTTTGGATCCAGACTTTAATTTGTCTTGCTGACACTGGCAAAGTCTCCAAAAGATATAGAGTCATCAGGACCTCTTCTAATGCTGACAAAGGAGCTAAGCTTGTCGATAACAGGAGGCAACTCAGTGTGTCAGCATTAGCAGCTAAGTTCCAGAGTGGTGTTGCAGAATTGGAATAACAAGGTCCAGCACTCTACCTGAGCAAAGGCTTTGTGGGAAATGCCTTGTCCTCTTTGAAGAGGTCCAAATGGGTATACGGTTGATAAATATAAAAGCCTTCAACTGTTGATGGAACTTCTTCACACCAGATATGACTGCCAACCCTTCCTTTTCAATTTGAGACTCTGCTTTTGAAAGCATCCTGGAGGCATTCGTGATGGACCTTTCCAACCTGTCTTTCCCACAATGTGACAGCACTGCATCAACCTCATATAGGGAAACGTCACAGCTTAATGTAAGTTCTTTCTTAGGGTTGAAATGGGCCAGTAAGTTAGATGACAGCAACTGATGTTTAACTCTAGAAAAACATTGCCAATGGAACTTCCCAGGACCATCTCTAGTAATTTCATCGTACAGTAAGGGCCCAGAATAGAAGTCAAATTTTGGATAAATTTTCTATAATAATTGGCTAATCCCAGGAAGGATTTTACTTCCGTCGTGTTCCTTGAGGCTGGTGCTTCTTAGGTGGTCTTTATCTTATCCTCTATTGGATGTAACTCCTTGTCATCTACTTGGTAGCCTAAATAGGTTACTTTGGCTGCTTTGAAAATGCATTTCTCCCACTTCCAAGCAAATTTTTGCTCTGACAAATCTCTGCAAGACTTCTTCTAGGTTGGCCAGAGGTTCCTGTTCTAAAGCGCCCGTGACCAAGATGTCTTTTGACTGTCGATTGACTGTTAGTTTATTGTCCCGAGAAAGATGACCTGATTTATTGGGCTTAAGAACAGGGACTATAGGCATAGCCCATTCCATTTATTATATCCAAGCTTTCAAGGTGCTCAAGTTCAGTTTTTATATCTTCTACAGCATGGAATAAGGGATTGGTCTTGTTCTGAATTAACTATATATATATCACAATAGTCAACATAGATCTTGATTATGGCTCCTTTTATTTACCTCTCTTGCAAACCGTCAGGATATCTATTAATAACTTTGTGTAGTCTCCCCACACCTAGCCTGAAGATTTCATACAAAAATGAGTGGAAAGTGAGTTAATTACTTCCTACAAGTTACTGGGGCCATTGTAGTTCCTTTCTTTTGTAACAGTTTCCTCAAGTAGGTAGCTAGTCTGGTCCTTATATCTTTCAACATCAGGAGTTTGTTACCTGATTAAAGGTGCTTATAGACTGTCCTCCAATATTAGAGACTGCAGCTCCCATGTCCATCTCCATCTTCCAGGGATGGCCATTCACAAATAATTCTACCACTCTTGGGGCAACTTTTATTATAGTAATGATTCATTTGCAGTGTTCCTGTCTCTGAAAGACGGGATACCCGCATCGTATGCTCAGGTATTGGCCTCAACTTTCTTCCTTGACAGCATGCCTTTTGCTTGTTCCTGAAACTTTACCGTGGCTGTGTCTTTTCACAATGCTTGCAGTAATTCATTGTCTGGCAACTGCACCTTTGTGGAGAATGTTCTTTAATACTTTTAATGTTAATGCTACCTTTCCTTGACTGTCTGATATTGACATCGGGCTCCTACATTGAAAGGGGCTCTTTAATACCTGAATTACACAAGCACTCTTCATTGAGGGCTGATTATATGAGGTCCCTTCCGCTATTTGGAAGACATTGCTGCCTGGTGCCTCTTATAGTTCCAGAGCCCCTTCTGTGTTCTCAACTGATAGGGTTATTTCAATGTTTTATTTTAAAGTTCAGATTGGGTTCTGCCAACAGTTTCTTTTGGGTAGTTAGGTCATTTATACCACATACGAATCTGCCTCACAACATTTCATTAAGAGGCAGTCTAAATTTCAATATTCAGCTGATTTCTGCAATCTAAACAAGAACTCAGAGATAGAGACCCCAGGAGTTCTCCCAGCCAAGTTGAAGTAATATCTCAGAATTTCAAGGGCTTTGGGTGGTAGTGGCATTTCACTCTGTCTACTAATTCATTAAAAATTTTTGAGTTGGGCCCCTCTGGATAGGTCAAACTTCTTATGAAATTGAAAGTTGGGACTCTGCATGGGGTATGTAGAATGTCGAAATGAGGCCACAATCAGATCAGCCATGATTTTATTGAAAGCGAGAGCAGCCTATCCCTGATTCTGATCTATATGCTTGTATGTACATCTGTATTATCTCATAGGGAATGATTATCTACATAACATTCAATAGATATACTATCTTCAGCACATCCATTGTATTGAATCTTCCTTAAAGTATTTGATAAAGCCCATATCTATTGCCTCTACAAGAGCTAGTGTTTCAGCAGTTAGAGTACTTTTGAAACACCTTGTTAATTTCATTGTTTCCTAAGCTAAATTTCCCATTCTCACCTATCAGAAATATTATGAAACCAGAAATATATAAAACACCCATTAGAAAGATTAGCAACTCAGGGATCAATACAAATGACTAGCTTCATTTCTTTGAATTTTCTAAGGATGGGAACTTGAATGTGATGTCATCCAGATTTAAATTTATAATGTTTTATTTAAAACATTTGAAAAATTTTTCCACGTGAATAACGTTGGCCAGACCAGGATTTCTTGCTCATCCCTAATTGTCTTCATCAAGATGATAGAACATAGAACATTACAGTGTAATACAGGCCCTTTGGCCTTCGTTGTTGTGCCGACCAGTGGAATCAATCCAATGACTGTCTAACCTGAATTATTCCAATGTTATCCATATGCCTATCCACTGACCATTTGAACGCCCTTAAAGTTGGCGAGTCCACAACTGCTGCAGGTAGGGCATTCCACGCCTTTAATACCCTCTGAGTAAAGAACCTACCTCTAACATCCGTCCTATAATTAACATCCCTCAATTTAAAGCTATGTCCCCTCGTGTTAGCCATCACCATCCAAGGAAAAAGGCTCTCATTGTTTCATCTAATCCTCTGATCATCTTGTATGCCTCAATTAGGTTACCTCTTAACCTTCTTCTCTCTAACCAAAGTCCCTCAGCCTTTCCTCATAAGACCTTCGCACCATACCAGGAACATCCTGGTAAACCTCCTCTGCATCCTTTCCAATGCTTCCACATCTTTCCTATAATGCAGGGACCAGAACTGTATGCAACACTCCAAATGCAGCCATACCAAAGTTTTGTACAGTTGCAACATGATCTCATGGCTCCGAAATTCAACTCCTCTACCAATAAGAGCTAACACATCTTACGCCTTCTTAACAACCTTATTAACCTGATGGTGAACCACCTTCTTGAACACTGCAATCCATTTGGTGTAGGTCAATCATACATCCGAGCTGTTAAGCAGGGAGTTCCAAGATTTTGACCCAGTGATAGTGAAGTTCCAGGTTTGCCAGTTGTGTAGCTTAGAGGGGAGCTTGCAAATTGTGATGTTTTCAAGCCTCTACTACCCTTATCTTTCTGGGCCATAGAAGTCAAGGGTTAAGAAGTTTCTGCCTAACAAGCCTTTAGGAGTTACTGCAGTGCACCTCTACTTTAGGCTGCTTCATCACAATGCTTAACACAAACATGTCAAAATCACCCTCCAGTCTACTCAGAGTGCTGAACCAGTTTAACTAGCCAATCAATTACTAAGGAGAAGGTGCGAAAGAAGCTAAAAGGTTTGAAGTAGATTAATCACCTGGTCTGGTTGGGCTATACCCCAGAGTTCTGATGGAGATAGCTGAAGAGATTGTGGAGACTTTAGTGATGATCTTTCAGGAATCACTGGAGTCAGGGAGGGTCTCAAAGGACTGGAAAATTGTAATGTAACATTCCTGTTTGAGAAGGGAGCCAATTAATCTGACCTCAGTCATGGATAAGATTTTAGAGTCTATTAGTAAGGATAAGATTTTAGAGTCCATTAGAAAGGATGAGATTTTGGAGTACTTAGAAGTGCACAATAAAATAGGGCAAAGTCAACATGGTTTCATCAAGAGGAGATCATGCCTGACAATCTGTTAGAATTCTTTGAGGAGGTAACAAGCAAATTATGAAATCCTTGATAATGGACTCTCGCAATTTCGCCAGTACCAATGTTAGGTTTACTGGCCTATAGTTCCCTGTTTTCTCTCTACCTCCCATTTTGAATACAGGTTTACATTAGCTACTCTTCAGTCTGTAAGAACCTATTCAGAGTCCAAAGAATAGGACAAAGGAGAGCCAGTGGATGCTATCTACTTGGACTCCTCAAAGGCCTTTGACTGCTGAATGAGATAAAAGCCCATGGTGTTGGAGGCAAGGTATTAGCATGGATAGAAGATTGGCTGCCTGGCAAAAGTGGGGATAAAGAGGTGCTTTTCAGGACAGCAGATGGTGACTAGTGCTGGGAGCACAGCTTTTCACTTATACATCAATGAACCAGATGAAGAAACTGAGAGCATAGGGTCTAAGTTTGCAGATGCCACAAAGATAGATGAAGGAACAGGTAGTATTAAGGAGGTGGGGGGACTGCAGAAGGACTTGGACAGGTTAGGAGAGTGGACAAATAAATGGCAGATGGAATATAATGTGGAAAAGTGTGAGGTTATGCACTTTGGTAGGAAGAATAAAGGCATAGATCATTTTCTATATGTGGAGAGAATTCAGAAATCAGAAATACAAAGGGATTTGGAAGTCCAAGTTCAGGATTCTCTTAAGGTTAACTTGCAGGTTGAGTTTGCTCATTAGGAAGGCAAATGTGATGTTAACACTTATTACAACAAGACTAAAATACAAAAGCAGGGATGTGCTGCTGAGGCTTTAAAAGGCTCTGGTTAGACCACATTTGGAGTGATGTGAGCAATTTTGAGCCCACATCAAAGGAAAGGTCTGCTGGCTTTGGAGATTCATGAGAATGATCCCAAGAATTAAAGATTTGATTAATGAGGAGCATTTGAGAACTCTGGGTCTGTACTCAGTAGAGTTTAGAATGAGAGGGATCACATGGAAACTTACAAAAACATAAAAGGCCTGGATAGTGTAGACATGGGAGAGATGTTTCTATTGGTAGGAGAGACTAATATCCAAGAGCACAGCCTCAGGGTAAAGGGATGACCCTTTAGAACTGAGGTGAGGAGGAATTTCTTCAGCCAGCAGGTGGTGAATCCACGGAATTCATTGTGGAGGACAAGTCATTGGGTTTATTTAAGACAGGGAGAAATAGGTTCTTGATTAGTAAGAGGAACAAAAGTTACAGGGAAAAGTCAGGACAATAGGGTTGACAAACATATCAGCCATGATTGAATGGCAGGGAAGACTAGTTGGTAGGGAATGCAAGGCCGAATAGTCTAATTCTGCTCTTATATCTTATGGTCTCATGTCTAACTCCACAACTGCTCTGACACTTCTTTTGATATAACCTTTTACTTCTATGATGACCTAGTATGATTAACAATTGCATGCAACAAAACCTGGGCAACTGTCAGACTTAAGCTGAAAAGTGGCAAGTAATATTTGTACCACAAAACTGTCGGACAATGACCATTTCCGAAAAGGGAGAATCTAACCATCTTCACTTGAAATTCTCAATGACATGACCTTTGCTAAATCTTTGACATAAACATTCAGGTTGTTGCAAAAACATTGTTTCATGATTTATATCTTTCAGGAGTACAACATTTTGTGAAGATTGATTTTTTTTAAAATGTAAGATAATAGAAGCAGGTGTTTTGGGATGCTGGTAAACTAACCTAAAGTAGTTGCAATTCATTGTTTAACATGTTTATTTAAGATTAGAGTTGGAAGTGGGAAAATAACAAACACTGGATGATCATCTCTTAGCTTTGGAATTGTGCTACCAAATTTGGTAGGATTGCAGTTGTCCCCATTAGCAATATAAATTATTCATATGGTTGCCAGTATCAAAGGGATGGTTTGAAAGGTAAAATTAATTAGTTTAAATCTCAATCTGGGACAGCCTACGTGTGCCACATTGTCATGAGGATAGATTGCAGGGAGGTAAATTATTGCTGAAAAAACTAGTTTTTTGTTAAAGTTTTTTAATTTGCTCTCATCTGGATAATTTGCAAGAAGTTCAATATAAGGGAACCAACAAATTTATACTCTCTTTGAAGTGAGTGCTGATTGGTTGGCAAGTAGATTTTGATTGGTTGCAGTGTTGCCGTGGAGATTGCACAAGTTCATAGTGGCTGAAGATTAACTGCCAAGCATTGTCTGAAATTTAAAACAGACAACTTAACACTGGTCATGGTATTGCTCTGAGGAATGAGCGAGTGAATGATAGTCACTTATTTTGTTTAGCTGAAACAAACACAATGGGGGCGATTCTCCCAAAAATGTTCTAAGTACTAAATTTATGGGAAAAAAAACAATGTAAATCACGATTGATTTTTCTGTAGAAGTTCAGATTCAAATGTCCCACTCTCTGCACAATGCAGTGCCACAATCAGGAATACTATTAAAAGCTCGGGGTGGGCAGAGACTATTCATGCCAGAGGCTGACAGGTCCAGGTCTCTGCGCATGCACAGTGGCCCTGATCTGTCAGCCTGCAGTTTGCTGGCCAGCACAATCATTGGTTTGCCCAGAACCCCGGCAATGCTGCTGCTCTTGCCAACTCTATCGCACGATTGTGGGTCCCCCGTCATTCCTGGGCCAGCCATGACCTCCTGTCCAGGAGTGCCCCTGATCTTCCGTCCCCACAGAAGTGACAATCTCCCCCACCCCAACAGGTCCACCCCTTCACAGGAGGTAAACCCTCTCATGGGAGGCAGATCCTCCTACCCTGGGTTGCAGTGTGGTGCATTTGCGTGTACTGAAAGCTACAATTATTATTACACAGGGTTCTATTCTTTGTAGACACAAAGAACATGTATACACATTTGGGGGCAATTTTCCCATTCCGACCTGCTAGTGTTTTGGTGGGTTCAGTTGGGAGACACACCACTGTGTCAATTTGTGGGATTCATGCATGCATTCCCACCACTGGAAATCAGGTGATCGGACCATGCAGGAAACTGGTAAGAAGACCAGGTAAGTACCTTAAATGTGTGTTGCTGTAGGAAAGCAGCTCCCTTGCAGATACCACCTCAGTCCATCCCAATTGTCCATTCTCTCCTGCCCCAACTGGGTCCAAATGGCAGAGTGGGAGCAGGACTTCTCACCCCCACTGATCTGCCCTAAGATCCACCCCCTAGGCCCTGCTTCTATGCCCTGCCCCCTCGGCACTGACCGATGCCAAACAGTGACAAGATGCATCCTGGGAATGGGCACTTTACTTATTGGGCAGTGCCAGGGACACAGGCTGGAATTGCCAGGGGCACCACTGTTCCATCACCTGACCCCCTGAGGAACCTTAACTGCCCCCACTTCATTCCAGCAGAGTCTCCCGCTTGTTCCCCGAAAGTGGGGAGCTACTCTAAACCCTGGTCTATACCACGCCCACTGTGAACACAGAAGGGACATGTTGTTTGATATGATCGCTAGTCTTTGATATGTATGATCTGCATACCTAGCATCACAATTCATACACAATATTACTCATTTGTATAAATGGCAGAATGTCTTTTTGGCTTGACAGCAGCTTCTTATTCACATAGAATACCAATCATATTGCTACTGCATAGTAACAGTGTGAAACAACTAGCTTCACATATTGCCCACATTTTTGAGATATCTTGCCCTTCCAGGGAAATCTGATGTAGAGTGGGCACTTTTCAGTGCTGAAAGTGATGGCCTTTGGCCTTTTTATGAGTTTGCTCAATATACAGCACAAAATTATCTGATCAGGTTGGCCATGATCTCGCATGCATCCTATTTCAGCATCAAGCTTACATGGTGAGCAAATGGCTTGGGCTGTATTTACAAGGTTGCCAAAGGCTAATCTTATTCTGTGTGGACACTCAGAATCCCAACGTGTACACTGACCAGTGAAGGTATGCTAACGGTAGACCATAATGGAGAATCCCCTAGCAGATTTCTCAACCAGTACATCAAGGAAAAGGAGTTAATTTGCTTGCTCCATGCAAAGGTAAATCTGAATGCAGGGTGGAGCCCATTAAGACATGCAAGGAAATAATTAGGTGCAGTTGCAGATTTAAATATAGCAAACATATTGGAAATATGCAGGGGCTATGAGATTATTAGAGACATGTTTCTCATGAAACCCAACAAAGATGTTTGTGAGAGCTGGACTTACGGGGATTTCACGGCAACACCATCTGTTCGGCATACATGGTGTTAAAATTATAAAATTCCTACAGTGCAGAGAGAGGCCATTTGGCCCATTAAGCCTGGACCGGCAATCCCACTCAGACTCTATCCCTGTAATCTCATATATTTACCCTGCTAATCACCTTGACATTAAGGGACAATTTAACATGGCTGCTCCATTTAATCCGCACATCATTGAAGTGTGGGAGGAAACTGGAGGAAACCCATGCAGACATGGGGAAAATGTAATAATAGGCAATGGCATTCATTTTCAAAATGGCTTCATCAAAACATGTAGTACAAGTGCTGGATCACATATTTTCACTTAATTTCACCCACTATGCCTGCAGTTCTGGCATTTTTTAGAAGTTTATTTATAAAGTTTTAAAAATTTATTTGTTACAGCTAAGGCTTACATTAACACTGCAATGATGTTATTTCCCCTAATTGCCACCCTTGGTGCTTGTTTGGGTCAATGCACCTAACTAGCACATCTTTCAGACTGTGGGAGGGTATCGGAGCATCTGGAGGAAACCCATGCAGATACATTCAAGACTACATTACTTCAATAAGGCATAATAGGACAAGACAGGAGAATACCTCAGTATTAATTAGAATTTGACTCCATTGGAAGATGCCATCAAACTCACTATCCAAACTTGAAGTCACAAAAGTAAGTGCAAGGGAGCGGCATTTGCTAATAAATAATGCATACTGTTCCCAGACAGTCTCCAAAGCAGGCTTGACTGTTTTGCTTCCAAAATTAGATGGGTTTGAGAGTGTGCTCAATGTGTGTAGCAGCAGATCAACATAGTGGCAAGAAGGTAGGGGTAGGTAGTGGCGTTATGACAATTGGTACAAAGGTTGACATTTTTAATGACAAATGAAGAAAATTCTCACAATGCAAATCTTGGTTAAGTCTAATTTAACTTCATGGACAATATTAGAAATCTTCTAAACATGTATATAGGTTTGCAGCAAGCTGTTGCAGAAACACAGTGCAGCATAAAGAACAGGATGCAGAAATTTTAGTCGGTGATCAGCCAATGGCAAGTTCTTGGTCACACTGCCAGAGGGTACCAAGTGTAGATCAAATACTTTCTTATAAGATTGAAGGAAGATTTTTCAAAATATAAAAAGAATGACTAAATGTTCCAGTATTACTCCCTGTGAATTATTGTTCTTGGTAGATTGAATATTAAAAAGGTATCAAAAGACAATGAAAGGAAATCTCTTTGAAATTGCACAGAATATATAATTTCTGCAAATATGTGAACAGGAAATGTCATCAGCTTTGCTTGGTTTAATGTGACTACTTATTAAATGGCTTCATAAAAATGTTTCTTCATAGCCAACGCTAAATGTGCATTAATAAGGAAAATTCTGAGCCTGTCTGATACTCTCAACTTTCAAGTTTCCTCCTTTTCCTTGACTTTGGTTTTACCAGTCTATTAAGCTCAGCTTTCCATTTGTTTGTAGAAGGCCGGCAGTCCCATTCTTGTTCTCTACAGTATCAGAACTGCTGCCATGCTGTGCGAGTAGCGAAGTTCATATGTTCAACTAGTACTGTTTCAAACAATAGTAATAGGTCTTGATCACCATGACATAGTGCTGCAATGCAAATATCTATGGTTTCCTTAAGTGGAGATTAGGCTAGCAATAGAATAGACTGGCAACATGAAATGAACTCAGTAAGAATTTAGCAACACCAATTATTAATCCAACCGATTTATTTGATAGTAAAATAGCGAGCTTTCAACACTCCCGTGTCTTCATCAAGCAAGTGCAGTGTTCTGGTCTGCAATAGCACACATCAGCACAGACAGTCAGAGATAATGACACATTGATACAGTATTACTATCAATCTGGAAGACTTGTATGGTCTTTGCAAATGTAAAGGAATCCTTCAGAGTATGTGAAAAGCTTACTCAAAACTGGTTGCACAAATTCATCCAACTGTTTGATTTATTTCATATTCATATTGTGCAAAACCAGTCATAGATGTGAAGGGACATTACTTTTATGTGTTTTGGACAGTCCATTCATATGCTGATGCAGCAAATTTTGTGGACAAATCCTATTACACAGGTTGTGCGAGAGCTTATCGCTCTTCGACAAGTCCAGCACGTGTTTTATCAGCTTACTTTTGAGTAAGGTCGTCCACTCAAGTTCAGTGACAGGGCATTGGATATGTCATTAAGAATGGTATATATTTACATATATTAAGGATGATGTGCCCTTATTCTGCGTGGCACAGTAGCACAGTGGTTAGTACTATTGTCTTACAGTGCCAGGGACCCAGGTATAATTCCTAGCTTGGGTCACTATGCAAAGTCTGCCTGTGTCTGCAGGCACAGGTTAGGTGCACCGGCCACGCTAAATTCTTCCCAAATATACCTGAACAGGGGTGTGGCAACTGGGGGATTTCACAATAACTTCGCTGCTGTGTTAATGTAAGCCTTGTTACAACACTAATAAATAAACTTAAAACTATTTTCATCCTTTTGTCAGGTTTATTGCTGTGAGGGTCTGGGTTCGTATTATGCCTTACATCATTTGCTTTGCATGTTAATCCTGCATGCACTAGATCAGCTAGGTGCAATTTCAAGGATTCAGTCTTCAATGTCCTCGGTGAATAACAGGAATGCTAAGGAGAATTAATGTTAATGTCTGAGAGCTGTGGCATACATGGGACTTTGTCCCATGAAGAAACCCCAAGGAGGGTTCCTGTAAAGTATTGGGGAATTCTCAGATGGAAACAAAAGTAAAAGGAGGAATGTCTGCAGGGGTTTTTTTCAGAGGCTAAGTGTTGAGCCTAACTTTGGTTAATACAAAGACTCGCGATTACAGTATCCTGATGAAAGACGTTTTTTATTGACCACTGTACGCTGGGAAAGGCCTAGATGGACCAACACTTCTCTGAAATTACATCACAATGGCATTAAAATTATACATTTTCCAAAAGACATTTTACCTGCCCTCTGGCTCATCATGAGCCAATCAACATTACATACGTGAATCATCATTAGTAAATGTCATACACCTTGATAAATTACAGATATTCTCTAACAGCATGGGAACAATAAGTTCCAGTGGTTTCGGCCTGATTTTTCCATGGCCACCCGTTGCCAGTTCCAGACTTTCTTGTCTGGTTGAAGGCTCTGCCTATTCATTAAGATGTCTGAAATCACTAGCTTGTCCTTGTTCAATGAATGTCTCTTTCACTGAACTGTCTGGTATCCATGCTGATAAGAGCTATGCTTCTATGTTTGTATTGTTATAAGGAATGTGGTTCACTTTACTGGTTTATTTCCCATAATGCCTTAGAACCCTGTACCATTAGCCATGATGTATACCTCTTCAATAATACGTTCGAAAATACATGTTTAAATCCTCTAATTGTAAGAAGTCTCACAACACCAGGTTAAAGTCCAACAGGTTTGTATGGCACTACGAGCTTTCAGAGTGCTGCTTCTTCATCAGGTGACTCTATTTTCTATTGCTCTAACAATTTCATCAGGATACTGTAATCGCAAGTCTTTGTATTAACCAAAGTTAGGTTCAACACTTAGCCTCTGACATTTTTGGTCTTTATGAAAATTACTGTTATGTTGGAGAACCTGTTTCAACACTGACAAAAGAATAGTTTTTTTGTATGAAATCTTGTGGCATAATTCTTTCACTTTCCTGCTATGTAAAAAGACATGTGAGCAGCATGGTGGCACAATGGTTAGCACTGCTGCCTCGCAGCAACAGGGGCCCAGATTTGATTTGAGCTTTAGGTGATTGTGTGGAACTTTCACATTCTCCCTCATGGGTTTCATCGGGGTGCTCTTATGCTAAATTGCTCCTTAGCATCCCAAGATGTGTAGATAAGAGGATTAGCAGGAATAAATATGTGGGGTTACGAGGATAGACCCTGGGTAAGAATCTCCTTCTGCACCATTCTGTAGAAATTTTATGACTATTCTATGAAACGTGAACCAAGCACTTAAGGGTCCTCAAATTTTAAATATTGCAGCTGGGCACATTGGGACATCAGGATGAGCAGCTCTGAGTTAAAATTAGGAAAATTGAACAGAGAATTTCTACGGTGCAGGAGGCCATTTGGTCCATTGAGTGCAATACCTCTCTGAAATAGCATCTTACCCAGTCCCGCCCACTCTGTTCTATTCCGAACTGCTCACAACCGTCATTTGTAACTACACATTTGGGATTTGCGAATTTTAGGGCTAATTAATAAATCAATGGGAAAACAGAAAACACAACTGCCGTTTAAGGTTAAAATGGCCTTACACACAATCAAAAATGTCTTTATGCACAATCAGACATCAAGAGGCCCGTTATTAACTCTGAAACCAGTTTGAATTGCTGGATTAGGAATTGGTGTGCGACGGGGAAAAACAGGAGTGAAGATTAAAAACAAGTTTGATCATACATTGCTGCAAATACCGATCTTCTACGACAAAAAGCTAAAAAAAATCCTGTCTATTTCCAATTTAACATTTCCACCATCCAAATTTGTCCACACTTTCCAGAGACGCTCCCACGTCGGTGATCTCGTACGGCAGTGTGGGTATTGTAGTCCCTTGACTCTTCCTCTCCCAGCTCCGGACTGGCTGATTGAACTACAAGTCCCAAAGTGCACCACGAGGCGAGCATGCGCTGTCCCCCCACCTGCGGCCGGGCGGGGGCGGGGGGGGAGGAGGGGGCCCTACGTCCTGCCCTTCTCTCCCTCCCCCCACGCAAGGGCTGGGCGGGGCCTGGTGCCGTTGGTCGCCATACTGCGAGCGGCTGGAGTTTGGGGCGCTGGGGTAAGCGCTTGTGTATTTTTTCCCCCCTCCTTTTTCTCAGTCATCCGTCGGTGAGATGTTGTGATGGTCAGGGTCTGAAATAGCCGCGATGTGGGGAGGGGTGGGGGTGATGCTCCGTAAGGGAGAGGCGGGCGGCTGGCTTTATTGGGCGCGCTGTGCACATGACAATGCGGTGTGAGGCGGCCGACGTGCCGACACTGAGGGGAGGAGGAGGAGAAGGAGAAGGTGGTGTTGGGAGGGTCGGGCCTGACTTGGTCAAGGGGTGGGTGGTGCACAGAATGCGACAGAGGTATTTTTAGGCTGAATGATGGCGGCCTGTTCCCAGTCCCCGTTTGGAGTAATCTAGCTTCAGGGTGGACTGTGAGAAGGACAGGCGGGCGCTCGGCCTGGCCTGGGTTGGGCGGGACAGCGAGTTGAAGCAGCCAGCAGCAAGGCACCTCGTCGTTAAGTTTGAATTGTTTTTTAAACGGCCAGAGGTGAGCGAGTGGCCTGTCGCATCCCCTCTCAGGACTAGATGTGAGACCCCCGCCACCAAGCTCGGGTCACTTCAATCCGAATCCACATCTCCGTTCACTACAATACCATTCTTTCTCTCCCAAAGGAACTGATTTATTTCCCCACGCATTTGCCGAGCTTGATGTGTCTTTCTCCCCTCCCCCAAAGATATCAGTGAACCTTCTTACCCATCTATTTAGCTCCAGGTTTTTGTTCAGAGGCCGTGGTTTCTGTTTTAAAAAAACTATAATTTACACTCAAACGCACCTGCTGAATTTTTTTTAATGTAAAGGAGGGATTTGGTTTCCCTCCTGTTACTGTGATTGCTTCGCAATAAGTGGTAGTCATTCATTCACTAGTGGACTGCCGATGGATTTTCGCTTTGTGTCAGTTCAACCATAACCGTTCTGTACTTTTAATGTGTTAAAGTGCGTTCATTGCATGTGCTAAGATTTTGTTTTGCACGCTTTTATATTTCAATTCTTGGCCCTTCACTGGGGTTTGTAGTAGACTTAGAATAAACGATACATATTTGAATGTCTGTAGCTGCACCTCCCCCTTGGTCTTATTCGGGAGTTATATGCCACTCAACATAATGATGACTTTGAGGGTTGGGTTTAATGTCTGCCCTTATTAGAAGGGATTCTTATAGCCAATAAAAATGAATCTTTCTGAAAAACGGCAGTCTACTTAATTTCTTTATTTTGAGCTGAACTGTTTTTTAATATAATGAATTGAAAAATTGTTTACTCTCCTTTGTACAAGTTTTTTTTTGATAAAGGGATTGTTGTATTTGTTCACCAAACTTTCTTCAGTATCAAAATCTGGTTTTACTAAGTTGATGGTTTTTTTTTTGTTGGGCCTCAATTGTTTTTGTTTTAATACTGCAACTTAATTTGTACTACCAGTGAACTTAAGCAGTTAGTATGTGGTTTTAATTTTTTAAGTGTGCTAGAAAAACAGCTGGCTGAGTAGCATCTGTGGAGAGAGTCAGTCACTGATAGGTTCCCCTTGTCTCCACTTTCCATCCCTGCCAGCTTCCGTATTAAGAGGATCATTCAGAAGGGATCATTCCCTATGTGACATCCTGGTCCTTTCTCTGTATTACCTCTAACGCTTCATCTCCTTTACCTTCTCCACGTTCACTGCCTCAAACACGTTTTACAGGTGAAGCAATCATTTGCTTGCACTTTCAGTTTAGTTATTTGCTGCTCACAATATGGTCTCTACAATGAGACCGACTGCAGAATAGGGGTGAGATATTACTATTCTGCTTGGGTGAATTTGTAAAATCCTGCCTGAAGTCATCACAGATTTTGTTTCTGTGGGAAAAATTCTAGCCTAGGTGTCTGTATTGCAGAACACTTTTGCATGACCCTGATCTTCTGGTAACTTGCCATTGCAATTCACCATCTGCCCTTATTAGGGATTCCTCCAGCCAATAAAAATGAATCTTTCTGAAGAATGGCAGTCTACTTATTTTAATTTCTTCATTTGAGCTGAACTGTTTTTTAATATAATGAATTGAAAAATTGTTTACTCTCCTTTGTACAAGTTTGTGTTTGCTCATGTTGCAGCAGCCTGATGGCAGAAATGTTCTAATGAAGCTCAATCCAAGCTGGAGGAACAGCATGTCATGTGGTTCAGAATTTGCTTGACAAATTCAACAATTTTGAAAAACAAATGGAATTCAACCCAGAGGAGTGTGGGATGATGCATTTGGGGAGGTAACACAATGCAGAAAATTATGCAATAAATGGGAGGATACTGAGAGGTTTAGAGGAAGCAAGACTTGAGTGAATGTCCACAGATCTCTGAAGTTGGCAGGATAGATTTGAGATGGTTAAGAAGGCAAATGGAATCCGTTCATATAATAGCTGAGACATGGGACATTTGATTAGGGAGGTTATACTAGAACTGTGTAAAAATATTAAGCCACAATTTGAGTACTGGGGTTGTGGCCATGTCATTATAGAATGTAATTGCATTAGGAGAGGGTGAAGAGGTGATTTATGAGAATGTTGATAAAATTGAGGAAAGATTAGACAGAATCCCTGCAGTGCAGGAGGAGGCAATTTGGCCCATCAAGTCTGCACTGACTCTCTGACAGAGCATCTTCCCCATACTCAACCCCCACCATATCTCTGTAACCCCATGTATTTATCCTGCTAATCCTCATAGCTTACATATCTTGGGGCACTTGGGGGCAATTTACCATGGCAAATCTACCTAACCTGTACGTCTTTGGACTGTGGGAGGAAAACCAGAACACCTGGAGCAAACACACAGACACGGGGCGAACGTGCAAATTCCTAGACAGTTGCTCAAGGTGACTTGAACCTGGGTCTTTGGCACAGAGAGGCAGCAGTGCTAGCCACTGTGCTGCTGATAGTAGGGTGGGGTTGGTCTCTTTGGTATAGAAGAAACTGGAGGAGAGATTTGATCATAGAATCATCGAATCCTTACAGTGCAGGAGGCCGTTTGGCCCACTGAGTCTGCACCAACCACAATCCTATTCAGGCCCTATTCCTATAAGCCTTCGTGTTTACCCTGCTAATCCGTAGGGTTCAGGTGTACAAAATTATGAAAGACCTGGATAAAGTTGATAGGAAAGGCCTATTTAGCAGGATGCAAGTGACTAGGCGATTAGATGGAAAATTAGGATAAGCATTTTCACCCTGAGTTGTGGGGATGTGGAGCGCTCTGTCTGAAAAAGTAGTAGAGGCAGAAATCCTCAACTCATTTAAAAGTTCTCTGGATATGCACTTCGGGTGGCTATGGACTAAATGCTGAAAAGTGGGATTTGGTGGGAGACACGTTTTCCAGGAGTGCTGATACGATCAGCCAAGCGGTCTCTTTCAGTTCCATTGGCATTCAATGATTCTATGGAATTTTCCAATTTCTACGATCAGCAGCATAAGCTAGTCCTTCCATCACCTGTGACACCTTCCCATATAATTGCAGAAGGTGCAACACCTGCCCCTTTATCTCTTCCATGCTCACCATTCAAGATCCAAAACACTCATTCCAGATTAAGCATTTCACTTGCACCTCTTCCAATTTGGTCTATTGCATTTGCTGCTCCTGATATCGTCTCCCCTACACTGGAGAGACCAGTGTAGACTGGATGGTCGTTTTGCTGAGCACCTTTGGTCGGTGTGCAGTCAGGACCCTGCCATTCCTGTTGCTTGCCATTTTAATACACAATTCTGCTGCCATGCCCACATGTCTCTCCTTGGCCTGCTGCAGTGTTCCAGTGAAGCTCAGTGCAAACTGGAGGAACAGCATCCCATCTTCTGGCTAGGCATGTTTCAGCCTTCTGGTCTCAACATCGAATTCAACAACTTTAGATGATTAGCTCTAGCCCACCTCAATCCCTTTGTTTTCATTTTATTTAATCCTTAACTATCTACCTTTTTTTATTATCCTTAGTTTAGATTTAAGAAAGCCCACCAATGCCTCTACTTTGTCAAGACTAAGGAAATTTGGCATGTTACCTACGCCTCTCACCAACTTTTACAGATACACCGTAGAAAGCGTTCTTTTTGGATGTATCCCAACTTGGTATGGTTCTTGCTCTGCCCAAGACTGCAAGAAATTACAAAAGGTTGTGAACGTAACCCAATCCATCATGCAAATCGGCCTTCCATCCATTGACTCTGTCTACACTTCTCGCTGCCTTGGAAAAGCAGCCAGCATAATCAAGGACCCCACGTGCCCCAGGTATATTCTCTTCCACCTTCTTCCATTGGGAACAAGATGCAACAGTCTGAGGTCGTGTACCAGCTGTCTCAAGAATATCTTCTTCCTTGCTGCTATCAGACTTTTGAATGGACTTATCTTGCATTAAATTGATCCTAGCTTTGACTGTAACAGTACACTCTGCAGTGTTATTTCCTTCTCTATGAATAATATGCTTTGTCAGTATAGAAACACAAGAAACAATACTTCGCTTGCTCTTTGCTTCCCCTTTTCCCCTTGTTCTCAATTTTACTTCTCCCCTTCCCCCATATTTTCACCTGTCTCAGCCTACTGTCTGATTTTAGTTTCTCTGCTGTTTAGCCATTCACATCATCTATTCTCTGCATGGACTGTCATCAGCTTTCCTCTTTTGTGGCTATGATTCTTTCATTCTCTCACCCTACAGTATGAATATGTATTTTGTGCATTTCAGCTTTGACAAAGGGTCATCTGGATATAATGTCAGTTCTTTTCTCTTCTTACAACTGCTAATAGACCTGCTGAGATTTTTCAGCATTTTCTCTTTTGGTTTTTGTGTTCTGTGAACTATGCCTCCCATTTTATTTTTTTCACACTCCATCCCCGTCCCATTCTGTATTTTTCTCATGTTTTTGCTTTCAGACAAGTGCTGACCTTTATTCTATTTTTAACACCTAGTTTGGACCAAATGTTTTGTTTCTCTAACACTATCATTACTACTCCTTTGCCTTATGTTCTATGGCATCTTTGTCATTTAATCCCCCCGACCTCTTCCATCCCCGATCCCTCTTGCTCTACCTCTTTATCCAACAGCATAAACCCGTCAAATCCTTGCCCCTCAGTTGTGAAGAAGAGTCATATTGGACTCGATGCTAATTCTGTTTTCCTCTCCTCAGATGCTGCCAGACTGGTTGCGTTTTTCTATTGCTGTTCTTTTGTTAGATATTTAATATCATAGTATTTTGATTTTATTTTAGCATTAGATTTTTGTTTTGTTTCAGTCATTTGAAATTAAAGTTAAATTATTCCCTGCCCATGCCCTCTATTTCCTGAATAATAATATTGTATGCATGAGGAAAGTTGATGTTATGAGCTTGATGTAGAACTGAAATAGAACGGGATCAGCAAAGATTCCAGTTTTTCTGAAATGGACATGTTAATTACTCCAAGTGAAGCTTTTTTTCCCTGATAGCTGCTGAACATTTTTCTTTCAACAGTTTTAATCTCTGCTCCCATCCTGATCCAGTATCTAGCTAGAACCAAGTTAATCAATACTGTGGAAGAAGGTTTAATTTTGCATGTACAAGCATGAGATATTAGAGAGGGAAATAAAATGTACACAGAGGATAAGGAGGAGCAAATAAACAATGCGGCCAACGAATAATTCAAAAACAGGAAGAATCAGATGGACAAATTCGCAGCAGTCTAGTTTAAGATGAGTTTGGAATGTATGTGTGCAAATGCAGGAAAAATATGAGTGAAGAATCACAAGCACATATGAGAACATGAGCTGATGGTAAACAAGTAATAAAGTAGTCTTAAAGAGGGGCCTTCAAGAAGGCTGTGGAAGGAATAAAAGGTGGTTTGTGTGATGGCAGAATTAATCCAATAAACTGTTATAGCATTGGAGAAGGATGGTGTAGTTAAGGGGGAGGGGACATGCTCACAATTTAGTTACTTAGAATTGATCTGAGAACATACTACAGGCACTGAATAGTGCAAAGGAAATAATGGGGAAAATTTGCAGGCGTTTGCAGAATGATCAACACAGTGGTGATAATAAGGGGTTTGATTTATCTTATTGACTTAGGATAGTAATCATGTGAAGAGCAAAGAGAAGGGGGAACTCCTGAATTGTCTGGAAAATAACTTTTCTTGACCAATATGTCTCTAGCTAATGAGGAAGGAAGCAGTGCTGGACCTAATTCAGACTGGAGGGAGACTTAACAGTGTTCTGCTGGAGTTGGTATGAGAACCTTGCTCTCTTTGAGATACAGTAAAGACTTGCACATGAGTAGGCAGAGCGTAATAAAGTTTACCAACAACATGTGAAATTCGGTAATGTAGCAAACAGTGAGGAGAACGTAGATCAGTGAAATGGGGAAGACACACTTTAGATCAAATTTAATGCAGGGAAGTGTGAAGTGATACAGTTTGGTAGGAACATTGAGGAGAAACAATATGATTAAATGGCACCGTTTTAAAGGGGTTGCAGGAATAGAGCAACCTGGGGTATATGAATACAAGGATAAGTTGCGAAGGTTTTTTTTTTCAAAACATTGTTGGAATTATTAATACAGGAATGCAAAAGGAATGATATCCTAAACCTTTCTAAAACATTGGTTGGGTATCAGCTGGAATGTTGTGTTAAATTCTGAGCACCACCTTTTGGAATGATGATAAGATCCAAGGTGTAAAAGAGAATGACTAAAATGATACCAGCAATGAGAGATTTCACTTGTATGAGGAGACTTCAGAAGCTGGGAGTATTCTGCTTAAAGCAGTGAATGTTAAGAGGAAAGATCAGACTTCCACAGGCCTGGAATATTAACTGATTTGATTTATTATTGTCACATGTATCAGTATACAATGAAAAGTATTGTTTTTGTTCTACAGACAAAGCATAGAGAAGGAAAGGAGAGAGTGCAGAATGTTGTGTTACCCTAGAATGTAGCTAGGATGTAGAGAAACATCAGCTTATTGTGAGGTAGGTTCGTTCAAAAGTTTGATGGCAGCAGGGAAGAAACTGTTCTTGAGTTGGTTAGTATGTTTTTTGTTTCTCTTTCCGAATGGAAGAAGATGGAGGAGAGTATGCCTGGGGTGCATGGGGTCCTTAATTTGCTAATTACTTTTCCATGGCAGTGGGAAGTGTAGACAGAGTCAATGGATGTGTGACTGGTTTGCGTGATGGACTGGGCTACATTCATGACCCTTTGTATTTTCTTGACCCTATTTCCACAATGCTGCATGATTTGCTGAGGATTTCCAATATTTTGTTTTTAGTTTATATTTCTAGCATCCACAATATTTTCCTTTTGTATTAAGGTTAAGAGGACGTTTTGTAGATTTAATCAAAATCATGAATGGTTTTGATTGAATAAACAAAGTTTAACTGCTTCCAATGGCCAAAGGGCTAGATGCAACATGAGCTATTTTCTTAATGCAATGGGTTGTGAATTGAAATCTGTCCGATATAATCTACCTAAAACAATGGTGGAAGCATATTTAGTTGTAACATTCAAAAGAGGACTAGATAAATATGTGAAGGGATCAATTTTACGGGATGACAAGGTGAACAAATAATGAATGGGGTTGATTGAATAGTTTCACCAAAGAATCAGCACAAGCACAGTGGGCTGAACAGCTTCCTCCTGTGCTCGAATGATTTTATGATCATGAGATAATCTTGAAGTACTACTCTAGGATTTGATGTTAATGTCATTGCTATGCTGATATTAATGATGCTACAAATTTAATATAAACAGCACTTTTGGGATTTGATTGGTTGGGCAGGGATATTTTTAAGGCAGGAAAGCACCCATGAAAGGAATTGGATAACATTTTAATAAAATTTCAACGTGAGTCTGTTGAGTATGAGAAAAAAATGCCCTGCATTATAGATGTTCCGCATTATTGATGCCCTGGCCAAACTTCTAACATTGTGTTTATTTTTAGGATCATATTTACTCTCCTCCTTTCAATACTAAAGACCCTCAATTTCTTAAGTCTGTTTTTTGTAATTGAATCCTTTCACATATCATCAGAAGTGTTACTCTCGTCTGCACTGCTTCCATTGTTTGAAAGTTTTCCTTCTATTTTGGTGACCAAATCTGACCATAAGTCAGTGCATTCTATCCAAAGCATGATGTTTTTCATTTTGTACCAAACCATCCTTGCAATTATTCTATTCACTTATTTTGCTATTTCACAATCATTTGAGGTGTGAAATGCCAAGTTTGCAATTGCAGCCAGATTCCTTTTCTGTTCTATTACTATTTCCAATGACATGAAGTTTTCTTACTAATATGCAATATCTTGCATTTTCTTCTTGAATCTGTCACTGATTTAGCTTGTTGAAGATTTTATCCGTCAGTCACAAGGTTGTGGGTTCAAGTTCAACACAATCTAGGCTGACATGCTGCAGTATAAAGGGAGCTCAAGGTGCTGATTTTCAGATGAGACGTTAAATTAGGTTTCTGTCTATCCTAATAAAAGATCCAATGACATTTTTTTGAAAAAATTATCTGGGTTATTGTGTGTCGGACCATACTGTGTTTAAATTGGCACTCTGATTTCCTTCTTGCATTGCAACAGTGCACCACTGTAGGAAGTGCTTTGGATATCCAAAGGTCATTGAATAAAACCTTTCTTCATAAGCTATATTTGTAGGTTAGAATAGTGGCCTCAGCATGATGTTTTGGGGTAACTCTCCACTTCCCCAACACTGTTGATAGTTTCTTGCAGCTATCTTCCTTTCACTTAGTTTCTTAATAGCAGGTTTTATGATGATTTTCCACTGGTTTCTGTAGCAAGCCTTATATTTAAAAGCTTTATGATAGAAACGTAGAAACTAGAAGCAGGAGTAGGCCATTTAGCCCTTTGAGCCTGTTCCACCATTCATTTTGATCATGGTTGATCATCAAATTCAGCACCCTGATCCCCCACTTCCTCCCCACATCCCTTGATCCTTTTCAAGAGTAAATTTAATTTCTTCTTGAAATCAGACAATGGATAATCTGACTTGCATCACATTATATGATTTCTGTTGTCTGGAGTTTCACTTTCTTAAAGTCAAGGAAGTTTGTGAGGTTGATATTGTCTCCTCAAAACATTGATCATTATTACATTATTTTCATATCAGGCGCAAACCTGACGAGCATCTGAGTAATTATTTTCAGATATTGATTTAAATTGATGGATTTGGAAGTGTTTGAATTAGGTTTTGTCCACGCCCTGAATACGATTGTGGAATTAGTTTGTTTCTGAGCTGGTGGTTATATCTCCTTAAATGCATCGGTATTGAAGATGTTTTTAAAGAAAATAATTAAATTATGTACATTTCCCCCGACAATATAACACTTCTTACATTCTTTAGCATTTTCTTGTTCGCTATTTTCGTCTCCTTAATTAATTATTTTCCAAAAAATGAAGTTGCATATATTCTCTCTGCTTTTAAGTGAGGTAAAGGCCATTGTTGAAAATGCAGGGTCTCTGATTGTATTGGGGAGGAAAGTGGTAATAATTGGTATGTGAGGGAAGAGGAGGAGGGCCTAAACACTCCTTAAATATCCTCCCTTTTCCAATATCAGCAGGAATTCAGCAGCATTGCAGGCTGGTAATGCTTTGCCCTATCTTGTGAAGATGTGGAGATGTCAGCGTTGGACTGGGATAAACTGGAGTAACAAGTCTCACAACAACAGGTGAAAGTCCAACAATTCATTTGGTAGTAAACGCCACCGGCTTTCAGAATGCTGGTCCTTCGTCAAGTGAGTGGAAAGTTCTGCTCTCAAACCGCGTACATAAAGGCACGTTCCGTTTACAGAATACTGATTAGAATGCGAGTCTTTACAACTAATCTGCTATTCAAGTCTTAAAGATGCAAACAAAGTGAGTGGAAATAGCGTTAGGCATAGGTTAAAGAGATGTGTATTGTCTCCAAACAGGACAGTAAGTGAGATGTTGCAAGTTCAGGCAAGTCATGGGGGTTACAGATAGTGTGACATGAACCCAGGATCCCGGTTGGGGTCATCCTCGTGTGCAGAACTGGGGTGTCAGTTTTTGCTCAGCGACTCTGTGCTGTCGTATGTCATGAAAGCCATTTTGGAGAACGTTTACCCGAAGGTCAGAGCCAAATGCCTGTGACTGCTGAAGTGTTGGCCAACAGGAACAGTCTTGCCTGGTGATTATTGAGTGATGTTCATTCATCCGTTGTTGTAACGTCTGCATGGTCTCCCCAATAAACCATGCCTCAGGACATCCTTTCCTGCAGCATGTCAGGTAGATAACGTTGGCCGAGTTGCAAGAGTATGTGCTGGTGGATGGTGTTCTCACGTGAGATGATGGCGTCTGTGTTGATGATCCGGCATGTCTTGCAGAGGTTGCTGTAGCAGGGTTGTGTGGTGCTATGGTCACTGTTCTCCTGAAGGCTGGGTAGTTTGCTGCCAACAATAGTCTGTTTGAGGTTGTGAGGTTGTTTGAAGGCAAGAAGTAGGGGTGTGGGGATGGCTCTGGTGAAATGTTCATCTTCATCGATGACATGTTGAAAACTCCGGAGAAGATGCTGTAGCTTCTCTGCTCCAGGGAAGTACTGGACGACGAACAGTACTGTCTACAACCCTGCCACAATAACCTGTGCAAGACATGGTGGATCATTGATATGGATGCATCATCTCATGTGAGAACACCATCCACCAAGTACAAGCACACGTTCTTGCAACTCAGCTAGCGTTGTCTACTTGATATTCTGCAGGAAAGGATATCCTGAGGCTTGGTACATTGGGGAGACCGTGCAGATGTTAACAACAACAGATGAATGAACCCTTCTCGACAATCACCAGGCAAGACTGTTCCCTTCCCGTTGGCGAACACTTCAGCTTTCGTGGGCATTTGACATCTGATCTTTGGGTAAACGTTCTCCAAGGCAATCTTCACGACGTATGACAATGCAGAGTTGCAGAGCAGAAACCGATAGCCAAGTTCCACACGCATGAGGACAGCCTCAACTGAGATCTTGGGTTCATGTCACACTATTAGTAACTCCCATGACTTGTCTGAACTTGCAACATCTCACTTATTGTCCTGTCTGGAGACAGTACACATCTCTTTAACTAATGCTTAATGCTATTTTCACTCATATTGTCTGCACCTTTTAAGACTTGAATAGCAGATTAGCTGTCGCGTTCTAATTAATATTCTGTAAACTGAGTGTGGCTTTATATGTCCTGTTTGTGAACAGAACTCTCAACTCACCTGATGAAGGAATAGCGTTCCGAAAGCCAGTGGTGTTTACAACCAAATAAACCTGTTGGCCTTTAACTTGGTGTTATAAGACTTCTTACTGTCTTATGAATCCAATGGTGTATGTCGTACAGGCTACTTTACAGTGAGACAGTGCATTCAACCATGTCATTGTCATTATATGTCACCAATATGAATGTTTTCCCAATGGAAATCATTGAATGGTGATTGGAGAACACAGAGGCCATTGGATTGTTCTAGAAGCTCATGAGATTAGAAAATTTTAATGCAGTTATCAGAATTTGGAACTCTTTCTATAAGAACAAATTGTTGCTAAACTGAATGGAATATTCAGCCAAGTTAACTGATAAAGATTTGATTTATTCCTTTTTGTCACATGTTGTTTATTGTGTGTTATACAGACAAAGCATACTGTTCATAGAGAAGGAAATGAGTGAGTGCAGAATGTAGTGCTACAGTGATAGTTAGGGGGTAAAGAAAGATCAATTTAGTGCAAGTTAGTCCATTCAAAAATCTGACAGCAGCAGGGAAGAAGTTGTCCTCAAGTAGGTTGGTATGTGATCTCAGACTTTTGTATTTTTTTCCTGAAAGAAAGTGGAAGAGAGAATGACTGGGTGCGTGGAATCCTTATGCTGGTTGTTTTGCTGAGGCTGTAGGAAGTTTAGATAGAGTCAGTAGATGGCGGCCTGGTTTGCGTGATGGATTGGGCTACATTCACAATCTTTTTTAGTTCTTTACAGTCTTGGGCAGAACAGGAGCCATATCAAGCTGTGATACAACCAGAAAGAATGCTTTCTATGGGCATCTGTAAAAATTGGTGAGAGTTGTAACTGATGTGCCAGATTTCCTTAGTCTTCTGAGAAAGTCGAGACATTGGTGGGTTTTCTTAACTATAATGTTGGCATGGCGGGACCAGGATAGGTTGTTGGTGTTCGGGACACCTAAATACTTAAAGCTGTCGACCCTTTCTATTTCATTCTCATCGATGTAGACGGGCATGTTTTTCTTTCCACTTCCTGAAGTCAATGACAATCTCCGTCATTTTGTTGCCATTAAGAGAGAGATTATTGTTGCTGCACCAGTTCACCAGATTCTCATTCGTGTACTCTGTCTCATCATTGTTTAAGATCCGACCCACTTGCTGATGATGTCATCAGCAAACTTGAAAATTGAATTGGGGGGAATTTGGCCACACAATTACAGTTGTATAAGGAGTTGTTAATAAAGCAAAAGGTTATGGGGATAAGGCAGAAAAGTGACTCTATGGCTTGGCTATCTCAATGTCCTCCTCCCGGTCGACACTTTCAGATCTCTGTGCTCCAACAATTCAAGCTGATTATGCATTCCTGTTTCCATCACTCCATTGGTGATTATACATACAGCTATTGTACTGATCTAACTATAAAAATATGTGGCTTGCACACACACATTTGGAGTAACACACAGCATGTTTATTGAATGAGCTGTGGCCTATACAGTGTATAAACTGAAATGAGAAGCAGGAGCCTCTGAAACATCCCAAATGACAACATCATCAAATCATATGACTGCCTGTTAAAACAATCATGCAACTACTTACACATATGACAATACTTCCCCATTTGGTTATAATTTATGATGTTATGATGTACATGAGATCAGTGATCTTCTTGATGTGGTACAATGCATCATTGTATCATTGATCATTATATATAGTCAATAAGAAAGTTAGGAGGAAGTCTATTCCTCTTTGGGTGTAAGCGATTTCTGGTATTTGATTATCCTTGACCCTAAAAGTGTGATTAGAACTTCAGTAGGTGCTCCTTCTCTTTGAACGAATCCTGTGTCATTCTCACTTGATGAAGTAGCAGAGACACAATCATCAAGCAGTCCAGATATAGCTAGGTCTTCCATACTAGTGTTCACAACCAAAGAAGTTGGTGGTTTTGGAGCTGATGCTGATAAATGATTTCAAGATGATAACAATTGGTAAGCATCTTCGGTTTGAACCCTGTAAGAAATTAGGCTTGTTTTTGCTAAAACTATGACTGGTACCTGTTTCTCACTTGTGGCATAATTACATCCTTACTCCTTAAGGTGAAGCATTGCAAGCAAACAGTATTGATAACTTTGGCTTTAAATAAACCAATACTTAAGACTTTGGCAAAACATCTTTGACATAGAACCACACAGTGCAGAAAAAGCCCTTTAGCCCATCAAGCCTGTACCAACAATAACTATCATTAAAGTTGCGTTGATCTCATTTTCCAGCACTTGCTAAATGTTATGATAAGTGCTCATCCAAATACTTTTTAAGGTTTCTTGTCTCCGTTACCTTCCCAGGCAGTGCATTCCAGATTCTCACCACTTTGAGTAAAAATTTGTTTTCTTAAAGCACTTCTGAATCTCTGCCTGTCACCCTAAAACTAACTAGGGAGAGATTTGGGTTTCTTAAGGATCAGCAAGGTCATCTATGTGTGAATCCACAAGAAATGGGTGAGATCCTAAATGAATATTTCTCATCAGTATTCATTGTTGAGAAAAGCAAGGATGTTAGGGAACTTGGGGGGAAAAATAGTGATTATCTTGAGGAATGTACATATAACAGAGGAGGAGGTGCTGGAAGTCTTAAATGCATCAAGGTCGCTAAATCTCCAGGACCCAATGAAGTATATCCCAGGACATTGTGGGAAGCTAGTGAGGAAATTTTAGGTCTCCTAGCAGAGATATTTATATCATTGATTATCAGAAGTGAGGTGACTGAAGATTGGAGGATGGGAAATGTGCCTTTGTTTAAAAAGGGCTGCAGGGAAAAACTTAGGAACTACAGACTGGTGAACCTCATATCTGTGGTGGGTAAGTTGTTGGAATGTGTTTTGAGAGACAGGATCTAAGGCATTCAGAGATGCAAGGACTGATTAGGAACAGTTAGCATAGCTTTGTGAGTAGAAAATCATGTCTCTCAAGTTTGATTGATATTTTTGAAGGGGTAACCAAGAAGTTCAATGAGGGCAGTGCAATTGATGTTGTTTACATGGACTTTAGCAAGGCCTTTGACAAGGTACTGCGCGGTAGGTTGTTGCATGACGTTAAATCTCACCAGATCCAGGGTGACGTAGCTAAATAGATACAAAATTGGCTCGATGACAGAAGCCAGAGGGTTGTTTTAGAGAGTTATTTTTCAAACTGGAGGCCTTGACCAGCGTTGTGCCTCAGGGATCAATGCTGAGTGCACTGTTATTTGTCATTTATATTAATAGTATGGATGAGAATATAGGAGGCATGATTAATGAGTTTGCTGATGACACCAAGATTGGTGGTATAGTGGACAATGAAGTTTACTTTGGATTGCAATGGGATCTTGATCAATTGGGCCAATGGACTGACAAATGGCTGATGGAGTTTAATTTAGATAAATGCGCAGTGATGCAGCTTGGTAGATTGAACCAGGACAGGCCTTACTCAATTAATGGTAGGGCGTTAGGGAGAGTTACAGAACAAAGAGATCTAGGGGACAGGTTTGTAGCTCCTTGAAAGTGGAGTCACAAGTGGACAGAGTGGTGAAGAAGGCATTCAGCATGCTTGCTTTCATTGGTCGGAACACTGAATACAGGAGTTGGGTCGTCTTGTTGAAGTTGTACAAGATATTGTTAAGGCAATACTTGGAATATTATATCCAGTTCTGATAACCCTGTTATGGAAAGAACATTATTAAACTAGAAAGTGTGCAGAAAAGATTTCCCAGGATGCTACCAAGGCTTGATGGTTGAGTTATAAGGAGAGGCTGGATGGACTGGGACTTTTTCCTCTGGAGCGTAAGAGGCTGAGGGGTGATTTTATAGCAGTGTATAAAATAATGAGGGGCGCAGATCAGTTAGATAGTCAATATCTTTTCCCAAAGATAGGGGAGTCTAAAACTAGAGGGCATAGGTTTAAGATGAGAAGGAAGAGGTACAAAAGTGTCCAGAGGGGCAATTCTTTCTCATAGAGGGTGGTGAGTGTCTGGAACAAGCTGCCAGAGGTGGTAGTAGAGGTGGGTACAGTTTTGTCCTTTAAAAAGCATTTAGACAATTACATGGGTACGATGGATATATAGGGATATGAGCCAAATGTGGACAATTGGGATTAGCTTCAGGGTTTAAAAAAAAGGCAGCATGGACAAGTTGGGCTGAGGGGCCTGTTTCCATGATGTAAACCTCTTTGACCTAATTTTAAAGGATGATCGTAATTACAGTAGTGAAAAAGAATTTTAACTCAGATAAACATGAAGTTGAATCAGTTTGGATGAATATTAGGAATGACAAGGGTCAGAAAACTTGGGTGAAGAAGTTTACAGGGTTCATGACAGTAATTACATCATTGTACTGTGCATTAAGCAAAGAATAATTGGAGTTTGTAACAAAAATGGCTTTCAATGTTAATATCACTATTATACCTAATCTGACGATTTGAAATTTAGTTTGCTGTTTTTTGATTTTGCATTATCCTGTTGCTAATGAAAAAGCTAAACAGTTTATGGGTCTCAAATAATGGAAAAATATGAGTTTTCCATCCTTCCTAGAGTCTACAGCTTGGAATAGCTCTGTTGTTTATCCCTTTGGTGTTTTTTTTTCCCTCCTTTGAATCATCTAATTTTTCTGTCTCCATGTTTTCAAGAATTTTAAAAATTTGTTTGAGATCTTAATATTTGCTGCTTTGCTTAAATTTTTCTCATGATTTATGCAAACTGAAGTTAGCATAACCTAGTCGCAATAAGTGTTTTTGATCAGTGGAGCAATTTTCTCCATGCTATTGTTGATAATATGGAGCTTATAAAGCTTCTGGTTAGTCAGGATGAGGGGATGAAGAGTTGACTCAGTGAAAAGATAATGATGCATGGAATCTGACAGAACAGATTGTGGCCATAACTGAAAGATGCCAGCAATAATTTATTGTGCGCAGCAATTGAAATACAGATACCCTAATAGTCAAGAAAGTTGATGCAGGTTCATTTCATTTGATACTAATTAAATGCTCATTTTGCATGGGAGCGAGAAGCATCTCCAGTTTTTAGAGCTGGAGCATTTGTCATAGAATCATAGAGTTCCTACATTGCAGAACCATTAAGCCCATCAAGCTTGCACCTACAACAATCCCACTCAGAACCCAATCCCACCCAGGGCCCTATTCCCATAACCCCATGTATTTACCCTGCTAATCTCCTTGACACGAAGGGACAGTTGAGCATGGCCAATCAATCCAGCCTGCACATTTTTGGAGGCGGGGAGAACATGCAAACCATACAGTCAGTTACCCAAAGTTGCACGTCCATCTCAATTATCTTCAATTCAATCTTCTTCATTCAACATCCCTTTCTATTTGAAGTTAATGATGTCTTATTTGGATGAATAGAATTTCACATGATCCAGTTGTTGCAAAAAGTAACCACTAATATTTTTTCATTCAAACTTTGAAAGCCATTATTTACAATGTTGGGTTAGCAATTCTGAAGGTGCTCATTGTGTGACATTTGGTCACATAATAGTTGATTGTTTGGTCATTGTATGTAACTTGTAAAGACTTGGATTCCTGCAAAGACTTGGATTCCTGCAGTTGAGTATCTTTGCTCTTGGTCTTGTGCCAGACAGTCTGGGAGAGTTGGCAGCCATATATTCGCAGACACTTGTAATGCAGTTAATTTGGCCATAAAAGCATATCTTTTATAACATTGTTGTAAAATGTAAAAAATATTTCCAAATGAAAGTTACACATTATCCAAAGCTATTTCAAAAATTTTGAAAGAAGACAAAAAAGATAAAAAGAATAAGAAATCTACTTGGCACCCTGGTCTGTTCATTTAAAAAGAATGGACAGTGCAGTATCCACAGTTATTGAATCTTGTATGATATAGAGACTGATGACCTCCAGACTTCGGTTAAGTTGCTTACCACTTGTGGAACTTTCAGGCTGTACTTTTGTACATTTAATAGCTTGGTTTAATTTAATGTTTAATAACAGTGGCTAATTGGTTTTACTGGTCTTTGTAACTTTGAGTCTCTGGCTGGACCACACTTCAGATGAGGTTACCACAGCTGTGCATGACAACTACTAAGAAATTTTATGCTGTTATTAAAATGGCAGACAAGGAATGGCTAGAAACTGAGGATAGACATTTGTATGCAGAACTGGGGCAACACTCAGGAGCTGGAAGCATTTTTGTTCAGTTGATGCACAAATATTTCTTGCACAAGACATAGAGAGGTATGCAAGTGTGAACTGCAGAATTATCTCCTGGTTTGTAAATAATAGTGGCTAGGATTTTTTTTTAATTCTAGGAGACTCTTTACAAATCAGCAGGGTTGCAGTCTATTTTACATAGTCATTGCTGCGCAAGAATTTAATTACTTGAATTGCGTGGAAATTGCATCAGTAAAGGCCATATGCCCAAGCAGCCCCTGGTTATGTAATCTTGTAATACTTACCCTGTATGCTTTCCATGTTCCCACATTCCTTTACCTCTCTTTCCTTCAACCATTTCTCTATTCAGTGTTGATGTGATTTTGTTTTCGATCACTGGCTCTGATAGTACGTTCCAAATCCATTACAAGCTTTAGTGACAGTATTTGAGATGCTATTATTAATAACTTTGCAAACCCAAATCCCTAAATCTTACCATTTTACTGCATCTTCCATCCTATTTACTATCAAAATGTTCCACTGTCATTAACTGCTGCATTTTATCCATTCCACCATGCTGTCATCCCATGCAGCTTCCTTTCATCCCTCAAAATTATTTACTGTGTCTCTTCTTTTTTTGTCTATAAATTTGGAGACTGTTCCCCCTAGCTTGTATCTAAATCAGTGATTATTGCAGTGAACAGAACTGATCTCTGAATCCTTTGACATACTGCTACTATTCTCATCTACTCTGAGAAACTGCCTATTACTCCTTTCCATTTCCTCTCTTCTACTCTTCTATCCAGTCTCTCTCTCAATCTGGGGCTTTGAGAATGCAATTGAAGATCCTGCACAGCTACACAACCTAGTGTTGGCCTATGTTAGAAATACAATCCCTGTGGATGTAAATCAGCAAAAAAAAGGTAAAATAGTATTTCTCTTCTTGCACCATCTTTTAATGAAATGGCTGAGATTGACCAGCAGGTCATTTGTCCATATCTAGACAAAAATGTGTTTTAATTTAACACATGCCACTGTTCTTATCTGAAAATAAAATTCTCAATATCATTTTATATGTTTTTCTAGGTGAGTTTCAAGGTACTACCATTTGCTGCTTCCAGCATCCTATTGCTGTTAACCACAACTCAGTGGCTGGCTAGCTAGTTTATTACTACTGAACTGTGAAGTTGAGGGTTAATTTAATACCTCAAAAATTTGAGCACAATTGTCTAAGCCGACAATCCAGTACAGCATCGAGAGGTGTTGCATTGTTGAGGATACAATCTTAAGGATGTCATGTTAAACTGAAGCACCATCTGCCCTTTTGAGTGCATATAAGTGATTCAATGGTACTCCCTCAGAGAAGAATTATCCTTGTGTCCAACCAATATTTAGCCTTCAATCATTGGAAACCAAAAAATTATTTGATCATTATAGTGCAGTTTGTGGCTGCTTCCTTCACAAACATTGACTGTTGGATTTTCCAAATTACAATCATGAGTGAACTTTAAAACAACTTCACTGGATGTGACCAGCTTTGGGGAAGCCTCCCAAATCTATAGTAACATGAAAGCAAAATACTGTGGATGCTGGAATCTGGAACAAAAACAGGATGCTTGAAAAACTAAGCAATCTGGCAGCATCTGAAGGTAGAGAAAGCAACCTTTCCAGCATTCTCTGTTTCCTTTCTAAATCTGTGGCTTTCGAGAGTGTACAGAGATAAGCTTGATATAGCACAATGTCCATGATTTGCCACAAAATCGACAGTCTTAACTGGGAAATATAAACATCCAGTTATCTTTTGACCTTGAATGCAGATGACCAGAGATGAGAGAGGGCCAAATACGGTGCAGCTTTCTCCATAATTTAGTGGTTATGCTGTGGGGTTCTGTATATTGTATCTGCTGAAATAGTTGACATCCAGTGCAGTAGTAGTGATTCTGGAATTGGGAGAGAGAAACATCATCGTGCTTTCCTTGTGGTCATCCCCTAGCGGCTTCTGGAATTGCATGTGTTTAGAGATGGAATCCATCTTAGCTGTTGTGTCCTCTCCTTGCCCCATGTGATTAAATTTTCTGTTAGTAATGTCAGAGTGCGTGTGAGTATTAGCTAGTTAGGGGCACCTACAGGGAGGTGGGAATTGGATCGTTCCCATTGGAAGAGGAGAAAATCAGTAACAAAAATTACTAATGAAAATAGGTGAGGTTAATATCTAGGCCTTCATCTCCCTTTAATGATCAGTGTTTCTTTTAATTTGAAATGGTTTGCTTTAAATCTGATTTTAACTTTTGGAAATTTTGGAGACTTTTTACATTTTTGAGAAGATTTGAAACCTTTGAAATTGTATCTGAAGTCCCATATACTTGCCAAACAACAGAAGTTGACTAACAGTATTACTGTTATCTCAAATGTATTCCATTTGTTTGGTTGTTAATACAGCAAACTGTTCAAAGCAGCTTAGGAACAATGATTTTATTTCCTCTTTTCTTTATTTGTTCATGGGATTTGGTGATCCCACCAAGGCATCTGCTTTGGCTTTAAGCACTGAAAGTTCTTCCCTGTATCTCTCGACTGCTATCTCTATTTCAGGTGCTGCTTTAAATCCTGCTTTGGAACAAGTTTTTGCCCTGGTATTTCCCTGTGTGACTTTATAGTAGATGTTTGATAATGCTGTTGTGCAATGCAGAGGGATGTTGAACTAAATTAAGGGCAACATATAAAATGTAATAACAATCCAATCCAAATACAATAAAAAAGCTGTTGTTGGACCTGTGGTTCCAAACGTTTTCCACCACTGAGGATTTTCTCACTACCTCTCTGGATATGTTGCAGATTAATTAACAAACATTAACTATTGTGATTAGTCAGTAACTTTGTTTTCATTGTATCATGCAACTTGAGTAGAAAGCAAAACTATTTTTCCATCTAGCTGTCCCTATCTATTCATTTCCCCTAACCCACTTTGTAAATTTAAATACTCCCTTTAGGCTCAGTTGCATGTACCATATTTGTTTTACTTATTCCTGGGGATATAATATTTGTATGCGTTTTTAGTCTTTCAATTTAACATAATTTTTATTTGTAAACATCTTAATTTGCATATTGAGTATTTAATTGTAAGGACTTATTTTTTTCATTCCCAGATTTGGGAATTGCATTTAGATTGGAGTGTTTACTTGCAATTTCAACTTGCCTGTCTTATTTGTAGCAGTGATAGATTTAGAATTAAGCATATGTGAAGGGAAGACTGTTGGGGTCGATTTCTCAGTCCATCTTTTCAGGAGATTATTACATTAATGGCAACACTTGAAAAACCTTTGGCCTATAGTTCTCATGGACTCTTGGATTAAAAATGTAAATGTAACAAAAAAATTTAGTAATTTTAAGTTAATGCTGAATCTTTGTTCTGATTTGTTTTTAGTGCCTGGGGTTGTGATCAGAATGGGTGACAAGCCTCTCTGGGAGCAGATTGGAAGTGGCTTTGTACAACATTATTATCAAGTTTTTGATACAGACAGGAGCCAACTAGGATCGTTATATGTAAGTATGAACTGAGTTCTACCTACTCATTTGCCTTGCATTTTAATTGTGATGTGATTTTTAAAAAATGGAGGTATTTTCAAATGTAACATTTCTGCATAAATGCATGCAAAGTAAGTGTAGCGTTGCAATTAAAAATTTAAAGTGCTGTATTAAAGAATTTTATTGATGAAATTTATTTTCAAGTCAACCTTCGTTTCTTAGCGGACATTTTCAGTTGCAACCCTTACTGTCCTATGTTCATATGATTTACTTATATGTTTGTGAACTTAGTGTGTAGCAGTGTACTGATAATTATAAATCATTTTTGTGCTTTTCGGTTATATAGTAAGTAATTAATTAGCACAGTGCGGATTGTCAGATAATTTGAATTAAGTAACTTGAATTAAATAGAATATTTTTATATGGGAAAGTAAGACTTCTTGTCACTGGACAGCAGTTGGACCCTTGCATTTAATGAGATTCAGATTAAATTACATAGTTGACAAATTATACAGCAAGTTTTATTCTATATTTGGCTTAATTTGTACTTAATCTAGGCATATTTAGTGTTGATTCTTGGGTAACAAGCAGTGTGTTTATTTTCTAAACTTAATCTCAATTTAAGCACAATCCCTCTTTCCAAAAAAAGATTAATTTCTCTACTTGCTATATATAAGAAAGCCTGGTTGCAAGTGCCATTAGAATTTGATCCAGACCTAGGGCTTTCAGTGAGTACGTATTTTAATGCTGAATCAATTGCAAATTCACTAAAAGAACAATGTGATTACGAAAAACAGTATATTTGAAACACCTGATCTGAGGGGTGAATACTAATAGAGCTATAAGCTGTTTTGTGGCTCGGCCATTGATCTAATCAAGTAATTCTTATATCAGCTTGGTAACTATATTTAATTTTAAAATCGTGACTAATAATTGAAAAGCTTTATATATTAGTATCACAAATGGGTTTACGTTAACACTGCAATGAAGTCACTGTGAAAATCCCCTAGCTGCAACACTCCGGAAAGGGTTTAACTTGATTGTTGCCCAATCATTATGCTACTTAAACCAGATTAGTTTCCTAATTTTAGTCTAGACTATCTGAAAGGACTTTAGAAAGCAGGTGTCCCAGACCTTTGCTTAAATTTTGGAATTTTCTAGTATTCCATGGAGTGTTTTCTACCCTGAGAGCGACTGCTACTTTGAGAACTTTTTATGAGATTCATAAACATGTTTAATTTCTTGTGTGTATTTTTGCTTTAGATTGATGCATCATGCCTAAGTTGGGAAGGACAGCAGTTCCAAGGTAAAACTGCCATTGTGGAAAAAATAATTGTAAGTATATTGTGATCAAATAATTATCCCTTGCTTATTCCTGGTGATATGATATTTGTATGCATTTTTAGTCTTTCATTTATCTCTACTTTCTGCAATTCAAATGAGTTCCACTTGAAGCCTATTTTACTTTAACTAGAGACAATAGAGTTAATTTGTGACATTCCAGAAAGAAACTTGAATTTTGGAAGTGCTTGAATTTATATGAATGTCATGAGGTGCAGGGGTGTAAAAAGGTGGGTGAAATAAGAGAGCTGCCAGGACAGCACACATTTATTTTATTTATTAATTGACCAATGCAGAAGAGCTGGAGGAAGATTAGCAGTCAAATCTTCAGCTTCCTGTCAAGCTGGAACAAACTGGCAAGGCAGTTTACAGTAATCTGGAATAGAAGCTGTGTACAGGCAGTGAGTGTTCATCTTAAAATGCCATTAATCAATTACTTCTAAACGAACAAAGATCAATTTACATAGAATTATTCTGTTTTAACTGAACCACAAAACAATTTGCCATTACAAATTTCAGGCACTAGTTATTTGAAGTCAGCAGAATTGGACATTCTTATAATGTCTGTTCAGTTTAACTTCCCAGCATATAGACAAAGTGAAACACAGCAATAGGGGTCACATTAATTCATTTTCATTGTGTAAACTAGATACTGAACAAAAAATATCATAGTTTTTTTGTAATTTTAATCTATGTCATAATGCTCAAGATGTAGAAAAGTAAAGCAAGTCATGTTATCTATTAGCAGGATAAATTCACGCTTCTGACCATCAATTCTCCAAGTAGTTTACACTAAGCTTAAGATGAACACTCACTGGGACATTGCCTGTAAGGTATGATGTGATGTATTTCTAGGCCAACAAGATTCCTGCAGAAGTTCTACTTGATAAATTATAATTCAAACACTTATCTGTACAGCCAGGAAGAAATACCTATTAAACAAGTGGAATAGAAACTGACATCTCTGCTGATGCATATCAGATTGAGGGATCTTCAGAGCTTGAGAATATTCCTATAGAATTTCCCCCATTAGCATATATTATCCTCACTTCTATTTGATTGTAATGCATCGCTTCTGACACTAAATGCTCAACTACGAAAGAGGGAAAAGTAAAAAGCTATTAATTTAAAATGGATCATATAAGGGCCATTGTGCTAAATGGGATAGATGCCAGGATCAACTAAACTTAAGACTGGACATAAGGCACTGTGGGCCATCAGCAGCAGCAGAGTGGTACTCGACATAATCCGTAACCTGGCATAACCCTCACTCTAACTAAAACCAAACCTGCTTCGCTGAAGAGTGCAGGAGGACATTCCCAGAGCAGTAGCAGCTGGCATACTAAAAATGAGATGTCAACCTGATGAAGCTTAGGACTATTTGCATGCCAAACAGCATAAGAAGCAACTAATAGAGTTAAGCTTTTGCACAACATAAACATCAAATCTAAGCTCTGTGGTCCTGCCTCTTCCAGTCATAGATGGTGGTGGACAATTAAACAATTAACTGAGGCTTTACAAATATCTCCATCCTCAAGAATGGAGCAGTGCAGTGCATCAGAGTGAAAGATAAAAGCTGAAGGATTCACAACAATATTCAGCCATACGTGTCGAGTGAATGATCCATTCCTCTAGAGGTTTCTACCAGCACAGATACTTGTCTTCAGCCAATTGAATTCACTGTACATAAAGAAACAACTGAAGGCACTGGATATCACAAAGTTTATAGGTGCTGACAATATTTCAGCAACAGTACTGGAGACTTGGGATCCAGAATTTGCCATGCCGCAAGTGCAGCTAAAACACTGGCATTAATTACCCAGGCAATGTGGAAATTGCCCAGATAGATTCTGTACACAAAATGCATGACAAATCCAGCTTGGCCAATTACTGCTCTACCAGTCTAATCTTGAGCATTAGTCAAATGAGGGAAGGGGTCATTATCAGTGCTTATCAAGCGGCCAGTAACTTGCTTAAAGTGGTCTATTTGGGTCCTGTGAAGTCACTGAGCTTCTGACCTCATTACAGCCTTGGTTCAAATATGGAAAAAAGAGCTGAGTTGCGTTGAAAGTGAGCGCTTGAAATCAAGCAAAATTTGACTGAGTGTGATATCAGGTACTCCCAGCAACACTCTGTTCAATGGGAACTCTGCTAGTTGGATTCATACCTGGCATAAAGGAGATTGGTTGAGGTGGTTGGAGGTCAATCATCTCAGCTCCAAGGTATCACTGCAGGAGCTCCTCAGGGTAATGACGAAGCCCAATGATATGTTTCAATGGTCAGAAGTAGTGATGTTCAGCAGCATTTGTGACTGCACAGATAATGAATGCTGAAGGAAATCTGCATTAGTAGAGAAATGGTTTTGGGAAATTGATGGGATTAAAGATGTATAAATCTCCAGGTCCCGAACTAGAGATTATAATTTGAGGATATGGGGTAAACCTTTTTAGGACTGAGATGAGGAGAAATTTCTTCACTCAGTGGATGGTGAATGTGTGTCATTCACTACCACAGAATGTAATTGAGGCTAAAATGTGATCTGATTTTCAATAAGAAATTATTTGTAGCTCTAGAAGCTAATGGGATTAAGGGATATGGGGGCGTAAGAGGGATCAGGATATTGAATTCAATGATCAAAGAACAAAACAGCATGGGAAACAAGCCCTTCGGCCCACTGAGCCCGTGCCGCCACCCCGATGTTCCCACCTCTACTTGCAATCCCTGTCCATGTTTATAGATCTATGGATTAAAAACCAAATTTGAGACAATTTAGGGAGAATTTGTTTTGCCAATTAGCCTAACAGCACATCTTTGGGATGTGGGAGGAATCCCACGCAAGCACGGGGAGAATGTGCAAACTCCCACAGACACAAGCCTAAATCCATGTATCTGCACAGCACAGCGACAGTCACTGAGCTGTCATGTTGCCCATCAAATGGTCCAGGTCAAGCGTGCACTAATGACGTGAAGCACTAGGATACTCTCAGATCCAAGAGCAGCCCTGTCACGACCCATCGCGTGTGTGCCTCTCGTTAGACAACAAGGTGGACCAAAGCACCTGTAGGATAAAAACAAGTACATCAATATCATCATCTATTTACACACTTCCCAGGGACTCCCAAGGCTCATGATCCCTATTTTAAATCCGTTTTTCAGCCATGATCAAAATGAATGGTAGAGCAGGCTCAAAGAACTAAATGGGCTACTCCTGCTTCTAATTTCTATGTCCAAATGCAGTAAGACCTGGACAGTATGCAGGCTTGGACTAACAAGCAGTAAGTAAATATCTGTACCACACAAATGCCAGAAAATGACTATCTCAATGATCTTCACCCCTTGACATTCAATGGCATTATCATCACTAAAACCCCCACTCTCAACATTCTGCTGATTATCATTGACCAGAAACTGAATTGAACTAGCGATGTAAATATTGTGGCTGCATTGCAGAACAGAGGCTAGAAATCCTATTGTGAGTAACTCACCTTCCGACTCTCCAAAGCTTGTCTGTCCTCCACTAGTGTTGTAGTGGAGAATTTTTTGTTTTCCGAGCTGTGATAGTAAAACTTAAAGTCTGCTTTGCAAAAATAACTAGCTTTTATTATGACAAAACTGCATGCGGTATATGGCAGAATCTTGGAGACAGGGCAGTCCCTCCAAACTGCTGATTCTATCCCAAGATGTGCCAGCTACAAGAATCGGTTCCATAGTTATACCTTTTTCCTATCAATGTACATGATCAATGAGTAATACATCATCAATTGTATTAGGATCCGGTGACCTTTGAGACCCCTCTGTCTCATCAATAATATCATTATCTTGTCCTTTGAAGGAACAGAAAGATTCTGTGACCTCTGACCATATCTTGTTTTCTGATGTAATAGAAGGTTTTGTGACTCCGACCTTATCTCGCCTCACTCCTCCAATCCTAAGTTATGTGGAGTCAGCTTTATCAAGTCTTGACCTTCTCTGATGTTTGTCATGTCGTAGGTTATTCAGAGTCAGTTTTACAGGGGTCTGACAATTTGGAATAGCTTGGTCAGCTCTCCTTTATACCAATTACTTGACCATTTTTCCCATCATGCCACTGCTTCATTTGTACAGTATCACACTAGGAACAAGCCAGGAGTGTAATGGAATGCATTCCACTTGCCTGAATGATGCAACTCCAATAGCATTCAAGAAGCTCAACATCAATCAGGACAAAGCAGCCCGTTTAATTGGCGTCCCTTCCACAAATAGTCACTCCCTCCACCACCTGACAAAGAGTGGCAGCAGTGATTACCATCTACAAAATGCACTGTAGAAATTCTCAAGATTTTTTAGGTAGCAGCTTCCAAATCCATGACGACTGCTATCTAGAAGCACTAGAGCAGCAGACACCACCATTTGAAAGTTCCCTCCAAGTTGCTCCCCATGTTGGCTTTGAAATACATCACCGTTTCTTCACTGTACTAGGTTAAGATCCTGGAACTGCCTCCTGATTGGAACTGTGAATGTACCAATACCACAGAATTTCCAGCGATTTAAGAAGTAGCTCACTACCACCTCCTTAATAGCAATTAATAAGTGCTGGCCTTGCCAGTGATACCCATATCCTCCAAATTTAGTATTAAAAAAAGAAACAAATGGAACTTTTTGAAATTAATTTCTGGCCTTCATTATCTTTTTAGGTTTCTAAGGCCACATGCTGAAGTGTTCCACCACTCAATGCCCTCACTGGCTTCTAGTATTCATCTTAATTGAAGCCATGGATGAAATCTTTGAGCAGGGCAGGATTTTTATTGACTGAAGCAAGCGACAAAATCTGATCATCTTGCACTTAGCTGTATAAATGCCTATGATTTTTTTTCTAAATACCATTTAAAATGAAATTTTGGGATGTGTTAATTCGATAAATATTCTATGCTATGTAGTTGCATCCCAGAACAAAAGATTGAACCTATTATTTTGGAAAGTCCTTTTAATCGAATGTGAAAGTAGCAGTCTGAGTTTCAAAAATGTTTCTCAGGTGTTAGAAAGGTGATATCAGTGCAATCTTTCATATGAATGTAATTTAAGTCTTTATGTATTATACAGTATTTGTTGTACCTCATACAACATTTGCTGAAAACTCTTCTGAAACTTCTCTTGAATACATTCCTGTATAGTATCAAGCAATTTTGGACATAAAATGCTTTTACTGTGGTTTAGATAGTACTGTCCAAAAGGTTGTAAACAGTAAGTAATTGCCAAACACTTTAATTGCATTGAACTGTTGACAAAACAGAGTAATACATTGGTCTCTGACATTTTTGCATATTAAACATAATGTTTAGCTTGCAGAAGTAGGATTTTCAGACATTTGTTCACAGCTTGCTGTGAACCATGATATTTTTCAGCTAATTAAATTGGAGTTCTTCTCAGTAAGTTTTATCTTTTTAAACACAGGGCCTTCCATTTCGTAAAATACAGCACAGTATAACTGCACAAGACCACCAACCCACTCCAGATAGTTGCATCCTGAGTATGGTAGTAGGACAACTTCAGGTAAGAGTGTTTCTGTTAATGGCCTTTGAGTTTTATTTCAATCTTTAATCCACGTTGATGTTCAATGAGAATGTTTATTCTGCCTTGTTCACCTGTTTCCTATAATGTAAAGAGAATGGTGCCTAAACAATTTTTTTTAAAAGTTTGCATTCACATGTGTGGATTCACTTTAGAAAATTCAAGCAATGTTTCTGGAAAAGTTCATGAATAGCAGCAAGGTCCAAAAGCATAATAATAAAACCTTCATTCAATCTTTGAATAAAATTTCATGCAATTATTTGTTAGTTATTGCAATAATCTTTTGAAATAAGTTTTAGAATACACTTGGTTTGAGTTCTTAGCCCCTGATGGACAGGCTGCTTCAAACCTCTGCCATTGCCTTTCTGGAACTCTCTACTTTTCCTTTTTCACTTGGAGGAAATGTGATCTTGCAGAAATGTGATATTCTGTAGTGGAGTCTTTAGTGTGCCAACAAATTTTAATCTAACAAAAAGTTTAATGGCAGATTGCAAACTCATGTTACAGCTCTTATTCAGGTGACAAATGTTTCTGCACAAGCAAGAAATGGTGTTTAAAAGTGACAGGTGATCTGTATCAACTTATTCTGCACCACAATTGAATATATAGCTGTACTGAAAAAATTGATTTGTGGACTTTGTGTGTATGAAAGGACTGGTAGATGTGAGTGCTATAATGGAACTACAATCTGTGCAACTAAAATCTATCATGGTGATGAAATTTATTTTTTTGAACTCCACTAGGTTATTTTTCAATATTACTGACAATTGAGATTTGGGAATAGAATAAGATGATGCCATGTACTCTGAAGCCATTTCTACTGGATACAATGAGATGGTATTCAAAATAAAGAGGAGTCTAAATAGAGTGGACCAGGGGAAAAAGTAGCTCCCACCTTGTGAAAGGATTGAAAACAAGAGGGCATAGATTTAACATAATTGGCAAAATAAGTAAAAATGATGAGACAAGAAGTTCCACTCAGTGAGTGGCTAACATCTGGAATTCATTAGCTGAGATTGTGATAGAGGCAGGTTAAATCAAAGTATTCAGAAGGGCTGTTATCTGAAAAGGAAGAATATGCAGGGTCACAAGGAGAAGATGGGCAAATGGCACTAAATGAATTGCTTGTTTGGAGTGCTGACTCAATGGGATGAATGAGCTCTTTCTGTGCTGTAATAATTTTATGGAATGCACTGATCTTTCATAGTCTGGTAGATTCCTGTGTCCCATTCATGCACTATTGTCATAAATTCCTTTTGAATTTTTGTTTGCTGAGTGTCTTCGAAATGCAATAAAAATTGCAATAAAAGATACACTTAGAGATATGTATCTTACTAATGGCATTAAAGTGAACTGTGCAATGATCGTACAGTGTGCATCAAACATAGCCGTACCACGTTGAACCAGGAGCATTGCAGACAAGGTTCAGAAAGGACTGAGTTGAAAAACAAAAATCATAGACGATTCAACTGAGTTCAACCAAGTAGGATGGTTGGGTGGATAGATAAATTTAACTTTCACAGGAGCCTGTCAATTCATGGAACAGAACACTGCCATGAGTCAGAAATGACCCAACTTAATACCCTACAAATGTGCAATAAGAAAAACTAGGAAGATTCAAAGGAAAATTGTATTTGGGAATACTGGAGTACAAAGCACCAAATGGTTTGCAACTACGAAACTGAGGAAGTCTATCTTAGCAAGTGAACTTTGTTTGGTGTAGGAGATCTGATGGGAAGAAGTAATTGCTTGTGTGAGAGAGTGGATTTGGGAAGTAGGTGGCAATGGCTATTTTCAGTACAGTTGCATAGATGGACTGCTGCATGTTAACTTGGAGTACATGGAATACTGCCATCTTTTCAGACCATTGTTATTAACAATGATTAGCAAATGATGCAACTTCTGAATAACCAAGGAAATAAATTGAGTAGTTTTTTGATGTAGGTAATCTCAATCAGAATCATTTATTATAACTTCGTGGCTCAATTAGACTTTTGTAATTGCTGTGTCACTATCAAGGGAGCTATAAGTTACATGTTGGAAATAATTTAGATGTACCATGAATGATTAATTTGTGCACTATGCCAAATATAATGTTTTTGTCATGGTACATTTTTTGATCTGGCCAGTGAAGTTTTTAAGTAGCATTCAAAGAAATGAACTGCTGGATTAAAACTTTAATCAAGGTTTGTGTTCCTTGATTAAAATTGCAAACCAAGCTGTTTGAATTGTTTCTTTCTGGATCATTTCATAATAAAGAATTTATTATTATTTTGCTTTAGTTTTTAATTTTTGTGTGAAGTAAAGTTGATTTTGTGCCCTGGTCTCTTGGCCAGGCACAGGCTACTTTGAACTCAGTAGGTAAATAATCATAAAACTTACAGAGCAAGAGCTATTTTGAATGATAATGCATGTGTATTTTAACAACTGCACTATTCTAATCATGATTTTTTGCCTTAGTATCCTTCTACTTTTCTCAAACACCAATTTTAATGCGGTTCCAATCTCTGCCTCATTAGATTCTCATGTTCGTGATACAGCCTGAGTTCCACCAGAGCTTCTCAGCTTCTGTTTGCTGATAATTGTAGAACATTTTATTGTGACTCCTTGTACTGAAGGAATCCATGTCCATGTGCAGCAAGACCTAGATAACACTCAGTCTTAAGGTGATATGTGGCAAGTAACTTTGGCACCATATAAAATACAGGCAATGACCATCTCTATCAAAAAATAACTGAACCATTCCCTTTGACATTTAGTGGCATGTTTATGCTTAATTCCCCTGCTGTCAACATCCTGGGAGGTACTGTGAACTGAAACTGTACAGGACCAGCTTGATGCTCGGAATTTTGTGTCACTCCTTGACTTTCCAAAGCATCGACAAAACACAAGTTAGGAATGTTTTGGAATACTCCCTGCTTGCCTGGATGAGTGCAGCTCCAACAACATGCAAGAAGCTTGACACCATCTAAGTCAAAGCTGTCCACTTAATTAACATGTGCATTATTTTAAATATTCACTTCCTTCATTGCTGCTCAGTAGAAACAGTATGTACCATCTACAAAATGTGCTGCAGCAACAGGAGGCTTTTTCAAAAGCATCTTCCAAATCACAGCCCCTACTGAAAAGGACAAGGGCAGTTGATGCATGGGAACCCTACTACTTGCAAGCTTCCCTCCAAACTACTCATCATGTTAACTTGGAACTCTGTTGCCATTCCTTCACTGTTGCTGGGTCAAACTCCTGGAACTCCTTTCTTAAGGACAGTTGAGTATATCTACACCAGATGAACTGCAGTGGGCTACTAACATTTCTTTGAGGGGAAAGGGCAATAAATGCTGCCAAGCTGGTGACATCTACATCCAGTGAAAAAATAGGAAAAGTCATGTTTAATAATCCACTGTGAGAAAAGTTCCAAATTTACCTCTTTTTGTTGGAATAATAATAGGTCTATTTTCTCCATTTAATTTCTGACCAATAGAAATCTCCTTTGGTGTTCAGCGTCAAACAAAATCATGTAATTCATTTATGAAAAGTTTATTAAATTTCTTATAAACTTCTAGTCATAAAATAACCCCAACTTCTTGAATTTTTTTTGAAAATATAATTTCTTATTCCTGGTATTATTGGAATGAATCCTGACTGTGATGTTTCTTTGACTGGAGTATCCTTGTAATAAGATGCCCAGAGCTGCAGACACTATTCCCAATTGTGATTTAATCAATGTTCTAACCAATGTAATACAATTTTCTTGGTTTTATATTCAATGCACTCAAATGGAAAACACAAATGATTTTGCCTTTTTATAATCTTTTAAGTATGTTATTTCCTTTCAACAAATTGCATCTGTACCAAGAGATGGTTCTTTTCTTGCACATATTGCAAACTTGCATAGATAGAATGATGTTGCCTTACTTTGTCTTGATCAGCTACTCAATTGATATTGTACTGTAATTTTATCTCATGCTTGTTAATCACCACTGAAAAAAAACTTAACCTTTTCATTAAAACAGCAGAAATTTTTTTTTTAGAGCAACACAGCACGGGAAACAGGCCCTTCGGCCCAACGAGCCCGCGCCGCCGTCATAACTATATAGTAGCAATTCCATTATCATAATATAAAATTAGGTTATTCCTAATATGGAAGACTCTCACTATAGGGACAATTTGTTTCCCAATCAGCCTAAGAGCGAATTTTTGGGTTGTGGGAGGAAACCGGAGTGCCCGGAGAAAACCCACGCAACCACGGGGAGAACGCGCAAACTCCCGCAGACACCGGCCCAATTCCAAGTGTCTGCACAGCCACATCGATAGTCTCTGAGCTGTCATGGTGCCCTTCAAATGGTCCACATAAAGCACTCATTTACGACATGAAGTACCAGGCAACCCATGAATCAACATCCAAGAGCTGTCCTCGCACCACCTGCCGAATGCATGCTCATTGTTGGTCAAGTATGGACCGAATTACCTGTGGGAAAAAAAAGCCGTAGTTAAACAGTCCTACTATATCCCTCTATCTGCATACCGCTCATGTGGCTGTCCAAGAGACCCTTAAACAGCCCTAGCGTGCCTGCTCCCACCACCTTACTCGGCAGTGCATTCCACACCCCCACTACCCTTTGTGTGAAAAACTGCCCTCTGATATTCGTCTTATACATAGCCCCCCTCACCCTAAGGCCATGACCCCTCGTCCTATCCATTTCTGAAAGTGGAAAAAGTTTACCTCCATTTACTCTATCTATACCCCTTATAATATTGTATTATATATTATATATAATATAATATGTATATAATATAATCATATTATATATTATTATAATCTATAATAAAATTATAGAAGATAGCAAGAATCCAGGGGCAGAATGAGAGAATTGGACAGGCGCAGCAGAGAAAATTCAGTCACAACTCCTTGCCAATATCTTAAAACCATATTCATGTAGTATCAAATCCATGGCCATTCGTATTAGCTCAGTGTGAATACTATGAATAATACTTCAAAATATATTTGGGGTTTGTAAAGGGCAAAGTCATAAACCTGTTAGCTTTTGAAATTGAATGCAGGAATATAAAATCAAACTTGATAACCATTTGTTATTTCATCTTTTGCCCAGGCAGATGACGACCAAGTTATAGGCTTTCAACAAACATTTTTGTTGAAATGTCTTAGTGATACCTGGGTGTGTACCAATGAGGTCTTCAGGCTAGCACTTCACAACTTTTAAAAAATGAACACCTCTCTCCTCTCTTTGTCTTTCTTCCTTCTCAGTAAGGATTATTTTTTGCAGTTTTGCATGTGTGTGGCTGTTGCAGGATGAAAGCCATGAGTTTTTCTTGTCTTGCCTATTTTAATGATTTTGCCATTTACTCAATTTTCTAAATATAACTGAATAGAATTTGGACCTACAAGTGTGCAAAGTATATACTTTGGATGTGTATACGTACTGTGTCGGTTTAATACCATTGCTTCACTCAATTCTTTCCAGTTCAGCTAACTTGCAAGTGTTTTTTTGTGTATGGTTGCTGACTGTGTTAATTAGAATGGTGATATTCTGCACGAATCTAAACCTTGCTCTTAAACTGCTGTGTAAGTATACTTATTCATGCATGATGGGAGATTTTGCAGACGTGCAACAATGTAATATGAATCGTGTATAAAAGAGTGCAGTTATCGACTAATCAAAAAATAATAGTAAAAAAAAAGTGCTGTTTGTAAAATATCAGATATTGTCCATAGTGGCTTTGAGTTTGTCTTTTATGATGCAACTTGAAATTGTGCCCATTTTGATAATGTCAAGGGGCACATAAATATTCTTTCAATCTCATCAGAATATGAACAAACTTTGAATTTACATAAATCAGTATTGGCAGTCATACTTTTATTCTCAAGTTGTGGGCAGCACTGGAAGCCCCACATTTATTTATTGCCATCCCAAATTGTCCTGGATGTAAAGTAATGGTGAACCACTGTAGTTTATGTGGTGAAGATACTCCCACAGTACTGATAAGCAGGGAATGGAAGGTGATAGTGTGTGATTAGGGAATGACTGTATATTTCCATAACAAAATTGTGAGAGAATTGGGCAGGAACTTCACAGTGGTATGCTCTTTCATTTGTTGCCCTTGTCCATTAAGGAGGCAATGGGTGCAGGTTTGAGAAGTGTGTTGTTAGGCAACCTTGGATGAGTTGCATTCAGTACATTTTGTAGGTGGGACAGATGACAGCCATGGTGTGCTGGTAGTAAAGGACTTGAATGTTAAGGTGTAGGTGGGGTGCCAATCAAATAGCTATCTGGTGTTGAGTTTCTTGGATGTTGTTGGAAATGCACTCATCCAGACAAGTGACAAGAATCCCAATATACTCCTGACTTTCCCCATGTACATCATGTGAGTCTTTGGGGAGCTAGGAGGTGAGTCACTTAGTCTCTGCCTGCTGTTATAGCATTTAGTTGTGGTTGAATTTCTCATCAGTGATGATGCCATTGAATGTCATGGGAAGGTGGTTAGACTTTCTCCTGTTGGAGTCTGATTTTTAAAAAATATTTCAATTCATGTTAACTATAAAACGTAATGTGATTTATTCTTTGTGATAAAAGTATGTTTAAATAAATTAGTTTCAGGTGAGGATACATTTTATTAAAACGCTTTGAAAATTGCAATTAAAAGATGTGATTAAATGATTTTGCTTACCGAAAACTGGTCTCGGTGATGAAACTATTAACCGAACAAGCATGTTTAGAAGATATTCTCATTTCAGTCCAAGACATGGTCAGTTTTGTGGATGGAGATTTGTTTGTATGGAAGATTTGATGGACAGGCATGAAAGACACAAGATTTGGCCATATTGTAATTACAATGTTTTGCCTTTTAATGCCTAAAATTTCATGCTTTTCTTAATCCACTTAAATAGATTGTACCCAATTTATAGCAACATAAGAATAGGCCATTCAGCCCATTGATCCTGCTCTGTCATTCATTTAGGTTTTGACTGATCATCTACTGCAATGCCACTATCTGCACGTCTTTTGATGCCATTAGTCTTAAGAAATCTGTCGATTCTTGTCTTGAATATGCTAAATTATTGGGTTTCCACAGCCCTTTGGTGTAGAGAATGCCCAAGGTTCACACGCTCTAGGTGAAGAAATTCCTCCTCATCTCAATCTTTTTAAATTTATGAATCTGGGCAAGAATACAAAGAAAACTGCAAACCTGTATATAAAATCTGTACTGAATTTGCCTTCTATGCATTTCATCCATGAAAATCATTACCCGTTTGGAAACATTGGAAAGCATTAACTATGTAAAAGAAATACAATATCGACAGCAATTTGCAGTGCCAGCAGTAATTCTGTCTTGACAGTGGATACCAGTTGCTACAAAACTTAACATTTGTATCAACTTGTACATCAATGACTTACTGGTATTAATATAATGTGTTGGCTTCAGTGCCAGTTGGTCACATGTATTTCAGACCTGTCTAAGGTTTATCTGTTTTTCTTCAATTATTTCTCATTTCTTCAGATTATTCAGCGTAGATTTGCCATGAGTGCCAGATGTTCTCCAGTAACATACCAAAAGAAAGACTTTCATGTATAAATTTTGAAGTTGAATTAAATGACAGATTTAAGAGACCATTGTAACAGAAGGCAGTCGTATCTGTCCATGTGTCGGGATAGTACAGCATGATGGAGTGAGCGTCCTGGTTGAACAAAGAGGGCCGAAGTCATTTGTGAAGCTCCAGTTGCCTCAAATCAAGCAATTCAGCATGTGTTTGCAATCTTGCTGCCGATCAGCTAAAATTGCTGAGCAACTGAACTGCAGATGTTCAGGCTTTGACTTCATAGGTAGGGTAAGAGGGAAAATATTTGGAAAAGCAAAGCAGCTTCTTCAGGGAAGAAAGACAGATTTGTTTGTTCTCACTGAGCTGATCCACCTATTGATCTCCCTAAGGGTTTAAAAAAAACAAGTTTGCAATCATTGTCATCTGTTTTTAGTAGTGAAATATCAGTAGAGGCTAATGGTATCATTGTGCTGTCTGATTCTCATATTTTGAAATTGGGGAAATTGCAGTGTAGATGAAGGGGTATGATTTACTGAATAATTGTGATTATTTCCTGGTATGCTACAGGAAAAGAAATTAAAAAAAGCTGAGCACTGTAGTTATTATAGAAGCCTCTTGTCAACCAGCTCACAAACATCATGGAGAATAATGCATGGTGACCAAGAGAGAGGATGCACAAAATAAATGAATATTTATTAAATTTTTTGTATACTTAATCTCTCGATTACATGCAATTCAACAGTTGATGATTTGTGATTTCCTGCAGTAGTGCTCTATTCTTATGATCTTGAATGTGTTGAGTAATGGGAGCTGTGAATGAATTTACGTCTAATTGATGCCCAGATCCTATTTTCTGTTGAATGTATCCTTATTCTTTGTTCCTATGAGAGATTTATAATATGAAATGTCTAATATCCTTGGTACACTATACAGGAATGCAGTGCGGTTCTCCTTGTGTCCTGAGTTTCCTGAGTTCCAAAGTGAATAAAACAAAATCTGGTGATTGTGTCATTAGTGCTGTGGACATGTTTCCCTGTATTTCAAATACTTCTTTGGCTCTGAAGCACTTCAGAACATTCTTCCTGCTTCCTGCCCAGATTGGTGTCAGAGCTTATGAACAAGGGCCAATAAAATTATCTCCTGTACAAAAAATATAATTGAACTGCCATCTATTGCACTAGATTATGAAATCAGTAAATCCAGTATTGAAATTGCAATCTTTCATTGCTCATTTTGTGACATAGTGGAAAGCTACGAAGAAAGAAAGATTGTCAGAGGTCATTTTCTTTCCAGATGAAACATGACATTATTTCTCCAAAATCACATTGGCCAGCCTTGATTGCAAAGGCCAATGTTGAGTTGCCACTTAGACTCAGAATCCTTACAGTGCAGAAGGAGGTGATTTGGCCCATCAAGTCTGCACTGACTGTCTGAAAAGCATCTTACCCAGGCCCTCGCCTCCATCCTATCCCTGTAACTGCGAGCATTTACCTTAGCTAATCCACCTAACCTGCACATATTTACACTATGGGAGGAAACCGGAGCACATATAAAAATTGCTGATTTTTCCATGCCTTTTCTAGCATTCTTTTCGGTTTTCCTATTCTTTGCCTATCTTGGAAACTTCAACTTTGTAATTTCCTAGACTTGGACAACAAATAAACAGGCTAATACCTAATTGGTGTGAGAGTACAGATTCCTAATTGACACTGATCCAAATGCTGATTTTTTTTTTTCCAAGTGTTAAAGATGAACAGACTTTGAAATAAACTTTGCCCATAAAGAAGTAGGGAGTTAACTGGGCCAGATAAACTGGATTTGATCTGTGAATGGTGTTTTTAACATCCCTGTTATAACTTTTGCTTTCCCCCTTGACTTGCCGTATGCACTCTTAACCTTTTTTTCTCAATATTCCAAATGTTACACGTATATTGGGTACATTACTCCTTTGTTGTTGTGCTTTCCAGGCTCCGCTAGCTCCTTGTAGCCTAGTGAATTAACTTTATGATGTTTGTTCTCACTTCACATCTCAAAAGAAATTAGAGTATAACAGTAAAGAATGGAAATTAGGCCTGTTCTAATCAATCTCCAATCATAGGACAATCCCTCATCCCAGGAACCATTCTAGTGAAACTTCTGTCATATTTGCTCTGGGAAAACTATGTGTTTAGATAAAAAATCCAAAGTGGAACACTGTACTCCATATATAGGCTCTCAAATCCTTGGTGCAATGTAATAAGACATCTTGACTTTTGTAGAATGGTTACATCAGAAAAGGACATCCCTCAGCCTGTTGTGTCTGTAATGGCTCCCTACAAAGTTTTTTTTATTTATTACTTATTAGTGTGAGAGCTCACAAGTAGGTTTACGTTAACATTGCAATGAAATCACTGTGAAAATCCCCTAGCTGCCTTAGGAAACTTCAAATGGTGGAACAACATATCAGACATTGAACTGCTCATCCCAGCTGGCATGCCATACATTCACATCATATTGAGGAGGTCACAAAGTTTTAATTTGATTTAATAGTTTCACAAGTAGCCTTACCTTAACTCTGCAATGAAGTTACTGTGAAAATCGCTTACTCGTCACAGTCAGCACCTAGTCGGGTGCACTGAGAGAATTTGACAAGGTCAGTCCATCTAACCACATGTTTTTAGATTGTGGGGAAAAAAGCAGAGCATCCAGAGGAAATCTGCAGGAGAACATGCAGACTTTATACAGACAATGACCTAAGCTGGGTATTAACCCAGGTCCCTCCCACTGTGAGGCAGCAGCGCTAAACACTGTGCCATCATGCCGCTGGGTCATGTAGTCAGAATGTCTGACACTTACAAAAATTAATGTTCCATGAACAACTCAAGTCTGGGATGCACCTCTTATGGCAGTCAAAGGAAGCATTGCAAAGATGATGAAGGAACTTCCAGATGGCTGTGTTCCCAGGCAACTGCTGCTGTTGACCTTCTGGATAGTGGTGGTCATGGATTTTGAAGGTACTGTCTTAGGAGCTTTTAATGAGTTCCTGCAGTACACACTACTGCTATTGTGTATCAGTGGTGAAAGGAGTGAGTATTTAAGATGGTGGATATGCTATTAAGTGGGCTGCTTAGACTTGGGTGGTGCCAAGCTCCTAGCGTGTTGTTGGAGCTGCACTCATCCAGGCAAGTGGGGAATATACCATCACACACCTGAACTTGTGCCTTGTAGAAAGTGGACAAATGGAAAATATACTCTCTCTATATTTCTCCAACGTTCTCTCTGTTCCCAATTGCTTTGACCTAACATATGCCTTTCTTTTCTTCCTAACCAAGTCCTTAATATCTCGAGTAATTCACGGCTCTCATCCTACCTTTCCCATCCTTCCTCTTAGCAGCTGACATATATCTTGCAACATTTTCAGTATTCCCTTGAAAGAATCCCACATGTCTAGCGTGGACTTGCCCTCAAACAACCGTTCCCAATCAGTTTCCATAAGTTCCTGCCTAATCCGACTGTAGTTAGCCTTCCCTCAATTCAGCACCCTGCCCCTAGGGCAACTGGCATCCTTTTCCATCTGTATCCTAAAGTAGACAGAATTGTGGTCACTGTTAGCCACATGTTCCCCTACTACAACATCAACCACCTGCCCTGGCTCGTTACTCAGAACTAAATCCAATATAGCCCCCTCTCTAGTCGGACTAGCTACATACTGCTCCAACGATCCTTCCAATACACATTTTACAAATTCCTCCCTGTCCGAACCCCCAGCTCTAGGTACCTTCCAATCCACCCCAGGATTAAAATCTCCCACTATAACAACTCTGCTCTTTCTGCACCTATCCAAAATGTCTTCACATATGACTTCTTTCACTGCGCACAGGCTGTTGGGTGGCTTGTAATACACCCTCAGCATAGTAATCGCCCCCTTCCTGTTCCTCAATTCCATCCACAGCGACTCAACTCCTAACTCCTGTATATTGTCCTCCCTCTGCATTGCTGTGATGCTCTCCCTAAATAACAAAGCCACTCCTCCACCTCTTGTGGACCCTCCTCTGTCACGCCTGAAATGCTTGTACTCAGCATGTTGTCACAATCACTTTTAGTTTATGATCTTGAGCTTTGCTGTTAAGTATGTTGTGCACCGCTGTATCAAATGCCTTTTGGTGGTCTGTCAATAGCATTGCCTTCATTAACCTGTTAATGTCATCTCTTCAAAAAAAAACCTCCAAGTTAGTTGGATGTGATTTTCCCTGAACAAACCTGTTCTGGCTTTCCTGAACTTACTTGCATTTGACCATGTGACTCTTAATTGTATCCTGAATTATTATTTTGAGAAGTCAAAATTATTTAGAGAAAATCAAAATGTTAATTCTTTAACATCTAGCCCATAAGCAGCAGTGGATTTCTCAAAAATTGTTATGTAATAATGCATTAAATCAGTATCAGTGAGACTATGACAAGACTGCAAATTTTGTCGGTTCATTAAAAAGCATGATGACTTTCAGGGCGGCAATCGATGTTGCAGTTAGTTACTACAGTAAGAAGTCTGACAACATCAGGTTTAAGTCCAACTGATTTATTTGACAGTAAACTGTCAAGATTACTGTCATCAAGATTAAACTGACTGCCTGTACTTGCTGGGCTTAACTTGCCAACCTTTTCTGAACAATGATATTACATTTGTAATTCTCCAGTCCTCTGGAACCATTCCTGAGTTTGAGAAAGGTAGGAACTTTAGTCCAGTGCCTCCAGATTTGCCAACCTCTCTTCCCTCAGAACTCTTGGATACATTGCTTCCAATCCTGGTGCCTTGTTAGGTTAAGTACAGACAACCAATACTACCCCTTATAAATTGAAACCCTTTCTCTTTGACTATGGCCTAAATAGCTTCTTCCGCCTTGGCAAAGACAGATCAAAATACTTATTTAATTTCTCAGACATGTCTCACCTCCATATGCAAAACGCATTTTAGACCTATAATTATCCCCAGTGCTTCTTTTATCACCCTTTTATATGCCTATTCTATTTATATGCCAGAAAACAACTTTTGGATTTTCTTTTCTGATAACTGTTAGTCTCTCAGTCTTTTATTCTCTTGTTCGTTTTGCAGTGTAGGAACAGTGGCAACCAACTTATATACAACAAACTCTGATAAACAGCAAATAGACAAGGACCAAATGATCTGCTTGTGATGTTAATTGAGTGATAGATAATTGTCATGATATTGGGAATAACCCACCCCCGCAGTTCTTTGAAATAATGCCATTCAATCTTTTGCTTAGATGGAGTAGTAAAGGTGGATTTCCTCAGTATTTGAGTGTCAACTGTGATTTTTGTACTTGTGCCTCTGGAGTGGAACTTTAGTCCAGGACCACGTGACTCAGAAGTAACAGTGCTACGTCATGGGTCAAAGCTGACATTCATGGGCTGTGTCTGAAAGAAGGTGAATTGCTTTCAGGTCACTTTATTCCATCTGCTGGCAAATTAGCTGAGACATCTCTAATAAGATGCCTAAAACATAGGTGAAGACATATGTTAGAAATAAGAAAATTTGCCAAGTATAATTTTATAATATTAAATGGCCAGATATGATTAATGATTGAACAATTGATAATTTTAGTGCAATTCATAATATATGATTTAATACAGTAAGTCTTCGTTTCAGACCTTTCTCACTCATCTTGTTACATCATCATCTTATCCGTCATTAGATTTCTAAAATGACTGAAACATGCAATTTTAATGTGGATGATAGAGTAGCATATCAAGTTTACTTCAAGGATGTAAAAAATTGTTTGAATAAATTTTTAAAAGTTAGTTCTGATGGTACTGTTGAGCAGATTGCTTCAGTATTTCAAAAATCAGGGCATGAACAACGCTGGAAGGAAACTGAATAAAAGTCATATAACCCACTTTGTTTTCGCATCAAATGGTAAAGCATTGCAAGGTAATCAGTTCATTCGAGGAATGAGATCTTGGCTACTTCAGAAGCTAACTGGGCATTATTGAAACTTTGTTTATGCACAATGATGATTAAAGTATTTTAAGGCATCCTCAGTATAAAGTTAAAAAAAATTAACTCGCACTTTTTCTGAGTCTGACTAGTAACTGTGAGTTTACTGTCAAATAAATCAGTTGGACTTAAACCTGATGTCAGACTTCTTACTGTAGTAACTAACTGCAACATCGATTGCCGCCCTGAAAGTCATCATGCTTTTTAATGAACCGACAAAATTTGCAGTCTTGTCATAGTCTCACTGATACTGATTTAATGCATTATTACATAACAATTTTTGAGAAATCCACTGCTGCTTATGGGCTAGATGTTAAAGAATTAACATTTTGATTTTCTCTATTCATAGTGATGATGTTATAGGAGGAAGCCATTTGGCTGTCTGTAAAGCAGTTTGGTCAGTTCTGTTCTCTGGTTCTACCCGTGTAGTTCTGTAAATTTAATTCTATTAAGTGCCCATCCGACTCCCTTTCAAAATCATTCATTATCACCACTTCTACCACCTTCAGGATTGAGAGTTTCAGGTTATTACCACTTACTGCATTAAAAAAAAGTTCTTCCTCAAATGCCATTCCTTGTCTGTTGGCCAAAATCTTAAACTGATGTCTGCTAGTTCCTCTGTCATTAGCTAATTGGAGCATCTTTGTTTGGCTATCTTATCTCGGGAGGGAGCAGCAGAGTCCAAGTCTCCACAGGATTAGCAAGCAAGCAAGGGGTGGTGGTGAGTAATGGAGCCCGAGTCTCCATGAGATTCAGAGGAAAGCGGGGGGTATTGGTCAGCAGCAGAGCCTGAGTCTGTGTGGGGGTTGGCAGGTGGCAAGAGAAAGGGAGCAGAGGAGCCAAGCCTAATACAAAATTCTTTTATCTTTAGAAGACTCAGAAACTGTAGCTGCAGAGATGTAAATGAAAGTATTTCAAAAGTAGAAATTCCTGAAGTTACTGAGGTAGATTCTGCAGTATTATTTATTGATTTATCATGTCAAAAGAATTGAGATATATAAGCTTGTGCTGTGAAAGGGAAAATATGAAGATTGGTGACACAGTTGTTTGCACTGCTGCCTCAGAATGTTAGGCACCTGAGTTCAATTCCAGCCTCGGGTAACTGTGAAGTTTGCACATTTTTCCCATGTCTATTTTGGTTTTCTCCAGGTACTCTAGTTTTCTCCCACAGTTCAACTAAGTGTAGGATATGCAGATTGGTTATGATAGATGTGCGGGATTACAGGGATAGGGCAGAGGGGAGGGTCTGGGTGGGGTACACTTTTTCAGAAAGTTGGTGCAAACTCAATGGACTGATTGATCTCTTTCTACACTGTGGGGATTTTAGACTCTATAGACCTCTAGTCTCCAGCAAAAACAATAAATGACAATCACTGCTCACAAAGGCTCAAACCACAAACATTATTTTCTTAATTTAGTTGAAATGTAGTTGGCTTTAAAGTACAATATGTAATAATTGTCCATGAAAAAAAATTTTTCAAGATTGAAGAATGTATCTTAATGCAAGACTAGCATATTGAGAATCAAACATACAGTTATTGTGAAAAGTGATATTTATTAACCAGTGTACTTTTAGAAGATAGACTTGGAACAACTTTGTTAATTAGTATTCTAGAATTAATTTGACAAGTTGCCCTGCTGATAATTCGGACCTAGAATTTCTTGCTGAGAAATCTAATTTTTTCATTGAATCAAGTTCAAACAAGAGCTAAAATAGAATAAAACTGACGCGTTAAACAAAATGCTTTGATACAGTGCAACTTGCTATACAGAAGGGTCCAGCGGAGTCTGGCTGCACCATTTTTCAGTCTGTGTCTAGTCATGAAGAGACTGTGGGGTTCCAGAGTTACGGCTGTTGTTGTGAGACTGTTGGAAAAACCAAGCTGCTGAGTGAATTGGAAGGGAGGATGTTTGTGAAGAGGGGCTGCTGAGTGAGCGGGTGTATCAGAAGTCAAAGGACACATACCAACTCACTCAAGAACATCTTTTCCCTGCTGCCATCAGACTTTTGAATGGACCTACTTCATATTGAGTTGATTTTTCTCTACACTTTAGCTATAACACTACATTCTGCACTCTCTCCTTTCCTTCTCTATGAATGGTATGCTTTGTACAGTGTACAAGAAACAATATTTTTCACTGTATAATCATACATGTGACAATAATTAATCAAATCAAGTGCAGGGCAAGGCCGGAATCCTTAACATATACTTTTTATCTGTGTATATAAAGGAAAAAGATGCTGCCAAAATAAATAGCAGAGATAATAGGGATAATGAATGGGATGAAAATTGTTGGGATGTGTGAAGTCCTTAATTATGCTGTCTGCTTTTCTGAAGCAGTAGAAGCGTAGATAGTGTCAATGGGTGGGAAGTTGGTTTGAATGATGGACTGGACTTCATTTGATTTGATTTATTATTGTCACATGTATTAGTATACAATAAAAAGTATTGTTCCTTGTGAAGTATTATTCCTTGAGCTCTAAACGTATCAGCAATTTAGGTAATGTAGGTAGCCAAAAGATTGGCAGGCCATGATTTCAGTGGAGTCAGCAGGAAGTTTCTTAATTTATATGATCTGTTGGCTCTTACAGCACTACGATCACATCTCTGATTCCTGCCTCCCTGTATTGGAGGGTGAGGATTGTTTGACAAGGGAGCTTTCTGAAGACCCTGTTATGACTTCTTTGTCATGATGTAGAGATGCCGGCGTTGGACTGGGGTAAACTCAGTAAAGTTTCACAACACCAATTTTAAATCCAACCAATTTATTTGATAGTAAATTCGCAACGGCCATTGCAGACCAGAACACTGCATTTGCCTGACGAAGGCCATAGTGTCGAAAGCTCGCGAATTTACTATCAAATAAATTGGTTGGATTTAAAATTGATGTTGTGAAACTTTAATGACTTCTTTGTGCCAGTATTGAGGCCATTATTTTTGGGAAATCACAGTATAGGTTCCTAATGTTTTCTGGTATGTTCAACCAGAAACTTCAGAGGACCAGTCAATGAATTCATTTACATGACTCATTTGGGATGTTAGGAGCTTTATGCTAATGATTTTAGTTGATTTGTTTCTTCAGAATCTAAATCTCTTTTGTTTCCTTTCAGGCTGATGAAGACCCTGTTATGGGATTTCACCAGATATTTCTACTGAAGAACATCAATGACTCTTGGGTCTGCACCAACGATGTCTTCAGGCTAGCACTGCATAACTTTGGCTGAGACTTCTGCCTCAAGCGCATCCCTACATCCACTCTTCTAATCTGCTATTAATCACAATAACTGGATTCCAAATATCATACACAAGTGTGTACGCAACAGTAAAGTTTGCAACCTGCGTAGTATCTAATCACAGTTTGCTTGAATTTAGCTATTTGTGCATGATGTTTGGAAAAATGTTACTTTAGCTGACATGGGCAAGACAGTACCCCAGTGTGTGTTGTACCAGCATGCCTTAGAAGATAAAATCATCCCATACTTTCTTTTTTTTCCTGTGTACTGGTGAGTTGCTATAGCAATCCAAAGAATCGAAATAAGTAACAGCAACTACCTGTCCAACTTTTTGATTTGTTCATACTTTTTGTTGACTCATGATACAATAAACCATGTATTTCTTAAGATGGAAATTGTTTCATTTAGTTTCCTAGCAAGTTTAAGGATGTTTCTTTTATTAAAAATGTATCTGACCATATAATCAATTGAAGGAGAACATTGATATTGGGTGTTGTTTGTGCTGGTGCGAAGGTTTAGTCACTTATCCGATCAAAGGACAGTCATAATATAAGCGAGCTCAAACATAGTTATTTGGGTTCTACCGTGTAGATCATGATCTAACTTGTTTGGTTCTACTGAAGACTATTTTTGTCTTCTTGGTAAATTGAGGCTATAAAAGAGTAAGATAGTGACATAAGTCTTTTATAGCTGTGATGTATAATATTCAACATGATGTGTTATCGTTGAGTTGGTTTAAAGCAACACATTTATCTGTTTTTGAGCTTGAAAATCACATTGCTTATACTTTTCAAATTTTGAAGATCTCGATTAAACAAGTCAGTAATTGGAACATTAGAGTTTCTTACAGTAGATACTCGTGATTGTTTTTCAATTCTCCCTCATTCGCTATTCTCGTAATCGTGATTTCCATTCAGCTTGAAGGATGAAGCAGTGTTAATTGGCCTTTTTGATGGCTGCTGCTGCTAGTGCTGCACAGTGGTCAGTTGTCGGTTGAACTAGAAGAGGATTAAGAATGTCTTTGGAAATTCTTCACAGTTATGGCTTCCAGTACCATGTTTCTCTAATATTTAAGCTTATGACCATAAAATTGGAAAACTTGTGCTATATCTGTTAGAATACTGCATCATCTATTTCTTTTATGGATTTTACAATTGAATTAGATCCAAGTAAATTGTCACAATTGGAAAAGGAAAATGGAGGCCATTCATTCATATTATGCTCTCACTTGGTACCAGAGCTATAGATTACTGTATAATGCAAAAAATACTAGTAATGCAATAAGCATTTGTGAACAAAATAAAAACTCACATTTATCTTAAAGAATTATGTGAATGTTACTGGTACAGTTGTCTTTAAAAGTGTTGAACATTTTTCTTCAAATTCATGTGCACCATTCATTTGGTGTTGCAAATTTTGTTTTTTTTTTCCTTGAGTAGTGATGTGTGTTGGAAGTACAATTCTATGATCACTGGGGCACTGGCATCTCACCAGGTAGCCATGCAATGTGTCATCAGCCCAACCCATTTTGCTTCCCACCTAAATTCTAGAAATAGTTAATTTCCAAAAACAACAATTGAATAGTTAAAAGGAGTAGGATTTTCCATTCTCTGCCATGCCGTGGTTTGAGCCTGCAACCTTTTTGGTCTGTATGCTTCATAATGAAAGCTTTTCTTTTACATACAATATTCATAAAATAACTTTTGACACTGAATTCATTTACATTATGGATTTTATGGGAATTGCATTTATGTGAGACAATTTACACATATAGAATCTAAATAATTTGAGAAATCTCCTCCTGATTCTAACAAGGCAGTATGACTTTTCTGAGAATGTGTTATTTTTGAAAATCAGAATGCAGATTTGTTTTGGGGGCAGTACCTTTTCTCCTTACCTTACAGGATTAATCTCTAATAAATTCACAATGGTGCAAAATTCTGTTAGATGACACAATTTCTCTTATCCAGAACTGAAAACATAAAACAACAGTTTAATAGAAAACTGGGGTTTAGAAAATGTTTAGAGAGTAAAAATCTTGAGTCATGACACAGTGACATTGTCATTTCTGAAAATTAATATAAAATTTATAGATGGTTCCTACAGCTTAAACATTCTTGTGCAATTTGGTAACGTTGGCAGTTGGACTTTAAAGTATTAAACCTCTTGTTTGTCGTTTTAAGAAATGAGCATTCGCATGATGAAGGCAATTGTACAACCTAAGTTAGAAAATGCAGTTAGATTAATCAAATATGTTATACAGAGCAACGTGCTGAATTAGAGTTCTTTTAAATTTGAATTTGATACACATAATGAAGTATATGAGGGACTATCCCAAACATACTTCTGGATGTTTAGACTTAGAATTATTGAATATTTTGTGGACAATAATTTGAAGTCTTTAGCATCCCTTAAGAAGTTGTTTGGTTTTCCTAATGGCATGTAAAATTTCTAAAATATGAATAAAGCCAGTTAACTCTAATTTGATAGCTTCTAGTTCATCGATATTTAATCCCAATTAAAGATGATGGCTATCACAGTTTAAAACTCAACTCTGTGCCTTGTCCTAGGTTGAATCAAATTGGGTACGTGTTGCAATAATGAATGTGCAAGCTACAATTAACCATATTGTGTACTGGGGAAAGTTTGTGACAAAGCAAATATTGTCTAATTCAGCTGAGAACTTTGTGTCTCCATATTGTGAATGTTTTTTTTAAAAAAGGCATCTGTGCAGCGGTGTAATTGAGTCACTATCAAGGAGCAGTTTTTCTGCAATCTATTTGTGATTCAATTGTGTCTATTTATATTTCTTAAATGGTCAAAACATGTACATTACATATGTTCCATACAAGTGTTGCTTTTATCCTCACAGTAGTCACACAGTTAATTGTGTGGATAGAATATTTTCTAATATAAATATAAAAGCACACTGAAAATAGTAACAACCTGCAAGTAAATCCAGGAATCGTCTAATAGACCTGCTATAGACATATTCTGATGTAACTGTGTTTTTCTCTAATTTATAGGATCCATTTCCGCTTGAGGAACTGGAAAGAGAAGAGTTGTATTAGTTTTTTTGCATTCTGCTGGCTGTTCCATGCTGTTCTGTTTCACCTATAGGTGCGCAATGATCAAAATCAAAAGACTCCATGATTGGCTGGTGGTACATATAAATTTCCCAATGCCGAATATCAGTTTCTTGTATGTGATAATTTGACTAAGAACTTCCCCACAATTAAGGTTGAATAGATTCAAGTGATTCACTGAAGATTTGCGTGTGATTGTTGCTGCAGTGTGAACCATAAGATTTTTTGTAAACTTCTTGGGAAATTGCTGGTGGCTTCATCACTGGTGCTTCTTTATCAGTATTCATAAAATGTCCCCTGAAGTTGAAATAGTCATAAACTCCATGATGCTTAATATGAATTCATTCTATTCAGAGTCAACAATTCAATTGAGTTCCTGTTTGAATTAAAACATAATTGAAAGTTATTTATTTCCAATCTGCTGTGGAATGTATTCAGTCAGTTTGGGGAAAAATATTTTGTAGGTTCTTGTTTGTTTTAATTCTTTAATGTAAGCCTGTTTCCTTTCTGGTCTTAGTTGTACTTGGGCAAATTTAAGAATACGTAAAGGTATAAACATTTTTATGATATGACAAAATAACTCACTATTTCAACCAATTTTTGGAAACACTGCTACAATGATGCATAAAAAGCTGACAATTTAAATATAAGCATTTAATGAGTGAAAAACTGGCTGCCAATCAAAATGCTAATTTATAAGGATACCTTACTGGAACTATAACTGCATTGTAAAATTTAATGAACGATAAACATGAAGCTTAACATTTATATACATAAAAGTATCAAAAATATTTTGGAATGTTTTGGAGTGGCTGAAAAAAATGAAAAACATGAAAATAATAGTTTGAACTAGTATATTAAAAGCAAACATGCAAAAAAATTGACAGTTGGATGAATTAGTTGATCTTGCCTTTCATCTGGATGTAACTCAAAAAACTGCCTTCAGCAGAATTCTTAGCAACTGTAAAGCACCGTGTGCAGCTTACACCTATTGTACTGTGAATTTGTGTCAAAGGACTTACATTTGGAAATTATTTAACTATGTTAATTTGTGCCATACTAAGGATATGTTGTTTTGCCTTAGATATTTTGTTGTTTGAAAAAAAATCTTGATCTAAAAATATTTTCTTAGATATCCATTTAGTCTCTTTTTTTCCTTTGCTGTGGTGTAGGTCGACAGGAACATAGCTTTCAGGTGCTGTTGCAGTCCCAGGCATAACTAAGAATCTTGGGCCATTTGATGTTCCTGAATCTGTGATGCTTTTTTAGGCTTACGTATGCAGAATCTAACTTCTGATGACCTATTTTAGCAAAGTGAAAGCTCTGCTTTCAGTAATAACTGGTACACACTGATTTTATTGCGGTGTAAAATCATTGTTTTGTTGCTTTCTAAAATAAACTTTATCGAACAGCTTTCTCATTGTACTTAATGTTATTGCTTCAGTTAAAAATGGATTAAGGCATTGTAGCTGGCGGTTTCAGGATAGAGCACCGACATGTTGAATATTGATGGCATTGAAAGATTTCCCATTCATTTGAAGGGGTATTTTTAATTTTCATAATATATACTTTTGGTTTTGTGGATTCTGTCATTTGTCCCAAACTAATAAGTAAATGTGTAAAATTGATTTTTAATTATGGTATATTATTGTATTATGATAATTGGTTTGATTAAGAGGCTAGAATTTGTGGTGCAGTTTAGATTAAATTAAGCTTACAAAAATGAACGGGTTTCAAAGTAATTGCAAACATTTCAAGATGAAATCTGAAGCATAAAGTGAAATGTATTTCCTTTTAAATTATCAAGTTCAGTTGTTTGTTTTATGATGTACAATGTCTGGATAATAGAAATATTGCTCTCTAGTGACCCAGATTATACTCCCCATGATTAAATAGCCTACTGAAATTTATTGTTCAAGCGAACATCTGAATTATAATCACCCATGAGAACAAAAGCCCACATAAGAGGAGGAACGTTTGTAAGGGAAAGAAATCTAAATTATTTTTCTAAACATCCAATGTTTCCAAAATCTGAATGGTAGTAATATGTCACATGTGCAATATAGGATAGGATGCAAAGGACTATGGGTGAAATTAAATAGTTCCATTTGATTTGCAGTATAAGAGAATTAGGACTTTATCTGCTTCTCACACTTGAGTAATCTTGCTTTGTCCCTTCCAGAAAGTATTTTGATCAGTAAATATTGTATCCACACTGACTACTCCACAAATATTGTGTATTTTTGTAAAAGTGTTGATTATCACAGTTTCTTATACAGAAATAAACAAGGTACATCTTTCTGTTTATAGAGTTTTCTTAACATCTATTTGTTGAACTTGCAACTTATTCCACAAGTAAGGAACACTGAAGCATTCAATTGCAACTGAGTTTCACAGGTCTTACGTTTTTGATGAAATTCCTTGATCATCTGAACTATTTGCTGTTTAATTTTGACATCCAGGTGTCTTATACATTTCAATTTATTTGTAAGCTTATGTCTAAATCGCAAAAGTTGGTTGTTACAAGGTAGAAATACATTGAAGGCGTCAATGTATTGACTGAAACATTTCTCTAACTCACTGCCACCATGAGTGGTGACATTGCTCAGAATCAGAAGGTGCACTGTTTTATAAAGGACGTTGCTCCATATGTACTCAACATTGGGGCAACTGATTTAAGGTGACTGAATATATTCATTTGTATCTTTATTTAAAAGTTTTCGTTTATGCTTTGGGATTGAATTCCATGATCTTCCAAAATTTTCAGTAGCTTGTGAATGAGGTGCAGTATTCATTATGTATTTACTATTTTATATCTTAACTGTTTTTAAGCAGAGCATACACAACAAGGTATATTACTTGGGGGTAGATACTAGATGTTCAGCAGTATTGGGTACAGGAGAGTGGAGTTAGACAAAACTGTTGAGGGGTGAAGGGAAGAAAGGTGTAATCTAGTGTTTTGGTCACTCATTCAATTGTTTTTGAGGTTTGGCAGAGGTGGAATGAAGATCCTGCCCACTGGTACTGATAGAGGGGAATCTGCAGATGGACAGAACAGCGGAGTGGAGTCTGGGGTTTCTCTACACGGAGGCAGATGTGGAACTGACAGTTAAGGGTGAATGGGTGTTATCAATAAGCATTGAGACATTTTCTAAAGTAAAATTCAATTGACTTTACTTGAAATTTAACTTGAAATAGGTGAAATCAAAAATACCAAAAACAAACTTTAATTCGCCTGTTAAAGTTAAAATACAAGAAAAATTGAACCTGACAAACTAAGAAAGATTATAATGTGCATTTGTTTGACTAAGTTTTTGACACAATGTTGTAAAACAGTACACAAATAAAAAACATGTCCCTCAGAGGTGTTATCTTCATTGATCTTTCGATCCTGACTCTACACTGTTAAGGGGAACGCAGGATCTTTATAGGCCTGTGGTTGTGACACTGTCTTGGCTGATTTATTACATCATGCAGAACATTGTTGTGAACAGGGGTCTCAGAAATGAGATATTTTCTATAAAGCACCAAATGACAACTTGATAACCATTCTAGCCTATTGTCATCTTCATTTATTGGACTGCACAAAAGTAAGCCATTCAGTCCAACTAGTCGATGCTAGTGTTTAATGATCCCTCTGAATTTTCTTTGTGTGCAATTTGTTTATTTCAATGTGCAATGCCTTTGAATATTTTTTGTAGAATCATGCATGTGCACTGTCTTACTGGGAACAGCTTATGAGAGATCTTGTACTTTCACATCTGCTGCATGATGCTCAATGCACAATTCAAGGGAATCATTTGGTTGTTATACACTACATGTTTCCTCCCATTCTGTTTATTTGCTTTTGACTTTCTATCTTGTGTCAATATACTCAACTCAATTTTAAAGATCCCTTTTATAAAGAAGATAGCGTCATATTATACATTTCAACAGTGATTGTAGTTAATTGCTTAATTGGCCTGTAAAGTGCTTTTGAGATTCGTTTGATTATGAAAGATGCCATATAAATGTGCATTATTTTTCATGTTTAAATTTTCCCAATACTGTATTTTATTCTATTATTATGCTTACAAATCTTTTTTTTTGCACTTTTTTAGTGCTTTTATGTCCCTTTTTTCTGATGAGTAGACCAGCACACTTGTCCCAACCAGGGTCCCATACATAACAAGCAGGGTCCCATACATAACTTGAATTTTGTGGAACTCTAAATACATCCAAGTGCCTTGTTAGCATTTTAATTGCATTTCTGATCTATGATATTTTTAGTGATTTTTGTTTCACTTCTATTCCTAGATACACTGGGTGTTTAAGAAAATTGGTTTTGGGAGGAACTTGTATGAGATGGTGATATCAAGAAGTTTGCATAATTTGGGCATGTGATGTGAATAGGAGGGGCAGTATTTGGCAATAAAGACATTTCAAGGGAAAACACCTGGGAATGTCCATGTGGAAGACCTATGATGGCATGGATGGATAATATCAGAACATATATTGGCCTCTTGATGGGATAAGTATGATGAAACCCAAGAAAAAGAAAAATATTTAAGTTTGAATTGGTGATTAGACACTGAAAACCCTAGTTTCCAGGAAGTCTTGGGGATTTTGCCCATGCCCTAGCTATAGAATGACTGAATGTGCACAGTTTGTTTTTCATTCTTGGAGCTTCTGTACATATGCCAGGTGGAGAATGACTGCACACGTGTACTACATTGATTTTCACATCTTCAGGCTGGGAAACAGCATTGCACACATGCTCGGTTCATTTATTTTAGTAGTTCGGATTGGAAACTGGCTGTGTGCTGAAAGAGAAAGTGTTAAACTAGAGATCAGATGATCTTTGAAGAAGAACACCATTTGAGGAATGTTCTAAGGAGCAGGACACAAGAGGGGGAATTAGGGAGAAAATCCCAAAATGGAAGTGGGACAGAAAGAGATCCTAGAAGGAAGTCCAAAGGACAAGATAGGAATTTGAAATGCATCCTGTTAAGTACAGTTAAAATAAGAAGCAGAGCAATTGGCACCAAGTTGAAGAGAGAGATGGTTGTGGAGAGCAGACTTGAGAATCTGGGCTTGTTTGGGGCCATAGTAATTTGGGATCATAACACAAGCAGTGAAGGCAGCAAATAATAGAAATCAGTGGAGGAAGATTGTTCATAGTGTGGCCAACTCTCAATGAGGAGAATGAAAGACAAGGCAAGTATCGCTAAATCTCTTTGTTCTTCAAATCCATCGGTTTCTTTAAGTAATATTTCTAATTTTTTCTTAACAAGATGTATCACCTCACATATTTACAGAATGGCAAACTTCATTTGCCATTTAGCTGCACATTCAGCAATTTTCTTGCGTTTTTGTATCGCTCATCTTCAAAGACTGCAATTATGAGTAATGTTGTGGATGGCGATCTCAGCTCCCTGGCACAAATCTTTGGTGCACTTGTTGAACTGCAAGATACTTGGAAAAAAATGGAAGAAGCGGTCTGTCAAGAGGGTTGTTTCCTTGATGAGGTTCATTTTCAGTCCTTAGAAATCCTGCTACATGGTACATCAGATATCATGGTCAATTTAAGAATATGGGCTGAGAAAGAGTGTCCACATGTTCAATTTCCCAAGGGAAACTGAGGATAAATTCCCAGCAGAATTTAAGAACTCACTGCCATGCTTTCATAATCTCGATTTGAAGATTAGGCATTTCAGGTTCAAAGAGGCTTACTGTATCCAGTCTTCAAGATCAGGGGTCAGTTATATATGCCAATCTAATCTTATGTTGACATACAATGGGACCTCGCCATTTGGCGGGACCTTGATTTCTCTTTGGAGATGACAGAGATTGAGAGTTTTTCTGAGGTCATGAGCCTCTGGAACACACTTCCTCAAAAGGCAGTGGAAGCAGAGTTTTTGAATATTTTTAAGGTCAAATTCGATTCTTGATTAACAAGGGGGTGAAAGGTTATTGGGGCTAGACAGGAATGTGGGGTTAAGGTTACAATCGGATCAGTTATGATTTTAATGCCAGAGCAGTCTTGAGAGGCTCAATGGCTTATGCAAGCTCCTGGTTCTTTTGTTCATGTGCAACAAGATGGATGACCTGATAGCAAACAGAGAATTAAATGAGCATTTTATGATAATCATTACAGCAACATGTTTGCACAAAATCCATTCTGGGCCTCAAATACTCAAGGGTATTTGACATTTCAAAATGAGAGAAAGGAAGGAAAAAGAAGTGGGGTAGCTGTTAATAAAGGATACGATATACAGATGCCGGCGTTGGATTGGGGTGATAAGAACTCAGTAAGAATTTAGCAACACCAATTTATAATCCAACCGATTTATTTGATAGTAAAAACGCGAGCTTTCGACTCCTGTGTCTTCCTCAGGCAAATGCAGTGTTCTGGTCTGCAATAGCACACATCAGCACAGACAGTCAGAGATTGCTGATTAGAATGCGAATCCTTACATCTAACCTGCTATTGAAGTGTTAAAGTGGCGAACAATGTGTGTGAAGGGAATCCTGAGCATTGTTGGAGAATTGTGTGTTTTCTCCAGACAGCACAGTAAGTGAGGTTTTTTGCTAACCCAGGCAAGTTACGGGGGTTACAGATAGTGTGTCATGAAGCCAAGATCCCTGTTAAGACCGTCCTCATGTGTGCGGAGCTTGGCTATCAGTCTCTGCTCAGCGACTCTGCGCTGTCGTGTATCACGAAAGCCCCCTTGAAGAACATTTACCCGCAGGTCGGAGGCCGAATGCCCATGACTGCTGAAGTGTTCGCCCACAGGAAGGGAACTGTTTTGCCTGGTGATTGCTGAGCGATGCTCATTCATCCGCTGTCGTAGTGTCTGCATGGTCTCCCCAATATACCATGCTTCGGGATATCCTTTCTTGCAACGTATTAGGTAGACAACGTTGGCCGAGTTGCAAGAGTATGTACCGTGTACCTGGTGAATGGTATCCTCACGTTTGATGATGTCGTCCATGTCTATGATCCGGCATGTCTTGCAGAGGTTGCTGTGGCAGGGTTGTGTGGTATTGTGGTCACTGTTCTCCTGAAGGTTGGGTAGTTTGCTGCGAACAATGATCTGTTTGAGGTTGTGCGGTTGTCTGAAAGCAAGAAGTGGGGGGGTGGGGATGGCCCTAGCGAGATGTTCATCGTCATCAATGATATGTTGAAGACTCCGGAGAAGATGTCGTAGCTTCTCCGCTCCAGGGAAGTACTGGACAACAAAGGGTACTCTGTCCACCGTGTCCCGTGTTCGTCTTCTGAGGAGGTCAGTGCGGTTTATCATTGTGGCACGTCGGAACTGTCGATCGATGAGTCAAATAAAGGATACGGTCAGTTCTGTAGTGAGAAATAACCTTGGATTGAAGATCAAAATATGAAAATAGTTTGGCTGGAGATAAGAAATAGAAAAATAAATAAGTTAATGGTCAGAGTCGTGTTCAGGTCCCCTGATAGCTACATTGTCGGAGAGTATAAAGAAATTGTGGAGGCTTAAAAGAATGGTAGTGCAATAACTGGGGGAGATTTTAATCTTTTGATAGGTGAATCAAATTGACAAAAGTAATGTAGAGGATGAGTTCATTATGTATTTGGGACAGTTTCTTGGAACGGTGTATTCTGTGATTTAAATCTGGCAATTGTATTGAGTCAGGATTAATAAATTATCTTTATAGTAAGGGTCCTCTTGGTAAGAGTGTCCGTAATATGATAGAATTTCACATTCAAGCTGAGGGTGACAAGTTTGGGTCTGAAGCTAGTGTCTTACTCTTGTAATTGCATCTATATAAGTTTATGAAAACAGTTGTGGTTAAAAGGCAAAACAGTAGAGAAACTGGCAGAGATTTGAAAAAAATTTCATGTTCTCAACATAAAGAAAAATTCTACGAGCAGGATGAACCAACCATGGCTAAACAAGAAAGTCAAGGATGGTATCAGGTTGGAAGCAAAGATGTAGACCACTGCAATAAATAGGTATAAGCCAGAAGATTGGTGAATCAGCAAAGATGATTGGAAAAACAATACAAGTAAAATTCAAGTAAGAGAAATCTCGTAAGAAATATAAAGTCAGTTCATGAAAGCTTTACAAATATATAAAAAGGAAGAGTAGCTACAGTGAGCATTCCCTTCAAAGGTGAGATTGGGAATCAGTGTGAAACCAGGAAATGGCAGCAACATTGAACAAGGATTTTGTATCTGTGGTCAGAGTAAAAGACACAAAATAGTACAAAAGAAGGGATCAAAAAGGAGGGATGAACTTAAAAAACATGATCACTGGAGTAAAAGTAACAGAAGAACTGGGACTAAAGGCTGACATGTTGCCCAGACCACAGAGCTTCCATCTTAGGATCTTAATGGAAGTGGCTGCAAAGATAACAGATACATTAGTTGTGATCTTCCAACATTTAGTGAGGTGCCGCATAAAAGGTTACTGCACAAGATAAGAGCTCATGGTATTGGGGTGATACATTGACATAGACAGTTGGCTGACTATCAGGAAACCAAGTCAGGATAAGTTGGTCATTTTAGGGTTAGCAAACTGCAACTGGTATGGTGCCATGGATCAATGCTGGAGTCTCCATTATTTACAACCTATATTAATGACTTAAATGAAGGGACTGACTGTATTGTAGCCAAATTTTCTGGTGTAAAGATAGGTAGGAAAACAAGTTGTGAGGAAGATACAGAGGGTCTGCAAAGAATATAGATAGGTACAAGCAGGCAAACATTTAGCAGATTGTGTTTAAATACGGGATTACCCGCTTTGGCAGGAAGAATAGAAAAGCAGAGTTTAAATAGAGAATGCAGCAGGATGAAGGGATTTGGGTGTTCTTGTACGTAAATCACAAGTTAGCATGCAGATACAGCAAGTAATTCAGAAGGCAAATGGAATGTTGACGTATATTGTAAGGGGTTTGAGTATAAAAGTAGAGAAGGAAAGTCTTGCTATACAACCATAGAGGTGATTGATGAGATTGGAGTCAAACTTCATCGCCTGATTCCACACCATAGTTGACCACTGCATGTTTTAGGCTATTCACCATCCTGACTTGAAGTTGAAGGGTCATCAAATGCAGTAAGAAAAAAGACTCTCATTTAAAAAAAAATTTTTATTTTAGTAGCCTAGCTTAAAAAGAGAAAACTGAGCTGTAGACCAAGCTCTAGTTAGCCAATATAGAAGTCTTAGGAACACATGTCACTCACAATTATCAATGATTAAATAATCAAAGCACAATCACACTTAGGTTTTGATCAATGTCTGCAAAGCTAAAAGTTAAAGTTTATTTATTAGTCAGAAGTAGACTTACTTACACTGCAATGAAGTTACTCTGAAAATCCCCCAGGTAACCACACGCCAGTTTAGGCCCACTGAGGGAGAATTTAGCATGGCCAATGCACATCCTAACCAGCAATGGCCTAACCAGCACATCCTTCAGTCTGTAGGAAGAAACTGTAACAACACTCAGAGGAAATTCATTCAGACAAGGGGAGAATTTGGACAGTGACTCAATTTTGATCTGAGTATTCAAGGAACATTAGATTTGCATTGGAAGCAGTTCAGAGAAGATTCACTGATGGTGATTCCTGGGATGAAGAAGTCTGCTTATGAGGAAAGGTTGCGCAGGTTAAGACTATACTCATAGAAGTTTAGAAAAATGAGTGTGACCTTATTGAAACATTTCAGAATCTGAACGGGCGTAACAGGATACAGACTCAAAGGCTTTCTCGTGATGGAACTTAGAAGTAGATCTATCTGAATCCAGGCACTAATATTTGCAGTTTGTGTTTTTGCATTTTATCTCTGTGTTGCTCTTGATTTTAAACCAATATTGAATATTTAGTTTTTTGTATTGAATTTTATTTTTTGGGGTGGCAAAGTGGTTGGCACTGCTGCAGCACAATGGCAGGGACCCAGGTTCAATTCTCAGCTTGAGTCACTGTCCAAATTCTTCCCTTGTCTGAATGAGTTTTCTCTGAGTGTTGTTACAGTTTCTTCCTACAGACTGAAGGATGTGCTGGTTAGGCCATTGCTGGTTAGGATGTGCATTGGCCATGCTAAATTCTCCCTCAGTGGGCCTAAACTGGCGTGTGGTTACCTGGGGGATTTTCAGAGTAACTTCATTGCAGTGTAAGTAAGTCTACTTCTGACTAATAAATAAACTTTAACTTTTAGCTTTGCAGACATTGATCAAAACCTAAGTGTGATTGTGCTTTGATTATTTAATCATTTATAATTGTGAATGACGTGTTCCTAAGACTTCTATATTGGCTAACTGGAGCTTGGTCTACAGCTCAGTTTTCTCTTTTTAAACTAGGCTACTAAAATAAAAATGTTTTTTTAATGAGAGTCTTTTTTCTTACTGCATTTGATGACCCTTCAACTTCAAGTCAGGATGGTGAATAGCCTAAAACATGCAGTGGTCAACTATGGTGTGGAATCAGGCGATGAAGTTTGACTGATGTACGTACAAACTGATTGATGGCAGATCTAAAGATGTGTAAACAACTTGAAGGGGGTAATATCTACGAAAGTCTGCAGTGCTTGTGAAGAGAATTGATAAAGGCATTTGTTTACCAGACTTGTTTTGAGAATGTCTGAACAAGGCCTCAAAAAACTGGAATGGAGTTAGCAATTTGGCTTAAAAGAACATTGTTTCAGTATCCATTGCTGCAGCCAGAGTGGAATAGGAGACTGGTGGAGGGGGAAGAATCAGAAACGGTATGAATGACTGCAGTCCATGTCCACCTATTATTATTTTAATCATCATTATTTCGTGTTCATGAAAATTGTTTTAACACAGTAGGCATAACAGGAATGAATAACAATGCCAGAGTATAGCTCCAAACCTAACTGAGATTGCACATGAACTTGGTAGCACGGTTTAAAAATAAGGGGGTCTTCTATTTAACATTGAGCTGAGGAATTTCTTCTTTGAAGGTTTATAGTCTTAGAAATTATTTTCCACAGAGCGGAGAAAAGAGATCATTGAATTTATTTGAGGTTGAATTGGATGTTTGACAAATGGGTCAAGGGTTATAAAGTGCAGGTTGGAAAGTGGAATTAGGCCATAATCAAATCCGTCAATATGGAACTCCATATAAAATCCTTGCAATGCAGAAGGAAGCCATTTGGCCCATTAATCTGTACTGACTTTCTCAGAATATATTACCCATACCCTCTGCCCCACCCTATCGCCACACATTCACCACAGTTATCCATCTAACCTACACATCTTGGGACACTAAGAGACAATTTTTACCATGGTCAATCCCCCTAACTTGCACATCTTTGGACTGTGGGGGGAAACTGGAGCACCCAGAGGAAACCCGCGCAGACATGGAATAATTTACAAACTTCAGACCAAAGGCTGGATTCAAACCTGATGCTGTGACACAGCAGTGCTAGCCACTGTGTCACCAAGTCGCCTGCTATGAATGGGCAGGAAAAAAAAAACAAGGGTTTTGATCAGTCATGATCTTATTGAATGGTGTAGCAGGTTTTGATGGGCCAAATAGCTCAGTCAAACTCCTTTTTCTAATGATTTTTTGCTTCTACTGTCTTTGCTGTGTTGGAAGGGCTTTATGCAATAAGGCCCCAGTGTTACTTGAATCATTCCTCTCTGCCACGTTGTACCTCTTTCTCAGGTAGAACTCACATCTGGAATGACTTCCAGCACTGCTGAGTCTAAAGGTTGTAAGCAGGCTAAGGTTTTTGTTTTAATAGAATTTAGCTTGCCAGCTTAACTTGCCATTTTCCAAGGCTATATTTTACAATCAGCTAACAAGACCAAGCTGCCATTTTGTACCAACTTGTTGCTAAGTTATGCAATATTTTACTAGATTAACCATGAATGTTTCAACTGACCAGCAACAGATGATTGTTGGAAAAATAAATAATCAAATAGTTAATAATAGTTGGATTATATCAATTTCTGTATTTTTCTAAGATTCCTGTATTAAAACTGAAGTCTGAGACTTCAAGATGCAGGAACAGCATGTTGTGAGAAAGGAGCCTACTCTATTCAGTAGAGGTTCCTATCAAAACAAATTGTCCTTGACTAGTCTAATATTGGACCCAATAAATAAGGCATTTACACAGTATTAAGATTAGGTTTTGAAAATCTACTGCCTTATGTTTAAGGAAATGTTCGCAGACAGACCAATTGGAAGAAATTGATATTATTGACTAGTTGCTGTTAGTGAGAACTTGGGTTGAGGTGTGCTGATGCCAGAATTTCAGAGAAAATTGTTTTTCAGGAACCATCTTGTTTCTGAACAGCAAATAAAGAAAGTATTATGTTTTCTTGGGCAGAATTCCTGTCAACATGAATCCTGGATAGTGCAGTTTCCTCTCAAGATAGGCAGAGTTTCTTTTGATGAAAAGGATTGAGCTCACAGAATCCCCACAGTGCAGAAGGAGGCCATTCAGCCCATCGAATCCATACCTACAATTATCTTAGCCAGACCCCATCTTTATAACCCCATATATTTACCCTGCTAATCTCCCTGATACTAAAGGGCAATATAGCATAGCCAATCAACTTAGTTGGCACATATTTGGATTGAGGGGAGAAACCAGAGCACCTGGAGGAAACCTACACCGACACAGGGAGAAAATGCAGATTCTACACAGGCAGTCGCCCGAGGCCAGAGTCGAACCTGGGTCTCTGGCGCTGAGAGGCAGCAGTGCTAACCACTTGAAGTTATGAAGTCTGCAGGTGTATTATTTATCAGTGTATTTTTTTTGTCTTTTTTCTTATGGTTAATTACTAAATGCATTGTTTTATTTTCTCTTCGCTCAATAAATTTTGCTATTATTTGCTAATTCAGTATCAGTCTTTAATGGTCATATCTTTCTCAAACTAAAACAGTTGAAAGGGTTAATTCCAGTAATTAGGCCATGAACAGCTCAATTAAATAACATCTAAATTTATCAATACACACTTTATAAACCGACAAAATGCAGGCTAATTTTAAGCAGTGCTGGCCAGCTGGAACTTGTGCTAGCTTCTCTCAGTTTTGTGCTTTTGTTCAGATGTGCAACTACTCAATAGTTTATTTTATGCTTGTTGAACATTGCAGAAATGTAATTGTTCAGGCAGCACAATATTTGCATATTGCTTCATGGGTTGCAGTTAGACCTCATTTGGAATACTGCATCCAGTTCTGGTCACCTTACTACCGGGAGGACGTGGAGACTCTGGAGAGAGTGCAGAGGAGGTTTACCAGGACGCTGCCTGGTATGGAAGGTCTGAGTTATGAGGAGAGGTTAGGCAAATTGGAACTCTTTTCCTTAGAAAGACGTAGACTTCGAGGAGATCTAATAGAGGTGTACAAGATTATGAGGGGTATAGATAGAGTAAACAGGGTTAAGCTTTTTCCTAGGATGGACTCGAATAGCACGAGGTGTCACAGGCTTAGGGTGAGGGGGATAAGGTATAATTTGGATGCTAGAAGGAGTTTTTTCACACAGAGGGTGGTGGGGGTATGGAATGCACTGCCAAGTAAAGTGGTGGAGGCAGGTATTCTGGAGTTATTTAAGAAATGCTTAGATGGACACATGAACCGAATGGGAATGGAGGGGTATAAAAAACTGATTTAAAATAGGGATCATGAGCCTTGGGAGTCCCTGGGAAGTGTGTAAATAGATGATGATATTGATGTACTTGTTTTTATCCTACAGGTGCTTTGGTCCACCTTGTTGTCTAACGAGGGGCATACACGCGATGGGTCGTGAGAGGGCTGCTCTTGGATTTTTTTCGAGAGTATCCTAGTGCTTCATGTCGTTAGTGTATGCTTGACCTGGACCATTTGATGGGCAACACGACAGCTCAGTGACTATCGCTGTGCTGTGCAGATACATGGATTTGGGCCTCTGTCTGTGGGTGTTTGTGCATTCTCCCCGTGCTTGCGTGGGTTTTCTCCGGGTGCTCCGTTTTCCTCTCACATCCCAAAGATGTGCTCTTAGCTAATTGGCAAAACAAATTCTCCCTAAATTGTCTCAAATTTGGTTTTTAATCCATAGATCTATAAACATAGACAGGGATCACGGGTAGAGGTGGGAACATCGGGGTGGCAGCATAGGCTCGTTGGGCCGAAGGGCCTGTTTCCTGTGCTGTTTTGTTCTTTGTTCTAATCATGTAATAGAATCTCTGCATATATTTTGGGAAGCTATTTAATTTTGCCCCCAATATATCTTACCTATATTTGTGCTCATCAAACAACTTCATGTACCTTAAACACAACTATTTAACCTTATATACACTGATTCATCTTAAAATATCAATTGTAATAAGTAGATTAACTCATAAGTGCCAAATTTAACAACATTTCAAGTCATACGCACAAAGCTAAATCAAAATCAGTTTCTTCTTTATCCAATTCTTTACGTTTCATTTCAGTCTAACTTCCTAACAGTAAACCTCTTCAAATCTGCAACTAAATATAGTTGCAATGTCATTTTTTTTTTATTTCTTCCACCAAGGCTTTGATAGATTTTGTTTATGCAATTAATGAAAATGGACATCGTTGGCAAGGCTAGAACTTTTTGCCCATCCATCACTGTCCTTGAGAAGGAAGTGGCAAACTGCTTTCTTGAATAGATCTTCAAATTTTAGTGGACAGTCGAAATCCATCTTTCTGTTGATCTGGAGTTACATGCAGGGTAGATTTGATGAGGACAGTATAATTCCTTTCTTACAGGACATTAGTGTACATATATGGATTTCAAAAATAATCAAATAGTTTCAAGGTCATCGTTACCGATAGGTTTTTGATTCAGAATTGTTAAATTACTTGAACTTAAATTCTCCATCTGCCATGATGGGATTTTAACACACATCTTTGGATTATTAACCAAGGCATCCGATTACTAGTCCTGTAACACGACTACGCTACTGTGGTCCCATACAATGCAAAATTACAAAGCAATAGAGAGAAATAAACAATATCATCCTATTTCCAGTCAGCAGACACATACCCTTTATCAATCCTCTCTCATCAAATTGTTAAGGAGAGCTGAAGAACTTTATAGGCTTCTAATCACACACAGTGTCCTTGTTGACTCATTACAGCATGATATGGTTACTTTGAACAAGACCCACACAAATAAGATAGTTCCACAACAAAATAGTTGACAACTTGTTTACTATACTTACGTTGTCCTATTTCTTATCTCAATACTCTGTTTCCTAATGGGATATAGTCAACATACATAAACTGCACATCCTACACTTTTAATAGAAGCTCACCAATATAGGTACTGTGAATTGTACCCTCAGTGAACTAATTTCACACTATTTCTCACATATCATCCACAAACTATTTAAGTGTTATGAACTAGAGATAGTTTTAAGTAAGTTTTGTGTGTATTTGTGGGTTTAAAGCCATAGCTTAAAGCTAAAATTTACAGTTTAATTTATATTTCTGAACTTGTGTTAACAAAGGGGGATTTAGGAGATGCAGGGGGAAGGGATATTGTGAACCTGCATTTTTAATGTTTTAAAACTCTTAAAGTAGAAAAAACTTTACTATTGTTTACCAAAAGGGAGTCAAAGAGAGAGAGCCCCATAGAGACACAAGTTGACCCAGAAAGAAATACCATTCCACAGAAACTGTTAAAGCAGGCAGGATGGGAACTGCAGAGACCAAACTTTCCAGAAGAACAGAAAAAAGGGCATCCCAGGAATACCTTCTGGTCAGAGCAAAAGAATAGGAATCTGGAAAAGGTCCTATTAAGTGGAATTAAGAATGGGGAGCAGAGAAAAAGGCTCCAAGTTAAAAGATCAAACTGCAGAGAGCAGAAATGGAAAAAAGTGGACTTGCGAGCAGACAAATGATTTGAGGAAATAATCAAAGATTTGTGACTCCTTATTGTAGGCCTGTGAAGAATTGGCATTCTGTTAGTATGGCTGAGTGCCTGAGAGTATGCATTGAAGGTGAAGATCTGGAGGAAGAGAAACGTTGGAAGAGGAAATTAAAACTTTGGAGGTGGATCCTTGTTGAAGACATTAGAGAGGAAGTGTTCTGGGTAAAGATACAAAAGCAAGTATTTTGAGAGTGAAGCTTGGAAACCCAACTTAAAAGACAGTTTCTGAGAATCTAGTTGGCTCGTAGTGTGACAAATGTTTAAGGGAGGAGTTGATGAGAGATCCAAAGCTTCTGCTATGGGTGGCATCTTTCACTTGGTTTCAGAATGTAATGTGTCTGACTGCAGGTCAGTTTACATGGACTGTACTTACGATGAACATTAGAGTATAAAATAGATTGTGTAACTTGTATCATCCCTACAAAGCTGTATATACCTGGAAAGGTATAGTTGGAATGAGTGATTATTTAATTGTTAATTGTTTATTCTATCTATCGATATATTCATGAAGTCTGTCTTTATTTAATTTAATAAATGTTTATTCTTTTGTTCAAAGTTCATTAGCAGATTCCTATGACTTTGTTCAGTAGCTGTCTTTCACATTTCTAAACAAAAAGCAAGATTCCACCCTGAGATCTGACTCTTCCAGGAGTAACATTAGCTGGATAAAAGCCTTTTAGCTTTGACAAAGGGTCATCTAGACTCAACATTAGCTCTTTTCTCTCCTTACAGATGCTGCCAGACCTGTTGAGATTTTCCAGCATTTTCTCTTTTAATAACATTAGCTGAGATCACGACACAAATGGTTAAAAACCATAATTATTTGGAACTAAGCCAAATCCTAATCCTACAAACACAACTCTGATACTATCAGTATGTGTTATTGATAGTCCTACTTAGTCCACGTTTCATCTTAGGTTTTTTTTAGAAGAATGAATCTACCTGCAAAAGCTTTTATTCATTATCCTTTAGCTTCTCTTAAACAAGAAAACAACTGCTGCAAGCTGGGAAGAAGAATGAGCAACTGGCCTTATTAAATGTGACAGCTGAATCTTGCGTAATGGTGTACATTGACTGCACTTGCTGAAACTGTAGGATCTGTCTTCAGCTAATTATATCCTGCTGCTAGTGGTAGCACTGCAGTTCTTTCACTGCAGAGACAAGGATATAATTACAACAGAAAGTTTGTTTTTATAAATATAGACAGAGAATTTATAATGGGGAAAAGGTTGACAGGAAATATCTAAAAATGTATATATATGACCAGATATTGGTAATGAGGGGCCATTCAAGATTAATTGTTCTCTTATGTGGCTCATCACTGGCAGCTTCCTAGCCTTTTTCCTCATTTTTGATCCCAATCTTGATTTTTGATTTATTACTATTTTACTTCAACCAATTCACAAAGTGTCTACTTGTCTCACTTTTGATGATGTGGGGGTAGCATGGTGGCACAGTGGTTAGCACTGCTGCCTCACAGTGCTATAGGGACGTGAAGTCGATTCCCAATTGGGGTTCACTTTCTGTGCACGTTCTCCCCACGTCTGCGAGGATTTCTTCCACGTGCTCCAATTTCCTCCCACAATCTGAAAGATGTGGGGGTTAGGTGGATTGGCCATGCTAAATTGTCCCTTAGTGTCAGGGGGACTAGCTAGGGTAAATGCATGAGGTTTTGGGCATAAGGTCTGGGTGGGATTGCAGACTCGATGGGCCAAATGGCCTCAATTTGCACTACAGGATTCTATGATTCTGTGTATACAGAGTTTTGATCTAACTGTCTGGCAGCTTCTGGACTGTGAGCATACTTTAGCTACATATGAAAGAATGAGAACAATTTTTTAAAAAATCAATTAAATATGAATTAAAACAGGAGAATTCACACCAGAGATTGTATGGCTGCCCTCACTTTGGAGGCTGTGCTTAAGGGGAAACAGTTTAGAAAAATTCTCCCCAACCTCAATTATTTTTTTTAAAAACAGTAAAGGAACTTTTTTACATTAAGCTGGAAATTATTGGAAAGGTGAAGTTGGATTTAAATAACAGAAACTTCCCAAGGTGCAATAGAAATCCTGCCTCCACATTGAAAAGCTGTGTCAATGCTGTGACCAGGAACTAGCTTTAGTCAGTAAACTGCTTTTAAAAATAGGGATTTGGGGTTCAACTGTTCCAGGTTTGGGTCAGGGTGGGAGAAGAATTAAAAATGGAGGAGTGGAAGAAATGGGAAGCCAAATTTCACCAGGAGTCCTGCTGGTGGGACAGAATACCATCCACTATCGTTTCAAGATTGTTTCTTGTGTTATTGGCCAGACATAAATGGAGGATTAAACACTGTAGCAGGAGACTCAGGTGCCAGAAGTTATAACTTGTCCAGAACGTCGTGTTGAAGATAGCTTAGTCCATTATGCAAACCAGCCTCCCATCCATTGATTATACTTCCTACTGCCTCGAAAAAAACAGCCAACATTATCAAGGAGCCCATGCACCCCAAATATATTCCGTTCTACCTTCTTCTGATGGGAAAAAGATGCAAAAGTCTGAGGACGTGTACCAACTAACTCAAAAATGGCTTCTTCCCTGCTACCATCAGATTTTGAATGATCCTCCCACATTGCTCCATGTATTGCCACAGTGTAGGATAAGAAAACATGGTGTGTCATATATCAGCTATTTCTTCATTAAGTCTATTTTAATTTTGCTACTAACTTGTTCTTGTCTTGAAAGATTCCTACTGTTCAAACCTCATTATCATTCAATTCAGTTAAATTAATTTGGGAGATGGAATGTGCCTCAGATTTATATAACATTTAACTGCATTTACAAACAAATCATCTATCCTTCTCAAAGTGCTTGGAATTTTTTGCAGTGGTCCCTAAACCAAACAATTGTAGGTCATAAAGTCATGGCACAGAAGAAGGCCATTGGACTTACTGAGTCCATGCTGGTTCTCTACAGAGGAATCTAGTGCCTTCCACTACTCTAGTTTTATAGCCCAGCAAGTACCCTCTTTCTGAAACTATTTATCATTTTCACTTCAATGACACTCAAAGTGAGCTCCTATCTCCCTCACTAGATGGCAGTCTGAGAATACTGCTTCTATTTCCTCAAGATAACTAAAACCTTTATTTATGTTACTGATACCAGTTAGAGTTCCAATATTGTTATTTTGGCTCAAGAACAAGAGATTATGAGAAAACATATTACGATAAACAAAACCAAAATGCCATGAGAACAGTTTTCTACAGAATTGGTAAAGCAGAAACAAATAGAAATGGCTCAGCCTCAATGTAACACTGGTCAAAAGTTTAGATCAATAATGCATAATAAGTATAATATAATTTTCCAATTAATAATGGAGCCTATTTCTATAATCACTTAATCGATGGTACAATTATATTTATTATTTAATAACTGACAAATACACCCTGGGTCAAAATTGCAATAATCTATACTTTATTCTGCATTAGAAGCAGTGTATACTGTTGCTGATTTGGACCAGAAGTGCAGGGGGGTGAGATACGTGTTGCACATTTGAATTTAGATAGCATTCATGTATCACTTCCTGGTGGTTATTCACTGCTTTTTTCAAATCATGTGTTTTTGTGGCTTGTGAATTCACTTGAACAATGTTTATTAAAGTTTATTTTTATTAGTGTCACAAGCAGGCTCACGTTAACACCTTAATGAGGTTAATGTGAAAATCCCCTAGTCACCATACTCCGGCGCCTAATGGGGTATACTGAGGGAGAATTTAGCATAGCTAATGCACCTAACCAGTACAACTTTCAGACTCTGGGAGGAAACTGGAGCATCTCGAGGAAACCCACACAGACTTGGGAAGAATGTGCTGACTACACAGATGTGACCCAAGCCAGGAATTGAACCCAGGTTACTGACATTATGAGGCAGCTGTGCTAACCATTGTGCCATCATGCCACACCTGCTCAGCTTCTTGATTCCTGTGAATATCTCAAGCATTAATACTTGTCAGTGCACTACCTGTGTAAAGTGTTTAATGATATTTGTAGAGGGAGGGATCCAAAATGTTTATAATCATTCTACATTAGATACAATTCAATTAAAACTGATGGACCATGTGAAAGGCACTCAAAACATTCTGACGTTTGATTGTTTTGTGAAACTTAGGATTTGGTGGAGATGTGTACACAATAATACTTTTAGCATGTAAGCATAAGTTGATTGATTAAGCTGGTACTATAATGCATTACCTAGAAACTCAGCAATAATAATTCATGTGAAATACTATAATATAGCCAAACTTAATTACAATTTATTTTACTAATTTCTAATTCCTGTTGATACAATTTCATAGTTTTGCACCAGCCAGTTTTCTTTCACTTGATCTTTCTTGGCAGTACCAACATGGGGAGCTGGTGTAAATGAGACGCAATGCACAATATTATCTCAGTGCTGCCCATAGTGTTATACTTTCCCATATCAGCAGGAGCCTCCTTCAGCGTTCCTTCAAAACAACAGTGCTCCAGATTTTGAAAGAAATTGATTTGTAAAGCATAAACACCTGATGCACTTATCAATATATTAGCTTTGAATGGTTTGCACTTTCCAGCAATGAGTGAATCAACAGATTTGAATGTGTATTAAGACATCTTACAGGATTTTGAGCCCTTATGCTAACCCACTTGCGATAGCAGAACTGAGATGAAATTCTAGCACTTGTAAGAGATTTAGGTGGCTTCCAGGAAGTGACTTGGGTAGGCCAAATTTACAATGTCACAGAAATGGCCCATTTTGGCGCTGTGAAGCGTCCAATACAACACTCAAAAATTTCTATAGATGTATCATAGAAAGCGTCCTTTCTAGACGAATCACAGCTTGGTGTGGCTCCTGCTCTGACCAAGACAGCAAGAAACTACAAAGTGTTGCGAAAGTAGTCTAGTCCATTACGCAAACCAGCCTCCCATCCATTGATTACTGCCTCGGAAAAGCAGCCAACATTATCAAGGAGCCTATGTACCCAAACATATTCTCTTCTACCTTCTTCTGGTGGGAAAAAGATGCAAAAGTTTAAGGACACGTACCAACTGACTCAAAAATGGCTTCTTCCCTGCTGCCATCAGATTTTGAATGGTCCTATCACATTTTAAGCTGATCTTTCTCCTCAGCCTATCGGCAATTGCAAAACTATATTCTGCACCTTCTTATTCTCACCTTTGAATGTGTATCTTAAGTATTATTACATTAATACTTGTTGGGGCACTACCTGTACAAACAGTGTTTAGTGATATTTGTAGAGTGGGGGCAGCATTGTGGCACCATGGTTAGCACTGCTGCTTCACACACCAGAGACCTGGATTCAATTTCTGGTTTGGGTCACTGTCGGTGTGGAATTTTCACATTCTCCCCATGTCTGCGTGGGTTGCCTCCGGTGCTTCGGTTTCATCCCACAGTCTCATTTCATAGTCATAAAGGTCTACAGCATGGAAACAGGCTCTTCAGCTCAACTTGTCCATGCTGCCCTTTATTTTAAACGCTGAAGCTAGTCCCAATTGCCCACATTTGACCCATATTTCTGTATACCCATCTTATTCATGTAACTGTCCAAATGCTTTTTAAAAGATAACATTGTACTTGTCTCTACTACTACCTCTGGCAGCTTGTTCCAGACACTCACCACCCTCTGTGAAAAAATTGCTCCTCTGTACCCTTTTGTATCTCTCCCCTCCCATCTTAAATCTATGTCATCTAGTTTTAAACTCCCCTACCTTTGGAAAAGGATATTGACTACCTAGCTGATCTATGCCCCTCATTATTTTATGGATCTCTATAAGATTACCTCTCATCTTTTATGCTCCAGAGAAAAAAAGTCTATCCAGCCTCTCATTATAACTCAAACCATCAAGTGCCGGTAATATCCTAGTAAATATTTTCTGCACTCTTTTTCTAGTTTAATATTATCCTTTCTATAATAAGATGATCGATATCTACACAGTACCCGTGACCTTGGTGTTACAATACATCGGCAATATCTCACCCATTTCCATTGGCTCCATGCACAGATTCCATCCTCTGTCCTTCAGTAGGCCAACCCTCTCCTGCTTGCTCTTTATATATGTATAAAAAGCCTTAGGATTTTCCTCAATCCTGCTGACCAATGACTTCTTGTGATCACTTTTAGCTCTTGTTATTCTTTGCTTAAGTTTCTTTTTACTTTCCTTGTATTCCATACTTGCTTTGTGTGTTCCCAGTCTCCTAGCATTGACCAATGCTTCCTTTTTCTCTTTGATTAGATTCACAATATCTCTCATTATCCAAGGTTCCCAAAACTTACCATACTTATCATTCATTATTATAGGATGATAATCCCTATCAACTTACACTTGAAAACCTCCCACATGCCAGATGTTGATTTGCCCTTAAGCATCTGACCCTAATCTACATTCTTCAGTTCCTGCCTAATATTGTTGTAATTAGTCTTCCCCCAGTATAGCACCTTAACTTGAGGACTACATTTATCTTTATCCATCAGTACCTTAAAGCTTCTTGAATTGTGGTCACTGTTCCCAAATTGTTCCCCTGTAATCACCTGGTCAGGCTCATTCCCCAATACCAGATCCAGTACGGCCCCTTCCCCAGTTGGACTATCTACATAGTCCTCCTTAATGCTCCTTACAAACTCTGCCTCATCCACACTCCTAGCACTGTGAGTCCTAGTCAGTATTGGGGAAGTTAAAATCTTGCATCACAACAACAAAGTTACTTTTTGCCAAAATTTGCTTGTATATCTGTCCTGCTATCTTCTACTGGCTGTTGGGCAGTCTATAGTAAACCCCCAACATTGTGACTACACCCTTCCATTCCTGAGCTGTACCCATATTGCATCGCTATATGAGCCCTTCAGTGTCCTCCCACAGTACAGCTGTGATATTTTCCTTAACCAGTAGTGCAACTCCCCCAACTCTTTTTCATCCCCCCTCTATCCTGCCTGAAACTTATGTATCCTGGAACGTTAAGCTATCAATCCTGTTCTTCCCTTAACCAAATCTCTGTAATAGCAATAACATCATTGTTCCAAGTACTAATCCAAGCTTTCAGTTAATCTGTTTTACTTGTTATACTTCTTGCATTGAAACAAATGCATTTCAGTCCACTAGACCCTCTTTGATTAACAGCCACACCCTACCTGCTCTTCTTTTGAATCTTACTCTACTCTCTGTTTTCCCTTCAGTTAATTCACCTTTCTTTGGTTTCCACCCTCCTGCCAAACTAATTTAAATTCTCCCATGTGACACTAACAACCTCTTTGGATTATTGATTGAGTCAAATGCTATAGGATACACCAGTAAAAATCATCCTGAGTTCCTGACTCTCAATTTTAGGCACTGTTGGCTTTGCCAAATGTAGGCACATTGCTGTTAGCTGTTTTGATACTTTTACCCAATAGATTATCTGAATTATTGTATTTTATAGATTATTGTCACAGTCTAAACCACAGTTTACAGTTTACTCCAGGCAGTTAGTTTACTGCTGGTCATAACTATAGTTAACTTAATTGACAAGAAGTAATGGTTACTGGGCTGAAAATTCACAGTTCTTTTGGCACATTCGTGTCATAACTCTAGTGGGAGAGTAATGGATCAGCAGCAAATTAGACCACATTCAAATCTTGGTTTAGTATGAGCAGAAGCAGTGTTTCTGTCCACCACAAACTCACCACATCAGTATAGAAATAATAGAGGTTCCAAAGCTGCAAATCCTTCTTTCCTTGGTCTCACAGTTAGCTGAGACTGAGTGATACCTTGCATACTTGCTGACCGAATAGTAAAGGGACTTAGCTGGTCCGAAGCATGAATAAAGGTTTAGAACCATGAAGTGAAGAAGCTTTTCTTTTTGACTCAGTCCCCAAAGGGTGCCATCAGACATTGCTGGTGGCTTTCCTCACCAAGTACTGTGCAATTCAATCCCCTTCAGTGGGCAGGCACCTCAATGCATCACGAGCGACACACGTTACTCGGTGACACCTAAATGAAAGGATCTCGCCAAATTTGATGGCTCTGCGCCAAAGGGACATCTTGACATTTACACACGGATGCAGCTGTCATACATTTTCAATCCGTAGTGTGGTAATTAATGATGACCCAGTTACACATCCTGCACCACAGCTTGAAGTTCACATATTGTCCCACAAAGTGGACTTTAGACATCTCATGGAGTAAGCCAAAGTGAGCAATCTGATTCTACTGTGTCCTCGGTGAATTGTTGTGGGTGCAGGCTCAATGGGCCAAATAGCTCTTTCTGCACTGATTCTCCAATCGTAGAAAATAGAGATGTTGATGGGCTTTCTTAACTATAACATCACGTTGGAGGCATTAGGACAGATTGTTGGTGGTCCGAACACCTAGAAACGTGAAGCTCTCAACCATCTCTGCTTCATCACCTTTGATTTAGACAGGGGAATGTCCTCCCCTATGTTTGCTGAAGTAGATTAAGTCATTTGCGCATTCTGCAGATGAAGCAAGAGAGAAGGTAGTTGGGGGGACCAATGAAACCTTTCCTATATCATCTAATGCTGGGTTGTCATTGACCACTGTAGCCAAACAGGCTATCTAAAATGTAAAGCATACTGGGACAATTGGGCAAGAAACTAAACCAACAGGCTGCAGTTTAAAGACAGAGACAAATAGGCTGCAACCCTGATGAGTGAATACACAGGATATGGGCCATTTCCAGGATGAAAGAGACTTTCTGGTCACACTGGGTTGTGTGCCAGATATCGGGGCACCATGAATCCTTATTTAGGACGAAGGTATGTGACCTATGTACCTCCAACATCTACAGCCATGGCCACTGGGGACACACCCAGAGATCAGTGTGGTAGTACCTGATTGGACTCTTATCGATCAAGGTGATCAAGTCCTGATCAATTGATTGGCAATGGCCAAAAAGGGGCATAAAACCAAACAGGGTATAAAGGGTGCTGCACAACCAAGAATCTCTCTCTCTCTCTTTCTGACCCCACGAACAAACTACAAGAATGGTGAACATTGCCAGCAAGAGGAGAACTACCACACCCGTGAAGAAAGGAAGACCACAGCGAGAATGCCCCATCAGACCAGACTACGCAGATGACTACCAAGACCAACACACAGATAAAGGCCAATATCTAGAGGACCCTTGTCAGTCACACAAAGTTGTCAAAGTCTTGTACTTGAATTCTAGTATTTCCTGTAAGATAACTTATTGTTGGCCAGGTGGGTGAATTTTGATTGTGTGAGTTTAAATAAATATTGTTTGATTAGTACAAAGATTGCTACTGGTAGTTATTTGTCAACCATATAAGGGTTAAAACAGACTGATTTTTGCAACACCACCAAAACAGATACAATCATTCCATTTGGCAAATCCCTGGAAATCTCAGGGCTGTGTCATTGAGGCAGAGCCGTGGTATGATAGGTCTCAATCCGTATTTCTCTTTTGCTGTGTTTGGCCATTGATCTGTGGAGTCCCACTCTAGCAAAATTGTTCTTAAGTTTTTTTAAATAATGCAATTCTTATATTTGTTCTTTGCTTATCAATTTTGTCTCTTTTTTCTCTCCGAATTCTATTGCTCTGTCCCTCTCTTTATTTCTATATATAACTTACCCTATTTCCTTCTGTGTTGTTGCTTTGTTTGTTTCTCGATCCTTAATCTCATCGGTCAAGGAGATAGTGTGTTTTCCTGACATTCCCCAAGGTCTCGGATGATCCATTATCAGTTCTCACTTCCAACAATTTGCAGGGCAAAGTATTTTCAAGCTGAAGAATGAAGGAAATTGCCTCACAAATGGGGTATGCTGTGAGATGCCCCTATCGGCACATTCCGTGTTCAACATTTCCACTATTAAAGTGAATCAAGATTGGATACAATGTGAAAAAGTGCTCTGTGCTGTCTCTCTCAAGCATACAGAAACTCATATATGGATTTTCAGAAGGCATTTATTTGACCAAGTACCTCATAAAGTACATGAAATGAAAATGACCAGGGTGCATATGAAATTGGCTAAGGGACAGAATGCAAAAAGTAATAGTGTGCACTTTTTTTTTGAGTGACTGTATGAGTACAGTGATGTTGTCCAAGGAATCCCAACAATATTGGGAAGACTGTTCTTTTTGATATATTTAATAACACAAACTTGGGTAAACAGGGCATAATTTCAAAGTTTGCAGATGAGAAGAAAACTTGGAAAGCTCTCTAGCCTTGCCTTTTCCATTCAGCTAGTTCTTCAACTTAACAATATCCATGTTCATTTTCTCTTTCAATTGGGTGTACTGCAAAAGTTCTGGAGAACTATTTTTCTGACTGTCAAATTGAAGCTGCAAATTTTCTATGTTTTGTTGCTTTTTTACACTTGTTTATCTTTCCCTTTTCCTGCTGCAGTCTTTTTCACTTTGCAGACTTCCTCATTTGTTTCTCCACACTTTTATCCTTTTCATGCATAATATTAACAAACTTGTTTCCATTTTTTCATTTATTATTGGAAATCTAATATTTTTGCAAGTTTTCTTTCAATGTCAACTGCTTTCTTCAGCTCTGTAGTCCCATTCTTGTACCTCTTCACTTTGTCCTGGAATATTGAACATTGCCAAGTCTTCTCTGCCAACAGGTTTGTCAGTTTGTTCAGAGTGATGTTCGTAATCTCTTTGTAATCTTGCAGGGATCCTTGAATGTGTGAAGATCCATCAACAGGTTTTCTTTCTTTTTGCAAAGTTTTGTGTATTTAATTGAGTCTTCTTGACCTTTTTCTGCTGTTCTTTCATTCTGCTGTCCAAGGTCATCTTCATTTCTTCATGCTGCTGAAGGGTTATGTATCCATTTTGCATTTGATCTTGAAGGATGATTAGCTTGTTCTTTCAATAGTTTATTTTCTTGTTGACCTCTTGCCAAAACATATGATGCTTCAGTGCATTGCTTTGTTGCTACTGCTAGTTTCAATGCAACCTTTTCTGAAGTAGTATTCAACATCTTTTTTAATTTGGCATGATTTCCAGGTTATGTATTGATTCTTCAAGGAGTCTTCAGGGCAGAGACTTTTTTTGTACTTTTTCTGCCTGCTGCTGAGTTCTTTCAACTTAGCTTTGATATGAACATTTTCCTGTGAAAAGCTTAATTTTTTTTTGAAGATTTTGATACTTTTGTGTTACATTAGATAACTTCCCTAAATTCACAGTCATCTGTTTGCTCTGCACTGTCATTTGCTATTGCAGTTTAAGTATTTGTCCACATTTTCAAAATATTCTTTGTTTCAGCTTTTCAGCTGTTTCTCAACCTCTTCTTTCCTCTGCACTAAATTTTTCAGTTCATGTATTTTGTTGCAATAACATGATCCAAGACCATCTTGTGTTTTCCTTGGATATTATCTCCCTCACCCAAGGGTGTTTTGTCATTTGATATTTCAATATGACTGTTCTACGCCTTTTTGTTAAGGTCTGCAGAAGTTGGAGTTTAAAATACTTGTCAGAGGATTATCATCCCTCACCAAATGTGATTGATGATTCATCTGTACCTTGTCTTATGATTACCTTATCTGCAACTTCACCAGGTAAGTACAAAATGCATTAACTTGAATTTTCTCAGATTTCTGATTTAATCCTGATGTATTCCTGCAATCTAAAAAAATTCCTTTTCCATGATGCATGATTTTGTGTCTGGCTTAGAACTTGCATGAGCTTAAATTGGTCTGATAGTTTGTATTTACTTTCCATGCTGTTTTTCCTTACATAGGAGTAGTGTTTTAATTTTTTTTCAAGATGGCACTGTAGTAACTTTGTTTTGTCTTCTTCCCCTGCTTGTTGGGTTTCAGTGGGCTCCAGTTGCAAACTCAGAGTTGTATTTAAAACTTAGCAGTTTTGGCCAATGATTTCCTTCTTTGAGTTTGGGAAATCAATTTGAAAGTGATTTGTTTTTGTTCTGCCTTCAGTTTCAATTTATGTTTTCATTCATTTGAGCTCAGCCAACACATGGTTTGGCACCAACTTTGGACCTGCTGCACATGTTGAACAAGCAGCGTGCTCTGCCAGCTTAGTGCCCTGATTATATTTCAAAGTGCATTTTGCACACTTTGTATGATTTGGCTAGGTCCCTTGACTCAGCATTTGATCAGGTCCACAATGGACTCCACATCTCTGGTGGAGTCCATTTTCAATTGCAGAGTGATATTTCTTCTCTCCTTCCACTTCTATGTCTGCAATGGGGCTTTCTTAAGCAACCTATAATCATGTCTTCAATTTTGGTGGACTTCTCTCAGGTCAGACTGTTGTTTGTTTTTTTTCATGGATTTTTGGGGTCCTTCACAAGTTGCTAGCATGTTATAAGGTTGTTTGATGCCTCTCTTATTCATTGTTAACACAGTTGTGTTCATATCTCCAAGGTATCACCTCTCTCAGACTCTCTTCACACACACTCTTTCCATATCATGTGATTTAATAATGTGGACAGTACTGTTCCCCTCACTAACCCCAACATCTTTATACTACAGCAGAGTCAGCTTTGCATTGCTGAAGATGCTGTCTTTCCAATAAGACATTAAAATGAGGCCACAAGCCCCTCTCAGATGAACGATGTGAAAGATTCAATGACATTTTTTGAAGAAGAGTAGGGAAGAGATCTCTGGTGTTCAGGCCAATATTTGTCCCTGAGTGAACAGATTATCTGGTCATTATCACATTGCGGTGCTGTGCACAAATTAGCTTTTCCTACATTGCAACAGTGACTGTGATTCAAAACTATTCAGCTATCAAGCACTTTGTGATGTCCTCAGGTTGTGAAAAATGCATTAAAATGCAAGTTTCCTTCTTTTAAGAACAGAGGGTTGGAGGGAGACGAGATTTTTAAATTCATTAAGGGTTTTGATAGAATAAGTAAGAATAAAGTCTTTCCGTCGAATGGTGTATCATTCTATGATTTCAAGCTGATGGTTTAGTGCCATTCTTTGCATTTTTCTGGAAAATAGCACCCCCCAATTCTTTTTTTCATGAAATTTAAACATGGTCACATCAACCAAGTGACCATGCAGTATGTGTAAACCTCTTGGACTGTGATTGTCACTAACATTGAATAGGAAAGATTTCAGACAATTGTGAACAGAAATGATGATGAATCATCTGCCTTAAAAATTACTGCCAGTAGTTCTTATGAACGAATACAATTGTAACTTTTGTCCTGTAAAAGGAAAAGTCTATGTACTTGTGTTACAAGTAGGGTTACAATTAATTGCAATGAAGTTGCTGTGAAAATCCCCGAGTCACCAGACTTCTGCGCCTGTTTGGGTATAAGGGAGAATTTAGCACGACCAACACACCTAATCAGCACATCTTTCAGACTGTGGGAAGAAACCAGAGCACCTGGAGCAAACCCACACAGACACAGGGAGAACATGCAGGCTCCGCACAGATAGTAACCCAAGCTGGGAACTGAACCCAGGTCCCGGTATTGTGAGGCAGCAGTGCTAATCATTGTGCCACCATGCTGCTCCCAAAGATTTCAAACAATAATGAACAGAATTGATGAACCTCCTCCCTCAAAATGTCTTTATAAACGAACACAATTGTCATCTTGGCCTTATAAATGAAAAAATGGGCTTACAATCTCTCTGCCTTCCTATCATCTCCCATATAGTGCTTGGGTTTATGGTTTACTGATAAGCAGGACTTGGGCCGGTCATGTCGCACTGGGGTTTAGTGGTTGGGATGGGCGGGGGGGAGAGTTTATGGTTGCACCGGAAGGGACGGGATTGCCAGTGGCGCAGCCGGCAGTTTGGCGGGGAGGGCTGCGTGCGCACTCTCTGGTACTGGGCTGCCATCGCCATGGCGTCGCCACCGAGTCCGGTTTCCAAGATGGACATTGAGAACGCGACGCAGCACCTACGGGACATGCTGAAGCTGGACCGGGTCAGCGGTAAGGAGAGAGTCGAGGCCGCTTGGATTCAAGGCTGAGGACAGATACGCAGCGGGAGGCCCGGGGAGGGGTGGGTTTGCTGGCTGGCTGGGTGATCGATCCCGGAGGGAGGGAGGCGGGGGCGGGGGGGGGGGTTGTTGACTCACTTTGTAACGGGGAGAGGGAGCAGGCCTCGGCCACCAGACCGGTATCCCGCAGTGGGCTGACCCTTGCCCGGGAATGAGTTTCACTGAAAGAGGAGGGTTCCCTCGGGGACAGTAAGCTTTCTTTCTCTGGAGTCGAGGACCGGCTCCTTATCCGTTTGTTGGCGGCGGGATGGCGGCGCCAGCTGACCGACTCCAGTGGGGAGGTGTCTCTGCTGATGCCGGGTATTGAGTGAATATCTATCCAGCTGGACAATTTACTTTCAGTTTTGTTTCCTCGTTCAGCAACGTTCAAAACAGTGCATATGGCCAAAAATGTCCTAACTGTATAATGTAAATTTTTTTGGTATTAAGCTAAATCGTGCATGCATTTAGCAATCGACATGTTGATAGTCTTACAAATTATTGGCTCGGTTTGTTACTCTTGAATTCGATCGTAAACTGTATTTGTACCTTGCAGTCTGAATCAGCACTATAAATTCTCACATTTGAATTCCCCTTCTCATCCTGTTATGTGGACAAAAGAATGTTGATTAGTATATACCAGCGCATAATGTGATTGGAGGTTAACAATAATCAAAGTGCAGAATTATGTTGATACACCATTGTATATATATTTCTTCTGCTCTATATGCTCATGGCTGTTTAGCAAGTTTAATTTTAAGCCTAATGGTTTGCTTAATGTTTGCAAGCTTTCGATCTTATTTTATTGTTTCATTTACATGCTGTACTAATTACTCTCATCAAAATGAACTTGCCGTTATAAGTCGTCAGTAAATTTATATTGATAGGCGTGAAGTGCATGTCTTCTTTGGTAGAGCACAGTTTTTTTGAAATGAAAGAAACCTCAAGATTCCAAGCATGCTGAGCACTTGGGATGCTACCTATATAGGTAAGCATGTGGTTTTGGTCTGTACCTTTGTTTTCTGGAGGGTGAAGGATAATCTTGGAGTTCACAGTTTGTTTAAAAAAAATAGATCTTTCATACAAACCAGTGTAATGCTGACTGGAGTGTCAAATATATGAGGATCTGTAATCCTCAAAAACTATCAAATTCTACATTTTAAAATTTGTCAAAAAGCTGCAGAATTGATGCAATATTACTTCTCAATGTCTTGTTCTGTTCTTGTTTGTGGAATGTGGGCTTCACTGATTTATGTCAGCATTTATTGCCCATCTCTGATTGCTCTTGAGAAGTATGAAACTTCCTGCATGAAGCAGTTGTATGTGTTTTTAAATTACTTACATGCAGTAGCATAGTTCAAAGTAAGTAAAATTGAGACATGGGTTCCTAATCTGTTTAGTACTTGTCCCCCTTAGTGGTAAGAGAGTAAGATATGATAGGCTGTTGTTGTGACATGTACTGATACAAAATAAAAACATGGCTACTAGTGAGTGAAAATATTCTGCTTCAGTGGCTCATTCTGTTCAACCGTAAAATGGTGTCTCTGGTGTAGGAGATGCTGAATGTCAGATCCTGTATCACTGTTTTATTTTTAAAAACTTTGTATCTCTCTGACTATGTCATCTTGGAGACATTCCACTCCAGGGCTTGAGCACAAAAAAAATTCAAAGCTGATACTCCAGTGCTGTTATGTCCGGGGTACTTTCTTTCAGATGAAACCGTAAACTGAGGCTTCCATATGTGGTGTAGTGTCGTAGATCCCAGCGAATGATTTGAAGAAGAGCCAGGGAGCTTCCCTGAAATATATTTATCCCACAGTCAACATCACAGAAACAGATTATTAGGTCATGATCATATTTCTGTTATGGGATTTTGCTGAGCGTAGACTTGTTGTTGTATTTTTTACATTACAACAGTGTCCCCTTTCAAAGTAAAGAACTTTGTGATGTTTGATGGTTGTGAAAAGCACCATATAAATGCAAATCTTACTTTTTACTCTGTGGCTGAATCTTAACATTACTGATTTTGGGACCTATGGCTAGTCCTTTGCTGCCAGCATTCATGACAAAAATCCTTTCAGGGTGGGATGTTTTACCACCCAATATGCCAGAAGCCACTATTGCATTGACTGTTTTACCAACTGTGAATTGCATATTCAGTTATTTAATATATTTCTATATGGTTTGGAATTTATATTGTCTTCTGTATCACTAACTCATGAACTGTTTGCTGGAGAGATGCATTAAAGGAGGGATTCCTGAACCCTTACAATATCCAGGAAAATATAGTGTAGTCGCAACTTGTTAAAAAGGCTGTCTGAAGGAAGGTAATATTCTGATTCTTTTTCTTTGGGGAAAATTAGACACAATTTGGTGTCTTGACTTTCTTCACCTTAAGTTGCCAGTGATTATCTGAGTATATGTTTGATCCCAGAAAGGAACTAGGATTATAATCCACCACACCACTTCCTGATTAAACAGTTGTGTATATTACATTCTAGAGCATTGTAAATGAGGCTTGCCCTGAAATAATAGTGTTTGTTTTGATTCTTAGTATCTGTAGCAGTTGCTGCTCTTTCTGCCTTGCACCCATTATCAGGAATCTCTGGAGATATCCTTACTATCTATTTGCTTTGCCTGATGACGTTGTCAACCTCCATGTGAATGTTAATGATACTCAACTGTTCATCTCCTCCATCTCTTGAAATTGTCTGTATGCTTGAGTTTCACTCAATGAGCCACAATTTTATCCTGCTAAATAGATGCCATTGTTTTTGGTCCTGCCACAAAATCCATGCCTTATTTACCAGTTCCTTTGTGGGAACTGAGTAGTTTTCCTCTTCTGAACTCTTGTTAAAATGTCAAGTTTTATTTGACAAATGTGTAAGATAGCTGATACAATTTGTAATATTGAGTGAGTTTTTGGAATTGTAATTGCATCCATATTCAGTTAAACATTGTATTTATAAAAAAATCTTGATTCAATCAGAATTGTACTTAAGCATTGCTGCTTTCTGTGCTTTGTGGTTTGCTAATCAAAAATTTGAGGGGCACTGAAAGTTCTGATCATTAATTTTATTTCTTCCAATAGAGTCAACTATTGACAACCAAAAGAAATCCGCATCTTACAATGGTGAACTGAATGGATTGCTGGTTCCAGATCCCATTGCAGCTGGAGATGGGCCCATTCTCAGAGAGTCAAACAGTGCAAATCTGGATAAGCTGAACTTACAGGAAAATCAGGCGATGTATGAACTGTTACTTTTTTATTTAGTGTCAAATGTGCAGTTTTCTTTTGGAAAAAGTATCTTTTTAATGAATGTACTTTATTCTCTATTACTTTTGCCCCTCTTCAGAAAATAAAGCGTAAATCCCCAACACAAGATGCACCAAAACCCTATTATTTGACTTTTTACTGGTGACTTTACAACACTACAACAGCATTTTGAGAGAGTTTGGATTTTCTTTTTTGCTATTTATTACCCAGTAATGATACTGCCCTTGCTGAGATTTAAAAAAATTTATTTTTTATTAGTCACAACTAAGACTTACATGATCGTTGCAATGAAATTACTGTGAAATTCTCCTAGAAACCACATTCCAGCGTCTGTTCGGGTCAGTGCACCTAACCAGCACGTTTTTTAGACTGCGGAAGAAACCGGAGCACCCGAGGAAACAGATGCAAATACGGGGAGAATGTGCAAACTTCACACATAGTGACCCAAACTGGGAATCGAACCCGAGTCCCTGGCGTTTGTGAGGCTGCAATGCTAACCACTGTGCCACCCCAGATCTGATATACAATCATTCTTGCGAAATGAGAAAGTAAAATTTCTTCATTCTGTGAAGAATGTTTTTAATGTATCATTCAAGGCACTACACCGCAGGGCAGTATACTAGTTCTGTTTTAAGGATACACATTTTAAGGATGATTGTTTTTCTCCAGATATCTCTCGGGTGATGACAGTTCAAATTGTGTTATATCTGCCAAAGAAGTGGAAATTGTGGCAAGCAATGATTCAAGTATCAGTAATAAGGCCAGGGGTAGCAACAAGGTAAGATAGTAAACAGCACTAAATATTGAGGATGCTAAACACAGCCTTTGACTTATCAAATTTAATGGTGCAATGTGCTTAAAACTCCTAATGAAATGTTATACATTTGTACATGGCATATAAAATGATCTTTTGGTGCCAAAAATCATTCTACGTATGTCAACTCATTTAGATTCTACGTATGTCAACTCTTTTCTGCTAAGGAATGCAATACCTGCATTAAGAATTGGTCTTAATTTTTCACCTCAGGAAGGCACCCATCTTATAAACTGGTGCATGGGATCAAGGAGGCGATACAAGCTGTGTTGCCATGATGATGCTCAGGAGTTTAAGATGTGCCTACATAGACCATAAGACCTCAAGACGATATGAGAAAGGAGCAGAATTACGCCACACGTTGCAAATGATAAACAGTGGTGCTTCTGTTTAAAGAATGAAATCTGAAGTTGCTTTCAAGCTAAAAGTTGCAAGGTTTGCTAACTCATCAGATCACTGTGCTACAGTGAGAGAATTGGGTGTCAGTGAAATACTTGTACAAATGAAGGAAGAAAAAATAAGCCAGAAAAAGATGCTCAAGATCAAATACGCCATGAAAACAGGGACCAGCCACTGGCCTGACCTTGAGAAGCATTTATTGGAATGTCTCCTGGAGAATTATGCAAATGACTACATTATCACTAGAAATGCAATTTATGTATATGGATTTAAAATGGGCTAAATCAAACCCTGAGTCCAGCAAGGATTTCAGAATTACCAGCGGCATAGTTGCTTTGTTGGATGAAAACAGTTAATGTTGCAGCAGCTGATCAACATTGCTCACAACTGAAAGGTCTCAATGCCAAAATGACCAGTTTCTAGCAATTCACCGTGAGACAGTGGCAAAAATAGGGCCACCCATTATCTCATGTCAGCATCGTGGCTGAAATATCCATGAATTTGATATGCCCAGTTACTGAACTCTGGAATAGAAAGATTTGGAAATATCTATGATGGAAACTAGAAGACGAGGTGGCATGGTGGTGCAAATGGTTAGCACTAATGCCTCACAGTGCCAGACCTCGGTTTGATTCTGGCCTTGGGTGACTATGTGGAGTTTGCAAGTTCTCATTATGTCTGTGTGTGTTTCCTCCAAGTGGTCCGATTTTTCCCAGCAGTTTGAAGATATTCAGATTAGGTGGATTGGCCATGCTACATTTCCCCTTTGTGTCCAAAGATGAGTAGATTAGGCAGATTAGCCATGGTAAATGTGCATGGTTACGGGGGTAGGGTAGGGTGATGGGCCTGGGTGGGATGCTCTTTTAGAGAATTGTTGCAGACTTCGTGGGCTGAATTGTTGCCTTCTGTGCTGTAGAGATTCTATTCTGTGGGATAAGATCATTGATAGTATTAGCCTGCATGATTGATTGGAACATTGTTAAAACTGTGGTCATTTTCCTATGCAAAACCATGCCAAAAATCAAGTGCACTACAAGAATTTTCGAGAGTGTTCATGATAGATAAGGGTGGAATAAGTTATAGATCAACGTTGTGTAGAATAAGCTCCCTCGGGGTCTTTGTGATGTGTTCAGATCCCTATAACTGATGAGATTTAGAGATATTGGTGTAAAAATGACAATCAAACTGCAGTTACGCCAGGAGGTTTAATCTTTGGAACTCTGGTCTCCAAGGCCATGTTTGCACTGCAGGGGTCATGGCACCAATTATTTGGAGTCACAAGGTCTGAGGCAGCAATGGCAACTGTTAGATGGAGACTCTGACCAGGCAGAGTTTTTTCTTCCAAGTGGTTTTAGTAGTTCAGTTTTTACTGTTCTGGGCATCATTTTCAAGGATTCCTTGGACATACTCATAGTGGAGAAGGTACTTTGTACACAATGGGGAATAGAGGGACAGTCTTAGCATCAGTGCTGAAGCTGTATTACAGATTCTAAGGCTACATCAAGGTTTTAAAGGCTATTGTGGACAAAACCAATTGTCCCCACACAACTACTGATCTTCATGCCCTCTGCTTTCACTCTGAAATTGCACCAAATTTCAAGCATTAAAATCGGGTTACAGTGACAGGGAAAGTTTGGGAACCATTGAGATGGATGGATGGTTAACGGGGCAAAAATCTTCAAAGACTGGAAATATTTATATTCCCCTGCTTCTGTTTTATGGTTTTCTCGTCAAATTATGGAATACTATTAATGTCAACCATCATTAGCTCATTTAAAAAATGCACAATATCTAATGTGATGGATGAAGCGGAAGATCATTTGTTTTGGGATGATGATTCCATAACCGAAAGTGATTCAGAGTGGGACCCTCAGAATAATGTCATAGCCAAACTGACTCGGAATGAAATTGATGAACCCCTTGTGCTGGGTGCCAAAGATAATTAATCTGATTTTTAAAACACTTCTTTGTGATTAAAGGTATCCTTGTAGAATAAATATGTTCAGTAAAATGTGTCATGTTGATTTAATTTGAATGAGCAGTGCTGTATTTTTATTCCACATTTAAAAATAGTGATTATCTACGCCATCACTGGTGGTTCAATTTTTCTACTTGGTGTATGCATATTAATGAAACCCTGGTTTTGGAAGGTTTTTTTTTGAAGCTTTAAGTTGATTTATACACTGATTTATGGTAACCTGTGAGGGGGGTTATAATAGATAAAATGATCTTACAAATTGAATCAATACTGGTTTCAAACAATTTTAGCAGGCTTGTCTAATGTATCTTCAATGTAAAATCAATATTGTTTCATAGGATGAACTCAGCACTATCTTGCTATAATGCAGCTTTTTTCGTACTCCATACAGCCTGAAACCTAAACAGTAACTGTGTTGCTAAAACCAAATTGAAGTCAAATATTAAAATGCTTAATGTTTGATCTCAACTTGATTGTTAATTGAAGCATTTACAAAGATTAAAGAGTAGTGTTTTTCTTGTACTGAGTGCCAGTGTTGATTCTAGATCAACTGTGACCAGCTGTTTTATGTGGATTGTCCTGTTTATACTGCTGCTCATTCTGGAGAGTCTACTATTGGAAAATGTTTCGTTTATTTATTTCAGTGAACTTGGAAGAGATTTTGACTCTGAAGGGAGTTTGTTGTGGGAATAGATTGGTGTCGCTTATTTATTCAAAACTCTTCAAATTTTTATTTGATATAGGATGCTATTTAATCAATTTCTTCATGTTTGATTAGAATTTTAGGAAAAATGCTTGGGAAATTATGTACAAAAAGAACAGGAAGGCTGACATGGTGGCATACTGGTTACCACTGCTGGCTTACGGCACCAGGACTTGATTCAATTCCAACATCAGGCTACTGTCTGTGTGGAGATTGCATGTTGTCACTGTGACTGTGTGGGTTTTCTCCTGGTGCTCCGGTTTCCTCCCACACTCTAAAGATGTGCGGGTTAGGTTGATTGGCTGTGCTAAATTGATCCTTGGTGTCGGGATGAATATGTGGACTTATGAGGATAGGACCTGGGTGAAATTGTTGTTGGTGCAGGCACAGTGGACTTGCATGTCCTGCTGCACTGTAGGGATTCTATGAATTCGGTCAAATGGGTTCGTGCAGTACCTCAAATTAAACCTTGTTTGCTACAATTCGATCAACTCATTCAGATCTGCAGTTTTTCACCTGAGTTTATGTTGGAATGCGCAGTGCCTGTTAGACTAATGACCAAGATGATCTATCAATATGAGTTTTTTTAATGTGAGAAAGCAAATGTAGAATTATTGGAAAGATAGATTGAGTGCAATGAAGTTTAATAGGTTTTAATCATAATAGACAAACTAACCTGTGTATTATATTTTAGGTTAAAATACAACCTGTGGCAAAGTACGAATGGGAGCAGAAATACTACTATGGTAACCTCATTGCAGTGTCCAATCAGTATCTGGCATATGTCATCAGAGGTGAGAATGAATAATGTCTAGCAGATAGTTGTGGCTTTTTCAAAAGAATCTTGCACAATTTCATGAACTGTTAGACTCACTAATTTAGTGGGAACATTTAAGATTTCAAAATGCAAATCTCCTTTGTTGGAACAAAAAGAATCCAACTAATACCCCATGAAGCTATAAATTAATTTGGCAGTAGTTTTTGAAAATTAGTTACTGAATATTTGAGAATTAGTAATGTTGAGACATTTTGAAAAATCCTAAGGAACCAGTGTCTACTTTGAGTTACAGATGCATTTAAAGCAGTTTGCTTTGTGTATTGACCAAGTTTATGAAATTTAATGACTTATGCATAGTGTTTATGTCAGAACTAGAACTGTTTAAAAACTTTGTTAATTCAGTGATGTTATATGGCTGAACAGTTTTGATTTATATGTTCATATGGAAACTAAATGTTTTTATTTTCTTTGGCACAGGAGCCAATGGCATTGGCATGGTACGTGTATTGAGTGTTGAAATGGCTGAACGGACTTTACTGAAAGGATTTACCGGAGGAGTTGCTGATTTGAGTTTTGCACACCTCAACTCAAATCAACTAGCCTGTGTTGATGAGGCAGGCAACCTGTTCGTCTGGCAACTTAACGAAGAAAATGGGAAAATACAGTATCCTTCTATAGACAATTGAAATATTAACCTACAATGTGTTATAAAATTAGTGAAGTATTAACACTGCAAGTAGGTTTGTGGAGAGAGGTGTCAGCTGGGAAGTTTAGCTGCATATTGAATATGGGAGAAGCTTTGAACTTTTGGTCTAATTCGGGTGAAATGAATTGGTAATTACTACTTGAGGATATAAACCTGAGTATTAATTGTTCTTAAAAGATATGTCGTTTAATCAAGGATAGTCAACAGTGAATTTGCTATGGGAAGATTGCGTCTGACTAACTGAATTAAAGAATGCCCTCTAATTGATTTGAGGTAATTAGGTGGGCTTTGCACACCTAAAGTGCTAAGCCCACTTTTGATGTGGACTTTAGCAAGGTGTTTGAAAAGGTCTATCAAAAGTTCAGTTGAGAGACTAATGAAATCAAGTTAGAATAACTTTTAAGTTCTCCAGTAAACTGTAGCAATAAGCTCAAGAAATGATTTATAGCTTACCTTGGTCATATAGTTTGAGCTGGGAGTGCATAATGAATATATTCTTGCAGTTTTGGTCTTCAAACTAGTCACTTCCCCTCTCCCTTCCTTCCTCACAGTGCTAACATGAAAAGTGGTAACTAGAAGGCATAGGTGATTTTTAAAAATATAGATAAGTTCAGGAAGCACATATTACAGTGACTTGTGATCTGGAATGCGCTGATGAAATATTGGTGGAAACAGATTCAATAATAACATTTGAATGAGAATTGGATATTTATTTGGGAAGGAACAATTTACAGGAATACCCACATTCTTCACTTTGGTCATGCTGACACAGTGGTTAGAATTTCTGTTTCACAGTGCCTGAAACCTAGGTTCACTTGTGGCCACTGTCTGTGGAGCTTGCACCTTCTTCCTATGTGGATTTTCTCTGGCTGCTCCCGTTCCATCCCATAGTTTGGAGATGTGCAGTTCAGGTTGATTCATCATGCTAAGTTGCCCCTTAGTGTCAGGGAGATTAGGATAAATACATGCGGTTATGGGATAGGGCCTGGGTGGGATTGGCTTGATGGGCTGAATGGCCTCTTTCTGCACTGTGGGGATTCTACAATTCTAGGAGTGTGTGATTAATTGGACAGCTTTATCAACGTGCAGGCCCAATAGAAAGAATGCCCTCTAATGTCCTCTGTGTTGAATCCTGTTGCATTTGTAGAACCAGGATCAACTTTTGTGAAAACGTGCCCCTGTTTAGACTGTAAGAGGTAATCAGCCCAAAAAAATCTTACTAAACTCTATTGTTATAAAAAGCTGTTCCTATACTTAATGTGCAGGGAAAAAATCGTAGTACACATCAAGAGACCCGAGGGGACACCTTTAAATGCAAACAGGAGGGTTATCTGGTGCCCTTTTATTCCGGAGGAGAATGATGAAAACGATGAAGGAAATCAAACACTTGCTGTTTTACACGAAGATAGGGTAAGATGAATGGCAATGGGTAATATTAGTATTTTTAAGGTGGCTCTTGCTTAAAAAAAACTCGCTAATCTCTCTTTGTTGCTCATGGGCAGTTTTGAATTTGGGACTTGTTCTAATCAAAATGAGATTGGGTTATTAGTTACTTTCCCAGACCTGGCTTTAGAATAACTTTAATAACGTGGATTACCTACTATCTGTATAATAAGGAAGCAAAGTTTTCTTGAAGTTTGAATAAAGATCTAAGATTTTGGATGGTCATGATTTTCATTGTTTAACATCTCTCCAAATGAGCCTTTGTGAAAAGAAAATTAATCTAATTAAAGTTGATGAATGGGTGAATTTTCATTTCTTTGAGGTTTTGAATGTTTTATACTTGTCACTTTATGAAGGCTGAAGTTTGGGATCTGGATATACTAAGAAACAGTAATAACGTCTGGCCCGTTGAAGCAACAGATATAAAAGAAGGCTTCATCATTGTGAAAGGGCACACCGCAGTAAGTATGGTCTTCAATAACAAAAATAAATTCATTCAACTTGTGGCTGATTGTCTGTTGCATGTTGAAAGTTTTGTCAAAATGATTTAGCATTTCTATTGACTTTCTGACCACTAATCATCTCTGTGACAGGTTTAGCAATGGCAAATCTTACAAAAGCAAGAAAAAGTTTGGACACATGAGTGGAGTTCTTTTAATTATTTTTGTATAACTATTTTCTTAAAGTTTAGATGCTTCGCTCTGTGATGATTTTTCTAAACGTTTTGAGCAACGTAACTAGCGTTTGTATAGCATCTTTGATGTTGTAATAAATTTTAAGGCACTTAACCAGCAGGAGTGTTATGAACTCTTAAAAGGTGTAAGGGCAGTGATTACAGTCAAAGTTTACTTGAGGCAAGTAAGGTAGAGAATGATAAGTTGGTAAGGGAATATAGCAACTGTTTCATACATAAGTCAATTTTATTCTTTCTTTGTGTTTCCAATAATCCTGAATCCAACTTGTTGATCAGAACTTGTCTAGTTCCTCTGTATTGTCAGCTGTGGCTCAGTTGTTCACATTCTTGCCTGAAAGTTGTGGGATCAATCCACTCCAAGCGCAGTCTAATTAGATGCGCCAATGCAGTACTGAGGGAGTGCTCCATTGATGGAGGTGTTGTCTATCAGATGAGATGCCCCATCTTCTCCCTCGGGTAGATGAGCAAGAGCCCATGGCACTGCAAGGGAATTTTCTGCTGTATCCTGACCAATATTCCTAGTTTGTTTTGAAATGTGGTCGGTTTTGCGAGCTTGTGTTGTGTAAACTGGCTGCCATGTTTTCTACATGGTAACAGTGTCTACATTTCAGAAGCACTTCAGTGGCTCAGTGCTTTTATTTCTTATCTGCTAGTCCCTCAAATTCTGGGATCAAACATTCACCTTGTTTCTGTACCCTCTCCAGATGATTGAACAAAATTTTAGAAATAGGGAGAATAAAACAGTACGCTGGAATCAAGATATGGTCTTAATAGGGCCAAATATATTGCGGCGAGGGCTGTGTACTTCTAGCATTTTATATTTTACCCTCTGGATATAAAGGCCAGCATTTTGTTAGATTTTTTGATTTTTCTGTACCTTTTAATGGTCTTCGTGCCCGAACCTTTAAGTCTCCTTTGGACCTCAACTGTTATTGGGTTTTGCTGTATCCCTTTTAAATTCAAAGTAGATTACCTCATATTTGTTTACATTGAAATTAATTTGTTACAGTTTTGCCCATTCACTTTATGCATCACTATCTTTTTGTAATTTTATGCTTCAACAGTCCACACTGTTGGCAGTGTCTTTGTGTCATCAATATTGGCTGTGATGTTAATAGTCTAAAATCTATTAAAGCTTTTGGTGTTCTATATGCAAATGGTTATAACCATCATTTGAAGCAAAATTTCTAAATAGTCTTTCTTTCTAGCGAATCAGTGAAGGTGCATTATCCCCAGATGGAACCGTTCTTGCAACTGCAAGTCATGATGGATATGTAAAATTCTGGCAGATCTACATAGAGGGGCAAGATCAACCAAGGTATTGATTTGTAATTTTCGCTGAATCTAGCTGATTGTTTGATTTAACAAATTCAGCAAATTTAAATTTGTTTTAAGTTGTAAAGAAGTAAAAGCCAGAAATCACAAAAAGAGAAGTCCATCATTTAAACAGATTGATGCTGCAAGTATTTAATTGCTTTAAACCCTTTGAGGTTTAATAGTGGTAAATAGCATTCTTTGATTTGTTTTTATGCTTCTTGAAATGTGAATTGCCAGTCTAATTTTAGCACAAATGTCAGCATGGTTATAAAGTGGAAAACACTTGCTTGAACCTATTGTATGAAATAATGTCTTAGCTACTGAGGAACATAATGGACAGAGCAATATTCAGAACAATCTGATATTAAAAATCAGATTGTGTTCACTTTTGAAAAATGCTCAATTAATTTTATTTATTGTGCCTTTTATCCTAGTAATATTTTTAGTAATCTTGCTTTGGATCTGAGCACAGCATGGGTACATTAAAGGAAAAATGTTTTCAGCTGCATGAGTATTTGTACAAAATAAATTGCATAGCTCAACCAACCCATAGTGTTTCTATAATTTGTAGTTAGTTTCATTTATGGTAACATTCACACATTTTTACTGAAGTTTTCCTTCCTGTAGAATTTAAAGGGACAAGTGACTAAACTATTGAATCAACTGTGATGTAATGTGGTGTAGTCCTGTGTCTTTAGATCAGGTGGTAGTTATAGTTTGAGTTTGGATCATAGATAAAATTTTATTAAGCTTTTTCCAGTGATCATACTGCCTTGTTATTGTGCATAGTTTAGAGTTGATCTCTAATTCACCCAACTTTCCCAGCTGAAAATGAAGTATTGGCATCAATTCTGTTCCGTGACAGTGAGATAGGTGTTTGCCTTCTGCAATATTTGGAGAGGGTACTGAATTCTGGTGATGGCAAGTTTTCAAATCTACTTGTATAAATATTGAATCAAATTTGTGTAACCTGATTTTAACTTTGATCTTTTAGATAGTATATTTTGGACAAACTACATTTTTGTTTTCTACTTTGTGCACTGCACCCCTCTTGCCCTTGCACATTTGTTTTCTTATGCAGTTAGTATGGGAATTTGCTAATTATTACAGAAATGTGGGTTTTGTTTCAGTTTTATATCTACCTTAATTTTTTTTGTAATTCCTTAAATGGAAGCACTTGTTTTCCTCTTTCCAGTGGGTTTCACTGAAACCTTTGCAGAGGGCTGCTACTGAGCTTTCAGTGGACGACATTTTACAAATGTGAATTTCCAGAGGTGAAGGTGTATCTGCTTTCTTTAGTGAGCTTATTAGCCAGATGCCATAGTGAATTTTCATTCGTGAATGCTGATCAAGGGTAGGGATTCATTGTGTTTGTTGAGATGGGTTTTATACATACAAATGAGATGCATAATTTTAAATGGAAACCGGAGAATCTGTTAATCATCTCTGCCTTCAGAATTATCCAGCTATTAAATTCATACGATTCCTGTTATGTCACATGTTTTTGAAGTACATCTGATTCATTTGTTTCCTATTCATTTGCTGTTTGGATCTTTTGTCAGATGTCTTCATGAGTGGAAGCCTCATGATGGAAGACCACTATCATGCCTACTTTTTTGTGACAATCACAAAAAGCAGGATCCAGAGTAAGTTTGTATTGCAACTTTTTTGCTATAAAAATGTGTATTCCATTTAACAGGTGAACAGCATTTCCTATACCACCTGCAACTGTATAGAAAAGTGGTGAACGAATCAACAATTTCTTATTGAAATTTAGTCTGTAAAATAGCACCAGGGACAATCAATATTTTAAACCCATTTATTCTTGATGTGAAAAATGCTGAATTTTAAAGCAGTTGTTTTTTTTTATCGCTTACGCTCTCGCCAGTCATTGAAATGGTGGGGCCAGTGTTGAAAGCTGTCTTGAACTTCACTTTTTTTTCTTTTTTTGCAGATTAGTAATGAAGCTTTATTTTTATGACTTGATAATGGCTAAGTGACTATGGAAAAACTTAGAAACAGGATTGCAAAGTTATTTTGGGATTTTTTTTAAAAATCTCTTTCCATTTCCCCTTTAGAACATAGAACACTACAGCACAAACAGGCCCTTCGGCCCACAAGTTGTGCCGAACACATCAAAACCTACCCAGCCATAGACCTATCTATAACCCCAATCCCATTGGATCCCATATACTCATCCAGAAGTCTTTTAAAAGACCCCAGCGAGTTTGCCTCAACCACCACCGACGGCAGCCGATTCCATTCACTCTCCACCCTCTGAGTGAAAAACTTGCCCCTAGCATCCCCTCTGTATTTGCTTCCCTGCACCTTAAATCTGTGCCCTCTCGTCGCGACCATTTCAGCCCTGGGAAATAGTCTCTGAGAGTCCACCCTATCTATTCCTCTCAATATCTTGTAAACCTCTATCAGGTTGCTCTCAACCTTCGTCTCTCCAGGGAGAACAGTCCCAGCTCCCTTAACCTGTCTTCATAAGGCATGCCTCCCAATCCAGGCAACATCCTTGTAAATCTCCTCTGCACCCTTTCAATAGCTTCCACGTCCTTCCTATAGTGAGGCGACCAGAACTGCGCACAGTACTACAAGTGTGGTCTGACAAGGGTCCTATAAAGCTGCAGCATTACCTCCTGACTCCTGAACTCAATACCTCGATGAATGAAGGCCAGTACACCGTAAGCTTTCTTAACCACATCCTCCACCTGGGAGGCCAATTTGAGAGTCTTATGGACCCGGACCCCGAGATCCCTCTGCTCTTTCACACAGCTAAGACTCCTACCTTTGATAGTGTACTCATTCATCCTGTTGGATCTGCCAAAATGGACCACAACACATTTATCCGCGTTGAAGTCCATCTGCCACTTCTCCGCCCAGTCTTGCATCCTGTCAATGTCATGCTGCAACTTCTAACATCCCTCCAGACCATCCACAACACCACCGACCTTCGTATCATTGGTGAACTTACTCACCCATCCCTCCACTTCCTCATCCAGGTCATTTATGAAAATGACAAACAGCGAGGGTCCTAGAACAGATCCCTGGGGCACTCGACTGGTGACTGACCTCCATGCAAAAAAAGAGCCATCCACAACCACCCTCTGCTTTCTGCAGGCAAGCCAGTTCTGGATCCACAAGGCCAAAGCCCCTTGGATCCCATGCCCTCTCACCTTCTCAAGAAATCTTGCATGGGGGACCTTGTCAAATGCCTTGCTGAAGTCCATGTACACCACGTCCACTGCTCTTCCTTCGTCAATGTGTTCAGTCACATTTTCGAAGAGCTCAATTAAGCTCGTAAGGCACGACCTGCCTTTTACAAAACCCTGTTGACTATTTCTAATCAACCTAAACTTCTCCAAATGCTCGTAAATCTTGTCCCTCAGAAGCCTCTCCATCAGCTTACCAACTACTGAGGTCAGACTCACCGGTCGGTAATTTCTAGGACTATCCCTGTTCCCTTTCTTGAAAATAGGGACCACATCCGCAATCCTCCGGAATCTCTCCCGTCTCCATCGACGACGCAAAGATCATCGCCAGGGGCTCTGCAATAACATCCCTCGCCTCCCACAATAACCTGGGGTACATCCCATCTGGTCCCGGAGACTTGTCTATCTTGATAGCATTTAAAAGTTCTAACACGTCCGCTTCCTTAATATCTACATAATCTTTTCAGTCCGCCGCAAACTTGTAGTGCATCCTCCCAGATCACTTTCCATCGTGAATACTGAGGCAAAGTACTCATTAAGCACCTCTGCTATTTCTTCCGGTTCCATACAGACTTTTCCCCCTTCACCTTTTATAGGTCGTATCCCTTCTCTTCTCATCCTTTTACTTTCACATATTTGTAGAAGGCCTTGGGATTCTCCTTAATCCTACCAGCCAAGGCCTTCTCATGACCCCTTCTGGCTCTCCTAATTTCCTTTTTAAGCTCTCTTCTATAAGCCTTATACTTCTCTAGATCCCCAACATCTCCTAGCTCTTTGAACCTTTTATACACCTTCCTTTTCTTCCTGACTAGGTTCACCACAGCCTTCGTGCACCACGGTTCCCTCGACCTACCAAAACCTCCTTGTCTCACCGGAACGTTGTCGTGCAGAGCTCCAGACAAGCATTCCTTCAATATCTGCCACCTTCCTTCTGTGCTTTTCCCCAAGAACACCTCCTTCCACTTTATTCGCCCCAACATCTGCCTGATGTCTTCATATTTCCCCTTATTCCAGACAAACGCCTTCCTAGCCTGCCTGATCCTATCCTTTTCCAATGCAAGGGTGAAGGAGATAGAATCATGATCTCCATCCCCAAGATGCTCTCCTACCGAGAGATCCATCACCTGTCCTGGTTCATTAGCTAGTACCAGGTCCAGTACAGCCTCTCCTCTTGTAGGCTTGTCAACGTGCTGTGTCAGGAAGCTCTCCTGAACACACCTAACAAACTCCTCCCCATCCAAACCCCTTACCCTTGGGATATTCCAGTTGAACTCTGGGTTCTTTCTAGAAAGAGTCCTTTCTAGAACTCTGGGAGTTTGTGCCACTTTGGAATTATCCACTTGGAAGTGCCCCAAAGCAAATTGGAGTGATTTTTATCCTCTTTACCGTTCTCCTGCAATCCTGTACAGGAGAAGTGCGTGGCTTTTGCTCTGTCCCATTTATGACAATGTGGCTGAGATTGGGAGCTGCATTGTAGGGAATCCAGGGATTGAACCCACATCCTTTCATTGTGTTGGCGTTTCATTGAGTTGCCACACATGGCAATTAATGAAACTAATATTGAGCAAGCTTGTTTTATTTTTAGGAGAAAATTATTGACTTCAGAAAAAAAACTATGGAAATGAGCCATTGAATAAAATTCTATATTATAGTATTCACTTTATTAAATATTTGCAAGATTATTTACAAATATTGTATCATGGAGGAAAAATAGGCAAAATTTGAGCATTTTTGCTTGTCAAAAGACTAATTTTCTTTAGAAGTGAATGTAAATTTGCCTTTAAAAGCTTTTGAGTATTTACTTGAGAACAGGAAAGGACTTGCACTACTGGCTATTTAGCTTCATGCTGTTTGGACTTTTGCATCAGTCTTCAGTAGCAAAATATTACTATGCAGTATAAACAAAATAACTGATGAGACCACTGTCATTGCAAGATGTGTTACTGAACTAAATTAACAACCTGTTGCTGTTTTAAATCATGCTGCATAATAAGTTATGCATTTTTGTAAAATCTGCTCCATCTAGTGTGTTGTTGTATGGGAAGATTTTTAGCGCAACAAGCATTACTGTTTTCATAATAGTATACCATTAAATAAGTTTTGAGATCTGTAGTGCTCTGTATGATAGAGATTGTTAACTCCCTAAAACGTTAAATGCTGTCCCAACTGCAGCTGTGCTCATGTAGTTTGATGCGAAAACTGCTATTGAAAGGCCAGTTCTCACTTCTGGTCACCATGGTGCCAGAACTGCTGCAGAATAATTCAAAATATGCAGAACGGCAGCCAGGCCAGAGAATATTAAACTGCTGTGATGCAATAGTGAAACACCTGTAGAGGACCGAAAAATTGAGAGAAATGTTTTCTGAAATGTTGCTTTAAGAATTTATTTGTTAATTTTGTGACCATGCTTTCTTTGTGCAAACCAAGCCTCTAATAATAGAGACAAAATCTAGTTAAACTAAACCTAAGGAGAAAACATATGTGAAATCAGCAGTTCGAGGTAAGTTGGGTTGCATACATTATTTGACTTCTGGTGTTTTTATTTTGCTACTAAGGTAAAGAAATGTGCAATGTGAGGCTGTTAGCTTTCAAATAAAATAGAATGAAAAGGAAAAAAACACATTAAAACAATTTTTTAAAGATGTCACATCACTGATGCCTTGTTTCAACAAGTAGTTCATTCACCATAAAGCATATTGGACTATCTTGATATCTTGAAAGAGATCGTGATAGGTGCTGTATAACTGCAAGTTCATTTTTTTAAGTATTGACACATGTTGACTCCAGTTTTATCTTGCTAACTTTTTACTATTTCTTTGTTCTGTAGTGTACCTTTTTGGCGTTTCTTGATCACTGGCGCGGATCAGAACAGGGAGCTGAAGATGTGGTGTACTGTGTCATGGACCTGTTTACAGACCATCAGGTGCAAAATCCTGTCTTTGAGCTTAAACCTCCATCCTGTTTTTAAGCTGCATTTATGCTAACTTCATCCTTTTGCTAAATTTGACAGATCAAGATGTCAATATCTGGAGTGTCAATTTCATTCTAAGAAATGACCCTGTCTCCCTGAGTTTCTTTAGTCATAATGAGTTTAACCCACTGGGACTACAATTCATACCCACAGTGAATGGCAGTGGTTAGCACCACTGCCTCACAGCACCAGGGACCCAGGTTTGATTCCAGCCTTGGTCACTGTGTGTGGAGTTTGCACGTTCTCCCCTTGTCTGTGTGTGTTTCCTCCTGCAGTCCAAAGATGTGCAGGTTATGTTGATTGGCCATGTTAAAATTGAGCCTAGTTTCAGGGGGATGAGCAAAGTAAATATGGGAATAGGGCCCAGCAGGTATTGTGGTTGATACTGACTCGAAGGGCTGAATGGCTTCCTTGTGCACTGTAGGAATTCTATGATTCACAGTTTACAATATTGCCTCACACCTATAGAACTTGACTGCTGTAGTTGGTATCCAGTATTATTCAAATCTGGCAGATAGACCCTCAGGATTTTTTATTCTTGCATTTTTTGTTTCTTTAGCTATGGGCTATCATTTCTAAGTTTAAGTTTTGTGCATGCTAACGTCAAATAGTTTAGTTTAGCCACGGACAAATTGCAGGTTGGGGGGGTGCAGGCAGTTGCTTCTCTGTTAATATTTCAGTTGTTTATATTACAGTGGATAATTCAAATGTCGTCCTATGTGCAGTTCCAAACAGATTGTTGGAGAAACTTGCTTTGGCATTGGGTGCTAATTTGTGTATTTCTTTCTTTCAGATTTGCGTTTTTTTGTTGCCTGTTACAGGTTTCGGTATTGTGAAATGTACTATATTTTTCTTGAGTAAAGTTTAGGCTTAAAGTACATTTCCTTCATTATTTTTCTCCCTTTCTCGAGTTGCGTGAAGTACCAGTATTTCCTTTGGCAATTTGGGGTCACGTGCTCCAGTTTGATGGATTGGGATCATGTTTATCGTATCATTGTTATATCATTTTAAAAAAAATATATTTCAGGTTTATGCCTGACTCTTTCAACACCAATGTGCGCCCAAGTCTGAAAGCCAGCTTGGATCTATCTGCAGAATACCTAATCCTTAGCGATGTACAGAGAAAAGTAAGTTTCTTTAAATCTTTTGCATTTAATCTCAACAAATGTTCTTTTTAAGTGGTATAAATTTTAATTACAGTGATTCATACATAAGGTGAAGGGATGGTCAAGTGACTAGACCTTCATTTATTCATGGTTAAATTCCATTGAGCAATGTTTAATTTCATTCATGGGATGAATGTCAGTAGCAAGGCCAGCATTTATTGCACATTCCTAAATGTCTTTGAAAAGATGTTGGTGAGTTGTCATCTTGAATTGTAACAGTAGGTACAATCACACAATGCTGTTAGGAAGAAATTCCCAGGATTTGACATAGTAATGGTGATATAAATGCAAATCATGATATTGTGATTTGGAAGGGAATTTGTAGGTGGTGGTATTCCAATGAATTTACTGCCTTTTTCCTCCTCGGTGGTGGAGGTTGAGAGTTTGGAAGGTGATGTTGAAGGATGCGAGTTGCAATGCTTCTTGTAGATGGTACTGTACCATTGGTATGGAGTGCCAGAGAAGGACGAAATGAATATTTCCAAGTGTTCCCATGTATCCATAACAATAAAAGCTGGTAACATTCATGGAAATATATATATATATATATATATATATTGAATAAAGGCCTTAACAAGTGATTATAAAATGGCAATATATAGTGAGCAAGTGCACTTACAACTTGATAGTAATCTATTTGGGTATGGTGTGTGATTTGCAAGCAAAATACTGCTTTGAGAAATCATTCCTTTGCAGCTGTTTTTCACAGATTGGGTATTAAATTGCATTAATGGAATTTATCTCAATGTTGAGCAGTATGCTATTTTCAGTATTATTAGTGAATTAAAAGTTGGATTTGAGAAGTTTGAGGCCTTTTCTTCTGAGGGTTGAAAATTTGTGCTTGTTTGCTTTTGCTACCAGTCCATCATTTGCATGCATTTAGTTTTGACCAACTTATCTTTCCCTCGCCACCTCAAACCCTGCTTGATTGCTTTGTGACATCCACCATTTGTTTACTGCTGTCCTGCTTGCCATGCAAACTCTTGCCTCAGTGTTCACTAATGTAATTCTCAACAGAATCTCTTCCCCTGCTTTTATACCTGCTGTGAACAGAACTTCCACTTATCTGATGAAAGGGCAGCGCTCCAAAAGCTAATGCTTGTACTGCCAATAAATCTGTTGGGCTTTAACCTGGTGTTGTGAGACTTCTTATGGTTTTATACTTACTGCCATTATTCTGCAGCATTTTCAGGTTTTTTTTTTTTGCAAAATGTTTTTACCAGCATACCTTCTATCAAATAGCTAGGTAAATAATTTGGTGACAATGTGAGAGTGAGAACTCTTACTGTATGAAAATTTTGGTAAGACTGAAGCTGCCAGATTTGGTCCTTGCCAGGAATACCACACTCTGACCCATTATCACACTCTCCTCCTCAACTGCTCACCCAAGTTGAAAACCTTTCATATTCTGCTTGTCGCTGAGTTGAACAACAAATTTCATATGTTTCTACCATCAAAATACCTTATTTCTATGTGTGCTTTCACCTTTCCTGATCCACTTCTCATCCGCTGTTATTGAAAAGATTCATGAAAGGTTTTTGCTGAATGTTATGAAATGCTTCCTTCTCACACTGCAATTCTACTGATCTACCCCATAACCTATTTTCCCAGTTCACTTTGTTTTGTTTTAAGGTTGATTTATTTCTGTCACAAGTAGGGCTTGCATTTATATTGCAATGGACTTGCTGTGAAAGTCCCCTTGTCACCACACTCCTCCTGTTCGGAAAATCCCTGTACCCTTTTATTTAAACATTCATTTAAGTTTGAAACACGATTCTTAGACCTGCTCTTTTCCTCAAACTAAAAATTCAATTATATTGTGATCATTATGAGCTAAAGGTTCCTTTATTGTGAGATTACTAATTAATCCTGCTTCATTGTACACTTCCAAGCATACATCTGGTCCTCAGGTGAGGTTCCCAAATTTGATTCCGGATGGGGTACCCCAAATTGTTATGCTCCTGCGTCAGAAGGATGAGCTTCTTTACTCAATTCCCTTGGTTGGTCACAAATTTAATTTAAAAGTGATTAAGTTCCCTTGTGGATACCTACTCGCAGTCCAAGTGTATTTGTTTTAAAAAGAGCCAATTTAACCAGAGTTAAAGGTGAATTTAGTAGTTATTAAAATGCAAGCAGAAAATGATAACACACAACATACACAGATTAGAATGGAGAAGTGAGTTCAAAGCTAAAAAGTATTCAGAGCAGTCTTTGGCTTGTCCATGATGGTGAATCTTTCCAACTGTTAAATTGGATAATTCTAGTAGTGCTGACTTTGGTAGCTAGGTAGATTCTTTGTTCTGCAGGTTAGCTGGAAGGATTCCTGCTTCCTCATTGATTGTGTCTTTGCTGTCTTTGACTTGCTTCCTGAAATTAGAAACTTTTTATCTGCAAGCAGCAGGGATGTCTAATTGATATTCTTCAGTTGTGATCTTTGCAGCACATATTAACACAGCGGAGCTGGAATAACAGACTAGCACACAGAGACCAGAGTTATTGTTGGCTTTTAATCCCCTTTCTTATATATTCCTGGAAAGGGCAAAACACAAACGTGTCTAGAATACAAACACACAGGGTATGGTTCAGCTTCCATTATCTCCACAGGAGATTTCAGTTCAATTTATATTGCACCTCTTCCTTTGAAATATCTGTCTGAAAAAGGGTGTGAAATTCTGCTGTTTCTTTCTGGACTGAGTATAATCCACATTGGAATTCCAGCAGGTGGTTACTTTGTAGTTTCAGACAAATATGGCTTATGGGTCCTTTTTCAAAAAACATGTCCTATTTAAAAGTTCAGTATGTCTGTGCATAATTCGGAGCAATGCTCTGTTGTCATGACAAGTCTGCTGTCTGGTTGGAACATACTGTTCCAAGAAATTGATCTGAATTTCCAGCTGATCTCATTCATCCAATCTATATTAATTCTAGATTAAAATCACCCATGATAATTGCAGTGTTTTTCATAAAAACTCCTGTTATTTCTTTCTTAATGTCCTGAACAAATGCAGAGAATTGCTGCAGTGCAGAAAGAGGCCATTCAGCCCATCGAGTCTGCATTGACTTACCCAGGCCCTATCTCTGGAATCCCATTTGTTTACTCCACCGGTCCCCTAACCTGCACATCTTGGGCTGCTAAAGGTCAATTTAACGTGGCCAATCCATCTAACCCACATATCTTTGGACTGTGTGAGAGAGCCAGAGCACCCGAAGAAATTCACGCAGGCATAAGAATGTGCGAACTTCGCACAGTCACCTAGATTTGGAATTGAACCTGGTCTCTAGTACTGTGAGGTAGCTGTGCAAGCCTCTGGCATAGGAAACAAATTTACTATTAAGAAATCAATAAAACTATTCCCACAGTTGATTTTTTCCCTATGCTTTTTTTTATCTCTATGCAAATTGATTCCATATTTTAATATTTAGAGCTAAGCTAATATCTCACATTGGACTAATTTCATTCTCAATTAACAGACCAATCTCACCATCCTCTGAGTTTCCTGTCCTCATATTGTGTCAAGTATGCTTGAATGTTCAGGTCCCAGCATTGATCACCTTCCGGCCACGTCACTAACAGATAATGGGTCATATTTATTTTTGTTTGAACTGACAATTCATGTGTTTTGTGATCAATGCCATGGGATAACAATATATCTATCTTAATTGCCCAACATCAATTTGCTCGTGGCTTAAGGAATAATCTAAAGATTATGAAATTTGGAGTTATGCTTTTCAATTTAGCCCCTAACCTCTCAGACTCTCTAAGCAGTGTCACTTTCCTGATCCTCTCATTGTTATAGATGCCAATGTAGACCAAGACCATTGAATCCTGTCTATCCTACTGCCAGCTTAAGCAAATGGCCCAAACCCTGGCACTGGGCAGGCAACAGCCTCTAGATGGCACCCCCCCAAGCTGTTCTCTATCCCTGACTATACTGTCCCCTATTACCACTATATTTCTATAACTCCCCTCACTTGAATGGTCTCCTGTGTCAAGGTGCAATGGTCAGTTTGCTTGTCCATCCATCTTGCAGTCCCTGCTCTTTTCCATTCAAGCTGCAAGAATCTAATTGCAAGGGTTCAGGGTCCCTCATTTCTACCTTCTTGGTCTCCAAACCTGTCTCACTTGAAGCCACACCCTCCTGTTCTTGACCATAGGTTAAAGTCATCTAATTTGGCCTCAATGGTGTGACTACTTTCAAGAACAAAGTGTCCAGTAACTTTTTTCCTCTCCCTGATGCATTGCAGTGTCTGTAGCTCTACCACCAGTTCAGTTACTTTGAGCTGAAGTCCCTCAAGTTGCAGACAATGAATGTGGTTCCTGTTGTTTATACTGCTATACATGAGCGCCCACATTCTGCAATTGCAACACGTAACCTGCTTTGTAATTTTTTTACTGTGGTTTAATTATTTACTTACATAAATTTATAACCTTTATGTGCTTTTATTCTTTCTTTCAATTAATGTTCTACTCGCCCCAATTGAATTATGCTAATTTAGATGTGGTAAGCAGGAAATACTCACCTATCCATCTCTATGATATCTCACCTCACTTTTTCTTGGCTGTGAAGCTACAGACTACAATAGCTAGACCTCTCAGCTTCTCTGAATTCTCACTCTGTCTTCCTGGTTTATAATCCCTACTCAATTCCTCTGAATTCTCGTTCTACTTGGTTTATAGGCCCCACTCAGCTCCTATGAATTCTTGCTTTCTGGCTGTTTAGGACCCCCACTCAACCCTTAAATAAATACATACATTGCCCAAGTCAGAATGGATCTTTGCTCTTAATGGCAATTTATCTATTGCAGGTGTTATATGTGATGGAGCTACATCAGAACCAGGATGAAGGCAAAGCGCATTTTGTATCCATATCTGAGTTTTTGCTTACTCACCCAGTGCTCAGCTTTGGCATCCAGGATGTCAGCAGATGTCGCCCAAGACACACAGAGGTTCTGCCGGTTGAAGAAGAGAATGATAGTTTAAATGCAGGTCAGAAACCGATTAAGAGTATACTTGATACTCTGCAGGTACTGGTAGTCTTTAAGAATAATTGCATATATTGTAGTTTAATATTATTAGCATATAATAAAGGAAACTAGTTACCAGATACATGCTGGGGTTTGGATACATTTCAGTGTTGTATTTGAGATTTATTGAGAGTTTGTCTTTTTTTATTACATCCTGTTTTCAGCCATCCAGCCTGATTGTTGGATGCTATCATGCTGCTGTCCAGTCAGTTGTTGTGCATTTACCAATGTTTATGTTGTTCTCTCCTGGGGACTATTTATCACGTAGGAATGTGTTGTGTTTAGAGATTTCATCATGGGAAGCAAAACAGAGTAAAGCTGCAACAAAACACTAACAATTCTTCCTTGCAAAATTAAAATTTATGTTATGAGAAATTAACCTAGTTATACACATCAGAAATGTTATGAAACTTTATTTTAAAATCTCATTCATTCCGAGGATGTATATATATTCTCTGAAAAATGTGATCTGTTCCTGCTGCTGTTAAACTGAGTCACTGTTTTTAAAAAAAATCAAATCTGAAATGTTACTAATTGTATTGGAATGTACTTTATCCCTGATAAATTACAGATCTCTTCAAAAAACTGATCCAGCTTCTTTAACAGCAGTTAAATTGTGTCTTAAACCATTTCTATTTACACTACCTGCTTCTGTTTCTTGACAATTGCCTAAGCACAAATGGAAATACATAGCTTCTATAAACCTGAAAATTCTTTAAAACCAGGTTTTAAAATTCAAGAAATTTTAGCAGGGGAATGGGACTGACTAGATTACTGTACAGAGAACTGGGGGTCTCATTAAGCAGAGTGGCTCTTCTTGTGTCATAATGTCTCTGACTCAGAAGTCACAACTCAGTCCTCATATGAGGGAAAATCAATGAAACAACTTGTTCTCGGGATTTGCTTCATTCAAATGATGCTCTGCCACGTGATCATGGAGATTGGAGTACATTCAAAAAGTAAACAGGACCATATCCTTGATAAAACAATAATGCAAAAAAATACTGGAAATCTAAAATAAAAGCAAAAAATGATGGGTATTACTCAACCAGATAGGCAGCATATGAGGAGAGAACTGGAATCCGTTCTGATGAAAAGTCACCTTGATCAATGTCTGACCTGCTGTGTATTTCTAGCATTTTTGTTTCTATTATCCTTGATAAGTAATGTTCGCTGACTCACTTGTGTAGAATTAGAATACCAAAAGGAATGGGAAGCAAATAGGAGAGTGACATAGGACTAGGTGGTTCATGCAATGGTAAACTGATGGACTAGATGGATTGTCTTTGTGCTGTAATAGTTCCAATATTTTTGCTTCTGTGTTCTTTATGCGATGTTGCAAAGGTGTTCTTTCTATGTGCATAATGTCTGATTCTTTATTTTTTTTGTGGCAGAAGGAACTCCTGGCCCTGTTGTGTCTTCAGTAGTTCAAATCAAATTATACTGCGTACATACCAAGTAAGTGGCAAAATTACTTTTTGAGCTGTAAATGGATACAAAGTTGGAGCTATTTTGTTCTCTCATATTTTAGGCAGGTATTTAGTCTACAAATAGATTATGCGGGATTCTAACTAATCATACAGCTTGAAAAGGCTAAAAATGTACCCTTTAAAGTATTGTGTAAAACATGTTAAACTTGAAAGGGTTTGGATGTGGGTTTTGTATATTTCACTGTTTCATTTGCTGGAGCTGTGGTCTTGGATAGTTTTCTATTTGGAGTTTTACATGTGAGAGATACTTTTATTAGCTTTTTTGCAGTGGACTTTGTGCGAAGTACATGAAAACTGGCCTTCCTTAGTTTTGGACTTGACTCAGTCCTGTATTGTTTCTGGTTTAGGATATAGCTCTCAGCAGGAATATAACAAAAACAACTTGCTTGAAATGCTGCAAAATGAATGTTTTGATCCCTAATGTCAAATAATTAGAAATAATTCTTGAAAATGTTACTGTTGAAATGAAAGAACATTAATTGCAGACATGACACTGTGGACAAATCATGCTCAGAAATAAGTAGTTATATCTTCCTGTCCCTATTTTTAAGGAAGTATAAATTCAATATTTTTACCATATTAGGGACTTAACTTGAACAGCTATAGTGTTCTTTCTTGATTATTTAGCAAACGTTTCCCTGCTTTTGAAAAGAGAAGGCTTTTGTCTTCTCCAACTTTGTTCTAAACACGTTGACTTGCACTGCCGTGTGGCCTTCGAGCACTTCACTAGGTCATCCTCAGTATTAATTAAAATACAGGAGTAAACTAAACTTCTTAGAGTGATGAATAAGTGAAATGATCTGCCTGGGGAGACCAGTGAGAGAAAAATAAAGTTATTTAAAATGCAGTTAGATACTGAAAGATCAAGTATGGGATGGTTGTGCTTCATTGAACTAAAAGCCTTTCTTGCCTGGGCTGTCACGAAAGGCAACTATCAACAGGCTTCCTGTTGTTAAGGACGGAAGGTGCTTTACAAACTACCACTCACTCAATGCTTGTATTGTTCTATGTCATAGCAGAGATTGCTGCATTGTGATCAGGTATGTGAACCCTGACATATATTGCTGATCTCGCCAAGGACACTCCAGTCTACCAGCTACCCTAGCGCCAAGCTATCAAAGTCAATTAATTCAGTACTAGTTGGAATTGAGTTTGACACTTGATCAGTATGTAAGTTAACTGAACTTTTAGTAAAACTTTCATATATGATCAAGGGAAACTGGCTTGACATTGAGGCTGATGGTGTAGCTAGGAAGGATATTGCTCGTTATTGTTTAAATATGTTAAAGTAATCATCAGAAAAAGTAAAGAACCTGGGACATTGATTTTATTTAAAACATTTTATTGCTTTTTACTTTTGGCCCCTTTTTTTATTTGAGACCATGAGTGCTGTTTGTTGGTAAATTATTTGGCTATATGATCACTGTGAGTCAGAAACACTCCACAGGTATTCACTTCCCGCAGAGATTTCTGAGTAATTATCTAGAACAAGAGCGCTTCTCATCCAGTGCTATTACAATGTATTTCAACTAATAGTAATAGCAAAGCACAGCAATTAAAACTGGGACTTCCCTGGCTTGGTTTAAGTTGCTCACTCAGAGTTGGACTGGCATGTTTTCTATTTTGTAATTTCAGCTCTTCATATGAGCATGAGCCCAAATCTCATTCTCCTGCTCTGCTCCTGTGTCTTAACTCCCTTTCCATGAAACTGCATGTGTAACCAATTGTTAAATGTTGACATTCTTCGTGTTTCAATCACTGATTGTGGTAGTCCATTCCTTTTTTTTTGAAGAAAAGTTTATCCAGCCCTTCAATGAAACCCCCCCTTATATTTAATTTTTTTATCTGTGCCATTGCACTAGAGGCCTCAATTACTAGAAACCGCATGTTTCCTATATACTGTGGTCGCATTGCTTAATAACATCAAGTAACTTGATCAAAGTGGAACTTTAATCTTCTGATTAAAAATAACCCATTTTTCAAGTAAATATATGAATCACCATGGAGTGAGTTTTCCTATGTTTGAAAAACAGTTAACTGTACTGGAAATCAGATCCATACAAATGTACAAACAAGAAGTAGGCCATTACATCCTCAACCCTACCCTGCCATTTAATGACATAATTAGTAACCTCAAATCTCATCCAGCCTACTCCTGATAATCTATCACCCGACACTTATCAAGAATCTACTTACCTCCTAAGAATATTCAATGACTCTGCCTCTACCACCTTTCCAGGAAGAGTTCCAGAGACTCTCAATACTTAGTGAAACTCTCATCTCTGTTGTAAATGGGTGTTCCCTTATTTTTAAATGTTAACCTCCTAGCTCTAGATTCTCTCCAAAGAGGGAACATCTTTCTGCTCTACCCTGTTAAGACCCCTCAGAATTTAGTAGGTAATGTTGCCACGATTGGAGATGACCAAAGGCTGACTGGTGATGATTTTAACTTGAGGATCACCAAACCTCTGGCAAGGGGCAAGGTTGAGAAGGCAGGCCTTCATGAATAACCTCAGTCGATATGGGAATTGAACCTGTATTATTGATATCACACTGCATCACAAACCAGCTATCCAGCCAACTAAGCGAACCAAATTCCAGGATCTTGTACGTTTAAATCAAGACACCTCTTACTCTTCTAAACGCCACTGGATAAAAGCATAGCCTGCCCAACCTTTCCTCATAGACAACCCACCCATTCATGATATAAGTATGGTAAATCTTCTTTGAACTACTTCCAATGCATTTACACGCTTTCTTAAATAAGGTAACCAATAATGTACACAACACTCCAGATGTGGCCTCACTGGTGCCCTGTACAACTGATGCATAACAACCTTACTTTTGTATTCAATTCCTTTGCAAAAATGATTACATTGTATTAGCTTTCCTAATTATATGCTGTCTCTGCATGCTCGCTTTTTATGATTCATGCACTTTTGCAACCAAATCCCTCTGCACCTCGAAGCTTTGCATTCTCTCACCATTTAGGTTTTATTTATTTTTCCTGCCAAAAATTATAGTCCAATTGCCAAATCTTTGCTCACTCACTTAGTCTATATATTTTTATAGCCTCCTTGTGTCCTCTCGATAACTTTCCTACCTACCTCTGCATATCTTCATCCAAGTCATTTATATACATTGTAAACAGTTGAGATTCTAGCACTGATCACTGTGGCACATCACTTGTTACATCTTGCCAACCTGAAAAAGTCCTATTCTGCTTACTCAAATATGTTACCCCCATAACATGAGCTTTTTTAATGCACTATCCTTTGATGTGCACTTTAACACATGCTTCCTGAAAATTTAAGTACAGTAACCCACCAGTTCCCCTTTAGCCATAGCGTATGTTACCTCCTCAAAGAACACTGTTAAGTTGGTTAAGCATGATTTCCCTTTTACAAAAGTTGGTTAACTCTGCCTGATTACGTTGACTGTATCCAAGTGCCCTGCTGTAACAACTTAGCATCTAACAAAAATGTTAGCATCTAACATTTTTTTCTATGCAACATTAAGCTAACTGGCCTGCTTTCTGCCTCTCTTCCTTTTTGCACAGTCCTTTCATTGTGCAGCAGTGAACATCTTAATTGGCTAGGTGCTACTTCAGAGTTGTCTTTTACCCACTTGACTAGAATAACTTAAATGTATTTTCTGTAATCATGTTCTATCACAATGTTCAAACACCAGTTTGTCGATTTTCCATATTGCTTTCCTTTTAAATTCATAATTATTGATCGAGTCTGTAATTATAAATAATGGCTGATACTACTGCCAGTTTCAACCTAAAGCAACTCTGTGAGAACGAATTATATTTAATTAGTGATCATACTCCATTGTAATTCATCAGATAATGCATGCATTTCCTTGAATGCCAGTTACTTATTAAAGCAAGAGTCTTGCAATCAAATTTTAAGGTCCTGCTTGCCATAACATTTTTAAAATTTAAGATGTAATTTTTGCTTTAAATATCACTGTTGAATATATTACTCATGTTTTATTTCTGTCATAAATTGCATTGAATGAAGTAATCCCTCTCAAGTAATTGGGGATGAGATCTCATTTCCTTCTAACTGAAGGTGTATCTTCATTCTGTTTTACAAACATAAATAGCAAGATGTGCAGCAGATAAAACCTCATTCTAGTCGGTTGGAAAATTTCATAACTAAATTTCAGAAACATGTATTTTGTCCTTCCTAATTTTGAAATGCTGGTATGGTTAAATTGAAACTTTTATTCTTCAAAACCAATGTGAATGTCAACAATATTGCTTGTAATTGCCTTTGACAGATTCAGTTGACGTGATGGGGCAGGCTTGGATAGACAATCTAAAGATATTCTGAGGCAATACAATTACTCCCCTCCATCATCTCTGGACATGCTGCCTCTCGCACTGTATAAAATAGGATTATTATGTAACCCAATGATTAGCGTTTTTTGACACTTAGAAATTTACACTACTTTAAACTGGTGCATTTTTAATTTTTTGCAATAATAACAACTTGAATATTCATTATTTGGATTACTTTGTGGATTTTTCTTTCTCTTTACACTCAGTGTTAAATAGAGTATTCCTCATTGCTACAGAGAAATTGTTCATTTTTGCTTTGAATTTTCCCTCTGCTATTGTATTGACTATGAATTGTGGCTTCAAGCATTGGATTTTTTTTTTGCCAAAATTGCCAGCGTCCTTAAGAGATACTAGATGTAGGTTGTGGATTATAGATTGCTTTTGTTGGCTTCAGAGTATGTTCTGAACATTTTGCTTGTTTCAGAACACTTCAGGATGTGCAGATTTACTTCCAACCACATCAGAATACAGAAGAACCTGTGTTAATTTCGTCTGCTGCCTCTCATGAAGATTTCAGTAAGTTCTCACTTGATATTACATTCGGGTGCTATACAAAAACCTATTTTCTCCACTGCTTTTATTTATGTCATTATTTTATCCTTTAACTTTTTTTGCACAAAATATTAAAGAATTTTATTTTTATAACATGAAATCTCACTAATCTTTTAAATAAGTTTGTTACTTGTTACTGCAAAATCAAGCAGATGTTAAAGCCACTAAGTTCAGGTCAAGACAGCTTCAGATATTAAAGTGAACTGTAATATAATCTTAACTGGTCACTATTGACTAAAGTGATTGTTACATTAAAACAGTTGAATTGAAATCCACAGAATTGATCCCATTCTCAGTATCAGACCTGCCTATTTTTATAATGCTTTTTTTAGTTGGAAAATTGCATATTTGTTTAATGTAAAAAGTGATGCTCCTTATAACTTTTTTGACCAAATTTATGGTCACCTGTCTATTATCTGTCAATTTTGTTTGATAAAACTTCTATGCTGTGCTAAGTGATTACGTATTATGTTAAAAGTGCCAAATATGTGCAAGTTGTTTTAATTGTGCAATCTATTAAATTGATATTATGTGAGCAATAAGTTAAATTCTAAAGACTTTGTAAGGTACTATACATGTTCCTCTTCTGATACAATATTATTTATATTTTGTAGATTTTCCTGTTACATTTGTATCTTGAACTAAAATTGTCAATTTTCATATTAACAATGTGTGGTAAAATATCAATTTCTTTTTGTTATCCTATAGTTCTCTGCTGCACAGTCTGATATATTTTATAGTGTTTTAAGAGTGGTCACAATGCTCAGATTTGGTATATGGGTGATATATTTTGCTTGGAGAAACTTGTGTGTATAAAGTTTCACTCTCCATGGCAAAATATGATTCTTTGGTTGAAGCTCCTGCATTGAGTCCAATTCAAAATCAAATGGAATGATTAAAATTTGTTTGTTTGTTTTTCCTTTTGAAGCATTTGCAGATCATCTAACAGATGTGAGTATTGAGGGACCAACGTCTGACAAGGGCTCTGGCAGAGGTTCGCAACATGATCTGCGGCGTATAGTGGATCTACCAGTTCCCACAGACTTTCTTTCTGTCTCCAATGATGTGAAACCAAAGTTGATGACTCCAGATGCTTTCATGACTCCTAGTACTTCACTTCAACAGGTGACTGTCATTAATGTTTTTGTCTGCAAATGGATTCAACAATGTTTATTTTCTAGTGAATTTTTGCTTACTTGTGTTACTCTTTCCTACCTTCCTCACCTTGTCACTGTCTAGCATGGCCAGATGCAGGGTAAAGATCCTAAATCAGTAGTTTAAAATCCTACTTCAGAAAAGAGCTCATTGCACCTTGAATCCAAACTCTAGATGAGTATATGCCCTAATATGAATTTATCAATTCTTGCTACAGTCATTGTAAATAGTTTTCCTGAATGAGACTCAAGAATTTGGAAATTATCAACAATTCTGTGCTTATCTGAGAATGTGCGTTGGGGGTTTAAGAGAAATCATGTTAGATCTTTACTGAGTTCTCACTAACTCCCAGAGTGGAAGAATGAAATGCTCGCCCAGTATCCCAATTGCTCAGCAAGATATGCTGAAAGTCATTTCTTCAGAACCATTTGTGCTGAAATGTGTTACATTTAAAATTCATCTTTTGATGTGTGATTACCATTGGGCCTTCAAGTATGCTTATAATTGCAACCTGTTGATTTTTGTCCTCCTGTAGCATGTTAAATAGTTCCTGTTCTGGTGTGTCGAATGTTAAATAATTACCAAAGCAGCTGAGAAGTAGACCAGTCAATTACGAAAGATTTTAGTTTAATGCAGTTACTGAGTTTCAGCTGACTGTATTCTGTGTGTTGTGCTGATATAACTTGAGTGCTTTATTTTGGACAGATCTCTGTGTCACCAGGGAGCAGTGCAAGTACCCTAACAGCAGTGACTGGTTTGAGTAACAGCTCTGCTAATGAGACTGTAACCTCAAGGTAGGCAATTATATTACTTAAAAGTTTAAATATCCATTTCAAAAATCAATTGAATATCTGTAATTCTGCTTAATTTCAACAAAGTAAATTCTTGATCGGAGGAAGATTGAACTCATCTTAGTCAGTGTCATTTGCCTCCCTCCCACGCTTGCGTCTGTTCCATCACGCACCAGTCTTCCAACTTGCATCTACTTTTCAGCCTGGCTGCCATATTCCTCGATACCCAAGAGTTCAGAAATCCATTTCAGCCTTGAATGTATTCACAGACTGAGCACCATAACCTTCTGAGGTAGAGAATTTTGAATACTTGCAACCTTTTGTGTAAAGAAATTCCATTTCATCTTGGTTTTATATGATTGATTCCGTATCTTGAGACTATGCCCCTGAGTTCTAAACTTTTGAAGCAGCACTTGCCCTGTCAAATTCCCCTCAGAATCTTTTGTATTTTATGGAAACATCTCTCATTCTTCTAAACCCCAAAGGATGAGTTCAATCTACTCTCTCATCTTGGGATTGCCTACTAATCCCTAGAATCAATCTAATGGAACCTTCGCAGCACCAATGCCAAGGTTCTTGAATAAGGAGACTAAAATTTAGCACAGTACTCTAGCTATGTTCTCACCAAAGCCCTATTCAATTGTCATGAAGGTTTACAAAGGAAGTCAAGGATAATGTTAAATTGAAAAAAAGTTGGAAAGGATAGTGGCAGACAGAGGACTGGGAAGTTATTGGGATCCAGCAGCAAAAGACTAAAAAGTTTAAAGAGGAGGAAATGAATTTTCAGAAAAAACTTTCATGCAGCATAAAAACAAGCAGTAAGAGCTTCTGTGGTTGAAATATTTTATAATTCGCTAAATTCCAGGAGAGACCAGAACATTGGAGAATAGCAATGTGATTTCCTTTTTCAAAAAGGGAGAAAGACAGTGAACTATAGGTCAGTTTAAAATCTATTATTGTCAAGACGCTAGAATCAATAATCGAAGAGGAAACAGGAAAGCTGAATATAATCAAACCTAATCAACATAGTTTTATGAAAGGTAAATCGTGTTTGACAAATTTATCTGAATTCTTTAAGGATATAACTGGGAGAGTAGATAGAGGAGAACTTGTGGATATTGTGTATTTAGATTTCCAAAAAACATTTGACAAAGTGCCTCCTAAGAGGTATGAATAAAGTAAAAGCCCATGGAATTGGAGGAAGCGTATTAGCATGGATTGAGAACTGGCAATCACAGAGGAAACAGTTGGAATAAAGAGGTGCCTTTCAGAGTGGAAAGATGTAACTAATGGAGTATTGCAGAGGTCAGTTCTTGGCCTGCAATTGTTCATGATTTACATTAATGATCTGAAGGAAGGAGCAGAATTTAAGAATTCCACATTTGCTGATGACACAAAGATAGTTGCATGGGCAGGTTGTGATGAAGGTATTGTGATTTTTGCAATGAGATATAGATTGGGTGACTGGGCAAAATCTGGCAAATGGAGTTTAACGCAGGAAAGTGTGAGGTCATGTACTTTGGTAGGAGGAATCAAAAAGCAGATTATTATCAAAATGGAGAGAGACTGCAGGTGAATGAAGTACCAAGAATTAGGTGTTCTGATGCATGATTCACAGAAAACTAGTTGACTGGTCCAACAAGTAGTTAAGCAAACGACATTTTAGCCTTCGTTGCAAAGGAGTTGGAATTTAAAAAGGGGAGGCTGCATTGCCTCCCCTTTTGTTGAGGTCTAGTCTAGAATACTGCGTACAGTTTTGGTCCCCTTCATCATAGAAAATCATAGAAACTCTACAGTGCAGAAGGAGGCTATTTGGCCCATTGAGTCTGTGCTGCCCACAATCCCACCCATTCCCTACCCCCATATCCCTACCCCCATATCCCTACATATTTACCCACTAATCTCTCTAAGCTACCACATCTCAGAATACTGAGGGGCAATTTTAGCTTGGCTAATCAACCTAACCTGCACATCTTTGGACTGTGGGAGGAAACTGGAGCACCTGGAGGAAACCCACACAGAATCGAAGAGAAAGTGTAAACTCCACATGGACCATGACCAAGCCAGGAATTGAACCCACGTTCCTGGAGCTGTGAAGCAGCAGTGCTAACCACTGTGCTACTGTGCCGCCTCTTTAAAAAGAATAATGTAAAATTGGAGGCAGTCCAAAGGACATTCATAAGGCTGATTCCTGGGATGAGAGAGTTGTCCTATCAAGAGAGACTAAATAGCTTGGGTTTGTAGTCCCTGGTATTTAGAAAAGTGAGGAGGATAATGTTAGTCAAACATCAAGATCCTAAGTGGGCTTGACAAGTGTAGATGATGAGATGCTCCCACAAATAAGTGTCGCGAACAAGGGGACATAGCTACTAGAAAAATGGTCAGTCATTTTAAAACAAGTGTGTAGAAATTTCTTCTTGCAGATGGTTTTTTCTATCCCAAAGGGTGGTAGAGGCTGGATGATTATAAGTATTTAAAATGGAACTGGATAAATATTTGATAGATCAAGGAATAGAGGGCAATGGGGAAGTGGCACAGTAAAGGAATTAAGGCCAGCATAGATTTCTTATGTTGAATTGAATTGTGGGGCAGGCTTGAAGTGCCTGGTGATCTACTCCAGCTTCTATTTCTTTTGTTCTTGTGTATCTTTTACTTTAACCCCCTTACAACAAAGGCCAACGTGCCATTTTGCCACGTTGATTGCTGGCTGTACTTGCATGCAAACTTCCCAAGTTTGCATATGCAGGCGCCTCAAAATCCCTGAACACTTTCATTTACCTTTTAACAATATTGTGGTTTTCTTTTTTCCCCCCATTCAAAGTGAATGACCTCTCATTTCTGCAATACTCCATCAGCCACATCTTGCCTTCTCGTGAAGGGCCTCTTGTGTTTTCATTGGTTACTTTTCCATATAGTTTTGTATTGTCAACAAGCTTGGGTTGTAATTCTCTATCTCTTTATCTAAGTCACTAATATAAATTGTTAAAGCAGAAGACATAGCACTGAATCTAGCATAACCCCATTATTTGCAGCTTGACAATTTGAAAATGCCCATTTACTCCCTGCTGTCTGATTTCTGTCCATTAATCAATCCTTTCAACGTGTTAATATATTAACCCCAACCCTTCATCCCTTATCTTGTGCAAGAATCCTTTATGTGGCAAATTTTTGAATGCCTTTTGAAAACCCAAATACACTACGTAAATCCATTGTTTCTCCTTTATCCTGTTAGTTGCATCCTCAAAAACTTTAAATTTGCCTGACTTAATTTCCCTTTCATAAAACCATGAGTTTCTAAGTGCCTTGTCAATAATAGTTGGTAGGGAAGAACATACTTAAAGATATTATGGAGGGAATCCAGAATGTTAGTTGATGAATATGGCTCTGAAAGAGCAGCCATATCAGGCTTTGGGCAATTCGCCTAGGATTGCAAGCTAAACTTGGCTTCCAGCTTTCAAATTTTGGTGGGAGGGATTTGCAAGGTAAGTTGGTTTAAGATGGTGGCTCACCACTTTCTCAGGGGACATTAGGGATTGGCAATTAATGATAGCCTTACCATTGGCACTCCTGTCTCAAGAATAATTTAAAAATGGCTTATACATCCTAGGAAGTTGCGTAGTTTGTTAAACTTATCTTTTTGTTTGTTGACCACTAGATGGCAGAATCTATTGAAATGAAGGTAATTAAATTGCTCATTAAACCGAGACTGCTTGATCCATTTTGCTACTTTGTAGTGCTCCACGTTTATTTATCAACATGTAAATTCCTTAATGTGACTATTATAATTCAAAATATTGAAGATCGCTGTTAGAAGCTGCACTGTGGTTAACACTGCTGCTTCATAAGGTTAGGGACCTGGGTTTGATTCCAGCTTTGGGTGACTGTGTGAAGTTTGTACATTCTCCCTGTGTCTGTGTGGGTTTCCACCCACAGTCCAAAGATGTGCCGTTAGGTGAATTATCCAGGGTTAAATGTGTAAGGTTAACAGAATAGGGTGGAGGGGAGGACCTGGGTGGAATACTGTTTTGGAGAGATGTTACAGAGTCAGTAGCTGAATGATCTCTTCTGCACTGTAGGGATTTTGTAGTTGATTGTTTCCTCAACCTTTTCTAAGAACACCAGTACGTTCAAACTTTCCTGATAAATATGCCCCCACAGGTCTCGTAGCAACCTTGAATCTCATTTGCACCTTCTCCAGCACCCCCACGTACCTTTGAAATATGAAGACTGTGTATAGTAAAGTGTAACTAAAATTCTATTAAAAAATTGAGATAAATCTCTGCTTTTCAACTCAATTGCTCTAGAAGTAAACCTCAGTGCTTAGATTCCCATTTTTTAAAAAATGGCTTAATTAATCTATATCACTATTTTTAATGCTTTATGTATCTACCTTTCAATTCCTTTACCTCTTGTACCCCATTTAGAGCTGTATTATCTAAGCAATATATGGTGGTCTCTTTGTACCACAATGTAATACTTCACACTTGCCTACATTAAAATGAATTTGCACATATTCTGCAAGGTTATTAATATTTTGTTTGATTCCCTCAATTTGGTGTCTGCAGACTTTAACGTTTCACTTCTGTTTTCTGGGTCTAAATTTGAACTATGATATCAGCACTGACCTTTGTGGGATCCTATTGCCTTACTCCTTTCCTTTTTGATCTTGTGGATATTTTATGTCTACATTTTCTGTGGTCTGGATTTTGCAGTTGTACTGATGGTGATACAATCAGCATTTATCATTATTACTCTAAAGCTGGCAAGAGAATTTGATGCCATGTGTGCAGAAATCGAGGAATTGTTGTTGGTGATTCCATGCTCCCCCAAAAGGTTGTGCTGTTGAGTTCATCGAAAATGAAAATCTTTGAAATCACTAAAATGGTCTTCCAGTATTGATATGATTAGTTCCTCTATAAAAAGTCTTCTAATTTTATTCATTGTCCAATGAAGTATAATTGAATTTTTAATGCTAAGCATGCTGCATCATAATTACTGCTGAACAACCTCTCTGACCCTGGAAACAAATTTAATACTATATTTATGAAATGTCAAATTTTATCATTTTAATAGTTCTACTGATTTTTATTTAATTTAAATGTTTGATAGTTCTGCTTCTATCTTAAAATCATGTGTATGTTCCAACTGTTCTTTCACTTGATGTTGGTACTTGTCAGTTCCTGGTTTTCTGTCTGAGAGTTCTACAATGTGATTGGGTCCTTGCTAATATCACCATTGCTAAATGCAAGAAATCCTCAGCCCCTGTTGCTAATGTGCCATGAGAATAATGTAGAGAGGAGTGAAATATATGCCACGTAGCTTGCTCAACCTTTGTGGACAGCTTTCTTTAAAGCCAGCATTAAGCACAATCACTTTGCTGTTGACTGTTAAATCTGAGCCTTTGAATTACTTTAGGGGAGGGAAATGAATATTTCCTCCTTTTATCTTTCATGATTTGTATTTAAGGAAGAAATTAATTATGCTTAGCTGTTTACTGGAGGTTTTAATTCTCGGAAATTCTTCATTAGAATAGATCTTATGAAAAGGTGAAAGACATTAGTTCATTTTGAGTTCCACAACTACTTATCTCTTCAGTTAATGCTGATAATTTGAAAGCCATAGACTAATTATTTACATTAGTACAGGACTCTGATGGAAAACTTTAGCAGTTCACACAAAATATTATTGAATGTGAAATTTAATTTTCTATTAAACATTTTTTTGTTGTCTTCCAATTAAAATCTTAAACACACAACTAATGACATGGAAGATCAAGAAACAGGCTAAGGATTTTTGAAAAAATGTTGAATAATTAGAGTTCTTTCCACCTTTAATGGATACATTTTTTTGACTTTTTTTATATCCTTAGATGACAACTTTATCAAGTTTCATTTGTACATATTCTACTTATAGTTGTCATTTGTTGATGGCACAAAACATGAGAAAATCAGTGTGAAAATCTGGTGGCTGCTCACACAAATGCCATGATTGAGATCACAAGGGAACGTTTTGCAATTATGCATGTTTTTAAAATAAATTTGAACATGCTAACAAATTTCTGGAATTTGCTTTGGCATTTACATTGTCACTCACTGAATCTCTGTGCATTTAATTTTTTTAGACCTGCTGAAGACATGTGCCTAAGCCCAAAGATGACATTGGAGAATGTTGCTCTCAGTAGTAGCACGAGCAGCACTGTTCAAGCCAGTCCAAGAAACAACTCTGTACAGCTAATCCCAGGGCTGTCTGACCAGTTACCCATAAAACCTCTTCAGGTATGTTCAAAATATGTCTTTAAGAGAAATATGTTCATCATGTCTTGATCTTTGCAGAAACAATCAACCATATAAATAAAATGGCTACAAGAACAGGTTGGAGGCTAGGAATCCTGTGATGAGTATGTAACCTCTTCACTCCTAAAACCTGTCCACCATCAACAAAGCACGAGCCGGTAATGTGATGGAATATTTTCTAATAGCCTGAATGAATGCAGTTCCAACAACACTCAAACAGCTCCACACCCCACAGACTAAAGCAACCCGTTTGATTGTGTTAAGATCATGGACCAGAACTCCAAAGTACATTATGAAGTCACACTCGACTTAACAATTTTTCTATTTTGGCAGAAATGTGACAACAGAATGCTTTGCTCCAGGTGTAATTTAATTGACAAATTAGGCTTTTGTATCAAAACATAACAGTTTAAGTATAACTCTTAACAAAATGAAGCAGCTTAACTTGCAGCAGTTGAACAATCTTTAAACATGATAATAAACAAATCTAATTTCTAACTTATCACTATTTCAGTTCCACATAAGCAATATACATCCTTTGGACCCAAATGCCACTTGAAAATATAGTTAGCAAACCCAGGCATACTTGCTATAAATTTGTGTAGAAAGTCTTGAAGCTATCAGCGAGACTTTGCAGGGAGAGCAGCTTGCAGTTAGACAGCTATAGCCAGGAACTGAAACAGAGTTATCCAGTAACCATGTTATCAAATGTACCAATAAAATTCCAGCTGCAATTCCTTTAAGCAAAAACAAACCCCAAAGGAAATCTCCACTTATAAGCAACATGCCATTAGTTTTTGCCTAAATAAACATAGCATGGCTAAAATGAGTAATTATCCTGTTGTCCAGCCTCTAAGCTGTATTCCTGCCAGACATACCAATACTCTGTAAAAACAAAAAGAAACTGAATCTTACAGGCAGTGTCCTTAAACATAAAATATATCAAAAGCACAGTCTTAGCACAGTTGGTACCCTTTCCAGAAAAAACATTCACTCCCTCTACCACTGACAAACACTGGCAGCGGTGTGTATTATTGACGAGAAGAATTGCAGGAACCTGCCAAGGCTCCAAACGCCCAACCACTAATATTTAGAAGGACAAGATAGCAGATAGCTGGCAACAGTACTAAATGGAGGTTCTTCTATAAATCGCTCACCATTCTGACTTGGGAATATTTCACTATTTCTAGGTTAAAATCCTGGAACTCCCTCCCTAGCAGCTCTGTTTGTATATCCACATCTCTGGGACTGCAGCAATTCAAAAAGCAACTCATACCACCTTCTGAAGGGCAGTTAGGAATGGGCAGTAAATGTTGGCCCAGCATTTCTGCATCCCTGAATGAGTTTAAATGTGCTGTTAAATACTGGAGAAAATGTGAATCACAGCTAGGTTGATAACTTTGGCAAACTGACATAACTGACATAACTGACATAACGTACAAAGGTTGAAAAGGGAAGAAAGTATTTACCTGGAGCATTTTGTAGCATAAAAATATAAAGTATCAACTTGCTAGCTTTACTTTTTAATGCATGTTTGAAATAATGATTGTCAAAATAAGTTTCTGGGTGATAACAGTTAGCTTGATGCCTGCACATCGTGCTGATGGAAGTAAAGGGATAATATTGTACTTAAAGCACTGAACGTAGAAGAATAGAAAAAGGTGTAGGTCATTTGACCCTTTGAGCTGCTGTACCTTTCAGGGGATTGTGGCTGAGCTGCTACCTCAATGCCATTTTCCCACATCATTCTCATATCCTTTGACACCATTAATATCTAGAAATCTATCAATCTCTGTCTTAATGATTGAGCCTCGACAGTATTTTGGAATAGAGAATTCCGAAGATCCGCTACTGAGTGAAGAAATTCCTCCTCATCTCGTTTCTAAATGACCCCTCTCTTACTTTGGGAATATAGGCCCTATCTTCTCAAACGTTTCCTCTGGGGACATTCCTGCCATTCCAAGGGTAGTCTGATGACCATATGACAAGAATTGCTTCCTTGGGTAAAGAGACTAAAACTCCACTTGTGGTCTCATTAAGGCTGTAAGCAGTTGCACCAAGAATTCTATATTCCTGTACTCAGATCCTTTAATGAAGGCCATTAAGTCATTTTCAAGAACAAAACAGCACGGGAAACAGGCCCTTCGGCCCAACGAGCCTGCGCAGCCACCTCAATGTTCCCACTTCTACCCATGATCCCTGTCATCCTTGTCTATGTTTATAGATCTATGCATTAGAACCAAATTTGAGACAATTTAGGGAAAATTTGTTCTGCCGATCAGCCTAAGAACACATCTTTGGGATGTGGGAGGAAACCGGAGCACCCAGAGAAAACCCACGCCAGCACGGGGAGAATGCGCAAACTCTCACAGACACAGGCCCAAATCCATGTATCTGCATAGCACAGCGATAGTCACTGAGCTGTCGTGTTGCCCATCAAATGGTCCAGGTCAAGTGGACACTAACAACGTGAAGCACTTGGCTACTCTTGAAAAATCCAAGAACAGCCCTCTCATGACCCATCGTGTGTATGCCCCTTGTTAGACAACAAGGCGGACCGAAGTACCTGTAGGATAAAACAAATACATCAATATCATCGACAATTTACACACTTCCCAGGGAACTCCCAAGGCTCATGATCTCTATTTTAAATCAGTTTTCTATATCCCTCCATTCCCACTCTGTCCATCTAAATATTTCTTGAATAACTCGAGTGCCTGCCTCCACCACTTGGCAGCACGTTTCATACCCCCACTACCCTCTGTGTGAAAAAAACGCCCTCTAGCATCCAAATTATACCTTACCCCCCTCACCTTAAGCCCGTGACCTTTCGTGCTATTTGAGTCCATCCTAGGAAAAGCTCAACCCTGTTTATCTATATCCCTCATAATCTTGTACACCTTGATTAGATCTCCTCTAAGTCTATGTACTTCTAAGGAAAACAGCCCCAATTTGCTTAACTTCTCCTCGTAACTCAGACCTCCCATACCAAGCAGCATCCTGGTAAACCTTCTCTGCACTCTCTCCAGAATCTCCATGTCCTTCCGGTAGTAAGGCGACCCGAACTGGACGCGGTATTCCAAATGAGGTCTAACCAATGTTTTATACAACTGCAACATTAAAGGCCAGCTCTTGTACTCTACACCCCTTCCTATAAAGGCTAGCATACCATATGCTTTCTTCACAACCTTCTCCCCCCTCTGCCACCTTCAGAGACTTGTGCACCTGCACCCCCAGGTCCCTCTGCATTTCTGTTGTCTTAATAGGTCTACCCTTTATCATATACCTCCCCCCTACATTCTTTCTCCCGAAATGCATCACCTTGCATTTATCAGGATTGAATTCCATCTGCCACCTATCTGCCCAAGCTCCCAGCCTATCTATGTCCTGCTGTATCGCCTGACAATGCTCCTCACTATCTGCAAGTCCAGCCATCTTTGTATCGTCTGCAAACTTGCTGATCACTCCACTTACTCCCTCTTCCAAGTCTTTTATATATGTTACAAATAGAAGAGGTTCCAGTACCGAGCCCTGCGGCACATCACTAGTGACCAACTCCAGCTAGGAAAACACCCTTCCACTATTACTCTGTCTCCTATTACCAAGCCAGTTACTTATCTATCTAGCTACCTGACGTTGTATCCCATTACCTTGACCTTTTCAACTAACCTTCCATGAAGGACTTTGTCAAATGCTTACTGAAATGCATATAAATGACATCAACGGCTCGCCCTTCGTTGACCGATTTCGTCACCTCAAAAAAATTCTACCAGATTTGTAAGGCACGACCTCCCCTTAAAAAGCCATGTTATGTATCCCTAATCAGATTGCAATGCTCTAAGTGCCTTTATATCCTATCTCGAAGAATCCCCTCCAACAGCTTCCCTACCACTGACGTCAAACTCACCGGCCTATAATTTCCAGGGTTATCCCTACTACCCTTTTTAAACAATGGTACAACATTAGCTATTCTCCAGTCCTCTGGGACCTCACCTTGTCCAAAGAAGAGACAAAGATTTGCGTCAGAGACCCAGCAATTTCACCTCACGCCTCCCTAAGCAGCCTGGGATAAATGCCATCAGGCCCCGGAGATTTATCAGTTTTAATGCTACCTGGAAGCTCTAACACTTCCTCCCTCGGTATGGATATTTCCCTCAATTGGTCTACAGCTGCCTCAGAGACAGGACCGGTCAACAAGCCCTTTTCCTTTGTGAATACTGACGCAAAATATTCATTCAGGTTCTCTCCCATTCCTTCAGGCTCTAAGCACAGTTCCCCTCCTCTGTCCCTAAGAAGTCCGATTTTTCCTCTAACTTAACATAGGAGTAAAAAGCCTTTGGATTTTCCTTAATCCAATCTGCGTAAACCTTTTCATGCCCCCTTTTTGCCCTTCTAACTCATCGTTTGAGCTCTTTCTTACTTTCTCTGTATTTCTCCAATGCTCTCTCTGTTCCCAGCTGCTTTGACCTAACATATGCCTCTCTTTGCCTTCTTAATTGTTTTCTGCATTTTAATTTTCAGTTAAAAGCTAACTGTTGAGGAATGTTTGTTTATTCATAATTGTTAGAATATTATAGTTTTTGTTAGTATTTAATAAAATGATAGATATTCTTTGTGCACTCCATAGCATCATGCCTCTCTTCCCCTTCCTCAGCCCATTAGCAACTGAAAGCCTCATCTATGTCTCCATATTTGGCTATGATCTTAACAGTGATCTACTAGCTGGCCTGTTATCTACTACTGTCCAGAAACTCCAGATCGTCTAAAATTTGCTGTCCATATTCTCTGCCCCACTCCTGTGCTTGCTGGCCTAATTTGGCTCTTTGTTCTGCAACATGTTCAGTTTAAAATTCTCATCCTTGTCTTGAAATCATTTTTACAGCTTTACTATCCTATTCCTGTAATCACCCAAGTCCTCAGGGAATTTTGTTTTTCACTAATTCTGGTTCAACTGCTCACTTTGCCCCATTTCTGGCAGCTGTATTTTCAGCTATCTAACCCCTCAACACAGGAATTTCCTACTCTTAATTTCCCCCTCACCTTTCAAACTGTTCTTCAAACCTACCTCTTTGACACAGCTTTCACTCATCCCTCCTTAAAATCTTCTGTTGCTTTGCTATTGATGTTTTGCTCTTGTGAGCTGCACTGATGTATTTAAATAGACCTTTTAACACAAAATGTAAATTATTGATGATATGTTCTGCTCTATGATCTCTCAGTATTTATCGTTGGTTTGTCTGGAACAACTTGTCTATTTCCTTCTGTATAGGACAGAAGGCTTTGCATTTGTATAGGCTGTAGTTGTAATGATGACAAAACTGTCTTTCTTTGCCACAATTATTAAGTAAAATTGGCAGCAATTTCCTGGTGCCTCCATTTGCAGAGTTAAATGTGGAAATCTAGGATTTGTTGTTGGGAATGCCACCATGCAGCCTCCACAGATGGTTTGGTACAAACATTGTAACGTTTCACACATTATTCTTGCTGTAAGAATAATTGAAAAAATTAAGCCTTATTGAATGAGGTGTAATTCTTTTGTATTGGTGTACTAAGTCATAATTACAAATGAACTGCTTATCTAGCCCTGAAAATAAAATTCAGAAGTCTCGAGTGTTGTTCCCTCCATTGCACAATCATTACAAAGTTTTAGAAAATTTGTTTTTAAGTTTAATACTTCAACTTCTGCATTATATGTCCCAGTTGTTATTTTACACTCAGTGATTAAAAATTGAAGGATAATTGGTGCTTATTACTTCCTGCGTTGTTGGTAAGATTGCTTGATGACTTCACTATTTCTGAATCCCAGAGATCCACGAGGACATAGGATTGATGATTGAGTATGCGATGCGATTATCTAATTTTAATACATTATCTTAAGGATGACACTTCTAACGATGTAGCTCTTCCTTGCTCACTGCATGGAAGTGGTGGCATTGGTATAGTCACTGAACTAGTAATCCAGTGACTTAGGGTAATGCTCTGGGGTCCTGAATTTGAATCCCACCATGATATGGTGAAATTTGAATTTAGTACAAATTGCAAATAAATGTTTAATGACGACCATGAAATTCATTGTCATAAAAACCCATCTCATTCACTAATGTCCTTTAGGGAAAGAAATCTGCCATCCTTACTTCCTGGCCCACATGTGAGTGCAAATCCATAGCAATGTGGTTGACTCGTAAATGCCCTTTGAAAAGCCACTCAATTCAAATGCACTTAGGATTGGGCAATAAATGCTCAGCCAGCTAGCAACGCTCACATTCCATAATGGAGCTTAAACTAGCAGCTTGGTCGCATGGATGATTTCGTAATGAATGTTGGTTTGATTAATTAGAAGTAGAATAGCACTGAATTAATATTTGATTTTTTTTATTTGGTATATATTGGGAATATGTATTTTTTTCCCCTGTTAGGTTACTGGTGCTAACTCATCACTTTCTTTGGAGCTTCAGTCTGTGGATCCCCTTTGTGTGCCTCAAAGTTCTCCAACACGGGAACGTTCCCCTGATGTGATCTCCTCGGCCTCCACAGCATTGTCACAGGACATTCCTGAAATTGCCTCGGAGACCCTTCAGCGTGCATTTTCAGGTTCTTTGTTATCTACAGAAGTCCTGGAACCTAATCAACATATGGATAGCATGGCCTCTGCTGCCTCAGCACTGCATCTGTTATCTCCAAGAAGTAGACCTAACTCAGAACATAGCCATCACTCTTTAGATATGCCTCAGGTAGAGGTGGAGCGGTTGAGTACTCCATCACTCTTAGAAACTGTCTTGTCTCAGGAGAATACAGTAGTGGAGAATGTTGCCAGCCAACCTTGGCCAGCAGCACCAGATATTACCCGAGAGACTCGGAACAGCATCAATGAGAGGTACTATCAAATTTTGTATTATTGGTATAGAGAGCCAATTAATGTGTTAGGTATTTAAAAAAAGAAATCTAGTCTATTTTACATTAACTTCTTTGAATCTGCTCTTTCCTTTTCTCTGCTATCTTGCTGATTATTTTGTTTGTGCTGTGTGACATTGCTTTTTTAGTCTCATCCAAGGAATCAATGCTCTGGTCCCTACAGCCCAGTTTTGCAAAAGCTACTCCATCATGCATAACAATTACTTAAGATGTCAAATTTGGGAAGGTGTTGTTTTCTCCTTTTTGTTGTATTTCTTGCAACTTTGCCTGGATTAGGAGAGAGTCACTTGAGATATATTGCACAAGTAATCATCTTCCTTCTCATGCCTCCCACCCTCATTACTGCAGAGGAAAAATTAAGTTATGTTTATCACTATAAAAATTCTGAAAGAAAATGAAGATATAACTCTGCTTATTGTGTTGGTGGCTCCATAAAATGTTTTCTCACCTAAGAGACTTTGCTTTTTGGTGTACTGTTTTCTTCAAATGAAATACTCTGGGCCACTGAATACTTCAAATTGTTACTAAACTGCATCGTCTTTGGCAATCCCTCAGAGTCGAGGATGACTTGTTTCCACTCTGGGAAAGTGTGTTCTGTAGACTCTGCCACAGGTTTGGCAGATGGTATTTGATGAGGTGGGTGGATGGGATGCTCTGGATTTTGCATTCTCTTTCCACTGTTTATGCTTGTCTCCCAGTGCTCTACTCAGTGATGTTCAAGATAATTGGCACCTTCACAGATGCTTCTTCTCCAGTTTATGCATTCAAAGTGCATATGTGATTCCGCACATGTTGTATTTATTTAGGGAGGCTTTCAGAAGGTCCTTGTGTTTCCTCTGACCACCAGTGATCATTTATCATTGCAGAACTTAAAATAGAGAATTGCTTCAGGACTCTTGTGAGGGCATGTGAACAATGTGGCCCATCCTTCGCAACTGGTTGAGTGTGACCAGTGCCTTGATATTGGGAAAATTGGCCTGGACAGGGATGCTCACGATGAAATGCCCATTTGCTAGTGAATTTGTGGAGTGAATGTTGGTGATATCTTTACACAGATTTGAAGTGAGTGCTGTATGTTGTCTGTGTTTCTGGTGCATTTGGAGGGCAGAAATTATGGCTGTTCTGTAGATCATGAGCTTGGTGCTGGATTTAAGATCTCGGTCTTCAAACACTGTTCCTTGGGTGTCGAAGACTGCAATAGTACATTGGAGTTGATGCTGGATTTCATTGTCTGTGTCTGCTTCTGCCGCTAGGAGGCTCTTGAGATGTAGGAAATAATCTGTAATGTCCAGGGGCTCACCATGGATCTCGATGGTTTGGGGCAGTTTTAGAAACATAGAACATTACAGCACTGTACAGGCCCTTCATCCCTCAATGTTGTGCCAAGCTATGTCTAATCCCAAGATCAATCTAGCTCCTCCCTATGATTCTGGAGTGCTCCATGTGCCTATTCAATAATTACTTGAAAGTTCCTAAAGTGGCCGACTCCACTATCACAGTAGGCAGTCTACTCCACACCCCAGCCACTCTGAGTAAAAAATCTATCTCGGACATCCTTCCTATACCTCCTGCCATGAACGTTTAGTTATGCCACCCAGTAACAGCTACGTCCACACGAGGAAATAGTCTCCGTACATCCACTCTATCAATCCCTCTCATCATCATTATAAATCTTTATTAAGTTGCCTCTCATCCTCCTCCGCTCCAAAGAGAAAAGCCCAGCTCCCTTAACCTTTCCTCGTAAGACCTATCCTCCAAACCAGACAGCATCCTGGTAAATCTCCTCTGCGCTCTCTCCAATGCTTCCACGTCCTTCTTAGAATGAGGTGACCAGAACTGCACACAATCTGGTCTCACCAAGGTCTGGGATAATTGTGGCATAATGCCACAGCTCTTAAACTCAAACCCCCTGTTAATAAATGCTAACACACTATAAGCTTTCTTCACTGCTCTGTCCACTTGAGTGGCAACGTTCAGAGATCTGTGGATATGAACCCCAAGATCTCTTTGTTCCTCCATGTTCTTTAGAACCCTACCGCTGACCCTATAATCTGCATTTGAGTTTGTCCTACTAAAATGAACAACCTCACACTTATCAGGATTAAATTCCAGTTTTCTGTGGAAGGAAAGAACCTTTGTTTCCTGCATGTTTAGTCTCAGGCCCGTTTTCTCATGTGCTCCAGTGAAATGTATTGATGATGATTGGAAAGTTGGCCTCTATACATGCGCATGGACATCGTCTGCATACTGCAACTCAATGAAAGAAGTTGGGGTGGCCTGGATTCTGGCTTGGTTGAACAGTTTCCTGTTTGATAGGTTAGCTGCACACCAGTGGGGAGCTTCAAGGTGATGGGATGGAGTGTTGCTGTGAGGAAGATGGAGAAGTGTTGGTATGATAATGCACCTCTGAACTTGCACATTTTTTGGGTCTGTGGTGGTTCTGTTGGTGAGAATCGTGGCTTTCATGTCATTGTGGAGCAGGCAGAGAATGACAAATTTCTGCAGCAGCTGAATTTGAGGAGGATGTTTCACAATCCCTCACGGTTGACAGAGTTAAAGGCCTTTGTAAGTTTGAAGAAGGCCATGTAAAAAAGTTACAATGAATAGGGAAGGTAGTCCTGCGGGGACCCCAGGATCTAGTAGTAGGGACGGGCTGGTTATAGATACGAAGAAAAAGAATAAAAATCAAGGCACAAAGGCCATCTCAAAGGAGGATTCCCAGAAAACCAAGGGAGGGGTAAAAGCTGTGATGGAGAGGGCAAGTGAAGGGGAACAGAATGCTGCAGAGGAAAGCAGGAAGTGAGATATTGGTGGGGGATGGGATGGTTAAAGGGATCGGTAGGCGTTTCTGTGGGCAAAAGAGAGACTCCAGGATGGTAGTCTGCCTCCCTGGAGCAGGGGTCCAGGATGTTTCAAAGAGGGTAGAGGGAATTTTGAAGGGAGAAGGGTCTAAGGCAAATGTAATAGTTCACGTAGGACAGAAAGATGTAGGAAGAAAGCGCAGGGGGGACATACGTAGGCAGTTTAGGGAGTTGGGGGCTCAACTGAAAGGTAGGGCCTCCAGGGTGGCATTCTCTAGGCTGCTGCCTGTGCCCAGGACCGATTGGGTAAAAACATATGAGACATTACAACTAAATGCATGGATGAGGGATTGGTGTAGGTCAGAAGGCTTCATATTCATCATTGGGAAGTCTTCAGGAGGGAGGGTCATCTATTCAAGAGGGATAGGGAGCAGTTGACTGGGAGGGGAACACATATTTTAGCTGGGAGGTTAGCTGGAGTGTTTCAGAAGTGTTTAAACTAATAGGGAGGGAGGGTGGGGAGAGAGAGGGAACTGGGAGTGGGAGATAGAGGGATGATAGGGTAACACCAGAAGGTAGAAAGGAATATCCGAGAGCTGAGGGTCTTCAGTGCATGTGTTTTAATGCGAGGAGCGTGACTGGCAAAACAGTTGAACTGAAGGCAATAATGTTCACGAGGAGTTTAGATGTGGTGGCGGTGACCGAGACATGGTTGAAGGAGGGGCAAGACTGGCAATTGAATATTCCAGGATATAAGTGTTTTAGGCATGACAGAGTTGGTGTGAGGAGAGGTGGGGGAGTGGCTTTATTAGTTAAGGACAACATCATAGCAGTGCAGAGGGAGGGAGGTATGGATGATTTAGGAATTGAGTCTCTATGGGTGGAGTTGAGGGATAGGAAGGGAGTGGTTACTCTGTTGGGTGTTTACTACATACCGCCCAACAGCCCACGGGCCGTGGAAGAAGGGATATGCAGGGACATTTTAGATAAGTGTAGGAAAAATAGGGTAGTAGTAGTGGGAGATTTCAATTTCCCTGGAGTAGATTGGAGAGTGCCCAGAGCTGTAGAAGTGAACAGGGAGGAATTTGTACATTGTGTTTTGGAAGGGTCCTTGGAGCAGTATGTGGATGGCCCAACTAGAGAGGGGGCTTTACTGGATTTGGTTCTGGGGAATGAGCCAGGGCAGGTGGTTGACGTCGAGGTAGGAGAGCAGGTGTCAAATAGTGATCACAACTCTGTCTGCTTTAGGATATTAATGGAAAAGGAAGAGACCGGCCCAAAAGAGAAGGTATTTAAATGGGGGAGGGCTAGATACACCCAGATTAGGCAAGATCTTAAAGATACCGACTGGGATAAGCTTTTCGAGGGCAGGTCGACGAGGTACATGTGGGAGTCTATCAAGGGAAAACTAAACTCTCTGCAGGAAAGATACATGCCGGCAAGGAGGAAGGATGGGAAAGGTAGGATTAGAGAACCGTGGCTTATCAGGGAGATTGAGGACTTGATCAGGAAGAAGCGAGAGGCTTACATTAGATCTAGGCAACTGGGGACTGAGACAGCGCTGGAAGCTTATAGAGAGTGTAGATGGGATCTTAAAAGGGGTGTTAGAAAGGCAAAAAGGGGCCACGAAGCGGCTCTGGCAGGCAGGATTAAGGAAAATCCTAAGGCATTTTACTCCTATGTAAGGAGCAAAAGGATGGTTAGAGGCAAGATTGGACCTCTCAGGGACAGAGGAGGGGATCTATGCTTAGAGCCTGAGGGAATTGGGGAGATCCTGAATGAATACTTTGCGTCGGTATTCACGCAGGAGACTGGCCAGATGTCTGTTGCTGATTTTGACAAAGTTGAGGATCCGTTGAGGGAAATAAAGATTACGAGGAAAGAGGTGTTGGGGCTGTTAGGTAGCTTAAAGACATATAAAGCTCCGGGGCCTGATGGCATTTACCCCAGGCTGCTAAGGGAGTTGAGGGAAGACCTAGCTGGACCTCTGACGCAAATCTTTGTCTCTTCCTTGGACACAGGTGAGGTCCCAGAGGACTGGAGGATAGCAAACGTAGTACCGTTGTTTAAAAAAAGGTCAGAGGGATCACCCAGGGAACTATAGGCCGGTGAGCTTGACTTCAGTTATAGGTAAGCTAATGGAGAGGATCCTCAGGAACAGGATGTATGAGCATCTGGAGCACTGCGATCTGATCAGGGATATGCAGCATGGCTTCGTCAAGGGGAAGTCTTGTCTTACAAATCTAGTGGAATTTTTTGAAGAATTGACAAAAACAGTTGATGAAGGACATGCTGTTGATGTCGTCTACATGGATTTCAGTAAGGCGTTTGACAAGGTTCCTCATGGTAGACTGATAGAGAAGGTGAAGACGCATGGGATACAGGGCCAAGTATGTAGATGGGTCGAGAACTGGCTCAGGAGGAGGAGACAGAGGGTAGTAGTGGAAGGCTCTTTTTCCGACTGGAAGCCTGTCACTAGTGGAGTGCCACAAGGCTCAGTACTAGGTCCTCTTCTATTTGTGGTCTACATAAACAACTTGGAAGTTGGGGTAGGTGGTGAGATCAGCAAATTTACTGATGACACTAAGATGCTTGGATTGGTGGGTACAGAGGAGCAGTGCCAGGCAATACAACAGGACATAGACAGGTTGGTAGACTGGGCAGATAGATGGCAAATGGAATTTAATCCGTATAAATGCGAGGTGATGCATTTTGGCCGGAAAAATGTAGAAGAGAGTTATAGGATAAAGGTAAAACTATTCGGAGTATAGAGACGCAGAGAGACTTGGGGGTGCAGGTTCACAAGTCTCTGAAGGTGTCTTCACAGGTGGAGAAGGTGATAAAGAAAGCGTATAGTATGTTAGCTTTCATAGAAAAGTGTATAGAATACAAGAGTAGGAGTTTGATGTTGCAATTGTATAGAACGTTGGTTAGGCCTCACTTGGAATACTGCGTCCAGTTCTGGTCGCCGTACTATCGGAAGGCTGTGGAGTCCTTGGAGAGAGTGCAGAGGAGGTTTACCAGGATGCTGCCTGGTATGGAAGGACTGTCTTATGAGGAACGATTAAATAGACTGGGGTTGTTTTCCCTTGAAAGACGTCAGCTTAGAGGGGATCTAATAGAGGTGTATAAGATTATAAGGGGTATAGATAGAGTAAATGGAGGTAAACTTTTTCCACCTTCAGAAATGGATAGGACGAGGGTCATGGCCTTAGGGTGAGGGGGGCTATGTATAAGATGAATATTAGAGGGCAGTTTTTCACACAAAGGGTAGTGGGGGTGTGGAATGCACTGCCGAGTAAGGTGGTTGGAGCAGGCACGCTAGGGCTGTTTAAGGGTCTCTTGGACAGCCACATGAGCGGTATGCAGATAGAGGGATATAGTAGGACTGTTTAACTATGGCTTTTTCCACAGGTAATTCGGTCCATACTTGACCAACATTGAGCATGCATTCGGCAGGTGGTGCGGGTACAGCTCTTGGATGTTGATTCATGGGTTGCCTGGTACCTCATGTCGTAAATGAGTGCTTTATGTGGACCATCTGAAGGGCACCATGACAGCGCAGAGACTATCGATGTGGCTGTGCAGACACTTGGAATTGGGCCGGTGTCTGCGGGAGTTTGCGCGTTCTCCCCGTGGTTGCGTGGGTTTTCTCCGGGCACTCCGGTTTCCTCCCACATCCCAAAAAATTCGCTCTTAGGCTGATTGGGAAACAAATTGTCCCTACATTGAGATTCTTCCATATTAGGAATAACCTAAAATTAGAATAGGATAATGGAATTGTTACTATATAGTTATGACGGCGGCGCGGGCTCGTTGGGCTGAAGGGCCTGTTTCCCGTGCTGTGTTGCTCTTAAAAAAAAAATATACAGAGATTGATGCTGTCCTTGCACTTTTGGATTTGTTACACACTAAAAATCACGTCCATTGTGCCTCTTGATGGGCGGAAGCCAACTTGAGACTCTGGGATGAGCTGTTTCGCCATTGGGGAAAAAGCAGTCGAGGATTCTCATATTGACCTTTCCCTTGGTGAAGCCAAGCAAAGTCCCTCTAATTTTTGCGGACCTGTTTTTTTTCTGGAAGATGGCCACAATTAAGGATCTCTGAGATCTTGTGGCGTGCTCTCTTCCTTCCAGACAAGGGTAATGAGGTGGTGGATCCTTGTTAAGACGACCTGTCTATTGCATTTCAATATTTCAATGAGGATTTCATCTGCACCAGAGACCTTGTTTTTCAGGTGATGGATGGCTTTTTCGACCTCATGATCTGGGGCTGCGCTGAGATGGTGGTGGGTAATGTGTTGAGATGATTTTGAAGGCACTTGTATTGGTGCACCTTATTAAACAGCTTGGTCTAGGATTATTTTAACTTGCTATTTCAGCAATGGTATCCCAAGAAATCGAAAACCTGAGCTGTTTGTGATAAAAAGAGAAATTTCATACCAGTAGTTTGATATTTTTATGGAACATGCTTGGAAGTTCACAGTAGATTCAACAGTATCGAAAAGGACAGGTTTAAATGAAAACTGATCTCAACCCCAAATGTTATTGTCATATGCCTTTTCTATACACTGGTCAAGCAACTGCGATATCGCTACCTTTTTTTTCCCTCCAACCTCCATTTTTTAAGATGCTACAGAATTATTGTTCACCTCTGAAGAAGAGTCATAATGACTCAAAATAACGTTTGTTTTTCTCTCTACAGATGCTGCCAGACCTGCTGAGTTTATCCAGTATTTTCTGCTTTTATATCCAATTTCCAGCATCTTCAGTATTTTGCTTTTATTATTTTTCAAAATGTTTATCCTTTTAAAATAATACACAGATTGTATGTCACACTGCATCTTTCAGCAGGTAGTCTTATGGTAAACAAGTTTTTTTTTTGCTTCATATTTTGATTTGCTTTATTGCTTCATGTATAACTTAATACTTTCCTTGCCATCATTCTCAAATTCCCTGTAATTTTTTCTCCATAAATATTATTTGATGAAAAATTCAAGTTCCACAATGCATAATCAGAATTAACCTGCTAGTAAATTTTCAAGATTTTATTAGCCAGTTTAAAGTGGGCTAATGGCCAATTTAATCTTTTTAAAAGAAGTTTGTATTTATTCTTGTCAATTGAGCTTCAATTGACTATAAAATTGGTTTAAAATTCGTTTGACTGAAGATAATTGATTAGGTAATATTCTAAGGATTAATTTCTGACAAACTTTTTTATAATAGTTTCATCACTTCTTGATATGTCAATTTTAAGAAATAATATTTTGTCCTGTAAAAAACTGGAAATATTTACCATTTTGTGTTCTAAGGCATTGTTTATAATGTATTTTATCAGTTATCATAAGTGACCTACACTTCTTATGAGGATGCACTTATTTCTAACACGCACCTTGGTGGCTGGGTGTTGCCAAAGGATTACTAATGAACTCATTTGTAATAATTTTTATTGTATTTAATGAAGTCTCATACAATACTACCAGACTTTTCAAAGTTACCTTTTAGCAAATAGACTAGAGGCTTGCAGGTTAAGTGACTAATAATCATTTATCATTAGTTTATGAATAATAAGATGTTAGTATTTAGGTCCAGCAAATGATTAAAAGGACAAATGGAATGGTGATGTTTATTGTAAGAGGAATAGAATACAAGAGGGAAGTGTTATTACAGCTGTACCGAGCATTGGATAGGCTGCACTTGGAGCACGCTCTCCAGTTTTGCTCTCTTTGCTTATGAAAGGATATAACTGCATTAGAAGTAGTTCAGAGAAATATCGCTCAACCTGATTCCTGGGTTGAAAACATTAGCTTATGAAAAAATATTGAGCAGGTTGGATCATTACCCATTGGAATTCAGAAGAATGGATGGTGATCATAGTGAAACATATAAAATCCAGAAGAAACTTAAGGTGGATTCTGGGATGATGTTTCACTTTATTGGGAGTTTACAATTAAGGGGCACAGTTTAAAAAATTAAGAGTCTTCCAGGTAAGACTGAGATGAGGCAAATTTGTTTTTTCCCTGAGATTTGTTTATCTATGGCATTTTCTTCCCACAAGAACAGTGGAAGCTGGATCGTTGAAATGTGTTCAAGGCTGAGTTAGATGGCTTTTTGATCGACAAAAGAGTCGAGCATTAGGGGGGACACGCAGAAAAATAGAGTTGATGCTGCAGTCAGATCAGCTATGATCTTTCTGAACGGCAGAGGCAGGCTTGAGGGGCTAAATGGCCTATTCCAGCTTTTAATTCTTGTCTTTTTTGAAGGGGCACCATTACCGCAGACTCTTCCTTTTTTAACCAGTACATCATCTTGAACCTTTCTTCCGTACCCCTCCCACTTTCATCTTTAATAGTAAATGCTTACGGTTTCCTTCACCTTTTAAGATAAAGACCACTTGTTGAACAGTTGGTCTGAACCAAACCAACTCCTAGTTTTGTTCCACTCAAGTCCTGCATGCATATGCATTCCTCAATGTTCCACGTCAGCTTGACTTCAATCTCTAAGTAGTTTTCTTCCCCAGGGTGCTTTAAAATATGTTGTGGTCAAATCTGTGCTCATTTTGCTATCAGTCTCAGTCTCCTTGACCTATCTGCAGCCTTTGAAACAGTTTATCATTCTTCCTCAACGGTTTAGATTGCCCTTGGTTCCACTCTCTGACACGTTGCAAACTTCTGAAGACCCTCACCTCTATCTTGTCTCCACCACACTTGTCCTATCCACTTGTCTGTGCTGTCAGAGTTCTTGTATGACATTCTTTGGAAGAACTTAACTTTCTTCTGCTAACTTGGAAATACGAATGGCTTAATCTTCAACTCTCTGTCACACAGCTTTTCCTTCTGTTCACACCCAATTTCTTCCCCTTAGCCATTTTCTCTAGCTGAATCAAAGTATTCGGAGCCTGGGTGACTATTTGACTGAAAATTACGTTTCCAAATTCATAGCCTTTCCATCACAACTGTGTACTTTTACCTCCATCACTTACTTCTACTCTTAACTCAGTCTGTTTGCCACTGATACCTTTGTCATCTCAGATTTGGCCCTTAATTGCTGTCTTGATTGATCTCTCTCTCCCTTCATCAATTTCAGCCTATTGTAAACTCTGCTGTGTAGGTCCCTTGTCAACCAAGTCATGCTCACTCATCCCAGATGCACTTACTGATCTGCATTGTGTTCCAGTCTTTCAGTACCTCACATTTTAAAACTCTTGTCCTTGAATTTAAAACCCATTTTAGTCTTGCTCTGTAACATATTCCTGTTAATTGTAGACACGTAATGGACATTAAGACCACTTGTGACCCTATAAATAGACATTGACTTAAACTGTGATTGTTGGAACAAGAGATGCTTGCTTGTAATTCATAACAGTATAACTAAATGCTAATAAAAGACTGTAAACGTAGGTTCCAGATATATCCTTCACTAGTTGGCTTTCTGGACTATAATACATTCAACTGAACAACTCCCTTCCATTGTATTATCTATTCCTCTGATATTGACCCCTCTCCAATGGTCTCTTTTCCCTTGTTGGAAGTCTCTCAACACCAGGTTACAGTCCAACAGATTTGTTTGGTAGCACAAACTTTCAGAACATTGCTCCTTCATCAAGTGAGACTCATCAGATGAAGGGACAAAACTCTGCAAGCTCATGCTACCAAACAAACCTGTTGAACCGTAACCTGGTGTTCTTACTGTATCAACGCCAACATTTCCACATCATCTCCCTATCATTAGGGAACATTCCAAATACCATTCTAGATTTTCATAAATTGCACCTCCTCCTTCAGTTGTAATCAGGCAATACTTTTTTTTCTGCCACAGTGAATTCAATAGTTTGTCTTTTTGTATGTTTCAGCCTATTATATTTCACAAGTAGTAAGTGAAATAGCATCTTTTGTATTTTCATTTCTATGTCTACAGCAAAAGTACGGTCTAGATTTGAATTCATTCATAGTAGCCATACACAAAATCTGTACTGTAGAATAAAACCAATTTTTCACAAAAAAAAAGTCTTCTTGCCTTTTCAGCCAAGTAAATAAATCTATTAGAACTTGCAATTAAAGAATGCATTCTGATTTTTTAAGCAAATGAAACAGCCACTTTTGCATGCTATTTGGATTTTCATCTTTTTATAATTTATTTGAATGCCTCAATATGGTAGTCTGATAGTTTAATTGCTGAAACATTTGCCTTTCCAAAAGTTTCAGTTTGTCGTTGCTTTGTTTTTAAGCTCGAGAGAGGATATTCAGGAGAAACATAAGAACTCCACCTTTCACAGACATCCATACCAGTTGCATCAGCATGATAGCCAGGATGCCAGTGCTGAACAGAGGTAATGCTGAGTTGTATTATGAATCAGTGTAAATATTACATGGCCTACTAGTTTAGTGAGTAAAACCCATATTTATAATCTGTAAAGAATTACTAGTTTAAATATTGGTCCTGCCAGTTTGTTAAAGTTGCCAACATTAATATGTGGCATTGGAGGAGTAGAACGGAAGGGACAGTGAACAAAGGAGAGATGGCTGTTGCTTGTCCAGGAAAATGAATAGATAAGGGTATGGGTGTAGAGTGAAATCTTCGCTCTAATGATTTGACTAAGGAAAGAAGCTCATTGAAATTTCACTAACACTTTGGTACCTAATAGAAATGATGGGTTACAAAGAACAACACAGTACCGGAAACAGGCCCTTCGGCTCAACGAGCCTGCGCCACCGTCCTAACGTCTTAATGACATATAGGGACCAATTTGTTACCCAATCAGCCTGAGAGCACATTTTTGGGATGTGGGAGGAAACCGGAGCACCTGGAGAAAACCCACGCAACCACGGGGAGAACGCGCAAACTCCCACAGACACCAGCCCAAATCCATGTGTCTGCACAGCAACAGCGATAGTCCCTGAGCTGTCATGGTGCTCATCAGGTGGTCCAGTTTAAGCATACACTAACGACATGAAGCATTAGGCCACTCCTGAAGCAATATCCAAGAGCAGCTCTCGCGTGACCTGCCGCATGCATGCCCTTGTTGGTCAACAAGGTGGACTGAACATCCTGTGGAAACAAATAGGATATTTAAACAGTCCTACTATATCCCTCTATCTGCAGACTGCTCATGTGGCTGTTCAAGAGACCCTTAAACAACCCTAGCGTGCCTGCTCCCACCACCTTACTCGGTAGTGCATTCCACACACCCACTATCCTTTGTGTGAAAAACTGCCCTCTAATATTCGTCTTACACATAGCCCCCCTCACCCTAAGGCCGTGACCCCTCGTTCTATCCTTTTCTAATGGTGGAAAAAGCTTACCACCATTTACTCTATCTATACCCCTCATAATCTTATATACCTCTAATAGATCCCCTCTCAGCCAACGTCTTTCAAGGGAAAACAACCCCAGTGCGTTCAATCTTTCCTCGTAAGACAGCCTTTCCATACCAGGCAGCAAGCTGGTAAATCTCCTCTGCACTCTCTCCAGGGCCTCCACATCCTTCCGGTAGTAAGGCGACCAGAACTGGACGCAGTACTCCAAGTGAGGCCTAACTAACATTCTATACACTTGCAACATTAGACTCCTACTCTTGTATTCTATACCTCTTCCTATGAAGGCTAACATACCATACGCTTTCTTTATCACATTCTCCACCTGTACTGACACCTTTAGAGACTTGTGAACCTGCACCCCCCAGGTCTCTCTGCATCTCTATACTCCGGATAGTTTTACCTTTTATCCTATATCTCCCCGTTACATTTTTCCGGCCAAAATGCATCACCTCGCATTTATCCGGATTAAATTCCATTTGCCATCTATCTGCCCAATCTACCAGCCTATCTATGTCCTGTTGTATTGCCTGGCACTGCTCCTCAGTTCCTGCCAATGCAAGCATCTTAGTGTCATCAGCAAATTTGCTGATCACACCACCTACCCCCTCTTCCAAGTCATTTATATAAACCACAAATAGAAGAGGTCCTAGTACTGAGCCCTGTGGCACACCACTAGTGACACACCTCCAGTTGAAAAAAGAGCCTTCCACTACTACCCGCTGTCTCCTCCTCCCAAGCCAGTTCTCAACCCATCTACATACCTGGCCCTGTATCCCATGCACCTTCACCTTTTCTATCAGTCTACCATGAGGAACCTTGTCAAACGCCTTACTGAAATCCATGTAGATGACATCAACGGCTTGTCCTTCATCAACCGTTTTTGTCACCTCTTCAAAAAATTCCACTAGATTCGTAAGGCACGACCTCCCCTTAACGAAGCCATGCTGCGTATCCCTGATCAGATTGCAGCGCTCCAGATGTTCATACATCCTGTCCCTGAGAATCCTCTCCATTAGCTTACCTATAACTGAAGTCAAGCTCACCGGCCTATAGTTCCCTGGGTTATCCCTCTGACCCTTTTTAAACAACGGTACTACATTTGCTATCCTCCAATCCTCTGGGACCACACCTGTGTCCAAAGAAGAGACAAAAATTTGCGTCAGAGGATCAGCAATGTCATCTCTCACCTCCCTTAGCAGTCTGGGGTAAATGCCATCAGGCCCCGGAGCTTTATAAGGCTTTATGCTGCCTATAAGCCCCAACACCTCTTCCCTCGTAATGGTTATTTCCTTTAACGGGTCCTCAAATTCCTCAAAGCCGGCACCAGACATCAGGCCCCTCTCCCGCGTGAATACCGACGCAATGTATTCATTCAAGATCTCCCCCATTCGCTCAGTCTCTAAGCATAGTTTCCCCTCCTCTGTCCCTGAGAGGTCCAATCTTCCCTCTAACCATCCTTTTTGCTCCTTACATAGGAGTAAAATGTCTTAGGATTTTCCTTAATCCTACCTGCCAAAGCCATCTCGTGGCCCCTTTTTGCCTTTCTGACACCCCTTTTAAGATCCCGTCTACACTCTCTATATTCTTCCAACGCTGTCTCTGTCCCCGGTTGCCTAGATCTAACGTACGCCTCCCGTTTCTTCCTGACCAAGTCCTCGATATTCCCTAGTAACCCACGGTTCTCTAATCCTACCTTTCCCATCCTTCCTCCTTACCAGCACATGTCTTTCCTGCAAAGATTTTAGTTTTCCCTTGAAAGACTCCCACATGTACTGCGTTGACCTACCCTCGAACAGCTTATCCCAGTCGGTATTCTTAAGATCCTGCCTAATCCGGCTGTATCTAGCCCTCCCCCAGTTTAACACCCTCCCTTTAGGGCAGGCTTCATCTTTTTCCATTAATATCCTAAAGCAGACAGAGTTGTGGTCACTAGTTGACACATGCTCTCCTACTACAACGTCAACCACCTGCCCTGGCTCATTCCCCAGAACCAAATCCAGTATAGCCCCCTCTCTAGTCGGGCTATCCACATACTGCTCCAAGGACCCTTCCAAAACACTCTGTACAAATTCCTCCCCGTCCGCACCTTCCGCTCTCGGCACCTTCCAATCTACCCCAGGGAAATTGAAATCTCCCACTACAACCACCCTATTCTTCCTACCCTTATCTAAAATGTCCCTGCATATCCCTTCTTCCACGGCCCGTGGGCTGTTGGGCGGTCTGTAGAACACACCCAACATAGTAACCTCTCCCTTCCTATTCTTCAACTCCACCCATAGCGACTCAATTCCTAAATCATCCATACCACTCTCCTGCACTATGATATGATCCTTAATAATGCCACTCCCCCTCCTCTCTTCAAACCACCTCTATCATGCCTAAAACACTTGTACCCTGGGATATTCAATTGCCAGTCCTGCCCCTCCTTTAATCACGTCTCAGTCACCGCCACCACTTCTAGCTTCCTCGTGAACATTATTGCTTTCAGTTCATCTGTTTTGCCAGTCACACTCTCGCGTTAAAACACATGCACTGAAGACCCTCAGGCCCTCTCTGATCCTCCTTCCTGCCATCTGGACTTACCCTGTCTCCCATCTCTCTCCCACTCCTAATTCCCCCTGTCTCTCTCTCCCTCTCCCCCCCCCCCCCATATTAGTTTAAACCCTGCCGGAACACTCCAGCTAGCCTCCCAGCTAAAATATGGGTGCCCTTCCCAGACAACTGTTCCTCGTCCCTCTTGTATAGATGCCCCTCCCTCATGAAGACTTCCCAATGGTCTATGGTTATCTAATGGAAATAAGATAACATCTCATTATATTAGCAAAAGTCTGCCATTAGCAAAAATGGAGTAGCTTTTAAAGTAGAGTGGCTATACCTCTGTTTAAAAATGATATTGCGGGAAGGAGGTATTAATAAAATATGATGCATGTTCTTGAAATTGATTTGCTTTTCTTTGTTAATGCAGTGATCATGATGATGAAGTAGCAAGCCTTGCTTCCACATCATGTAGCTTTGGTTCAAAGTCTGCTTCTCATAGACTTCCGGTTAAAGACTGGAAATCGAAAACGTCTCCTCGATCCTCTCCCAAATTGACAAGAAAGAGCAAAGAGGCAGAAGGGTAAGAATTTTTCCATTTACCTAATTATGTTCATAAGCAGCAAGACCTGAACAACATTCAGACTTGGGCTGATAAGTGACAAGTAACATTCATGTCACAAGTGCCAGGCACTGACTATTTCTCATGACAGTCAATGGCATTACTATTGTTGAATTCCCACAATCAACGTACCGGAGGATTTGGGGAGGGCAAGTTTTTCTCCTTTACGTTAAAGCCAAGAGTGGATGATTTGGATTTGGTTTGATATTTTAAGTATGTAATAAGGTTTTGGTTTTCATAACTTTTATTCTTTTATTCTCTTTTTCTGTTAAGGAATATGTATTTTTGTTATACGAATGAACCAATAGATTTCAAAAACTGCTCTATAACCTATTTGGCCAGAATGTGAAATGCATTCGCAGGTTAAAAAAAAAACCCAATGACTTGCTTCAATACTGAAAACCCAGAAGTAACAATATACTGTTTATCAAGGAGCATTAGGTAGGCTTTTAAATAGAACACAGGAAATTCCAACCATTATGAGACATATGTGTTGACAATGCACAAGGAAATGGGCACTACAACAATGTATATATAATGTCAATTGAAAAATTAAGGCACATTTTTATCAATCAAGACATCATCAGCATGTCTATCTATGATTGGAATCTCTAGTGCTTTATCTGCAAACCTACTATGCTTATTTGATTTGCCGTTTATAAGGGAGTATTACGATCTTGGGTATTAGAATTGAGGGAGTAAGTCATTGGATATGATGTGTTACATGCGACTTTATTTTTGGCCAACCAGATTGTTGGGTAGTTGGTAAATACAGTATCTCTGTATACAATACTGAATTCAAATTATATGATTGAGTATATTAAGCACTAACTTTCTAATTTGCTATTCTTTTTCTACAAGTCAACTAATGGAAAAAAAAGCTTTGAATTTAAAACTTGAATTTGAAAATTAAAACACAAAATGCTGGAAAACTCAATAGGCCTGGCGTCATCCATGGAGAGAGAAACGGAGCTAAGTTTTGAGTCTGACTCAAGTTAGGAAGAAGAGTAATATGGGCTTGTAACATTTCTGTTTCTCTCTTTATAGATACTGCTAGACCTGCTGTGTTTTGCCAGAAATTTCTGTTTTTCTGACAAATTTCCAACATTTTTAGTATTTTGCTTTTTTTACACTGTAAAATACGTCATCATAAATGAAATGTTGGATCTTTGGTTCCTGCCACAAACTTCATTCCCTGACCGTCGACTTCATCTCCCTGACTTGTGTCTGACCAGACTATTCATAATTCCACAGTCCTACATGCCCTGGAATTGAGCTTCTGACCCCTTCGCCTATTTTTGCCTCCTCATAATAACCTATCTGTCTCTGCTGCAATTTGCATATAACTGAATCTCATCTCCGGGTGCATTACCTCCAGACTCAATTCTTCCAATGTTGTGGGTAGTCTCCCAATCTCATCCAGATCACTGTTTATATCCTAATTCACCCATTACCTTGGTACTTCCTGTGGTTTCTAATCTGACACAGTAGTTAGCATTGCTGCCTCATTGCGTCAGGGACCAAGGTTCAGTTCTGGCCTCGGGTCACTCTGTGTGGAGTTTGCACATTCTCCACATGTCTGCATGCGTTTCCTCCAGGTGCTCCAGTTTCTTCCCACAGTTCAAAAACGTGGATTTGGTTGATTGATCACGTTAGTGACGTTTAGCATGATAAATATGTTAAGTGATGGGAATACGGCCTGGGTGGGATTGTGGTCAGCGCAGATTCGATGGATCGAATGATCACCTTCTGCACTGTAGCGATTTTATGAAAATTTTCATTCTCATAGTTAAATTCCTCCACTCCCTTACTCCATCTTATCTCTAACCTTTTTCAAATCTACAAGCCACTGAAATTGCTATGTGCCTCCAAATCTGACCTCTTATGTATGTCTGATTTCTTTGACTTTACCAAAGTGCCCGTACCTGGGTCTGAACTCTGAGATTCTCTCAAACAGCTGTGCCCCCCTCATCTTGTTTAAATTTGCTCCCTAAAATCTACCTTTTTGACCAGGCTTTTGATCACCTGTCTTTGTATGGCTTGGTATGTAGATTTGCCTGATTAATACTTCTATAATGCACTTTGGTACAACAATGGCATTACATAACTACAAGTTGTTCAAGTTTTAGTGTGAACGTTTGAAATATTGTAACTTATGTGCAAAGATACTTCCACTGCTCTTGCCCTTTGGGCTCTGCACCCAAGCATCCTTTCTTTTCTCTGTGATTTCCAGCTCCATCTCATACTATTGTGCTCTTTTGACTCTAATTTTACTCCCCTCTCTAAATCTCTCTCTCCTTTTGGCTCCCCAATTCATGTTCATAACTATCACCTTGACTGTGCCACCCTACATGATCTCTCTTGCGAAACTTTTTCCACTACATCCCAATCTGTGTGTGCCTGTCTCTGAGGAGAAAACTACTCCATGATTCACTTATAGTTGCATCTTCAAAATTCCCAGCCACTTGTCTTTGGTCCCATATCGCCTCAATATTTCTGCAGCTGTTGATTTACTCACACCTCACCTCCGCTTCTTAAATGCTAGTCCCCAATAACACCATTTTCTCTCCTAATCTAGCTGTTCACGTCTCGCTCCCCTTTAAATCCAAGGGATATAGATTTGAAAACCATTTAGAGCCAGACGTGTCTGGACCACACAAAGCAGTATCATCCTGCAACACAAAGATATACCTTGCTGCTTTTCTCTATGGCAAGCCATCTTAAAGCCCACCCTGTAGGAAGCTCACAAACTTCTTTTGTTGCTAAGATCTAGACTGTTTGTTTGGCTACCTCTGCTGCTTTAATCCTCTGGGCCAAACTTCCTCTATAGTTTCCACTCCCACTATAGCCCTGAAATCTTTCTTCTGTTTCTCTCCTATGTTCCCTAATGCCCTCGCTGAGACTTGCTTCTTTCACCCTCAACCCATTTTCACTAAACTGCTGACAATCCATCTCCCCTTATGGTCTCAAGTTATTTTTTATTCATTTGTAAAACATGGGCGTTGCTGGCTGGCCAGCATTTATTTGTTTATTATTGTTAATGATCCTTTCTATTCAGGTACTGCCCCTTTCTCCTTTAGATTTGCCTTTATTACCCCTTTTGTCAAAAATACAACTTTTGACCCCAGCATTTGACATTATTTTTGTTCTCTGATCAGGCCTTGGCATGGTCTCGGAGAAACAATGCTTGTCACAGTGAGTTTATTTCAGTGCACTTGGTGAGGAGGAGACTGTTATCATTTGAATTCCCCACTCCTCCCCTCCCAGTGGTTCCTTTCCAGATATATCCAACTCTGGCAAGTCTCCCAATGGAATTAGTTTGCCTTGATTTGGGATGGCTGCCAATACAGAATCCAGACCTGCATAAAGAGTTCTTTGGTTTTGGCAGTCGAATAGAGTGAGATGGTATCCAATCTCAACATGTGATCCCAAGGAGTTCAGAGGGAACGATTTATGGACTCACTGAAAGTCTCATTGAAAAGAGGACAAATTGACATTAGCACAAGGGAGGTACTTGCTGTAAATTGTGCCATATGGTGATGCCTCACCCAAGAAGATCTTGTCAGCTCAGTCAGACACTGACCACATGAATTCTGCTTTGGAAAAGTGATGAAAGCAGAAGGAAGGAGAACAGAATTCATGGTTCAATAAGTCCCTTTCTTAGGGCAGCTCTTCTCATTCCAAAACCTTATGGCTGCAGGATTGGCCTGTTGAGGGCAACAAATCATGCTTGATAGCTGTCATCCTTGTTACGAGGGACTGAGAATGATAATATTTGCGTCATCCATGGAAACGGGAGAGGTTCCAGAGGATTGCGGATGTGGTTCCTATCTGTAAGAAAGGGAACAGGGATAGTCCAGGAAATTACCGACCGGTGAGTCTGACTTCAGTGGTTGGTAAGCTGATGGAGAGGCTTCTGAGGGATAAGATTTATGAACATTTGGAGAAGTTTGGACTGATTAGAAATAGTGAGCATGGTTTTGTCAAGGACAGGTCATGCCTTACGAGCCTAGTTGAGTTCTTCGAAAATGTGACTGAACACATTGACGAAGGACGAGCGGTGGACGTATTGTACGTGGACTTTAGCAAGGCATTTGATAAGGTCCCCCATGCAAAGCTTCTGGAGAAGGTGAGAGGGCATGGGATCCAAGGGGCTTTGGCCTCGTGGATCCAGAACTGGCTTGCCGGCAGAAGGCAGAGTGTGGTTGTGGATGGGTCTTGTTCTGCATGGAGGTCGGTAACCAGTGGAGTGCCCCAGGGATCTGTTCTGGGACCCCTGCTGTTTGTCATTTTCATAAATGACCTGGATGAGGAAGTGGAGGGATGCGTTAGTAAGTTCGCCAACGACACAAAGGCCGGTGGTGTTGTGGACGGTCTGGAGGGATGCCAAAAGTTGCAGCGGGACATAGAAAGGATGCAAGACTGGGCGGAGAAGTGGCAGATGGACTTCAACACGGATAAATGTGTAGTGGTCCATTTTGGCAGGAATAATGGGATGAAGGAGTACAATATAAGGGGGAGGAGTCTTAGCTGTGTTGTAGAGCAGAAGGATCTCAGGGTCCGGGTCCATAGGACTCTTAAATCGGCCTCGCAGGTGGAGGAAGTGGTCAAGAAGGCGTACGGTGTACTGGCCTTCGTTAATCGAGGAATAGAGTTTAGGAGTCAGGAGGTAATGATGCAGCTCTATAAGACTCTTGTCAGACCCCAGTTGGAGTATTGTGTGCAGTTCTGGTCGCCTCATTATAGGAAGGATGTAGAGGCTAATGAGAGAGTTCAGAGGAGATTTACAAGGATGCTGCCTGGATTGGGAGGCAGGCCTTATGAAGATAGGTTGAGGGAGCTGGGACTCTTCTCACTAGAGAGACGTAGGTTGAGAGGCGACCTGATAGAGGTTTATAAAATGTTGAGAGGAATAGATAGGGTGGACTCTCAGAGACTATTTCCCCGAGCTGAAATGGTCACTACGACAGGACACAGATTTAAGGTGCAGGGAAGCAAATACAAAGGAGATGTCAGGGGTAGGTTTTTCACTCAGGGTGGTGAGTGAATGGAACCGACTGCTGTCGGAGGTTGTTGAGGCAAACTCACTGGGGTCTTTTAAGAGACTTCTGGATGAGTATATGGAAACGAATAGGATAGGGGGTTATAGATAGGTCTGTGGATTGGTAGATGTGATCGGTGCAACTCGTGGGCCGAAGGGCCTGTTTGTGCTGTATTGTTCTATGTTCTGTAATTTGGCTTCTTTACCCACTCCTGCACCTTAGTCTCTGTGTCCCCCAAGGATCTATCTTTGCCCCCCTTGTATTTCTCATCTACATGCTACCCCCTGATGACATTTGAAAGTACAATGTTAGTTTTCATATGCGCATTAGCGGCTTTATTCATCATTATCTGAGTTCTTCCATTGTTAAATTATCAGACTGGGTGAGCAAAGATTTCCTCTATAAATTGGGAAGAGTTGAGTCATTGTCTGTGGGCCCTGCACCAAACTCCATACCTTAGTTACTATTCTGTTCTTCTCTCTGGCAGCTAATTCATAATGTTCTCAACTTTGGTATTATTTTTGACTCTCGAGTTGAACTCCTGACCACATATCTGCAATATCACTAAGGCTACTCGTTTCCATCTCCTTAACTTTGCCAATCACTACCCCTACTTTAGCTCATTTGCTGAACCTGCCACTTATTTTTTTTGTTACCTCTAGACCTGACTATTCCCAACACATCCCCTTTCTGGCCTCCCAACATTCTACACTATGTAAACTTGAGGTCATCAAAAAGTTTGCTGCTGTTGTCCTGGCACACACCAAGTCCTATTTATTTATTAATACTGTACTTGCAGATATACTTGGCTCACTTAAGCAATGCCTTGATGTTAAAATTCTCATCCATGTTTTGAAATCCTCCATGACCTTGCTGTTTCCTATCTTTGTAATCATATCTAACCCCACAACCCTCCCAGAAATCTACACTGATGTAATTATAGACCTTGAAATATCCCCAGTTCTGATTGCTCCACTATTTGTGGTCATGTTTTTAATTGCATAGGCTCTCAGCCTATGTTTTTTAAACTTCTCCAGCTTTCTTTCTTCCATTATGTTGTTCTTTAAAACCTGTTTAACTAATTTTCACTTGTACCACTGCTTTGATGTCTTCGGCTGTTTTATTGCATTAAATGAGCTATGAATATAGTTCTACTAGTCTCCTGTTGGTAAACTAAATAATATATTTTCTTACCAAGTTCATGTCCAAAATGACACTCAACAGTTTCGTTCATTTGTCCTGGAGATTTTGTAGGAAACATGATTCTAAAATGTAAAAACTACCTAATTTATTGAAACTGCATTTTTGTTAAAAAGTGTGTTTCCTTTGGTGAAGATTAGTTGAGTCATGCACCAGATTGTTCCTTTGTATAGTGAGCAAACCTCAGCTGGGGTACAAAGTACTAGTTGGCCTTGATGTTTCTCTTTCCTGATTACTATCTTATAAAATATATGCATGTGGGTGTTGGTAGAGAATATGGATAGGCTGACTGCTTGTCATTAACTGTTGAGGATTGCACATGAATTTTCATGGTCCAACTTACATTAGCTACTATTTTATGTTGGCAGGTTGTGCTGCAACTAAAGATTTACAATAATGAGTTCTGTTTTTCCAAGAAAGTTTTAATGTAAAATAATTTTTTTCTTTCAGAGACGTCACACAATCCCCTCGGTCAGAGCAGCAGGTTGGTATATGCAAAATGTTTCTACAATGTATAGTCTTCACATACCAGTTGTTTTTTTTGCACTTAGAAATGAACTATCCAATAACTTGAATTAAGCGATGCAAGTAGTAGAAAGTGATAATTTAGTGCTGGAAAATTGAATTCAGTAATTTGTGTTAAGCAAGTTTGAATTAAGAAGAGTAATCTGCATTTGGTAAAACTTGGAATTAAATCTGTTTGTCAAACGTCATGGGGAGAAGTTGAAGTTGCAGAAGTTCATGTGCCTTAATTCATATTTACATAGTTTGGTCACTAATTAGAATGGAGAGTTGCATCTGACACCTCAATAATCTGTAGTAAAAATTGGAAATGTTAATAAACCTTGCTAGAATTTACATTTATCTTTTAGTTCATTTATTGTAGAGGTGTTTTAGAAATTTTATTATGTGGTTCCAGTTTGAGTGGACTTCTGTACTTAACTCAGTGGGGTACATTGAAGTTTAAAGATCTTTGGAAGAGATGCCTGTGGATGGGATCGTTGATACTGATGCTGTCTGTTTTGCATAGTTTTCACCCCATTTATAAATTAGAATCTTCTTCCTATATTAAGACTTAGTTACGGAGGACTCCTAAGTGTAAAACTTGCATCAGAGGGAAGAATCAAAGTGCTTTATGGAAGGATTTAATGAAGCAGAAATAGATGGTTACATTCGTTGAGTTTGTGCTAGATGGATAGGCCTTTTACTTCTATTTTACATATTGACCAGTGAGATTGCATGTAGTTAGTGGTCGACTGTCTATTAATCAAGATGTCACCATTCTGTTGCTCTTTTATTGATGAATTTTACAAAGTTATAAAAATTTGTGGAGAGGGGTGAAGTGTCCAAGCCGTTTTGTGAAAAATAGACCCACGTTTTGCCATCAAGGAACAATATGAAATACAATTAAGTATCTTACTACTTCCCATTTTCACACTTGGGAAAGTGACGCAGGGCAACATCATCCCGATCAAAGTAACAGAATGTGGCGAGATAAACTTAGGAGAATAGAGCTCATGGTTGATTTGCTTGTTAACAGCATCCTCACTGTTCTTGTGGTAATTCTGATGCACTTGAGAAGTCATCTCACTGAGGATAAGAGTCCCACAACAAGAACAATGTCTATTTCTTGTAAATTGTAATTGTAAATTATTCTTGATCTGTTTATTTTGTGCAATGTCTAATCCATGAGGAGCAGGCACCTGACAAAGTTTTCCATTGCTTATGCAAGGGTTTTGAGACTACTCGGAATGCCCATTCTGCTTTCCTGGTTGAAACGAGCTGATTACTAATTTACTGGTCTGTGGAGCTACTGAACTAGAGTCACTGAGAAGCTTAATCTTTGTCCTTTGCATACTATCGCCAAACTATCTTCATCCTTCATACAAAATAATTACATTTGTGTTAGAAGAGCACCTAGGGACCTTCTTTGATATTGTGTAATTTAGTCGCTGTGTCGTAGTTAATCTTTATTTGGGGAAAAAACCTCCACTTAAATTTACTTTGTTTTGTCAGCAGCAATTCAACACAGATCAAGAAGAGTTGCTCTCTCTTCTACGAAGCCAACAGAGGGAGCTCTGTGAATTGAGACAGAGCCAGTTAGAGCTTATGCAGAGGCTCACTGATCATATGGATGCAGTACAGGGCTCCATTATGGGTCACGTGGAAAGGATCATGGTCACACAGCAAGAACAAGAACGTATCCTTTTGTCCTGCATAGTGGTAAAGGACATTGGTGTTTAGCTTTATGGAGAAGTCATATTTATTCTATTACAAACAATGAATTTTAAAATGTAAGCATGCTTGATGATATCCCAGATATGATGCAATGAATATTGAATATGAATAATGAATGCGTCCAAAAATGTGCAGATTAGATTGATTGGCCATGCTAAATTGACCCTAATGTCAGGGGGATTAGCAGGATAAATATGTGGGGTTACGGGAATACAGCCTGGGTGGGATTGTGGTTGGTGCAGACTTGATGGGCTGAATAGCTGCCTTCTGCACTATTAGGGATTCTATGATTCTATAACATAACGTTGCAAAAAATTAACTATCTTCTCCGATTCAGTGATTTTATCCACTGAAATCAGCATATTGGCTATAGTAATAGATTAGATCCTCAGAACAAGACTTACTAGACTCCAGGAACTGGAGACAAGGTTAATATGTCATACAGTTTGCAGTTCCAATAACTATATAAACTGTTAAAGAATAGCTGTCAAGATTATAATCTCCAAACTCCCTTGATTAGGTTACATCAGTCATGCTTCAGAGAAACATTCTCCAGTAGTAGCTTTGTAAGTTCAATCTTTTGCCAGGGACATTCAGATCTAGATCTCATTAAAGCCCTAATTAAAACAAAGACAAAAGAGCTGAAGCTAGAGGTTTGTTGAGACTGCTTACTTTTGACATTGAGGAGTGTGTAACTGCAGCACCAGGCAGCCCTGATGAAATCAGGAAATCAGAGGGAAAACTTTTCACTGACTAGAGTCCTATCCAGCATAGGGAGAGTGGTTGTGATTGTTTCAGGTCAATCATCTTAGCTCCAAGACTTTGCTGTGCTGGTTCCTTAGGACAAAGTGTTTTGTGCTTACCCACCTTTATCTACATCTTCAATGATGTCCCAGCCATTAAAAGGACAAAAGTAGAATGTTTGCTGAAGGTCGGACAATATTTTGTTCCATTCACAATTCCCTTCCTGGTCTGGCCTATATGTGACCCCAGGCTCACAGTAATGTGGTTGGTTTTACTGTGCTGTATCAAACTGCTAGAAAGTCTGTAAGGAACGAAGCCAGACCTACACCATGTGGACTACAGAATTCAAGAAGGCAGCTTAATACCACCGTGTCGAGGGCAATAAACGCTCACTTAGCTAGCAATGCAAATATCCTATGATTTTTTTAAAAGCTCTATTGAAATAAATGTTAGCAACAAATGGTAAATGAAGTGTAGTATGCACCAGTAGAGAGGAGAGGAGGAATGAGGAGACACAATATTAATTAAATGGTGTGACTTTAAAAGGGGTGCAGGAGCAGCGAGTCCTGGGATGTATGTACACAAATCTTTGAAGCAGGCTGGGCGTGTTGAGATGGTTGTTTATGATTAGAGGAATTGAATGCAAAAGCAAATATGTTCAATTCTGGTCATAACATTTTAGGAAGGATGTCAAACTCTTAGTGCAGAAGAAATTTACTTGAATGGTACTAGGGATAGAGGATTGCTGTTAAGAGGAGAAGCAGGAATAGTTGGAGTTGGTATTAGTACAGAGATAATTAAGAGAGTTGATTCAAAATCGTGACATTTTTGTAGAAAAAATAAAGAGGAACTTTTTCAATGGTAGAGAATCAGTAACTAAATAACATAGATTTACGGTGATTACCAAAGGAACTAGAGGTGACTCTTTTGTTAATCTGTTCATATATTTAAGTTTATTTGTAGATTTTTTTTGCTGATTTATGTAAAATAAAGTGTGATGGCTCTGAATGGAAATCAGAGTGGAATTGCACAACTCCTTGGGAGACTCCTAGCAAAACCTTTTCCTGATATTCCAATGGGGCATACCATGATCATAATGTGGATTGTTTTAATATCTGTTTTTTAATAGCACAGCTGGGTGCAACTTTTGATTCCTTCTCTCAACATTAGTCTCTCCATGAACTGTATGACCAAAGCAATGTTTGCCGTTAATTGTTTCTCATATTTTTTGAAATTTGTATTTTTCCAATTCCCTTCTTCCAAGTACTTTATTTTCATTAGCCTTCCTCCTTTTCTCAGTTTTCAGCTTTTAAAACCTAACCTGTCACTGAGATATAGGTTTTGGCTTAAATATTTTTTCTTGATAACCATTCTTCTGAAGCTTGTGGGCTCCTTTTCTATGGCTATTAGTTCTTCATGTACAACACATTTGTTTTCCTCTTTTACTTCATTTTATTTTAAATCAAACTTGCTGAATGTAAGTCACTCACTTCCTTGGTTTAGCTCAATTGACTGAACAGCTGATTTGCAATGAAGAACAACACCAACAGTGTGGGTTCAATTTTTGTATCTGCTGAGGATATTTGTGAAGGCCTGCCTTCTCAATCTTGCTCCTTGCCTGAGGTATGGTGATCCACATCTGAGGGAGAGAGCAACCTAAGGTCATCTCGAACCATGGCAACTTTACCACCCTTACCTTTCTAAAAGGGCAGTGAAAGAAGAGTCATTGAGATTTTTAAAGCAGAGCTAGGTAGATTTTCCTATTTTCTATGTTTCTATATATTCTATATACAATATAGCTTCTTGCTATATTTTCAAGAAGCAGTTAAATATAGCACTTGAGGCAAAGCGGTTGAAGGAGCGACCAGTTAGCAGTGTTGTCTCTCAGTGCCAGGGACCCAGGTTCATTTCTAGCTTCAGGTGACTGTGTAGAGTTTGCACGTTCCCCCGCTGTCTGCATGGTTTTCTTCTGGGTGTTCTGGTTTCCTCCCACAGTCTAAAAATGTGTAGGTTAAGTGGATTGGCCCTACTAAATTGCCCCTTAGTAGGATCAGAAGGGTAAATACGTGAGGTTATGGGATAAGGCCTGAGTGGGATTGTGGTTGATGTAGACTCAGTGGGGCAAATGGCCACCTTCTGCACTGTAGGGATCTATAATATGAAGGAAGGTGGGATCAGGCTATTGAGTTGGATGATTAGCCATGATCATAATAATGGCGGAGCACGACCAAATGCCTCTTCTGCTCCTATTTTCTCTGTTTCTATGTTACCTGTCTGGCTGTCGAACTCGTGCTTTACTAAAATGATCCATCACTGATTTTCTTCTATAATCTATGTAATTTGAAATGGTTTGCCTTAACCTTAATTTCCTAGAGAGACGAACCGATAGGATCTTGGCAGAGCGACATGAAAGAAGTGGGCAGCTTCAGGAACAGCTGTCTCAGCAGCTGTCTCAGAATTTGGCGAATTCTATTAGTAATCGTATAGAGAAAACTGTTCGGGATGAGATGAAGAAAACTTTACCGCAATGTGAGTAAGGACCAAGAACAACTTTGCTGAATATTAAAGCATATAAAGTTCACCAGCAAAGAATTTTGATGTAATTTCAATGTATTCCAACTATGCAATTTATTGGTATGATGAGCTAAGTGTCCCCCAAAAAAAACAACACCAGTTCAAAAAATTCTTGTGGGTTGATCTCCTAGTTTAAACAAAGAATAATTGTACTCAGTCTGCAAGTGGTGAAATATGCCAGTGGGAATCTATTTCTACCAAAACCTAGCATACACCTATTCAGAGTACTTGTAAATATGGAGAAAGTATAATTGCATAACCTTCTGGTTAGTTATTCATAAAACACAACAGTCAAGACCGAACTGGCATGAAAATGGAGTTTCTTTATTACTACCATCTATTTGTCTTAGATAAATGATTTTGTAAGCAATTCTTCTATTGATCTGAGTAAATCTCCATCTTGCTGAAATACACTGAGTTCCCATTGCTTGATATAGTGTACTGTATAACCATTTCTGCAGTTGATAGGGTTGATAGTTGATATTAGTCGTTCTAAAACTTCATCTGATGCCTATTTAGAATTCGGTTAACTATCTGTGTGGAGTTTGCATGTTTTCTCTGGGTGCTCCAGTTTCTGCTGATAGGCCATCCTAAGTTGTCCCTTACTGTCCTACGATGTATTGATTAGGGGAATTAGCAGAATATGTATGTGGGATTACAAGGATAGGGCCTGAATAAAATTCGATGAGTCAAATGGCTTCCTTTTGCACTGTAAGGATTCCATGATTCTATAATAAAGTCATCATGGTGCTCACTATAGATGTAACCTACATGTGGAAACTAGAAGCAGGAGTGTGCCATTCGCCTCTTCGAGCCTTCATTGCCATTCATTTTGATCATGGCTGACCCTCAAATTCAATAGCTTGGTCTCTCCCACTTCACCCACAAATTCCTTGATTCCTTTAGCCCCAAGAGCTTCATCTAACTTCTTGAAGTCAGACAACAGTTTAGCCTCAGCTAAGTTCTGTGGTAGTAAATCCCACGCATACACCAACCTCTGGGTGAAGAAGTTTCTCCTCACCTCAATTCTGAAAAGTTTACACCTTATCCTCAAACTGTAACCCAAGTTCTGGACTCTCAAACCATTGAGAACATTTTTTCTGAATCCACTCTCTCTAACCCTGTTAGAATTTTATAAATTTCTATGAAATTCTCTCTCACTCTTCTAAACTCCAGTGAGTATAATCCTAACTGACTTAATCTCCTCATACGACAGACCTGCCATCCCAGGAATTACCCTGGTAAACCATCAGTGTACACACACTATAACAAGGGCATCTTTCCTTCGATAAGAATGCACACAATATTCCAGATGCCTGGTACAATTGCAGCTAAACATTCCTATCCTTAAATTTTCTTGCTGTGCAGGTCAACATATCATTTAGCTTCTTTACTGCCTGCTATTCCTGTGCACTTTCAGCGACTTGTGCATGAGAACTCCAAGTTCTTGTAGTTTATACAAATTATTTCTTCATTTCTGGTATAGAAATACCTTGATGTTGATGTAATCTTATTAAATAATAAAAGCCTGTTGGAACTTCAGTCCTCTCCATCGATTGTATCTGGAAATACAATGTCCACATTTTGGCAAGTAACTTAATTTGGCTTTTGGCTGTGTCACTAAACAAGCTGTTCAGCTTGTTACACACCTCAATCTGAGTCTAAGATTACTGCAAGGAATTGGGATCAACGGTTTAAAGTCTTTAACCATTTCGTTTCCTTTGTTTCGTTTTCTGGTCATATAGTGCTGTTGTTGTTTGTCCGTCTTCGTTGATGAGGACCTTGACACCATTTGTCATTTTGAATCTGAATCTGGATGCGGTATGTCCGAAGATGACTCATCGGGCCAGTTCGGGCACAGAATGTCCTGGCACATATTGGGCAGACTTGAGTAGGCACTGTAGTTGCTGCGCAAGTCCAGAGGCACCACACAACTCGAGCTTAAGTTGTGCCTCAGCAATGCACCTTGCTTCATAAGCTTGACAGCCCTCGTGGATGAGGCAGGGCGGTTTTGTGCCAGCGTTTCCCAGATGGTTGTATCTATGTCAAGCAACTTCATGGAGGGCTTGAATGTGTCTTTGTAACGTTTCTTCTGCCCTCTATGTGAACATCTTCCAGCAGAGAGTTCCCCAAAAAGAAGTTGCTTGGGTATGCGCTCGTTTGGCATACTTATGACATGACCTGCCCATCAGGTATGCATACTCATCAGCAGTGTGGACTGATGGTAGACTTGCTCTGGAGAGAACTTCAGTGCCTGGTTCTTTGTCTTGCCATCTGATGGGTAATATTCTGCGAAGATAAATCATGTGGAAATGATTGCACTGTCTTGCATGCCTTCGAAACACAGTCCACATTTCACAGGCATATAGGAGAGTGGTGAGTACCATGGTGCTGTAGACCTTCAGTTTTGTTGCTGGGCTGATTCTTCGACGTTCCCATACAATGGAGTGCAGTCTACTGAAAGCAGAATTTGCCTTTGCTATTCTACAGTTAACTTCTGTATCAATAGTCAGTGCTTGGGAGAGAGTGCTGCCATGATAAGTGAATTGATCCGTTGCCTGTAATTTCTGTCCTTTGATTGTGGGTTCTTGTATGGTGCACGAGGAGCAGGCTGGTGCATGACTTCAGTCTTTAATGTTGACGGTGAGTCCAAAGTTGTCACAAATTGTGAAAATACTGACTTGCATCTCTGGCTCTGAGTCAGTATACAGGGCACAGTCATTGACAAAGAGGAAGTCTCTCAGAACAGTCTTCACTTTGGTAATAACTTGTAGACTCTTCAGGTTGAAGAGCATCCCATCCACTCTGTACTTGAGGCTGATTTAAGCAACACAGTCTTGGAAGGTATCATTCAGCATGTCAAAAATTATCATGCTGAACAGTGTGGGTGTGAGCATGCAGCCTTGTTTGACACCATTGGTGACTGGGAATGCCTTAGAGGATTCTCCGCCATCCAGTACTCTGGCCATCATGCCATCGTGGAACTGGCATACCATCTGAAAGAATTTGGGAGGGCAGCTGAACTTTGACATGATCTTCCACAGTGTTTGTCAGCCTTCAGCATTGAAGGCTTTTGCAAGGTCAACAAAGATTGTGTAGAGCTCAAAATTCTGCTCCTGACACTTCTGAAGTTGGCACGCAGCAAAAATCATGTCAATAGTCTCGTGACCTTTGCGGAAGCAGGCCCAGCTCCAGAGGGTTTTTCCTGTGATGGAGAGCAGTAAAATTCCTTGGTGATTGTCACATACTTGCCAGTTGTCCTTCCTCTTGTAGAGGTGTACGATGGAAGCATCTTTAAGCTCCTGAGGAGTGAACTCTTGCTTCCAAAAGGACTGGAACAACTCATTGAGCTTCACAATAAGTATTGGACCAGCAGCTTTGTAGCGGGTATGTCATCTGGCCCTGGGACTTTGCCACTGGATAGCTGGCTGACAGCTTTCGTGACTTCAGCTACTACCAGTGGGTCATTCATGGTGCTGTTGATATTGACCTGGAGAATCCTGTCTATTGCCTCATCGTTAATAGATCGTTGTGGATGGCTTCAAAAGTGTTCAGCCCATTTCTGCAGAATTTGAGCCTTCTCTGTAATGAGAATTGTACTATCTGTACTCAGGAGGGGGAAGTTCCTGAGAGATTGAGGCCCGTAGAGAGTGTTGAGGGCTTCATAGAACTGTTTCAAGTTGTTCCTGGCAGCGTATCCCTGCATTTCATCTGCCTTGGCACTCAGCCAGGCATCCTGCATTTTACCCAGTTTATTCTGGACTGTCCTGCGAACATTAGTAAAAGCATTTTTCTTGGCAGCTGATAATGGGTCATTTTGACAGGCCTGATGAAGATGGTGCTTTTCATTAAATAATGCCTGTATCTCCTCATCATTCTCAACGAGCCAGTCATGGTGCTTGCGAGTGGAGGGCCCGAACATCTTCAGTGCAGGTAAATGGACAGCATCCCTGAAGCGCTCCCACTCATCCTCACCCTGCCAGCGAGATATAGGTCAGCAAGCTTGATATCTAAGTCTTCGGCCACTGCTGAAGCTAAGCTGGAGTTCTTTAGCTTGGCCACATTGATTCTTTTCATAACCTTGCTTCCTTGTGGTCACCTCTTGGTCTGATGCAGAGCGTCATTTTGGAGATAATGAGCCTGTGATCTGTCCAGTAGTCAGCACCACACATGGCCTTGATCACTGACATCCTGCCTGTCTTTTCTCCTAACAGTGATATAGGCGATAGGATGCCAATGCTTAGAGCAGGGGTGCATCTATGGAGTCTTGTTATGGGTAGGCAAGCAGAAGGCTGCGTTGATGACAAGGTCGTGTCATCAACAGGTCTTCATTAAGAGGAGGTCTTTACTGTTACACTTGCCCACTTCATGCCTCCCAATGACTCCCTTTTTTGCAGAGTCACACCCTACTCTTGTCAGTACTGCTCACTGCTGATAATAGGGCATCTAGTTCTTCGTAGAACTTGTTTTTTTTATCTCGCCCGGGTTGTTCATTGTGGGGACATAGGCGCTGATCAGGGTGGCTTGACTTCTGTTCTGTAGTGGAAGCTGTGATATCGTATGCTGGACGTTCACACCCTTGGGTAGACTAGCAAGTTTCTGAGCAAGGTGATTCCTGAAGGCGAATCCAACTCCAGCATCATGATGCTCATCGCTGCTGCTGCCGTGACTGCTCCAGAAAACGTGTATCCATCTCTGGTTTCAGACAACTGATCTACGTTGGCAAGACGAGTTTCGCTCATGGCTGCAATGTCAATGTTGTATGTTGCAAGCTGTCTGGCAATTCTCTGGCCTGTTTGCTGTAAGGTTGTCCATGCGCACATTCCAGGTGCCAATGGTGAGCGGTGTCACTTTGTGTTTTATTTTGTTTGTTTGACCACAAGATGGGATTCCTCCAGCCATGGTAAACTGGCTACGGTATATAGGGTGTCAGGGAGAGGTAAATACCTCCTGTTGTGCTGTACACAGAAGATGTAATATTAACTCTAATGGCTCAATTTCTGGAACCTGCTGTTTGTGTCACTGACAATGGGCACTATTTTACCATAAAAATGGCTGGTTTGCAGAAATGTGCTGGCATCCTTGATCAAATGTTCAACAGGTTGAAACAAATTCAGTCAGAATGTTTGTTTTTACAGGTGAATTTCTAGCATTATGGCACCAGTATCAGTTTTTGAAACTGATTTTGAAATTGACATTGTGATAGCTTTTTGGCACTTTTTGTTGAAAAATATTTGGCATGCATTATTCATTTCCTAATTTACAGAATTGGGAGGCAACATAGACACTTTCTGAAACTGCTTTTGCTGTGCATAATTGTATGAGTAAGCAGTTGCAGTAATTAATTTCTTGTGCACTATTCCTCTAGTTTACACATGAATTTATCATGCTCAGTCAGCATTAAGACTTTGCCATTTACTGTTTTAGGGTAGATTTGCAGCATCACTAGCCACAATGATGCAGAAACATCCCCATGGTTTTATGATCCTGGCTGCAATCCAATGCATGACCAGGGTAGGGGGAAAGAAGGAAGAGGTCTGGATGGGTTGGCTGTGCGTGAGAGCTTAGCCAATGCCACTTGTTTGGCTCTTTGCCTAGGAAAGTCTCTTGGCAACACAGCTATCAATATTTACACCCTTGCATGTAGGAGAGCTCCCTCTGTATTTTGCAATTTGTAATTGCAAAATGTGGTTCTGATTTCAAGGTTGGTTAACAACAATAAGCTTTGAATAAATACACATCCTTTGTTTACAAGCCAATTCAAACTTAAGTGGGTGTTTAATCTATTGGAAGCATGGAACCATGAGCTATAACACTCATGTCCTGATTAATCAGGAAAATATATTGCTGGAAATCTATCTTTTCTGTCTAGGAGAGGTTTTGTAATGCACACTGAGGAATCATTAACACAAGATTCTTTAAACCTTTTTTAAAGGTATTTCCAAAAGTTTGGAGCCGGTGTCAGGTCAGCTGAATAACCATATTACAACCAAGCTTGCAGCAATTGAAGGAATATTAAAAGAGAATATCACAAAAATGATAAAATCAAAGGTAAGATTTTAGAACTTCCTCAATTACTACGACCTTTTCCATATGAATTTTAAAAAAATAAATTAATTGTTTTTAGTATTCAGTTAGTTTCCATATTTCACCTGATCATGTTTCCTGTGTTAGCCTGGTTACCCTCTTTGGGATTTCTGCTCCTGTTGCCAGTTGCCTCCTCCATAAAGGCTATTTAGGTCATCGATTTCTCCATGGCTGTTGTCAATGCCACCCTGAACTGGGGATCTGTTCTTATAATGCAGGCACCAGTTGTATTTATTTTCCTTTCTGGAAACCACTTGCTGTACACCTTCACTACGGCAAGTCCTCCCAGCTGGAGCAGCTGGCCTGCCTCAGAGTGGTGAAACCTCTTCAGTGAAAACAGGCAAGTTCAATGCTCACAGGCATAGGATTTGAATGGTCATCCATCAGATGCTAAAGCCCAATGTCCTATACATGAACTGCTAGATTTCCCCTGCTAAGTTCATTTGTATGTGATGTTTGAATTTGCATTTACTATTTGCAGCATTTTTGATTTTATGTTGCTCTGTTGTTCTAAAGTCATCTCAGATAAATTTATCTTTTTTAAAATTTATCTTTTAAAACTGAGCAATTGGTTTGAATTTTGAAACTGTAATCTATAGAGCCTGAATTTTATTGTGGATTGAGAGGCTTCAAAGAAACGAGTAAGATGCTCTGTAAATGCAAGCCTCTTTAATGTGATTATTCTACTATTTATTATCTATACTTTTGGATTTTTTTCTAAACATTTTTTAAGCATCAATGGCTTAAAATTCTACGTCTTTTTGAAGATAACATTTATCATCAATACAAAAAAATGCTACAAGTAACGAGCTAAGAAATTATGACTGCTGTAATATTCAGTTTTGATTTCTTATGGAGTTCATGTTGCAACTACTTTTTCTTTAAAGTTCCTTATGTTTTGAACCATTTTCTGATTTGATATATCTTTCTTTTTGGTATTGTGATTGCAGAATACCGTAGAGAGTATTGGAAGAGCTGCAGCAGATGCTTTGCAAGGTCCGATACAATCAAGCTACAGAGAGTCTTTCCAGAGTATAGTTGTACCGGTATTTGAAAAAGCTTGCCAGTCAATGTTCCAGCAAATAAATGACAGCTTCAAACAGGGAACACAAGAATGTAGGTGTTTGTTTTGATTCAATACATTCTGAGTGCACTACAAATGTTTTTGAAAATTGTTTTTTATGTGATAATGAAGTTAGATTTTCTGTATTTCAGTAAATAAATATACTGGGTAAAGTATTTTTGAGCCAGGAGGCTCCCAGGTTCAATCTGTGATTTTGGCTGGATTAACTGATACTTGTCAGGGGGAGGTGTGTGCATCCTGCAGTTAGCTTAAACTCAGAGCTAGGGGCAACAGGGGATAAGGGGCAAGGCCAGTCAGAGTTCCTGATCCTGTCTTGTATTCTATGAACCATATGTTGATTGTGATGCACTTCCCTACTCTGAACAGCCATTACTCTACACAAGTCCATTAGCATTGTCCAAATCACTGCTGAGATTTGTCCATGAAAATTGGTAATTGTGTTTGACTATTGTGAGGGAACAAAATCAAGAAAGAATTTCAGAAAAATTAACTTGTTGCACAACCTTGGTGTGAAATGCAAAAGTTGCAAATTTCAGCCTTACTAAATTAATCATTGGTGATTACATTTTCCTAAAAGCCCACAAATGGTATTGTTTGATGACTTCTCTATTTTCAACATTTTCTTTTGCCTGGAGTGCATTGGTTGAGGTTTTAGTGCATGCTCTAATAAAGGACTGACATATAGTTTTGTCCTTACATATAGTTTTGTCCTTACATAATGCACTCAATATAACAGTTGCAAATCAGTAGTAAACATTATACTGGAAGTTGTGTGCAACAGTACTGAAATTATATATTCCATGTTGTCAATTTTAATTAGCAGAAGAATTCATTTGCATCAGCTCTCCTGTTCGGTGCTCGTATGACTGTTATTGAAATATGTACGTTTCTGATTATTATCCAACTCTGTTACATAATTTTACGTCTTTCATTTTTCTTTATAAATCTTTTGCATTTCATCCACACAGATATCCAGCAACTTGAGATACACCTACAGTCCAAGAAGGCACAAGAGCAAGAAATTCGAGACCCTCTGATTAGTCAGCTGCAGCAAATGATTGACCGTTTCCAGAATGCCACTGATCACCTTGCTGCCACCATTGCAAATGGTATGCGTTCAGAGGTGCAACATCAGCTTCACATCATTGTCAGCAAGTGAGTAGCAAAGCACCAACTATCATGTAGCATCCAAAATACATATGACAACCACCCATGTCCATGCCTTTGGACTAGGATGGGGAGTTCAGGCAGCACTGTCCCCTCTTTCAAATGGCACATGTCAATGCAGTTGCAAGCAAGTGTCCAGTGGGCACTCCACTTGGGACAAAATTATATGGGGCTATTAAGTGAGAACCAGATTCCCTGTGGCCATTTGTTTTGACAGTCTGGGGATTGTACTCCCTTGGCCATGCTCCTAACATCCTTTGCAGGCATTCTTTCACGACAGGACTGCAGAATGTCAGGATGGTGGAGCAGAAGTTGGAGGAAATGGTTGCACAACTGAGGGACTTGAGACATCTGGAATGTTAGATAGAGTTAAGGGGAGGTGCGTTGTGCTATCTTCAAAGCAGTCCCTAACTGCTGCTCGGTAAAGAAATTGCCAAATCCCAAGTGTAAGCCATGAAAAACTGGCAGGACATGAATAGTGTAGCTTTGAGCACCTTCAAGAAGATACTCTAATTTCACCAACATATTATGAAGGGAAAAAAAGCAGAATTAGGAAGAGAACTTTGAGAAGCATGTCTTCTTTCACTGAAGCTGCTAAGCTCTCAGCCTTCAACTATCTCAGCCCTCATCATCATGGACCATAGAATCCCCACAATGTAGAAGGAGCCCATTTGGATCATCATGCCTGATATAATGGTCCATCCAGGCTGTGTCTCTGTAACCCCACATATTTGCCCGCCTAATTCCCCTGGCACTGAAGGGTAATTTAGTATGGCCAATCAATCTAACCTGTACATCTTTGAAGTGTGGGAGGAAACTGGAGCACCCAAAGGAAACCCACGTAAAAACACAGGAAGAATCTGCAAATCCCACACAGTCACCCAAGGCCAGACTTGATGGCACTGTGAGGCAACAGTGCTAGCCACCGTGAAGCCCCTGGAATTCCTTTCTGTCGATTTCTAATTGGCTTTCCTACTTTGAAGTCTATCCCTTTGAAACTTTTGGTCATTTAGTCTAATATTTCCTATGTGCTTCGTGCATGTTTTGTTTAGTTATGCCCTCCTGAAGCACTTTGGGACATTTATCATATTACAGATGTTAGATGCCCAATAATTTCAATGAAAATTCAAATTAGGTAGCTTCTGTAATGGGTGGCAAATCAGCAGTGCCAGTTCTATGTTCTGGGTGCAAATAGCAAATCTACACTAGAGTGCCTGATTGGGGATGTTTTACACAATTCAATTCTTACCAAGATAACTGGAGTAACTCCCCAAAAAAATCCTTAAAATACATTGTTGCGAAGAGAATAAGATTTTAATTCTATTCAGGCTTTCTTGGTGTGCTGTATTTGTATGCTGACATGTCATTCTACACAATCATGAGGTTCACACTTGTCTTTTCCCTTGGAGTTGTGGAATGGTGTACTTGTATGTGGGGCTGAAAATTGGACACCTCGGGTATAACATGTGACCTGCAAACTGGATCAATAGACAATTTAGCAAGTGAGAGGATGCAAATTATTCGTTTAACAGCAGCTGTGTTCGCTGTTTTTCTGCTTTGTGGAGCAAGTGACGTATTTCTTGATAAAATACCTTTTCATCCCAATAATGTTGTAGAAATGTACTGCTTATGATTTGGAAGCTATACATGAGAAGGTGTGGAAATGTACTAGCTTTTTTCTCATTGAGGCAGATGTCTCTTTTTAACTTGCAGAATTTGAAAGACATGCACTTAAAAGGAACAAAACGCAGGCAATAATTCAAAGCGTCACAAAGAATTTGCTGGGAATGTTGTTTCTTTCATCTTTATAAAAGAAATACATTTATATTTATGAAACACCTTTCTTTCATCACCTCAAAGTTCCAAGCCGCTTTAAGTAATGTAATGTAGGAAACACGGCTGTCAATTTGCACATAGCAAACTCCCACAAACGTAAAGGTGATAATTACTTGACAATCTATTGTAGGTGTTGATTAAAGGATTAATATTGTCCAGGACATTAGGGTTAACTCCCCTCCTCCTCTTAGAAATGGAATCTTTTGCACCCACTTGAGGTACATTCAACTCGAAGGGCAGAGAGGGATTCATTTTAAGGTCCCCATCTGAAAGATGACGGCATAGCACTCCGTCAGTACTGCATTGAATGGTCAACCTAAATATTTGTGCTTAAGCTCCTGGAGTGAGATTTGAATTCACAATCGTCAGACTCAGAAGTGTGAGTGCTGTCTACAGCTGACACCATTTTATAGATGTTGATTTTCATGTGAATTTTAAGTATTTTCTGTTTATTGAGTTAGATTTTTTAGTCTTTGAAATTCTTGCTATTCCTACTATTTCTGGTATTTTAAAAACAATGCTGTGGAGAGTTTGGGTTTTAATATGTAATATAAGTATGGAATAAAATCTTTTTGATCCATTGCCCTATTCTAACCTACCAGGCAAATTTCGTACTATTGTGGACTGATTTATTTAATCTGAGAGAACTGAGTTGCCACAGATAATGTTTGGCAGAAGATAATCCTATGATACCCCTCTACTCTCCTTGAGGATTTTAAATTGAGAGAAAAAATCCATATCACTCCACAATCCCAGACAGCTTCAGATCTGACCAGTTGCATTTCACATACTTTTTAAGAACACAAGGAGATTTGAAGATGTATTCCTTAGAGATTCTACACTCAGTGAAACTGATCTACAACTATTTTGTGAATATTTTGGATCTGCAGTGGGTATTTACAATACAAAACTTGCATGGTTCTGGGATGATAAAATTGCAATATTTTTACAAAGTATTAATTGAACAAAATGCCTATCCAGTGTCAAGATTCTGAACCTTCACAGCCAGTGCCACATTTCCTTGGATTACAGTTAATTCCCAGTTGACTAATTTAGATGCCCTCAGGTGGCTAACTTGCTTTCTCTGTGCCTGTAATGCAGCCTGTTTCTTTGCTGAGTTAGCTGCTGCGGCTTTCTGCTGGAAGAGGTTTCTGAATAAAAGCCCCATGGGAATATCTGAGGCGGAACTACTGTAAGGCTTACCACAGTCAATGCATCGTGAGAGGATTTAAAATATTCTATTTGTAATGTGCCAAGTCTTTTATATTTTTCAGTACATCGTTTTAAGATCAATTGAAAAACATCAGCTAAAAACTAAAGAGTCTACATAGGATATCTTAGCTGCAAATTGGAAGTTGATCTGATTGACCACTAATGAAATACATTGAGTTAATACTGAATGCAAAATAACTGCACTACAGGGACAATGTGCTTGTGTATGCATCGCATTTTATGATTGAAAAGTTGTTTATAAATGTGGAGTTTAATACATAATTTGAATTCATGTGTGAAATCCAATAGCTTACAGGAATCGATTCTGACTCAAGTGCAGAGAATTGTGAAAGGAGAAGTCGGCCTAGCAATGAAGGAGCAACAGGCTGTTGTCACCTCCAGTATTATGCAAGCCATGCGTTCAGCTGCTGGGACACCCATTCCAACAACTCACATGGATTTCCAATCCCAGCAGGCTCACATCCTGCAGCTGTTGCAACAGGGACAACTTAACCAAGCCTTTCAACAGGTATGTATCAGAAGTGAAATAAAGGCTAATGTGATATTTCAGCAGAACAGTTAAGATAACAGTTGAAGCTTTATTTTAATAAGTACTTTTATTTCTTGCACATAAATCATAAAATCTAAATATATAATTGGTTTAACCTCTGCATAAGTTCACTAGCACCACTCTAGACTTTTGTGCCATGTGAAAATACCTTGGTCAAGTACTATTAACTATTCCATTTAACATCATTTGAGACACTTCCTTTTATCAGCAGTGGGCTTTACTGTGTATGAAAGAATTTCTTCAATTCATTTTGTTAGTTCAGTTACACCAAATAATTTTTTGTCAGGTTTTTTTGTTACAGAAATTCTACAAAAGGTTTGGTGTAGCTTGTTTGTTGGAAGTTTTGATGGTCAAATACCATAATTCTGATTGAGATGAATTTTCCTCTCTTTGGTGATGAATAAAAGGAATTTGAGATTCCAATGTCAGTAGCATTTCTTTGGAGTAACCTTTGGTCCGGAAGGATGTTTGGACAATTTTAGGATTGATATCAGTTACCATATATCCTTCCTAGTCACTTGCATTCATGATGCTTTATGTCTTCTCATCGCGCCAGTCTCCTGAAGTTATGAAATATCCAGGAATGCAAAGCCTGCATGCAATCTTTCAGTAAAAGACTGCATCCAGACTAATTCATTGGTGGCCCAGAAATAATGTATGCATGAACAGCTAACCTACTTTGGCTCTTGGTTAAGCAAAATTTCCATCCATTTTTAAAAAAATCTCGTGAAGATCTCACCTCTCCTTAACCCTGTAATGTCCTGCAGCCCTACAACCCTCTGAAGTATCTGTATTCACCCAATTCTAGCCTCTTGTACATCCCTGATTTTAATCTGTGTCTTTAGCTGCCAAGGTTCAAAACTCCCTCCCTAAACCTCTCTGCCTTTTTTCTGAAGTCATGCCATAAAACCCATCTTATTGACAAAGCTTTTGGTCATTTACACACACATGGCTGTGACAAATTTTGGTAATGCTCCTTTGGGACTTTATTACGTTAAATGTACTATATAAACAATTATTTTGTTGACTGTATTGGGTCTGGCATTTACTTGTTACACTGATGCAATGAAGGCCCATATTTTGATTTCCTCAATCTATAATTTACAAACTATTACAGCACAGGAGCAGACTGTTCAGCCCAGTAGGTCCGTGGTAGTGTTTATGGAGCTGTTTCCTAACCTGATCTAATCATTAATATATCTTTCCATTCCTTTCTTGTTTATGTACTTATCCATCGTCCTTGTAAATACATTTATGCTATTTATTTCAGATACACCTTGTGGCAGTGAATTTGTTTAATAAGCATTCTCTGGATAAAGACGTTTCACCTGAGTTTACCTTTGGATTTTTTAGTGACTATCTTACATTTATAACCCATAGTTCTTGTCTTGACTGTCGTGCTAACACCTTGGAAACTTATTTGCTGTTGAAAACATTACAGAATTGTGATGCTCTGGTTAGTTTTTCTCTGACCGTTAGTGCTAAACAGTTAATTTGCAATTAGCTGATGCAAATTCACGTAATTGTAAGTTGCCCAAAAATAATAAAGTTAAGATGATAAATTGTACTTGAATTGCTTTCTTGCAGAACTGTTGCAAAGAATTGTATTGCTGTGCAGCAGTCTGCTGGTGGATGGTTCATTAAGGCTGAATTATTGTGCCTGTGTATTGAATGCATATTACAAAAAGAATTGTTTAGCAGTAACTGGCTCTCCTGCTAAGTTAGTAAACAGGATGTTACTTCCTCTTAGGACCTAAATTTAAATATTAAGCCTTTTTGAAGTAGTGTAATGCTTTCACCAACGCTTGCTGCATTTTACTGATCAAGACATTAAAATTGCATGTAGTTAAGATTTCATAGGGTGGAAAATCAGCTGAATGTTTAAAATCTCTTTGTCTTTATTAAATTAGTAGCACAACGTTGAGATGCCGATGACTAGGGAAGTCCAAAATAGAGGACTTCTGGGGTGGGATTTGGTCTGTAGCTTTTTAAGATAAAACTTTTAACTTTTTAAGATAAAAGTTCCATGTATCAAAATTATCACAACTTCACTCAAAGTGCAGCGTTCTATAGAAGTGTGTCCCACTTTATGCAAGTAATCAGGACAGGAATGCTGACAGATATGAAATGTATAATATCCCAGTTCAGGGAAAGTATTAATTGCTTTATGGGCTGTGTTGCAAATTATAGGCACAGAACATATTTCAATACACATTTCAATGCCTATGAACTGAATTTTCCTTTCAAATTTAAAATACTAAATCATTTTTTCTGATGTATCCTTAACTACATTTACTGACAATATCCACTGAAATTTATAGAGTAGACTTAAGAGAACTTGAGAGAAAAAAGGAGGCACAGATTCTTTTCCCCAAAACATCCTAATTGTTGTTTTTGAATGATTTTATTCATTCCTGGGCGGCACAATGTGACAGTGGTTAACACGCTGTCTCAGTGCCTGGGTTTGATTCCCGGCTTTGGTCACGTTCTCTTCATGTCTGCTTGGGTTTCCTCCACAGTCCAAAGATGTGCCAGTTAGATGGATTGGCTGTGCTAAATTGCCCCTTGGTGTCAGGGAGCTATGGTAAATGCATGGGGTTATGGAGATAGGGTCTCAGTGGGATTGTGTTCAGTGCAGACTTGGTGAGCCGAATGGCTTCCTTCTGCACTGTACAATTCTGTGATTTGCAGTGATATTGCTCCTGCTGTAGCATGATCCAAATTGGAGTTTATTGACATTTAATCTATTGTGTTAATCCATTTACTTTGCACCTTTTGAAATATGATATGCTTTTAAACATGAATGGAGAAAACAGTACTTTTTTCAGTGGTTCCTTACACAAGGTGTCTCTTCCCTTTTTGATGCTGGTTGCGATCCAGTCCCATGGTGTAAAAGACCACTCTTCATGTTGAGTGAAATGAAACAGAATGAGTTGACAAGTCTTTTGACCGAAGCATATCATAGCTGAGCATGATTCTAAAAACTGCTTACAATGAAGTGAACTTTGCAAGTCATTCAGTTTGTAGAGTAAAATTGTTGATTTTTCTTTTGGTACATTGGTTATTGAATAACTGCCATTAGCTAACAGTAACAAACACTTGTTAATGTAGTTTACATTAGCTATTAACTATCTTTAATTATTTTCTGTCTACCAGGCTTTGACTGCAGCAGACCTCAATCTAGTACTTTATGTGTGTGAAACTGTGGATTCTCAATTGGTCTTTGGCCAGCCTCCTTGTCCTCTGACCCAGCCGGTGTTGCTTTCACTTATTCAACAGCTCTCCACCGATCTCAATTCACGCACAGAACTAAAACTCAGGTAAGGTGCAAGAAAAAGACAATTAGAAATAAAAAAAAATCCAAGCTGGAAATTTGAAAGACAAAAGTAACAGTGTTCACAGCGTGTCAGTCGGCTGATGTTTCTAATGTGGGGTTATGTTACTGGACCTTATCTAATAATGCACAGATGAGTTCACATAAAACCACCACAACTGTGGAATTTAAATTCACTTTGTCAAAGTGAAGTTGTACCGAATGATCATGAAAAACCCATTTGGTTAACTAATGTCCTTTAGGGAAGGAAACCTGGCTTGGCATACAGCAATGTGGACCTACAGCAATGTGGTTGACTTTTAACTGTCCTCTGAAATAGGGAACAATTAATCTAGAAATCCAGCTAATGTTCTGGGGACCCGAGTTCGAATCCTGCTAAAAAAAAATATTTTGAATTTTGAATTCAATGAAAAATATCTGGAATTAAGAATCTACTGATACCGTGAAACCATTGTCTATTGTTGGAAAAACTCATCTGGTTCACTAATGCCTTTTAGGGAAGGAAATCTGTCCTTACCTGTTCTGGCTTGCATGTTACTCCAGAGCCACAACAATGTGGTTGATTCCCAACTGTCCTTGGAAATAACCCGTGTCCTCTCTGTTTAAACAGAAGGGAGTATTATAAGATGAGGGCAGAATTGGCAAATGTAGATTGGGGTCGCAGATTGGTTGGTAGAACAGCTGAGGATCAATGGGGGATTTTTAAGGGATCTTTTTCAGTACTCAGCAGAAATATATTCCAGTGATAAAGAAGGACTAAGAAAAGGGATAACCATCCATGGTTATCGAAGGAAATAAAGGAGAGTATTGAATTAAAAGCTAATGTGTTCAGAGCGGCTAAAACTAGTGGGCAATTGGAAGATTGGGGAAGATTTAAAAAACAACAAAGAATGACTAAGAAAGTGATAAAGAAAGGAAAAATAGAATGTGAAGCTAAACTAGCTCTAATTACTTGGATTGCTTGGATGCTATTTGAAGATGAGCAAAGAGCTCTCCTGTTGTTTTACCCAATGTCTTCATTCAGTCAGTAGCACTCAATACAGATTATCTGGTTATCCATTCATTCACTGTTTCTAGGACTTTATTGTGTGCTGGATACTTGTTTTTCTACATGTCCCCACTTGTCTGTGAAGCACTCTTGGATTCCCTAAAGATATGAAAAGCAATATATATGAATACGAACTCTTTTCCATCATTTTTCAACTGCAAATTGTTAAGTTTAGCCAGCATTTTCTGTTTATGAAGAATATTATGAGAAAGTAAAGTCACGTTTCTGCGTTAACCATACAGTAATCAACTTCCTACTTCATTTCAGTTACTTGGAGGATGCAGTCATGAATCTTGATCACACAGACCCAGTTGCTAGGGATCACATGGGCTCTGTATTGAATCAAGTCAGACAGAAACTGTACCAGTTCAACCAGGCAGAACCTCACAGTAATGTGAGTAAAAGAGCTCGGAGACTTATGATGATGCTTCAAGGAGTGGTGACTCCATTGAGTTAAACTGTACACCGTGGCTGATGGCATTTCCATGATCTGTAAGGATTGTGTTATTATATCTTACTAATTAACCTTTTTTAAAATCAAACTCTAGGGCTTGTGTGTCCTTCATCTGTGGTAATAAAACTATGTTTGGAGCCACAGGTTAGAGCAGTAACCTGACGTTATGAGCTGCTTCATACATGTTCTTTTTCAACTTTCCCCAATCTGATTAGCCCATTTTGTATGAGTATCAACTTGTATGTTCCTCAGGTTATAAGTAACCCATGTACATATTTAAAATAAATCTCTTCCTCTCTCATGGTTACACTTGTGAAGCAGCTGAGACTAAGTAACTCAATGCCCACAAATTGAGATCTGCATGCTAACATAAATACATCGAAGTTAAATAACTCAGTTGAAGAATATGCTCAAGTTCCCCCTTGTCCTTGTTGGATTCCTGCAGGCATTAAACTGCCTCTCATTTGGAAATTCTAACCTCAAAGCTCGAGCTGAATATCCAAAAATATTTTTTCAGAATTCAAATTAGTGTTGGACTGTTACTTTGTGAAATTTCACAGAGCAGTTTGTTTCTATCATGTTAGTTTGGGGGGGGTGGGGGGGGAGAAAAAAGAAAAAAAAATCAAAGCTGTCAAGTTTGTTTATTGCATAACGTTTTTCACCATTTCTGATTTTGTTGTAATTTTACATTTTGCTTACTTTTTACCTTTAATATGGCAAGTCCCTGTTTTGGATAATGTTTCAAAAATATTCAATAAAGACTTTGGAAATTATCGGGATTGGTTTATTCTTAAATCATTAGCATCAATTTACAATTATTTTAACATTGTTTCCAGATTTGTTTTTACTGATCGGTTTGTCAGGTAAACTACTGTCTTGTATATGACCCTTTGTAACTATTTTTGTTGTGTTTTTATGATAGTTCAAAAGTTTGGGAAAACTGTTCTATAGTCACAATTTTAGAACTGTAATGTTAAAAATAAATGCATTATTTCCAATAAAACTTGTGGATATGTTAGAAATTGTACAAGGGTGTTTTGAAAATCGGCATAATAGTTATTTAAGCAGTCAGTTTAATTATATTGCTTAATTGATTTAGCCATTTGCACAGTGTTGTATTACCTTTAAAACCTTCGTATGTCCTGAATAGTCCACTTTCAGTTCCTAACAGTATAAATAATCTCACTAATGCAATCTACAATTTCTAACCTGACCCCCTCAGATCAATGAATAACGCACATGAAATTGCAACTGTTGAACAAGAATTTTTTTCTGCCTTCAGTTGCTGCAATCTGAAGGTACCTTTGCTAAATTGTTAATACCCTTAGGCACTAGCGTTTTCACACCCCTGGCGGTTAACCTGCTGCAAGGTTCATTGGTGTGGATTGTTGACAATTAATGTGCTTGAGTTAATTTTCTCATGTTTTGTTGCTAAATTGTGGAATTGTTATTGATTTTCTAATCTCAGCAATCCTGTTTTCAGGATATAAAATAAACTCACAATGTTCCAGATGACTGAAAGCTGCTCTGCCTAGAGGGAGAGAGGTGACTGGTTATGATTTAACTTGAGGATCATCATGCCTCAGACCAGAGGCAAGGCTGAGAATGCAGGCCTTCATGAATGACCGCAGCTGGTACACGAATTGAACCTGTCCTGTTGGCATCACACCAGTCAGTTCTCCCCTTTAAGGGAGAGAGCAGCCTATAGTTATCTGTGACTATTCAGGATGTAGGATTTTCTGTCACAATTTAATATGTCAATACCCTACCTTTGTGAATTTTTCTTACAAATTTCAGGGTATAAAAAGATCCAATACAACATGGAGGCAATAAGTTCTTATTTTAAAGTTGAACTTCAAACAACAATTATTCAATAATATAAACATAAATTGGCACTCAGTCTAACACCAGCATCACAAAGGGTGGTACAGATAGTACTATGAACTCGTGTTAGTCTTACATCTGAATAACACGGAAGTGAAAGTATTGATTTGTTCTCACTGGAGCGACAGAGGTCGAGGGGACACCTGAGTGAAGTCTACAGAGTGCATAGTCAGAAACTTTTTCCTCGGGTGGAAGAGTCAATTACTAGGGGGCATAGGTTTAAGGTGCCAGGAGTAAATTATAAGAGAGATGTACAAGGCAGATTTTTTACACAGTAGTGGATGCTGGATTGCTGGGGGAGGTAGATATGGTAGTGAGTTTTAAGGGACGTCTTAACAAGTACATGAATTGGATGGGAATGGAGGGATATGTCCCCAGAAGGGTAAGGGGTTTTAGTTCAGTTGGGCAACATGGTTGATGCAGTCTTGGAGGGCCGAAGAGCCTGGTCCTGTGCTGTAATTTTCTTTGTTCTTTGTTGTTCTTTCTTTAGATTTTATATAATAGACAAGAGGTTTATCTGTGTAAGAAGACTCTTCCAAAGTTGAGTAGAAAGCCTGTGAAACAATGGATAGGTAATTCAAAGCTTATGATTTAAAAGCCTGCAGATTGTAGAGGAAGGAAGAATATGGCACAAATCTTTATTAAACAACAATACAATGTAATTGAGTTCTTTCTGGGAAGATAATGCAGAGATGATCAAAGAGTCCTAGAGCTGTCTCAAGAGATTTGTTACAGTATTTCATTTCTCTTATTTACATATGTTGCTGATGTGATCAAAAGAAATGGTAGCGTTGATGTCATTTGGGAACAAATGCCAGATGGTGTTCTGCAGCAGATCAGCCAGTACAAAGAATGCTGGTATATAGATACTTGCTCCAAATGCACTTCACCCCTAAATTAATTTTTGTGGTCTGACTGATATCCTGTGTGAACTCGATGCTCATTTGGGATTCATCTGATTTTTTTTCCTGCTGCAATGCTATAGAAATTGATTTTGTACTTTTAAGTATGTTACATCTCTGGCTATTTGAGCAAATGTGCGGAGAAAATGAGAGCAGAGTAGGTAATTTAATGCTGCTGTGACCATGGTATCAAACATCTGGCAAGCTGTTAAATTACCTACCAATTTAGGTTTTATAGTTAATCTCACCATATTTTCTCAGTGGACCTCTTCAAATGACTATTTGTGCCTCTGTTTCAAAAACTTGTTGCGTCTTCACTAATGAATCACAGCAGTATTTCAGTCTGTTTTACAAAGTGAGTTCAATCAGAAGGGATGTTCAACTTTAATTCCACACCATAGCGTGCACCAAAGTTGAAAATGATTTGAATATTAAGAAACATTTTGCAAAATAAAAGTGCAGCAATATGCAGAGATTTCTCTTTACATCTGTGCAAATGATATGAAACCCAAAGCCATTGTATTTCCAGGGTATTTACCAAGACAGTTTTATATTAAGAAGTCGCACAACACCAGGTTAAAGTCCAACAGCTTTTGGAGTGCTGTTGCTTCATCAGGTGAGTGGTGGTTAGTTCTTGAGACAAAGATACAATTGCATTTATTAAGTTTTGAATATGATACAAGACAGTCTTAAGTATGCTGCAGAAGTAAAGCAACAGTGTGCTAAAGTGTATGGTGGATAAAATGAAATTGATTTGAATAGAACTAATAGCAGAAGTAAATGTGTTGATCTAGTGAAAAGTGAAGCAATATTTCACTGAATCAGTAACAAGGTACATGCATTTTAGGCAAATGATGAGAAGCCATGTCAACCATTACCTATTTGAGGAAATTACCGGGGAACTATCAGATAGGTAATACCTATGTGAAGACAACACAGGCACAATGAATGACCACCTGTGCTACAATTTATGATAAGTGGATGATTGTGGGTGGCTTTTGTTAAATTCCATAGCAATAAAACCCAGTTGAATGGTTCAGATGACATGATAAACCACTTGAGCTTTTGTTCTATTAGTTTATGTTTATCTGAAGGTATTAATCGGATTACTATCCAGTAATATTCATAAATAGTGGGTATATAATGTCTAATGGTTTGTAGCAGTCAGTTTGAGGTGGCTGCTTTCATTAAAGTAATAGTCTTTAATCTTCCCATGATAAATTAAGTGCATTCTGATTATAACAATGCAACTCATTTGTTTAAAACAAGCATTATTGGAATTATTCTTCCCAAAGATTACACAACACTTACTTGGTTATCTATTGTTGCACATCAGTTAGAATCAGAGACTGGTTCAGTAGAGAAGGTGACTGTTCACAATAGCTGAGCTTATCCAGTGTTTTATAAATGTTTTACACAACTTCCTTGCTTTTGTATCACTTAAAACTAAGGATCCCAGATGCTTTTTTAAAGTTTCTTCAATTTGTCCTGTTGCCTTTAAAAATTTGTGCATAAACCCACTGTTGTTTCTGTTCCTGTAACATTCAAATCACGTTGCCACTCTCCATTCTTTGTCAACTAGTGTATCACCTCACACTTATTGAATTTCATTTTTTTTATTCTGTCATGGCATGTGTTTATTGTCCATCCTTAATTGGCCTTGAGAAGGTAGTGGTGTATCTATTGAATTCTGCTGCAGTCCATGTGGTGTAGGTACACTGAGTGCTGTTTGGAAGAGTTCCAGGAATTTCTTCCATCTACCATGTGTTTGCCCATTTTAATCCTCCTCATTGTTCACATTTGAATTTTGTCTTGTGCAAACTGAAATTATGCCCTGCATAGTCACGTTTTGATTGTATTAGAAAACAGCTATTGTAATACCACCTACTAGGAACACCACTGTATACATCTCCCCAGTCTGAAAACACATTCTCATCTTTATGTCTTTAAACCTTTAAGAGCCTCAGTGATCCTAAACTACGTTGCTACTAATCCCATGGGTTTTAATTTTTCTAATAAATCTTATGTGGGACTTTCTGAAATATTTTAACAGCCTGTATACCTAACATCAACTGCACCACTCGCACCAATCTTTTCCATTATTAAGGTGAACAAATATTTCAAATGTCAATAGAAAAAAAAGCACTCAGCAAATCCTTGATGCAATGGAATTAACAAAGAATAGTGAGAACAGTGCGTTCAACGGAATCTATCCCTTGGATGAATTTGCCGGTGGACCAGAATATTAGCCTGAAGATCCACACTTTTTTCTTTCGATTGCTGACAAACCTTGTAATTCCATCTATTTTTCTTCTCGTAAGTTTCCAAATTTGCTTTCTTTTGGCTGATTTCATGCCCGCCCCGGTGAAAATTCATGCCCCAAATGCAGCGCTGTACCCTGCTGCCTGAACAACGTTTTTCACAATGAATATTTTACTATGTTCATGATAGATAAACAAAGAGTAGGATGTGCATATTTGCAAGTGAATTATAATCTGTCCCTAATACATGAGATTGAAGTCTGCAGAACACTGGAGGCAAGTAACATTCAAAGTGAAAGAATAATCTACATCCATATTAATTGTTAACCTTATCCATGTGTCAGCTGTAGCTCAGTTAGTAACACAAGCTCGCCTCATAGTCGGAAGGTTGTGGGTTCACTCTAGGACTTCAGCAATACAATCGGATGATTTTCTAATGTATTACATATGAATGTCTTTCAAAAGCGATGTTAAAACTGAGTCGGGCTCTACTCTCAAGTGGATAAATTAACCCGTGGCTCTATTCCGATGAAGAAGAGTTACCTTGGGACTCCTGGCAATTCTCAATCAGCCTTGCAATAACCCGGTTATTAGTTTGCCGGCCACGAGATGGTTATTGCATTTCCATCGTTACACAGCAACTACTCTTTAAAACCATGTCATTGGTTGTTAAGTGCTTTGGAGTTTCCAGTGCTTGTGAAAGGCGCTATTTGAATGCAGGTTTTTTTGGCTACAGTTGCTCTGTTAAATTCGTATTTTTCTATTGACATTTGAAATATTTGTTCATCTTAATAATGGAGAGGATTGGTGCGGGTGGTGCAGTTGATGTTATGCATACAGGCTCTTAATATTTCAGAAAGTCCCACATACGATTTATTAGAAAAATTAAAACCCATGGGATTAGTAGCAACGTGGTTTAGGATTACTGAGGCTCTTAAAGGTTTAAAGACACAAAGATGAGAGTCTGTGTTTTCAGACTGGGGGAGATGAATACAGTAGTGAGCATGTACTTAACTACTCTTCTGATACTGAAGTTTCTGCAAACTGATTGTGGGAGCAAGCCAAGAGGAAACATCAAAGAAAACTGCTCTAGAGCCCCAGGACTTTACTGTGTCCCGATCCCTCACCACCAATAGGGTACCAGACCAAAGGAATGCAAATTGTTCAAAGAACCGCGCACCGCCCACAAAGATGGGGATTTTAAATTAATGGATCACGTTTAGGAAATGCGGACCCAAAAATCAAGTGCTTAAATAAATATCTAACCAACCAGTTTGCAGCCGTGTGGCTTTTGATGGTAAATTCTTGAGGTTAGGAGCTGTGTGGGAGAGAGCAGCAGACACTACCAGCTTAGCTTCCCCACTCTGCCTCCCCTTGGAGGTGGTTTGAATGGTGCTTCTAGCTGATTTCTGTACCCTCTAACTCGAAACCAGATCGCCTCCCGCCCAAGGTCAGCCACCGGGTGAAAATAAGCAGTTTCTTTGATATAAAAAACTAGAAGAAATATAAGGGGTAGCATCGCCCCGGTGGAGCTAACTAAGAGAAGTAGACAGCTTCCAGGGCTACTTTGTGTGTGTACAACGATTACGTCCCAGAGAAACATCAGCTTGACTACAAGATCCGCAAACACAGTCCTGAGCTACACCGTGACCCAGGCGAGTGACACTAAATCCCTCAACAGGGCGGATTTCACAATGTTAGCCTGAAATAATTCGGAAATGAGATTTTAATCCGCCAGCCACAGTAATATTACGTGAAATGTCCCTTCCCTGGACAGCCTGCTATTGAGAGGCGTGGTTCTGAACTGATCCCTCTTCCAATCACAGCTCCTGGCAGCTTTTTTTTTTATTTAACGTGGCATTTACCTCCGAGCAAGTTCGCTCCTAAAGGATAAATCTGCGGCTGCAGCAATGGGTTCCCGCCTCAGATCGGTGTATTTGTTGCTGTCCATAGTCCTTCAGCTGGGTAAGTTAGGGAGATGTTAACTTTAAAGGTGTTAATTTCGTGAAATAAATCCTCACTGGGACCGATGGAAAAAGAAGTGCTAAGAATTGAAATGAACCGATTTTGTGTTGAATATTGTTAAAAGAGGGAAGGATAAGATTGTGTTTTAGAAGGTGAACCTTTGCTACATCCAATAGGTCATTTCAGAGATGGTAATGTCCAGATTTGTTGCGGATCTGAGAAGCTATCGGGGGCTCAGAAACCTTGGATGGTTTCAGGGTCTTACGCTTAACTGAACATTCGGGTGGTTTGCTGTTGAGGTTTACTTTGCAGATGTGTCTCCTCTTTATACAAATTCCTCGATGTCTTGGCGAAGCTCTTTGAGGCGTCTTTAAACCCTCATGTCATCAAAACCCCTCGGAGTGAAAGACTAACTTCACTATTTTTAAAATGCCCTGAGTCCTGGAACGCGTTTGTCACCAAAAACGATTTATTCTCTTTACCGGCCAGAGAGAGTTACTCTTAAGTAGAGGGTGTGCTGAAATTTGAAACTTTAAGCTACTGTTTTAAGTTAGCTGATCTCTTTCAGCCGCCTGTATGATAAACATAAAGACCCTCAAACTGGGAGAGTCGGCTGAAAGCGCCAGATCAAAGGCTAATCCATTTGTTGTGTGGATCCCGCATTTGCAAATAATTGGCTGGATCTGCAAATACACAAGGGATTGACACCACCGTGAATTCTGCTGTACACAATATTGATCAAATGGTTAATACATAGTATAGGTGTCAACTCAGTCACCTTTGGTTAAGGGACCTCTCCATGGTGCTGAACTCTCGTTCACTGATAGCCTGACCAAGCACTCAGGGGTGTTCTTGCACAGGCATCATTCACAAGATAGCTCCACTCACTTAAGATTCAGTACGTAAGTACTTTGCATTTCAATAGGTTAGTATGCTTAGTCCCATTGCCTCGCGTGGTTTCAGCATCACATCTTGTTCGGCAGCTCCGAAACTTTCAATTCACAAATATTTCTCTGGTGCTGAGTTTGATAGAAATACCGACAGCAAGGACTCTTTGACCACAATAAAGCCACAATGTTGGGTTGCAAGTGCCTCCTTTAATCATTGGTCTGAATACCACAGGTGAGAACTTACAATATTAAAACTGGCAATTGAAGATAGCAATAATTGAGCTCACCACCCGGACAGTAAGTTGTCCTATTACCCAACCACCATGGACACCTGCTTGGATTCTTAATGTAATATCAATTATCCTTCTCATTGAAATAATTTGGCAGAAGCAAATGCAATTCTAATTAAAATTCCTAGTCATCTAAATGTTAGTAAAATAATCTTGCTCAGCAAATACCCTGCTTCAACCTTTGTTACTGTTTTAATGTTGATAACGTTTTTCTGTCAATATTTACATTGTAAATTGGATATCAATATTTCCCATTCAATTTTGCTTTGATAACTATCACAATGCATTGAAAGTTCCACTAGGTGGCTGTATGGAGCAACATTCTCTAGTCTTCAAATTTCTTGTCATCTTTTTTAAGTGTAAGTTTATTTATTTGTGTCACAAGTAGGCATATATTAACACTGCAGTGAAGTTACTGTGAAAACTGCCTAGCGCCTGTTTGGGTACACAGAAGGAGAATTTAGCATGGCTAATGCACCTGACCAGTATGTCTTTCCAACTGTGGGAGGAAACCAGAGCATCTGGAGGAAACCCATGCAGACATGGGGATAACATGAAACTCCGCACAAACAGTAACCCAAGCTGAGAATTGAACCAGGTCACGGCAGCAGTGCTAACCACTGTGCCACCATAGTTCTGTATAAAACAAATTTATAATCATTAGTTAATTGCAGCCAATGTCTGTACAGTTTACTTGTCAATGATCTTTTTCCTGTCACTATGCCAATTGTGTTTTATTCCTGCCCCCAATCTGTCTGAATATGCCCTGTGTATATATCAGCACCACAGATTACTGAATGATTATCTTAATGGTAAAGGTTTGAATGAAGTCTGACAGCATTTAGCAGAATTTAAAATGATTGATGGAGAACTGTAGTTGAAAGTTGCATTGTACATTGTGAATTGTACATTGTGTTTGAGAGTCTTTGAAGGTCTTTGAGGGACTGTAAGAGAGGAAAGAAGTTGGCTTTGGAGTCGCATTGTGATGAATGGACTAAAATAAAAGCTGTCCTTTGATTTTCATCATTACTGCAGTAGAAAGAGTTGGGAAAAATAAGATAACTACAAAAAGAGTTCCATGAAAGGTTGTTTTAGAGGACATTGAAGGATGGGAATATCTCACAGTTCAATTTTTGAGTAGGAAAAAGACTCTTATTTCGAAGTGTTTCAATGATTGGTTTGTTTGAAAAGCTACTCTAATTTAATAGCATTTTCAATACATCATAATGCATGTAAAAGAATATTGACTCTCCCAAATTCATTGCAAAGACCTGCTTTGTCTTTTTTCCATCTTTACAGCCTAGTACGAATATAAGAAAATACTTCCAACAGTGCACTAAAGCTGAAAATCAATAAAATGCCTGCCTCCACAGCAGTGTTTTCAGGAATGGTATTAAGGTTACAATAGAATTCCAGGCTATTGAATTTGGTGGCTGTATGGAAATCGATTAGTTCTCAGGTATCGGATTTCCTATTTTTTTCCAAACTGTCTATTGATTATACTTTACCTCTATTTCACAACTCTACCATATTACCAGCTGTAAAATTGGTCCTGTCACACTCTCATATGGATCTCCTGTTAGTTTGTTTTGCAGTTCAAGTCAATGTGTAGCTTCCTCACATTAGGCAAACATTGCAGTGAGTCTGCTTATTGCACCCCAGGCATACTCTCTTCTACTTCTTCTGTCAGGAAAATGTTACAAAAGTCTAAGATCGCATACCAACAGTTCTTTGCTGCAGCCATCAGACTTCTGAATGGACCTGTTTTATATGAAGTTGATTTTTCTATGAATGTAACACTATATTCTGCACCCCGTCCTTTCCTTCTCCCTTATGTACTCTGTGAATTGTATGCTTTGTATAGTGCGCAAGAAGCAATACCTTATACAGTATCCCAATATGTGACAATAATAAATCAAATCACTTTAAACAAAAGGTATCTCAGAGCTGAACTCCTGCCTCAGGTTGCTTATCCAACATCTAGCATTAGTTATATGATGACTTATGCCAGTTAGGTTTTGGGAAGACAGGTCGATGTTTTTAGTCCCAAACCTATAACTTAGTATCTGCAACAGTGACATTATCTGCCTTTGTAGCTACATTCCCAGGCTGAACAGGACTATTTGCAACCTCAGCATTTTCCATACATCTCCTGGCCTTAAACTGTTGGTATCCTCTCTACATTTTTTCACTGCCTTTAAGACTCTCCTGAAAATCCACCTCTTGACAGGGGATTTCGGTTACTCCACCTCATAACTCCTCCCTTGGCTCAGCCTCTGTTTCTTCTCATATCTCTATGGAGCACATTGGGATATTTCCGAAATTAAAGGCATTATGTGAATGAATTTGTTGTTTGTTGCTAATATCTCTCACTGTAACTTGTTGTCATACATAATGTGCAAAACATCCCAATGTGCCCTTGCCCAGCTCCCATAAATACTCAAGGTCAAGAGCAATTATCGAAGTGGATATCCTGAATCCGGTAGGCAGTTTTTATGGTTCCCAATATATCCCTATTATGCTATTGGAACATGCCAAACCATTTCTTAGAAATGATATTAATGCATTTAAGTAAGTTAAAAAGGAACAAATGTTTAAACACATGTTCAAATGTGAGTCTTGATTCAGTGATCACACTTTCATCTCTCAGCAAGGTGATAGGTTCAAGTCCTGCATCAGATAGTAGTGCAATACTAAAAGAGTGTTGCAGTGTTGAAATACAATCTTTTGGATGAGATGCCCAGCTTCTGTTTCCCTTGATCATTTCAGGTAGATTTGAAAGATTCCACGGCAGTATTTGAAGAAACCAAAGGTGTTCTCCTCCATTCCCTGGCCAAAATTCATTCCCCACCAAAGTAACTAAAGCAACAGAGCTAATGATTTATCTCATTGCTGGATGTGGACCTTGCTGTGTGCAAATTGGTGCTGTGTTTTCTTACATTATAAAAGCACTTACAATTCAAAAGCACTTACTTGAGTGCGGACTACTCTTGGATGTTGCAGGGTATGCTAGATAATCACAGTTTCTTCATCTTTTTCCTTGTACAAAAAACATTTCTGATTTAAAACAGAAACCTAAACTGCTGTGTCCCTTTATATCACTGCCAAGCTCATGAAAAGCTGAAGAAAATTTAGACAGGCTCCTGCCTGAGATAACACTGAATAAATTATGAGATTTCCTAATCCAAGGTATTATGAGCACGAAGATAAGCCTAGGAAGCTCCTGGCTAATACAGAGGCATTTGGCAGTCAACTGTCATCTTAGTCTGACTGCCAAAGCTGCCTCTCTGCCACCAGACTCCTCAGTCCTCAGCTAAATTCAGATTTACTTTGGTAACTTAACCTCATGAGGAACAATCAAAGGATAGCAATAAAAACACAAGCAACGTCACATCGTTAACCGGTGCTTACTACTGAATGTCATTGTTGGAGCAACATGAAATCTCATGGTGTAATTAATTTTCATAATTGTCATAATTTCTGGGTGTACCAGGAAGAAGAGGACACTCTGTACGAGGATTTCCAGCAAAGATTAAATGAGAGTGGGACTAGCCAGTGAAATACAAGAAAAAGTATTATTTAAATCATGAAAGAAAATGAAATTGCTTCTGTTTTTCATGAGGTGTCAGCCTTGACTCACTGATTCCATTTATTAGTTGTTATAATCATTGAGCGCATGATTTAGAGATAATTTTTAGCTTTGGGAAGATTAAATTTGTACAGGTAAGATAATTAAAGTACTGGATTGCAGTTCAAAGGGATCCTTTGTACTAACAAGGCCAGAATTAAGAGGATGAAAGCTATAAAAGCAAATGGGCTTGATTCAGCTGGAGAACTGCAGACAGCAAGTCCAAAGAGAATCACTCTAACTGCAATAGAAACTTAAATTGTTCAGGTGCATCTCAGAATCAAAAGGTTTGATTTTGAAGTAAAAAATTAATTAATCTAAAAATCTATTGAACACCTTGACCTGCTGTATTGCCATGCAGATGGGTAATTTAGGGTGGAGTCTTGGTTGGAATTCTGGGAAGTTGCTTGTGGAATTTTCCCAGAAGGTTTTTGGGACTGGAGCTAAAATCACCCAGGGTTGATGAGTATTTGTCAAGACTTGTGTTCGTCAAGTAGCAGGAGAAAGGGTCTGCTTGGAGCTGGAAAACAGTTGGAGACAAAAAACAAAAGGGTTAATTAGAAAGTCAGGGATATTTCTGGAGTGGTGTGGCACCAAGCAAAAATGAAATGAAGCTTAAATTTCAGTGAGTAATCCACATTTGTGAGGTTTTGAAGAGAAATTGGAGGATCACTTAGGCAAAAGCAAATGGAAGGATTCCCATTACATCTTCTTACTTCGGAGAATAGCTGGAACACTGAGGAGAAATCAAAGTGAATTTCTGAGGGCTCAGGCATACTTTTGAGTTGGCCCCAGGAAAAATGAACGAATCTTCGAGAACCTGATAAGTAACCAAAAACTTTCTGGAGAGGGGAGAGAGTCAACATGGTTGACTGTATTTTGTTGTGCTTTTTGATGTGAAGTATATGTATTCATCTAAGACAGTGTTTATTTAGTAGCGTTTTCTTTACCTGCTTCTTCCATGGTAAAATTCATTTGTTTTTAAAAATGTGAAATCCTGTAGCATAATTCCATTTCATAATTTCAGAGTTTTTGAACTTCCATTTATATGTTAATGGCCTCTAACAAGATCATAACATGGTGCAGCACTAATCAAACTTGATTAAAAACCATTGAGTGAACATTTGAATTCTTGAGATCTTTATTTGTCAACTTTGATGTTTACTTGAAGGCTAAAAGTATAAGGAAAGGGTGTACCAGTCAAGAAGAGAACAGTCTGTGCAAAGATTTCCAACAAAGATTTAGTGGAAGTGGGACTAGCCAGTGAAGTAAAAGAAAAAATCGTTTATTAATCCACAAAAGAAAGTGGAATTTCTCCTGTTTTTCCTAAGGTGTCAGTCAGCCTTAACTCATGGATAGTATTTTCACCACACTGCAAAACCTCAGCATATAATCTAAACTGATGTTTTGGCGCAGTCCTACTAGAAGTGCTTTGGAGGTATTGGCTTTTGATTAAGATGTAAATCTGAGACTCTTTTTATCTTCTCATGTGGATGTAAAATATTCCACGGACTCCACACGAAATGGAAGTTCTCCTGGTGTCAAGAGTCACCATTAAGACAGATTATCTAGGGTTGTTTGTGGGATCTTGCTATGTACAAGTTTGCTTTTGTGTTTTCTCCCCAACAGTCCAATTGCAATCCTGCACCAAGTGATGCACTAAGGCAGACTTTCATCTGTTTCCGTAGCTAGTTATTCCTGTACAGGTTGCTAGTTTGTCACCAGCAGCTTATAACTTGAGGGGCACCAATCCATGTCTGACCAGGAGCCTCTCCTGCTCTTACTGCCAGCCACTGGCATGATTAGAAGGATTTACAGGTTGGCAGACTTCACCTGTCTGGCCATGTTATGAATGCACTTGGTCATTAAGCCCTGGGGTGAGATTCAAACCTGGAATTTCTGGTTCAGAGGCAGGAACACCATCACAGTACCATTCCCAACCCACCCGCCAATTCAACAGCATAACACTTCAAATGATCTTCAAAAGACTTTTTTTAACTATTCACCAAGAAAATTGAGTTAATTAGTTTGAAGTGACTCACTGAGGCATTCAGTGGCTTACTAAGAACAATTTCACAAATGGAGACTATGAATAATTCTCGCACACTGGTCAAACTGGTTTTCCAGACAGCGCTGTACACATTTAGTCCTGATTCTCCAATGAGCAGGCTCAGTATGTGTGATTTACCATTGAGATTGGTTACTCATTGATATTGACGTATTTGTTTTTATCCTACAGGTGCTTTGGTCCACCTTGTTGTCTAACGAGGGGCACACACACGATGGGTTGTGAGAGGGCTGCTCTTGGATCTTTTTCAAGAGTATCTTACTGCTTCACGTTGTTAGTGTATGCTTGACCTGGACCTTCTGATGGGCAACACGACAGCTCAGTGACTATCGCTGTGCTGTGCAGATACATGGATTTGGGCCTGTGTCTGTGGGAGTTTGCGCATTCTCCCCGTGCTTGCGTGGGTTTTCTCCGGGTGCTCCGGTTTCCTCCCACATCCCAAAGATGTGCTCTTAGGCTAATTGGCAAAACAAATTCTCCCTAAATTGTCTCAAATTTTGTTTTTAATCCATAGATCTATAAACATGGACAGGGATCGCGGGTAGAGATGGGAATATCGGGGTGGCGGCGCAGGCTCATTGGGCCGAAGGGCCTGTTTCCCATACTGTTTTGTTCTTTGTTCTTTGTTGAGAATTTGAGCCTCATTTACAGGACATCTGGATCACTTCAGAAGCATCTTCATTGCTGAAAGGGATGAGATAAAATATGGCCAGGCCCAAATAAATATTTTACAAGCACCACAATGTTTATGAATTGTTAACCTATTATTCAAAAAGAACTAAGGATGAATCAGGGGTTTTCAGTTAGTTTGTTACTGGCAAGGAACTGAAGGCTCTAGGACATTTTATGAGATCTTATTGGTGCTCCCTTGAAAAGCATTGATTGGCGTCCCAAACCATAAACAAGAATTGCTTAGAAAATACAAGAAAGGGAAAATTGGATGGAGGATTGCAGCCCATGTAGACCTAGCACTGAATGCCACAGGAAGGCTGATATTAGAATGTAACCAATTATAACATTAGATCTGTTGTAGTGTGACCAATGACGACAAGATCTAAGGGTCAGCTGATCCAGTAAACTATGTAACAAATGACAAAATAATGTGATCAGTTGACCAACTGATTCAGTATAAATAAGAAGCTGCTGGGGTTTGTGGGAGCTTGGAATGGTGCAGGGTAAGGCCTAAAGTGTTGGACTAAGGAAGTTTCTTTATTAAACCTTTTTCTTTGATTTACGAAGTGGAGTAAATCTTGTTTTATTTTATTGCCTACAATCTAAGAGTTCCTTCTGGTGGATCAACAGCTGTCAGCCTCACGACAAGAACAATCCATTTTTCATAGAATTCCTACAATGCAGAAGGAGGTCATTCAGCCCTTCGCGTTTACACTGTCTGTCCGACAGAGCATCCCACCCAGGCCCTATCTCTGTAATCTCAAGTATTTGCCCCATTAATTGCCCTAAACAACAGTTTTGAGACACTAAGGGACAATTTAGCATAGCCAATTCACCTAACCTGCACATTATTGCCAAAGTTCCTCACGTGGACACCTGAGTGAATGATTGCTGAAACAGACCTGTGTAAGTCTGTCACTAGGGTATAAATAAATCCCTATCACAGAGCTCATGATATTTTTACAAGAAAGTCTGTTTAAAAATAAACTGAGAAACAGTTTCTCCTTTGGAGCTTCTTAAATTATTCAAGTCTGAGCTCCAAGCTAAAGGCCATGATGAGCCTCAGTAATCCTGCCCATGAAGGCCAAGCAACTTCATTGATAATCCTGCTGATACTGGGCCATTCTGGAGACTTGGAGAAAATACAGGCTGTTACATTATAGCCTTATTTTTAAGTCACAATCTCCCAAGGCAAAATTACAGTGTTACTTTCGTAGTTCAGGTTTGTCCTCCCTCTCAAATTTTCTGGTTGAATTTTCAGACTATTTCACTTCGTATGAATCATTTTGAAATCAGTAAAACTCATGCCATTAGTATCTGCAGTTTCAGCTGATTGCTCATTTATGGTAACATTGATTTCACTTTACACGTGGTCTGTCAAACTGCATGACGTGCACTCAGGTAATCCCTGAAACCAAGGGAAAAGCTCAGACAATTCCTGTCTTCATGGTGGTCTTGACAAATGCTTAATTTCTGTGTTTCTAATGGGAAATTGTTGTGTCTTTGAATGTATTTGAGAATCCCGAACCTTGCTGCATTAGGGGAATTTCGCAGTATCTTCATTGCTGTGTTAATGTAATCTTACCTATGACTAATAAATAAACTTTAACTTTTATCAAATGCAAACAACACTTTAACATGTTTTCTTCAAATTTTGCTTTGTCTCTCCATAAATTACTATCTTGGTTCTATAGGGATGCACTCCGGTTCTGTAAGGTTAGACAGTGAATGGTGTCACACCATTTGAAAGTAAGGGATAATACAGTTGACCCTCATCTTATTTTTGCTGAACAGCTACACAATTGCACCTTCTGGTAGCAACCACTGAATAGCAGGTTAGGTGTAAGGATTCGCATTCTAATCAGCAATCTGTAAACTGTCTGTGCTGATATGTGTGCTTTTGGAGACCAAAACACCTCATTTGCCTGACGAAGGCCACAAAGGCCGAAAGCTCGTGGATTTACTATCAAATAAATCAGTTGTATTTAAAATTGGTGTTGTCAAACTTTACCTAGTGGTAAGGACCAGGATTCACATCAGATTTTCTTGTCATTCTTGTCCCAGACCACATTGGCGATCAGGTCATGGCCCCCAGCTGACAGTAACTACCTCAGCAGAGACCAGTAATCAAACATGACATCCTTCTGATTGATTTGGGCTTATTTCCATATGACCTGAAAAATATCAACAATTGAGAGAAAATGGGTTGAAAAACAGTAACATGTCCCTGGAGGATATATGTATGTAAAGTAGTAACACATGGTCCAGTGGTTATGTGTTTTTGAACTAGCAAAATAAATCACTTCATTGTAAATACTATACAACCACCTGATTCAGTGAATGAATGCCAACCTAGGTCGCTTTCAACATCTGTGCCATCTGACACCATTCACAGTTTAACCTCACACATTGCAGCACCTCCTCATAGAACTGCAAAAGTTCTTATGCAGCAAAGCTTTGTGAAATTCCAAAAATAAACTGGTCATATTTATTGATGGTACTGTTATAGTGACTTCTTGCCCTGTAGAAATATCTACCTATGCCACAACTGCATTCTTTAAAGATGAGTTGTTATTTCAAACACCCTAACTTTTTTTTGGGATTGAATTTCATCATTCCTGAAACTTGAGCTAGGAATGTGTGCTGTAAATAAACGTAAGTCAATTTAAAGTTTATTTATTAGTGTCACAAGTAGGCTTATATTGAAGTTACTGTGAAAATTCTCTAGTCAACACACTCTGGCACCTGTTCAGGTACATTTTAGCATGGGTAATCCGCCTAATCAGATGTCTTTTGGACTGTGGGAGAAAACTGGAGTACGTTGAGGAAACCCATGCAGACACGGGGAGAATGTGCAAACTCCATACACACAGCGACCCAAACCATGAATCTTACCCAGATCCCTGGCACTGTGAGGCAACAGTTATAACCACCATGCCATACCAGTTGTCCAGGTTCACTGTAAAACTGCTTGCAGCAGTCACATTTAAGACATTTTCATTGTCACCTCAAAACTGAACTAAATTAATATTCTGATTTAATAAGCGTTACAATCTGCAGGAACACAGCCAACGTTCACAAAATCTTCCTTTGTACACATAATGGATTATCAAGTGTAGAATTGAATTTGTGGTGAAAAGCACTTTCTTAATTGCCTATGTTCACTAGGGACTCATTTGAGTAATTAGGGAATTGAAGTAAACAGCAGCAGTTGCACGCAATGTTTAGTCCTGCTGCTCCTTCCCTCAATAACACAGCACGCAACTGGGAAATCGCAAACAAGCAACCTTTCATTATATCATTCCGGTTTTTTTCCAGTGCTTTAAAACATGTAGTGTCTTCTTTCGTGAAAAACCTCTGCACAAGCATTTTGTAAATATGTATGTGATAAAATGGATTCGGAGAGATTGACAATGGCTGAGACTTCTGAGTTTACAGTGCTTAGTGACACTGCTGCACAGCACCTTATAACTATAGCAGGCACCAGGTTTGCTTCAGGGTCACACCCCACCTGCCCTGTGTCAGGAGGGAAAGAGGGGGAAGAAATTGGTAACATTGGCCCTCGATTGCTCACATACACCTCCTAGTGGGCAAGATCACCACCTAAAGAGAGCGGAGAATCTCAGCCAAGCCTCCAAAGCTGGATAGGGAATCATATTTGTTCTGATGAGTTTAAAATGACTTAAAAAGGAGAAAATGAAATAACTTCCCAGAGAGCTTAATGGGTGGGCAGCAGTGCTGTTTGGATTTGGGGTAGTGGTGGAGGCAGGGTGGGGGGTGGATAATCACACAAGTTTGCTATTCAATGGCCATGTTGGAAAATGCAAGTATAGTTCCCACAGTTAGGTGATCTGCTGAGGAATAGTTGATTTGCTAAAGTGCCACCAGATTGGCAATCACCATGGAAACATACTTCTTACGCAGGCTAGGGTTAGAAATATATCTCAGATAACTTGGTGAATCAGTGTAGGTTTTCTTCAAAATTGATCACTTTGTTGGTCATCTTTAGGGTTGAAGTACTTTGCGAGGATGAGTGGAAAGTTAATGATACATTATTGTCCCTGAAACATCACATATTGCTTGGACATGTTCATCAACATCAATGCTACAGATTGCTGTGCCCTCAGAAGTGGCACACTGGTTAGCACTGCTGCCTCACAGTGCCAGGGACTGAATTCGATTCCCAGCTTGGGTCTCTGTCTGCATGGAGTTTGCACATTCTACTGTGTCCATGTATGTTTTCTCCGTGTGCTGTGGTTTCCTCCCACAGTCTGAAAGATGAAGTGACCATGCTAAATTCTCCTTCAGTGTATTGGAGTACGGTGACTAGAGGATTTTCATGTAACTTCATTGCAGTTTTAATGTAAGCCTGCTTGTGACACTAATATGTAAACTTTAAAAAAAGCTGAATTTACAAAAATGATGCTCAGCTTTCCAGGACTAATTTAAATCCCCTTCCCCTCAAAAAAAGGATAATTGCCATCTACTATTGAAGGCAGTGATATTTAAACCTTTTGATGCAAAGGCCATGAGTGCATCCTTCAGTCTCATTGGTCAGCCACCTATAAGAAAATAGTCACCACATTATAGATAGTTGGGAGTTCTTTGAAATTAGAATGGAAGTATGGAAATAATTTTCTCAGATTAAGTAAGGAAATATAAAGAAATGTATTGAATGTAGAATTCTGAGAACAATTTACTTATGGTGCTGACTTGATGGGTCTGACCAAATCCTTACTGCGATGCAGTTACTGTGAAATTCCCCTAGTTGCCACACTCTGGTATCTGTTTGGGTCAATACCCTTCACTAAACAAGCAGAGATTAATTAATGACCTCATAGTTAAGGATTCTTTAGGGTAGAGTGATAATTGTTTGATAAAGTTCAAGATTCAGTTTGAGGTAGAAACTGAAGTCCCACATTCACATTCTGGAGTTAAATGAAGGAAATTATATAATCATGAGGACAGGTTTGGCCTGAGTGGACTGGATGAGCAATGCCAATTGTTTAAGGAGATATTCAATTCTTCCCAACTAAAATATATTCCAGACAGAAGAAAAGATTCTAAGAGGGGGAAAGAAACATCCATGGCTAAGCAAGCAAGTTAAAAACAACATAAAGACAAAACAAGGCATTCCATATTGCAAAAACCGATGGCAGGCTGGAAAATTGGGAAACCTTTAAAGATCAACTAAGGGTTATTAAAAAGAGTAATAAAAAGAGCAAAGATAAATTATGAAAGAAAAATGGCACAACATATAAAAACAGATAGCAAAAACTTCCGCAAGTATATATAAAGGAAATTATCCATTAAAGTGAATGTTGGTCTGTTGGAGAGTGAGACCGGGGAATTAATGCTGGGGAATGCAGAAATGGCTGAGACACTAAATCAGTATTTTGCCTCTGTTTTCACAGTGGAGAACACTACTACCATCCCAATAATAACAGGTAATGAAGAGGAAATAGAAAGGGAAGAACTTTCAACAACCATCATCAATAGGGAAATGGTACTCAACAAATTATTGGGATTGAAGATAGACAAGTCCCCAGGGTCTGATGGTCTGCATTCTGGAGTATTAAGGAAGTGGCACCAGAGATAGTGGATTCGTTGATTATAATATTCTAAAATTCCACTGTATTGGAAAAATGTTAATGCAACTCCCTCATTCAAAAAGGGAGAGAGGCTGAAAGGAGGAAACTAAAAGTTAGTTAGTTTAACATCTATTGTTGGGAAATTGTTAAGACCATAAGAAATAGGAGCAGAATTAGGTTATTAGACCATTTGGCCCATCGAGTCTGCTCCACCATTCAATCATAACTGATATGATTCTCATCCTCATTCTCCTGCTTTCTCCCTGTGACCTTTCATCCTCTTATTCTTCAAGAACTATTTCTATCTTAAAGACACTAAATGACAGAGTTCCACAGATTCACCAGCCGTTGGCTAAAGAAATTCCTCCTTATCTCAGTTTTAAAGGAGTGTCCCTTCACTCTGAGGTTGTGCCCTCGAGTTCTAGTCTCTCCCACTAATGGAAACACCTTCTCCACATCCACTCTGTCGAGGCCTCTCAGTATTCTATAAGTTTCAATTACATCCTCCCTCATTCTTCTAAACTCCATTGCATGTAGACCCAGACTCCGCAATCAAGGAAGTAACAATAGAACATTTGCAAATTTCAAAATGCAATCCAACAGAGTCAGCATGGTCTTATAGAGGGTAAATCATGTTTGATTAATTTGCTAGAGTCCTTCAAAAGTTTAACAAGACACTGGGGATTCCATAAATATATTCAGGACTTCAGGGAGATATTTGATAAGCTACCACACATGTTAATACACAAGGTAAGGGTAATTTTTAACTTGGATAAAAGACTGGCTAACTGACAGAGGCAGAGAGTCAGAATAAATGGATCATTTTAGAATTGGCAACATGTAACTAGTGGGGTGCCACAGGATTTGGTCCTTAGGTCCCAACTTTTACAATCTATAGTAATCATAGAATGCTACAGTGTAGAAGGAGGGCATTGGATCCATCGATTCTGCATCAATCATATTTACCATAACCTGCTTATCTTTGGACTGTAGGAGGAAACTGGAGGACCAGAAGGAAACCCACGCAAACACAGGGAAAACGTGCAAACTCCACACAGACAGTGACCCAAGCTGGAAATCTAAGCCAGGTCCCTGGTGCCGTGAGGCAGCTGTACTAATGACTGTGCCCCCCTGCTGCCCAGTGACCTAGGGATAGAAAGTACAAAGTCAAATTTGCAAATGACATTAAAATTGGTGTAATAGTAAGTTACAATGAGGAAATACGAATTTTCAAATGGATAAATATTAGTTAAGTGAGTGGGACAAAATTTGACAGATGAAGTTTAATGTGGATATGTGTGAGGTTATCCATTTTGGCTGAAAAAATGGAAAGGCAACTTATTATCTAAATGGAAAGAAAATTTGAGGTGCTTCAGGGCAGAGGGATCTGGGTGATCTTGTGCAGAGTTATAGAAAACTGGTGTGACAGTGCAGGAGATAATAAAGAACAAAGAAAATTACAGCACAGGAACAGGCTCTTCTACCTTCCAAGACCATGCTGCCTGACTGAACTAAAGCCCCAATCCTTCTGGGGACCATATCCCTCTATTCCCATCCTATTCATGTGTTTGTCCAATGCCTCTTAAAAGTCATTATCGTATGTACTTCCATAACTCCTCTGCAGTAAATTCCAGGCACTCACCACCCTCTGTGTAAAAAAAACTTGCCTTGTACTTCTCTTTAAACCTTGCCCCTCACACCCTTAAACCTATGCCTGTTGGTAATTGACCCTTCCACCCTGTGAAAAAGCTTCTGGCTATCCATTCTGTCCATGCCCCCCATAATCATGTAGACTTCTATCAGGTTGCTGCTCAACCTCTGTTGTTCCAGTGAGAACAAACCAAGTTTCTCCAACCTCTCCTCATAACTAATGCCCTCCATACTAGGCAATGTTCTGGTAAATCTTTTCTGTACCCTCTCCAAAGCTTCCACATCCTTCTGATACAGTGATGACCAGAATTGAACATTATATTCCAGATGTGGCCTAATTAAGATTCTATAAAGCTGCAACATGACTTGCCAATTTTTAAACTCCATATCCTAGCCAATGAAGGCAAGTATGCCATATGCCTTCTTGACTACCTTTTCCATCTGCGTTGCCGTTTTCAGTGACGTGTGTACCTGTACATCCAGATCCCTCTGCCTATCAATACTCTAAGGTTTCTGCCATTTACTGTATATTTAGATCTTCCAAACTGCACTATCTCACAATCGTCTGGATTAAACTGCATCTTCCATCTCTCCGCCCAAGTCTCCAACTGATCTATATCCTGCTGTATCCTTTGATGGTGCTCGTTGCTATCCACAATTTCACCAACCTTTGCGTCATCAGCAAACCTAAGAATAAAACCTGTTAACTTTTCCTCCAAATCATTTATATATATTTTATAGTGTAAGGAAATAAGTAATAATGAAATCAACTGGACTGTTGGCATTTATAGCTAAAGGGATAGAGTATAAATGTAAGGAAGTGTTGCTGCAACTACAAACATCATTGGTGAGACCATACCTGTAGTTCTGTGTAGAATTTTGGTTCTCTTAATTGAGGAAAGATGTAGTGGCATTTCAGAGGACTTCCACTAGATTGATTCCAGAGAGGAGGGGCTTGAGGGATTTGGCTTACGAAGAGAGATTGACCAGTTTAGGTCAATACTCGCTAGAGTTTTGGAAGAATGAGAAATCGAATTGAGGTATTAAAAGTGATAAGAAGTATTGACAAAGTAGATGTACAGCCGATACTTCCTCTTGTGGGACAATCTAGAACAAGAGGTACAAAAACAGAAAATGCTGGAAAATCTCAGCAGATGTGACAGCATCTGTAGAGAGAGATTAGAGCCAACATTTTGAGTCTGGATGACCCCTCGCCAGAAGTCATAGTTTTAGGATAAGGGGTAGTAGACCTAAAACAGATGAGAATAAACTATTCTCAAAGGTTGTGATTCTGTGGAATTCACTGTCCCAGAGTTTGGTGGATTCTGGAGTATTGAATAAATTTAAGGAGATAGACAGATTTTTGATTAGTAATGGGTTGAAAGGTTATAGCAAACAGCAGGAAAGTAGAATTGAGGCTGAGATAAAATCAGCCATGATCGTATTGAATGGTGGAGCAGGCTCTAGAGGCTGAATTCCCTATTCCAGCTCCTAGTTCTTAGGCCTCTGACAAGTCCCTGTTGAACAGTATTCCCTCTGGCTCAGTTGGGTAGGGGGCTTGAGTTTGATGTAGAATAATGTTAACAGAGTTCAATCTACCCCGTGAATGACTGTGGTAGTTCTACTTCCTCACCTTGCTCCGTGCTTGCAGAGTGATGCCTATTAACCTACATATAACCAATTGTGTCTCTCTAATGGGGAGATATACCAATGGTCCTGCATGTTCATGTCATTACCTTACAGTTATGCACTATTTCAGAATAATAGACAATTGTTAATTGCAAAGTGTTTGCAATAATATAATAGCCAATTGAAGGGTGCAGGCTTATTGGGCTCAGGACAGTTTTCCTGCATACATTCTGCTTTCTAATGGTTTTAAGTGGTTTATGTAAAACACTATCTCCTTCATTCACACAGATCAACTGAATGAAACTGAAATTTGGCAGAGTCTGTATTGCTTCCATTAATTTTGAGTAGCGTGATTAGTTAAATTACATTTAGAATGAGATCAGATAGTGGAGTAAGAGTTTCAGAATATCTGTCTTCTTTTACAAAGTGATCTCTCCAAAAAAAAACATCAATTGAAGCAGCCAACAGTAAGTTGATGAAAGTACATGCCAGAATTGATTTAGACGAGAGAACCGCATTGTTTTCTGCTCAGCCTTATGCTTAGTTCAATTTCAGTAAAACGCATTCACAAGTTACATAAATTATTAAAGATCCAACTTACATCTGTCCTACTTTTGAAAAGAAACTGATATGTCCATGTTAAAGTGTAATTTTAACCTGTTTCATTATATGTTACTGCAATACGTCTCAATAACAGTCTGATATATCTTTTCCATACACAATGGCAGGACATGTAGACAAGATGGTCAAGGAGGCATATGGAATACTTGCCTTTATTAGTCGAGGCATGGAGGTTATGATGGGGCTGTATAAAACACTCATTAAGCCACGGCTGGACTACTGTGTGCAGTTCTGGCTGCCTATTATAGAAGGATGTGATTACACTGGAGGGGGTGCAAGGGAGATTCACCGGATGCTGCCTGGACTGAATAGGCTGGGGTTGTTTTCTTTAGAGCAGAGGAGGCTGAGGGAGTGCAGGGAGGACTTGATTGTACAAAATTATGAAGGACATAGATGGCGTAGATAGGAAGAAACTTTTCCCTTTAGTAGAGGGGTTAATAATGAGGGAGTATAAATTTAAGGTAAGAAGCAAAAGACTTTGTGGGGAGTTGAGGAAAAGGGTTTTTACGTGGAGGGTAGTGAGAGTCTGGGACTCGCTGCCCGAAAAGGTGGTTGAGGTGTGAACTATCATAACATTTAAGAAGCATTTAAATGACCACTTGAAACATATAGCACATAAGGTGGCACAGTGGTGGCATGGTGCTACAATTGTTAGCACACAGTTGTCTCACAGTGTCAGGGACCCACGTTCAATTCCAGCTTCGGGTCACTGTCTGTGTGGAGTTTGCATGTTCTCCCTGTGTCTGCGTAGGCTTCCTCCGCGTGCTCCGGTTTCCTCCCACAATTTAAAGATGTGCAGGTTAAATGGATTAGCCATATAAATGTTCGGGGTTCCAGGAATAGAGCAGAAGGGAGGCTTTGGATAGAAACTGTTTTGCAGAATCTGTGGAGACTCGATGGGCTGAATGGACACTTTCTCACTGTAGGAATTCTATGATTCTAAAGCTAGAACTAAGTATTGGAAAATGGGATTAGAAAAGCTAGGTTCTTGATAGTCAGTGCAGACATGATGGGCCAAAGGGCCTCTTTCTGTGCTCTAAAACTCTATAGATCTATGACACAAGGAAACCCTTTTCTTCCATTGCTTTACTCCAGCACATCATGTCTTGGATGAAATCCTGGTTTTAACAATAGCCTGATTTGCAACACCCTCCCTGGAGGATCAGCTTCATTCTCCCTGGAGGACCAGCTTCATTCTCCCTGGAGGACCAGCTCCACCCTCCCTGGAGGACCAGCTCCACCCTCCCTGGAGGACCAGCTCCACCCTCCCTGGAGGACCAGCTCCACCCTCCCTGGAGGACCAGCTCCACCCTCCGTGGAGGACCAGCTCCACCCTCCCTGGAGGACCAGCTCCATTGCAGTGCTGGGTTATCATTCCATTCCATCTGAGTGGGGGTAACCTCTTGTCGGTCAAGTGTTTGGAGGCTGAGAGTGGGGTTTGAGGGGAAGCGTGGTGGTGGTGAGTGAGAGGATAGAGGAAACCACTCCACTATAATCAGTATTCTGCTGGGTGTGGACCCAATAAGCAAACTCCAGAACTATTGTCTCCACTTGTTAGGATTGTGCAGAATGGGCCATAGAGACATAACCTTAGAACTGGGAGTGCAATAGGTGAATCAAATCTCCTTTCTGTCTGATGTATATAGCACAAAATATTCCATAGACTTTACTTGTTTCTGGACTAATATTGTTGACATAAACATAGCCAGCAAAGTGAAGAAAGAATCATAGGACTGGAAAAACCTCTGCTCTGGCCTCTCCCTATCTCTCAATTATTTATTTATAATCATTTATTTAATTTATCATTTATTTATTTTCAATCATTTATTTACAATCATTTATTTAATTACAATCATTTATTTATTTATTTATACATTCATTTATTTATTTACAATCATTTATTTAATTCTCCTACATTTCCTACAGCCTTCCTGGTCAGTCCATTCACATGTTCATTGCTCTTTGCATAAAGTTTCAAAACTGTTTATCGGTCTTCTTTTGTCTAATCTTGCAATATATGTCCCTAGTTATAGAACTTGTGGCATTCTCTAACATTGTAGTTTAATTTATTTAGTTTAGTTTATTCATCCATGTCACAAGGAAGGTCACACCACACTGTAGTGAAGTTACTGTGAAATTCCCCTAGTTGCCATGCTCCTGCACCTATTCAGCTACACTGAGGAAGAATGTAGCATAGCCAATATACTTATAGTGATTTAATTAATAGAGTGGCATGCTGGCACAGTGGTTGGCATTGCTGCTTCACAACACCAGGGAATCAGGTTTGATTCTGGCCTTGCCTGTCTGGAATTTGTATATTCTCCCTGTGTCTGTGAGGGTTTCCTGCAAGTGTTCCTGTTTCCTCCCACAGTGCAAAGTTAGTTTGATTGGACATGGTACGTTGCCCCTTAGTGTCAGGGAGATTTGCAGATTAAATATGTGGGGCCATGGGGATAGGGCCTGGGTGGTATTGTTGTTGGAACAGACTCAATGGGCCAAATGCTCTCTTTCTGCACTGCAGGGATTTTATGATTCTAATATGGCTGTTCTTTTTTTTAAAAAAAAATTGGTGTCCTCACTTCAACCTCTCTTTATGGATCAGATATTTCAGCTTGTACTTTTCTGCATTACCTCTATTATCTAGATAGCCTTCCTGCAGAATTGTGAGCAGAATGTACACAGTACTGTGGGTGTGACCATATCTGTGCCTTGTACAGGCTTAAGAACATCTCTAGAGATTTGTGCTTTATCCGCATGGCTATATATTTCACAAACTAATTAACTTTTCTTACTGCTGGCATTCACTCTACTGTTGGGTTTTGTAAGCTTTCCTTCTGCTATCCCAGATCTCATTCTACAGTTGCCTGGATACATTTTCCACTGTCTATTTGTCTCTCCAGTACCTTTAATCTGCCATTTTAAATTCAATTGGCCATTCATCAGTCTACATTCCAGTGTTTGTTCTGACTATATTGAAATTTGACAGAGACTATGACAATATCTAAAGAGGAACAATTAAATTCTTCTCTCCATCCTAGTCAATATTTATCCTTTATTCAATATCATTAAAAACAGACTACCTAGTTATCACTCTATTGTTTTATGTAGGAGTTTGCTGTCTACAAACCAGCCAGCATCTCTCCTACATTACAACGATGATTGCATTTTTAAAATACATAATTGGCTGAAAAGCACTTTCAGGAGGAAACCTGAGGTTGCAGAAGTTGTTATACAAATGCAGACTTTTCTTCTTTCGACTGTTTCTTATTTTTGTTTTTGGCTTCTCAACTGAATCATATTCCTCAACAGCCCAGTAATCACACTCTAAATGTTATTTGGTAAAAGGTACATTAAGATTCCCCCCTTCTACATATTGTAGCTTCCCCATTGTCTTTGATAAGGAATCAAGACAAGCTCAGTCAAGAATTCAGTCACTACCTGGTTCTGCATGAGCCTGTGTTGCGATGAATGGATCAGGAAGTGTTAATTATGCTTTTAACAAACCAAACCAATGGTACCACCTCTCAGTATTTACTCTGAACCACAAGAAAATGAAGAGCTGTTTGTCAGTTTTGGATGTAAACCAAAATGATGCTGGTTCCATGAGCTGTATTCGATTGCTTTGGGATCGATTTAACCGGACTCTGAACACTAATTATAAATGGAAGTCAGCTTTGTAACAAAATCCAAAAAGAAATGACATCAGTTTGCTGCTGTTAATCTCCCAGAAGTGTTTATTCTGAACTGTCATTAATATAGACAGAACTGACTCGGGTTTAGGGAGTAGGAAGAAATAAACAGGAGGAGGTCATTTAGCTCTCATCCCTGTTTCACCACTCCATGTGATCGTGGTGTTCTGGGGACCCAGGTTCGAATCCTGCCATGGCAGATGGTGGAATTTGAATTCAATAAAAAAAATCTGGAATTAAGAATCTACTGATGACTGTGACATCATTGTCGATTGTCGGAAAAGCCTGATGTCCTTTAGCAAAGGAAATCTGCTGTTCTTACCTGGTTTGGCCTACACGTGACTCCAGAGCCACAGCAATATGGTTGATTCTCAACTGCCCTCCAAGGGCAACTAGAGATAGGCAATAAATGCTGACCAGCCAGCAATGCTCACTTCCCACAAATGCATAAAAAAGGCTGTTGATGATAGCTCAATTGTTAATTTTAAATCTGGGATTAACATTTGTTAACTCAATGTATGAAGGTGTCTGTGTGTGTGTGTGTGTGTGTGTCAAAGACAAATAAGTAGAGTTATTTGTCTGCGTAGAAATATCTCCTCTTCTAATTCCACTTCTCAAAGACCCGGCTGTAAAATTTTTGATGGCACTCTTTTTTTTCCCAACTCCACAACCAGCAGAAATTATCTATCCAATCAGTTGTCCTTCATAGCTTGAAAACTTTTATTAAATCGCTCCTTAACTTCCAGATTCCAGGGAATACAATCCTAGTTTATGCAACCTCTCCTTGCAATTTTACCTCTGGAGTTCACGGATCATTCTGATGAATCTTTCTTGCACACCTTCCATGCGCTACTTAAGATGAGATGAGCAGCCTGTGTACAGCACGCTCTCAGATCTGAGCTCAGTGAGGTCTTATGTTACCATTCAATTACATAGACGCATATTAGTAAAACTGACCAGTCCCTTACAGTCCCTAATGTCCAAATACTGATCAGTTCAGACCTCCTGTACCTGCCCTGCCAAATGCCCTAATGTGCTTTTTCACGCCTTGAGTCAAAATAATATGTTGACATTGCCTCTACATATACGATAACATTAAATAAATGCCTGCAATGTTGGCCAGTGGTATAATAGTGATCGTTGCACTCACCTTGTCTGTCCAATCTCACTCATGAAGGATTTTGCAGCCAATGCAAATTTAAATTGGTATAAAAATAATTTTGAAGTAACACTCAGAAAGACAATTGTTCCATCAAAGGACATCTGTGTCTCTGAGAAAAGCATTTATAGGACGGGATCATTTTACAACTTCCCAATCTTTGTCACCACTGCTGCCCAGCTCAGGAGGATCATTCAGCTGGCTGGGAGCTGACCTTGTACAAGGTGAATGGGGAAGGAAACAAGAGACAGAACAAAGAAAAGTACAAACAGGAACAGGTTTTTCGGTCCTCCAGGCCTGCACAGATCATGATGCCCTAACTAAACTAAACAAAAACCTTCTGCCTTTACTCAGTCTGTATCTCTCTATTTCCTCCCAATTCATGTACACATTCGGATGCCTCTTAAACGTTGATAATATGTTGTTTCCACCATCTCTTCTGGCCGCGCATTCCACGCACCCAGCATTCTCTATGTGAAAAACTAAAGCCATTTTTAAAAAGAAAATAAATTAAAATAATTTTAAAATATTGGTAGCAGATGCAAACGTATCGTGTATGTATCGAGGTATTGTTTGTATTGAAGGATCATTCAAATTCTGGTTTTTGTGTAATGATCTTCATTTTCATTTCCAGTTCTTCTCTTCAGTCAAGCTGGTGCCACTGGCATGAAATGTAGCCACATATACAAAGGATTTGCTGAATGTTTGCTGAAGTTGGGAGACAGTCTGGCCAAAAATATTGAAGGGGAAACCGAGGAAGTGAAAGAGCTAGACACAGTTTGCCGGTGAGCTGATGGTCACTTACTATAAACAGCCACTTTTTCCTTTTGTTTTTGGGAATAGAAATCTCTTTTCTATGTGGGGTTAGAGAGTGAATTGTCAAAGGCTGCTCCTTGACTCACCAGCCACTTATTTACTTATAGTCACCTGCCAAAAAATGCTAAGATATCCTTCCAAGAAACACTGACATTTATATAGCACCGTTTATAATGACAGGATGTTCTACAGTCAATGAGATACTTTTAAAGGGGAGTTGCTGTTGTAACTTAGAAATCCCACAATCAGTTAGTGTCCAGCCAGTTCCCACTAACAGCAATGTGAAAGTAATCGGATGATAGTTTTTTTTGTGATCTTGATTGTGGATAAATATTGGCCAGAAAACAGTGGATAACTGCTATGTTCTTCTTCATAATAATACCATGGAATATTTTTCACATCCATCCAAGAGGGCAGACAGCGCTTTGCTTTAACATCCCATTTGAAATACAGCACCTCCAACAGTACTGCAGCGTCAGCCTGGATTTTCAATCTTAAATCTCAGGAGTGGGACCCCGAGTCTAACACTTTTGACTCAAAGGCAGGAATGTTATCAACGGGGTCACGGCTGCCACACAGGAGGGGAATATGAAAACCAGATCAAAAGGTGATGGGGTGGGAAGGTAGGTCTTGCTGCCCAGCTGTAAAACTGGCGTGTGGATTGAACACCTGGTTTGGAAAGTGTGCGATTTCAAGCTTTCTTTGAACATGATGGAAATTACAATGGACAATCAGTCAGCAACATCCTGACAGCAAACACAACATTAAACTGCAGATTTAGGAAGTTTTGAAGGAAAATAAAGAAGTGATTATGGAAGAAAGGTCCATTGGACTGGGATATAAAGGCAGTAATTCCCTGCCAAGATTGGCTTCAGTTGGTAATGCATAAACATTGTGTGATCCAACAATCCACCAACCAGAATTCTCCCCTAATCAGAATTTCTCCTAACATGAATCATTATTTTACCAACTAGAAGCAATTTTAAAGTTATGGAACCCACACTGTATACGTATTGTTTCCTGCTTTCATTTATGTTTTAAAGTTCTGTTGACGATTAGAAGTAAAAGGAATACTATTCTTTACTTCCTGAGTTTTCGCATTTTAGTTCTTGTTACTGGTATTATGCAGTATTTCATTGGAAAGTGGAACTCTCCATTAACTGGCATATTTGAGTAACTATTCTCCATATATATATATATATAATAATAAAGATATTATTGTATCACCCACATATCCAAAACTGAGCTGGGGCCTCTCACAATTCACTGAAACCATTATGCAATCTCTAATATAGCAAATGCTTTGGACCATGTCTCCAGATGTGTAAAATCTGTAAGATGCTATTTTTTAAAGCTGTTTGTGACTTGGTTTTCTCTTCCTCTCAATGGACCAACATTTGATTTCCTCTTGGTGCCTCTCTCATGGTTACTAGGAACAGAATGAGGCCATTCAGCCCTTCAACAGCATACTGGGCTGTTTTGTTAATCATCTAAGAATTTAATCTTTTTAATCTCTGCCCTTTCTCCTTAATACCTTTACTTCTGAAGCAAGTATCTATCTCCCTTTATATTACCTTAAATTGTTCTCATAAAATCATAGAATCCCTACTGTGCAGAAAGAGGCCATTTGGCCCATCCAGTCTGCACACTCTCTCCAACAGAGCATTTTAGCAAGGCCCTATCCACTGCCCTACACAATTGCCCTACTAATCCCCCTAACATACACATTTTGGGACATTAAGGGACAATTTAACATTTAACGTGCACATTTCCCATAGAAAATATTCTAATTCTCACAAGCCTTTCTGTACAGAGGATTTTCCTGAATTCTCTTTGAGCTGACTTATTTCTAGTTGAGATGATGAGCTCTTGTTCCAGATTCTCCTGTTTGGGGGAAAGATGTTCCCTACTTATTCTGTCAAATTCTTCAGCAAGGTCATCCTTTAACTTCGCACCTCTAAGCAATAAAACTCAAGCTACCGCAGGTCAGTCAGCAAATACTGTGGCAGAATTTTCAACTGGCCCTCAGAATAAACCGGAGCCCCTGTGCCCAAACGTGGTGAGAGGGCCACTTCCACGCTTGCTCCTGAATGGTGGGTGGCCCTCAATGTTGCTGCTCCAAATAGAGGGTGGGCAGCTCCAGAGTCTCACAGGGAGTGGTGGCTGATGTCAAGGCAGGTAGGAGAGTGTGAGGGCACCTAACCATGGAGATGTGCTCGGATGACTAAATCTAGGTGACAGGGGCCAATACAGTGGCCCCCTTAGAGCCAAGGGGAAATCCCGTCTGTTAAAGCAGGGAAACCAGGGAGTTGTAGGTGTGGCCTTTCCTGACAGAGCCCCAAACTGTCCTTGCCTTTGGGAGAATAGCACCTTCAGCTCTGAAATCTCATCTTAACCAAGGGAGGCTACCCCTTTGGAGCTGGCCACTGAATTACCTCTATCTGGGACCATAAACATATAGGCTGCCTGCCTTCTTCCATGCTGTAGGCAGGCAATCCACGTTCCATGATATTAAGTTGATTTTTCTCTACACCCTTAGCTATGACTTTAACATTCCATTCTGCACCCACTCCTTTCCTTCTGCCCTATGTACTCTATGAATGATATGCTTTGCCTGTATAGCATGCAGGAAACAATATTTTTCCCTGTATACCAATACATGTGACAGTAACAAATCAAATCAAATCAAAACACCAGGAATCCCCCACTGACAGAACATAGCTTCCCGCTGTTTTCCCTATTCTTCTTCCCCACCTCTGATCCTGTCACCATGGGCTTGGAAGATCTAATCCCCTGTGCTGTCATTTGGTCAAAGTTTGTCTGTGCCTTGTCAACCGGGATGGAATCGCTTTTGCAGAGGCATTTAATATAAACACTTCGAATGAGTGTTGGTCAGCCCAGATACAAGAGAAGCCATTGTGAGTGCCTATCCTGAAAATGGGAGTGGGACACTAATGCCCTGGTTTTAGAAACTCTCTGACTGCTGCCACATTGGGCAAGGTACCGAGAAGCTGGAGGAACTGCCATTCTCAAGTCGGAGATCACCTGAAGTAGGTGGGGACCCCGATTCCAATTGCGAATGTCTGGAACAAAGACCACTGGAACTTTGCCAGTTTGTATTGATATTAAGCAGCTTGGCCACTGGAGGTCTGCTTGAATATGGTCCAAAGAGATTTAAAACTTACATATTGGTGGGCCCAGGAAGAGCAGAATTGCCAATTCCCAAGTCAGCCCCTGCCGATGAGGGGCCTCTGGATACTGATTTAGTATCCATAGTTTACCAGCTATATGTGGTTATGGCTCTCAAAATGTCTATGCCCCACACTGAAAACAGCAGGTAGACAGCACACTAATGCAGCTTTATGTAAATATTCAGGAAATCCAATATTTTAATTTGATAAAAATCAAATTTAACCTTTTAAGATGACAGTTTTACATTTAGTGACACATTAACATGATGGAAAACCACTTTAATTGCTTTTGTTCTAATCACTATAAGACGGTGAATTTGGGAATTATGTAAAATGAAGGAACACGATGTTACACAGGATTTTTATGGAGTTCATTAAAAATTGAGGAGTCATATCAACCTTGTTATATTTGAGATGACATGATAATAAAAATAGCAATTGTGAGGGGCCATGTTACTAGCAGATGATAGAGTTATCAGGGAGCAAAATGTGCATTGTATAAATAATTGTCGTTCAGACAGTATTGGTGCTGACTTTTCATTTGATTTTAAGGAATCCATTATTTTCAGAAGGAATGTGGGGATTTGGAGATGGGGGACCAGAGGTCAGGGGTTCTGGGGTCAAGGGGTGGGGATGGATTATTCAATTATTATCTTAATTTTCTTTTTGGCTGGAATTAAGATAATAATTGAATAATTTCACCAGTTTAAAACTGGTAACATAAATAATATTGTTCACTTTCAAATTGATTTAAAATAAAAACAGAAAATGCTGGAAAAATTCAGCAGGTCTGGCAGCAACGGTGGAGTGAAAAACACTTAACATTGAGTTTGTAAAGATCCTCATCGTATCAAAGTGTCGCACTGGAGGATAGTGGCATGTGTTCATTGAAGCACAGCGGCATGTCCTTTCAATCCAAAGAAATGCAAGTTAGATGGATTGACCATACTAAATTCCCAAGAAATGTAGGTTTGGTGGATTAGCCATGGTAAATTTAAGGGATTACAGGAATGAGAGAGAGGGGAGAGCTCTTTTGGGGAGTGAGTGCAGACGTGATGGGCTGGATGGCCTCTTTCTACATTGTAGGAATTCTATGAACTGCATAATACAGAAACTAGAAGCAGGAGGAGGCTATTTGGCCCTTTGAGCCTGCTCCGCCATTCAATATGATCATAGCTGATCATCAAATTCAATATCCTGATTACCCCCTTGCCCCATATCCCTTGATCCCTTTAGCCCCTTTATCTGAAATCAGACAAATTGTGGCCTCAACTACATTCCATGGTAGTGAATTCCACACATTCACCAATTTCTGGATGGGAGGCTAGTTTGCTTAATGTGCTGGGTTATATTCACAACTCTTTGTAGTTCCTTGCAGTTTTGGTCAGAACAGGAGCCATACTAAGCTGTCATACATCCAGAAAGGATGCTTTCTATGCTACATCTGTAAAATTTGGTGACAGTCATAATGGACATGTTGAGTTTCCTTAACTACCTGAGAAAGTAGAGGCGTTGGTGGACTATAGTGTCAGCATGGAGGAATCAGGATAGGTTGTTTTTGACCTGGACACTGAGAAACTTGAAACTCTCGACCATTTCCACTTCATCCTTATTGATGTAGACAGGAGTATATCCTTCACTATACTTCCTGAAGTCAGTGACTATCTCTGTTTTTTTTACTGACTTTAAGGAAGAGATTATTGTCATTGCATCAATTCACCAGTTTCTCTATCTCTTTCCTGTACTCTGTCTCATCATTGTTAGAGATCTGACCAACTACGGTGTGACATCAGCAAGTTGAAAATCGAGTTGGAGGGGAATTTGATCACTCACCAGAGGTGTATGAGGAGTGTAGGAAGGGGTTGAGAACACAATCTTATGGGACACCGTTTGAGGATTGGAAGAGGTGTTGTTACCTGTCCTTACTGATTGTGGTCTGTGAATTAGGAAGTTCAGGATCCAGTTACAGAGGGAGGAGCCAAGCCCCAGGCCATGGAGTTTGGAGATGAGTTTTGTAGGAATAATGGTGTTGAAGGCTGAGTTGTAGTCAATAAATAGGAGTATGACATAGATGTCCTTGTTATCCAGGTATGCCAATGTTGAGTGTAGGGCCAGGGAGATGGCATCTGCTGTGGACCTGTTGCGGTGATAGGCAAACTGTAGTGGATCCAGGTAATCTGGGAGGCTGGAATTGATTAGTGCCATGATTAATCTTTCAAAGCATTTCAGAATAATGGATGTCAGAGCCACCAGACAATATAGGAATAATGTTTATCATTGAGTCGTTCTCCGCCTGAGTCGCCCTCCACCAGAGTCAGGGATTCAAGGACAGCATTCTTGAGAATGTGCATTGATGGTCTCTTCTGAAAATGCTTTAAGGCAGCTAGAGGGAGATTGGGAACTGTAAGTGTCCTCTATAATGCACACAATTAACAAAACAAATCTGTGACTTTAAATTGATGCCATTTAATAACTGTAAATAATTATCCTTTACTGACAGAAAAACAGAAATGATGGCATTTCACGCCCAGCAACTGAATCCTTATGTTTCAGTTGCAAAGATGTTTTAAAGCTTTGAAGCCTGATTTTGTGAATGGTTTTGAGTTATAGAAGTATAGACTGACCCATATATTGCTGTGAGAACAGATTGTTCCTCATGCTGCTTCATGAGCTAAAAATGAATCTTTAAAATGACCTTTGCTGTGACTGAGTTGCTTTTCTGTGACCTGAAAGTGTCGACATTGAACCTGCAGGTTGTCAGTCAAAAACTAGGCAATCAATAAGGAGGTGAATTAATCTAAAACACGAAGCAGAAAGCGAAAGGCAGCAGCACAATATGAATCTATAACTTACCCTGCTCACTTAACATTCAAGAATGGATTTGGCAAACCCACACGTCTCATCAAATGCTTCTCTCACCATTGAGTAAGCTCGCCTTCCCCCTCTGTGCTACCCACACTAATGGCCTCCATCACTAGAGATCCCCCAGATATTTCCATTCCCCAACTGCCATGAATCATAGAAATGGATTGACAGAGAGGGGGTTAGCTCTGATTTTACTTTCTGCTCAGTTGATGCCAATGAAGACTGACATTGGACCTGATGTGAACCTGATCTTCTACCCGAACCTGGGGGTTTCCTGCCCACCACATGGTCTTTTAATTAGCCCTAGATTTTTGTTCTTTCACAGTGCTGTTTTCTCATCAAGGTTCAGAGGGCTTCAGGAAGGGTGAAAATTCAACACTGCGGCCCTTCAAGTATTCGGCAAACATTGCTGTTAGTTGTAGCTCAATGCCAGCACTCTTGCTCACAGCCCAAAGGTTATAGGCTGAAGTTCAAACACTCGAGTACAAAGCCTCTCTAGTGTAGTGCTGAGGGAACTGTATCCTAATTCAAGCTAATTCCTCTTCATTCCTCTCAGATCAATACTGGTGTCAAGTCCAGCAAGACCACAATTTAAATTTTCAAATTGTTTCATGGCCTTTCCTCCCTATGTCTACAACCTTCTTCAATCCTTACAATCTTCTGGGATCTTTGTGTTCCTCGAATCCTGATCTTTTGCACATTCCTGATCTTAAGTGTTCCAACACCAATTGCCCAGGTCCAAAAATCTGGAGCTCCCTCATGGAACCTCTCCTCTCTACCTCTTCCTCTAAGATGTTCCTTAAAGCTGACCTTTCTGACCGAGCTTTTGATCATCAGTCTTTATTGTCTCATGTCAGATAATGCTGCTGTGAAGCATCTTGGGACAGTTTAGTGCACCAACAAGAGGCTATGTAAGTGTGGGTTGTTGTTGTAGAGATAACACTGTTTCGCAAGGAGAGAATGGGAGGTTTCTCTCTGGTCGCCATGTCAATATTTAGGTCCCCCCAACCAACATTAGAAGAGTTTCCCTGCCCATTTATTTCACTGTTGTTGTGGACCCCACCCTGTGCTCATTGCTGCTTTTCCAGCAGAAGCACTTGAAATGCAGTAAGGCTGTGAAAGGTGCTCCAGAAATGCAAGTCTTTCTTTTGTGTAGGGGAATGCCTCATTTATCATTTGACATCAACACTCATTCCTCCCACAGTTTTCGAACAGGAAAATCTGACAGTGATTTTTTTTTTTGAAAAACTTTATCCCCCCCCTCCTTATAGTTACAAAGCCAATGCGTCAAGTGGACAAGGCAAGCCCTTAATCCATCTCCTCAAAAACCAATCCAAATTCAAATTGAATCCAATTCCTGGTGCCCACAAGAGACACATACAAGATCCGAGCTGAGAAGAAAAGGCACTGCACCCCATCTTGGGTTCGATCCTACGCTTGATCTTAGCCCAAAGGCCGAGAAGCGACAGTGATATCTCAGAGCCAGCTCACTGCTGTTTCTGCATCAACTGCTGTCACTCAGCCAAGCTTCTCCATCTTCCTCCCAAGTCGTTTCTCATTATTATTAATGTTCTCACAGATCTTTTGCCCCTGCCTCAGGCTGTGGCTGACATCAGCTACACACTCCATCTGCCGATGAACAGAAAGCCAAGAGGCTATTTTTTCCCTCACTAACCAAATGCAGTGCACTTGCTATATATACCCATCACCTAATCACCTTTATATTATCTCCAAATCAAATTACTGGGACAGTTCAGTCAATGGGGGACCGCTAACAGCTTCTGTCCTCTCATCTAATTTTAATAGAAATAAAAGGACATTTGCTGGAGTTTAACAGCTTGCAAACTCCTCCTGGCGACATATATATTAAAAACAAATTGCGCTTGGATTGATTTTCTCTTTGAAAGTCATTTTAGTTGTCCGGTAAAATTCCCCAGTTGCAAGCTGGGCTGATTTCAGTGATAACAGAGTCAGCAAGGCTGAAAATGACAGTAGATGTCTTTCTGCCCCCACCACCCACACCTCCCCCCTGCTGCCCCCTCACCCAATGCTGCCCATGATACCGTTCACTATCTTCTGAGGAACAAGCTTGTGATTCCAAATAAATCTGTTCGGCTTTAACCTAGCATTGTGAGACTTGTCACTGTGCCCACCCCAGTCTAATTTCAGCATCTTCACATCATGGCCGCCATCTCAGCCAGGGAGCTGGCAGGGATGTCCTGTGTGAATATCGAATGGACAGTCAGTCCGCCCCAAATGCTGATTTGCCTCTCGGGAAATCCATTTTGCAGTTCTTCTTAACTCGTAAAGATACAGAGTCAAGTAAACCTTCAGCTGACCTGGGGCATCTCCACCCCACCCTCTCCGGTGCTATCCAAAGGGATTTTGGGCTGAGGTGCATTAGATTGTCTTTTACTGGTTGCAGAGTAACCAGAAATTCTGTGTCGGAGCTCAAATTTGGTCTGAAGAGAATGACGCTGAACCTTTGCATGAGGTTGATTGAATCTTGATCCCGGAGCAGAAAGCTTGCTGTTAGTTCTGGGGGGAGACTTCATCAAACCAAAATATTGTTTTTTTGCAGACACAGGTTACCCATTCAACACAGGGCACACTCCTTTCCTTTGCCCACCTGACCATGCTGCTTAAGCACTGCCCACACAAAAGCCAGATCACATTCTGGAATGTCATTGAGGAAGCCATTGATGTTCTCAAACAAGAATTCCCTCACTCTTTCCAGGGAGCCCCCCACTGCTCACAAATTCCTGGTGGTCTGCTATATCCTACACAACTGCTAATGGTGAAGACACAGATTTTACTTAGAGTATTTCAGCTTTCAGGAGGAGGATAGGGAGGGGAAAGGGAGAAGGCATCCAGAACATCCTCACTCAGGCAGCTTAAGGAGTAGGTGAAGATGATGGTCTAATGGCAATGTCTCTGGTCTAATATTCAGAGATGCAGGATAATATATGGTTCAAATCCAAACATGGCAACTGGTGGAATTTAACTTCAATTAATAAACCTGGAATTGAAATCTAGACTCATTAATGGTGACCAAAACTATTAATGATTGTCACAAAAACCCATCTGGTTCATTAATGTCCTTTAGTGGAGGAAATCTGAGTACCTGGTCTGGCCTGGACCCACAGCGGTGTGATTGACTCTTGACTGCCTCACAAGGGTAGGTAGGTTGGGCAACAAATGCTGGCTTTGACAGAGACACCCATAGCCCATGAAAAAATCATTGACGGGGCAGGTTGACGAAATGGTTAATAAGACATACAGGACTTTATAAATAGATGCATAGAATACAAGAACAAGGGAATTGTAGCGAAACTTTATTAGACTAAAATTTAACCTCAACTAGAATATTGAGTCCAAATCTAGGCAGTCCAATTTAGGGAGGATGTGAAGACATTGAGAAGGATGCAGAATTCATGTGAATTCCTGCATTGAAGGATTTCAGTTGTGTGGATTGATAATTGGGCAGCATGGTGGCACAGTAGTTAGCACTGCTGTCTTACAGCAGCTGGCAGCGACTGCCAGTGGCTAGGATTGCAAGAGGCTCCATTACATCATCTCGCTCCTGTCTATAGATTTCTGTTTGTGAACACAAGTCTTCACTCACCTGAAGAAGAAGCAAGACTTCGAAAGCTTATGCTACCAAATAAACGTATTGGTCTTTAACCTGGTGTCATGAGAATTCTTATTCTGCTTGCCCCAGTCCAATGCCGGCACCTCCATATCATGTCTTACAGTGCCAGAGACCCAAGTTCAATTCTGGCCTCAGGTGGCAGAGGAGATATGTGGAGTTTGCACATTCTCCCCATGTCTGTGTAAGTTTCCTCCATGTGTTGCAGTTTCCTTTCACAGTCCAAAAATGTTCTGGTTAGATGGATTGATCATGGTTAATTGACTCTTAATGCTAAGGGGATTGGGAGAGTAAATATGTGGGGTTACAGGAATTGGACAGGACCTGGGTGGGATTGTTATTAGTGCAGGCTCAATAGGACAACAGTCCTCCTTCAGCACAATAGATTCTATAATTCATTACAAAGTTCTTTTTCAAAAGGAGAAGGTTGAGAGAAGATGTAGTGGGAGACTTTGAAGCAATAGAAAGCGGGTGATATGGAACATATAAGTATTGGGCATGAGAACTGATTGTAGAGATTTTTGATGGGGGGGAGTGATGGGTTTGGAGGTGCATTGAACAGCGTGAGAGGGAGGAAATGACACCTGAAGATGCATCCACTTACTTTGACTATTTATGTATGCCCTTCTTGCAATCTTGCAGAGTCCGTAAAGCATGTCTATGTTAAACGTTATAGACTACACTCCCTTTTCATTTATCTCAAAAACCTTTTATTAATGTTTTATTTGCCCTTCAGTCGTCATGCTCCTGATTTACAGGCATCTGGTGCGGAGTGGGGTGGAAAGGCAGAGGACCACCTCATGAACCTGCTCCAGTGCCTGGCCAGGCAACGGGCGATCGAAGCAGCTGCCTGACCCGACTATCTGCCCCTCTCGCACGGCTACATTTGTGGCTGGATGTCCCTGGAGAGGGAACCTGCAGTGTCTGAGGGCACTATTGAAGCGTTGCATGCCAGTTGGACACTGCTGGAGTTGTGGTGTATTATCAACTCCTTTAATCACGTTTTAAATTTCCTTTCCCCTTTGTCTTTAATTTCAGGCGGTTCCCTTATTTTTGGGTGATGTTCCTTTTAAATTGTCCCTCAGTTAATTTGATTTATTTTAATTGTTTTGTCAAAAAGATTGACTATTTGTGTGGGGTCAGCAAACTTTCTGCAGATTGTAGCAGAGTGGCTGCCTTGCATCCTGGTCCTGGATTAAGACCTCCATCCAGTCTCAGAGAATCTTTCTCTCTCTCTGTGCTGCTGCTCTGCTTAAAAAGAAATCTCACAACACCAGCTTAAAGTCCAACAGGTTTATTTGACAGCACTAGCTTTCGGAATCTCAGGCTCCTTCTTCAGCCTGCCCTGACAGTCTTTGTGAACTGTTTGTTGAAACAATGCAAATACCTGCTGCTGTTGGAATACATCTCCCCTTTAGGAGATGCAGGCTGACTTTAACACACACTCACCTTGTCCATACTTGAATCACCTGCTGAGTGTGTCACCACTCAGAAACGTGTTAAATTCTGGATTGGAAGTCACAATCGTTAGATCAGTGGATAATACAAGATTAGCATGTTCCCTCCATCTCCTCGATCAGGTTCTGGGTAATCATGCATCATGATCCCCTTGTCTGCAAACCAGCCACAATGAATTTCTAATCCTCTAGTTGATTCTGGAGTGACATACTGTCCACTCCTTCTCCAGCCCCACTCCAAGTGATTTTTCACTGGTCAGCTATCGATTAGGAATTCATTATTTCAGTCTCTTAGTCTGCAACCAGTGAACTTTCACCCCCCCCACCACCACTTTTTATAATTAACTTGCCAACCCAATGAGCTACTTATTCAATCTAATTAAAATTAATTCCAAAATACATTCAATTTTCACTCCCCACTTGTTTCTCCATCTCCTAATATGAAACCCAATTTTATAGTTACTTACTAATTTACTTATAATTCACAAAGTTGATTCGATAATAAAAACATTAATTGAATTAATTACCTTACTGATTTCATAATTCATATTTATAACTATATTTAATGGTTATAGTTCCTGGCTGTTGAACTACTGGCATTTAAAAAATTAAGTTGATTGCTTGCCAAATCTTAAACTGCTCTGAATTCATCTAATAATTCTGGATGTTGGAAGGACAAGTTTTTAAGTTTAAATTTTATTTATTAATGTCACAAGTAGGCTTACATTAACACTGCAGAGAAGTTACTGTGAAAATCCCGGGTCGTCACACTCCAGCACCTGTTTGGCTTCACTGAGGGAGAATTTAGCATGACTAATGCCAGCACATGTTTTGGGCTATGGGAGGAAACCAGAGCACCTGGAGGAAACCCACATAAACATGGGGAGAATGTACAGACTCCGCACAGACAGTGACCCAAGTCAGGAATTGAACCCATGTCCCTGGCACTGTGAGGCAGCAGTGCTAACCACTGTGCCACCATGCTGCCGCTGCTAATTTTTCAATCTCTTGAATGGAATATTGGATAGGTATCTCAAAGAAAAAGCAAATTAAGTTGATTGCTTACCAAATTTTAAACCGCTCTGAATTCATCTAATAATTCTGGATGTTGGAAGGACAAGTTTTTAAGTTTAAATTTTATTTATTAATGTCACAAGTAGGCTTACATTAACACTGCAGTTCCACGCTTATCACAAGTATCCCTTTGTAGGCAAATAGCTGTTTCAAATGTAGTAATCTCATTATCTACTTCATGCAGATATGCCAAGAATCTAGATGTGGAAGGAATGGAAGAATTGCTGATGGCTTTATTTTATTGCTCACAATGCCAAGCCTTCCATACTTCTCAGTGCTAACAATTCAAATTGAAGGAAGTTCTGTATCCTCACTAAGTAGGTTTTGCTATTTTGAAACTAATCGTTGCATTAAAAATTAATCCATATCTGGTATTAATTACATGTATTTTCAATGAAAAAAAGTCCCCTTCAGTAACAATAGGTTTGGTGTCACATCCACTTGTCATCCTCTGGCAGGACCTTGTGAGTTTGTGTTTCATCCGTTGCCTCTGTCCTCTGTTGCCATCTCACCTTGGCACTCAACTGGATGGAAAGTCTGTGCCACAGTTCCACAAATTCCGACTCCAGCCATCTCTCTACTCGTGTTTCTGTCTGTTTCTGGAGTTAACACCAAGGTCAGTTAAGAAGACTACCTTGTTGTTAGAGAAATGAGAACAGGGGCCAGAAGCATTTGTGAACCAGGCTTTTCCTCCCTCTGGGGACAGTTCCCTCAGTATTGATAGGGGCAGCCTTTCCCATCTCGGGATTTCCTGTTTTGTGAATGATTTTGGAAAGACTCTCACAGGATTTCTGTCAATGAGGGGAGTCTGTCACATTGTGGTCTGGTAGAAAATCATTGGTGCTGAAATATTCTGCCACTGGACTATCAAAACCTTTTGCTCCTCTGCAAAAAAACCTGAGGACTGGGTACAGCCCTGTGGTTGATATTTGAAACACTTTCCATCCCAGCATTGTTGAATATCAATAAAAAGCTGGCATGAGTGGCATTGATAAAGTGGTGACGATGGAGAATGGTGCCTTTATTGCCTTGTATGAATACTCACTGATATTTTATATATCACATTCAGAAATTCCACAGGATTTTCATTGCTTGCTGTAGTCCTATAATCTGTTTAGACCTCTGTGCTCCTTCAGTTCCGGCCTTTTGCTCATCCCTAGTTGTCTTTCCTCTATTAATGACTGCTGTGCCTTGTCAAGGCCCAAGAATTAAGATTCTCTCCTTAAATGTTTAGACCTCTGGAACTCTATTTGCTCCTTCTCCGCCTTATAACTCATCTCTTTGACTAAGGCTTTGCTCACCAGTCTTCATAAATCCTCTAACAAAGGATCATTCCAACTTGAAACATTGGCTCTATTCTCTCTCCACAAATGCTGTTAGACCTGCTGAGATTTTCTAGCATTTTCTATATTTATTTAAAAATCCTAATGTGATTAGCTCTTGTCTGATGACACTCTTGCAAAACAGCTTAGATAATTTTTCCATATTTATAGGACTATACAAATGCATTTTATTGTTATATAATTTAATATTCTCCCCAGACAGGGCCTATTATTTCTTCTTAGGCTGTACAACTGCCTTTTTTTTATTTATTCATGGGCATTGCTGGCTAAATAATAGTTATTGCCCACCTCTAGTTGCCCTTGTTCAGAGGGCAGTGAGGGTCAACCACATTACTGTGGATCTGGAATCACACATCAGCCAGACCAGGTAAGGGTGGCAGATTTCCTTCCCTAAAGGATATTAATGAGCCAGATGGGTTTTTCCGACAATCGAGAATGGTTTTGTGGCCATCGGTAGATTTTTAATTCCAGATTTCTTTTATTGAATTCAATTCCACCATTTATCATGGCAGGATTCAAACATTAGCTGAGCTTCTGGATTGATAGTCTAGCGATAATACCATTACGCTATTTCCTCCTTCCTCCCAAAACCCTGGCATTCTTGAAGTTTAGATAGCTCTATGAAATGTATCAATTCATTTTGCAATGTTCCACATTGATTTCAGAAGTCAGTAATCTTTGCCTTTTCAGAACTTCATAGACTCTTTCATAAACACCTCCTGGATGGCGTGGTAGCACTGCTGCCTAACAGCACCAGGAAGGTTCAATTCCAGCCTCAGGTCGCTGTCTGTGTGGATTTTGCACTTTCTCCTCACATATGCATGGGTTTCCTCTGAGTGTCCTTGTTTCTTCCCACAGTCCAACGATGTGCGGGTTAGATTGATTGGCCAAGCTAAATTGACCTTAGTGCCTGGGAGATTAGCAGGGTAAATGTGTGGGGTTACGGGAATAGAGCTGGGGTGGAATTGCGATTGGTACAGACTCAATAGGCTGTAGGGATTCTGTGATTCTGTGATCCTCAGAGTCCATGAGTTAGGAGATAAAGAAAATACTGTGGATATTGGAAATCTGAAATAAAAGCAGGAAGTGCTGGAAATACTCAGCATATATAGCAGTGTCTGTGGAGAGAGGAACAGGTTTTGAATTGAATATGACTTCTCTAGTGAGAGATAGATGCCTGGTAATATTAATCTGGATCAGCTTTGGTCACTTGAGAAGGCCAGAGAGGAATTTTTCAGATTCCCTCCATCCAATCAGTCAGTGTTCTGATTTGGTTCCTGACACTTCCCAGGAGATTGCATCGCTCCACATGGGAAATTTGTTCATTGTGATTCTGGCTTGGAAAGAGACAGAAGTTAATGTAATGGCTACATTGAAACCCAAGGATAACATTTCTCAATGTTCATTGGACAGCACGTAAACATTGACACAAGGTCATTGCAGCATGAAATCCCTGGCGAAACATTTGGGGGTTGTGCACTGTGAAAATCTCCCCTGACACCAAGAATGAGTGAGATCTATGAAAGGATAACGATGTGCTTACTTGCTCTATCTTGGTGAACCATATTCCTACTCTATGCTGTAGCCTTCTGAGTTGCAGTGTGCTCATCACTGAGTTTGGTTAGGCTGGTGTAAATTAATGTTAATGAGACATTACTTCCAGCACCAGTAAATGGCAGATCATTTTGGACTGATTGATAAATCCATTGGGATGTTTAATGGTGTTCACATGACAGCTCCATTTATTATTAATTTTTTCAAACACTTAAGGAATTTCATGGGGAGACAATTAGTGGTATTATTGTTGGACTAGTAGTCCAGAAACTCATCTAATGTTCTGGGGACTCTGGTTCAAATCCTACCAGAGCATGTGATTAAATTTGAATTAATCAAAAAAATCTGGAATTAAGAATCTACTGATGACCATGCAACCATTGCTGGGTTTTGGAAAACCCATCCAGTCCACTAATATCCTTCTAGGGAAGGAAATCTGCCATCCTTACTTGGTCTGGCCTACATATGACTCCAGAGCCACAGCAATGTGGTTGACTCTCAACTGCCCTCAGGCAACTAGGAATGGGCAATAAATGCCAGCCTATCAGTGACACTCGTGTCCCATAAATGAATTAAAAAAAGATGCTACAGAAGGTTTTGTTCTTAAATGCATATGTACCTCTTATATCTTCTCAGAAGGTCAAGTTATTCTGTCCTGTGTTTGTGTGCAGATCCTGGGATGACTTCCATGCGTGTGCAGACTCGGTTCTGGAAGGTTGCCCTGCAGACACCGCCTCCATCTGGGAGTCTCTGAGGAAGGAGTCGAAGAAGTTACAGTTCCAAGGCAACTTGCATGAGCTGTGCAGCTCCAGAGGCAGGCCGTCTGGAACCATGGAAAACACAGATAGAAGCGAATCGAGCAAAGAGAGATTGAGAGGCTCCGCTGCCTCACTATGGTATGGACTCACTACTCCTGTCCTGTCCATCGCAATGCTGGTGGTCAACATGTAGCAAACTCAGCCAACCATCATCCCAAGGTCAGCTCCCAACATTGATCCCTTCACCAGAGAGACACGAACGCAACTGATACAAACACAAAGCTATTGCTTGATTGCCTTTAGATGGTGCCTCTCTCTGTCGGTCAAGGATGGTTGTTCCTGTATTGTGTTCAAATTACATTAATTTAATGTACTTTTCATTCAAAGAATGTCATACAGCTCTAACCTTTAGTTGATCAAATACATAAAAATGAAAGTGGTTGCCTTGCTGGCTCAGTGGGTAAGTGTGCTGTGGTTTACAGGCTAGAAGGTCCCAGTTCACTCCCTGGTCAGGCTGGACTTACTTTCTCTCAGACATGGGTCTTTGGGCTATCCCAATGCCTCTGGCTTAGGGAGGAAATACCGGTCTGGGTTCCCATTACGGTTTGGTCACTCATGTTAGAAGATGCCCATATGCAGGGCATCTGATGAAGAGAGGAGTTTTCTGGGCTACGACTGACTCCCCACGATTGAATAATCAGTGATTCTCACTGTTGAGCCTTTCATATGAACAGTAAGAGTGAAGATGGTGGAGTGCTGTTGTTATCTGTGGAAGAGCTTCTGAGCATTTTTCAACCCATCATGGAGGGAGTGGGTGGGGAGGGATAAAAAAAACATAAAAGATCAGTACGAGATTGAAATAGAGGTTATTATTATGGGAACATACAAAAACAGGAATAATATATGAAACCTGGATGAAGTGAATATGTGCCGATCCAAACAAATTTAACTGAACCAAAAGCATGTGGAGCTGTTTGGAAATTTGTACTGCCCGCTGAGGAAACACTGAACTTTCACTCAGATGCACAACACGTTGTGTTCTAACTTCGAAACCATAGGACTTGGGAAGAGAATCTAGGCTTCCGGACTGAGTGAATGCATTCGAGGGGCAGAGAGCATCAAATCCAAATCCTATCAAACAGTCAATTTATCCAGATCAATAACTCTCTGCAAAAATAACTTGACCATTACACAAAGTCACAAATTATTGCAGTGACTCTGTCTGAGTCTCCGGAAATTTTGGATAACTGTTCCCCGTAACAACACCAGAGATTGAAAGAAGTCCTCTGCATTTCTGACATTTCAGCTGTACCAGCCCAAGCAATATATTGTATTGTAATCCGAGGCTACCGAGATTGTGTAACTTTTGACATTTGTGGGCATGTCTGAATTCTCTCAAAACATACCCATCATATTTAATAATGTCTTCATAGTGTTAGCCCTTTTCTTATTTATGTTTTTTTTAAACAAGCAAACTAGCCAGAAACGAATTCAATCTAATCCATTGATGTTCTTGTGTTATGTGAGAATAATGCTATTTCTGAGTATTAATGAATACCAGAGAGTTGGCAATCCAGAGAGTTCTTTGACCATTATGTCACGCAGAATGTTTTTGTTTCTAACTCATTCTCAGAGTGTAACTGTTGCTGCTGCCACATTGCGTTCATTGCCCATTCCCTGAGAAGCTGTTGTTGGTCATTTTCTTGAGCCACTGCAGTTCATTCATGTGATGCTGTGAGGTAGAGATTTCCGGACACAATAGTAAACTGTGACATGAATGTATGGAGGACCTTTCACAGCTATTGGACATCCCAAAGAGCTTTACAGCCAATTAGATACTTTTGGAATGTGGTCACTGGTGTAATATAGGAAACACAGTAACTAATTCAGCAAGCTCCCATAAACAGTAACTTGATAATACTTTGGTTTTGTGATGTTGATTTACTAATGACTTTTTCCTGTAATTAGTATATGGGAATATAAAGATAAGAAAAGGTTAAGGCATAAATACATATTTTCCACTTTGCTTTAATTTGTTGTCAGACATAAGACCGTAAGATACAGGAACAAAATTAGGCCATTTGACCCATTGAGTCTGCGCCATTCTCTTGCCATCTTCTTAAAGCCCTCGATCCCCTTATTCATCAAGAACCTATCTACCTTAAATTCACTCAATGGTGTGGCCTCCACAGCCCTCTGTGGCAATGAGTTCCACAGATTCACCACCCTCTGACTGAAGAAATTCCTCCTCATCTAGTTTTAAAGGAGTGTCCCTTCACTCTGAGGGTGTGTCCTTGAGTTCCAGTCTCTCCCAGTAGTAGAAATATCCTCTTCACGTCTACACTATCTGTGTAAGTTTCAATTAGATCCCCCTATCCTTCTAAACTCCATCAAGTACAGATCCGGACACCTCAACCACTCATCATGTGACAAACCCTTCATTCTTAGGATTATTTTTGTGAACCTCATGTGACATGGGTCACTCATGAATTAAAAGGAGTTTAATTCTTTAAAATGACCATTGTCCCATTGCAGAACCATTCATAAGATCGAGTAACAAAAGTCAACTACAGGGGGGCCTTTCTCCTGCCATGTTGCAAATCCCACTAAATTGGGAAAATTCTGAGCTGAAAATTGAAAGTCTGTAAACGATACTTGCGTCGGGTGCAAACCAGTTTGTGGTCTTCCCGATCCCTTTCCATAAGCGTGACCTGGATCGTGCCCAGAAGGGCTGAGAAAATGATTAGCTTGCATTTGAATGCACTGTACTATCATTAGTGAATTTAAAGTCAGATCCTCTGGCCTCACGCAATTTCTCCACCCACCAATGGGGTATCCACCTAGTGCCACTTACTACAGATCCTCACAAGCATGGACCAGGTGTGATACACTCTGAGAGGGAGCGAGGGGTTGGGTACTCTCTCTGGTTACCTTCAAGTTGCCTAGGGAGATCCTTCAAGGCAGGGGGCAAAAGGACTCCAGATTAGAACCTTTTCCAAGGGATGGAAGGCATGTGGCAAATCTTCCTTCTGTAGCCATGAAACTCTTTGATGTGTCTCCCAAAATGCTGAGTTGAAAGACCTGTCAGATGATGATGGAAGTCTTCACTCTAATGTGGTAGAAATCTTTGAATCGCTTACTTCACATTCATTTCATTCTTCTTTAACTTTTGGGAAGGTCTTAAGAGGATCTGAGTTCAGTTAGGGGCTGAACTCTCTGAGGGTAAGGAGTCAAACACAAAGGAGTTGTGGCTTTGAGGTGCACGATTCTTTAATGTTGATTATTTACAATGATCTTATCCCTAACTATGATTTCTGCTTTTCACCTATAGCTGACTTTTGGGTGTCACTGGCACCACCTGCTGTACCACCTTGTTCTGCCTTTTGTCCAGGAGATGCATCAGTTTCAGGAAGGGAGATTTCAGAAGTGCTGGAAACTGCCAGCGTCTCTTCGGTGGAAGGCTCTGGGATGATCTCCAGTGGTTCTTCCTTTCTTAGGGTGATGGTGGGCCACTGGGCTACTCCATGGGATGATGGGGTAGCTAGAATGAGCTCCAGAAGCCTCAGAGCCACCAGTTCTGGAGGTCCTACAGTGTTTGCACCACTGTGTCAAAGCCCTCAGCAATAGCCCTCTGTGTCTGGACCAAGCTCATGAAGCTCTCAGAGACTTAGCCATGCCTTGAACTTCATTACTCATGGCCTGGATGTCCAGTGGGAACAGATTGTAGCGGACACTGGTTGCAGCGGGCACTGACTGCTGCTGCCCCTGCATCCCTGGCAGGATTAGCCTCGCTAATCCCTGGTCTTCTACCCAATCGGGGGTAAAGAGTAGTGCACGTCTCCTTCACTGTGTCCTGTTGAGATTGGCCTTCAGGAACTGTGGAGCAGGTCTGTGCGCTGCATTCCTCCTGGTTTGAGTGAGAGTGAGTGCAGAGGGAGTGTTTAAATGCACTGCCTCTTGATAACAGTGCACAGCTGAGCCCTAGTTGAGGTGAATCAGATGCTTGGAGACTCCAACTCCATGTAATTCACGGGTGGGAACATTGCGATCTGGTGCCAGACAGTGATCCGCACTGGTTTTTGCATCCAAAAATGAAATATTTTGGGAAAATTCTGCCCCATGTGTCTGGTAGTCTTTATCCTGACTGCATTAACTTACTGTGGGAAAAAAAGTCTATATGCAATTAATGAAGAAAGCATTTGCATTTATATAGCGCCTTTCAAATCAGAATCACTTTCCAATCCGGAGCTCTCGTATCATTAAAACTTGTGAATACGATGAAATGAGTAACATTTATCAATCATTAAGCAGCTGAACAGCACCCCTGTAAATCTCAAATTGTCAATCTCACCTCTGAGCTGCAGTGTTACCCAACACAAACTACCTGCAATATCACAGTAACTACTGGAAATACTCAGCATCTGTAGAAAGAGAAACAGAGATTACGTCACAAGGTTCATATCCACAAAGGGCAGGAACTTTATTTAAAAAGATTTAATGTATTTAAATATTATTAACTGGCCCCTCCCTCACTTCACATGATTTCCCCCCTCATCTTCATGACATTACATCGGTGAGGTTCACTATAGGTTTGACCAAACAAGAAAGTCAAGGATCTCCCTCCGGGGGTGCAGAGGTAAGTATAGTGCCCAAGGAGGGAGGGACATGGCTGGTCACTGCCCTGGCACAGGCTGGTTTTACATCTCTTGCAATTGCCTGGGAGAGAGCCATGGGAAGGGGAAGTGGACCACGAGAAGGGGAAGGGCTGATAGCAGAAATATGTCGTTACAATTGTATAAGGCATTGGTGAGACCACACTTAGAATATTGTGTTCAGTTTTGGTCACCTCCTTTGAGGAAGGATGTGGTGGCACTGGAGGCAGTTCAGAAGAGGTTCACATTCCAGGTCTGAAGGGGCTGTTGTATGAGCAGTGGTTGAGTAGCTTGGGTTTGTACTCACTGAAGTAGAGAAGAACAAGGGGAGATTTAATTGAGGTATATAAAATGTTCAATGGGATTGATAAGGTAAATGTTAATCAAATGTTTCCCCTTCTAGAACAGTCCGGGATAAGAGGTCATAGTTGTAGAGCAAGGGGGGAAAGTTCAAAATAGGGATAAGGAGCATCTACTGCTCACCAAGAGTTATGAATCTATGGAACTCACTGCCCCAGAGGATGCAGAATCAATCAATAGATTCAAGAAAGAGATAGATAAATATTTGAACAAAAGTGGGATCAAGAGCTATGGGGAAAAGACAGGGAAGTGGAGTTAGGATGAGTGGAACTCAGCCATGATCATCTAGAATGGTGGAGTGAGCTCGAAGGCTGAACTATCTGCTCTTGCTCCTAATTCTTATGTTCCTATGTGACAAAAACAGAGAACCTTGGAGAATGAGATGGAATCCTCACAGGAATCAGGGAATCAAGACGTGTAGTTGAAGGATCATTATAATGAATGTTAATTAGACAGCCTATTCCCAGAAATGAGATAGAGAAGTTGAAGAAGGGAAGAGAAGTGTCGGAAGTGAAGGTGTGAAGGAGATAGATACGTGGAAATTGGAAGCAAAGTTGATGATGTTTTTCATTTTGAGATGGGAACAGGCAGTGGCACCAATGCAGTGACCAATGTATCAGAAAAAGTGTTGGGGGAAGGTGGCCTGTTTAGGATTACAACAAGAAATTTTCCACATAACTCATAAAAAGGTTAGACATAACTAGAAGTCTTACGAATTCCCACAGCTACACCTTTTAGTTTGAGAAAATGAGACAAGTTAAAGGAGAAATTATTCAATTAACTACCTGCAAGATGGGAAGCACAATAGGTTCTCAATTCCCTTTGTCCTGCAAGTTTTAAGTTTATTTATTAGTGTCACACGTAGGCTCACATTAACATCGCAATGAAGTTACTGTGAAAATCCCCTACTTGCCACACTCCAGCATCTGTTCAGGTTACACTGAGGGAGAATTTAGCACGGCCAATGCATCTAAACAGCACATTTTTCAGACTGTGGGAGGAAACCAGAGCACTCAGAGGAAACCCACGAAGACACAGGAAGAACATGCAAATCCAAACAGGCAGTGGCCCAAGCCAGGAATTGAATCCAGATTCCCAGCACTGTGAGGCAGCAATGCTAACCACTGTGCCATGGATAAATTGGAAGAAAAAGGGATTGGCTGGATAATTGAATTTGAAGGATATATTAAATAAATGAAGGAAACATTCTCTTCTGGAATAACTTTAAAATCTTTTTTAGCATAATAGATGTCGCTGCTTTAAATGTCCATATGCAAAGACAATGAATAAGTGTTTAATACACTCATCTAATCCACATTACAATCCCAGCAATTAATACCCCTCTGCTTTTTTCAAACGAGACTTATTTAGTCAGAATCCAAGATAGCCAGCAGCAGCAATTTAAATTTGGATTATAAATCATAATGAAAAATAAATGTAAAATAAAAACTATTGCGGTGTGACAGAAAGCGTTGATGCATTGTTCTACACTGTTTTCATATTCCTTCCCTTCCAAAAATGGATTGAGGTGAAGACTGGAAAACGATTAATGAAAATGTTCATTTTCCTCTGGCTAAGCATCTGGCTGGACAAAATGGTTGTCTAAAACCTTTTGTTGCAGCCAAATGGAAAAGTGGGTAATTTTCTTCAGGTCAGGAAAGGTTTGGGAAAAGTTCAGGAACAGCTTGCAGATTGATCTGCATTGGAAATGCAGCATGATAGATCCCGTGCAAAAGTGGAACATCAGCCAAAATGATCATGCATTGTTCATATTGGTTAGCTTATCGGCAGCCCTTCTGTTCCATCATCCAGGTCCTGAAGGCTGGAATTCTCTTTGTTAGTCTCTGTCTCTCTCCAACCCTTCTTTGTTCCCAAGACATTCCTTCAAAAGTACCTTTCAGACCAGACTTCTATCATAGTAGAACACAAGAAATAGAAGCAGGAATAGGCCATCAGGCCCTTCAAACCCACCCCACCATTCAATATGATCAAGGCTGATCACCCGCTTTGGATTGTTGTCAGTTTTTGCTTCATCATGTCTCTGCAACGCGCCTTATGTCTTTTTTGTGTTAGATGCGCAATATCAATGAACATATTCGATTAAGTTAATGGGAGAAACTTCATGCAGCTGTAGAGAGAATCTAGATGAACACACAAGGGAGAAAATTGGAACATCTTGCTGATAGGGTTAAATAAAGAGGGACCTAAGGAGGCCTGTGTGAAACATAAACTTTGTGAGCTGAATGGCTTTTCTGTCCTATACACTCTGTGTAATTCTATCTAGAGCTTGTTGCTGTTAAAGCTTGTAGTGATTGATTTCTGAAAGACTGTAAATATTGAAGATATGAGATTTATTTTCTACAAGGGTATGGAGCACTCCACTCACTGGAGATTTATATTTTTGATACTTATTGTAGGTATTACAGAGTTTTTAAATGGGCTGCATTTGTCTTTCTTACAATGCAGGTCTGTAATAGCCTGGCTTCAGTGCTTTTCTCTAATTCATTGAATTTATTTTACAGAATCCCTGCTTAAGTCAAGTTTCGATTCCATACTTCAAGTTAATTTTTGTCTCTGGCACGTTGCATTGTAGATGGCCAACTTGTACCTCCAGACTATGTTTGATGCTTCTATACCTGAAATGCAGCTCTCCAGATGCTTTGTCCAGGAAGTCAGACCTGATGTGAGACAGATCCTGATAAACAAAAAGACATGATCAGACGTAGGGCTGAGTGCTCTGCTGGGTCCGTTAAACAATGACTTCCAAGAGATGCTCTTCTGCCTTTGTATTAGCTTTGGGTTTAGTGGCTCCTATATTCGAATATATTTGAGATTGAGTTGCATAATTAAGTGCTGGGGCTGATTCTGTTCCATTACTACAGAGTCAGACAGACAATCTTCTACACATCTTGAAATGCAAATTGAAAAAATTGCTTTAATCAGGCTGTTGTAATCTGCAGCTTTGGGAATCTCTACGGAATGGACATTAATATTAAAATCTTTTAGGCAAGTATTGTAAAGCAGATTGGATTGAAATCTTAACAATAGAGTCAGGCTAGATTTTAACCTCCATTTAGATGTGTTGAAGGATAGGTAATCGGCACAATATCATCCAGCAGTGAAGATAAGTGTTGGTTTGTTTGATGAACTGTCTTAAAAATAATTTTACTTTATTATATGCCTTTTGGCTAAAGTGAAGTACTGAAGGGGGTGTCATGCCTGCTCCTATCAACTTGGATCTTGTTGATCGAGCTCAAGACAGGAAGAATGGCCTGTCTTGTCAGCTTGGACCTGTAATGTCTCACTTGCAGTGACTTTGACTGGTTTTTGATTGGATATAAATAAAAAAAATTTCATTCTAAACTCCACTTGGCAAAAATATTACAATCCAAAGCATCAGCTAGTAAGGTGATAGAACCCCAGAATCCCAGATTGTGAATTTACTGACTATTGTACCATTGATGATTAGAATGCCACTGTACCACTGATGAACAGACACTGAGAGAAAGGAGAGTCAAAGAGAGAGGGCGGATGATAAAGGGGAGAAAGGAAGTCAGGGAGAGCCACGAGTGAGGGATGGCGGGAAGGTGGAAGGAGGAAACGAGAAAGGGAGAAGATAAAACAAAACCAGAAAATGCTGGAAAATCTCAGCAGTTTTGACGCTGTCTGTGGAAAAATAGAGCAACGTTTTGAATCTGGATAACCCTTTGAAGGGTCATCCTGACTCGAAATGTTGGCTCTATTCTCTCCCCACAGAAGCTGTCAGACTGGCTGAGACTTTAAAGCATTTTCTGTTTTTGTTTCAGATTCCAGCATCTGCAGTATTTTGTTTTTACATAAGGTTGAAGGTGGTACCATGAGAAAAGGGATTAATGGTGTTTGAAGGCTGACAGCTCAGAGTTTCAAATCTCTCCTGTGCTGTGGGCTGTTCTGTTCCTGGGAAAGAATGTCAAAAGTGAGAATGACCTTTCGTTAACACAACATGAGGTAAAACCCAATTGTCAGCACACAGCCCCTACTGGGAGATCACTGGTATATTCAGCGAGCAACATAAAAGAGAAGACGCATGTGGTGATGCAGCTGCAGGAACTAATCTCAGTGCAGGCCGTGGGTGTTAAGGGCACCATGCTGTTTCATGGGCACTGATGTAAGCAATTAAAACAGGGAGTCATTGTAAGTGATTGACCCTTTTAGCGCACTGCGTACATGGAGAAAATCTCTCTAAGTTTTTGTCTGATGTGGTAACATCTTTAAACTGCTTCCAAAGTGCATTTAAATATAAGTTATTGTATTTTTACTTTTGGTCATGTTGGTACTTGGTGCCCTAATCCTCACGTCTGTTGGCTGTGGGCAGTCTGTTGGCTGTAGACATTCTGGCGCTCGTGGGCAGTCCATTGGTTGTGGACAACATGTTGGCTATGGGGCAGTCCACTATGAAACCTACAGTTGCTCAGTTTCACTATTAAGGGATTCCTGCCTAATCATAGAATCCTATAGGGCAGAAGGAGACCATTCAGCCCATTCAAATCTGCACCAACCACGGTGCCAACCAGGCCCTATTTCCCATAAACCAATGCATTTACTCCAGCTAGTCCCCCTGACACTAAGGGACAAATTAGCATGGCCAATCCACCTACCCTGCACATTTTTGGACTGTGGGAGGAAACTGGAGCACCTGGAGGAAAGCCACATAGACACGGGCCAAATATGCGAACTCCACACAGACAGTGACCCAAGCTGGGAATTGACCCTGCATCCCTGGAGCTGTGAGGCAGCAGTGCTAACCGCTGTGTCACTGTACCACACCCATTGCTTTTACTGGCTGTAAAATGCGGTGAATCTGGGGACACTCAGCCCTCCTGCAGACTGGCTGGACATTTTATTCCTCTGAATTTTGCGACAATTAAAACAATTTGGATGACCTTTACTTGAAACTTTTGAACCTTGCCACAACTTACTGCTGCCCTCTGGGTGAGCAATTGTCCTGATGCTGGGAGCTCTCCTGATGTCTGTCGTATACTGATGATGACAATGGAAGTTACTGTCGGGCCTCAGTCGGTCAGACATCAGTTATTCTCCAACCGAATTCCGATCAGATTTGACCCTGATGGTCCCAGAGTTACCCTTCTCTCTCCCTCTGCCCCACTCTGTAATGGGTTAACAAACCTCAGCTATTGGTACAGTACTGACCATATAATTGACTTCAGTTAGAGTGTGTCATCTAGACTCGAAAGGTTGGCTCTATTCTCTGTCCATAGTTAATGTCAGACCTACTGAGATTTTCTGTTTTTGTTTCAGATCTCGGCATCTGCAGTAGTTTGCTTTTACCTGAGTCCTAATCCTAGTTATCCAGTGACCCTGTCTGAAGTGGGTTGCTGTACATTGGTGGTAGGGTTGGTGGGGTGGATGTGCGGTGGGCATTAAGGAAAAACAGGTTTGATCTTAGCAATGGAGCTCTATGTGATGAGAAAGTTAATCAGCATTCGCTATCTGTGCTCAGGTATATAATTAGCACTGGAGCAAAGTGCTTGAGAACACCAGTGGAATTGGGACAAGGCAGGGAATTAATATTTTTAGGAGAGGGCAAAGAAGGTAAGAATATTAGTTGAATGGGGACTAAAGATCAAAGCAAGTAAACCAAATTAGAAGCAAGTGCACAAAGTGAGGAATTGTGAACTGTGATTCATATTTCAAAGTCAGGTGACCTAAGCTTGCAAGTAAGACATTGAGAGCTTTTCTCCTGAGATCTTTCTGAGTTAACAAGTGGGATTTATATAATTGGTGTCCCACAGCTCCTCATCATACTCGCTGTTTATATCCTCATCTTCATTGGTGGTTTAAATAATAGATGTTAGTTATTTAAATATTAATCTTAAAGATGAGTGATATCAATAAGTGGAGTGGTTCTGAAGATGTCACTGCAAACATTAACTTCCCCCAGTGCTGTTCATTCTTAATTACAATTCATTTGCATGCAATTTGAAAAAAATGTTGCTTCGGCAATGAGTGATCATTTATGGTTAAAAAAGATAAATTCAAATCAAATTGGTGCAGTGGAATTTATGATAGCAGCCAATGTATTGGATACTGGTGTGAAGTTGGGGAAAGATAGTGCTCTATGCTGATTAACAGGGCCTTCTGGATTTAGTATGGAAGGGTGAGTATCAAAGTAAGTGGGACGAATATCAAAGCAGAAGGGGTGAATATCAAAGGAGGTTATGCTTTAAATGATTTAATGACAGTTTCCATTTCAGTGAAAGAGAGATATGAGAGATTTCAGTGAGATTGATTGCACTTTAATCATAGAATCCCTACAGTGCAGAAGGAGGCTATTTGGCCCATCAAATCTGCACTGACAATAATGTCCATCCAGGCCTTATGCCCGTAACCCCATGTATTTACTCTGCCTAATCCCCCAGACACTAACGGCCAATTAGAATGGCCAATCAACCTAACCCGCATATTTTTGGACTGTGGGAGGAAATCAGAGCATCTGGAGGAAACCTGCACTGGGATAAAAAGTGCTGTGTTTCCTCTGCACAGTGGCAGTTCATTCCTCCATTCTTCCAGGTCAGTCCTCCAACAGACAATCCAACTTGTGAACAATGGGCTTCACGCAGTCCTGATGGCTGCTTTCTCAGTATACCTTATGAACAATGTTACAGACACAGTATTTCTATAGAAACAAAGTGGTATCACATTTATGCCTGTTTCTGTCAATACCTGGGGAGCTATTTAAAGTGCACAGGGAGATTTTGTTAAAAGATTTACTGCAATTCTGTTGTCTTACTTCATGTGACAACAAAATGTATTATAAAAACAGACATTTCCCTCTTAGGGCAAGCAGATTACAGCAGAGAGCTTATTAGTAAACGGCCTTGTCAAATACATTTGCAATGTTACCTGAATTGCTGCTTAACGCTGCCTGGGAATCCAACAATTTTACATTCCTTCCCCTGACCTCCCCCCCATGCCTATAATCAGCTAGATGTTGAAAGGCAGCCACCTGTGTTTAAAGACAAATAAAGATTAACAATGAAATCTCCCAATTTAATAAACCATTTTAGTTTTTCATTTGTTTGTGGGACGTGGATGTTGCTGACAAGGGCAGCATTTGTTGTCTATCCCTAATTGCCTTTGGTGTTAGGTTTTGTCAGTCAGTACCAAGGAGTTTAACACCATCGAGACAGCAACTAATGTAGCCTGAGAAGCAGAAAAATGGTCACTGCCCACTGCCATTTTGAAATGAATTTAATACATGGAAATTAGGGTTGTCAATTTTCCAGAATTGACCTGGAGTTTCCAGGAGCGGAAAGTAAATCTCTAGTACCAGGTTGTTTGGAACCCTGGAGAAAAATGATCAGGACATTAATAATGATATTTAAAATATATGTTCTTTGAACATTTCTCTTTACCAGATATAAAAATACTGAAAATAACGGGGAGGCGGGGTGGGAGCGCGAAGAAGTCTGTTTTGTTGACTATTGAGCATCATCCAGTCGGCTAATGAGTCTGCTTTTCAGGAAGGCAGTGTGTTACTGGGGATAGGGCAGGGGAATGGGCCTGGGTAAGATGCTCTTTTGGAAAGTCGGTGCAGAATCGATGGGCCAAATGGCCTCCTCTTGCACTGTAAGATTTCTATAGTTCTGTGGCGTTACAACAGTGGATGTGTTTCCTGACTGATGACTGGAATATGGGGCCAAGTCATGTGAGAAAATCTCCAGGAATATATGTAATGACAGTTGGCAACCCTAATGAAAATGGGAAAGAAATGTCCTTTGCTTTGGAGCTGCTTAGCAAAAGAGAGGCTAGTTGATTCAATCTGTGTTCTATGGTTTGATATTTCCCGTTCAACAGTTTGTTATTTTTGAGTGAAGTTACGGGACTGCTATTACAATCTCACAGTCTTTGAAAAGTTCTCTTCACAAGAAGTGTAGCCAACAGAATCATAGTCCTTTCTCTCTTCTCTCTGTTGCCTGTAAGCGCAGTTTCCTCGCTGGCAGCGTGAGATTGTGGAATTGTTCTTTACTTCTCCACAGCAGTATTCAAAGCTAAATTGAGATTGGGAAGTTCCTGCAATGTGACTCAGATCTGATGCTTCCTGAACTCTTTAATGGATCTATTTTCCGTAACTCTCATGTGGCGAGAGGTGCTGGTGAAAATGAAAATCATTTGCATTGGCCTGATAAAAGAATCTTAGCCTGCACAGCTGGGACAGGAAGGTCCCTCAGCCGGAACGCACTCATCCTTCATGATAATGTCATCAGCTCCAAGGAAAAGGCGAAAAGAAAACTGACAGTCAATTTGAATGAAAACCATCAAAAGAATCCATTTTTACTGTTCATTGTAGTGGGAATTGAACAAGCCTGGTGAGTCAGGTAATACAGAGAGGGAGTTTATCTATCTTCTGAACACTGTGCAAAAATCATTAGAGAAATGGAGATACTTTTCAAAACGTTACATTTTTTTGATGGGCATTTTTGATCGGGGACAGAGAGGTTTGAATCTCATTGCTCAGAGCAGGGCTCAGCTTACGTCTAGTTGCTGGCCCTGAGGGGATAACCGAAGGAGGGTATGAGCACTGGTAGTGACCCCTGACCTGGGCCAGAACCTTGGCTGAGGATCACATGTCCTCTTAGACAGAGGATGGAATCCATGAATCGTGGAGACGTGAGTTTTATCAGCATTTACGAGGTGAATGCTATAATGATCTGTGTTTATGACAACGTATTTTATGTGCGTGTTCTTAACTTCACTCAGGAAGATTTAGAGATCGACAAGTTACATCTAAATGGCTAGAGTATGAACCTGGCATGGCAAAATAGAGTGCTGTCACGTTAAAGCATTTTGTATTGAGATTCTAGCATTTTGTACATATATAATTGGATTTTTAGACTATATTCTAAGATGCCCAGATACATTTGGGTAACAACAAATATTTTTTCGTTAGATATATTTGCATTGTAATTACTTGCTATTAATAATAATCCACAGAACAAATTATAAAATTAAAATGTTTTCTGGAAATATGTAAAATACTAAAAAGGAAACTGGTTGTTAATGTAATAAGGAAGAACATGGAAACAATGACACAGTTGTATTATTCAGTGGCCTGCTTATTGTAATTAAGATTAGTCTCATGCTAATTGTATTTTTGACATTTATGTTGCATTTACTCTGTAAATATTTGTTACATTTTTAGAATAAATTCAATTAGATATCTGTTCATGAGATTGTCTTTTGTGATAAAGATTCAGACTGTTTGGGGGCCCAGCTTGTTACTGTGCTTTACCCTTTGGTTTCGTTATCTGAATATCCTGTCCTATACTCGCCAGGTTATGTTTCCCTTTCAGTATGGCCTTGTTGAGTTTGCAGGGAGATTATGCAATGTTGATGCTATTAACACAAATGAGAACCCTTCCAGAGTCAGTCAATTCATTTGGTGCAAAGCCAAAAAATATATTCTTCTAATCCCCACCACCACCACCCTATCCCCTGCTCCCACTTCTGGATTTTCTTCTCTTTTGCCTCCTTTTCACTTTCCAATAGTTTTCTAGACTGATGATGTGGTTCATCAGCAATAATAGAAGGGACTGCTACTTTTTGGGCTTTGCTGTCTTACTTGTCCACCAGTTCTGGGAACTAGTGAGAGATTCCCCGTTTCCCAAGTATGCTCACCCCACACGAAACATTAGCTCTGTTCTCTCTCCACAGATGCTGTCAGACCTGCTGAGATTTTCCAGCATTTTCTGTTTTTGTTTCAGATTCCAGCATCCGTAGTAATTTGTTTTTATTCTAATGTGATTACATCCTTTCTCAAATAAAGAGATCAAAGCTGTGCGCAGTCTTCCAGATGTGGTCTCACAAACATTCTGTACAATTGTAGCAAAACATATCTACTTTTATATTTTGCTCCCCTTGCAATACCCTCCACCCTTCTATTTGTTTTTCTAAATCACTTCATGTGGGGATATGGGGGTGGGGCTTGGGTGGGATTGTGGACAGTCGGACTTGATAGGCCGAATGGCCCCTTTCTGTACTGTGGGGTTTTTATGATTCCATGATTCTATGTACCTGCATGCTAATTTTTTGTTATTCATGTACCAGGACACCCAGATCCTTCTGCATCTCAGGATTCAGCAATCTTTCTCCATTTAAATAATATACTGTTTTTCTATTCTTCCTGCCAAGGTGGACAAATCCACATTTTCCTCCATTTGTCAAATTTTTGCCCACTCACTTAACCTTTCTGTATCACTTTGCAGACTAGGTAAGGATAGTGACTGAATGGGTGGGGAAGAGTCAGGGATAGTGATTGGCCCCGGTGAATCAGGGACAGTGATTTGCCGGGGGGAGGGATAGCCGGGGCTGTCAATCAGCCAGGGGTCGTGATTGGGGTGGGGTGCGGTATACTGTGATAGGAGCTGGGCAATCAGGTGATGAGGATGCAATGTTTGTGGAGGTGGAGGAGTGACTGATTCCAAGTGTACTCTTTGTACATAGTGCACTGGGAGATCAGGGTGCATGCGGCATGGTGGCATAGTGTTAGCCCTGTTGCCTCACAGTGCCAGGGACTTGGGTTCAATTCCCAGCTTGAGTAACTGTATGGAGTTCACACATTCTCCTGCATGGGTTTCCTCCAGTGCTCTGGTTTTTTCCCACAGTCCAAAGAACGCGGGTTAGGTGGATTGGCCATGCTAAATTGCCACTTGGTGTCAAAGTGTGTAGCTAGGGTTAGGTATGAGGTTATAGGGATAGGTACAGGATGGGATTGTGGTTAATGCAGACTTGATGAGCCAAATGGCCTCCTCCATTGTAGGATTCTATGATCTACAAAAGCACTCTCCAGCAGTATGCAGTCAGCTTCCTGTTGTAAATAAACTCTGTCCACTCCCCCTACTGGCATGAATCACAGTTTTTTTTAAGTGCTATAATATAGCATATGGGATCTTGCCCAAAAAATGGGTGCAATTCTCTCCCATTTTCACACCCTTTCAGCGCTTAGAATTGTTTTGGTAAGATCACCCTCTTTGTATCTTCTTCATAACTTGCTTTCTTACCTACTTCGGTGTCATCAGCAAATGTAGTGATCACACATCCAGTCCTTTCATCCAAGCTGATATAAGTTGTAAGTAATTGCTGCCCTGGCACTGATCCCTTCAAATTGGAAATCTAAGTACCAAACAACCACAGGTTCTATTTTATCCATGTTTCTTGTTACATCCTCAAAGAACACTAATAAATAAGTCAAACTATGATTTCCCATTCACAAAACCACATTGACTCTGATTGTACTGCAATTTTCCAGCTATAACCTTCTTGATAATAGATTCCAGCATTTTCCCTATGACAGAAGTTTAACTATCCTATAGTTTTCTGTATTTGGTCTCCTCCATTCTGGAAAAGAGGAGTTATATTCACTACTTTCCTACTTGATAAGGCCATGTTGACATTGCCGAGGACAGTACCAAACTGTGCCAGGAGCAGCACCAGGGTTTTGATGGGGCATGCCCTCCTCCTCCCCCAGGGGCAATGTCCCCAGGATGATCCCCTGGACTGACTCACTTCTTCATATTCAAGTTATAAGCCTTGTTGACATGATGTCACATCAGTGGAGGATGAATATTAAGTGAGGGGGATCATGTGATGGGGCTGGTTAATCATATGAAAGTTTATTTAAATTTCTGTTCTTGGCCTTTCTGGGCCTTTGTTATGTCATGGGTTGAAAATTGGGAAACGTGATCCCGCAGGATTTTGCACCCACTTTGCTGTTCTCACTGACATCTAACACAGATGTAAAATCACCCCACAGTTTCTCAATGTTCTTCTTTTTCTGGCTGGATTTTAAAAATAAATGAAATCCTCTTAAGATGCTGGAGGACTGCCTGATGGCTAAAATACACAAACTTGCAGTCCATCGAGTGGGATGGAATAAAACAAACATTCAATCTCCCCCACCCTGCGGAATATCGAATCATAGAAAACTGGTCAGGAGTAGGCTATTCAGCTTCTCCAACCTGCTTTGCCATTCAATATGATCGCGGTTGATCGTGTGTCTCAGCGCCAGGCTCTATCTGCATACCCCTTGGCTTCTTTAGTATCTAGAACCCTAATCTTAAGTATATTCACTGACTTGGGCTTGTATGGCAGAGAATTTCAAATTTCTCATTAAATTGAAACTAACCACACTTACAAATGGCCATCACGTAGCTTCTGCATCCAGGTTTGTTTGGAGATTTTCAAGTTTGCTCATATGCCCCGTAACTGCAGCTATCATTGGAAACGCTACAAGTGATTCCCTAAACATTTTCCCTCTGATCTTCCTGCAACAATACTGCAAATATATAAGTTGGCCTGGAACATAGCATATCATATATAGAAAGATCAGTGAAATATCCCCAGGAAATCTGGCATAGGTAGGAAATATAGCAGTAGAGGGCTGAGGTGGGCTACTTGAGCCAACCTGTCATTCAACATACAGCATGGATAATCTTCACCTCACATCACTCCATTATCTTGCAGCCAGACATCTATTGACCTCTGTCTCAAATATGTTCAATGTTTGAATATTTACAGCTCCCTGGTCTGGAGAATTCCCAAGATTCACCATTATTCAAGTAAATTTAGGGGTCAGAGGTGCAGATTTGAAAAAGTTCCTTCCTTACAAAACTGCAAAGCGGCCAAGGAGGTCATCAAGTCAAAGGTCAAAGAGCAAACAAGCATTGAAATAGATGCAAAGTCAGGGGCTAATGTCTCTTCTTTGAGAGGAAGGACCCAACATAGGAGAATGATCTACCTGTACCACGCCATGCCTGGGAGAAATTGTAGGGTTTTACAAACTTTCAGCACCTGCTGCATCACTCCCTGTAGACATTTGCAACTTCAGAAGCACCAATCAGAAGTAAGAGAAAGTGACAGTGAGAAGAACGCAGCCAGCAGCTAACTTGCAAATAGTTAGTAACATTCCCCTTAAATAACACTGGCAGTGGGTCCTTCCTGAACACATGTTTAGTTGCGCATGGGTAAGAGAGGGAAAGGATTTAATCTAAGTGCTGGGCTTCAAAATGGCATTAACAGCAATAAATCAGTGTTGTATACTAATTGACATCCTGATCTGCCGGCTCTGCCAACGTTTGGCCAACATTCACTCCTCACAAGGCAGCACACTCAGCCAGTAAGGTGGTGACCTCTATCTTCCTACAGTTATACACCCTGTCCCATGGAGCAGCCACAAAAACAGACACTGGCGGTCCCAGTTTGTCACCAAATATCTGTTCTCAATGATCACCGTTTGAAGGGATTGAGGATGAACCTCTAATGGTTACACTGTGCCTTCAATCTGGTAACTTATCTCAAAATTAGGATATACTGTAGAGCACAATGGTATAACTGAATACAGCACTACAAGACTGATTAAATCTCCCAACAAATGAATAAGTAAAGGTAACAACCACAGTGCAAAATTTGACATTATAGCTCATCTCACTTCTTATCCACAAGAGAAGCGGCAGTCTCTGAATGCTGGGATTGTCTAAAGGATGGCAATATTACCTTTCTGTCCTTTACTCCTTTATAATTTGAAAGCAGGAGAGAGAAAAATGATTTTTGGAGAGTCACTAAGAAGATGTCGGTTATCTTACCTCAGAGCTAAACTATTCCAAAACCGATTCTCTGATGAGAATAAAGCAGCATCTGCCACAAAACACAGACTCTGATAATCAGTGTAAAAGCAAATTACTGCGGATGCTGGAATCTGAATCCAAAAGAGAAAATGCTGGAAAATCTCAGCAAGTCTGGCGGCATCTAAGGAGAGAAAAAAGCTGACATATCGAATCCAGGTGAATACCTTTCACTTTCTACGCCTTTTAAATTTGACAAAGATTCATCTGGACTTGAAACATCAGCTCTTTTCTCTCCTTACAGATGCTGCTAGACCTGCTGAGATTTTCCAGTATTTTCTCTTTTCGTCCCTGATAATTAGTGTTAACTCCCAGATTCGCTGCTGTGTTCCAGTGTAATGTGAGTGAAGGACACTAGGAGGTGGAGTTGGACTCTGTAGCAGTCGCTTTTTGGATGTGGCAACAAGAGCTCTTAAATGGCAAAAATGGCATCCATGACACGCACATGTGTTTCCATCATGAGGAAGAGATAGCAGTAAAAGAGTTTCTGTGTGAGCACCTACTCATTGCCCACAGCAGGCAGTGCCAGCTGGTCTTATTGCCAGATCCAGGGGGTGAAATTCATGGGCTTGGGTTCTTTTCCTGTTTGCGTGCCCTTTATTTCACCTTGCCTTTAAACTTCCCCTTCACATCCTTCAGGAAACCATAATCACGGGGGTGGGCAAACCTTTTTATACCGGCTTAGTAAAACTTGGCAGGGGGATTCTCCCAAAAAAATTCTAAGTGCTGAATTCGTGGGAAAACTGGTATAAATCACAATCGTTTTTTCAGTGGGAAATCAGTCTCAAATCTCCCCGCTCTGTGCAATGCAGAGGTTACAATTGTGAATATTATTAAAAGCTCGGAGGAGAGGGTGTGTTGGGCCTATTCACGCTGGAGTATGACAGTTCCAGAACTCTGCACATGTGCAATGACCCCGATCTGCGGTTTGCAGACCAGCTCAATGGCTGGCCATTCCAGGACACCTACAGTGCTCCCCCATGTCCTGAATGCGACCCCCATGAACATTCTTGGGTCAGCCCTGACCCCCTCTCTCCACCCCCGTGTCCAGAAGTATCCCAATCTCCATCCCACCGCCCCCAGCAGTGATGATTCTCCCACTGGCAGATCCTTCCTGTCTGCAACCCCCTCCATGTGGGAGGAAGATTCTCCCAGCAGACCATCACCCCAATCGCTGGCCTCCTTCCAGCCCTAATCAATCACAATGCAGAGTGGCAGCAGGACCCCCATCCCCAATGCTCTCCCCCGCCTCTGCTCCAGCAGGCCCCAAGCCTGGTGGGCAGTCCCTTGGGCATGGGCACTTTTTTGCCCCTTGGACAGTGCTGAGGCAAAGGCTGGCACTGCCAGGATTCCCATGCCCAGGTGCCACTACATTTACATCACCTGATCCCCTGGGAGCCCCGATTGCCCCCTGTTCACCTCAGCGGGGTCAGGCCACTAGTTCCCCGAAAGTCTGAACCCCGCTGAAGTGAAATTGTACTGGTGTGGTGGGAGATGATAGTTGACCCAGCGAATTCAGTCCCGGGCCTAACAATCACATTTAAATAAGATTAAAATTATATTTAAATGACTAAGCTGCTATTCCCACTGGTTTCCAGTGTAGTCCTGACTGCACTAGATATCCATCACTGGAAGATGCATGCGTGTTGGGAACACACGCGTAAATCCTGCAAATAAGCGAACCTCCTGACCTGCTGCACTAATTTGGGAGAATCACCCCCAATGTCTTTTCTACTGCTTCCAATAATGAAGCCCATTGAAAGCTCAGGTTTCACCATCATACACTGTACAATCAAGGCTTTGTCAGACAGTTACAGACAACTTTGTCATATATATTATGCAACAAGGCATAGTTGTTAGCATTGCTGCCTCACAGCACCGAGGACCTGGGTTCGATTCCCGGCTTGGGTCACTGTGCAGTGTTTGCATGTTCTTCCTGGATCAGTGTGGGTTTCTTCCGGGTGCTCCGGTTTTCTCCCACAATCTGAAAGATGTGCTGGTTAGGTGGATTGGCCATGCTAAATTCTCCCTCAGTGTACCCGAACGGGTGCCAGAGTATGACAACAAGGTGGTTTTCACAGTAACTTCATTGCAATGTTAATGTAAGCCTACTTGTGACATGAATTAAAAAAAGGCTTCTCTGAACCTGGCCCTACATAACATTTGGACAGCAACATCCAAAAGACTTGAACTTTACAAGCAGCTCAAACTACAATCCCATACACAAATGGGAGTATCTTCAATTAACAATGAGGTGCTCTATTGGCATCTAATTTCTCTTCCAAGGTTCAAAGCGGTAAAATCTTTCAGTAAATTAGCATCAACCAATTCACATGCAATAAAGTGCTGTTTCTAGCTACACAATTGGGTTTTGTGAACAGAAAAGCTGCCCTTTGCATTGAGTGAGAAGTATTTTCACATTTTAAGTTGGAATTAATCATATTTATAGATACCAAGCCTGGAGCAGGTAATAGCAGAGTAAAGTACAGCAAATACTGGAAATCTGAAATATAAACAGAAAATTCTGGAAACAATCAGCAGACCAGGAAGTATCTGTGGTGAGAGAACCTTCAGGTCCACGACGTGTACTTTATCTAATAAAGGGTCATTGATCTCTGTTTAGCTCTGCACAGATGCTACCAGATGTGCTGAACATTTGCAACACTTCCTGTTTCTATTGAAGCAAAATGAACCCTTTCTTACACTTACGCTTATGCTTGACCCGGACCAGTTAATGGGCAACACAACAGCTCAGTGACTATCGCTGCACTGTGCAGATACATAGATTTGGGCCTGTGTCTGTGGGAGTTTGTGCATTCTCTCCGTGCTTGCATGGGTTTTCTCCGGGTGCTCCGGTTTCCTCCCACATCCCAAAGATGTGCTGTTAGGCTGATTGGCAAAACAAATTCTCCCTAAATTGTCTCACAAATTTGGTTCCAATGCAGATTTCTATAAACATAGGCAGGAATCATGGGTGGAAGTGGGAACATTGAGATGGCGGCACGGGCTTGTTGGGCTGAAGGGCCTGTTTCCCGTTTTGTTCTTTGTTTTTTGTTCTTCCAGCCCTCCAAACACTGTTCGAGCCTCTCATTCCCCTTCAACAAGAAACCCAGCAGTAGCTGTCTGAGATCTGTTTTTGGCACAAATTAAACATGAATTCAAGAAAAAAAGTAAAGGTATGAAGAAAACATACATATCTTGCTGAGCAAAAAAGAATTAATGTCAAAATAATGGATTGTTTATTTAAAAAAAAGTAATAAATAAAATTGTCCATGAAAATATGCCAATCAGCAGAGTTAACTAATAAAATCATTTTTCCCTTGACGCTAAACAAGAGAGAGAAGGAATAGACCCCAATTCCTGATCACAAGGGAAGGGATGGTAATGGGGGTGAAAGTGGGGGAAACTAAGGTTAAGGTAAGGAGTTTAACTGACACTAACCATGTTTGTCTCTGGTTGCACAGACTCCAAACTGGCCTTGTGGAATTCATATCAAAGTGCTGTTCAGAAGCAGGTTGACATGATGTAGAGATGCCGACGTTGGACTGGGGTAAACACAGTAAGAGGTTTGACAACACCAGATTTAAATCCAACCAATTTATTTGATAGTAAACTTGCAAGCTTTCAACTCTATGGTCTTCATCAGAGCTTGCGAGTTTATTATGAAATAAATTGGTTGGATTTAAACCTGGTGTTGTCAGACTTCTTACAGAAGCAGATTGCCAGGGTTTCACTCCTCTCCCAGCCAATGTATGGATAGGATTTAGAGACAGGAGGAGGGTACGGTGTGTGTTTGTCCCCACTACAAGCAGAGAGTCCACATGTATATCAGTGGGGTAAGTATGAGTGTGCATGTATGTGTGTGCATGTGTGTGTGTGTTTGTGTGTGTCAGTGGGGTGTGAGTGATCGTGCTTGCAGCCTTGCTTGCACTGTGTCTTGCTCTCTCACTCACTTATTATTTCATTTAGTCACTCACTCACCCACTCACTCACTCTCTTTCTTGCATTCATTCTCACTCACTCTCTCTTACTCATTCTCCCTCTCATATATTTACTCTTTCACTCACTCTCTTCTTTCTCCTCTCTCTCACTCACCCTCTCACTCGCTCTTATTCACTCTCACTCTCCCTCTCACATATTCACTCATTCATTCACTTACTTACCCTCGCTTGCACTCTTTCTCACTCACTCACTCACACCCATGCCACACCATCGAAAGTTAGGAGGTTGAGTCAGATGGGTTTAGTCTAGGGCCACACACTATTGAGAGGCCATTTATTTTTGATTTTGATTTTAATTTGTCTTGAACTAGTGTCAGATCAAATAAAAAAAAGTAATTTAGAAAGAAGTTCAATAATTGATCTAGTAGCCAAAACAGACAAACTGTTTTGATAAATGATAAAAAAGCTGGTAATTAAAAAATATGAAGCCCTAATGAAGAAATTTACAGTATGGCAATTAATTAAGATGACTTGTGGCAGTAATTAAGTTGGTGGCCAATCAGCAATTCATCAAAGGAATACAATAAAGTGAGAGCCGGAGAAAAGTAAGAGTCATGGTCGAATGGCTTTGGTTCACTAGTTATGTGCAACCTGTCACAAATGAATAAAATAACTAGAACAATGATAAAATTATTGTCATAAATCAGAGAAAATTATAAACCAGGCAAATAAGAAACTTAAAAACTCAAAAATTCACCCACATCTTCATTCTGCCAAGTTCAGGTGAAGATATTTGATTGTTCATGGGGGACAATGTGCAGCACACAGAGCCTAGCATTGGGCTGGTGCCAATACAGGAAGGCATGTGTAGGCTACATCGTTCAGAATGCACCCTATCTGTCCAAACAAATGGCCTCAAATTCTCACTCCAAGACAATCCAGCACTGGAACCTGAGCCTGGACTGGAGTGTCCACCTCCACGATTGTTTATGAGCATTGAGGTATGAGGAGGCCATTGAGAGATGGATGGTGAAGCCTCAATTCCAGTCCCTAAATCCATGGACTTCAGTGATTAGCAACATGCATACGCCCATCTCCCACCCCCACCCACCCTGCATGATGTCAATCAGTGTATAATGAACGTATAATGAACGCTGGGTTAAATGAAGGGATTCCTCCCCTTTGGTACTTTCTGAAAGAGGCACCAACTACTTAGTTTCTGAATTATTCCTTTGGTTGCTGCTATGTGTGGGTTCTTTTCCATAGTATGTAAGTGAGTGTTGTGCAGAATGTTTGGATGATATGGCTGTCCTGGTTGGATAGCTGTCAGCAAGTGCAAGCTTGAGATGTGGTTGTGAGTCTTGCAGCAGTGCTGTGTGAGGGAAGGTGAAACATATAAATATTAAATATGAATCCTGATTAGTAGAAATTGTGTCTGAGTGATGTGGATGTATTGCGCTGTGCAGTGGATGAGTCTAGTGGTGCAGTCAGTAAGATGGGGCATTCACTGACCGTGGCAATTTGTGTGAGATCATTGAACTTCTTTCTGCAATGCATCCTGGTCCTTGAGATTCCCCTTCTGGCTCAGGCCTTGGCTACCATCTCTACCCTATGAACATGTGCCGGGAAGGCATCCACCCACCCTGAACATACAGGATGTCTCTTTGTCTTCCTCCTTGAAGATGTCCAGTGCAGAATCCATTGGTGCACAATGTCTCCTGTGGTCAGTCTCTGTTGATTCTTCCACAGCACAATATTCAAAATGATCTCAGTCACAATGCACTTCCCCTTTAAGAGATGTAGGCTAACTTTAGCACTAAGTCTTCACAATATTGACACCCCTCGTCCTCCTCCCCCCTCATTTAGCCTGGGGACCATTGACGGTACACACGGAAATAAGCAGGCAACATGAAGTTGGCTTCTTTCCTGCACTGTAGTTGATGGACAGAGGACAATTGTGTATCATGATCCCCGGGCCTGTTTTCGAGCCTTATCCAAATTAAACCTCCCTCAAATTTACTTCTAGTCAGTCCAGTTTTTTTGTTGTTATTGGCAGCATTTATATTTGGTGCCATTGTGTTCACATACGATTCATTCCAAATGTTCTAAGAGTCACAGTTCTTCCTTCTCCATTGGTCATATAAATTGTTGATAGGCTTTAGCATCGTGCAAGCATTGACGGGTCAGACTTTTTGTTTGCTCTTAGCAAATCAACCAGGAGAATTTAAGCTGTCGCAAAGGCCAAGGAGCAGGGCACACCACTTTCAGATTATCATTTATAGAGACCAGGACATTGGCTACTCACAAAGAAAGAAATTAAACATTATATAAACCTTTCCTGTGAATATAGTTGCTTCTATCTGATATACAGGAGGGAAAAAATGTACAGAAAGTGAGCATTATGCTTCCAGCAGTTAGGGATTTATAAATCTGATTCAGCAGCCAGTGAAAGCTCTTCTGAAGTGGGCTTGAGCCAAAGCACAGAAGGTGATAAAGGCATCCTGTTTGTAGTCTATAGCTGTTCTTTAAAGCAACAATCCAGAATTCATTCTCTTTCTCTGCTTCTCCTCTACAATTGCTTCAATTGCTTCAAATATTTATTTATTCAATGCTCCTCCAAAATAGGTCCAGGTCTCTGCTCTTCTTGCTCCTGTGCCACATGAGGAAATTCCTCCCATCACTTTCTTTGTTTTAGCTCGATGATCCCTCATCACTGAGGCCTCAGCCAAAGGGAATTGTATTTCCTTCAATACCCACTCCATCAAAACTCTTCTGAATTTCAGAAACACTAATTGCATCTTCCCACTGCTTTTTCTAAGGGGAATCTCTGTTTATATGTATTGCCTTCCAACTCTGGAATCAGATAACCAAAAGCTTGGTCGACAAGGTAGGTTTTAAGAACTGTCTCAGAGTGGGGAAGATTAAGATGGGCAGGAATTTGGAGGGGATTCTATAGCGTTGGGGCTCGACAGCTGAAGTCACGACAACCAGCGGTGCAGCATTCTCGATTTTTTCAATCTTATTTCTTTACTGGGAATATCTAAAATGGTGCACTCATTGGGGCTGCATGGTGGTTAGCGTAAGGGTTCAACTTCTGGCTTGGGTCACTGTCTGTGTGAAGTTTGCACATTCTCCCCATGTCAATGTGGGTTTCCTTTAGGTGCTCTGGTTTCCTCCCTCACTCCAAAGATATGCAGAATGGGTGATTGGCCATGCTAAATTACCCCTTAGTGTCAGGGGGGCTGGCATTGGGCCTGTGTGGGATTGTGGATGGTGCAGGCTTGATGGGCCAAATGGCCTCCTTCTGCACAGCAGGATTCTATGATTCTATGACTAACTGCAAGCAAGCATTGTTACATCTTTACCCTTGTCCTCCACAATTTGGTTCACAACCAAGAAGCCATTCAGCAATGCGGTATCTGAAGTCTGTGTTCCAATTTATGCAAGTCACTGACGGATATAACTTTTTATAGCGAGTTTATGGACATGGGTCAGCAATGTCGCAATGTCTAATGACTCTATTTGAAGACATATTTTAATCTAGTTCAAATGTAAAATGTAAATGAAACAAGTATATTATGTCTAATATATACTGTGAAGTCTTAACACCATGTCCTCTCAGTAGAATTAGTGCAACATCATTTATCATTAAGGGGGGCATGACTTTTGAAAATGAATTACAGCGTTTAGTGACCCTGATCAGAGTGGAAATGAATGGTTTCAGGCACCGTTTACCTAGGCAGAGTCGGATTAGCCGATCCTCTCTCTGTAAATTTGTGTAAAGTCACCCGCGGAAATAAGACAGCTGGCAAATATGAAATATTAATGAGTTGAGACTGCGGGAAGGAGAGGAGAATCGGAGAGAAAAATCAATTGAAATCTGCACAGCTATTTAAAGCGAAACAAATAGAGTTCAAGGAATGAATTACTGAGTGTGGCAAATACGAGTCTCATTGAACTATAAGCGTATTAAGGGTTTGTCAGCAGATAATTAAACAAAGGTAATGCTGGATAGAGTGCAACACTGCATTAGTAAAGAAACATCACGAGGAATGAGAGGCCTCAGCTTGTAATTCCTGAAGCTAATGCTCAATTGTATTTCTATAACTGTAACCTGTCAGCAGAATGACTCCTGAGAGACTATATGTCCTTTGAACACTGAAATCTTCAACCATGATGACAGCATCCCATCCTGTTAGGCAGCAAACCTGGATTTCACACTCTCATCACTTAAGGATCAGAGAATGGGCTCTGATCCATGTGGATGTGAAAATGCTTGTTTTGCCTTACTTCAGGGTCTTTTCAAATTTCTGTCTCACATTTCCATGGAATTATCTCGAATTTCCCATTCTTATTTCAGCAAAAGAATCACAGGTGAGGAGATAAGATCTCAAAGAACTAGCCACATCATCTAATTTCCCTTAAATCTTTTACTTTTTAAACTTTATATATGAAACACATGATGGATTCTATTCCAGCCACTGTTTCCTTTGGAAACATTTCACATCCAACAGCCCCTTAACTCATATCAGCAATCATCCGTTTCACTTGGTTGAGAAAATTATTGCTGCAGATAACTTGGTACCTGCTAGAAGAATGGGTTCAATGTTTAGGGATAAAGAAAGGTTTACAAAATGGAGATTAGGCTGGGTGAGGCAAATAAATTATACAGAAGAAAAATAAAGTGGTTAGCAATGCTGTCTCACAATACCAGGAACCCAAGTTTGATTCCTGGCTTGGGTCACTGTCTGTGTGGAGTTTGCACGTTCTCCCTGCGTGGGTTTCCTCCAGGCGCTCCGGTTTCCTCTCACAGTCCAAAGATGTGCTGGTTAGGTGAATTGGTCACACTAAATGCTCCCTCAGTGTACCCAAACAGATGCCAAAGTGTAGTGACTAGGGGATTTTCACAGTAACTTCATTGCAGTGTTAATATAAGCCTACTTGTGACATTGATAAATAAACGTTAAAAAGGAGAGTGTAAACTAAGTTGAAATCTAGAAGTCTTTATGAAGGAACATAGAGAACATAGCATTAAAAATAAATCTTTCACAAAGTGCAGAACAATGATAAGATTGCATGTATAGTTATGAGATACAGCAGAAATTAACTAAAGCCACAATTGAAAGCCAAAAATGCAATTGGGGAAAAAATACTGAACAAGTGGCATTCCCATGTTTATAACTTATGTTAGTGGCCAGAAAAACCACATGTTCTTTGAAAGATTTAGCATTGAGGTGAGGATTTGTAAATAGGATGTGGCTGAAATGTAAATATATATTTTAGATTTATTTTTACTATTGAAGATGATACAGTGGTAAATACAAATGCTTTAGATATCAAGTCTTTAATATAAATGCATGAATGGCTTTAGCTTGGTTTGAGGTGCTGAAGGTTGCTGGATCTGGTAACATATAACCTTAAATGCTGTAGAAAATTAGAAAGGTACTATGTAAGCCATTATGTTAGTTGACTAATAGTACTTTCAGATTTGAATTGGTTTAAACTGACTGGAGAAAGAGTTTGATGCATGGCACATATGTGCTATTTCTTCTATATGTTGTAAGTATAGCTCTTGCTATAAGATGGGCACATGGGCTACTATATAGTTATGACGGCGGCGCGGGCTCGTTGGGCCGAAGGGCCTGTTTCCCGTGCTGTGTTGCTCTAAAAAAAATGAACAGAATGGGAATGGAGGGGTAAAGAAAACTGATTTAAAATAGGGATCATGAACCTTGGGAGTCCCTGGGAAGTGTGTAAATAGATGATGATATTGATGTATCCTTGTGCTTCACGTTGTTAGTGTACGCTTGACTTGGACCATTTGATGGGCAACACGACAGCTCAGTGACTATCACTGTGCTGTGCAGATACATGGATTTGGGCCTGTGTCTGTGGAAGTTTGCGCATTCTCCCCGTGCTTGCATGGGTTTTCTCCGGGTGCTCCAGTTTCCTCTCACATTCCAAAGGTGTGCTCTTCGGCTAATTGGCAAAACAAATTCTCCCTAAATTGTCTCAAATTTGGTTTTTAATCCATAGATCTATAAACATAGATAGAGATCACGGGTACAGGTGGGAACATCGGGGTGGCGGCGCAAGCTCGTTGGGACGAAGGGCCTGTTTCCCATGCAGTTTTGTTCTTTGTTCTCTGTAAAGCATGTTTTAATAAACTTGAATGACATAATTAAACTGTTGCATAATGAAATTCTACCTATGGTAAAGACTAATGATTCATGGTTCGAAATAAAATGCCAAGTGGCACTAAGATTTTTCACTCAAAAGTTTAATTTTACTGATGTTTGGGAACTCAGTGATTAATATGAAGGAAAGCAACATAATAGAAGATTGAAAAATTGTATGGACAACACATTGTCTTAGAGTCCCTGCACTTCATCATTTCCGATTACATCCCTGATGGGGGGGACGTGGGAGTGTGGGAGAGGGTAGAGAAGGGGGAGAGGGAATGCAAGTGCAATGTGTGAGAGGAAAGAGAGAGGGTCTTGGGTCAGGATTGGGCTTTGGCCTTCTTATCCCAAGGTGGTAGAGCCTGAAAAGCAAGCTGAGTTACAGATGCGTGAGGGCCCAAAAAAGAAGCTGAGTACTGGGGTGGGAGGGCCCAAAAAAGAAGCTGAGTACAGAGCCCCATCAACTGTAAATCTGCCATTGGATGTTGACCTATGATGTGGATAATAGTTCTGAAAAGCTAATAAATTGTGTGTAAAGAACGCTCTCAATGAAAGAGCGTAATCACAAATTAAAAAGGAAGGATTAGCAATAGTCATTGACGTTAAGAAATTCTACCAGTACTTACCTGGTAGAAACTTTACCGCCGTTTCTGGCCACAAACTACCTTTGAATCTCTTCAAAGAGGACAAATCTGCCCCGCCAATAGCTTCAGCAAGAATTTAACATCGGGCATTAATTCTGTCCGCCTACAAATGCACTTTCAAACACCAACCTGGGATAAATAAAATGAATGCAGATACCTTCAGCCACCTACCCTTGCAAGGAAGAGCCAGATGTAGTCCTGTACCCCAAGAAATTATCTTGGCATTAAATCTTTAAGACGCATTTTCATTATATGTTAAACAAATCGGAACTGGAGATCTGCTTCTATCCAAAGTGAGAGATGAGGTATATACAGAATGGGTGAATGAGCCAGTTCCTGAGGAAATTCAACTATTCTTTACCCACAAAAGTAATTTGAGATGCCAGGATGGCATCATACTCTGGAGAACAAGAGTAGTTATTCCTGTACCAAGCAGAGAGTGGCTCTTAACTGAATTATAGCGCTCATCCTAAATTTGAAGATGCTCACCAGGAGTTACATGTAGTCACCTGGCATAGATGCAGATGTTGAAAACTTAGTCAAGCACTGGCAACAGAGCCAAGTGTGCAATTTGCCAGTTACACACTTGGGAATGGCCTGGCCAGCTATGGGTTTGGATCCACATCGACTATGTTGGTCCATTCCTGGACACCGTGTTTTTGCTGATGATCAACATGTACCGTAAATGGATGGAGATTTTTGGGGTGAAGTCACTTATATCACAGGTTACCATTGAAAACTTATGCCAATGCTTGTCAACTCATAGATTACCCAGAGTTATTGTATCAGGAAATGGTATCGTAATCACAAGTGCTAAACTTCAGGATCTCCAGCACTGAGTCTGTCTCTGTACCTCAGAAGGGAAGGAGGAGAGCAGGACAGCATTAGTTATTGGGAATGCAATGGTTAGAGGAACAGATAGGAGATTCGGCGGCAGCAAAAGAGATGGTATGTTGCCTTCCGGATGCCAGGGTCTGTGACGTCTTGGACCATGTTTTTCAGGATCCTTAAGGGGGAGGGGAATCAGTCGCAGGTCGTGGTACACATTGGTACCAATGATATATGTAGGAGGAGGGACAGAGATTTAAAACAGGAATTTAGGGAGCTAGGATGGAAACTGAGAGGCAGGACAAAGCATGTTGTCATCTCTGCTTTGTTGCCAGTGTCACATGCTAGTGAGTTGAGGAACAGGGAAAGAGTACAGATAAACATGTTACTGCTGGGGATGGTGTAGGAGAGAGGGTTTCATTTACATGGATAATTGGAACACATTCTGGGGAAGGTGAGATCTGTACAAACAGGACGGTTTGCACCTGAACTAGACGGGCATCAATATCCTAGGAAGGAAATCTGTTACGGCTCTTTGGGCGGGGTTTAAACTAATTTGTCAGGGGATGGGAAAATGTGCTGTAGTCCAGAAGCCAGTGTTGGGGAAGGTATCAAGATCGCAGGAGTCTACAGGCAGACAGGATGGTGGGTTGAAGTGTATCTACTTCAATGCAAGGAGCATCTGGAATAAGATAGATGAACTTGGAGTGTGGATTGGTATTTGGGATATGATGTTGTGCCCATTACAGAGACATGGTTAGAACAGGACAGGAATGGTTATTGGCAGTTCTGGGGTATAGATGTTTCAGTAAGAGTAGGGAAGTGGGTAAAAGAGTGGAGGAATAGCATTGTTAATCAAGGATAACTTAATGGCTGCTGAAAGACATTTCGAGGGTGGATCTGCCTATTGAGGTAATATGGGCTGAAGTTAGAAATAGGAAAGGAGCGGTCATGTTGCTAGAAGCTTTCTATAGGCCCCCGAATAGTAATAGAGATGTGGAGGAGGAAATGGCAAAGCAGATTATGGATAGGTGTGAAGAACACAGGGTAGTTATTATGGGTGACTTTAATTTTCCAAATATTGATTGGAACCTTTATTGGTTGAACAGTTCAGATGGGGCATTTTTTGTACAGTACGTGCAGGAGGATTTCCTGACACAATATTAGATAAGTTGACAAGAGGTGGGCCACATTGGACTTGGTACTGGGTAATGAATCAGGCCAAGTGTTAGATTTGTTTGTGGGAGAGCACTTTGGAAATAGTGATCACAATTTGGTGTCTTTCATTAGTGCAATGGAGAGGGATAAGATCATACAGCAAGGCAAAGTTTATAATTGGGCTGGGGATAATTATGATGCGATTAGGCAAGAATTAGGGAGCATAAGATGGGAACAGAAACTGTCAGGTAAGGGCACAAATGAAAAATGGAGCTTGTTCAAGGAACAAATACTGTGTGTCCTTGATAGATATGGCTCTGTCAGGCAGGGAAGAAATGACCGAATGGGGGAACCATGGTTCACAAAGGAGGTTGAATGTCTTGTCAAGAGGAAAAAGGAAGCTTATGTAAGGATGGGAAAACAAAGTTCAGTTGGGTCACTTGAGGGTTACAAGCTCGTATGGAATGAGTTTAAAAAAGGACTTAGGAGAACTAGTAGAGGCGATGAGAAGTCCTTGGCAAGTCAGATCAAGGAAAACCCCAAAGCTTTTTACTCTTATGTGAGAAATAAAAGAATGATCAGAGTGAGGTTATGGCTGGTAAAGGATAGTAATAGGAACTTGTGCATGGAGTCAGAAGAGATAAGTGAGGCATTGAATGAATACTTCTCTTCGGTGATCATTAAGGAGAGCGGCAATGTTTTTGAGGATGAGAGTGTGATACACGCTGATAGCCTGAAGGAGGTAAATGTTCTGAGGGAAGATATATTCGCAATTCTGAAAGACCTGAGGGTCAATAAGTCCTCTGGGCCAGATGGCGTACAGCTTAGGATATTTTGGGAGGCAAGGAATGAGATTGGGGAGTCTTTAGCTTTGATCTTTCAGTCCTCACTGTACATGGGGATTGTCACGGTTGAATTTAAAACTAGTGTTGTCAGACTTCTTACTGTGTTTACCCCAGTCCAACGCTGGCATCTCTACATCATGGGGATTGTGCCAGAGGATTGAAGAGTGGCGAATGTTGTTCCTCTCTTCAAGAAAGGAAATAGGAATGACCCTGGTAATTATAGGCCAGTTAGGCTTACTTCGGTGGCCAGTGAGTTAATGGAAAGGGTCCTGAGGATTTATGGCCATTTGGAAAGATGCAGCTTAATCTGTGATAGCACAGATTCGTGATGGGTAAGTCCTGCCTCACAAATTTGATTGAATTCTTTGAGGAGGTAACTAAGTGCGTCGATGAAGGTAGAGCAGTTGATGTTGTATACATGGATTTTAGTAATGTATTTGATAAAGTTCCTATGGTAGGCTCATGAAGAAAGTAAGGATAGAAGGAAATTTGTCCGATTGGATAAGTAGCTGGCTATCTCATAGAATTCAGAGGGTAGTGGTGGAGGAAAACTTTTCAGATTGAGACCAGTTACCTAAGAGGTATACCACATAGATCAGTGTTGGGTCTTCTGCTATTTGTGATTTTTATCAATAACTTGGAAGAGGGGGCTGAAGAGTGAGTTAGCCAATTTGCTGATGACACTGAGATTGGTGGAGTAGTGGATGAGGTGGAGGGCACTTGTAGGCTACAAAGAGACATTGATAGGATGCAGTGGCAGATGGAGTTTAACCCTGATAAGTGCGAGGTGACTCATTTTGGTAGTTCAAACTTGAATGCGGATTACAGGGTCAATGGCTGGATTCTGAGGAATGTGGAGGAACAGAGAGATCTTGGGATTCATATCCATAGCTCTCTGAAGATTGCCACTCAAGTGGATAGAACCATGAAGAAGACTTATAGTGTGTTAGCATTTATTAACAGGGGGTTTGAGTTTAAGAGTCGTGGGGTTATGCTGCAACTATACCAGATGTTGATGAAACCACATTTGGAATATTGTGTTCAGTTCTGATCACCTCACTACAAGAAGGATGTGGAAGCACTGGAGACAGTGCAGAGGAGATTTACCAGGATATTGTCTGATTTGGAGGAAAGGGGGTCTTACAAGAAAAGGTTGAGGGAACTGGGGCTTTTCTCTTTTGAGTGGAGGAGGATGAGAGGCGATTTTAGTAATTACTAAACATTTCTTTTCCTTTAAAGAAATTGGTCACTGGCTAGTAGGATTGCCCATGGGGATTAGGGAACATGAAGACTTCGGGTTGAGGTATGATAGCACAGTGACTGGGTGGCAAGGTATCACGGTGGTTAGCACTGCTGCTTCACAGCTCTAGGGACCTGGCTTTGATTCCCGGCTTGGGTCACTGTCTGTGTGGACTTTGCACGTTCTCCTGTCTGTGTGGGTTTCCTCAGGATGCTCTGGTTTCCTCCCACAGTCCAAAGATGTGCAGGTTAGGTTGATTGGTCATGCTAAGAAATTGTCCCTTAGTGCCCAGGGATGTGTAGGTTAGAGGGATTAGTGGGTATAATATGTAAGGATATGGGGGTAGGCCTGGGTGGGATTGTGTTCGGTGCAGACTCGATGGGCCAAAGGGCCTCTTTCTGCACTGTAAATTTCTATGATTAATCTATGATTAATAGAAGTTTATAACATGATGAGGGGGATAGATAGAGTGGACGTTCAGAAGCTATTTCTTCAGGTGGACGTAGCTGTTACTAAGGGACACAACTACAAGGTCCACAGCAGGAGATAGAGGAAGGATATCCGAGTTAGGTTTTTTACTCAGAGAGTGTTTGGGGTGTGGAATGCACTGCCTGCAGTGATAGTGGAGTCGCACATGTTAGGAACTTTCAAGAAGTTATTGGATAGGCACATTGAACAGACCAGAATGATAGGGAGTGGGATAGTTTGATCTTGGGTTTGGACATATCTCATTGAAGGTCAAGGGGCCTGTACTGTGCTGTACTGTTCTATGTTCAGCAGTCTCAATGGCATTAAACACATCAGAACTGTACCTCACCACCCAGATCAAATGGATTAGCCCAGCAAAATGTCCAAACTTTCGAGTCTGGCCTAAGGAAACTGTCAGAAGGGACCATGGCAACCAGACTATCACTGTGCTGTGCAGATACATGGATTTGGGCCTGTGTCTGTGGAAGTTTGCGCATTCTCTCCATGCTTGTGTGGGTTTTCTCCGGGCGCTCCAGTTTCCTCCCACATCCCAAAGAAGTGCTCTTAGGCTAATTGGCAAAACAAATTCCCCCTAAATTGTCTCAAATTTGGTTTTTAATCCATAGATCTATAAACATGGACAGGGATCGCGGATAGAGGTGGGAACATCAGGGTGGCGGCATGGGCTCGTTGGGCCAAAGGGCCTGTTTCCCATGCTGTTTAATTCTTTGTACTTTGTTTTTTGTTCTTTGTTCAGAGTGTTACGATTCCTTCTCAGCTCCCGTACCACTTCACGTGCAACAATGGGAGTTCACGCACAACTGCCACTGTGAGCGAGGATGGAAAATTTGGTGCTCAGCAAATTCTCCTTTCACTGCAGCGAGACCAGAGATTGCCGCTGGTGTGAACAGCTGGAGAATCCCACTCATTGTCTTAGAACAAGATTAAGCCTCATATTTCCAAATCTGTCAGCCAAGGCAGAGTCAGCCAAGGTAGTCAGAGAATAAGCCGTGATTCACTTTGTAAAATATGGAAACTTATAGCCAATGAAGCCACATATGTGAAAAACTTTGGTAATGGATCAAGATGGATCCAGGAATTATTGTCTCTAAGACTGGACTTCTTTCATATCAAATAGATGGGGAGAGATGGGTCACTTGTAAATATAGAACCATAGAACCATACAGCATTGCAGCATAGAAACAGGCCTTTTGGCCCCTCTTGGCTGTGCCAAACCATTTTTCTGCCTAGTCCCACTGACCTGCACCTGAATCATATCTCTCAACACCCCTCTCTTCCATGTATCACTCCAAGTTTTTCTTAAATGTTAAAAGTGAGCCAGCATTCACCACTTCATCTGGCAACTCATTCCACACTCCCGCCACTCTCTGTGTGAATAACTCCCGCCTCCCCTCCAATATTCCCTTTAAATTTTCCCCCCCTCACCCTTAACCCATGTCCTTTAGTTTTTTCTCCCCTAGCCTCAGTGGAAAAAACCTGCCTGCATTCACTCTATCTTACTCATAATAATTTTACACACCTCTATCAAATTTCACCTCATTTTTCTATGCTCCAGGAAATAAAGTCCTAATCTATTCAACTTTTTTCTATAAATCAGTTTCTTCAAGTCCCAGCAACATCCTTGTAAACCTTCTCTGCATTCTTTCAACTTTATTAATATCATTCCTGAAATTAGGTGACCGAAACTGCACACAATACTCTAAATTCAGCCTCACCAATGTCTTATATAACCTCACCACAACATGCCAAATCTTATATTCAATACTTTGATTTATAAAGGCCAATGTACCAAAAGCACTCTCTATGACCCTATCTACCTGTGATGCCACTTTTAGGGAATTATGTATCTGTATTCCCAGATCCCCCTGTTCTACTGCACTCTTCAGTGTCCTACCATTTACCTTGTATGTTCTACCTTAGTTTGTGTAACACCTCACACCTGTCTGCATTAAACTCCATCTGCCATTTTTCTAGTTGGTCCAAATCCCTCTGCAAGCTTTGAAAACCTTCCTTACTGTCCACTACACCTCCAACCTTTGTATCATCAGCAAATTGGAACACAATTTACACATTATCATCCAGATCTTTGATATAGATGACAAACAACAATGGACCCAGCACTGATCCCTGTGGCACACCATTAGTCACAGGCCTCCACTCAGAGAGGGAATCCTCCACTACCACTTTCTGGCTTCTTTCATTGAGCCAATGTCTCAATTTACTACCTTACTACCATGTATACCTAGCGACTGAACCTTCCTAACTAACCTCCCGTTGCAGGACCTTGTCAAAGGCCTTACTGAAGTCCATGCAGACAATATCCATTGCCTTCCCTTCATCCACTTTCCTCGTAACCTCCTCGAAAAACTCTAACAGATTAGTTAAACATGACCTACTATGCACAAAGCCATGTGGACTGCTTGAGGAGATGAGAGCTACTCCAGCAGTGAGTGTTGCCAGTGTTTTTGAATCTGTGAGCATCAAAGTACCTGATCAATCTGTTATAGTCATAGCTGATGTCTCTGTTGAATTGCCTATGCCAGAAAAGCTACATATTATTACAGATCCTGTTGACATCAATCCTGTGGAAGCATCTCAATCTATGGAGTTACATCACGCCACTAGAAACAGAAAGACTTGGCGCTGGATTTTCCAGCCGCATTCACCCCAAGACCAGAAAATCCTGCCCGCGGTCAACAGACCTTAGCATAGTCCATGTCCCACCCACTATGATTCCCAAGGGTGGGCGGGATGGGAACATTCTGTCCTTTATTTCTAATTATTGAACCAATGTATATAGTGTGTAAGTAAAATTCAGGACTAAGTACAAACGTAATTATTTCCCATGTTTTGCTAATTTCCTATTCACCTATATAAAGTAATTTGGTAAATAAAGATTGTAAAAAGGAGTTAAAGGGGGAGGGAGAATTAAAGAGATGTGAGTGATTAGTAAATCTGATACAGATAGGGCTAGGCAATTCAAGTGTTCACAAACTATCAACCATATGTATCTATGAGGACCTTGAAGGGCTATATTGTATCAAATGGATTTTTACAACAATCGAATAACTTCATGATCATAATTAACGGGACTAGCATTTTATTGCAGATTTATTTCAGTAAATGCATATAAGTTTCTCTGCTACCTGTGTGGGGTTTGAAATCATGTCTCCAGAGCCCTGGATTACTGGACCACCAAAGAAATAGCTACGTCACTGTCTCCATAAATGTCAGGCCTGTATCTGTGTTGCAGTGTTCTGTGTGACTCAATGAATGACAATAGGAAGGGCATTCACCAACTTAAATTGCAAAGCTTTTCAATGATAACCTAAGGTAGGAACATTTGGCAGAGAATACGACACAGCTTTCTATAATCCTGCACACGCTCGATTCTCTCCACCTCTTTACCCATGAGTGTATTGCTCATGGGGTTCAAGTTCGCAATATCCTTTGAATCACATACATGTCATTAGCTATAGAAAGGAATCAAAATGCAAACAGCCTCGTGCTTTGGCTGCTCACTTATAACTTAGCAGTCTATAAATATTCAGCAGAATCTGGTTACTTTTAAGTGTGGCAAGCCTCCTCCATTTCAAGACCCCAGGTGCAAATCCAGGTTTCTTCCTGGTATTTTCTAATATTCGCACTGATCTACAGCAGTTACACAGATCATTATTTAAGAGATGAAAGGGAATCATTTTCTGAGTAAGGGCAGTAAGATTACAAATGGATTTTTAAACAATCTAGGGTAGATTTTAAAAAAATTAAAACTTCTCATTTGACAATTTACAGCGGTAAAACAAAACTCAATTAATTGACCATATTGTGTCTGAGTTGTATTCTTTTCCCATATGAATCTGTTCTCCTGGATATCAGACCATTGTTTACACAATCAATCTAACAGCCACCATGTTTCAATCAGATAAAAATATAAAACGCGCCAACCGGTTACCTTCTGACAGGAAAGTTCAAGTTTTGAAAATAATAGTTATCTCTCGCTTTTATAAACAAAACACAAACAGCTAACATCTTTGCATCTAATTCAGAGTATTATAAATAGTGCTGAAATTAGCAACCAATTAATTATTTCTCTGTAGAAATATTGGCATGCTATTTCTAGGGTGGCACAGTGGTTAGCACTGCTGCTTCACAGCGCCAGGGACCTGGATTCAATTCCCGGCCTGGGTCACTGTCTGTGTGGAGCATGCACATTCTCCCTGTGTCAGTATGGGTTTCCTCTGGGTGCTCTGGTTTCCTCCCACAGTCTGAAATATGTGTGGGTTAGATGCCTTGGCCATGCTGAATTCTCTCTTATTTTACTAAACAGACGCTGGAATGTGGTGACTAGAGGATTTTCACAGTAACTTCATTGCAATGTTCATGTAAGCCTACTTATGACATTAATAAACAAAAAAACTTTTCACGATTTTGTCAAATAAATCATTTTTTTTTGCTGCTGTGTCTATTTTTCTTTGCTCTACCAAATGGTTAACCGCTTCAGCATAATTAAAAAAAATCAGTTCCTGGTTTATTCAAGCAAAAGCCTTGTTCATTATCCATTGAATATCTTAATATAATGGTTCAGAATATGAGTTGGCAGAGAAAATGAACATTTGGCATTTTGTATAATGTTAAATTTCAAATTGCATTAAAATTTGTTGTTTTAAATCCCACCGAGCTATATCTAATTATCATTAGAAAATATCAAAAATTGATTGAACATTTTTATTCTGATTGATAATATGACCCCAGGTTCTGTAGCTCACAATAGATTCATATATAGCAGATTAGTGTTTAACAGAGATCAGATGAGGGCAAATTCGAAGCAATCTAAGATGGGTTTGGTGTGCGTAAATGCACAAAGCACAAGGTAAATAACATTTAGGAGCTGCAGGCTCATGTTGCCATATGGGACTATGATACAGAGAAAGCCAGCTCAAATAAGAGAGGATTGGGAACTTAATTTTCCTGGCTAAAAGTTATTCTGGAAAGATAAGGATGGAAATAAAGGAAGAAGTATTGATTCCTGGAACCAACCACGGAAGATAATGTTAAGTGCCACATTTAACACTTACAGGCATTGGGTACCTGTCACTTCCCAGTGACCTTAGGTTCTATCCCAGCATTTCTCAGAGCTTGACCAATACCTCTCTAAAGAAACATTTTCACTGACTTTGATACTCGGATATTGTGATAAAACTGAGTCTCTGACTATGCACCTTTCGAACTGGGTAGTGCCTTTGGCAGCCAAGAAGCTGCACTCCTAACTCCATGCACTCTCTTTATCCAAACTGAATGGTTTCTAGAACCACTGGATCTCTCCTGGTACATCATTTAATGTGAGTTCATTCCATCTCAGTGCGAGTTCCCTCCTCACTGCAGGATTCAAACTCTGAAAGCATCGACCACCCCCTCCCCTCCTCCCAACACCAGGTTCAGCCTCTCAAGAACATCGCTCCACTGCCTCCAGTGGCTGCGGTGGACCAGCAAGACACCCTTCTAAAAACAATAGTCACCCTCGGCAAGGTCACAAACATGATAGCAATGGTTTCTTCACTGTACAGTCTACCCTGTCTCAGCAGAGAGCTGTAAACAATTGCCTGCTGTTTCCCTCTTACATCTGAAGCTACAACTCAATTGGTTCTTTAACTCATCACCAACCTGCTAACCATTGACTTGTTGTTCTGCCTGCAACACATTACATTGCTCAATGGTGGGATGATGTTAGAGAGCTGTCGTAATGCAAACTTCCTCCATCGTTCCAATTCCTCCACCCCCTCCATTTCTCTGAGCCCCCACGCTCCTCTAAATTTCTGACACACTCCACCCCCTCTATGTTTCTGATCCCCAGCTCCCTCCATTTTACCAAATTCCACATCCCCCTCTATATTCCCAAGCTCCCATTTCTCTCCATCTTCTCGAGTCCTCATCTCCCTCCATCTTTCCAACATCTCATTTCCCTCCATCTTTCTGACACACTCTTATCCTCTCTGTTTCCAATCCCATTTTTTCAAACTCCCTACATTCCTTCGTCTTTCCAACACTTCATCCCACTACATCTTTCCCAGTCCTCATCTCCCTCCATCTTCCTGAGCCCCCATTTCCCCCCATCTTCCCAAGCCCTCATTTCCCTCCATTTTTCCGAGCCCTCGTCCCTTTCATTTATCCAACACCTCTTGTGTAACTAGTGAAGTGCCACAGTATTCGGTCCTTGGGCCCCAACTATTTACAATCTATACTAAGACTTAGATATATGGGTAGAAGGCTCTATGGCCAAATTTGCAGATGACACAAAAATAGGCAGGACTGTAAGTTGCAATGAAGAAATAAGAACCTTACAAATGGATATAGATAGGTTAGGAGAGTGGGTCAAAATATGGCAGATGGAGTTTAACATGGATAAGTGTGAGGTCATGTATTTTGGTCGGAAAAATGCGACAGCGACTTATTATCTAAATGGAGAGAGACTTCAAGGTGCTCCAGTGCAGAAGGATCTGGATGTCCTTGTTCATGAAAACTAGCATGTAGGTACAGCAGATAATGAAGAAAGCGAATGGAATGTTGGCAGGAAGTATCATTGCAATTGCACAAGGCATTGGTGAGACCGCACCTAGGGTATTGTGCACAGTTTTTATCCCTTTATTTGAGGAAAGATTATAGTGACATTGGAAGCAGTTCAGAGGAGATTCACTAGATTGATTCCAGATGCGGGGTTTGTCGTATGAATTGAGATTGAACAGTTTAGGCCTACACTTTCTGGAATTTAAAAGAATGAGAGAAGATCAAATTGAGGTATATATGATGATAAAAGGTATGGATAAAGTAGACATGGAGTGGATGCTTTCTCTTGTGGGGCATTCTAGGACAAAAGGTCATAGTTTTAGGACAAGGGATAGCAAATTTAAGACAGAGTTGAGGAGAAACTACTTCTCCCAAAGGGTTGTGAATCTGTGGAACTCGCTACCTCCAAATGCGGTGGATGCTGGGACAGTGAGTAAATTTAAGGAGGAGTGAGACAGATTTTTAATCGGTAATGAGTTGAAGGGTTAAGGGGAGAAGACAGGAAAATAGGAATGAGGTGCATGTCAGCCATGATCAAATGGCAGCACAAACTTGATGGGCCTAATTCTACTCTTATATCTTATAAACTTATGAACCTCATCTGCCTCCATCTTTCCAACACAACCCATCCTTTTCCATCTTTCTGACATCTGATCTCCTTTCATCTTTCCAAGACCTCCCAGACCCCTCCATCTTTCCAACACAACCCATCCCCTTCCATCTTTCTGGCCCCCTCACTCCCTCTATCTTCCTGACACCCCCTCTGACAGCAGGCCTCCATCTCACAACCCACACCCACCAGCATGATGCTGCTAGAATCCAGCTCTGTTCCAACGTGAAATCTATTCCTCAGTTACACTTGGCATTTGGACAGCATTTGGGAGATCACTTGAAGACAGAGATGATAATATAATTTTCTGTGTTTTCTAAGTACATGCTATTTTGATATATTTTACTTATTCTGAATTGTGTCTAATTAATAAGCTTTTAGCCTGAATTAAGTTGGTAGTTTGGAAGTTAACTAACCTATTAAACTGTAGAAAGTAAACTCTAATTCTGACCACAGAAAAATTGATGTGGAGATGCTGACATTGGACTGGGGTAAACACAGTAAGAAGTCACACAATACTGGGTTAAAGTCCAACAGATTTATTTTTCTACATAAATAAACATGTTGGACTTTAACCTGGTGTTGTGAGACTTCTTACTGCACAGGAAAATCCACAGGAAAGTTAATGGTTTAAGTTTATGAAGTTCTCTACTTCTGGACATGAGACTTTCACGTTTAAATATTGGTAGTTTTGCATTTTTAAACATTGAATTTGATTACCTATTATCTGATTTTGGGACATTTCAGATGTCCTTACATGTTTGATTCTTTAGTTTGCACTGGAGAGTCTTGGGTTTACAAGACTCTTTAAAACTCATTGTTTAATCTAAAACACTGCTTTCCCTGACAGAAATTATAAAAGGTTGATAATAAAGAACAAAGAACAAAACAGCACGGGAAACAGGCCCTTTGGCCTAACGAGCTCGCGCCACCAACTCGATGTTCCCACTTTAACCCATGATCCCTGTTTACGTTTATAGAAATCTGCATTGGAACCAAATTTGCAAGATAATTTAGGGAGAATTTGTTTTGCCAATCAGCCTAACAGCACACCTTTGGAGTGTGGGAGGAAATCGGAGCACCTGGAGAAAATCCACACAAGCACGGGGAGAATGCGCAAACTCCCACAGACACAGGCCCAAATCCATGTATCTGCACAGCACAGCGATAGTCACTGAGCTGTTGTGTTGCCCATCAACTGGTCCGGGTCAAATGTACACTAACGACGTGAAGCACTAAGATACTCTCAAAAAATCCAAGCAGCTCTCTCACGACCCATTGCATGTATGCCCCTTGTTAGATAACAAGGTGGACCGAAGTACCTGTAGAATAAAACAGAAATACATCAATATCATTCACAATTTACACAATTCCCAGGGAACTCCTAAGGCTCATTGAACATTGACAAATCCAACAGTCCAACAACATGGCCCTTTGGATTCAGGACTACTTTGTGGTCCTGAATGATATATTTGTAGGGAAAAAAAGCCTTATAAAATAAAGAATAACTGCATTGATAATTTGGACCATTTGAAGACTTTTGAGAATAGTGTATTGGGCAGTAAATTTTCTGCAGGACTCATGATTTTTGACAATGCAGTAATTAACTAGATGGCTCATTGAGGTAGAAATGAGGAAATTACACCATACAGTGCTATGTTTTGAATATTATGACGAAAATCTGAAAAGTGTAGTTGCAAATTGCAAGTGAGAGTTGCAAATTGCAGATTCCTCTTGGAGATGTTTGTGTCCTTAATGCATTGGCTGCATTTGGGAGCCTCAGTTTGGACCTGAGACATCAGCACCATGTGGGAGTACAATTGATGTTTCTCTGTAGTGGTTCAATATAACTGAATGCTCACTGCACTGTTTCACAGGTCAGTTAAGGTTCAATCACATTGTTATGAATTTGGAACTATATGTAGATCAGTGAAAGACATGCATAAACCAGGTGGGCTTTTATAACAAAGTGGAAATTTCATGGTCACCATACAGAGAATAACTTTTAATTCCAGATTTACTCATTTATTGAATACTAATTGCATCAGCTAACATTGTCACTCAATTGTAGAATCCGACAGTGCAGAGGGAGGCCATTCAGTCCATTTAGTCTGCACTGACCACAGTTCCACCTTGGGCTTATCCCCATAACCCCAAGTATTTACCTAGCCAGTTCCAGATACTAAAGGCCAATCCACCTAACCTGCACATCTTTGGAGTGTAGAAGGAAACCAGAGCACCCAGAGGAGTCTCACACAGACATGGGGAGAACATGCAAATTCCACACAATCACCGAAGGCTGGAACTGAGGTGCTGTGAAGCAGCAGTGCTAACCATTGTGCCGCCATGCCACCCTTGTGAGATCTGAACTCGCAATCCTACACCGTTAGTTGGCAGACTGATCACCTTAAATTCAGCAAGGAGGCTATTGCTTGACTTTGGTGAGGTTTATAGTGGCTAAATAAATAATAATAAACAGTACATCATGAGACGATGACTGTAGTTCAGGAGGATTAACAATTTTTAGATCATCAAAGAACTAAATCAGGCTCCTTTGAGAAGCTCTTTGAATAATGAAACAATCTGGATAAAGTTAAACACGCTGGTACTTGAAGTTGAAGTGGTGCATTGTGTGGAATTTAGATTGCAACAATTGAGGGGAAGAGAGAAATAATGCTAATTAAAATCATCTGCAAGATGGATAAGGGTAAAGGCAGAATTGGAAAATCTTTAAAGTCAATGATTTATTAATGATATGGTGAACTATAGCTTTCTGTACATTGTATTATGATCTCCTTTGTCTCTATTAGGATCTGTTGCTTGAAATGTATTTACTTGTGAATGGGCTAAGAACTTAGATTAATAGGCCCCCTGTGGAAAGATAAGGAATAAGAATGCACTGCTGAATGCAAATTTATCTGTTAATCCTCAATATTAAATTTTAAGTGTAGGATTTTCCAGCTTTTCCCTCTGGTGGGGTGACACATCCCACCCTCCCTTCATCCCATGGTGGATTCCCACTGGTGGATCATGCACAACCCTGTAGAAATCAGCAGCACTGGAAGATTTTGTTCATCTTCAGATCATTAACGAATTCCATCTTGTTCCACAATACCAGGTCTAGTATAGCCTGACCTCTGATTGGCTCCAGAATGTGCAGTTCACGTTAGTATTCAGAAAACTTGTACTAAGGCTAAAAAACAGATGAGCAAGAGCCAAAACCTGTGTCCAATTGTGATTGGATGCACTCTGCCAGAGTTCAATTTTGGAGTGTATATTCTAGTGGGTTTGGGTTATTCTCAGGGTAGAAGAGCTGAGGGGGATACCAGACAGGTGTTTATATGTATGTGTGAAGCAGGTACAAGAAATGGATCTTGCCTTCTATCCAAAGGAGAACAATTACTATCATTCTCCAGTGTTCTTTGTAAACCACAGTTTGAATGCTCTAATATATATACATTATATATATATATATATATAGTCTTACTAATGTTTAAATAAAAATCAGAAGTGTTGCTCATATAAAGTCAGCTTCAGACTATTAAATGAACACTCCAAAAGCTTCAAAGTTAAATGCCAGTAAAACAGAAAGATTCATGGCATGTGTCGTTTAACTCAGTTAAGTGTGAAATGATGTATTTCAGGTAGGCAGAGGAGAGCAATACTAGATAAATATTTTTTAAACTATTTAATGGGATGTGAGCAGTTGTAGCCCATTTTTAATTGCCCTCGAGAAGATGGTGGTGAGCTGCTTTCTTTCACCTGAATAGGCCATATAGTGCAGAAACATCTACAGCACTGTTAGTGAGACAGTGTTTTGACCCAGCAACAGAGCAATATAGTTCTGAATCAGGATGGTGTGTGGCTAGGAACTTGCATCTCATAAATTGATTGTGGACAGGAGGGGACCACATAATTGTGTCCAGGACACAGGACTTGTGACTAATTTTGTTAAAGACAGCCTTTGTTGGGTGGGGATTTGACAGGATTCTGTTTACACCATCATGGTTCCAGAGTAATTTCATAACCATACTGTAGTAAATGTTACTTTTTGTCTGTGAGCATTAAGGTTGTTGTGCAACTGAAATGATCTTATTTTAAAATGCCTCCATTGAAGTCAAGAGAGATGTTAAGCAGACCGGAGATTATAACTGTCAACCTGCTTTAGATAGTCACACAAAGTCAAAGTTATTTCTCTAACAGAGATTGATTGCTATGATTAGTCAACAACTTCATTATTGCAATATCGATCGGTAGGTAAATTAGATGGACCTTATTTTAAAAATAATGCTTATTTATTAGTCACAAGTATGACTTACATTAACATTGTAATGAAGTTACTGTGAAATTTCTCTAGTGCCACAATCCAGCACCTGTTTGGGTCAGTGCATTTAACCAACATGTCTTTTGGACTGTGGGAGGAAACCAGAGCACTGGGACGAAACCCAAGCAGGCACAGGATAACATGCAAACTCCACACAGACAATGACCGAAGCCAGGAATTGAACCTGGGTCCCTGGCACTGTGAGGCAACAGTGCTAGCCACTGTGCCATCGAATATTATTATGTCTGTTAGTAATACCTATACTTACTTATTGAAATCTTCTTCAAAACTTCAAAGGAAACATGTGTGTGGATTTCTAATAACATCAAGTTACTCTTTAAAAAAAAACAGACAGATGCATGTTTGCGATTTAAATGGAGATGTACCATAAGATGTGATTATTTCTTGGATTCATCCGTATTAAGGACAGGGACTAAGACAATCTCTTATCTGCAATGTGACTATTCTCAGGATGTCATCTCATTTGATGGCAAAAATCCTTAAGGTAAAGTCTAAGTGAACGTGTACCTGCATTAATTCATCTGATTTACAACAGGGGATGTTGAGTTCCAGTGACCGTCTGTAGCAGAGTTGACCAATAATACTCATGCTGCATTGGGTCACACAACACGGGAGATCAATAAGAAACAAAAGAGTGAAAGTAAAGCAATAGAGAAAAGGGACGAAGACATTATCGCTGGTAAATTCTTGCCTGTACTTTATTATTAGTGAATTAGGTGTGTGTGGTAAAAAAAAATTTAATCAACAAGGATCTCTCCAGTTTAAAAGATCAACCTGATCTTAAATTCTTAAATTTAACTGAATAATGCTGAGAGTAATATAACATGCCGTTGGCTGACGGCATGAAAATGATTTGAACTCCATGACCTGTTTGCTTTGGGATTGTCCATTAGCCCATCTCCAAAGGAAATAAATCTCAATTAGAAAATTCATTCCTCAAGGGGTCATGTGTTATGAATTGAGCCTCAGCTTTTGCTTCTCATCACCGCAGTCGGTAAAAGTGGCTACGGTTGTAAGGCAGGTAAGACAATGTGCTTTCAGAAGGATAATGAGTAGCTGCTGTCAGAGATTGGACCACCTGGGATTCTGTGAAGTGAAGTAACTCTTTCCCTCATTAAACATAAGCTGAGGTGTGTGTGTGATAGGTTCTCTGAAGACTAGAACACCATTTGTAAACACTGTGACAGTCTGGTGTCACATCACACGCCAAATTTCACCAAGGGCAGGATAAAGTCACAAAAACTGTACAATCTGAACATTTTCTTTCACACAGAAGACTGCCAGTTACTGTGGCATAAATTGATGAGCTAATTTCAGGAATTAAGTGGGCGTTCCATTTTGGAATCTATGGGAGGAGATGTCAGATGAACATATCAACCAACTTCCATTTGCGGAGGTGAATGTATCTCGCTTTGGTGGAGAATTAGTCCTGCTGGAGGTTCCCCCATTCTTAAAGAAAGCTGGGACACCAGGCCTTCAATTACACTGGTGGGAAAACTGAATGTAGGACCAACCATAATGTTTGGATGCTGCCAGTGTGCCATTCTTGCAGTAGCTTTCTATGGAAGGGCGCGTGCCAGGTTGATCAAGAGCCAATACCGCCTGATTGTCCTCACTGATCAAGGTGATCACTAATGATTACTGCAGATCCTGGCATGCCAATGTGATCAAGATCTTGAGGAATGTTTATCTCAGTGTGCAGGGCAGCAGAGGAACAGAAATAAGGGTGTAAATCTGCTGCAATCACCATTCAGAATGGGGCTGCCACTCAGTGATAATCATTGTCAACTGTAACTTGAATTTTGCTACATCTTCTTTTACATTGCAATATTGACCAATGAAGATAGCGCTTTAACTATAGAACCTCTACAGAAGGAGGCCAGTTAGCCCATTGAGTCTGCACCAACAACAATCCCACCCACGCTCTATCTCCATAACCCCATGCATTTATCCTAATCCCCCGGCACTAAAGGGCCACTTAGCATGACTGATCACCAAAGCTGCACCTCTGTGGGAGGAAACTGGAGCACACGGAGGAAATCTATGCAGACACGAGGAGAACATGCAAACTCCACACACATAGTGACCTGAGGCCAGAATTGAACTCAGATCAGTGGTGCTGTAAGGCAGCAGTGCTAACCACTGTGGCGCCTTGCCACCTTATAGTGACAGTTAAATAAGAAACTATGAGCTAAGCTGTTCTCTCGCATGACTGTACCTTAACTTTCCATTCCTTTGCCTATCTCTTCTTCAATCTCTATTATTTCATTCTTGGAAAGAAACTATTAATGGGTTTAGATGTCTTTGAACTCTCTTGAAAGCCTTTCAGGTTTTTGTTCTCTTATTTTGATACTCTCGTTTGATTATTCTCCCTATTTATATTTCACTTACGGTCAATCTTGCCTTCCAGAACTAATGTACTCCCTTCCTACAATCAGGGGATGTTCATTAATGACTGAGAGGAGAAGATATTTTGATACTCAGAGGATTGTACATTTTTGGAATTCTTGAAAGAAAGCCATGGATGTTCGGCTATTGAGTATGTTCAAGGCTAAGATTAGTAGGTATTTGGATACTAAGGAAATAGAGGAATGGCTAGGACATTAGGAACTATCAAACAGAAATCATATCCAGACACCAAACATCCCTTCAGCAAACCATTGTGGAGGAAAGAAATCACATGACCTGAGACACCATTTTGGAATTTCTACATAGAGTTGAAAACTCAAAAACAAGCAGTCTGCTAATTTATCTCCAATCTGCAAACATCCAACAGCGGGACTCCAGACTGGCCAAACAGCTTGCAGAAAACCCCTCCTCAAAGCCTGTTTATCTGGAAACTACTGGCTATCACCCCTATCAATATCAACCTCATCCCACTGCATCAATATTGTCTTAAAGTAATTCTGCAATTACTTTCAGAATTAAAGTATTCTGCATTCAGCCAGGAATCTGCTTGAACAGGAACTTTTCTGTGAAGGAACTCCCTCTGGATTTGAAGTATTTGAATTCACAGAATCACGGAATCACAGAATACTACAGTGCAGAAGAGGCCCTTCGGCCCATTGAGTCTGCACTGATGCATGAAAGGCCCTGACCTGCCCACCTAATCCCACTTACCAACACTTGGCCCATAGCCTTGAATGTTATGGCATGCCAAGTAGTCATCTGGGTACTTTTTAAAGGATGTGAGGCATCCTGCCTCCACCGCCCTCCCAGGCAGTGCTTTCTAGACTGTCACCACTCTCTGAGTGAAACAAATTTTCCTCAAATCCCCCCTAAATCTCCCACCCCTCACTTTTAATCTGTGTCCCCTCATAATTGACTCTTCAACATCTTGTGATGAAAGGCTAAGTAAATTGAGTTTATATTCCCTGGAGTTCAGAAGAATGAAAGCTATTCTTATTGAAACATTTAAAATTATTGTGATAGTGTGACCCCTTTAAGAGGTGATCCATCATGGGTGACATGATTACATGACCATGTGACTGGAGCCAATGGAGTGTGAGTGTGTGAACCTTGGCCAATTGAGAGCAAGGACGTGCATCCCTGGGTCTGGAAGTCAACAGAGTGAGTTGGGGAGTTGTTGGGAGCAGACCTGAGTTGTTTTGTGGCAAATCCTTTAATTGAAAATAATTCCTTCTTTTTAAATAAATCTTCATGTTTTATACCTGCCGTACAGAGTCACCTTGAGTTATCATGGTAATGAACAAATTTGATAGGGTAGATTTTAAGAAACTGTTTACCCTGGCCAGAGAATCTAAAGGGAGCATTATTTCAATCTTATTTATTTGCTGCAGATTCTCAAAACTGCACACTGGTTGGGATGGCATGGAGGTACAGTGGTTAGCACTGGTGCCTTATAACAGCAGGGATCCAGGTTCAATCCCCAGCTTGGGTCACTGTCTGTGCGGAGTCTGCATGTTCTCCCTATGTCTGTGGGCGTTTCCTTCGGGCACTTGGTTTCCTCCCACAGTTCAAAGAGGTGCAATTGAGGTAGATTGGCTATGCTAATTTACGCCTTGTTGTCAGAGGGACTAGCTGGGGTAAATAATGGGGTTATGGGAATTGGGCCTGGATAGGATTGTGGTTGATGCAATCTCAATGTGCCAAATGGCCTCCTTCTGAACAGTAGGATTTTGTGATTGGATTCTATGAAAATAAAGGGCTGATCATTTGGGACTGAGATGAAGAGATATTTCTTCACTCAAAGAATTGTGAATTTTCTCATTAGGATTGTGGGTGCACCATATTGGAAATATTTAAGGCTGAGATACCTGCCGTTTGGTCTCTTTGAGATTAGGGAAATAGGAGGAGTAGATGGGAAGATAGAATTTAAGTCCAAGATCAGCCAAGATGGCAGAGCTAATATGAAGGATCATATTGTCTTCTCCAGCTCCTATCTCTTATGTTCTTAAGATGGAGGTTAGCTTGTTTTTCAGGATAATTCTGGAATAGGATGAAGTTTTAGCTTCATGTGGTATAGCCAGATACAATGGTTTGATCAGTTGTCTGCCCTATCCTTTCAAACTTGTGCTACTTAGGTTTAAGGAGATACAGATGAGGGTTGTTTCTGGGTGTAAAAGGGAGTTATGGTTTTATTGGGGACTAGGGCAATAGAAGTGGAGATGGACCTGGGTTTGATTCCCTGCTTGGGTCACTGTCAGTGTGGACTTTGCATGTTCTCCCTGTATCAGTGTGGGTTTCCTCCGGGTGCTCCAGTTTTCTTCCACAGTCTGAAAGATGTGCTGGTTATGTGCTTGGGCATTCTAAATTCTCCCTCAGTGTACCCGAACAGTGCACCCGGACTGTGGCAACTAGGGGATTTTCACAGTAACTTAATTGCAGTGTTAATATAAGCCTACTTGTGAATAAACTAAAACAATGAAGTAAATTTTGCAGCTGCAGGAATTACACTCAAGTAATGGAATGACTCCTGTCAATCAGTACTGAGATAGCATCATTGCTCTTTGCCTAACAAAGCACTTTAAGCAAAGCTAAAACAATTTCTAATTTACTTTTATTAATTTTGCCAAAGATGGCTCAAGAAATTAGTTGAGTTCTTTCAGTAAACTATTTCTGGCCTATTGCTGAACTATCAAAGCACATCCTGGCGATATATTACTCTAAATTTTACTTATTGGGCAGGATTTTCTGTGCAACCTGCCTTTGATCGGCAGTGGGAACTTGTGGTTCCAGTGTTGTCAAGTGGGTTTCCTGCTTCCCAGAATGATGCTTTTTAGGTGTTCTGTCCTTTGAGTCTTTTCCTATTAATTCCAGTCCAGTGATTGTTCTCACTATGGAATCCCTTCGTCCCAAGTTGCCTTATTTCATGCACATATTTGGTTTCATAGTATTTCCACAATTTGCATTCAACTGCAAAATTGCCACCTTCATTTAGATTCAAATAGTAATTTTGTATAACATTCTTCTTGTATATTAATTCTACTTCCTAAAAACAGTTAAACCATGAGTGTTCTGAGGCTTGTGAACAGCTCCACTACAATGAATACTGTAAAAAAAAACTCAGTATTGCAAAAAAAATTGTCATAGTTTAGATTGTCCCCATTTACTTATTACCCCAATTTCAGGATGCTCACCTCCAGTTCAAATTTCAGCCAATTTATCCAACTTAATATAAACTTGATGCAACTACAAGTATGTGGAGATTTGGAATCTGTGCTGTGAGATTGGAGTACAAGAATAGGACAGCTGATAAATGTGTATTATCCAGGCTTTCTAGAAAGCCGAGTTAATCTGGATTTGTTTGTATCAGTCAAGACAGGATAATCTTAGCATTAAATTCATTCTTAATTTCATGGCCAGAAGCTCACTTTCTTTCTCTGAGAATTTGTAGCAGCAACACACCGTAGCGATTATATTGCCTTGTACTTCTTCACGTAACCTAGAAATATTGGCCCTCTGAAATGGCTTCTGCAGAATCAAACTGCCCGCAAATTCCTTGTTGCTTACAGAATGTTTTTGCATATGAGATACTCAAAAATGTTTTAATGTTTTTTCACACAAGTAGGAAGCGAAAAATAAAACAACAGAGTTGGAGTGGACGAGAGAAATAATTTCTCCGAGACCAATGTACCTTAATCAGATTCCCTTTATCTACAAACCTTTCTCTACTCTTAAGAATACAAGTCAGAATCCAGAGTCATGAGGTGGAGATGCTGGCAATGGACTGGGATGGGTGCAGTAAGAAGTCTCATGACCAAAGGTTAAAGTCCAACAGATTTATTTGGAATTCTCTTCATCAGGTCAAGGAGCAGTGCTCCGCAAGCTTATGATTCCAAATAAACCTGTTGGATTTTAACCTGGGGTTGTAAGACTTCTTACAGAATCCAGAGTGTCAGTAACTCTGACACTCCTCACGAAACAATCATTACCTGAATCAGAGAGCTTTGCCCAAGGCAAAGCTCTTGGGCCTTGTTGAGATCATTACATCAAGGGGGATGAATTATGCACTCCCATTTTTGAGAGGGTGGGATTCACGATAGGGTGGGAAATCCTGCGAGAGGCTCAAAATGATCGTCTCCACCCTAATATTGAACAATGGTATCCCTATTTGAATATATTTACATATGATCATCAGGCCGCTAATAGAATAGAACCCACCAGAGGAGTTCAGGTGAGTGCCTGTCTAGAAAGAGAGGGTCATGCCTAAACACTGCCCCGGCACCAGGGGCAGTGCAAAGAGGCAATACTTTGTGGGAGATAATTTTTTGTTGCATGGGTGGGTGTTCTATGGAGGTTCTGTGGAGGCAGTGTTCCATGGGGGAGACATTCCAATGGGGCTGGTGGCTCCCTCAATATTTTGCCTGCCCGCTGCGCCACTCTGTCCATTTTTGAAAAAAAGCTGTCCATAATGCGTTGAATGAAGATCCCATTCAAGGCACAATGACCCATTTTTCTGGATGTGACTGTTCTTCCCTAATATTCCAGCAATGACGGCAATTTGTCAGCAGCAGCCTCAGAGAGCTCTCACCCTTTCTCTTTTATATTACCATTTCTTCAGCCTTTTAACCACACCCAACTCTTTAAATGACTTTTAAAATACCGTCAACAGTAGTAAATAGAAGGTTATTGAGTGGGCGATACATGTTTGTATGTTTGATATGGACAGAGAGTCACACTGATGAGTAGAGGAAGAATCAAAGGCACGGAGAGAGGGTTATGGAGATGTGGAATGATCAGAAGGTAACTAGGAAGCACGCAGGACACTGAAGTTGTGTCCTTCCCCATCCCACCCTGAATTTTCCAAGTTCTTCTGGAGAATTAAAACTTCAGTTGGCAGAGCTCCCCCCTCTTGTCCTGCAGGAATTATTGAATGTAACTGACCATAGAATTTCTGACTGACTCAAGTTTCTCTGATTTCAGTAAGTCCCGTTTAGGTACGTTCACATCAGTCAAGGTCCTCACCTATCCGGCTTGCATAATGTTCCATAATGGACAGCAAAGCTTTGGTGACCATTATTAAGCAGAAGTGCTGGTGGGAGATAAGGATTTAAGAGTATACAGGTGCTACAACCCATGTCTTGTGTCTTGTGAGGCTCTACAATGGAACTTCCATTTCATTTTGCAGAATCACCCCATTAATCAAATTAAAGTTTTGGTTGCCTTATCTCCCTCAGCTGTAGCATGGCATTTTATGAAACCAAGACAGGACATTCTTTTCCTAGTTTTGCCTTGGTGAATCCTGTTCTTGTTATATGGGTGAATCATCATCTGTACATGAGAGTTACAGATTCATGAATAGATGAGTTTGCATTCATCAGCATCTGAGGTGGTTTGTTTGCTAAAGACTATGACATAAGGTACATGTTTGTTTACACAGGGTTCAATGTGTTGGATTAGTGACATTAGTATGCAGTCAGTACATAACAGGCACTTGGCTGCAATGTTGCTCCTTTGTCTCCAGTGAATAATCATCTTTTACATCATGATTGCATTCTCAAAATCTCTCTGTCAAGCCATTGCTAAAGATAGAACATAGAACATTACAGCGCAGAACAGGCCCTTCGGCCCTCAATGTTGCGCCGACCAATTAGGAACAAGCAGTGACCCTCTAACCTAAACCATTCCCTTTTCATCCATAAACTTATCTATTAACCTCTTAAACGCCACCAAATTTGGTGCATCTACAACTGACGCAGGCAAGGCATTCCATACCCTTACCACCCTCTGGGTAAAGAACCTACCTCTGACATCTGTCCTAAAACCACCACCCCTTAATTTAAAGCTATGTCCCCTCGTGCTAGCTTTCTCCATCTTAGGAAAAAGGCTATCACTGTCCACCCTATCTAAACCTCTAATCATCTCATATGTTTCAAGAATGTCTCCTCTTAGCTGCCTTCTTTCTAACGAAAACAACGTCAAATCCCTCAGCCTCTCTTCATAAGATCTGCCTTCCATACCAGGCAACATCCTGGTAAACCTCCTCTGTACCCTCTCCAATGCCTCCACATCTTTCTTATAATGCGGGGACCAGAACTGCACACAATACTCCAAGTGCGGCCGCACTAGAGTTTTGTACAGTTGCAACATGACGTTGCGGCTCCGAAATTCAATCCCCCTACCAATAAAAGCTAAGACTCCATATGCCTTCTTAACAACCTTATCGACTTGACTGCCTACTTTCAGGGATCTATGCACACATACACCAAGATCCCTCTGTTCATCAACACTATTAAGAGCCTACCATTAGCCCTATACTCTACACATTTATTATTCCTGCCAAAGTGCATTACCTCACACTTTTCCACATTAAACTCCATTTGCCACCTCTCGGCCCAGCTCTGCAACTTGTCCAAGTCTCTCTGCAAACTATAACACCCCTCTTCACTATCCACCACTCCTCCGACTTTGGTGTCATCTGCAAATTTACTAATCCATCCTTCAATACCCTCATCCAGATCATTTATAAAAATTACAAACAGCAGGGGCCCCAAAACAGATCCCTGAGGTACACCACTTGTAACCGAACTCCACGATGAATATCTCCCATCAACCACCACCCTCTGTCTTCTATCTGCTAGCCAATTCCTAATCCAATTAGCTAAATCACCCTCTATCCCATACATCTGCATTTTCTGCAGAAGCCTTCCATGGGCCACCTTATCGAACGCCTTACTAAAGTCCATATATACCACATCAACTGCCTTACCCCCATCCACCTCTTTGGTCACTTTTTCAAAAAACTCAATAAGGTTAGTAAGGCACGACCTACCCTTCACAAAACCATGCTGACTATCCCCAATCAATTCATTTCTCTCTAAATAACTATAAATCCTATCCCTAATAATTCTCTCCAATACTTTGCCCACAACAGAAGTAAGACTCACTGGCCTATAATTCCCTGGAAGGTCTCTCTTCCCCTTCTTGAACAATGGGACCACATTCGCTATCCTCCAGTCCTCCGGAACCACACCCGTAACCAACGACGACCTGAAGATCAGAGCCAGAGGCTCTGCAATCTCCTCTCTTGCCTCCCAGAGAATCCTAGGGTAAATCCCGTCCGGCCCAGGGGACTTATCTAACTTCAAACCCTCAAGAATATCTAGCACATCCTCCTTATCTACTTCAATACTTTCCAGTTTGCAACCCTGTATCCCAGTGTTCTCCACAACTACATTTACATCTCCCTGCGTGAATACCGAAGAGAAATATTTGTTCAGTGCCTCTCCAATCTCTTCAGGCTTCACGCACAACTTCCCACTGCTGCCCATGACTGGCCCTAACCTTGTAATCTTCTATTCTTAACATATCTAAAGAAAGCTTTAGGATTCTCCTTGATCCTATCAGCCAAAGTCTTCTCGTGTCCCCTTTTAGCTCTCCTCAACTCACTCTTTAGCTCACTCCTGGCTAATCTATAGCTATCCATTGCACTAACTGAGCCTTCAAGCCTCATCCTGACATAAGCCTCCTTTTTCCTTTTAACCAGCGAATTAACTTTTTTCAGTACACCATGGTTCCCTTACTCGACCATTTCCTCCTTGCCTGACAGGGACATACTTATCAAGGACTCACAGTAGCTGCTCCTTGAATAAGCTCCACATTCCAGATGTTCCCAGTCCCTGTAGTTTCCTAGTCCAATCTATGCACCCTAATTCTCTCCTGATGGCCTCATAATTACCCTTCCCCCAGCTATAACTACTGCCCCCAGCTTCATGCCTATCCTCATGCCCATCACTAAGGTGAACGTAACCGAATTGTGGTCACTATCACCAAAATGTTCACTAACTTCCAAGCCTAACACCTGGTCTGGCTCATTGCCCAGCACCAAATCCAATGTAGCCTCACCTCTAGTTGGCCTACCTACATACTGAGTCAAAAAACCTTCCTGCACACTTTGTACAAAAACTGACCCCTCTAACGAGCTAGAGCTATAGCTATTCCAATCAATATTAGTAAAGATTGTACATTACATTAGTACAATTTACATTAGTAAAGATGGTGTAAAGTTTGATAACAATAGTAACTAGAAGGTTATTGAATGGGAGATGGACAGAGAATCACAATGCGCAGTGGAAGACAAATCAACAGGGTACTGAGTAGGAGGGAAGAGAGGATTATAGAAATGAGTGATCAGAGAAGGTAACAGTGAACCTTTATTTTCTTTCAATGGCAACATGGTGGCACAGTGGTTAGTGCTACTGCCTTTCAGCATCAGGGAACTGGGTTCAATTCTGGCTTTGTGGAATTTACACGTTCACTCTGTGTCTGCATGGGTTTCCTCCAGGTGCTCTGGTTTCCCACCCCAGTCCAAAGGTTAGATAGATTGGCTGTGTGAAATTGTCCCACATTGTTCTGGAATGTGTAGGTTAGGTAGATTGGCTATGGTAAATATGTGGGGTTATGGGGATAGGGCAGAGGGGAGGGCCTGGCTGAAATGCTTTTTCAGAGCTGATATAGATTCAACAGCCCAAATGGTCCTTTTCTGCACTGTAGGATTCAATAGTTCTATGGAACAAAGAAGGACATGAGTCAGTGGAGCATAAGAAAAATGAGCCTGAAGGTAGCAATGAGAGGTATTGAGTATCAGAAACTTGTTGGATAATAAAGACATGAAAGGAAGCAGGTGAGAATTCAGGGACGGGATTTTAAGGCCAAACTCAAGCGAACCTGGAAATTCCCATTCTCAGGTCAACAGACAATTCCGTTGTTGGTCTCTTCCCCACTCCGATACTGTGGCGGGCAAGACAATAGAGTTCCAGTGCAGCTGCCTGACATTGGGTGCCAAATGTCATGAGGGAATATCTGAAAGCCAGTTAGCGCTTGTTATCATTGTCAGCATTCTCTCAGATTTCCTCGAGAACAACATCAGGAGAATTCTTGGTACAAGTGGTCATTCATTCTGCCACCCTTCTCCTGTCAGTCTGCTGTGTGAAATAGACAACTGAGTAGCAAGGTAACTAATGAAAGAAATTATGAAGTAGTGGCATAATTCATCTTGCCCAGCTGATTATAAAGATAATGAGCTGTCCATAATGCTACTTCTCTTAGTTCCACAAATCATTTCCACAAAAAGAATTGACATTTGTGTCTCAGTGACTGTCTTTCTCCCATGTTAATGCCAGGATCATTGAAACCCTCTGCGGATTCTGTGAGCGTATTCTGCAATCTGCCCATGTCTGGCAATGGACATTGTTGTAAAGTGGTAGTGCCATTCCTTCTCCAACTCCCTTATGCGTTCCAAAAATCTCAGGCCTTATAGTCAACACTGAATCCCTATGCTGCTTTCATCCCTACAATACTGCACTGCTTGTCATCAGTCTGTTACTTCACATCATTAACATCTACAATAACACACAAACCTTCTGGTCTTGGGTTATCATGTGCTTTTTGACCCACCTTTCAGGTTTTACTTCTTCCCTTCGTTCCTGAACCTGCTGCTTGAATCCCTGATCTATGAATGTCCATCTCTCCCACACTACCTTTGAATTCTTCCAATTGAATTTTTGCCCCACCCAATTAATCTCAAACAAAGTAATGAAGGGCAATCCCTACGACTGTGACCACAGTGCACTGGCAGCACAGTGGCACAATGGTTAGCACTGCTGCCTGATAGTGCCAGGGACCCTGGTGAGATTCCTGGCTATCTGTGCGGAGTCTGCATGTTCTCCCTGTGTCTGTGTGGGTTTCCTCTGGGTGCTCCGGTTTCCTCCCACAGTCCAAAAGATTAGGTACATTGGCCATGCTAAATTCTCTCTCAGCGTATCCCAACAATGCTGGGGTGTGGTGACTAGGAGATTTTCACAATAACTTCATTGCAGAGTTAATGTAAGTCTACTTGTGAAACTATTAAACTTTAACCTTATCCCTCAGTACCTTTAGAGGCAAGAATACATAGGTCAGTCACAAGGACTTTTAAACTGGGAAGTGGCAGTGGGCTCAGATGGAAAATGTAGTTAATGGTTTGAAAACAAAACAAAAGGTCAAAAGAATCGGGTAACAGTCTTTAGGCACTGCAGGAAAATAGAAAATGAAAAGATGTAGTCAAACAAGGAGAGAGGAATAGAAAATGTGCAGGTAAAGCATTAGAGAAGAAAAGCATGTTTGGGCAACATGCACCCATCTGCAGAGTTAACAGATTTCACCGGTTTCTATCCACATTGTTTTTTTTTCTATTGGTATAACAGAAGTGTACGTATAAAAAACAAAGGCAAGTGAGGTGAGGTGTGTGCTGATTGCTTACAACATTGACGGTGAGAACCTCTACGTCTACTCAATGCATAAATGTTTCTTTTGTTTTTACCATTTGGTGTTGATGTTAGCTCTATTAAGATATGAATGATTTAAACATTTTCAGATTGCGAAATATTTGATGTGTAGTAAATGTATTGAATCTTATTCATAGGGTCATGGTTAGCGAATAAGCTCAATTTCAATGTTACTTCCCACTGACACAGAGGAGGGTCATTCATCGGCCACTCATTGGTCTAGGTTGCTCATCACTGGGTTAGGATGTGTGATCCAAGTAAGAATTCTTTGCACAAAGTCATGGACTATAAGGAATAAATTGAATGACTTGCAGGCAAAATTTCAACGTGGTGATTCTGACATAGTACTGTTAATGCGTCTGCGGAGATGAATGACTTGATGACAGATCACCAGGTGTTGAGGGGGAGGGAGTATTTTACATTGAGGCAATATACCTACAGAATTTTTTTTATATAAAGCAAAAGAGATGAAAGGAAGATTTAAGATAGACGAGAAAGGTCATAATCTAAAGTTGCTGAGCTCAATGTTGAGTCCCAAGCGATGATCTACTCTTCCATTACACCCAACATCCATCCCCTTTCCATGGCACCTTCCTGTACAATTGCAAAAGATGCAACAATTGCTCCTTTACCTCCTTTCTCCTCACTGTCTAAAGACCCAAATAATCCTTTCACATTAAGCAATCTTTCACTTCATTTCCTCCCATTTGGTCTATAGTATGCACTCCTCTACACTGGAGAGACTAAACACACATTAGGTGATCACATCATGGAACTTTTTCATTCAGTCCACAAGCATGACCCCAACCTTCCTGCTGGTTTGCCATTTTAATTCAGCATATTGCTCTAATGCCTATATAATGCCTATATGTCTGTCTTTGGCCTGCTGCAATGTTCCCATGAAGCCTGGCACAAGCTGGAGGACAAAGAACAAAGAACAAATAACAACACAGCACAGGAAACAGGCTCTTTGGCCCAACAAGCCCATATCACCATTTTAACATTGTGAGTGCCCTCTTCTACCTATGACCTTTGTCTATGCCTATTGGACTCCACAATAAAGGAATTATAACCAGATTGAGGGACCCCTAATTTAGGGACAATTTGTTAATACCAATCAGCCTAAGTGCACATTTTTCGGGTGTGGGAGGAAACCGGAGCACCCGGAGAAAACCCATGCAAGCACGGGAAGAACGTGCAAACTCCCACAAACACTGGCCCAAATCCATGTATCTGCACAGCAGACAGTGATAGTCACTGAGCTGTCATGTTGCCTGTCAGATGGTTCAGTTTAAACATACACTAATGACGTGAAATACTAGGCAACTCTCAAAGCAACATTCAAAAGCAGCCCTCACATGACCTACCACATGTATGCCCCTTGCTGGGCAGCAAGGCGGACCGAATCCTCTGCGGATTGAAAAAAAGACATCAATCAACATACACAACTTAGACATTCGCGGAATCCCCAGAAGCTCAAACGTAAGACAAATGAGCCATACAATATGTTGGATGGTCTATAGGAATCAATTGATTCCCAGGAACGTCCTAAGGCTCTTGATCCTTATTTAGAACAATCTTCTGTATCCCTCCATCTCTAGTCGCTCATGTGCCTAAGTAAGCCTTAAACAACTCTAGCGTGCCTGCCTCCACCACCCTACTTGGCAAGGCATTCCAGGCCCCCAGAACCCTCTGTGTGAAAAACCTCCCTCTAACATCCGAATTATACCAAGCCCTGCTCACCCTAAGCCCGTGGCCTCTCATAATTTTCGTATCCAAACTGGGAAAAAGCTTACCACTGTTCACTTTATCTATACCCTTCATATAATCTTATACACCTCTATTAGATCTCCATTCATCCTCCGTCTTTCTGAGGAGAACAGCCCCAATTTGCCCAATCTTTCTTCATAACTCAGTCCTTCCATGCCAGGCAGCATCCTGGTAAACCTCCTCTGCACTCTCTCCACCGTCTCCTTCTGGTAGTAAGGCAACCAGAATTGGATGCAGTACTCCAAATGTGGTCTAACCAATGTTCTATACAACTGCAACATTAGATGCCAGCTTTTATACTCTACACTTCTTCCTATAAAGGCAAGTATACCATAAGCCTTCTTCACCACTTTCTCTACCTGTACTGCCACCTTCAAGGACTTGTGTACTTGCACCCCTAGGTCCCTCTGCGTTTCTATACTCTTAATAGTCCTACCATTTATCGTATAACTCACTCCCTACATTGTTTCTTCCAATATGCATCACCTCGCATTTATCTGGATTAAATTCCATCTGCCATTTCTCCATCCAATATACCAGCCTATCTATATCCTGCTGCATTGCCTGACACTGCTTCTCACTATCAGCAAGTCAAGCCATCGTCGTGTCATCTGCAAAGTTGCTGATCACACTAGTTACTCCCTCTTCCAAGACCCATATATTACAAATAGCAAAGGTCCCAGTACTGAGCCCTGCGGCACACCACTAATCACAGATCTCCAGCTAGAAAAAGACTCTTTCATTCTGTCTCCTGTGACCAAGCCAGTTCTCAATCCATCTAGACATCTGTCCTTTTATCCCATAAGCCTTAACCTTTTCCACCAACCTATCATAACAGACTTTGTCAATCGCCTTACATTTGAAATCCAAATAGACGACATCCACGGCTCATCCTTCGTCGACCGTTTTTGTCATCTCCTCAAAAAATTCTACCAGATTTGTAAGGCATGACCTCCCCTTTATGAAGCCATGTTGCTATCACTAATCAGATTACCATGCTCGAAATGCGTATACATCCTATCTCTAAGAATCCTCTCCAATAACTTCCCTACCACTGGCGTCAAACTCACCGGCCTATAATTACCCAGGTTATCCCTACTACCCTTTTTAAGCAACGGTATCACATTCGCTATCCTTCAGTCCTTTGAGACCTCTCCTGTGTCCAAAGAAGAGACAAAGATTTGCGTCAGAGACCCAGCAATTTCATCCCTCATCTCCCTAAGCAGCCTAAGATAAATGCCATCAGGGCCCGGAGATTATCAGTTTTAATACTAGCTAACAGTCCTAACACTTCCTCCCTCGTAATGGATATTTCCTCCAATAAGTCTACAATTCCCTCCAAGACACTACCAGGCAACAAGTCCCTCTCCTTTGTGAATACTGACACAAGGATTCATTCAAGATCTCCCCCATTCCCCCAAGATCTAAGCATAGTTCCCCTCCTCTGTCCCTAAGAGGACCATTTTTTTTTGTTTAACCATCCTTTTATTCCTAACCTATGAGTAAAATGACTTTGGATTTTCCTTAATCCTGTCTGCCAAGACAATTTCATGTCCCCTTTTCGCCCTTCTAACTCCTCGTTTGAGTTCCCTCCTACTCTCTCTGTATTTCTCCAAAGCTCTCTCCGTTCCCAGTTGCTTGGACCTAACATGCGCCTCTCTTTTCTTCCTGACCAAGTCCTCAATATTCCTAGTTATCCACGGCTCCCTGATCCTACCTTTCCCATCCTTCCTCTTAAAGCCACATGCCTGTCCTGCAACCTTATCAGTTGTCCCTTTAAAGACTCTCACATGCTGAACGTGGACTTACCCTCAAACAACCTCTCCCAATCAGTAGCTATAAGTTCCTGCCTAATCCGGCTGTAGTAGCTTTCCCCCAATTTGGCACCCTTCCCTTCGGACAGCACTCATCCTTTTCCATTAGTATCCTGAAGTAGACAGAATTGTGGTCACTATTTGCCACATGCTCCCCTACTATAACCTCGATCACCTGATCAGGCTTATTTCCCAGAACTAAATCCAGTATTGCCGCCTCTTTGATCGGGCTAGCTACATACTGCTCCAAAAAGCCTTCCAATACACATTTTACAAATTCCTCCCCGTCCAGACTCCCAGCCCTAGGCACCTTCCAATCCATACCAGCTGGCTACATTTCAGCCCCTGGACTCAATGTTGAGTTTGGCAACTTTAGATTGTGACCTTACTCCTCCATCTTAAACCCCCTTTTCTTCTCTTTTCCTTTTTAAAAATATTCCATACATGTATTGCCTCAATGCAAACCTTCCTCCCCTCTCTCATACCTGGTCATCCGTTGCTTGTTTTTAAATTTGCTAAATTATGTTGCAGTTCCTTTTGCTCTAACATTCTGCCTTCCTCAGTCCTGGAGTAGAGTCCATGATTTGAAATACTGGCCGTGTTTCCCTCCTGAAAGATGCTGTCAGACCTGCTGAGTTTTTCCATCTTCCTCTGTTCTTGTTTCAGATTCCAGTATCCACAGTATTTTGCTTATTTTACTGTCAGTTGCACAATAAACTGGCTAAATTTATCAGTGGGTGAAATGACAGTAGACCAGTGGGGATGGTCAAAAAGGAATTCAACATAAACCAGCTTTTATCTGTTAAAGGTATTTGCCAAATTAGACAATGTGAATAAGTAAAAAGATAAAAGAGAACATAAAACTAAAGAATTAACCGACATCCTTACTCCAATTAATCGATAGACACAAAATCTTTTTCTTTGAATCAAGTTACATCTTTATTAGGGGAATGTAAAAAAAACTTTAAATATATATTACGGCTACAAGACTGACTCTCTTACACCCTGTCACAATTAAATACTTCTTTTCCCCCATAAATCTACTGTAATAAGTTTACAATAAAGATTTTAACTACTTATCAAATGTTCAGGCATGGAGAGGGATCAAACTCCGTCAAGCTTAGCGCTTGAGTTCCTTTCACTTCTTCTGTTCTTTTCATCTCATCTCTTCTGATTCTATGGTTCATTTCTCCAATATTTATTCTTTTGAGACTGGCTGGATCATGTCCAATTCTGCAAGAAGGCATTTCCATTGGCATGTCATCCAAATTGCTTTATTGCAGGCTACCTGACCTTAGGACAAATCCTAAATCATCTCAGCACTTAAAATCAGTATTCTGGCCCCAGTTGTTTTTGTTTTCTATCCATTTTATTGAGTAGATTGACTTTATTTTCAAGGATGTGTTATTACAGCTTCTCCCTTGAAAATAACCATTGTCTGGTATCTTGCTGACTATCACCCATCATAAAACTGAAGCCATTTGTCGCAAATAAACAGAGTTGCCCATCTAATCAGCCTGGAGTTAAACCTTCTGTCCTAAAGTTAGCCTTATTGCCCGACAGGCGATAGTAGTACCCCTTTCCTTTGACTATGTTTGGGTTAGATTACAGCTCACAGGCTACAAAATGAAAAGCATACAAAAACTGCAAAGCACAGATCCTGCTGAACGGAGAAAATACGAAGAGCAGCCAAAATTAATAAAGCAGATAATAAAAACTATAAAAAAGGAAATTGAAAACATACAAAGGATATCAAATTCAACACAAAATGTTTCAGTCACATATGTCAGGCATTATCTCCCCTTTACAAATCCATGCAGGCTCTCTCCAATCAGCAAAAAATGTTCAGGGTGTTCAGTCATCCCATCCTTAATTATAGACTCCAGTAGTTTCCTGATAACAGACAATTTGCTAAATGACATATAATGCCCTGGTTTTCCCCTGTCTCATTTTTGAATAATGGAGTGGATTGAACAGAAGGAGACTGAGGGTAAGGCTATTGGGCAGGTAAAGTAATTGGTAAAGTAATTGAAAGAATGTGATTATTGGTATTCCACAAGAGATCTGTATTGGGACCTCAACTATTCGTTGTATATATTAATGGCTTGGATGATAGGATAGAGGGTCTGATGTCCAAATTAGCCAATGACACAAAGACAGGCAGTATTGTAAGCAGTGTAGATGGAAACATAGTAAAACAGATTATGTGAATGGGAAAAACTATAGTAAATGTATTTCAATGTAGACAAAAGTGAGGTGCACATAAAAAGTTTAGAATTGGGTACTTTCTAAAGGAAGTTTGAAAGTTTCCTTGGCGAGCCAAGGACACTTGGGGATCCAGATACATAGACCATTAAATGTCATGAGCAGAAAATAATCAAAAACGTTAATGGAATTCTGGCCTTTATATCGTGAGGATTCGAATATAAAGGGACAGAAATTATAGTTCAGTTATAGCAAGCACACCCAGAGTGTGCTGTGAGCAGCTATGGGCTCAACATTTCAGAAAGGAGATATTGGCCTTGGAGGAAGTGCAGCATAGATCTACCAGAATTGAACCTAAAGGGATTTTCCAGTTCTGTCTGTTGGGGGGATTTTCAGCTCTATCCACTGGTGGGATCTTCTGGTCCTGTTTGGTGGTGGGATTTTCCAGTCTCATTAGCTGGCAGGACTTTCAGCTCTGTCTGCTGGCAAGGTTTTCTGGCCCCATCTGCTGGTGGTATTTTCTGGCCTGGCCTGCTGGTGGGATTTTCCAGTCCCGCCAAAGTCAATGCATCTTTGACTGGTCGCCACATTCACTGAGGTGGGATGCACCACATCAGGGCCAGAAACTACCAGGCCTGGACTTCAAGAATTAAGTTACATGGAGAGAGATTAAACATTGCATTCCCTAAACTTGGGAACAAAGTGGTGACTTGAGCCAAATTTCCAAGATCTCTAAGGGAACAGCAAGGGTAGATAGCAAAAAACTGTTTCTGTTCATTGGTGGGTCACGGAGCGGGTTTGGCAGTCTTCAATGAGGTTAAGCATGGAGGTGAGTGAGCATGAAAATTCCCACCACCAGCCCAAACGGCGTGTCAGTTTGCTGGCACTATCCTGCCCTCTAGCCCATTTTCTGGGAAGACGGAAAAGGGGACAGAGGAGGAAAGGACATGTGGAAAGGAAGAGGAGCACCAGTGGACAGAGAGGGTGGATGGGGGTATCAGATGAGGGGAGGGGAACACCATTAAGGAGAGAGGGGAATCCATTTGGAGAGGCTGACTTTAGTGATCAGCTTCCTAGTTCACTGTGGGGGAGGGGACTGAGAGCCACAAATTGTTTCTCAGCACGGGTGGACATGAGATGTAAGAATATATATTGGGGGGAGACTGGAAGAACAGGATTCTCCTTCAGTGGGGTGAGGACTGGCATTGAGACACAGTATAGGATGGGAAGAGGGAGGAGCACAGATGCCAAGGTGATACGTTTGTGGAGAGACTGGGCCTGTTTCACTGTGAGGAAGTGTAGGAATGGCACACTGTGAATCTGCTGCACTGGAGTGGAAAATCACCAAGTCTTGACTCAGAAAGACAGCTGGTTGCTGAATTTGAGAATCAATGTTGTTGAGGGAAGTCGGAGGATGATTGTTGTGATGGGGCTGGTGGGGGAGGGGATGGGGGAATGGGGTAGGAGGCATGTCATACCAGGGGACCAAAATCTCTATTGCGTGAGGGAATTAAGTTTATCATTGGGGGAAATATTTTAAGGTATATTGAACAACATCAATAACAGTTAACATTTTAACTTGTTAATCTTTTCAGAAGGTGATTGAGCTGCCAGTTACTCACCTTAGTAGAACGTCCAAAATTTGACAACCCAGTGGACAGTGCATGGCACTCCAGAATCAGACCAAACTGTCCAATCAGGATTTCTGCATCTCAATCTTTAGTGACTGAAAACCATCGCAGGTCTGAATGAGAAATCCTATGACAGTGCCACCTGCAGGGATCACTAGGTATTGTAAATGGAATGGGGCACGGACAGAACTGATAATGGGTACTTCCAAAAGAACCTGGGTTTCCTCTCTGTCTGGAACGTGTTCTGCTCCTGCGACAGGTCGAGCTTATTTTCAGGATTCAGTTTCATTTGCATGGGGTCAGCAGGCTGCAGCTAGAATCATAGAATCCCTATTCTATGCCACTCACCATCCTGACTTGGAAATATATTGCCGTTCCTTCACTGTTGTTGGGTCAAAATCCTGGAATTCCCTTGCTAATGGCATTGTAAGTCAACTTGCAGTACATGCACTGTAGTAATTCAAGAAGGCAGCTCACCATTGCCTTCTTAAGAGAAATTAGGGATGGGTAATAAATGCTGGCCAGCCAGAAACACCCATTAGCTATGAATAAATAAAAAAACAAATACTCCAGGGAACTTTTTGGTTCTGAAGTTATAGAAAGGGAATTGCCCAGCTGACCCTGCCCTGTTTGAAGGAGCTGGCATTCCTGTGATATTACAGATAGATTGAATGAAAAAGAACTCACTTTGGGGATCATCTTTGGCCGAGCCATCACCTACCCACGTACGTTGAAATATGGCAATCAGAGTCATAGAACCCCATTGCCATTTTACTGCAGTAAAAACAAAAATGTGCTCAATAAAGCTCAGCAAGTCTGGCAGCATTTGTGAAAAAAAAACATTCTGAGTCTATTATGACCATGACAGAAATTTAATAGTGCTCTGGTCTGCTACTTGGACTGAAAGCAGGACTGAGCCCAAGGAATGGACAACAGGACCACGAAGGGTACCTTACGAGTAATGGTCAATAAACAGATCACAGCAAGGACCATCATAAGAACATAAGAAAGAACATAAGGAATAGGAGCAGGAGCAGGCCACACAGCCCCTCGAGCCTGCCCCGCCATTCAATAAGATCATGGCTGATCTGTAGTGGTTCAGTACCACTTTCCTGCTTTCTCCCCATAACCTTTAGTTCCCTTGTCAATTAAAAACCTATTCACTCTTGACTTGAACATATTCAGCGAGGAAGCCTCCACCACCTCATCAGGCAGAGAATTCCAAAGATTCACCACCCTTTGCGTGAAGAAGCCCCTCTGCATCTCCGATCTGAACCGCCCCCCCTAATCTTGAGGCTGTGCCCTGTACCATCTCTTTACAGATGCTGGCCTGCCTCTCAGCCACCCAATCTGAGAGCTGGCAGTCCACTTACAGAAAAGGCCACTGCTCAGGCTGCAAGAGGGAAAGAGAAGGCCTCTCCATATAGAGGCACTGTTAAAGGGCTGGACAGCAAATTGTTTAAGTTGCTGGGACCAGGCAGACAAGCCCTGAACACTCTGGTAATACCTCAGAGTCATGGGGTGGGGGGGGGGTGGCATTGCATCTGTTGGAGGATTTGGAGGAACAGTCCCATCCATGGCAACAGGAACAGCTGTACAGAAAGATACCACCCCTGGAAGCAGCTGGGAGGCTGCCATGATACACTTAGTCTCCCCCCAACATGGTGGGAGTAAAATACTGACGGAGATGTGAAATGACCATTGATAGATCAATGAAGTACCTTTTTAGGCCACTGGCCTCCAGACAATGGGCTGCTGAACCTCTGCACAATATTCTGTGACCTTGGGAAAACATTGAGCTTCCCTCTTGAAACCATTCTCTGGGATTCTTCAAGTTTCTTCTCTCTCATTTCCATTAAACAACTAAACAAAGTGAGGGACAAAATAAAAAGTGGCAGCCCCTTAATGAGGAATTTCCTAAATAAAATCAAATCAGAAATGAAACTTAAAATGTTAAAAACTAAAAAGTGATTAAAAGGATTAATAAAGCACCCTAGTCCCTATGGTGCTCTATGGGCACGGATGGTCTCAATGATGCCCATGGACTCTGTCTGCTCTCTTTTCAGTGAATGTAGTCATGGAGCAGACAGTTAGGTCAGATGACCCCCGAACCTGTTGATAGCAAGTTTGGCCAGCTCCAGGAGCAGGCTTAAAGGAGGTCCTCCTCTTGCATCCCCCTCCACACCAAGTGTCCATAGATCAGGAGCGTGGAGCTAAATTGCAAACAAAACAGTAACATCACTCAGCTCCAAAGGGCTAGTAAAATTCCAGACATTCTGTATTAGATTACTGGATAAAAAGAAGAGGAAACAAGACAGATTAAATTGTAACCATGTCAAGATGCTGAATTAATTATCTAAGTATTTCAACAATACACATGATCTTAAGGTTCAAGCCACATCTGAGGATTACTTGACCTTTCTCCTAACATTTTATTAGATAATTTGTACCATTCCATTTTATGTATTTGCTGTTTTACTTTTCATAAGTATATAATATAGATAGATTGAGTAGTTCTGGAATGAGACAAGAGGTAAAACTTCCTCTTAGGTTTCCCCTGGTCTTACTCTGGCTCACGTTTTTCTATTTGCTCTTTCAGCTCTCCCAAGTCCTGTTTTGAACTCACTTGGCTAGCAGGCCACTTTCTTTCCTCCTTGACCCTATTCCTACTAAACATTTGATCCTTCCTCAATTCCAAGTCAGCTGATATTGTTAATGGGTCTCTCTTCTACCTTCTCTTTATCAAATCTCCAATCATCACTCATCTCTTTACAGGAAGGATCCCTTTAATTCCTCCATCCTCGAAAACTACTGGCCCATCTGCAAGTTCATTTTTCTTGTCAAGGTCATTGAGTATTCTTCAAATCACCTTCCAAATTTAGGTCCACCTTTCCTTGAACTCCATTTTCAAAATCCTCCAATCGGATTTCAGTTCCTGTCACAGTACTGAAACAGGTCTTAACAAAGTCATGGATAAGATCTTCTGTCACTCCGGCAATGATAAACTTGTCCTTCTTGACTTGTCTGCTGTCTTTAACACAAACCTTCTCCAGAGCCTCTCTATCTTTGTCCAACTAGTTGGGTCTATTCTTCCATTCCTTATTCCATTCTTGTGAATCAAGTCCAGCTGTAGCCAGAGAATCACCCGCAATGGATTCTGTTGTCACTCTCATACTTCTACATCTGGTGTCTCGCAAGGATGCATCCTTGGACCTCTCTTCAGCAATATTCATCCAAAATCACAACAGTTTCCATGTTTACACTGAAGACACCCAGGCCTTCCTCTCCACCGACCCTCTCTAAATTGTCAGATTGCTTGTTCGACATTCAGTACTAAATGAGCAGATACTGGGAAGTCTGAAGCCATTGTCCTTGGTCTTCTCCACATACTCTGTTCCAAAACCATCAACTCCATGCCTCTCCCCTGGTAACTGAGATCAAACCAGGCTGTTAGCACCTTTGCTTTCAAATGTACTCATAAAGTAAGCTTCCATCCAGGTATCTTCACTTTTGCTAAGACCACCTATTTTGACTTTCATAACAGTGTCCAACTTCATTACTGCTCCAATTCATCTGATGTTGTAACCCTCACCCATTATTAAATCCCATGCCATTATTAACTCTGGATTTCTCTAATGCAACCCACTCCTGACCAGTTTCCAATATTTGTGCAGCAACTTAGAATTTACTGTGTAGGCTGCTTACAAGTTATCTACTTGAAGGTATATGGCCATATTCTGTATCTTCAGATAACAGCCCATTGGCAATAAGAAAGGTTTAGAGGGGATATTGCTGACCCTTACTTTCCATCTTCTATAAATTTAAGGTTTTCCAAGTCTCTGTTACCTGTTGCTAACACATACCAAGATCCAGTCACCCAGTCACCAGTGTTCACTGCCCTGCATTGGCTTCTGGTTAAGCAAAATATTACTTTTAAAATTCTCATCCTTGTTTTCAAATCCCTCCATAGCCTTAGCTTCCCTATCTCTCCACCCCAAAGACTCCGGGATATCTGCATTTCACTAGTTCTGGCCTCTTGCACATTCCTGATTTTAATTGCTCTAATAATCTTCAGTTGCCTAGGCCTGAAACTCTGGAATTACCTCCTTAAACATTGCTGCCTTTTTATCTCTCTATCTCTTTAACCAGGCTTATAGCTGTCTGGCCAAATATCTCACTGTCCGGCAGTGTCAAATTTTGTTTATTTTCACTTCTGTGAAGCGCGTTGGGATATTTTATTACATCGGGCAACACGGTGGCACAGTGGTCAGCACCACTGCCTCAAAGTGCCAGGAACGCAGGTTTGATTCCTGGCTTGGTCATTGTCTGTGTGGAGTCTGCACATTCTTCCTGTGTCTGCATGGGTTTCCTCCGGGTGCTCCAGTTTCCTCCCACAGTCCAAAGTCGTGCGAGTTAGGCTGATTAACCACACTAAATTCCCTCATAGTATCTGGGTGTAATTCGCAAGGTAAATACAAGACGTTACGGGAATAGGACCTGAGTGGGATTGTTGTCAGTGCAGACTTGATGGGCCCAATGGCCTTCTTCTGTACTGTAGAGATTCTGTGATCTAATAAATACAAGTTATTGTTGTAACTAAGAATGATGTTAACTAGTGGATTAAATTTTTATATTATATTAATTGTATTTTGTGTACACCCCCCTGGTAATCATTACAACATAATTTATAGCAGCCCTAGAGTTTTATCTATAATCATTACTGAAATGTAATCAGTAGTAAGTTATATTGATTTGACTGACGTGCATCTTCAGGATCAACACTCACAAATCTAGTTCTAAATGAGGCCAGTTGAATTTACTGTTTCCAGTAGATACAAGGCACTTTTACTGAACTATATTGTGTTGCAAATCAAAACTGCATCTTTCATTAGTTTACACTTTTAATTCATTGAACCCGATAAAAATAAACCTCATGTTGTTTTCCTCCCACAATAACGCACTGCTCTCCCTTAATCCCCTATCTTTCCCCACAATGTATCACTACCCCTTTCAGTTAAGCAATGTCTGCTGAAGGCACAGGGTGTACAAGCAAATGTTCTGTGTCAGCAAATTGCATTGAATTTTTAAAAATCCCTTCAATATGACTCTGAAATTGCCAATGTCAAAGGATAAACAATATACATTTCCTTTAAGTGGATAAATTAGCAACAAAAATGTGATAACTGCAAAAACAAATACATAGAAGGGAATTAAAAAAAATTGTTGGAAGATGACAGGTTTGAGATCAAGTTGTATTTATTGATGGACTGAACTGTGGAGCGTCACATTATAAATTATGAAGCACTTTTGATCCCAGAGATGGGCAGAATGGCACTGAAAGGTCTACTGAGCAGGTTAAAAGGTTTGTTTTTAAATTCAGGAGATTTGACATTTAGTCTGTCCAAGTATCCTGGTTAGGTATTGGGATTTCCTATTGCATGTTATTGAAAGTGATGTTATTTTTGTAAAAAGCTCTCGTTACTTTTAAAGCTCAGCCTTAAAAAATTGCTAACATCGACAGTGTAACTGTGTTACATAATTCAAGCAAATCCTGCAAGTTTCAACCAAGAAGTTAGACAATTTGTTTATTTAATTTAGTGAATTTGTGAACCAGGTTCCCAATAAGAGCAACTGATTAGGGGTGGCATGGTGGCACTGTATATCTTCTCTTTTCAAGTATTTATCCCATTGTTTTTTTTTGAAAATTACTACTGCATCTGCTTTTACCAATCTTTCGGGCAGTGTGTTCCAGCTCACAACCTAAAAACAATGCTGCTTCAGGTTCTTTTGCCAATCATCTTAAATCTGTGTTCTTTGGTTACCAACCTTTCTGGCAGTGGAAGGAGTCTCTCCTTATTTACTCTCATCCATAACCATGCATGATTTTAGAATGATAAAGTCATAGAATCTTAACAGTGCAGAAGGAGGTCATTTGGCCCATTGTGGATTGTGGCCCACCAACCACAATCCCACCCAGGCCCTATCCCTGTATATTTACTCTTCTAATCCCTTCACACTAAGGGGCAATTGAGCGGGGCAATTGATCTAATCTGCACATCGTTGGAGGAAACTGGAGTACCCAGAGGAAACTCACGCAGACATGGGGAGAATGTGCAAACTTCATACAGGCAGTCACCTGTGGCTGGAATCAAACCTGGATCCCTGGTGCTGTGAGGCAGCATTGCTAACCACTGTGCCACCATGCCATCTCTACGAAATCTCTTTTTAATCTCCTCTGATCTAAGGCAAATAGCAGCTTCTTCAATCTGTCTACATACTGCAGTACTTCATCTCTGTGCCGTTCTGGTAAATCTCTTATTGAATTATTACATTGCAGGAGGAAACCATTTGGCCCATAAAGTCTGCACCAACTCTCCCATCCGGAGGAAACCCACATGGACACGGTGAGAATGTGCAAACTCCACACGTGAAGCTGGAATTAGACCTGTATCGCTGGCTCTGTGAGGCAGCAGTGCCATCTTCTGCCCCTTCTCAGCCTCAACATCCTTCCGAAAATGGGGTGCTCAGAACTGAACACAATTTCCTGCCGAGTCCTAACCAATGTTTTATAATGGTTTAACATGCTCTGACTTCTGTCCTCTATCCTTCTATCAGAAAAACATATAGTGTGCTTGGCTTTATTAACATCTTTTTCATCTTGACACCTTCAAAGTTTTGTGTACATAAACCTCCAGGTCTCCCTATTCCTGCACCCCTTTAAAAATTGTTCATATTACTTCTCATTCTTCCTACTAACTGTCTCACGTCATGCATCTCTATGCTAAATTTTATTTCACAATACCGGATTAAAGTCCAACAGATTTATTTGGTAGCACAAGCTTTCGAAGTATTGCTCTAGTTTCTCCAATAATGTGTTGGAATACATTTGACCATTGTCCACAGCAAACTACCCAGCCTTCAGGAGAACAGTGACCATGACACCACACAACCCTACCACAGCAACCTCTGCAAGACGGATCATCGACACAGATGCCATCATCTCACGTGAGAATACCATCCACCAGATATATGTACATACTCTGGCCAACACTGTCTGATACGCTGCAGGAAAGGATATCATGAGGCATGATACATTGAGGAGACCATGCAAACGCTACAACAACGGATGAATGAACACTGCTCGACAATCACCAGGCAGGAGTGTTTTCTTCCTGTTGGGGAATACTTCAGCAGTCACGGGCATTCAGCCTCTGACCTTCAGGTAAGCGTTCTCCAAGGCAGCCTTTACAACACACGACAATGCAGAATCGCAGAGCAGGAACTGATAGCCAAGTTTCACACATGAGGATGGCCTCAACCGGGATCTTGGGTTCATGTCACATTATCTGTACCCTCCATGACTTGTCTGGGCTTGCAAAATCTCACTAACTGTCCTGGCTGGAGACAATACACATCTCTTTAATCTGTGCTTAACCCTCTCTCCACTCATATTGTCTTTACCTTTAAAACTTGATTACCTGTAAAGGCTCAGATTCCAACTATTATCTTGTAAATTGAGTTTGTGTCTTCATATGTCTTGTTTGTGAACACAACTCCTCACTTACCTGAAGAAGGAGTGACACTTTGAAAACCTGTGCTACCAAATAAGCCTGTTGGACTTTAACCTGATGTTGTGCTTCTTACTGAGTTTATCCCAGTCCAACGCCGGCATCTCCACTTCTAAATTTTATCTGCCATTCGTCTGCCCACTTCACTAGTCTATCCTCCCAAAGTGTTACTATCCTTTGCACTGTTTACTACATTTCAGAATTTTGTATTATCTACACACTGTGAAATTACAGCCTGTATGCACAAGACCAACTTACAATGTGTTAGAAGAAGTAAAAGCTTTAATATTGATTGCTGGGGAACATCATTGTTCACTTTTCTCCAGATTGAAAAACAACCGTTCACCGCCAATATTCTTACTTCCATTTTTTAGCCAATTTTTATCTATGCTGACACTGTCCCTTTAATCCCATGGATTTTTAATTTATGTCTTATTTTGCCAACCATTTTCTAAGAGTCCATATAAACATTGCTCAACCTTTTTGATTTTTCTTTATTTGACTTATTGTCACAGGTATTAGAACACAATGAAATGTATTGTTTCTTGTGCACTGTACAAACAAAGCATACCATTCATAGGGAAGAAAAGGAAGAGGTGCAAAATGTAATCTTACAGTCATAGCTAGAGTGTGGAGAAAGGTCAATGTAATACAAGGTAGGTCCATTCTGATGGCAGCAGAGAAGAAGCTGTACATGATTCAGTTGGTATGTGACCTCAGACTTTTGTACCTTTTTCCCCAATGGAAGTAGGTGGAAGAGAGAATGTCCGGGGTGCATGGGGCCCTTGATTGTACTGGTTGCTTTTCCGAGGCAGTGGGAAGTGGAGGCAGCGTCAATGGATGGGAGACTGGTTTGTGTGATGGATTCAGCTAATTCACAATTTTTTATAGTTTCTATTGGTCTTGGTCAGAGCAGGAGCCAACCAAGTTGTGATACAACCAAAAAGGATGCATTCTATAGTACATCAGTAAATGTTGATGAGCCATTGTGGACATGCCAAACTTCCTTCGACTCCTGAGAAAGTAGAGGCATCGGTGGGCTTTGTTGACTATAATGTTGGCATGGGGAGGGATGGGGGCAGATCTGGACACCTAAAACCTTGAAGCTCTCGACCTTCATCAACTCTCTTCAAAGAACTCAAATTCATCAAACATGACTTATCTTGAATAATGTCTTTTCTTTATTAATCCATATTTTCCCAAATACTAATTAATTTTGTTCTGAATTATTATCTGGAAAAATTTTTTCTTCCACCAACATTAGGTTGACTATCCTATAGTTACCTAGTCTACCTCAGTCCCTCTACAAAACAAGGGTGTAGTACCTGCAATTCTCCAGTTCTCTAGCACCAAGGATAAGAATGATGTGTGAATGGAAGTTGGTGAGAGTTAGGAAACAGACAGCAAATATTTTGGGTGAGCTTACATTCATGGAGGGTGGAAGATGAGAGGCTGACCAAACATGCACTGGAATGATCAAGTCTAGAAGTAATAGGCCTGGATGAGGTTTTCAGCAGCAGATGAGCTCAGATGGGGTCAAAATAAAGTTAGACCGTCGAGGTGGAAATAAGTCTCAGTGATGGCCATTTAGCTTGAAACTCACCTCTGGGTCTCATGGTTACAAACCATCTAGTTCAGCCTCAGACAATTGCCAGCAAGTGGGATACAGTCAAGGGATCAGCAACAGAGATTGCAGCAGGCACTGAAGACAATAGTTTCAGTCTTCCAAATGGATTCTTCAGTGTTGAATAGCAAATAGTCTGACAATTTAGAGACAATAAAGGGATCAAGAGAGATGGTAGAGAGCTTGGTGTCATCAGCATATATGTGGAATCTGATATATTCTTGGATAATATTGCTGAAATAAGAGGCCAAGGAAAAATCCTTGGGAAATCCCACAAAACTGTGGTAGCAGGAAGATAAGACCAAGCAGTACTTCTTCATTTCTGATAGTAAGAATGGAACAAGTGTGATCTGTACCCTACGGGACAAGAACAGAAAGGAATTGGAGGAGGATAATGTGGTCAATCATATCAAAGGCTATAGATGAGATAAAAGGACGAAGGAATATTTTACTGCAGACATAATGTTATTTGTAATTTTGGTGATAGCTGTTTTAGGTAGAAACCTGTTTGAAGGAATTCACACGGTTCTGGGAAGTAACATCACATTCTTTTGGAGGGGTAGGGGGATTGGGAAATGGGCAGTAGTTTGCAAAGAGATTAAAGATTGGCTTTTTGAGAAGGGATCTGCCATCAAAAAAGAAGATTTATAGCAGCTCGAATCTGCCAATCAAATGGCAGATTTGATGAGGATCCAACCCAGTCATCCTGGCAATGAAAACAGAACACCGCTTGGCACATCTTGTAGTGCTGATTATCAACAATTTATTTTTAAAATCAGACCACAGAAAAAGAACCTTTGGTAAGTACTAAAGATGATTAAATTGAGAACAGATTTTTTTTTTATCTGCATTAATAATAGTTAAGACTGCCGTCAATGTCAGCCAGAAACCAAAGGGATGGCAAGCGGAGCTTCAAGTACAGAGTAGATAAGAGCACTTACATAAAATGCAACCCCATAAGAAACAGCCGGAACGTAACCTCCGAGTTCCCCAATGCAGGATTTGGAATGACCCTAAAGATTTGCTGGAGAATTCCTCTGACGTTCCCAAGTAAGGGTTTGCACATCAATTGCCCAGAAGTGCAAAATTCCTCTGAACAATTGCCCAACACTGGGAACCATCCGAAAACGCAATTTAAATTATAAACTTTGAACGATTCTGTCTGGGTTACACCAACAGTTACTCAGAAAAAGAAACAAAATCTCTAACCTGATCAATACTCAACTCACCTGTCTCCCTCCCCGCCCACGCTCCCCCGACTGTCCCTCTCCCTCCACACGCTCCCTCGACACTCCCCCTTTACCCCCGACGCTGCTCGACCGTCTCCCTCTCCCCCTCCATGCTCCCCCGACTATTATCCCCTTCATGTCTCTGGCTTCCCCTTCCACCTGCAAAACTATCTTCACACTGCCGCCTTTCTTCCCCCCCTCACAACACTCAACTACTCCTCCCACAGTATTCCTCATCACCCCAACCCCCCAAGGATTCTTCCCTTTCCATGACTTTCAATCGGCCCGACCATCTAAATGGTATTTATTTACCTTCTCCCTGGTGTGTAGTTTCATTGTGTCCTTTAAACTTACCTGCTGTATGGTAGCCAGTGCAGTATAAAATGAGAGCACGCTCTCTTTGAATCCACTGAAGATGGTCTATGATGGGGTCTGCAAGCAGTCATACTTTGTAGACTGCAAGCTGCTCCTCCGTCAATGTATTTATTTCTTCTAATGCCGGTGGGGCTTCTTTTTCTGGTTGTGAAGTTAGAGCCGTGTTTCTTTCCTTGGGCCACCCGCTCCCCACTCCCAGCCCCTATACCACTGTCTTAATATATTCAAGTGGAATAAATGTAGTAGAGTATTTGTTTCCAGCCTGTCTTGCTCAGGAACAATAAGTAATTAGAATGGGTTGAGTACGCACAAACTTCATTTTACAACATTTAAGTCTTAAGAGGCGAGTCAAATGAGCATAATTCTCCTTTTAATTGATAAATGGGGAGAAATACGCACTTACTACACACTAAATGTACCGAAGAATAAAGTAAATGAAAACTTCACTTTAATGTAATACCATGGAGCTGTTTATTATTAGACAAATTAAGCAGATGAATACATAAAATAAATAACTTCTATGAAATCTCTAACTTTTGAGTTACAGATTAGTGTTCAACAAAAGTAATCTACAAATAATACTATTATTTACTGATTTTTTTTAATAATCAATTGGAGAAGTAGCAAAAGGCAATAAAACTGAACACAATAGTTTCTAAAACAGCAAATCCAAAAAAAATTCTTGTGAATCAGCCACAGATTGAATTTGGCAAAAAGGCATTATAGGGATGCATGTCAGATTGGTCACTGAGTATTCCATATTGCATGTCTTAATATTTGCTATGATGTAAAGATGCCGGCGTTGGATTGGAGTGGTAAGAACTCAGTAAGAATTTAGCAACACCAATTATTAATCCAACCGATTTATTTGATAGTAAAATAGCGAGCTTTCAACACTCCCGTGTTCACTGCACTTGCCTGATGAAGACACGGGAGTGTTGAAAGCTCGCTATTTTACTATCAAATAAATCGGTTGGATTAATAATTGGTGTTGCTAAATTCTTACTGAGTTCTTAATATTTGCTCCCAGTGGTAAACAAAGCTGCCTTTATTATTTTTACAATGTAAAAAGATCAGCCACTTTAAATTAGCATTTTGTATGGAGTATTTCATTTGCACTTAAGTGCTTTGGGAATTTAGTAAGATGCGTGCACTGATATAAAGCATTATTAACAGGAGCTTAGATCACAGGAGCTTTGCTGCAGTCAATCAGATTAACCTGATGGATTGCAATGGGAAAGCAATTATCATATCCCTGTACAGTATCAGTACAGCACCGATTAGACTCCCAAACTTCTGAACTTTCAAATTGCTCATCTCCCACTTCTGTTGCTGCTTACTCAAAGTGGAAATAACTGTCTACAGTATTTGTCTTACTATCATTCTTCACAAGCTTATTTTTGTAACATTTTATGTTCAGGACCATTATTGGGAAAACAGCTTACAAACAGCACAATGATTTAATCTTAATAATGGTCCATGTTAACCTCATGCAAAGAAAATGCTCTTGTGTTTCTACAGATTAGGAAAACCAGCAGCAATAAATTGTCAACTGACCCATTAATCTGCAAAGCCAATTTACTCACACACAGAACTGACTAGGTCTTGGGAGTAGAGAAAAAGTCCCATCTTCCATTTCACATTCATGTCATTGAATTCAAGTAAAACAATGTTGCATGCAGTGTGCCATTAGGATCTTTAGTAAAGTATAGTTGTGGCCATGAGAAATTTTGATCCTATGTCCATGTGAACTGTACAGTAATTGATTGTGTTCTTCCAAATGTAATTTTGCCTGGAGATTGCACTTGGAGTTTGGACACAAAGTGCAACTGACTAATCAAGTGTACTGCACAACATCAAAGTATATTGGCTCAAGTGTAAGTATTCCACAGTGGGCTCACACCAATGTACTGAAGAAGTTTCACGACAACACTGACTGCACTATTATTCTTCGAGTGGAGAATTAACAAAAACTGGAATAGAAACAAAATGGTACCACCACCAATATGGCTTAAACATATTCCATAGAAGCCCTACAGTGCAAATGTAGGTTGTTCGGCTCATTAAATGTATACTGACTCTCCAAAAGAGCATCTTACCCCGGTTAATCTCTTCACCCTATCCCCGTAACCACATACAGTTACCCATGGCTAAACCACTATGGACACTTAGGGGTAATTTAGCATGGCCAATGCATCTACAAATATGGGATTCCTTGGCTATCACAACTGCATATGGAAAGAATCATTATTGACATACATCAGTTGTGAAATGCTTGGCATTTATTAATGAAATTAGCATCTGTGGGAAGTTACTGTTCAAAAAAACTGGGACACATTTTCCTTAAGGTATTTTGGTTTTTAAAAAACATTTTCAGAGTAGAAAAACAAATCGGTGATTTTAATAACAAGTTTGAAACTGAAGGTAGCAAAAAAATGTAGAATTTCATTCTGTATGATTTAATAGCAATTCAAGAAAACTACCAGCCAGTTAGCCTACAATCTGGCATAGGGAAAATGTTAAAAGCTATTACTAAAGATGTTTCAGCAGTGCACTTAGAAATATTCATGGCAATTAGTCAGAGTCAACAAGGAAAAGGAAATTGTGTTTCACCATTTTATTAGTGTTCTTTGAGGAAGTAACGTGTTGTGGATAAAGGGGAACTGGTAGATGTACTATATATAGATTTCCAGAAAGCATCTGATTAGGTGCTACATCAAAGGTTACTCTGGAAAATAAAAGCTCATGCTGTAAGGAGCAACATATTGGTACACAAGATGATTGGCTAACAAAAAACAGTTGGTGTAAATAGATCTTATCCAGTTTGGCAGGATGTGACAAATGACATGCCACAGGGATCAGTACTAGGGTCCTGAACATTTTACAATTTACATAAGTGACTTGGATGTAGGAATGGTTGCAAAATTTGCTGACGACAAAAAAATAGGTAGGAAAGTAAATTGAGAAGATATTAGGAGGCTACAAAGGTACTTAGATAGGTTAAGTGAATGGGCAAAGATCTGGCAAATGGAGTATAACGTGGGCAAGAGATTCAGAAGGATCTGATGTCCTAGTGCATAAATCACAAAAGGCTGGCATACAGGCACAGCAAGTAAGTAGAAAAGCTAATACAATGTTATAATTTATTGTCAAGAGAATTGAATACAAAAGTAGGTAGATTATGCTTCAGTTGCACAGGGCATTAGCAAGGCCACAGCTGGAGTGCTGTATTGGTCTCCTTATTTAAAGAAAGATGTTTTAAAAATCATTCTAATCCATATAGCAATTGCCTTTCCACATCTTGTGCTTATTAAAAAATATGAAAATTACAAGGAAATAAAATAATAGAAGTAATTTCTCACTACTTTGAATTTTTATACAACACTCAGTTCACAAATACTGAAGCCTAAATGATCTAGTAAACAGATGAATTATCCAAAAGATTTGATGTTCAATTCAGACATGCTGTATTGTTCTATGAGAAAAACACAACCAATAATACACTAGGCAACATATTTCATTAATGGAGTAATTAGCTTCTCAATAAAGACAAAAATGTAACAATTGCAAGACCTGTTTTTTTAGTGGTATCATAAACCTAATGTTTCTTTGGAATATGGTGATGAATGATTTTTATTTAGTGACAGTTTCTTTGTATTTCTGGCTCTTAATTCACAGCATTTACATAGCATGTAGTTACAATAGCTACAACTTGGATTAAAGTCTAATTTCCTTTTACATATAATACATGAAATGAACAGACTCTTGAGACAGGTCACCAGGAGTTCTTGTGCAGTCAATCTAGAAATCCAGAAACCAACCATGATTGTGAGCTGTACCAATAGTCAAATAGGAGTGGTCTCAGGGTTTGGCTTGTGGAGAAGGGTGTTTGGAACTGATGTAAAATTTCTGCCCAAACCTTTTAGCCCTAACTTGCTCAATCTTAGGAATTAAATTTATGAAGAGGTCAGTTAGTGAAAAGGTAACATGGTTAAAGGCTGTGGCTAAAAGCACATTAAAAATGCGTGCAGAGTACAATTTTACCTGGAACAGAATCCTGGTTGTTCTAATTCATTTGGGGATAATATAATAAAAAGGAAAGTAATGACAAACTGTCACAATATCAAAACATCTATTGGCAGTAGATATTTGAAACTATACATACTGAGGATTGCCTGCAAAATGTGTTAAGTTTGTAACTATCCACAGAAGTTTCAAATTAATATTAATTCTGCATTTGTCAGAAGTTGTATTTTGACATATTTCAACACTAAAATACCTGAATTGTTTAGCCACAAACTAGTACTAATGGTGACAAGAAATCAGGTGAATTTTATTTTTTGTGCCACTTAAGCGGTGCTCCTTTAGAGAAATATAATAGAGCTATCATTTCAGCTATTCAACTTAGTTTGGGATTACACGAACCCCACTTCAGATAGATACACTGTGTCAATTGCTATCAGAGAGAGCTTCATTTCAACATCAATATTATATGAAGTAGCACGTGTACTCCAAATTACAGGTGTTCAGGATATAGTGGGAGAAGCATCACTGATTCAGATCTGCGCGTTCATAATCACAGACCATAAACTACACATTTTTATAGTAACTTACACTTATGGTACAGCCTGGTATCATTAGCCTTTAAGCACTCAAATTGAAATGTTGGTAATGTAGAATCCTAATTACCTATGGTGAGGATGATTTGGTAAATAAAAAGCAGAAATTAAGACTGACAATTTTTAATGGCATTTTTGATGTGACTTGTAAGCTATACTTACCTAGAAGTAGCTATTACTGGTCATATTCAGGAATGGCACTTATTTTGAGAGGCCACTGAATATTGTTTTCATTTATGTGATTATTGATGGGATGTTATAAAATAAGCTCCTGGTGCCTACATTTAATGCCATTTGTAGCTCCACATTTATAACTCATGATGCCTTCTAATGATAGCAAGGAATTCTGCTCTCTCGCCCCCCCCTCTCCAAAAATAGAACTATGCCTCGCTTTAAAAGACAAGTAGAGTAGATTTATAAAATGAATGATTTTTAATACATCTGAATGAATTACTTTCACTTTGGACATTTAATATTGGCAAATGATTATACAGCAAACGGATAAATACTAGACAATAAGCAAAAAGACAGAAACATAAAAACATGAGCAAGCTATTATTCAACCAAGCACAAAAATAACAGAACGTGAGGGACAGATGTTACAAATATCCTTTGAAGAGACTTGAGCTACTTAACCAGCTTCAATTACCAATGCCATTTGAGGGAAAAAGAAAGACTGCAGCAAATGGATGAAATTTAAGTTATGTCATTTTGGTGTGAGAGAACAATGCCGATATCTGCAAATTACAATATAATCAGACGTTTTCAACAATTTATATCATGCAGCTTTACAGAGAAATAATTAGGCAAGAACTCACACTAAACCGAACGCATAATCAAAGAAGTTGATTTTAAGGAGATTGAAATTTAGAGACTATTTAGCCCCTTGTGCTCTGCTAGCTTTTTGAAAAGGCTATCCAATTAATCCATGCCCTTGTTTCTCATTTCTGTCCCAACTCTGTCTTTAAAGGAGAGAAGGGAAGAGAGAAGGAATTTCAGAGCATGGTGTCGCCAATGCTGAGGCAATGAGTAGCAAGCACAAAATGCTTTTCCACAGGAATTTAAAATTGAAAAGGGCAATGAGGCAGGTTAAGGGCTGGGGAGATTACATAGGTAGCGAATGGTAAGATCAAGAAGAAATATAAGAATAATAATTTTACTTTGCAGACGTTAAAAAACCTGGATCCATTTAGGGTTAAGAAGGATGGAGATGAAAAATATTTTAAGCAGGATCTGGTAAAGAAATGTTAAGTATAAATCTGTATAATAGTAATTCCTACTCTCTTGTGAAAGGGACAAATCCCTCACCAATGTATGACACAGTCCAAACTATTACACAAAGAATTAGAGGATAAATTACTACCATTAATAACAGCCATGCTTTCAGGATGGACATGGGTCTGCACCTCCAGCTCCATCACTGGGTATGCTGGCTCTAATACTCTTGGCGAGGTAAGGACTAATCTACCTACAGAGTGACAAATTGAAGTGCAAGTCACCCTGTGCTGATGCTATGGACATATTATAAGTGGGCAACTGAGTGGACAACAGGTCACTGCTTATCTACCCACCAAGTCAGGAAGTCATATTTGGACATCTAGAGGAAGAAAATAAATGGTTTTAAAACAAAAGTGAAAATAGGGTTGAAAGAAGCCATGGGTTTGGTCAAATTGAAGTTATTACTTATATACATTTGGCACAGAGCAACTCACAAAAACATTCAATCTAACTTACAATACCATCATTAACTGAATAGGACAATCTCTCCTCTTCACCCCCTACCCTCCCGATGATGTCTTAAATTAAAACAGGCAACCCTGGAAATGGATTAATTCTCCTTCTAAATATGGCTGTTTTTGCAACACTCATTAAGGGCATGGCCAAAAACTAAATTCATAACACTCATTTGGACATGTTTACCTTGGTTAAGAAAGGGCTGAATTTGACAACGCCACAAATGCAGAGAATGTACTCCATGCACATTGCAGTCCCAGTGTCTGGGATGTCATTGCCAATGATGTCCCAGGCACTTGTCAGCATCAAAGATAGTGCAGACCAAACTGGACTGAGCTAGAAAAAAGTTACATCTTGAATTGGAATTCACAAACAATACTATATCCCCATCTCTAATAGAAAACCTGCCTTTTTAAAAATAAAGAATGGTAATAGTTAAACATATTGAGTATTATTATTGCAGGAGATCCATGCTGTATCTTTTTTGGGAAGTCTGCAATGAGACAATGCACAGGGCAATGTTGTATTGCAGGAGAGGGGCATGCAGCCATGAGGGCACAGGGGAGATGGTGAAGGCTTATGTGAGAAGTGGTGTCTAGGAGGTAGCAAGGGCTCTGACAGGGGTGACTCAGTGAGCTAAGTGATGACAGCACAGGCCAATAGCACAGGCATAAACAATACTGCCACTGGCTGTCAACATGGGATGAGTCTGCAAATGTGCCCAAGGATGTGTGCAACTGTTCGTTTAGTGTCAGGAGTTATAGTATAACAGAAGTAGTGAAGTGCACATAAAGTTAGTGAATGCAGTGGTTGTGATTTTTGAATTTCTAGACTTAAGTGGCTCATTAAACAATATACATATTTGTAACACTAAAATATTTTCACTCAGAAAAACTGAAGGAAGCCACAATTGTAGGAAAAAGTTTAAAAAATATAAGTACAAGTTAAAAAACAGCTGCGTCAGCATGTATTCCCGGTGTACCTACACCAAATTTAAGACATTTCGGTGGCAGATTAAGTTATGCATTATGCATTTTTTGAGTTAGAAACTTTCATTTACACCTTGGATGTACGAAAAACTAGTGAGTTCTTTTCATGCAAAATGGGAGCCAACTTTACCAGATTAGGGTACTGAAAATAATGTGTAAGGGGGAAGATAGCAACACAATTACCAACACAAGTTTGTATTTATAGGAAGAAGAGAAATCAGAACTGGAGTTAACTGAAACTTATACAATGTAACCAGTATATTGGGCTCAACTCTTCTAGCCCTTTTTAGGTCACTTTTAGTGATGCCAATTGAAGTTTACTCTATAAATGGCCCCATTATGTACAGTAGTCATTTAGTATTTACATTTAGCTAATTTAATTAGAAAATGTCTCATTGGCTCAATAATTTCCAGTATAATTTTCAACATTGGTCAGTTTTTTCTTCTGAGGGTTAGCAATTAAGTTTGCTGAAACATTTGGAAATGAATTCAGACAATTTGTATCAAATTGGCAGAAAGTGGTTTGTGTAAACGCTCCTGAATCCACAATAGTCAACTTATTGTCGAGAGATAAATGAATAGAAAGTGCACAGTGGAAGGCAACTTTGTGTAAAAATACTCCAAGTCCTTCTCAGCCCTCGTACTGTTGCTGGTATCGTAAATTAAGCTCTCGCAGTTCCCGTTCTCGGACTCTCCGAGACTTATTGGACTTCGTGGACCTACTGGATCTTGTGGACTGGGCTGACTTGGTGCTTTGGCATCGAGATGAAGCTCTCTTCAAAAGGTTCTGAGATATAGAACGATGCAGGTTCTTCATAGAGGAGGAGGCTGCCATGCTTACTATCCAAGGATGTTTCAAGGCTTGGCCCACAGTCAGTCTTTCACTAGGATCCACAGTAAGCAGTCGATCTATAAAATCCTTGGCCAGGTTTGAAACACTAGGCCATGGCTAAAAAAAAAAATTCAAAAAACACAAAATCATTACAACTGCAGAATAAGTCTAACAAATCACTAAAATCACATCAGCATTTTGATAAAATGAAAATAATAAAATTCAGCAATGAATTTTCACTGGTGTGAGAAAACTTGTGTGGGAAACGAAGCAGGGAGTGGAGGAGAGCACTGGGAAGAACAAAATTTATGGAGTTACCCATGAAATTTAATAAATTCATAATAAAGCTTGGTTTTGTTACTTAGAAGATAAATAAATGTTCATGAACGGGCACAACAGCACATACAATTTTATGTCTAAAAATATATTTTTCTCAAGAAAATGAAAATGGAAATGGAAATGAGGATGAAGTGGAAATGGTTGCAAACTTCAAGTTTCAAGGTGTCCCGATCACCAATAACCTGTTCTGGTCCCTCCATACCAACGCTATACTTAAGAAAGCCCACCAATACATCTGCTTTCTTAGGAGGTTAAGGAAATTTGGCATGTCAGCTACAATTCTCACCAGCTTTTACAGATATACCATAGAAAGCATTATTGCTGGTTGTATCACAGCTTGGTATGGCTCATGCTCTGTCTAAGACCACAAGAGAGTCGTGACCAAAACCCAGTCCATTATGCAAACCAGCCTGCCATCCTATTGACTCTGTCTACGGTTCCCCGCTGCCTCGGAAAAGCAGTCAGCATAACTAAGGGTTCAGCGCTCCCTGAACATACTCTCTTCAATCGGGAAAAAGATACAAGAATCTGGGGTCATGTACCAACTGATTCAAGAACAGCTTCTTCCCTGCTGCCATCAGACTTTTGAATGAACCTACCTTACATCAAGTTGATCTTTCTCTACACCCTAGCTATGATTGTAACACTATATTCTCCACTCTCGCCTTTCCTTCTCTACACATGGTATGATTTGTCTGTGTAGCACAAGAAACAATATTTTTCACTGTATATCAATATGTGACAATAATAAATCAAATTTAAACACTCACTTGATAGTACAGAACCTCAATACGGCTGATAGAAGGGACACAATATCAAAGCTTTTCATCTTGCTCTTGTCAGATCCAAAAATGCCAAATTTCAAAGGGAAATCCAACTTATGCCACAAGAAGAGGTACCAGGCATTTCACTACATGAAATTCTGTGGACATCCACTGTCATTTTGGATATCATCTTTCACAATACAAATCAATTATTATGTAAACTGGAAAACGGTACCCCTCTTTTGTATACCTAGCAGTTGGACATTTGTGTTACCTAATTTGGTGTGAAGTCCTACTTGTGTTATTGAATACGTGGATCTTTACAAAGCATTCTATTTTTAATTAATATACACATTGCAGCCATAATCTGTCAGCATTTTACAAAAACAATGGAGTTTGGCAAATCTTCATTGAAAGGCTGAAACTGTATTCATACCAAAAACATTTGTCTACATGTTGAGGTAAGCCTGATAGCCTCCTAACAGACTTGAATACTGATTTCATCTCGAGTTCTTTGAGATGTTGATGATATACTTCATCAATACAAATATTATTTTACATATGTAGTTATAAAGTGCATTCCATCCTGAACACAGTAGTGCCAAAGCTCAGTGATATACTAACATTTCACGTCAGAGACACAAGGTGGGATTTTACAGTCTCGCTTGCCCCAAAGCCGCAAAATCTCAAGGGTCAATGGTCCCTTCCATGACCCCTCGCCTGCTTCAATTCCTGTGATGGGCGGGACGGTAAAGTTCCGGCCATGGAATGAGCAATTTCGTCTGCAACATTGGGGGAAAAATCTTTACAGCAGTCAACTCAGCAACAATCAACTTAAGAACAGATCCTTCCCGTGGGCATCAGACTTTTGACTGGTCTTATCACATATTAAGCTGATCTTTCTCCTCACCCTATTGGTAACTGCAACACTACATTCTGTACGCTATCTTTCCTTCTCTCCTTTGTATTCTATGAACGGTATGTTTTGGCTGTATAGCTAGCAAAAAAATTACTTTTAACTCTATACTAATACGTGTGACAATAATAAATCAATTCAACAATGGTCAGGGCACCATTTACTCACCCTCCCTATAACAGTGTGCAAGAGCAATAATAGATATTCTGCACATCTTGTTTTCTATTTTTACGTCATTTACTCCAATCCTCCTAATCTAATCTGCGGTGAGGACATTCTGGGGCTTTGCAGCTCGCAATAGCCATATCATCTATCAGCCTGGCAACAAATAAACAAATCCCACAACCTAATAAGACCAACAGCCATTTACTACAGGTCAAGTGCAATAAAAGTCACTCACCCGCAGTTTTGCAATTTCATGGTGTTAAATCCACTTATTTGCTTTGCTATGCCTATCTCAATTTTAAAACCAGCAACAATAGGGCACATTTTGATTCCTTAAATATTTTACTGTGTGCAAGTTTACGATTTACACAGCATTAATAAAAGTTAATTTGAGTTCAATATAATAAGCCCTTTATACACTTGGCACCTAAGCATTAGTTTACTTATCAAATGAATAGTTCTTTAACAGGATTAATACCAGAAATGTTCTGGTCCAAACTTTTGGTGCCCAGGGACGACTGTGTTTCTTTTCAAAATTCACCAAGCAGTCAGATGAGGGTCAACGTCATTGCCTGGGCTTCAAATTGCACAGCTGCCTGGTGGAAGTCCAATTCTTTGTAACTTGAGTTGTGAGATCAATTGTAAAGCTTTATGCCAACTGCTCAATGTTAACCTCTTCTCCTAGAGGAGCAAAGAATCTGCACAGTGTGCTAGCAAAGGATCAGGACATGGCTCAAGATTCCAAGCAATGGCATACAGAAAACAATGCTGACTGACGTAGGAATATGCCTGTTGTGGGAAATAGTCCGAAATACATATTTACTTTATTATTTGACAGTAAAAATGTTGGATTCTCCAGAGTGATGAATTAATGAGGCAAAACACAAGTTCTATTCCACACCTCATTTCTTCCAGTTCTGCACACTCAGCAGATGCCAATTTTCTGTTAAAGAATGTAGATACTGATTTTATCAAGTTAAAGTACAGTCAGCCTGTTACAAAGTACTTTTGCACAATTCATTGATGCTGGGGTCAAAATTCAAAATGGAAAGAGAAAATGAAAACTACAAAAAAAAACTCCTGACAAATGTGCCAGTTTTCAGTTGGTATTACTCACTCTAAGCATAACCAATAACCATTTTGATGCAATCAATTCTAATACTTTTCAGTCAGGTCAAAATATTTGAACTTTTCTTTTCCCAAGATGGCTTGGCTATAGTGCGGTAAATAAAGTTTAGAACTATTGCAAAAATATTTTTGGCACATTGGTTAGCACTGCTGCCTCACAGTGCCAGGGACCCAGGTTCAATTCCGGCTTCAGGTGTCTGACTCTCTGTCTGGAGTTTGCACATTCTCCCGTGTCTATATTAGTTTCCTCCAGGTACTCCTGTTTCTTCCCACAGTCCAAAGACATGAAGGTTAGGTGGATTGGTCATGCTAAATTGCCCTTTCGTGTCAGGGTGATTAGCTGGGTTAATACATGGGGTTATGGGGATAGGGCCTGGGTGGGATTGTTGTCAGGGCTTGATGGGCCATTTGGCGTCATTCTGCACTGTAGGGATTCTATAGTTCTATGAAACAATTACACAATTTAAAGCAATAACAAAAGTAACTACAACATTTGGTAAACTATTACTGAGGTAATCTCTCAGCAGATATTAGAATATGTGCCACTGTATATTTTTATCTATTGCACACTAATAAAATATATTGCATCTTATTTTCACATGTGCAATCCTAAATATGTGGCTTCCCCTGGATGCACTTCCAGTAATATGACTGGACTTCTGCAGAACATAGACATCCTATCACAGACTTGAAGGTTCTGCCTAGGTGCAAATAAAAGAACATGGTAACACAAACAGCATTCACTCATTTTTGGTATGCAGCTTGAGATTTTAATTTCATAGAATCAGAGGATAGTAGAGCACAGAATGGGCCAACACATCTGCATCAGTTCTTTCAGCGAGCAATCCAGTTAGTTCCATTCCCCAACACTTGTCCATATTCTCTGCAAAATTTTCTTCATGTATTTATTCAATTCCCTTTTGAAAGCTATTATTTAATCTGTATCCAGCAGCTTATCAGGCACCTTAGTGCTTGTTGAAATATCTAACTAGGTCAAGTGCCTTTTCACAATGTGACATCAGGCATACACAGCACATTTAATTGCACCATTTTACGCAAGATAGCCTAAAGGCAATGAAAACTTTGTAGGAGTGACGAGCATCCAAAAACTTTCAAAAACCTTAGATTTCAGACAATTTGCGATTGCTCTCATAGCCGAAGCTACTGAAAACAAATCCATGGGAAAATTAAAATGGTTACATATCTAACAGCACACTCCTTACTGTGATAATGTGTGAATGCAGGAGTGATTGTGAAGGTTAAGAATAAAAGTCACAAAAAATATTCTATAAACTGGAATAGTTTAAATATTTGCATTATTTTTTTTATTTCCAGCAAAATAATTACCAAGTATTAAAAATCAATTAACAATACATGGTTTTGCAAAATATATTTCTGCAACATGTGAAAGTCATTTCTGTAATTAGTATAATATGCTTATCAGTTTTGGATGCAAGATTACTTCTCTGTAAGGTGTCTTAGATTCAAGACGTCTGGCAATTTATTTAGGGAATAGGAAAATAAACCATATGTCACCTAGCCAGGTAAAAATGTTGTGTCATCAATCTTCACTAAACAATTTCACAATTATTCATTCAAATTATCACCACTTACAAAAGGGTATGCAGCTTTTAAAAAAAATTGCACTGCTACAGGATTTGTTGAGAATAGGTTGGTGGCTTTGGATCACTGAAAATTTTAAAATAAAGATATTTACTTTTGTATATCTTTGTATCTTAAAAGACACAATATGCCATGAAATAAACATGTGAATTCTGTATTGCTGGGTTTGTTTATTTCTAAATTAGTCATCAAAACTTTGTCCATTTGCAGGCATTGTTTTATGCAATATTTATATTAACTAACTCAATATTAAAAGGAGTCTAGATAAGGAGTTCAGTAATATCTGCACTCTCTTTTTCCAGATATTGGAGAGAATGGGAAACGTGACATGTAGGGTTTTCGGCTCAGCCCGATGGATCTTTTCTGTTATTCTGACATCATCGGAGCCAGTATATTTTGCAAGATAATGATCTGCTCAATGCGATAAACATTATGGGACATAAGTGTTTTAAAAGAAACAAGGATTTACTGTATTGCTGCTTTCAAATTTAAAAATTGGGGTGTATAATGATTCTGGAATCTGAAACAAAAACAGAAAATGCTGGAAAATCTCAGTAAGTCTGACAGCATTTCTGGGGAGAGAACAGAACCAATATTTCGCATCTAGATGACCCTTCATCACAGCTGAGAGCAGTAGAGATTTATACCAGGGTTTAGGGGGAAGGGGGGCACGGAATGGGACAAAGGGAATGTAAACGAGGATACAGAAAGGTGTCCACTAAAGTGATCAGAATGCGCGAATGGCAGAACAGCGGTGCAGATTGTTAAAGGACTGCTTGAGGAATATGGCATTTCCCCTGAAGTGGAGGGGCGGGGGGGCAAGGAGAGTGGGAATGGAAAGTGGAAAAATGGAGGTGAGAAAGAAGGATGATATTTCAACCCCGTAATATAAATCTCTGCTGTTTCACTTTGCTCTCAGCTCTGAGAGAAGGTCATCTAGATTCAAAACGTTGGCTCTATTCTCTCCCCACAGATGCTGTCAGACCTGCTGAGACTGTGCAGTAAAGGGGTTGCTTGTATATCAGTTATCTCAGCAAAGTTTACAGTCTGAACTTAGGACTTCCCTTCTCTTTAACGTACAGTATTCTTCCCTACAATGTATTCACCCACTGAGCTAGCAGGCATGCCAAACATGCACACATAATCAAAAGTAATAGGATTACCCAATTATTCCATTCTTCTGATATATGGCTACGTAAATATACCATATTTGCTCTTTTAGTACCCTTAATGGCTCAGCAACATCCATTTTACAAAACCAGTAAGAATGGGGCCAAGAGAGAGAGATTGAAAAACAAATGTTTTGTATGGTTGTTGCTCCTGACCATGGGATAAATATTGACCATGGCACTAGGAGACTCCTCTGCCTTTTGAAGAGTGCCACACAGTGTTTTACATTCAAATGAATAAGCCTAAGTTTAACACCTCATCCAAATGATAGCACCTGATAGTGCAGCATTGCTATTCTTTCAGCACCACAGTTAAGTTTCAGTCTAGATTATGTGCTTAATTCCTGGAGTGAGATTTCATCTCACAACTTTCTAACATAGAGGCAAGAGTGACATCACTGAACCTGATCAGGTGGATGCAAAGGTCCCAGTACTACTCCATAAACTGATCAGAGAGATCTTCCCAGTTTCATGGCAAACATTTATACTTCAAAATAAATTAATTGAACACATTTCATTACCGTTTGTGGGACTTGCTCTATATACATGACAGCTGAATATTGCTGCATTATAAAAGTTATAATTAAGCACTTCAGTAATAATATAGGTTAATGTCAATATACTTTCAAATTCTGTTATCATGAAGAAGCTCTTGTTTTGCAAGTGACTGGAAACATTGCTGGAATAATTCCCAGTATGTTCCTTTGGTTATCAGCACATATTTCTGTATTCTACTAAAAAACTAAAGCAGCTGAATGTTTTCCAGGGTACTAAAATATAACTTGTCAACTCTTTTTTTTAAAAATTATGCCACCAAATTGTTGATTTCAAAGAGAAAATTAGTTTTGATTTATTTAAAAACAGGTTTAAGAAAACAAGGACAAAATTAGAAAAGGAGGCGGGAATTGATTTGCAACATGCTGATCTGAACTGATAGCTCACTGGGGTATCTGTTCAATAACAGGACTATTTATGGACAACTTTGGAGTCAGAATTTGTTTTATTATACTTTTATCCTTCTCCCATGCTGCAATGTACTGAAATGAGAATGACTGTTTACACTCAGGAGCAGTGTAGAGTGAGAAGGACAATCGAAGATAGGCCAGGAGAGAGTGCACCAGTGGAAGGAAGATGCAAGACAATAGTCTCCTAAAGGGATACAAGTTAATAGATATTTACCATACATTGCTTGTCATACATTACTTTGGACGCCAAAGAAGTTTGGATAGCATTTACAAATAATCAAGATAACTTTAGAGGGTTGTAACAAGTGGAGCAGTTCTATCTGATTCCCAGTCATGCACAGAAAAAAAGCACAGGAATGGATAGTTGTCTAATGTGCATTGAAACAGTGCTAAACTTTTTTCAAATCTCAGTCTACAATCAGAATCTACTGGCCTTTATTTTCCATCAAGATTGAGAAAGAACTTCTGTTCACCACTTGAAATATAATGTAGTGAACTCTTTATTAAAAGTGAAAGGCCTTATCTTTTCACAGCATACAGTTCTATTTCAAGTTATCAAGTATCTCATTCTGAAAAGGTCAAAAATACTCAAAAGAAATCCTATATGCAACATTCCTATTCATCGGTCTCTCGACATTCCTTACGCTATTCCTATTTCCCAACAGGAGCTTTGTCTCTCAAAGATTCAGATATTTTGATGATTGTTCTGCAACGATTCAATGTAAATTGAAGATAGTGGGACACTGGAGAAACCTTTACTGAACCATATGGGAAACTGGTGTATTGAACAAGGGAGCCTCAATCTACAAAGCTATGAATGGAAATGTCAGACAACTCCATCACTAACTTCAGAGAGAAAGCAGCCAATCTACCAGGATGCTCGCTTTAAATCTTGCTGTTGTGGATTTACATCAGTTTTATACTTTTAATAATTAAATATCCAGTGTCTCCACATTATCATTATTTTCTACAATTACACCCAAACTTTACACTTAATTTTTAAAATTAATCAATTAGGACATTGTTAAGGAGTGTGCAAATAATAGATTATTTGATTATTGATTATAGATTATTAATATAATAATTTATAGATTTGACACTATTTATAAATTCTAAATTCAGTTATACCTCGTAGACAGAGCTTACGAAACACTTGCATTTCTGACTCTCTGAGAAGAAGGTATAATGAAGAAATCTGCGCTGTGACAGTTTGGCTTAGCGCAATCTCCTTTGATCTTTCAGGTCTGAAGTTGAATCCAGCTCAGACTGATTAAAATGTTTCTCTCTGCCAATTAAAAGGGTCCCTTGTGATACAAATGCAGATTTTAAATTTAGATGATAATGCAAACAAAGGATGTCAAGAGAGGGTAAGGGTGGTTGACTCTTTGAACCAGCAGTCAGGTGAGCTTTCTCTGCCACCTTAATTTGCAGGTTGCCCTTGGGCAAGGTGATAACACCCCCTCCCCAAGCACATGGTTATAAACTCAACAGAAAGCAAAGTTAGAACATTAAAATGCTATCTAGTCAATGTAGTTATGTGGGTGCGAAATTTGGAATATAAGGCGAGACAGTAGGAGATAAGTTAAAGGTAACAGATATGTGGTTTATGAGACATACTTTTTTTTTATTCATTCAAGGGATGTGGACATCATTTTCTAGGCCAGCATTTACTACTCTTCCTTAATTGTCCTTGAGGTAATGGTAATGTGCTACCACTTGAACCGCTGATGTCCATGTAGCATAGGTATGCAGGAAGTTCCAAGATTTTGACTCAATGACAATGAACGAACAGTAAGTGGCTTGGAGGGAACCTCCATGGTGTTCCCATGTGTCTGCTGCTCTTGTCCTTCTAATTAGTAGTGGTCTTGGGTTTGGATGGTAGTATCTCAGGAGCTTTAATGAGTTCCTGCAGGGCATCTTGTAGATGGTACACACTGTTGCTATTATACTTCAGTGGTGGAGGGGGCAGGGTGAAAGTTTGTGAAAGGGGTGCCAATCAAACGGGATACTTTGTCTTGGATGTTGTCAAATTTTTTGAATTTTGTTGGAGCTGCACTCATCCAGACAAGTGGACAGTATTCCAACACACTCCTGACTCATGCCTTGTTGATGTGGACAAGCTTTGGAGAGTCAGAAAGTGAATTACTACTTGTAGAATTCCTAGCGTCTGACTTGTTCTTGTAGTCAGAATATTTACTTGACTAGTCCAATTCAGTTTCTAGTCAACGATCACTCCAGGATGTTGAAAGTGGGGGAATCAGCAATGACAAAATTCCATTAAATGTAAAGGGGCAATGGTTATGTTCTCTTTATTGGAGATGGTTGTGCAAATGATACTTGCTGCTTGTCAGCCCAAGACCAGATATTGTCCAGATCTTATTGTGTTTGGACATGCATTGCCTCAGTATCCAGGGAGTTGCAAATGGTGCTGAACGTTGTGCAATGATCAATGAACATCCCCACTTCTGACCTGTTGATGGAAGGTCACTGATGAAGCAGTTACAGATGGTTGGGCCTTGGAACTACCCTGAGGAATACCTACACTGATATCCTGGAACTGAGATGATTGACCTCCAACTACTACAACTGTCTTCCTTTGTGCCAGGTATGATTCCAACCTGTGAAAAATTTCACCCCCAGTTTCCCATCGACTCCAGTTTTGCTAAAACTCCTTGATGCCACACTTGTTTAAATGCTGCCCTGAAGTCAAGGACAGTCACTCTCATCTCATCTCTGGAATTCAGCTCTTTTGTCCATATTTGAACCAAGATTGTTATAAAATTAGGAGCTGACTGGCTCTAGCAGAACCTAAAATGAGCATCAGTGAGCAAGTTATTGCTAAGCAACTGATACTTGATAATACTGTTGATGACTCTTTCTGTCACTTTACTGATGATTGAGTAAATTGATGGGATAATTATTGGCCTGGTTAGATTTGTCATTTTGTTTTTGTGTGCTGAACATTCCTGGGCAATTTCCCATGTTGCTGGGTAGATGCCAGTGTTGTAGGTGTACTGGAACAGCTTGGCAAGAGATGCAGTGAGTTCTGGAGCACAGATCCTCAGTACTATTGCCGAAATATTGTCAAGGTGCATCATCTTTGCAGTATCCAGTGCTTTCAATCGTTCCTTTATATCATATGGAATAATAAAATTAGCTGAAGACTGGCATCTGTGATGCTGAGATGAATTATCTACTCAGCACTTATCTTTTATTTGTGATAAATGTGCTAGGTTCCTCCATCATTGATAATGGGGATATTTGTGAAGCCTCCTTCTAATGAGTTGTTTCATTATCTACCACCATTCATGACTAGATGTGGCAGGACAGATGAACTTAGGTCTGATCCATTAGTTGTGGAATTGCTTAGCTCTGTGTCACTTGCAATGCAAACAGTCCTGCACTGTAGCTTTATCAGGCTGACACCTCATTTTTCGATATACCTTATATGCCCTCCTTCACTCCTCATTGATGAGGATTAGTTGGACAACACATACAAGTAATTAAGACGTTCTGAAGAAAACAAGTACACAAGAGAATATTTGCATAGGATCACCAAGACACAACTACAATTCTTCAGAGATAAAAACTGTAACATGTGGTAGTGATGGTGAAAGAGGGGAGCAAAGAGGAAGAGGAAATACAGCCATAGTTTAAGAATAAAACAGGAAGAAGATTTGAGAACACCAAAATGTTGGCTACCAATAAGGACTGTGACCAAATTGGCTCTATTCCCTCTCCACAGATGCTGTCAAACTTGCTGAGATTTTCCAGCATTTTCTGTTTTTGTTTCAAATTCCCGCATTTGCAGTAATTTGCTTTTATTTTATTTTAAAACATGGCACCTGAAGAAGAATATGGGTGGGTATAAATGAACATTTCTCAAATCATCTATTTCTCCTTGCTAAAACATTAATATAAATAAAATCAGATCCTTATTTTTTAAATTATATAAGGACACAGTATATAATGTTACAGCTTAATACTAAATACTTTGCACATGCATTTCAGAATTCTTTATTCTGTATTTGATGCTTGCTCCTCTGTGTTTGGAAAAAGATATTTTTTTAAACACAGGCCCCTTTTCCATTCCCACTTCCATCTCTTTATTCTGCTCTCTACAGGACTTTGAGAGTATGGGTGGCATCTTGCTCTGAATTCATCACCAATTTTTTTACCAGCTGCTTGGAGGCAAATGTGATAGCAATCTGCTGTGACTAACATTGTATTTACACACTGCAGTGAAACTATTGATTGCTGTTTGGTACTTCCTCATCATTTCTGAATTATAATTCAGAACTTTGTGATTAAACTTCCCAATGTGCCACAACTTCTTTCTCTCACACACACAACTCATTTTATGTTGTTTAAATCTCTTTCTCATGCTATTGCCTATTTTAATAAAGCATAAATATTTCACTAAAATCTTACATCTGCAATGCAGCCATATTTAAAAAAAAGGATGATATACCTATTGCGGTCAGTGTAATATTAAGGGAAGGAGAACAAATCAGGCAGCATCCCGTGGACAAGGAAATAGAATTAGCACTAAGGTTGAAGGAATTATGCTTCCAAGAGGGCCAAAAGGCCTGAACTGTGCTGTAATGTTCTATTCTATATAACTCTTTTGTACAAGTTATCATATGCCTCCACAGTATAAGCCATTATCATTGGCTGAAATAGGTTCAATGAAGCCAGCCTGCTTCACATTTAAGAAATACATTTCAGCTAAACAAACAATTCCATTTACAAACAATAGGTTCCAATAAACAGTAAAATCATAAAACAGCCAGCCAAATCCTTCAATATTTTGTACAAAGTTACCATTCATAAACTACTGGATTGAGCAATCATTAGAAGCAGCCTCAGTGAGACTAGTTGAGAGAAATATCCATACCGAGGGAGGAAGTGTTAGAGCTTCTAGGTAGCATTAAAACTGATAAATCTCCGGGGCCTGATGGCATTTATCCCAGGCTGCTTAGGGAGGTGCAAGGTGAAATTGCTGGGTGTCTGACGCAAATCTTTGTCCCTTCTTTGGACGCAGGTGAGGTCCCAGAGGACTGGAGAATAACTAATGTACGGTTGTTTGAAAAGGGTAGTAGGGATAACCCTGGAAATTATAGGCCGGTGAGTTTGACGTCAGTGGTAGGGAAGCTGTTGGAGGGGATTCTTAGAGATAGGACGTATAGGCGCTTAGAGCATTGCCATCTGATTAGGGATACGCAGCATGGCTTTAAGGGGAGGTCGTGCCTTACGAATCTGGTAGAATTTTTTGAGGAGATGACAAAAACAGTTGATGAAGGGCGAGCCGTTGACGTCGTCTATGTGGATGTCAATCAGGATTTCATGGGAGGTTAGTTGTAAAGGTCACGGCTAATGGGATACAAGGACAGGTAGCTAGATGGATAAATAACTGGCTTGGTAATAGGAGACAGAGAGTAATAGCGGAAAGGTGTTTCTCTAGCTGGAGGTCGGTCACTAGTGGTGTGCTGCAGGGCTCGGTACTGGGACTTCTTCTATTTGTAATATATATAAATGACTTGGAAAAGGGAGTAAGTGGAGTGATCAGCAAGTTTGCAGATGATACAAAGATCTTGTGGATAGTGAGGAGCATTGTCAGGCAACAGAGCAGGACATAGATAGGCTGGTAGCTTGGGCAGATAGATGGCAGATGGAATTCAATCCTGATAAATGCGAGGTGATGCATTTCGGGAGAAAGAATGTAGTGGGGAGGTATATGATAAAGGGTAGACCTATTAAGAGTATAGAAACACAAAGGGACCTAGGGGTGCAGGTGCACAAGTCTCTGAAGGTAGCAGAGCAGGTAGAGAAGGTTGTGAAGAAAGCATATGGTACGCTACCCTTTATAGGAAGGGGTACAAGTGCTGGCCTTTAATGTTGCAGTTATATAAAACGTTGGTTAGACTTCATTTGGAATACTGCATCCAGTTCTGGTTGCCTTACTACCGGAAGGATGTGGAGAGTCTAGAAAGAGTGCAGAGGTGGTTTACCAGGATGCTGCCTAGTATGGAAGGTCTGAGTTACGAGGAGAGGTTAGGCAAATTGTGGCTGTTTTCCTTAAAAAGATGTACTTAGAGGAGATCTAATAGAGGTGTACAAGATTATGAGGGGTATAGACAGAGTAAACAGGGTTAAGCTTTTTCCTAGGATGGACTCGAATAGCACGAGGGGTCACGGGTTTAGGGTGAGGGGGATAAAGTATAATTTGGATGCTAGAGGGAGTTTTTTCACACAGAGGGTGGTGGGGGTATGGAATGCACTGCCAAGTAAAGTGGTGGAGGCAGGCACACTGGAGTTATTTAAGAGATACTTAGATGGACACACGAACAGAATGGGAATGGAGAGATATAGAAAACTGATATAAAATAAGGATCGTGAGCCTTGGGAGTTCCCTGGGAAGTGTGTAAATTGTTGATGATATTGATGTATTTGTTTTACCCTACAGATACTTTGGTCCGCCTTGTGTCTAACAAGGGGCAAACACGCGATGGGTCGTGAGAGGGCTGCTCTTGGATTTTGAGAGCATCCTAGTGCTTCACGTCGTTAGTGTACGCTTGACCTGGACCATTTGATGGGCAACACGACAGCTCAGTGTTGTCCATCAAACACCACTCAACCTCAATTTCTTCCTTCAAAACCAATTTCTTTGATCAAACCTTTGGTCATCTGAACTAATATCCATTTTTTAGTTTGGCGTTACAGTTTGTTTTATAAACGCCTTATGCCTTGGGATAGTTTGTTGAAATTTTGAGTGTTACAACATTTCCTGTGCTTATTTCAGACATCCAGCATCTGCAATATTTTGCTTCTTGACTAACAATCTGTCTTAGTTTTGCAAAGCCTTTCATAAAATCACATTTTTATTAAATCTAACAGACTAATTTACAACAGAAATACTGAAATGCTAACATACTGAAAGGATAAAAAGGCTTCATTGACTCAATTAGATGTTTTTCATAGGAACAGATATTATCTCATTGTGAAATAACTTGCAATGACTGCCAACAATCTCAGCATGCAGAAGTCCAAATTCAACAAACAGTCAATAGCACTGCTTATAATGAGGTTTCATTTGCTTATAGAAAACCTTTATAACCTAACAATAGCATTTGAAATTTATGGCTTTTACATAAATATCAACCATCAATCCATGTTTAGAGTCAAAGCAACAAGATTTAAAATAAAAACATAATCTGGAGTATATTCTTACAAATTTCAGTATGAAAGAGATTGTCTGCATCTGTGACACTTTTTTCCTCGAGTCCCCTTCAAATTTGGTTCAAATTAAAATGAAAACCAGGGGATATATGTCACCTTCATTAGATAGGATATATTAACGGAGACTATTCAGACCTGTAGGATCAATGACTGGTCAAAGTGCCAGTTTAATTATCAGGTCTTTGATGTCTGGCTTGAGAATATCCTCAGCTTATTCCCCCAGTGACTCTCCACACGATTTGCCAGGAGTTTGTGGATAGTTAATGATATCATGCAGCCATTCATCTCGCCAACTGGTTAGTTTTTTTGCGTGCCCACCCAATTTTTTAATCTGTGTTTCTAGTTCTGCAACCTGAGACCTCAGAAACTCCATCTAATTATTTATCTGCAACTCCTTTAATATTCTGGATAGGCCATTTCAGTGATTAAAAGATGACCTTCACGCAGTTGATGTTTCCACTTGCTGCACTGGAACAGAAATAAACAATTATCTGACACACACATTTTATTTAACTGTTCTGCAGTCTTTGCTATAACCTTCAAAACACATACCATGTCCACATCAGCAATATAAACCATATGCATACTGGTCAAGCTCATTTCCTTTTATTTGATGGTTTTAAATCTAGAATTTAATCCAAGGCTTTCACTATCTTTGTTATGTTATGGACAGAAGGGGATTAATTTAAACAGCCCTGATTCTTCCTCTCATTACCCACTTTTTTTTATTCTTGATTTCTCCCTATTATAAGCAGTTTGTGTTTTTCCCAACCCTTAAAATTTGGTGTATTCCAATCCTCAACAAATAGCTTGCACAACAAACTCAAGGTAAGACAAAATAAAAAAGGGCTAGTTTATTTTAACACACACATGCGCGCACCCCTTTGCACTCATATGATACAAAGAGGGATAAGGGATAAAAAACAATCTTCACATTGCTCAGAAATCTCCAGGAGCTAGCATATGATCAGCTGGAGCCATTTTGTCAGTCCAGCAATTGTCCATTTATAAAAGCAGAGAAACATTTTTTTAAAAAGTAGCCTGGCTGTTTCAGAGATGTATTTATATATATCAATTTTACCTTTTTTCTTTTGCGATCTGCGGGAAGGCCAAATTCGAAGGGCAGAGGTATACAGGCATTCTGTTATTCATACCAGCATATCAAACACAGTTAGCAGGAAGAATGGCAGTTTCCTTGAAGTTTAAACCATAGGTTGGGGCATCTGCAAGAACCCAGTCCAATCCAGGGATTTGGAGACTTTTGGTGACTTGGAGAGTATTTGAAACTCAACTAACTAGGAAAATCTATTCAGTGCTAAAATTCTGATTTCACTTTCCTTTGTTGAGGGTCAGACATTCCAATCTCCTGATTAAGTATCTTCAAAAGGTGTAAATCTAGTTCAAATCTGAACGTTTGTTTGGGGACTTTATGGGCATCTTTCTTTTAAAAGTGAAAAGAAGATTTCAGATAGCCAGATGTCTGGGGTACGGGCTCTATTCTTTTTAAATTTTCCAGATGGGTCTGAGGAGTGTCTGTGCTCCTATTTAACTCGGGAATCCCTAGAGAATCTGTTTCAGATTGTAGGGGTCTTGTCCAAACTTGGTTTAACTTTACTTGCCTGGCTTTGTTCTTGCTACCTTCAAGCAGCTCTCGCCTGAGGTCTGTGGGAGCTATTTGACCATTTTGAGCTTCTTGATTATCTCCAGCTTTCTGCCCAATTGCAGAATTCAGCTGCTTGGTTGCAGTTCTTTAATTTTTTTTCTGGCCGAGTCACATCTTTTTTCAATCCAGGTAGCTTTCCTGGAGCTACATTATCTCCCCGCAAGATAGCTAATTCTCTCAACTCTTACTGGAATTCCCTCTCTGCTTCTTCAGCATATTTTGCTGATAAGCCTACACTCTCTCCAGTTCTCTCTCTCTAGCCTCTGCTCTACTAGCCATTTTGTGACCAGGGTAGCTCTTTGGAATACAGGTCTCCAATCATTGTTTGGTTCTGATTTTTCTACCTGTTTTGAATCGGGACTTCTAACTGCTCTGAATTTGGAGTGCTTCAAGGGTAACTTTAATGACTATTTTTCTGCCGATAAATCTCGACTCTTCCTGAATTTCAGATGCTCGGGTTTCATAAGTTGATGCTTCCGTACCCATCTGTGTAATATAAAATTTACCATGTTGCTCTAAAAGAACTGTGGTACATTATTATTCTTTAAATTAGCTCCAGCCACCACATTTCCCTCTTCTGATTACCAATTAGCACTTTTCTCTTTAATTTGGCTTGCCTCTTAATTTAGACTCTGATCAAATTCAAATTGGACCAATCCTGGATTTGTGCTCCCAATTTCTGTTTTGGACAGGAGGGGGAGTAACTTAAACAACCCTGATTTCTCCCCTCACTACCTGCCCATAAACAGAAAGATGTTCGTTTGATTTCCCCCTTTATAAGTGGTGGCATGTTTTCTCCAACCCTTAAATCTGGAGTGTTCCAATCCTCTATGAATGATTTGTACAGCAAACTCAAGGTAAGATAAAATTAAAGATGTTGGTTTATTTTTACACACATGCACATCATACACACATACATGCAGGAGAGAGATTTTGCAACATCTGCCCCTTTGCACTCATACAGTTCAAATAGGGATGAGGTGGTTCAGGTCCGACCACAATGCAGTACAAGTTAGGGTTTTAAGTGTCTCCAGAGTTGAGAATCCAAAATCTAATAAAATGCTTCTTCAAAGCAGAGGTCAGCTGTTGCAGGGTGACCCATCTTTCCAGAAATGAGACTTCCATCTGGAGGAGAAAGCATGTGGAGTTTAGTTAGTCTTGAAAGAGCAAGTTCTAATGTTCCAGTAGCTCACAATCTCGAGGAGGGGCCAGCGTTCTTTTTACTGCCACTGGCTTGATGGTAAGTGGTTTTAGTGCAGGCTGCTTGCCTGGAGCTTTTATTTCTTTGTGGAATTCAATAGTGACTTCTTGAGTTTAGATCCAAAGGGCAACATTACAAGTTGTAGTAGCTTGGAGGAGGTCATGTGACATCCCCTCACTTCTGCTAGAAGTTGGTGGCACAGTGGTTAGCGCTGCTGCCTCTCAGTGCATCAGACCCAGTTCAGTTCCAGCCAACTGTCTGGAGTTTGCATGATCTCCCAGTGTCTGTACTGGTTTCTTCCGGGTGCTCCAGTTTCCTCCCACAGTCCAAAGATATGCAGGTTAGGTGGATTGGCCATGCTAAATTGCCCTTTAATGTCCCAAGATGTGTAGGTTAGGGGGATTAATCGAGTAAACATACTGAGGGATGGGGATGGGAGCCTGAGTAAAATGCTCTGTTGGTACAGACTTGAGCCAAATGGCCTCCTGATTTGATTTGATTTATTATTATTTATTATGTATTAGCATACAGTGCAGGGTATTGTTTCTTGCACGCTATACAGACAAAACATATCGTTCATCGAGAAGGAACCCAGACAGTCAAAATGTAGTGTTAGAGTCGTCACTAGGGTGTAAAGAAAGATCAATTTAATGCAAGGTAAGTCCACTCAAAGTCTGACAGCAGCAGGGAAGCTGTTGTTGAATCGGTTGGTATGTGACCTCAGACTTTTGTATCTTTCTCCCAAAGGAAGATAGAAGAGAGAATGTCCAGGATGTGTGGCATTCTTAATTATGCTGGCTGCTTTGCCGAGGCAGTGGGAAGTGTAGACAGAATCAATGGATGGGAAGCTGCTTTATGTGATGGATTGGGCTATATTCAGACATTTTGTAGTTTCTTGCAGTCTTGGGCAGAGCAGGAGCCATACCAAGCTCTGATCCAACCAGAAAGAATGCTTTTGTCGATGCATCTGTAAAGGTTGAAGAGAGTGTCATAGTTGACATGCCAAATTTCCTTAGTCTTCTCAGAAAGTAGCAGTGTTGGTGGGCTTTCTTAACTATAGTGTTGGCATAGGGGGACCAGGATAGATTGTTGGTCATCTGGACACTTAAAAACTGGAAGCTCTTGACCCTTTCTCCTTCATACCCATTGGTATAGACAGGGGAATGTTGTCCCTCTACACTTCCTAAAGTCGATGATAGTCTCCTTCGTTTTGTTGACATCGAGAGAGAGATAATTGTTGCCTTATCAGTTCACCAGAGATTCTCTATCATTCCTGTGCTCTGTCTCATCATCGTTTGAGATCTGACTACTATGGAGGTGTCGTCAGCAAACTTGAAAATCGAATTGGAGGGGAATTTGGCTACACAGTCATAGATGTACAAGGAGTATAGTAGAAGGCTGAGAACACAGTCTTGCGGAGCACTAGTATTGAGGATGATTGTGGAGAAGGTGTTGTTGCCTATTCTTACTGATTGTGGTCTGAATTAGGGATTTCAGAATTCAGTTGCAGAGGAGGTGCTGAGGCCCAGGCCACAGAGTTTGGAGATGAGTTTTGTAGTAATAACAATGTTGATAGCTGAACTGTAGTCATGAATAGGAGTCTGGCATAGGTGTCCTTGTTATCTGCATATTCCAGGCTTGAGTGCACGGCCAGGGCAATGGCATCTGCTGTGGACCTTCTACATTGTAGGGATTCTATGAAAGGGTTTCCCAGGGTTGGAATCTTGAGGTGTTTAATAGGAGTCAGGATTCCTTTTCTTTCTTGGAGAGACTGGTTTCAGATCCCTCCTGCTGAAAGTCATTGTGTGTTAGACCAGGCAACAGTAAAGTCATTAACATCTGTTAAGAGGCCAGAAGTTGCAAACAACTGTCTTTGTTCATAACTGTCTGGAACAAACATCTCATCTGCAAGACCATTATTTTGGCCTGGCTGGATGCAGGTCTAAGGTTAACCTTTGTTTACCTTCAAACTGCCCAGAGACCTACAAAAGCTATCATGTAAGCTTGGCAGCTCACTTGAGAGCCATTTTGTCAGTTCAGCAATTGAAAAAGAGATTAATAATTTTCTAAGGTAGTCCAGCTAATAGAGGTGTAGATTTTTTTTCTTCCTTGTAAAAAAAAACTTTGATCTCCCCTTTAACATTTTCTGCCCTAAGGAGACCAACCCCAGTTTCTCAAGTTTCTTTACATAACTGAAGTCCCTCTTCCCAGGTACTATTAGTGTAAATCCTCTCTGCATTTTCCCTGAGGTCTGTTACTCTATTTTCTCATTGCTGTTTGCAATATAAAATAGCTGCCACTTCTGCTGCTGCACTTCAAAAGTAATTCATCTTTTGAATTAGGCAGAAAAAGGACATAAAAGTCCTTTTGACGTCTTGAGGATGTGAACGATGCTAATTAACTCCAAATTATTTCCTACTTTCTAACCGTTTGTGCTCACTAGCCCTTAAATCCATGCTTTTAATCAAAATATTAGGGATAGTCTTTCATCAAGTACACCAATAAAGTTCTGGATCTTGTACTTCTGGTAGCGAGTCAATAAAAAACAGTGTACACCTAAACTTAAGGAAAAACTTCTGCAATTTTCCACTGACCTCCTAAGAAACATCAGGATTGGGAATGTGTGCACATCATCTCAATGGTGTCAGTTATTATGATGTTGGTATGGCCCAACATGTCCTTACTCAGGGGCACTATTGTTTGTTTATATCAATGCCTTTTCCCAAGACATGCATTCTGTCTGCATTTCTCCAGAAGTAGATCAGAAATTCTTTGACCAAAAATAACAAAAAAGACAGGAACAAGTTTTGCAACATGAACATTTGAAAGGGGGATGGTTCCTCACTAGCTGCGAGGAGTCATTGGGGCATACCTGCAAACTCTACACCAAACCACCCACCCACCTCAGCGCAGTGCTATTACTTATAGAATATCACATAGTATGTACCACCACTGTAAATGCAAAGATTACAAGAAGAAAGAAAATAGATAAATATCACACTGCCCAAGTGGTATACAACCTATCCAGCACAGCCCTCAATGCTCTCAAGCTCTTTCATGGTATTAAACCACTAGGATTCAATTTTGGAGATGGGGGAAGTATCCTTTGGTGTAAGCCCAAGAGTGGTGTGAGAATCTTTGGCTGATTAGCCTATTTTGTAATTGTCAATCTCCTACATTCTCCTTGGCTGAATACACAACGGCAGTCACTACTTTGAAAATCCTGGAAGACAAGTTATGTGGCTCTGCCTCTAATATCCTGTAAATGAGAGCATACACCATTATGCCATATACTCATTGCTTTATCTTGTTATCCTGTTTTTCCCCCCATTCACTGAAACACCTTTTCACTGTTTGTATCTTTGTAATGAATAATCCAAATAACTGTGGTGTTCACTTGACTCTTTCTGTATATGTGGAACAATGATTACACTGTACTGTACCAATCCTTGAGGATTTGTTGCATTCTGTAAAAATGAGAAAAATCTTCAATAAAAATATATTTAAAAAAGAATTGGCAAAGCAGCATTGATCATCCAGCGGCTCCACATGATTTGGACATCCAACACCATTGACACTGTCTTGAAGCTGTGATTCTACATCAGCACAGTAGTACCAACTGCAATCTATGTTAGCAAGACCATGGAGAGAGCAGCAAAGGTGCTAATATAAGATCCTGGAGAACATATGGAGAGACAGCATTATTCAATGAAGTTATGCTACAGGTCAAAGGCAGCTGTGAGACATCGTGATGGAGAAATATCCAAGAATGGCAGGGCACATATTTCACAGAAGCAAAGTCCACATCTAAGTAAATAATTTAGCTTTACTGTATTTTTAAGTCACTTGTCTTATAATGTTACAAATAAAAAAAATAGAAACCACTGGCCCGATTCTCCCATTCTGAAGCACGTGTTTTTTGGCACCTCGGATTGGGAGAATTGCATTCTCGACACATGCGTGTCACCCACAGCCAAAGAATAGGTGCAGTTGGTACCATATTGGAGACCAGTGGGAAGACAAGTGATTTTAATCTGTTTTTAATGTCATTATTAGGCCTAGCACAGAATTCTCCTGGCCCGATGGCATCATCTCTCAAACCGCCATGAGTATTTCACTCCGGCAGGGTTTAGAGTAGCTCCCACTTGTGGGGAACTAGCAGGAGACCCCTGCTGGATGGAGATTCCTCCCCCCCCCAGGAGTCAGGGCAATGCCAGCCTGTGCCCCTAGCACTGCTGAAGGGGTAAAGCACCCATGCCCATTGTGGGCAGAGCCTAGAGAGGGTGATTAGGAGGGTTAGGTTGATCCCACTGATACTCTGCACTGGGATCGGTCATGGCTATAGAGAGGCTTGCGATTGGGCTGGGTTAGGGGGCAGAATCTCCCTCTTGGGGTGGGAGGATCACCACTATTGGGGGTGTAGGGTTGGAAATTGAGGTGACCCAGGAATGCTTATGTGGGCCACAATTAGACTGTGGGGGAAGGGGGGACAGCGACTGAGCTCTCCAGCAAACTATGATCTGACAGATTGGAGCCAATGCGCATGCACAGAGTCCTGCAAACATCAGACTCTGGTGTGAATAGGCCCCGCCCCTCGGCTTTTAATAATATTCACAATTGTGACTTCTGTTTGCGCATTCTCCCCATGCTTGCGTGGGTTTTCCCCAGGCGCTCCGGTTTCCTCCCATATCCCAAAGATGTGCTCTTAGGCTAATTGGCAAAACAAATTCTCCCTAAATTGTCTCAAATTTGGTTTTTAATCCATAGATCTATAAACATGGACAGGGATCGCGGGTAGAGGTGGGGACATCAGGGTGGCAGCGCAGGCTCGTTGGGCCGAAGGGCCTGTTTCCCGTGCTGTTTTGTTTTTTGTTTTGTTCTGCATTGCACAGAATGTGGGAGATTTGGGTCTCAAGTTGAATTGAAAAAAATATATAATTTACACCAGTTTTCTCACCAATTCGGTACTTTTGGGAGAATTCGGCCCCACTTTACTATAAAAACAAAAGATTGGCATTAAAAATGTTAAAGGAACTTACAGGTGACTTAAAAAGAAAAACTGTGTACATTTCTAATTAAATAAAGCCTTGAGTTGACAAGATGAGGAACAAGTAGATGTACCTGAAAAAAAATTTGATCTTCCCAACTCTATTTACCTGTGTGGAATTTGGTGCATAATGATTTGTTGTTATACCAGAAATTAGATCATAGCACCTCTGGTTTAGTCAAGTAAAGTTTGTCTATTAGTCACAAGTAGGCTTACATCAACACTTCAATGTAGTCACTGTAAAAATCCCCTAGTCACCACACTCTGGTGCCTGTTCGGATACATTGAGGGAGAATTTAACACGGCGAAGGCACTTAATCATGTTAAATGTAGGTTACAATAAACTAGATGCAAGATTGGCAATAGTTAGGAATTGTTAAGACATTTCAACTTTGCAATTTTACTGATAACAATTATTGCATAGATCATTACAAGGCCATGATCTAACCAAAAGAACCCTGAAGAACAAGTGTTAATGTTCTGTAACAACAACGAAATGAGATAGCCCAAAATTACTTCCAATCATCCACTTTTTTTTTGGAGCATTCACTTTGAAATTGACTTTTTTCCAATTCAGAATCTGGTAATCTGATACAATGTTGAATGGATGACAGTGACATAAAAGGGAAAGAATTACTCTGGTCATTGTTTCCAATTACATGGTAAATGCATTCAAAAAGAATGGCTTTATGACTTCACTGTTAACTGACCTGGGGATTTTTTCACTAGTCTGCTCTCGCTAATCAAACTTCACTTAATTCACCCAGAGTCAAAACATTAGCTCTGTTTTCTCTCCACAGATGCTGTCAGATCTGTTGAGATTTCCCAGCATTTTCTGTTTTTGTTTCAATTAATTCAAATTGAGTTTTAAAATGTCTTTACTATTTTAATAATATTACTCAGTTTGAATTTCTGGAAATTTGAGCACTATAGGCAAAAACTTCAAATTCTCAAGTGTAGACTTAAAAAAAACTATAGAAGAACAGCTTGCCAATTAAATATAGAGAAAGATGTAATCAATTCCCTGTAATTCTGCTGTTATTGCAAAATAGCTCATTTATAGTTGCCTGCGCAACACACAATAAAATGTGGCTGGGATCCATAGTTAACTGACAATAAATTGACAAGTGTTGCCAGCCAAATAACTTATGAGCAATGTGAATGTGAGCCATGTTAAGCATTACGTATGTGGCTTATTTATTGTAAAACACTAGTCTCCAATATACATTGCAAATTGACAACAGATGGTCAATGTAACACTGAGTTAAAATTAAAATCTTATTCTATAGATTTCCATTCAGTTTACTTGAATAAAATTAGTCCAAAACTGCAGACTGACATCTTGAGTCAATATTTAAATTACTTTTTAAAAAGGAAAGCAAGATTGATTTGCTAAGGAAAAAATTGATCTCATTTTGTTTCTTTTCTCAGTGCCTCTTCAAAGAACTGAAGGGGAGCTCACTGGACAGAATATGAGGGTTATAGTGCCTAAAAAGATGCAATATTCCTCCTTAAGACATTCATCCCACTTCAGCCTTCAAAGAATTTGTGTGGATAATTGCACTCCTATGACTCACTCCAAGATATTTTTCATGCCTACCGTGACAGTATCTGTTGATACATTGCTTCCCCGCCATTATTGAACAAAGAGAAATACTACTAAACCAATCCCGTCCATGCCTTTTTTTAAAAAAAGAAACCACTGATTAGTGATTTAAATGAAAGAAACAGAATTTTAGAGCATCGCAGAAAACTATTCAGTCCATCACATGTGCACTGTCTCGATGAACTAAAGGCCCATACTGTTACATTCCTCTACTTTCCCTGTAAATTTTAATTTCCTATTTTTAAATGTCTTTGTTAGAAACCAATATAGACTCAGTTTACCCAATTAGGTCTGACAGGGACATTCCATGTCTTAGCTTTTTGCATTTAAAAATGTTCCATCTATGTCTCCTTAATTCATTCAATGATCTTCAATGTGTGCACCAACTAACTGACCAACTAGGAGCTTTTTTACTTTTTAACTTTACATCTATCCTTCATAATTTTAAATACTGGCATTTCATCTCTCCTTAACATAGGATATTTTAATGAGAAGTCCCCATTTTCCAGTTTATTTTCAGAACTAAAGTTTCTCATGTCTAAGATCATTTTAGAGAATCTTTTCTGTGCTTTTTTTCCATGGCCTTAGCATCCTTTTTAAAGGTGGATCTTAAAATGGGGTAGTATGCTAACTGCAATTAAACTTATGATTCATCTACCACATTCAAATTCAGGTTATAAAATATCTTCCTGAATGAGCATTTATGCCCCTTGTCACAACTAACCACACTCTACCTTCATGACTTCAAATTTGATATTGTGTCCCCATAACTGAATTCAGGCCATGAATGGTTCCTACTGTATCCTAAGTGGCTTAGCAAGTTCCCCTCATTGTAGACAACAGCCAAAATATTCATAAGAAAACTGATATTATCTATTGCTAATGATGCAGGTAATATATCAAGAAAAGAGTGGTAATCTCAGGGCATTTAAGCTTTCAAAGTCTTCTTACCAAACTAGACATCCCCATCCCTGATGATTTCCTGTCCTATCAGCAAGGTAGACAATTCAAAGAGAGGAGGATGGATTATATACAGGTACAGTGACCTTGGTTATCGCTTCTGTAGGTTCATGCTTGATTCTTCAGTTTGACTCCAGATCTTATAGTTTCACGTCTAAAAATGTTAAGGAAATGTGATCACCTGAAGTCATGTTTAAAATCATTCGATGGAAATTTTGGAGAGAAAAAGGGATAGATGCTATTTTTGATGAGGAGCATTCAATGTCCAGCATAAGAGTGGCTCAGCGATAGCACCTGTGATCAAGATGTCCAGGTTTTGACAGACAAAACTATGAGACTACATCTCTGCCAGGTTGTGAGAGAACTAACACAAGGAAGTAACTAGTTTAATTTTGTTCTCACCGAACTACCTGTTGCAGATGTTCGTTGAACGAACTGCATAATCATTATGAAGAGAAATATTCTCTGCTATAAAGGACATTCTTAAGTGTATAGCAATGGCATGATCACTATGCTAAGTGAGATAGACGAAGGGGCAAACCTAGCAGCCCATAAGTGGGCTTCTCTGGCTTTCAAGATGCTGGTGATTGGAGGACAGAGCAGTAGGAGATGACTTTTGCTGCCTGACAACTTCCACATCAAACGATGTGTAGACTATCGGGGTCAAATCTCTGCTACACTCACTCTAAATGACCTTAAAAGTGCCATCATTTCTTTTCACAACTACTCCTTTATCGCTAGCCCTTTCAATTCTACTATCACACACACTGAAAAAATAGAACATAGAACATTACGGCCCTTGATGTTGTGCCGACCAGTGGAACCAATCCAATGGGCCCTCTAATCTAAACTATTCCAATGTTATCCATATGCCTATCCACTGACCATTTGAGCGGCCTTAAAGTTGGCAAGTCCACAACTGCTGCAGGCAGGGTATTTTACGCCCTTACTACTCTGAGTAAAGAACCTACCCCTCACATCCATCCTATAACTACCATCCCTTAATTTAAAGCTATGTCCCCTCATGTTAGCCACTACCATCTGAGGAAAACAGCTCTCACTGTCCAGCCTATCTAACCCTCTGATTATCTTGTATGCCTCAATTAGATCACCTCTTAACCTCCTTCTCTCTAATGAAAATAACCTCAAGTCCCTCAGCCTTTCCTCATAAGACCTTCCCACCATACCAGGCAACATCCTGGTAAACTTCCTCTGCACCCTTTCCAATGCCTCCACAGCTTTCTTAAAATGCGGCGGCCAAAACCGTACGCAATACTCCAAGTGCGGCTACACCAGAGTTTTGTACAGGCAATAGGCAAAATGCAGGATTTCCTTCATCATTTCTAATTGGTTCTTTTTGTTTTTACATCACTCACTTGTACTGCTTTTATAAAAATCCTTTTTTATTTGATGCTGCCTTCCAGATTTTCAAGTAATTTCTTAGCCTGTTAAATCTTTGTTACTATATTACATTTATCTATAAACAGTGGTAAGCAAGAAAACTATTAAATATTAAACTAGCTGGATGCATTTGTTACTTAAAAAATATTCTCTCTTCAGCCTTTAATAATGTGAAGGAAATAAAAGAAAGATGAATTATTTTCTACTACACCTCTCCATTGAAAGATACAGAATTTTTAACACAAAAAGAATTGGATTGTACATTGACTTTTGTTTTGAAATCACCAATTCGCAGTTCAGGTCATCTGAAATTCTTGGATTAGATATTAATTGAGTGCAGTAGAGCTTTTACATAATCAAACTCACAATCCCAAATTATCCATAAACTTGGCTACACTGCTCCGGCACTTATTGCAAAATTATTTATTAACAGAATATTAAGGTCAGGGCATTGAAAGTACTGGAGTAGGAACTCCCACGAGTGCAGTAGCATACTCTCAGGAGTTTGTCTTAAAATTTAAAAAAAAACACACAGCCAAACTCCAAAGGTCTTCTTATTGTAATGTCAACAACAATAATTTGTACTTACATAGCACCTTTAAAAGAAGGTCCCAAAGTATTTCACAGGAGTATTATCAGACAAAAGTTGATGCCAAAATACAAAAGAGGTTACTACGTCAGATAGCCAAAAGCTTGGTTTTTAAGGGGTGTCTTGAAAAAGGAAATTATGGAAGATAGATTTAAGAAGCAATTTTCAGAGCTTGGAGTCTGGCCAGCTGAAGACACAGTTGCTGTCAGTGGAGAAATCAAAATTGCAACAACCCCCTTCAAAAGACCAGAATAGGCAGCACTGATATCTCATGAGGATTTGATGGTGGTGATGGAGGATTTGCCATGGCCCCAGTTACCCTGGATTACTGATTCAATGAACTACCGCTATGCTGCTACAAGCACGAGGAAGGTAAAGTCATGGAAAGATACAAAAAGAGAACAAGAATTTTCTTAATCTCGAGCAAACAGAGTTCAGCAAGAATTAATGTGGTAGTTAAATGGAACTTGGTGCAAGGTTTGGGAGAACTCAAGTTTAGGGAGGCAAGAAGATGGGAGGCTAACCAAGAACATATTTGAACAGCTACATCTGGAGGTAGCAAAGGTATGGATGAAAATTTCAGCAGCAAAGGAGATGCTGGGGAGAAACAGGCAATATTATGAAGGTAGAAATAGGCAGTCTTGGTTGAGCCTCAGACAGTTGCCAAAGAGGAGGACGGTTATGGAACGGAGTTTGTGATGGGGACTGAAGACAATGGCTTTAATCTTCCCAAAATGTAATTGGAGGAAATTTCTGCTTGTCCAGTACTGGATGTTGGACAAACTGTCTGACATTATTGAAAGATTGAGGGAGCTGGGTGTCATCAGGAAACATGTGGAACTTGATGTCGTCTTTTGCGATAAATATATGTAAAAACAAGTATTTTAACAGTTAAGATAATTTAATGCCGATAATAAAAATGTCCTGCAAAAAATGACTATTAATTCTCTGATATCAAGTACAGAAATTATTAAAAAACTAATAACACATAATGAACAGCAATCTTAACATTTCAAAGCTCAGCAGTATATACCTTTTAATTGAACTAGATAATGCAAAAGTGATCAATAAATGTTCAAAAATAAAATTATGTACCTAGAATAATCACCTTAATTTTGCAAATCGTTTGCATCCTCCAGAAATTGTACAAATATATCTTTACAATATCTGAGGAAACCACTAGTGAAGAATGGGCATGGAAAGGTCATGACTTTACAGATATAAAATTTTCATCCTTGCTTTCAAATCCCTCAATTCCTGTCTCCTCCCCCCCCTCCCCTGCCCCATTCACACACTCCAACCTCCATTGCCGTAATCTCCTCCTACCCAACATTCCCTTGAAATACCTGCATTTCTCTTATGCTGGCCTCTTGAACATCCCTGATTTTAATTACTCTACCATTGGTGGTCGTGTCTTCAGCTGACAAGACTTTAAGCTCTGCATTTCCTTTCCTAAACCTTTGCACCCCTCTATTTCTCAATCCTCCTTCCAGATGAACCAGCATATTTGACCAGGCTTTTGATAATCTAAACTAATATCTCATAGGCCTTGTGTCAAATTTTGTGCTATAACACACCTGATAGGTGTTTTGGTCTGCTTTACAAGTTGTGTTCTCTTGTAACACAAATTGTTATTGTAGGTTGTTATTATTGCTGTGTATGAACTCATAAAATACAGAGCCTACACTGTTACATCAACCTATCAGAGCCAGAAGCTAACCATCATCCTTTAAATTTTATTCCCATAAGATCTGGAGGGAAATATGGATAGGATTAGGCAGTGTGCAGGAAGGATTAATCAGATGAATGTACAGACATACAACTGACTTTCCATTTGCTCTGCATCCTCCACATATACCAGCATCATACCAAATCAGCAGGAGTTTGGGCAACAGAGCCATAACACCAACTGGCAAATTCAAAATCCTGATTCTGCCTAATACAAAACTATTTTAAAAACACATGGGCCTACTAGTTGTGATCCATGCGTCAAAGTGTTGGACATCCATTATAAGATACATTTGCACTGATTCTGTGGGATTTAATCAAACAGTACATCTCCAGAGATGGAAGACTTAAATCCATGAACTTTCACCTGCCTACAATCAAATCCATGAACCTTTGCCTGTCTATAATCAAGTCCATCACCCATCATCTGCCTGTAATCAAATTCATCTTCTGGAATATCTCCAGGTTCAGGCATGATACTTGACCCTTGCAAGTGTGGAATCCTGCTCTAATGCCCAAACTCTGCAAACGACAGTAAGTTACTGGTATAAGCTTTGTCTTTCAGCATACATTATTTGGATGGCAGGAGGTTAAGGAGAATGAAGGAAATCTGTAAAAAAACTCTGTTCAGCAAAGTCAGTCTTGTTCTTTCTTAAGTAAAAAGACAGAAACTTATGAACATAAGAGAAAAACAGGTTTATCTACTGGCACTGCAGCTCTTGAAAACATCCTGAACCATCTTCATGTGAATTGTTCCCACATTAAAGTGAACTATGAAATTTAGCTATGCCATGTTATTTACTAAGGCTAAATGCTAAGAGAAGCACATATCTTAAAAAAAAGATGCCCTCTGATAATGCACTGCAGCTAAGTGTTGTAGGTTGAACATGCACCAAGCTACTTTTATTACTCTTACAGGCGGCACAGTGGTTAGCACTGCTGCTTCACAGCTCCAGAGACCTGGATTCGATTCCTGCTTGGGTCACTGTCTGTGTGAAGTTTGCACATTCTCCTCATGTCTGCATGGGTTTCCTCCGGATGCTCTGGTTTCCTCCCACAGACCAAAGATGTACAGGTTAGGTAGACTGGCCATGCTAAATTGACTGTAGATGCATAGGTTAGAGGATTAATGGGTAAAATATGTATGGAAATGGGGGTAGGGCCTGGGTAGGATTATGGTCAGTGCAGACTCAATGGGCCGAATGGCCTCTTTCTGTACTGTAGGGTTTCTATGATAGTTGCCACTGCCTGATGTGGCATGTGCTTAATCCTTCATTTGCCCAAAAACTTTCCATCCAATTCTCTTCGGGATTTGTTACTTAAAAAAAGAAATTGCCTTATATTGTCCATTATACTGTGACAACATCACATCCAGGGTAAAGGTTGTTTGACATTTTGTCATTGGGAAAGTAACATCACACTGCAGCTGACATGGACAAGATCCTCACAGGGACTGCTGGGCAGGAAAGAAAATTGATCCAACTGATTTCTCCCTTACTCGCTGGTTAGAACATTTATCACCAAGGTAGGATATCACTAGATTAAGTTTCACACTAGACATCATCTAGGCTAACATTCCTCTGCAGCACCATGGGAGGAGACTTTTAAAAACGGCACCAAAGAAAAGTAAGAAGTTCCCCCAGTATCTATGCCATGTTTTACCCACAGTTACCACCACCAAATTAAAATAATAGGTCATTTATTCAACAGCTGATTATGGGTTTCTGCTTTTACAAATGTCAATTCTATCTGCATAACATTGGCTCTAATTCAAAGAAATTATAGGGCCATCTTTAACATAGGTTGACACATTTTGGAGAGACAATGATGAGGAACCATATAAATGCAAGTCATTGTTTTTAATGAATTTATTGATAAACATATTAGATGCTTAGTTTTATTTTTATATAAATATAAGAGATAAATTTATCTCCCATGCAAAGAATGAGGGAAACATTAATGATACAAGAAAAATTTGTTTAATATCTTTCACTTCAGCACATCTCAAAGCATTCCACAAAAATGAAATTATCTTTAAAAGAGTCTGTTTTGCAAACAAATGCAGTAACCAAAGGTCCTACAAAGAGGAGTGTGTGGAATAATTAGATAGCTTTTTCTAATGGAAATGGGGACAAAAGCTGAAAGGGACAGTAGGTGAGGGAAGGAAAGGAAAGTGTAAGAAGTTTCAAAGAAATCATGGCTAGGGGAAGAATTCACTTCATTCTCCAGGGAGCAAAGAGTCGTACAAACATTGCTGAACTTGTTTTAATTAAAAGTTCTCCCAACATTTGAGGAGATGCTGACTATGGGTAGCATGATAACACAATGGTTAGCATTGCTGCCACAGGGACCTGGGTTCGATTCCCAGCTTCAATCACTGTTTGTGGAGTCTTTCCTCCAGGCGCTCCTGTTTCCCCTCTCATTCTGAAAGACGGTCTCAGAGGAGGAGGCAGGTCATTTATGACTGAGATGAGAAAGAACTTCCTCACTAAAGAATGAGGGAGTTTTTGGGATTCACTGCTCCAGAGGGCTGTGGAGGTTCAGTCATTCAGCATGTTCAAAACAGAAATCAAAAGACTTATAGATAATAAAAATATTAAGGGATATGGGAGTGTGTGGGGAAAATGGCATCAAGAAATGATATAGTTGAATGGTGGAGCAGGCTCAAGTTTTTCTTTGAGGCAGCATAGTGGTTAACACTGCTGCTCAGTGCCAGGGAGTCAGGTTTGAATCCAGTTGAGTGACTGTGTGGAATTTGCATGTTCTTCCCATGTCTGTGTGGGTTTCATCCAGATGGTTTAGTTTCCTCTCACAGGCCAAAGATGTGCAGGTTAAGTGGTTTGTCCAGGCTAAATTCTCCCTTAGTATTCCAAGATATGTAGGTTAGATAGGTTAACCACAGGGGTTACAGGTTTATGGTGGGCTAGAAAGCCTGTGTAAGATACTCTGTCAGAGTTGGTGCTGCCTCAATGAGCCAAAGGGCCTCCTTCTGCACTGCAGGGATTCTATGATTCAAAGGGACTGAATGGCATACTCCTCCTGTTGTCTGGTCTCAAGGGTGTTGGCTATAAGGAGAGGCTGAATAAACTATGATTGCTTTCACTGGAAAGATGGAGGCTGAGGGGAGACCTGGTACATGTCTACAAAATTATGAGAGACATAGACAGGGTAGATATAGTTTGAGACTTTTTCCAAGAGTGGAAGTGTTAGTTACAAGGGGGCACAAGGGCTCAAGGTGAGAGGGGGAAAGTTTAAGGGAGATCTGCGAGGGAAGTTTTTCATGCAGAGAGTGGTGGGAGCCTGGATTGTGCTGCCAGAGGATGTGGTGGAAAAGGCACATTAGCAACATTTAAAAGACATCCGGATGGATACATGAATAGGGAGAAAATAGAGGGATACAGGTCGAGTAAGGACAGAAGATTTTGTTTGTTTAGTTAGGGCATCATGATCAGCACAGGCTTGGAGGACCAAAGGGCCTGTTCCTGTACTGTACTTTTGGACTTATTTGCTATCTTCCTAATACATAGCCAGATCTTGGCTGGGAAAATTATCTTGGGAATTTCATCTGTTCCACAGTAACAAATATAGTGTTCCCAGCTATTACAGAGAACTGATTTCAAAATTCATTTACTGCTTTTAAAACTTTACCATCAGGTCATAAGAAGATTTGAGAAGCTGAAGGATGGATAGTACTGTGGGTGGAGGTTGAGGGGTGACCTGATAGAAGTCTACAATATTACGAGGGACATGGAGCGAGTGGATAGTCAGAACCTTTTTCCCAGGGTAGAAGAGTCAATTATTAGGAGACATTGGTTTAAGGTGCCAGGAGCAAGAGATATATAAGGCAAGTTTTACTTTACACAGAGAGTAGTGGATGCCTAGAAAAAGGTAGTGGAAACGGATACTATAGGGACTTTTAAGAGGGGCTGGACAAATACATGAATAGGATGAGAACAGATGGCGATAATCTCTGGAAAAATAGGGGGTTTTAGTTCAGCCAGGCAGCATGGTCGGTGCAGGCTTGTAGGGCTTAAGGCCTAACCTGTTCCTGTGCGGTAATTTTCTTTGTTCTTTGACAACGCCACTGGAGATAAAATCAGGAAATCTCAGGGGTAATGTGCTTCTACATTGTTTATTTGAAGTCCCAGAATGGGTAAGGCAGAAGTCCGTAAATTAATAGAATGAATAACCAAGTTGAAATATGGCGGACTGGCCAAATGGAAAATGTTAAATGAATTAAGTGTCACATTTCTGTCAGGAAAGCACTTGAGCCTTTAATTGCCCTCAGGATGTGTGCCCAGACAGGATATACTCCGAGTTATCATGAGCATAGCATGGGCTGTAGAAAGGTTTTCAGCATTGAATACTATAATAATGTATCTTGAAGCAATCAGTAACTCAGCATGGAACTGCCCAACTGAATCCATGGGAAAATTAATAAGAGCTAAATTGATAAAAATCATAAAATAACTCGTCCAACGCTAGATATGCACAAAGTGGTCTTGTCCAGGTACTTACTGTTCACTTAGATGCACTGGTGCACAACATTTCAGTCATATAGTTGTGATAAGATTTAACTTCACCAGAGGAAATTCTACTGGCTCACAAGACTCCAAAGCTTAATACTCTCAGAGTAAGTTTTAAATAATCCCAGATCAATAATTCCAGATGTGCAATGACAGATGATGCAGAGCAACATGTTTCTTAACCATTATGCTCAGTTCAGTGAAATCCCTGCGTTAACTATTCCTTTGTTCTCCCAAGACAAAGAAATACATTCTCCATAATTCAAAGCAATAAAGTCTTCCAAACTACTTACGCAACACTTTAAAAAAAAATCAATAGACAATTCCATACATTTAGCTGGCAAATTTATAGGATTACACCAAATAGTTTTTAAACAAAAAGTTGCACTGTGCCATCAAACATTCCTTGTGAATGATACCATGCTGTATTTCTAATGTCATCAATATTTACATACAAATTAGGAGTAGACCAGCTGGCCCCTCAAGTCTACTCAATGGTAAGCTCATGGCTGATAGGATGGTGGCCTCAACTCCATATTCTGTATACTCCCAATAATCTTTGACTCCTTTGTTAGTCAAAAATCTATCTACCTCTGCCTTAAAAATTTTCAGTGGCTCTACCTCCACCATTCTCTGGGAAAGATAGTTCCAAACATTCATGACCTTCTGAGAAAAAAATTCTTCTCATCTCCGTCTTAAAAAAGACCCCTTATTTTTAAGCTTGTCCCTTCGGCCCACAGGGGGAAACATTCCTTCAGCGCTCACGTTGTCAAGTCCCTCAGGATCTTGTGATTTAATAAAAAAATCATCTCTCAATTCAATCCGTTTGTGCATTTCCATCCACCCTACTGAACATACTTTGCCCCACCAATGTAATCCAGTATTTTGGATACTGAAAAAACAACAATGACTGAATGAGATTCTTTTATCAGTACTGCTTGAGGCAAGTCCATCAGCTGATTTTACATCCTAAATTTTTTCTTTTGTAAACCTGTTATACTTCCTTCCAGTAAATTAAAACAGCAATCAAAAATGGCATTCAAACTTATTCCATTCTGAAACATGTCTGGCCCTGAACCTAAAGTAACATCGATGATTTTCCCTAAGTTTACTTTAAATTAAAGTCCAACAGGTTTATTTGGTATCTCGAGCTTTGGAAATGCTGCTCCTTCATCCTTGATGAATGAGAGAACAGCACTTGGTGTGATTTGGACCAGGATAGTAGAGTTATGGATGAGATCAAGTTTATGAAAATATTAGAACTACAAAAATAATTTTTAAAAGAATCAGCACATCAGTACCTCCAATGATAAGTGGCAGAAGAAAACAAATAATTGAAAGTTGACATAAACATTGTGAATATATTGTTAAGAGACTCAAAATATTTTATGGCTCATGCTTTAAGTCAGAATGACAGAACATTAACTTTTAATTCATACACAATGACATACCCCCAAGTGCATAATAAACTTGGGGAAAGGTTACAGAACACCAACTTATTTACCCTAAGATAAAGATCAACAAACTGGTCTTTCTTTAAAATCAAGGCTATAACTCAGGTTAACCAGCTAACTGCACTAATGACATGGAGGTAGTCAGCACACAGATAATCCTTTTTTTAAAAAAATCAACACAATTTCTATCACTTCCCATGAGTTTATTTAATTCTACAAAATGCAAAGCATCTACTTTAATGCTTACCTTTTTCAGATAGCGCTGAGAATTCAATAGGAACAGGCATTATGTTTTCGAAATGCACAATTCACAAAATAATTCAAACTAATTTCTCATTCTAATCTTTAGTATTTTTAAGCTAAATTTCCCCTACTTTTCCTTGTGCAGCACTAATAGTGTGAAAATAAAGATCATACTGAATGAGATTAAAGCACATTAGATTGGAGCCCAAGACAATTAGAAGCTAGCCTTTATATAGGAACATGAGTTGGCAATTTAGTCCCTTGAGTCTACTCCACCATTCAACAACATCACAGTTAATCTGTCCTCTAACACCATATTCAAACTCATCTTTGCTCCAATTCTCTTTTGTTAACACAAATCAAACAAATTGAGATTTAAAATGAACAACAGCAATTATTGTTCGCACAAGTTCCAAACTTCTACCTTCTGTGCATGAAGTGCTTCCTTACCCCACCCCTGAAAGGCAGACAATGTCCCTTTTCCAAGACTCCACAACCAATGGAATTAGTTTCTCTATCTATCCCATATGATCTTTTAATATTTTGACTAAATAGGTCCTTAATTTTCCAAATTCCAAGGAATCGAGTAAAACTATGTGTAATCTCTTGTTGTATTTTAATCCTTGGAGCTCAGGTATCAATTTTGTTTATTTACACTGCATCTTCAAAGTATATCACCTGCCCACTCCCAGGCTAGCAACTATGACCTTTATATCCCGGTCAGCTCAGTCTGTGGTGATACTTGGTGTCGGACTTTTAAGTTCCAACCCAGAGTATATTCTGCAGCCTTGCCACCCTCAATGCTTCCTTTGTAGTGTTCAACATAGAGGAGTATTGATTCATCAGGTATTAGTACATGGTAATCAGCAGCAGATTTCCTTACCTATGTTTGACCTGCTGCATGAGATTTCACGGGGTCCAGAGTCAGTGTTCAGCACTCCCAGGACAACACCCTCCCAACTATATAACCACTGTGCTGCCATCTCGACTGGATCTGTCCTGCTGATGACATAGGACATATTTAGGAATGGTGATGGGGGCGTCTGGGTCACAATCTATAAGGTAGGATTTATTGAGTATGACTATGTCAAGCTGTCGGTTAACTAGTCTGAGACACCTCTCTCTATCAAAATTGTGAGAACTATAGGGTGTTTCTCTGACGAACAATGGAATCTCTCAAGGTAGTTGTAAAGCCATCCAAAGGTTTATTACCATTTCTGGTAAAGACAAAAGAACATAATGACTATCTCAACTCAAAGCTTATAGGTATAACTGCCAATAATAATTCCTAGGTCTCTGGTTGGAATATACATAGGAGAAGGTTAAAAGCGTGCTTGCTACCAGCCTGTGGTGTGTGTACCTGTCTGTTGGTTCGTGTGTGCACTGTGGCAGGAGTGAAACCATGATTACTTGGCAGGGGTGTGCCTCTTGGCCTTTTGGCTAAGACCAAGCATCAGATCAAGCCCAAGATAGCGATGCAAAGCCTTTTCTTGTCAACTTGGATCTTGCATGTCTCTCTTGCACATATCACGAATTGGATTGAATTTGAATTTGAATTGGTTTTTGCTGCAAGCAAGGAGATGGATTCAGATCTGTCTGGTCCACTCTGTGCACTAACTTGCAACTTTAAGAAACAGCAGCTGAGAGTTTGCCAATTGAAGTTGATACAGTAACCGAAGAGAGCCCGTACAAAATAGTCAGCTTTTACGGGAAAATGTAAAACTCTTCCTTTGACTGAGGAAGTCAATCAGCAAAAGGCCACAGCTGGAAGAAGAACTGAAATTTCTCCACCATACCTGAACTAATGAATCAACTCTTTGCAGTTGTCAACTGCTGGAATCAATCTGTATTGGCTACAATGTTCATCATCTATTCCCCACAATTCAAGGACTGTTCTGTATAACTTTAAAAAACTATGCACTATTGAACTCAATTCTGACTTCTCTGTATGAATGCAGATAACTGTGTGTTATCCTTTCTCCTTAAACTTTCGGTAATTAATAAATTTACTCTATCTTAACTCCAGAAAGCCTGGAATTAAATTGGCTCATTTTTAAATATAACTATTGGGTCTGGAAATTGCATCCAAGGGAAAGGGGACCTTGTTAGATTAAACCTTTGCTGTTACTAGCAGAGGATGGATTGAATAAAGACACAAAACCAGTCTTCCCTCTTCACTGAGGTTCATAATTTGGGGATATCCCAGCTGGACAGTGACAAATTGAAGGCCTTGCCAGATCAACAACTCTGGGGATCCTCATCCGGGGCTGATTATAACAAGACAGAATTCTAGAGATTAAAGTGAAGACAGCTGTGTTGCCAATGGTGGAGTGATTGAAATCAGAAATGTGCAAGATGACAAATGGAGGAATGCAGTAATTGAGAAGGTTCCTAGTGTTGGAGGAAGATACCCAGATGGGGAAAGAGGCATGAGGCCATGGAGAGATTTGAAAACAGGCATGAGAATTTTAAAATTGAGATACCATCTGACCAGAACCCAGTGAAGTTCAGCAAATACGGTGACGGGCAACCAGGACATGGCGTAAAATTTAGATTTGGATGAACTCAAGGTTTTGTAAGGTGAAAATGGGAAGCTGACCACAAGTGTATTGGAATAGTCAGAGCTCAGGATAATAAAGGCATGAGTGTGGATTTCAGCAGTAAATCAAATAGGATTGGGTTGATGAGGTTACAGAGGTGAACACATTTCTGATATGCAGAAGGTAACATCTGATTGTTGAATCCGCAGCCACCTGCAAGGATTTCCTTACATATCTTAATATGCTCCATCCCCCAACTCATTCATTTTTGAGATGGAGCAATCTAATGAATTTTTAAAAAGTTTTTAGTTATTAATGTTACAAGTGGGCTTACATTAACACAGCAATGAAGTTATTGTGAAGATCCTCTAGTCGCTACACTTCAGGGCTTTTTTGGGTACACTGAGGGAGAATTTAGCTTGGCCAATGCACTTAGCCAGTAAGTCTTTTGGATTAATGAGCTCGCTTTCATTGACATCTTTGTTAAAGAAAAATCCACGAATCAGTTCTCCATTGCTGTTTACCACAAGCCTACCTTCACATGTCAATACATACTTTGGATTCATATAGTTCCATGCATTACAAGATTGGCCTTACCAGCAATTTTGTAAATGGGGTCTGAATCATTTTCTCACCACCATGATTAAACTGACTGGCCTGTAATTGCTGGGCTTATCTTTGCACTTTTTTTTGTCTAGAAATCTTCCTTAGCTGGTTTAATAATAAGATTGCCAGTTCAATTCTTGTACATGAGTACAAAGGTTCAAAAGAGGATCCTTCTACCTCCACCAAAGTAGCATTTCACTTGGTGCAAAATATTCTCCTTATAAACCAGCCTCTTCAAAGGAGAAAATTTTAAAATGACATTTACTGATATTACTTGATTGAGAATTTAACATATTAACAATACTGTCAAATTCAAAAACTTCAGTGCTACACTTTAGCTTATAAACTCAAGTTGAAAGTTTTTTCTCTGCCTAGTTGTGCCTAAGATTTCAATAACACACACTTCTGCCAGGCCCATTTAATTTGTGTGTGAACAGCTTTGTTTACTCAAGGAAATCACAGTGCCTTGCCTTCACATGGAATTCATCCCACTACTCCACAGCAACACCCCCAGGCAACTGTCAAGGGCACTGACACCAAGGCTCACTCTTCTCAGTTTCTAAAAAGAAAGGCTTTTTTTGAGTCTATATTTAAAAACCCAGATGTTTTCATTTTATTTTACACATACACCTTCTTTATGGAATTGCTTATTAAACTCTATTTTCCTTGCCACTAAGACTAACAGGTAATCTGCTCCGAATCACCTAAAACCAGCCTCGAGGGATTCACTCTTCAACCAGCCTCAACTTCTTTGTTTGAATAAGGAGCAACTGCAAAAAATCAAAATGGCCTGGTCAAAAAGCTCACTTCTTGCTCAATCACATTGTACAATCACTGGATAAGGAACATTTTTTCTTTGGTACAACACTAAGTTGGCGATAGCATTATATCACAGAATTTTCAATGAACTTTACCTAAAGTAGAAGTATTTCTGCTTTTGTATTCATTCTGAAATATAAAATTTGAATCCACATGGGAACAATACTAGAGTATAAGCAAAAGATGTGTATGGGGCTATAGCTATCCTATCATTATGTCCATAATCAGCAGATACCTAATCTTCCAGTCATAACTTCTGGATAAAGTACCAATTTGCAGTAAAGGTTAGTTGAATAACCATTTTACATAATTCACATATACTCTAACCCAAAATTAAATAAGACTAGTCTTTTTGCCGTTAATGATTATTTCTGTAATTATCTTTCTGCATCCATGAGTTATGAGCCATTGGTAGTAACATTTACAAAAACAGAAAATGCTAGAGAAACTCAGCAGATCTGACAGCATTTGTGGAGACAGAAGAGAGCTAACATTTCAAGTCAGGGTAACCCTTCATCAGAGCTGAAAGCAAAGAAAATCATACAAGATTTACAGTAAGTAAAAGTAATCTTGAAATCGAGGAAGTAAATGTGTTTTAAGAAATTATATGGAGTCAGAACATTAACTCTATTTCTCTCCCCATAGATGCTGCCAGATCTTTGGGGTTTATGCAGCATTTTCTGTTTTAATTTCAGAATCCAAAATATTTTACTTGTATTAAAGAAAGGAAACTGCTCTCTTGTCTTTGTTCATTCACAACATGAGATGAAGTGATCAAGAATTTGCCCATTCACAACATGAGATGAAGTGATCAAGAATTTGCCCAATGTATCAAGATTGCACATTTCCAATACTCCACAGTGCATTAACCAATATTTGTAGAGATTTATACAATGTAAGAACAAATGATCCTAGGAATATATCATCAGGATTTTGGCTGGAGAGCAGAAAATAAACAAGTGGACACTGATAATATCATGTTAACTTATACATGATAAAACTTTTGCAGTTATTTTCCAAAGGCCAACCCTGATAATCTTGCCATATATCATGTTTAGATGCTTCTATGCTTAATTATGGCACAAAATACAGAAACAGCCAAATTAGTTGAAAAAGATAGCTTATAATTTATAGTTCAAAAATAATGCTCAATGATCAGCACTTTTAAAGTAAGAAAAATATTCAAAACCCTGCATTCAAAAGCAATACTTTAAGGCAAAAATCTAATCCTATGGGCATCATAAAACACTGCATTTTAATGACTGGTTTGCCAATCAGCACAAGTACCAATATACCACTTGATGCATCTAACACTTCATTTTGATTGTTAGTCTCAGTATTGCTCACTACTCCAGCGAAAAATCCTAGGACATTAAGCTAAGATTCATAGAGGTTTACAGCATGGAAACAGGCCCTTTGACCCAGCTTGTCCATGGTACCCTTTTTTAAAAACCTGTAAACTAATCCCAATTGCCCGCACTCGGCCCACATCCCTCTAACCCATGAAACTATCTAAATGCTTCTTAAAAGACAAAATTGTACCTGTCTCTACTATTATCTCTGGCAGCTTGTTCCAAACACACACCATCCTCTGTGTGAAAAAAATTGTCCCTCTGGACACTTCTGTATGTCTCCCCTCTCATCATAAACCTATGCCTTCTAGTTTTAGGCTCCCCTATCTTTGGGAAAAGATATTGACAATTTAATTGATCTGTGCCCCTCATTATTTTCCAGACTTATAAGATCATTCCTCAGCCTCCTATGCTCCAGATAGAAAAGTCCCAGTCTATCCAGCCTCTCCTTGTAATTCAATCCATCAAATCCCAGTAGCATCCTAGTAAATCTTTTCTGCACTCTTCCTAGTTTAATAAAATCTTTTCTATAATAGGGTAACCAGAATTGCAGGTATGGCCTTATCACTGTCTTGTACAACTTCAACAAGACATTACAATTCCTGAATTCAATGTTCTGACCAATGAAACCAAGCATACCGAATGTCTTCTTCACCATTCTGTCCACCTGTGACTCCACGTACAAGGAACTATGAACATGTACTCCTAGATCTCTTTGTTCTGTAACTCTGCCCAATGCCCTTCCATTAACTGAGTAACTCCTGCTCTGGTTCAATCTACTAAAATGCCATCATCTGGCATTTGTCTAAATTAAATTCCATCTATCATTTGTCAGCCCACTGGCCCAATTGATCAAGATTCCGTTGCAATAAAGCTGAAACACAATTAGGAGGGCTGCTAGTTACATATTTTACTAGCACATTTTTCATCAAATAAGGGACATTTTATGTCAAATACTTGAGAGAAAAAAAAAATCACTCCACAACCTTATCTGGAGAAATTTCTTTAAACAATTGAGAAAACATTGTACTGGGTTATAAACTATGCATCAGCTTTAGCATTTAAACTGTTGAACATGATAGATTATCCCAAATTTAGAACTGCACCCAACATTCCTGACATTCTTGTCAAAATAATGTGTAGAGATAGGGGATATCATGCTGACAACAGTGATTAGAATATCACTTTCTATAAAGGCAAAGAAATAAATCTGAACAGCCTGTTTCTTTGGCAGGAAACCTGCAAGATTAATATACAAAATGGTAACCGAAAACTAAGTAATTCAGTTAGTGGCAAATGGTTGACACGAGTTTGAATTTTGAATTCCTTCAGCTTGTTACAGAAAGGGGAGATAGAAGAAAATAAAACATCTTTTGAGAATTAGTAAGTTTGAAGAAGTAATATGGTGGAATTTCTGTTTATGCACACACTATAAATATGATTGTGGGCCAGTTGGTGAAAAGTCAGTGCTGGACGTGGAAGCTGATCAACGCCTGCACGTGGTGTTGCCAAGAAACAGCACGTAGATTGCAAAACTTTACGAGTAGAACAAAACTAGAACGCTCCCGCTGAGATAGATAATGGATTTCAGTCTTTCAGAGGGTGGTACAGTCAATCATAGAGAGGACTGCAGTGAGGTTAATGGAAGATAATATACCCTAAACACAATCACAGATTAGTCATTGGTAACAATGGGTATTTCCACACTGTGTTGGGCTTAGGAGATTCAATTAGATCTGTGGGACAGATGTGCATAAAGACTGAGAAAAGATATGGATGTTAGAGATGGAACAGAATTGCAAAGACAGAGAAATGAATAAGCTGACAATTTTGGTCTTAAGTATAGGGGTAGTGCCTGAAAGTCAAAACCACAGTGCCAGTTAGGAGCAGTCAAAAAAGGAAGCTGGGTAGCACTTTGGTGAAACATGTGATGAGAGCAGGAGCTCAGTCTCATGGATGAGCTGAGCCTTGACAGGGAATGAAGGTGGAGGAGGGGAGGGGAGAAAGTTATGTGGAAGGTACCAATGGTAGACAAGGAATTTCAGGGCCAGGGTTTGGTGCAGGCAGGGTAGAGGGTTAGCCTACGGGACAAATGGCAATGGTGACAAACAATGGAAGCAGCTAAATAAATCACTTGATTGCCAGTGACAAAAATCTATGAGCTCCTCAAATCTATTGTTAGAGAAGATGGTGTAGGCAGGTAAGTAGGGAAAAGGAGTGCAAGGTATTTAGTGCCCTCTGCTAAATCTATTCTTTATGCAACCATCACTTCAGAGAACAGCAAGGCCTGAAAAGACTTGCTTTGTTCAAGCTACATTATGTGTGGAAGACTTGATGAATCCTGCATCAGATACACTCACTTACATATCTTGGACTTAAAGAAACAAATACGGGGGCTAGCCAGGAGAAGCAATGTGGATGAAAAATAGTGCAGCTTTTGCCAGGGACAAGTGCACTAAAATTAAAAATCCTGCTCAATCACTGAGCACCAGACATACTCTGACTTTACTTAATACACATCTTTTGATGTGTATTAAATCTTTCTGAATGTTAAAAACTTAATTTGCTTCACCTATATATTAACAGGCTAATTTCAGAATTAAATTCATTAAACAAATGCAACTTGACTGACACAACATGTTATCGTTGAAGATTTGATACAGCTACCTCAGAAAGGTCTGTCCCCACACAGCTGCTGCTACGTGTGGAACAGTAGCCCTTTAAGGAATCAATGCCTTTAGGCAAGATAAAGAAAACTGGTGAGACAAAACTTGTTTCCCCCAAAAAGGCTCCTCTCGAAGGAATTTGTTTACTGACTGTACTTTTCACTTAAATACCAGAGACAAAATATAATTAACCACAACAGCAAAAGGAATGGAAAGCGATGGGCAGACTTACACAGTCAAGGACCTAAAAGAAATAGCCCCAGGCTGACATAAACAGAGTTGCAATAAACTTTGTCAAATCAACCTGGGCAACTCGACTGAAATATGATGAACATACTTACAAATCATTGGAAGCAATCTGTAATTTATAGTTTCTTCAAACATGCAAATGGCAAAGAGCACTCCCACGTTAGATGTTTTTCAGGGTCAAAATAAAACGAGGAACTCACATAAAACACAATTGTGATCTCAAATAGTTAATACATATAAATTCTGAAATCTCAAATGATAGGGAAATAGAAATTTAAATTAGTCACTGATAAGATAGAAGCTAAAGTTCTGGACGTACCCATTATTTGTCATTTTAATCAAAGCTAATGGGATTTTCAACATAGATAAAATCTAGAGAGATAAATGTTACTTTATTTCAGGACAGAAGAGGTATTGAACATCTTCTGTGCTTAGGGTTGTGCAGGATACAGTAAATAAACAATGTTCTCATTCTACATTTGAGATAGAACAAACATATTTCAAATACAGCAGCTGAAGACAGTTTATTCTGGAGGAATTTGCACAATTCGTACTCAGTCATGAAATAAATTAACCAGCAAAAAAAAGTCTGAACTATCAAACAATCCATAGTAGAAAAAAAGGTAAACGGCAACAAAATCTTCTCAGAGAATCATAAAGATAATCCACTTCTAAAACAGATAAATTATTTCAGAACATGTAATAATTTGCTGTGCCGGGTATAATCAAAATGAATCAAAGTAGTTTACTCTCATTAGATTGCATTTTAACGACTCCTGCGATCGGAACAATGTTTTCTTTCTTTAAAGGTAGCTTGTTGTTCCGTAAAACAAAATTCAAGGAATAATGCCACATTTTTCAATTAGGCACTTTATACTGTTCTGACCTCAGCACAGAGTTCAACAGCTTTAGACACTCTGCTACCCATGGACTATTACTCTAGCATGTATCTTCTACATGATGCACTGTAGCAATTCTGAGGCTTCTTTGACAGCATCTTCCAAACTAGCAATCTCTACTGCTCAGAATAACAAGGACAGCAGACCCTGGAAATTGCACCAGCTGCAAGTTCCCCTCCAAGTCACACTATCCCAACTTGGACTTATAATCACCATTCTTTTATTGTAACTGGATCAAATTCTGGGACTCCCTTTCTAAGAGCATTAAGCACCTACAGCACTTAGACTACATAGGTTCACCACCTCGCAGCAGCAATAAATACTGGCATTGCCAACAATATCCACATCTCATGAGTGAATTTTTAAAAATCCCTTCTTCATTTGCTTATCTAGCTATTCCTTAATGGCATCTACACTATTCAATACAACTGCACCCTGTGGTAGCAAGTTCTACACTTTCACCACTCTCTGGATAAAATTGCATCTGAATTTTCTTTTTCTTGGTGGCTTTCTTATATTGATGGTGTCTGGGTCTGTTCTTCTCACAAGTGAAAGCACCTCTCTGTGCCCGCTCTATCAAAACATTTCATTATATTAAAGGCCTCTACTGAGTCACCATCAGCCTTCTCCTTTCAAGATGGGAGAGACCTAGCTTGTTCATCCCTTCCACGTAGACAAAACATTGAAATTCTAGGGGTTATCCTTGTAATTTATTTTTATCCTCTTCAGTGCCTCTCTCTTTTTATAAGATGGCAACCTGAACTGCACACACTTCCAATGTGGCCAAACCATGGTTTAATACTAGTTTAGCATAACTTCTCTACTTTTCTATTTAATCCTTCTAAAATAAACCCTAAGTGCAGTTTGCCTTTTTATTGGCAAATGGTTTTGTTAACTCAAGTTATATTTTCAGTAATTTTTTTTATTTGGACCCCTGATCCCTTTGCTTCTCAATCCGTTATAAATTCTATTTTCCTTTCCAAACATTCATTCTGCAAAATTTACTAACATCATCTTGTGATTTGTTGCACTCCTCCTCAGCATTGACTTCCATCCAACCCTGTATTTTAGATTCCAAAATCTAACCTGTTAACATAATTGTGAACAAGGGGCCTAGCACTAATCCTCATGGGATCTCACTTCTCACCTTCTGCCATCCTGGATCACTAAAGTCAGTTTTCATTGACAATTTTAAGCTTTTTTGTCCTTTTCTTGAGGTTTTAGTTTTAGCAATGAAATGACTTGGGAAAAGAAATCAGTGCTGCTTCAGTTAAACAAAATGTCAGTAATTTTAATTAATATTTTAACCATTGCAAATAATCAAGAAAACAAGTTACTTTAACTGTCAGGTTCAGTTCATAATTATATACAGTTCGCTGGCACTACTTTCAGGAGATCATCTTTAATGCCTAGACATTTTTTGAATTAAAAGTAAAATTGAAAAGTTTACAATTAATGTTGTAGAAACATACAATAATATATCAATATGATGAGTGGAGATTCCAAACACTGGGGATTATGAATAGGAAAATAATTACCATCTCATTTTTAGTAAACAAAGTCTTGGTACGTGACCTATTCAGCCATTCATTGATGACTTCAATCATTCTTCAAAGGACTATCAATATATTGTTCCACATCCAATTAGGAATTAAAGGCTGGCACTTGCTGCCGTCTAAATTTACAAATAATACAGTCTGCAAAACACTACCCAAAAATAATCCAGCTCCCCCACAAAGAATACAAATTGTGCTGCCTTTGTTTTATTTGTTGTCAAAAATCAGGTCCAGGATTGCATATATATTGCATTAATGGACTCAGCACAGCACATACTGCATATAATGTTTGTGCCGTGATATTGTCCTGCCCCACCTGCCCAAACTAAAAATGTATTTGGGAATAAACATATTATCAGCAGGGACCTGACCTAGGGAAGACAACACAAGAAGAGAAGTAGTGAGAAGTACTGCCAAACAAACTCTCTGACCCCATCACAATTGTGGAGTCTCATTCTCTCAATGAGAGGATTTTCACAGTAACTTCATTGTACTGTTAACGTAAGCCTACTAATGACACTAATCAAACTTAAAAACAATTCAAATTGAAATTCTTTTTCGCTTTCCTTTTCGCTCTATTTTAAAATCTTTATTTTTCTCTCCTTTTATGATTTAAATCGACTACTTCCTGGTTGAGACACTGTTTGGCAAAGTGACGATTCTTCAATCTGAATGGCTGAAGAGCCTTGCTTTTTCTTGCCTTGCTCACAGTCCAGGGAATTACACCAAATAAAATTGGAGCCAATCTGAACATCGAAGCTGGGGAAGACTGTATGGGCAGCTGTCAGGAAGGTGCACACTGAATGCTGCTCCTTCATCACTGACTACAAAATCCAATTGTGTAATGGAATTGCAACAAAAATATTGCATTCACAGTTATTTTCAAATTATAAGCAGTATTCCTTTAAATGGAGTTTAACCTTATGCTGAAATTAATCTGGTTAAAAAAGTGTTATTTTGAAAAATGCGGCAAATTAAAAACAAATCAGGCCCTTCAGTTGGCTCCTAACCAAACTGACCTTTTGGGACACAGCAAATAGGGTCAGTAAAGAACAAAAAATTGAACACCGCTAATCAGTTAAATTACTCTACTAGCCAAATTCTGCCACGAGCATCAAGCTTCCCACGTTAGGACCATTTTCCTGTAGTGACCCAGATTCGATGGCACATCTGCACACTTAACTAATGGGAGACAGTCAATTCGTAAGCCATGTCTGCTATCACTGTCCAATTAGAGGTGGGAAGTGGGTTGAGAAACTAGGAGGATCTATCAGAGCACCCCGAGCAAAGAATGGCCATTAGAATCACCTTGAGATGCCAAGCTGCACAGTACAGGCAAGGGCAGCATAGGGTGAAAGCGTAATGATGATGAACTGACTGATAGCCAATCCCTTTCACCCAGCCCTACCCCAGGTGGAGATTAATCCACTTGCAAGGCATTGCAGGCCCATGGCAGGAGGTTGTCAGTTTGGTCCTTCAATGATAAAATTTCATATTCATCACATGGTGGAGACCTCTCACACTGCTTTCGCCTCTTGCAAGTAGGCAGGCTGCAAACAAAATGGAAGTGGGGAGAGGAATGTATTTTTGGCACATTTAGCAATTCCTTACTCTGCCTACCATGGCCAGGTTCATTGCTGTTGCCACTGCTTCTGGAAAATACATGCATCAGCACATGGTGGGGAGACAGCCGCCTTTTTATCTTAAGTTCCTCTATCACGCCCCATACACATCCATCTCCAAAGGGCTGGGAAAATATAGTCCTAAGAAGCAGAATTATAACATGCATTCTAAATGTAACAAGGTTATTTGATTGCATATGCCCTGTTTCATTTCTAAATAGGTTAGGGAAAATTTGCACAAAACTAAATGACCCTTAATGCCTTGATCCCAGCATTGAGGGGATATTCTTCAATGTTCTAGGAACATTGAAGAATCTGATTCTTGCAAAGTACCCTGCAATTCTGAAAATTCTCTGCCACTACAAGACAGAGAGAAGATGAAGACAGAGGTACAAGATAGAAGACAGAGGGTAGTGGTTGATGGAAAATATTCATCGTGGAGTTCGGTTGCTAGTGGAGTACCTCAGGGATCTGTTTTGGGGCCCCTGCTGTTTGTAATTTTTATAAATGATCTGGATGAGAGTATTGAGGGATGGATTAGTAAATTTGCGGATGACACCAAAGTCGGAGGAGTGGTAGATAGTGAAGAGGGGTGTTATAGTTTGCAGAGAGACTTGGACAAGTTGCAGAGCTGGGCCGAGAGGTGGCAAATGGAGTTTAATGTGGAAAAGTGTGAGGTAATTCACTCTGGCAGGAATAACAAATGTGTAGAGTATAGGGCTAATGGTAGGACTCTTAATAGTGTTGATGAACAGAGGGATCTTGGTGTATATGTGCATAGATCCCTGAAAGTTGGCAATCAAGTCGATAAGGTTGTTAAGAAGGCATATGGAGTCTTAGCTTTTATTGGTAGGGGGATTGAATTTCGGAGCCGCAACGTCATGTTGCAACTGTACAAAACTCTAGTGCGGCCGCACTTGGAGTATTGTGTGCAGTTCTGGTCCCCACATTATAAGAAAGATGTGGAGGCATTGGAGAGGGTACAGAGGAGGTTTACCAGGATGTTGCCTGGTATGGAGGGCAGGTCTTATGAGGAGAGGCTGAGGGATTTGAGGTTGTTTTCGTTAGAAAGGAGGCGGCTAAGAGGAGACCTTATTGAAACATATAAGATGATTAGAGGTTTAGATAGGGTGGACAGCGATAGCCTTTTTCCTAGGATGGAGAAAGCTAGCACGAGGGGACATAGCTTTAAATTAAGGGGTGGTGATTATAGGACGGATGTCAGAGGTAGTTTCTTTACCCAGAGGGTGGTAAGGGTATGGAATGCCCTGCCTGCGTCAGTTGTAGATGCGCCAAGTTTGGTAGCATTTAAGAGGTTAGTAGATAAGTTTATGGACGAAAAGGGAACGGTTTAGGTTAGAGGGTCACTGCTTTTTCCTAATTGGTCGGCGCAACATCGAAGGCCGAAGGGCCTGTTCTGCGCTGTAATGTTCTATGTTCTACTACAGAAAATAGTGTTAAGATCATTATCACTGCTTGCTGAGGCATGCAGTAAGGACCGGGATCAGGAAATCACACTGAAAAATCTAAAAACAAGGTTTCATGACAATATTGAAATCATTCGAGATACTGACACCCATGCACCAATTTCATATGATCTTTTTCTTCCTACCAAAAGTTATGTTGAATGCACTATTTTAATGCCACTTACCTCCCCTGAGTAACTGTATTTACCCTTCAATATCTGCCTATATAATCGTGTGCGATTGTCATCTTCAAAGGGCATAGTTCCACTTAATAAAATGTAGGAGACTACACCCAGTGCCCACATGTCAACAGAATTTGTGTAAGGCTTCCTGACGAGAATTTCGGGAGCAATGTACTCTGGGGTGCCACAGGTAGTTTTCATGAGACAATCATCGCCTTTCTTTCGAGTGCTTGCTAATCCAAAATCTGTGATCATAATTTTGGAGTCAGCACCTGGATGATAGTACAGCAAGTTTTCAGGTTTCAGGTCTCTATGGGTGATGCCAAGGATATGCAAATATTTAACTCCTTCAAGAACCATTTGCAGAACTCTGGTGGCATCTCTTTCAGTAAAGGAGCCTTTGGCTATGATCCTATCAAAAAGTTCACCTCCAGTTGCTAGTTCCATCACCATATACACTCTCTCTTGAGTCTCAAATACTTCAATGAGCTGTATGACGTTGGTGTGTCTCACTCTCCTGAGGACATTGAGTTCAGATTCACACACTTCTCTGCCTTCCCTGTACTTAGTTTCAATCAATTTTATTGCATAAGGCTGTTTAGTGCTTTTGTGCTCCACTCTGACGACTCGACTAAAGCTTCCCCGACCAATCAGTGCCTTGATGTCATATTTTGCAGTCACTCTGGGGTCAAACTTTGCACGGTATTTGGCCACTTTATTCCTCCTCGGATCATTCTGCTGGTCCCAGTGTCCAGTTTGTTGGTATGCATTAGTCTGATGAGGTGGTGGTTGGCCTGTCTTGCCACCACTCTTGATGGCATCATATTTAATAAAGTGCTTGTATTTATCACCATGGTGGCCAGTGTATGGCTCCACAGTTTTCACTAGATCCAAATGGACATCTTTAGGTGGCTCAGGCAGCACCTTGCTTGTCCCACAGCCCATCACTTTTTGCTGTTAGTGAGCAAGGAAGGCATGTCGTCCCTTCATTACTCTCCCTCTTCTTGTACTTTCACCCCTTCTCTGCAACAAGAAAGAAAAACACAAATTTCAAACCAGTTTTAAACACAAATATTCGCAACTGACAAGTCAGATCGAATATTCTCCACAGCTTCCAGTAAGAATAACTGGCTTTTATTTTGTAAAGATTCGACACACACAAGAAAAGTTAACTAGATGACTCAGTTTAGTATGCTGGTTATAAGTCTGATTAACGAATGAAACTCTCATTTCCCACACCCAGTTAAAGCTGTGACAGGGGAATCCCCGGGAGCCGGGTGGTCCCTTCCCGAAAAGCGCGGTCCCAGCCCGGCACGGCCCTCACCTGACTCGGCACAGTAAGGCCGGCTGCTCGGGCTGTCCCGCTGAGGGCCGCTGCCAGGCGCAGCATTGCCAACCTCAGAGGCCGGGCCGCGGCGCTGCTCCTTCCCGGTCCGCACACTACCAGACCCACCCCCTCAACTCTCCCTGACCTCACGCTCTCTGCGCAATTAGGTCACTTCCGCGACCCGAACTGGGGTTGCCACGGCAATGTCAATCATTCGCCTTGGCAACCCTCCAGCAGATTGTATTTATTCGTTCAGTAGGGATGTTACCATCATTGGGTGGGCCAGCACAATAGTCCTTGAAAAGCGGGTGTGAACTGCCTTTTTGAACAACTACAGCAAACGTGGTGTAGGTACAACCCCAGTGTGCTGTTGGGAGGGAGTGACAGGGTTTGACCCAGTGACACAAGGAAAAGTGATATATTTCTAAGTCATGATGGTAAGTGGCTTGGAGGGGTATTTCTCTCAGCCTTTTGGCCTTATGACAGGATAGTGGCACAATGGTGGTGAGCACTGCGACCTCACTGCATCAAAGAGCCAAGGACCTAGCTTTGATTCCCAACTTGGATGACTTTGCAGAGTCTGCATGTTCTTCTTCTGTCTGCATGGATTTCCTCTCAGTGCCCCAATTTCCTCCCACAGCCTGAAATACATGCTGGTTAGGTGCAATGGCCATGCTAAATTCTCCCACAGTCTACCCAAATAGGTGCTGGAGTGTGACAACTAGGGGATTTTCACAGTAACTTCATTGTAGTGTTAATGTAAGCTGACTTGTGACACTAATAAATAAACTTAAAAATCAAGATGAAACATCAGATCAAGCCCAGGATGGGGCACAATGCCTTGTCTTGTTAGCTTAGAACTTGTTTGCTCCTCTTGTGGGGCTATGAATTGGATTCAATTTGAATTTGATTTTTTGGATGGAATAATTTTTTTTAAAAGGTGGAACTTGTATGTGGCGGATCTGCTGCCTTTGTCCTTTAGGTGATATAGATCATGATTTCGAAGGTGCTGTTGAAGGAGCAAATTGTTTTAGTGCCTCTTGTAAATGGTACACATTGCTGCCACTAGTAGAGACAGCTAATGACATTGATGGGACGATTGAAATTGGGATGCCCAAGGTACCAGATTTGCAGGAACAACCGTATCTGTGCACAGATGTCTAAGAGGGTTTTGGGCTAGTGAATGTTAGAGAAAAACCATTGAACTTTGCTCAACTGAAGCAATGTAGATCAACAAATTACAGGAGTGAATGCTGCAAGTTACGACATGGACTATAGAGTTTTGGAGATTAGAACCTGGAAAGTCACCAGGAATCCCACATTAGAATAGTTAAGTCAAGAGTAATAAGGGCATGAATAAAGGTTTCAGCAGCAGCCTGGTGAAAAAAGGCAGTTCTAACGATGGCTCAGATATATGGTTGGAAGCTCACCTTGGTGTTAGGTATGACATCAAAGCTGAGAATCATGAACTTCAGCCTCAGATAGTTGCAAAGGATAGGAATGGAGTTTTGGTAACTAAAGAACAGAGTTTGCATTGGATACAGAAATAATGGGTTCAATCTTCCCAATGTTTAGTTAGGGGAAATTTCTGCTCATCAAGTATGAGATGGCAGATAAGCAGTCTGACAATTTAGAGGTAATGGAAGGATCATGAAAGGAGATAGTTAGAAATATCTACTGTGTGCAATTCTGGTCGCCTCACTACAGGAAGAATGTGGAAGCTATTGAGAGGGTGCAGAGGAGATTTACAAGGATGTTGCCTGGATTGGGAGACATGCCTTATGAAAATAGGTTGAGGGAGCTAGGTCTCCTCCCTGGAGAGACGAAGGTTGAGAGGCGACCTGATAGAGGTTTGTAAGATGTTGAGAGAAATAGATAGGGTAGATTCTCGGAGGCTATTTCCCAGGGCTGAAATGGTCGCTACGAGAGAACACAGGTTTAAGGTGCTGGGGGGTAAGTACAGAGGAGATGTTAGGGATAAGTTTTTCACTCAGAGGGTGGTGAGTGAATGGAATTGGCTGCCATCAGTGGTGGTAGAGGCGAATTCGCTGGGGTCTTTTAAGAGACTTCTGAATGAGTACATGGCATTTAATGGGATTGGGAGTTATAGATAGTTCTATGGTCTAGTAGGTGCAGATAGAATCGGCACAACTTGTGGGCCAATGGACTTGTTTGTACTGTAGTGTTCTATGTTCTATCTGTCATCAGTATGCAAGTGAAAACAGATACTGTATTCTCAGATGATGTATGAAGCATGTAATTGAGAAATAGCAGAGATTCAAGGATGGATCATTGGGGGATGCCAAAGATAACGCTGTGGTAGAAGGTGATTCTTTAGCTGTATAAATAAGAATGGAACAAGGTGAGTGTAGGTTCATCCAGCTTAATGACACATTGAAGGGTTGATGGAGGGTGGTGTGATCAATATGAGGACAGTGGTGTCATGGATTGGTAATGCAGAGAGCCACATTAATTAATAGAGACCTTGGCTAGAATTCTCTGGCTGTTCACGCTCTGTTGCTGCTGCAAGTAGGGACAGAGACTTTGCACTCAACCAAATTTCCATTCGCTGTAGTGGGACCAGAGAATCTCAGTGGCGTGAACAGCTGGAAAATTCTGGCCTATGAAATAATTTAGTTGTGGTAAAAAGCAATCTGATTCATTAATGACCTTTAAGAAAGAAAATCTGCTGTCTTTACCTGCTCTAGCCTACTTGTGACTCCAGACCCCTTGAACCCGTAGAAATGAGGTTGACTTTGAAAGCCCTCTGAAATTGCCTAGCAAGACACTTAGTTTACCAAACTGTTACAGAAAATTTGAAAAGGAATAAAACTAGACAGATCACCTAGCATTGACCTTGGCACTGGAAATGACAAGACACACCCTACCCTCAACTTTGCAAAGTCCTCCTAACTAACATCTGGAGACTTGTGTCAAAATTGGGAAAACTGCCCACAAGACTAGCTAAGCATCATCTTGACATAGTTGTATTCACTAATTCATACTTTATATTGGGGGGATTTTCGAGGTGGCTGGGTACCGTCAGAAATTTCAGACAATATAAGACTCACGAAGCCAGGTCCCAGTTTGAAGATGCAACTTTTATCAAAACCAGCGACCACAGGGAGAAATTTATTGAAGAGTGCTCAGTCACTCTGGTGAGGAGCAATCTCACAACTCCAATTAAGCTCTGACATTTAATGGTTAGGAAAAGTCAATTATACTCTTTTCTTATCAAATACATCTGCCTTTCATTAGCTTTGAATTAGTTATCTTCAATATACATAAATCAACAATAATATCTGTCATATACTGCAATCAATTGTACCTTCTGGCATAATGGTATTTCATTAGTTTGTAAAATCCAGATGTCTCCTCTCATTTTAGCTAACATGATATCTTGTACTGCTTAGTAGCCAGATACATTCCAAAATATCAATATACATGTTTTTAAATCACCATTACTTGTTTAAATTTCTTATGCATTTCATATGTGTGCAGGTTCTCCCTTGTTAGCTTATAAGCCTGATTTAAATTCACTTATCTTGAAGCTGCAAGTTCTATCAGTGTCTTAAACATCTAATAATTTAAAATCTTCATTAACCTATTAGGATTTTTATCTCAACATGTTTCAACCAATTTAACTGACACCCCTATCATTATCCTTGGGTATGTCCTGTCCCACCAACAGGGCAGAGGTGGTGTCACAGTGTTATACAGTCAGGAGGGAGTTGCTTTGGGAGTCCTATCTGGTTAATTAGTGTCCCATTGGTCTATTCTCAATCATAAGCAAAGTGATGGAAATTGTTGTCCACAGTGCTATCAAGTGGCCCTTACAAGCAATCACCTGCTCACTGATACTCAGATTGGGTTATGCCAGGGCTGCTCAGTTCCTTATATTACTACAGTCCAATTATGGATTGGCAGTTAATGACTAGCCAGTGAAGACCACATCCCTTAAAATAAAAATAGAATAAAAACGATGAATAAAAACAAATCTTTCCTCCATTGTTAAGTCAGAAGTAGGGATGTTCATTGATAATTGCACAGTATTCAGTTGCCAGCATTTTATGAGGGCCAATGTAAGGCTGAATGGATGAATGGCCTCACTCAGTGTTGTGATATTCCATTTTGTGAATGATGTACGGGCAGATCCATCAAGCTTACTTATTCATTCTTCCAGGTTTTGGATGGGTATTAATTATTTCTATTAACGTCGATAGAATTGTCTCTGCTCTATTTGTTTTTCTCTCTGTTCATCTTTTTCTCTCTCCATTCATTGTGGGAGATGTGATGACCTAATAGTATTATCACTAAACTATTAATCCAGAAACTCAGCTAATGTTTTGGGGACCCAGGTTCAATTCTGTCATAGCACATTGTGGAACTTGGATTCAATAAAAAAAAGTCTAGAATTAAAAATCTACTGATTGTTGGAAAAACCCACCTGGTTCACTAATGTCCTTCAGGGAAGGAAATCTGCAATCCTTACCTAGCCTGGCTTATGCATGAGTCCAGAGCCAATGCAGTGTGGTTGATTCTTAACTACCCTTGGCCAACTAGTCATGGGCACTAAATGCTGGCCAGCCCTGAATGAAAACTCTCTTACATCTTAAGTTTTTGTGGTTATTATGTTTTTATTTAGGACATCTCTACATTGTCTCAACTGCATTCTTTTCTAGTGAATGTCAGCAACTGCCAATTCCTCTTGCCATCTCTCCCAATGCTACAGCCTCAACATGTATGCAATGTGGCAGTCACAGAGCTACCTTTCAAACTGGATGCTCCTTTGGCACTTTACTGTTAAAATGTGTAAAATACTCCTCTTTTCTCCTTACTACTAATGAATTAAGCAATGCAAGTCAATTTCCCGCTTCGTGAATACTTAGAAAATGGACCATTTTGTGAATGATGTACGGGCAGATCCATCAAGCTTACTTATTCATTCTTCCAGGTTTTGGATGGGTATTAACTATTTCTATTAACGTCGATAGAATTGTCTCTGCTCTATTTGTTTTTCTCTCTGCTCATCTTTTTCTCTCTCCATTCATTGTGGGAGATGTGATGACCTAATAGTATTATCACTAAACTATTAATCCAGAAACTCAGCTAATGTTTTGGGGACCCAGGTTCGATTCTGCCATAGCACATTGTGGAACTTGAATTCAATAAAAAAAATTGAATTCTGCAAAAGCCAGGTAGGAAACGCAAGATGGAATTTGAGTGACACCTTCTGACCGATTCAGTAACGACACCTTTGGATTTTTGAATTGCGTTGGATTGAAATGCTGCCAGTTTGACCTGTGCCACAGAGTTAGTGCTCGCACTTTTCTCTGAGAAGCGTTTTGGGGACAAGCTGAGATTGTAAAAAACACCCATAAATGTTCTCTTTTCTTCGGGTCAAGTGTTTTGTAACCAATTAACTGTTTCTGCTGCCAAGCACTTTTATAAAATCACTCTCAGCCTTCCTATTTCAATCTGAGACTGTGCATCATTCCCTAGTTGTCGGTGACTTGCTTTTGTCTTCCTATTGCTCAAGGATTTCGTCTGATTTTTATCCCCAAAGCAGACGATCTCTGTCTGAAACCACCACAGGACAGTGAGTCAATTGCTAGCCCATCAACACCCCACGTGCTCTTCTCCCCTCTCTTGCAAATAGCATCGAAAACAACTTGCATTGAGTTAATGTTCAAACTGACCTGTCAGACATAGTCATCATAACTTACGTCAATTTTATAATTAAAATGCTGCAATACTCTCATATCCTTCCCCTCTGTAATTTAAAGGTGCGTCAAAGCCACATTACTTACAGCAGCGTGACAAGAATTAAAGATTAGAAGAATTTTAGAGCCTCTGTGATTAGAGAGCTGGGATTTTAAAAAGTGTTCTGTTCTTTTGCGTTGACTAAGTCACTGGGAAATACAAAGAGGAAAAGATTTATCACTGCATCTCAGTAAATATTTTGACATCATCTTTAATCTCTCCACAGAACAACACCGTATAATTATTGTGGTTAAAATTGCAGAGGCACTCAGTATATCAACTGGTTCTTGGTTTGGACAATAAGTATGCAAAGTGAGTCTGCCCCTTGCAAACCCGCAGCAGCAGAATTCACAGGGTCAAACACATTGGAAATATTCGATAATGTACGCCACTCAGTGAGCAAACACTGCACTCTTTCCCCAAAGTGTACACTTGTTTTTCTTCTCTCCCCAGCGCGATCTTGAGGCTTTCCACTACTTCTCATCACCTCAGAAACTTTGCTCTTGGCTTTGTTTCTTCCCGTGTCAAAAGCTAAGCTCCAACTAAAAACAGGAGTTTTTTTTTAGCTTTTTACTCCTGTCTTCAAAGTTGTGCAGACATACTTCCAGGATGATTTGGCTCACACACTTTAGAATTCTTTTGCGAGTTTTATTATAGTGCCTTAAGCAGTGCAGGATACTTTGAATTGAAAATTCCACGCTCTATTGAAGCCAAAATCACTCAACTCAAGGACAATATATTCACTGTATCCTTCATTGAATTATTAATTGATTGAGCAATTTCGGATGGTTCGCACTGAATGTCTATCCCGTTTGCTGTTTGATGTATTTCTTTAAGTTCAGTCTCTCTATTTTTACTGAAAAACCGAACATTTTGTTGGGAGTTTTTATTCTTTCGCCACCTGTGCTATTTGACCTCTTTCATGACCTCTGCTACTGATTGCAATTCAATTCAATTTGTCAGAAGCTACAGGTAATGTGTTTGACACATGTACTTGGAAGCTAGTTACTGATTCTGGGATCAAGCCACCTGGACTATTTGCATGAAGATCTCCTTCTGTTGAAATTAGTTGGGTTAATTCCTTCTGAGTGCAAATACAAAACCTCTACAGATTGGTGCATTTATTTAACATCTTTCACATCTCCAGAAAGCATTTTATAATCAGGAGGAACATTTGAAGTGTAGTCATGGTTCGTGGAATCATAGAATCTTTACAGTATAGAACAGGCAATTCAGCCCTTTCAGTTTCTACTGACTCTCTGACGGAATACCTTACTCAGACATCCCCAGCCCAGCCTATCCCTGCAACTCTGCACATTTACCATTTCTAATTCATCTAACCTACATATCTTGGGACATTAAGAGGCAACCTAGCATGGCCAATCCACTGAACCTGCACATCTTTGGATTGTGGAAGGAAACCCATGCAGACACATGGAGAACGTGCAAATTCCACAAGTCTGGAATTGACTCTGAAGGCAGTAGTGCTAACCATTGTGCCACCATGATGCCCACAAAACAAAAAAGTTGCTCTGTAGATAAATGCAGCAGCCATTTTATGCACTGTCAGATCCTACACGTAGCAGTGAGTTGAATAGCCAGAAAATCTGTTTTTGGAAGTGCTGTCTGAAAGATAAATATTGGCGGGAATATATTGGTAAAACTCTTTGCTCTTTAGGTATTGTCAGTGGGCCTTTTACATCTGTTTTGAACATACAGATGGTAATTTGATTTAACAGCTAAATAAAAACCTCGGCCAGTGCCTCAGTATTGCACTGAGGTATTAGCCTAGATTATATGTTCAAGTTCTGAGCTGGGGCTCAAACTCAACACACCTGATTTGAAGTTGAGTGTTAAACCCCTGAGCCAGGTTGATGTTGCAAGGGCTTCTTAGGGACTGGATAGATTGAAACTGATGGCATTAACTGAGATAAGGGAATTATGTCATTTTGGAACAGCTTGGAATTAGCTAAGACAAAAGTTGGCAGCCTGAGAGGAGAGGGAATATTCAAAATTGAGTGGGAGAAAGTGGAAAACTGGCAACTAAGCAATTTAGAGGTGGAAACAAGTTATTTGAAGAGACATATGAGGTAGTCTGAGTAGAATATCTTTGTGAAGCAGTGTAAATTTGATTGGGTGCAGCATCTCCATGTTTTGTGTCTGTAGGGGATAGAATGCCTTTAATAAAGTGAGATGGTGAAGCTTAGATGTGGGAGGGTGATAGTTGAGGTAACTTTTGACAGAATGTTGAAGATCCAAATTTTACTATTTTTCCTTTCTTTACTTGTGAAATATAATAGTTTTTACAATTTACCAGAATGGATAATATTTAATCTAAAGATTCTGCAGAGGAGCATGCCCACATATACCTCTAGAATTGCAGCACTAATTTTGTGCTTTCATTCTTTCAGGCATGTATGTTTTACTTCCAGCATAAGTAAAGGAATGTCAGGACTACCAAGTCGATTCAAGTCCATCCTTTCTTAAGGCAGGACCATTCTTACATTAGAACAGTAACCAGAGGTAGTGACCCAATGGACTAGTAATCCAGAATAATTCTCTGGGAACCTGGATTCAAATCTCATGTTGGCAGATGGTGAAATTTGAATTCAATGAAGTCATAGGAAAACCATAAAACAAATATTGTTAAAAACCAATCATTAATCCTATCCTTGCCTGATCTGGCCAACAGATCCACAACAATGAAGTTGGTTCTTAAAATGTTCTTGTAGGCGGCTCAGTTCAAGGGAAATTAGGGATGACCAATAAATGCTAGTAACACCCACATCCAATGAATAAAATGAATTCAAATACAATTAATTGCTGTAAAACACTATGCAGTGTCTTCAGGTTGTGTCTACTTTCTTGACTTTTCAGCTGTTTGAACGCTGTGGCATACATTATGAAGTGTTTGTGCCATCACAGCTTCCCCTGGGGGATGGTTGCCTCCGGTGCAATTAGACCTCCCTGATACTCTTCTGTTACTCACCTTCTTCTTCAGTTAGGTACACAAAACAAGAAAATCCATCAACTCTTTTCTGCCATTTGCAAAAGCAAATGTCAGTGCCAACATTGCTACTTCATCAGCCTCAATCAGAATGATAAAAATCAGAAAAGTAAGAAAAAAAATCTCATGCAGATCATAAAATGATATGAGCAATGAAGGACTTAATAATATCAATAGACTGATATTGTTCTGCTTACCGCAAAGCAGGTTTAATAAAAACATTGAAAATTACAAGGGATTTGTCAGAGCACAGAGAAAAAAACTATTTCCAGAGATAGGAGAGTTAGGGAACGCAAATTTAAGATAATTGGCAAAAGGACTAGTGATAAATGGGGAAAACTTTCCTATGCAGTGGAGATTTGTGATCTGGAATGTGCTGCATGCTAGAAAGATGGAAGGAGATTCCACAGTAATTTCCAAAGGGAATTGGACAAAGGAAAAAAAAAGTGGGGCTTTGGGAAAGGATAACGAATAAGACAAATTTGATAGTTCTGTCAAAGAATCAGCAGCGACGTAACTGCCAGAATTTTACCACCTCATCTGCTCAAAGCATGTAAGATCCTGCCCAAGGCCAATGGAGAATGCTATTCTGTAAGCCTCATCCACTCCGATTCTGGGGTGGGCATGCCAGTAAAATTCTGACAAATAAAATAGTCTCCTTCTGGGCTGTAAGATTCAATAAAGTGCTCCCAGCAATCTTCAGGCAGAGCTCTGGGAATCCATACTTGTGACTGATAGTCCTAGACATCCATTTTAATTGAGTATAAACTCTACATTATGAGGCAGGAACACTGGCATTACTGTCTAAATGGGGATTTCATTTCAATCTTAGCACTTAAACAGAAAAGTGCTTGAGATGTAAATTGGGTCAAAACCTAACTTTACAGATACATCTTCTCCAATTGGTCCTGTTGTCTTTGTGTCTGAAATGTAGATGTTACCAGTCTGAATATTTGTGCTCATTTGTTTTCGGCTCCAGTGTGTATTCCAATCCTGGTTGGAGCAGTTCAGTATTTGGAGTTGATGTTTGCGCAGTCACTCAGTGTAAATTAAAACAATTGAAGAAAAGGAAAACAGAATGCAGGTACATGGTTTATTAATTTATTAACTCATTATGTCCCAGGGAGTTTAAAGTCATTAGTAATTAATGATTCAATCAATAAATGAGTGCAATTTGGAAACATGGGCATAAACTGCTGGATTGTACATATTACAGTCTACCGTTCCCCAAGAAATAAAGCCAACCAGGTTCCAGCTGGTATTCCCGTAACAAACAAGAGGACTGCCAGTGTCACACTGCAATTTAAAAAAATAAGGAAAATTCTATCATTCTTTAGCAAAATGAAATTTGAGTAAACATCACTATATAACTTACTGGCTGTACTTATCTTCATTTCAAAAGATATTGGGAACATAGGAAGAAGAATAGGCCATTCGGCCCCTCAAACCGGCTCTGCCATTCAATAAGATATGGCTGATTTGTGACCTAAGTCCATATACCTGCCCTAGGGCCATATTCCTGGATAAAAATGTCTATTGCAAACTTAAACCTAACAATTGAACCAGCATCCACGTCCACCACTCAGTGTGGAGAAGTATTTTCTAGCATCTCTCCTGAATGGCATGGCTCTAATTTCTAAATTATGATGCCTGGCTCTTGCTATTGCCATTGCCATTGAAAGTTATATAATGTGCCAAATTTCCATTTGGAAGGGTAAACTAGCATGATGGCCCAATTAGATTGAATTTTTGTTATTTTTTCTCCAACTGTAGATTAATTTCTATTGCAAACTATTTAAATCATCAGCAATAAAAAAAGTTACCAGTTAGTGACAAAGTTATTTCAGAAAGAGGAAGATAAGAACAAGGCAGCACTGAGGTCTGGGTTATCCCATCACAGTGGCTTTTCAGTGATGCTGCAGCCTAGGAAAGTATTTATCTGGAGTAAGGGGAAACATGAAGCCATCGGGGCTAAACTGGAAGGAGGTATTCTTGGGGAAATGTACCAAAGCAAGGTGGCAGATTTTCAAGGAATGTTTGTCTGGAGTTCTGCGTAACAATGTTCCAATGAGACAGGGATGTTTTGGTTAGTTACATGAATCTAGTCAAGAAGAAAAGAAAAATGTACAAAACGTTCAGGGAACTAGGTAATGTTAGGGATCTAGAGGAGAATCATATCTTTCACTTTCCCAATGAGCATAATCCAGTAAACATTAATACAAATCAGTCAATAATCATCACTGTCAATAACAATGTATATCCTGACTGCATGGGATCTCATTTGTCATTAATTGTGTCCAGCAACACAGAATGCTGGACAGTGAAACAAAAGAATGATTCCCACCACTCAAACCCACGGGGCACTTGTCCGACCCTGAGAAAATCCTTGTGTCTGCCTTGCACCCATGTTATCAGTTTGGTGGCACACAGTGGGTCACTCACTCAGCTGTTGTTTAAACACAAGATCAGTGTAGAGGGGCCAGGAAGTGATGCCTGCTTGGCAATCAACACATTGCCTGAAGCAAAGGGTGACCCAATATGAAGGAAAGGTAAAGCCTGTGAGTGATCCAAGCACACTGCTACCCCTCCACTTCCCACCTACACTTACCTCCTCCATGCACTCCCTGATAATGACACTGGTCCTCATCTGGCTTCCTAAAGCTGCCCTTCTCTGTCTCCCCAGCATTCTCCCTGCTGCCCCTTGAATATTGGACTGCCTGAGATATAATGGTTGCCTGAGTGCTCACCTCTGATATTTGCCTAGGATGTGATGGCACCAGGTTCATGCTGATGTTAGAAATGGCACTGGTGTGACATAGTGTCAGCTGAATATTCAGTGCAGCCTCGATATCTGTCCTGAGTTCTTGCTAATGATATGTTAATGCATGCAAATTAGGTTCACACCCTTTCCCAGTGTGTTCCACTTCACTCTGCAGCTGAAGTTACTTCAAAGTCAGAAAATGTGATCTTGCTGATGAGGTTACGTTTTTTCAAACTCTCTGCATTTTGAGCTTGCGCACATTCCTGTGCACAGTGAGAGTGGGCTCAAAATCCCACCCATTGTTTCTATGTTATGTTGAACCAGGTCTATGAGGTTTTTCTAAAGGCTTTTTTACTTTTTCTTACTCTGTGTTTGAGCAATGGCAGAATTCTAGTATCGGGGCAGATTGCATATTAATTCTTCAGAATCATAAAATCCCTATGGTGCAGAGGGAGCCCATTCAGCCCATTGAATCTGCACCAACATCAATCCCACCCTGCATCTATTCCCATAACCCCACATATTTACCCTGCTAATCCCTGAAACTAGGGTCAATTTAGTTTGGCCAATCACCCAACCCACACTGGTCTACAGTAAGAAACTGGAGCTCCTGGAGGAAACCCACTCAGGTACGGAGAGAATGTGCAAACTCCACACAGATAGTTATCTGAGGCCAGGATTGAACCCAGGTCTGGGCGCTGTGAGTCAGCAGTGCTAACCACTGTGGCAACAAACGCTATCACAATACTAGCTATTCTAATTCAGAGAATTAAGGAATTCAAGTATGCTCTTGCAACTTTATGTAAATATTGACTGGAGATGAGCAAGCACTTTCATTTTCCTCAGATCCACCCTCTGATTTAGTTAAGTGCCCAAATAGATGGTACATGATGTAGATCTCTAACACACAACACTGTCTCCTGAGACTCTTCACTGGCACTTCATTTACGTGATTCATTGAAACAATTTTCGGAACTACCATGAGGTATGGATGGAAGTTTCAGGTTGACAATTTAAATAAAAAATCTTTGTGAGCATTTTCTCTGATTCTCCAAGAATACAGTTAGATTTTTTAACTGGCTTTACTGAAACTCTTCAACTGAATTATTGCAGATTAGCATCCTGCCTCCAGATTTCTCTGATCAATCAGAGAGGATGCGGCGGCGGATATGACGAAGGAAGAATTTGTAATTAAGAGAGCAATGCAGAAAGCAACCTCCCCCTGCCCCCCACCCATCTCCATCTCCATCTCCATCCCCAGACTAGTGGGTCAGCTACTGAGGGGATTTTTAATCTTTAAAGTCCAATTTGGGTCACCTTCCCTCTCATTTATCTCAAAAAGGCAGCCTTTTTTCAATGCCTAAAGGCCATTTTTTCATTCATTCGTGAGATATAGGCTGGCCAGCATTTATTGCCCACTCGTGATTGCCTGAGGGCAGTTGAGTGTCAACCACATTGCTGTTGCTGTGGAGTCACACGAAGGCCAGGCTTGGTCAGGATGGCAGATTTCCTCTCCGAAAATACAGCTGGGTTTTTCCAACAATCGACAAAAGCTTCATCAGTAGATTCTTAAGGGAGTTTTCAGAGATCCCGGGCACTGGGCCTAATTCTAGGATAGGATGAACCTTAGAAGATGGACAAGTTGAATCTCAATGGAAATGGGACCAATGTTCGTGTAGAAAACATAGTTCATGTTGCCTATATGAACTTTTGAAAGATGTTTAATTAAGTATCATATAATTAATAATCAAACACCTTTCGAAAGTTCATATAAATTAAGTTGCAAAATTGAAGCATGTGAGGTTAAAGGAGTAATTGTAGAAAGTAATAAATGCAACCCTTTCTGCACATTTCTTAGTGTCCAGAAGCTGGAGTGTGAGGAATGAAAATGTCACGCAAGTTTGTAGATGATGATATATATTATCTATTTTCGAAGTTTGCAACCTGCAGCAAAAATAATAATGTCCAAATATGAAATAATATTTAATGACATGCTAACCTCTTTTAAGACCTCCTTATGAGGTAACAAATGAGAAACAAAGTATCCAACACAAATTGTGGTGGAAGAGGGCAGCTATAATAATTTATTTTCTTATTTCAGTTGAATGAACCTAACTGTCCCTCTTTCAAGTATCAAGGAAATGGGAAAAAAAACACTTTACATTGATTTGGCAAGTTCTTTATTTTAAAACCAATTAAGCTTTAAGTCAGTTCCACTAATTGGCAGCAATTGTGTCCACAATCCAGGAGTGGAACTCAGTCACTCTAGCATAGACTGCAGGGATTTGGGTGGAGCAGTAACCACTGCCCCAGGAAACAATGCCCACCAGATACCAGGCTCTTCCATCTTGATAGACAAGAGGTCCATCTGCGTCACCCTGTAGGAAGAGGATGAATCAATTCAATGCGATTATTACAAATTGATGAAAAAACCTATTATTTAATGCAATGCAATATTTTTCTATGTGGCGTATTTTCCATACCATGCACCAGCACCACCAGTGCAAATCATGACGTCCGTGATTTTGCTGCCCCAGAGGTTTTGGTACTGAGAGGTGGTAAGGAGAGGAAGGGTTGCTTGCTGCAGTTGGCATGGTGTATTGCTCGCTGTGGAAACAAGGAAAAGCTCAACATGTAGTTAGATTATCTGGAATTATTGAGGTGATTGTAACTGTTCAAATGCTTCTAAAATGATTAACCAAGGGGCAATTTGACAATTGTGACAAAGGAATTCAATACAGTGGATAAAAGGAAACTAGTCTGCTAGTTTCCACTAGGGGTGACATCCAGAACAAGCAGCATACTTGGAGCCAAACCATTCAAGAACAAACTCAAGAAGCACAAATGATGGTGGTGATCTGGAAATCTTTCCCCCAATTACTATGGATGCTGAGCCAACTGAAACTTTCAGTGCTTGGATTGGTGGATATTTATTAGGCGAGGGATATGCTAGTAAGTAATCCAAAGGTGTGCAAGTTAGGTGGATTGGGCATGGTAAATTGCCTCCTTAGTGCACCAAGAGATCTAGGTTAGATGGATTAGCCATAGTAAATGTATGGGGTACCAGGAAAGAATGGGGAGAGAACCACAATAAAGTACTCTGTTGGAGAGTCAATGAGCCAAATGGTCGCCTTCTGCATTGTAAGTATTCTATGGTTCTACAAATCTATGAGGATCAAACTGAATGGCAGAAAGGCTCGAAGGACTGAATAACCTAATTTCCTATTTAATTTTCTTGGTTTAAATATTTCTTATTGATTTTAAGCAGTATCTGTCTTGGGATCTAAAAAAGAGTGAATAAATTAAGTTCACTTCAAGAGAAATGGTTTTGTGAAGTAAATGGGGAACTCATGAATAAAGACAGAAGCAGGATAAATTGCAAATAAGTGTGGTGAATGAACTTGTATTAGGTTTGTGAGCTTTTACAGCACTTAGCCTTTTATTTTGGTCAGGCATGACTAGGATCTTAAAGTCAGTAAATGTGGATTTTCTTTGCAGTGTTACAATTTTCAAGTGTATCCCAAAACATGCATAATTTAGAGATTTTATATTCAATCATTCCTGAATTCTGGCATTTGAAGTTTGCTCGAATTCTTGTTTGACGTTTGTGTGAATGAGTTAACATCCTTGAATTCTGGATCTTTTAGATCAAAAGGAAAACAGCTAATGGTTGATGAGTACCCGAGGGTCTTCCTCTTTTCAAAGAGATGTTTCAATTTACACTGTAACGTATGTCAGCAGAAAAAATAACTGCTGGTTAAGACCTGAAAAGTTAATTGACATGAATATTCATCTTGTAAAGGGAATCTTGAACATCTTATGCATTTCTATTAAATGCATTAATAGAATGGCCAGCATTGATCCAATGGAGCGAATGGCCTCCTTTTGCACTGTAAATGTCACTGATGTTCAAACTATAATCAACGGGTTGACTATGAAGTCCTTGTGACACATTAGAAGCACATCATTTTGATCATCATTACACTATGCAATCAATATTCAATGAACATTAAAAATAATGCACTTAATGACTTGTATCTTCTTAATTACCTCTTTATAGATATTTGCAATTCATTTTTAAGTAGCATAAATATTTATTTCACTCAAAGCGCAGGAAGATTGAATTAATATAGGATCTTGCCATACTTTTTCAGGTCATCCCATAGTATTTCTCGTATAACTAACTGCATTCAAAGTCTGGTCACAAAAATGGAAATAGCAGTCATGTTATACACAACAAAAGTAAAACTACAGTTTCTGCTACCTCCCGCTATCTCTAACTAATAAACTAACCTTGTTTGTGATAATGCAACATTAGCCTTACTGACGTTTAAATGAATAGGGCTGGATTTTCTCCTGCTCTATCATTCCAATTTAGGCAGTAATATACAGGGGAAAATTGTGAGTATTAGGTATGGAGGGTTGCACAAGAATCCATTGGTCACAATCTCTGTAACCAAAAGGAGAAGAAAATTGAGCATGTTGCATGGGGAGGTCCAGATGTGATGATAGTGTCAATGCTAAATACATTGTAACAAATGCTAATCATTTGTAACATATTGCCTTTGAACCATTACTCCATTGGTAATCTCCTATGGCTTCCATTTTTAAGTAAATCAAAAACATTGCCAAGTCTGTCCTTGCCAAGTCTTACCATATTCCAGAGAATTGACTTTGAGGTTCTAATCTTCAGTTTCAAACCTCTCCGCACTCTTGCTCCTTCTCACTTCCATGATTTTCCCTGGATTATATTCCTGCTTCCAGTCTGCAGTTTTCCACCACTGGCTTGTGTTTTATCCCCCTCTCCTTTCACTCTTCAGCTAACTTGCTTTTGTCCTCTTGGCTTCTCCACCTCCTCACCTCCCTTCTTGCTTAGAATCTTCTTCAGTTGTGTTTTTAACGCTTCAATGTCTCCCTTTTGCCTGCTCTTTAATTATCCAAACTATCCATCACCATGTGCCAGGGGATACCTCTTCTTTGGAATAAACTCTGCCTTCTTGTGCACCCTTCACCCTAACATTTACAGATATGCCTTCAGCCATGTAGCCTCCTTGTTTTGGAATTCCTCCTGAATCTTCTTCACTTCCCAGCACTTCCTTCTCTTGCAAAAGAAGGCTTATAACCTGCCTCTTTGACCAAGCGATTTGTCCTAAATTTTCATTCTCTTGATCAATTTTCAACTGCTATGGTCCTGCAGAGTACCTGCGACACTCTGTGTATTAAGTATGCAGTATAAGTGCAAGCTGTTGTCATGAGCACTGTGGAAATATATTAGTCTTGCAGAAAACAAAGTTCAGAAAGGAGCTTTTCCGAATGTGATTGCTATCGGTTAAATCTACCAGTATTTGAGAGTCAACAGAGTTTATTTGGAATGTAGTTATGAGGGTTCCATATCAGTCGATCGGGTTAGACCCCATCCTGAAGTGACACACAACTTGCTCCCTGGGAAATTGGCAGCCACACTTGTCAGGCACTCAGGGAAAATGTGGTTCGTGAATCTAACTGGGGAGGTGACCTTCACCAGAGTCACATCATTATTGATGTTATATGGATCCCAGCCAGGATAGGTGATGTAACAGAAAGGTGAAAAGATTAGATCTCGCTTACTGGAGATGACTAAGCTTCCATCCTGCTATACTGAAGGAACTGTACTTTCTCTCAAGTTTGGGAAGGAGCTCACCTGCTGCCATTTCCCCAGTAATCCCATTTATTCCATCAAGGAGCGGAGGAAGGCAGTTCCAGTCAGTTAAATGGGAACAATTATGAAGAATCAGTACTGAAAGATTGCAACTATATCCAAACCTGTTGCTTTAGACTCTTTATGGATTGATGTGGCCTTGTGGCACAGAATGATGCCCAATCTTCATAGTTCAGGACAACCAATCCCTAACCCTTCTTTTGAGCCAGATTTGGAAATTGTGAACCTTTAGTGAGATGAGGGGCAATTTCCCTGGTTATTTTTAAAATTTAATTTCACATAGCTAACAGGATTATCACACTTATTGAAGCACTCTTCAGGGGATTGATTTTTTTTAAAGACTGGGCCATTATGATTTTTTGAGATTATATGTGAGATCAACACTGTCTATTATTGGATTTTGAAAGGAACTTGCAGCATCAAGACAGAAGAAAAAGATTCATGTTTCAGATCTATGGACTCTCCACATTCTCCATAGATGCTCCTGATCTTTGCAGTATTTTATGTGTTGTTTATTTCAAATTTCCAGAATGTGTAGTATGTGCAGTGTTATGCTTTTGATTTTAAACAGCCTTTGGCCGGAGTTGGGAATGTTTCAAGACTGGGGGAACAACTGGAAGCAAGGTGCTTTAAAAGTTTGACATTCTTGTCCCTCAAGTATTTATGTAGAACCGTCACTGAGACAAGACTCTTCTTGATTCTTACAACCCTCTTAATTAATTTACAAATAGATCCCAGGTGGGATTTTCCAGTCCTACGTGGCAGCAGGATTCTCCAATCCTGCCAAAGGTGACCCCCAGTGACAGGTTCCCAGCAGTGGGACTGTGAGCCATACAAAATACCGTGGACATCGGTGGGACCAAAAGACCCCACTGGCAGCCAATGGAGCGTAGTCTCCATTGTCCGAAACTATGCCACCAGGGGATGGGCAGGGGAATGGGAGAGGGGTGTGTAGAAAATTTCATTGTTTCTTAGAAGCAAAAAAATTAATTGAAATTATGTATTTATCATTATAACCAATTAATGTATTTTTGTTCCCTGTAGGAAGGACAAGTTTAAACCTGGGGCAAGCTACATATGTATCAGTACAATAAATCATATTAATATGGGTAATTGGCCCCATATTTCATTGCACCACCAATCTCTATGCAAATCTAATGAAGGGAAGGTAACCTTAATAAGATCAGAATAAAGAATATTTTTGTAATTTAGATAAATGGGAAAGCAAGCTCAGGTACTTCTGTGTGGGCATGGCCTCTTGACTTAGCAATACCAACCAGTGCAACCAGTGCAGAATAAAAGTGTAAATGCAGAAAGAAGTTCCCGAAATACTGATACCAGGAGGAACCCATTCTGAACAGGGCATTGAGAACAGTTCAGAACTGATGTTCCAACAGAAATCACCAGTTATTAATAACAAAATATTTACTCAATGGTAACCTGAGAAAACTAATTATTGCTGACATGAATTAGGGTGTGAGGGTTTTATTTAGTTAAAGAGTGAAGAGAATAAATAACGTAAGATCAAAACTTATCCTTTATGTCTGTCAGAACATTTCTCTTTGAATTTGACTGACTTTGAGAAGTTGATTCGTTTGAATCTTGTAACTTGTTTGGAAAATTGGGTTTCAGCAGCAAGGTTGGCATTTATTATGCATGTCTCATTGCCCTGAGAAGTTGCTGGTGAGGTTGCTTCTACTTGATGGAACCAAGAAGGCAGTTAACCACATAGAGGCCACATTGATTAAGGATGAGAGGGTTCCTTCACAAGGAATGTTAATAAACTCAAAGGGGCAATCTTACCAAAAAATTCTAAGTGCGGAACAAGCATGAAAATGGAAGAGACTCGTGCTCTTTTTTTGGGCAAACTCCCAGGCAATCACATAGCATTTAGAAAAAAACTGAGATGAAGTGTGATTCTTTCCACCAGAGGGATGGACAGAGCCTATCCACACTGGGAAACCAGCTGTTGAGCTGTAGGGACACTATTGTGCACACACCTCAATTTCCCAGTGCAGATCACTGGCTCTGATTGCCTTCCCAGGCATGAGGCTGATTACGGCAGCAGAACTCAGCTCATAACATTGCAAGAGGGGAAAAATCAGGTGCGAAGCCTGATTTTTGCCTCTTGCCTGATTTTACAGCTCACTAGGCCGATCGACCAGCATGACAAGCCAGTCAGATCGCCCCTATAGATTTGTGCAATAATCATGGCCACATTTATTGGCACCAGCATTTTATTTCTAGATTTTGTTTGAACTGAATTCAGATTCTGTAGCTGCTTTGGTGGGATTTGACTTTGCAGTAACTCTTTTACTAGTTCACTAACATTGTCACTATTCCAAACTATGATTTCTTTCTGTAAAATTAAGCAGTGAAAGTGCCAGTGGGATTCTGGGTACCTCCTCAGAACCTGGGTGTCTTCTTTTGTTGAACATTTATTGGATGCTCCAACGATAGCCAGGTCTAATGTGCTATGGGAAAGCAAGACATTGCTCAGAGTAGGGGACTCTTGTCCATTAATGCTATCATTGTGGACTTTGAACATTCTCACCGAGTGGAATTCTTACCTTACACCACAATGGGCAGCAGTCACAAATCAGTTTTCATTGATTAAAGAGCCTCCACAAAAATAGCAGCCAGTGGTGTCCTGTTCAAAAGAAGCAATGAGTATTTATCAGTGAAAAGGGGAAAAAAATTAGTTTCCTTTGACCATCACCATGTCAAAACCCAACACTGTTAATCAGAATTTCCAAATATTTCATTCAAATATCACCACAATCCTTGCCATGTATGGTGTCAATATTAAAGTGACAAATATACAAGCCTAAAGCTGATTTGTCACATTTTTGGAGGCAGTCTCAAAGCCGTGATTGTATGTTTTCAAAAAAAAAAGTTGTGTGCCAAGTGATTAGTCTTTAAAACTGTCCACAATATATGTTTGCAGAAATGATATTGAAATCAAAATAAGTTGATTGTTTTAGGACAGAAACCTTGACCCAGATTTCGACAGTCAGGGATGAAGTGTTGACATCAAAATAAGCTGCCCATAAAAATTCAGTGATCTGGATGGCGCAGATTTCGCCTTTTCCCATGCCAATTTCATCCTGGCACCAGATAGTGAGCATTTCAGGTATTCAACAACACTGATATTATCAGATAGCTAAGCAACAATCAGATTGAAGAATCCTCACAGACAGCAAACCAAATAGCAAGCAGGTGCTATCTTTTCTGATTTTATAATTTTACAGAAAGTGAAATTAAAATTAAGATAGACAAAGAATAAAGAAAATTACAGCACAGGAACAGGCCCTCAAAGCCTGCACTGTCCATGCTGCCTGACTTAATTAAAATTCCCTATTCTTCCGGGACCGTATCCTTCTATTCCAATCCTATTCATGTATTTGTCAAGATGCTCCTTAAAAGTCACTATTGTATCTGCTTCCACTACTTCCCCTAGCAGTGAGTTCCAGGCACTCACCACCCTTTGTGTAAAAAACAGCTGCCTCGTACATCTCCTTTAAACCTTGTCCCTCGCACTTTAAACTTATGCCCCCTAATAATTGATTCTGTCACCCTGGGAAAAAGCTTCCGACTATCCACTCTGTCTATGCCTCTCATAATCTTTTGGATTTCTATCTGGTCACTCCTCAACCTCCATCGTTCCAGTAAGAACAAACCAAGTTTCCCCAACCTCTCCTCATAGCTAATGCCCTCCATATTAGGCAACATCCTGGTAAATCTTTTCTGTTCCCTCTCCAAAGCCTCCACATCCTTCTGGTAGTGTGGCGATCAGAATTGAACACTATCTTCCAAGACCAAATTAACTATGGTTCTATAAAGAAGCCAATTTTTAAACTCAGTGCCCCAGCCCTGATGAAGGCGAGTGTGCCGTATGCCTTCTTGACTACATTCTCCACCAGCGTTGTCACTTTCAGTGATCTGTGTACCTGTCTACTCAGATCCCTCTGTCTATCAATATTCTTAAGGGTTCTGCCATTTACTATATATTTCCTATCTGTATTAGACCTTCCAGAATGCATTCCTTCACATTTGTCCGGATTAAACTCCGTCTGCCATCTCTCAGTGTGGGATGAAAAAACATCCAATTTCCAAAGACCAACTTCACAAAATATTAATTGAAAGAGAAAAATTTGACTTTCTACAAATATAAAATTAATTTTTCAGGGCCAGAGATATTGTTCGACTATAGATTTTGATTTCGAATTCTATTAACAGTCAAGTTATGCCTCATTCAACAAGGCATTGCCTTTTTAATTGCTTTTGAATTGTGAGATCAATTGGGTTGAGGGTCCAAACTAAAAGCAGAACTTAAAGATATCTGTGTTGTTCCCTGACACTTGTACTACTTGGAAAAGGGATAAATGGATTAGAAAAGTAAATGTGTGACTGAAGAACTTGGTCTGGGATTTCAGCTTTGAGATTGGAATCCTGAGCCATGCTATTTCCCTATGTCACTATCCCACCTCTTGCCTATTAGTGCCCACTCCTATTTTCATCAGGTTTGGTGGGGTAAGCCGGAGTTGAGGCTGGCATCTCTGGAAGCAGGCATGAGGCTGCAATGAATGTGAGTGGATGCTGAAATAGGCAAAAGTTATAAGTCCTGCTTCTATCCCCTTGGACATTGGCCCTGTTCGGATGCTGAGTGTGAACCCCCCCCTAAATCCTCAGCCCTAGCAAATCTCCCTTTACCCCATATATCCCATTGTTGCCCTATGCTCTTCCCGCTGCTGATTACATGTTCAGCCATATGTGATTAGAGGTGATGTGGCTAGAGCACTGAGCTCCAAATGGCACCATTGGCATCAAAGTAGGATTGTACATGGATTGGCCGCATAGTTCAACTGCTGTGCACATTTCTAGAAGATGTTTCATGCCCTCACCAATACGGTGGCTGGCACAATATTCCAGAGTTGTGTGTGTATGACTCAGATGCCATTTTGGACTTCAAGCAGCAACTGCAGTGCCCAAGCACAGCATACTCCCTGTCTGAGATTTCCACTGCAGATGTTGCAAGAAAATATAATCTGCAACTATCCAGAGTTTCATTGTTCTCAGGGATTGAGTTCGAATAGATCAGATACTATTTGTGATGCAGGTGAAAAAAACAAATATAAAATGACTGTTATTGAAAATAGGAAAGAGAACAGAAACAAAATTCAAAGCAATGGCAGATCATATCATTTCTCAGTACTATAGAATAGCACATTAGCAGAATACTTCACACTGCTGCCTCATAGCACCAGGGATCTGGGTTCAATTCCCAGCTTGAGTCACTGCTGCTTTATAAACTGTGTCTGCTGTTAACGATGGTATATGTAGTACATCAGGAGTTGTGCTAATTTCTAATTGTAGTAACAACATACCTTCAGGGAGATCTGCCACGGCCAGATCCTGAGACAGCATTTTTATCATTTACAATCTGGGCATAGCCAGTGATGACAGGGCTGATGGCTGGGATCCACAATCTAGATTTAAAATAGCCAGTGTATAATTAGGGATTAGTTTTGGTATCGTGTCTCCAGCTAAAACAGAAGCCAAAATAGTCACTTTAAAATTTAACTTACTCTGTCCATAAGCTGTGCCGAGGATGGTGAGACAGGAGATCAGCCAAAGGAAAGACATGGTTTTTGCTTTGCTAGTTGTTTTGAGTTTGAGAATTGTGATTTAAGGCAATTTATAGCCTAACTGTGATTTTGGCCATCAAACAAATTAAAGCTGAGCTTTATAACCATGTATACCTGACAACATTTCTAACCAAAGTAAATTGATGATGTGGAAAGTACATCCATTATTGAAACAGTGAATATAAATTACTGATTCCTGAGAAATTCTGTATGTGTGTCTGGAAATGTTGAACACAGTTGGAAGTTTCTGCAAATGAGCATCTGGCAATCTTTGTAATGTGTCCATTTAATGATGCAACATAATCTAAATAGGGCAACAGAGGGTATTGTGCACTGATGGTAAAAAGACATGATGTTGAAACTTTTTGTCTTGTACTCATCAGAACAGATTTCAAATTTCAAAAGGAATGCAATTTATACTGCATGAGGAAAGGGGTGCTGAGGGTTGTTAAGTTGACTGTGGTTGGTTGCGATGTTTCCATGACTAGGAAGTTTTTGTTTATTTTATAAAGGTGCAATGACTGGACAGGTGACTGTCTATGAATATATATAGCATATAAAAGCTTAAGTGAGCCCTCTCTTAAACTTGTTATAAGTGTAATTCTTATCACACTTTGGATGGTTTAGCAAGTGTTACCCAATTGTAAAATCGCATTTAACATTACACATTATGTTCTGAGTTTTGCAAGCCAGAATGGTTCAATATGGTCAGTATTCTGCCTATTGTAATAGCTGAAGGGATGAGCTACGCCTACAAGCCTGGGCATCACACTGGCACTGAAATTCCTTTACTACACTACACACTTGGGTGGGAGGCAGAACGCCTTTTATACTTAATGGCAGCATCTGGTTAGTAGGCTGTACATTCAGCCAATACAAGGCTTTAATCGATATTCTGTAAATTGGCACCATGAGTATACAGGCTATTTTATGCAGCTGTCTTGGTGGCCCACCACATTAAATTCTCCATGAAGGTGGCCATTCTTTCAATGGTGATAGACACCAATGGAAGTGCCTGAGATGTCATGACTTGAGATTCTCTCCTCCATTTTCTGTACAAGCGTGTATATTACCCCTGGAAGCACAGACATTTCCATTCCTGTTCCAGAAGTACCCATATGGGCCCAGCATGTGTGTCCAGCTGCAAAGAACTTGAATTGTCTGTGCTCTCCAACTGGGACTCTGCTGCTGAACCTGCCTTCAGCATCTGTGATGTGTTCCTCATCATGTGCCACCTTGTCTCTCTTTGTCTATGTAATTGAGCTGGTTGAAGATACACAGGAGTGATGTGATACTCATCCTTCATCTCCTCCATTGGGAGTGACTGGTCTCCAACTCAATTTTCAAATTTGCTGATGACTCCACTTTAATGGATCAGATCTCAAACAGTCTGACACATACTTAGACTTTGGGAGAAAACAGAGGACCCAGAGGAAATCTACATGGGGAGAACGAGCAGACTCCACACAGATAATCACCCAAAGCTACCCAAAGCGTCCCTGGCACTGTGAGACAGCAATGTTAACCATTGTGCCATCCCAACGACTCAGGTGGTAAGATTCCAACCTTGGCTATGAAGCACTTTGGAACATTCTGAAATTGTGAAAGGCAATATATAAAGAAATATTTTAAAAGTATCCCAGTGAATTAAAAAATGACCAATGTTGTACTCCTTAAACAATGTGCTTGTAGAAACATTCTGCCCCCCTCCCCTCACCCCACTGCCCCCCAGTCAATTAACAATTATCATAAAGGATACAGTAAATGTGAATCATCTTTGCCACTGGCAATTAACATTATATTTAAACATCTTGTTTGTTTCAACAATTTCTCCTGAAGGTTAAATGACATTTGCAGAAAAAGAATTCCCAACAAAATTTGGCAGTTATGTTAACAAATTTGCCACAGTAATACTTTATATAACTTGGAGATTTTTTTAAGCCAACATAACTGTAAACTTGTGGCACATCACAGTCCAATAATTAAACTCAATTTAATCAGCAGCAGCCACTTCATTCTGAGAAAGCAATGCATCAGACAGAAGCAACAACAGGAGACTATGGTAGACAATCCATAATATCCGTGTGGATTTGCAGAGGAGTTTTATATTTTGCCTGATGGCTTTTTGGCATGTGAACCACCAATTTGCGATGAACCCAGTCTGAATTACCATCTAGCACATCTCTGAAACTGGAAATGTTCTGTTATAAGGAAAAGGTGGCATGAGATTGGAGGCAATCTTTTAGCATCGGTAGAGAACTGGTTAGTGGATAGGAGGCAGAGAATGAGAGGAATGGGCAATTGACAGGGTGTGTTGAATGGTGCCCCACAGGATCTGACTGAAGCCTCGGGGGGCACCATTCAACACACCCTGTCAATTGCCCAATACCCCCATTCTCTGTTTCCTATCCACTAACCAGTTCCCTATCCATGCCAAAAGATTGCCTCCAATCTCATGTCTCCTTTTCCTTATAACAGGACATTTGTACAGTACTGGAGGCTCAGTGTTTCATCAAGAAAGGAATAAGGTCTGAATGTGATGATAACTCTAAGATAGATGCCAGAGTAGTTAGTGTGGCTGGAAGCAGGAACATTGATAGGTCGAATGAATTGACAAAGCTATGGCCAGTAGGGTTCAAGGTCATCTGCTTATAAAGAACGATAGAACAGGCTAATTTCCAAATCATAAGAAGCCAGGAAGTTTGGAGGAGCAGACAGCTGTCTAGATGAAAGGACCCATGTACAGAAATGACTAGAAACCAATGATCAGGTGAACATATATTTACAAAAGCTAATAGAATGTTAACTTTTATCTTAAGTGGATTGTAGTGCAAAAGGGGAAAGCTATATGGGTTAGGCTGCAGTGTTTTCACTAAAGGAGAGACAGGAAATTTTGGAGATGTAGAGATCCAAGAGACTTGGGAGAATGCAATACTGAAAGAAATTAGTCTCAGAAGGTTGCAGGAAGCACATTATAACTGGAATTCTACAACTTGCTTGTCACGGAATTGGCATGAGCGAGGGTCCAACAACACTCGTTGGCATTGGCATTGGAGGATGTAAAAAGCTCTGTCGACCTCAGGTAGGAATTTCCAGTCTCGCCCAAGTGAAACCATAAAATCCCATCCAGTATATTTAGATTTTCAGAAGGCTTTTGATACAATCCTTCACTGGAGGTTAATTAGCAAAAAGAAAGCAGAAAGGATAGGAGGCAATATACTGCCATAGATTGAGGATTGGCTAACAGGCAGTAAACTGAAAGTAGGAATAAATGGGTTATTCTCACATTATGTGGAGATGCCAGCATTGGACTGGGGTAAACACAATAAGAAGTCTCACAACACCAGGTTAAAATCCAACAGGTTTATTTGATAGCAAACACCACTAATGGCATTTGCTACCAAATAAACCTGTTGGACTTTAAACTGGTGTTGTTATTTTCACATTGGCAGGCTGTGGCCGCAAACACGAGTCGGGTACCACAAAGATCAATATTTGGATTTCAGCTGTTCACAATATATGTCAATGATTTGGATGTGGAAACCAAATACAATATCTCCAAGTTTGTGGATAACGCAAAGCGAGGCAGGAATGTATGTTGTGAGGAAGATATGAAGTGGCTACCAGGGGATTTGGATACACATAGTGAATGGGCAATAACATGGCAGCTGGAATATGATGTGGAAAATATGAGGTAATCCATTTTGGTAGAAAGAACATATGTTCATAGTATTTCCTAAATGATAAAAAAACTAGAAAGTGTAGATGTACAAAGAGATTTGTGTATCTTGTCTATAAATCACTGAAGGCCAACATGCAGGAAGGCTAATGGAATGTTAGTAATCATTGCAAAAGGATTTGAATATAAGAATAGTGAGGTCTTGCTTCAACTGTATAGGGACTTGGTTAGACTACACTTGAAGTGTTGTGTGTGGTTTTGGTCCCCTTACTTCAGAAATGATATTATCATAGTGGGAGTAGAGCAATACTCACAAGGACTGTTCCAGGGATGGCAGGACTGTCTTATGAAAACTAGGCCTATATTTTATCCAGATTTTTGAAGGATCAGAGGTAATCTCACTGAAATCTACAAAATACTTAAAGAAATAGACAGGGTAGATTCAGGTAAGATGTTTTCCTTGTCTGGGGAGTCCAGACCAGGAGAGACAACTTCGAAGTAAAGGGGATGTTACTTAGGGCCTCAATGAGAGAAATACCTTTACACAGAAGATTGTGAATCTTTGAAATCTCTGCCCCAAAAAGCTGTGAAAGCTCAGTTATTGTGTACATTTAAAACAGAGATTGACAGGTTTCTGATTAACAATAAAGTAAAGGAGATATAGGTGTAAAAGGTATTAAAGTGATCAGCCATGATCTTATTAAAATGTGAGCAGGCGCGAAGAGCTGAATGATTCACTCCTGTTCCTATTTTCCTGTGTTGTACAAACTGCATCTAAATCATTACATTCAGTCCTGGGCTTTGGAGGGTAGATACCACACATTCACCAGAATGGTACTGAGCTTGAAGGGTTAAATTGTGAAGACTGATTGCCAGGGCTGAGCGTGTATTCCATTGATTCAACAAATTGAAGTGGTAATCTTATTCAGGTGTTAAGGATGATGGATGGGTTTGATGTTGTAAATGGTGAGAAATGATTTCCTTTGGCAGAAGAGCCCAGAACCAAGATGGCGTATCTTAAAATCAGAGCAAGACCTACTGAGGTGAATTCAGAAAGCACTTCTCCACATTCAAGGGGTAGGATTTTCCAACCATTAATGCCAGCAGGATCTTCCTGTCCCGTCAATGGCGATCCCAACCAGTGCATGGGGAACCCGACTGGAGAGAATATGAATGACGAGAAATCTCATTCACAATGGCAGGATGGGAAGGTCCTACTGCTGGCCAATGGCAAGACACAGCCACCTCCACCACCACCACAAAACTGGCTGCATAGAGTGCTACAACTCCAACTCAGGGTAGGGGGAATCTGAAACTCTCCCTGTTAATCATTGGTGAGGCAGAACTAAATTACAATTTCAAAATTGAGATCCTCAGATATAAATTATGGATGTTATGCTAACAATGGGGGGGATTGTCAACAGATCTCCCTGTGGGCCTCATAGCTCCCCTGTTAAGTGAGTGGAGTGTTGCCCAATAGGGAAGAAGCAGTGGAAGGTCTAAAACCAGCTGGTTCTACTCAGGCCGGCAGTCGATAGACTTTGGGCTCACCCACACTCTGTAGCCACTTAATGGCACTTTAATCATATCATAAACAAAGGGTGATAGTGACAGAAGACTAGCCTTGGTAAGTTCTTTTTGTTGGATCATTTCTACCATTGAGACAAGTAATCCTCTAGTAAGAAAATGCCTCTTTTTGGGAAACTTGAAGTCTATAATGCAAGCATAGAAGACTGGTCCAATCTGCAGAGCACATGCATGTTTTTTTAGGCCAACAATATTGAGGGGGATGAGAAGCAGAAACTGTTCTTGTTGATAGCTTGTGGGATCCTGATACTTAGTACAATCAACAACTTGATCCACTCAGTGCCTCTGACTCCAAAACCTTTAATGATTTGATGGAATTGGTTAAAGATTATTATAGCTTGAAATCTTCTATAATACTCCAGTGATACCATTTTAACATAGCAGCATGAATTTCTGAAGAGGTTATGAAAATTGGCCAAGCACCATGAATTCGGGCTACGCCTGAATGACAAATTGCAAGATAGATTGGTCTGTGGAATTAATAAAGTGACAGTCCAAAATAAATTATTGGCAAAACCCAATTTGGATCTAAAGAAAGACATCAAGATAGCTCTATTGTTGGTGAATGAAGAGAAAGGAGCTCCGTAGCTACAGGGAATGTCAGCTAACAGTGTCCTCTAATTGTGGGGGGAGGGGCCTCATGCAACACCCATCCCTCAACTGAGAATGATGAATCAATAAAATATCCCAGCATCCCTCGTAGCAGTGGAGCACAAGTTGCATCACCAATCAAGGAAGATCAGTGAAAGCATTCAGAATCCTAGCAAGCATATTCTAGACTATTGCAAATACTGAAGAATACCACAACAAAAGCCAAGTGATAGCTCAAACAAAGAACAAAGAAAATTACAGCACAGGAACAGGCCTTTTGGCCCTCTAAGTCTGCACTGATCATGCTGCCCAACTGAACTAAAACCCCCTACCCTTCCGGGGAACATATCCCTCTATTGCCATCTTATTCATGTATTTGTCCAAACACCTCTTAAAACTCACTATCGTATCCGCTTCCATTAGTTCCTCTAGCAGGCATCTACCACCCTCTGTATAAAAAACCTGCCTTGTAATCTCCTTTAAACATTGCCTCTCGCACCTTAAACCTATGCCCCCAAATAATTGACTCTTCCATGCTGGGAAAAAGCTCCTGACTATCCACTCTGCCTCTTATAATTTTGTAGACTTCTATTAGGTCACCCCTTAACATCCGTTGTTCCAGTGAAAACAAACCGAGTTTCTCTAATCTCTCCTCATAGCCCTCCATACCAGGCAATGTCCTGGTAAATCTTTTCTGTACCCTCTCCAAAGTCACCACATCCTCTGATAGTGTGGCGACCAGAATTGAACACTATATTCCAAGTGTGGCCTAACTAGGATTCTATAAAGCTGCAACATGACTTGCCAATTTTTAACTCAATACCCTGGCCGATGAAGGCAAGCATGCCATATGCCTTCTTGACTACCTTCTCCATCTGCATTGCCACTTTCAGTGACCTATGTACCTGTACACCCAGATCCCTTAGCCTATCAATACTCCTAAGGATTCTGCCATACACTGTATATTTCTTATCTGTATTAAACCTTCCAAAATGCATTATCTCACATACGTACTATTCTGTGCTACTTCAAGAAAAAAACCCGAGTTTAGTAGCTGACTGCACTTTATAAATAATAGTAAATAAATATAAATCAAGGACAATACAATTAAATTGTATCTCCACAACAAATATTTCCCCTATAATGGTGGAATTATTAGTAAATGACCACCCATTAAAAATAGGGCTGCAGTCTCCATTATCTGGAAGCAGACTTAAAATTGGTATTCAGGTCCTTAACTTAGAAAACACAAAGGCCATGCTGATCATCTACACTGGAGAACTATTACAGATAGAGGGCAGCATCACTCCAATGATTTGCAGGCAGTAGTCGGCCTGACTTCCGCTCATCATTGTACAGGGATAAGGAAATAGTCTTATGAGGAGGGACTGGCTCCAGCACATTAGAATGAACTGGTTGGAGATTTGTAGATTGGGCACAATGGGACTGTACAAAGTCATCAATAAGTATCCTGACGTGCTTGGAAAAGGAAGTGGACCCTAAACTAAGATTTACGTCAACCCTGATGATATGCAAGACCAGTTTCATTCTCCCTATTGGAAAAAATAAGACCAGAACTGAAATGCCTGGAAAAGCTGGGCACAATAAAACCTGTATGGTTTGCAGAATGGGCTGTACCTGTTTCTGTTGTTAATCCGAACTGACTGTACAGGGATTATAAATTCACTACCTGTAGGGTTTCTAAGCTTGACCAATACCCCATTCCTGGGGTTGAAGACCTGTACACCAGGTTAACCAGGAGCTAAGCATTTTCGAAAGCCTTCCCAAAGTATGTGACAATTAATATGCACAAAACCCTGTACAAATATACCCACTTGCCCTTCAGAGTTTTGTCTGCATGTTCCATTTTACAATGGATGGAGGGAAACACACTCCAAGGATTATCTCATGTAGTGATGCATCTGGACGATGTCTTGGTCACAGAAACTTTGGAACGCAAATACGTAGCTAACTTGGAAGAGGTCTTTTGGCGACTCTTGGGAAGTCAGATTATGTCTGAAACGCGAAAGGTATGCCTTCCAAGTAAATGAACTAGAGGATGGATGGCAAGAGTCTTCATCCATTGGAAAATAAGCTGGGGTCATTAGCTCTAAAGAACCTCATGGAATTGAAATCCTTCCTGTTAATTATTACAGGAAGTTTATCCTCAATGTAATTTCTTTACTGGCCCCTTGCTTACCCCACTATGGAAAGATGGTCTTGGCGGGTGCCACAGCTGAAGACTTTCAACAGCGCTATGCAGAAACCTTTGCTGTTGAATTTATTGGCCCATTTTGACCCCAAAAAGGATCTTATCTTAACATGTGATGTCTCACCTTACAGGTTTGGACGGGGGGGGCACATTGCTGGAGAGATGGAACGGAGAAGCTTATTGCATATGCATTTAGGAACCTCTCAGATACTGAGCAGTGGCATGCCCAGTTGTCTTCACCATTAAAAAATTCCATCAATATGTCCATGGTGGATGCTTCATCATAAACCATTGCCGGAACTTTTTAAAGAAGACAAGGCAATTATCTTTGCCCAGATAAGCACCAGAATTCTTCCGCCCCTGGTAGAGGTGGGCGGACAATGAGAAAGTCTGAGAAAGTCTCACATCAGGTGGAATTTTCTGATCTCATGTTGAGTGAGGCTGTAGAATCCTGCTTTGTTACAGGTGGCTTACTTACTGGAGAACTGTCCCAGGACATGGATATTGACGCCAATGCACTGAGTAGTCTGCCATTACCCATAAGCCTGGAAGAGGTTGTGATGACCCTCAGTTTTTTGGATGTTTTGCCAGAGTCTGAGAGGCAAATCAAGGCCTGGATGCAAAAGGACCTAGTCTTATCTAAACTCAAATGTAAAATATTACATGGGTGATTCAGTGGACAACCCTCAGATGAAATGAAATGCGACTGGACCTGGGTAGTTGTCCCTTGCCCAGGATGATAACCAATACTTAGAGAGTTACACCATGGCCACCCTGAAATTTTGATGATGGTAATGCTAACCAGGCATTCTGTATGGTGGCCTTGTCTTGATGCGGACATTACCGTCTTGGTTTGACAGTGTGAGTCGTGCCAAGAGAATCAAAAGCTCCCTACACCATGGGAGTGACCAGATAGGCCCTGGCTGCAAGTGCATGTAGACTTCATAGTGGCACAGTGGTTAGCTGCCTCACAGCGCCAGGGATCCAGGTTTGATTCCCGGCTTGGGTCTGTGTGGAGATTGCATATTCTGCCTGTATCTGCATGGTTTCCCCCGGGTGCTCTGATTTCCTCCCACAGTCCAAAAGACCTGCTGGTTAGGTGCATTGGCCATGCTAAATTCTCATTCAATGTAGTTGAACAGGTGCCAGAATGTGGCGATTAGGGAATTTTCACAGTAACTTCATTGCAGTGTGAATGTAAGCCTACTCGTAATTAATAAATAAATAAAAACAAAAATTAAAAAAACTTCACCAAGCCTTTCTCAGGTTCTATGTTCTTAATTATGGTCAACATGCACTCCAAAGAGTTGGAGATACATCGCAAATTCCACTACTTCCCACGCTATCATTGAGAAACAGTAATAAAGTTTCTGCACACCTGAAGTTCTGGTCACTGACAATGGCACTGCTTTTTTAGGCACCGAGTTTCAAACCTTCATACTTTCCAATGGAATCAAACATATTAGGACAGCACCCTATCACCATCATCAAATGGGTTGGCTGAACGAGCAGTGCAAATTTATAAGCTCAACACAAAGAAATAACCTGCAGCGGCCATCGAGATCAAACTGGTGCAATTTTTATCCGACTATCAGACTACTCATGCAGTGACTGCATTCACTCTAGCAGAATTGTGAATGGGACAGGGACTTTGTTCAAGATTAAATTTACTTTTCTTAAACTTGGTGGGAGGGTGGTGTTCCAACAAGAGAACCAGGTGAATGACTATGATTCTGTAAGGCCAGAAAGAACATTCCAAATCGATGATCCAGACTACATGAGGATCTTTGGGAATGGCTTCAGTTGGTCCCTGGGATCATAACAGTAAAAACTAGGCCCGTGTTTTGAAGGGCAAAATTGTCAGGATGCACCTAGACCATATCAGGAGTATGAAGCCTGTGCCAGTGCAGAGCCCATCACCAGACAACCACTGCCAGCGTTGAGCCATGAATGGAAATCAACCTCGAGTCTGTCCCTCTGGATGATGAGGATGCAGATTCTGAGATGGAAATGGAAGAGACTGCATTCCAACTGAAACAGGACCTCGGAGAGAATCAGCCTCAATGACTTTACGGCTCTCTCTTCAGAAGCGAAGGTCTCCAATCTGCTTCGGTCCTGACTCCAATCGACCCCAGGCCAAGTGCTAATTGGCAGAAAAGGCTCCCGTGGCGAAAGGGTTGGGAAGAAATGAATTTGAGGAGAGAGGGATATTATGATGGCCAAAGGGGATTCCTATGGGCCTCATAGAAAACAAAGCCCCCTATTAAGCAAGTGGAGACCCATCCAATAGGGTAGGAGCAGCGTGGCGACAGAAGACTGGCCTCAGTAAGACTATTACAATGGGATATGGAACCAAAACGGATAAACGGAGCTGAAATCAACAATGGTCAAATTTAGTGGTGGAAAAGGCTCATGTAACTGAATGGCTTACTCTGCCTCCTCTGTTTGTTGATGTGTCTGCATTTGATTGTTGTTCCTGTGTAGATTTTCCTCACAGCAACCCCACTCTCTCACATGGTGGCATACTGGCAACAGGAACATAAGGATTGGGGCTTCATTTGTGGCTCTTGTCTTCCTCCCCATAACATTGCTGATGGGACATTACTGTTACTACTGCATTACAATTATTTCGCTGTATTTAGCTTTCTGCTCAAATGTGTTCTTAAAAACACTTACAATTAGGAAAGAAAGTCTGAGCAAAATTAAATAACTGCTAATTATATTTTATTTGAATTCCACAATATTCTTTTAGTTCATGGCCAGTGTCTGATCAATCCAGTTGCGGAATTCACTCACGCGGGCGTAAACCCCAGGCTTGTGAGGAGAGCAATTGCCACTGCCCCAGGAAACGATTCCCACCAGAGTCCAGGCTCCTCCCTCCTTACAGACCAGAGGTCCACCGGAGTCACCCTGTGAACAGACAAATCCAGTTGAATAATCGACTCCCAAAGAAATAAGCAAAGCTTTCCCATGGCGGATTTACATACCATACAGGAAGAAGCGCCCGAAGCACCGGCACAGACCATCACATCCGAGATGGAGTCGCCCCAGTATTTCCGGCACTGGGAATTGCTCAGGATGGGGATGGACGTCTGCTGAAGGATGCAGGGTGTTCCGAAAGCTGAACAGGAGGGGAAAAGGATTGTTAGATTTTTCCGTGAACCAGTCAAATATTATTTGTAATTAAGGCAGGAAATGCTGGATAAACTCAGCAGCTCTGGCAGCACCTGTGGAGAAAGAAACAGCGTTAATGTTTTGAGTCCGTATGAGCATTTGACAGAGCTTCTACAGAATATTATTTGTGCTGGTGTAGCAGTTGTTCTTGTAATGTTTGGGGCCTTTGCTGCAAGCTCTGAACACAAACTGAATTTGCTTATTCCTCTTAGTTTCATCTTAAATACATCTCAGGGACAGGATAAAATTATATAGGTAGAATAGAATCCATATTGTGCAGAAGGAGGCTGTTCGGCCCATTGAGCCTGCACCTACAACAACCCTACCCTGGCCTATCCCTATAATCCAACACATTTACCCTCCAAGACCCCCTCTAACATTAAGGAACAATTTAGTGTGGCCAATCAACCTATCCCGCACATTTTTGGACAGGGGGAAGAAACTGGAGTACTCAGAGGAAACCCATACAGAATGTGCAAACTCCACGCAGACAGTGACCCAAGTTGAGAATCGAACGCAGGTCCCTAGTACTGTGAGGCAGCAGTGCTAACCACTGTGCTACCCTGCCAATTGTACGGTAGATAAATGATTTGGGTAGTATTCCTCACGTCCCTTTATTTGATATCCAGTCAAGCGATACTCCATGATGAAGAAGGCCATTTAGCTTATTTGAATCCTTCCCTCTGGATTAACCCTACACTCCTCCTTTTCTGTATCTAGCTCTCTCTTCAGAGATTCCAGAACTTTCTCCTGCAGCACTCTTCTTGCAACTCTGATTCAAATGTGATCATTGTCTGCCGGAGGAAACCACTTTATTACTTTTAAATAGCTGAAGTTGTTGTTCCCTCATTCTTCTCACACTCTTTATTTTAAAATAATATGGCAGGTGATGCTTTTCCAACCATGTGGTGAGTCCTTCATCCATCACTGGGTTAAAAGCAGAGGAAGTAAGATTGATTGTCCACTTAAGGGCCTCAATTGGCAGTAGGTCAGGAAGGCCAATTCCAAGGTTTAATTTGGGCAGAGGTGGAAGCTGGCAGAGTCCCATCCATTATAGTCCCAATAGATTATATGCCACCCTCACTGTTAACCTGCCTATGGGGAAAGTTACCGGGTTCCATTCTATATTTGTATCTTTCAGAAATACTTCTCTGTAATGATATTGTCCACTTTTCTACATTGGGCTTTAACTGATAGTTAGAAAAAAGTACAAAGACTACAACCAGGAATCTATTGGGCTATTAGGGTTCACCAGAGATCCAGCAGGGGACCATCGTTAGGTGAAGGAGACCTGGAGGCATCAAGTCCCTTCAGGAATTGAGGTGGCCACCTGAGGGCCTTCCTTGGGATTAAGGATCCTGGCGATGGAAGCTGCCAGCTAATTAGAGGTCCACAGTTCCTCGTGTCACCAGCCTTGGTGGAAAAAGTGGTTGCTAGCAGCAATGCACCCACAGGAAGCCCAGGGTCCTCCCAGGGATCACAAACAAAAGGTGAGCGAAGTTGAAATGGGAGTTGTGGAGTTGGGTTGTTGTGGGGGAGAGGGGAAAGAGGGTATAGAGGTGAGGGCTGAAGGGAGCGTTGTCTTCAGCTGCCATCATCCTGCCCAATACTGAGTTTCTCAACTGGGCACAGAGTGCCTAAAAGTGAGGGACTCCCCCTGGGAGGATGATCTGGGCATCCTTCCAAAGGTATGGGAAAGCCATGCGGTCCCCATTCCATCTCTGCAATAGGGCTCAGGGACATTGGCCAGAATTTTACCGCCCTGCTAGCCGCAAAAATTAAAACGGGTGAGGGGAGGATAGTGGGAAGGTCTGTTAACCTTGGGTGGGATTTTAGTTTTGGGATGAACAAAACTGTAAAATCCTGCCCAATGGGTAGCATTGGCTCGTTAGTGCGTCTAACTGACATCCTACTGCCACCAGCCGTGAGTCCCACATCGGTCCCTCCATCCTCCAACTTAATTGGAGGAGGTTTTATTGCCATTAGGGGACTTACGTGGGGCCTTCCTATTGATCAATTGCCCCACTGAGATGAACAACATTAAATTCAGTCCTTTACATCCAATTGATTTTTTCCTCTAAGATACAGCGATCGACATAGCTTTGTTCACTCCAAAACAATGGAGATACCATACCATTAGAGCTGGTCAGTCCCCATCCTGTAGTGACACACATCTTGCTACTACTGATGATGTCATTTGCACCAGCCAGACAAACAGGAGACACCCATTGATTGAATGTAACTGGAGATGAGAGCTTCACAAGAGTGATGTCGTAGTTGATGGTATTCGAATTCCAGTAAGGATGAGTAATGGCCTGTAAGACACAAGACACAAGTCAGGTCCTCCCTACAATTTATTCATTTCCTGCTTGTTTTCTGCAATTTCAATCTGTGGCAGGACCCTTAACTCTTCCTATGGCAATGTCTCTTGCCCTTAGATCATTCAGCACTATTGGCATTTCTGTTCCTGGTAGCGTGCCACTCATCGGCCTCAGATCTTGGTGATGTCCGAAATTCTGAGCCCAGGCCTTCCCCTGGTGATGTCCTGTATTTAAACCTCTGATTTTCTCTGGTGATGAATTATGTTTAAAGTTTACTGATTAGTCAAAAGTAGACTTACATTAACATCACAATGATATTACTGTGAAAATCTCCTAGTCGCCACACTCCAGCACGTGTTCAGATACATTGAGGGCAAATTTAGCATGGCCAATGCACCTAACCAGCATGTCAATTTCTACAGTGCAGAAGGAGCCCATATGTCCCATTGAGTCTGCACCGACAACAATCTCACCCAAACCCTATCCCCGTAACCCCAAATATTTACCCTGATTCTAAGGGGCAATTTAGTATGGCCAATCAACACATCATTGGACATCTTTCCTAATGATGTCCAGGCCTTAAGGGCTTCAGGCCTTCTCCTGTCATGTTCCTACATTATGGGTCTGAAACCTACATTAGGGTCTCTCAATAAAAAAGTAAAGTTAGGTATGTGAGTCTGTGAAAATAATCAAAACAATTGTGAGACATTATTTAGAGGCAGGTGTTTATATTAAATGAGGGATAATAAAAAAGAATAAGCACATAAAAAATGAGATATATTTGATCAAACAATGCTGGAGATGTTATTTTACTGCTGCAGCTGATTCTAAAGACTGATTTCAGTTTCTGTATTTAAACTGATTGAATAAAACCATGAATAAAATTCACAATGGAGATTGGAACATTCCTACCTTAGCAATTGCAATAGCTTGAGATTTTCCATCTGATGTACACTTGTTGTAATCTCCAACAACGACAATATGTCTTTTGCTAGAGAAAAAATATCAGGCTTTTGAGTATAATGTCCCTTTATATGTTTAGTATAGACTTTGTAAAGATGCTGTAACCTTACCTCACACTGCAATGGGCAGCAGTAATAACCCAGTTCTCATTAATCAAGGAGCCGCCACAGAAGTGAAAGCCATTTCTTCGCTAGTGCACAAAAGAAAGTATCATGCAATCAATCAAGAAAAAAAATCCAATATTTTGTCTTGCCGAGAAGGCACAAAGAAAATAATTCTTAAAAGATGTTTCTCTTCCATATTATGAGAAAGGCAAAATATTACAGATGCAGGAATCTGAAGCAAAACCAGAAAATATTGGAAACTCTCAATAGGTCTGACAGCATTTATGGAGAGAGAATAGGGCCAACATTGGGTCTGAATGACCCTTTGTCAGAGTGCTGATGAAGAGTCACCTAGACATGAAATGCTGGTTCAATTCTCTCTGCGTGGATGCTGAGATTTTCCAGCATTTCTGCTTTAGTTCCTCACCCATATTCTCTTACTTAAATTCTATTTTTACTTAAAAGATGGACAATATGGTTGCACTGGCAACAACTGACCACATAATGGAAGTTCTGAAAATTTCTGAGCAATTTAAACATGGACAAAAGCTAATCCATCAAATTCCAGGAAAATGGCATTCCCGTTGCATAGAACAATGGAAATTAATTGTGTGACTATTTCAGCCAAACCCCAACACACAAGTCTAGTGGATGAGATGTCTGCATCAGCCAGCTCTGGCCAAAAACAGAGATATTTGTGACTACGCATGTCCAATCCATCTTTCTCACCCTCCTATATGCACCAATCTTCAGCATTAATTTACAAATCCTTGGCTTTATTTGAAGGGAGGGGGTGCAATGGGTATGTGTTGCTTTATATGAAGGGACGGGGGACAGTTTGCATTATTAAGAATGACAGAAATATGAATAGGCAGCTCTACTGCTGGTTCAGAGGTTGACTTTCACAGATACACACATGTTTTCATCAGAACATGCCTGACTTTGAAGTATCTGAACTGGTTGACATTGTGCTTGCAGCCATCACCTCATCTTCTTTGAAACTGGCCATTGATTTACACAACTCCTTTGGCCCCTAGTATCACATGCGTATTGCTGATGCACATTTAGTATTATTAAGTTTCATCAACATTATGCAGAAGATAATTTATTTTCCCCAAGCACATACTTCAGCGACACTATGGTGAAATTCAATGCTCACTTACATGAATACATTGCTCTCAGTGCAAACAAATCTGGAGCTATTGCTGGAATGGTGGCCTTTTTAAACAAAGTGAAGAGTCAGTAATCCAACAATTCATGTAGCTGGGTGGTTTATAGTCCTGAAACCTTAGCTTCGACTTACCTGGAGAGAGACCTGCCAGGGCCAAGATCCTGGAACAGCATCTTCACCATTCACGATTCTTGAATAGCCTGTGATGACAGGACTGATGGCTGGGACCCCACAGACTGTGTTGGAAGTTAAGGTACAAACAAGAGTCAATTTCTTCAGTACAACTGTGTGTAAAATGAAAACTTAAAAAACAGTATAGATATGATAACTTACTCCGTCCATAAGCTGCACCAAAGAAAGCAAGACAGGAGAAAATCCAGAGGAAAGCCATGGTCCTGGTTAGAGTTTGATGGTTGTGTTCATGACTTTATATAGTCAAACTGTGACACTGGGTATCTAATAGATAAAGATCCAAGCTTTTACTCCACCAATACGTGGCAACTTTTCTTCTTAAGCAAACTAATTAATAGCGGGGTATGTGAATAAATGAGTAAAAATATCACTAGGTGGAAATAAAACTGTGGATACTCACATGCTTTTCACTGAATAGCAGCACATGTATGATTGATTAAAGATCAAAGACACCTATCTCAGAAATAATAGATGTCCAAACAGATATATAAACATATGACCTTGAAAAAGTTTCCATTGTACTGGCCAGCAACTAAATTAAGTTAATGGAAAATGTCTTTTGAAAATAAATGATAAAATCATGCATTTCATAATGCTGGGTAACATTTCAAGTTGTTATGCAAAAGAGCAACACAACTACAATAAGAACACTTTAATTTGTTTCCAATTTTTGTATGCAAGGAACATAAATAATGTGCAAAAGGATATTCATCTCAAGAAGGCATTAGTAAAGAGATTGAGCTAGTTTGTACATAGAAATTAAATAAGCTACATTTATAAAATACCTTTCATAGAATCTCTTCAGTGCTGAAAGAGGCCATTCGGCCCGTTGAACCTGCACCAACAGCAATCCCACTCAGGCCCTATCTCCGTAACCCCGCATATTTACCCTGCTAATCCTCCTGACACTAATGGTCAAATGATCATGGACAATCCACCTAACCTGTATGTCTTTTGAATTGTGGGAGGAAACCAAAGCACCTGGAAGAAACTCACGGAGACATGGTCCAGGATTTTACTGGCTCGTCCTGCCCATCGATGGGTGGAGCAAGCTGGTAAAATCGTGCGAGGGCCAAGAAATCAGGGTCACACCCGATTTCTTGGCTCTCACAATCTTTTAAGAGCCGAATTTTCGCTAAGGACAGCGTCTCACTGGAAATGGGTGAGAAGCTGAATAAATTTTTAAAATGTTAAATCCGCAGTGTTAGCAAGTCTGGCGCTGAATTGTCCAGGCTCACTTGCCTTTATGGCCTCACCGGGAGAGGTTCTTTCTGACAAGGAAAACACCTGCTTCCCATGAATGGGGAATAGTTGTGTTGACCTAACCAGTGGAACTGGAGTGTCAACTTGACATCTTGGCACTGCCAGCTTGGCATCTCAATAGTGCCCAACAGTGGCGAGCGGGCAGGGTCTATGGAGTGGGGCCTTTGCAGGATCAATGGGGATGGGGCCTATGGGGCAAAGCTTGAGGGGGTGGCCTGCTTGGAGGGAGGGGGAGCCCACTGCCACTCTACCTATGATTGGATTGGGGGACGCAAGATCAATTTAGATGGTGGCAGGGATTACATTTCAGAATGTGTGGGGCTCACAATTGGCCGTGGGCTCCTGCAATTGGTTGGGGGGTGGTAGTTTGTTCAGGCTGCCTGCAACAATAGAGGCCTGACAACTCTTCTCTGTCTATCAGGCCCCTACTGTTGGAACTGTGCAGGTGCAGAATCAGGGCTCTGTACGTGCGCAATAGCTCCCCCTGCCATTGCTCTTGTACACATGCAGAATCAGAGTTCTGCACTTGGGCAATGGCTACCTTTGCAATCTGGCTGGCGAATTAAACCTAGCCCACTGCCTGCAGTAGCTAGAAATGGTCTAGACCATTTTTCAATGCATTATGTACACAAGAGTGGACATGAAAATGCACCCAAAAAACAGATTAGGAACTCTCTCATTTTCATGCTAGCTGGATGCTTAAAATAATTCTCGTAAAATCCAGCCCAAAGAGAGAAGGTGCAAATTCCACACAGTCACCCAAGGCCCGAATTGAAGACAAGTCCCTGGCACTGTGAGGCCCCACTGCTAACCTCCAACATTTTTCCAAAATGATTTGCAGTGAAAAAATTCACATTTTTAAAAAGTTTCATCACTTTTGTATTTGGGAATTTGTCCAAAGCAAGATTCCACAAACAACAGTGAGATAAACAACCAGTTCATCAGTTTCTTTTGCTGTCGTGAAAGGGATAATTCTCCCTTTTTTTTAAATGGTGCCATGAGATTTTTTCTCTTCATCTGAATATTCAAAACACAGCACCTCCAGTAATGCAGCACTCCCTCAATACTGCACTGAAGTGTGCTTGTCTGTGGGTTTAAACACCCAAGACTCTGAATGATATGTAGAACCAAACTGATGCTCTTTGGTAATGGGAATTATTCTAACAATATAATTTACTTAGTAGGTTATATGATTTTTGTGGTTCTAGTGATTGTATTCACAAACTCTTCCCCATTTATGCTGCGCTATTACTGGCCTTGAGTGCAGACACCTGGACTTCTCATCTTTCCTGTGGAGGAATGCTTCAACTCAATCAGCTCAAAGTCAGCAAGTGAGGATCTATGGATTATAAACCTCGCTTTCACAGCAGCAATCAGAAATTGTTTAAATGTAACCCTTCCAAAATTCAAAACAAAGCTAAGATGATCTTCAGTGTTCTGAGCAATGGGGATTTGAACTGAAATGAACAATTTATGTTCTAAATTATGGTAATCTCAGTTGGGCATTGGATTTCACATTTACATCCATTCCCTTCTTTCCCATCCAATTCAAAGACTCTTGAAGCTTCCTATGGCTTCTGCCTAGCCATTGGCTGTAGCTTACAGGGAAAATGAGTGATCATAATCCTCAGCTTTCATGTCACTGTAGGAAGATCATTGTTTAATGTGAATTACCTTACTTAGAGAGGCTTGGTGGAATTTTGTTTTAGAATCCCTACAGTGCAGAAGGAAGTTTTTTGGCCCATCAAGTCTGCCACTGTACATCCAGGCCCAAATTTCCACAACACTACTTACTTATTCTGCTAATCCTCCTGACACTAAGGAGAAATTTAACATGGCCAATCAACCCACCCTGCACATCTTTGTACTGTGGGAGGAAACGGAAGCACCTGGAAGAAACCTACGCTAACATGAAGAGAACATGCAAACTCCACACAGACAATGACACGAGACTGGAATTGAACCTGGGTCCCAGGCGCAGTGAGGCAGCTGTGCTAACCACTATATCACTGTGCAGCCCCAACAACAATTGTTGTACTTGTGTAAATTGTGCTGTATTCCAACATGAGCTGTGACCTGACTTTACTGAGTGATGATTGGCTTTGAGTTTCTTTCAATTTATACAAGGATGAGGATAACACTGGCATGCTCGTTTGTTGACTATCCCGAAATGCCCTGGTAGATAACAGTCAGCCTCCTTCGTGAACAGTGCAGCCTGTGTGCTAAAGGTTTTCCTGCATTGAGGAGAGTACTCATGGCTTCTGGTCTGGCCACACGGAAGGAAGAGCGATATCATTCCAAGCCAGGATGATGTGTAACTTGAAAGGAAGCCTTGAAGTGGTGTGTTTCCATGTGCTTGCTCGTTCTTCTGGCTAATGGCATTTGGAAAGTGCTGTCAAAATTGTACATTCTGAGTCTGAAACTACACTGCACTCCTGGTGGAGTGAGTGACTATTGGAGGCAGTTAAAGGGATATAGACTGCTTTATCCTGGATGATGCTTAGCTTCCTGCAGTAGAGCATATTTCTGTCTAATGCCTTGTATAGAGACAGGCAATGGGGCAAAAGGAGATCATTAACTTACCACAACATATCCATTTTCTGATGCTGCAATGAAAGACACTGTATTTATGTGGCTGGTCCAATTAAGTTTCTGGTCAATTATAACCCCAAGATATTGATGGTAGGTGATTCCTTGATGATAATGCTATTCAATACCTGAATGTTATGAGCAGCTGGGCATGGATTGCTTCAGTATCAGGTGTACAACTAAAAACAAGCACTCTGCAATCACCAGCATTTCTGATCTTGTGATGAAGGGGAGGTTGTTGATGGTTGGACCTAGACTACTACCTTGAAGAATTCCTGCCAATGATGTCCTGGAACTGAGATGATTGATCTCTACCGAACAGAACTTCCTCTGTGCAAGGTATGACTCAGCCAGCATAGAGCTTTGCCCTGGATGTCAGGAGCTTCCAGTAGTGATGCTACAGAATATTTTAATCCTCTACCCAGCATACATTCAATGATCTTTCCACCCCCTAGGGCTTCTTCTCAATAATATGCAACATGGAGGGGTACTGTACTGCTACTTCAACTGGAGGTGGGAAGAGAGTGTTCCCTGGGCATACTCCATGGCAATGCCTCTACCAATCAAAGTCCATCTGCCAATCAATCAGCACTCTCTTCTCATGTAATATATATATTTTTTCAAAATTAATTTATGGGCTATGGGTATCAATTGCTAGGTCAACATTTATTGCCCATCACTACTTGCTCTTTAGAAAGTGGTGTTGAGCTGCCTTCTTGAACCAGCCACTTCTCTCCGTTCTTGGAAAGTTGCACTATTCAATTATACTAAGTAATTTTTCACAAGCCACACAAAGGTTAGGACTAAACTAAGTCATTTTAATACATTAAGCCAACTCTCTCCACAGCTATGACTAGCCTATCCCTGTGGCTTCTGCCTGGTTACCTGACTGTAGATTATACGGGAGAATGGGTGATTATAATCCTCAGCTTTCATGTCACTATAGGAAGGTCATTATTTAATGCGAACTACCTTACTTACTTACTTACGGAGAGAGGTTTGATGGAGATTTTTTTTTAAATCCCTATAGTTACAGACTGTATCCTCAACTATTTAATTCCCTGAGTAAAGTTTTATGCAATTAAGATCATTGCAAGGAGATAAACTGTTGAGTGGAATGGTATTAATAGACATGCTTGTATCTGTTCATTTTTATATCACGGAATCATAATGTGAGGGCGGTACAGTGGCAGTTAGCCCTGCTGCCTCACAGCATCAGGAATCTGGGTTTGATTCCCGGCTTGGGTCACTGGCTGTGCCGAGTCTGCACATTCTCCCCGTTTCTGCATTGGTTTTCTCCAGGTGCTTCACAGTCCAAGAGAGGTGCTGGTTAGGTGCATTGGCCATGCTAAATTCTCCTTCAGTGTACCCAAGCAGATGCTGGAGTGTGGTAACTCAGAGATTTTCACAGTAATTTACTTGCAGTGTTTATGTAATTCTATTTTGTAACAGTAATTAATAAACTAAAGTATAACAGATTAATGTGTAGGAAAATATGAGAGAAAAAATTACTCTGAAGGTTAAATTTCAGGTGTCAATTTTCACATGCTGCTGGCTAAAGGCTCATTACTCCTAGATAAAAAATGGGGTTAGGAAAAATCTTGAAGGTAAAATCTGATGAAACTTTGGATCAATATTGTATTTGCATAATGAAATCTGTAACTACTGACTTCCAGGTATTAAGAGGAAAATTTGTATTGAACTCAGCTCACCTCAGGAAAAATGGTCAATGGCAAAAACATTTTAACAAACTGACCTGACTCATTTTCACTATTTTTGTTCACCTGCCCTTCCCTCACTCTAGCCTTGTCTCCAACCCCCCTTCCAAGAACCTGGCAAAATCCCTCCATGTCTCTCAAATCCTGGATGAGTTTTGAGGTGAGAACATTACAAAAGAACTAAGGCTGATAAAAGTGGAAGATCATTGTGCACACATATTTTCCTTCCCACTGCCCACCACTATCTTGCCTTCCTCTATACCTTCCATTCTAACCCCACTCTGCTCTCCATCCCTGCCTGTCACATAGTCAGGGAACAAGGAATTTTGGAGCAATTTTTTCACGAATTCTGAGCATTTAAAAACTGTCACCAGGATATTAAAAAGCAATCCTTGTAGCCCCCATGGATGGCGCATGGATTAAGTGTTTTGTCAACAATCTGAAAACAACATATGATAAGGGGTACATATTGTGAAAAGCTTACAGTGAAAGCTGTGTGTTTCTTTTACTTCACTTGACGTTGATAGAGAAAGTTTTCCTGATTTCTGCACCCCTCCACCCCCATTCCTCATCACTAGTGTCCAGGTTTAGGGTATACAGAGAACACAAACAAGCGTTGTTGCAATATTATGACCCAGATTTCACAGGAGCATCAGATCATACTGGAACATCAGGTCACAAACATGGCAATGGACATGAGGCAAAGCAAGAACCTGTATGCAGTGTTTAAGGTGTGAGTTTAACTCATGCTTGTTTTATTTCATTTCTTATGGCATCAGGAACTGCAATAATTTTAACGCTTCAAATGATAGAATTCCTTGCTTAAAGCCTTTTTACTGTAATTCTTCATGTTCAAAGACAAATGGCTAATGATTTCTTGGGGTTTATCTGTAAAGTGCCATTTCTGTGACTAAATGGATTTTCTACCAAGCTTCAGTTGAACATCAGCAGCGTGAGAGAGGCCCTAAGGAAATTCATCCCCATGGTTTTTCCTGGAAGATTTACCATCCTCAAAGTCAGCAGAGAAGAACATGCTCTCTTTCTCAATCAAGGTTCAGGAGGGAAGAGATTCTCTGGTTGAAGAAACATGTCCTGAAAGATTTGTCACGGCAAGGTCAAGAGGAGAAATCACATGAGTGGGTTTTACTATTGGCAGACGGTTTGGAAACTCTCTGAAAGCTGAGAGAAAGGTCTTTTGATGATCATTTGCTATTACAACTCAATAAAATGAAGGAGAAATGAACACATTGAAAGCTGGCAGTGATTGTGGATTGTTTCCTATAAGGATTGTAATCCTATGGAGATTGTGTTGTAACACATATAGGTGTGGCATGGGGATATCCAATACATTGAAGTGTTACTAAGAATACCTTTACTGTAGTTTGCTGTGTTAAACTTACTCAGTAATGTTCAGTCAATGTTATTTTTAGCTTGTTTCACCAAAATTCTTAAAACGTGAAATCTTGTAGTGAGATTCTTTTGAATTGACCACTGGAAATTCAAATATCTTTTTTAAAGTGGTCTCCATAGGGATCATAACAAGCATCATACACTTAGGTAGCCGACCACTCATGGCAAGGAAAAAAATGAGAACATTTTGAAGATGATGTCAAGCATAAAGAATAGTTTCCATGGATTTAGCAAGAAGTTGTGCATTGTAGGTTATAGCTCACTGTAATAAGAGAATTGGGCAGTTTGGACAACTTAGTTGATATGGTTGCTCTGAAGCCCAAATAGTAAGTTATTTTTATTAAATAGAAGGGCCAAGGCTCCTGATGCAAAAGAGTATTAAACCTGAAGAGTAGAATAGAAAGCCACTGAGCTGTAATGATTAGACAAGGTCCAACTCAGAGATACAGAAAACTGTCAGGCAGGCCAGCCAATGCACCTAGAAATAAGTACACACCCTCATCAATGTGCTCCTGAACACTACCCCCTTCGATGTCCTAAGCGGAGTCTCTGACCTCACCTTCCATTAAGCTGGCCATGAGCAACCCTTTACCTGAAGCCAGACTCCAGCCACGTCATGCCAGTGACCACATGCTGATACCAAAGCACACACAGTGTCAGTACCTGAGCAGGTAGCTGTGAGTACCGATCAAGTGATAGTATTTCACCCTCAATGGCATGTGAGGTTCTCTCTCCTTCAGGTGTGGCCGGGCAACTCCTTGGATGTCCAAAAGCAAGAAATCATTCATTACTCCAGTGCTCGCTGATCTAGACTGGCTCTCGGACAAGCCACATCTGGACTGAAACATCCTCGGCATTGCTTTCAAATCTCTCCATGATCTTGCTTTTTCCAATCTCTGCAATCTCCTCTCACCCCACAGTTTTAACTTTGAGCATTTCAAGAAAGATTCTTTATGATTATATTTTTGAGTAATAAATCATAGTATTATACAGCAAGAAAGATCTGATTTGAGATGGTGTTGTTTGTTAGTGTGAGAAGTTGTGCTTTATCAGTATTAATATGAAAATGCAATTGGTGTATTTTTCCATTTTGTGCAAATATCTTATTTCCCAATGCGGTATAAAAGATAATAGACTACAAACTTTATTGCCATAGGACATTGCAAACCAATGACTGCTATCATCTAGAAAGACAAAGGCAGTATTCAGATGGGAACATCACCACCCACAAGTTCCCTTCCAAGCTACACACCATCCAGGCTCGAATTATATCATTGTTTCTTCACTGGCATGGAGTCAAAGTCCTGGAGGTCCCTCCCTAATAGCACACCTTCATCATACTAACTACAATGTTTCAGGAAGAAGACTATCACTCTCAAAGTCAACTAGGGATAGTTAATAAATACTGGTCTTACCAGCAACGCTGATATCGAAATCGATACATTATGAGTGGAAGTTCTCTCAAAAATGGCAGTGTTTGAGGGTGTGACTGAAAACCAGTATGTTTCTTGACAGAAACGCAACCAGATTTACCAACAAGATTCTCTTGCACCCAATGCGCAGGAAATCTGCGATGTGGTTTCTGCTGTCACTATGATTGGTTTTATAAAGACAGCAAGGCCTCCTCCACAGAGTTCGAGGCATTCTTTCAAAAGGGCATTCTGATATGTGACTAAAATAAATTCCCCCATCCCGCTGTGGACACAAAGAACCATTCCCATAAGCATCAGTGTGACCCCTCCCCCAACTCTCCCTCTTCATAGCCATCGCCCCTTCTCTTGTTGTCATTGGAGCTCTCCAGTCTGCCCTATATAAGGAGAACTCCCAGACCCCATTGGATGAGGGCTAATGATTTTGCCAGACCTTCCTAGCCATGCCCATTCACGTAGCTCCTCCCCTTTCCCTATGCCCCCCCCCTCCATGTGTTTCTGACACTTACACTGCCAGGAAGCAATGCACAGCTTTGGCCTTCAACCCCCACCACCTCCAAACATCCCCGTAGAGGCATTATGGGCATTATGACTAGTTTCATTTTCAAAAACCAGTATTGATTCACGTTGGCAAGATGTCATGCCTCCAGGGCATGGTGGAGGGGGATGGGATCTAATGTGGCCAGGTGCTATTGTGTAATGATATTAAAATTTATTTCAAATCATGCAAATCAAGCTCACACTCTGGGACTGAACCTAATCATGTTACTGGTGGGGTGGGGGGCACCGTTGCGGATCCTGTTTAGGCCCGCTTGCGAGGTTTAGCAGCCACTAGATCTTCACCCTAAGGGCGGAATTCTCCTATCTCACCCATGGCAGGCTTGGGGCAGGGAGCAGAGAATCCTTTCGAAGCCAAAAAGAGTCAGCAATCCACTTGCCTAAAATCAGGCTGTAATTTACCTGACAGTGGGTTAATGGCAGTTCGGTCTTCCCACTGACTGTGGACATGAATTCTATTTTCATTCATTTGCATCTCTAGAGTGCTCATTAAAGCAAATGCCCACCAGTGTCCCACCAGGCCTTCCAATCTTGTGTCACGCCAATGGGAAAATACATTGGTCTAATTGAAGTTGATAAAAAGTGGTATGGAAAAGGCCAAATGTTACCCGCGACAATACTCCTGATGCATTGTTCACCACTCTGCCAGGGCAGACCGGTTGCTCCCTTCCATTTCCATGCCAAGCTGTTTTTCATGGGCAACACCATGCTGGTGATCTATAGACCTTCCTGTGTCAGATCAGTACTGCGCCTGGGATTATTGAGTACAAGGTCTCCTTTCCTTTGGTGCTGTGCATCTTGACAGAACTCCGCAGTGGAACTCATGCTGCCTCTACAACAAAGGTTCAAAGTTCAACTGGGAGGTGGCATGTGAGTTTACTTTGCGTGGGTGGGGAAGGAAGTGGTGCCTGATGAAGACAAGATGGGATCAATGTGGAAGAAGAGCTGGTGAGGTTGAGATCTCTCAACGGCAGGCAGAGAAGAAAGGAGATAGATGAAGATGACAGAGGGAAGAGCAAGGACAGGGAAACTGGACCCCAATGGACAAGACTGCATGAAACAGTCACAAACCAGGCAGTCAAAGGGATGCTTGCTGGAAGGGGGATGGATGAAGACTCCAGATGCAGAGGGTAGAGATCCAAGTAGAGATGGGCACCTTACAGGTAATGGGCTTGGGGAAGGGAGGTTAAATTATGGAACAAACTTCCTCTTGAGGCTGCTAACCTTTTGTCCTGGATTGCGAACACTCTGCATGGTCTGGTGAAGAAAGGTGGGTTGGAGAGAGTGATACAAGTGTGTTGGACTGGTGTTTGAATATAGTGCTGGTAACTTCAAACCAGTCAGATGATGTTTGCCAGATGCACCAGCTGTCGGCCTACCAAGAGATTCAGAGAGGAACTCACCTGTACATAATTAATGAGGATCCAAGTAGAGAACCTGGGGTGGGCTTTCCCCATTCTTGACCAGCAGGGAAGATACCATCGAAGCCACCCACCACTGCACTTAGTCTTAAAATGGGAGAATTTTGCCATTTGAGTCTGAATGCATTGCAATTTACGTCAAGATTCAGGACTGTTAGAAAGAGATGAGGCTAAAGCACATTGTAGATAAATCCGTTCACTTTATTTTTCATTTCACGTTTCTGTTTTGCAGTCAGTTAGCAATGGTCTCATCAATCCAGCCTCTGAGTTCAGTCACACGGGCATAGACCCCGGGCCTAGAGGTGGAGCAGGAACCGCTGCCCCAGGAAACGATGCCAACCAGATTCCAGACATTGCCCTTCTGACAGACAAGAGGACCACCAGAATCACCCTGTAAACAGAGGGAAAAATACACTCAGAGTTTTCATTTTGAGCTTGTTACAATAGAAGAAAGTTTAAAAAGCCTCAGAACAGATTCATACCATGCAAGAGGACGCTCCAGCGGCACCGGCACATATCATGATGTCGGAGATCCTGTTACCCCAGTACCGTTTGCACTCAGCGTTGGTAAGAAGAGGGAGGGCTGCTTGCTGCAGGATATCAGGACGCTCGGGAGCTGCAAACAAGTAAGGTGATGTCCGAATCAATTTTCCACTAAAGATTTTGCGCCTTGCTTTAATCCTTTGTTCTTCTCTTTGCCTTTAAACTTATTTTCAGACAATTGTGAATGTTTTGTCATGAGGGCTTTGAGCAACAGCTTTTATTCATTTTTACAGTCGATGTCTCGAGTGTTACTTCCTCATTAAAACCCACCTCTTGGCTAATCTGGTTAATAATGTCTTGTTATACTAGAAAATTATTTCTAAAAACGGAGCAGGGCAGTAAAAATCCTGAATTACTGGAGAACGCTTCCCACCAAGTGAAGAAACGAAAGGTGAGATTTGGGTCAGCATAGCTGTTAGCTCCCTGGTGAGTCATAGGGTAGAAGGTTCAAATCCTCCTCCAGAAACTCCTGACCAGAGGAGACTTGCAGTGGGGAATACTGGTGATTGGTGGGTGTGGGTTAACCCATCCCTGTGGTATGGTGTAGTGGGAGTCCATGAAACCATTTTGTTCTTTAGGAGTAACCACCCTGTCAGTTGGTAGAATAGAAAATAACCTACAGTCAAAAAAAGGCCATTTGGCCCATCGAATCTGCACTGACTTTCCGACAAAGTACCTTACCTAGGCCCACCAACCCCCCACTGACTCTATACCTGTAATCCCACATATTTACCCCACTAATCCCCCTAACCTACACAACTTTGGACAGTAATGGGCAACTTAGGATGGTCGGTTCACCTAACCTACATACCTTTGGACTATGGAGGGAAACTGGAGCATCCAGGGGGAACCCACAAATAAGCCAGGTGAATGTGCAAACTTCACATAGACAGTGATCCAAGTCCAGAATCAAAACCGGCTCCTTGGTGCTGCGGCAGGATGCTAACCATTGTACCACCATGGCACTCTTAGAGCAAAGACTGCAGCCAATGTCTTAGCCTGACAAACAGTCTGTCGATCAACATGTGAACCTCTCCACAATTTTATACTATTTCTCAAGATACAAAACTCAAAGAATAAACTGTGTCACGTTAAATTGCTCAAGTTTTGAACTGACATACGGTATGCACGAGTCCTTCCCCATCCAGTCGTGACGCACATCATGCCAGCAGCGTAGTTATCAGTTGCAGCAGCAAGACAGACAGGGGCGACTTGCTTAGTGAATTGAACAGGGGATGCAAGCTTCACCACAGCAACATCATAGTTAATGGTGAAAGAGTTCCACTTGGGATGAGTAATGACCTACAATAGAAAGCGTAGGAATAGCAGCTGTGCTCATTTCTCTTGCACGTTCATAGAGGTACACAGTTAATTCAGACAGATAGCTGCAGACTTTACTGGAATTTAGAGGGGAAATCCTTGCTGAAACAAAAATGCAAATGTACAGCAGAACATTCCTATGGTCATTGATAATAGCAGACAAAACACTTCACTGGATAACAGAGTGACCAGTCAGTAAATTAATAAAAAACAGATACATGTACAAAATAAAAACTGTAATAGTTTAATATTCATGATGGTTCGCTGTGAATTATTGTGTGAAACATATCTTAAATTCCTTTTTTTCCTAATTTGGTATTTTTTACAGAGTTTCCGAACAATTAATAGAATTCTTATTTTCTGAGTAAATTAGAACTGAAACATCTATTGATATCAACAAGTAAGTTTTTAATATGTAGATCCTGTCAGCTCTTATTTATTCATTTATTGCACATAATAATGTTTTATTTTGTGGGTTTTCAGTCTTTGAAGTATCCCAGCTTGAAACCAGCTTCACAAGTCTGATCGGAATATTTTACGAGTGTTGAATTCTGTTGCTTTTACAGTCACGCAACTTCATCTATAAAAAGTGAAAAGTCCAGTCCTGCCTGATAAATGCATGCTTGAGTTTAATTGTCTTCTCAATCACAGTAATGGCCAATAATTTTATAAACAGTTCATCAGGTAGTAAATACTGCTTAATGTTTGGTGGGCTGGGGAATTGGAGAGACGGCTGGATTGAAACTAGGGAACACAGTAAGTCTGACAACACCAGGGTTAAGTCCAACAAATTTATTTGATAGTAAACTCATGAGCTTTCGGGGTTTGCCCCTTCGTCAGGTGAATGGAGAGTTCTGGCCTTAGACAGAGCATATAACAGCACAGTTCACAGTTTATATATTACAGATAAACTGTAAACTGTCTGTGCTGTTATATGCTCTGTCTGAGACCAGAACTCTCCATTCACCTAACAAAGAGGCAAACCTCAAAAGCTCGTGAGTTTACTAACAAATAAATTGGTTGGACTTAAACCTGGTGTTGTCAGACTTCTTACTGTGTCTACCCCAGTCCAACACCAGCATCTCCACATCATTGAAATTAGGGTCCAGAGTTTCAGAGTATGTGGCACGTGGAATTCTAAGAATTGTGGTTGCCACTGCTTTATTCTTTTTACTCAAAAGTAACTTTTGCTTCCAATTAGTTTAAATTGACTGATGATTCTGTTGTTAGAATTATGATGTTTTAATGCTCAAACATGTGAAGAACATTAATATCAGGAAATGGAACATTTTGGATATATAATGGCAGCATCAAACGTGGTCATTCTCTGAGGTACCCAATTCCACTCATCGTTCCCTCCCCCTCCACTATTTCCAAATATTCAATAGATTGGGAATAATCTGTTTACAGAGGGATTCGTACATACCTTAGCAACAGACATAGATTTCTGGGTCAATTCTGTGCTTGAACTTTTGTCATAGGCACCAACAATAACAAAATCTGCGGTACTGTGCAAGATATAAAAGAAACAGGAAGTGACAGTCACTGTATTTGCAGTAAAATCAAGGTTTTCTTCCATCAGGATTTCAAACTGAAATCTGTAATTTCTCACTATCATTACTTTCCAGCAACCTTCCCTGACTCTATTCAGGGAACATCTTGTTCTGCATCTACAGATGAGCTCTTCAGTAAGTTGAAGACTCACTATGCCTGATGGATGTCATCCACAATTTCCAGGACCACTGATGACTTTCCAGTGACCTTCCACTTCCCTAACTCCATTCCAAGAAGGATCTTGTTTACGCCTTGCTTTAGGTTCCACTTTGATCAAAAATGTTCGCTAACATTGCAATATTCATCATGAATGAAGTTTTAGAGTTACAATTCCAGCTTTTTCATTTTCTTTCTGCAAGCCTCATATTAAGACTTACCTCACACCACAATGTGCAGCAGTGACAACCCAGTTTTCATTAATCAAAGAACCCCCACAGAAGTGCCAGCCAGAGTCGGACTAAGACATAAAGAAAGATGTTCAGCGTCATTTGTTTCTCGTTGTAAATTGCAATTCACTTTCAAATCAAAGGATGAGTAATTTAAAAAGCAGCATTTGTCACATATCCATGGGCTGAATTGAAGCTAGCTTTACATTCAATCATTCCAACCAAAATACAAAGTACATTAAATCGCAGAAAAAAACAAAGTAACAAAGAACAAAACAGCATGGGAAACGGTCCTTCGGCCCAACGAGCCCGTGCCTGGTCATCAGATTAGGATTGTTACATTATCAAGATTCAAACTCTTAACACTCATTAAAGTTTGTCCATTGTGTGATATGTTAAATATTGTCGTTTTACATTTTAATTCAATGAATTGTTTGAAGTTCTGTGGCTGGTGGCCCCTGTGAGATCTGTTTGCAGGTAACTGGTAGGGAGACAGGCAACGTTCTCACAGAAGGACGGCAGAGTGTTGGCAGGTCTGTTCTCGAGTGTCTCCAGACTGCTATAAGGTGTCTGAGTAATTATGGAAATTTGGGCCAAGAATCACTCTGCAAGTCCTTTCCCGAACACTCTCAATTGTTTGGGATTGTGATTTCATTCGATTACACAAAGTGCCCCACGTTCCAATTTCAGGCGAACGAAAGTTGTAAAAATGGTTGTGAGATTAATGTTTGAGAGGGAATGGTGTAACAGCTTCTGGAATACATACAGAGGGCTGTTAGCTTAATTTACAATAAAAAATGGATCTAATTTCACTGGAAGATGCATGATGCTGATATATACTCCAAACTGCATTTCCCTGTTCAATTGACTCAATAGTGAAGACAGCAAATAAATCAACAGATCAACATTGGGAGACCTTTGAAAATCAGGTGGTTTGAACTAAAATGAATACATTATAGAAGAGGCACTGAGGGGGCATGAGAGATAAAATAAAAATAGAACTTTACAAAAGAATGATAACATTAGGACTAATAATACAAAAGATAAATGTGAGACAGGAAGATGGAAAGATAAAAAAGAATGGTCAAAAGAGGATATGAAAAAGCAAAAGCAGATAATAGAAAAATAATTGGCTTTTAGGGACATATGAAAGGTTCATTTTAAGATATTTAAAGACAGTTTAGGACCACTCGTTGATGTAGGAGAGAATCTAATTAATTTGGATGTAAGTGTGGCAGAATATTAATTGAATATTTGATTCATCTATACAAATGACAGTGAAGTGAAAATATAGAGAAATATTTAGAATGGTCTCGCATTAGAACAGTGGCGATTAAAATTCTGGAATTATTTTTTAAATGCAATTTGATGATGCAATGTGCAGAGATTCCTTCTATCTGGATGAGCTCACATGGCCTGCAATTTCATCCATATCAATTTCATGTGCAATAAACATTTTTTTTTCTCCTTACTACTTATGGTTCAATTTTTAACAAGATTTGATTTAAATGTAGAAGTTTAAAGTTTACTTATTGGTGTCACAAGTAGGTTTACATTAACATTGCAATGAACCGTGAAAATCCCCTATTTGCCCTACTCCAGGATCTGTTCAGATGCACTGCGGGAGAATTTAGTATGGCCAATGCACCTAACCTGCTAATCTTTGTATTGTGGGGGAAAACTGGAGCACCCGGAGAAAACCAGTGCAGACACGGGAAGAATGTGCAGATTCCGCAGACAGTGACCCAAGCCAGGAATTGAATTCAAGTCCTTGGTGCTGTGAGGCAGCAGTGCTAACCACTGTGCCACTGTGCTGCCCTTGTCCTCATGTACAAAACAAGTTGCTCTTAAGTGCTTAAATTTCAACAGAACAATAAAAAATTTATCATATTCATGTATTGTTCAATATCTCACCTGTAAGGAGACCTGCCAAGGCCAGGATCCTGGTACAGCATTTTCACCATTGACTATTCGAGTATAGCCACTCACAACAGGAGTAATGGCTGGAGAGCCACAGCCTGAGTCCAAGGAGAAAGAAGCAATTGTTACAATTTTGTAATATCAACAGTCCAGACTGACATCTCAATAGCAATCAATAAAACTAGAACTTGGTTTCAAACACCATTACCATAACTGGCTCCAATTAAGGTGAAGCAGGAGAGAAGCCAGAGGAGCGCCATGCTTCTGTTACTATGAGCTTTAGGAAGACAATGATGGGTTTTATATATTGCCACACACCGTAGATGCCATGCATGTGGAATGTTGTCAGCAGGTAATGAATAGTGTTGACAAAGATTGAAAAGCACCATTAAACAAATTAGCAAGTACATATGCTGCTTATCCTTTCCAGAGTAAACAAATAGAAGTCTACAAGGTTGTTGAAAATCTGAAAAAAAATTGGCAATCATATTTGTATTTCCCCACATGCAGAGAATCATCGATTTTATATGTGCAGCTTTATGTGGTTCTGTACACAATCACTATTCATTCATCATGGTGCGAGCAACCCAGTTAGTGACCAGAAAGCCAGGGGCAAACTCACCTCAGCCATTTGGAGTCAATTAACTGGAAATCCAGTAAAACTGGAAAGATAGAGTACCAGTAATTGGTCTTATCAACCTTAAAATGGGATTTCAGTATTACAGTATTTTACTGACATCTGACCATTTGAAATGGTTTCACCTTCATTTGGACTCCAGTCCCTTTTAAAGACACGATCTCACCTCCAAGAGTTTGCTGGCCAATTGGGGAGCTGCCAGCTCTTCATTCTCAGTGGCCACAGATAGGACTGCACCCCCAAGTCGGGTGGATACAGTGATGGGTGCCACCTTCGGAACAAAGTGAGCGGGCTCCAGCAACACTCGACAGGCCCCAGAGTGGTGGGCCACAGAATGGCCAACTATGAGAGCACCCTTTCCTCCCACTTCCTATTCTGCAAGGAGGCTGCCAGGAATTACCAGAGGGTCCATCCAGTGCGTCTAAATACCAACAGCAGCAGAAAGCGGTCCTTCAATTGTCACTGATATTGCACAGTTGATCTCTGGATAAGAGAATTGTCCTTCATGTTGCCACAGCTGGCTGATTGCCATGGCAATGGGAAGGCAATGGGCCCTCCCTCCGTTTCCACCAGCCAATTTCTGGACCTGGTACAATCCAAACCCTATCAATGCAACATGGTGCAGGCCAACTGTAATAATCTCTTTCTTTTAAGACAATCCATAGTACCCCCTTTAGTTTATCCATTATGAAGTGTGTAAAAACCCTTAAAAGAGGAAGGAAACCTTCTGCAGCTCTGGCTCATGATGGCTGTACTGAACAGAGACACCATGAGGTGCTTGTGTCTGATGTTCGCATCAAACACATCACACAGATTCAAATGTCCAGACAGATCAGGCACCATACTAGAATATAGCCTCAGCAAACCCTCCCATATTAACTTGCTGATGACATTTTCTTCTAAGTATCTTCATCACTCACAGAGACGATTTTGACCCCAAACTCTCTTTTGCAGGAATGGTGGCACGTGCCCAAAATCTGGATTTTTGCCGGATTATCTCAGCACCTAGTTCCGATTATCTCAGCATTTTGCCGTGGGACCACAGAACATTTTAATACATTAGCATGTCATCAGCATGCACTCTCTCCAGATGTTAAGCCCACACGGAATTTTCAGTGGGTGCTGGCATGGTATCACTTCCGTGTCATTTCAAACAGGTCTACAGAAGCATGAACCTGTACCTCTGAGAGAGGATTCCAGAGATGATCACTCAGGCTAGCCAGTGCTTTCCATGTTCCACAAGTGAATAAAAAAGAACATTAAAATGTGTCTATTTCCTGGTCATGATCTTAAAGTTCATCTGACTTTCTGCAATGCTCTTCAAGAGCTTTGTAATTCCTGGCCTTGCTTCAACAAGGTAAAAGGTATAAAGATTTAAATTAGAGAAATTGTACATTGCTGTAAGTGATTGCACAGTTACATGGTTTGACACTGAAGCAATATTCATATCACACCTTGACTGGAATTCTCTGATGTCGAATGCCTGCCACCGCCTCCAGCGAGAAAGGGGGTGGGGGATAAGGGTCAATATTGGATATAAATAAATAAGAGAAAAGCAGGAGGGAGAATATATAATTTTATATTATTTTGGCATTCTGTCAAATCTCCATTCAGAACAGTAGAACCGAAGAATCCCAGGTGTGGACAAGGTTGGAGAATGCCAGCCCCTCGTGTGAAACATCAACTAAGGATCTTCACAAAAATGAAAAACAAAGCTTTGATATAGGTAAAAAGGAGAAATATTATCATTCTACTAATAAATTTTACATTGATAGTTGTGAAAATATGCAGAAAGATTTTATTCTCTTCATAGTATGTTAACAGCATGGAGATATTTGTAAGATTATTATATAATTGTTTTTGAACAATTAAATAGGGATGGGTGGAATTAACAAGTCTGGTTAAGAATCCAGATTCAGTATATGTTGGACATAGTGAGTGGGATTTTACAATCTCATTATCCCAAAACTGTAAAATCCCACCCAAAATCCATGATCATTTCTATTGTTTCCCCTGCCCGCTCCAATTCCATAGTGGGCAGGGTGGTAAAATTCTGACCAAAGTGTATGATTGATTGGAATGTGTTAGTCGTTTTACAAAGAATTACACATATACATCATAACACCAAGTTTCTTGGAATAAATGGTTATATTTTTGTATCGTATCATACTTCTCTAAAATGCTTTTGGAGTCACACTGATAGAAGATTCTTTAAATGTACAAGATTAATATTAACATATCTGGATGAAGAGAGACCTGTTGAGGGCAAGACCCTAAAATAGCGTCCTCATTATTTCTAAGTCTTGCATAACTTGTAACAGCAAGTTAAGTAATTGGATTTAAGAATCTACTGATGACCATGAAACCTTTGTCAATTGTTGGGAAAATCCAGCTGGTTCATTGATGCCCTTTAGGGAAGGAAGTCTACCATCCTTACCTGGTTTGGCCTACATGTGACTCCAGAGCCACAGCAATGTGGTTGACTTCAACTGCCCTCCAAGGGTAACTAGTGATGGGCAATAAATGCTGGCCAGCCAGCAATGCCAATCTCCCACGAATGAATAAGCCAGGAAGTGCCAACAAACTGTTCAGCTAAGAAGGGTTTGACAGCAGACCCAAACCAAAGCCCTTCTAGTTACAAAATAAGCCCAAAAATGTTTACCAAAATGCAAAAACCTTTTTACCATTATTGATTCTTATCTGAAAAACCTAGGAAATATTAACCACATCAAAAATTTGAGTATAAAGTTTACTAAAAGTTGAACTGTTAAGGAACATTGTTTCAAAATTTGATTTTAAATATAAATTATATGCATGTTCTTCTGGACACAGAGATGAATGTGAAAATGTGGCTTACAATACAAACCCTTGTGATTGCAGAGAGCTGAGTATCATTTTCAAACTGCCTCTGGAAAGGTGGCATGTTGGATACTTGTTAACAAAAGGAGGCTCATAATATAAGGGAGCACGATAGTGTTTGTAGCAAATTGGTTAAAGGACAAATGGCAGTGCAGCTGTCAGCAGCTGCTTTTTAGAGAAGGCACAGAGGTATCTCTCATCTTTGCTGTTTTACAGCTGGACTTGATCATGCCTTAACATTTACACCTGCAGCATTTCTTGAAGGAGTCATCGGATAGAAATAGTAACTGATTTGCTTTACCCTTCCTCTCCCTTCTCGCTTGAGAGTTGCATCACAGACCCAACTGAGGTCCAGTAAAACAGCCCAGAATTTATCTTTGAGGACAGCATGGTTGCAAAGTGGTTAGCCCTGCTGCCTCATAGAACTAGGGACACAGGTTCAATTCCAGCTTTGGATGACTGTGTGATGTTTGCACATTCTCCCTGTGTCTGCATGGGTTTCCTTCGGGTGCTTCGGTTTCCTCCCACACTCTAAAGATGTGCAGATTAGTTGGATTGGTCATGCAAAGTTGCCCTTTAATGTCCAAAAATGTATAGATTGAGGGGTTTAGTGGAGTAAATATGTGAGGCCTGGATAAGATAAAAAGGTGGAGTCAGTGCAAACTCAATGGGCTTAATGGCCTCCTTTGACAGTGGAGGGATTCTATCACAGACATACACAGAAATTCAATGGAGATTGGAGAACCTCTCCTGGCAGTTCCTCAGCAGGAGACTGGTGGAACCACCAGGAATTGGACTGTTAACAATATATCCCTGGCCAGCATTAAATAATCTTTAAATAGTATAGATTGACATAAGTTTTTTTTTAATTCTTCTTATTTTTTTGTTATTCATTAGCCTTTCTCTAATGTCCCAATAGACATGCAGGAAAATGCCAAACTCTCGGCTTAAGATATCAGTTACAAAGGAAACAGTATGAAATGGATGAAACCTTGTTCTTTTTAGAAAGGAACAAAATAAATGAATCATTGAGTCATTTAGATTTCAATTCCCACACATCTGGTTCATTCCCAAAGAGGTGCTGAAAGAAATCCTTCACCCACAGTTTTGTTAACAGATTGATAAGTATGGCCTTGTCTTTTGTAAACAACCAAAAATATTTTTTCTTGCATCTTTTAATTAAATTGAAGTTAAGAAACATGTGTTCTTTCTTACACACTTTGGAGTAGCTTCATTCCTCTTGCTTTTGGATAAAGATATTTTGTACAGATCTGTCACTCTGTTGCATTTATATCACATATTCACCTTCATATAGTTAAAAGTTCTGTTTGTAAAACCAGAAATGCCAAGTGGATGATCCAACTTGGACTCATCCAGAGGTCCAGAGAATCACTGATATCGATCTTCTACAATTCATTCATTTCGCACGATATCAAGATATGGTTGAAGGCATTGGATACAATAACAAGCTGTGCCCCATGAGCCAATCTGTTCCAGGACAACTATGGCACTACCTAACAATACGAAAAATTGCCTGGAGATGTCCTGTTCTCAGAAAGCAAGATGAATCCAACTGGCCAATTAACACCTCAAATGCTGACTCTTGACCATTAGCGAAGGGATGGAAAGCATTGTCCTCTGTGCCATTAAGCAGTACTTGTCCAACAATGACTTGTTCACTAACATTCAGTTTGGGTTCCTCCAGAACAACTTAGCGACTGACCTCGTTACAGCTTTGGGAAAGACATGGACAAAACAGCTGTATTCCACAGATTAGGCCAGAATGACAACCCTTGATATCCAGAGTATTTGATCATGTGTGGCATTGAGAAACCCTAACAAAACTAAAGTCAATGGGAATCCAGCAGTGGGGGAGGGGGGTGTGTGGCTCTTTACTGGAGTCTTACTTAGCACAAAGGAAGATAGTTATGGTAGTTGGAGGTCAATCATCTCTAGGACATCACTGCAAGAGTTGCTCATCCTATCATCCTCAGTTGCTTCATCAATGACCTTCCTTGTGGGAATATTCCCAAATGATTACACAATGTTCAGCACTATTCATGATTCCATGGATTCTGAAGCAGTCCATGTCCAAATGCAATATGACTAGGATAACATTCAGTTTTGGACTGATAAGTGATAAGTAACATTTATGTCACATAAATGCCAGACAATGACTATCTCCAATAAGAGAATCTAACTGTCCTCTCTTGACATTCAATGGTATTATCGTTGCTGAACTATCAACATTGTAGAACTTACTATTGACCAGAAACTGAACTGGATTGGCCATGTAAAGTCTGTGGCTATGAGAGCAGGTCAGAGGCTAGGAATTCTAATGTGAGTAACTCACCTCCTCACTGCCAAAGCCTGTCCACCTTCTACAACGCACAAGTCATAAATGTGTTGGAAAGCTCACCACTTTCTTGAAAGAATGCAGCTCCAATAGCACTCATGAAGCTCAACACTATCGAGGATAATGACGCCTACTTGGCATCCCATCTAGCACCTTAAACATTCACTCTGTCCACCACAAGATGTGCTGCAGTAATTTCTCAAGCTTCCTTTGACAGCATTTTTCAAACTCGCAACTTCTACCACCTAGAAGGACAGCAGTCACACGGAACACAACCACCTGCAAGTTCATCTTGGAACTGCATCACTGTTCCTTCATTGTTGTGGGGGCAAATTCCTGGCAGTAATTGGATTGCAACAGTTCAAGAAGGTAGCTCACCACCACCTTCTCAAGAACAATTAGAGCCGGGCAACAAATGTTGGTTTTGTAGCAATGCCCACGTCTCATGAATGAATTAAAAAGATGAAGAAGACTCTGCAATGTGCCAGGAGGAGAATCACTCTACTTATAAAATATTTAAAAATGTACAGGATTGCATAAATGTATAATTATCACAAAACCCTGGCAAAGAAGGAACGTAAAGGTTATTAGATTCCAAAGCACTTGGAAAAATCTTTGATTACCTGAGGAAAGGTGACCTGAGCAGCTTATATTAAATTGTTTGAGAGTGCCATCTGGTGGCAGCTCTATGCTTTGCATTTGGGCAAAGACAACAATTAAAACTTTCATAAATGTTTACTAATCAATAAATGCACTGGCATTTTATAGTGCCTTTCACTACTTAAAAACATCCCAAGCACTTTCCGGTCAATAAAGTATTTTGGAAGAGAATTTACTGGAGAAATGTAGGAAACACCGCAGACAACAATGCTCAGCAAGATCCCATGATAATGACCGAATCATCTGTTTTTGTGGTGTTGATTCAGGAATAAATAGTGACCTAAACGATGGGAATATCTTCCCTACTCTTTCTTCAAAATACTTTAATGGGACCTTTCACAGCCACCTTAAAGAGCAGACAGAACCTTGGTTTAAAATCTTATTTAAAAGATAGCACCTTCGACAGTGCAGCACTCCAGCGGAATGACAACCTAGATTTTTTTAAAAATTTGTTCATGGGATGTGGGTGTCACTTGCTGGGTCAGCATTTATTGTCCATCCCTGAGGACAGTTACGAGTCAACCACATTACTGTGGGCCTGGAGTTACATGTAGACCAGGCCAGGTAAGGACAGCAAGTTTCCTTCCCTAAAGGGCATTCATCTTTATGATAATCCTTTTGTGGTTGTCATTAGACTTTTCATCCCAGTTTTTTTTTATTGAATTCAAATTTCACCATCTGCCTTGTTGGGATTTGAACCCAGGTCTCAGACCATTACTCTGAGTCTCTGGATTATTAGTCAAGCAATAATATCTCTATGCCACTGGCTGTGCCCAAGTGTCTGGAGTGAGTCTTGACCACACAATCTTTGAATTTTAGGACACTTAAAATACCCACTCAGCCACTGCTTACACATGAAGTGAATGGGATCGAGGATTTGGACACTTTCAAATTCTTTTAGCTAACAATGGCATCATGGTAAGGTCATTGGACTAGTGATTTAGAGGTTCAGATTAATGTTCTGGGGACAGAGGTTCAAATCCCTGGAATTAATGTTCAATTCATTAATAAATCTAGAATTTTAAAATATGCTAACCTCAGTTATGCTGACATGAAACTATCAGGCTTTCGTAAGAAAGTAATGGTTCACTAATGTCCTTAGGGAAGTAAATCTGCACTCCTTACCTGGTCTGGCCTACATGTGGCTCCAGACCTAGGCAACATGGTTGACTTTTAATGAACTCAATTGTATCAAACACTACCAAAAAGTTGAAAAGGAATAAAACCAGGTGGACAATCTGGCATTGATCTACACCCCAGAAACATGCCACACTTTGCCCATCTACCCAGCAATGGCTTCCTTACGATCTCAAGGTTCACCATCACTCCCTGAAGATCAATCAAGAGGCAATCTGAGCTTAGAGGAGATTTGTATTTCTAGAGAATAGCAGGAGGAAACATGCCAGGCAAACAAATGAGGCTAGACAGGAGAAAGCCATGGAGGTCAGCAGACACAATGCATTGAACAGGACTTGGGTTCAGTGCAAGAAACATTTCAGTAACTTTCTCTAGTCAAGCTATCAGCCATGAGAGTTTTAAAGAGGTGGCTCACTCCTGAGCAGGAGGGACTCAAGCCAGATAAACTCGCTGAGGTGATGTGTGAGCAGTGCCAACCCTCACCCAGAGGATGGGATAAATTGTATTATGTTTGGGAGAGTGGTAATGGAAGCCCTAGCCCAGAGCAAAGACAGGACCATCACTTACTGTAGATCATGATCATCAAAGTTAACTGTATTCTTCATCTTCACATTGCAGGAGAGAAGATCACACAGTGCCCATGATAGGTGTCATTCAGAGGGTGAAGAGAATATCCTTGGAGGCGGAGGCCCTTGACTTTGAAGGATGGCTTCGATGCAAGAAATCAGCAAAGGTGAGATAGAACATAGAACATAGAACATTACAGAGCAGAACAGGCCCTTCGGCCTTCGATGTTGCGCCGACCATTATAAAAAGCAATGACCCTCCAAACTAAACCATTCCCTTCTCTTCCATAAACTTATCAACTAACCTCTTAAACGCCACCAAACTTGGCGCATCTACAACTGCCGCAGCCAGGGCATTCCACTCCCTAACCACCCTCTGGGTAAAGAACCTACCTCTGATATCCGTCCTATAACTATCACCCCTTAATATAAAGCTGTGTCCCCTCGTGCTAGCTTTCTCCATCCTAGGAAAAAGGCTATCACTGTCCACCCTATCTAAACCTCTAATCATCTTATATGTTTCAATAAGGTCTCCTCTTAGCCGCCTCCTTTCTAACGAAAACAACCTCAAATCCCTCAGCCTCTCTTCATAAGACCTGCCCTCCATACCAGGCAACATCCTGGTAAACCTCCTCTGTACCCTCTCCAATGCCTCCACATCTTTCTTATAATGTGGGGACCAGAACTGCACACAATACTCCAAGTGCGGCCGCACTAGAGTTTTGTACAGTTGCAACATGACGTTGCGGCTCCGAAATTCAATCCCCCTACCAATAAAAGCTAAGACTCTGTATGCCTTCTTAACAACCTTATCGACTTGACTGCCTACTTTCAGGGATCTATGCACAAATACACCAAGATCCCTCTGTTCATCAACACTATTAAGAATCCTACCATTAGCCCTATACTCTACACATTTATTATTCCTGCCAAAGTGCATTACCTCACACTTTTCCACATTAAACTCCATTTGCCACCTCTCAGCCCAGCTCTGCAACTTGTCCAAGTCTCTCTGCAAACTATAACACCCCTCTTCACTATCTACCACTCCACCGACTTTAGTATCATCTGCAAATTTACTAATTCATCTTGACGACCGAAGATCAGAGCCAGAGGCTCTGCAATCGCCTCTCTTGCCTCCCAGAGAATCTAGGGTAAATCCCGTCCGGCCCAGGGGACTTATCCAACTTCAAACCCTCCAGAATATCTAGCACATCCTCCCTATCTACTTCAATACTTTCCAGTTTGCAACCCTGTACCTCAGTGTTCTCCACAACTACATTTACATCTCCCTGCGTGAATACCGAAGAGAAATATTTATTCAGTGCCTCTCCAATCTCTTCAGGCTCCACGCACAACTTCCCACTGCTGTCTATGACTGGCCCTAATCTTGCCCTAACCAATCTTCTATTCTTAACATATCTAAAGAAAGCTTTAGGATTCTCCTTAATCCTATCAGCCAAAGTCTTCTCGTGTCCCCTCTTAGCTCTCCTCAACTCACTCTTTAGCTCCCTCCTGGCTAATCTATAGCTATCCATTGCACTAACCGAGCCTTCAAGCCTCATCCTGACATAAGCCTCCTTTTTCCTTTTAACCAGCAAATCAACTTTTTTCGTACACCAAGGTTCCCTTACTCGACCATTTTCCTTGCCTGACAGGGGACATACTTATCAAGGACTCGCAGCAGCTGCTCCTTGAATAAGCTCCACATTTCAGATGTTCCCAGTCCCTGTAGTTTCCTAGTCCAATCTACGCACCCTAATTCTCTCCTTATGGCCTCATAATTACCCTTCCCCCAGCTATAACTACTGCCCCCAGCTTCATGCCTATCCCTGTCCACACTAAGGTGAACGTAACGAATTGTGGTCACTATCACCAAAATGTTCACCAACTTCCAAGCCTAACACCTTGTCTGGCTCATTGCCCAGCACCAAATCCAATGTAGCCTCACCTCTAGTTGGCCTATCTACATACTGAGTCAAAAAACCTTCCTGCACACTTTGTATGAAAACTGACCCCTCTAACGAGCTAGAGCTATAGCTATTCCAATCAATATTAGTAAAGTTAAAGTCCCCAAATAAAGTCCCCAAGATTGTCAAAGGTGACAAAGAAAGGGTGAAGCTTTATTGAATACTCCTTAAATGCATCTCCAAACAACTTCAATTTCTGAATTTCGATAGCTGCCTCTTGATGTATCGACAAACATCTGATGAAGTGAAGAACTTGCTGTTTTCTCTCTCTTACACAGGGCTAATGCTGGAACATTAGTATTAGTGTGGAGGCCATGAATGCTTTACAGAATGACTTACATTATGAGGAGCCATTTTCATAATGCACATCCTCCAGAAGCATCAGATACCAGCGTGGCTGAGACAACTTTAGAATGGGTGGCATAAGGCAGGCGTTGTGGTACATGTGGGCAGGACAGGAGATGGAGGCAGAGGCCGCTGTGGGAAATCAGAGGTCAGCGAATGGCTCCAGCTGTGTTTAATTGGCTGGAGAGGCAGAGCCTCGGGGGCTAAATATAAAGTGAGTGTTTATGGAATGGCAAGTAGATATCTGTCAGCGTTTCCTGAGGTAATGGATTCCCTTGAATGACGTGAGCATGACAGTGTGTCAGAGACATGAGGGAATGGATTCCTCCATTGACAGAGGGCACAGCCACATGGAGAGTCACATGCATCAGTGCACTGACAGGATGAGGAACAGCAATGTGGTACAAGCAGATTGTATGATGCCGTCTGCAGCAGGAGCCAGTCGTATACTGTGATGACACGTAGATACATGAATACACAAGCAGGCTTTCTCACACACCTGAGGTGAGATGAGAGTGAGTGCCCTCGGTACCAAGGCAGCAATTGACTGAGTGTGGCATCAAGGAGACCTAGCAAATCTGGAGTCAATGGGAATTAGTGGGAAAACTCTCTGTTGGTTGGTTGTAGCCATGCCTGGCACAAAGGAAGATGGTTGTGGTTGTTGGAAATCAATCATCTCAGTCCTGGGATATCGCTGCAGGGTGCACAGTGACAAAAGTACATCACCTTTCAAGCTTCATCAGACTTAAGTCCATCGAGCTGGGGATATCACTGATGAGTTTACAAGGTCAGACTACCCATTTCGCTACACTCAGAACGAAGGAGTCCATGTCCCACTTCGCAGCAAGACCTGGCAATATGACTCAGGTGGGGAAGAAAGGACATGTAAAATTCAGTTACAACACGAGTGACAGGCCCAGTGACCATCGCCAATACGCGAGAATGTAGCCGTCTTGTCATCCAATGATAAGATACCATCATAGATTCCCCACCCTCAACATCATGCAGGGGTAGACATTGACCATACACTGAAAACTGGACCAGCCATATTAAAATACTAGGAACCAGAGCAATTCAGAGCGGAATACTGCTGTGAAAACTCACCCCTGATTCCCCAAAGCCTACCAAACATCGACAAGAATATTAGGAGTCGACGACCTGAAGATCAGAGCCAGAGGCTCTGCAATCTCCTCTCTTGCCTCCCAGAGAATCCTAGGGTAAATCCCGTCCGGCCCAGGGGACTTATCCAACTTCAAACCCTCGAGAATATCTAGCACATCCTCCCTATCTACTTCAATACTTTCCAGTTTGCAACCCTGTACCTCAGTGTTCTCCACAACTACATTTACATCTCCCTGCGTGAATACCGAAGAGAAATATTTATTCAGTGCCTCTCCAATCTCTTCAGGCTCCACGCACAACTTCCCACTGCTGTCTATGACTGGCCCTAATCTTGCCCTAACCAATCTTCTACTCTTAACATATCTAAAGAAAGCTTTAGGATTCTCCTTAATCCTATCAGCCAAAGTCTTCTCGTGTCCCCTCTTAGCTCTCCTCAACTCACTCTTTAGCTCCCTCCTGGCTAATCTATAGCTATCCATTGCACTAACTGAGCCTTCAAGCCTCATCCTGACATAAGCCTCCTTTTTCCTTTTAACCAGCGAATCAACTTTTTCGTACACCAAGGTTCCCTTACTCGACCATTTCCTCCTTGCCTGACAGGGACATACTTATCAAGGACTCGCAGCAGCTGCTCCTTGAATAAGCTCCACATTCCAGATGTTCCCAGTCCCTGTAGTTTCCTAGTCCAATCTATGCACCCTAATTCTCTCCTGATGGCCTCATAATTACCCTTCCCCCAGCTATAACTACTGCCCCCAGCTTCATGCCTATCCCTATCCATCACTAAGGTGAACGTAACCGAATTGTGGTCACTATCACCAAAATGTTCACCAACTTCCAAGCCTAACACCTGGTCTGGCTCATTGCCCAGCACCAAATCCAATGTAGCCTCGCCTCTAGTTGGCCTATCTACATACTGAGTCAAAAAACCTTCCTGCACACTTTGTATGAAAACTGACCCCTCTAACGAGCTAGAGCTATAGCTATTCCAATCAATATTAGTAAAGTTAAAGTCCCCAAATAAAGTCCCCAAGATTGTCAAAGGTGACAAAGAAAGGGTGAAGCTTTATTGAATACTCCTTAAATGCATCTCCAAACAACTTCAATTTCTGAATTTCGATAGCTGCCTCTTGATGTATCGACAAACATCTGATGAAGTGAAGAACTTGCTGTTTTCTCTCTCTTACACAGGGCTAATGCTGGAACATTAGTATTAGTGTGGAGGCCATGAATGCTTTACAGAATGACTTACATTATGAGGAGCCATTTTCATAATGCACATCCTCCAGAAGCATCAGATACCAGCGTGGCTGAGACAACTTTAGAATGGGTGGCATAAGGCAGGCGTTGTGGTACATGTGGGCAGGACAGGAGATGGAGGCAGAGGCCGCTGTGGGAAATCAGAGGTCAGCGAATGGCTCCAGCTGTGTTTAATTGGCTGGAGAGGCAGAGCCTCGGGGGCTAAATATAAAGTGAGTGTTTATGGAATGGCAAGTAGATATCTGTCAGCGTTTCCTGAGGTAATGGATTCCCTTGAATGACGTGAGCATGACAGTGTGTCAGAGACATGAGGGAATGGATTCCTCCATTGACAGAGGGCACAGCCACATGGAGAGTCACATGCATCAGTGCACTGACAGGATGAGGAACAGCAATGTGGTACAAGCAGATTGTATGATGCCGTCTGCAGCAGGAGCCAGTCGTATACTGTGATGACACGTAGATACATGAATACACAAGCAGGCTTTCTCACACACCTGAGGTGAGATGAGAGTGAGTGCCCTCGGTACCAAGGCAGCAATTGACTGAGTGTGGCATCAAGGAGACCTAGCAAATCTGGAGTCAATGGGAATTAGTGGGAAAACTCTCTGTTGGTTGGTTGTAGCCATGCCTGGCACAAAGGAAGATGGTTGTGGTTGTTGGAAATCAATCATCTCAGTCCTGGGATATCGCTGCAGGGGATTCCCAGTGACAAATGTCCAATCACCTTTCACTGCTTCATCAATGACTTTCCTTCCATCAGAGATGGGGATATTCACTGATGATTTTACAATGTTCAGCACCATTTGCTACTCCTCAGATACTGAAGCAGTCCATGTCCAATTGCAGCAAGACCTGGACAATATTCCAGGCTTGGGAAGATAAGTGACATGTAACATTCAGACACACGAGTGCCAGGCAGTGACCATCTCCAATAAGAGAGAATGTAGCCTTGTCTTGTCATTCAATGGTATTACCATCATTGATTCCCCCACCATCAACATCCTCAGGGTTAGCATTGACCATAAACTGAACTGGACCAGCCATATAAATACTTTGGATACCAGAGCAATTCAGAGGCTGGGAATCCTGCGGTGAATAACTCACCTCCTGATTCCCCAAAGCCTATCCAACATCGACAATGAATATTTCAGGAGTATATTGTACTACTCTCCACTTGCCCAAATGAATGCAGCCCCTGAAACTCACTCCAGAAGCTCAACATCATCCAAGACAAGGCAACCAGCTTGATTGGAACCCCATCTACCGCCTTAAACATTAATTCCCTCCACCACAGAAAAACAGTAGCAGTTGTGTATACCATCTACAAAATGCATGGTAGGAACTCAACAAGATTCCCTACAGCACCTTCCAAGCCAGTGATCTCTACCACTAGGAAGGACAAGGACAGCGGACACATAGGAACACCACCATCTGCGAGTTTCCCTCCAAATCACCCATCATCCTGATTTAGAAATACATCGCCATTCCTTCTCAGTTGATCGGTCAAAGTCCTGGAATTGCCTCATTAACAGCACTGGGGGTGTACCTACACCACATAAACTGCAGTGGTTCAATAAGGCAACCTACCACCACCTTCCGAAAGGTGATTCGGAATGGGTAATAAATGCCGGTCCAGTCAGTGACACCCACATCCTGTGAACTAGTCATTTTTAAAAGCCTGGTAAGTGTAAATATGTAGATGGGTCAGCAGAGAGTTGATGTGGGATGGGATGATGCCAGCGGTGCCACTACTCAATTGAGCCCATCTTCCAAAGCCGCCCCTCCCCTCGGAGGCACATCCCCATAACCGAGGGTTCCGCACACACATGCAGCTGGCACCGCCTGTCATAGTGCCCTCCGGCACACAATGGTGCTAAGGAAGGTACCCTAAATGCTTCAGTCAATGGAAACCCCTCTCATCAGTGCACCTCCCTATTTACCCTCATCCCAGGAGAAGGACTCTGTCAGAGCTCTTTCTGAAGACTGAGGAATTGGCTGTAGCATTGTAACACTGACCTCTGACTGTAATGTTAAATACATCCACTTCAATGTGCCTAAAATGACTGTTTGAAAACTAGATTTCCCCACATCTTTTATTCAGGGATTCTGACCTCTGAGCTGCCTGTTGTGAGATCTGAGAGTGCCACATAGCTACGCATAGCTATATGAGTCTGCAGGAGATTTGATGCATCCTGATCAGTAAACCAGACCAGATCTGATGTTGGACTATGGTTGAGAGGCTGCTATCTTTAAACCAGCAGTCTCGCTCGTCATGCTCAGGAGAAGGTTTCCTGGATCAATGCATCCTGGTCTTCCCTGCTATTCTTGTCAATGTCAATTCAATATCTGGGTGGCTTTGACACTCTTCCAGCTGGTCCTTATCGAAAGCATTTGACTAAGGGATACATTCTTCCCCCGGTCCTCCTCCAGATCTATTCCTATCTGGATAACAGATAGTGGACCACAACAATAGAGGAAATCTTTCAGGTGGGAAATTGCAGGGCATCGCTGGATTGGTCAAAGCACCAGAACCCCTTCACCAAGCGGCTGATACGCTTGGTCAATTTTGATGTGGCAACAATTATCCCTGTGCTGTAACTCAATTGTGAGGTTTCACACAGGGGTTAATAGATTGCCCTTTACTACATACTCTTCATACACCAGGAGCCATCTACGTGTGTGGTGAATTGAACAGCCATGCATTAGGATAAATGAGTCAGGACACTGCCAGGAAACCCTGGACACGCCTGAAAGAAGCACTTACAATGGTCACAGATGAGCTGAAGGTTTATTGAATGGAAAACCTTCCTGTTGATGAATGCTCCAGACTGAGACTCGGGCTTTGATAGCCTTTGTACCTGAGGAAATCCTGCCACGTGTTTTTTAAATAGAGGGTGGTGAGTGGAGCTGCCAGAAGTAGCAGTAGAAGGGGATACAATCAATCAATATTGATTGATACAATCAATCAATACAATCAATTAAGGATACAATCATTAATCAAATGTTAAATTGCCCCTTAGTAACCCAAGATTTATAGTTAAGTGGATTAGCAGGGTAAAGTGTGGGGTTATCAGGATAGCGCAGGGGAGGAGGCGTGCTGAGATGAGAAGCTGATTTGGTGCATACTTGATTGACTGAATGGTCTCCTTCTACACTATAGGGATTCTATGATTCTATTAGCTTTGAACAACAGTAAGAGGATTGTAAAAGATTACAGATTATAAATTGGCTTCACTTTTGAGGTACTGCTGCTTAATTAACTAATTGTGCTATGCTTTAAACTAATTTAGCCACATCAGCTTGGAATTCTGGGTTTAGCCTAGAATCTTAGCTATATTTTGTGAAAATACAAATTAAGATAAACAGACTTCTCATAAGGTAAACAGCAGTGTTTCACGGCCACAGATGCTAATTATTTTGCAGGTAGAGACTGATGTACACAACTCTTCAAAAAACAGATAACCGAAAAGCTACTTTGTTAATATAGTTATGTATTCAGTTCAGATGCTGTTCAGTTGCTATTTGAATGTTATACAAGCTTTGGAGGCAAGATCTCTCTCTCTTTCTCACTAGTAAAATTAATCTCTTTCGCTTTCTGTAAAATGCTAATAAAGGAGTTTCCACTTTGAACCAACTGTGCCTACATCTATTCTGAAGGAATGAACGGATTGTACAGAAAGAAATTAAGGACTTTACATTATGGTATCTTATAAGTACTAAATGCCTTTATGTGAAATTCCTCTGCTGATTTATGTTAAAAAAAAGTCATTTAATCAAACCCTCAATTAAAATAGTACAGAAAAGAATTTCATTCAATGTCTTAGGCATCTCTATTATTACCCTGCAAGGTAACAAAGCTTGAGATTGATGTTTTTTTGTGACAACTTGTTATGATCTTTTCTCGACCACACTCGAAAAATGTAGCTTTAAATCTTCCTACAAATGGTTACAAAGTTCCACAATGACTATTTCTCTCAGATAAACAATCTTTGTGGGATGGCCAAAAACAATTGCTTTTTTCTCTCTGAAACACATGTAGTAAGTTTATTTCAATGTAACATACAAGTTACACACAAAAAACAAATAGCATAAACTTTGTGCATATGCTCTTTACAGAAACATATTCGAGCAGACAGGATTGGTACAACACTAAGTCTTGCCCTATTGCCAATTTTCTATTGACAGCTATTGCCAATTTTCCTGCAGTAACAAATGGCATTAAAAAACCTGCAGTAGCAAATTGCACACGGATCACAGCAAGGCAGTGTATGTCCAAAACAGGATTCCAAGTGGCGGACACATCTCCTTGGCGAACGCTCTGACCTGTCGATCTCCAGGGCACTGGGCATTACCTACAGGATTACATTTAAAGGTCAGGAAAAGCAAGGCTATGTTCCATTTCTTCATATTGCAGCAATTAATGAACAATTGAATTTAATAATTTTAAACGATATACAGATGCACAGAAATATTCAGGATCTTACAAGATCATTTGGTGCATCTCATCCACCAATAATAAAGCACACTTATATAGAACATAGAACATAGAACATTACAGCACAGAACAGGCCCTTCAGCCTTCGATGTTGTGCCGACCAAAATAAAAAGCAATGCCCCTCCAAAATATCTCTAAAATTTTATTAAAAATCTGGCTGCATTCACTTAGTGATGTTAAATTAACCTTGACAGTCTCCCAGGGCAGATCTATCAAATATTTATCTCTCTCCATGGCTTTTCTTTAAAATATCTGTTCTGTTCACTCATCTCCTGCTCCTGAATGCTGGTGCTATAACTATTTATCCCAGAATTCACCTTGCCAATACCTTCTCCTGCTCCTGGGCCTGGCCAACACTGACATTAACAGATCCAGGCAGTGGGTGACTGAGGGAGTCTTCTGACCTGAAAGTCTGCACCCTACCATGGCCTGGTGTCCCTGGAGAGGGAGCATGCTGGATCCACAGGCACCATTGAGGCCTTCCGTGCAAGCTTGGCAGCACAGAGATTAGAATGCCTTATTAACCCTGTTAATCACCTTTTGGGTTAAATTCCATTTGTGATTGATTTTAGTTTTGGGCAGTTCCCCTTTCAGGGGCTGTCCTTCCTATTTTGTCTCTCAGTTTATTTAATTTAGTTCAATTAAAGGAATTGCGACAAGTCAAGAAGGCAATAAATATCTTTAAGGACTTTAAATATCACGTGTCAGGATTTTTCTCAATGCAAAATTGGGATAAAATGCATTTAATTCTGGGAATTTTGAAATGATATCCAGCTTCTCAAACTTTGTTTTGGAAAAGGCATCAGATCATAAATAAATATCAGAAAAGGCTGGAAATACTCAATGGTCAGGCAGAATCTGTGGAAACAAAGGATGGGATTTTCCCATTTCCCCAGCTGCAGGAATCATAGCAGTTGGGTCAGAAAATTTGGTGGACCATTTAAAGTTACGTTGACCTTCGAGAGATATTTCCTCTCCTGGGGCACGCTTGGCTGGTAAATCCCACCCAGAATTAATGTTCCGACTTGACAATGACTCTTAATCATATCAGATTTCCAACATCTGCAGTATTATGCTTTTGGATTAAATAAATGCCACTATTTTATGCTGTTCAAACTTATGGATCAATTACTCATCCTACACTGTATTAAAAACCTGTGACTTTCACCACCTAAGAGGACAGGTGTAGCTTGCATATGGGAACTGCATCACCTCCAACTCTCCCTTCAGACCACACACCATCTCAATCTGGACGTATAACACCTTTCTTTCATCATTTAAAACTGAGATGAGAAGGAACTAAAAATGAGGAATAAAAGAAAGGGATAAGGGGATATGGGGAACAGATAGGGGAGTGGATTCGAGACCAGGGAGAGATCAGCCATAATCTGATTGAATGGCAGGATCGACTCAAAGGGCTGAGATTGCTTACTTCTACTCCCTTCGTTCCTATCATCACTGGGTTAAATCCTGAGATTGTATCTTTAACAGAAATGTGGGTGCACATTCGACACATGGGTTACTGTGGTTCAGGAAGAAGGCTCACCACCATATTTTCAAGGATAACAAAGTGTCGGCAATAAAATAGCAGCCTTGTTGGTGACATTCATATTTTAAGAATGATTTCAGTGTAAAAAAATCTTCACACTACCTTTGTAATCTATCACTGATTCAGAACATCTACATTTGAAGTATAGGTTCCTTGTTGTCCTTATTCCTTGCACTATTGCCTTGGGTTTCTTTCTAAATCCTTCACTATATATTTAAAACCATCCAGCTCCTGAATATCTGACTGCAGGATATTCAGCCCATACTTGTCTAACATGTCAGCTACCATATGAATCATAGCCACTCCAGTTCCCTTGTTTGGAGACTGTTCCTCATCAATCTAATCAATCCATCTCTTTTTACTGCCAATTTTTAAGTTTGACTTTTAAAAAACAATTATTCATAATATCTCAGCATAATCCTTCAGAAAGATTGTTTCTTCATTGATCAGAACAGATCCCATTTAAATCAACCTCCCTTCACTAATATGAAGCTAGAGAGTGAAAATATTCAGCTGGAACATTGGGAAACTGAATTGTTTTTGCACCAAATGGCACAGCTTAGAGAGAATTTTTTTATATTAAAGGAATACAATATTTAAAAATCACAATGGATGCTGTTGTGGAGACAAGCGGATTAAAAAAAGTGAATGAACAAGAAAGACTTGCATATAAAAAGGTAAAAGATAAAGTTGTCATAGTCCCAGATGACCACAGTTTGCTCTGTCTTTTGAAGGGGAGAGCTGACTGATGGTGATTTAACCTGAGGGTCACCACACCTCAAGTGAGCGGCAAGGTTGAGAAGGTGGGACCTTTATGAATAATCTCAATTCGTATGGGTATTGAATCCACACTGTTGGCATCGCTCTGCACCACCAACTAACCATCCAGCTTACCAACCACCCAAAGTCTCAAAGCATTTACTAACCAACTGTGTACTTTTTTGATGGTTAGTGATTTCTGTTATGTGGAAAATGTGGCAGCTATTTTGCACACTGCAAATTCTCACAGACTGCAAAGTGATAATGACTCAGATAATAATAGCAAAATACCACAGATGCTGGAAATCTGAAATAAAAAAAACAGAAATTCTTGGAAACCCAGCAGCATCTGTGGGGAGAGAAAGATTCCAGATCAAATATGACGATTCTTCAAAACCCTGATAAACTGCTTTTCTGTTCTTGATTGAGGATTTTGGTTGGGATTTCCGGGTTAACTTTTCCACCATCTTTCCAAATAATGCAATGGGAATTTTGTTTGACATTTAGTCAAGCAGATAGATGGAGCCTCAGTCTAAAATCTCATCTGCCCCTCAGCACTGAGTTGGGGTGTTGGCCTTTGATTTTCATGTTTTAGCCCCGGAATGGGAGATGAACACCAAACTTTGTGGCTCACAGGTGTAGGTGCTGTCAACTCAGCCTTGGCTGAAAAATTCAACTCAATAGAAGAATACACAACATCTCACTCACACATTATTTTATGCGTTTGCATAAAATTAAAAAAAAACTGCAATTAGTTCTTAAAAGTCTAAACTTATCTGTAAAAAGAAATTGAAGCACAGTGATGTGCTTTCTCTTTCTCCACACCACCATTCCCACTCCCTATCCCTCCTCATCATCATTCCTTTTCCCTACCCCTCCCCATTACCATTCCCTGTTTCCCACTCTCCCCGCTACCATTCCCTCTCTCCCACTTTCCCCGCCACAATCCCCTCTTCCCCACACTCCATATCACCGTCCCCTCTCCTTCACTCTCCCCATCACCATCCCTTCTCCCTCACTTTCCCACCACCATCCCCTCTCTCCCACTGTCCCCACCACCATCCCCTCTCTCGCACTGTCCCCACCACAAACCCCTCTCCTTCACTCTCCCATCACCATCCCTTCTCCCTCACTTTCCCCACCACCATCCCCTCTCTCCCACTGTCCCCACCACCATCCCTCTCTCCCACTGTCCCCACCACAAACCCCTCTCTCTCACTGTCCCCACCACAATCCCCTCTCTCCCACTGTTCCCACCACATCCCCTCTCTCCCACTGTCCCCACACAATCCCCTCTCTCCCACCGTCCACCACAATCCCCTTTCTCCCACTGTCCCCACCACCATCCCCTCTCTCCCACTGTCCCCACCACCATCCCCTCTCTCCCACTGTTCCCACCACAATCCCCTCTCTCCCACTGTCCCCACCACAATCCCCTTTCTCCCACTGTCCCCACCACAATCCCCTCTCTCCCATTCTCCCCGCCACTGTCTACTTTGCTTTGTTACTTTGTGAAAATTGCAGCTACCTCAGGATCCAGCATGATATTCTCTGACATACGATCATCCTTAACTAAATCCACCGCTCCATCCACTGCAGGCTGTGCCAGTGGACCTGGAATACAGAATCACAACATTAAAATCATTTGTAGAATGGCTTGTACAGTATCAGATTATTATGAAATATCAAACTTTGATTTGATCCAAGTCTTACTAAAAATGGAGACACTTAGAAATCAAAATTTTTTTTAACTTGAAAGGCTATGTTATTTTTGAAAATAATGAGTTCAAAGAATTGAAAAGAATATTGAGGACGGAAGATAAAATTTATTTTATTGTCGTCACAAGTAGGCTTACATTTACACTGCAATGAAGCTACTGTGAAAATCCCCTAGTCGTCACACTCCAGTGTCCATTCAGGTACACTGAGGGAGAATTTACCTGGCCAATGCTCCTGACCAGCCCATCTTTTAGACTATGAGAGGAAACCAGAACACCCGGAGGAAACTTATGCCAACACTGGGAGTACATGCAAACTCTGCAGTGACCCAAGCTGGGAATTGAATATGGGCCCCTGGCATTGTGAGGCAGCAGTGCTAACTCCTGTGCCACCATGCCATCAGGAAAGGTGAGAAAGCACAAAACAGCACTCCGAGAGGAGCAAGAGAAAACCAATAGAATCAAAAAGAGAGTCCTGACAAAGATAGAGCAGCTGGAGTGAACGGGACAAATAACATCCCACTATGACCAACATGGGAGGTCCACCAACTGATGAATTAAAGGTTAGTTGTTAGAGATCATTTACATACTTTTTGAAAAGTCAGTCCTTTTCTTTTTCATTCAGCATTACACAAGGCTGCCCTAATAGGAATAACAGTGACATTTAGTTTTAGACACAAATCTGTTAGATTCAGGAACAGAGAAGAAGTGTCCCAAGGCTGCACTACAGATAAGCTATATGTTGCTATTTAGAACAGAATTCAACTGTCTAGTTCCCCAAACAGTAAGAAGGTCTGACTTCTAAACACAAAATTGTATCCTCACTCCTCCCAGTTTAAGACAATCCTTTTTAATGCCACTAAAAATCAATTTTGCAGAATGGCTACGTAGTCCATTGGAATCATGAGCCCATTTATTCTGAGTTCTTTACAATACAAAAACTCTGCCACTCTTGACAGTCAAGTGTGGACTAAACTCATTGCCAGATGCTTACTTACCAGGCTGCAGAGTTTGACAGAAATAGTTAAAACACATACCTGTGGCAGACAGGAGGGTCTTGACTCTGCTCAGCAGAGTGAGGTCAGTGTGTGGAGTCCCATCCGGCATCACAATACTGTCCAGCTCATTCTCTGCAGTCCTGCTCAATCCAGAGGCGAAAACAATGTGAACGAGGCTCCAGTACAACAGCAGCATCGCGTTCAACATGATACCTAGGAGGCAAAGGCAGACTGTTCAGATGGAGTAAAACATGCAAGTTCTAACCACAACCATTAGCACACGAGGTACAATGAATATGATTTATCTTTCAAAAATATATAAGGCATTTGCTAAGATTTGACTTAAAATCCACTCTGAATAAATAATCTTTAGTTACCAGAGGTGTACTGATAAGAAACAAAAAGGCACTTTTTGTGAGACCCACTGTTTGCTGAGAGGTGTTTCTGTTTTGGATGCTGTGTACAGAGCATTGGCTTTATATACACTGGCTGCATCCACAGTCACACTGATGCTAGCACTAAAGGAGGAGGAGGGGCATTTGTATTTACTTCACTCAAGGTTTTTGTCAAATTTAATCATTCAGGTTATTGGTGACAATCTTGATTTAGTGGTAGCTCTGTGCCTCCCAGTCAGAGTGTAGCTGGTGCAAGCTTCATGCCAGAGACACAACCCAGGTTTGATACTCCAATACAAAACTGAGGGAGTGCTATACAGTCAGAGGCACCATTCCTTCAAAGCCCTGGCTGCCCTCCGGGTAGCGTAGGAGGACTCAGTGGCACTATCTCACTATTTGACAAGCATGCCAGCACTCGCTGCTGCCTAAACTGGTCTATCCTTTAATCAACCTCACTAAAACTGATTATAATTTCAAATAGGAAAATGAGAATTAATGCATTTTGGCTGGAAGGAAAAGCTTGTCTTTTTCTCTGTTTGGCTATATGGTTCCACATTCTATTTGTCTTGCTGATCTTTGCCAAGCACCATCAATGCCTGTCAGTACTTTGTGTTGTTTTTCAACATCATCCTCTGGTATTTTGGGACCATTGAAAAATTACTTCTCACGGGGCAAGGTTCATACAGATATGTGGGGGACATTTTTTACATAGAGGGTGGTGGATGCCTGGAATGTACTGCCAAATAAGGTGGTTGAGGCAGACACACTAGCATCATTTAAGACTTATCTAGATAGCCACATGAATAGACTGGGAATAGAGGGATACAAATGGATGGTGTAGTTAGAAACACATGATCGGTGCAGGCTTGGAGGGCCAAAGGGCCTGTTCCTGTACTGTATTGTCCTTTGTACTTATGACACACGTTTATCTTTAACTTGAAGTCTATTTCTCTGCTCATTATTTTTAACTTTTCTAAACAGGACCTGTTTCACATTTTTGTCCTTGTCTCTTGACCTGGCACTTCCTTCTGAAACTTTTCCAGTCCAACTTCCTGATTTGGGCCTTCTTCTTTGGTTTGGGATCTTCTCCCTGTGTCCTACTTCCTGGGACACCTTCTCTTGAATAGCACATCTGTTCAGGTCAGCTGACCTCCAGTTTCACACCATTTCATTCCTTCAGCACGTGTACAGGCTGGGTTCCCTGCCTGAAGAAATAAAAAAATCAAACTGTGCGTGTGCACTGAGCCACTTTCCTGAGCTAAAGATGTCAAGGAAATGAATAGTGCATGTGTAGCCATTTCCAGACTGGCACTAGCATAAAAGTCCTAAGGCCTCCTGGGAATTGTAGTTCCTGGCCTGATAATGCTTGACTTCAAGTGAAGATAAGTTCTTTGAGGATTGAAAGGATTAATAATCACACAAGTTTAAAAATCACACAGGCTGAGAAACAAGATCCTCATATAAGAGCTTTCATAGACAAACACCAAGGCCTTTAGTCTGCTAAAGCACATAAATCAAACATCAGTAACAGGAAAAAGGGAGTGATCCACAGAAATGAGCCATACTATGACATTTTCATGCTCATTTGATATTATAATGAAACAAGCATAAAGGGATGGTGGTTGGTTTATGCTAATTACTTGTAATCCATTTTAAAAAGTTTAATTGCCTTTGTATCTTGGAATATATCACTCTGGCTAGCTACAGGGATGTGAACTGTAGCTTCCCAGGGTCCTTGCTACAGCTTGTATTAAAAAAGCTGTTTAAAAGAACTATGTGACTTGTCTGGTTGTTCAAAGGATAAAGTTATGATCAATTAAAAGGCTGGCATCAAAGCTTACAACAAGGACCATCACACTCCAGCCCCACAAAGCTCTCAAATATCTATGCTCATCTCATTCTGGCCTCCTGAACATAGCTGGTTTAAATTTTGTCACCAGTGGCAGCCATGCTTCGAGCTGCCTAGACCCTAAGATTGGCATTCTCTTCCTTAATATCATTGGGTCTCCTTCCTCCTTTAAAATGTACCTTAACACCTACCACTTTGACCAAGCCTTTAGAACTTTACCCTAATATTGCCCCATATGGCTTGAAGTCCAATTGTGCTTTGTAACACTCTGGTGAAGTGCCTTCAGATATTTAATTACATTAAAGGCGCTGTATAAGTGTAAGTTGTTGTTGCTGTGTTGCAGCAATTCACATCTAATCCATCCAACCAGATGATCAGTGTTACATGTCCATTGCCAGGTTGTTGTTTAAAAATCCCCTTTTGCTTCATGTTATTCTAATGAATATGGGGTACTTCACTATTGTCACACAAATACAGCAATTACACAGACTACTTTATCTGCAATGACTAATGGCAGGACAAATGCACTTTATGGAATTGGAAGACAAATGCAATTTTAAAGTCAATAGAATGAAAGGTTGGAAAGGTCAATGTACACCTGCTTCCTGAACCACTTTCACGAAAATCAAAATGTTAAAATTGAAAATGATCAGAAATCCATTTCAAACTGTAAAGAGAGCTTGTTTTCTCTGGCATGTGACTGAGACAATTATTTTTTCTTGCTCAATATGGATAAGTGAGCTGGTGTTTAATGAGAGAGGACCGGAAAGGTACTTTGTTGTTATCATAAAACATCATTTTGAAACCCATTAAGCCAAATGTTGAGAGTCTGGTACATCTATTAATATATATTTTACCTGGATGATTGATTTCCCTTTAACACAGCAAATGTACAATGTGCTTGATGTCAGCAGTAAACATCAGCGCAATACCATATACAGTTGGGACCATTTTCGCTGATTTTGATGTACAATATTTGACTATTGCTGTCCACTCCCTACCACAATTCAAAAATAGGCACCAGATTAAACACAGCTTCCATTTTAACCAAACTGTGTAAAAGATTTATATATTGTGTCTTCATCAGGTCCTGTACACTAGAGGGGTGATACTTAACTCATCATAGAACATAGAACACTACAGCGCAGTACAGGCCCTTCGGCCCTCGATGTTGCGCCGACCAATGGAACCAATCTTATGACCCTTTAACCTAAACTATTCCAATGCTGTCCATATGCCTATCCACTGACCATTTGAATGCCCTTAAACTTGGCGAGTCCACAACTGCTGCAAGCAGGGCATTCCACGCCCTTACTATCCTCTGAGTAAAAAGTAAAGAACCCACATCTAACATCCGTCCTATAACTACTACCCCTTAATTTAAAGCTATGTCCCCTCATGTTAGCCCCATCTCCATCCGAGGATAAAGGCTGTTATTGTCCACCCTATCTAACCCTCTGATCATCTTATATGCCTCAATTAGCCTTCTCCTCTCTAATGAAAATAACCTCAAGTCCCTTAGCCTTTCCTCATAAGACCTACCTGTCATACCAGGCAACATCCTGGTAAACCTCCTCTGCACCCTTTCCATTGCCTCCTCATCTTTCTTATAATGTGGTGACCAAAACTGTATGCAACACTCCAAGCGTGGCCGCACCAGAGTTTTGTACAGTTGCAACATGACATCTCGGCTCCGAAATTCAATCCCTCTACCAATAAAAGCTAACACACCGTATGCCTTCTTAACAACCTTATCAACTTGAGTACCAACTTTCAGGGATCTATGCACATGTACACCAAGATCTCTCTGCTCATCTACACTACTAAGAGTCCTACCATTAGCTCTATATTCTGTAAACATATTACTCTTACCAAAGTGAATCACCTCACACTTTTTCGCATTAACCTCCATTTGCCACCTCTCGGCCCAGCTCTGCAGCTTTCTATGTCCCTCTGCAAACTGTAACATCCATCCTCACTGTCTACAACTCCTCCGACTTTGGTGTCGTCAGCAAATTTATTAACCCATCCCTCTACACCCTCATCCAGGTCATTTATAAAAGTAACCAACAGCAGTGGCCCCAAAACAGATCCCTGAGGTACACCACTTGTAACTGAATTCCAGGTTGAATATATCCCATCAACTGCCACCCTCTGTCTTCTATCAACTAGCCAATTCCTAATCCAAATTGCTAAATCACCCTCAATCCCATGCATCTGCATTTTCTGCAGTAGTCTTCCATGGGGAACCTTATCAAACGCTTTGCTAAAATCCATATACACCACATCAGCTGCCTTACCCTTATCCACCTCTTTGGTCACCTTTTCAAAAAACTCAATAAGGTTTGTGAGGCACAACCTTCTCTTCACAAAACCATGTTGACGATCCCTAATCAATTCATTTCTCTCTAGATGACTATAAATCCTATCCCTTATAATTCTTTCCAAAACTTATCCCACAACAGAAGTAAGGCTCACTGGTCTATAATTCCCAGGATGGTCTCTACTGTCCTTCTTAAACAAGGGGACAACATTTGCCATCCTCCAATCTTCTGGCACTACACCTGTAGCCAATGACGACATGAAGATCAAAGCCAAAGACTCAGCAATCTCCTCTCTAGCTTCCCAGAGAATCCTGGATAAATCCCATCCGGCCCAGAGGACTTATCTATTTTCATACACTCAAGAATAGCCAACACCCCTTCCTTATGTATTTCTATCCTGTCTAGTCTACAACCCTGTATCCCAATATTCTCCTTGACTACATTGACATTTTCCTGCGTGAAGACTGATGAAAAATATTCATTCAGTGTCTCTCCGATCTCTTCAGGCTCCACGCACAACTTCGCACTGCTGTCTCTGACTGGCCCTAATCTTGCCCTAACCAATCTTTTATTCTTAACATATCTAAAAGAAAGCTTTAGGGTTTTCCTTGATCCTATCTGCCATGTTCTTTCATTTCTTGACAAAGTCTCCCCCATCAAGCTAGCCACAGGAAGCCTGGCACATGGCAGACTGATGGAAATCCTTGTCAGGAATGAGTGTAATAAGGATCAGCTGTGTAGCCTTGCTGGACTATGTAAACAGAGCACTGAGTCCTGTTAAATTGGGAAGCCAACTAGAGAATGTGAGGAAGGTGCCTTGGAGAGTAAAGAATTTCCTTTGTGCATCACTGCTTTTTGTTGTTGATTTGGGCTGTATGAAAACCCTAATGTGATTGAACTTTGGCCTGTCATTCTGGTAAACTGACCCTCTTAGCCTGTGTTTTGACCTGGCCTCTGCCTTGTGCTCTTGAAGGACTATGGCTGTTATATACTATGTTGAGTTTTCCCACGAAGATGAATTAATTGTCTATGTTTAAGTAGGGGTGTGTTACATGTAAAGTTAGGCTCAAAGAAGAGATAGGTGTTTATTCCCTTTTTTTTGTTTTTGCTGTGTATCTGCCAACCTTGAAATAAATATTTTGGTATTTGGACAAGAGTTTGAGCTACTGAATTTCACCCTGCCTATCATGATCTCCAACCCTTTGCGACATTACAATATGCAGAGAGATGAGTAATATTTAACAATAAATATATAGATGGTATTCAACATGCAGAGCCTCAATATTTCACGCTGATTTGCTTTTACTGTGCAAAATTCTGTTTCTCAGACAGGTCCCTGGCAGATTGGCAAACCCCGTTCCCACCCATAGTCAGATCTTGTCAAGAGCCAGTGTAACAGTTCCTGTGAGCATCTGTTTTTGTGATTTTAGCTGCCACCACAGGATTGCAGGAGATGATTGCCTGTTTTGATTGCACTAAAGGATCATGGGTCTGAGTTAGCCCTTATCTAAAGTCAGATGTTCCTTGGCAGGAGGTCGGCATATGCTGCAGCCCTGAGTAATGAGTTTTAACTCCTTCTTCCTTTGGTAGATCTGAGGAGATTAAAAAGTAGAAGCTAATACTGGATGATCATTGTGTCCTTAAGTAAAAGTATATTATCTGTGTGCTGTTTCACAGGGACAACACATGGTGATAACATGTGCTGCCAGACTCACCATTTCAAGAACAAGAACAAAAACTGGTTGCCTCCCCACAACCAAGGAACATTTTCCATGTAGAGATTGAAGGATTGGGATTAGGGAACCCCCTTTCTATTACCCAGTGCATGGCAGGCAATTCATTTGTTCTGTTAAGTAGGTGGACCAATCTTGGACTGAAACATTTCAGTTAGCATGATTATCAATGGGTTATGGATAAAGTGGGCAGGTGGAGTTAAGATACAGATAAGCCATGAGCTGATTGAAAGGTGCAAAATATTTGATGGGTTTGAGTAACCTGCTCCTACTCCCAAGACTGGGATCTTTTAGTCTTTGTGAACTAACTGGACCATTTTTTGGTCCAAACCTGACATTTGGGGGTGACACAGTGGTTAACATTGCTACCTCCTAGTGCCAGGGACTCTGGTTCAATTCCAGCCTTGGGTGACTGTGTGGAGTTTGCATGTTCTCCCAGTGTCTGCTTGGATTTTCTCCGGGTGCTCCGATTTCCTCCCACAGTCCAAAGATTTGCAGGTTTAGTGGATTGGCCATACTAAATTGCTCTTTGGTGTCCAAAGACGTGTAGGTTAGAGGGAATTAGCAGAATAAATGCACGAGATCACAGAAATAGGGTCAGGCTTAAATGCTCTGCTGGAGAATTGATGCAGGTTCAATGGGCCAAATGTCCTGCTTCTGCACTGGAGAGATTCTATGATTCCATGATGTGAATTAGCCAGCCTTCCAAATTGCCCTTTGCCAGAGTAAACCAATTGACAGCTTGCCTGCAGGCTCGCTGACCACTGAGAGTGGCGGGGCACGATAGTGTTGCCATTTTGTCTGACAGTGGATCCCTCTTTAAAGGGGCCGCACCATGATTCAGAGAATCTTGATGGCATTTCGATTTTTCAGGTTATGACATCCATGGAAATGGAAAACCAGAATGGCTGCTCTTTCAGGTCTTTCACTGTTAGCCAGGGAGCAGCAGAAGCAGCCTAGGAGCTGCAGGACTCTGAGCTACCTCATGGATGGACAGAAAGGCCAACTTCTCCAAGCAGGCAGGTACTGGTGGAACTGGTTGAGGGAGGGAGGAGCAGGTGTGTGCTCCCTCTAACCTGGACACTGTGTACCAAGAGACTTCTGGAGAGCACAAGAGGTGAATGGCCTAATACTTTTGGGAACCAGGCTTCATACTCTGATTTTTCTTCCCTTCCGTAGCACATCTCAATGCACCCATTGTTCTCTGTTTCTCACATCCACATATGAACAGCCAAAACTGCCCATTGCCCATTTCACCCATGCCTAACAATGGCTGCTACAAGTGGTGTCCTCCTCTCTTTTGTACACAAGCCATTAGGGGCACTCACACCTCCCTGCTCCTTGAGAGAGAAGAAAATATCTCAATCTGGCAAGAGGTAGAGACACAGGGTTGGGGGGAGGCAGACATCTTTATTGGGTAATGGTAATGTGTGCCCACCAGGACCCAGAGGAACAGATCTTGTTCCATGACGCTGCAGATATGAGCAGTGGCCTGCCACCTGGACTGCAGCTTAGACATGTCAGGTTCTTCTACTTGAACACCGGTCTCACATGTCTCCCTTTACACCAGCTGGATCTCAATGGCAATCCTATCTGCCCTGTGGAGGGGCAACTGTCTAAGGAGAAGGCAGCAGTTGGCGGTGGTGAGCCCTCTGCCCCCATCCTCAGCAAAGATGGGTGATGGAGCCACATGAAGTGCTTCTGTGCCGCTCTGAAATGTGGCAGCAAAGAAATACTGCTGAGAAGGGTGAATTGTTAGACTGGTGAAATGCCTTCCAAGCACTTAGCAATCCCTCAAGCATTAATAACATTCTCTGACAAAAGGGCTGCTCTGAACTGCAGCTTTTCACTTGGATATAGCTGGAAATCTTCACTATAATTGATTAAAGCATCGCCAGTCTGCCTGTTTCACTTGAAAAAAGTGAAAATCCATGTTTAGAATTTCTCTTAATTACCTTCCTACCTCAGCCATGGGGATTCCAACTTCACAGGAAAGACAGAAGGCCAGAATACAGTCCCATGGCATTTTCTGCAAAATGCAACCCCCCCGCCCCCCCGATCCTTACTCCCGCCCCCTCCTCCCCAACTCATTCATGCCAATGGGACTAAATTTGCTCTTATAAATGGAGTGGTCCTGTGCAAGGTTCTGGCTTCATTGTAGCTTCCCTTTCAGAAAGAGCACTGTGACAGGCTAATTGTAAATGTGTTGCTTGTAGTGGGTGAAGGAGCATTATGTCTTATGTGTTTCTCTCTGGATGGGGCTTAAATCCACAAATCTTTGACTTAGAGATAAGAATGCTTCCACTGAACCATGGCTGATAACAAAAAGACACAGGTAAATGTGAGCTTAAGTTAACAATGGATTATATTTATAAGGTAAATATCTGATGGGAAATAAATAAATCTGATTCTTCAACTCTCTTTACAAATCTGACTGAAACAAAGTCAGAAATTCTGTACAGAATTGCCAGTTAGAAAAGTCAAATGATAGATTGGAAAACTATAGACATTCTATAGGAAACTATAGAAATGACACACATTGTGGCATTTTCATTTCAAGTTGAGGTAGGCAAAATGCTGAAAGGTGCAGTTTGCTTTCATCAAAATGAACTCCTAGTTAATAGAGAGTTGTTGAGAACCATGGGTAAGTCAACCAATATTTTGTGAATAAAGGATTCTTCATTTCTTATAAGCTCATTTCAACTGGTGTTCAGAACTCAGTAGATACAGGTTTGTAAAGATTAAATGGACATCTAGGGCAGACTTTTAAAAGAAATATTCCAAGAATCCAGCTAGCATGAAGAGTTGCAGATCTGTTTTCTGGGCGGGGTTTTACTCCCAATCTTATGCACATAGTGCTTGGAAAAAATGGGCTGGACTGTTTCTAGCTATTCGAGACAAGAGATGGGGCCTAAATCACCACCAGCTTGTACTGGCAGCAGAGGGAGCTATTGTGCACCTACAGGCATCTGTGTTTGCAAATGTGCATTTCCAAAAGCAGAGAGAGAGCGAGAGAGGGAGGGCTATCAGGGATCCGCTGCTGCAGCTGGCCTCAACCAACCCTGCCCTCACCTGAAATTGCTGGGCTCACAGTTGATCGTAACTCCCACACTACCCGAATATATATCCCTTGCTGTCCCCCCCACCCCACCACCCAGACTGATCATGCCTCAGCCCACCAATCATAGACAGAGTGCGCAGCGGGCCCTCTCCCTTCCAATACTGATTGCAGGCACACTGTGCAGTAGCCAACACCACCCCTCCCATCCGCTCCCTATTGATTGCAGGCAGAGCAGCAACAGGTGCCCCCCCATTCTCTCCCCAATTGGGCCACCCCATTCCTCCAGGCTCTGTCCCAGTATGCCACAACCACCAAGCCCTGCCCTCGTAAGTCCCACCTCTGAACAGGTGCCTGAGGTGGGCAATGCAAAAATTTCAGGCTGGCACTGCCCAGCGAGGCCACAAAATGAAGTGAGCCTGAATAATTGAGTGCTGGGCTCACTAAACAGATGGAAATGATGTTTGAATAAAACTAAATAATATATTCAGCTTCTCACCAGAAATGGGCGAGAGGCTGACGAAGACAGGAATCCAGTTCTGACAAGATGACGACAGCCAAGAAATTGGTCGCGATCCCGATTTCTCAGCGCTCACGCAATTTTATCAGCTCGCTCCACCCATCAATGATTACAAACCATCAGATGTTACCTGCAAGGGCTTCCCAACCTGGAACACCGTATGATAGTGGTGTATTTGCAGAACAGTAATCAGCCCACCATAGTATACCACTTATTAAAGATTAGTTATCACAATAAAGCCAAGACTATACTGATCAGTTACTAACTAGAATGACTAAACCCATACGGTTCATATAGGTATTATCCTTATTGATCCAAAGAACATAGAACATAGAACATTACAGCGCAGAACAGGCCCTTCGGCCTTTGATGTTGCGCCGACCAATTAAGAAAAAGCAATGACTCTCTAATCTAAACCATTCCCTTTTCATCCATAAACTTATCTACTAATCTCTTAAACGCCCCCAAACTTGGTGCATCTACAACTGCAGCAGACAGGGCATTCCATACCCTTACCACCCTCTGGGTAAAGAACCTACCTCTGACATCCATCCTATAACTACCACCCCTTAATTTAAAGTTATGTCCCCTCATGCTAGCTTTCTCCATCCTAGGAAAAAGGCTATCACTGTCCACCCTATCTAAACCTCTAATCATCTTATATGTTACAATAAGGTCTCCTCTTAGCCGCCTTCTTTCTAACGAAAACAACCTCAAATCCCTCAGCCTCTCTTCATAAGAGTCTGCACCAAACACAATCTCACCCAGGGCCTACCCCATATCTCTACATATTTACCTGCTAATCCCACTAATCTATGCATCTCAGGACACTAAGGGGCAATTTTAGCATGGCCAATCAATCTAATTCACATATCTTTGGACTGCGGAAGAAAACCAGAATACCTGGAGGAAGCCCACGCATGAGGAGAATGTGCAAACTCCACATAGTCTATGACCCAAGCCGGGGATCGAACATAGGTCCCTGGAGGCTGTGCTAACCATTGTGCTACCATGCTGCCCGGATGGTAGGCCAGAATAGGTAAGAACAGCAAATTTATTGAACCCAAATGGATTTTTCCAACGATGGTTCCATGGTCACCTAGATTTTTAATTCTAGGTTTTTAATTGAATTCAAATTCCATATCTGCTCTGGCGGGATTTGAAACCAGGTCCCCAGAATATTAGTTGAGTTTCTGAATTAATAGCCTAGTGATAATATCACTTGGCCATCGCCTCCCAGCTTAAATCCCCGGGTGAAAAACAGATTGCTGAAAATTCACCTGGCGAGGTACACACAAAAGGTACATTTACAAGATCTGAACTCTTTCAGGACTTCTCTCTTCCCAAACAATATCCACTACAATTCATCGATATATTAGGCTGATAGTTACCACACTTTACAATTGAGGAGTTATTCTGGGGAACATCCCTTCTTGGGATCTTGAGTCCACTTTCTCTGCCTGTGGGAATGGCTGAAAATGAGGAGAGTTCGGAATAACATGATTCTCACCGACTAGATTGCATTTTCCAATTTTGTTCGAACCTAGCCGGTGAAGTGATGTGGAACACGCTGGCACAACACCAACAAGACAATCCAAGATCAGCACCTGGTCAATGCTGGACCAGGAAATCCTAGGTTTTGGGTCAAACTGAACAGATTCCGGATCCTGCCATAACAACCCGTTCCATTGGGGACACCATGACTCACCCCTGTATTACTGCAGCAAAGTGCAAACTGCAAATCATGGTGCGTACAATCAACAAGAGTGCTGAGCTGTGCTTCAGTGGCTGTCTTACTGACCTACACCAGGTAGCAAACAGGCTGCCAACTGGCTGAAGAATTTTAAATGTAACACCTAGCTGTTTTCCAGTCCATATGATAGTAGTGTTGCTGATCCACGCTGTAAAAACCTCTAACTTCATGCTTTTTCTTTAATAGCATCTGACCCACTTCCCATTGTTCTCGTTACCAATGATCTGCTTTCTTCACCTCATAATTAATAAACTTTTGAAAACTCTCTCCCTCTCTCGCTCTCTCTCTGCTTTTGGAAATGCACATGTGCAGACACAGATACCTAAACATGCACATTAACTCCCTCTGCTGCCCATAGAGGCTGGTGATTTAAGCCCTGTCCATTGCCTCATGTAACTAGAAACAGTCCGACCCATTTTTTCAAGCACTATGTGCATAAGATTGGTAGTAAAAACCCACCTAAAAATAGCTGAATACTTAGAATATTTCTTCTAGTATCCTGCCATTCCCATTACACACCAAAATTACTCTCCCCAAATCCTATATAACAGTATCCTTTCTAGTGTGAATAAAGTTCTCTTCCAACATCTTCCAATTCCTGATCCCCTTTCTCAGTGGCCCTCACATCTTGCAGAGTCCTTTCCAATTCTCCCTTTTCACTCCACCTCATTAGTCTGAAAAACAACTTGTTCATGATCTTCAGAGTCTCCGTGCCCACAGTCCCAGATTTTAACATCACAAGCTCAGCACAATTTTCCCAACACCACCACAACTTGGAAACCCATCTCACCATCATCATAGCCTGCAGCAGTCATGGCGTACCTTAGAACCTACACACTCCATACTGGAGGATCCATTTCTCTAAATGGCAACTCGCCATTCTTGTCACGCACCAATTTCCTCTTTATCTGCAAAGCAAGGAGATACACTGTGGGTGGAATTTTCTCAAGAAATTAAATGTCGAATGGGCAAGAAAATGATAGGTTTTTTCCAGCAAGGTACGTAATGAGAACTTGTGGCACTCTGTGCATAACAGGAGCCATCTTGCGAATCTTGCCAGGGGAGACCGCCTGTGATCTCCCAGTAGCCTGGCCTTGTCTCCAACAACCAGGGGGCTTCAATGGCCTTCCATCCTACTGTTGAGGCCATGACATCTAATCTTCATTGATGGGTTTGATCTGTGATCATTGCTGGTGATGTCCTTGACTAGTGGTTGGGGGCAGAGGGGGTAGTGATTAAGGTAAGTGACCCTGGACCACAGCATCCAGAGTTCATTAATGACATTAATCATTTCATTAATATTGAAATCAGCCTTTGTCCTTTCTGGGAGCAAGGCTGATTTCACTGACAAAACAGTGTCAGCAAGATTTATTTATTTATTAATGTCACAAGTAGGCTAACATTAACACTGCAATGAAGTTACTGTGAAAATCCCCTCGTTGTCATGCTAGCCTGTTTGGGTACACTGAGGGAAAATTTAATATGCCCAATGCACCTAACCAGCATATCTTTCAGACTGTGGGAGGAAACCCGTGCAGACATGGGGAGAATGTACAGATTCTGCATAGACAGTGAACAAAGCAGAGAATTGAACCCAGAGGCCCTGATGCTGTGAGGCAGCCACGCTAACTATTGCGAGTTAGTTAAAGGTGAGAAACTGAACATCAACCCAATTGTCACCTTTCACCATATCTTACTGGCTGGCCAAGCCAATCGACTGATGTAACGAGCCAGTAAGATCACACTCTACACTTTTCATCACTGTGCCATTGCCATTACACACCAAGCTTCTCTTCCAACCTCCTACACAGCAGCTTCCTTGTTTCCTAGGTACCAGGCTGACAGTTTTCCTGTTACCTCCCTGCAACCCTGAAGGGTTTTCGCTCCTATCGTTTTCCACATCCTGGACTTTAATAAACGATAAGATATGAATAAATAAATATTGACAATACACAGTAGTCAAGATTTCAATTTTTACAGAAACATAGGCGCTATCATGAATTCAATCTGAAAATCCCATAAAGTTCCCATAATAAAAAGGTTACCTTAATTCAATCTCCAGTAGCCAGTCACTTAAATAGTATATTGGATGAAACAGCATAGAATTACTTAATGTTACATAGTATTTACAGCACAAATTAGGCCATTTTGGCCCAATTGACCCATGCTGTGTTTGTGCTCCAAGAGCTAAATGCTCTAATTCACTGTGCACAACGGGTGCATTGGCCATGATAAACACATGATGTTAAAGAGATAGAGATGACGGGCCTAAATTCTTTCAGAGAGGTGGTGCAAACTTGATGGGCCAAATATAGGGGTTCTATTGTTCTGTAGTGATAGCTATCCATCAAAGTTCCTGCCATCTTTGGCTTGTAATCTTATTGGATTGTATCTAATGGATTACAGATGTAATCCATCTGTAAACTTAAAATAATGACTATTCATTATTATCCCTCACTCCCTATTAATGATGTAATTTAAAAATATGACTGGTGAGTTCTTTTCTCTACAGAGTTATTCACAATTCTCATGCTCAAGGAATTTTATGAAATATCTTCTGAAACACACATCTGAGCTGAACTGTGATGCACTACATGGTTGAATAACTTACTAATGTTTAGGATCATAGCTTAAGAATAATTATTTCAGCATTATACTGGAGGAGTCATGTTTCAGGTACTGTCCTGACCTGACTAAGGTAATGGTTTTGTGAGCAGCGATGATTCCCATGCTGTTATACGCTTGGGTGACTTGGACAACATCAAAGTACTTGACAAATACTGCCATGGCTCTTTCAGAAGATCCTCTCAATCTTTTTTATTCATTCTTGGGCCATGAGCATTGCTAGCTGGCTGGCATTTATTGCCATCTCTGGGTGTCTGAGAGCAATTGAGAATCAACTACACTGCTGAGGCTGTAGCTAAGGACAGCAGATTTCCTTTCCTAAAGGACATTAGTGAACCAGATGGATTTTTCCGACAATCGACAATGCTTTCATGGTCATCAGCAGATTCTTAATTCCAGAGACTTTTTTAATGAAATCAAATTCCACTGTCTGCGGGGTTTGAACCCAGAACATCATTTTCCCAGAACATTAGCGAAGTTTATCTGCCTGACACCAGATTCCGAAAGCAACTGCTCTATTCAGAACTCAGTCGTGACGAGGGACTCCCAGGAAGACAGCAGGAACACGTTAGTGTCCTCAAAGGATCTGTAAAGAGATCAAACATCCCCATCAACTCATGGGAGGCCCTAGCTTGTGACCAATCAAAGTGCCAAAAATTTATTTAAGACAGTGTTGATCACATCAAGAGACTTTATTGGCAATATTAAGAGGTGAATTCAATACATTGCAGAGAGTGCACAATCTTTCAAAAAGCTCATCTATCTGAGCCTTCGAACACTATCCACCCTATATGTGGCAGGCGCTGTCGATTGTATACTGAACTTATCAGCCATTTCAAAACATACTGAGCCATTATGGAAGCAAGTCATCTTTGATCCATGCCATTTGTCAAATTCATTAGTTCCACAAATTGGTTTACATTAGCACTGCAATGAAATTACTGTGAAAAATCTCCTATTTGTCACACCTGTTTGGGTACCTTGAGGCAGAACTTAGCATTGCCAATGCACGTAACTAGCATGTCTCTTAAATGGTGGGAGATAGCACCTGGAGGAAACCCACATAGACATGAGGAGAATGTGCAGAATCTCCACAAATGGTGACCCAAGCCGGATCGAACCTGAGGCTAACCACTGTGCCATCGTGCTACTAAGGAAAGAAGGCTCAATCTGAGTTAGCATCTTCAAAATAGTGAGAAAAAATAATGAATGGTTTTTGGCATAGACAGGCTATAGTCAAAGAATTGAAACTGGATTTTAGCGAATTTGTGGAAAAAGGAAAAACCTTATTTAGAAATTCAGCCCCAGGATGTTTTGTTTCTGCATCTTTGCATCATAGATGGTTGTTATGTCAACACCAAATAAGTTGTTCGAGTAAACACATATCGTGACATATTGTATTAAACCCTAATGTATAGTGTACACTCAGTCCAAATCATCTTGATCTTCTTGCCAAATTAGCTATGGATGGAAGACCGTAATTTGTACATAACATAGAAAAGAAATCTTAAGAACAAATGGTGACTTCCAGCTCTTATTGCGAAAGGAAACATGTTAACATCACTGAATTAATATTAAGATGCGTTCTATTTGCTGACTAACTCAGGAAATGAAATAAATTGTGTGGGTCTACAGAGATAATGGAAGAGTAAATTTCTCTGATATGTCAAAATGTTTTTATTGAGAAAGGAGAGCTAATGGAATCAAAGCTAATCAATAAAGTAAGCCGTATCCTGTTGGGCAATATCTGTCCATCCAGTTTGATTTGGTCTGGGTTTCTTGCAGATCACATTGTTGGATTTATATGGCTTTGTCCAACTGCACCCAAATATAAACTGCTTTATGCATTTTAAAAAGTATTTCTTTCTAAGAATGATATTGAATGTGAGGAGTTCAGACTAAAACATTCTACTTCAACACATTGTATCAACATCAAGCATGCAGTAGGTGTAGAACCATAGAATGATACAGAAGGAGGCCACTCGACAATCATGCCTGTACTAGCTATTCAATTAATATCACTCCCTGATCTTTTCCCATAACCTTGCAAATTTTCCCTTTTCAAGTATTTACCTAATTTCCCATTTAGAAATTATGCTTAGGCCACTTTCATATTCAGATAATTATTCCAGATATCACTGTTTCCTTATTTTCATTGATAGAATCGCCATTACCAATTTTTAAGGGTCCCATATTGTTATTGTTTATTTATTAGTCACAAGTAATAAATAAACAACAACATTGCTCCTGAATGCTGTTTTATTCCCCCTCTATAAGGATAAAGCATCTTTTGTTTGATTTTTTATAAGAAACTTACAAGTTTCTTATCAAACATTATCTTTGTGGGACTTGTTATCTGTTTTATCACCCTTTGCCATTCTTTGTATCTTTATGTATAACATAAACCAGACATGGATCTGAATTTTTAGGATGGCAAACACCAATGTTCAATCCCCACTTACAAACCCATCAGCAGGGGAGTGTCAAATTCTGCCCCATATTTAAGACTCTGTAACATAGCATAAATAAATTAAAATACAATAGTTGAATTCATCAAACTGTTAAAGTGTGAATAAGATGGTGATATAGAACACAAGGTTACGAAATGATCAATGTTGAAAGGGTCTTGCTTCAAGTGCGTTCAATTCTACTGCAAGGGAACTCCAACATCTGACGTCCAAATATAGGTTTATATTCAATAAAACACACCATTGCAAAATCTTTCCTATAAAGTTCTTTGTGTCTTCCGAGAAACCATCTGAACTATTACCTTATCTGAAGTAACAGAGACAGTACCTAACCTTCAAGTTCCCCCTTAAAGAATAAGATATAAAGATCCGTTCCTTGGAAGATCCCCAGATTATTCTGGATAAGACAAGATTGTCTGGATAAGGTTTCAATCTTTAGCTGTTTCAATAAACTGCAATGTTTTAATAGAGAGACATTTTCTAAAAGAGAGAGATATTCTTTAAAATATAAGCTTTCTTCTTGTGTGAAGATCTGCAAAAATACTTTGCTTGACTTTATGGAGAGAATTGTGATGAATTTCTCTGCATATCTGGCACTCAACTGACCAAAAAACAGTTCGATCTAAAAAGGTTATGGTGTCGTTATTTCAAATACTTAAAAGATTGTTTTGAATTATCAGTAGTTTCTGGGTTCAAGTTGATTTTTTTTTGATGTGGGCTTTAAATGATTGGAGGATTAACTGTGCAGAAGAAGCATATAATTGTAAAAAAATCAAGAAATATTAAGATGAAAATGTTTGGAAGCAGTAATAAGGGGAAATGATAAGGGGTTTTGATATGCGAATTAACATGCCAGTGAGAAAAACAAGTGTTTACCTGGTGACTAGGGGAAAACAATGAGCTGTAGAAGAGGTAACTTCAAAGTGGAGAGATAAGGAAATTAGCACTTAGAAACAATAGAAACACTACAGTACACTACCCATTCGACCCGTCAAGTCTGCACCCACCCTCTGAAAGAATACACTACCTAGGCTCTCTCCTCCATCCTATCCCCATAACCCTCGCATATTGATCGTGGCTAATTCAACTAACTTGCACGTTTTTGGCATGTTTGTGGGAGGAAACCGGAACACCTTGAAGAAACCCACACAGACAGTCACCCAATGCTGGGATTGAACTTGTGTCCCTAGCACTGTGAGATTGCAGTGATAACAAATGTGCCACCGTGCCACCCATCTTGCTATTTTCTCAAATGCATGAAAAATTATCTCCACATCCTTTTCGTCAACTTTTAGAAGTGTCTGTGCAACTCTAAACATCTCCCCACCGTGTTCATGTCCAGAACTACTTCCTTCTTCAACCAGCTCTGGTGTCTCTGCTTTAACTTCCCGTGCTTTAAGATGAAACGCTCTCTTTCGCCTTTTCCTTTTTCTGCCATTTGTAATTTCTCTATTTCCAATTCCCTTTGAAAAGATCACTTTTTCCTGCATTTCAATCTTCCTCATTTTTATTTCTCTATGTAATTGAATTTTAGTCAATTCATTTGCCTTGTTTTTTGGAGCACTTGGGCTACCTGACAACTCTTGGACATTTACATATCTTGCTATTCTTTCAATTATCTCAGCTTTGTCATACGCCAATTTCATCAATTTAGTTTTAAGTATACAGGGAGGGCTGATTCTCCCAGCTGCTTTAGTAATGCAGTGGGCTGGGAGACATCAGCAACGACCATTTTGTGAGCTTCCTGCTAGAAGCCATGGCCTCCACCGCCAACATTTTCAGCACTATCAGCTCTGTGCCAGAAATGGACACGGAGCTGATTTCAATACGGAAATTTTAATTTCCATATGATTAATGGGCCTGGGAATGAAGTCTCTGGGTCCCCTAGTGTTGCCCTGCCTACTTGCACCTCGGCCAGGAGTGGTTCACACCAGCAGGATTTACTCCTGTTCCCCATCAATGGGGAACAGCCAGACTGACCCTGCTGGATTGAAGAAAGGCCAGCAAAGCCCCCACAGGATGTCGGGAGTAAAGGAGTTGCTTTTTGGGCAGTGCCAGCCTATTGGGGGTTTGTCAGTGAGAGTGGGGTGCCCTGCTGCCACTTTGCAAGAGAATTGATGGCAGAGGGAGGGAAGAGGGCAATTGGGATTGGCCATCTGTGCGGGGCGGGGTCTGGATTGTTCGGGGAGGGACATTGGGATTGGCCCACAGAGGTCAGGATGGCCAGTGATTGGGTGGGGTGGGGGCATTGGTACGGTCAGCGATGCAGGGTTGCGGGGCTGGCCAGCGATAGGCTGGTCAATGATTGAGAGGCCAACAATGCGGGCCAGTGCACAGTACAGCAGCCAAGTCAGTGTTATGCTGTCAGCCTCTTGGGCAGGGATAGACCCTGCTGCCTGCTTTTCAGCCTGAATGTTGTTCAGTCATTTTGGGATTAGTTCATAGAATCCCAAAAATGCAGAAGGGGATTATTCAGCCCATCAAGTTTGCGCAGAGTGTCAGAGATTCATTCTGAAAATCAAGTTGAAAAAACCAGCAGAATTTACTCACATTTTCCCGCATATTGGGAACTTAAAATTATTTTGTGAGAATCTTGGCCCACTTTTCAAATTTTCTAGGGTTATGTTGTCTATTCCCAAACAAGACTCAGCCGGCATGTTTTTCGGATTGTGGGAGGAAACCCACTGAAATACGTTGAGGGGGGGGCATGTGGACTCTGCACAGACCCGAGCTGGGAGTGGAACCAGGGATGCCTGGCACTGTGAGACAGCACAGTGCTAACCACATTTGATGGGCAACACGACACCTCAGTGACTGTCGCTGTGCTGTGCAGATACATGGATTTGGGCTTGTGTCTGTGGGAGTTTGCGTATTCTCCCTGTGCTTATGTGGGTTTTCTCCAGGTGCTCCAGTTTCCTCCCACATTGCAAAGATGTGCTCTTAGGCTAATTGGCAGAACAAATTCTCCCTAAATTGTCTCAAATTTGGTTCTAATGCATAGATCTACAAACATAGATAGGGATGACAGGGATCATGGATAGAAGTGGAAACATCGAGGTGGCGGCGCAGGCTTGTTGGACCGAAGGGCCTGTTTCCCATGCTGTTTTGTTCTTTGTTCTTTGCTAAGATTTAACCTTTGAAGAGCCATGTTGCAGTCACCCTATCTTAAATCACACATTTCCTCATTTGGTTCCTCACTAGAGACAGTTAAAAGGCACAAATTCTTTTACATCCAAGGAATTATGCTTTTTAAAATCCAGTCAAAGAGGCCCCAATTTTGTTAAGAACTCCACCTATGTTACCAATGTAGTAATTTCTCAACCATTTTTGCTCAATGCTACCTTACAAAGATTTAACATAAAATATATCCCAAAGCACTTGGACACAAGATTCCCAAAACTCAGAAAGGTAACTTGGAACACCAATTCCTAATATTTTCAATATGATATACCATGAGGAAAGATCTGCGAGCCAACGGGGTACAGTTATTTTGAGATTAATTAATCTCATAGAATCCCTACAGTGCAGAAGGGGGTCATTCAGCTCATCAAATTTTCACTGACCCTCCAAAAGAGAACCCTACTTAGGCCCACTCCTCCGCCCTATCCCTATAACCTCATGTATTAATCATGGCCAATTCACCTAATGTGGACTGTGGGAGAAAACTGGAGCACCCAGAGGAAACCCATACAGACACAGGGAGAACATGCAAACACCATCCAAGGCTGGAATCGAACACAAATCCTTGGTACGATGAGGTAGCAGTGTTAACCACTGTGTCACTGTGTTGTCCCTAATAAAGAATATTTATTAACTTAAAGAAAATCACACAATAAGAAGGACTATAATATGAAGTCACCTCTTTGCTCCAACTATGTTTGTTTCTCGCACTCTGAGATGCCCCTTTTCCCAAACAACATCCATTAATATATTACACTTTGGGCTAAATCAGATAAATAATTATCACCCACAGGTTATTTGTCCACATTTGGGAAAGCCATCTTCAGTTTCAGCAATGGTGTGATCTTCTCTGTTAGAGTTTTATATGTTAACCAGCTGCCCTTTTAGCAATAATTTGTTTTTGGGAGATTATTCTCTCTAGCTGAGTGTGGCTATGTTGATAGTTGCTGCTACTTTATGCCTTTCTCCAGTTATTTTGCTGTAAATATATCATTGTTTTCCTTTGTGTTAGCCACCCTATGGACCAGCTTTTAGCCCATAAGTTGCAATACAGTGGCACAGTGGTTGGCACTGTTACCTCGCAGTGCCAGTGACACATATTCAATTCCAGCCTTGGGTTACTGTGAGGAGTCAAAACTCCTTCAGACAATTCTATTTTATCCCAATTTCATTTCTTAATCTTAATTTCCCACAATTCTTAACCTTCTCTCTTTTTTCAAACTAAACGTAATGATTTCTCAACTATTTCTGCTTAGTTCTACCTTACCTAACATTGCAAAGATTTAACAAACATACATTAATATAAAATATATCCCAAAGGATATGGACACAAGGTTCCCAATAGTATTTTTTACACTCACGGCAGTATGTCAGCAATGATGTTTTCTCCTGCATCACATGAACGATTTTCAAATTAAATGATTATAGTAACAAACTCCATTTAAATAAGACCAAAAGAGGAAATGCTTTAAAATCTCAGCAGGTCTGGCAGTGCCTGTAAAGAGAGAAAAGAGCTGACGTTTTGGGTCCGGGTGATCCTTTGTCAAAGCCGATAAAGGTTCTCAGATTCCAGCATCCGCAGTAATTTGCTTTTATCCACGTAAACAAACTGGTATTCCTATCTCAAGACTTCTCCAGAAATTCTAGGGGACTGTGGTCTGTATATTTGATTGTTTCTATTAAATAAATGGCAATATAAATCTCAAAGTGTTGCAACGCCAATCTCAAACATAAAGGGAATCGTCTTACTATCGCACTGCTCCGACCGATGGGTTCATGCCTGATTTCTTACCTCTTATGGTCTTACAGATACTGGATATCCAGCACAATCATTCCTGGCGTGCCCATTTCTGGTGGGAAGCTGAATAAATTATTTAAATTCAGCTTGCATATAATTTAAATGGAATTAGCCAGCTCAGGCGTTATTGTCTGGGTTCACTTGCCTCAGCGACCTCACTGGCAGATGTACTCTCCAGCAAAAATCACAGCTGGCCCCAAGTAACAAAGACCAATCATGATGGCCTCACCAGTAGAACCAGAGGTCATTGAGGCCTCCTAGGAGGTCAAGTGCAAAGGTGGGTCTCTGGTTGGCAGTGAAGCATGAAGCGAGGGATCTGACTGGAGGCAGGACCTATGGAACAGAGCCAGACTCAGGGCAGACTGATCAGGCAGGGAGGGAGGCCCACTGGCACTCTGCAGGTGATCGATGGGAAAGGGAGGGGGCTTTGCTGCCACTCTTCAGGAGATTGGTGAGGGAGGGAGGGAGGCTCCCACTGCTACTTTGCAGGTGAATGGTGGGGAAGGAAGGGATGATCGGTCTGGGTAGCAGGGGTGGTGGGGATGATACTTCTGGGCGAGGTGGGGCTCATGATCAGCCAAGAGCCCTCGCGATAACTGATGGGAGGGGAGGGAGCGTGACAGGTGGCTGGATCGAGGCTGGATGCAGCAACAGAAGTCCGATGGGTCTCCACTCCTCTACTGCAGCTAAATCATCAGGTTACCTGACACCCAATTCCTGATTTCATTTTCTTTTGTGCACATTACAAACTCTGGTCCCTATCACCTACTGAATTCCTCTCTCGGGCAATCATTTGAAGCTGAACCACATTGTTTATTCCCCCAGTGTCATATTACACTGCAAGATGATCTTCTAATCACATGTCTCTGCTATCACTAAGATGTCTATTTCCAACTCAGTATTAGCATCTAACTTCACCCACTCCTTAGGTTATATCCTTTGTTGCTGCCAGATTTGACTGTATTCCAAAACATTCCTAGCTGGTTTTCCTTTTTCCACCCTCCATAAACATTAATGCCCTTTCTCATACTAAGTCCTGTTCTTCTATCACTCCGGAAACCACTGACCTATATTGGCTCTCAAGCGCAATTTTAAAATTCTCATCCTTGTTTTCAAATCCTTCTGTGACTTTGTCCCCTCCCTCCCTGTCTGTATTCTCCTCCAGTCGCATAACTTTGTAATATCTATTCTGCATTTCTTTAATTCTGCCCTCCAGTAGTGCCAGATTTAATTGGTGACCTTGCCTTCAATTCACTAAACAGGCAATATCGTCAACCTCATTTTTCAAGTTGCTCATTAAAACCGATCTTTATAATCAAGCTTTTATCACATTCTGTCCACTTGTATGATTGGGTGTCTAATGTTGCTTTGTAATGCTCCGATAAACCAGCTTAAGTTGCTTTGTCACATTAAAGTGGTTGTATATATTGCTACTATTGAAAACAAATCCACCATCAGCACACACATACTCAATCCTAACATAAAGGCAAAATACTGTGGATCGTTTCTCAGCCTTCAGACTAAGATCAAGTCATGCAGTGCTTGGTTGAAGTCATTAGGTTACATTTTAGCTTCATTTGAAGCAAGTTTTACAAGCTGCATCTCCACCTTCTGGCTAAGATGCAAATGAGATCAAGCCATGGAGGAGGAGCTTATTCCTGTTCCAATCATCTTGGATCATGTACATCAAGCCCAAGACAGGAGGTGACAGCCCTGACTTGTCAGCTTGGATTGGGAATGTCTCAACTTGTTGAAAGACTGAATTGGTCTTGATTTGATTGAATTGGAATAAAAACAAAAAAAAATTGCGGATGCTGGAATCTGAAACAAAAACAGAAAATGTTAGAAAATCCCAGCAGGACTGAGGGCATCCGGGGAGAGAATGAAGTCTGGATGATTCTTCCTCAGCGATCAGTTGAATTGAAGGCTCGACAAGCAAGTGCTGCGCATGCTCCCTGTCTGCGAAAAGATGCGCTCAGCTGGTGCTGCGCATGCTCTGTGTCTGCGGGTCTGAATCGCAGATTGCGCATGCTCGGTGGGGAGCTGTCAGCTGACGGATCAGGTGGTCTGCAGCGAGTCCGGTTCCTGATTCCCTGAGACGGTTCCTGATCCCCTGCGAAATGGGCTCTTTTAACGAACTCTACTTCAATGTGGACAACGGCTACCTGGAGGGCCTGGTGAGAGGGTTCAAGGCCGGCATCTTGTCGCAGGGTGATTACCTGAACCTCGTGCAATGCGAGACCCTGGAAGGTGAGTAAGTCCCGGCCCCAGGGGCCTGGTGACTGGGAGGGACCAGGCCTGCTGCCCGCTCCCCACCGTTCTCGGACCAGCCATGGCCTTTTCTATGGCACAAATGGCAAGTTGATGCTTCTCCCCATGTGTGGGATAGTCGGTGTTTTGACTGAGCCGGGGTGAGACTCCCTCTGTTTTCCTGTTGCTGTAACTGGGAGTGATGTCTGGACGGTGCTGTAGAGATGAAGGCTTTTACATTTCCAGTTTTGATGTTGGCTGCAGCCTTCGGGAGGATCTCAACATTCAATAATCTGGGCCTCCGTGGAATTATAGAATGATTTATATACAGGAAGAAGCCTTTTGGTCTGTTTCGTCCCAAGTAATTCAGCTTGTCCTATACCTCATCCCCAGGGTGACCAACTCATTGGAGAAGATTGAGACAGCCTACCATGGGGTCAGGGTGCGGTGCAGTGGGTGATACTGTTATACGTGAGGGTGGGGAGAGGACATGCGGTGTTGTCAGAGCAGGTGACGGTAGACATGTTATGCAAGTGGGGTGGGCATGCTGTTGTGGTGGTGCCAGTGGAGTGGGTGTGCTGTTGTGGCAGTGTGGACAGAGGGAGGACAGGTGCTACATGTGCATGGAATGGGATGGTCTGAATTGGGGAACAAATGGCATCCTGGGAGCATACAACTGAGACAGTGTACCCAGATGCAGGGCAATCACAAAATATCCCCTATGCTCTTGTTCCAGTTTGAAAGCAACAAACTGAATTACACCCCCAACACAGTCAGGCGGTATACTGTCGATCTTAACTTGTTGCTGCTTTAAAAGCCTTCATTTTGCCTTTGTCTTTTTTGCCAATCACTTCAAATCTCTGTCCTCTGATTCTCAGCCCTTGTGTCAACGTAATGTACTGTCTAGGACCTCCACGATTTTAAATGCTTCTATCGCATCTCAACCTTTAAAGTATTCAATCTCCACCTTCATTTAATCCCTCTTCCTCACCCTCTCAAACCTTTAAAATGTGGTGCCCATAATTCAGTGCTACTCCACTTGAAGCTGAATCAATGTTTTATAAAGGTTCTTCATGACCTCATTGTTTTTACTGTATGTTTGTTTGTAAAGTTCAGGATCCCTTATGTTTTAACCTCATTCTCAATCTTTGCTATGTCACCTTCAATGATTTGTGTACACAAATCTCAGACTTCCTGCACTGAGTCATTTTGTCTTGTCTCTTCAATTTTCCATGAAAATTCTTCTCATTTCTTTGCATTAAATTACATCTGCCACATGTCAACTAATTCCAACAGCCTGTCTATTTTCTTGAAGTCTGTCACAGTTTGCAATGCGTCCAAGTTTTGTATCATCTGCAGATTTTGAAATTGTACCCTGTGCACCCAGTCGGAGTCATGAAAAACAGTGATCCTAGTGCCAATTCCCAGGGGCTCTCAGTATATATCCTCCTCCAGTCTGAAAGACAGCTGTTCACTACTGCTCAGCCAACTTTGTGTCCATGCTATTGTCTTTTTGATCCTTCCACTTTGCTGATAAGTCTATGTGGCACTTTATCAGTTGCCTTTTGGAAATCCATTTACACCAAATCAACTGCATTAAACCCACATCTCTTGCCTTGTCAAAAATTCCAATTATTTATTAATAGTAAGTACTACACCGGCAGTTCACCAATCTACTGACTGTTTTGTTTTTAACTCTGTGCTGGCTTTCCTTAATCTGCAGTTTTTTTCAAAGATAATTTCTAAAAGCTCCCCTCGCCCCCCGCAAGCACATACGATTGGCCTGCAATTGCTGTATTTATCTCTCTTGGAACCATTCCATAATCTGAGGAGAATTGGAAGATTGTGCCCAGTATCCACCCACTGTTCATTAATAACGATTCTGTCAAGAAAATTTGAACGTCAATTTAACTTGTAGAACTATGCTAAAGATTTTATATCTTTAAACAAAAGCACAAACTTTGTATAACAAATTAAACAAAGCAAATATGATTAAATTAGCACAATAGGTTACAACTATGTATGTTATGCATTCTACTTTTTCTTCAAAGAATTCTCTTATACTTGATATCGTGGAATTATTTATTTCTTTTGGTATTACTGAAAGTATGTTGCAACCCTCTGAAACTGTATTTTAAATCTCTGCAGTGTTCCAGCTATTCTCAGATTTAATGCAATTCTTGAGATAACAATCTGATACCTGTCAAACACCCATCCCTTTTCTTCTCCATCATCCAGGAAATTCTGATCTTTGTGGCCAATCTCTCCCCTCAGTTGGAATGTAACTTGACAATATTAGTACAATCTCCTCCCAAAGACTGCCCATTGTTCAATCATTGCTTTGCTTGTGAATCCTTGATTCCAGTTCAATTGGTATAGATTTATTCTTGACCCAGTGAGTATTTTAATATTCCAATTAAGCATTTTTACTCTAGCTTGTGCCTTGTTTTTTTTCATAGCTAGTGATTCCACGATCACCATTCTGCTGACACTTTCCTCATTCCCAAGAACTAGATCTAGAAATGCTCCCCTTCTTGAACTGGAAATATAATGCTGGAGAGAATTCTTTTAAATACACATACATTCTTCCCTTTGATGTCCTTTGCACTGTTAGCTGAAACTCCACACTATCACTATATAGAACATAGAACAATACAGCACAGAACAGGCCCTTCGGCCTTCGATGTTGTGCCGACCAAAATAAAAAGCAATGCCCTCCAAACTAAACCATTCCCTTCTCTTCCATATACTTATCAATTAACCTCTTAAACGCCACCAAACTTGGCGCATCTATAGTTGCACCTCTTGTAATTTCCCAGCAGACCCCCAGCTTTCCAATGATGGCCACGTAGCTTTGATGTGCCTCTCAGCTTTCCTATGATAGAACACAACCAGTAGAGTAATGGCATTTCTAATCAAATAGATTCTGTTCTTGACTCTCACAGAATATGCTGAATCTCAAGCACTGTAATATTCTCTTTAATACTATCACTCCTACTTTCTTTTCACAATCGTTCCTGCACATCTTTTATCCTGGAATATTTAGTATGCAATTCTGCTTCTTTTCAAACCAGCCCACCATATTATAATTTGTTCTCTATACCTACAGTTTACCAATCTTATTTACTGTGCTTTGTTTTACATCAGAAGTAGGAGCAGAAGCAGACTGTTTGACCGATCAAGAGCTCTGCCATTCAGTTAGATCATGACTGATCTGATGTGATGATTCTCAACTCCAATTTCCCACCTTACCCCTGTAACTCTTGGTTTCTTTTCTGATTAAAAATTTGTCCGTCTTCACCTTAAATATACATAACAATCCAGCTCCTATGCCCTCTGCAATTAAAAAAATTTACACTAATTCACTACCTTTCACATCGTGTACAGAAATCCAAATGTATTATGTTTACTGGTTCCCCTTTATCTATCCTACTTGTTACCACCTCAGATAATAAATTTGTCAGCCGTGACTTCCCTTTATTAAGCCATGCTGATTCTGCTTGATTATGTTATGTGTTTCTAAATACTCTGCTCCATTACATCCTTTATAATGGACTTTAGCATTTTCCCCAGGGCAGATATTAAGCTAACTGGCCTACAGTGACCTGATATTTGTCTCCATCCCTTTTTGAACATGTTATACTGGCAGTTTTCTGATCCTTTGGACTCATTCAGAAATTGATACATATACTGTAAGCCTGAATTTGATCTTACTGTATTTTTGTTAGTCTAATTCCATGTAATAGCTGTCTCTCTTCATCCTTTTTGCATCTAATTTTGCCTTTCTAATGCTAGAGTTTGATTTCCACCTCTTCTGTCAATTTAGTTTGATCTGCTCAGCAGCTCTAGCAAACTGCCGTTGAGAACATAGGGTCTAGCCCACATATCTGGCCTCTTCCTCTGAACTGGTCTCAGGAATCAAAAGCCCTCCCTCTTGCACCATCTCTGCTGTCATGTATGTTTTAATGTGTTAATTTGTTCAGTGATGGCATTGCCATTTGAGTACATTCAGGGTGGCATTGTGGGTGAATGTCGCTTGAATATCTGCTTGTCATCTGCATATTATTTTCTATTATGTACAATAGTTCCTAAATAGATGTTAATTTTACTAATCATTTTTGAGTGCAGAAACATAAATATCACAAGTCAAGTTGGGATAGAATTCACAAAATAAACTCTCAGGTAATGTACCAATATTGACTCAGAATTTACCAAGGGAGCTAGTAAGGTGAGTCTGACATTATAAGATGTCACTTAAGTAAAGCATCATGCTCTGTTCTTGAAAAGTGTTTCTCGGCCTTTTGGCTAAGATCAAGTGTACTATCGACATGTTGTACTTGGTTGAAGTCATTAGCTTATACTTCAGTTTCATTTGAAGCAATTTTTTTAAAGCGAGATCTCGACCATTTGGCTAAAATGCAAATGAAATCAAGTCTGGGGGGAGGAGCTATTCCTACTCCAATTAGCTTGGATCAAGACCAAGTCAGGAGATGAGAGCTCTGTCTTGTCAGCTTGGATCGGGAATGTCTCAACTTGTTGGGACTTTGGATTGGATTTGATTTGATTGAATTGGTATAAAGTATATATTTAAAAAAAACTATTTCTTACCCTAAACTTTCTTTGTTTCAGAACAAGCTGCCGTTTGAACAGTATTGGAAATTAAGGTTTAAGCAACATTTCTTTTTGGATCTGTGCAGCATGAATGTTATCTCCTGATCATCAATTGCTTTTCCACTTCCTCATGGAAAATGATATTGAGAAACCCAGAACTTATGTCAGTTTTAGCAAAATGACTGCTCTGGTGTTGAGGTCTGTTTAATTGAAGGATTTGATGTATATGCTGTTGTTGAGATTAATCACTCAATCTTAAGTTGACAACTGCATTAAAAGTAGTTGCCTTTTACTCAATATTTCACATTTGAAATACTCATAATGTATTTGAAAGTTTTACTTTAATCTGCCTTTCTTTGTATGAAACATGTAGCAAATTAACTTGCTCTTGCTTCCTGTTTCTGGAAATCTCGGTTGATGTTGAAATTGAAAATTGTCAGCTAGATGGCAATTGCATATTATGTGTCTGACCACAGGCATAAATGTTTCAACAATATTATTCAATTTAATTTTCATAAGTCATGAATTGGCAAACTAAGTTCACATGAATTCCTTAAGTAAATATATTAAAAATACGATAAATAGGATGCAGAACTAACTGAAGTGAGCTGGGAATTTAGTTTAAGGAATAAACTAATCAAGATGCAGTATGAAATTTAAAAAGATATTTCAGAATACACAGAACAAGTACATTCCAAAGAGAGAAAAATCCTATTTTCGGGGGGTGGGGTGAGAGAAAAGTAACATAGAAATAAAACAAGTTGTAGCTTCTATGGCTATTTTAAAAAGAACGATTAACATTAATCCTACGGGACATGAATCTGGGGTGGCAGATGTATTGGACAGTCTTCACTGTTGAGGATCCAAGTAACACCTCAGAAATAGCTGCAAGTCAGGAAATGAAAAGCAGGGAGGAGCTCAAGAAAACTGCAGTTGCCAGGGAAGTGGCACTAAGCAATTTGTTGGAGCTGCAGGCTGACAGGTTCCTAACTCCTGATGGATTTCATCCTGGGACAGTGATAAACAACCTAGACTAGTGGATGGGCAACATGAGTGGCCTTCCTTCATCTCAGTGGGCTACAAGATTGAAATTAGGTTTCTTCACTAATCGTAGCCTCATAATAAGATTGAATACATTTGATATATGCTGAATGTTTCAAGTTTTAGAAGATGTATAATCGTTCATATATTAAGAGTGTCAAGAGCTTCAAATAGTAAAAACAAAAATATTTACACTTTGTTTGGATGCAAAGAAAGCTGCATGGCTCTTCTATTAAATTTTGTGGGCAACGAGCAACAAAACTTTTCGTGGACCACTTGAGTACTCTGGACTGCAGATTGCCCACCACTGTCCTGGGGGCTTGAAAGAAGTGACTAGTGCGATAGATGATGTGTTGGTATTAATTTTCCAAAACACTTTCAATTTTGGGAACATTCCAGTAGATTTGAAAATAGTGAATGTAACTTCTTTATTCAAAAAGGGGAGGGAGTTATAAAGTGGGAAACTACAGAATGGTTAGCGTGACAGTTTCACCATGACGTGTTAGAGCTATTCAAAGATACTATTGCAGGACATTTGGATAAATTCAAGATAATCGGGCAGTCAACATGTTTATTGGAGTTGTTTGAAGAAGTGACATACCGTGAATACGGGTGGATTTCCTGAGGCATTTGACGATGCGCCACGTCAAAAATTAAAACAAAAAATAAAAGCTCAGTCTTGCAAATAATTGACACTAATAAAAATGATAGGCAGCAACAGTTGACAAGATATAATGGTGTGTTCCAGCAACTAGTGTTGATGCCTCAACTTCTAACAATTTATGTATGTGGCTTGGATGAGGGTATAATTTTTTGATGATACAAGATGGATAGGAAAGTAAGATGGGAAGTAGATATAAGAAAGCTACAAAGGGACATACATTAAATGAGTGGGAAAAAAAATCTGGCAAACGAATGTAATGTGGGAAACTTGAAATTTTCCATTTTGGCAAGAAGAATAAATTAAATGTGTCATCTAAATGGTGAGAGAGATCTCACAGAAGCTTAGTATACTGCTACAGCAAGTAATTAGGAAAGCTAATAGAATGTTTATGTTTATTGGGAGTGCAATTGAATACAAGAGTATGCTTCAGTTATACAGGACGTTGGTGAGATCACATCTGGAATACTCTGTATATTATTGATCTCATTTAAGGAAGGATGTAAATGAGTTGGAAGTAGTTCAGAGAAGGTTTACTAAACTAATACCTAGAGTAGGAGGCTTGTCTTATGGGGAAAGGTTGGACAGGCTAGGCTTGTATTCACTGGAATTTAGAAGAGTAGGAGGTGGTGAATTGATTGAAACATACAAGATCCAAATGGGCCTTGACAGGGTGGATGTGGAGAGGATGTTTCTTCTTGCCAGAGATCGAAATCTAGGAATCACTATTTAAAAATAAATGGTCATCCACTTCAGAATTTTCTGTCAGGGTAGAGTGTCTTTTGAAGAAGAAACTCTTCTTCAAAAGGCAGTAGAAACAGAGTCTTTGAATATTTTTAAGGCAAAGCCAGATGGATTCTTGATGAGCAAGGGTGTGATAGGCAATTGGGGTAGGTGGGAAACTGAAGTTGAGGTTACAATCAGATCAGCCATGAACTGATTGAATAGTGAAGTAAGCTACAGGGCTGAATAGCCTAGTCCAGATTTGTATGTTAATTTATTAGCAGATATTTCACAAATGTCACTCAATTTGAAAGTGCAGTAACTTAGCAGTTATTTATAATGAGGTATAAAAATGCTGTGGAATAGAAAACAAACTCTGTTTTGTGCTAAATAATAGCACACAGGGGAGAAGGTACAAGCTGATAAAAGGACAGTGATTAATGGGACCATGATAGTTTCAGGAGGCTGGAGGCGCAATTTCTGATATCCTGGTGTCAAGACAGTTTGTTACTTTGGCAGGATGAGCAGAATAGCATCTGTTTATACTTGGTCTTTCAGCTTTATCTGACTTCAATGAAATTTGCAGCAGGAATTCTATTTCATGCATCCTAACATGCTGTTGTTGCAGGATGTGTTGATGGCTACCCATGTGTTTGATCTCCGGATTTCTGAATTTGTTAACGTCTTTATACTTTAACAGTAATTATTTTCATTTAGTGGAATCCTGAGGATGCTTGGATAACTTATTGATGAATGAGCAGAGAGCATTCTTCAAATGTCAGCTCCTCCTTACAGATGGCCTTTTTGTTGGTGCTGATTTGAGCATGTCACCATAAAAGGGGCTATATTTAATATGGCAAGAAAGTCCACTTTGTTCTTTGAACAGGCAGTATAAATGAAAGAGATTCCCATGTATTGTCAAAAATGTAGTCACTATTTTTTCCTGCTGACACAATAGGGTACATGGGTCTATATAGATTTAAGTAGCAAGTCCAAGTTACAATTAGTAAAAAGAGTAGTAGAAAAATAAACTAGCATGTTATTTTGTAGTAAGCTGTACAGACTAAAATAACCTTTGAACTAATGAGGCTAAGTTGGCTATTTAACATATGCATGCATGGTTCCAGCAGATGGAATTTCTAGGAAAAAATCTGCAATGGCTATAGTTGATACAATTATAAAGGTTAAACACATAATGGTTCATTTGTGAAGGATATCACTTAATGTAGAATGGATTATTTGCCATCTCTAATGATATCCCATATCAACATGTTACACTTTGGGGATGTGGGATGGGGACTGATGTAAAAAGCAGAAAGCACTTGGCCTCAGTGATAAGTAAACAATATTCCCTGTAGTTTGAATAAAGTTCATACTTGTATCTGAGATAAATCTATGGGATGGAACGGTGGCCATGGTTAGCACTGCTTTTTTCATAGTGCCGGGGACCCAGATTCAGTCCTGGCTTGGGTCACTGTCTGTGCAGTGTGTGTATATGTTCTACCATTGTGTGGGTTACCTTCAGGTGCTCCAGTTTCCTCGTTTAGTCCAAAAGACATGCTGGTTAGGTGCATTGGCTGTGCTAAATTCTTCCTCAATGCAACCAAACGGCTGTTAGAGTGTGGTGACTAGGTGATTTTCACAGTTACTTCATTGTAGTGTGAATATAAACCTACTTGTGACATAAATAAAATGTGATGTAAGCACTGTAGTCAGTGAATGACAGCATTTTATTCATACCATAGATTTGGACCAGTGTTAATAAGTTTAAAAAAACTAAAGGCCATAAAACAGATTATTTGATCATTATTGTGTTTTTGTTTATGGGAGCTTATCATGCATAAATTAATGCTATATTTTCTATATTGCAATTGTGACTGCACTTAATGTATTAAATAGCTGTAAGGCATTTGGGACATCGTGTGGTCACAAAAGACTCTGTGTAAAGTCTTTTATTGTATACGTGGGAGTGTCAAAGGGGCAGATGCTGTCTCATCGTGCTTTCACTGGATTGTCAAATTATTGACTGTTTAACATTAATCTTGCACTGCTACATGAAGAAAAGCTCTTTTTAAAAAGTAATTCTAAAGTGAACAACACGAATTGTGTGATATTACGCAATAGAGTTTGAATGTGGAACTCCAGGAATGTAGTAAATCACTACAATGGATGGACATGGTTTTCACATTATCTAGATTCTCAGGTTTGCACCTTATAAGTCTGCATAAAGATGCAAATTATTTGACATTTTATTATTTTTTTTGGCAAAGAATATTGAGGATTAGAATTAACACTGTTTTCTGCATTTTGTTCTTCTATTTATGCATGTTGAACATTGAGTGCTCTCAACCCAGAGGAATTACTGATTAATTCAGCTTTAGGTAGTTGAATTAATATGTCTGCAGTTGAAGTCAAAGTGCTTCTGGCTTAATTATTGCACTATTAGAACAACTTAATCGTGTTTATAAGTTTCTTAAACAGTTATTTTTCACTGAGATTATCACTGAATATTTTCAAGCAATTTTTGATGAATGGATTCATTGCTAAAGCTGGAGCAATAATTAAAGATTTGAGAGCTCGTCATTCACTGAAATTGAGTACAATGAATATACAAGACTTAAGGGAAAGTTGTGAGGTGTTGAATGGAAGGGTTGATGGAGAAGGAAGAGAGGTGCTGTTTATGTGCATCATCACATCTCTCTTCAGAAAATGATGGAAAATCTCATCTGATCCTGGCAGAACTCAAACTGAGCAACTGTGAGCAGAAGTTATTGGGAGGACGCCTCTTCGTAGCAGACGTCATGTATAAGAACTGCCCCCTCCGGCTGATTAATGCGTATGCCCCTGACGTCAAGACTGAGCGGCTGACGGTTTTTGAACAGCTGCCACTGCTGCTGACAACCTCCAGGTCAATCATTCTGGATGGGGATTTTTAACTGCATTATTGATAAGGCCGATTGATCCAGAAGAGCTGAAAACAATTAAAGATGCCAAGCTGCTCACCGTCTTCAGCAACCCAGCAGATGGAGGGCAGCGTAGATACACTTGAAGTCCAGGATCGACTTCATGTTTGTATTTTGCACGCTCGTGGTCAAGTCCACAGATGTCAAGCCGGAGTTCTTTTCTGACCACGGCCTCCTGCTGGCCGACTGTCAGCTGGAGGAAAAACCGGAAAATGGCCAGGGGGTCCTGGAAGCTAAATGAAGAACTATTGACCCCAGAGAACCTCAAGGAAAAGGGTTTACCATGGTTGGAGGACTGTGAAACCCTCCTTTGAGTCTCCTTTGCTCTATGAGAAACCATTAAGGACAACATCAAGAGGCTCTTCATCTGCAAAGAGGTTCAGAAGACCAGAGAGAGAGACGGAGGGAAATGGCCGAACTCCAGAAAAGTATGAAGGAGCTACTTCGACTACAGTTGATGGGGGTTGATGTCAAGGAGGATCTCCAGGAGGTGAAGAGCCAGCAAGCCTTGCTCTTTGTCTCAGAGACCTCCAAGGTTATCTTCCGGTCCAGGGTCTGCTCTGTGGAACAGGATGAAACGTGCTAGTGTTTCTTCTGATTAAAAGGTGCACAGAGAAACCTCTATGATCAGCAGCCTGAAGGAAGAAAATGCTCTGTAAGGTCATCGCAGTCTGAGGATCTGCAAATCATTCTCTGCCAGACTGTATGACCTGAAGCCAACTGACATCACGGTCTCCCAGAATTTCCTGTTGTCTATCACACAGGTCTTAGGTGACAGCAAGCAGGAGAACTGACAAAGGCCGTCGAGTCCTTTCAGAAAGATAAAACTCTCAGAAGTGACTGTTTACCAGCTGAGTTTTACTTGGCATTGTGGAACTTCATGGGCCTGGACTTCTGGAAGTATACGAGGGCATGCTTCTGGAAGGCAGCATGTCAGAATCCAGGAGAAAAGGATCATTACCTTCATCTACAAGCAGAAAGGGGAAAAGGGAAGAAATTAGAAATTGGCAACTCATTTCACTATTGAACATGGACTATAAAATTCTGGTCAAAGTTATCACCAACCAGACAAGTCTGCTCTGGGTCAGTGGTCCATCCTGATCAAACGTGTGCTGTACTCAGCAGGAAGATCTCAGCCTTATACTACTCAGATACAATTGGCTACGTGCAGGACAGGTGGGTAGATACCTGCCTCATCAGGTAGGTATCTTGATTCGGGGATCGGCCAAAGCTGCACTACATAGAACAACACAGTTCCTTGCACTGGGTGACCAAGTTTTTTCGGTGATAGAGGGAGAGCCAGGAGAAGGTACTTGACAGAATATTGCATGGCTACATGTTGGATGTGCTCTCCAAAATGGGCTTTGGGGAAGGAATCCGCAATTGGATCTGACTGCTCTACATAGATGTCAGTAGCACAGTTTCAATCAACGGGTGAGAATTAGAGGGGTTTCACTTTAGGCCTGGAGTCAGACAGGGCTGCTCTTTCACCTCCGTCCTTTTTGTGTGTTGCATTGAACCCTTTGCCAAGGTACTCAGAAGCGACCTAGGCATCAAAGGCGTGTATATAGTTTAAGTAATGAAATATAACGAATTTCTATCCCAGGCAATGGAGGCACGCTGGTACAGGAGGTATCCTGTATGTGGATGATGTGGTTGCCTTCTGCTTGGACCCCTCATCTGTTTGCAGGTTCCTCCAAGTCTGTGAGCAGTTTGAGCTGGCCTCGGGACTCCGAGTCAACCAGGGCAAGAGCGAGGCCATGTTCTTTGAGAACTGGGCTAACAAATCCTTTGTCCCCTTCACTGTCAGGGCAGACTGTCTTAAGGTGCTGGGGTTATGGTTTGGAGTGACAGAGGCATGTGCCAAAAACTGGGAAGAGTGCATTGCCAAAGCCAGGCAAAAATTGGACTTGTGGAAGCAACGCGCTGTCTATCACAGGAAGAAGCCTGGTCATCCAGTACGAGGAACTGTCCGTGTTGTTGTACGTAGGGCAGGTCTAGCCTATTCCCAAATCCTGCGCAGCAACAGTGACCCAGATATCTTCAAATCCATCTCGAGATCAAAGGCGGATTGTGTCCGAAGGGAAGCAATGCCCAAATCTCCAGAGAACAGAGGGAAAAATGTTCCCAACACCACTGTCATCCTGATGGCCACCTTTGTGTTTGGCTGCATTAAGCTGTGTGTAGAATCTTGGTACGCTAACAGCAAGTTTTTGAGGTTCTACCTGTCTCGAGTGCAGAGGATTGGTCTGGCCATACTGCTGTGGAATGCTCTCAAGTAGTTGGACTGTGCCGCAACACCTGTTCTTCGTGCAAAAACTTTTCCACAAACACAATTTTGACCACATGGCAATCAAGCAGTGGTCAGTGTGTAATGCCCTTGATGCCCCTGAGAGAAAAGGACATGGCAGATCATATTGGATGGTTCCTTGGGCAGACTGTTAGAGTCATCTGGCAGAATGTCTCATCACCAGAACAATCAAACAATCACCAAGATGTGACTTGGCTAGTGGTGAAAAGGGCACTCCCTGTTAGATCCTTTATGCAGACTCAAGGTCTCAACATTACCACATGCTACCCTTGAAGCAGCTGCAAGGGTGATGAGACAGTTGCATACCTCCTTGTGGAATGTGCCTTTGCAAAGAAGGTCTAGAATAAGATGCAGAGGTATTTGTCGAGGTTTGCCCCCAAGCAGCTCGGTGAGCTGGACCTGCTGTATGGGCTGTTTCCGGAGATGCACACCAAGACATACCAATCGCTGCTGGAGGGTCATCAACTTGGTGATTAACGCATTTTCATCCACCCAAAACTTACTGATTTCCAGTTAAAAGATTTGTCTTAGACCGAGTATTGCAAACTGGCACGTTCCAAGTTCCAGGATTACGTGCTGAGGGACACGCTCAAGTTTGGAACAGCTGTCGCAAAGGCTCAGTGGGGAAAGACCACCATGTAAAGCCTTTTAATCGAGGCAGACAGAGGGCCCAATAACTGCAGAATACCTTCAGCCTGCATATCAGTGTGCGAAACTGTAAAATAACAGCACACAGTAAAATCTGGGGCATGTATATAGTTTTAAGTAATGAAATATAATGAATGTAATATCATGTTTTAATGGAGTTGCACTCATCCAGGCAAGTGGAGATTATTCCATCATACTCCTCCTGACTTGTACTTTGTAGATGGAAGACAGCTTTTGGGGAGTCAGGAGGAGAGTTACTCTCCAGAAGTTTCCTAGTCTCTGACTATCTTGCGTCATTGTGTGGCACAAATGTTACTTGCCACTTATTAGCCCAAGCCTGGATGTTGCCCAGGTCTTGCTGCATTTTGGATATGGATTGCTTCAGTATCTGAGATGTTGTGAATGGTGTTGAACATTGTCCAGTCATCAGTGAACATTTCCACTTCTGACCTTTTGATGCAAGGAAGGTTATTGATGAAGTAGCTGAAGATGGTTGGGCCTTGGACACTGTCCTGAGGAACTCCTGCAGTGATGTCCTGGAGCTGTGATGTTTGACTCATCACCACTACAATCATCATCCTTTTGTGCAGCATGACTCCAACCAGTGGACACTTTTCTCTCTGATTCTGATTGACTTCAATTTTGCTCAGGCTCCTTGATTTTTATGGTTAAATGTTGCCTTGATGCCAAAAGCTTGGAATTCTCACTTTTGGCATTCAGCTTTTTTGTACACGTTTAAGCCAAGGATGTAATGGGGTCAGAAGATGAGTAACATTGGCAGATCCGTGAATAGGTTATTGCTGAATAACTGCTGCTTGATTGTGCTACTGATGACCCCTTCCATCGCTTTACTGATAATCGAGACTAGATTGATGGGGTAGTATTGGCTGGGTTGGATTTGTCTGTTTTCTTGTGTGCAATTTTCCAAATTGCTGGGCGGAGGCTGGTGCTTATTGGGTCAGTTTGACTAGGGAGTGGCAAGTTCTGGAGCACAAGTCTTCAGGAGTATTGCTGGAATATTGTCAGGGCACATAACTTCTGCTTTTTCCAGTTCCTTCAGCCATTGTTTGATAGATGTCATGTGGACAAGCCAACATGGCTCAAGCATTTGGCATTTCTAGCTGAAAATTATAGTGGATGTTTTAGCTTTATCTTTTGCAATGTGTCCTGGGCTTCTCCACCATTGCGGATGGGGATATTTGTGGAATCTCTTCCTCCAGTGACTTGTTTAATTGTTCATGCCTGGATGTAGTAGGACTGCAGAGCTTAGAACTGATCCATTGGTTGTGGAATTGCTTAGCTCTGTCTATCGCTTGCTGTTTGGCACACGAGTAGTCCCGTGTTGTAAATCCACCAGGTTGACACCTCATTTTCACGAATGCCTATGTTACTCTTCCCCTTTATCTCTCAATCAAACTACCCAGACTGAAGGGGCAGGTCACTTGACTCCTTTCACTTGCCCTTAATTTAAAGCTGAAGTCCCAAAATATAATCTTATAACCCTCATAATAGTAACAACCTCTATATATGTTATTTATGTGGACGTCCAGAAAGCATTTGTTAAAGCCTTTAAGTTAGCTAAAATTGGAGTTCATGGAATTGAGGACAACTTATTGACATGAGCAGCAGGAACGATTAAAGATAATTGTCAGGCACTCTGATTGCTGCGATGTGATTAGTAGCATCCAGGCATCTGTTGTGGCCTTGACTATTATTCTCAGCCATGGTTTCTTACATTTTGATAAAGGGATTATTAGTGGACTAATATCTTGTGCCCCTTGACCTAAATTATAACATGTTCATGTGAAAGTGCTGCATTTAAGACTGGCCACAGATCATAAAATGCATACAATATAGAGGGAGGCTATTTGGCCCATTAAGTCTGTACTCAATGCACCCCGGCCCTATGCTTGGAACTCTACATGTTTATCCTGTTAGTCTGCCGTACACAAAGGGCAGTTTAGCATGGTCAACCAATCTAATCTGCACATTTTTTGGACTGTGGGAGCAAACCAGAGCACCTGGGGTAAACCCCCTGAGATTATGGTGAGAAAGTGCAAACTTTACTCAGTCACCCAAGGTCAGAATTGAACCTGGGTTCCTGGTGCTGAGAGGCAGCAATGCTAACCACTGTGCTGCCCAAGTAAGGTTTTTATAAAAATTGTTAACTACTGCCTAGTGGAGCAATTTGAAGACTTGTTTGTCTCAAATTTACATCTGTGAACCAGAAAAAATACACTGATAAAGGAAAAGTGTCACTCCATTAACTTTGGAAAGAAGCATATATTTGTCACAGAGCAGGTACAACAAAGATTCACTGGATATTTTTCCCTGGGATAGGAGGGTTGTCTTCTCATAGGTTAAATAGAATGGGCCTATACACTCGAGTTCAGATGAATGAATTCATTGAAACACGATTCTGCAGCAGCTTGAATAGGGCAAGATGCTAAGAGATTGTTTCCCTGACTGGAGAATTCAAAACTTTGGGAACAGCATTTCAAAACAAGATGCAATCATTTAAGACTGAGATGAAGAGAAATGTCTTCATTTCAAATGTTTGTGAATTTTTAGAATTCTACCTTCAGATTGTAGTAGCTCAGTCCTTGAGTATCTGCAAGACTTGAGATTTTTTTTGACCTCGAATGAAGATATGGGGTTTAGAAACGAGTGCAATTGAAGTCAAAGGTCAGATATAACCATGTTAAATGGCAGAGCAGGCTCAAGGGGTAGACAGTCTGCTCTCTGCTCCTGTTGTGTTCTTATGTCACTGAAGCTGCTTTTAATATGGTTAATGATTGCTCTAATAGTATATATGTACAATTGCTTCATAGAGCCCATCCTGTTTAGGTAGCTATTGGTCAGATCAGTAGTACTGCTTTGTTTTAGATGTTTAACAAACTGAAAGCAGGTTATCTCATTTTAAGAAAGCTCTTCAAAATGATACGAGTTTCCTTCCCTCTTTTTCTGTTGGAAGTATTCACTTGAATGTGACATCCTCTGCAATTTTTGCTGATTAGCCTAATTTTAGCAGTGTTATCTTTCAAGCAATTTGCATTATTGCAGCATAGTGGAAGATTTAAGTGAATCAGACTGACAGCTTTTACATAAATAAATGTGAAGCTTAGATTTACACAGTGATACCTTTGTCTTAAAAGGTTAATTTGGGAGGAGGTGTTACACAAACTTGGATTATATTTCCTGGAATGTACAAAATTGAGGAGTGATTTTGTTGAAGGTTTCCAAGATCATGAGAGAAACAAAATTTATTAGGCAAAACTATTTCTGTTACCTAGCAAATTGAAGAGTTAAGGGGCATAGTTCATCGTTTTGAACCAGCTCTTTCAGGGTTAAAAATTATCAAACACTTCAACAAAGGGTAGTAGAGGCTTGGAACACTCTTCCGCAAATGTTAATGCTGAATCAATTGTTAATCTTAACATTAAGATTAGTAGATTTTTGTTGGCCCCAGGCTTTTCCGCCTGTGGCCTAATGGTCTAGGTCATTGAACTGATAAAGCACAAACGTAGACCAATCCTCTGAGGCCCCTGGCTCAAATATCATCGCAGTAGATGGTAAAACCGTCTTGTGGCAGACACAGGTGGGCTGAAGGGGAAAAGAAATCTTTTGATACCTTTTTGATTAAGACAGTTAGGTGGTGTTAGGTCACATCAGCCATAATCTCCATGAAGGGCAGACTCAAGGGGCAAAACTATCTACTTCTGTTTCCAGTTACTAAATCGATGAGTTAATAGCAGAACATGTTGGAAAACTCTAGGCGAGGCAGCAACATAATGACACTTGTTGGTCTAAATTGAATGCACTGCATAGTATCACAGTAGAAGATGACCTCCCTCTCCTCCCACTGAACAGAAATATAAAACTTGCTGCTGAAACCCATGATAATCAAAGGGAGTATTTGGGTGTTCCAGAGGTGGTTGTCTTATCAGCTCCTAACACCAGCTACTGATAATTTATGCAAATAAGTGGCTTGTTGTCTTTTTCTTGTGTATTTCTGTCTTGTCCACTAGAAAAATTATTCCCCAGGCCCCTGGAAGTGGACCCTAATTTGAGAAGCACCACTCTAGATGGCAGAGATTCTGGGTTTGGAAGGTATTGTTGATGGAAGCTTGGTGAGCTATTGCAGTGCATCTTGTAGGTAATTCATTCATAGGACACTGGGGATCAAGAAAGAGACTTTTTTTAAAGTGGTGGGTAAGATGCTGATTAAACAAGTTTGTGTCTTCAATAATGTTGTGCTTCTAAGTGCATCTATCCAGACAAGTAAATTTGGCAGCATCCTCTTCCTAGGTGAAGATGCATTCACTACCTCACCGATGTCCTCTGACTCCATTAGTTGATCCCTTTTTGGTTTCCAAGTAGCCCCACTCTTTATTTCACTTTTATTATTTCTATTTACTACTTATAGACTATGGGCCAGTTTTCTGAATTGGAGAATGGAAGAATCTGCTGTGTGCAGGTTGCTCTGTTAGCTGGGTGTAAATGAGCTTCCATGTACTTGAAGTATTCTGAAAGTAGTTTCTTGGGTATGAAGAGGGTATTCATCATAACATTAGCTTGCTCCTTTTTGGAAGTTTTTCTTAATCTGCTTTGTAGGTTTTGGCTGCTGAAATGTATCTTCCCCATATATTGAGTGGTGATGAAAACATTCTAAAGAAATTAATTTTTGATGGTTTCAGAACAAGTACTTCCTCCAGTTTTTATCTGTGTATCCATATTATTGAATATAATATGAGTTTATATTAGAGCTTAGACATTATAAACCAGCCCCAAGGCCTATTGACCTCTCCTTACTTGGGCTTGCTTGTTGGATCATACTTTATCATCTAGTCATTTGATTCTATTTTGAACTGATTGCAGAGTAGGTTTGATTGTACAGTAACCCCTTTATGGAGTTTATAAAAAAATGAAGTGCAATAATGAAATGCAAGAATAAGTAAATTATAGAAATGCAGCATGCTGAAATGAAAAGTGAAAAGTACACTTAGTTCTGGAGTTTTATTCTGATTAATCATACTATATGATATCACTTCCATTTAAGGCTTGCCAGCGTGCATAATTATTTTGCTGTTGCCTATAAAATAAAATCAAAATTGCATCAGCGCAGCACAATGGTTAGCACTGCTGCTTCACAGCTCCAAGATTCTGAGTTTGATTCCTGGCTTGGGTCACTGTCTGTGTGGAGTTTGCACATTCTCCTCGTGTCTGCATGGGTTTCCCCCGGGTACTCCAGTTTCCTCCCACAGGCTAAAGATATACAGGTTAAGTTGCTTTGGTTGTGCTAAGAAATTGTCTGTTAGTGTCCAGGCATGTGTAAGTTAGAAGGATTAGTGAGTATAATATGTAGAAATATGCAGGTAGGGCCTTGGTGGGATTGTGTTCGGTGCAGACTCGATGGGCTGAAGGGCATCTTTCTGCACTGTAGGGTTCTGTGGACTGTGTTTTATACTTTTTAACAGTCTTCATTGACCACAGAATCAGGACTAAGTAAATTGCCCTCCATTTATTACAGATGCTGGAATGCATCACATCATAGAATCTCTGTAGTGCAGAAGGAGGCCATTTGGCCCATCGAATCTGCAGTCAATCCCAGCCAGGCCGTATTCCTGAAACCCCATTTATTTACTCTGCCAATCCCCTGATACTAGGGTCAATTTATCATGGCCAATCAACCTAATGCTCACGTTTTTGGACTGTGGAGGCACCCGGAGAAAACCCATGCAGACATGGAGAAAATGTGCAAACTCCGTACAGTGACCTGTGGCTGGGAATTGAAACTGAATCATTGGCACTGAGAGGCAACGGTGCTAACCACTGTGCCACCCAGTTGTAGGGGTCTGGAAGATATCTGAAGCATTTGACTATGTATTCAATGATAGAATAGTGCAATTGCAGGCAAAATGCTGATGGAACTGAGGATGTGCAACATCCCTCGTGTGGGTGACAGTTACTCAGGATGCTGAGATTCAGCAGTGGGTTTTCACATGACTGAACAGACCTATTTTTTACCGACATATCTTTGGGCAGAATGTCCCACGAAATAGTGGGATTCTTTTTTCTGCCCCCATTCTTCCTTCTCTGCTCCCATTAAGGGCATTTAAATGGTTATTGAATAAACATATAGATGATATTGGAATAGTATAGGTTAGATGGACTTTAGATTGGTTTCACAGATCGGCGCATCGTCGGGGGCTGAAGGGCTTGTACTGTGCAGTAACATTCTATGTTCTATCTCATTAGAACATAGAACATTACAGCGCAGTACAAGCCCTTTGGCCCTTGATGTTGCGCCGATCTGTGAAACCAATCTAATGACCCTCTAACCTAAACTATTCCAATGTTATCCATATGCTTATCCACTGACCACTTGAACGCTCTTAAAATTGGTGAGTCCACAACTGCTGCAGGCAGGGCATTCCACACTCTTACTACTGAGTAAAGAACCTACCTCTGACATCCATCCTATAACTACCATCCCTTAATTTAAAGCTATGAACCCTCATGTTAGCCATCATCATCTGAGGAAAAAGGCTCTCGCTGTCCACCATATCTAACCCTTTGATCATCTTGTATGCCTCAATTAGGTCACCTCTTAACCATCTTCTCTCTAATGAAAATAACCTCAAGTCCCTCAGCCTTTCCTCATAAGACCTTCCCACCATACCAGGCAACATCTTGGTAAACCTCCTCTGCACCCTTTCCAATGCCTCCACATCTTTCCTCTTATGCAGAGACCAGAACTGTATGCAATACTCAGTTGCAACATGACCTCACGGCTCTGAAATTCAGTCCCTCTACCAATAAAAGCTAACACGTTGTATGCCTTCTTAACAACCTTATCAACCTGGGTGACAACTTTCAGGGAGCTATGCACATGTACATCGAAATATCTCTGCTCGTTGACGCTACTAAGAGTCTTTTCATTAGCCCAATATTCTGTACTCCTGTTACTCTTACCAAAGTGAATCACCTCACACTTTTCCGTATTAAACTCCATTTGCCAGCTGTCGGCCCAGCTCTGCAGCTTATCTATGGCCCTCTGCAAACTGTAATATCCATCCTCATTGTCTACAACTCCTTCGACTTTGGTGTTGTCAGCAAGTTTACTAACCCATCCTTCTACACCCTCATCCAGATCATTAAAAATGACAACCTGCAGTGAATGGCCCCAAAACGGATCCCATAGCAATACTTGTAACTGAACTCCAGGTTGAATATTTCCCATCGACCATCACCCTCTGTCTTCTATCAGGTAGCCAATTCCTGATCCAAATCACCCTCAATCTCGTGCATCTGCATTTTCTGCAGTAGCCTACCATGGGGAACCTTATGAAACACTTTACTAAAATCCATATACACCACGCCAACTGCCTTACCCTTATCCACCTCTTTGGTCACCTTTTCAAAAAACTCTAAGGCTTGTGAGGCACGACGTACCCTTCACAAAACTGTGTTGACTATCCCTAATCAATTTATTTCTCTCGTTATAATAAATCCTATCTCCTATAATTCTTTCCAAAACTTTGCCCACAACAGAAGCAAGGCTCACCAGTCTATAATTCCCAGGATGACCTTTACTCCCCTTCTTGAACAAGGGAACAACATTTGCTATCCTCCAGTCTTCCGGCACTATACCTGTAGCCAATGACGACATGAAGATCAAAGCCAAAGGCTCAGCAATCTCCTCCTTTGCCTCCCAGAGTGTCTTAGGGTAAATCCCATTCTGCCCAGGGGATTACCTATTTTCATACTGTCAAGAATTGCTAATACCTCCTCATGTACCTCAATCCCGTCTAGTCTACAACCCTGTATCTCAGTATTCTCCTCGACTACACTGACTTTTTCCTGCGTGAATACTGATGAAAAATACTCATTCAGTGCCTCTCCTATTCTTCAGGCTCCACACACAACTTCCCACTGCTGTCTCTGACTGGCCCTAATCTTGCCCTAACCAATCTTTTACTGACATAGCTATAAAAAGCTTTAGGGTTCCCCTTGATCCTATCCACCAAAGTCTTTTCATGTCCTCTTCTTGCTCTTCTTAACTCTCTCTTTAGTTCATTCTGGGCTAATTTGTAACTCTCCAGTGCCTTAACTGAGCCTTCTCGTCTCATTTTTACCTAAGCCGTCTCCTTCCTCTTCACCAGATATTCAACTTCCTTAGTACACCCACAGTTTCTTCGCTCAACCACTTCCTCCCTGTCTGACAGGTACATATTTATCAAGGACTCACAGTAGCAACTCCTTAAAAAGGCTCCACATTTCAGATGTTCCCAGCCCCTGCAGTTTCCTACTCTAATCTATGTATCCTAAATCTCACCTAATAGCCCCATAATTACCTTTCCCCCAGCTATAACTTCTGCCCTTCGGTATATGCCTACCCCTTTCCATCACTAAGGTAAATGTAACCGAATTATCGTCACTATCACCAAAATGCTCACCTACTTCAACTCTAACACCTGGTCTGGTTCATTACCCAGTACCAAATCCAATGGAGCCTCACCTCTTGTTGGTCTATCTACATACTGTCATGAAACCTTACTGCACACATTGGACAAAAACTGACCCCTCTAACATGCTTGAACAATAGCTTTTCCCATTGATATTTGTAAAGTTATCTGTATTTGTAAATTATCATTGCCTGTTGTGCCATTAAAAACCTTGAACTGCAATTGCCTGGCAACTCCCTCAAACCTTTCCATCATATGTGGTGCTACCAGGAGCAAGAACTTCTGACAGGATTGATGGAGCGCACAAGCGTTTCCACCACGTAATGATGACGACCAGTGTGCAATATGCATATTGCAACATAAATGTTGCAAAGAAGTTCTGGACTGACTCCATGTACAGAGAAAATTGTACTCCGGTCTCTGACCTCTCAAGTTACTATTTGTGTATTTGACATGTAATTTCTAAGTTGGATGGGGATAGTTTGAAATGTGAACTGGACAAGTGAGAATGGTAAAGCATACACTTCAGATCTCTTGTCAGCTTTAATTTTGTGGTCAGCACACATCATGATCCTGAAAACCTGAGATGGAAGTGTGACTGATATCATTGACCCATGTATAGAGTAGATATCTTTGTAAAGGAGCTGTTAGAAATAGTCTGTCACTCTAAATTTCAATATTTTTGATATACGTTTCAAATACAGCTGGGCCCCATCTTGCAATTCTGAAAATGACATTAATCTTTACTTTGACTCTGTGAACAGTGAAGAGTGATTAAAAAATCTCAGCTTGGAATGGAAAGGATGTAGATTGACACTGAGTCTCGAATGCAGAAACGTGACAATGCTTCAATGTCTTAGTTGCAACTCAGGTGAATGATCAAGATTCTGCCACTAGGTCCACAGACCAGAAAATATTTCTAATTTCCCGGCTACCATTCCTCCCTCAGTCAGCACTGTTTGGGCTCTGAAGATGTTTAGTCCAGATTGTATGCAGAATAGCTACTGCATTTGTTGATCAGAAGAATGTGAACCGATATGTAATGAACTGTGAATCACTGAAGGGTAATGAGGTGCGATGTAATATAATATTTTTTAGTTGTTAACAATGCTCATAGAACTGTTAAACTGTTCTAATGTATAAAATATGATACTGCTCTGTAAAGTATTTCTTACTGAGTTCTGCATTCAAGGTGGAAGTAATACATCTATTTGTGTTTACCTCAGTGTTACTGGAGTTTCATAAGTGTTTTCCAATCATTGTAGATTGTAAATGCAATATCCTTCCTCCAGAGGGCAGAAGTGCTACAGTTCTTGCCTACTAAAATCAAATATGCATGCATATTGATCTATCAAAGTATGTTCCAGGTATTAAAACAAATTGCTTATACCAATGCTTATTACCATATGTCAGGATGTAGTGTTGCATTAATACTAATTCTCTTCACGTTGGACGTGGTTCAGTGTTTGCTCTATTACCTCTAGATTAAATTTTACCTTCACTCCAGAGGCTTGAGCACAAAATCTAAGTGACACTTCAGAGCAGTATTTGAGGGTATGTGATATTGAGGCAGTAAACTAAGGTCTTGTCTCAGGTTTATGTGAAGGACCTGGTGGTGTTTCAAAAAAAGCAGGGATGTTCTCTCCAATGTTCCAGTCAATACTTACCCCTCAATTACAATCACTAAATTAAAAAGTAAATTTTATAGTCATCAACATATTGCCATTTGTGGGGCCTCATAAATTTGATGCTGCATTTTCTACAGAAGTGACTATGCTTCAAAAATATTTGATTGTGAAGTGCTTTGGTACATTCTGAAAATTTGAAGGGCTCGGTACAAATTCAGTTTTTCTCACTTACACTGGTTTTCTTGCAGCAAAATAGATGGATAATTAATTGTATGGTTGCATCCAAATTCTAAAGAAAATCATCAAGAGTAGTCTTCAAAGTTTGCCCAATTCTGGCTATATTTTAGTAAATGTGCAATGATGCATTATTCCTGCTGTAGACCTCTTTTCATGTGTATGGGTTCAACTTGCCCATTTTACAATTCTGTAAGCTGTTGTACACCAAATTATAAATGACAACAATAGTCCATCTCCATTAATTTTGTGATACTTTACATCCAGTTTACGATTGAGGAGCTGTAATTCAATCAATGTATTCTTCGCTTTGTCCATTCACTTAATTTTGTTGGATGAGACATCGCTCTGTTTTGTTCTGAGGTTATGTCTTTAAGGCTGGTGCAGTTTAATCTTGGCTTTACTTTTTATCATTGCTTTTTCTTGGCTCAGATTTGTGTACAACTTTCTTTGAATCGAAGATACAGTTATCTTCTATATCAAAATGCTGGAAAACCCTTGATATGGATCAACTCTGAGCTTAACCATATCACTTTTCCTTGGTGAGGAGATTCCATTTAGGCTATTAAAGTAAATAGTTGATTGTTTCCACGTGTTACCATAATTGGCACAATTAAATCTAGACAGAATACCTACAAAATAAAAGTGTGGATGTATTGAGCAGATTTCTCTCTTCTGCCCCCCCATCCCCCCCAAAATTGAATTCTGAATGTTAAATTTTAAACTAAAACATTCTTTCTAATTGTATTTAACATTATTTATTGTTTCTTATTCAGGTTGTTTCTTCTAAGCTTTGACCTTTTTTGTTTCATTATCTTGCATCAGGATGTACTGGCGGCAGGCAGTGTCTGTTGTGAGGATATTAATTTTCATTTTTTCTACCATATCCCTTTTATTTCAGCCCAGTAAAAATACCCTAATGGCATTTGTTGCAGTTCCTGATTCTGCAGTGAACCATTGCGTTTCCATTGTCTAGCACTGCAGTAATGGATTTCAGTATAGCTTGTCGGCGGTGACTCAATTGATAGCACTCTTGCCTCTTGAATCATTAGGTTCTGAGTTCAAGTCGCACTCTAGGACTTAGGCATAAATTTGGGCTATTGGTCCATTGCAATGCTGAGGATGTAGGACACTATCATAGGTGCTGAATTTCAGAAGGGGCTTAAATTGAGACCCCATATGCCTGCCTGTTCTGCATGTAAAAGATTCAATAGCACTGCAAGGAAGAACAGGGGAGTTATCCTTCATGTCTCTGTCAATATTTATCTGTCAATCAACATCACAAAAACAGATTAAATGGTCATTGCTGTTTGTGGTAAACTGGCTACCCCATTTCCTGTATTACAACAGTGATTGCACTGAGTTTTGAGACATCAAAAGAGGTCATGAAAAGTGCTATACAAATGCAAGATTACCTTTTTATAGTACCTTACTTTGTGACCAAGGAGTACATAAACTGTTTCTTGCTGGAATAGTTCCAGAAAAATGTTTTAGAATAGTATACTAAATTTGATTTAATAGCAATACATCACAGTTTGGAAGACTTTGTGCTGTCCATTGTGTTCATAGGTAATTGCTTGTCAATACTGCAATGATTAAAAGCCAGTCTATATTTCAAATGGATTAACAGCTGTTCAAAAATTGTAATTCATTGTGCTGTAAATGTGATTTTGTTCTTTGTTTTTTATCCATGGAGTTATGAAACCAGGATTTTGCTAGAGATCATTTATGATTAATTCTATTTGGTTCTCAAGGGAAATGACAAAATTAAATCCTGCAAATGCAGTGCTAGCACAAGTGTTTAAGAACATGCTGTTCTCGATTTAATATTCTCCTGTCAAATACATGATAGAAACCAAACTGGAAGCCTCTGAATGAAAGGTATGCATTTCTAATGAAAATGCTATCCAGATGTTCAGAAAACAGTCCTTTTAAAAAAAACTTTCTTATTCCTTTGCACTTACTATTTCTAGAATCTATGGATCTGTTGTAAACTTAATGCAAGACTAATGAAAATATGATATTTCATCCATGTAAACTTTGACAACTCTTGGGAATGAAGACAGATTGACTTGAGTTTGAAAGTTTTGTGTTTTATTAATTGTATTCTAAAGCAGTACTGCACCAAACATGTGGAAAACTGCCTAGGTATGTCCTGTCCACAAAAAGAACAAATCCAGCTCGACCAATGCCCCACCAATATTTTCTTGATTATCAATAAAGTGATGTTGACAGCACTATCAAGTGGTACTTCCTCGGCAGTAACCTGTTAACTGATATTCAGTTTGGGTTCTGACAGGACCACTCAGCTCCTGACCTCATAGTCCAAGCACAGACGGAAGAGCTGAACTTGAGGTGAGAGTGACTGTCTTGACCTTGAAGCATCATTTGACTGAGTGTGGCATCAAGGGAGCCCTAACAAAACTGAAATCAATGGGAATTATGGGGAAAGCCCTCAAGCGGTTGGAGTCCTAGCAAGCAAGTTGTAACTACCTTCAATCATCTGGTTCCTGGAACATCAGTGCCGAAGTTTTAGGGTATTGTGCAATCGGGATAAACAACCCAATGTGCATTGATTCAAACAAAATGGCGTTCTTTCTATTCATATTAATTAATCTTGTGATTTATCTGATAAATTAAGCATCACTACACTTTGCACAGAAAAAAGATTTTTAAATCTGTTACTGGAGCCACATTTGCTAGCGATTATGTTGGCAGTTGGTTTCTGGATTCAGACCTGAGAGTAATTAATGCTTAACAGCAGCAGCATGGCGATTTGTACTGCGCCTGTATGATACTGTGGAAGTGCTATATGTAACAGTGTTGTAACTAGCATAATATGGCACTGCCCTGTCTTAATCTGGTGATTTGGCTGTTGCAGGATTCCTATTGGTATCATTGTAAATGCAATCAAGATTCATGACTGGTGATACAAACTGAAAACAGTTACACAATGTCAGGTATTGTGCAGCTTCTCAGTGTATAGGTTGCTTGTCTCTGGTGGCAGGGGCTTGGGGTTGTGCTGTTCGGGTTCTAGTTCCACTAAGTTGGCAAAAACAATTGTTCACTAGTCAGCTTGGAAGTTTCTGTTCTATTCATGTGGCATTTTGTTAGTAATAATCTTACATTAGTTAAAAATCTAGTGAATATAGAGATGAACTGAAGATGAGGGGAAAAGCAGAAATTACCTGTGGTAAGGGGAAGACAATTGAAGTGTTGCAGGCAGATGTAGCAGGGTAATTGGAAGTCTTGCTGTGAGATCCCCAATATTACTGCTTGTGAAATTCCTCTGCTGTTTTCTTTGCTTTTATAGCCTTCACTATTTAATTGGTTGATACAGCAATGATTGACTAATCTTATAGTTTACCCTCCCCTTCTCCTTGAATCATTTGAGTATACTGAATGTCACCCTGTTGATTCTGATTGGTATCTCATCTTTATCTCACATCTATAATCCTCTTTCAATGCTGTAGTGAGTATTAGGATCCTCTCTTTATAACCTGCTCTGTGAACCTTCTCTGAAAGCTTGGATTTTTTTTGTGAATCTGTAAATAAGAGAGTTATAAAAATGAAGAGTGACCTAAAGACAATGTTTGATCAAGATGTCAATTGTGGTAATGTTTACTGTGTACTGAATCAAGAATTGCTTCAGTTAACTGCAGGGTAATGTCTGAGTTTGTTAAAGTCCAGTAGAACTAAAGTACTGGTGAAAATGGGTTATAATTCTGATTAATGTTTACAAATATGTTCTCTACTATGTAATCAAATTTGATTTGAAATTAGGACACTATCTTGCCATCAGTACTCCTAAAGAACATTTTTTAATCTCATTGACTTGAAGGCATTACTGACCCTGTGAGGAAGTTAACATACTTGTATTGTTTAAATAACTGGTAAATGATTTGCTCTGTACTATATCAAATGCTTTTTCCCCCTCAAAAGCACCTCTTGACTTCATGGGAAAACACTGTTTTGTATGACTCCAGTCACCAATAATTAACAACATATTCCTTTATGTTCTAAGCTATGTTCTACTAGCTGAACAGTAAAAGTCAAAGGCTGTGGCACAATCTTTCAATTGGGACATTTACTTTTTATGTTTCTCTTTTAGGATTCTCGACTATAGCAAAATTCTTAAAGAGTAAAGTCTTAAAAGAGAAATCACAACTGGCTGTTTTCTTTATGTTCATATGTGGCTTATTTACAACAGTTAGCTATTTTTGGCAGAACATTTTATGTAACTAGAACTCCAGTTGCACTCTTATTTAGTTTTCAAATGCTGTAATTTAAATTTAGTGTAAGCAAATCTACATCAGTCTAATGTTCGCTGTAATGTTCTGTTATCGAGATAAAGTCCAATATTAAGTTACAAAAGTAAAAAAAAGCCAACACTTTTATTTATTTTGATCTATCTTCAGCTATTACAGTATGAAAATTAATGATTATGAATTCCTCAACTACGTGCCCTCCCCAGGCTTTTCAATAAAGCTTCTGACAGCCTGTGTCACAACTTCCTACTGTAACTTGCAATTTTGAAGTTCGGTTGAAAATTCATTTAATTTCGTTTGTACTTAAGAACGATGCATCTCAAGTGATAGAGAATCCTGGATAAGCTCAGCAGCTCTGGCAGCATCTGTAGGGAGAGAAGCAGATTTATCATTGAGTCTAGCTCTTCATCAGAACTAGAGGGAGGAATGTGTTGGATATTAAACTATAGCTGTGAGCAATTCACAGATTAATATCTAACACATTTCTCCCGCTTCTAAGTCCTAATGAGCTAAGCAGACTTGTATTTTTCTATCCTTACAGATGCTACCAGATGTGCTGAGCTTTTCCAGCATCATCCTCTTGTTTCAGATTCCAGCATCTACTTTGCTTAACTTGCTTATTTTAGCATTTATATATGTTGGGCTTTCCATTGCTCTGTTGTTTACTGAGATAGTAGGGTTGCCCAGTGAATCAAATGTCTAAGACTAAAGTGGTTAGAAGTACTTCCTGCTCCACCTCATGGGCTCACCCCTCCCCCGTTGGACTTTGTCCTTCTGCCCAGCCCCTCCCTTCCCTGGCCTCGGCTTGGGCCCCCGGCTCGTGCTTGCGTCCATGCCCCTGCTCACCAATTCTCAAACTCCCACTGTCGTTTCATGTGCAATTGTGTTGATTGACAATGGATAGGACCTTCATCTACCCATCAGATTGACTGACAGTTCCTCAACTCAGCTAGTTAGTGTTGCAGCGGCCAGAAGTGGTACTGCTTCACTCTGTCTGGGATAACTCCTGAGATCTTTGAAAAGTTAAGTCCTGGGGGCAGGATGGTATTGGACTCCAAGGGATAGGAGTGGTTTGGGAAAGAGAATCACAGTCCTTGGGGTGGCATCCCAACTCTTGAGGTCTCCCACATGCCCAAGATGGGGATAAGTTTAAATGTTACTTTCCCCATCCTGCTTGCACCCACACCAACTAGCCTTAAATTTGAGACTGGGCAGGATGAAGCCTTTAAATAATCAATAGAGGGCTTGTTAGGTGACTGGACAGTTTTCCCCCTCAAGGCCTTCCCTGCCAAAGTGTGAAATTGTGTCTGCATTTGGCAGATGGGTCCCTGGGGGATGAAATCTCTTCCACTCAATTTCATGTGCACCCACCTCAAAAAAAACCTCAGAATCCTGCTTTGGAGGAATGTAGAATTTTGCCCAGAGAGAATGTTTCTTCTGTGGGCAAAGCATAACTAGAGACAATGAATATGAAATAATCATGAAAAATTTCAATAGCAAACTCAGAGAAACTTCTTCATCCAAAAAGTGGTGAAAATAGGGAGCTAATTATCACAGGGAATAAAGATAATAGTATAGACTCGAGGGGAAATTAGGCAAGCATGTAAGGGAGAAGGGAGTCAATCGTTATGATGGTAGATTTAGAGGAGAAAAGTTGGATGGAGGTTTGAATGCAACATAAACACCCATTAGGGTTTAGTTGGGCCAAATGGCCTTTTTGTGCTATACATCCTAATCTTTGAGTCTGAATTCAGTCCAGAGTTGTGCTATACATTCCCTTCTTTGAGTCTGAATTCAGTCCAGAGTGTGGAATGAAAACCTCTCCTGATTAACAATCAGTATGAAATATAGATTGGTGTTGTACGTAACCATCTGTAATCTGCATTGGAACAACTTGTCTCGGATACTTCAACAGCAGTTTACACAATCTCTTGGTACCACGTCTACTCCCTTTACCATGATGCTCAGTAGCAGCAGTGCATACTATCTACAAAATGCACTACAGCAATTCACTAAAGATCCTTAATTGTACCTTCCAAACCCATGATCACTTCCATCTGGAAGAACAAGGGCAGCAGATATGTGGGAATACTGCTGTCTGCAAGTTCCTCTCCAAGCCACTCAGCATACTGACTTGGAAATATACCACCATTCCTTCACAGTCGCTGAGTCAAAATCCTGGAATTCCCTTATTAATGGCATTGTGGGTCAACCCACAGCATACTTACTGTAGTGATTCAAGAACGCAGCTCACCATCACCATCATAGGGGTAACTAGGGATGGCTAGCCAACAACGCCCATGAATTAAATGAATTTTAAAAGAATTCTATCACTTTGGGCAAGGATAGCAGGTAGACAGAGACATTACCACTGAAGTGACACATCGTCCTGGCTTGGAGATGTGTCATTGTTTTTTCATTGTTACCATATCAAATTCCTCAAACTCTCTACCAAACCACTTTGAGAGTAGTTATACCAAATACCTGAAGAAGTGCTGGAATATGCCAACTAGAGGATTTTCTCAATAACTTCATTGTAGTGTTAATGTAAATATACTTATGATAAACATTAAAAAAAGGGACTGCAGCAGTTCAGGAAGATAACTCTTCAATTTCTTGAGGGCAACTATGGGTGGATCTTAAATGTTGGTATTTCTGCTGGTACCCTGTCACGTGAATGAACATATGAAAAATAGGTTTGGGAAATCTCAGCCTGAAAAATACCAGATATGACCCAACAGAGGAAACTGACCCTTAACTTGATGTCTATTAGCAATCTTGAAGATAAGTTGGCTTTTGCATATTATTCTGAAATGAATTTTAGGGCATCTGCTGCCATAGAGTTGTCAATACTTGTAATATTGCAGGTATATAGATGCCTCCAGGTACTGGAAATGGAGTAGAGTTCAGTTTTTACTACGTTAATGTGTTCAATTTGATTGCCAAAAAGGAAATAATTCTGCTTGAACTGATTTGTAGCACCAAACAGCATGTAGCAGTTGGAGCTAGGCTGCAGGGAAGAAACATAGAAAGTATTTTCTAACTTCTTGGCCAGAAATTTATTTTCTGTTCTTTGCAATTGTTTGGTCGTGATCTTTGTTTTGATGGGCTGCAGAAACTTCTGTCTGGGGAGTATTTGGCAGTTTATTATGCTTACATCTTCAATTATATCTTCCAGATTTGAAACTTCATCTTCAGAGCACAGACTATGGCAATTTCCTGGCAAATGAAGCCTCCCCCCTCACTGTGTCAGTGATTGATGACAAATTGAAGGAGAAAATGGTGGTTGAGTTTAGACATATGAGGAACCATGCGTATGAGCCACTGGGCAGCTTTCTTGATTTCATCACGTGAGTAAAGGGTTATATGACTACGGGATGGGGGCAGTGCAACGTAGGAGAGCAAATGTGCCTTGTATCATTTTTACCTGATTGACCTGGCCAGCATTCCTTCTTCAAACAACACCATCAGAAAAAGATTGACTGTATATTCTGCTCATTTACTTTTTTGGGATCGTGTGTATTTGGCTCTTGTCCACCAAAATAAGAATGGTGAACATTTCCAAAGTAATTTATTGGACACAAAATACTCTGGAACATCCTGAAAGAGTCGTAAGGCACTATATAAATGCAAGATCTTTGTGGTGTTTTAGATACCAGGGAATCCTGTCACAATAATTTGGATGATGCGGTCCTAGATTTATCTATCAATATAAAATGCTCCCAAGATTCTGCTTCCCATTACAAGAGCAAAATTTGATACTTGACTATCTAAGCTTCAAATGCTGTTGATTGATATTCTAATTCAAACAAAAATTGCAAATTGAAATACCAGTGAGCAAATAAATATTTTTATAAGAATACATGTTGAAAAGCAAATATTGGACCAGAACTTCCAACAAGTGGAAATTACAGTCAAATTGTCACTCCCTTTTTACTTACCCAGATCAGGAACTGCACATTCCTTGCCTGACCTGACTTGGGCCTGATGAGAAACGTGCAGCCTCCTTGTTTCCTAAGGCATTGCTGTGCTGCGCAGCAATGTCAGGGAAGTGAACTACATCCCCATTTTGTAGAGAGATTGTGGGGATTTGGGATTTGAGTTATGTGGGGACTGGGAATTTAGTGGGGAGTTGGAGGAGTCAATGCCATAGTTACTGAGGGGTTGGAAGTGATGTTAATTCTCCTGACTTTTCCCAGGTAATTATTCTGCTAAGAGTCTGAATCATCCAATGTCTCCGATCAGACTGTTCCCAGTGCAGGTTACTCGTCTATTGGGAATTTAAATTTCCCAGGTGTTTTCCATGCAGTCCTTGTGTGGAGCGGTGGTGGGTTGGGGGAATGGTGTGTGTGTCTCAACTCATTTTCAGGCATATCTTTCCAAAGGTTGCAAGTTCTGGGTCAATTTAAAGCTTCAAGAGAGAGGTCCAAAAATATTCTTGGACTATTGTATGCAACTGCATTTTATTAAGGGTGCAACATTGGTCATGTGCACCCATTTGTTGACTGTGTGTGACATCTAAAACATTGTATTCCTCTTGATGTATCCTTAAAGTTATGCACACAAAGCACTTTGGAACAGTGATCAAACCTGATAAATTGAAATGAGAAAATTGCTTTTCAAAATGGTAGTTGTCTTAACTGCTGCACATTCCTTTCATTAGTAAAATATAAATTGGATAGCATTTATGAAGTAGAATTTTACCGTTAGACCATTTTAGGAATGTTTACAAGATTAAAAGTTGCTTGAAGGATTGTGACATTTTTAAGTATCAGATTGAGTACAGCAGGCTTGCCTTTCAGCTCCAACTTTTAGAAACGTAAACTCTTGGAGGAACGCACTGTCTACATCTCTTGCTCACTTTCATCCACTTTCGCCTCAAATGCCCTTTTAACTTGTCGGGGTTAATCTTTTTACTGTTCCAAATTGGTCATTTGCCACACACTTTAGTTCCACTGTTCATGACATAATCAACAGTAATATTCTTATTCAGAAAATTATCTGCTTTGTTACATCCCTTCTCTGTTTTAAAATTACCTGTTTGATAAGTTATCTGATCGAGCTTCTCTTCAACTTCTCCAGTTCACTTGCATTTGATGTTCTGCTATGTCATCTCCTGTCCCTACCTGGTGAAATACTTTAGAATATTTTTCTGAGTTAAAGGCAAGTTACCTAAAGTGCAATTGGTAAAATAATTCTAATTTTACAGCAATATGATGGCATTCTTTACAAATATAACTGGGATTTCAAACTGAGCACCAACTCCTGGTATAAGCAGTTAATGTACAGTTTTATTTATGCAGGTACAGCTACATGATAGACAATGTAATTCTTCTGATTACTGGAACATTACACCAGCGATCCATTTCTGAACTAGTTCCAAAGTGCCATCCCTTAGGCAGCTTTGAACAGATGGAAGCGGTGAATATTGCCCAGACACCGGCGGAACTTTACAATGCCATCTTGGTTGACACACCTTTAGGTAAGGTATGGGTCTGAGGATTAAAGAATGGAAAAGTGCTCATCAGAGAAGTTCAGCATTTGATTCATTCCTGCATGACATTATGACTGCCCAAGAGTAATTTCTGGGATGAAGGGTTTATCTTATAGGGAAAGGTTGGATCTATCCCTATTGGGAGTTTTGAAGATTGATAGATGATCTTATTGAAACATACAAAATATTTCAGGAGATTTGATTGGGTAGATACTGGGTGGATATTCCACTTGTAGGTGAGATAAGAACCGGGGACAGTGTTTAAGAATGAAAGTTCTGTTTTTTAAGACAGATAAGGAGAATTATTTTTCTTTCAAAGCGTAGTTAGCATAGGGAATTCTCTTCCCCTAAAAGAAGCTAAAGTTGAATTGTTAAATTTATTCAAAGCTAAATTAGATCGACCTTTCTGGTAGACAAGAGAATTGAAGGTTATTGGTGGGGGGAGTGGGCGCATGGACAAGAAAGTGGAGTTGAGACACAGTTAGCTATGATCTTAATGATGGGGCAGACTTAAAAGAGCTAACTCCTGCTCCTACATCGTATGTTCCATGTTACAAAGATTAAGATGAAAGCATCTTTCGGAACTGAGGTTTGGTTCATGATCCACTCTATTTTACCCTTAACTGTGGCAACATTTCAAGTTATTTCTTGTAAATTGCAACTAAGTATTAGCTTTTAGCACTGTTATTTTCCATCCGAGTGGTCCACATTATGGAAGATTAGGGCTAGGTTACAGATTAGAGTGGGATGATTGCTTGTAAGGAATTACTGTGTATGTGAAAGCAGGTGATGAAGGAGCAGTACACTGATTCCAAATAAGTCAGTTGGATTTTTAGTTTGGTGATGGGATTTCTTACTAAGATTTAAAAAGATCTATTGATTCTCCCATTGAATATCTGCAGTTGACTGCATCTAAGTATTTACAAGAGTTTATGCAATAATTAGTGTTCCATCCAGGCAAGACCCAGAGTGTAAACAGGATTCTTGAATCTAAAATACATTTTCTTGCTGCAGATCTCTAGGGACCTAAGTGCAAAGTAAGAATGTTTCAGTGTTTTTTGAAATGTCGGAAGTGATATTCTGCTATAAAATGTCCCTTCAGGATTTTATTTTTAGTGAATGCATGAGTTTGAGATTTTCACTTTTTCTTCATAGAATTCAAAGTAATGTGTGCAATGATATTTTTGTCGTCTTTTCAGCTGCATTTTTCCAGGATTGTATATCTGAACAAGACCTCGATGAAATGAACATTGAAATTATTCGTAATACACTGTACAAGGTAACTGCAAAGTAACTTGTACTTCTGAAACTTTAGTTGAACTCTATGCTCAACAAGTTAAAAGATGTCATTGCTAAGAAATGGAACACATTCTCATCTTGGACAGCCAGTATTAGCATCCAGTATGCATAGGTGGGTGCAACAAAGCCAGGCTTGCAATAAGTGCCCTCTATACTGTACAATATTCCATTATCTTGAAACATCACTAAAGGACACAGTAGATTTTGCATTGTCCAAAACTATCAAATCTTTCATGCTGTCCAACATTTGGTGCCAATCATATCAAACTTTGGGCAATTTAGTGTATGAGTATGTAGTAACTGAGATTAAGGCTGATCAAATTAATTAGTGTGCGACCTTCATTTTGGTGAAATTTGAGCAGGATCCTGCCTCAACTGCCTGGGTGAAAAGCAGGAGAATGCATTATTCCTCGAATGAAATCTCAGAATATCAGTTTATATTGCCCAGATGAAATCTGAAAGTTTTGCATTAATTAGTCAGGCACATTATTTTATTCAGTTAGTGTGAAGTTGTCCTGTCAAAACACTCTCAGGATCCATGAGCAAGTGACAAAGGGATCTCAGAAGAGGAGAAAATTCTAATGGGCCAAGTTGCAACATATTTTTAGTTGAATGTAACAAAATCTATTGCAATTTAACTACAATGGATCTGCTACATCAGAGAAGGATTTCATAGGCTGTTTCAACATGATTTTGAAAGCTCATTACTTAATAATTGACTTAATTGTTTTTCTTGCTCTTCCACCACCAAATCCTAAGGCATATCTTGAATCATTTTACAAATTCTGCAAGACGTTGGGAGGTACAACTGCTGATGCAATGTGTCCAATTTTGGAGGTGAGAACTTGGAGCAGCCTTGCTCACCAGTCTGAAAGTTTTTAATAATTTAGCTTGAACTTGGGATATTAAATTTAAGGATTAAAAGCCCACCATGCGTTAAATGTTATTTGACAGTACAAATCCTGTAGATTCATGTTCTCAAAGTTCTGATAAAAACGTGGAGTCAGGAAATTTCTCATTTATATGGTTGACATTTGAGTATTTTATAATCACGAAACTGGTTGAATTTTTGTTCAGAATATTCAGAATAAGATTTAGAAACTCTAATCCTGACATCAATGGCCAAAATGTTTCCTTGTAACAGCTGCAGCTACTTTACAGAAGACACTGTTTATGTTAGTTGAGCTACAATTGTGATCTTTTTGGCTGAGTAGTGGGAAAATTGAATATGTACATAAACAGACCAACCTCCATTGCTGGTCAGAAATTTGGTTTTTTTTTAAAATCATGTCCTCTCTATAGTTAAATCTAACATTTGGTCTCTCCTCAGTTTGGAAGGGTTTTTGACCAACCTGCTATTTAAAAATTGAAACCTCAGAGGTGGAATATGTGCATGAGTTGATTACATTTGTAATACTTTTAAAATAAGTATTTAATGAAGCCCAACTTAAGTTTTCTTAAAATATATTTAACTTGTTTACTCACTGCATGTACAATCTTTTGAAAAATGCATTTTAATGTAATAGTGCTACATCAACTGTAAGCTGCAATTAAAAATTAATCTTGTGAAGGAGGATTGCTGGATCTCCATGGAGAATTCCAGATGAGATCAAGCACAATCATACTTGTTGGGGGTTGAGAGGGATGAGGTAAAATCTCAAATAGCATTTGCACAAATGACTAATTTGTAACATTGTGTGTAATATTAGTCATTAAATATGTCAATTAATATAATTTTTAAGTGTATTGTTCTAAGTGACTGTAAAATAAGATGTTTAGCTTTGCGATTGGAAAATCTAATGTGAATTTCCTCCAGTGCTGGAACCCTGATAACTGAGGTGTTAATATGGATTCTTCAGATACTGTGCAGCATTATATGTAAAAGAAAATATTGTGAGGAATGAACACTGGAATATTTTTTTCTCCATAACATTTAGTTTGAAGCAGACAGACGAGCTTTCATCATCACCATAAACTCTTTTGGGACAGAACTGTCTAAAGAAGACAGAGCAAAATTGTTCCCTCATTGTGGAAAACTCTACCCAGAAGGTCTTGCTCAACTAGCCAGAGCAGATGATTATGAGCAGGTGAAAACCGTGGCAGATTATTATCCAGTAAGTGGTGCTCATTTTTCGATTGAGGAATTTTGGAGTTATAAATATACATACTAAAGTACTGACTAAATAGTTTCTTCCGTGGATTGAGATACGTTTTTGATGTCTGTTCCATGAGATAGCTTTGATGTATTCTCTTATTAAGAAAGCACAATGTCTGCTTTTGTTTCAAAAAAGGTAATTTAACAAGTAGCTAATGTGAAAACTACTTCATTTTACTACAAGCAAAATACACATCTGATTTTAGATTAAGGGGACTAGCTTAGATGCAGAATAAAAAGCGTATTCTATAATTTTTGTGTTTTCTTTATTTCTTGCATTTTAGATGAAAACTTTAACTCCCAAACTTTATAACACCCAGCCATTTCACTATGTACTTTTCATATGATAATTGAATTGAGTGCCAGACCTACTGTACATTTTGCTTTTACCCTTCAGGAATACAAGCTACTGTTTGAAGGAGCTGGCAGCAATCCTGGAGACAAAACTCTGGAGGATAGATTTTTTGAACATGAGGTACTTTATTTTATTACAATGTTCAGTTGAAGTTGAGTATTGCGGGAGATGTTGCATTATATTCTTTGCTGTTAATACATCGTGTGGGAGAAGTGCAGCTCGTTTCTAAAATATATTTTACTACACATTTGTTTTCAGAACTGTTGGCACAATATTAAAGAATCGGTTTAGCTTTTTTTTTGCAATAGTCATTGAGTGAAGTATTAATCAGTACTTCATTGTTAGATGAATTATGGATTTTTGTGGAAAGGCAGATTGGCAGCCACGTAAAAGTCAAAAACCTTCCCCATTAACCTGTGGCAATCTCGTTACCCAAGTTACTCTGTCAAAATTGCTTGTAGGGTGACACTTTAGAAGAACCAGTAAAGAAATGTGCGATGACTATGAGATTATATGGTTCTTCCTGTCCCAGTCTGTCTGAAATATTATTGAGAAACTCTCAAGTAATGAATCTCAACAAAATTTAGTTGTGTTCCTAAAATGATTCAGTGACAAATCAGTAACTGTGGTGGAGTATGTCCTCTAATTTTATTTATAATAAAGACTGGGTCTCCTGATCAAAGCTGGGATTTTGGTTGTGGACCACTTCCTGAATGCTCTTTCAATTTCCTCCCATTACTAACTTTATGGATGTGTTGAAAAGGTTTCATCTTAAGGACTTGCAATCTATATGTTTGTGCACATTCATATTCTAACATTTAAACTGTCTTGTTGCATTTTGATGCTATGCAATTGCCCCATCTTGTAGATGGGTCAGACGCATAAATGTAGAGGCAACTCCTGTAGTATCTACCTTCTAAAGGAGCAATGTCTGGTCATTTGCAGCCAAAGCTAATCATTACGGTGGATAGAGATGGGAGAAGAAATTTTCATTCTTTATTTATCAGTTGCTCAGTATCTGGAATTTGGAAAATGATGCAGATATTCCCATATGATAGTCCAATAATTCTAAAATGGTGTAAAACACGGTTAACCACCTTCTGCAGTAGTATTGAAGTGATGTTTTGCTGTATTTAAGACTATAAAAATGCATGTACTAATGGAAACACTTAACTTGAAGAAATCAAGAACAACCATTTAATTTTGATTTGTTATAATCCATTAAAATATAATTTGAGGTTGTCCCCAAGATCTATGCATCAAAAACCAGCAAGACAAACGCTCCAATGAGGTGGTGTGATTTGTGAACTAGATTCAATAAGTGGGCATTGTACAAGTATGGAAATGTTAAAATTCCATTATTTTCACGCAAGCTTACTGTGCAGGGCTGTCGCAAGAAATTGAGGAGCAAGTGTTTTATCTAGAGTTCATATCTGGCTTAGGAAGAAGCTTAAAAAGTTAAAAGATTCTGATCCTCCGTTGCACTTGTTTGCTTTAATATATATTTTGATTTTAAATGTTCTTGGATCAACAGAATTTATGAATTCTACATGGCTGGCATTAACTTTGGATTATTTTGTAGGTTAAACTGAACAAGTTGGCATTCCTGAACCAATTCCACTTTGGGGTCTTCTATGCATATGTGAAGCTTAAAGAACAGGAATGCAGGAACATTGTATGGATTGCAGAATGTATTGCACAAAGGCACAGGGCCAAGATTGATAACTATATTCCAATCTTCTGAATTCCAGTTTTGTCCACACTCCCCACCACCTGAATACATCAAATACTAATTCCACTTCATCTCTTTACTGTTTCTAGTTGGAATGTTTTCTTTTGTAAAGTGTGCATTGAATTTCCTGGATGTATTTCACATGTTTCACTTTTTTTAAAGGCTTTGCTGACGTTTTAACTTGTAATCTGCTCCTGGAAATAAGACTAAAACAAGACTAACTCCAAATCATAATGCTGAATTTATAATAATCTGTTGAAGCATTGGCAAGTTGATTTACTATATGCATAAACATTAATTATATTTTTAAAGCTAATTTTTCCAAAACTGAGAGATTAGCTTTATTAACTTATATTTTTGGCAATATTGCCATTCTGTCAGTGTTTTAACATCTTTAATGAAGTAATATTTCAACATCTTAATTACAATGCAAAATCAGGGTGAGCAGATAGATCAGAAGGTCAGCATTGCAATTTCTTCAACTATTTGAATGTCTTTATATAATGATCTTCTGTGATCAATGGTAGTCGTTTCTCTTGTAAGTGCAATGTTTTATTTTCAGAAAATGCTCCAACTGCAATGGTTAGCTGAAGATTGTTTATATTGAGGTGCAGCGTACGATGTAATTATTCTGCCACTGTTCATGGAGCTTTCACTTCTGCATGAGATATTTGAGTATTACTCCAGAATTCACCACAAACTTGTTTACATTCAGGGAAGAATTGGCTGGCTGGGCCCATGGTCACAAGCAGTTTTGCTTGTTCATTATGTTGAAGCATAAAATGCAAAATTTGAAAATAAATGGTAGATTCTTGATAGGGACCTAGGAGTGAAGTATTTCTATGTGCAATTTGGTAATTCATGTGCTGTGTAGAAAGCTCTTGAGTTTTATGTAATAATTAGGATGTGATTCTGATTAATTCTTGATCTGAAAGTTAAAATTCTGTGACTTGTTAACTGCTGTACATTGTATTTGTGATCAAGTCCTTTAATAAAATGATGGCTGCTTCCTGGCAGATATATCCAGTTAAAATTAAATATTTAAAAATGTGAAACCAACTTAGAAGCAGATGTTCAATAATGCAATGTAAGTAATGTCTTTAAAATTATCCACTGTACAGTTCAAAACATTTAATTTTAGTAACCTTTATTTCCTGTTATACATTTCTGTTCATCCTAAATAAACTTCATTAAGGACAGGTCAATAAACCTTTACAACCAATAATAGTTGGTCTGAATTAGCTTTAATTCAGCAGCAATTAAACTTTTGTAATCTTGGAGTTGATGTAGATTGAATCATAAAATGCTTGTGGTATGAAGGAGGCCATTGAGCCTGCACCAACAAGTTGCACCCAGGCCCTATTCCTGCTGATCCCCCAGATACTAAGAAGCAGTTTAGCATGGCCAGTCAATCTAACCTGCTCACCTTCAGACTGTGGGAGGAAACTGAAACACCCAGAGGATATCCACGCAGGGAGAGCTTGCAAACTGCACAAAGATTGGCCTGTGACAAGTTAATAGAAAATGAAATGAGAGGAAAATAATTTGTTTAATTGCAGAGAGTTCACAGTTCTCAGTTTCTTTGGGAGAATAAAGTTCCACTTTGATTCATTAAGCTTTCTAGAAGAGTCCTGAAATTCTTTCAGATTTTAATAAAGCAGCATGTGATACAGTGGTTAGCACTGCTACCTCACAGCACCAGAAACCTGGGTTTGATTCCCAGCCTCGGGTCACTGTCTATGTGGAGTTTGCATCTTCTCCCTCTGTCTGCTTGGTTTCCTTCCACAGTCCAAAGATGTGCAGGTTAGATGGATTGACCATGCTAAATTGCCCCTTAGTGGCATTAGTGGGGTAAATGTGAGGTTACATCAAAAGGGCCTGGGTGGGATTGTGGTCAATGCAGACTCAATGGGCCAAATGATGTCCTTCTGTAAAGTAGGGATTCTGTGATAAGGCAATGCAGGAATATCTGTGCATTTTCTTTGGAGAGTGCACCTTCTGTTTGTCAGGATTCTTTTGAACTGTTAGCTCTGGAGAAGACAAACCTTTAGGCTCTTTTCATTTATTTTAGTGGGATTGTAACATGACTGAAATGGGCAAAGTAACAACACAACTTTCACACTAATGCAGTGTCATTCCTTCAAATTTAAATTTAAAAACTTTTAATACTGTCCCTTAATCTTGCTTACTCATTCCTCCCACTTTCCCTTTCTGTACATGATTTGGCATTGAGTTAAATATTCTTGCTTCCACTTGCTGATCCTGACTGTATATGTCTTAATTCTTCAGTCTGGTTAAGGAGATGCACAGTTGTACGTCCTATTCGCGTATGCACCTCGATAGAATATCAAACTAAAGTGAATTTAAGAACATAAGAAATAGGAGTAGGCCGTGTAACCCTGGCCTACTGAGCATAAACCTTAACTCCATTTTCCCACCTCATTCCCGTATCTCTCAATTCCCTTGGAGTTCAAAGATCTATCAATCTCAGTCTTAAGTATCCAGCGCCCTCTGAAGTAGAGAAATGCAAAGATTCTCAATGCTTTGAGTGAATTTCTCCTATGAGATAAATAATTGTTTATTTACCCTGAGTTTATTTATCCGTGGGCTTTCCTAGGGAAACACTGGTAGCCACCCAGTGTAGCCTCCTCCTGGTTGTGTTATAATCGGACCAGTTCTCATTCTTCTAAATTCCTTATTATTATTCAACCTATCATCATAGGACAGTTCTTTCATGCCAGTGAACCTTCATTGTGTCTTTTCTTCCTACCAGAATCAATCTTACATTTTCCCATATAGTCCATTTGCCAGTTGCTTGCATGCCTATATCCTTTAGCAGATTATTTGTGCCGTCCACACAGTTTACCTTTCCACTTGGTTTTATATTGTCACCAAACTTGAATACATTGCACTCAGTCCCTTCAAGCAAATCATAAAGTTCCTAGCACTCGCACTCATTAGGTCAGATGCAAGAGTATCATATTTCAAAGCGAAATTTGTACTACATGAGACAGGGACACTACTTGGATAAGGCATTGCCACTGAGCATGCACTAGGAACCAGTTATTCCCCAAAAGTTATCTTAAAATAATAGGCACGTTGACTGGCTGGTTGAGGTGTTGCCATGAGACTGAAGCAGGGAACAATTGTTTCCCCCTGCTTTTGTTTAACTGAAAAAGGTGCAATGCCTGGAAATGTTCTTTTGTGCAGTAGATAATGTGTGTGTATATATACATATATAGACATATATATGTGTAGCTTCTAGCAAGTGAAAATGAGCCGCATTGCAAGCCTGATTAATAAATTTGTTGAGTAATTCTTAGCACAAGTGATTGTTCAGTAAATGCTGTATAATCATGGAATCACAACTAACGTTGGACACTTATGTCCTGAGCTTTGCAAGCATGGGTTGGTTAAGTATGGTTGGTTGTGATGCCAGGTACATAGCTCAGACATGCCAACAATTGGTAGATTGTATCAGATACTATCTACTTTGAGCTGTTGACAGTTTGTCAAAGTGAGTCCTGACTGTAGATTGTCCTGTGTATTTTAATCAATTGAGTGATGTTAATCAGTTTGATCAAATTCTGTATTAGGCTTACCCAACATTACTCTCTGATTAATGTAATTGGACTGTGCAACCAGTACTTAGACCACTGATGGGCAACCTAGGCTAATGAGCAGAGTGGTCCTCCTTTGTCTCAATGGGCTGCAAGGTTGAAATCAGGTTTGTGCGCTAATCGTCAATAAGATTAAAAACGTTTAATGCATGCTGAATATTTCACATGAAGTTATAGAAAATGCTTAGTTTGCATATTAGTAGAACTGTCATTAACTTCAAGTGGTAAAAAAACAAAACTATTTGTGCTTTGGACGTGCCCAATATGTGCAATTAACACACATTTCATTTGCTGCTGCTTTACATGCTTCAGTCATAGCAATAGAGAAAAAAACTATACTGATGTAAATCAGTGGAATATGGCAATCTTGTGCATGGACAGCAGTCAACAAAATGTCTTGGGCTGCATGTGGCCTCTGGTCATAGGTTGCCCATCACTGACCGAGGCAGTAAACAAAATGGTGAGAATTCTGTGGTACTTGGAGTACCTCCTTGTAAGCAGAAAATAAACGGTAATACTTTATTTCAATTCTCTAGCTGGTCAATGCTTGTGTCGTTAAACGCCTCTATTTAAGGATAACGTGGCTATTTTATTTGACACCCTCAAGTAAACAACTAACACATCATGACAGTGTTAGAAAGCTGACTATCTGTGGAGAGAGGAACTGTTAATGTTTCAGGCCTATGACTTAAAGTTAGGATGCTGGTTAAATGAAATCTAAATGAACATTCAAACTTAAGTGTTGGCTGTGATGTCTGTAATGTGAATGCAGATATGCCTGAATATCTTGGTGCATAGTCTAACATGCTTAATATGAACAGCTTTGACCAGACTCATAATATTTATGTCCATCAGTTATTAAAAGCCATTTATGTTAGATTAATGTTTGCAATAGTGTTCTGCTGCAATCCTCTGGTGTAACCATAAAAAGGCACACTGCACAGCCTGCAAAATTCAGTTAAATCTTGAGAGATTCTGTCAAGTTCCTGCTCTGCTTTTCAGCCATTGTACTGATCGCTGCCAGAAATTGCTCAATTGTACTATCTCCTCTCCGTCTTTGATCTCTCTAATGGATTTTGTATGCTCCCTTATAAGGGCATGTGACATACTGCCCAGTATCTTGCATGACAGTGTAATGCAATAAGATTGCATTATTTGGCAATGATGGGGCTGCTAATGAATTAAACTGAATAATGCCTTTTACCTGAACCTTTATATATTGGTTCATTCTTAAAAAGAAAAACTGAGAAACATTTAGCCAGTATGATTGATCAATCTGCTTTGTTTAATAGAACAAAAGAGTGGACGAGTGGTACACAAAACACTTTTTCAACTTCATCTCTTTGAATTTGATTTATTGTTATATATTGGGATACAGTGAAAAGTCTTGTTTCTTGTGTGCTAAATAGACAAAACATACCATTCATAGAGTATATGGGGGAGAAGGAAAAGAGTGTAGAATATAATATTAATCATAGCTAGGTTGTAGAGAAAGATCAGCTTAAAATATAGTAAGTTCATTCAAAAGTTTAATGGCAGCAGAGAAGAAGCTGTTCTTGATTTGGCTGGTACGTGATCTCAGACTTTTTTTTTTCCCAACGAAAGAAAATAGAAGAGAATGTCTGGGATTCGCGGTGTCCCTGATTAGGTTGGCTTTTCCGTGTCTCTTCAAAACAGGAAAATAAACTGCACACTCTGGCCCTTTTGTAAGTTAACTCTTGCTTATGAATTCCAGCATCCCCACCCCCAAATGCAACTCATGCTGGGAACAGTGACCATGTTCTAGTTCATGGACAGACTCTTATTTGGAACTCCATTGACCGCTTGTATGCCTCCATCCATGTGCGTACAGCCAGTAAGTTCCGTACTGCTGATTTCTTGCTGACTAACTTGTAGATTTGTAAAAATTAACTTGTAAAAGACTAACTTGTAAAAATTCTGAGATAAACAACATAGATCAATATGCCTGAACTACTACAATCAGAACTCTTCCACTTTTTGTCATTCATTTGCTTTTGATTTTCAATGATGAACTTAAGCTTGAAATGTTCACTTTGATTTTATCTTGTGTTGATCGAGATGTCCATCATGTGAATGCAAATATTCCTGAATAGTTTAGCGCGTGGTCTAGCATACTTAATATGAACAGCTTCTTTGATCGATAAATAATGTCCAAGCTCATCTATTAGTAAAAGATGATAAAACAATAAATCAATGTTTTCAATAGTACTTAGCTGCAATCATGTGATTTAACCATAAATGGACATACTGTACAACCTGCAAAATTCAATTTCTTTAGAGATTCCTTCAAGTTCTGAACGTCCATGGTAGGGCAATTGTTGGAGAAGATTATTAGAGATAGGATATATGCACATTTAGAACTGAATAATCTCATTAGTGATAGACAGCATGGTTTTGTAAGGGGGAGGTCATGCCTCATGAATTTGGTTGAGTTTTTTTTTGAGGGGGTGACAAAAATGATTGACGAGGGAAGGGCTATGGATGTCATCTATATGGATTTTAGTAAAGCATTTGACAAGGCTGCTCATGGCAGGCTGATGCAAAAGGTTAAATCTCACGGGATAAAAGGAGAGCTAGCTAGATGGGTGGAGAACTGGCTTGGCCATAGAAGACAAAGGGTAGCAGCGGAGGGGTCTTTTTCCATTTGTAAGTTTGTGACTATTGGTGTTCTCCAGGGCTCTGTTCAGGGACCTCTGCTGTTTGTGATATTTATAAATGATTTCGAAGATGACATAGCTGGTGTGATCAGTAAGTTTGCAGACGACATGAAGATTGTTGGAATTGCGGACAGTGATGAATATTGTCAGAGGATACAGCTGGATATATATAGGCTGGAAAATTGTGTGGAGAAATGGCAGATGAAATTTAATCCAGATAAATGCGAAGTAATGCGTTTTGGTAGATCTAATGCAGGGGGAGCTATACAATAAAAGGCAGAACCATCAGGAGTATAGACTTAGTTTATACTCAGAACCATCAGGAGTATAGACTGAGTATAGACTCAGGAGTATTGCATTAGTTTGCAATGATACTCAGGTCTTGTCCCTTCTGATTTATAGCCATTCAGATAGTAATCTGCCTTCCCATTTTTGCTACCATGTGCATAGTCTCACATTTATCCAAATTATACTGCATCTGCTATTCATTTGTCTACAGACTCAACTTGTTCAAATCATGATGAAAGACTTCAGAATCCTCACAGCTCACCCTCCCACCCAGCTTTGCATCATCTGCAATTTGGAGACATTGCATTTAGTTCCCTGATCATTAATATATATTATGAATAACTGGGGTCCCAGCATTGATCCCTGCAGTACCTTAGTAGTCGCTGCCTGCCATTTGGCAAAAGACCCATTTGTTTCTATTCTGTTTCCTGATTGCCAACCAGTTTTTTAAAAATGCATTTCAATATACTATCTCCTATTGCATCTTCTTTAATTTTATATGCTTATCTCTTCTGTGGAATTTTGTCAAAAGCCTTTTGAAAGTTCAAATATATCCACTGGTTTCCTCTCATCAACTTTATTAATCGCATCCTAAAAGAATTTGTCAAGCATTATTTCTCTTTCATAACTCCATGCTGACTTGGTCTTATTCTACTGCTAATTATCAAACGTTTTGCTATAAAATCTGATAATGGATTCTATCAATGTCCGGCTTACTGATTTATAATTCCCTGTTTTCTCTCTGTCCCTTTTAACTAGTAGAGCTACATTAGCTACCCTCCAATCTGTAGAAACTGTTTCGAAGTCTATAGAATCTTGGAAGATGACCAATATGTATCTGTTAATTCTTGGGCCATTTCCTTAAGTATTCTGGAATGTAGATTATCAGGCCCTCAGTTTTCCCAACACCTTTTCTCTACTAATACTGATTTCCTTCAGCTCTTCCCTCTCACTAAACCGTGTAGCCCCAACAGTTATAGTCTTATCTGTGCCCTCCTTTGTGAAGACAGAATCAAAGTATGTCTTTAGTTGGTCAGCCTCTCCTTTGTTCCCCATTATAAACTTCTTTGCTTCTGACTGTAAGAGACTTACATTTGTCTTCAATCTTTTACTCCTCACATAGAAACTTCTTTAGGCAGTTTTTATGTCCCCTGTAATCTTATTCTAGTGCTCTATTTTGCCCTTTCTAATCAATCCTTCAGTTCTCCTTTGGATTCTAAACTGCTCCCAATCCTCTGGTATCGCTTGGGTATGTAGTGTCCTCTCAGTACTGATTGTTCCACATTATTCCTTCCTTTTTCTCTCCCATACCATTGCGTTTGCTCCATCTTCCATGATAGCTTCCATAATTCATGCACGAGGTTTCATCCATATCTCAACATACTTCTGGAAAGCTTTTTAAGATGTAAATACCCATGGGTGGAGATTTTTTTAAATAGACATGCTGGGGATGAAACTGCTTGTGGAATATATAGTCCTATTGTCTATGTATCTACCAACATTCAAAATCAAGAGCCATCCCTGTAGGAGTAATGGCCAAAAGAGATGCAGAGAAACCAGCTCAGCACAAACAAGTGTGAACAGTTACCATTAAACACCCATTGCATAGCAATGGTTTCTAACTTCAAATCGTCGATGACTACAACAAATATATTGTGTGTGTGGTCACATGATAAAACTGTCTTCAAGTAACAAGTCTTATTAGTCAAAGAACCAGACTGAGACAAATTAGTATGGAAATCATCAAGACAAGAGACCATTCCTTCAATCTGCCTAATAACCAGTCAACTTGGGCAGTGTGAGGGGGAATAATTCATTTGTACCAAAACTCAATCATAACCTCATTGAGAAATCCAAAGAGTTTATGAATTCCATTCATCTCCAAACAACCACAAAAAAGAGAACCCATTCAAGCCTGTGCTATGTGAATATTAATAGTTATTCTGATAATTTAGATAGATGTTTTATTCTCTAGAGTCCATCTCTATTTGTGTGTCTGCGTCAGAGTGAGGGACTGAATGCTGCTCACTATCTTCTGAATGAAACTTACTAAAAGTTAGAGCATTCAAAGGATTTTAAAACTGCCTCTGAAACACGTGCCTTGTTGCAGACAAGTACGAGGGGAGGAAAAGGGAAAAAGTTATTCCACCCATTACTCTTCTACTCTTCTGTTGCACAAGCCACAATTTTTAAAAAATTGTGTATAATATTCACGTGTTAACATTTCTCAACTGCACAACATTAAAATGGTCAAATTGGAAAGGGAATGAGAGTTTAGCCAATGTTATGCAATACTTTCACTGACATAACAGGGACTTTAAAATCATCTAAGCAGCTAGTTGAACATCTCAATCTCAATTTCTCTTGCACAATTGAGTGAGTTAGCTAAACAAGTCGATTTTCAACTAGCTGCATGGTTCTAGAGCTGGCTTTGAGGATTGGCTGACCTGTTGAGCCACTATATAATGGATACTTGCTTTATAATACAGGTTCCAAGTCATTCTGAGCCTTGCACACATCATTCCTGAAACTTTAACTTATGGACTTGCCTATCATCTTGCCCCCTTACTTTATAACAAGGAACTGTCCCTCAGGTCATCCGTCAACAATCTGTACTTCCATTCCGATCTCTTAATGGACACACTTAGCATCTTTCCTAGCCTTTATCATCACCATTTACATTCCCTTTGTTCAATTATTGCCATCCCCAACCCCATAGTATAAATCTCGTCTGATTTTCTTTGCCTTATGTAGTTATAAGTTATGCAGACATGAAATGTTGGCTCAGTTTTCTCTCCACAGACGTGCTGAGCTTGTCCTGCATTTTCTGTTTCTGTTTCAGGTTCCAGCATCCACACTACTTTGCTTCTATAACAAAGAAGTAATCAATTTTGACCTTGTTTAGCCTTTATGAAACTCACAAAACAAACTTCACTTCCTCTCATTTTGCAAATGGTAAAATCTAAAAGGATGATATCCAGATTTCAGTGCAGAAGGAGGCCGTTCAGCCCACTGAATCTGCACCAATCACAATCCCACCCAGGTCTTATCTCTGTAATCTCACATATTTATCCCATCAATACCTCTAACCTATGCATCTGGGATACTGAGGGGCAGTTTAGTGTGGCCAATCCATCTAACCTACACATGTTTAAACCTTGGGAGGAAACTGGAGCCCCTGGAAGAAACCCATGCAGACACAGGGAGAACGTGCAAATTCCACACCGATAGTGACCAAAACCGGGAGTCAAACCCAGATCCCTGGAGATCTGAGACAGCAGTGCTAACCACTGTGCCATCATGCGCCCAAGGACAGATCAGTTTTGTTGATTGCAGTATACCTAACTGGGAAAAGTTCTAGTTCCTCACTGAAACGCAAGGAGAATTCAATGTGCATGAGATCCATGTAGTTGGAATCCTAGGTGTGGACAAAACCCCGGCAGAAATGGAGCTGTTTGACATTAGGCACTGCTTCATTTTGAAGTTACATTTCTGAGGAATGAAGCGATGGAAAATTGTTCTGTAACAATTTAACCAATTCTGCAAAAGTAGCCAGAAAAATCACCTCATAGCATTCATTCCTAATCTGTATCACAGTGGATTAGCAGAGAGTGCTAGGCCAACTCTTATAAAATGCAACGTCAGATTTTTTAATGAAAATATAGATTATTTTGTTAAATATAGAAAACCTGTTGAAGCAAATGTTGACAGAGCATTTCTAAAAGTTATTAGTGGACACAGTGGACTTTATATAATAATACAAAATAAAAACAATGGAAAGTATAGCAATTTGGGAGTATAGATGGTTTTTCTTGTGTATGTACTTATGCAGTCTAGAGTCCGTCTTATACTGTTGTCTTTGTGCAATTTTTGTATTTATTGCTATCACACATTGGCTTATATTTATGAAGTTACTGTGAAAATCTCCTGATCATCACACTCCAGTGTCTGTTGAGTATCCTGAGGGAGAACTTGGCACAGCTAATACACCTAACCAGTATGTCTTTCAGACTGTGGGAGGAAAACAGAGCACCCGAAGAAAATTCATGCAGACACAGGAAGAATGTGCAAACTCAGCACAGACAATGACCCAGGAATTGAACCTGGATATCTGGCACTGTGAGGTAGCAATGCTAATCATTGTGCCGCCATGTGTACAGCCATTGAAATTGGAATTGTGGTATTAACAAAAAATAAATTATAGACAACAACTCATGAGCAAGATCTAAATTTTCCTTACAGCATTGACTTTGGCTCTCTTTGTATTCTTCATAACTGCTAGAGTAATTCCTCAGCCATTTAACTTTCTTTTGATTGTAATCAAGTATGTTCCGCTGCAATTACTCCAGTTATAATTAAATTTCCACATGAAAGTAAACAGTTGGAAACAACAAAGTTGCCTTTCAATTCTAACCTTCTAATTGAAGAAAAGCTACAACATCAGCTCTTTCCCAACAGAGAAATGAAGCAGGGAAATATAATCCCATTAGCAAGTGGTTAGCAAGGAACTGTAGGGTTTTAGTGGCCCAATGTAAAGCTGAAAGCATAACTCAGCCTTGCCAGCTGTACTTCACTATAAACAGAGACCAGCCTCAAATGAATATCCATTGTATTATCGTCCCATAACGTACAAACAAATCTCCTTTGAGCAGTGCCTCTAGCATGAAATTCTTTCCTGCCTGAGGTTACTGGAATTAAAAGAAAGAACAAACTGTTTTTCCGCTGCAACTGTGTCTACTAAAAGACATTGCTTATTCTATCATTATAACAGCTTAACTGTAAACTTGGAAGGAGTGCAATTCTTAAGCCACAACAATAGTCCAAAGTGCAAAGAATTCTTTAATCCTTTCACCACGGGTCAGAACAAATTCCAATTTAAGTTATATCAAGTCTAGTAATGCTTCAAGTTCATGCAACTTGACATAGTGATCTTCCAGCAACTTCTGTATTGATAGCTTCAATGTTTGGAATATGGAATCCATTTTGCTTGACAGTGAATTTGAGATTTTTTTTGTGTGAAGAAGGTGCATTTTGGACTTTGCCTCAACACACTAAACATTTGCTTATTTGTGAAGATCAAGCGAATTTGATTCATGAGTCACAGATTGCGTATTAGACTGTTAGGGAATATGGTGGTAAGCTGATCTCTCTGGCAATGTGAGCTTAGCACAAGATGGTTGTGAATTAGTAACTCAGTGATAGTCTGATGTGAAAAGAAAAAAAGTGGTGATTCTGTTGCATAAAATCCTACAGAAGGAGGCCATTTGGTCTACCAACCATAATCCCACAAAGGCCCTATCTCCATAACCCCATGCATTTACCCTAGCTACTCCCCCTGACACTATGGGGCAACTTAGCATAGCCAATCCACCTAACCTGCACACCTTTGGACCGTAGGAGGAAACTGGAGCACCCAAAGGAAACCCATGCAGACATGGGGAGAACATGCAAACTTCACACAGAGACTCACCCATGTCAGGAATCGAGTCTGGGTCCCTGGCACTGAGGCAGCAGTGCTAACCACTGTGCCACAGTGTTGCTCTGTTACAAGGGTGTTGGATATTTTTCTGACCCCTTACCCAGAACACCAGTTGAACGTTAAAAGTAACACTAATGAGTTACCTTTTTATGCAGCTATGCATTCATTAATAGGCACCAGGCACCACACTGAAATTTTTGGCTGAAATTTCAACTTTCTGTTTACAAAGGGAAAGGTCCATTTGAGAACGAAGTTGCTCATATTTGAAATTAATCAGGTGGTCCAGTTCATTTTAGATTATTAATGCATCACTCAAACTTCACTCTGTTTGGAAATCTGTCGTCCCGGTGGGAACCAGCACCAAAGCAATTTACAAGAGGTGGAAAGCTATAATCAGTAACCCAGAATGCAAACATAAATGAATTGTTTAATGCACGAGTCCTTTGATCAAGTGAGGCATACTCAGAACCTGAGGTAATATGTAACTTCAAAGCTTTACTTGTAAAAGATCCCATAGCACCACGTTGAAGGAGAGGAGGGGAATTCTGCCCCATGTCCAGCCAATATTTATTCCTCAATCAATGTTGGAAGAAAATACATTATGTGCTCACTATCACATTGCTATGGGTGGGAACTTGTTGAGTGCAAACAGGTTGATACTTTTCCTCCTTTGCAGCAGTGGCTAAACTTCAAAAAATGCACCACTGATTGGAAAGCAGACTGAGATATTTGCAGCTCATAAAAAATAACATTTACATGTCATTCTTTCTTTCTTTCCCTAACCAACCAGGATCATTAACATTTTCTCCATCATACATGAAATATGGCTGAATATCTTGTGCAGAATATACAGGTACCAAGTATACATGTACTGATATGCATGTACTGAATATATATGTACTGAATATACATGTACTTCATATAGATGTACTGAGTATGCATATATACTGAATATTCATATGCTGAGTATACACATACTGAATGTACATGTACTAAGTGTGCATGTATTGAAAATGCATGCACTGCATATACAGGTATTGAGTATGCGTGTACTGAGTATGCGTGTACTGAGTATACAAGTACTGAGTTTACAGGTGCTGACTGGTTGGGTGCTATCTTATAAACTTGTCTGCCCATCTTTTGGTGAGGTGAGTTGGTACAATCAGATCAGAGATGAAAAAAAGAGAAATGCGCCAGTTTCCTGCCTACCCTCATCGTACCGGCCCTGATTTATTGGCTAAAGTATCTTTGTGTCCATAAATGGCACTAGGCAATCGGCATGACTGTGCAATGGTGCTCCTCGAGATCAGCAGCCGGCTTCTCAATGAGCTCAGACTCCACCCATCACCCTCTGCTGGCGAGAATCTCATCCTGGCTTTTTTTTTCACTTAAGTGCCATAAGATTGTGACTTGCAGCCCTCCAAAAAAACCAGTGCCATTTTCTCATTTGACACTTAGAATTTTTTTTGTAACATCACGCCACTGTCTCTTTCCATTAGCAAATCATGGCCATGATTCTCCCATTGTGACCCACAACCTTTCTGTCGAGTCACTGTGGGAGATGCATTGAAGAGGCATTTGCATATGAGAACACATGAGTATCTCTCGGAGCTGAAGAAAAGTCATGGGCTAGAGCACACTGGAAGCCAATTTAAATCTTTTCTGGATGTATTTTAAGTACGTTTATATGGTTCATTATAAGGACCTTTCAGGTCCTGATTGAATCTCCCACTCCTCCAGTGCACGGAGATTCAGGTGAGAAGCTGAATTGACAGAACAGTCAGGATTTAGAACAGTTCTCCCCCCCCCAGTTCAGCACTTTTGGGAGAATTGCAGCCCATGTTTCTTAAGTTCAACAACAATGGTTGTTCCTTTAAATTGAGCAGCAACACTGTACCCAATACAGATAAACTCGGTACATGTATACTCAGGACATGGATACTCAGTACACATATACTCAGTACATGTATGCCCAGTACATGTATGCTCAGTACATGCACACCCAGTACACACATACTCAATACACAGACACTCGATACATGTGCACTTAGTACATGCATACTCAGTACGTGCATAATCAGTATATGTTTACTTGGTTCATGTATACTCAGTACACGTATACTCAGTATTTGTACATTCAGTATGTTTTAATTTGATTTGATTTATTACTGTCACATGTATCAACATGCAATGGAAAGTATTGTTTCTTGCACGCTATATAGACAAAGCATACCGTTCATAGAGAAGGAAACAAGAGAGTGCAGAATGTAGTGTTACATTCATAGTTCAGGAGTAGAGAAAGATCAACTTAAAACATAGAACATAGAACATTACAGCGCAGAACAGGCCCTTCGGCCCTCGATGTTGCGCCGACCAATTAGGAACAAGCAGTGACCCTCTAACCTAAACCATTCCCCTTTCATCCATAAACTTATCTACTAACCTCTCAAACGCCACCAAATTTGGCGCATCTACAACTGACACAGGCAAGGCATTCCATACCCTTACCACCCTCTGGGTAAAGAACCTGCCTCTGACATCTGTCCTAAAACCACCACCCCCTTAATTTAAAGCTATGTCCCCTTGTGCTAGCTTTCTCCATCCTAGGAAAAAGGCTATCACTGTCCACCCTATCTAAACCTCTAATCATCTTATATGTTTCAATAAGGTCTCCTCTTAGCCACCTTCTTTCTAACGAAAACAATCTCAAATCCCTCAGCCTCTCCTCATAAGACCTGCCCTCATACCAGGCAACATCCTGGTAAACCTCCTCTATACCCTCTCCAATGCCTCCACATCTTTCTTATAATGCGGGGACCAGAACTGCACACAATACTCCAAGTGCGGCCGCACTAGAGTTTTGTACAGTTGCAACATGACGTTGCGGCTCCGAAATTCAATCCCCCCTACCAATAAAAGCTAAGACTCCGTATGCCTTCTTAACAACCTTATCGACTTGATTGCCAACTTTCAGGGATCTGTGCACACATACGCCAAGATCCCTCTGTTCATCAACACTATTAAGAGTCCTACCATTAGCCCTATACTCTACACACTTGTTATTCCTGCCAAAGTGAATTACCTCACACTTTTCCACATTAAACTCCATTTGCCACCTCTCGGCCCAGCTCTGCAAATTGTCCAAGTCTCTCTGCAAACTATAACACCCCTCTTCACTATCTACCACTCCACCGACTTTAGTGTCATCTGCAAATTTACTGATCCATCCCCCAATACCCTCATCCAGATCATTTATAAAAATTACAAACAGCAGGGGCCCCAAAACAGATCCCTGAGGCACACCACTAGTAACCGAACTCCACGATGAATATCTCCCATCAACCACCACCCTCTGTCTTCTATCTGCTAGCCAATTCCTAATCCAATTAGCTAAATCACCCTCACTTAGTGCAAGATAAGTCCTTTAAAAAATTCTGACAGCAGCAGGGAAGAAGCTGTCCTTGAGTCAGTTGATATGTGACCTCAGATTTTTGAATCTCTTTCCTGAAGGGAGAAGGTGGAAGAGAAAATGTCTGGGGTGCTGGCTGCTTTGCCAAGGCAGCAGGAAGTGTAGACAGAGTCAATGGATGGGAGGCTAGTTTGCATGCTGGAATGGGCTACATTCACAGCCTTTTGTAGTTCCTCGTGGTCTTGGGCAGAGCAGGAGCCATACCAAGCTGTGATACAACTAGAAAGAATGCTTTCTATGGTGCATCTGTAAAAGTTGGTGACAAAGTCATAGCTGACATGCCAAATTTCCTTGGTCTTCTGAGAAAGTAGAGAAGTTTCTTGGCTTTCTTAACTATAGTGTCAGCATGGGGGGACCAGGACAGATTGTTGGTGATTTGGACACCTAAAAACATGCATACTCAATACATGCATACTCTGTACATGTATATTCAATACATGCATACTCAGTATACATATACTCAGTACATGTATACTCAGTACATGCATATTTAGTACATGATTCTCAGTACACACATACCCAGTCAATTTCCATGTACAGTAGAAAAAACAGTGATGACCCTAGTAGGTTAGGGAAAGAAGGAAAGAATGACCTGTAAATGTTTTTTTTTATCATCAGCAAATGCCCCAATCTGCTCTCCAGTCAGTGGCATATTTATTGAAATTTAGGCGCTGCTGCAGAAGAGGAAAGACACTATTTCCCAATCCCAGTGTACACTCCAGGTCATTTAAAAGATTTGGACCATGCAGAAAATGAAGTTTGGATTGAGGCTGGAAATGTTGTTGAAACAATTTGCATACTACTCTGCTCCCTGTCAGGAGTGCAAGCAATCAGAAAAGCTGAACTTTCAGTTTTAAGGCCAGTTTGCAATATTTTACATCAACACTTTTCTTTCTCTCTTGTAGCCAGCTACATGTCAGGGAAGTTTTTAAAATATGTTTTTGTCTCCCAAGCTTGTCATGTTATGACACATGGCCCATGAATGATTAGTGACTGTTGGAGAGGTGTGAATGATACACTTGTCGACCATTTACTTTGCTATTCCAGCACTTGGCCTCAGCATCATGTTCTCACTATTCCAGAAATCAATGTACTAGTGATAAGAATAGCAACAGAAGCAAGGCATACATGGCACAAATCCACTTGTGTGACCCCAGGGCTGACCTTTCCAAATCATTTTTCATAAATATTAAACCCAAGTAGAGAAAAAAAAGCTAATGTAAAAGAATCTTAGTCTAATTTCTCACAATAAATGGCCACCAGAATCTTAAAGAAACAGAAATTTTGCCTTTTCCTACCTCTAACAAAAACAATTAGGGAGATTCAAATTAATGCACTAATCAATATAATTTGCCAAAAGGACAACATCTAGGAATGTTTGAAACAAGATCATCAAAAGCTGGGTTTAGTCCAGTGCGTATATTCCTCAAAGCCAAGGTGTGGCTGAGATGTGGTTTGAACTCGAGATGCTTTGAATGGATTAAATGGTACCACAACAAATATTTTTTATGACGAGGCATTTCCTCTCAACATCCTGTTCAACCCTGTACTTAATGAATAGAAATGATTACAATAAATTCTGATATAAAAAGTTGATAAATCGCAATAATTTCACTATCCTTAATCTCTCTAAACTCTGTTCAAAAATATCCAATCCAACGCCATGAAGTAGACATGTGATTATCTATTATCTGGTGCTTGTGTATCCTAAAAAAAATGTACCAAGCAAATGAGGCTTGTCTTTTCGTGTGGTGAACACAGTCACTGGATTGTTAGCACATAGTCACTTAGCCAAAGGAATCGGTTCATGGGTATGAAGGAAGGAAATGAACAGTGGGAGACAGATTGTGCTAAATGTCAGGTGCAAGGGCCCTTTTGGGAATAGACAGAGTCAAATTAAAATGATTACAATTCTGGGCAGTATGCTTGAAGGATGCTGCAACCAGTCACATGACCTGGCCAGCCGTTTGAACGCAACAACAAAATATTTCAGATAGTGGGGATAAAAACAGATCATGTTGGAACTATTCAGTAAGTATGGTAGTATCTGTACAGAGAGAAACAGAATTAGTGCCTGAGATATGTCACGGGATAAGTTCCAACACTGGGATTATGTGCAGTGAGGAAGGCCAATAGGACCAAGGTTGGCAATCTTCTCATCCGACTCTGCAGCCTTGGCAGCAGCACCAAGAGAATGACCATTACTGAGGCTGGTGAATGGGGAGGAGAGGAGGATTAAATGAGTCTCTGAGGTGGTGGGGTCCAGGTTAATTGGTTGACTGACTGGGAAACCAATGTTCTAGGGAGGCTGACCAAGGCAACACAGTGATTAGCACTGTTGCCTCTCAGTGCCAGAGACCTGGGTTTGAATCCTGGCTAGGGTCACTGTGTGTGTGGAATTTGCACATTCTTCTCAAAATTGTAATCATATTAATTTGACTCTGTCTATTCCACCAGGGCCCTTGCACCTGACGTTTAGCACAATCTGTCTCTCACTGTTCATTTCCTTCCTTCATACTCATGAACCAATTCCTTTGGCTAAGTGACTATGTATTAACAGCCCAGTAACTGTGTTTACTATATGAAAAGATAAGCCTCATTTGCTTGGTACATTTTTTTCAGGATATACAAGCACCAGGTAGTAGATAATCATGTGTCCACTTCATGGTATTGGATTGGATATTTTGAACAGAGTTTAGAAAGATTAAGGACAGTGAAGTTACTGCAATTTATCAATTGTTTTTATGTCAGAATTTATTGCAGCCATCTCTATTCATTAAATAAAGCATTGAAGAAAATGTTAACAGGAAATGCCTCATTATAAAAAATATTTGATGCAGTACCATTTTAACCCTGCATAGGTTTCCTCCAAGTGCTCTGCTTTCCTCCAGAATAAGAAGCCTGACAACACCAGGTTTAAGTCCAACCGATTTATTTAATAGTAAACTCACACAAGCTTTCGAGGTTGTGCTCTTCATCAGGTGAATGAGGTGTTCTGGTCTCAAACAGCACATATAACAGCACAGACAGTTTACAAATTACTGATTAGAATGCAAATCTTTACACCTAACCTGCTATTCAAGTCTTAAAGTGGCTAACAATATGAGTGGATTGTATTGTCTCTAGACAGCACAGAGATGAGGTTTTTTGCTAACCCAGGCAAGTCATGGATCTTGAGTTCATGTCACACTATCTGTAACCCCCATGACTTGCCTGGGTTAGCAAAAAACCTTACTTACTGTGCTGTCTGGAGACAATACACATCTCTTTAACCTGTGCGCAGTGCTCCTTCCACTCACATTGTTAGCCACTTTAAGACTTGAATAGCAGGTTAGGTGTAAGGATTCGCATTCTAATCAGCAATCTGTAAACTGTCTGTGCTGTTATATGTGCTGTTTGAGACTAAAACACCTCATTCACCTGACGAAGAGCAGAGCCTCGAAAGCTTGTGAGTTTACTATCAAATAAATCGGTTGGACTTAAATTGGTGTTGTCAGACTTCTTACTATGTTTACCCCAGTCCAACGCTGGCATCTCTACATCATTTCTCCCACAATACAAAAATGTGTAGGGTGGGTGGATTAGCCATGGTAAATGCATAGGGTTACAGGTCTAAGGGGAGGGTGGGAGTCAGGGCTGGGCAAGATGATCTTTCAGAGAATCTGTACAGATTTGATGTGTTGAATGGCCTCCTTCTGCACTGTAGGAATTCTATGTCCTTTGATTTTAGTCTCCCACAGCTGAGAATATCCATATACCTACCCTTTTCAAACCCTCTCAGGATTATGTATGTTTCAATAAGATCATCTCTCCTTCTTCGAAACTCCAATGCTCATTTTCAATTTTCCCTCATAAGATAAGCCTTTCATTCCAGGAATGAGTGGAGTGAATCTCTTCTCAAATGTGGACTCCCCAAGACACTCTACAGCAGCAAGAAAACTACTCTATTTTTAAATTCTATTCCCCTTGCAATAAATGTTAATTTTCCATTTGCTTGTCTAGTCACTGGTTGTGCCTGCAGACTAATCTTCATTTTCTATTTGCTTTGCCATCAATTCAAGAGATTAAGGACAATGAAGTTTCTACAATTTATCAATTGTTCTTATATCAGAATTTAGTGCAGCCATCTCTATTTATTAAGTAAAGTGTTGAACAGGATGTTAAGAGAAAATGCTTCAATATAAAAAATATTTGTTGCAGTACCATTTTAACCCTGAGTGGGTTTCCTCTGGGTGCCCAGGTTTCCCACAGTGTATTCCATTTGCCAACTTTTTGCCCACTCACTTAACCTAATTGTACTCCTTTGCAGACTCTACCTCTGTATGACAACTTACTTATCTTGATAAATTTAGCTACCATACATTTAATCCCCGTACCTAAATCATAAAGGGGCTCCTTCCAACCCTATACTCACCCCAGCACTCACCCCATACCACCAAAAGCACCCACACCTTCCCCAACAGATTTCTCTCCCCCTCTCCCACTGTCACACTATGGCCTGGTAGCAAAAGCCATTTTTAATTTAACTTTTAAAATGTTGAAGGGAGTGGGCCTCCATTTTGACCCATCCTCTCCCTCACTTACTAGCTTTACAGCCTAATGCTCCCTCTTAAGTTGTGGAACTCAGATAGTTTCCCCCTTGCTTCTGGACTGGCCCTCAGTCCCTGATTGCAGACAGCAGGATTCAGAAGCCCACTGACAAAATCCAGCCACTGATACCCACCCCAAACTAGTTCTGTCTTCACCCCCTACCAGAATTTAGAGATGAAACTTTTAACCCTTTACAGAAATATATGCTATTTTTGTGGCTCCTTTATAGTATGTTTCTTTTGTTATAAATTCAAAATGTGTTTTAAAAGAAGTTTATTCTTGTGGAGAAGAGTTTTGCTAGAAGCCCTTAATAGATAAGATAGTCACCAAGAAATTCAACAGGAACTAAATTACTCAAAAACAGTAAGAATGTGGAACTCACTAAAGTTGAAGCAAATGGGACAGATGCATTTATGGGGTAAATGGACAAACATATGAAAGGAGAATGTTACAACGGTAGATTTAGATGAGAAAAGATGAAGAGCTCGCTTACAGCATGGACACCAATTTAGACTGGTTGAGATGAAAGGTCTATTTGAGTGCCATATGTCCTCTGAGCTCCCAAGGTTTTGCTTGTATATTAAGCAGAGCCACTTAGAATGGAGATTCATCATCTAATTCATGAACTTCATTACAAAATAACCTGTTTTAAACAGGACATTATCAAGAAATGGTTCTGCAGATTTATTTGCATTTTTTATTGTTAGCACTTGAAATCTATAGCTAATGCAAATACTATGCGATGGAGAGTATGCATTCTGCAACTACAAATTACATCTAATGCTCATGGAGTTAACTTAACAATGCACCATAATTATGTAGCCTTGATGGAGGTTGCTTCATATAACAGATAGTGGTTGGGCCAGGATTGTATTTACGTTGTGATGATGCAAGTAAGTACTCAATCATGTTTTCCCAAGAACCATGGCCATACTGATACAAGGTTTTTGATCTGAAATTTATTTTAGTAATGGGAATCAGTTGGCTTGGACAGCTAGTTTGTGATGCAGAGCAATGCCAACAGCACACATTCAATTTCATACTAGTTGAGGTTATTTCATGGAGGCTTGCCTGTTGCCAGAGATGTACTGATCCTAATGTTAAAAATCACCACCAATCAGCTCTCCCCCTTAAAGCAGCCTGTGGTCATCTGGGGCAATGTGATTTTATTTTTGAATTTAAGCAATACCGATATGATCATCTTGTGCTATTTTGGTTAATTTTATGCTTAAGGCAGGATTCCTTTAAGAGAGAGTGTTTTGTTGAAAACAGTTACGTCTGGAAAAACATGTAGCTCAAATGCTGAAAATGCAGGCTAATACCTGATTTTTTAGCCATGAATGTATTACTTTGTAGGGTTAATGGACCTTTTGTTTATTTAAATTCTCCTGGGATTTTAATTAGGTGTGCAGATTCAAGTTTTTGATTAGGTCATTTGACAGGGACAAGGTCACATGGTTAATGGGAGAAGCTAAGCTTTCAGAAAAACGGTTTTATTTCCAATTTTAAAAAAGCTTGTGCAAATTCCACACTAGCCTGGAGCTAGTAGAAGAAGAACGTGTCTGTCTCTATCTCCAGAGGCTTTCTGAAAACTCCAAGACTGTTAACCTAACTCAAAGCAAGTATGTCTATGTGTTGCTAAATAATTTTAAAGAGAGGTTTAAGTATCAAAGAGAAATATTGCTCAATTGGGACTAACTGTTATAGGTTAGCAGTTAAACCCAAGATACAATTCTTAAGGATTGTTCAGTTGTTAAAGGTTAGCCAAATCATTTGTTATAGGTAAACTGTATTGTTAAATAAAGTTTGTTCCTAATTTGTCAGTGGAATTGCACTAGGAGCGAAACATCTTATCCTTAGTTTAACAGCAAAACTAAAAAATTGTTGGGACCTGGTCTGGTTTCATAACATACCCTGCGGTTTCTGATCTGGTACCCTAGCACAGGAAACAATTAAAGGAAAATATGTCACAAGGACCTAGATCATTGCAAAAGAATGGCTTGTGCTAAAGAAGAATCTGGATATTTTGTTTCATCCTGGGAAGTAAAACAAGCAGCAAGGTTCTTGCTTTTTCACTGAGGGTGGTGAGTGAATGGAACCGACTGCCGTCGGAGGTTGTTGAGGCAAACTCACTGGGGTCTTTTAAAAGACTTCTGGATGAGTATATGGAAAAGAATAGGATAGGGGGTTATAGATAGGTCTGTGGATTGGTAGATGTGATCGGTGCAACTCGTGGGCCGAAGGGCCTGTTTGTGCTGTATTGTTCTGTGTGTTCTGTGTGTATGCACAAAAAGACTCAGCATGTAATCCTTGAAAATTATTTTTTATTAAAAAGTGCAAGTCACCTGTTTTACATTCTATAGTTTCATATTCAAGCCCCTGGCATGTGATTCTAAATTAAATCTGGCCATCAAATATTTCATTTTCAAATTCTACAAAAACATTTTTTCAAGCTTGTTACATTTATATTTCTGAAATAAAACTTGCAGAAATGAAAGTAATGTTCACGATAATGGTGCAGATGAGGTAATTCTGCTTTCTTCCTGAATTTACCCTAGTACGTACTTTGAACAAATTTTGACTTAGAAAAAGAAACCAAGTTCAGTTACTCAGCAAGTTTTGTTCCAAAGATAACAATGAATACAAAAAAAAACTAATCTAGAAATTTTCATCATTAGCAGGTTATGCATCATATTGGACAAGTATAAATACTTGCAGCTTTGGCTACAAAAAGAGACACAAAGATTTAAAATGTGCTTCATGATGAGTTTGTATCATTGGTGTTCATTCAAAGCATAAATGACAAACAAACACATACATTCAATTTTGTAAATGCATTAGTATCCAAAGACCACAGTCATAACTAAGAGGTTTCTAAGGCCATTACCATTTTTGTTTTTAGACTAGCAAGCTACACTTCCTGAAAGCTGCCAGAAAGACTCACTTTCAGTAACTGCAACTGAGGTTTGTCAATAAGTGACATTAAGCAATAATAGAACACACTTCTAAACTCTGTTGGCTTCTTTTAGGTCTAAGCTCTGTTTGGGGTAACATCATGCCTCATTAATAGATATTTGTTAAACAAAATGTGCTTTTTTAAAATGTTGAAAGTACATTGGAATAATTCAAATAGTTCAATTCTTTTGAAGATAATGGATAATGTATGGAGACAGTTCATTTTAACAAGGAACATTCCCTTCTCAACATGTTCCTAAGTGTTGAGGATCCCTCTTAACTAGAACAAACTCCCAGGCCTAGTATCCATTCTCTATCCTTGGACTTAATTTAATGTATCTTTGCATTCGGAGGGTGTGTAGCATTTGTAAAATTACTTATTTGTAGGGACTTGTTTCTTGGAGGTATTTATTTCGTGCCAAGTTCAGAAGTTTGTCTTTGTTTATTCATCTACAATCACAACTTCAACTGATTGATGAAGATCAAAGCATGCTATAAATCACCCAGATTTTCCCAATAATTCAGATGACACTGTCAAAAATCTCTATCCCACAAGAAAAGGTACAGCCCAATTTATGCAAAGGAGTTTTATTTTTCCAAAGTAGCAACTTATGGAGTTACAGCACATTGAACCCATATTTACAAGGTACAGTAGACAAGCCATATTCAAAAGCATCTAAATAACATTTGGAACTTAGGATCCTGTTGAACATTTTTGTATAATCATTACTGACCATTAAAAAAAAGTCAGCTGTATTTTATAGCTGCCGCTTCATATACAAAATGCTCAGGTGTTAGTTCCTTGGAGCAATTTTCAGCTTTAATGATTGGAATCAATGGGTTGGAAAATTGGAGGTGGTGGGAGGGATTCTATTACAGTTGGGTAGTTTAACACCCAATGAAAGTGAAAATTACCCACATCTTCCCCCCCTCATCTCACTTTTCCCAGCAGAGTCACTTATGTGCATGAATTTGTTACTAATTGAGCAAGTAATTCATTGAAGATTACCAATGAGTCAATTTGGAGGAGAAATTATTCACAATATCTGATCTTTCCACACAATGCTACTTTTGTAAAGCCTTTGGTAAGGTTTTCTTAATTAAGAAAAGCCTGTTGAAAATTAAATCACTTAATGATGTTGGTAAAATATAGAGAAAGATGTACATAATGATGACTCCTTGTCCAGCATAATATCTTTGCTTGGGATTTGTTGACAGGATAGCGTCAGTGATACTTTCAATCACAGGGCTAAAGTCCTCCTCAGTAGTTGTGAGATATTTCAAGAATAGGTCTTTTGTCTCTAATATATACTCTTCGCCATAGTCCTGGAGTAGATCTGAAGAAATGCTCTTTATGAGATGGTGGACTTGCTGTTCCCAATATTCAACATTACGTGATGGAGCTGCAAGATATACATAAGTGTAAATCAATAATTAGAAAAAGATAGAGGTGAAAATATTGTCATTTGGCAGTGCAGATCAATGAGGCTCTTCTCACACCTTCCACTTTTTAGAGATCATGCAAAGCATCCTTTCTGGATGTATCACAGCTTACTATGGCTCCTTCTCTAACCAATACCACAAGAAACTACATAGGGTTATGAATGTAGCCCAGGCAAGCACCACTGACGCTTCCTGCTACCTCAGCAAAGCAGTCAACATAATCAAAGATCCTAGACATACTCTTTTCCACCTTCTTCCATTGAGAAAAAAGTATAAAAGTCTGAGGACACGTAACAACCAATCCAAGAACAGCTTCTTCCCTGCAGCTGTCAGGCTTTTGAATGGACCAACCTTGCGTTAAGTTGCTCTTTCTCGAGACCCTACTTGTGACTGTAACACTATATTCAGCACCCTATCCTTTCTTTCCTCCTGAACTGTATGCTTTGTTTATAGACAACGTAAGAAACCATACTTTTCATTGTATGTTAATGCATGTGAGAATAATTATTATGTTGATTATCACAAGTAGTGATAGAAAGGTGTAGACCTGGATCTTCCTAAGCCTGTCTGCTATTGTGCTTCAGCCACTTGCTCAGACAGGTGACAGAAAACCAGTTTATACATTCCACTGGGGGCCCTGCTGCCTGTACATAAAAGCACAAGGAGTTCAGGGCCAGGGGCACAACTTTATAAGAAATGCAATTTTAGAAACAGACTAAAGAGAAAGCCCATGGATAGATGGCACACTGTTGGACATCAGTCGCACTTACACAAACTTACGTCAGGTAGGTCTGCTCATTTGGCATCACTTGTGTTCAACATGCACCGTCTCACATTATGTTCCATTTGTCAGATGCATAAGTTTCCATCAATGCCCTCCTAAAGGTTCTTTAAGTTTTTTGTATTTGATGGGCTACAGAACTCACCCAGCATTACTTTCTTGTCCATTGGTAGCTTATATTTGGAAAACTCACTGAATTGTCATGAAAATTGATATAGAACCATGCAGTGCAGAAAGAGGCCTTTAGTCCAGATTTTTTGGCACTAAAGATGGGGTGGGGCCTGATAAAGCCAGCAAGGCCAGCTCCATAGAGATCAGGCACCATTTTTAAGGGCACCCTGATCAGCGCTGAATGGAACTACCCACCCACCCCCCCCCTTGTCCAACCACAGACTTTAATACTAGCAGCTCTCATGTCATGTACTGAGGCTTATTTAGATGAGGATAACCCATTGCCAACCATCTCTTTCTGACAGAGGACTGTGACTTAAAATTTGATCTATCAGCACTTGCACAGCCATACTTGAGACAAAAGAAACAAAAATAGCCAAAAGAAGTTTGACTGTTCCTCAAACGTTGGTTGGAAACTTGCGCAGAAAGATGGTAATGGAGTTTAATCCAGACAAATGTGAAGTAGTGCATTTTGGAAGGTCTAATACAGATAGAAAATACACAGTAAATTGCAAAACCCTTAAGAGAATTGATAAGCAGAAGAATCTGGTGTCCAACAAAGTAACACAGCACGGGAAACAGGCCCTTCGGCCCAATGAGCCCGCGCCGCCATCCTAACGGCACATCCATGACTTTAGGCTATGCCTATTGTGGAAGATTCCCATTTAGGGACAATTTGTTACCCAATCAGCCTAAGAGCACATTTTTAGGATGTGGGAGGAAACCGGAGCACCCGGAGAAAACCCATGCAACTACGGGGAGAACGCGCAAACTCCCACAGACACAGGCCCAAATCTATGTGTCTGCACAGCAACAGCGATAGTCTGAGCTGTCATGTTGCCCATCAGATGGTCCAGTTTAAGCACACACTAACGACTTGAAGCACTAGGCCACTCCTGAAGCAACATCCAAGAGCAGCCCTTGCACAACCTGCCGAATGCATGCACCTTGTTGGGCAACAAGGTGGACCGAATTGCCTGTGGAAACAAAAGATATTTAGACAGTCCTACTATATCCCTCTATCTGCAGACCGCTCATGTGGCTGTCCAAGAGACCCTTAAACAACCCTAGCGTGCCTGCTCCCACCACCTTACTCGGCAGTGCATTCCACACCCCCACTACCCTTTGTGTGAAAAACTGCCCTCTAATATTCGTCTTATACATAGCCCCCCTCACCCTAAGGCCATGACCCCTCGTTCTATCCATTTCTAATGGTGGAAAAAGCTTACCACCATTTACTCTATCTATACCCCTTATAATCTTATATACCTCTATTAGATCCCCTCTCAGCCAACGTCTTTCAAGGGAAAACAACCCCAGTGTGTTCAATACATAGGTCACTGGAAAGTGGCAAGACAGGTGGAAAAAGTAGTCAAGAAGGCATACGACATGCTTGCCTTCATCAGCCAGGACATTGGGTTTAAAAGTTGGCAAGTCACGTTGCAGCTTTGTAGAACCTTAGTTAGACAGCACTTGGAATACAGTCTTCAATTCTGCTCACCACACTAACAGAAGGATGTGGAGGTTTTGGAGAGGATACTGAAAAGATTTTGCCTGGTATGGATGGCATTAGGTATGAGAGGTTGAAGAAACTTGGCTTGTTCTCACTGAAACAATGGGGATTGAGGGGTGGCCTGATAGACGTCTACAAAATCATGAGAGGCATGGACAGAATGGATAGCACAAAGCTTTTTCCCCAGGGTGGAAGAGTCAACTATTAGGGGGCATAGGCTTAAAGTGCAAGGAATAAGGTTTAAAGGAGATGTACCAGACAGTTTTTTTTTAAAAAACAGAGGGTGGTGGATGCCTGGAACTCATTATCAGAGGAAGTAGTGAAGCAGATACAATAGTGACTTTTAAGAAGCATCTTGACAAATACATGACTAGAATGGGAATAGAGGGATATGGTCCCTGGAAAGCGAGGAGGTTTTAGTTCAAATCAGACAGAATGGTTAGTGCAGGCCTGGAGGGCCAAAGACCCTGTTCCTGTTCTATAATTTTGTTCTTATTTGTTTTTGCAAAAGTGACCAAGATGGATAAAGAAAAAGCAATTCACAAGGTGTGTTTAGTAAGAAGATTCAGTGTATTCACTGGGGAGGCATGAAGGCACACAGTGGTTAGCACTGCTACTTCACACAGACAGTGACCCAAGCCGGGAATCAAACCCAGGTCCCTGGTGCTATGGAGTTTGCATGTTTTCCCTGTGTCTTCATGGGTTCCCTCCGGATGCTCTGGTTTCGTCCCACATTCTGAAAGATGCACTGATTTGGTGCATTGATCGGAACAGATGCCCCGAGTGTGGCGACCAAGGGAATTTCACAGTAACTTCATTGCAGTGTTAATGTAAACTTTATTTATAGCTAATAAAAAACATTACTTTTACCTTAGATTTTCCCCTTCAATGGTTTTGAATTCATCTGGTGGGGCAGCACTCTCACACTTTCAACAGAAAGTCCCCGATTTCAATACATGGACTGGCCTGTCCCTCGCTCCTCTGCACCAGAAATACTGAGCTACCAGCCCTTGTCTGCACTAAAGCTTGACATACCCTCAGCAGCGAGCATAATAACCAGTCCCTGCCATCTATCAGAAAAGGTTCTACTTTTCTCTGTTTGGTTCAAGAGAGAAAAGGAACTTGAGAGAGTTTAGTGGAAGACAGCTGAGCAACTTTGAACGAGAGTCCAAATGAACAGAACAAGCAGACTGCTGTTCTGCTACTGATGCCAAAAATAAGGGACTTGGAGATAAAATTACATTTTAGTTTTCCTCGATTGAGAATTATGCAACAATATGAACTATTATTAGAGCTGCTGTCATGAAATGTGCCTGGATATTTTAGGAATATGCATAGCTATCTCAAATCTTGTGGAATAGATATTGATATTTTGCAAGATTAAAAAAAACTGCATTTGTTTACTTTAATGGCACAATAAGTCCACAGGAGTGACTGAGTTGATTTGACTTTTTTTAAAAAAAGCAAATTAAACAATTCTAAGTATTTTACAATTGGAAGGACCTTGAAATAATAAAAATCTGCATCTGCCATTATTACGGTGCAGAAATAACAATGGCGATACAAAAGCCATGTCAGAGTTTACTGGGGTGTTTGCATTGCTCTCTCGACATTGCACTCACCAGCAAAGACCCTTGCCAGCCCATTCAACCCTGATCCACTGAAAAAGAAAAATCTGTGACTTGCAGTTAAACCATCCACTGCAAGACAGTGGTATCAGATTGGGAACAGTACCAACAACATTACCAATATGTCAGCTGAATGGGTGAGGCTGCAGCTGATGGAACAAGGGCAGGAAAACTGCCAATTAAAAGGCAACTGATCAAACGCATCACTGTATTCCATCAATGAATTCTAATTTGGATGTTTCCACTTTACATTGTGTGGGTATTTGTAGTGTGAAGCAGAGAGTACCTCATGTGCTTTAGCACTTTGTGACAAATCATTCCCACCAGCCAGATAATGGCTGGACTCATCCTATGGTCCGAGTGAACACAACGAAAAGACTAACTCTGTGCTTCTCCAGCTGTTCAGTTAACTGAGTCGCAGCTTTTCATGGAAAAAAAATGGTTACATTCCAACCTGCAAAACCATAAATAGCGAGGGGAAAAATTCCTGGAATCTTGTAGTAAAAACAGTATTTGTCTCTCAGTCAATGATTTACATTAACAGTTTTTTTTTCCCATTAGTAAGAGATTGACTGGAACATTGACTTATTGGTTTTGCATTCACTGGTAGAACTTTCTACGCAATTTAAAATTGATTTTGGAACAATGAACTGTTGTTGGCCTCCAGGTGTCATAACGTGTGAATGATTGCTCTGGTGTACACCATGTACATGTCATGCCTTACTGAGACGCATACTTCATGGGCTTTGACATTGAAAGGTCATCTAAAATGAATAGAACCATGTAGATGTATGCACAACAAAGCCACAGGCATCTCTGAACTGGACTGAGGTGCCCTTGAAGCAATGGTGCTGTCTAGAGTTATTCAAGTGATTGGTGTTATAATGTTCTAGATTTCAAGAAATTCCACTCTGGAAACTCTGCGTGGACTTCCAAGGTGCTCTTCTACCCCAATAACAACCAGTCATCCCAAATTTTAAAGAGATTGACAAAATTCCCAAAGCAATCTTTGATTGCTTTACAAGGGAAAGATTTGCACAAACATGATCCACAAATGATTTACAACGAACAAAGAACAAAACAGCATGGGAAACAGGCCCTTTGGCCCAACGAGCCCGTGCTATCACCCCAATGTTCCCACCTCTACCCATGATCCCTGTCTATGTTTATAGATCTATGGATTAAAAACCAAATTTGAGACAATTTAGGGAGAATTTGTTTTGCCAATTAGCCTAAGAGCACATCTTTGGGATGTGGGAGGAAACCAGAGAAAACCCATGCAAGCATGGGGAAAATGCGCAAACTCCCACAGATTTGCTGCTTTTCAGAGGGAAATTTGCAAACAATGATGAGACAGAGTACAGGAATGAGACAGAGAATCTGGTGAACTGGTGTGGCAACAATAATCTCTCCCTCAATGTCAACAAAATAAAAGTGATTGTCATTGACTTCAAGAAGCATAAAAGGATAACATGATCCTACATACATCAATGGGGACGAAGTAGAAAGGGTCAAGAACTTCAAGATTATAGGTGCCCACAATCTATCCTGGTCCCTCTAATGCCAACACTATAGTTAAGAAAGTCCATAAAACCCCTCTACTTTCTCACAAGACTAGAGAAATTTAGCATCTCACCAACTTTTACAGATGCGCAATAGAAGCACTTTTTCTGGTTGTACCACAGCTTTGTACGGCTCCTGTTCTAACCAAGACTGCAAGGACTACAAAAGATCGTGAATGTAGCCCTATCCATATGCAAACCAGTCTCCCATCCATTGATCCTGTCTACACTTCCTACTGCCTTGGTAAAGCAGCCAGTGTAATTAAGGACCCCACATGCCCCTGACATTCTCTTCCATCTTTTTCCTTCAGGAAAAAGATACAAAAGCCTGAGATCACGTATCTACTGACTCAAGAATAGCTTCTTCCTTGTCACCATCAGACTTTTGAATGACTTACCTTGCATTAAGTTGATCTTGCTCTACACCCTAGTTATGACTGTAATACTATATTCTGCACTCTGTTTCCTTCTCTATGAATGGTATGTTTTGTCTGTGTAGCATGTAAAAAAGTGTTAATACATTGACAATAATAAATCAAAACCAAATCAAGTTGATCAAGGAGTATTGTGGATTTCTGTTTTATTTGTTCAGGGATTTGAACTTTGCTGGTTTAGCCAGCATTTGTTGCCCTCCCTAACTGTCCTTGAGAAAGTGATGGTGAGCCATCTTTTTGAACCAGTGCAGTCCATGTCTAAAATGCTGTTGTTAGGGAGTTTCAAGATCTTGACACTGGCGGTTAAGGAATGAGGACAAAGTTCCAGGTTAGGATGGTCTATGGCTTGGAGGGGAATTTGTAGATGGTGCTGTTCTCATGCATTTGCTGCCTTGTCCTTCTCAGTGGCAGAGGTCATGGATTTCAAAGGTGCTGCCTAAGGTGGCTTGGTGAGTTAATGCAGTGCATTTTTTTTGCCATGGTTCATACTTATGCCACTGTGCAAGTGGTAGAGCAAGTGAACATTTAAGGTGGGACATGGGATGCCAATTAAATGAGCTGTTGTGTGCTGAATTGGTTAGTGAACAGAAAACAGAGAATGGAGATTGAGTCCATTTTAGCTTGGCAAATTTTGGAATGTCGTAGGATTCCCATTAATTTATAATCTATATTATTGACTAAGATGAAGGAACTGAGTATATTGTACCTAAAATTGTGGCCAATACAAAATTAGATAGATAGCAAGTTTCAAGGAGGAAATAGATTAGATGAGCAGGCAAAAATTTGACATTGGAGAATGTGGGAAAATGTGAGGTTTGGTGGGAAGATTAGAAAAGCAGATGGCACTAAAATGGAGAGAGACTGCAAAGGTGAGGTTTGGGAAAATCTAGCATCCTTGCATACAGAAGTGTTAGTAATAACAAGTTGTAAATTATTTTGGATTGTTTCCTTTTTCTCCCTCCCTTCCCTACAGCCATTGTGTGTGAGCAACCTCACTACTTTATCCAATCAGCTACTCTTCAAATGTCCATCTGTACAGTGAGGTTTAATGGGCAGGTCACTGCTCATCACTAAACATGTAATAAGGAAGGCAAATGGAATGTTGGCCTTATTGCATGTGGGGTGGAGCATAAGAGTAGGAAAGTCATGCTACAATTTTTAAAAAATTATTTCATGGGATGGACCAGTCGAGGGAAATATCCATACCGAGGGAGGAAGTGTTAGAGCTTCTAGGTAGCATTAAAACTGATAAATCTCCGGGGCCTGATGGCATTTATCCCAGGCTGCTTAGGAAGGTGCGAGGTGAAATTGCTGGGCCTCTGACGCAAATCTTTGTCTCTTCCTTGGACACAGGTGAGGTCCCAGAGGACTGGAGAATAGCTAATGTTGTACCGTTGTTTAAAAGGTGGTAGAGATAACCCTGGAAATTATAGGCCGGTGAGTTTGATGTCAGTGGTAGGAAAGCTGTTGGGAGGGGATTCTTAGAGATAGGATGTATAGGCACTTAGTGTTGCAATCTGATTAGGGATACGCAGCATGGATTTGTTAAGGGGAGGTCGTGCCTTACAAATATGGTAGAATGTTTTGAGGAGGTGATGAAAATGGTGGACGAAGGGCGAGCCATTGATGTTGTCTATATGGATTTTAGTAAGGCGTTTGACAAAGTCCCTCATGGGAGGTTAGTTGAGAAGGTCAAGGCTAATGGGATACAAGAACAGGTAGCTAGATGATAAGCAACTGGCTTGGTAATAGGAGACAGAGTAATAGTGGAAGGGTGTTTCTCTAGCTGGAGGTCGGTCACTTGTGGTGTGCCGCAGGGTTCGGTACTGGGACCTCTTCTATTTGTAATATATATATAAATGACTTGGAAGGAGTAAGTGGAGTGATCAGCAAGTTTGCAGATGATACAAAGATGGCTGGACTTGTGGATAGTGAGGAGCATTGTCAGGCGATGCAGCAGGACATAGATAGGCTGGTAGCTTGGGCAGATAGAATTCAATCCTGATAAATGTGAGGTGATGCATTTTGGGAGAAAAAATGTAGGGGGGAGGTATATGATAAAGGGTAGACCTATTCAGAGTATAGAAACGCAGAGGGACCTGGTGCAGGTGAACAAGTCTCTGAAGGTGGCAGAGCAAGTGGAGGAAGTTGTGAAGAAAGCATATAGTATGCTAGCCTTTATAGGAAGGGATCTAGAGTACAAGAGCTGGCCTTTAATGTTGCAGTTGTATAAAACGCTGGTTAGACCTCATTTGGAATACTGTGTCTAGTTCTGGTCGCCTTACTATTGGAAGGATGTGGAGACTCTGGAAAGAGTGCAGAGGAGGTTTACCAGGATGCTGCCTGGTATGGAAGGTTTGAGTTACGAGGAGAGATTAGGCAAATTGGGACTGTTTTCCTTAGAAAGACGTAGGCTTAGAGGAGATCTGATAGAGGTGTACAAGATTTTGAAGGGAATAGATAGAGTAAACAGGGTTAAGCTTTTTCCTAGGATGGACTCAAATAGCACGAGGGGTCACAGGCTTAGGGTGAGGGGGTAAGGTATCATTTGGATGCTAGAGGGAGTTTTTGCCACAGAGTGGTGGGGGTATGGAATGCACTACCAAGTAAAGTGGTGGAGGCAGGTACACTGGAGATATTTAAGAAATACTTAGATGGGCACATGAACTGAATGTGAATGGAGGAGTATAGAAAACTGACTTAAAATAGGGACCATGTACTTGTTTTTAATCCTACAGGTGCTTTGGTCCACTTTGTTGTCTAATGAGGGGCATACACGTGATGGGTCATGAGAGGACCGCTCTTGGACCTTGGAGAGTATCCTACTGCTTCATATCGTTAGTGTATGCTTGACCTGGACCATCTGATGGGCAACACAACAGTGCAGTGACTATTGCTGTGCTGTGCAGATACATGGATTTGGGCCTGTGTCTGTGGGAGTTTGTGCATTCTCCCCGTGCTTGTGTGGGTTTTCTCCAGGAGCTCCAGTTTCCTCCCACATCCCAAAGACATGCTCTTAGGCTAATTGGCAAAACAAATTCTCCCTAAATTATCTCAAATTTGGTTTTTAATCCATAGATTTATAAACATGGACAGGTATCGCGTGTAAAAGTGGGAACATCGAGGTGGTGGTGCGGGCTCGTTGGGCCTGTTTCCCATGCTGTTTTTGTTCTTTGTAACTGTCACTCGTAAAACCAGCATTTATTGCCCATCCCTAACTGCTCCTAAACTGAGTGGCATGTTAGGCCATTTAAGAGTCAAGTATAATGCTGTGGGATTGAGATGACACAAAACCACTACAATGCACAAACAGGCCATATGGCCCATTGAATGTGCACTGACACTGAGAGCTCATCTTACTCTGCCTTATTCCTGTAACTCCACACATTGTAGCCTATATTAATGACTGGAATGAAGGGACTGGATGTATTGTAGCTAAAATTGTGGATCATACAAAAATAAGATAGCAAGGCAAGCTTCGAGGAGAAAATGGAGTCTGTAAAGACTATATAGACAGTCTATATAGAAAAGACTAAATAAAATATAGTTTAAATAAGTAGGTAAAAAAACTGATGTTAGAAAATGATATGTGGTAAAATGTGAGGTTGTCCACTTTAGTGGGAAGATTAGAAAAGCAGGTATCACTTAAATGGAATGATTACAAAAGGTGTGGTTTGGAACAATCTGGGGACATCAAACATGAATTACAGAAGAGTTAGCAATAACAGATTGTTGAATTGGTTAGCAAAACAGAAAATGAGACAAAAAGGATTCATTCTGGTTTGGCAAACTGTTGGAATGCTGCAGATAAGGTCAGCAGATCTCCTTCCCTAAAGGACATTAGTGAACAACATGGTGATCAGACTCTTCATTCCAAATTTTTTAAATATTGAATTCAAGTCTCATTATCTGCATTGATGGGATTCAAATACAGAATCGGGTAACTGTGTCTTCAGAAATTACCCTGGATTAGTAATCCAGTAACAATATTACCACACAATAGCCTCCCCTGTACAATGGAAGTACTGCATACAGTTTTAGTCTCCTGACCTGAGGGGGGAAATATGTTTGCATTGGAGAAAATTCAGACAAGATTCACTAGGTTGATTCCTGGGATGAAGGGGTGTGTTATCAGGAAAGGTTGGGTTTATACTCATTGGAGTTTAGTAAAATGAAAGATGATCTTACTGAAACATGTGACACTACTGTGTCTTTAAATGTATTTTTAATCCTGTGCAATAAACAGGGCACCAGCTGTCTGACTAGCTGTCCACTTATTGTTGCTTAAATGATTTAGTGGTTTTTTATTTACATTTAATTTGAGCCAAATGCATTCTCTTGGAGTTTATGACCTTTCTGGAACTGTTGGGGGAAGAATGATTGACAAGTCAGGTGAGACAGTCTTGTTTCCCCTGGAGTTCTTTTACTTTCAGTTTTGGTTGCTGGCCAGTTAGAAGATGTTTGGACTCCAGACTGGATGCAGTGTTTTTTTCTCCCTGGTGTTAGAAATTCTGCCAGCTAGTTGGAATCAATCTTTTTTTCTTTTCTGGAGTGGAAACTTTACTGTTGGTGGTCAGGTGTCACTCTATCTCTACCTCAAGGTGCTAGGAATTCCAGAATGGAGAAGTCAAAGTTTCAATTCTCCATTCAAAGGAGTATTTCACAACAGATTGTAGGATCAGAGCTGAAAAATCATGTGAGCATCCGTATTTTCTGCACTAAACCGAAATCAGAGGTATATTTTGGTAAGAATGTTATCTTGGAACAGCACATTGAGCTGTTATAGTTTGTACAATATCATTTTTTCTTGCTTGCAAACAGTAAAAGTTATGCTAATTTTCTACATATTAACTGTATTCTTAATTAAACTTTGTTCAATATAAAGCTTCCTAGTGAGTCATTTGAATCATACCTCAAACATCTCATGCTCACCTTAGCCAAATTCAATGTGCAAAACTTACAGTCTAGACTGATTTCATAAAACACCTTGGAGTTTCTGATCTGGATTATAATACATGCAAAATTCTGAGGGGCTTTGAGTGGCTAAAAGAATTTTTTCCTCAGAGGAATCTAGAACCAGGGAGCACAACCTAAGATTAAGCAGTCTCTGAGATGGAATTGAAGAGGAATTTCATTTCAGATGGTCATTAATCATTGGAATTCTTGATCCTAGAGTAGTAGAGACTGGGTCATTAAATATGTTCAAGGCTGAATTAGACAGATTTTTAATTAACAAGATAGTCAAAGGTTATAGGAGGCAGATAGGAAAGTGCTGTCAAGGCCACAATCAGCCATGATTTTATTTATGACAGAGCAGGCTCAAGGGGTCAAATGGCCTACTACTGCACCTATTTATATTATTAATCTAGACAAGTGGAGGGTATTCAATCAATCATTCTCCTGACTTATATCTTTGGGGAGTCAAGGAAGTAATTTACCTCAAAATGTTTAGTCTCTAACCTGCCCTTCTAGTCACAGTATTTAAATCGTTTATTCAGTTAAGTTTCTGGTCAATGGTAACCCCTTGGATGTTGATGGAGGATTCAGTGAAGGTAATGCCATTGAACATTAAGAGCAGATGATTAGACTTTTTCTTATTGGAAATGGTCATTCCCTGGCACTTGCCTGGTATGAATATTACATGCTACTTATCAGCCCAAGACTGAATGTTTCCCTATCAGGTCTTGCTGTATGGCAAACATGGATGGCTTCAGTATCTGAGGAGTTACAAATAGTATTGAACTTTGTTGGCTGATGATTGCACATCTCCACTTTTGATAAAGCAGAGAGCATTGATGAAGCAGCTAAGATGGTTGGGCCTACAACATTCTAAAAAGTGTTACTCCTTTTGCATTCTTCCCATTGAAAATATTTTGAGGATGGACCTCAAAACTCCTGGGTAAACTGGTTCTTTACAGTCTATCCTGAAATATGACATGGATAGGAGTTCCCTAACCACGAGCCCACCCACTTGCCCAAATTCTTACTCTCTCACTCACTTCATGTCAACTCCTTATCACAATGTTGTGATTCTATGAATTTGGAACCAATGTAAAAAGGAGGCCACGCGGCTCATCGAGCTGTGCCAATAACAATCTCATCCTGGTCCTATCCCTGTAAACCCATCTATTTATCCCACTAATCTCTCTGACACTAAAGGGGTCATTTAGTACAGCCAATCAACCTAACTTGCACATCTTTGGACTATGTGAGGAAACAAGAGCACTCGGAGGAAACCCATATAAACGTAGGGAGAACGTGCAAACTCCCCACAGAGTGATCCAAGGCTGGAATTGAACCTGGGCCCTTGACATTGTGAGGCAGCAGTGTTACCCACTGTGCCACCATTGGATATTATGGACAAAATTAAAATATAATATTCTAACATTTAATTATTTTTCAATGAGAAAATTAAAAAAAAAAGGGAGTGAAATGGACTACCAATTTCTAGTTTCTGGGTGTTGCAGGTAGTAAATTATTTATGACTTCCTGTTTATGACTTTTGATTGATGTGAGCAGCCTTTTGGTAGCTTGTCCAATTGGCTGTTCTTCATGTGCAAGTCTGTAAGTGAGTTTTGGCAGCATGTAAATGCCAGTAGCATAACAGCCAAACCCAACACCTTCCAAAAATCTGCCTTTACAGCAGAAGTTATTAGATAGCAGCAGCAGGCCAGACAGATTCCCATTCCAATCCCTGAGATACCGAGGCCAATTATAGCATTACTGCCCAGCTACACCGATCAAAGATCAAATCTAGAACCAAGGAATACTGGAAACCTTGAGCTTGCTCTGTAATTAATCTGCACCAGGGCTAACCAGCATATTAGTTTGTTCATCTGCCTCCCTTCCATATCTCCCAATATCGTTAACCAACAAAGTTTCATCGACTTCAGTTTAGAGAGCCTCAGAAGCCACTACCCTTTGGGCAAGATTCTCTGGCCTCCCAACTGCTTTATTTACCCGCCAGTAGGCTTGTTGGGGGATTTTCCGGTTCCTCTGCTGTCAGTGGGAATTCCCACTGATGTCACTCCATGCCACTGGGTAATCCATGGGCAAGGATGCATTCCCAGCAAGACTGGAGAATCCCACCGACCTGAAAATTCCAGCCTTTGCATTTAAAAAAATTCAGGGAACAGAATACATATTTATTTTTAAAAGAAGAGGAACCAAGCTGAAGAGGCACAACACAATTAGAATAAATTAATAGAACATTGAAAGTTCTGACGAGGCGACTTCGGGATTTTAACAAGCCCAAAATTGTGGAAAAACAAAAATAGAGGTGATTAAGGGGATACACGTTTTTGATATTCTTGGAAAGAACAAGCTTAAGCAAGGGACTGTGTGATAAATCTTTATAATTATCTAATGTAATTGTTCTTACAATATGAATGGAACTCAAAGTCAAAGACAAGGAGAATACAAGATAAAATATCCTGAAGATTATTTTATCAATTAAAAGCACATGAGGTATTGCATTTATCTAAATATAAATTGTCTTTTCCTGGTCAATCTGAACGTTGAGTGTCCAATGGACTCAATGAGTTTCAGTTTGAGAGGGGAGAATTACTTCTCATTGGTGAAGCCTATAGCTTGCTTTGAGAGGCTTGGTGGTTGCAGGAATCCAAGCACGGATTACTGATTTTAATACTAGACAGCACTGCCAGCTGGCTAGTGAGGAGAAAGCACAGATGTACTTCAGCCTTCTGTCCACTTGTCTGGCTGATCACTGTAATGAACACTGAACATTTCCGTAGAAGAAACTAGTGACCATTAACTTCAATGCGATTGTTTATAAGTGTTGTTTTAGTGGTCGAATGAAAATAAAGGAAGAAAAACCCAGCCTTCCCACAAGACTCTCTTGCATTATATGGTTTGCCTGTGCAAGAGGATTCTTATCATCAACACTGTGCACTTTAGAATGAGTACGAAGCCAGATCCCATTAAAGCACGTTTTCTCACACACAGTCTTAATTCCCTTTCCTACTCTGAACAAACTAAAAGATGCATTCACTCTAGCCCTGTAAAAAGGGGACTGGACAAGTGATACAGGGGGAAGAGGACACTTGAATGAGCAGATTGTCAGGAGTCAAACTGTCATGTTCTGGCACATGCTGGGAAAATCAAATCTATCTGCAGAGTTTCCTGTACTGCCCCCCCTCAAAATCGAAGGACAGTATTCAGGCCATTGTCTCTTTGCTGGGTCATTTTTTCAAATAAGCTATCCAATTAGTCCCATTCCCACACAGTCCTCTTTAATCTCAGTCCTGAAAATGTTTTCTTTACAAGTACTTATCCAACTCCCTTTTCAAATAGTTACGATTGAAGCTGCTTTAACAACCCTTTCAGGAAGGACGTTCCAGATCATAATTTGCTGCAAATAAAAAAACTCACCTTCCTCCTGGATCTTTTCCTAATTGTTGTTATGTTCAGCAGCTATTGGCTCAGCTGTTAAAATGTTTGGGGGCGGGTAGAAAGGAATAGGTGTCAGTTGCAAAGGTCACATTAATCTTTTTGTTTAGTCATGGAAACTGAGGTGATTTCCAGAGCTGTAGTCAGAGGCTAAAGGTTAGTATTGAAATTTGTATTTTTTTTAAAAATACACACTAAAAGATGCTACATGAACAATCCAAGACCTAAAATTGTCTGAAAAGGAGTATATATTCTGCAATGAATAGCATTATTTTCTTGATCCTAGTTGAATTTATGTTTCTTAAATTTTATAGCACAAAACAGGCCAGTTGGTCCAGTAGGCCTACGCAGTATGCATGCTTCTATTTCAACAGATCTTTCATTTCTCCCTCCCTTATGTGCTTATCCTAAGTGTATCTATATTTCTCACCCCAATTGATTACTGTGTAGTTGAAGATTGTTGTTCTGCTGGTCTTTATGGATTGTGCAATAGAGCCCTGGATAAATATTTCATGCTGTAGCCCATGATTCTGATCATTCCAACTGACTATAGACAAATAACTGCTTTTTATTGGCACAGGATACATTATCTGCTCCCAGAGGATCAGTTTCTAGTTTCATTGATCATCTTAATATTATAATAGCTTACATTCCCTTAATCTATGTATACCATCAGGTCAATTGTCAGCACTTGTCTCAGCAACTGCCCGCTGTCAACTGCATTCAATACTCTGTGGTCCAATGCCAAGGAAAAGTGGGAGTGATTTCCTCAATTTTGTTTATTCTTGGCTACACAAAGCCCAGTGGAGGACATGGTTTTTCTGGCACACTAGAGGGGCAATTCTCCCAAAAGCGCTGTATTGGGGAGAAAACTGGTGTGAATCACAACTGTTTTATCAGTTCAACTTCAGACCCAAATTTTTTTTAATTATTATTCAAGTTGCTCTTGGAGGGCAGTTGAGAGTCAACCACATTGCTGTGGTTCTGGGGTCACAAGTAGGCCAGACTGTAAGGACAGTAAATTTTCTTCCCTAAAGGATGTTAGTGAACCAGATGGGTTTTTCTAACAATCATTTCATGGGCAGTGGATTCTTAATTCCAAACGTTCTTTATTAAATTCAAATTCCACCATCTGCCATAATGGGATTCGAACCTGAGTTTGCACATTCTCCCTGTGTCTGTGTGGATTTCCTCCAGATGTTCTGGTTTCCTCTCAAAAGATGTGAGGGTTAGGTGGATTGGCCATGCTGAATTGCCCCTTGGTGTTAGGGGGAATTAGCTGGGCTAATGCATGGGGTTACGGGGACAAGGCCTGGATGAGATTGTGGTTGGTGCAGACTTGATGGAGCTAATGGTCTCCTTCTGCACTGTAGGATTCTATGATTCTACTGGAACCATCATGAGTCCAAAGTACTACTTCTACTGTCTTTTGCCACTCTGCCAAATAATGCCTACCTGTTTTGTAGGCTCCAGGAAAAATGTTGCACACTTTCACTCCCCAGTGACTCAACTCCAGGCGTAGAATATTTGTGAATAAAGTGAGTGCTGCTTTCGAAGCTCCATAAGGTGCCAAGAATGGCAACGGAACCTCTCCTGGAAGAAAAATGGATGGTTCAAGATCAGTTAGACTTATATTAAGCTGCAATGAATAAAAATGCTGAAATGACAATTCTTGATGAGTGATTCTTGATTGTGCTACTCAAAACCTATTTTTAAATACCTGTTGTATGACGCTGTTCTTCCATTGCAAAAGGTCACTGGGCTTATCAATGTACCATTTTGTACACACACACAGTCGGTTGATACATGGGTGTTTCATTATTTTACTGCCTAATACAGTCAGTCAGTATAGGCATGTAGTGGGGCAGGCAGGGAAAATAAAGACAAGACCACAATCAGCCATGTGTTTATTAAATGGCAGCACAGGCTTGAGGGGCCAGATGAAACATCCCCTTTTATGTGCTTTATATATTTTTTTTGGTTATCTGGAAATACCATGAAACACTGCATTTACCAATTCTGCAGTGACTACTTAACAGTTGCTTACTTTGAAATTCCTCTATCAGGGAGGGAACAATATATTAAAAGATGGATGCATAATGCAGTACACCGATGGATTAATGCACTGCCACCTGCAATAACTAATTGTAGGGGTCAAGTTTCAGAAGAGTTTCACCTGCTCTATCACATAACTTGGGCACAACATCAGTCAAAGAAACAGGATTTTTGTGAAAGTTAAAGAGATGGGAGTTGCTCTAAAACAGTACATGTCCTTGGTTTCAGTCCAGATTTGTTATAAGAGATCAAGAGAACCTTGGAGCACCTAATGCATGGCACCAAGTTCACCATTTGCTGGAGTGTATTTAGCACAGAGGTTGATCAGGCTGCAACTGGAAACAGGAAATAAAAGCAAGAAACTAAGGCCATTTTGCTTTTAAGGTGGTAGTTTAACAGCTCATCACACCAGTCGATCAGCTTGACGAGCCAGTAAAACAGCAAGAGACTGCCTCTCGTGATATTATGAGCCCTATTAAGCCGATGTAATCAGTTTCACACCTGGAAATGGTACAAGGCTGATTTAAATAGTCATTTTAAATATGAGGAGTGTGCTCAGTACACAAGGCTCACTTACCTTAATGGGCTCGTCATTGGAGGTCCCCACCAGCAATGATCACGCATGGTCCCCAGGAATAGAGACTTGGCATAATGGCCTCACTGGTGGGACTGATGGCTATTGAGGCCCCCCTAGGTGGTTGGGGGCAGGGATGGGTTATGCCCTTTGGGCATTGTTAGCCCAGCACTGCTCACCAGGCACTTGGCAGTGTCAAGTGCACGTTCTAAGAGGAGGGGGTATATGGGGGCTGCACACTTTACTATTGGCGATTACCAGAGCAGTGATAAGCTGAAGATGGAGGAATGCGGGGCTGCGACATCCATCTCCAATGCACTATGCACTAGTTCAGTAGGAGATCATGCGCATGCAGTCAAGAAAAATACCCTGACAGTTTCCCATTTTCATGCTCCTTCAGCATTTTAGAATTTTTTTGGTAAGACTGACCTCTCTCCCTGGTCATCCATATCATAACTATGTTGTGCAATCATATTGTTTTCCTGTATACATTATAGCTTACCCACTGGACTGGAAACATTTACAATTCTGCCTTTTGCTCTGCGAATCAATGGAAGAAAGCCTTTTGTTAAAGCTATTGCACCAAAGAAGTTGACTTCCATGCAGCCTCTATAGTGGGACATGGCCAAGAGTTCAGCATCGCTGATATTGTAACATATTCCAGCATTGTTGACCAAACCCCATAAACCTGAAAAATAAAGTACAATAACTCCTTAGGAAATTTAATGCAGGCTTTGGAGCTCTGTGCAAGTCTGAAACTGAAAAAGATAATACTTAAAAATATTGTCTGGATGCAACGTTATGGATATGCACCCTTAATTTCCTGAGATGCACTCCCTAGAATTATTGAATCTTTGCAAATGAAAAAAGAAAATCAGAAATATTACTGTCAAGAGCAACAAAAAAAATCACCCTGCACATTTTTTCTTGTGAAAATTCAAGGCCTAAAAATATTACTGTTGCCACTTGGTCTTATTTTGGAACGTAACCCTTGTTTTATGAAGTGTTGAGGGCCTCAGGGTAACGTAGATAAACAGTCAGTCCTCCCAGATCACCACTGCCTCACCTCAACAGTTTCCCTTAACACCATAGGTCATGTCCCCAGCTGAGTAGCCAAAAGGGGTGATTTGCTTCCAGGATTCTGTTACAAGAAACTTGCAGAAGTACAAAAAAAAAGTTTGTTCAGGTTTCCCTATGGTTTCTTCTGTCACCAGTGATAATCAGCAAAGGCCAAAGAAACCAAAGAATAACCACCACCAGTATCAGTATGATACAAGCAGCTGGAATGGAAATGCATTATGCTGGATGCCAGCCTGACCCCCGCCCTGACCCAGCCCAAATAACATTGTCATTTAAGGCAAAGTTATTAAACATGCAGGCATGGCAACAAGTTCATAAAGGGACTTCTTTGAAGGCCACTCTGTGCAACAGAGTGATGGATCTGCAGTGCCAACACAAGAGCTCCTTATTTTAAAGTGTGCCATTCTGGAAACGTTCTGACATTGAATCAAGGAACCCCACTCGAGAGGATGGAATGTGTTTAGGTGGGTATCAATGGGGCTTTATTAAAACTACATGTTCAGTCTTTAGGTGCATCAAGTTGCCTATGCAGAAATCCTCTTCCCAGAATTGTGTTAGTGGAACCCTTAGTACTGGGGCTCACTAAAGACCTTCCCATTATGTTTTTTAATATTTGAAATTAATTAGTGTCATAAGTAGGTTTACATTAAAACTGCAATGAAGTTACTGTGAAAATCCCCTAGTCAACACTCCAGCGCCTGTTCAGATACACTAAGGAAGAATTTAAGTGGCCAATGCACTTAACCAGCATTCTTTTCGTCTGTGTGTGTGTGTGTGTGTGGGGGGGGAAGAAGAAGTGGAGCACCAGAGGAAACCCATGCAAACGTAGGGAGAACATGCAGTCGCTACACAGACAGTGACCCAAGCTGGGAATCGAACCCAGATGATGGGTGCTGTGAGGCAGCTGTGCTAACTGTCAAGTCATTGTGTTCCAATGGAGACAGAATGGGAGTGGGATCAAGAAGCAATGAGGGAAGGTACACAGAATAAGGCTACATCAAAGTGTAACTTCCCATCCCAGTTTACAGATTCCACCACTCTGTGCCAACACTGCTGTCTTTCTTTGGGCCAATCTTAAAACACTGCAAAGGAACTTTCTCTCCATCTACTCAGATCATGAGGCATTATAGCCTGGATGCCTCTGTAAATCAAAATAAACTGATCCTACAGTGAATGGTGAAGTCCTACTCCTGCTTCAGTTATGATGGTACTGAAGAATTACAGGCCCACTGACTTTAAAAAGTGTATTTAAAAACGATGGCGATAGTTAAACCCATGATATCACTGTCCTTTTGTACAACGTATTTCTTTCAATTGATGCAAAGGATTAAATAAGGAACATCCAAATTTCCAACAATTAATACAAAATTTTCCAGGAATCATAAAATCTGGTATACGAGTCAGTCATTTTGTATAGTTTTAAATTTAGTTGAACAACATTGGTCCTTTAATCAGCTTTAGGAATTTATAGCTTAGTCAAACCACTTGGAATAATGAATTCAATGTCAAATTAGGTAGTTGGCAAAAACTAGAGAGCAGCAATTTAGATGGGATTGAGGGAAAAAGTTACTTTTTAAGGAATGAGACTCTACACTTAAATATTAACATTCAGTGTGACAGGGGGTCATTTGGCAGTAATTAGGGCTTACTGATGTAATTATTGGAATGGACTAGTTTCAACTTTTTTTTTGAGAAGTTTAATGTTTAAATAAACATAACAACCAGTTATATTTATTTCACCTTTTTCACCAAGCTTCTCTTTTGTGATCTGCAAGGCTCTTTCAATATCCTTGGGTTTAGTGAGGTCCATCTCAATTAAGGTAAGTTGTTCTGAGCAGATCTGTAACAGCTCCTTTGCTCCTGGCCCATTTTTATTCAGCACTGTGGCAAACACTTCAAAGCCCAGGAAGTCAAAATGTTGAGCCATTGTCTTTCCAAAACCTGAGTCACATCCTAGAATTGCAGAAAGAATTATTATACCAAAAAGCAACAGGCAGCTCATTAGTATTGTCACAAGTAATCTGACTATTTGATAAGCATTATAAGTGAATAAGTTTTTACTCAGGAGAACATGAGCCTGAACTGGTTTGGGTGGAAATAAGACATGCTCAGGTGTGTTGGGGAAATAAGATTGGGCCTGGTAATTGGAAACTCCATAGTTAGGGGGACAGATAGGAGAGTAAATAGTAACGAATGGGACTCAGGGCTGGTGTGTTGCCTCCCAGGGGCCGGGGTCTAGGACGTCTCAGAGTGGGTTTAAGATTCTTAAGGGAGAGGGGAGTCAGCCCCAAGTCATAGTTCATGTAGGGACACATGTAGGTAGGACAAGGGGATATTAAAACAGAAATTTATGGAGTTGGGGTGGAAGCTTAGGGCCAAAACAGAGAGTGGTTATCTCTGGACTCTTGCCTGTGCCACGGGATAGTTTAGAGAAGAACAGAAAGAGGGAATGTTTGAACTCGTGGCTGCGGGGATGGTGCAGGAGGGAGGGGTTCAGGTTCCTGAACAATTGGGGCTCATTCTGGGGTAGGTGGGACCTCTACAAGAGAGATGGTCTACACCTGAACCAGAGGGGAACCAATATCTTGGGGGGAAAATTTGCAAAGGCTATGCAGGGGGCTTTAAACTGATTCAGAGTGGGGGGTAGGATCCTGAGTAGTTGGGGTGCTAAGAGGGATGAGAATAGGGGGTCATAGAGGAGAACTGTAAAACACAGCAGCGTACGGGTGGAGTAGGGCATGGTTTGAAATGTGTATACTTTAATGCAAGGAGTATTCGCAATAAGGTGGAGGAACTTGCAGCTTGGACCAGTACCTGGAACTTCGATGTTGTGGCCATTTCAGAGACTTGGGTAGAGCAGGGACAAGAATGGATGTTGCAGTTTCCAGGGTTCAAATGCTTTAGTTGGAGTAGAGAAGGAGGTAGAAGAGGGGGAGGAGTGGCATTATTAGTCAAAGACTGTATCACAGTGACAGAAAAGAAGTTTCATGAGGACTTGTCTGTTGAGGTAGTATGGGCTGAGATTAGAAACAGGAAAGGAGAGGTCACCCTGTTGGGAGTCTTTTATAGACCTCCTAAAAGTTGTAGAGAGGTTGAGGAAAGGATTGCAAAGTCAATTCTGGTCAGGAGTGAAAGTAATAGGGTAATTGTTATGGGGGACTTTAACTTTACTAATATTGATTGGAATAGCTATAGCTCTAGCTCGTTAGAGGGGTCAGTTTTCGTACAAAGTGTGCAGGAAGGTTTTTTGACTCAGTATATAGATAGGCCAACTAGAGGTGAGGCTACATTGGATTTGGTGCTGGGCAATGAGCCAGACCAGGTGTTAGGCTTGGAAGTTGGTGAACATCTTGGTGATAGTGACCACAATTCAGTTACGTTCACCTTACTGTTGGACAGGGATAGGCATAGGCATGAAAGTGGGGGCAGTAGTTATAGTTGGCAGAATGGTAATTATGAGGCCATTAGGAGGGAATTAGGGTGCATAGGTTGGACTAGGAAACTACAGGGACTGGGAACATCTGGAATGTGGAGTTTATTCAAGGAGCAGCTACTGCGAGTCCTTGATAAGTATGTCCCTGTTAGGCAAGGAGGAAATGGTTGAGTAAGGGAACCTTGGTGTACGAAAAAAGTTAATTCGCTGGTTAAAAGGGAAAAGGAGGCTTATGTCAGGATGAGGCTTGAAGGCTCAGTTAGTGCACAGGATAGCAATAGATTAGCCAGGAGGGAGCTAAAGAGTGAATTGAGAAGAGCTAAAAGAGGACACGAGAAGACTTTGGCTGATAGGATCAAGGAGAATCCTAAAGCTTTCTTTAGATACGTTAAGAATAGAAGATTGGTTAGGGCAAGATTAGGACCAGTCAGAGACAGCAGTGTGAAGTTGTGCGTGGAGCCTGAAGAGATTAGAGAGGCACTGAACAAACATTTCTCTTCAGTATTCACTCAGGGAGATGTAAATGTAGTTGTGGAGAACACTGAGATACAGGGTTGTAAACTGGCAAGTATTGAAGTAGATAAGGAGGATGTGCTAGATATTCTTGAGGGTTTGAAGTTAGATAAGTCCCCTGGGCTGGACGGGATTTATCCTAGGATTCTCTGGAAGGTGAGAGAGGAGATTGCAGAGCCTCTGGCTCTGATCTTCAGGTCGTCGTTGGTTACAGGTATAGTGCCGGAAGACTGGAGGATAGCGAATGTGGTCCCATTGTTCAAGAAGGGGAAGAGAGACTTTCCTGGGAATTATAGACCGGTGAGTCTTACTTCTGTTGTGGGCAAAGTATTGGAAAGAATTATTAGGGATAGGATTTATAGTTATTTAGAGAGAAACTAATTGACTGGGGATAGTCAGCATGGTTTAGTGAAGGGTAGGTCGTGTCTTACTAACATTGAGTTTTTTGAAAAAGTGACCAAAGAGGTGGATGGGGGTAAGGCAGTTGACATGGTATATATGGACTTTAGTAAGGCGTTCGATAAGGTGCCCCATGGAAGGCTTCTGCAGAAAATGCAGATGTATGGGATTGAGGGTGATTTAGCTAATTGGATTAGGAATTGGCTAGCTGATAGAAGACAGAGGTTGGTGGTTGATGGAAGTTATTCATCGTGGAGTTCGGTTACAAGTGGTGTACCTCAGGGGTCTGTTTTGGGGCCCCTGCTGTTTGTATTTTTTATAAATGATCTGGATGAGGGTATTGAAGGATGGATTAGTAAATTTGCAGATGACACTAAAGTCGGTGGAGTGGTAGATATGAAGAGGGGTGTTATAGTTTGCAGAGAGACTTGGACAAGTTGCAGAGCTGGGCCGAGAGGTGGCAAATGGAGTTTAATGTGGAAAAGTGTGAGGTAATGCACTTTGGCAGGAATAATAAATGTGTAGAGTATAGGGCTAATGGTAGAATTCTTAATAGTGTTGATGAACAGAGGGATCTTGGTGTATATGTGCATAGATCCCTGAAAGTAGGCAGTCAAGTCGATAAGGTTGTTAAGAAGGCATATGGAGTCTTAGCTTTTATTGGTAGTGGGATTGAATTTCAGAGCCGCAACGTCATGTTGCAACTGTACAAAACTCTAGTGCGGCCGCACTTGGAGTATTGTGTGCAGTTCTGGTCCCCACATTATAAGAAAGATGTGGGGGCATTGGAGAGGGTACAGAAGAGGTTTACCAGGATGTTGCCTGGTATGGAGGGCAGGTCTTATGAAGAGAGGCTGAGGGATTTGAGGTTGTTTTCGTTAGAAAGAAGGCGGCTAAGAGGAGACCTATTGAAACATATAAGATGATTAGAGGTTTAGATAGGGTGGACAGTGATAGCCTTTTTCCTAGGATGGAGAAAGCTAGCACGAGGGGACATAGCTTTAAATTAAGGGGTGGAAGTTATAGGACAGATGTCAGAGGTAGGTTCTTTACCCAGAGAGTGGTAAGGATATGGAATGCCCTGCCTCCTGCAGTTGTAGATGTGCCAAGTTTGGTAGCGTTTAAGAGGTTAGTTGATAAGTTTATGGATGAAAAGGGAATGGTTTAGGTTAGAGGGTCATTGCTTTTTCTTAATTGGTTGGCGCAACATCAAAGGCCGAAGGGCCTGTTCTGCGCTGTAATGTTCTATTCTATAACGCAGGACGGAAAGCACTAGGGGGAAGTAATTCATTCCTAAAAGTATCTATATTGGTGGATAGTATTCATTCAAGAAAGGAGCCTGTACCAAGGCAATGCAGTAATTGTTTATTATTCATTGTTACAGAAGAGGAAGGTTATTTTGAACAGCACGAATTTAGTGGTTCTTTGGGAATAACGAGGTATACATTATTCTGAGGCTGCCAGATAGTGTTTTTGGTTCAGGGATCAGACAGACAGATATAGATACAACCATGTTTAGATCTTTGTAAAGTTTTATATTTTAGAAATAGCAATGAGTTTATCTCCATACATTTTATAAAAATCCCTTATTCCCTCACATAATATAGACTGCAAAAATTAAATAGATAAAATGTAGTACAGAAGACCAATTCAGGCAACGTACTACAGAGTTTCTCAGAACAATATGTCAAGGAACCAACTAAGGAAGAGGTTAACTTGGTGGCATAGTCTCAGAATAAGGGCCAGCCATTTAGAATTGGGAGGAGGAGGAAATATTTCATTCAGAGCTGCAAATGCTCAGTTAGCCAGTAAGTACTGTATAAAATTCAAAGGCAAATACCATATAAAAGAAACATTACAACATTGGGGCGACAAACATTAGATTTCCAACTCTAGATTCCTACAAAAATCAAAAAGTGATTGACAATCGGCCACAACAAGGCAGAGCAAACACACTGGAAAAGTGTAAAAGGGACAACAGTTAAACTAATTAAGCTCTGCCACAATCAAGATGCATCAGAATTACATGGCAAGCAACCTGAGTCAGCAGAAGAAAAGTATTCATACCAGAAATATTACTTCTGTTTTTATTGGGTTTACTTTCACCTTTCTCTTTAGTTAAATGTGATTAGGGAAACTGGCTCAGTTTAATATAGAAGGGAGTTGGCTTTCTTTTGACATCTGACCTTTGTCCTATCAATTTCCCCCTGCTCAAAACATGCATGACTAATCTTCTCCCTCAGTCCCTGTTCTTCAGGATGGCTTCTTTCACTGGACCTTGCCCAAAGACAATATGGCTTCAAATAGCATTGCAGCCTTTGCTCTCTGCACTGTGAAACTAATACAGAAAATATGCCTCTTCTATCCAATAGGCCAATGTTGCACATAAGCCTCCTCTCACCCCCTACAAGTAGTCCCTTTAGTATATCCTTCAAACCTCTTTTCCTTCACGAATGTTTATTTATTGTCACAAATAGGCTTACATTAACACTGCAATAAAGTTACTGTGAAAATTTCCTACACTTGTATCTGTTTGGGTAACTGAAGGAGAATTTATCATGGCCAATGCAGCTAACCAGCAAGTTTTTTGGATGGTGGGAGGAAACCAAAGGACCCAGAGGAAACCACACAGACACAAGGAGAACATGTAGAAGTCCACACAAACAGTAGCCCAAGCTGGGAATTGAACCCAGATCCCTGGCGCCTCGAGACAGCAGTGCAAACTATTGTGCCAGCAGTGGAATATTATTATGTTATTCACCTCAACCTACAAATCGACAATATCACCAATCTATGGGTAAAAAATAAATTTCACCTGAATTTTCCGTTGGATTCAGTGGGATACTACTTCCCACAAGTGAAACATTTCCTACAGTTTTATCAAACTCTAATAATTTTAAAGGCTTAAGATTGTTTTTCAGCCTTCTCTTTTTTTTTTAGACGAAGAGTCATTGCCTGTTCAGACCTACTAATTTTTTGTGTCTACTCCTGTACCTTTAAATCTCCCCCTCCCATACAAGAAACTGGATTGTTTACAAAATTCTGTTCTAACCAAGTTTAACAGCTTCAGAACTCTATCCTACTCCCCCTCCCCCACATTTAGACGCTCATTTCGATGTGCTTCATTATTGATCTCACCAAAATGTACAACCTCACACGTACTGATACCGACAGGAATCTGTCATTTATACTCCCTCTCTGGAAGCTTACTGAATTGAAATTTGGCAAGTCTCCTTCTGTGTATTTCACAATAGCTTAGAATCAGCACATTTTGAAATTGTGCTTCTAATTCCAAAGTTCAAAGTGCTTATTTAAATGTCAAACAATGGTGGTCCCAGAAAGAAAATCTTATGTTTATAAAGCAGTTTTCACAACCACCAGATGCCTTAAAGCACTTTACAGGCACTGAAGTATTTTCTGAAATGCAGTCACTTTCATAATGTAAGAAACATGGCAACCAATCTGCACCCTGCAAACTCAGGAGGCAGCATGAGATCTCTGTATAGCACCTTCTGCAACAAGACTGATCAATAACTTTTCTAAAATTCACTCCTCTACAAACAGTTCAGTACTTTTGACTGAACTTCACCCAATGCTGCACATATCAAAACTGCTGGCTCTGGCATGTCATTGACCATTCATCAGCAGCTTACCTCAGTCAAGTTTGCAAAGGGGAGTTGACTGCTTCAGTGTTTGGGTGCAAGTTTGCCTCCTTTGTTTGTTTCTCCCTTTTTGACTGTTCCATGGTGAAGATATTTAATCCAGATTCAGGGAAATATGTCAAACAGACAGTAAGTAATCTCTTAGATTGCTTAGCACAAGCCAGTCGTGTACTTTGAATACTGGGTCAGGAGACATCCGTTGTCTGCACTCTGTCTGCTGGAGGATTTTAGAACACTTGGAATTATAGCACCATTCCCTCAGTGTCATTGGGCCAAAATCCTGGAACTCCCTCCCTAACACTGTGGGTGTTCCTACACCTCAGAATACAGCAATCCAAGATTGCAGCTCACCACTAGCTGCTCAAGGGTAATGAGGGATGGACAATAAATGCTGACCTAGCCAGTGGCTCCCACATCACATGAATAAAAAGAACAGCTTGATAAAAACCACAAAATTGCAAAAGGAACAATGATGGGAAATAATTGTTTAAAATTAGTTTTGTACCATGATCAGACAAGTAGTAATTCCCTATTCAGCAGTTCACTTTTTTTTAAAAAGTAATTAATGCCAAGACATTCGAGAATGTCACTATTAGTGTTTACACTGACCTTTGTCCATAAGCAATTATGCTGATAACTCACAGCAATTGCCATTTTCATAAGGCTTTCAATTTTCACTGAGAATCCAAAAAAGGCATTATCTAGAAATCCAAATATTGCATACTTAGCAGAAGCAAATTAAACACAGGCTGTCATGTTCTCCACGGGGAAAAACAGCCAATTTATTATGTAGCATAATGTCATTAGCTGGAAACAAAAGTAACAAGCTCGCACAGTTACCATGTGCAAGGCTCTATTACCTTTGCCCACCTTAAATGCTTTCGGACAGCCTTTAATAATATTTGCCAAAAAACAGTACATCTCCCAAAACGTGAATGCCACCACAGAGGGTAAAAGATGATAGGATGACCTCTTTCAATTGTTGCACAGGGAGGGGCACCACAAGATACAGAATTTATGTTAATGGGAATCATCAGGAAAACTCACTATTGGTTGGAATCATACCTGGCACAAAGGAAGATGGCTGTAATTGTTGAAAGCCATTCATCTCAGCCCCAGGACAATCTCAGGGTAGTGTCCTAGACAACCATTTTCCTCAATAACTTTTCCTTCATCATTAAGCTAGAGTAGGAATGTTTGCAGTGCTCAGTTATCATTCACAACTTCTCTGGTACCCAAGCAGTCTGTATCCATGTGCAACAAGACCTGGACAATACAATACTCAGATGCAAACTGATAACATTCACAGCTCACAAGTGCCAGGCAATGACTATCTCCTGCAATAAAGAACCCAACCCACCTTGACTTTCAATGACATTACAGATGTTGAATCCCAGCCCAATCCACCTCTAAATATCCTGGTTCTTACCATTGGCCAGGAACTATACTGGACCAGCCATATAAATACTGTGACTATTACTATCAAATAAATCGGTTGGATTTAATACTGGTGTTGTCAGATCTCTTACTGACTATTACAGCAGGTCAGAGACTAGGAATTCTGAGAGTAATCACCTAATGCTCCCCAAAGCCTGTCCACGATCTGCAAGGCACAGGTCAGGGATATATGAAATACTCTCCACTTTGTCTGGATGTAAGTGACTTCAGTAACACTCGAAGTTCAATATCATCTAGGACAAAACAGCTCACTTAAATCAGAAGCTTATTTGCCATCTTAAACACTCATTCACTCCACTGTCAGCACACAATGGCAGCCATGTGTACTATCTACAAGATACATTGCAGCAACTCACCAAGTGTTTGGCAGCACCTTCCAAATTCACAACTTTTACCACCTAGAAGGACAATAGGCATCAGGCATATGAGAAGATCACCATCTGGAAGCTTCCCTCCAAGTCTCTCACCATCCAGACTTTGAACTGGATTACTGTTCCTTCAGTATTGCTGGATCAAAATGGCATAAGGGAGGAAATTGCAGGATTATGGGTCAACTCACAGAACATGGACTGCAGCAATTCAAGAAGACAGCTTACCATCACCTTCAAGGGCAACTTAGGATGGGCAATAAAAATGTTGGCCAGCTAGTGACACCCATGTCCCACGAATGTATAAATTTAAAAAAATCCTGGAACACCCTCCCTAACAGCATTGTGGGTGTACCTACACCAAATGGGCTACTGTGGTTCAAGAAGATAGTTCACCACCACCCTCAAGGGAAATTGGGGATGAGAAACAGATACTGGTGAGAATACCAAGGAAGAAAAAAAAAATCTTGTCAAGTCAATTGGCTACACATACTGCTGGCAAAGTGCCTTTGCTGTTGTTTCTATAAATCAGAAGACAGAAAAGGAACTAAGATAATGCTGTGGTTGTGCACTGGCCTTGTTAACTCCCATAAGTATGACACAATTTGATGCTATGCACTCCCACTGTGAACGCTCCTTAATCACACAGTTCTTGCCTCACTGAGCACTTAAGATGACAGGAAGATGTGCAAGTTGTTAACACAATTCACCAATCTGAAACTTGCATTCTGACTACTCTTTTGGCATTTACAAACTGAGCTTCCTAAAAATGCATGAGTGCTTGAGATGCGAGTGCTGCAGTAAGGCCAACATTTAGTGCCCATTCTAAAATCAGGGTGACCCATGGAACTAAAAATCAGCAGCAGTGTTGTGGTACCACTGATCTAGAGACAGGATCCTGGACCCTAGGAGTGCAGGATAGGTCAGCATGTGCTGGAATGCATTCAGGTGATGAGCACCACACATTGATGTGTCTGGCAAACACCACACAGCTTCCTCTCAGTGAAAGGGATCTCATCCGATTGGCGAGTACTGCACTCCACAGCATTGTTGCCCTCTCACATACTCCACAAATGGTTTCCTTTGTAACTCTTCACAAAAGCTGTGATTGACACTCTTCAATGCTTCTTGGACAGAAGAGATAGAGACCATGCAGCCCACCATTGATAGGTAACACGTCAGACATTGGCAAAGCCTGTCCACCTGGTCCACTGGGAAGCAGGTTCCAGGAAGCTGCAGCTGTCAGCGGGAACTTGACGCTAGTGTCTGAAGCATTGGCAATTGTACGTCGAGAGGGTCCTCTGCGCATGCTGGGTGCCTCGCCTCCTTCCACCTGGATCAGAGTCTGAGTCTTTCTCCCCTCCCGCCCCCAATATAGAGGGGCATATGGCTGAGTAGAAGGCAGCAGATGCTGCAGCATTTGTCTGGTTGTTGCTGGGGTTTTTGCTGAGGGTATGGCCTCTGCTCTCGCCCCTCAGCAGAGACTGAATTCTGATCTACATCAATTGTGCTGTAGTGGGCTGGTAGCTGAAGCATCTTTCAAATGTCAGCGACCACCAGTCAAGCAGCGAAAGCACTCTCTGGACGAAGTGCTTACAATCCCAGCCTCTTCATGGCCATGTCTACAGCTCTGTAACTTCCCAGCATGTCAGTATTACTGAGGAAGTCATCTGCAGTGTATTTTTCTTCAGTGACCCTGGTGAGATGCAAGTTTAGCATGGAAGCCCACACTGTTTAAGAAACGTAGGGCTATAATTGTCTTTTTAAATTGCCGCAGTAGCCTTCCCATCAGACTTACCGAGGCTTGCTGTAGGACTTGGAACCCACCAGAAGGAAAAGCAAAAAAGTGTTAAGAATGACACTGGGATCTTCACCAGCCACATTATCCATGTGTTTTTCCCACATGTGCCGAAATCCATTCTGTCCAATGTTAGGGGAGGGTGTTGTGCTGCAGAATTCCAACTAATGGCTATGTGCAGCCTTCCTTTTGAGAAAAAGGCAAAGGGATTCTTTGAATATTATGAAGTGCCACAGGAGGTGCCCGGATAAGAAACCTACCTTCTATCCAATATAGAACAAGTGTGTAAATCAGAATCAATGAATTAATGAGATAACATGCCAGGGGTTTGAATGAAAGAAATTCAACAGAAATGTCTTTACTGGTGAGGAATGTAGAACTCACAGCTACATGGAATAGCTATGCTAATTGGCAGAGATTGTTTTAAGAGAAACCAGACAAATACAAGAGAAAAGGCATATGCTGTAGGATTGGAGGTCAAGTAATATGGGAGGAGACTTGCGTAAAGCAAAAACATGAATCTTTGGACCAAATGATCCATTTCTGTTGTAAAAACAAAATTGAATACAATTCCTTTGGCACACAATCTCTACTGCTTAGAAAAGGTTTCAAACATGACAGATGAGAATTTGTAGATATAGCAGCAGCATATTGTAAAACAATGTTTAATGCATAGAGAAGCTTACTCCAATGCTTCTATTAGAAGAATGTCTTTATTTAGAATGGATGTAACCTATATGGGAGTGATTCATGGCAGAGGGAACATGACTACAACAAGCCAGATAGTTGCATTTGAATTCCAAACGTCTCTTTACACAAGAAGATTAATTTGCATTACCATGCACAACTGAGATTTACCTCTTGTACAAAACTGTTCTCATGCATTAACAATGGCTCATTATTCAAGTCAGTTTCGCATGTACATTGATATACAGTTGTTAAATCATGCAGCTCACCACAGTATGTGTGCACATCAATAGCTGTTCGCCTGGATGGTATTTCCTCTCCAGGGAGAGTCATTTCCATGGCACTTGTTGTTCCACTTCCATTGTTGGGGGACCAGATTTCAGGGACAGATGGTCATTCTGCATTCCATCTTGCTGATCAGAAGCCTGCAGTGAAGGAAGAGCTGCTCTTCTTGGTTTGTTTGGTCATTCACATCTACCACTTTCCACTAGGAATGCTCTATACGTGTCCCAAGTTGCCATGTGGACTGATTCCAGTTGAGAGCTTTGAAGATTTGTACCTCGATTTGGGCATTTGGAGAACCACTCTGGCAGTTTTGTCAAAATGGAATTTGTCTTTGGCACTGATTCTTTTTTTCATTCATATCTGTTACTGCCTCTGGCTTTGCTGTTATAAGAGTAATTTGGTTGTGAAATGATGTTAGTCTTTGGATTGGATACTTCCCATGCCTTCAGTTGGTGGGTTTCTCCACTCAAAAATTACCTCATACAAGTGTGCCAGATTTGCTCAAATGTCTTGAGGCACCTTTGTGATTTTTCACTGCCACCTCAGTCTTTTTAATTCTACTGGGGATGGTGCAGAGGTGATGTATAGTGCTGAATTTCTCAATCCTTTGTGGAGAGGCTAGATTCATAATTGATGAACTGAGGGCCTTCATCACTCATCATGGCTGTCTGGAATGCTGTAACAACTGAAGTGTGCTTTCAGACATTTTATCATCTCACTGCTAGTCAAAAATCAGCTTGTCCAATTCCCAGAAGTCAGAAAAGTTGTCTGCAGGGACAAGATCATCAGTTCCTGAGAGAGTGAAGAGGTCTACTCGCAGCTCACCTATGGCCTATCTGGAATGTTAAGCATCATCAGTGGCTCTCTAGCTTAGCTTGGTACTCTCATTACAAGTATCACACTGGATAATGTGGTCCTTAATTTTATTGCTCATGTTTGGCCAATAGAACATTTTTGTCTTCGTTAGACTTGACGATTCCTTGATGGCTTCCATAGATGTACTTCAGCATCTCCCCTTTCGTCTCCTTAGCAATAGGGATAATGACTCCATTTCCTTTGAAGGATGCCAACTTGGGCTGTCAATTTATCTTCAAGTTCAATATGCTCCTAACCACAGATATGTCGGACCATTCATTTCATGACGACTGCTTGAAACATTTGGAGTTGCATCTTGCTGGATAGTTCACTTGTCTGTCACATTCAATGCCTCTGTGGGTTCATAGCTTCCAGATCACGCCGTCCAGTTGCTTCTCAGAATCTGGAAGATTTCACATTGTTTTAGCATCCTCAATTCTCTTCGGAGTGCTTTCTTGACAGTACATCAACAATGCAAATCAGTTTCCCTTGCTTGTATGTCACATCCAGATGATGTCTCTATAAATGAAGTAATATTCTTTGCTGATAAATTGCTACTCTCTGCTCCAAAGTGAGGAAAATGCTATGAAGTGGCTTTTAGGTGGAGTCCATCATCAAATTTCTCTCCCAAGCACACACTGATGAAAATGCTCACTGGAAAAAACAAAATCTCTCAATTTGATCATCGTGTCAGTTTGTGTTAATGCTCTGGATACAAATGTGATCGGTTGATTTTGCTGCATATGGTTGCTTCAGGAGCTGTCACACTGCAAGGTGACTTCCTCATTATCACCGGCATTGCTGTCACTATTGGTTAGATTTTAGTGAAAACTGCTTCTTTTTCTGTGCCCCGATATCAATGCACACCTTGGCACTGAACTAGCTCACACTAAGCAAAGCTTTTGTAAATAGTTCACAAATCCAACAAACCATTGCACTGACTTCACAGGCCTCAATTTGTTAGGGCCTAAAGATTTTTTGCTGTCAATCCATTGTCACATGTACTTTGCTCTTGTTGAGTTTGAAGTTATCTGGTGACTTCTCTCTAGCAGCCACACTAGATTCTGATTATGGTCATTAACGCTTGTTCCACTGTGTCTCCACAAATCAAGCAAGTGTGCCTCCACAACCATAGAATAGTAGACCATCCACCATGCCTTCCACTCTAGGAAGATATGTTGTCTTTGTTAGAATCCTTTCAGTGCAGGAGAAGGCCAATCAGACCATCAAATATTCACTGATTCTCCATCAGGGTGTCTTCCCCAGGCCTCCTCCCCTGCCCGATCCCAAAAATCACCCTAACCTATGTACTTGGGATACCAAGGAGCAATTTAGCGATGACCTAGTGGTATTAATCGCTAGAGTATTAATCCAAAAATTCAGCTAATGTTCTGGGGACAAGAAATCAAATCTTGAAATGGCAGATGGAATTTGAATTCAATAAATAATATCTTGAATTAAGAATCTAGATCATGAAACCATTGTCAATTGTCAGAAAAACCCATCTGGTTCACAAATGTCTTTTAGGAAAGGAAATCTGCCATCCTTACCTGATCTGGCCTACCTGTGACTCCCAAGCCATAGTAATGTGGTTGACTCTCAACTAGGGATGGGCAATAAATGCTGGCCAGGCAGTGATACCAATATCTCACAAAATGACTAAAAAGAATTGACCTTATTTGTACATATTTGGAGTGTGGGAGGAAACCAGAGCAGAGGAAACCCATGCAGTCATGGGGAGAACATGCAGACTCTGCATAGTGTGCCAATGTTAGAATTGAACCTGGGTCCCTGACACTAAGGCAGCTGTGATAACCACTCTGCCTTTAATTTCGACAGGAGCTTGGAGAAAAAAAACCAAGTCATTTTGACTCACCTAGTGATTGAACGCAGCCTTCCTTTGTTCAGTTTTCCTTTTCAAGTGGCTTTTTTTTTTAAAAAAAAGCAGCTTTGAATATTTCGACTGTTCTTCTGCAGCCTCTCCCAGGCCCTTCAAACTCATTTCAGCTCCTGACACCATTTTATGACTGTAAAGAATACAGATGGTTCTCCTACAATGTCCTTATTTGAACTTAATGTAACATGACTGCCTGTAGGAATGGCCCATGGCAAACTTTCCACAAATACAATAAGCCAGGTAGAACCTTTAGCATGTGATCGCCTTTCAATTCCAAATACCCGGGATTGTCCTTTTGAGAACAGGTGAAGAGCAGAGGTTATGAAGAGATTTCATTGAGGTGTTCAAAATTATGAAGGGTCTCAGTAAATGGAGGGGAACTGTTCCTATTGTTGGAAAGATTGAGAACATCTGGATTCATGGAAGTTAAATGGAGTAGCTTGTACTTGCAATTTTTTTTGGTAAGGGTGTAACAAAATGTCACAAACATAGCCCAAACCATCATGCAAACCAGCCTCTTATTCACAGATTCTATCTACACTTCCCACTACCTCAGAAAAGCAGCCAGCCTAATTAAGAACCCCCATGCACCCCAGACATTTTCTCTTCCACCTTCTTCTGTTGGGAGGAAAGGTGCAAAAGTCTGAGATCAAGTACCAACCGATTCAAGAACAGCTTCTTCCCTGCTGTCAATAGGCTTCTGAATGGACTGACCTCACACTAAGTTGATCTTTCTCTACACCTCAGTTGTGACTGTAGCATTACATTCTGCACTCTCATTTCCATCTTTAAGAATAGTATATTTTATCTGTTTAGTGCACAAGAAACAATACTTTTCACTGTATACTAATACATGTGATAATCAAATCATCTGCAATTCCTTTGTCCTCTGTCACCACTCGCACTCATCATAGCACTGCTTTAAATTTCCATCCACTAACTACATAAATATATAAAATCTAAATTTTAAATTTAGATTAAATTTAAGCCAGCACAGATTTGTTAAAGACAAATCCTGGAGGTAACAGAGGGATGATGAGAAGCAATGCAGTTGATGTGGTTTGCAAGCACTGCATGTCCAAGATTGGTGGGGGAGGGGAAGAGTGGGGTGGGAGCGGGTTTGATAATATGCCACATAGTGGATGGTCAGAAATGTTGAAGCAGGTGGAATAAAAGCTGCAGCATGGGATATGAAGTTGGCTGAGTGACAGGAAACAGATTGGTTGCTTTTTCCAGAAATGGCAGAAGGTACACAACAGGATCCCCCAGGGCTCAGTATGAGGGCCACTACTCTTCCTGAAATACATGGAAAGCAGAAGCAGATTTGATTGTAGCTCTCAAATTGAGCTGAGAGAGCATTGGAAATTGAAACATCTGCAAGGCGGGAGAGTTGGGCCTGCCTGGATTGCTGCACTGAGAGTTAACACTGATATGACAAGCTGCTTCTTTAGTGCTCTACCCATTCTACGATTCTCAGTCTGTGAACAGGTCAAGAGAAGGTGGCTCAGGAGACCCGAGGGTAACAGCAGTGTACAGTGGCTGATCAATAAACCCTGCATGTACAGGATAGAGACAGCCACAGGCAAGCAGGGAGCACAGAATCCAAGAACCACACACAAATATAGGAGAAGACAACACAAAAAACTGAATGAAAGCAAGAGATGAAAACCTCAGGGTGGGAAAATTCCCACCCTACCATGGAAATCACAATGGGCAGGTGGGCGGACCACTCAAAAGGTCTGTTGACCTTGAGTGGGATTTTCTGGTTTTGGGGGTGAGCACAGCTGGAAAATCCCATTCATCTTGGATTTGCTCCAATGCCTTCGCTGAGCCCACTGCTACCAAAAGCTAGAAGATGAATAATCATGAGAAGAGTTGCAAAAACCAATTCATATAGTGATATTTTATCATTGCTATGTACATTGATAAATTTATTTACTGATACGAGTCGGATTTTCTTCTGGTCAGTAAACCTGTGGCAAGTAGATTCAGAATATGCTCAGTTCAGTATAATGTGTCATGCCCTTTAGCTTGAATGCAGTCAGGTTTAATGATCTTGCACACACACAGTTCAACTGTTGAGAAGCTGTTATCTTGGTGGGATTTTGATGTGGCACTGTCATTAGTGTTTCATAGGTCAGAAATGTACAAAGAATTAGGGTTCAAGATCAGCATGCCCTGAACCCCCTAAAACAATCACCCATACTGCAATCCATCCAAAAGCCGATTTAACAACTGTTGGTTTCCTATGATGTGAGAAAATCTCCAACACTATGTCAACATTTTATCCTTTGTTATTTTTTGAAAGTGATCTCTTTGCTGAATCAAAATGGCTGCCATGTGTCACTTGACAACAGGGTTTGCTGCTTGACTGAGAGCTACCACCAAGAGTTTGAATAACAAAGTCATTTTAATAAATCAAGATACCATGGATGCTAGAAATCTGAAATTAAAACAGAAAATTCTGGATAAACTCAGCAGGTCTAGTAACATCTGACAGAACTATAGAAGAATTATTTAGACTTAAAACATTAACTGCTGCCACAGTTTAATCCAATACTATGTTTTTTATTTAAAAGGAAGTTATTTTCTCAGTTTCTGGAATCTCACATCTCATTGTACAGATCCTTAATAATCACAGGTGTGTATGTTCACATCCAATCTGTTATGCCTAGAGGACTGATAACAGGTTTCCATCACTTCTGGGACTGACCAGGCCATTGCAAAAAGCAATGTTATTTGTATCTGATAAGCTCACTTCACTAGTGGAGGCAATGCTTTCCTAACACTGCACTCAGGCATTTTCTCTCATTCAACTAATAGCTGGGACATTATCAGCCCTGAAAAATCAAAGCCAATTCCAGACGCTGGGTAAATATCTCTTTCACAGAATCCTACAATGCAGATGGTAAAAAGGGAATAGTTTGCCTGTTTGTAACAATTTATAGCAGGAGGAATACAATAGGAAATAAAAAACTGACCCTGGAGACAAAGGTGGTATTATGAGAGATGACCAAGAGCTTGGTCAAAATCTTTTCACTCACACAATCAATGACAAAATGAGGGATGGACAAGAGGCTAGAGACGGCTTCAGAGTAGAGGGGGGACATAAGGACCTAGTCATTGTGAAGATAGAGGATGCTATTTGATACATTTCACTGACAAACTCTGTTACAAAAATCCAGAAGATCTGTCAACCCATTTGATATTTTCCAAAATACCAAGCCATTATAGCAAAGTTTCTTCATAGAATCTAAACATCAATGTAGTCCAATTTTTGGCAACACATTCCAGCATTTACAAAGTGCTGTATAGTATCTTTCCAAAGTTTTACATGCCTGATCTGATGCAGTCTTGTTCTGTGCCCTAGGGAATCTTAAGTGTGCCTCTGGCTTTACTTGAACTCATCCAATTCCTCATCTTTCTAGAAAGGCTAAAACAATTGCCAATTAAATTGTTTAATCACTTTTGTACTAAATTTAATTACACTGAATCTTCAACAAATTATAGGGGGAGAAAAATTGGCAGGGTTTCTTCTAGTCTCCCACCACTGGCAGAAGTGTAAAAAAACCAGAAATTATGAAAATGCCTTTTCTAACTGATGTTCTCCAAAGGGGATTCAGGAAAATATTCCAGAAATTCTGCCCATTATGATGTGATTAAAGGTTAATGGATGGCACATCTTGAGGAAGTTTTATTTTGATTAAATGACATTATGGTTTAGTTATTGTCTTTTCAAGGGGAGATATGGTGGCAGTGGTTAGCATTACTGCCTCAGTGCCAAGGACTGGGTTCAATTCCTGGCTTCGGTCATTGCCTGTGTGGAGTTTGCACATTTGCCCTATGTCTGCTGGGAGGAAATCCACCACTCCAAAGATGTGCAGGTTAGGTTGATTGGCTATGCCAGTTGCCTTTTAGTATCAGCAGGGTAAATACATAGGGTTAAAGGGGATAGAGGCTGGCTGGGATTGTTGTTAGTGCAAACATGGGCCAAATGGCCTCTTTCTGCACTGTAGGGATTCCACAGTTCAAGTTTCACTTAGTTTAATGATATGTGTCTGCCACTAACCTTCAAACCAATACAAGGAAATGTCTGAACAGTGGCCAAATGTAGAGGTGCCAGCCGCCTGGATCATTAATCTGAACAGGAACCATATGGTCTCTTAAGCAAAGGATTAAAAGCCAACAATTAAGTGTGCAAATCAATCTGATAATGCAGCAGATGAGGCTGAGGCTATATTTATTACTCTGATCTTTTGCCAGGTTATTTTGAGATCGAAGGGGCTCTTATTTTAAGTGAAGTGCATTTTTTAATAAATGAAACCATTACTGAAAAAAAAAATACACTGCTTTTGTCATGAACATTTGATTGACTGCCAGCAGGCAGTCAATCTTAACTAAGTGGCTCAGTCAAGCATATTTATTTAATGCTTTAAACATCCAGATTTAATCAGGATACCAAGAACAGTCAATAATCAGCACTGATCTTGTGGTAGTTCCTTCATTTCTTGGCTCTTCTTCCACAGATAGAGATATTTAAGACTTGACAGGGTTGGATAACAGACAAAGAAAACCGTTGCCATGAACTGATGGTACAAGGACCAGAATACGCAGATTTAAAGATTCTGGACAAGAGCTAAAAGGGGAATTTTTTTTTTTTTTAAATGCAGTGAGTGATAATGGCCACTGCCATAAAGGAGGGTGGAAGCAGAGGCAGTGAACAATTTCAAAAGGAAATTGGATGGACACAAAGGAATGAATATATGGAGCTATGGGTCTGAGCAGGGAAATCAGACTGACTGGATTGCTGTAAGGAGTTGGTGGCCTGGGTTAGATGGGATGAATGGCCTCCTTCTCTGCCATAAATGGCCATGATTCATTGATGTGGGGGACAACAGCAAGTGTACTTATTTTTTAAAAATATAAAGCATGCTTCCAAGTTTACAGAATGACCAACTAGGACAAGTGCAAACAGTTCCATTTATAGACAATTTATTTCCCTTCAGCTGCAGCACATCCCCATTGCCCCAAGGTGTCCACACAATTAAATCAGCCATTAATAGTTCTCATTAAGAGCTTCAAAACATGCTTAAGAGTTGGGAAATTTAACAGATCTGTCATTGCTGAAAAAGATACATTTTCCAATTTTTTTGTCTTACATTTAGTAGAACAATTCACGAGAATACCAAATAAAGGAAACAACAATTTATACGACAAGAGATGAAAGTGTTGATTGGTTGGCAAATGGATGCCATAGAGAATGCATGATTGAATGACAGTTACTGCCAAGCTGGTTTAAATTCAAATTTCAAACTTGGCAGGTTAATTCTAATTGGTTAAAGCATTTTTTGAGGGAATGAACCAGAGAATGACTGTTGCCTATTTTGCTTAGTTCAAAAGGGCGCAGTGTGTATACATGGTATTTCTGTCTGCAAAAGACTGGACTCTATTTATTTAGATATAATACAGCGTGCAAGAGAGAATCACACCGCAAGTACACTGGTTATCTTAAATTGTCAGTGTAATTCTTAGCACATTCATGACTGTTTAGGATCTGCTGCTAGTCTTTGGGACACAACCTACATAGCTAGCATTGGTGCATTCTCCATGGCAATGTCTCTACTTATGTCCACTTGCCAACAATCAACACTCTTCTCATGCAGTATGAATTGTTTCCTTTACATTTGGTATTCTTGAAAATTGCCCTATTGAGTGCAAGACTAAAAGCTTCAACATGTATATTGCTTTGGCAATACTAGTTTTGTATTACTAACCAATGTTAAATAAGAATTCACATTTTTAAACTGAAAAACAAAATGCCCCGTTAGCCTGACACAGGTTGATGTACATAATTTTCCCTCATCTATTATGTCCAATAATCAACTGTTTAAAAAAGTATTTTGCCCCATTTAGTTCAACACTTTTTAATCAGTGAAGGTAACTTTGATTAACTGTTTGCAAGAAATCCTAGGGCAGTATTTTCTGGCCACACTCACCCCAGAACCAGAAAATCCCACCCGAGTTCAATAGACCTTTGCATGGTCCTGTCCTACTCATTACAATTCCCATGGTGAGTGAAGCAAGAAGATTCCACTCCTAGAATCTTGAAAAAAAAAGGGTAGCCACACTAGGAGATGCTGATGGATTTGAACAGGCTTTAGATATTTAAAATAAGGGACTTGCTACCACTGAGTTAGGCTTGATTTTGTTGACTTTTACCAAACAAACACTTCAAGCCCATAACGATTGCACAAGGTCTTTGCAGACACATTGGATACTTAAATGGCCTTTTACCACCTGGAGAATTGGCAATGAGTTTCCCAATTTCTCAGCTTAGATCAGATTCAACTCTGTCGTTGCCTACTGAACCACAATCCCCTGGGGTGAACTGTCATTTGGATTCACATTCAATGCAATAACGGATTGCTCCCTGACTTTGACTAGCTGGGTCTGGAATCAGATACAGCCCAAACTGATGAGTGAAAAATCTCTTTCTGGTAAGTATAAAATAGTTTGGACCCAAAGTCTGGAAAAAAAAGTCACAGTGGTCCAGTAGTTGGGTCGGGGACAGTGGGCAGGAGAACTTTTCATACTAGCATTCAGGTGGAATTTTACAGCTTCTAGCATCAGCAGGATTTTCCATTCTTATCGAAGTCAATGGACTTTTGAACCACCAGCCATATTTTCCAACCCCATCTCTGCTGCGATGAGACCTTAATCTTCTACCCTGTGTCTCTAAATGTGGCCATGGAGCACCAGTATCTGATAGCTGGAGCATAAAGCTTTTGCTGCTCTTTAACGTGGACAGGCAGAAATCAACTAAAGGGGATGAGTGCTGCATGACACAGAGAGAGAGAGAGAGAGAGAGATGTGTTCAGTGTAATAGTAACCTTACAAGAGATGGGATCAAATAGATGAGCAATAAACAAATGGATTTAGACAAGCATTTTCTTTAAATAAGTGAATAAATATTAACACAGAAGCTATTTCCTTCAGAAAAGGTATTCCTGGAAATGTAAACATTGAACTAGAGGCTAATTTGTCCTTGATATTGTGATTTTTTTGGTAACTGCACTTTTTAAGATCCACCTTTGTCAGTTAGATTTCATTTAATCAATTTTTAAAAAACACAAAATAGTTTAAAATTCTGCACAAAAAAATTCCTCAAACATAAGAAGCAACCATTAATGGAAGATGAGCTATACAGATTACTTTGAGACAACTCAATTTTTAAAAAATATAATGATTATCTAATACTAAGTATCTTTTTACACTACAACTCCTTTATCAAGATGCAGAACTCTGCATCACCCTTCAACTCAGGTCCCTGATGAAATGGAGGGAGGGACCTCTGACGCCAAGGCGGCCTGCCAAGGTGTACCTGGGCAACAGGCGAGGATCCACACCCTTGGAATGAGGAGACCGAAAAATAAATCGCATGAGGGTGACTCCCATTACACAACAATCAGTATCTGTCTTTTTGACAAAGTTTCTTCAGGACAGTGGCTGTTTTTGCAGATTGCTGCACAGTATAAAATAGGTGGCATGGTGGTTAGCACTGCTGTTCAGTGCCAGAGAACCATAAAATTCACTGGTTCATTAGCTCCGAAGCTTGCCCTGTGGAGTCAGTGGACCATGTCTGTGTTTTGTGTCTTAGGTTGCACTCCCTGTTTTCCTAAAGAATCTTTTATTAATGTTTTGTTTGCACTTCAGTCCCACACACCTCATCTATGGACACCTGGTACGGAGAGGGATGGGTCGGTATGGCAACTTCCTCGTGAACCTGCTCCTGGTGAAATGCCACTAACAGGTCCAGGCAGTGGGTGATCAAGAGGGCTGTCCATCCTGACTGTCTGCCCTCTACTGCAGACATGTTTGAGGCCAGGTGTCCCTGGAGAGGAAGCATGCTGTGTCCATGGACACAGTTGATGCCTTTCGCATCCATTGGCCACCGCAGGGGCTGGGCTACATTATCGACCCTAATAATTACATTATAATTTGATGTTTTGTGTTTTCTTTGTATTTTGATTTAGTTTGGTCTGATTCATCCTCCTCCTTTTGGCAAGCTGCCTCTTAAGTTAAATCAGGACAAAGTTTATTTGGTTTGACTAAAAGGGGCCAAGGATGCTGGAGCCTTTGATTATGTTTTTAGTGCTGAGATTTACAGAACATAGACTAAGGGCCCAGTAGTTTAGTGTTATATTGGAAAATCATTGGCTAAATAGACGTTTATGACTCAGAATTGGAAGACTGGGCTGGAGAATTGAACTGCCTAGAACCAGCTGTGTTGTATTCCCCCAATGGCCCAGTCGGATTATATAGTGAATAACTATGCCATTAAACTCAAGTTCACAGGACCAATTCCTTGTGTGTGATGTTAGCTGACCATCTGTTCCTCAAACCCAAGAAGTGTGTGTTATCAGGAAAATCAACTGTAGGGAAAGATTCACAGCCACATCCAAGATCAGAAATCGTGCACCATAATCCTTGCCCTAATGTAGGAATGAGGTATCCCAGCAGAGTGTTTGGGTGCTAACTCAGCTGACATCAACTCAAATTTACAGACATCAGGGTTGATCTGGGATCTTGCTGATCTGTCTCACTCATTGTCTTTTGGCAAATGCAGTTCCCCAACAAACTTAATAATCACCGGACAACAACACAGCGCTTCGTATAGAAGTGAAGAGCTAGAAAGGATTTCAGACCTTAAGAGGTTTGGGTGGGATGGCATTTTAATACCAATATCCTGCATTTAAATAGTATCTTTGATGTAGTAAAACATTCCAAAAATCCCTCAGGAATGATCAGACAGCAGTTGTTACAGAGTGACATAATGAAATATTAGGACAGGTGACCAGGGGTAGAGATGTAGAGAACTCCAAGTAATACTTGGAGCTCCAGCATTGTCAAGAGCCAGTGAACACGGACTCTTCAATAAGGCTTGTGCTGGTTCAGTGTCCTTTTTCAAGGGTCACTCCTCTATGTTAGTGCTGCTGATTCATGAGGGAACAAACCAGCACATCAGACACACTAATTGTTCAGATCCTGCTTGTAAAAAAGAAAACTTACTCCACTTTATTTGAATTTAAAAAGAAACTTTAAGATGAGAGAAAGAAAAAGAAAAAGAGAGAAAGAAAGAGAGAAGGGGTGGGGGAAAGGAGGGGGGCAAAGAGAGAGGGGAGAGAGAGAGAGAGAGAGAGAGAAAGGGTGTAATTACCACGACTAGAATAAAATGAAAGTAAAAGAATCTTTTTAAATTCACCTCCCTGCTTGTACTTTTTACGCAAGCAAAACTCAATCTTTGGCCTCCAATTAATACATTTACATTCAGTGACCTTTCTCTATTACAGTGCTGTTTAACATAAAATCATACTACTGCTATAAAGTGGAATGAGGCAGCTGGATTGGTCAATGCAACAAGAGGAAGGAAGGGAATGATTGTAGGACAGAGTTCTAGATCAGATACAAACTTATATCTTATTAACATTTAACACTAGAGCAAACACCCCAGAACTGTTACATAACGTTCCTAAAGATCATTCACCTTGATATATCTCGAAATGTATCTGAATTTATGCCAAATCATTTAGACTTGGATATTATGCTTAAAGCATTAACTAAAAGCAATTGTTAATGTGTTTCAGTACCAATTTATTGCATTCAAAACAGAGGTTTTCTTTCTATTTAAGAGAGTGAGACAAATACAGAAATAGCACAAAAAAAGACCATTCTACCAGTTAACTGCTTTCCTTCAGATGCCCAAGTTGCTGTGAAGCTTGGATTTTTCATCATATTCAAGATATTATATAAATGCAAGTTTTTAATTACAGGTCCTGCTTTTCACAGGATTGTAACAGAATATAAGGAGGCCAGTCATTGTGTCTGCATCGGCTCTCCAACTAAGAATCGTGATTGAGTGCTGTTCCCCTATCGTTTCCCCATCCCTTTGCATATTGTTTCTATTCAAATCATCTACAGCCTGTTTGATGCCTTGATTGAAAAACTCCCTTCACTACACTTCCAGTCAGTGCATTCCAAACCCCAACTGCTTGCTGTGAAAAAGTTCTTTCCTCACATTAAATCTGTGCCCACTTGCTTCCTTCCTTTTACAAGCAGGAACTGTTTCTCCCAATCCAGCCTTTCAGGATTTTGAAATCTCCAAAATCTCCTTTTACCTGCCTTCATTCCAGGAAGAATAGGCTCAAATCTATCCTCAGAGGAGTTTCTCATCTCTGGAACCATTCTTGTAAACCTTTCCTGCATGTTCTTCAACGTGTTTATGTCCAATAATCCAGACCTGTACACAATGTTAGCTGAAGTCTAACTAGTGTCTTGTACAAGTTCAGCCTAACTTCCTTACTCTTGTACACTGTGGCTGGAATCTTTTTCTTGTTCGCATGGTGGAAATTTCTATCCCACTGTAGTGAAGGAGATTTGGCTGGCTGCTAAATTCCCTGACCTCACTGCAGCAGGAATGTAGCATAAACAGCAGATTGCACCCTATGCCCCTATTAAAGTCCAGATTACTATATGCTTTAGAAATTACAGTATTATAAAAATCCTATAGTGCAGAAGGAGGCCATTTGGCTCAAGTCTGCACCAATAACAATCCCACCCAGGTCTTATTCTAGCCCTCATATTTACTCTACTAATCCATACATCCTGGAACACTAAGGCGCAATTTAACAAGGCCAATGCACCTAACCCATATCTTTGGGCTATGGGAGGAAACCCATGCAGACACTGGGAGAATGTGCAAATTCCCCACGCAGACAGTGACCCAAGCCAAGAATTGAATCCACGTCCCTAGAGCTGAGGGGCAATAGTGCTAACCACTGTGCCATCATGCTACCCCATTTTATTAATGAAAAGGTTGCAGGACAGGTGGGAAGAGCAATGTTTATGTGATGTATACCCACATTTCTCCCTCCTGAATCCCCTTTAGAGTTTTATATTGTTTCTCCATGTTCACCCTAGCAAAATACATTGCCATCACTTCTCCACATTGAACCTCATTTGCACCTATCTGCCCACAAATTGAATATCTCCTTTAAGTTTTTACAATATTTCCAAGCTTTACATCATCCACATACTTTGAAATTGTCCCCATGGACTAGATCATTAATATACATCAAGAATACTGACCCCCTCGAAACACAACTACAAGCCTTCCTCCAGCCCCCATAGTATCCATTGACCATTATTCACTGCTTATTATTCAGCCAATTTTGCATCCATGTTGCTACAGCCCCTATTATTCCATGAGTGATAACTTTTCTCATAGGGCATTGTGAAAGTCCTGGTACACCACATCAACAGCATTACCTTCATCGACTCAAAAGGGAAACTGTGTTCAACAAACTTGCTTGATTTTTTTTTTTGAAGAGGTAACAAAGGGTCAGTTAACTTCCCCAATGACACTTGTGTAAACAGAAGTTCATTTGTTACTTTGCTACAGCTAATTACTAGCTGAAATGAATAATTTATTTTACAAACCTTTATACAAACACTGACTGCCTGTAGAATAAAGCTAAACTATATTGATAACAGTTCATATATATCAACATTTGGTGTGTGTATGTATATTGCTTGTGTGCACGCACAAGAAATCTTCACCATGTTCAACAGTCCCTGCAGGATTTCAATGAAAGTAAAAGCAAATTTTAAAAAGGCTCATATGGAATAAATCTTACTTTTTAAAAATTGGAATGTGTTTTCCAAAAATAGTAGAAACAAATATTCTGCCATCAATTTCCTGCATGATTGGCAGCCAGTGTGAAGTTAGTTGTAGAAGAAATTGAAATCAAATACAAAGTGTTTTCATATGATGGAAGTGAGTCCGAATTCAGCATAAATCTGAGGAACACATCACAAAAACTGCCCATCAAACCATACTGCAGAATTCTGGTGGAAAGGCAAGTTGCGAGAGATATAACTAATCTATCAACATCTCTTCGTAAATTGTTTGTAAGTGGCAGAATGTTAGCAAATGAAGTATAATGTAAGAAAATGGAAAGTTGTTCATTTTGGAAGGGAGAACAAAACTTAATATTATTTGAATGGAGAAAAACTGGAGCACAAAGGGACAGGAGTGGGTATTTGTGCACAGCACAGAATGCTAGCACACAGGTGCAGCAGGTAAATCAGGAAGACTAATGGAATGTTGAACCTTATTGCATGGGGATCGGAGTACAGAATAGGAAATCTTCTAGCTTCTTACTCTATTCTACTTTAAGTCAGCATTCTGCAGTTTTCTCTTTTTAAACTTGGAGCCTTACACTCCTGACCTTCTTAACGTCACTGAATAGGATCTGTTCCAGATTCCATTCATGTTCCTAGATTTCACCGTCTTCCTGAGATTTTTGTCCTCACTCTCTAGTTTCTGGGACTTCTTCCTGTTTCCCTGGGAAGTCTTTTCTCTGCAGCTTTAATTCTATTCGTCCTGTGCGACGATATCTGATCTTTTGCCCATCTCACTTTTGTTATTTTTTTTGCGCAGGTGCAGGGATCTGTGTTACACCAAAAAAAAACAACAAACAGTGCATGTGTGCAAGCTTAGTTCCTGGCCTGAAGATGAGAATATCTCCAACTGTGCAATTGTGGTCATTCTCTGGCTGTCACATGCACACTAGCCAAAGGTCAGCAGAGGGAGCAGTCTGCACATTAGCAGGCATTCCAGGCTGATGCAAGTCAAAAACCAACGTGGTCCACTGGGATTTGTAGCTCCCAGACTCTGAGGCCCAATCTCAAAGATAATATTTCTTTTTTCTGGGGTCCATAACAGAAGTGACATCCATCCACACAAGTGCCAGACAATGACAATCACCATATCGATAGAAGCTAACAATTTCTGTGATAATCAATGTACTATCATCACCGAATCCCCACCACCATCAACACTGAACAGGAACTGTACTGGGTCAACAATATAACTGCAAGAACAGGTCAGAGGCTGGTAATTCAGTGATGAATAACTCACCCCCAACTCCCCAAAGCCTGTCCACCTGGCTAATGCCTGGATAAATGAAATTCCAAGTACTTGACACCATCCAAGACAAAGCAGTTCACTTGGTTAGCTCCCCATCCACCACTTTCAACATCCACCTGCTCCACCACAGACTTACAGTAGCAACAAGGAGTACCAGCTATAAAGTTACATTGCAGCAGCAATTCAAATCTCCTTTGATAGCAGCTTCCAAACCCACGACCTCTACACTAGAAGGACAGCAGAAGCATGGGACCATCACTACCTGCAAGCTCCCTTCCAAGTCATTCACCCTACTGATGTAGAAACATGTTGCCATTCCTTCAATGTCGCTGGGTCAAAATCCTGGAAATTCCTCCCTACCAGCACTGTGGATGTACATGCACTGCCGCGGTTTAAGAATGCAACTCACCACAACCATCTCAATGGCAATTAGGGATGGGCAATAAATATTGGCTTTATCAACAACATTCACATCTCCAAGGAGGAATAAAAATGCTGGCTTGACTTAAGAGGTTATTGGAGCAACGTTCCTGTGGAGAAGCAAAATTACGTTCTGATGGGGTGTTACAATGATAAAACAACAGTTAAGAACTTATTTTATTGAACAGGTTGAATAAGATATTGTACACTGGGCCTTAACCTGTAGTCATAAATTACTGTCTTGTTGCCACACTAGCTCAGTCTTGTTGGGGGAGGGCTGGATTTATTGACTAGAATGCCTATCAGTTTTGGACCATTTGAAAGGAACTCTGAAGCAGCAATGGGCAATGACTCCAACTATTTCAACACTTACAAAACATGAAGGATAATTGCTGAAATTTCATTTCATGATTTCTTCAGTTTTATCATTTGCAGAGCAGATATTACTGAAGAGTCAAAGTAAATCACGTACCCACTCTTATCCGCACCTCCACCCAAACAAAACTGCATCCATGGAGAGGGAAACAGCTAACGTTTTAATGTAAAGTTTGGTGACTTTTTGAAAGAATTGGAAAATGTTAGGGATTTAACACCTTTTCAGCAAGTAGAGAGGCTGGGAAGTGTTGGGGTGGAAAGGGTACATGGGAAGGTCTGGAAAGCCTGCAGAAAGTAAGTGACAAAAGAGATAATGGTGCAAGGCAAAGAGGAATGTTAATGGGATAAATGAAAAAAACCACTCAAAAGGAATGGAATGAAACATAATACAGAATCATCAACCACAGCTGTCACCCAAACAGGGAAACCTAAAATGAGGACAATTCTTATGATCTAATATTCAAAACAACGTTGACTCCAGGATGCTGTAAAGAGAAACTGAAAGATCAGGTGCTGTTCCAAGTGTACATTGAACTTTATGGTACATTGCAGGAAGCCAAGGAGGGAACAAGGCCGATAATTAAAATGCTGGGTGGCCAGAAGCTCAGAATCACACTTGTGAACCCAACAGATGTGTTCAAACACTAGTCTGTGTTTGACTTCCCCAGCATACAGAGATCATATTGTCGGCAGCAAGTACATGCTACTGAATTGAAAGTATAGGTAAAGCACTATTCTATCTGGAAGCAATGTTTGAGGCCTTGGATGGCAAGAAGGTGAAGGTAAGGGCAGATCAAAAAAGAACAAAAGCAGCATGGGAAACAGGCCCTTCAGCCCAACAAGCCTGTGCTGCCACCTCAATGTTCCCACTTCTACCCATGATCCCTGTCTATATTTATAGATCTATGCATTGGAACCAAATTTGAGACAATTTAGGGAGAATTTGTTCTGCCAATCAGCCTAAGAGCACATCTTTGGGATGTGGGAGGAAACCGGAGTACCTAGAGAAAACCAACACAAGCACAGAGAGAATGCGCAAACTCCCACAGACACAGGCCCAAATCCATGTATCTGCACAGCACAGCAATAGTCACTGAGTTGTCGTGTTGCCCATCAACCGGTCCAGTTCAAGTGTACACTAATGATGTGAAGCACTAGGATACTCAAAAAATCCAAGAGCAGCCCTCTCACGACTCATCGCGTGTATGCTCCTTGTTAGGCAACAAGGTGGACCAAAGCACCTGTAGGATAAAACAAATACATCAATATCATCGACAATTTACACACTTCGCAGGGAACTCCCAAGGCTCATGATCCCTATTTTAAATCAGTTTTCTATATCCCTCTTGCTTCTGGGCTTACATGGCAAGGAAAGCAGGTGACTAAGAATAACCAGGCTGTCACGAAGGGAATTAATTGCTTCAGAATGTTGAAAAGAAGGGAAAATGTATCTGGTGGTTACATCACAAAATGACCCATTGAAAGTGGAAGCTGGTGGGATGGAAGGAGAGTACCAAGAAACCCCATCATGATTCTGGAAGGGAGATGTTGGTGTAAATGTAGGATATGGGATGAGCTAATGTAGCATGGGCAAGGGTATGTCAGGGATCAGCCAATGGAAAGGGTACATCAAGGATGAGCTATGGGCAAGGGTACATCAGGGATACAGCATGGGCAAGTTGGACATGCATTCCTGAAAGATGGCACCTATGGCATTGCAGGACATCCTCAGTATCACACCAAGATCTCAATCTGAATTTTGCACACAGTGACTTGAACCCATGACCTTCTGAATGAGACACACCACTGACTCACAGCTGCCGCCTGGAGAAGGCAGCCCAGTTGTTTTATTCTGGATTGTGCTCTCTATGGAGAGCTGAAATGACCAAGAACATTGGATAAATCAGCTCTGTTTATTTTATTTCCTATGGGTGCCAAGCCAAATTCCTAATTTCCATGTCTGAACTATTTTGTGTATTTAGTTCTATTGAGCTACGGAATGACTACTAGAGAATGGAGCATTCTGTTACTGACAGGCAACATTGACAGTTCTGATCCACTGACAGTACCCGAGGAAAGTGGCTGAAATACAGCCCTTTGAGAACAATATTTCCATTTCTCTTTCTAGCCACATTTTAAGGCCTCGAGCAAACCTGCCAATTTACTGTCAATTAGTGCAAAGTTACGGGCAGCTTTGTGCTGTGGATTCCTGCCCACTTGGAAACAGGTTTGAGATTGCACAACCTCATTTCAGTGAAGGGCCTAGACAGCTGTGGAGAGGGACCATCGTCACTGTTTTAGGTTGGGCTGCATTCAAATGGCTCAGGAATGAAAGAAGATTGCTAAAAGTGTCACACAGTTTTAGGAGCAGCTGCAGACATAGCCCAGAAATTCCACTGTCTTGTGACATAATACAAAGCACGTCCTAGATTGCATTCACACTTGTTACTGAAAAGTCGACTAACCAAACCTGTTCTCATTTATTGTTAGATGCTGATCTTTTGGGAAGACAATCGACCTCAAATGTTCCATTAACTGAGTTATACTTCAGAATGACCTTCTGAGGTCACTCCTTTACCATGTTCTTGTTCCAAACACAACCCCTTCACCCATCACCAAAAGCTCAATTTTTGAAAGCTTCCTTTTTAAAAGAGCTAAATGTTTCAAAAAAAACTTATGGCACAATTTGAAAAAACAATCATTTGGAAAGCTATGTGCTAAAGCGAGTACAAAAAACTGGTTTCTAAACTCTTATCTTTTGATAATGTGATTTTCACGGTAAGAAACTAAATCTATATAACTGATGTTATCATCACTTATGTGTGCAGTCTGGCTCCTTAAAAAGCAAGTTTACTTCTCAATAAAACTCTGCTGAAGGGGAATTTAAGAAATCACCCATTCTTAGTCAGAACGTACAATAACATTTGAATTATTGTCAAAGCCACCACAATTGTTCAAAGATAGGATGTGGCATGATGCAAAGCAGCAACATCTTGTACCTTTTCCCATGCTGCATTAGCCTATCCCTGACAGGGATTGATATGAAAAACTGCCATTGGCTTCCCTGTTGGGCAAAAAAAAGGAAATCAAGCTTCTTGTGCTTGAACTGATGCTGGGGGAGCTCAGTTGTGATCCTTGATTCTTGGGCCCCAGCATTCCATGGAAATAATCACCTGACATAAATGGCAAGAACATTTACAGGAGCCTGTAGTAGGCATGAGTTCCCCAACGTTAATAAATAAAAGGCAGGTAGCTGTATCACTTATTTGTTCACAATTTGAAGAAAGGTTGCCACATGCAAGAGAAACTGACTGTCATTTATAAAGAGTCTGGGGATTAGGATTGGATACAGCAGGAGTAGAACATAGTTTGAGTACAGGTCAATCTCAGAACCACTGAACCCCAACACTGCAGAAAGAGGCCATTCAGCCCTTCAAAGTTGCACCAACTCTTCAACAGAACATCTTATCCAGACCCTCCCCTCTGCCCCATTTCCATAACCTCATGCACTTAGCATGACTAAATCAACCTAGCCTACACATCTTTGTATTCAGAGTCAATTTAGCATGGCCAATCCATCTAACCCATATATCTTTGGAGTGTGGAAGGAAACTGGACCATTCAGAGGAAATCTATGCATGTCCTCCCTGTGTCTGCAAACTCCACAAGTTCACACAAGGCTAGAATCAAGGTAGCAATGCTAACCACTGTGCCACAATGTTATCCACAACTTCAACTAAAGACATGTTAGTCGTTCTGTCAACCAACAGTTTTATACATCCTCTGCTCAGTGGGCGCACTAATCCACCAGCAGATTCCCAAGAAATCTCTGGTCTAGAAATTCACTGGCCATGGTCCCCTTGTTATGGGTGGCATTAGCCACAGGAATAGCCAGAAAAGTTAGGGAGCAGATTGCTTGAATGTTTCCTCTACACTTCGATCAGACTGGGTAGAAAATGCAGAGGATTTTAAACTGTGTAATTTAGGTTACAAATCTATTTAATCTCAAAATAACACAAAACATTCATTTCAAGCGCAGAACCACTTCTTTATTCCCGAAATGCAGCAACACATACAAAAATCCAAGGCAGTCAGTCATTCAGTATCAACACTAACCCACAATTCTGAAATGAACAACCAATCTATATTTAAACTGGCAGTGGTCAAGAAAGGAACAAGAGCCATGACCTGGATGGAACTGCCTGTTCCATTCTCAACAGTGCTGGAGAAATTTGAACATCTACCCAAACCACAATCTGCAAGAGGGCACAACTTCCCAATACTATTACAAATGATTATTGTGAGCCCATGCCATTCACTTCTGGGCCACAGGCAAACTACATGTTAATTGACTAAAGACCATCAACATGAAAAATAGTGTACATGGGCAAGATATGATACACACTACTTCTTTCAGCAACTCCAAGGGAAAATGGGAAATTCAATGCCAACTTTGTGGCATTAATGCTATTCAATCACTAACAATGAAGCATATTTTTGAACTTCATAGAAAGTAATGCTGTTTTGATAGATATTGAAATAGCTCTGGCACTTCAAAAAACAAATTAAAGTTGGATAGGTATATACTAATTTCTTTACAACCAACTCTGAACTTTGCAACCAGGAACCTAGTTCATGATATCCTCATTGACTTACAAAAAGTAATGAGAGATGTAGTGAACTGGATCACTTAGAGAATCTGGACAAACAGGAAATTTCTTTGACCTGTCGACCTGATCACAAGTAAATGGAAAGATTTAACTCTTCACTGCCAAATTCCACATGAGCAATTTTTGTTTGTTTGTTGAACAATATAAATTGTAGAACCCTACAGTGCAGAAGGAGGCCATTCAGCCCATCAAGTCTGCACAACCACAATCCCACCCAGACCCTACCCCATAACTCCATGCTTTTATCCTAGCTAGTCAGTCTCCCTCATAATTAGCATGGCCAATGCACCTAATCTACACATCTTTGGACTGTAGGAGGAAACCAGAACATCCAGAGAAAACCCACACAGACATGGGGAGAATGTCTGTGCGGAGTTTGCACATACGAGGCCAGAATTGAACCTGGCTCCCTGGCATTGTGGGGCAACAGTGCTAAACATTGTGCCGTTGTGATGTACTGGAAGATCCCAGTACAAAATACTATTGTTGAGTCAGATATCCAGAATTGTAAGAATTCTCCCATTTCCCAATTCCAAAAATTATTTGTTTTCTTCTAATAACCAGAGAATGCTCCCATGCCATTTCATGTCATTTGTTTCAGAAGGAAACACTACCGCACTGTAAGGGTGGATAATATCAAATTAAAATACAATTGTACAAAAATGAAACAAGAACAAAGGAGAAAGCACTCATGTCTGGATTTTATCATGTTAGAAGTTTTTTTTGACAAGGCAATAGCAAATGACTCTTGGTTGACAGATTTTTACACTTTGTTTGAGCCTTCAAAGAATAACTTATGATTAGCACAGTCTCAGCTGCCAGTTTTTTGTTTATATTGGAAGACAATATTGTGGGTGGCATGGTAGCACAGTGGTTAGCACTGCTGCTTCACAGCTCCAGGGACCTGGGTTCAATTCCTGGCTCAGGTCACTGTGTGGAGTTTGCACATTCCCCTCGTGTCTGCATGGGTTTCCTCTGGGTATTCCCGTTTCCTCCCATTGTCCAAAGATGTGCAGGTTAAGTTGATTGGCCATGCTAAGAAATTACCCCTTAGTATCTGGGGGTGTGTAGGTTAGAGGGATTAGTGGATATAATATGTAGGGATGTGGGAGACTGGGTGAGATTGTGTTCAGTGTAGACTTGATGGGCTGAAAGGCCTCTCTCTGCACTGTAGGGTTCTATGATTCTACGAACAACTTCAACTAAAAGCAGTTTCAAAGAATATTGAAGGTCCCAAAGTTGTTATACTTACATTCCAGGGCAGAACTTAAACCACCATAGTCACAGAGAAAGATGGAAAATAATCCCTGCACTGACCAACATCAGTGTACTTCCCAAAGCTGAAGATATAGAAACTGCATCAATAGCTATCATGGGGAGACTTGGAACTCAGTTATCCATTAAGTTACTCAGACTGGCAATCGGTGGTGGATTGGTGCTCTGTAGTGACTTCCCTATGCTTAAATGGTAAAATGCCTGTCACTCCTGACTCAGACTGGGTGAGACTCAATAGCAAAGCACATCCACAGCTCCAGCAATGAAGTGAATGGAGTGACGAAAAACATGCCCTCTTTTTATGGCACTAGTTGTTGCAAAATAGGTGAGTTTAAAGGCCTGCTGAAAGAGGGAAAGCAAGTGAAAGGGTGCGTGGAGGGAGGGGTGTAATTTGGATTGTTGCAGAGGAAGTTGTTTGGGGCTGGTGTGGGATTGGACCAGAATGTTTAAAATAGTTACTCTGGAGTTAAAAGTGCTTCCTTCTTTCTAATGCAGAGTAATTAGTAGCATGAAGTTTAGCAGTTTAAATTGTTTTGTCAGATGGTTCCCAGCCCAGGGCAATGGTCCAGGGGAATTTAACCCATTTGGACAATTGCCAGGTAATCCATGACCTGGAAACTTATCAGAAGGATTCTGCAGTGCATCTTTAGGTTATTTCTCAAATCTGATGCAGGAGTAGATGGAAAGTTTGAGCCAATCTATCCATCATCAACTGTTCAGTGTTGACTTAAGTTATTAAAAGCAGGAACTCCAGGAGTCAGGATGAAAACAAGGCCATTCTCATTTTCCTTCTTGTAATTGATAAAATGGAAGAAACATTTGTACTTGAGAGAAAAAAATTAATGCTGGAAATATTCCTTTCTTTTCATCCTGATGTGGAAAATCCCCTCTTAACAATTTCATCATATTGGAAGGTCAGGAGTCAATAAATCTAATTGCTAACATATTAAATGCATGTTGACCGTAGCCCAGCCTCTCCTAGATCAAAAGCTTCAGGCAAAATTAGATGGTTTGCAGTCTGGGTCCTATTGGATTCGGAGCTGAGCTTCCGGTCCTATTCTGCTTCCCTTATGTTGTCTGTCCAATGCCAAAACCCTCACACTATCGGAATCCCTAACTGCAAATATTCCAAGGTGCACCTAACCAGTCTCCCACCTTAGTTAATTCAAAACTCAAGTGTTTGGATATGGGCAAAGCCCAGTTCACACAACACCCCTGTGCTTCCTGACTTATATTGATTCCTTTCTACCAATGTCACCTCAGTTTTAAAATTCTCACCTTCCTGTTCAAATTTCTTGCTGGTCTCATCCCTCCCTACATCTTTTCACTTCCTCCAGTTGTACAATTCAAATCTTGTTTCTCTAACTCACTCTTTTTTTTTGCTCCATTAATCAGTTTACCCCAGCACTGCCAGCTTTCTGAGACAGAGGAAATCCTCTCCATCACTCCCTCAACACTGTTAAGATGATTCTGAATATCCAGCTCTTTGCCACCAATCTGATATCTCCTTTGTCTCAGTATCATTTCTCAAGCTCTGACCTCACGAGGTTTCCCTGATTACATTCCTAGGAGGTACCCTGGAGAGTTTGACTATGATAAATGTGCTATGTAAATCATAGAATCGTACAGCGCAGAAAGAGGCCACTCAGCCCATCAAATCTGCACCAACCACAATTCCACCCAGGCCCTATCCCTACATATTAACCCACTAATCCCTCTAACCTATGCATCCTAGGACATTAAGGAACAATTTAGAATGGCCAATCGACTTAATCTGCACGTCTTTGGCCTATGAGAGGAAACTGGAGTACCCAGAGAAAATCCATGCACACAGAGGGACAACCTGCAAACTCTGCACAGAGTGATCCGAGCCAGGTTTCAAACCCAGTCCCTGGAGCTGTGAAGCAGCAATGCTAACCATTATGCTACCGTACTGCAAGTAAGGAAATTTCATCCAATAAAAGGAATATGCCTACAACCTAGATTTTCATTGCTCAATCAATAAATGGAACAAAGGATATCCCTTAAATTCTGCATCTTAATCCCAATCAGATTTCACAGCACATTTAAGTAAAGAGAAAGACTAAGTGGGAATATTACTGCCTTTCAATTTAAACATGACTGGTGACTTGAAATCAGAGGAGAATTGACTTTGTTATAACACTACAGAAATGTAAACAAAATTTTTGGAATGTGTTTATGATTTTGTTATTAGATAAAAGGCAATCTACCTGCTATGATTAGACATTGCTGCCTCTGACATGTAACAAGGAATCTTGACTGAGCATCAAATGATGAGAAAGATGACTGAAGTAAAAAAAAATCCAATGAAAAAAAGAGAAAACTGCATACATGAGAAAAAGGAGTGGAATTTTAAAACTGTCACTCCAGGCCCATTTTACACTGTTACTCATTTGATGAGTTGTGCCGCCCTAAGACTTTTACAAAAAGTGCACAATGTGGATGTTCCCATAGCAGCAGACAAAACGTCTGTCCTAATCTGACCTTTTCCCTCAGTGAAACTTTTATCTGTTGCTAAGGTGATTCACAATTGTTCCAACTGCAATCTGGAAGTACTTTCACCCACATTACACCCCACCACCTCCCTCCCAAAAATCTTGGATATGAATAATATCCTTGCAGTCTGCTTCCAACATTGAAGGACACAGTCACAAAAGAACATTACTATATTCAATGAGTAATTAATCAGTCATGAACTTGCTGATAGGGAATGATTTTGTTTTGGTCATCAGTCTGGACAAAGTTGCTTCTGGAAGTGAAGGAGATCATGGATGACAACATTGGAAAACAAAATGGTGGAACTGAGCGAGCAAATTCTCCCCTTCCTGGCCGTATCAAATCTCCCCCCAACAACCCCGACACCAAACCGCCTCCTCCTTTCCCCCGCCCCAACCCCGACACCAAACTGCCTCCTTCCACTCCTCTCCCCATCCTGACACTAAACCGCCTTCTTCCACTCCCCCAGACACCAAACCACCTCTTCCCCCCACCCCGAACTCAATACCAAACTACCTCCTTCCTTCCTCCCCACGACATCAAACAAGCTTCTTCCACTCCCCCCACCCCCAGACACCAAACCACCTCCACCCCCAGCTCAACACCAAACCGCCTTCTTCCACTTCCTCCCCACCCCCAGACACCAAACTCTCTCTCCCCCAACAAACCTCATGTGGTCAATGTTATGCTGCATTTATAATAGAGCATATCTTGTGGAATGCATTCAGTTCTGGGCAAATCACCAAAGCGTATCCATCTTGGAGGGAGGGGGGGGGGGACACAAAATTTCAGCAGAATTATACTGGGATTACTGAGTTCCATCACAAGGACAGGTTGTATAGAAAAAGTTTGTATTCCTGAGTGTACAAATTAAGATGTGATTTGTTGGGAGGTGTTCAGGATAATCAGAGGATTTTTTTTAAGCAATGAAAGAAACTATTTCCTATGCCCAAAGTTCAGAATGAGGGGGCACGTTATCAGAAACCATCTCTTTCATCATCCTGAGAGAAATCTGGAACTTCTCCTGGGTGGGACATTCAGGTTAAATAGAAACTTTGATAAAAATCAGTAAAGTTCAGTTTAAAAGGTGAGATAAGCCAAGATTAAATTCAGTTGCAGAACAGGCACAAGAAGTTGAATGGCCCACTTCCCCACAGGAATAAGCTTATAAACAAACATAAATTTTAACTGTTCATAAATCATTCTCTGCTCAATATAGATTCATTTAAAGTAACAAAAATGCTAAAGATGTAAAATGCCCATTCATCAATCCCTGGCCTCTGTGAGTGGATGCTGCTGATTTGTAGACAACCATTAGGCTGGAGTTCAAACAACATTTAATGGTTTGAAATACTTAAAAGAAAAGCGAACACCAGAATTGCCATAGGGAGGTATCCTACTCAATGGTATCTGCTCTCTGCAGATGTACTTCAACTCTGACACTTTGTCAGTGGTGGGATGAAGAGGGAAAATGGACAGGGTAAAAGGAGAGAGAATCTGTGGTTGGGTAAATATTAAGTTTTTTTGTTTCCCACCAATCAGGGGAAAGCCCTTTTCCTTCAAAAAGGCCAAATGTTCCCATTCCAAAGGGCACAAAATGAGCAATATTCATCCTGCCCCATTACAATCTCAGAAATAACAGATCTCCACTGCAGAGTGGTACCAGACCAGCTTAATTTTGACCAAACCTACAAAGTGATTGCCAGCAGACTTTATTTTAAAATTGAATACTTCAACTTTAAAGAAGCATTCATTAAAGTCATTTTACACGAAAGGACACCAGTAATTTGGGGCAAATATAAACACAGCGCAAAACCATATTCAAGTTTCAGCATAGTAAACCTTCTCATAAAATCCTTACTCTGTGGAGTTTCATAGGTAATAGTAACATCACTTAGATGAAGGAGACTGAGGTAGCACTTTTGTCTCTGTGGGAAAAGGCACAGACACTAAAACGTTTCCACAGTGCAACATAGATGTTTTATCATTTCTGGTCTTCTGAAGGACACTAAGTTCATTGACAATTCACAGTGATAAACTCTTACTTCTAATTTTAGTTTTTACAAATACATTGGACAGTATTTTTTTTTTAAATTTACCCACTGACAATCCCAACAGGTTTGCATTGATTTCAATCAGCAACAGGGTATCTCTTACCTGTAATAAGCACAGACTTCCCCTGCACAGATAACTTAGAAGGGGAAAGTGACTGAAAGGCAAGTAAGCATGCAACAGTGAAAACCAGGAGTCCTGACAAGGCTGCCAGATACATGTAACAGATCCTCTCCAGGGCTATGAGGAGAATCGCATAAATGATGAGGCGATGAGTCAATTGTACTTCAGACATGAGCAGCCTCAGGAAAACAACAGTGCCTAGCACAGTGATCACACACGTATAAGCTAAAAAGGAACTGGAATATCCCTCCATTGGTTCTGGCACAGGCAATACTGGCAGCTGGTCCAAGACTCAACTGATTCAAAGGCCGTATTTATACTGATACTGTTCGAAAGGAAAGAGCCCCAAAAGGGGGAGGGATTATGGAAATGTGCACTAGTTTCAATAGTTACAGGCAACTTTCTCTTTAAGACAAGAACACCTCGGAAGTTAATGATTCGAGTCCAGGCGCTTTTAAAGCTTGGGGCCAGAGTTGGAAGCGTTGCTAATGATTCATACGCCTAGTCCAACTTTAACAGGAATACCAATACAGGCTAAATTAATAGACTGTCGTTTTGTGTTGGATTGTAGCCAAGAGCCTGAACTTTAGTCTGCGAGTGCATAAAACTTGCAGTCTTCAATTACAATTAAACGGTGTTTGAGTGGGACATTCAATCGTTGCATAATCTATTCTAGGCGCTCCTTCAATCTGGTGCAAGAAAAGGTTAAATGCTTCCAGTGTTTTGTCAAGCGGATAGGAAAGTATCCCATTGTATCCTGTAATGGGATACTGGGAGTGTTGTAATTGGTGTTGTAGAACTATACTGGGAGAATGCAGCGCTTAGTAACCCAGCACAACATAAGAGTTAATCCTCAAGTCAAATTAAACGTACAGAAACATTCGGTTTAAAATAGTATCGAGATTGTACTTCAAAGAACACTCCCAAGGGCGTTTCCTTTTGGGAAATGCATTGTCATTGTCGATTAACAACAAAAACTGCACCTGATGTTTGTTTTAAAAAAAAACTTTTATTAATTCTCGCCTAAAAGAGATCAGTCAAACATCAAGCGATTTTTTCAATTAATTCAGAATATTATTGTTTAGACATCAAAGAGTTTATCATTCAAAATCATCAACATAATTCAATTCTGCAGCAGTCCTCTATCGTAATTGAACTGCTAATTTCCTTCCCCTGAACAAGATTCTATTATCCAGCATTGATCTTTGAGGACATACAAACGAACAATTTCCCAGAAAACTTGAGCTAATTGAAGCCACAACCAGAATCCTCTGTTCTCCAACACCTAAACTTTTTGTTCGACTTTTGTGTAAAAACTTTAGCAGCTGAGGTTCCCATAGGTAAATTCAGATGTGGAATAACTGACTCAGTTACTGATCTAACAATTTACCAGAACATTGTCCAAACTGATTGAAGTCATCTATTCAGTATGACCTTTGCTAATGTCACCCTGATCTCAGTCCTGACTGAGTGCAGACTCCCACCACCTATCTCTCTCTGTGGCTTCTTAATCTCTCTTGCAAGGTGTCCAAACTTATCTAAATTCAGCAGGGAATTAAAAAGTGGCTGTTTGGGGATCGGCTGCCTTCCGATACCTCATGATTCTATCCCTCCACCCCCATTTTCTTCTCCATTGCTGTCATTGGAGGTGACTTGAGGCAAGATATGAAAGGCTATCAAACCACAGCTGCTCATTTTGCACCCCAAAGTTGGGTTTTAGCTCCATTTGTCCCTGAGACTCACCCTTGTTTCATTCCCATGACTCCCTCAACTTTCCTTCTTGTGCTCAGTAATACTAAAACTGTCCCTCTTCTGAAACTGCCAATGTCACCCAGCTATTCAAACAAAAACACAATTCACCCTCTCCAAAGCCATCAGAAAATCCCTACAGTGCAGAAAGAGGCCATTCAATCCATTGATCCTACACTGGCTCTCTGAAATAGCATCTCATCTCGGCCCACCCACCCACAACACCACCTCATAACCCCTCACATTTCCCATGGCTAATCCACCTAACTTCTGGGCTGTGGGGAAAATGATGTAGAGATGCTAGCGTTGGACTGGGGTAAACATAGTAAGAAGTCTCACAACACTAGGTTTAAGTCCAACCAGTTTTAAACTGGTTGGATTTAAACCTGCTGTTGTGAAACTTCTTACTGTAGGGAAAAACCAGAACACTCGGAGGAAACTTATCAAAATTGTAAATCCACATTTAAATGTCTCTATTCAGGTTTCTATCCTTCTGCAGCATTGTACGATCATTATCAGAGTGATGGTGAACTCTATCCTTCCTCTACCTTCTTAACCTTTCTGCAGCCTTTGATACGTCAACCATATCATCCTCTGCAAATGCCTCTCTTCTGCTGTCCTGCTCAGTGAGACTGCCCTTATATGGTGCATCTGTTATAATAGTTTATGTTCCTAGCTTTAACCTATTAACTCTCATCCTGGAAAAATCTATCCTTACTCCTCCTCTTCATTATTTACATATAGCTCAGTGACAACATCATCTAAAGATATAAGGGGCAAAATTGAACTGATTTTGATTTGATTTGATTGATTTATTGTCATATGTATTAGTATACAGTGAAAAATATTGTTTCTTGCATGCTATACAGATGAAGCATACATTCATAGAGAAGGAAAGGAGAAGAGTGTAGAATGTGGTGGTAGAGTTATAACTAGGGTGTAGAGAAAGATCAACTTAATGAGATAGATTTTTTCAAAAGTCTGATGACAGCAGGAAAGAAGCTGTTCTTGAGTTGGTTGGTACATGATCTCAGACTTTTGTATCTTTTCTCCAACAGAAGAAGATGGAGGAGAATATGTTTGGAATATGTGGGGTCCTTAATTATGCTGGCTGCTTTTCTGAGGTAGCAGTAAGTATAGACAGAGTCAATGAATGAGAGGCTGGTTTGAGTGATGGATTGGGCTACATTCATAACCTTTTGTAGTTTCTTGTGGTTTTGGGCAGAGCAGAAACCATACTAAGCAGTGATACAACTACAAAGAATGTTTTCTATGGTGCATTGTAAAAGTTGGTGAGAATCATAGCTGACATGCCAAATTTCCTTAGTCTCCTGCGAAATAGAGGTGGTTATGGGCTTTCTTAACTATAATATCAGCGTGCAGAACATCATGCTGCTGGAATTGCAGGCTCTGATCTGCACGGTGTAGTGCCTCTGGAGATCCAATTGGGAGGGGTATTGAGAGAATGGAATCCATTTTAGTTCCAAAATATGGCAGAGGTAATATAGTGATGCCCACAAAGTCATGGCACCATGGGGAAGATTACTGTCCACGCAAATCCATATATTTACTCAGCTTGCTTCTCTTTGGTTTGAGTTGAGAGTCTCAGCACCCTTATACAACAGTTACTGGCTAACATCTCCAGCACCAGTCTGGCAGGGTCTTATAGTCATGGTAGTAAAGTGCAGACATCTCAAACATTGGTTGTTGCTGATCTTGATCTGGGATCATTTCTTTCTGAACTCCTGAACCCAGGACAGGTTGCTGGTTATCTGGTTACTTATAAACTTGAAGCACTTCAACATTTCTGCTTCATCTCCATTGGTGTAGGCAGGAGCATATTCTCCACTGCTTGTATCATCCAGCTACAAGAGTTGTTTGGGTTCTGAAATATGGTCCACATCCTTACACATTAGTAATTACCTCTCACAGGGAATAGATACAGCAGGCAGATTATGGTGTCCATTAGTCCTGCTATTTTGGAATTCCACCTCCAGTTAATAGCCGCTCTTAACCTCACATAAACAGACACAGATTTCAACATGAAGGATTCCCACTAGCATTCTTTGAAAGGGTCATTAGCTACTTAAGGTTAGTTGTTGGTGTATTTTTTCATCATTGTTTCACAGACTTTCAGTGCTTTCTATAGTTGTTGCAAGTTTCAGATATCAAGTGAGTAGTGTTGTCGCTACTGAAATAGTTTTTGCTATCTCAAGGCTTTGGCACAAAGTAATTCCTTCTGGAGTTGGGAGAATAAGGAGGCCTTCCTCTTAGAATTGAAGATGATGCTACCAGCTCCTGCTAGCCAGAGAGCCACATCTGCTCAAGGAGTCCAGGAAAAAATGATTCCAGATGAAGATTAGCAACAACCAATGTTTGAGACATCTGCACTTTACCGAGGAGGTCTTCACTGAAATCTGCCAGCTGATGCAGCCACAACTGCAGCCTAGAGGACCAGGGCTGTGAAAACTACCATGACTATAAGACCCTGCCAGGCTGGTGCGAAGATGTTCGCCAAAAACTATTGTGTAGGGGTGCTGAGACTCTCAATTCAAACAGAGACATCATTACCCTTTACCAGAGAGAAGCAGGCAGAGTAAACATGTAGATTTGCAAGGACAGTAATCCTTCCCATGGTGCCATAGACAGCAGAAGCGTGGCTTTGTGGTTATCACTGTATCATCTCTGCCACCTTTTGGAACTCATGATGTAGAACCTTCCACACACCTAACGAAGGAACACCATTTCCGAAAGCTTGTAAGATTACTGTCAAATAAATTGTTTGGACTCTAACCTGGCGTTGTGAGACTTCTTACTACATTTTGGAACTGAAATGGATTCCACTCTCTCAATACCCAATTGGATCTCCAGGGGCAATATACCGTGTAGGTCAGATGTTTCCATTCTGCAACAGTCTCTACGGTGAAATAGAGGTTGGGTAACGAGGTTGATGACTCTGGTGTACAACCTGCACACGTGTACAGCATGCCTACAACCAAAGCCATGCTGCCACGAGACACGTGGTGGAACAGATCTTTGCTGTGTGAAGTAATGTTTTAGTTGCCCAAAAGGATTCTGCATTGCCAGCCGGTTTCAACATTTCTACTGATCTGCCATACGCTGCATAATCTCATCACCACGAGGGGACAGTCGTTAGCACCAGCTAACAGCAGGGCAGCTGAGGAGCATGTGCAGGAGGAAGGAAGGAGACAAACGTTAGCATCTCTCAGCTTTCTGCACTTTCCATAAAGGGCTTTTCCGAGAGCCAACCAACAGACCCAACTCCCAATTTCCCATTCACCAACAGTGCCACACCTAACCTCCCCTCTGTTATCACAGTGTCCACCCTGCCACAATTTAAAAATCAAAGCAAACACAAAATAAGCACTGCAAACCAAATTCATAAATTAAATTTCATGAAGCAACCAATTAAGTGTTTTTGAAAAGTAATCGTTGTTGAAATGTGGGAAATGGTGGGGCCAATCTGTGCAGAGAAAGCTCCCACAAACAGTGAGGTAAGAGTGGCCAGATAATGGGCAGGATTTTACAACCTCGCCCATCCCGAAACCATAAAATCCCACCCTAGGTCAATGAACCTTCCCATGACCCGCTCCTTGCCCACCCCAATTCCCATGGTGATCGGGATGCGAAATTCCCGGCCAATATCTTGATTGAGGGATAAAGATTGACCAGAATACTAGGGATAACTCTTCTGTTTCCCTTCAGAATAGTGCCAAAGAATCTTTTACAATCCACCCAAGGAGGCATACGGAGCAATGGTTTAATGTCTCATCTAAAAGACAGCATTTTCAACATTAGCATTCTTTCAGAACTGTATTGAAATGTCAGGTAGGTTATTCTGTCCAAGTCGGCAGACAGGGTATCCCACACGTATTGAACATCACTCTTTCTCAGGACATCTCTACAATTCTGATATCCAAAAACCCATATACCCTTTCTTCTGTCTTGGTGCCACCCTGCAATGTGCCACTGCATGCCGAAAAAGGCATTTCACATTTTCAGTGCTGGTAGATGCATAGGCAGAGGTCACATATAGAGAGAGGAAAGTTGCAACTGAAAACATAAAGCCATCTGCCATCTTCTTCGCTGAAAGTCAGTAGCTTTCCAAAATCCGTGCTGCAATCTCTGGGATAGCACTGAAAAGGAACAGGAGGACAAATCAAGGCTGGGTGGACACTGTGATGGGTGGCGACAGAGGGGAGATTAGGTGTGGCACTGTTGGCGAATGGAAATGAGCCACATAAATGAAAGTCTGTTTTTCTGTGTTATTGATCTCCTGACCCTCATTCTTGCAGCAACTGGGGCCACTATGCTTGGTTTCCTGGCCTCCTGCAATCCTTATCCAGACCAGCAGGGATCCTAGCAAGAGCAAGCACTCCCTTTCTCCTGGTGACCTCTTCCTGGTGAAGAAACATAGAGTGAATTTCCAAAATAAATGTCTCTGGAATGTTGGTGAAATTGACAAAACAACTGGAAAATATACCTTTCAGGGTTCCTCTTCGTTAAATATGTCAGGATCCCCCAATATTGTTCGTGGTTGCTCTGCTCCAAGGGAGAACAGAGAATTTGGCATTCCAGCCAAAATGCCATTCAGTTTCAGCAGTAGCAGAGAATCCCAGCTGTGAACGAGGATGGAGATTTTCTGTGACTATGTTAATTATATTATTAAGATTAAGGATATACAGCTGGAAGGCAATGATTGATTAAATACTTTGAAATCAGAGATTACCCTCCAGTGATAACATTTTGGTTTAATTAGTTAAGTTTCTTTTCACATTCTAGAACATAGAACATAGAACATAGAACATTACAGCACAGAACAGGCCCTTCGGCCTTCGATGTTGTGCCGACCAAAATAAAAAGCAATGCCCCTCCAAACTAAACCATTCCCTTCTCTTCCATATACTTATCAATTAACCTCTTAAACGCCACCAAACTTGGCGCATCTACAACAGCTGCAGGCAGGGCATTCCACTCCCTAATCACTCTTTGAGTAAAGAACCTACCTCTGATATCCGTCCTATAACTCATACCCCTTAATTTAAAGCTGTGTCCCCTCGTGCTAGCTTTCTCCATCCTAGGAAAAAGGCTATCACTGTCCACCCTATCTAAACCTCTAATCATCTTATATGCTTCAATAAGATCCCCTCTTAGCCGCCTCCTTTCTAACGAAAACAACCTCAAATCCTTCAACCTCTCTTCATAGGACCTGCCCTCCATACCAGGCAACATCCTGGTAAACCTCCTCTGTACCCTCTCCAATGCCTCCACATCTTTCTTATAATGTGGGGACCAGAACTGCACACAATACTCCAAGTGCGGCCGCACTAGAGTTTTGTACAGTTGCAACATGATGCTGCGGCTCCTAAATTCAATCCCCCTACCAATAAAAGCTAAGACTCCATATGCCTTCTTAACAACTTTATCCACTTGACTGCCTACTTTCAGGGATCTATTGACACATACACCAAGATCCTTCTGTTCCTCAACACTATTAAGAGCCCTACCATTAGCCCTATACTCTACACATTTATTGTTCCTGCCAAAGTGCATTACCTCACACTTTTCCACATTAAACTCCATTTGCCACCTCTCGGCCCAGCTCTGCAACTTGTCCAAGTCACTCTGTAAACTAAAACACCCCTCTTCACTATCTACCACACCACCAACTTTAGTATCATCTGCAAATTTACTGATCCATCCCTCAATACCCTCATCCAGATCATTTATAAAAATTACAAACAGCAGGGGCCCCAAAACAGACCCCTGAGGCACACCACTCGTCACCGAACTCCACGATGAATATCTCCCATCAACCACCACCCTCTGTCTTCTATCTGCCAGCCAATTTCTAATCCAATTAGCTAAATCACCCTCTATTCCACACATCTGCATTTTCTGTAGAAGTCTTCCATGGGCCACCTTATCAAACGCCTTACTAAAGTCCATATATACTACATCAACCGCCTTACCCCCATCCACCTCTCTGGTCACTTTCTCAAAAAACTCAATGAGGTTAGTAAGGCATGACCTACCCTTCACGAAACCATGCTGACTATCCCCAATCAATTCATTTCTCTCTAAATAACTATAAATCCTATCCCTAATAATTCTCTCCAATACCTTGCCCACAACAGAAGTAAGACTCACTGGCCTATAATTCCCAGGAAGGTCTCTCTTCCCCTTCTTAAACAATGGGACCACATTCGCTATCCTCCAGTCCTCCGGAACCACACCCGTAACCAACGAGGACCTGAAGATCAGAGCCAGAGGCTCTGCAATCTCCTCTCTTGCCTCCCAGAGAATCCTAGGGTAAAGGCATTTATTTTATCTATTATTATCTATTTTAGTTACAGTGCCTCACCAGGGGCTGTCACCCCTGTCACTTTCATCTAGTTTAAATATTTTGATTTGATTTGATTTGATTTATTGTTGTCACATGTATTAGCATATAGTGAAAAGTATTGTTTCTTACATGCTATACAGACAAAGCATACCATCCATAGAGGAGGAAATGAGACATTGCAGAATGGAGTGTTACAGTAAAAGCCAGGATATAAGGAAAGATCAAATTAATGCAAGGTAGGCCCATTCAAACATCTGACAACAGCAGGGAAGAAGCAGTTTTTGTGTCAATTAGTACGTGACCTCAGACTTTTTATATCATTTTCCCAACAGAAGAAGATAGAAGAGAGAATGTCTGGGTGTGTGGGGTCCTTAGTTATGCTGGCTGCTTTGCTGAGGCAGCGGGAAATGTAGACAGAGTCAATGCATGGGAGGCTGGTTTGCATGATGGATTGGGCTACATTCTTGACCTTTTATAGTTTCTTGCCATCTTGTGCATACCAGGATACATACCAACCTATGACACAAATAGAAAGAATGCTTTCTATGGTGATACCTCTGTGACTGGTAGCTACCATATGGGTTGGGCTGCTTCATCACTCCTAGGAATAATATGTTGGTTCCATTAGTTATGTTTCCTTTGATGTTTTGTTTTAGTTACAGTGTCCCATCAGGGCTATCACCCCTGTCATTATTGTTTAATTTACTGATGATTGATTGTATTAAAAGAGTAAAAAAAGAGACTCCCTCTTACTGAACTAATACTTTGATTTAATAAATTAACTTTCCATTTCATGTTTTATTTTTGTTACAATGCTTCACCAGGAGTTTCACTCCATGTAATTTTTGTTTAATTTATTGATTTTTGTTTTATTATTAAACGATGTACAGAGAGACTGGGACATATCATCATTCATGGAAATGACATTTTGATTTAATTCGTTACGTTCAATTACAATGTCCCACCAGGGGCTGTCACCCTCTTGCTAGTTTGAATTATTGATATTTGTTCAATTAAAACAGGAATGTAAAGAGACACCTAAGATACGATGCCAGGTAGCATATAAAAGATAAAAGATAGAATTTCCAATCCTAAAAGAAAGAGTTAATTGACAATTCCAAAAATGAGATCCTTAAGTTTCTGTTAAGCATGAATATAAAGGGAGACTTGTCAGGTGGTGTTGGCTAGAGAGGAAGACAACATTTGGAATGTTGCATTCTGTAAATAAATTTAATATTCAGTAAAAAGTAGCATTTAATTTCTCACTTCACCTTCTGGCTATCAGAGAGTTGCCTGGATCAGCGCAGCACCAACAGCACTCAAGAAGCTTGACATCATCTAGGACAAAGCAGCCCACTTCATTGGCACTCCATCTGCAAACATCTATTCCGTCCACCATTGATGCTCAGTAGCAGCTGTGTGAACTATCTACAAGATGCAGCAATTCACCAAAGATCCTTAAGCAGCACCTTCCAAACTTACGACCATTTCCACCTAGAAGGACGACGGGAGCAAACACATGGGAATACCACCACCTGCAAGTTCCCCTCCAAGCCACTCACCATCCTGGCTTGGAAATGTATTGCCATTCCTTTGGAGTTGCTGGGTCAAAACCCTGGAATTCCCTCCTCATCAGCACTGCGGGTCAACTCACAGCACATGGACTGCAGCGATTCAAGAACATGGCTCACCATCACCTTCTCAAGGGCAACTAGGGATGGGCAATAAACACTGGCAAGCAGGTGAAGAGCAAACGAGGTGTGTGGTCTTTGCATCATCACTCCCTAACAAAAGTGAAATCAGAATCGAAGTATTTTGAGATCTGGATGCCTGTCAGTTGGATATCATTAAGATTTGGATCTTCTATTAAGCTTCATTGGAGAAATTTACAAGAAAGATAATCTATCACAGTGTTTCCCATCCTGGGTTCTGCGGAACTTTGGAGTTTCATAAAACACGTTTAGGAGTTCCACTTGCGGCCACTTTAAATTTGAAAGAAAATTGTTCTTCTAACTTGTCCAATCAAAGGCAGTTTTCATATTGTGTTGGTTGTTGATAAGACCATAAGGTCATAAGACATAGAAGCAGGAGCAGGCCATTCAGTGGCTCATCGAGTCTGCTCCACTATTCACTGAGATCATGACTCATCTATCATAATCCTCAACTCCACTTCCCACCTAATCCCCAGAGCCCGCAGTTCCCTGACTGATTAAAAATCTGTCTCTCACAAGGGAAAACGCATCGTCCCGTCAAGGTCCTTCTTATTCTTTTAAACTTCAATGAGTACTAGTCAGCCTATTAGCGGCCAACGCACTGAGAAACTGGCTTCTGCTTGAATGGGTTGGAAATAGCAGCAAAGTCCGTGTAGAAAGGCGACTGAATCATAGAATTCTACATTGCAGAAAGAGGCCCTTCAGCCCATTGAGTCTGCACCAACTACAATCCCATCCAGGCCCTACCCCCATATCCCTATACAACTTACCCGCCAATCCCTCTAACCTAAGCATTTTAGGACACTAAGGGGCAATTTTAGCGTTGCCAATCAACCTAACCTATACATCTTTGGACTGTGGGAGGAAACCTGAGCATCCGGACACAAGAAGAATGTGCAAACTCCACACAGACAGCGACCCGAGCTGGGAATCGAGCCCAAGTCCCTGGAGCTGTGAAGCAGCAGTGCTAATCACTGTGCTACCGTGCCGACTGTACTGGAGGTGAGCTAGTGGTGAAGCAATGTAAGATGCAGCTAATGAACGGGAGGCGAAACCAGGGCAGAGACCAAGAACGTTGAGGCAGAAGTTGGATTGGAGGAGGAGGCAAGAGAGGTGTGTGCATATGTGCGAGAGAGAGGTGTGTAAGAGACAGGTATGTGCATGTTTGTGAAAGAGAGGTGAGTGTGTGAGAGAGAAAGAATTGTGTGTGTTAGAGACAGATAGAGGGATAAGTGTGTATGAGAGAGGGGTGAGTATGTGAGAGAGAAAAGGGTGACTATGTGTACGAGAGAGAGGGTGAATGTGTGCAAGAGAGAGAAGGGCGAGTGTGTGAAAGAGATAGAGAGGTGTGAGTGTGTCAGACAGGGAGAAGTGAGTGTGTGTGCAATAGAGAGGTGAGTGTGAGAGAGGTAAGTGTGCGAGAGGGGAGATTGTATGTGAGAGTGTAGGGGAGAGTGAGTGTGTGTGAAAGAGAGGAGAATGTGTGTGATAGAGAAATGAGTGTGTGGGAGAGAGAGGGTGAGTGTGTCAGACAGAAGGGTGAGTGTGTGTGAGAGAGAGGGTGAGTGTGTGTGAGAGAGAGGGTGAGTGTGTGTGAGAGAGAGGGTGAGTGTTTGTGAGAGAGAGGGTGAGTGTGTGTGAGAGAGAGGGTGAGTTGTGTGAGAGAGAGGGTGAGTGTGTGTGAGAGAGAGGGTGAGTGTTTGTGAGAGAGAGGGTGAGTGTGTGTGAGAGAGAGGGTGAGTGTGTGAGACAGAAGGGTGAGTGTGTGTGAGAGAGAAGGGTGAGAGTGTGAGAGAGAGGGCGAGTGTGTGTGAGAGAGGCGAGTGTGTGTGAGAGAGAGGGCGAGTGTGTGTGAGAGAGATGGTGAGTGTGTGGAGAGAGAGGGCGAGTGTGTGTGAGAGAGAGGGCGAGTGTGTGTGAGAGAGAGGGCGAGTGTGTGTGAGAGAGATGGTGAGTGTGTGTGAGAGAGAGGGCGAGTGTGTGTGAGAGAGATGGTGAGTGTGTGTGAGAGAGATGGTGAGTGTGTGTGAGAGAGAGGGCGAGTGTGTGTGAGAGAGATGGTGAGTGTGTGAGACAGAAGGGTGAGTGTGTGTGAGAGAGAGAAGGGTGAGTGTGTGTGAGAGAGAGGGTGAGTGTGTGAGAGAGAGAGGGCGAGTGTGTGTGAGAGAGAGGAGTGTGTGTGAGAGAGAGAAGGGTGAGTGTGTGTGAGAGAGGTGAGTGTGTGAGACAGAAGGGTGAGTGTGTGTGAGAGAGAGGAAGGTGAGCGTGTGAGAGAGAGGGTGAGTGTGTGAGAGAGAGGGTGAGCGTGTGAGAGAGGGTGAGTGTGTGAGAGAGGGCGAGTGTGTGAGAGGGAGAGTGTGAGTGTGTGAGACAGAGAGTGTGAGAGAGGGTGAGTGTGAGAGAGAGGGTGTGTGAGAGAGAGGGTGAGTGTGTGAGAGAGAGTGAGAGAGGGTGAGTGTGAGAGAGAGGGTGTGTGTGAGAGAGAGGGTGAGTGTGTGTGAGAGAGGGTGAGTGTGTGAGAGAGAGAGAGAGTGTGTGAGAGAGAGGGTGTGTGTGAGAGAGAGGGCGAGTGTGTGTGAGAGAGAGGGTGAGTGTGTGTGAGAGAGGGTGAGTGTGTGAGACAGAAGGGTGAGTGTGTGTGAGAGAGAGGGTGAGTTGTGTGAGAGGGAGGGTGAGTGTGTGAGAGAGAGAGGGTGAGTGTGTGAGAGAGAGAGGGTGAGTGTGTGTGAGAGAGAGGGCGAGTGTGTGTGAGAGAGGTGTGAATGGGTGTAAGAGAGGGATGAGTGTGTGTGAGAGAGGGTGTGTGGTGCGGTGTGTGTGGACTTAATTACATCTTGATTAAGTGAAGTTTTTAATTATAATAAATGTATGCATTTTAAAAAGTATAAATTACTTAAATAAATTTGTTTTTGCATGTTTGTACCAATTATGTGAAATTTTTTTTCTCTGGTTTAATTCTTCAACATAATGAAAATGTTTCTTAGGGATTCTGTCACTAATCCTGGGAAATCAAAAGGGTATCTTGGCTGGAAAAGATAAGGGAACTTTTATCCATGAGGTGCTATAAAACATACTTAAACTTTGATAGATTATGAAAGATGAACAGTCATTCCATAGAGGAATATATCATGGCCTTTAACAGACTTTATTAATGATTCTAGAAATTCAATTTGAAGATTCCTTATTTGTATTTAAATTGCTGGGTTGCGCTGTGTTACATATGGATCGGCTCCTGGTCTTAACTAGCAAGTGGTTCTCTGAATTGGACACCCTTTTGAATCAAATAATTGCTGCTTTATCAAAAAAAATTCTGGGGAAGCTATCATCTCCATTAGCCGTGATGACACAAATGGGACATTCTGCATTGTCATATAGGGCAGAGGACTAAAATAATTGCAGTCTCCCAATATTGTTCAAATAGCGGGAGCAGGAGTCAGTGCAGAAGGAATAGATCTATAAACATAGGCAGGGATCACGGGTAACGGTGGGAACATCAGGGTGGCGGCACAGACTCGTTGGGCCAAAGGGCCTGTTTCCCGTGCTGTTTTGTTCTTTGTTCTATGTTCTTTGAATAAAGATAAAGACATTTTTAGCAAATCTAGATACACAGTAGGTGGCAGGACTGGAGCAGTTATAATAGACAACATTGGCCGAGTTGCAACACTATATATCGTGAACCTGATGGATGGTGTTCTCACATCAGATGATGGCATCTGTGTCGATGGAATGTCTGTGAAACAGTTAGCATTGTGCAATAAACTGCCAAAGTGGACGACAGTGTGACACAGTTGTTAGCACTACAGTCTCACAATGCTAGGGACCCGGGTTCAAATACCAGCTTGGGTCACTGTCTGTGAGAAGTTTGCACATTCTCATTGTGTCTGCATGAATTTCCTCTGGGTGCTTTGGTTTCCTCCCACACTCCAAAGATGTGGGGTTTAGGTGGATTGGCTATACTAAATTGCCCCTTGGTGTCAAGGGTAAATGCATAGGGTTATGGGGATAGGGCCTGGATGGGATTGTGGTCAATGCATACTTGATGGCCTGAATGGCCTCCTTCTTCACTGTAGGATCGTATGATTCTAAAAGCAGGGTTTTCAAAGCAATACACAACACAGGGACCAAAAGAGAAAATGCTGGCAAATCTCAGCCAGTTCTGGTAGCAACTGGTAAGGAGAAAGAAGAGCTGATATTTCGAGCCCAGATGACCCTTTGTCAAAACTCTAACAAAGAATCATCTGGACTCAAAACGTCAGCTCTTTTTTCTCCTTACAGATACTGCCAGACCTGCTGAGATTTTCCAGCACTTCCTCTTTTGGGTTCAGATTACAGCATCTGCAATAATTTGCTTTTATTTTTGCACAACACAGGGCATTCGAAGATTGATGATAATGATCAATCTGAGGGAATTGTACTAGCCATAAGAAGCTTTGGCCTGATAATGAGTGTACCAGCTACAAATATATTAATTGTGTTGTGTTAAATAGTGGCTGCACTTCAACCATGTGTTGAAATGTTATTTAGATTCACTCAGTAGTAAGGATCAAACTAAGGTCAGAGGATATGAATGTTCCATTTGTTTCAGGTTGGGCTGACAACACATTGAGGTCACTCAGCAGAGTGGAGATTCCCTGTAAATAGCTGGGGTAAGCCATTTTATTGGGACTCACGTAGCCTCTAGTGAGATACCATTCCTGCCATGCAAGCCTTCTACAAAAAGGCCCAAATCCAGCTGGACATGGAACATGATAAAGGGAATGTCTTTGGAAAGTCAGATCCACCATTTACCTAATTAGAACATTATTGCATTGCCTTAACCAAGCCTGACATTTCTTTTCTCCACCCTAAGCACATTAAAGAAGCCATTCCCTATGGACAAGCCCTCTGTATACGCAGGATCTGTTCAAATGAGAAGGATTGCAACAGACACCTCTGGACGCTGAAAGATGCCTTCATTGAAACGGGATATGGCGCTCGATCGATAGTTCCGACATGCCACAGTGAAAAACCACACCGACCTCCTCAGAATACAAACATGGGACACGGTGGACTGAGTACCCTTCGTTATCCAATACTTCTCCAGAGCGGACAAGCTATGACATCTGCTCAGGAGCCTTCAACATATCACTGATGAAGACAAATATCTCGCCAAGGCCATCCCCATACCCCCACTTCTTGCCTTCAAACAACCGCACAACCTCAAACAGACCATTGTTCGCAGCAAACTATCCAGCCTTCAGGAAAACAGTGACGATGACACCACTCAACCCTGCCACAGGAACCTCTGAAAGACATGCCAGATCATCGACACAGATGCCATCATCTCACATGAGAACACCATCCACACGGTACACAATATATACTCTTGCAACTCAGCCAATGTTGGCTACCTGATACGCTGCAGGAAAGGATGTCCTGAAGCATGGTACATTGGGGAGACCATGCAGATGCTACGACAACGGATGAATGAACATTGCTCGACAATCACCAGACAAAGTGTTTTCTTCCTGTTGAGGAACACTTCAGCGGCCACAAGCATTCAGCCTCTGATCTTCGAATAAGTGTTCTCCAAGGCGGCCTTCACGACACACAACAACACAGAGTCGCTGAGCAGAGACTGATGGCCAAGTTCTGCACACATGAGAACGGCCTCAACAGGAATCTTGGCTCATGTCACACTATCTGTAACGCCCATGACTTGCCTGGGTTTGCAAAATCTCACTAACTGTCCTGTCTGGAATCAATACACATCTTTTTAACCTGTGCTTAAGGCTCTCTCCAGTCACATTGTCTGTACCTTTAAGACTTGATTACTTGTAAAGACTCGCATTCCAACCATTATTTTGTGAATAAAGTTTGTGTCTTTATATGCCCTGTTTGTGAACAGAACTCCCACTCACCTGACAAAGGAGCAGCGAGCGGTCCAAAAGCTAGTGATTTTGCTACCAAGTAAACCTGTTGGACTTTAACCTGGTGTTGTGAGACCTCTTACTGTATTTCTTTCCTAATCAGAATGTTAAAAAGATGACAATGGCATCAGATGATAAGAATCTAAAAGAAAATGTCTTAAAGTTCCTCAGCCAATTTGTTCATCTGTCCTGTTACAGATTAAAACCCTGCTAAAGGATGTAGGTTTTGTTGATATAATGAAAGGCTCATTGAAGCAATTAGTGAAAAATGTGACATATGGAAATAAAAGTATCTGAAGATGCCACCATGTTTCATCATGTTCCATTGGCATGGATTTAAAAGTGTGGGACAGAAACAGAAACATTTTTATGTTATATTTTATAGACATGGCAACCAGATTCAGTCTTTCAGCAGTTATACACGGCAAGGACAAAAGGGCGATTGTGGGGATAAAGTCATGGGAAAATGGATAGGACCAATTTCGGAGCAGTAATTAAGTTTCTGACTGATGATTTAGGGTGAGTGAATTTGCTTATGGGGAATTTAGAGACTTGTGAGCAAATATGAAGTTTGTGTGGTCATGTCAACATCATTTCAGCAAAGGAATCGGTAAAAGAGACCACACAGTGATCGATGAAATACTTCATAAGATCTTAATCAGTCAACCAAAATGCAAAATGAAATTTGCCTTGGCATGAGTAGTGCATACAATTAATTTGGTCTGGGGAGTAGTGCAGGGTGTGTGTGTGTGTGTGTGGGGGGGGGGGTGCGGTGGGGGAAGATGGGGTAGTGCTGGGGGGGATTTACTGTTGTGGGAAAGTGAAAAAAGGAGACTAGACTTTATCAATAATCTCACCTTGAAAGTGTTATTTGTATCCTGATGAATCATGTTGGGTCATCAGTGAAAACACCCAAAGAAGAAACAGAATGGTTGAAAAGCTCGCTGGGACAGTTGATTCAGCACTGCACTCAAACAAAACCAGAAGTTAGGTGGAATGCATTGGAACAATGAATTGTAATGAAACACGCAATAGTCAAAAACGTTTGAAGAACAAATGAAATATTTTTAAAAATTAAATATAGACAAATGAAGACTCAGATTTCCAGCCTCGGGGGACCTGAAAGACATGGAATCAGTTCCGTTTTAGGATGTTTCTCATGCTCGTCTTCCAAAGAGATGTTGGAGTGTAGTTAGCTGTATAATATTCTTGCCTCACTATAGAAATGTGATTGCATTAGCGTGGGAACAGAAGAGGTTCACCAGGATGTTGCCTGGGATGGAGTATTTGAACTATAGAAGCTATAGGAGAGATGGAATAGAATGGGATTTTTTTTTAGAGTGGAGAAGGTTGCGGGGGACATGATTGAGATGTATAAAATTAATTATCTTTGACTGAGGGTCAATCACAAGGGGGCATAGTTCTAGGGTGAGGGGAAGGAGATTCAGAGGAGATTCGGGAGAATAATTTTTCCTTCAAAGGGTGGTGGGAGTCTGGAATGCGCTGCCTGGAAAGGTACTCCAGGCTAGAAACCTTACAACCTTAAAGAAGTATTTGTGTGAGCACTTGAAATATAATAACATTCAAGGATTTGGGACAAATGCTGGAAAATGGGATTTGTGTGCCTTAAGTGGTAGATATTGTCAGTGCAAACTTGATGGCTTTTTCTGCTGTGTGTGTAAATCTATGTGGAGAATTTTTCTATCCTGTCTGCCATGGGAATCGGAGTGGGTGGGGGGAGGGTGTGTGTGAGGTTGTGGGTGGTAGACCATGCAAAAGTCAGCTGACCTCAGGCAGGATTTTTTCATTCTAGGGTGAATGCAGTCGGAAAATCCCACCCTATGAATGAAAATGCCAAATGTTGTTCCTTTTCCTCGGAAGCTAAGAAAATAATAAAGGTGGTTGAACATACTTTAGCCGTGGAAACACTGGCCCTGGTAAAGGAGGAGGCATTGATTGATTAAGTATCTTGAGCACGTATAAAGAGGGAATTCCACCAGTATGCATCAGGCCTTCTGTGAATGCCTTTGCCCCTCCCCACCCGTCCCCTCAGTTCAGTTAATTAAGATTAATTTAGTTGTTTTATTTTAGTTACAGTGTCCCACCAGGGGCAGTAAGTCACTCTCATTTAATTTATTAATTTTTGTTATAATCAAAAGAGTATAAAGAGAGATTTTGAAGACATTTTGGTTTAGTTAACTAAGTTTTGATTTAGTCACAGTACCCCACCAGGAATTATCACCCCACATTTCTGTTTATTGAACTTTTTATTTTAATAAAAAGAATATAGGGAAAGACATCTGGGACACTGGGTGTTGGTTAGGGAGGAGGCAGACATTTGGAATGTTGCATTCTGTAAATTAATTTAGTATTAAGTATAATCTTGGTATCTGGTTTCTTACTTCACCATCTGGCTGTCAAATGTTTGACACTTTTCTCACTTCCAGCGGCAAGTAAATATGAAATGGTGTGTAAATTTTCAAGTTGCACTTGAACTTGGCATCAATGTCCTGTTTACTCCCAATCAGCTGATTGCTGCCAGGAAAAGGCCTCTAGACAAGCTCCAGCCACTAAAATGTTGTGTAGCCTCTTTACTGAACAGCAGGAGGCATTGTAAGGAGCAAACGCCTATTTAACAATAACAAGTCACTCCTGGTGACCGTTCTGAGCACAAGTTTCAACTCCTTTACCGAGGTGGTCTTGTATTAATGTAGACTAAACTGGTATTGTAATTTAAAACCCCAACTTAGCACTTCATATACTCTTCACTTCCTAAAGTATTCAGTTATCATTCACAACAAACTTAACACAAGCTTGGTGTACTTACTGCTATACGCAAGGAAAGGTGTCAACTTTTTTCTGGGTGAATAGCAGACTTGTAAACATTTTGTACCAGTGAGGAAACTTGACTTCTGACAATGCCAGTGGAAATTTAGATGCTCATTTCCAACCACTTGTCATCCTTTGGCATCATTTCTGTATCCAAAGACTTGAAGCAAATTTTGGATTGTGTCTGTCTCCTCAGCCACCTGCAGAATGTGGGAACATGCTATCTGGGCCTGGGCACTGATCCACATTTCATCTTTATTCTTTAGTAGTATTTTCTGTTGATAATCACAATAACGTTCATCAGGCAATTGAGTGGGCCTGTTGGAATATGAACTCTCTGATTTAGGGCCAAATTGATGGGCCACTCAAGAAATCTCCTGCTTTGTATTTAACCAGAAATGCCACATCCTCTAGGAACTCTTTGTGTAGATTGCTAACTGAAAGCACTCTGTATGCAGTTTTAGGCTTGTAAATAAAGGGATTTTAGTGAAGGGATTTCTGCCTCTGAGGACTTATTATAATAACAATAGTAAAATTTCACATTTTCTTCGGATACTTCTGTAGTCCCATTATTGCCATCCCCAATAAGAATGGAGCAGATATAATTGTTCAACATCTCGGTCATTTCCTCATTCTCACACAATGGATGTTTCCTTCATCTCATAATTAGTTTCATCAATTCTTTGACTTCCTCATTGTTTTTATGTTAAGAAAATGCAGTATTGTTTCTTTTATGTTGCCCAGTGGCCTTTTTTCAAATTCTCTCTTAATCTTCAGTATCATCCTTGTTAATTCTTTTCCATAAATTTTATTTTTGTTTTTTTACCTGCAAACATTCAATCTTACCTTTTCACATTTATCCATCCTTCAGTCATGGTTGGAATGTATTTAAACTGCAACTTTTCTATCAGACGTTTAAACATCTCTCACTGCTCGTCCGCCATTTATCCAGTTAATAAATCTGGGCTGTGTCCCTCTTTCACCACACTAGAATAAGCTTATTTTCAGCTCAATATATTTACCTCATTTGACACAGCACTTAGGTTATAGTGCTGTATAGTATTGCGCTTTTAATGAGGTGTACACATTACTTGAAGGCACGTCTGGCAACAATTCGGATGACTGCAATAGAATATTGTTGGAATTGGCGAAAGTTCAAATTCCACACATATCTCAGTGTCAAATAAAAATAGAAAAATATCTGGGATGGCATTATGTAAAGCCAAGTGAGGAGAGATGGACTGAAATCCATAAACTTAGAACTACTGCAGTCCATATTCAATCTTACTACCAAAAAAGCCCAACACCCAATCCACTCCATTTGGAACCATAATTCCTGTTAAAGCTGTATGCTGTGGTTCCCTTTTAATTATCTATTTTGTCAGGCTGTGAGGACACTTTTGGATATGATTACTGGCATCCTGCATATGCTTAAAACTCACATTTACACTCATCTGCTACGAAGTGGTGGAAAATCTGAAGTCTCTGGTGATTGTGATTGATCTATCCATCTCATTTATGGTCAGTCTCTGCTGGCCTTGCAGCAAGCTCGTAATTCTACTGGATGTGGCAGGTTTTGGGGGGGGGGGTGATTTGAAGATGATGGCGTTGATAATACAGTCCAGACATTATAATAGTCAACAATACTGCTCTAATGAGCACTGTGTATGCTTGAAGTGCTTTGAACTGACCTTGGACTAAAATACAAGGTCAACTCACTAACAGAACACCACAGAACTCCCAGAATATATCAATCTTAAAGGACTCTGGTTGTTTTTAGGCTGTACTGTACTTAGAATAGAAAGATATACAGTAGGAGTAACCAAAGGCCCATGTGGCTAGAGATAGCATAAAGAGTAAACATCACCAACCCTTTGACAGATCTTGGGGTGAAATGAAGAAGGACGTTGTTGGCTTCCAAAAAGGTAGCCAACCTTAATGCCTGTGCTTATTGCTTTGGTTAACTTTACAATGTTGTCTTACGAAACACATTGTGATAGGGTTTGGTGAAATGTTAATGCAAAAGAAATGCATAAGAGAACAGATAATCTTGGCAACCAGTCCCCCACTTCCCAAATGCAATGACACGCTGTGTTTGAGCACCATGCTCTTTACTGCTGCCAGGGCAATGTTCAGGGTCCTGGCAGCAACAAGATTGCTGCAGCTATGAGTGCTAAGTTACAGAGAAATGTACATCAAGTAACAGGGAAATCAGTGCACTCTCAAAAGCACCACATGCAATTAGGCAAAGGAATAAAACAGCAGTAAGAATGCAAGTCCCATAAGTTTTGTTATTTAAGTGTGAGGCTTGAGATGTCGTACCTTAAAATGTTCCTGCACCAGGCTGCAGAGATCACAGGGAATGCAGCGGGAGAATTTTATGGAGACCCACAACACAGGGAACCTGGGGGCGATTCCCAAAAGTGCTGAACTGATGGAAAAACTGTTCTAAATCCCAACTGTTTTCTCAGTTCAGCTTCCCACCCAAATCTCCGCAGTCTGTGTACTGCAGAGTCCCAGTCATGAATCTTATTAAATGCGTCGGGGGGTGGGGGGGAGGGGGGGGGGGGGGGGGGGGGGGGGGGGTGCGTGAGGCCAATGAGCCTGAAACCAGCCAGATGAGCGGATACCTGCACATGTGCACATTGCTGGGAGATCGTGGAAAAGACCTCCCAGTATCCAGATTACTGTCATCCAAAGCCCACATACATCACCAGCTTCATCGCTGGCCCCCATAACCCTCCCACAGACATCGCTGGCCCCCATAACCCCCCCGCAGACATTGCTGGCCCCCATAACCCCTTCACAGGCATCACTGCTCCCCATAATGTGCTTGTACACATCTTTGCCTCATCACTGCCTCCACTAGCCTCCCCACAGATATCACCGGGTTCATCACTGGCCCCCACACCCAACTCATTGACATCGCTGGCCCCCACAATCTTCCCACAGAAACATCGCTGGCCCCCTCAACCCCCCACAGAAACATCGCTGGCCCCCTAATCCCCACAGAAACATCGCTGACCGCCTCAATCCCGCCACAGAAACATCGCTGGCCCCCGCAATCCCCACAGAAACATCGCTGCCCCCACAATCCCCCACAGAAACATCGCTGGCCCCCACAATCCCTCTCAGAAACATCACTGGCCCCCACAATCCCCCCACAGAAACATCGCTGGCCCCCACAATCCTGCCACAGAAACATTGCTGGCCCCCTCAATCTCCCCACAGAAACATCGCTGACCGCCTCAATCCCGCCACAGAAACATCGCTGGCCCCGCAATCCCCCCACAGAAACATCGCTGGCCCCCACAGTCCCCCCACAGAAACATCGCTGGCCCCCCAATCCCCCAACAGAAACATCGCTGGCCCCCTCAATCCCCCACAGAAACATCGCTGGCCCCCTCAACCCACCACAGAAATATCGCTGCCCCCTCAATCCCCCCACAGAAACATCGCTGGCCCCCACAATCCCCCACAGAAACATCGCTGGCCCCAACTCGATGGCCCCAACAATCCCGCCACAGAAACATCGTGGCCCCCACAATCCCCCACAGAAACATCGCTGGCCCCCACAATCCCCCCACAGAAACATCGCTGGCCCCCACAATTCCCTCTCAGAAACATCACTGGCCCCCACAATCCCCCACAGAAACATCGCTGGCCCCCTCAATCCTGCCACAGAAACATCGCTGGCACCCTCACTCCCCCACAGAAACATCGCTGGCCCCCACAATCCCTTCTCAGAAACATCGTTGGCCCCCTGAATCCCCCAACAGAAACATTGCTGGCCCCCACAATCCCCCCACAGAAACATCGCTGGCCCCCCACAATCCTCCCACAGAAACATAGCTGGCCCCCACAATTCCCCCCACAGAAACATCACTGGCCCCCTCAATCCCACCACAGAAACATCGCTGGCACCCTCAATCCCCCAACAGAAATATCACTGGCGCCCACAATCCCCTCTCAGAAACATCGCTGGCCCTCACAATCCCCCACAGAAACATCGCTGGCCCCCACAATTCCCTCTCAGAAACATCGTTGGCCCCCACAATCCCGCCACAGAAACATCGCTGGCCCCCACAATCCCCCCACCGAAACATCGCTGGCCCCACAATCCCGCCACAGAAACATCGCTGGCCCCCTCAATCCTCCACAGAAACATCGCTGGCCCCCACAACCCCCCCCACAGAAACATCGCTGGCCCCACAATCCTCCCACAGAAACATCGCTGGTCCCCACAATCCCCCACAGAAAAATCGCTGGCCCCCACAATCCCCCACAGAAACATCGCTGGCCCCCACAATCCTGCCACAGAAACATCGCTGGCCCCAACAATCCCCCACAGAAACATCGATGGCCCCCAGAATCCTGCCAGAGAAACATCGCTGGCCCCCACAATCCCCCACAGAAACATCGCTGGCCCCCACAATCCCCCACAGAAACATCGCTGGCCCCCACATACCCCCCACAGAAACATCGCTGCCCCCAACATTCCCCCACAGAAACATCGCTGGCCCCCACAATCCTCCCACAGAAACTTCGCTGCCCCCACAATCCCCTCTCAGAAACATCGCTGGCCCCCACAATCCCCCCACAGAAACATCGCTGCCCCCACAACCCAACCACAGGTATTACTGACCTCATCGCTCATTATTTGCCCCCGAACCCTCCACAGAGACATCACCGGCCTCATCACTGGCTTCCACAATCATCCTACACACATCGCTGCTGCCCCCACAGCACTCCCTCATCCCCCACCCCACACCCTCTCCGCCCATTCCAGCACCCCTCCATGCCCATCCCCCACCCCCACTCCCCCGTCCTCCCGCCCCCACCCCCACCCCTCACCATCCCAACACCTTCCTCCACACCACCTACCTCCTTCCCTCCCCACTTCCTCCCCACCCTCTTCCTCTCCCCACACCTCCCATTCCCCATCCTCACACATACTCCCACACCCTGCATCCTCCTCCCCATCTCCCCACACCTCCCATCCCCCATCCTCCTCCCCACCCCCATCCTCCCATCCCTTCACCCTCAACACCCCTATACGCCCCCATCCCCCCCACCATTACTGTTCTCCAAATCCACAGTATGCATCAGGGAATAATAGGAATCAGTGCACCAAAGGTAGGATCCCAGTGTGCACAACATCATCATCCTCCAGTTTTCAACAAAGATTCGCAACCATTGATCTTGGAGGGTAGGGTGGTGAGATGACAGGAGCAGGGGGGAAGGTGGGGAGTGGTGGTGTGGTGATTTAATGGTCCAGGTCGGTTTGGAGGGGGAATAACAGCTGCACTTGCCCCTGGGATGTGTGGGTTGTGTGTTGGTTGCACCCCTCTCACTGCACAGCACCAGCTGGGCGAAACAGCTCCCTCAGTGTCCTTCCTTGTCAGACATCTGCCATTGCCATCTGCTGTCTTTCCTCCAGTTCTTCATGTGGTAGGCGAGTCACCTTACCCCTTCGCCCCCTCGCCCCCTCCTCCTCCTCCTGCTCCTGCTCCAGCTGGTCTTCCCACTGCTGGGAGATGTTGTGAAGAGAACAGCAAACGATGATGATGTGTGAAGTGCACAGGTTATACTGGAACCCCACCTCACCCCCAGCTCCCCCACCCCAGAGCAGTCCAAGGAGTGGAGCTGCATCTTCAGCAGGGCAATGCATCGCTCTATGATGGACCAGGTGACTGGACGGGCCTCATTGTAGCGGGTATCCGCCTTGGCCTGAGGCCTTTGCACAGGCATCATCAGCCATGGCCTTAGCAGGTATCCTTTATCACCCATTAGCCATGCTGGGAACCTGGGCTAGTCTCAAAGAGCCCAGGGATGTCTGACTGCCTGGTCACAGAGCTGTATGGACATTTCCTGGATGGCGTGCACTGATCTCCATGATCCTGAGCCAATGGTCACAGACAATTTGGACGTTCGGGAAGTGGAACCCCTTCCAGTTCACAAATCACTGCAGTTCTGCATGGAGGCCTACAAGGCAATGTGCGTGCCATCCACAGCACCTTGCACATTTGGCATATCGGCGATGGATGCAAAGCCGAGAGTCCAGACCTCCCATTGTGCACAGCCCACATCGATATTAATAAACTGCCTGCCCAGGCATATTTGGCATCTGTGATCCGCCACACACATCTCTGCATGAAGGCCTGGGAAATCCCAGCTAGGTCGCCAAAGGGAGCCTGGAATGACCCAAAGGCATAGAAGTTGAAAGTTGCCGTCACCTTCACGTCAACAGGGCCGCCGCTCCCTCCAGGTGCCAAGGTGTGAGAGCACCTCACAAATGTGATGCATCATGGTTTTGAACAAAAACAACGATGGCACATCTCCTCTGAGAGAGCCTCAGAGGGATTGCAGGGCCTGTATCTCCTTAGCCTCAGCACCCTCCACCTTCTGCGCACCCTCTTAGGTGCTCCTGGCCCTCAGCAGTAGCCCCTGCCCTGCTTCCTGGTGGCAGCTGCTCCTGCAGTGGTGTCTCCACACCGGCCACCACCTGAGCCATCGTCCCCTCCTCCGCCTGCGCTGTCACCAACATGGCCAATTCCAGATCAAGCAAAACGGAATCCAACTGCACATTGAGGTTTGGAAAGAGCAAATTATTATCATTCACTGCATAGACCCAGCACCACCCCAATCCGTCACTTGGGCCAACACATCCACTTGTGGGAGCTGGCAACACCACACAATCCAATGGTGCCATGCGTGCTCCGATTAGGGCTGTGTGAGATTCCCATCATGACGAATGCTGGCACAGATTATGCAGGTCGGTGTACAGACCTGGACAATGTGCACTCTTGAGCAGCATCTGTTTCAGGTTTGTGTTGCTGGTCTGTGTCACAGGGCAGGGACAGGCTGCAATTCAGCACCAGATGTGTGCCCCGTGACAGCAGATTCCATTCAGTCCATGTCTGAACCTCTGCATCCCAGCCTGGAGCAGCAGCTGCTTCATCTGGTTAGGCCTCAACCCAGAACATCAGCACTTAGCCGAGTTCCTGACCATACCTGCAGAAAGACAACACCACTGCACAGTGCTATGGAGGGGGGAGGAAAAGCAGGACATCTCGGCGCTGCCTCTTACAGTGTGCTCCAGTGCTGCTCGGAGTGAGGGTGCGGAAACAACCCCTGCGCTCTGCAGCACTTACCCCCTCACACCAGTTCAAGGCTGCCATGCCATGTTGCAACTTTTAAGTACCTACGCTGATTCGCGCCAAAATTACATCACGCCAGAGAGGTGGGAGACACAGTTATGGGCGGAGGTTGCCGTGTGGATTGCAATAGTGGCATGTAAAAACATGTAAGCTCATGTTCAACAGTGGTCCACCAGTTTTTTGGCGGGTGCCCAGCGGCTGGGAGGTGCTCGCGGGTTGAAACACTGTCCGGGAACCTGTGAAATGGCCAACGTGCACATCTCCCGGCCCAACCAGCCAGAAAAGTTGCAGGGTCACAGTGGGAGAGTCGCAGCCCTGGTGTGTAGAGTGACTTCATAAGGCAGGGTGCAACATTTCGATTTCCTGATAGCAGGTTGATGCAGCGATAAAGTCAGTGTTGTGTCAAGCGTTCCACTGGCCTGTGATGGGTTTGTACATTTGTACTCTTGAATATTCATTAATGTGAAACTGTTTTCAATAAAGTCCCCACCATCAGCATAAAATCAGTGGTGCATAAAACTTTCTTGGCACCTGGTTCATGGTTGTTACAAGGTGGTGTACGTCAATTGCTTCTGTGCAGTTGTGACTAAGAAAGATTCTGGTGGGGTGCAGACAAGGGAAGAGATGGATGTTTTTAATTTAAATTTTTACTCCCTCCTTAAAGTTACAAAGCCAAAGCTCAGAATGGACTGGGCAAACCCAAAACCATTCCTTGATTGCACCAAAAACCAAATTCAGAATTCAACTGAATCCAATTCAATTTCCCCATAAAAAGACAAATAAGATCTAAGATGTCAAAATGAGGCATTGCATCTTACCATGGGCTTGATCTCAGCCAAGTCTCCTGAGTGTGGTAGATATACGTGTGTATGTGTGTGTGTGTGTATGTGTGTGTGTGTGTGTGTGTGTATGTCCTCTGTGTGTGTGTGCATGTGTGTGTGCTTGTGTGTGCTTGTGTGTGTGTCCTCTGCATGTATGTGTTTGCGCACATTTGTGCTGTCCTCTGCGCATGCGTGTGTGTGTGTGTGTGTATGTGTTTGTGTGTTGGTGGATGGCGGGGGTGATGGTAAAGTAGGGATTGAAAGATGGGTAAAGGTTCAAAAGGGCAGTTTTACAAAGTTGATGCTATCAATGGTGTGATCTTGAGGTGGTTAGGTGGTGGAGTAAACAGTCACAGTTAAAAGGGGGAATTGTTGGATGGGTCAAGTGTGATGGGGGCAAGCGTGAGAGAGGATAGAAGCTGCGGGAAGGTAGAAGGTACAGGTTCGTATTTGGAATGTGATATGTACCATTGTCCGTGGCTTCCTGAAAATGTCTGTTCAGTTCCAAGGATTGAAGATCAAAGTAGAAGGACGGTCATTTTGGGAGGAAGAGTTCATGTTGTGCACAATTGGCTGTACAGTTCACAGAAGGGTCATTAGTGGCTTTTTAGAGGTAACAAAGTTTTCCTAGAACTGCCAAGTGACATCTTTTATATCCAGACAAGGTCTTCGATTAGTTTTTAAAATTTTGGAAATAACCATGCAAAAAGCTTTAATTATTTTATATAAATGCACAATGTGAGGTCTTAGTCCCTCACACAGGAGGGTGAATCGTGGCAGTGATACGGGCTGCACAGTGACAGTGGTTAGCATTGCTGCCTCACAGCGCCAGGGACCCGGGTTCAATTCTGGTCTTAGGTGGGTGTATGGAGTCTCCACATTCTCCCCATGTCTGTGTGGGTTTTCTTCGGGTGTTCCAGTTTCCTCCCACAGTCCAAAGATATGTGGGTTAGGAGGAGCGACCATTCTAAATTGCCCTTTAGTGTCGCAAAATGTGTAGGTAGCGGGATTAATGAGGTATATGGGTGGGGTTATGGGAAAAGGGCCTGGGTAAGATGTTCTGTCGGAGAGTGGATTGTAGAGGATTGGCCTCCTTCTGCAATGTAGGGACTCTATGATAATCTATGATAATACACAGCCTCTCTGTTTGAACAGGAAGCTTTATAATCAGCTGCCCAGAGAAGCTGTCTTGTCTGCTTGAGATGGCTTCCATCAATGGATAGCTTCCCCACTGTTAAATCACACAAATGCTGCGGGCATTTTGGATTTTAATTATAATCATATGTGAAAAAAAACAAAAAGAAAGAAAGCTCAGTTCCAGTTACAAAGCTGAAAATGACACCCTGTCGATAAATTCCCAGGCCATATGTAGGATTAATTTACATTCATTTCAACCTTTTTGACGAAAACCACACCAACAAATTAAAGTAATTGAAACCAGCCAATGGTAATTATCAAAGTGATGCATATTGGTGCTAGAGAATTAAAGAAAGACTTGCATTTATGTGGCACTTTTCTCCACCAAACATCTCAAAGCACTTTACATCCCATGTGTAGTCACTGTTGTAATGCATTGGCAGGAAGCACTTTGCAATTCGTAGGCAATGTTAACACAAAACAGTCTCCCTTCAGGTCAGCACAGGCCATTGAGAATAGCACTCTCTGTACTCTAGTCCAACATTATGTCTTAACACTAATCTCAGTGTGTTTTGATTTCCCACTGCAATCTTCCTCACGATTTCTCCAAGTTATTAACAAGCTTCCAACTTGAATCAAGTTTAGGGGTAGTTTTATCCTCTGTATTTATACCAGCAGGAAACTGGTTTGACTTGTATGTGATCAAAGAAACAATGCAGAGCCCTGGAGCACAAATTGCAGTGGTTCAGGAGTTGGGGAAGAGATGGTTCATTCATGGTGAAACTAATAAATACAGGAAGGTTGAATCCTGTGGTCCTTTCTGGGGTAAGTTACCAGACAACAATTCTGTCCGTTCAGGTTCTAGGTTAAAAGCACTCTTCTCTAAATCCAATAGATTACCAATTTTTGTGAGACATCTTTACCAAAGCATTGCGCTCTATGACTCTGTGACACTAGTAATAATCCATTATGGAGGCCTGTGTAATGAACAATCTTGAATTGCAATTTACTATTGTTTTTATAGCATTGCCTTCCACTTGTATCAATGTCAGTTTATTGTTTCTGCATTCCACGTTTCCCTGCTTTTTGTAATTCTGGTTGCTTGAGAATCTCTGCTGTATGCTCAGTTTATTTATTTGTCTGTCGGTGCCAACAAAAAGGTTTCACTTGCCAAAATAATTCTACAATTGCTCAATCATTGATGTAGTGTTTGTTATTAAAGTCAGTTTGGTGGCGAATTAGGGGTGATTTCAGGATTTAGAAATAGGTGTTCTTCACTGCTCAGCCATTTTAATACAATCCCCCATGCTGTAGACCAAAATTACCAAATTTACTGAACGATCCCCAAATGAAGGAATTACCAACAAGATTCTATCTTTTATTACTTAAACACAAACCAGAATTCACACAAGTTAAACATGTATTAACAGGCAAATTATACATCAAATATGAAGGCAGTCGATAAAGATCCATCTTTCACAATTACAAGGATTTCTCTTGAGTATGTATGGCATGTAGCTACACAATTCCATATTTGATCTTTATTCATGCGGAATGAATCAGGAATCCTACCTGACAACAATTTTTACCTTGCGGTTCCAACAGTATGATTATCATCAATAAGGTACAATTCTAAGTATCCTTCCTCCCCTGAGTCACCAGAGTTCCTTTTCATCCAACAACAACAAATATCACCCCACGTTTTGGCCACTCCTGGTAAAACACTCAGCTCTTTGGTATCTCTGAACTGTTCTCGCAGCTTTCTATGTTTTAGACCATTTTAGCCAGAATGCCTCCAAAAGCCCCTATCTCCTTTTCTGCCAAATTGAAAAAAAAACCTCTATCTGAGAGAGATTAGCCTCTTCTTCTCACAAGAATTCTATTATCCTCTTGATGTCTCTTTGGGCCTGATTTTACCATGTTGATTCTAAGTGCTAAATGGATTTGAATCTGGGAGTGTTCCAGATCTGACTTTTAGACCCTCTCTCCGGCACTCCCATATGCACTCTGCCTGAAAAAGTATCAACGATTCTGCTTATCGCACCCAAAACACTGCTGTCATGTCTGAAACAGGTGACCCATATCACTCTGGAGCCAACCTCCCAGCCTGGGATCCTCTCAAATCCTTCCGGGATGATCGAGCTCCTGACAATGAAGCTGTCATGCAGCTGCCTGGATCTGTAGCGCAGATGTGCATGATGGTCATGTCATGGTCACACAGTAGCTGAACATTCAGGGAATACACTGCAGGAAAGGATGCCCTAGTGGTACACTGGGGAGACTACGCAGATGCTATGACAACGGATGAATGAACACTGCTCGACAATCACCAGGCAAGACTGTTCCCTTCCTGTTGGCGAACACTTCAGTGGTCACGGGTATTCAGCCTCTGATCTTCTGTAAACATTCTCCAAGGCGCCTTCACAACATATGACAGCGCAGAGTCGCTGAGCAGAGACTGATAGCCAAGTTCCGCACTCATGAGGATGGTCTCAATTGGGATCTGGGGTTCATGTCACACTATTTGTAATCCCCATAACTTGCCTGGGCTTGCAACATCTCACTTACTGTCCTATCTGGAGACAGTGCACATCTCTTTAACCTATGCTTAATGCTAGCTCATTCACATTGCACCTTTAAGACTTGATTAGCTGTAAAGACTCGCATTCTAATCAGTATTCTGAAAACTGTGTGTGCCTTTATATGTTCTGTTTCTGATCAGAACTCCCACTCACCTGACGAAGTGGCTGATGGTGTTTACTACCAAATACATGTATTGGACTTTAACCTGGTGTTGTGAGACTTCTTACTCATTTCCTCCTTCCATTCTTCCTGTCAACCAAGGTGAACATCTAGCAAAATGTCAATGACTAAACATTCCTTTTCATCTGGTGACTTCCATAAGGCAGAGTACACAGCACTCTTTTTTTTTAGGCGCAGTCCCCAGAGAATTTCCAGAATAAATGTTGACATGGTGTAGGTGATGTCTTGGAAAAGTGTCAAGAAAGTCTCCTGAGGAATACAGAATTTATTTAATAATGTTAGCAGAAATATGTCAACACTTTTCACCATGTACCCCCATCCCACTCCATTATTCTCATTTGTACGGACATTTAACTATTTTCTCTTTAAAACATCCAGCTTCCTAATCCCAGAGGTGGGAAGAGTCACAATGTCACATTTCCACAGCCTTAGCCCCCGTGATTGTTGCAGTTCACATATTGCACATAAAAATAACCCAGAACCAAAGTTGAACATTTATTCTTTGACTGTCGTATGTTATTCAGTTACCCCCAAGCTAAAATAAACATTTGGCACTGTTAATGCTCAAGCGTCTCATGGTTTGGTCTGACTTTAACTATGTGCTATTTTAATGTTGCTGTTAAAACACTGAACAGAGAAATGTTTCATGCAGAATGCGTCTGCTAATAGGTGTCAGCCTTGGCTCAGTTGGTAGCTTCACATTAAAGTCAGAAGGTTGCACTTTCACCCCAGAGACTTAAACAGGAAAGCTAAGCTGATACTGGAGCGCAGAGTACTGAGGTAGTGCTGCACTGAGAGAGACATCATCTTGCAAATGTGACATTACACTAAGTTCCATCTGCCCTCTCAATTTGACATAAAAGATTGCGTGGTGCTACTTCAAAGAAGTTTAATGGCATTCACCCTGATGTCCTCATCAATATTTATCCCTTACCCAGCAGTTTCTGGTTATGTGTCCAGTGCTGAAATATTGCTGTGAACAATGCAGCACTCTCTCTGTATTGCACCAGAAAATAAGGCCAGATTTTGCTGTCAGTGGCAGACAAACATCACTAATCTTTCATCACACTGACACTTGCCCACAGCCTTTCCATTGGCTTTTGTCCACTGTAACATGTGGTCATTGAAACTGCACTGCAGACCGGCACCCTCCCAGGAACTAGAGTCAACAGGACAAGTAATACTGTATCACCTTTTGCCAATCAGAATGAAGAAACCTTACCTAGACACTCGGGAGGACACTCTAACTTGGCAATGCACAGGAGAATCCCACAGCTTCCATAGAATAATTGTCAGAGGTGTTTTAATCCAACCATTGCATTAGAATCTGGCTTCCAATTAATGTGAATAGGTATGTGAGCACCTTTCAGTGGAACCAATTAAAAAGACTCAGCCAAGGTGACATTTGAAGGATTGTGCAAAGATTTGAACAAAGGAAGAAACTGCAGTAATAGATTTCCAATATGCAAGGCTGAAGCTAGCTTCCCAAATGCCTCTTGGGAGCACATGGTGCTCCATAAGAATGAAATACTCCTTCTGGCTCAAAAACAGAAAATGCTGGAAAATTTCAGCAGCTGACAGCGGAGAAAGAGTGAAGCTAATGTCTCGACCCCTTCGTCTTGACCTGAAATATTCATCCTGTTCTCTCTCCACAGAAGCTGTCAGATGTGCTGAAATATTCCACCATTTTCTGCTGTTGTTTCAGATTCCAGCACCTGCAGTATTTTGTTTTTACTCTTGGCTGATGGGTAGAAGAAACCTGTCTTTGATAATGGGATGGTATTTTAAGAGCTTCCAGTGGTAGTTATCAGCAGGAGTGCGTTATCGTACTGATGGAGGTCATTATTCAGTGCTAATTAGAAGTATTAATCAATTCAGGAAGGTTGAGTATTAGTCAAGTATATCCCGATGTGCTTTATATCCCAACACCCTCTCAATCCATCCCTCCAAGTCTACTAATACACCTCCTTCAGTGTACCCAACTTATCCTGCTGCTTCACCCATCCTTCTCCAGCTATGATTTTTCTCACATCTCCATCTGATCATCCACCAATGATACTTATCCTCACCTGCCATTCCATATTTCTGCCTCAACAAATGTCCATCCGTCTACTCAATACATTGCCATACTCTCAGCCTCAAACCTCTTCTTTACCTCCTTGCTGGAGAAAACGGTGCAGTACACGAGGGAGAGATAGAGAACCAAAGGGGATCCCTAGCCATCTCTTTATTTACAGTCGCAGAGAAGGTACTGTGGATAAGCCAAGTCTGGACATGTCTAACCATTCGAGGTGGGTGTTGTGGGAAATTCACCACTTTGGAGTCAGGCTTCGAGGTTCAACAAACTGTTTTATTTGGATAAAGCTTTGGGAGAAGTGTTGGCACTCTGCAGTACAGACAGTCACCCTCTCAACTACACAATGGTAGTTGAGCATCTTTTATATTTTTTAGATAATAGATAGTATAGAGATTTAGCCAATAGCACATCATTACAAGTTGAGGAGACGGTATGCACGTCGACAGTTAACATATTGTTATACACAGACAAGTACAGACATTGACAGTTATCACATCACTATACGTAGAATAGATACATTTATGCAGTTATGTCCCCTATCAATGGCTGATCTTGTTATATACATTTATGTCCCCACCAGTGGCTGATCTCGTGATCAAACTCATTGTTCTGAATCTGCTTCTATCTTAAGTTTAAGGAGCCTCAAGATTTGATATATTTCCTGCAGTAATCTAAACACTACAGGTTTTAACTCTTTGTGTACTGTCTGTGCCCAAGTCAGTGCCACTTAGTATCCCTTCCCAGAGTCCATTTTGTGTCAGGTAACCATTTTGTGTTCTTTACTTTGATTTCACTCCAACAATTCCCCCTTTTGGTCAGGATTATTATTTAATAATCCACAGACCAACACCAGCAGCATTGGTCACAGGCAGATGTTCACCTTCTTCTTTCCTTCCTTGTAGTCCCTGGTATCTTCAAAGGTTCCCATCATGTATTCTTCCTCGATGATTAAGGCATCTGACAATTAGGCAACAATTACTATTGCGCTGAGAATGATAAGTCCATGCATTATATAGCATCCCGAGGATCCCCCCACTAGCCATTCGAACCAGCTACTCCCTTTCTTGAGTTCTTGTTGTAAGTCATCAAGCTATTTTCTTATTTATTAATATCTTGGATGATGTTATAGGATTCATCTATGACATGTGTTATACATTTGTCTCCTATGATTGTGCATGCTCCCCCCTGTTGGGCTAACTGGTAGTCTACGCAATATTGGGTCTGCTGTGTATATAATCTTAATTCAGCCATTTCTTGGTTGTCAGCCTCCAGTGCTTTTGATGCACTGTTTCCCAGGACTGATAGTCCACAGACAATATGGTTCTTATTTTTGGCACTAATTACTCCTTCTGCACTCCCCCTCCACCCCCTAAGATAGGGTTCCAAGGAATCTGTATTCCAGTGATGATCCCAGTTTGCCCGAGGTTTCCCAATCAGCACAGAATTCTTTGCTGATGGCCTAGATTACTATCTTTCTCTGGATTTGCCCTTTCTGAGGGCATGGAGCAGTGAGTGATCCTATTGTTCCTACTGCAAAAAGGATCAGGAGGACTGGTGTTGCTGTCGTGTAGGTGCCATTGAAGAGGAATATAAATTCTTTCTTAGCCCAGTAGCATTTAGTGATATTGGTTTGTGTACACCGCCAATTGCTCGGTTTGCTTGACTCCCCATTTAATCCCATCACTTGGTAAGTATCAAATGGGTATGTCCATTTGGCTGAGCTGACTTGAGTCCCATTACGCTGTCCACAAATGAGTTGCTTCTTTGTAGTTACATTCAGGCACCTCTGCTCGTTACAGATACAAGTAAATTGACCGCTATTTACCTCACAGTGCTGTCAGACACACTGTGTCTGTATGCGGGAATCACTCTTGGGGACCAAGGCATATGCACATCCCCATCCCTGCCCTGAAAAACAAAGCGGGTCACTTGCATTATCGGAGCAAACTCTTCCTCCCACCTCCTGGAGCCCCCTGCACACAGGATCTGTGGAATTTACAAGTTTCACACATCTTCCCTGTATACCCCTTTTATATTTGCCGATTTGTCCTTTACAAGGTGAGTCTGAAATATCAACTGTATATAAGTCATGGGGGGGTCCACCCAGGGATGTCCACCTAGGGCTTCTACAGATTGGGCCTATGGGTAACATACAATTTGATTCCCGTGTAATATATATGAGCCTTGTAGAATAGATTATCCTCTAGCCCAGTCAAGTTTATAGTTACAACAACGCAAAGTAATACAATTACATACGCAATCTTATACATAACCGCAACAGATAAGTATCAATCTTATTACTTTAAGTTAACAACTTTCCAAAAGTTATATTGCCAACATAAACATGTCAGTTACCCTTGCTTGTAGCCATCACCTGTTTTGGGAAAAGTACGCTGGTCACTTTAATTCATTCATTCATTTCTTTGTATAATTTCAGCTGAGTTCCATACACATTTTCCTCTCATGTATGACATAATAATAACTTTATATGGCCCATTCCATTTTGCTAGGATGTGACCTCCTGCTTTTGGGATGTCAGGGAGCATTTCAAGCTATCTCTGTGCATCTCTTTCTTCCTGATTATCTTTTACTAATTTACACATCCTTTTCAGTTGCGCGCTTAGTTCCAAAACAAATCTTTAATCTATCGTAAACCTATAGCTCCCATCGGGTTTGCTCTCCAGCCAGATTGGGGAGTTAGTGGTACTCACAGTTTCCCTCAGAATTCCTTTTTCCACTAACCCTTTAACTATCTCCACTACAGAGACCTCTGCTTCCGGTTTTATCGGGTATTGTCGGTGGGGTTAATGCCTTCATCAGATCCGTTTTAGTTAAGCCAGCATCTAATGTTGTCTCAGCCCATATTCCGGGAACGGAGACACAGATGGCTCCTAACCCTCCCGTCTCTAATTCCCAATCTCTGGTGGTGGCTGTGACCACCTTAATAGTTTCGAGGTGACTTGTGAGTTTCCCTATTCTAGTTTTCCGACCGTTCTGTTTTGGCTAGATTAATTCTCCCTTTTCGCAGTCTATCAAAATCTCATATTCTTTCATTAAGTCATTTCCCATTATTGTACCCTCATTATTTTTACACACATAGAATCTCATCGGTATATATAAATTATTTATTTCTACTAACATGGTGTTGCTCAAGTAGTCAGGTTTTGTTCCCTTCTATCCTTGCTAGGTAGATCATCCTACTTGTAGTGGGTAAAGGTAGGTTGGTGACAGATATGGATGCTCCTGTATCCACCAGCATCTCATTGCCTGCCCCCTACTAGTGCTGACACATAAATCCTTTCCTCTTTCTTACCTTTATGACTAGGGGCTGCAGACCACCAATCTTGCTGACTTTGGAGATTCTTTAGTTCCTCCGATTCTGCTGCGGTCAAGGATTGGGTTGGGGTCTCCCTTGTTTGTCCCAACACTGCTTCTGTGTGTCCATTTTTATTACAGTGATTACAATGTTTTCCACTGCTTTCAAATTTGTTTTCTTTTCTTGGGATTCCGCAATCTCTTGCAAAGTGCCCTTTCGGCCACAATTGTGACAGATCAGTTTGGATTTAGTTCCGCTCCTGCTACTGTAAGCGGCTACACTTTCTTGTCTTACTCTTATCTGGGATTTCTCCTGTCCACCTCCCAGTACACTAGTCAATTCCACTAGTTCATCACAATCCTGGAACATAATCATTCCCATTTTTAGGATGGTTTGGTGAGCACTAGAGAGCACATCATTGAAAATCTAGATGAACACTCGATCCCCACAGTCTGTTTCCCTGGCTCTGAGCATTCCTGGTATATTGGAACAACCATTCCCCATACTCAGAAGCTCCTTTCCCGTTTAGCTGCTTGGTCGTTGTAATTCTGCTCCAGTTTGTAGGAGCATTTCTGAAAACTCTCTAGACTTCTGTTTTAAACTGGGTGAAGGGTGCTTGTTGGGCATCTATTTCTGCTGTTAGGACGATTACATGTGTCCACTGTCCCCCACTATAATTTTGTGCTGGGGGAGTGGTGGGTCCTCCTGCTACCTGTGTCCACTTATCCGCTGGACATGCTGCTCTGACCAGTTGGTGTATGACCCTCAGGTGTAGTTGGTGTCCTACCCAAACTGTATTTAATTCTTCCCAGAGTTTATTGTTTGTGCTTCTAGGTTGTAATTTACCCAGGGAAGCCATTATCAGCTGTCTTTCGCCTGGAGTGAATGGTTTATAATTCGTATTGGCTGCGCATCTGTTCCCCCTTGGGTTTACTGGCACTAAATTGTGTTCCTGCGCTTCCCACTTCTCTGGAGGGGCAGTTGATCTGTGTCATGTGGATTCATAAGGGGGTAGAGGAACAGTTTCCCCTCCCCACTGATTTTCCTCTAACACTTGATTTCATTTCTTTAATTCCCTTACTCTGGATTCTAGCTCTCCAATCTTCTCTTTATCTTCGCTCTAATTTAATACACTCGCATGAGTGCCTTTTCCGAGTCTTTACGTCGCTCGTCGACGTTTTGGTCTACCACTAGCAGAGCCCCAGCCGGGGTCTTCTTGATCTTGAGTTACCACTAGCAGAGCCCCAGCCGGGGTCTGCTTGATCTTACCAATTGTGGCACGCAGAACCCCAGCCGGGGTCTGCTTGATCCTTATCTGTGGCTCGCAGAGCCCCAGCCGGGGTCTACTTGATGTCAATTGTGGCTCGGTTGGATACCGTGCTAAGAGTGTTAATTAGCTGGGTAGTGAGCTGGTACCGTCCTCCCTGATCTTATTGGGCATTTAGAGCCTATTTGTCGGTACTTTGTGGTCGGTGCTTGGCTCTCTTGCATGAGGAGGTAATTTAGAAATTTAAGGGATAAGTTTAGACCGAATTCAGGGAAGCCAGATTAGGTGACGTGACAATTTTGTCATAGCCAATTAACCTAGTTAACACATTTTTGGGAATGTGGGAGGAAACCGGAGTACCCGGGGAAAACCCACGCAAACACGGGGAGAAAGTGCAAACTCCCCCAGCCACAAGGCCCAGGTCGGGAACTGACCCTGGGTCCAAGTAGCCGGCCAACCAACAGTGCTAATCACTGGGCTGATGTGCTGCCCATACGTACCACGACACCTAGGGTGGATATCGGTGTCGTTGCCATCCTGTGGTAGTGATCATCAGAGACAAGACGGGGCACTATGTCCCTTCTCCGAGTCACTCCAGGCTCGGTTCGTTCGTCTCACCCTCTGTACCGAATCGTGTGGGTAGGGGGTCGCAGGTGCTTCTACTACCTAGACAGTCGTGACCGCATCCGCCAGCGGTTCACCAACTATCCCCGGGACAAGCCGGAACTTGTCGAGACTTTTTTCTTTGACCGATTACCGGGTTTATAGGCATAGAAGCGTGTTGGCTGTTCTCTGCCAGTCAAATTCCTCCAGACCTTCACCTGCCAGCTGGAAGGCCTGTGTTCCCTGCGGGACCATCGGTAAGGATTGACTCACTGTGGTCTAGAACACCAAGAATACCACAGCTACGCAATACACACCACAGTCCACTCCAGCGGTACCACGCTTGGATGGCAGCAGTCCAAGTTGTCGAAAGTAGTGGTCATGGACCTGGCATGCATCGCCCCCGCTATTTGTTTCTCGACCAGTCACGGAATACCCTCTCTTGTGCCCAAGGAGACGGTACCAGGTGGCTCCCGCAGAAGGGATTGACTCACTGTGGGTAGAAACCAGAAGACCCGCACAGTTACGGGAGTGGCTTTTTAACGCCTTTTTTTCGGCTTAGCCAATCCATCTATCCACCTGTCTGTAATTGCAGCCTGACACGGGCATCCAGACATACAACTACTCCGCGTCGATTCTGGGACAGCTGCTTTAGCCGTCACCACGATGGAGGAGCGGTGACGTTGCCTGGCGGGACCGACGTGGAGGCGCAGCTCACTGTGCGGCAGAAACGACAAGACACGCACAGCTAAAGTAACCAAGAAACCTCAAGAGAGTCCCCCCAAGAGAGTCCTCCTTAAGAGAGTCATAGCTACTCCCGAGGGAGTAACCAGAAACCTCAAGAGAGTCCCCCCAAGAGGGTCCTCCTTAAGAGAGTCATAGTTACTCCCGCCGTAAGGAAATTCTTTAATTCCCTTACTCTGGATTCTAGCTCTCCAATCTTCTCTTTATCTTCGCTCTACTTTTTGGTGGAAGCAACTACTTGTTCAATTAGTCCCGCTAATTCATGTACTAATAATAGACCTGCCTTCTTTGTCTTGTCTCTCTTTTTCTCATCTGTCCACTTTCTCTGCTGTTCTGAGGTCTGAGAAGCATCCCAGCCATCCCTTTGCACCCTCTTTATTAATGCGTGTCTGTCTGTCATGTACATTTCAATAAGAGATCCTGCAAGTGCACTCTTAACTTCTTTATCTACCATCTTGCAGACCTGGTCACTATTGCCTCCTTGGCAATATGTTTCATATACCATACAGGCATGGTTACTTCCTAGCAATATGTTTCTCCACTGTCAGAGACTTCACTTCTCCTGGCCACCATTACTGCCCTAGTATTGTGTTTCTCCACCATTAAGAGCTTCTATTTATACTTACGGCCACTATTACTGCCTCAGCAACATTTCGCTCCACCAGAATCCGGCTCTAGGTCAGAGTGATCAACTCCTTTTCTGCACTGCTTTACAACATTGACAGCCCAGTAACCAACTATACAAACTTCCATGCAAACAGGTGGCAAACTTTGCATTTGTTCGCCACTACAGAGTTTGATGTTAACTGATCTTTGCCACTTGTACTTCATGATCATAAATGCCCTTGGTGCCTCTATGCCCATTTCAGGGTCATGACCTTAATGTGGGGGATTTCCCCTTTTAACAACTAAGGCTCTAAGGCTGTGCATTTAAGACAGGCACTTTCTTATCCTCTAGTCGGTCAGCACAAGTAACAGTCAATCAATACTTATTACTATACCATCAGCAATCTGTACTTATCTCTACAACACCCCTTAAGTTTTACTCCTTATTGTTGACTCTGTCTGCCTCCCACAGAAACACAATACTACGGCATTTTGCCAATCGTGGCCAACCAATCAAACTTTCCACTAGTAGTGAGATACGCCAATTTTTGTTGTGGGAAATTCACCACTTCGGAGTTAGACTTTGAGGTTTAACAAACAGTTTTATTCAGACAAAACTTTGGAAGAAGCGCTGGCACTCCGCAGTACAGGCAGTCACCCTCTTAACTACACAATGGTAGTTGAGCATCTTTTATACTTTTTAGATAATAGACAGTACACTCATTTAGCCATTAGCTCATAGTTAAATTTGAGTACACAGTACAGACACAACAGTTAACATATCATTATACACAGACAAGTACGGTCATTGACAGTTATCACATCATTGTACATAGAATAGATACATTTATGTCCTCTATCAATGGCTGATCTTGTTTTATACATTTATGCATTTATGTCCCCATCAGTGGCTGATCTCATTATCAAACTCATTGTTCTGGGTCTGCTTTTATCTCCAATCTAAGGAGCCTCAAGGTCTGACCTGTTTCCTGCAGCAATTTAAACACTACAGGTTTTATCTCTTTGTGTAATGTCTGTGCCCAAAGTCAGTGCCTCTTAATGTTTCTTCCCAGGGTCCATTTTGTGTGCTAGGTAACTATTTTGCGTCCTTTACTTTGATTTCACTCCAACATAGGGATTTCCCTATCTGGTAACAGGATTAAATATCACATGACACTCACTCATGGTAAGTTAATGTCAGCAATCAGTCTAGTGCGAAGATATGGTTGGCAGAGTAGTTAGCACTGCTGTCTCATAGCGCTAGGGACCCAGCTTTGATTCCCAGCTTGGGTCACTGTCTGTGGGGAGTTTGCACATTCTCCCCATTTTGTGGGGGTTTCTTCTGGATGTTTCGTTTACTCCCACAGTCCAAAGCTGTGCAGGTTTAGGTGGATTGGCCATGCTAAATCGTCCCTTAGTGTCAGGGAGATTAGCAGGGTAAATGCATGGGGTTATTGGTATAGGGCCCTGGTGGGATTGTGGTCGGTACAGACTTCAAGGGCCGAATAGCTTCCTTCTGTACTGTAGGATTCTACGTGCCGCATGTTGACTTAAAATGTCTTACCTTGGCAGTTCAGATTCATGTCTTTAATTCCTAAGACCAATCATGTGTCCCACAGGAGAAAAACGAAGATTCCTGAGAGGAGTTTACTCATTATGTACAGTATTAAATTTACTGCGTTTAAACGTGCACGTGCTAAAGTAACTCTGAGTATCAGTGAGTGCAGATAAGCTTACTGTTTCTCTCACCACTAAATCCAATTTACTTAGGAAGATGTTAGATGGTTGAATAAGAATGGAACAAATGACAAAAAGAATGACATGATACTGAACAGATGCGAAAAACAAGTTGGAACATTTGAATTCTCCTGGGTAATTGTTTTGACAGTTACTGTGGAATATTATAGATAGTAGAGAATGGGGTTAGAGGGTGCTGATAACTCCATCAAGCCTCTATTTGTCATTCATATGAGTCAGGCACTGTGTCACAGTGAGCTAGAAATCTCAGTGTTTCTGACGACTTTCAAGTCTTTTGAAGCTGAAACAGGCAAATTTGATGGTTCAAATCAATTATTCTCACAATTTGTTAAGTGAGTAACTAAGTCTTAAAGTGCTATGATATGAAGCATAGCCTCTTGACTGAGGTCTTGTCTGCTTTGACAGCTGGTCTCCAGAAATAACAATCCTCATATTGCAGACAAGACTGGGGCTTATGTCCTTCAACATCTCAACACAAAATACTGAAATTAAGGATAAAAGTTATCTTTGATTCAATTAACTGACGATTATAGCAGTAAAATCAATGAAGGAAAGCAATTAAATCAGACAGCTCTCTAAATAAAAGCAAATTACTGCGAATGCTAGAATCTGAGACCAAATGCTGGAAAATCTCAGCAGGTCTGGCAGCATCTGTAAGGAAAGAAGAATGCTGACGTTTTCAGTCCAGATGAGCCTTCGTCAAAGCTCTCTAGATAGCTTGATACATTTGTTCTGTTTCTCATGACGGTGAAAGGTAATGTGGGCCACATTTTCTACCAATCGACTGCTAAGTCAGAAATATATTTCAGCAAAAAAATTATGAAAACAATGTTTAAAATATCATTGCAGCTAAATTAGATAACCTGAGAACAGGCATAAGGATTGCATTGTGCATTAGCCCGTGGTTATTTTCATGGTCAAAGAGGATCTCAGGAATCAGTATTCCTGTAATCAGTTCTTCAGCAGATCTTCTCTCTAAAGAACTTTTGCGGATATGACTTCTTATTCAAAGCCCTTCACCCCATCCTCTACCCTGTGCTTCACGCAACTTGGCCTGCTCTGCATGGCTTCTGCTCATTCTCCCTGAATATGCTGAATATTAAGTGCAAATGCTAATAGGTCAGTCATGTCTGGTAGGCTTGTGCAGTAGCCTCGGAGTCAGCACTTGCCACAACAATCCCTGTAGATGTGGTAACTTGAACCAACTATGACAAGCGCCAAACCTTTGCAAAGTTGCAGCAACATTTTTTTTATTCATTCATGGATCATGGGCTGGCCAGCACTTTTTGCCCATCTCTAGTTGCTCTTGTTCAGAGGGCAGTCACATTGTTGTGGCTCTGGAGCCATATGTAGGCTAGAGCAGGTAGAGGCCATAGAGTCCCTTCCCTGAAGGACATCAGTTTTTCCAGATGAGTTTTTACAGCAATTGACAATGGTTTCACGGTCATCAATAGATTCTCAATTCCAGATTTTTTTCTATGTCTTGCAGCAACAGCCAGAAGACATCAACCAGCAACTGATGTGTAAGCAGTTAGCGGTTCCTTGAAATAATACTGGTAGAGGGGCTCCTTCTTATTACTTAATGGAAATTAAGAGAAGGTATTGGCTGAAATGTGGAGCTCTAATTTGGCACTGCTGATTAACATCTGCCCATTCTACTTAGTTCCAGTAGATGTTAGCTGCAAGTGCACCATCAATTTGGCATTTAATGGGATACATGACAAAAGTGTGTGTGTATGTGGCTGGTGCCATTTTGGCACCTGAACTGTACCCAGGGCACTCAAACAGATGTGCTATTGAGCTCAATTTTACCCCCATTCTATTGTTACGAAGTTGCATATATAAAGTTAAAAATGTGGTGCTTGACCAATGTAAGTATTGACAAGAAATGCTGAAACCAAAAGAAGAAATTATATAGCACTGTCTCTTTAAAAGCTGTTTGAGTTAGTGCCTGAAGAAAAAAGCTGTTTTGGGTTCAATGCTGAACTGTTCAAACTGCAGTGTGCAGTCTGGAGAATCAGGTTTTGCAACATTTGTGTCAAAACTTGGCAGTCAGTATTCCAACATAGCAAAACAGGCTTTTGGATTGAATCAATGAGTTTAAAGCAAGTATGCAGAGGCACAGGACCAATGAAATTCAAATGTTGACAGCCTCAAAGCACTCGGATTGTAGAAATACTGTGAGGTGATTCCAGGTATATAAACCCAGACAAGTGGGAATAATGCTTACGGAAACTTGCTACCTCTTTAGTCAGAAGTAGGAAGAGCTGAGGCTGTCGTATATAATCCTGTAGTTTAATATTCATCTTCAGAAAATCATATTGAAAGAGAAAGAGATACCAACTCAAAGTGTTCCAGGTGGAAGCATAAAAAGAATGTTCACACGTCCAACAGATGCCTGGTTGTTTGAGAGTGACTATATTCTAAGGATTTATTTTATTATTCCTGGATGAATCTTACCATATTCGAACAGCATTCCATTGGGATTTTATTTAGTTTGTTAATTGTTTAATAAGCTTGTCACCAGTTTTAAAATAAAAATCTGTTAATTGTTGATGATAGATAATGTCAAATCCTGCTTTAATTTACTAATGATGTAGAGACGCTAGCGTTGGACTGCGGTAAACTCAGTAACAGTCTGGCAACACCAATTTTAAATCCAACCGATTTATTTGATAGTAAATCTGCGAGCTTTCGACTTTCGTCTTATTCAGGCAAATGCAGTGTTCTGCTCTGCAATAGCACACATCAGCACAGACAGTTATAGATTGCTGATTAGAATGCGAATCCTTACACCTAACCTGCTATTCAAGTCTTAAACTGGGTAACAATGTGAGTGAAGGGAACCCTGAGCATTGGTTAGAGAGATGTGTATTGTCTCCAGACAGCACAGTGAGTGAGGTTTTTTGCTAACCCAGGCAAGTCATGGGGGTTACAGATAGTGTGACATGAAGCCAAGATCCCTGTTAAGACCGTCCTCATGTGTGCGGAGCTTGGCTATCAGTCTCTGCTCAGCGACTCTGCACTGTTGTGTATCACGAAAGCCCCCTTGAAGAACATTTACCCGCAGGTCGGAGGCCGAACGCCCATGACTGCTGAAGTGTTCGCCCACAGGAAGGGAACTGTTTTGCCTGGTGATTGTTGAGCGATGCTCATTCATCCGCTGTCGTAGTGTCTGCATGGTCTCCCCAATGTACCATGCTTCGGGACATCCTTCCTTGCAATGTATTAGGTAGACAATGTTGGCCGAGTTGCAAGAGTATGTACCGTGTACCTGGTGAATGGTATTCTCATGTTTGATGATGTCGTCCATGTCTATGATCTGGCATGTCTTGCAGAGGTTGCTGTGGCAGGGTTGTGTGGTATTGTGGTCACTGTTCTCCTGAAGGTTGGGTAGTTTGCTGCGAACAATGATCAACAACAACAACAACGACTCATCGATCGACAGTTCCGACTTGCCACAGCGATAAACTGCACTGACCTCCTCAGAAGACGAACATGGGACACGGTGGACAGAGTACCCTTTGTTGTCCAGTACTTCCTCGGAGCGGAGAAGCTAGACATCTTCTCCGGAGTCTTCAACACATCATTGATGACGATGAACATCTCACTAGGGCCATCCCCACCCCCCCACTTCTTGCTTTCAGACAACCACGCAACCTCAAACAGATCATTGTTCGCAGCAAACTACCCAACCTTCAGGAGAACAGTGACCACAATACCACTCAACCCTGCCACAGCAACCTCTGCAAGACATGCCGGATCATCGACATGGACGACATCATCAAACATGAGAATACCATTCACCAGGTACACAGTACATACTCTTGCAACTTGGCCAACGTTGTCTACCTAATACATTGCAAGGAAGGATGTCCCGAAGCATGGTACATTGGGGAGACCATGCAGACACTACAACAGGGGATGAATGAACATCGCTCAACAATCACCAGGCAAAACAGTTCCCTTCCTATGGGCGAACACTTCAGCAGTCATGGGCATTCGGCCTCCGACCTGCGGGTAAATGTTCTTCAAGGGGGCCTTCGTGACACACGACAGCGCAGAGTCGCTGAGCAGAGACTGATAGCCAAGTTCCGCACACACGAGGACGGTCTTAACAGGGATCTTGGCTTCATGTCACACTATCTGTAACCCCCATGACTTGCCTGGGTTAGCAAAAAACCTCACTCACTGTGCTGTCTGGAGACAATACACATCTCTCTAACCAATGCTCAGGGTTCCCTTCACTCACATTGTTACCCAGTTTAAGACTTGAATAGCAGGTTAGGTGTAAGGATTCGCATTCTAATCAGCAATCTGTGACTGTGTTAATATGTGTGCTATTGCAGACCAGAACACTGCATTTGCCTGACAAAGACGAAAGTCAAAAGCTTACAGATTTACTATCAAATAAATCGGTTGGATTTAAAATTGGTGTTGCCAGACTGTTACTTAATTTACTAAGACAAGTAGCTTCCTATTACCTCACCTACTTTTGTATAAGATAACTAGACAAGGTATCCCTTTGAGGGTTCCAAAATCGCACAGAGGGAAAAAAAAATCATCTCTGCAATGTAACATTATTTGAAGTTCCATAAAATTATATGAATTGGTATGAAGTATGTTGGGACTGTAATCTGGTCACATCTATAAAATGTAAAGATGATATAGAATTTTACATTTAAGTTTTGAGCTTGTAATCATTGAAGTCAGATTTACTGACATTGCCTGACGATGTTTTAATAGCACCTATTTGAACATAAATTAAATCAGAATGTGCCTTTGCTTAGATGATTCATAAAAATCAAAGTCAGCTAACTCTATGAATGATTCACTTTGTTCAGACAATCTGTTATCGCACGAGGAAACATTTATGTTAATTTAGCATGCCAAACAAAATAAACTGCACAATGTCCTTATTCCCCCTGCATGTGAACTTGAATTTGTTATGGCAAGAACAGGCAACTCGTCAAGGCACTGAAGGTTTTAATATTAGGGAGCGCCATGTTGATGCTTGCAGTCCACAGCACAAGCCATGTTAAAGGGAACTTCTTCCACAAGCCTGAATCCACAAAGGTTAAATGAGGGGGATCTGTACCGTTTAATTTCCTTTAATCTGGACGATGGCTGGAGTTTTCCTAGCAATTGAATAAATCTTCCAATAGGTTGATGAAATGCACTCTTTTTGTCTTGAATAAGTAACATTTATAATATAGAATGTGTGCACTGACGTATTTTGAAACATTTTGCAGATAATGTTCACAATGAGCTTGCTGACCTAGTATTTTCTGCAGCAATGAATTTTGTAATGCCCGCTTCATTCAGCAGATTGGGGCAATAAGGACAAAGTGCAGTTTTCTAAGAACATTTGGCACTATAAATAAAACATAATGTTCTTTCACGATTATTATTTGGCTGCCAAAAGTAGATTCCTGCCTGCCCATCTGGCCTGTAACTTCACTCAGAAGGAGGCTGCCATCAGTGAATATAATTGCAAAATGTTTTGAAATCATCACAATTCTAATTCAAAGATAAGATTGCAACACGAATGTAGGTTGTTATCACAGACATCATTGTTTGGACACAGCATAGTCACGAACATGCACCTTCACATCAGCTATGCCATCCAGTTGTCCATAAATGCATGGACTCTGATTCCAGTGATTAATTGCCAAGCCGACAGCACTGAGGTATGAGAGGTCAACGAAAAGGGATCTAATTATCATTGGACAGATGTTGCCAAGACCACAACAAATATATCTCAACCTGATGCTGCCAAGAAATCTGACAGTTGCCCAGATCAGCTCTGAGGATATGAGCCATGAAGGGGAAAGTATCCAAAATATCCTTCAAGGGTCCATTATGGATCTTCTTTTTGAGGAGGACTTTTGGGAGTTGGACACACCTCGCACTTTTTTTTAAAGCACGTCCAACTCCTGTCTTACGCCCCTTCCTAACTGGGCCAGGAAACTGAGTCCCTGGTGAAAACCATTTCCTTGTAAGGAGAGGGCCGCAGTTCTTAAAAAGCCAACCCAGAGCTCACAGAAAGGGTGGGGACACACCGCACGCCTGGATCTCTGGCTGTTTTCATAACATCGCACTCAAATCTCACTAGAGTTATAAGAAGACTTTGGATCCTAGTCTTCACCTGTCTCACCGAACTTCACTCACTTGGAGCCGTTATCATGTAAATAAAGACGCTTGTGGGTCCGGAGTGGGCCTAGTTTGGTAAGGTTGTAAATTCATCCTGCTGTTTGATGAATGGAGGATCACATGATGTTCATTATAATTTCCAAGTCCTGATATTGATTACATAAACATTGGCAGCAAGTAAACATTTGTGTGCAATCAGTAAACCTGAACATTTTGGGGGAAAGCAAGGACACACAATTGTTGCTATCTCTTGATTTTTATGGGATTTGCAACTTAAAACAGAGGTAAGCTGCCTGATTGAGATAATGATTGCTTTTTGCTTTGAGAGCTTTGAGAGGGTTCCCTTCCTTTTGGGAGTTGCCCCTTTTAACTTGTCCCTTCTTAATTTATCGAGTCATGTTTACAGCATGGAAACATGTTAACAACCTACCATGTGGTAGGTTGTAGACAGCATCAACTGCATTGCCCTCATCTACCTTCTTGGTTACCCCTTCAAAAAATTCAAATTTGAGAGACATGATTTTCCACTCACAAAGCCATACCAACTGTCTCTAATCGGTCTTTGCTTCTCTAAATGCCTGTAGATTCTGTCTCTCAAAATACTTTCCAGCAACTTACCCACCACAGATGTGAGGCTCAGTGGCCTGTAGTTCCCAGCTTTTCCCTACAGCCCTTTTTAAACAAATTTGAATTAGTTTATTTGGTTTGCCAAAAAAACTGGTCATGATTGTCTGCCCAATCTGCCCAATTTGGAATCTCACCTGCCAAATAAATTGAGGAGTGTCAGAGCTACTGGCACTCTGGATTCTGACCTTGTACCCAGAGCACTCTTAGGAGAATGGAGATTTGTAAACGGAGGCAATCTGGTGAAGGGACACCAGCTTCTGAGGAGTTACTTCAAGCAGCCTCTACACAGTGTAGCAAATGGATTGAAAATATAGTGAATTGGGGATAGTTGCTATATATAACTTGTCTGCATAAAGTCAATCCTAATTATTTCTAGACAAGCAGGCATGAGATCTCAACTGAATGTCTGATCCAAGATGATTGAAACACAATTGTGCACTTTATGATTTAATTGCCTAGATAAACTACTTTAGAATCACTTCCAGTAATTGATTCAACTGGCATTTTGACTATTTATTTAAACAATCTGCTGTCCTTTAAACCTGTATAGAAACAAATATACTGTAGTTAATAGCAGGCCATAGCATTCTTGCACCTGGTCATGTATAATACACCATTAAAGTTACATGATCAACCCCAATAAAAGTTACAATAAACAATTATTAAGTATGCAATGTTCCATTGTGATACAACCTGGGGTGGAAAACATAATGAGGGTAACAGCTGCTCCTGAAGTGGATAATCATTCAAACAGAACTTCTATTTTTCAAGATTTTCTGACAGTGAGTTCACAGAAAGGATTCAGGGATAAAGGGATGACTCCAGTGCCGCCAGTGGTGGGCATCATCACAGGTAGGATGGGAAAACTGAAATCCTGTCCACTGGATGGAATTTTGCCCTCAGTGCCCACAGTTCTGGCCGAGGTGAGAACAGTACTGAGTTTCCTCTGCAGGTTACAGTGAAAGTCCAGGGCCGTAGTTTTTGCTGTCACTGAAGCAGGGTGGAGCTTGATGGAACCATCAAGGTCGGCTCCAAAGAGATGAGGGTGCCATCTTTAAAGGGTGATAAAAATAAACTGCCCCGCCTCCTCCCAGACAAAGGGGATGGCCACACAGGTATCAGAGTAACCCTACCTCTCCCAACCACACAGACATCAGAGCAACTCCCCCATCACACAAGCATCAGAGCAACCCTTCCATAGCAATCATCCATTGTATGAAATAAAACGCGTGGGAATTATAGGTAATTGAAATGCCAATAAATTAGGCTTTGGAATTGCTTCCCTATAGATTATACGCTCATAAGCAATTTGGTAGCCCACCTTAGCAACTGACGTTCAATTAGGCCTGGAAGGCTCTATCATTCTCTGTCTGTAAACACTGGATCATTATCAATGGCTCATACATTCTAATCTCTGGAAGGTCAGAAACTAGATGTATCTATTTATCGGTTTCCTTTGAAGACCTAATGTGAGGACTCTGCAAAATTCCCTGGGAAATTTCAACTGGGAAGTCTGCAGCTAAGGGTCAGAGTCGAAGACTTCAGACTCGGTTATTTAGATAGTAATCCAAGAAATATTAGACCAAAAAATACATGCCTATCTCCTGGGGAACTATTCAACTGACTTCCCCAACTCTGACTGCCCCCAGTCCTCTCACCAGCTCCAGTTCCTCCAACACACCAATCTTCAACCTCCCAATTTCCTCTTGACCCACCAGTCTCCCATGACCCTCTGATACTCTGCCCATTGCTTCCTGATCCTCTGGCTCCCACTTGAGCTTCCAATCCCCTCTTGGCCCTCTGACCCCCACCCCTCATCCCATCAATGACATGCCCAACCTCCAATTCCCTCCTATTCAGCCCTGATCTACCAACTCCCCTGATCCTCTGATCCCCCCAACTTTCTGATCCCCGAATCTATGATGTCTGTCCCTTTGATTCTCAATCCTCTGATTCCCCCCCAAATCTGTGACTGCCCCAAACCTCTGACTCTCCCCTGAACCTCCAACTCCCAATAACCTCTTGACTCCACTGGCCTTCTAATCTCCAACCCGACCTGACCATTCACTCAGTTACACTTTACTCACCTTACCCACCTACCTCAGTCACATCAATTCACTGACACAGTGAAAAGATTTTTAAATGTCCCAAAGCTTTTCCATGTGTTAGTGAATGAAGATTTTACCAAAGTCTGGCAGTTAGAGCTGCAAGAAGAGGACATGGCTTGACTTTCTCCAATGATCCTGCACTGCGAAGCTCAACTCTCAGAAAACATGGTCAAGGTTTTCGGAAGACTCAAGTGGAGGCCTGGTACTGACCTTCATACCTGGCGCCACAACTTCTGCGAGTTTCCAGCCGTCAGATTTCTGTCACCGTCAGCTCTGCGCCAGAAATTGGTGCAGAGCTGTATAATTTATTCTGATGAAGATTTTAATCTCAATCGCAGGCCTGGGACTAAAATCGGCGGAACTATCTGACTCTCCCGCCCCTGTCTGAGGTGTTTCACTCTGGTGGGATTTACAAACAGCTCCCCGCTAACAGGAGTGAAGGGGGATCTTGGCTGTTTATTCTCACAGGTGGAGTTCCCCCTGGGCATTGCCAGCTTGGTCGTGCCGGCCTTAACCCAGGGGCACCTTGCCACTGCCCATCAGGCATCGGGTAGTGCCAAAGGCGTGGGGCTTAATGGATCACCTAATGTGCGGGACTTCTGGGATGGGGATTGGTTTGAACTGGGAGCAGTGGCAGAGAGAGAAGGCCAGTGATCGGGGCTGGGTCTCGTGAGTAGGGACGGGGGTGGTGGTCAGCTTACTTGGGGAGTGGAGGGGCAGTAGGAGGATGGGTGTTGGAGATCGGGACTGGCGGGTTTGGGGTGGAGGAGATTGAGACAGCTTGGAAGGAGGGGCCAGTAGGGAGGGGGATATCAACGCTGGTCCAGGTAATTGGAGGCAGGGGTTTGGCAAAGCCAGCTTTGCAGGGTTGCTGTGCTGCCAGCAATCGAACTGGCCGGTGATTGGGAGGCCAGCAGTGTGGGACTGTACTGACAGATGGGCACATGTGCAGTGGCCCGCTCACTGCTATGCTGCCAGCCTCTCCAAATTTTGATTTTGAGCTTAGTGCACTCTGTGTTGAGAATCTCACTGAAAAAAAGTGGGAGTTAGTCCAGTTTTTACATGAATTTGACATTTAGAATTTTTCTGGGAGAATCAAACCCATGTTTTGAGACACTGTGGCATGCAGAATGGTTTTGGAAAAGCAGTTCCAGGACAGTGAGGAGGAGAGTCATACATTTGGGAGGGAAACATTTTTAGGTTGGTGGAGGAGTGTTAGTCGAGCAGGAGGGTTTCTCTTAGATGGTGTCGAGTTTCTTGAGTATTGTTGAAACTGCACTCATCCAGGCAACTGAAGAGTATTCCATTACACTCTAGACTTGTGCCTTGTAGATGGTGGATAAGTTTTGTGCAGTCAGCAAGTGACTTATTCTCCGCAGGATTCCTAGCCTCTGACCTATCTTGTAGCCAAATCACATATCCAGTTGGTCCAGTTCAGTTTCTGGTCAATGGTAACACCCAGGATGTTTGCAGTAAGGGATTTAATGATGGTAATTCATTGAATCTCAAGAAAGTGATTATTAGTTGCTTTCCTATTGGAGAAAACTAATGCTTAACACTCCTATGGTGCTAATGTTATATGCCACCTATCAGCCTGAATGTTGTCCAGACCTTGCTGCTTCAAAATCTGAAGAGCTGTGAACGATGCTAAACTATTGAATCCATAAAGTGCAGAAGGAGGCCATTTGGCCCATCAGGTCTGCACTGACTCTCTGAAAGAACATCTTACTCAGAGCCACCCCCTCACCCCAACCCCGCTCCCCAACGCTACAGCTGTAATTTGTGCATTTTTCATGGCTAATCCACCTAACCTACATATTCGGATACTAAGGGGCAATTTAACAAAGCCAGTCCATCTAACCTGCACACTTTTGAACATTGTGCAATCATCAGTGAACATCCCCAATTCTGACTTTCTGATGGAAAGTAACTCAGTGACAAGGCAGCTAATTGAGGTTAGGTCTAGAACACAACTCTGCAATGATGTCCTGGGACTGTGATAACAAGTGGTAACAAACATAACCACCTTCCTTCAGGAAGGTGAACTGCAGGAGGCAAAGTGCTGCCCCAATGTAACTCGTCTTTTGAGGTTTTGTGAGTTTGAGCCCATGCCAACTGCTAGATTTAGGAAGGTAATCAAGAGACACCAGATTGTCTTATGGTAGGAGGGGAAAATCCACAAAATTTATACTTTATTTCATTTTCTGCAGCCTCTGGGTCTTTTTAAGAATTACTGGCAAGGCTATTCAAGACTAGAAATGCCAATTGGATCATGTGCACTGTAAGTTCTGACTGGGACAAACAAATTTAGGCATTAGGCTATGAAATGAACACAAGAGATTTATTTAATTATTGCTGACTTGCTTAAAGAAAGCCCTGATTAATTTAACATTGGCCAAGTGCCTCAGGAGCTTGATGTGTGCTTCTACATTGCTAAATTGTTATTGTTGCACCTGTTCTAGACCCATAGAATTGACATGCTAATATTAAGTTTGGACCTCATTTTGTTTATGACAAATAAGACAAGACAGTAATGTGAGGAAATGCAGCATGTTTATTATTTTATATCATCAAAGATAAGTGTTGTATTGATTGAAAAATACAAATTTGATCATGGACATAGCTTTGTATTTCTCACTGTGAAACAAAATCAAAGAACCTCTACAGTATAGAAGGAGACCATTTGGCCCATTGAGCCTGCACTGACAACAATCCCACCTAGGTCCTATCCACATAACCCCATGTATTTACCCTGCTAATCCACTGACACTAAGGGCCAATTAGAATAGATAATTAACCTAACCTGCATGTCTTTGGACAGTGGAAGGGAACTGGAGCACCTGGAGGAAACCCATGCAGTTATGGGGAGAATATGCAAATTCCACATAGACAATAACTTGAGGCTAGAATTGAACGCAAGTCTCTGGTGCTGTGACACAGCAGTGCTAACCATTGTGCAACCCCTAATTAAATACTTGTTACTGTCTTAATCTTATCCAATGCGTTCTGTCTATCTGTGAGAGTCTTGTACAGGAAAATATGCACACCTGTTTTAGAACACAAAGGACATCATTGTTATACTGCGTCCAGTTCTGGCCGCCTTACTACCGGAAGGATGTGGAGACTTTGGAGAGAGTGCAGAGGTTTACCAGGATGCTGCCTGGTATGGAAGGTCTGAGTTACGAGGAGACGTTAGGCAAATTGGGACTGTTTTCCTTAGAAAGATGTAGGCTTTGAGGAGATCTAATAGAGGTGTACAAGATTATGAAGGGTATAGATAGAGTAAACAGGGTTAAGCTTTTTCTTAGGATGGGCTCAAATGGCACAAGGGGTCACGGGCTTAGGGTGAGGGGGGTAAGATATAATTTGGATGCTAGAAGGAGTGTTTTTCACACAGAGGGTGGTGGGGGTATGGAATGCACTGCCAAGTAAAGTGATGGAGGCAGGCACTCTGGAGTTATTTAAGAAATACTTAGATGGGCACATGAACAGAATGGGAATGGAGGGGTATAGAAAACTGATTTAAAATAGAGATCATGAGCCTTGGGAGTCCCTGGGAAGTGTGTCAATAGATGATGATATTGATGTACTTGTTTTTATCTTACAGGTGCTTTGGTCCACCTTGTTGTCTAACAAGGGGCATACACGTGATGGGTCGTGAGAGGGCTGCTCTTATATTTTTTTCGGGAGTATCCTAGTGCTTCATGTCGTTAGTGTATGCTTGACCTGGACCATTTGATAGGCAACACGACAGCTCAGTAACTATCGCTGTGCTGTGCAGATACATGGATTTGGGCCTGTGTCTGTGGGAGTTTGCGCATTCTCCCCGTGCTTGCGTGGGTTTTCTCCGGGTGCTCCGGTTTCCTCCCACATCCCAAAGATGTGCTCTTAGGCTAATTGGCAAAACAAATTCTCCCTAAATTGTCTCAAATTTGGTTTTTAATCCATAGATCTATAAACATGGACAGGGATCACGGGTAGAGGTGGAAACATCGGGGTGGTGGCATGGGCTCGTTGGGCCGAAGGACCTGTTTCCCATGCTGTTTTGTTCTTTGTTCTTTATATTTCTGGGTGACATTATTGGGCTAGATCTTCTGGTCAACAGTGAATTAAAATGCTTGCTGTTGACTTCAAAGGAAGCTGTCCATAAAGATTTAGCAATCTCAGTGACATGGGCTTCTCCTTTCCCGATGATGGTTTAAATCTGCCAACAAATACAGGGAATCACCAAACATAATATAGCTATGATGCTGAGCAGCTAATCACATTTAAGTATTCTCACAGATAGCAAGCAAGGAAGTTGAAAGCCATTTTATCCTTCACTTTTAATTTAAACTTTTAGATAGCAAATCAAATTGCTAATGGCATTGAGATAGAAGTTAAAAATGTTGACAGGAACAAACTTTCAAAAGGTATTATTTCAAAAATGTTTTTTATAATGGAGAAATGTCACAAATATAAAACTTGTTTTTCAAGGCCAATGAGGGTGTTTACATATAGTAGTTAATGTGCTGTTAAAAACCCAGCTATACACATTCAAAAAGTTTCAACAGTGAGACTAACAGCATAAAAGTGGAAATTTTTGTCAACTTATTGAATGTTTAGGAACTTCATTCTGTGGCCAGGATGGAGGGAGGGGGAGAGAGAAAGCAACTTCTGGATTTCCATATTCTTCAATAAATTTTGCAGACATCTAAAATTGTTGTTATTTTCAGTCCATTAATGATGACAAAAGCTGAGTTTCACAGTCCTTACCACTGTAAAATCAGGGTCATTTTGCAGTTAGATATTGAGAAACCCAAGCAGTTTAAGATGCCCGCATCATTTACAGAAATGACTGTCACCACTGTAGCTATGTGAGTGTCTCAGATAGGATGCTTATTTTGTGGTATTGAATTTTGCATTCAGTTTGAAGCTTTACCTCTGATCCCATTCTGATTTGGATTGCTGGAATCAGGAAATGATGGTCTTGTTTGGTGCAAGGTTAATGTGGTTTAGTAGTCCCAGAGGCATTGATCACTAATTCCCCATAAATTCATGTTATTTCAGACTATATAATGGACCCCATTTCGGGTCATAAGAACAAGAGGAGGACATTCAGACTGTCAAGCCTGACGCCACAATCAATCCTTGTTCTCAAATAAAAAACATTGAGAAGAACTTGAAAGCTGAATGATTTTCCTCACTTCAAAATTGATAGGAAAATGTAAGATTTTATCCTCCTGTAAATCCTTCAAATGATCTGACACAGCATTGCCAGCTATTGAAGGGTATGAATCTGCAATTGCTAGTGAGAGAATATTTATTTAACTCATTCTCAGGATGTGTGCACTGCTGCCGAGGTTGGCATATCTCGCCCATCCTTTATTGTACTGTAATAATGAGAGTAGGTTTTCTTGAAACACAATGTTTGATACAATGGACTGAGCTGTGGGAGAGTCAACAATAGAACATAGAACAATACAGCACAAACAGGCCCTTCGGCCCACGAGTTGCGGCAATCACATCTACCAATCCACAGACCTATCTATAACCCCCTATCCTATTCTTTTCTATATACTCATCCAGAAGTCTTTTAAAAGACCCCAGTAAGTTTGCCTCAACATCCTCCGACGGCAGATGGTTCCATTCACTCACCACCCTCTGAGTGAAAAACCTACCCCTGACATCTCCTTTGTATTTGCTTCTCTGCATCTTAAATCTGTGTCCTCTCGTAGTGACCATTTCAGCTCGGGGAAATAGTCTCTGAGAGTCCACCCTATCTATTCCTCTCAACATTTTATAAACCTCTATCAGGTCGCCTCTCAACCTACGTCTCTCCAGTGAGAAGAGTCCCAGCTCCCTCAACCTATCTTCATAAGGCCTGCCTCCCAATCCAGGCAGCATCCTTGTAAATCTCCTCTGAAATCTCTCAATAGCCTCTACACCCTTCCTATAATGAGGCGACCAGAACTGCGCACAATACTCCAACTGGGATCTGACAAGAGTCTTATAGAGCTGCATCATTACCTCCTGATTCCTAAACTCTATTCCTCGATTAATGAAGGCCAGTACACCATACGCCTTCTTGACCACTTCCTCCACCTGCGAGGCCAATTTAAGAGTCCTATGGACCCGGACCCCGAGATCCTTCTGCTCTACAACACAGCTAAGACTCCTATCCCTTATGTTGTACTCCTTCATCCCATTATTCCTGCCAAAATGGACCACTACACATTTACCTGCGTTGAAGTCCATCTGCCACTTCTCCGCCCAGTCTTGCATCCTGTCTATGTCCCGCTGCAACTTTTGGCATCCCTCCAGACCATCCACAATACCACCGACCTTTGTATCGTCGATGAACTTACTAACCCATCCCTCCACTTCCTCATCCAGGTTATTTATGAAAATGACAAACAGCAGGGGTCTCAGAACAGATCCCTGGGGCACTCCACTGGTTATCGACCTCCATGCAGAACAAGACCCATCCACAACCACTCTCTGCCTTCTGCCGGCAAGCCAGTTCTGGATCCACGAGGCCAAAGCCCCTTGGATCCCATGCCCTCTCACCTTCTCCAGAAGCCTTGCATGGGGGACCTTACCAAACGCCTTGCTAAAGTATATGTACACTACGTCCACCGCCCTTCCTTCATCAATGTGTTCAGTCACATACTGGGCAAGGTTCCTAAAAACAGATTTGCCTGACCAATGTCTTTGACATACTTCAGCAAAGTGGCATCTCAAACAAAATGTAAAACAATACAATGACTTAGATTTCTGCAATGTCTTTCATAATGATCTCCATATAAATCCTGCTACATGCAATTGAAAGCAATGGGAATTCAAGATGAGACTCAGGAAATTGTTCAGAAACAAATTGATGGACAGGAATCAGCTGGGATTTATTAAGAGAGTATTATCAGATTGAGAGAGAAAGGGAGGGAGTAATGAACAGAAATTCGTTAAAAGTTTTTTTATTAGTGTGAAAGTAGGCTTGTATTAACAGTGCAGTGAAGCTACTGTGAAAATCTTCTAGTCGCCATACTCCAATGTCTGTTCAAGTACACTGAGGTAGAATTCAGCACGGCCAATGCACCTAACTAGTATATCTTTCAGATTGTGGGAGGAAATCAGAGCATCCAAAGGAAACACACGCAGATACAAGGAGAACATGTGACTATGCATAAATTGTGACCCAAGCTGGAAATTGAACCCGAGTCTCTGGTGCTGTGTAACAGCTGTGCTAACCACTGCGCCACTGTGCCGCCCCAAGTGCTGGAAGCTCTAATGTTTCTAATCTGTGACTTTGATTCCAAATTCTGATTACATTTAAATTTGTTATGAAGATGAGTAAGTGAGAAAGCTACACAGGAGAACAAGTTGTTGTGAGGTTGTATATTGTCGCTTGAAGAGACTTTGCTGGTCTGGTGTTGAAGTTGTTGTACTTGGTATTGCAATTATTTGAATTTCAATATCTGATTCACTCAAATGAGACTCGCCATGAGGAATGAGAACAATTTTCCTGTTTCATCTGATTGTGCCTTCTGCAGTATGTATCAAGTCAAATTGTTGTTGATCTTTATCCTTCAGAATGATAACAGCTTTTCTATATGATTGAACAATAACTAGTTTTGGATGAGATGTTAAACTTTGGGACAGATGCCAAAAAATCTTTGCACAGAGTATTCAGTATTCAAAATGGCCTTCTGGGTAACATAGTAATGGAGAAAACAGAACCATTCAATATTTGGTGAGATAATAAATTAAAATGAGCTAAGACACTTCAAGTGACATCCCTCAGTAATTTTGTCATGTGATTCCTGAGTAGCATGTTGAAGAATCTGTCCAGCATTGAAAGCTTAACATATACTGTAAAATATCATACTGTTAACCAGCTGCTGCTCAAAACAAGTTGAGAGTAATATTTTGAGCTAGAATTATTTTACTTTCAATCACTACCCAAATGAAGAAATTTCTCACTATTTCTTTTGATAATTGACAATGCTACCAATTTCTAGATGTTTAATTTGCAAGTATTGTAAAAGTGAAAAGGACAGTGACAACTTCAAAAGGACATAGATAAGTTGGTGGAGTGGGTAGGTAGATGGTAGATTAAGTTGAATGTGGAGAAGTGTGAGATGATGCATTTTGGTAGAGAGACAATATAAAATAAGGGGCAAAATTCTTAAAGGGGTATAGCAGCAAAGGGACCTGGGTATATTTGTGCATAGATCATTGAAGGTGGCAGGACAGATAGAGAGAACAGCTAAAAAAAGCATATAATATGCTGGGCCTTATTAATAGAGGCATAGAGTATAAGAGCAGGGAGGTTATTCTGCACTTATACAGGATATGAGTTAGACCTCAGCCGGAATATTGTATACAGCTCTGGGCTCTAAGCTATAGGAAAAATGTAAATGTAGTGGGGAGAGTGCAGAAGAGGTTTACAAGAATAGTTCTAGGGATGAGAAACTGCTGTTATGCAGACAGATTGGAAAAGTTGGGACTGTTCTCCTTGGAGAGAAGAAGGTTAAAAGGAGATTTGAAGGATCAAAATCATGAGGGGGCTGGACAGAGTAGATAGAGCTCCTGCTTGTAAATAGATCAAGAACAAGAGGACACGGATTGAAAGTGATTTTCAAAGGAAACAATTGTGATGTGACAGAAAACTTTTCCATACAATGAATGATTCTTGTCTAAAATGCACTGCCTGAAAATATGTGAAGGCAGGTTCAATTGAGGCATTCAAAAGGGTATTAGATGATTACTTGAATAGAAAAAAGGTGTAGGGGTACAGGGAAAAGGCAGGCAAAGGCACTATGCCATAATGCTCATTTGGAGAGCCAGTGGAGACACAACGGGCCAAACGATCTCCTTCTGCATTGTAACAATCCTGCGATTCTGGCAATTTCTGAGTTACCAGAACAAAATTGTACTCTGTAAGCAAACACTTCAAATTAAAATGACTTTCACTATCAAAGATCATAAGCAGTTTTCACTTGAAACCAGAGACTAAATTTATATACTGCAACTGTGGAGATGATGTCCAGTCTGACTCTAGAGTCTTACTCCACTTCAGTCCCTGCAATGGTCAGGCACAAATTCCAAATTTAGACTTCTTTTAGACTATACTTACAGCATCGGCTTGAGACTACAATTTTAAATCAAACATATTCTTTGAACCACCAGTGACTGTATCATAATAAATAAACATCTTGAACCTGTATGGATTCCAAGATTTAAAAACTGATGCAAAAACTATCAATTATTTTATTAACGTGAATAGGTTGCCAGAAATTGTTACCATTTTGACATATTTAAAGATGTGCCATGGCAATAATTAAGCTCAACAGTCACAAAACACCAGTGTTGGAATTTCCATTTAGTCAGGATACAGGAAACTGACTTTATTTAAATCAACTGATGTGCAGTTTAAGCCTGGCTTTCTGCCACACAGCATTATTCCCTCAAATGAACTGTGCTTGATTGAGTAAACAGAAGAAGCAGTGTCAAGCAGACTCCTGAAATCCATGTTGGCATCACAGCCTGTAAAGAATTATATACTTAAATGATCTACAACAGTCAAAACACAGACTATTAAAAGGAGGAAAAAAAGAACTTGCACTTATATACCACATTTCCTGATCTCAGGACATCCTGAAACATGCACAGTACCCCAAAACTCCTTCCCTAACAGCACTGTGGCTGTACCTACACCACACAGATTGCAGCAATTCAAGAAGGCATCTCACCACCATCTTCTCAAGGATAATTAGTGATGAACAATAAATGCTGGACTAGCCAGTGACACCCACATTCCCCGTGAATGAATAACTTTTGAAGTCAACTTTTGAAGTATTGTAATATTGTCATTACAGCACAGAAAAGTCTCACACTCAGTAATAATGACAAGAGATTTGTTTTTAGAGATGTTTGTTTAGCTACTGTCAGAAAATAAGCTGCATGATATTATGTCAAAACTTAAGTACAGCAGGTAAATATTTCATCTTCGTTGCTCTTAGAGCAAATCCTCACACAAAGAAAGGGCATATTAGGAATTCAGTGCTATCCTGCATTTGCAGCCCTCTCAATTTTACAATTACAGGATGGCACGGTGGCACAGTGGTAAACATTGCTGTCTCACGGCTCCAGAAACCTGAGTTCAATTCCCAGCTTGGGTGACTGTCTGTGTGGAGTTTGCACGTTCATAGAATCTTACTGTGCAGAAGGAGGCCATTCAGCCCATCTGGTCTGCAACTGACCATGTTTTCCATGGGTGCTCTGGTTTCATCCTGCAGTCCAAAGATGTGCGGGTTAGATATATTGCCCCTTAGTGTCTGGGATGTGTAGATTACAGGGATCAGTGGAGTAAATATGTGGGGTTATGTACGTGTCAGGACTGGGTAGGATTGTTGTCGATGCAGACTCAATGGGCCAAATGGTCTCCTTCTGCACTGTAGGGTTTGTATGGTTTCTAACTTTCTAGCAATGAACCTCCATGGTGGGAGATAGTCGTAGTTGTAGCTGGGGTGTATCTGAGCACTGAGAAGCATTTCCTCTTCCCCAGCAGGAGTTATAGAAAAACCTCCTCTCAGGGAGCTGCATAACACTACATCCAAAGCAACTGGAGTTATTAACAACAAACTAAGCAACAGTGAGCACCGAGCCTAATGCTAACACCTTCCCTCTTTTGTAATTAAAATTAAACAAGTGGCCATGTCACAAACAATCAGTTAAATCTAAGATTAAAAATTAGCTGTAATGAAAGGGTATCAAAGAACAAAGAACTGTTTATTCTATCTATACCCCTCATAATCTTGTACACCTCTATTAAATCTCCTCTAAGTCTATGTCTTTCTAAGGAAAACAGCCCAATTTGCCTAACCTCTTCTCAAAACTCAGACCTTCCATACCAGGCAGCATCCTGGTAAACCTCCCCTGCACTCTCTCCAGAGTCTCCACGTTCTTCCAGTAGTAAGGTGACCAGAAATGGACACGGTATTCCAAATGAGGTCTAACCAACATTTTATATAACTGCAACATTAAAGGCCAGCTCTTGTACTATATACTCCTTCCTATAAAGGCTAGCATACCATATGCTTTCTTCACAACCTTCTCCATCTGATCTGCCACCTTCAGAGACTTGTGCACCTGCACCCCCAGGTCCCTCTGCGTTTCTATACTCTTAATAAGTCTACCCTTTATCATATACCTCCCCCCTACATTCTTTCTCCCGAAATGCATCACCTCGCATTTAGCAGGATTAAATTCCATCTGCCATCTATCTGCCCAAGCTACCAGCCTATGTCCTGCTGTATCGCCTGACAATACTCCTCACTATCCCCAAGTCCAGCCATCTTTGTCCTTCAGTGCTCTTGTCCATCATCTAATGGCTCCATCTCTATCCATTACCAGCCCAGAGAAAACCCACACAAGCACGGGGAGAATGCGCAAACTCCCACAGACACAGGTCCAAATCCATGTACCTGCACAGCACAGCGATAGTCACTGAGCTGTCCTGTTGCCCATCAAATGGTCCAGGTCAAGCAGGTGAAGCACTAGGATACTCTCGAAAAATCCAAGAGCAGCCCTCCCACGACCCATCACGTGTACGCCCCTTGTTAGAGAACAAGGCGGTCCGAAGTACCTGTAGGATAAAACAAATACATCAATATCATCAACAATTTACACACTTCCAAGGGAATTCCCAAGGCTCATGTTCCCTATTTTAAATCAGTTTTCTATCTCCCTCCATTCCCATCCTGTATTTCTTAAATAACTCCAGAGTGCCTGCCTCCACCATTTTACTTGGCAGTGCATTCCATACCCCCACCACCCTCTGTGTGAAAAAACTCTCTCTAGCATCCAAATTATACCTTACCCTGCTCACCCTAAGCCTGTGACCCCTCGTGCTATTGAAATAATAATTCTTTCTCCACAGATATTGCCTGATCTGCTGAGTATTTCCAGCATTCTCTAATATAATTATTGATTTACAGTGTCTGCAGTATTTTGCTTTCATCTAAAGTTATTTCTCAGATTATATCTGGTGATGAAATTTGATTTTTTAACCCTGTGTCAAATAGGAACACATTTTGTGAGATATTTCAAGTGCTTTTGGTTGGGATAAAATAAAACGATATTAGTTTCAATGGGGAGACTGGTAATAACAAGGATAATGTGTTGGGAGCATGGGTTCAAATCCCATCATGGCAGCTGGTGGAATTTAAATTCAATGAATAAATCTGGAATTGAAAACTTGTCTCAGTAATGGTGCCTATAATCGATTCTTATAAAAACCCATCTGGTTCATTAATGCCCCTTTAAGGAAGGAAATCTGCTGTCCTTACTTGGTCCGGCCTCCATGTAACTGCAGACGAGCATTCAGTTAGAATCATATAGTCATCAAGCAATATAGCACAGAAACAGACCCTTTGGCTCAACCGATCGGTGGATAGGCATATGGATGATATTGGAATAGTTTAGGTTAGAGGGTCCACTGGCCGGCGCAACATTGAGGGCCGAAGGGCCTGTACTGCGCTGTAATGTTCTATGGTCTATGCCAACTGCGGAGCCCTCTCAGTTAGTCCCTGCATTTGGCCCATATCCCTCTAATCATTTTTCGCCCCTCTAGTTTTCAATTCCCCATTTCTGGGAAAAAGACTATTTGCATTCATCCGATCTGTGCCCCTCATGATTTTATACATCTCAATAAGGTCACCCTTTCATTCCTCCCAAGGAATGAAGTCCGAGTTTGTCCAACCTCTCCCTATAACTCAAAGGCAATTAAGAGGGCAATAAATGCCAGTGTTGATGATGCCCATATTCCATGATAAAAAAGGAATAAAGTAAACAGACTCTGCTGTTATTGTCAACACTCAAGCTGATCATGTAAACATTACTATGTGTCTGTATAGTGTTTCTTTGAAGAGCCAAATAATGAGGGAATTGGGAAAATGCATGAGGCTGATAGAATCACCACAAATTCTGACCAGTGGAGATATCTGTCTTCCTCACCCATCAATCACTGCTAAAGAGAACTGGGATTGGTTTTACGTAATAATTTGTATTGCTTGCTGCACTTTTGCTGCAAAAATAATCCTGCTGCACTCAAGCAACTAGTGGCAGTAGATTCTGTTACTAAATGCTGAGACTTGACAGACCCATCTCAATTTCGCTGTGGGCCAAGTGTTGATGAATGGGATTAGGTGGGAAGTAGGTGTCAGTTCACACTTGATAAGCCAAAGGGCCTCTTCTAACCATGATTTTATGAACTCCAACTCACTGGCTGTGACAGAGATGTCTGCATTGTTTTTTTCCAAAGGCTGATGACTGTTAAAAAATAGTCAATATTTCAATTGGCTTATTATTAAGAAACACTTGATCAAACAAGTGTAGGTAACACCCTGGTAAAGGCAAACATAAGACAGAAGAATAGTCCTAAGGCTTTAAGCCAAATTATGTGAGTCATCTCAAACATAACACCCATCAAAATGACTGAGGTTACATTGGAGATGATATCAAGACAAACCTCTAGAAGTTTGGCATCTTGTTTTCAAACAATTAAGATATTATGCATGTCAACTATTCTAGCAATAGCTTCTTGCCATGCCTTACCCTATAAACAAGTGATATCGGAGCTGAATGTAATGACCTGGTAGAATGGCATCAATAGCATATTCAATAAGATATGGCAAATGTTCCCTGTGTTTATCATTGCATTACATCTGGGTGTAACTCTTGTCCCATGACTTACTATAAACTCATTATATACTAAACATATTGCTTTTCCTTCAAAGAAAACTGGATATTCTTAAGCATTTTTGCTCTGCACTTAAATTAAAAATGTTGGAAGAAAGCTCAACCCACAGATAAAGATTGATGCAAAATACATATTCAGCATAGAGTGACAACATCGATGGAGCTGAGGCATGCAGGCTTATGTCCGATATGATCTGAAGATGCCAGCATTGGACTGGGGTAAACACAGTAAGAAGTCTCAGAACGCTAGGTTAAAGTTCAACGGGTTTACTTGGTAGCTAAAGCCACTAGCTTTCAGAGCGCTTGCTGCCCCTTCGTCAGGTGAGTGGGAGTTCTGTTCACAAACAGGGCATATAATAGATATGGGAATAGATAGGGTGGACTCTCAAAGACTATTTCCCAGGGCTGAAATGGTTGCGACGAGAGGGCACAGATTTAAGGTGCGGGGAAGCAAGTACAGAGGGGATGCTAGGGGAAAGTTTTTCACTCAGAGGGTGGTGAGTGAATGGAATCAGCTGCCATCGGTGGTGGTCGAGGCGAACTCGCTGGGGTCTTTTAAAAGACTTCTGGATGAGTATATGGGATCCAATGGGATTGGGGGTTATAGATAGGTCTATGGCTGGGTAGGTTTTGATGTGTTCGGCACAACTTGTGGGCCGAAGGGCCTGTTTGTGCTGTAGTGTTCTATGTTCTATGTTCTATAAAGATACAAATTCAATTTACAAAATAATGATTGGAATGCGAGTCTTTACAGCTAATCAAGTCTTAAACGTACAGACAATGTGAGTGGAGACAGCGTTAAGCACAGGTTATAGAGATGTGAATTGTCTCCAGACAGGATAGTTAGTGAGATTTTGCAAGTCCAGGCAAGTTGTGGAGGTTACAGATAGTGTTCAGGCTGTTCTCATGTGTGCAGAGCTTGGCTGTCAGTCTCTGTTCAGCAACTCTGTGCTGTCGTGTGTTGTGAAGGCTGCCTTGGAGAATGCTTACCCGAAGATCAGACCCTCAACAATGTCCGATACTTCACTGAATCACTGAATCCCTACAGTGCAGAAGGAGCCATTCAGCCCATCGAGTCTGCACCGACCACAATACTACCCAGGCTCTATTTTGTAATCCCATGTATTTACCCAGCCAATTCCCCCTCTGACACCAAGGGGCAATTTAGCATGGCCAACCCACCTAATCCACACAACTTTGGAGCGTGGGAGGAAACCAGAGCAGCCGGAGGAAACCCACATGTGAATGTGCAAATTCCACACAGAGAGCCAAGTCGGAAATCGAACATGGGTGTCTGGCGCTGTGAGGCAGCAATGCTAACCAAGTGCTGATAGGGTGATTCAAAATGGAGTTGCTCTCTCTCTCTCTCTCTCATGTACAATGGGAAGCTGCAGCTCTCTCCATACTAGAGGGTCTTCTATTATCCCTCTCGCTTTGAGAACTCACTCACTCTTGTTAATTGCCCTCTGGTCTCTAATTGGCCAAGCCAGCAAAAGGACTATTGTCAGATTACTGCTCCCAATGTGCTGTGAGCTAGGTTCTCGCAAAAAAATTCTAAACTGCTGAATTTGAGTCAAAACTGGAGTAACTCCCACTGTTTTTTTAATGGGACTTTCAAACTGAATCTCACACACTTTGTGCGCTGCCAAGTGTCTCAGAGAAATTCAGGCTAAAAATCAGGTCCTATCCCTGCTGGAGAGTCTGCCAGCATAGCACTCTGTGCTATTTCCATGGCTCTCCCCACTCGCTGATCGCTAGCCTTCCAGGCATCTTCAAAATCCCCCAGCCCACCTCGATCTCCCCGACGCTCTCCCACCCTACAGCCACAGTCCCAATCTCCCCAACATCCCTCCTCCAGCAGTCCAGAACCACCCATCACCACAGCCCCCCACCTCAATGGCCATCCCCAATTAACCCTTTCCCTATCTCTGTCACAGATCCCTATATTGAGTGGCAGTGGGACCCCCTTCATACCACTGATCTTCCTTCCCATAAGCCCTGCCCCAATAGGTCCCATCCCCACTGACTGCCCCCTTAAACTGCTCAATGTCTGGTAGGCATTGCCACTTTGCCTGTTAGGTAATGCCAGGTGCCAGGCTGTTACTGCCAAACTAATAATGCTCAGGGATACCCCCCCTTTCCCCAAACCTACTGCGGGCCCTCCACAGCTCCCCTTCAGTCCAGCAGGGTCAGGCCACCAGCTCCTCATTGGGGAGCTGCTGAAGTGACATATTCCTGGCAGCGGGGGAGTGGGGAAGGTTAGCGGGCCCAGGACTGAAGATTTAAATCGCATTTTAAATATGGAAATCAGCTGTATACTGATTTCTGGCAGGGAACTGCTGATGCTGGAAATCTGGGTCCCGGAAACATGCGGAGGCTGTTGCACCCTGCAGGGAATCTGTTCAACAGCCTCCGGTGATGTACCCTGGCTCACTGCACTGCTAGAGCAGTGCAAAGGGCTGGGAGAATCACCCCATGGTGTTTGGCCCCATGTTTAATCTGCATGTCGAGACCCTACTGGTTAACTCTGTTGCTCTCTTCAGATTTGCTGAGTGTTTCTAGCTATTTCTATTTTATATAAGAGACACTGCATCTGGAGTACTTTACTTCAGTAACAAGGATGATAGCACTTCTACATTGAGAGTGTTCATAATTCAAACATTTTTATTTATTTTCAACCAACAATTAGCATTTTGCCAGCCCATGATCCTCTTTAATCAGATAACCCTGGCAGGGTGGGGCTATGCAGGAGGGTTGAGCAGTGAAGAATTGTGCAATGAGGATGACTAGCAGGGGAGTATTCTAGAGGGAGAGATTGGCAGGTGAGGAGGGGAAAAGATTGGCATGGGGAGCAACTGGCAGGGAGACTGGCACAGGGAGCAATTGGCATTTGTCCAAAAAAGCAACAGAATGGCATAAGATTGCAGTTTCAAACTCTCCCATTTTCTCACTCATTAAACACTTTGAATTTTTTTGTAAGATTGCATCCTGTGCCTCTATTTATAATCCTCAGGATGAGGTTGTCTGCAGGTTAAATGATGGCAGCTGGTATAACTGCCTCTGAATCCAAGCTCACAAAGGACATTCCTGGTGGCTCTGGATTAGTGGGTACGACCAGCCCATATTCTCTAAAAGTGAACTTCCGACATATCGCCCCTCACACCCTTTCCTTCATCAGCTCCTTCCATCTCAAAATAAACTCTCAGGAAGAAAGAGATGTTCAATTCAATGCTGCCGGTTTTTCTCACTTCAATTGCTGCAACCAAGCCTACAGCTCACCTTAGAGGGAAACGTCTGAGACCCATTACACATGGATTGCAGTCATTATTGCTCAACTACTGCACATGAGATCATTCCATTTATGTAACACTGAGCATTTAATTTTAGCTCTTGCATGTTCTGTGGAAAAATAATTACTGCTGGCAGTAAACTGAATACAGAAAATGGGTTCACTTGGGAAATCATGAGGAACCAGTAAATTTTAACAATCAGTTATTGGTCTCCACAAGTCCATTTTGCACCAAGAGTTCACACTGAAGGTTACTGCAGGTAATAGTGGTGACTCTTTATGCTTATATATTTCAAAGAGTTGTGTGTTCCAACCTCGAGTCATCAAATGCTACAACGACATGTGTTCACAGGTCACTGGATGGAAATGCCAGCCTCTCCATACTGGGGAGGTGAATTTGAAGATATGGGTTATGCTGTGTACCAGGCTAGAGGTGGATTTTTCCATCCTCCCAAGCCATGATCCATAACTTTTCAGCTAAGCTATCCATTGCACCAAGCAACTGCTCTGTCAAACCCACCAGTCTTTCTCTGAAGTTGGCTCTGCAAGATCCTCAATTGATTCCTCTGCAGTGGAACCATTATGTAACCTTGCTCTCTGGTAAGGTGGCATCTCTGATGTCGCTTCCATCTGCTGCACACTAGTGCCCAGAGAATTCCACTGTTGACATCTCTTTTCTATCTTATCTCTTACTTAATGCGAGTCTCTGAGATGCTACCTGTGATAGCGTTAGATATTGCCGCTGTGCCTTTCTGCTTGCTCATCTCTTCCTCCTCCTCACCCTCTGGGGATGAGATGGCCCTTCCTCCTCTTCTAGTTCCCCCTGGGGGACCACGTGCATCTTGCTTATTGGTACCTGTAATAATAAAGCCAAAAAAGTTCGGATGCAGTGGATATTGCTATGATCAGGGGATGTTTTGGATGAAGCAATGTGAGGCTTGCCAGTAAGGATGGTTTTGGAAGATTATGGATCAGGATTAGTTGTGAACGTTGTTATAGCTGATAGGGAGAGTCAACATTGAACCCTTTTCTTTCCTCACCATTTGTTTTAGTTTTTGAATTAGATTGTGGAATGTTCTTCCCAATACACAGTTTATGAGGTCAATTTTTAAAGTGATTGGCAGCAAACTCTCTTTAGGATTAAATCAGAAATATAGTTTGTTCACACATTCAAACAAGGGGAGTAGTCACAATGTCATATACAGAGTAGCACACAATAACATGATAGGAAAGAGGAATAACTATGAATAACTTAAAATAAGAAGCACAACAGACATGAATATCAGTTCACATGATTGCCAGAGTCCAAAATTCAGAATCCAGTTGGGTTTCCCTCACAGAGGAGCTTTAGTTCAGACTGATTCAGGAAGCTGAATTTTCCAAAATTCCTTTAAAGTTAATGGGGACACAGTGAGATGAGAATGGTATCCAAAGGGTTGGTTTGGTTGGTAGGCAATGACATGAATATTCCAGAGAAACAGCTCTGAGGAGGTTTAGACTTGACATAGGTTGTTGGTCAGCCTAGAGTCTTGCTTTTGATGTTTGTAGGCTGGAGTTTGAGCACCGGCCTGTGTTCTGAGTCTGGAAATGTAAAATTAAAACTTTCCAAAGAGCTTAGTTCATTGGGGAGTCAGTCGCAGGCTAACAAGCAATTTCTATGATTCTGGTTAAAATCCAGAATTCATCTTAGGAAATAAATGGTGGCTTTTAGCACCTCTGCATGGCTCTCTTTGTTTATAATGTGTCTGCACAATGAGAGATATGAAATCCACAAGGACGAGGTATGAACATTTGTCCTGTAACTGCTAGAAATTTTTGGAAACTGTACACAACTTGTGATTCGTAAGACCTGCAGCAGCCATCTTTTTGTTTAGTAGCGTTCAGTTTATAAGTAAGCAGAAATGTAAGGTTTGATTTAAATAGGTTATGATCTATTTCATGTCTTAGGGACATGGCAATATGTAGGGAAACTGGAGTGACTACATGCGTCTAGATATCAAGCCTTTTGTGAAGAACCACTTTTCAAATGGATTAGTTATCAACAATTCTCCCTCATCTAAATTATAATATGAAAAATATTCATAATATGAAATGCTCCATTTAAAGAATTTTAATAATGTTTGGGAAAAAATAGATATGTGCATAAATATATGAAACTGTTATGTTTTCTCATTCACTTTGGAAAGACAAACCAAAGTAGAACATACAGGCTAAATGGTATGACTCTGAAGAGTGCAGTTTAACAGAGGGATCTGGGAATATAGGTACAGAATTCCCTAAAAGTGACATCACAGGTGGATAGGGTCATAAAGAATTCTTTTGGCACATTGGCCTTTATAAATCAGAGTATCGAATATAAAAATTGAAGTGTTATGATAAGGTTGTATAAGGCATTGGTGAGGCCAAATTTAGAGTATTGTGTACAGTTTTGGTCACCTCGTTACAGGAAGGACGTAAATAAGGTTGAAAGACTACAGAGAAGGTTCACAAGAATGTTGCCGAGACTTGAAAAGCTGAGTTACAGAGAGAGATCGAATAGGTTAGGATTTTACTCCCTGGAGCTTAGAAGAATGAGGGGAGACTTGATAGAGGTATATAAGATTTTGATGCGTATGGATAGGGTGAATGCTTGCAGGCTCTTTCCACTGAGGCTAGGAGAGAAAAAAAACCAGAGGGCATTGGTTAAGGGTGAAAGGAGAAAAGTTTAAAGGGAATATTAGGGGCGGGGCTTCTTCACGCAGGAAGTGGTGGGAATGTGAAATGAGCTGCCGGATAAAGTGACAAATGCAGGATCACTTTTAACATTTAAGAAAAACTTGCACGGTTCATGGATGAGAGGGGTGTGGAGGGATATGGTTCAAGTGCAGGTCAGAGGGACTAGGCAAAAAATGGTTCGGCAGACGAGAAGGGTCAAAAGGCCTGTTTCTGAGATGTAATTTTCTATGGTTCTATATTTCTGTAAATGATGTAGAATTCTTTGCAGATGCTTTGCAATCTGTGGTTTGAAGAAAATGCTTAGAAGTGGTTTGTAGTCAGACACTGCTCCGTTACTTTGTCTCCAATTCAACTATTGTTGAAAATGCTCGCAAGCAAGAACAACAGCCACAGAAGGCTTGGAGGCCAGGTCATTGAATGCCTTTAAGACAGAGATAGATAGGTTTTTGATTAATAGGGGGATCAGGGGTTATGGGGAAAAGGCAGGAGAATGGGAATGAGAAAAATATCAGCCATGATTGAATGGCGGAGCAGATTTGATGTGCCAACTGGCCTAATTCACTCCTATGTCTTATGTTCTTACATGTGCTTCTTTCCTAAATGAGTAACCAGTCCACTCTGCCCAGTGTATGAGACAGCCACACTTCACTCCTGCCTCCTAGCTTTCACTTTTATTTTTCACTTCCTCAGAAAGGGTCAACAGGTCTCCAAGGGTCCATAGACCCCAAGTTGTGAACCACAGGTGATCTGCTCCTACTTTGCCCGTGACTGTGGAGTCTGCCAGTCCTTTGCCAACCAGCACCTGCACTGGTTTCCAGGGAGTAATCTCACGTAGTTATGGTTCCCATTCCCTAGTCAGGACCTGCTATTAGGTGTTATCTCCCCTGGAAGAATAAGCTTGTTAATTGTCAATGGGTGCGTTGGTGAGTGTTTGAGTTTGTGTAATCCCTCGTGTGATTGGAGATGTGTGAGATGTACCTGAGGTATGAGAAATTCTAGTGAAGAATGCAATCACGTATGTGGTCTGAATGCCAGTTTATACTGTAGTTAGATGGATCCAGTATGTTGAGATTGTGACACTGATGGTGCTGCAATTATTGAAAAGTGTGCTTGTGACACCAAATCTTGTCTTAATTCATGACAAACTATCAGATATTTTGCGACGTGGAACCATATCCTGGGGAAATACTTCCTGCATATTACTTCTTTACTGATTGCCTCCCACCTCTACTGCCGTGGCCTCCATCCTTTCTAATACAGGAAATCAGTCTTCAACAGAGAAATCTAGCACATCCAGATTATTTTGTTAAAATCTGCACGATGAAGGATTCCATTACGTACAGATTACCAGATGGAGGAATGAAGTTTCTCAATGAAGTAACAGACTCTACATAAGTTAAATAGTCTATGCAGAGTCTGTTACTTCATTGCAATGGGACATTACAGTCCTGTTACATTGTAGCTTTGAATCTAGCAAGGGGCAGATCAGTACCTTAATATACACAAGAGGTACTAATGTCTATAATGCCATTAGGGTTAGGCAGGGTATAAACAAAGACATGGCATCATATGATGAAGTTATCAAACCCTAATGATATTTACTTAAATCTTCAGAAAAACACCATTACGGAGAGCACAATTTAATAAGTGCACCCGAAAACAAGGAAAGGACACGGATTCTTTTATTTATTAGCTATGTTTATTTCAATTGATAGGAAATTGTGAGTACAGAACCCTGAAAGACAAATTATTTGTGACTATATTATCATGAGAATCTTAGAAGAAGCACTGATTTTTTACAGTCACAGAATGACTTACTTTTTTGAAAGCATTGCAGCTGTTTGGAACAATTTAAAGTTGAATAAGTCACATATACAATAATGCGTTAAATACAATAAAAAGGATTTCAGTTTCATGTAAGTTTGCTATAAGCTTTGGTGCTTAGAAATCTGGGTGGAAAGATTAGTCTTTTTGGTTTGTTTATATACACACATAATTTAAATGAGGTTTTAAAATTCTTGAAGTTAAAAGATGGATTAAAAAGGTATTAGAAATTTAGTGATGTTGGTTAAAAAAAAAGCACAAAGTAGAAAAATTAGGTGTTGCCTAGCACCAGTGGTCAAGTGAAAAAGAGTTACAGAGAAAGATGGTGGAGACTTCAGTGTGATTGTGTGCATTAGAGAGTGAAGGCAGGGCTTTTCAGCAGTCTGAGATAAGAAATACTCCAGGATTACTGGAAGACTGAATTCAGGAAAATCATGTTTATTTTGCATTTGGAGCAATAGTAAGTTTGGAGTGTGGTGTTGGATGTCTGGGGAGATACAAATTGGGTGAAAAGCATCAAGTGAATGTTCAATAATTCACTGGAAGGCAGTAACTTGCATGAAAGCCAGTCTCAAGCAAAGAGCTTTTGTGTTGAGCTAGTTTGTGCCAATCTCTCCCATCTCCACAACTGCTGGCTCACTATCCAGCTTCCCTGCCTTCTCTAAGAACCCTACAGTGCAGAAGGAGGCCACTTGGTCCATTGAGTCTACACCGACAGCAATCTCACTTAGGCCCTTTCTCTTCAACCCCACATATTTATTTTGCTAGTCCCCCAGACACTAAGAGGCAATTTAGCATGGCCAATTAATCTATCCTACCTCTTTGGAGTGTGGGAGGAAACTGGAGTATCCAGAGAAAACCCATGAAGACATGGAGAGAACATGTAAACTCCACACAGACCTGGGGCTTGAAGTGAACCCAGGTCCTTGTCGCTGCGAGGCAGCAGTGCTAATCACTATGCTACCATGCCGCCCACAACAGTATAAATCTCATCCTACTTTCTACTGTCTTCAGCTCTGATGAATGGTCATCCAGAGTCGAAACATTGGCTCTGCTCTCTCTCCACAGATACTGTCAGACTTGCTGAGATTTTCCAGCATTTTTTGTTTTTGTTTTAGATTCCAGCATCTGCAGTAGTCTGTTTTTACCAGAGTAGCTAAGACTTGGTCAGAATAAGAGAGAATTGGTTGTGAGGATAGCATATCAGACTTGGGAGACAACTGAAAGCCAGTGAAATCCTTTGATGAGGCTGTTCAGATAGCATCCTACCACAACTAGGAATGAAACATGCTTCTTCTATTCAACAGTACAATGTTGTTATCTCTATTCTTTTCAGCAAGTATGTTGCAATACAGTTGTACAATTACTTTTTTTTATATCTCCCATTACTGAGTTGCTGAATTACTAAGTGGAGATTGGACTATGTTCAAGGCACCAATATAATTTCAAAACACTATTCTTGCATCAGCATTTTTCTACTAGTTTTCGGTGTAAAATTGCATTTAGATCCAATACATTATTGTGTGTTACTGTACATTCCATCCAAGTCACGGAAGGAGGAAGCTGCTTTCATAGTGATACAACAGACAGAATCAAACTTGGCAGAACCAAACTAGCCACATACAAGATCAATGAGCATTGTCATGCACACATTGTAAATGTCTCTGAGTTTTTTATTTAGAATATTTATCAATAGTCTATGGGGCCTCTGTAAAAGTTGGTGACAGTCATGATGGACATGCCAGGTTTCCTTAGCCTTCTGAGAATATAAAGGTGAACCTAGACTTTATGGGATTTTATGGGATAATTTGGCATGGCCAATCCACCTAATCTATTGGAGCAGTTGCTAAGTGAGCCTCTGCAATAGTGGTCCATAAATAGAGGTTTGGAGACATTTAAAGAACAGCAGAGGACAATAATTAACTAATAGTTACAGTAATGAGATGGTGATGTTATCATAATGTAACACTGATGCTGGCAGTCGGCAACAAGAAGCTAAGAAGAAAGATGGAACATTCTGTATTAGAGATATATATTACCTAGAAGCTTAGAATATACTTTCTTCTAAAAGAAAAGAGTTTTAGAACTAATTGACTCAATAGCAGTGGGGAACTCTTTCAATCCAGATCAGACCACAAGTTATCTGAAGAGAGATCCAAATAGTGTTTAAATTGGAAAACGAACCACAAAACATGGTAGCAGGTGTGGTGACCTCAATCTAACAATGACAAAACACCACAGACAGAAATCAGAAAAAGATTTATTCAAAGAAGGAATGAGAAGCCTTATCTTGGTGAGAGGCAAATTGAGAATCAGCAGTGAAATAAGCTTCAGTCAGTCACTGCACCTTCCATAGCCGCTTGCAAAGCTCAAAGGTCCAGAGAGATCATTGTTGGGAGTCGTGGGAGGATATCAAGCAAAGAGAGGAGTGCCAGATAGTCTGTTCCTATATGCATTCTGTGTTCTGACAATGTCCTCCATAGAGTGTAGAAGAGACTGCTGCAGATTTAAAAACCATCCTGAAATCATTCATTTCATACTTCAGCCCAAAATAGAACCAATTAATCAAAAGAGCAGGAGTCGGAAATCCCAAATGCCTGAAGAACCTATCAATTAATTTCTTACAGACCTGTTGGACAGAAAATCGCAGTAGATTAGAGAAATTTGAACTAATTATGGATTTAATTCACTAATAAAATACTAGGACTAAGTGAAATGACCTCAGACCAGACTAACCGTTTAACAGGGAACCTGTCTACATAAAGATACATAAGAGTGAGATTTGAATAAGTATTTCTGATTTAAACATGTATTTTGACATTTTAAGTGTATTAACTGTATTTTGTATAAGTAAATGTACACTTCAGCTAAGAGCAGGATCCACCAAGGGGTGATGGGATGAAGCCTTAGCAACAGAACCACATTCTTTGAAAACAATGAAATCTCAGAATGTGCAAGTTTTTATCAATGAAAGTTGTTTGCTATAAGATTTTCAGGGCTACTTATGAACAGAGATTTTCACACTATCCAGATAAGACAGGTCCTTTCTCAGGCATGAGAATATACTTCTGTCTTCTTTGGCCAGTGACATAGCAGGAGTTAGTGGGAACCTTAACTTTGACCTTTGTAGCTAAATATCAGGTGTTACTCGGCAACAGAGGAAGAAACATCAGCAATAGGGGGAGGAAGCTGTCTGATTCTAAGGACCAATGAAATCCCATGATGCCAGAGGTAGAATGCAATTGGCTAAAGTATGTATCAAGTATTATTAATGATTGATTTATATTGAAGATGATTTGATCATAACTAGAAGGCAGGAACATATGATTTGAGAAATGTATAATTGTTTGTTTGAAGCATTATAACTTCAGAGTTATATTGGAAATTTCAGAGTCTTCTTTAGAGAGGCGGTGAACTAACCAATGTTATCTCTCCTTTTGACTGTTGGTTAAAAAAGAGACACTGGCTTTCATGAGTCTTTATATTGGTTGAAGTTTTGGCGATATATAGCCTCCAGGGAACCCCGCAATAAGCTAACCAATTTTTGCAGATATAGTGCATGGAAAGATGAACTTATTTGTTGTGACCACACTGTTGTTTTATTTTTTCATATTTTTTGCAGACAAAGGATGACCTATCACTTAAACAAGTGCTTCAACACACTAAACAGGTTGAACTTCGGGAGCAACAATGAACTGTACTTTGGAATTACCAAGGTTTCAGTTGAGTTTCTTAGTCGCATATGCCCAAAAGCACCACCCAATCCAATCAAATGCCCCCAAAACAGGGAAAAGATTGGGAAACCCTGCAACAGCCATTTTAAAATGCCTGCGCTGTGGAGCTAACAAACAGCAACAGAAGGCAAGATCACCCAGCAGGGGAGCAGTGTTTTCAATACAGAAAGGCAGAATATTTCAAGCATTTCTGAAAATCTAAATGCACAATTAAAGGAAGAAAGCAAGAAAATGTCTATGAAAAGTTGACACTCCAGAAAATTGGGAAGAAATTAGAGCATGATTTTCTAAGAAAAGCAAAAGGATCAAGAACAAATATTTTGATCGTTGCTTTAGAAGTTAAAGGCTTTAAAACAGAGTTCAAACTTGATATTGGAGACAGTGTCACCGTAGCTGACCATCGAAAATGTCTCAAAACAGTGGACATCCAGCCATCAAGAACTAAATTGCAAGACTCAGATAGTGCAGGTCTTCAAGAAAAAGATTGGAGAACTGCCACTTTTGGTCATGTGGTGTGAGGGAATACTGAGCCTCTATATGTTGCTGGACCAAAGATAGAGCCTATTAGTTTGTGTGAAAGTGGTTTCACACATCCACACTTCAATCTCGAAGTAGAGCACTCTTCCACTAAAGTCATCCTTCAGTGCAAAAGCAGAGGCCAAAATGACACAGCTTCTACAGCTGAAGAGACTTACACAGGAATTTCATCTCAGTTCAGTCCTGGAAAATGGTTATGTTGACAGTTGCTTACATCCCCTTGCCTACAATGGCCTTGCACTGAAGCAAGTACAATAATGTCACCACTACCAACAGAAAGTGAAAGTAGTACAGTGGGGAAGTTAGATTTCTTCAACGTCTAGAGAATTTTGGCACTCTTCCTCCCAACTTCTAGATTTGTTCAAATCTCAGATATTGAATATCTTTCCCATCCTCAATACAACAGTGATTGATGCAGCTGTGTACTTCTTCAAAATTGAAGAAACTTCACTTCTGAGATCTATTTCCAATATGCTATGTAGCAGTTGAGGCTCCCAAAGAAAGAGAGTTCTTATTCCTCAGAGTACAGGAAGACAGGAATATTCAAGACTATTAATCCAGAAACTCAGCTAATGTTCTGGGCACGCCACAGCAGGTGGCACAATTTGAATTCAATAAGAAAAATCTGGAACTAAGAATCTACAGGTAACCACGAAACCATTGTTGATATTTGGAAACATATATCTGGTTCACCAATGTGCTTTAGGGAAGGGAATCTGCCATCTTACCTGGTCTGGCTTACAAGTGACTCCAGAGCCACACTAGTGTGGTTGACTATGAGTTGTTCTCTGCAAGCCACTCAGTTCAAGGGCAATTGTCCATGGCCTGAGACCTTCTCTCTTTCAGTCAGACTTTCGTTGAAAAGGTTTTGCAATCCTTATAGTTCTGTCATTGTAGGGATCACAACCAGTTACCAGCAGTCATGGAAAACACCTATTCTATTCCTCCAATGTGTTTGTTTCCACAGAAAAGATGAATGATCTTTGGGAACATCTTTCCTGCATCTACCCTGTCTACTCCTCTAAGAATTTTATAAGTCTCAATGAGATCCCTCCTTATTCATCTGAACTGCTACGAAAACAATCTTAACCCCATCAGTCTCTCCCCATACATCAATCCCACCATGCCCGGAATCAGCCTGGTAAACCTTTGCTGCGTTCCCTTGACAGCAACAACATCCTACCTCAGAAAAGAAGACCAAAACTACACACAATATTCTAGGCATGGCCTCATCAAAGCTCTGTATAATTGTAACAACACATCCCTGCTCCTATACTTGAAACCTCTCGCAATGAAGGCCAACATGCCATTTGTCTTCTTTATTGCCTGCTGCACTGTATGCTTACCTTCAGCAGCTGGTGCACAAGAACACTCACGTCTCGCTATACATTCCCCTCTCCCAATTTACAGCCATTTAGGTAGTAATCTGTCTTCTTGACAGGGAGGACTGAATTGGTCAGCCGGTCAGCCAACAAACCTCAGCATTATTTGTAGGTTATCTGTAAACCATATTGAAAATGATTGATTACACAGCACCAACCTTTACATTGAAGAACGAAAGGCAGTCCTGATCAGTGAGACGCACTGAGGTCCCTGTTGATGCCAAAACAAATGCTCTTTGTTTAGCAGTTTCAGCCCACTGACAGCAAGCACAACAATTTAATAGCAACGCTCCCTACCAGAGACAATCAGTCATGTGCAACAGTTAAACATTTAAAAATGCCTTGGCAAAGTCCTGGGATCACAAACAAGGATCAAGGATTCAACGCTTGTAATAAAGCCAAGTTAAGAAGGCCAAAGAACATTGAGTTCTCTGCTAAACCAGCAGAATGTGTTACCAAGGGAGATAACAATTAATAAACTGAAGAGAAACTCTGGGGTCTAAATCTTACATTCAATTTTATAGCAACAACTTAAATTTTAATGATCAATATAAAAAAAGTTTATTCCTTAAATGTGGAAAATACATGCTATCCCACATTTCTACATAGGTCAAACTACAACACTTAGGAAGCTTAAATGAACTGCATCGAGAAACTGACATATTAAACTTCCATAGCGGCAGGTTTCCACACACTTATTGGAATCAGCCACACATTCTGGGAGGTTAGTTGGCTCTTTCAGCGATAGGTATCAGATTCCTGAAATAGTTGCCATGTCCTACCCTCCCTTTGCACCAAACTCCCCAAATAGTAAAATGTTGATGACAGTACCATAGGAACTCATCAAAAATATGGCAATAGACCCAACCTGGGATTAACAGTCAGGCAGACATGAAGCCCCCATTCTGTAAGGGGGTCAGAATATGGTCATTTGATTGGACACATCCATTGAAATTCTCATGGAGTACGGGAACTAGAGGAAATGGGTCTTCTTAGGTACTAAGCATCATATGATCTCTAAGAGCCACAGCAGACTATGGAGAATCAGAGCTGATGGCTGCTAATGAATGCATGTATTTGCCATCAAATATGGATAGAACACAATCTATTTTATTGTGTGCACCTGTATGTTTGGTGCAAGCAATGGTCTAAGCAGTAGAAATATCAGGAAGTAAATGTTTTTATCTCTTTTTTCTTCTGCATAAGGTCATAAGTTCTTTCTTTTAAAACTTGACTCCAGAAATTATGAAGAAAAGCACAAGTTTTTTATATACCTTTTGTCACTTATACAGCCTGAGATGATTCTGAACACGTTTATTGTGAATAAGACCCTGAGAATCAGGAAACTCCTATAAAATATCAGGTGCCAATGGATTTATCATCTTGGCTTCCCATCGCTATCCTGGGCCCACTGTATACACCAAAAGTCAACATGTAAGAATCACACATCCTGAACTTGCATTTAAACTGTATCCGGACACATTGAACTATCCTCAGAATGAACAATTTTAATCATTTCATTATTTTTAACTGTAGTACAAATCCACAAAACCTTTATGAATAAAAATACATTCAAAAACCTTAAATCATATGAGTTCAAGCCAAGTACTAATTATATGCATGTATATAAGCTTAGGATATCTTTACATGCTTAATGCCAAAGCAGCTTTAGTGATCTCACCAAGTTGGCCAAGATAGGAAAACATTTTGCTAATGAAAAGTATCATGTATAATTACTTGTCCTTTACACTGTCTTAAAGTACTTTATTACAATCCCAGTTGATGTTATACTGGAATAGAAAGATCCCAAAATGGAAACCCTTGCTCAAAAGACCCTGACTTGCACTTTTTTAATCAAACATGGAGGAATGAGAGTCACAGGACCATGAATTAGTTTTTACATGACAAAACTGAATCATATTACAATACTCCTTTTCTCCCCCTTTAGCTTAACAACTACACACAGACTTAAGATTAATACAGATGGCAAAGTATAGTTGAAGCTACAATGATCTCATTAACATACAAATTTTTTAAATCAGATTGTCTGTGATCAAATACACCCTCGACTCTGAACCAAGTGTGTGTCTGAGGATTTCTCCTCAGAATCCCTCCAGATGATTGTCACAAGAGAACTTCCAAACTCCTCTCTCAAAACATGCTTTAAAATCTTATCTCATAATAATGTTTTCCATTACAGGTAGCATTCTGGAATCCAGCTTGCTCTACCAGCACAACGGGCCAGGAGACATCAGCATTTAGCAGGCTCCTCCACTGGGCGCCTTGGCTTCCATATGCCTCTTGCTCCAAGTTTATTGGAGTAGTTAACACCATGCCAGAAATCAGCGTGGAGCTGATATAAATATTAAAATCTGAATTTGAATCCCATTAGCGGGACTGAAATCCTCAGGCCTGCTAGCCTATCTTGCCACCTCTCCCTCCCCACCTCACCCCATTAGGAGTGGTTCACTCCAACAGGGTTTACCACAGCTCCCCGGTAACAGGAAATTAATGGCTCAACCCCGCTGGAAAGAATAGAGGCGATGGAGGATCCTCCCCAGGAGATTGGAGGAGGAATGCCAGCTTGGCAGTGACAGCGTGGGGCACCTACGCACTGCTCACCAGACATTGGGACTGCCAGCCTGGGGGGTGGGGGGGTTGAGGTCATGGGAGCAGCAATTGGGAGGTGGGGGAGTCAATAAGCCAACGACGGGGTTTGCCAGCAATTGAACTGGGCAGCAATCAGGAGAATGGCTGTGCAGGGCTACTGCACATCCATAGATCTCAGTGCTGACAGATCAGCACACGCACAGTGGCCTGCTCAGCACTCTGCTGCCAGCCTCTCCAACAGGAAGAGGCACCACACACTGATTTTTCAACATGAATCTTGTTAGGGCACTCTGCAATTCACAATGAGTAGGAAATTCATTTTTAAAATCCACACTAATACACCAAGAGAGATTACTTCAGTTTTTATGCGAATTTGGCACTTGGAATTATTTTGAGAGAATCATCCCCCTGTTTTTACAGACTTTTAAATGAAGTTTCCACTCTAATTTTAGCATTAAATCCACTCCATGAATTTTTGCCAACCCCTTTAGGATTCCCTCATCTTGATTGATATCCAAATGGTCACAAATGGGTTATTTTTCAATTCTCACACTTTTATTAAAATTACATCAAATATTTTACCTACCTCTGAGCTCTGCTCCCCACTTTTTAATCTAGTTAATGCTTTAACTTAGGACACGTTCCTTGAATTCTTCTGAACATTATCTTGGTCTCTATTTGCTTAACTTCTGTCATCTGAAACCTTTTTTATGTCCCAGTTTTCTGGTTGCCTGGACTGTATCTTGTTTCTTAGGAAATCTGCTGTTTTTAACTTTCTTGTGCTGTCTAGTTTCTCTTGGTAAAGTGCTCCTCACTTCTCAGTAATCTGTCTCCAATTGCCCTGGCTTCTAATTAGAAGTAAAGAACAAAGGGAAGTTTTCCCCTCTGAGAAGTGGGACTCCTGTTGCTAAGCACATGCTTATGTCATTTATTTATTCTTCATGGTGTAGCCCTGTCTAAGCATCGCAGAGTCCAATAGAATTGAAACCACCTTCCCCATATACAAACACCTTTGCCCAGCATGAATCTAACTATCGGTCTCTTTCAGGCACAGAAACATTAAATTAAACTCACCTAAATTTATACTTTATTTCTAATGTTTAGCCATACAAATATAAATCCTGAAAATTACTTCTGTTTTCCAAATAACTTTCTGAACTTAACATGAATGGTCATTATGTAACGAGATACTTTCTTTGCACATTCTTACATGTGTTCATGCCAAAATAACCCTTCTATCCAACAAAGCTTACTTTTTCATTTATATGTCAGCACACCTTATTCACACAATTTTTTCAGGTATTGGGGGGTGATTCTCCCATCCCGCCATGTTAATTTTTTAGTGTGGCGGGCCAGGAGAATCACGTGTTGGCTGATTCACAGAATTCACGCATGCGTTCTTGATGTGCATACATTACCCAATGCTGGATATCCGAACCACACTGGAAACCGGTAACAACAGCAGGTATGTCATTTTAATATATTTTTAATCTTATTTAAATGTGATCATCAGGTCCAGGACTGAAGTCTCCTGACCCACTGGCATCTCTCCTAGCCTGCCAGTACAATTTCACTCTGGCAGGTTTTCGAGTAGCTCCCTACTTTCAGAGAACTAGCAGGGTGACCCCCCCTCCCTCTGGAATGAAGGGGGTGCAATTGGAGCCCCCGGGGGGCAGACAGTGGAAGTGGTGCCCCTGGATATGGATACCCTGACAGTGGTAGCCTGTGCCTCTTGGCACTGCAAAGTGCCCATACCCAGGAGGCACCCTAGCACTATTCACCTGCGACAGTGCCAAAGGGGCGAGGCCTAGGTGGTGATTGATGGGGTGGGGGAATCCCGCTGCCATTCTGCATTGAGATTGATCAGGGCTGGAGGGAGGCCAGCGGCCTGGGAATGGTGATCTGCCAGGGAGGTCTGCCTCCCATGAAGGAAGTGGAGGGAGGATTTGTTGGGGCAGATCGTCAGTGCTGGGGCACTTCTGGATGGGAGAGAGGTCAGGACTAGCCCAGAAATGCTCACGAGAGCTGCGCTTGAGCCATGGAAGTGTTGGGAGGGGCAGGACTTGCAGGGGTTCTGGGTTGGCCAGAGATTGAGCTGGTCAGCAAAATGTAATCTGACCATTATGCATGCGCAGAGTTCTGGAATTGTCATAAACTCTGGCATGAATAGGCACCCCCCCACCACCGAGCTTTAATGATATTCACGATTGTGACCTCTGCATTACACACCTCTGAACTCTCATTGTAAAAAAAAATCATGAATTACATCAATTTTTCCAAAATTTCAGCAGTTAGAACTTTTTTGGGAGATCTTTTTAGCCATCTCACACATTGCTTTCAATAGTTTATTTCTTTTATCCTGCTAAGTAGACAAATTACCTCTTTTAAGGCTGACTTGTTTCAGCGTTCCTCTCTCTGTCTGTCTATATTCTCTTTGTATCTGCTATACCCAGAACCTCCCACTTCTCTGCATGTAGCTCTTAATTGTCTCTAGTGCTCTCCATTGTGTCTGCCAAGCACAGGGCTTATTTCTTAACTCCCCTCCTGTTGATATTGATTCCAGATCAAGGGTTACCAAGTAATGGTTCAATAGTTCTTATCCAATAAATATACAGTTGATTCTCTTACAATTGATGCAAACTCTTAAGAGTCCCTCTTATTTTCTTACAATTACAAATTCCATTGTTATGACCCCAGCTGACAGTCAGGTCCCAGAATGGAACTCTGGATCAACAGACCATAGTTTTTTTGTTTAGAGATGTGGATGAACAGAATCATAGGACTTCCTGTGACGAAAGAATAAAATATTTATTAAACAAGAAAAGATTAATCATATTACAATACATCCTCACTCCATGGTACCTTTATAGTTACATACAGATTTGTAAGGATTACATAAGTTGCAAAATATTCTAAATACTAATGTTCTCAGTAAGTAGACAGTCCATGTAAACCCACAGATAAACCGTGATCAGACACACCAATCTCTGAAACCAAGTGCCAGATGCCACCCAATTCAATCTCTGTGAATCAGAAGCTTGTCACATTGTCAGCCAACTCTCATGAAATTCCGACTTTCTCATGAATGTTTCAATCATCATTTTTGATTAATATAATTTGAAATCTCCCATACAAGGCTTTCTTGCAGGTGCCTCCACCAAGGATCCATATCCAGGATTTCAAATTATCCTTTCAGTACTTCTCTGCCATGAATTTCCACATGCATTTAAACTTCCATGCAATTTCTCAGGTGTTTAACTACACTAAAAGAACACCACTCTTTCATAGGTTGGTAAACCCTAATACACCTTCGGATACTTCAGATGTTTGTCTTCTCTCTAGCCAACTTTACCAGTCTACACCTTGCAGCTCTGTCTTTAACTGGGAAATTCTCTCTGCCTCTTTCTTTAATTTCAGTGAACAATATCTTTTTCCCCCTTGGTTCCAGTTTTTTGTCCCTGTACTGCTTCTAGATCAAAGATCATCATATCCTGGAAGGATTTTGTTACCTGTCATACCAGTGTTACTTCCGAAGTTGCTGATATCACCTATTTACATTGTCATTTTCATCTTCTGCTATGTGATGGTTTTGCACAGGCAGTCAATTTATTCTGGAAATCCAGAGGAATTGGAGCAGGAAGTGAGATGGAATTATGCACACAGTCCCTAATGATTTCATCATCAGAAGTACTGTTTCAAAATACTTATGTTTAGTAACGCTGGTTATAACATTATCACACCTATTTTCCGCTTCCATTTGTATTTGACCAGGAGGTTTTTGCCTCCTTGGCATCAGTGTTTTACCCCTTATAAAAAGGGAGTGCAGAAACATCAAAATGAAAGCATTTTATAGAATATCAGACATTGCACTGCTTGACTCTGTGCTGCTGGTAGTATACTCCGCCTATGCTGAAATTTATTTATAATATATTTGATGGTAGAAACTTATGTCTTGAACCCAAACATGGCCCTCTGATTCTGGAAGAGAGAGTAATTTTTCCAAATGTTGTTGCCCATTCATTGCTGGAGTGGGCCATACCAAAAGCAAGGATATTATTGGCTCTCCTGGATAACACGTCATCCCTCTCTCTGGTATAACTGTAGCCAAACTGGCTCCATTTCTCCCTCAAAGCATAATGCTTAGGATTGAAGGCTCACCACGAATGTTATGGCTACTGGTAATGTGGTATTGATGTTCTATGTTGTGTAGGGGTCTTCAGAAGGGCACATCTCTGTCATATCTCATTGCTAAGTCTCTTCAGATACAGTTCCACTTCTATTAGCAGGTACTACTGTGTTTATATATATATAAATAGATGTTAGGTGCCATCTGTTATCACAGGCAGCTTTTTCACGCTTTTTGCTGATCCTCTTATGACAAGTTACTGGAGTACTGGGAGCTGTTTCTGTGGTAGCCAAAATAAAGGTTCTGCTGCCAGCACTTTTTAGGTCTAGACTCCATAATTTTTATTAACCATTGAACAGTCTGTATGTAACAATAACTTGTAAAAGAATGGTTCACAAAGAGCCTGGAGGATTTTTATAAACATTTATAGTTAGCCTTTGATTTTTTTTTCCAAAGTGGGGTATCTTTAATCTTTATATTCTACAATAAAGCCTGTTTTGTAATGTAGCCAAATCCATTCTAATCACAGATAAGCCTAGAAGTATTGAAGGCAGCGTGCTCACAAAGCTTTGTTTTCAAACCAGCTAAATTTAATAGAATAAAGCAAGATTAATGCACAGGAATTGATTTATATTACTGCTTATTTTTATTGGGAAACCTTGGTGAAAAGGTTAAGACTCAGCACTGGTCAACAAGTAATGCTGAGAAATGTCTACATAAAGGTCAATTTGGATACAAGTCGCATACAAACATGTCCAAAAGCGTAATGAAATGTGACTCTGTGGCTTGGCTTTTTAGCTTTATCCAAATAGTTTTCCAACAGGTTTGGGAGTATATATTTCCCCCAGAGCAGTATCAGGGGAGTTAGCCAGGAGAATGCCAGTGTCTGGAAATCTCACCAGGAAGCCCAATCCTGTTCAACAGCTGGGATTCTTTTTACCCAGCTGGCAAGCTGGGTCATGAAACCAGGCGCTTGAGGGCCGCTGTCAACTAGCGACCACTGCAAGATCCGACTGTTATCTTGTCAGAATGGATCTATTTATTCTCTTGAATCTTTGGGTTACCCTAAAGAGCCAATTCAAGCCCCCATCACCAATTTTCGTTAGCCATCCATCCACTGGAGTGGCCAAAAATGAGCTGATGAGAAAATGAAGATCATGAATAACCTGTCCCACCTTATTACTTTCATTATGTGGTTACTTCTAACTCAAGTCCAGTGCCACAGCCTCAGAAATTCCAAGTCTATTGTGAATGGAGACCCGAGATATTGAAGGGACTCTTCCGTCCCGCCCACCATGCAAATCATAGTAGGCAAAGGATGGACCACGTAAAGGTCTGTTGACCTTGGGCGGGATTTTCTTTATTATTGTCACATGTTTTGGGATATAATGAAAAGTATTGTTTCTTGCGCACTATACAGACAAAGCATACTATTCACAGAGAAGGAAAGAGAGTGCAGAATGCAGTGTTATAGTCATAGCTAGGATGTAGAGAAAGATCAACTGAGTGCAAGTCAGGTCCATTCAATAGTCTGACGGCAGCAGGGAAGAGGCTGTTCTTGAGTCGATTGGTATGTGACTTTTGTATCTTCCTCCTGACAAAAGAAGGTGGAAGAGAGTATATCCAGGATGCATGGATTCCTTAATTAAGCTGGCTGCTTTTCCGAGGCAGTGGGAAATGTAGACAGTGTCAATGGGCGGGAAGCTGGTTTGAGTGATGGACTGGGCTTTGTTCACAATCCTTTGTAGTTTCTTGCAGTCTTAGATTGAGTAGGAGCCATACTAAGCTGTGATACAACCAGAAAGAATGTTTTCTGGTCTTGGGGTGAGCACAGTCAGAAAATGCCCCCCCCGGGTTGCCACTTTTTTGTGTTTTCTGTTCTATCTAGGCAGTCAAATCGAGAAGGTTGTTAAGAAGGCATATGGAGTCTTGGCTTTTATTGGTAGGGGGATTGAATTTCGGAGCCGCAAAGTCATGTTGCAACTGTACAAAACTCTAGTGCGGCCGCACTTGGAGTATTGTGTGCAGTTCTGGTCCCCACATTATAAGAAAGATGTGGAGGCATGGGAGAGGGTACAGAGGAGGTTTACCAGGATGTTGCCTGGTATGGAGGGCAGGTCTTATGAAGAGAGGCTGAGGGATTTGAGGTTGTTTTCGTTAGAAAGGAGGCGGCTAAGAGGGGAACTAATCGAAACATATAAGATGATTAGAGGTTTAGATAGGGTGGACAGTGATAGCCTTTTTACTAGGATGGAGAAAGCTAGCACGAGGGGACACAGCTTTAAATTAAGGGGTATGAGTTATAGGACGGATATCAGAGGTAGGTTCTTTACTCAAAGAGTGATTAGGGAGTGGAATGCCCTGCCTGCAGCTGTTGTAGATGCGCCAAGTTTGTGGCGTTTAAGAGGTTAATTGATAAGTATATGGAAGAGAAGGGAATGGTTTAGTTTGGAGGGGCATTGCTTTTTATATTGGTCGGCGCAACATCGAAGGCCGAATGGCCTGTTCTGTGCTGTAATGTTCTATGTTCTATCTAGGAATGAAGCGAAGAAGGAACTTGTACCACCACATTTGTTTATCCTTTTCATAATGCACAGAATCAGTACCAGTGATCTCAAATTGCTTTTACGAAGCATCACTATTCATTTCTAGCACATACTAACTTATTTTCCACTTTCATTCTCAGCATTACTTATTGACCAGTGCTCAGTCTTAACCTTTTCACCAAGGTTTCCCAATAAAAATAAGCAGTAATATAAATCAATTCCTGTGCATTAATCTTGCTTTATTGCTTTAAATGTTACTTACATTTAACATTAATATTCAGCATAACATGAAACTATTCTACTGACCATCACCAGTAAAATGACAAAGTACAAATTTAACAATTTAAAAGCGTTACATAGAATATTCAGAACACACACATTAAAATCATTGAATCCTTGCAGAGCAAAGCCATTTGGCTCATTCAATCTGCACCGAATACAATGCCAACCAGGCCCTATTCCGTAACAACACATATTTACCCTGCTAATCCCCCTGACACTAAGGACTAATTCGAATGGCCAATGGACCTAATCTTTGGACTGTGGGGCAAAACTAGATCACCAGGAAGAAACCCACACAGATACGAAGAGAATGTGCAAACTCCACACAGACAGTTACCCTTAGCTGGAACTGAAACTGGGTCCCTGGCGCTGTAAGGCATGTTCTATTGATTGATATTATCCTTTTTTGCACCATTTGGCAGGAGCCTGTGTGCAATAAAAATCTGATTCAAAATATTATCAGTGACTAAAGAAGGCAAATAGTAATACAGAATTTTTAGCACATCGACCACAAACTCAGTGGTGTATCTAGGCTTTGGGTTTTGTGCAAACAAAGCAGTGACAATTGTGTTGATTATTGGGTCTACTTGCTGTCGGAACGTAGGACCAATTGTCATGATCTTGTGCTTTATTTCATCAATGTATTCTTCTCCATAGTCACGTAGAAGCTCTGGAGCGAGGCCATCCATGAGTTTTTTATGTTGTTGCACCCAGATGTTGACATTCCCAACTTGAGCTTTAAACACAAAATGTGAAAATAACATTGACATTCTCTATCTTGTCTTTTGTCAGTTAACAACTGGGATTTTACATGTGCATGACTTCTGAAGAACAAATTCAGTGATGAATTGAGCAAATCTAGACATAGTACTGGTAATCTAAGCAAGCAAACCTAAACAAGATAGCCTTTCTTTATTGGTGCCTTATTGTATGCAGAGCTAAGCTCCCTTTGATTTTAAGGAGCAATTTATGTCTATTATTAATTTAGATAGATACTTGATCATTTGTTCCCCAACTACCCCTTCCTGCCCAGTGCTCACCACTTTGCACAGTTATCATTCAATGCTCATTCTCACAGCCTTTACCACCCGTCTTATCTCTAAAGTCTCTGAGCATATTCAATCTATTCAATGCCACTTATCCCAAGATTCAATTTTCAAAACCTTTCAATCCAGCTTGTTACCTGCACATACCATGAAGGCATTCCAATCAAAATCATCAATGACATTCTCATTATTTATGCCCTACTTAATTTTGATGCCATGTTCGACACGGCCAATAGCTTTGTTGGAACTGCCACTTCTTCTCCATGTTCTACCTTGAGGGGCTGTTCTCACTTGGCTCCATTCTGACTGCCCCTGAGTAGCTATTATTCTGTTATTAAACTGTTATTTTAAAACAGTCGCTGTTTTTGTACTTTCACCTCTATTGTTTCTTAAGTTTTAATTTTGCCTTTTCCTATTTCATTTGTGCATCATATTGAGGTTACAACTTCCAATCATCATCCACCTCAAGTCATGGATGAGGTAGAACATTTTCCAACAACAAGTTATGTTTATCTAACATCTTTAATGCAATAAAGCATCTCAAGGAGCTTCACATGAGTTTTATAAATCAAAATTGGACACTGAGCCACACAAGGCAATTTTAGGACAGATGGCCAAAAGGTTGGCCTAAGATGTACATTTTAAGGAGGATCTGAGAGAGATGGATAGTCAAAGAGGTGTGGGGAGGAAATTAGGACCTAGGTAAATAAAGGCATGGCCACCAATTGTGGAGGAATTAAAATTAAAGATATTCAAAATGCCAGAATTAGATGAGCACTCAGAATCACTTGGATACAAAGATCAAAGAATAAAACAGCACGGGAAACAGGCCCTTCGGCCCAACGAGCCCATGCTGCCACCCCGATGTTCCCACCTCTACCCATGGATCCCTGTATATGTTTATAGATCTATGGATTAAAAACCAAATTTGAGACAATTTAGGGAGAATTTGTTTTGCCAATTTGCCTAAGAGCACATCTTTGGGATGTGGGAGGAAACCGGAGCACCCGGAGAAAACCCACGCAAGCACGGGGAGAATGTGCAAACTCCCACCGACACAGGCCCAAATCCATGTATCTGCACAGCACAGCGATAGTCACTGAGCTGTCATGTTGCCCATCAAATGGTCCAGGTCAAGCGTACACTAACAACGTGAAGCACTAGAAAAAATTCCAAGAGCAGCCCTCTCACAACCCGTCGTGTGTATGCCCCTTGTTGGATGGTCTTGGAGCCACAGTGAATTGAATTACAAAGATAGGAAGGGCAAAGATATAAACAGATCTGAAAACAAGGAGGAGAATTTTAAAATCAAGATGTTACTTGACTGGAAGCTAGTGTAGAATCAGTGAGCTCAGAGATGATAGGTGAAGTGGACAAGTTGTGAAGAAAGCATATAGTATGTTAGCCTTTATAGGCAGAGGTATAGAGTACAAGAGCTGGCCTTTAATGTTGCAGTTGTATAAAACGTTGGTTAGACCTCATTTGGAATACTGTGTCCAGTTCTGATTGTCTTACTATCGGAAGGACATGGAGAGTCTGGAGAGAGTGCAGAGGAGGTTTACCAGGATGCTGCCTGGTATGGAAGGTCTGAGTTACAAGGAGAGATTAGGCAAATTGGGACTGTTTTCCTTAGAAAGACGTAGACTTAAAGGAGATCTGATAGAGGTGTACAAGATTATGAGGGGTATAGATAGAGTAAACAGAGTTAAGCTTTTTCATAGGATGGACTCGAATAGCATGAGGGGTCACGGGCATAGGGTGAGGGGGATAAGGTATAATTTGGATGCTAGAGGGAGTTTTTCACACAGACGGTGGTGGGGGTATAGAATGCGCTGCCAAGTAAAGTGGTGGAGGCAGGTACTCTGGAGTTATTTAAGAAATACTTAGATGGGCACATGAACAGAATGGGAATGGAAGGGTGTAGAAAACTGATTTAAAATAGGGATCATGAGCCTTGGGAGTCCCTGGGAAGTGTGTAAATAGATGATGATATTGATGTACTTGTTTTTATCCTACAGGTGCTTGGTCCACCTTGTTGTCTAACAAGGGGCATACACGCGATGGGTCGTGAGAGGGCTGCTCTTGGATTTTTTTTTTCGAGAGTATCCTAGTGCTTCACGTCATTAGTGTACGCTTGACCTGGACCATTTGATGGGCAACACGACAGCTCAGTGACTATTGCTGTGCTGTGCAGATACATGGATTTGGACCTGTGTCTGTGGGAGTTTGCGCATTCTCCCCATGCTTGCGTGGGTTTTCTCTGGGTGCTCCGGTTTCCTCCCACATCCCAAAGATGTGCTCTTAGGCAAACTGGCAAAACAAATTCTCCCTAAATTGGCTGAAATTTGGTTTCTTAATCCATAGATCTATAAACATGGACAGGGATCACGGGTAGAGGTGGGATCATCGGGGTGGCGGCGTGGGCTCGTTGGGCTGAAGGGCCTGTTTGCTGTGCTGTTTTGTTCTTTGTTGTGAACAGGACCTAGTACAGAAAAGGACATCATCAACATAATGTTGGATGATCTCACATTTACAGAGGTTAGGATGTCGGAGGCAAGCCAAGAGTGTATTGGAATAGTCAAGAGGTAACGTTGGCATAAAAGAGGGTTTTAACAACAGATAAATTGAGCCAGAGGTAAAGTTCAGACTTGTTGTTGCCATGGAAATGTAATCAGATGTTATTCACTCAGTCAAAAATGGCATCAAGGTTGCAAACAGTTTAGTCTTGTTCAGACAACTATCAAGGAAAGGGATGTTGTTGGTAACTAGGGAACAGAGATTGGAGCTGGAACAAAGACAATGGCTTCAGTTTTCTCAACATTTAATTGGATGAAATTAAATATTGGGAGAATCACAGCATTTTATTTGGCTCCAAAGACAATTCCATCCTCTTACGTCTGACTCACGCTTCTTCAAATGCTTGTGCAAAAGATTTTTCAAGCTCCATTACAAACACATACTCACCCACCACCTGAATCTTGATTTATTGGTGTTTTACCTGACTGCCATTAACACTCCCTCCATCAGTACACTGAATTCAAAATATTCTTACTTGTTTAGAAATTCCTTTAAGGTTTCATCTTTCTGTAATTCAGTCTTCCTTCATAGTCCTGCTCACCACCTCCACTGATGTAAGCTTGCAGTCATCATAGCCATATGTCTGCAACCACCTCTCCTCACACCTTTACCAGGGTATCTTTAAAAGTCTCTTCATCATGAATGTGCTCTTGATAATTCCCTTTAATTTTTTTTTACAAGTCTCTCAGTGCCCATTTACTCCTACGTGAAATACCTTGGGATACTGTATTTATGATGTTCTGGACACTTTGTATATACAATTTATTATTAACTCCATATGTTATTCTAATTAAACTCAGAGCATCTTACTCGTTTTGGTGGCACCAGGTTGGATGATGGATACTTGTACTTCCCAAGCTTTCATCTCTTGTCGTAAAATATCAGAAAAAAACTCCAGGGCTGCTTTGGATGTTCCATATGATGACATGCTTCCAAATGGCAGTTCTCCTGTGAACCAGGTCAGTTATAAGAGATCATTAGCAAGACACGTATGCATCCAAGAATTCATCAACAAATGGGGATTAAGTGAGACAGAGAGATTGTTGGGTGCATTAGAGTCTTTTTACTTCTTTTGATATCGAACACTATTTCTTAGTGCAGCTCTCCCAATTTAACATGTGTTTTGTTATACCACTATACATTGCTTTTATATTTATGCTTTGGACCTATTCAACTCTTCTGTTGGTAATAAATAAAGAAGACTGGACTACCGTATTTTTTTCAAATAAATTACAAAGCTATGTTATTGTCAATCTCATGGTGACCAGCCATTTAACATCTCTACTCACTTCTCAACTATTTTGTGCTACTGGATATTCTGGGGCAGGGTGGGGTGAGGTGGAGTGGGGGATGGGTAGATTCTAAACATATTCTCACATATTCTCACCTTGTCATTGATCTTCTGTAAGAAGGTGTTGAAGTACCCCTGCTGCATACTAGCAGCACTACCTGAACATCAGGCAATTTCTCAACCTGAGTGTGAATACTACTGAACCTCCTAACCCCTTGCCAATCTACTGCCCACCACCCATCACTAGTGCCTCCAGTACAACATCTGTTAACCTGGAACTTTCTCTTTGCACTGGTATTCACTTTGCCATGGTTGAAATTGCAGCAATATTCTTTAGTGCAACTCCTCATAGAAAAGGACAATTTCACGCTGCTGGTCAGTTTTCTGGCTCCAGTCTGCATGATTCCTATCAGGAGTTTTACAAAGGCCTTGTGGTATTTATGACACTTAGTCAGTTCCTGAGGTGAGAGGTTGCTGAAAGCATGACTGAATCACATGGCTGGATCTGAACTTATACCGACAGTAACAATCCTTACCTATAGCATTGGAGGTAATTGCTTCAATGTTAATGAAATTTATACCCATGATTTTCTGATATATGTGCCAGCTGTGTTTCCGTTGGCAGTTCTTTTGCTTTTGGCTCAGAAAGTTCAAATCCCACTCCAGGGCATGACTACATCAATTAAGGCTGAAATTTCAGTGCAGTAATGAAGGAGTGCTGCACTATCAGAGGTGTCATCTTTCCGATGAGACCTTAAACCGAGGCTCAATCTGCCTGCTCGGGTGGATGTAAATGATCCTATTTCAAAGAATGGGACAGTTATCACTGAGGCCAAATATTCTTCTTTCCTTTGTCCTGGCAAATACTTATCCTTCAATCAACACCCAAAACAGAATATCTGATCATCAACACACTCTGCTTTGGGAGTTTGCTGTGTACATATTGGCTGCTGTCCTTGTTACGTTACAACAATGACTACACTTCAAAAAGCACTCTGAGACATTGGGCGCTTTAGAGAAATACTGTTTAAGACATGTCTTCATATTTATATCTTTCGACGACAGTAAGACACATACAAACTGTTCTTACTGAGAAGGGGTGAACTGGCTTGCTTCTATTTACCTTCCTAAATTGGTCACAATAAGAATTTAAGATTCTTTTTACGAGGAAATGCTTTCTCCAAATCAGAATGCATTTAATTGTTGAAGCTGTGTGCAATAAGAATGAGTCAAAGGAAGGTCAAATTTATTCACTCAAAACCTGAAAAATAAAAACAAGGTCATTCAGCCCTCATGCAGTCATTAGGACAAACATGCACATGTGCATGCACATGCACACATACACGTTATGTGTACACACACAGTTGCACGCACACACATACACATATATCAGAATATACAATTAAGTGGAGTCCTTTGATTGTCCTTTGTTGAAGATCTTCAACAACCTTCCAATTTTGGTCAGCTGGTTTATTTGAGATTTCAATTCACTGATAGGTTTCTGGTAGGTTTGGCTTTTCAAACTGATTGATAGATTTATTCCAAAAAGAGTGATGGAGTGATCAGCCTTGGCTTGTTTCCTCCACTGAAGACTTTCTACTCACTGTCTCATTTACAATCTCTCTTTAGCAACTAGCAGCCTTGCCTAGGAGATACATAGTGGGTGAAGTATTTCAGGCGGTTTTGGTTGGGTCTATCTATGGCAGCCTGTATTTCAAAATCCAGTTCTTTACATTTTTAATGTCTCTTGCAGAGGTAGTTAAAAGTTTTGATGAATGTCTACATGATAGGAAATGTCTCTCTTCACATTCCCGAGGTGATTTGTTTGTTTCTTGCCTTTTTTGAATGTGGCTTTACATTTTGAAGCAGTTTGCCTGATTCGATTCAAGTTGCAGAAAGTTCAGTGAGTTGAAAGATGAAAAATCATATTTTCAGAAACAAAGAGCCTTATAACAGCACAAACAAACAAGATTTAGATTTGACAGCAATTTCACAGCAGATATTTTTGACCAGCCCCAAACTCCATAAATACCTGGCACTAAGATGGTCTTGGCTGACACCCTGATCTACATTTGTGTCACCTGAATCCCACCACCACTCTCTCTGTTTTAGACACAGACCACCATTCATCCGCTGTCGTAGTGTCTGCATGGTCTCCCCAATGTACCTGGTGTACACGGTATATACTCTTGCAACTCGGCCAACGTTGCCTACCTAATACATTGCAAGAAAGGATGTCCCAAAGCATAGTACATTGGGGAGACCATGCAGACATTACGACAGCGGATGAAGGAACATCACCCAACAATCACCAGGCAAAACAGTTCCCTTCCTGTGGGCAAACACTTCAGCGGTCACAGGCATTCGGCCTCCGATCTGCGAGTAAACGTTCTTCAAGGGGGCCCTCATGACACACGACAGTGCGGAGCCTCTGAGCAGAGACTGATAGCCAAGTTCCGCACACATGAAGACGGTCTTAACAGGGATCTTGGCTTCATGTCACACTATCTGTAATCCCCATGACTTGCCTGGGTTAGCAAAAAGCCTTACCTACTGTGCTGTCTGGAGACAATACACATCTCTCTAACCTGTGCTCAGTGTTCCTTCCACCCACATTGTTAGCCACTTTAAGACTTGAATAACAGGTTAGGTGTAAGGATTCGCATTCTAATCAGCAATCTGTAAACTGCCTGTGCTGATTTGTGTGCTTTTGGAGACCAGAACACCTCATTTGCCTGATGAAGGCACATGCGCCAAAAGCTAGCAAGTTTACTATCAAATAAATCGGTTGGATTTAAAATTGGAGTTGTCAGACCTCTTACTGAGTTTGCCCCAGTCCAACACCGGCATCTCTACATCATGACTCCTGTATTCCTACACAAACTCCAACTTGTACAAGTCCTACTTCTCCATCATACAATTCCTTGCTGACATCTACTGGTGCTCTGTCACCAGTGCACTGAATTAAATGTCCTTATCTCTGTCTACAAGTCCTTCACTGGTCTCAGTCCATCTTAACGCCCACTTTCCTCCAATCTTGTGACCCAATCCCCTCTCCACCCTACTCTACTTTGCCTCTGCCTTTTATGATATAGGATTACGTGGAATTTACCACACAGAACAGGCTGTTCAGCCCAACTGGTCTATGCTGATATTTAAGCTTTCTATGAGCTAATTCTCACTCTACTTCATCTAACCCCCTACACAAGATCCTTCCATTTGTTTCTCTTTCATGGACTTCTCCAGCTTTCCTTTAAATGCATCAACATATTTTTCAGTTTGTAGCTAACTAACTGGAACTGTCTCCCTAACTATCTTCATCATGCCACTACATAACGCAAATGTTGATGGATACTCGGGCAAATGACCAGGGTAGGTAATAGGGGCAATGTCAACAGCACCTAATGACATAGATTGATGCATGAGATTGGTCAGTAATGTTTAGACACTGACTCTGGTCAGATGGGCTGCAATTGCTGATTCTGTGCTCCTCTGTAAGATCATGAAGTTCTGATATCAGTTAAGTAACTACAATAATTGTAGTGTCTGTGTCTAAAACAGCAGAGAAAAAAGAGTCATCCGTCTTGAGGGACCAATGAGAATTGAGAGTGAATGATCACTCCAGAGAGTGGAGTGATTGGGCAGCCATGTAATCAACATGTAAAGACTGGAGCTCTGCCCAGGTAGTCTATGGGCTGCAATACCCTGTACTTGATTTCTTTTTCTCAAATGAAGTCTCAAGAATCTTAATGTTACCAGAGGAGTGCCATGCTATTACAGAAACCATTTATTTAATGGAACCTAATATTTAACAGTCAAATGTATTAAGGTGTCATTGCATTGTGGATGTGAATTTGGGTAACTGCTTGTGTGGGCACATAATGTTCACCTAGAAGTATTCATGAGTTTTTTACAAAAGTTGAACAGTTGTATTAAGTGACTAAATTTAACATATAGGGTAGGGAAAGGGACTTCAATAGGTGAAATATTTTAATTACCCAATAAAATTGGTGCATCAGCTACGTGTACTTCAAAATTAGTAAACTGTTATAGCCCAAAGGCCAATATCATTCTGGACATCAACACTATCAACTTTCAATAAGGAAATGTCAACATTTTAAATGGCTTTTAACAAGATGATTCAATGTCAATCGTAGGGCCACTCAAGATCCTAAACTTGGAGCAGTTCCTTTGCTTCTGGCGTTGTAAAAATATAATTTGTATTTGGTATTATGAGGTGTTTGGGGATAAAAGGCAGGATGAGTAATATAATCCAAATTAATAAATTGGACACATCTTAACGTACGGCAAAATCACAAGAACAGACGGCATTTGAAATGAGATTTCAAGTGGAGGCCCATTTTACTTTTTGTGCTAACTACATTTATCATTATTCAGAGACAGGATAATAAGTCTCCCTCATCTGATGTGAATGGGCCATGTTGGGGTTAAACTGTGGGCAAAGCATTTCCTTCCAAATTAGTGCCAAGTCCTTTTTTAAAACTCATTCATTGGGAAGGGGGATGGGCTTTACTGAAAAGGCCAGCATTTTCTGCCCGTTCCTAATTGTTCTTGAAAACAATTCAAGTTTGGTGGCGTTTAAGAGGTTAGTTGATAAGTATATGGAAGAGAAGGGAATGGTTTAGTTTGGAGGGGCATTGCTTTTTATATTGGTCGGCGCAACATCGAGGGCCGAAGGGCCTGTTCTGTGCTGTAATGTTCTGAGTTAATCATGTTGCTGTGGTTCTGAAGTTACATGTAAGTCAAACAGATAAGAATGGAATATTTACTTCCCTAAAAGGATATTAGTGAACCAAACTGGTTATACAACAAATAATGATAATTTCATGGCTACCGTTACTTATTTCAATTCAATTCCTGATGTTTTCTAATTAATTGAATTTATTACTTTATTGAAATTAAATTCCACCAGCTGCCACAGTGGAAATTCAACATGTCCCCAGAGCATTAGCCCGGCAGCCTCTGGATTACTAATTCAGTGACATTACCAATTTATCACTAGCTCCTGACAGCCAGCACTTTAACTCTTGGATTTCAGGAATCATGTGAGACAATATAAGCACTTTTAACACAATGGTCAGGATTTTCTCAAAACAAAACAAAGTGCCCAATGGATGAAAAAATGGGAGCATTTCTCACCTGTTTTTTTTTCAGTGTACCTATCACAGGCACATAATTACTAGCCCCCACTGTTGCTGTTCTTCCAAGCAATGATCTCCTGCCACCTTCCCTCCTCCCCCAATTACTGGCTTTCCTGATCCACTCCACACCCCCCTCCTAAGGTCGTTGGTCTACTTGATCAACCCCCTCTTCCCTTCTTGGCTAGCCCCAATCTCCACAACTCCTCCCAAGGTCACTGATTTACTGGATCCAACTCCCCTGGCCAGTCCAGATCTCCCCTCCCCTTGGTGGCCAGACCCAACCGCCCACTCCTATAGCCAGTCCTGACCTCACTTCCCCACGACTGTTAGCCCTGACCTTTCCCACCAATGGCCAGCTCTGATTGCCCTTCTCCCTCCCTCCCTTTTCCACCGATTGAACTTGCAGAGTGGCAACAGATCCCCACCTCACCGATGATTGCTTCCCCCCCCACACATAGGCCCTGACCCCAGAATGCCTCACCCTGTTGGGCAGGAGAGGTAGTTTGTGGGGAGCCGGTCAGATAATATAGTCCTGGGCCTGATAATCATATGGAAATGTCAATTTCAATGACATTTCAATATGATAATCAGCTCTGTACCAATTTATGGCATGGAGCTGATTGTGCTTAAAAAAAAAGCGCTTGGGAGACTCACGATTGGCTGTTGTATTTAGGGCCAGGAGAATCCCAGTAAACACTACTTCCAAAGACAGTTCTCAACAGCAATAGCAAACAAATTTTAATATAGAGTCACATATACATCATGTGACTAACTGCTTTCTCAAAAGAGATAATTCTTAAAGTGTGTGTCTTAAGTTTTAAATGTCAGAGAGAGGGAGAGATAGAGAGGGAGATAGAGAGAGGTGGAGAGGGCTAGGGAGGGAACTCCAAAGGTTAGGGCCAATGGTGGGAATAAAATTGGGAATGCTTCGTCCCTTTTGCTGTCATGAGGAGATGATGGCCTAGTGGTATTATCGATAGACCATTAATCCAGAAACTCCAATAATTTTGGGCACCTGGATTCAAATCCCATCACAGCAGAAGAAGGAATTTGAATTCAATAAAATGTATCTGGAATTAAGAATCTACTGATGACCATTGTCAATTGGTCCCATCTGATTCTTTAAGAAAGGAAATCTGTCATCCTCGTCTAGTCTGACCTACATATGACTCCAGACCCACAGCAACGTGGTTGACTTTCAATTGCCCTCAGGCACAAAAAATGGGCACAGAATGCTGGCTAACCAATATCGCCCATGTCATGATAATGAATAATAAAAGGTCAGACTGATGGAAGGTGAGGATACAATAGAGGGGCTAGGGAATGCATTAAAGGCTGGAAGGAATGAGTGTCTAGGGTCAAATAAATACTGGCAGTGACTCCATTATGAGTCATCAAATGTGGGCCACTCTTGGTGTTGCTGCAGATCTGGCCCATTCCTCACTCCTGTGTTGCGGCAATCACCTAAGCTATTTACCGGGAAGATAAAAATAGACTGTGTTCACAATGCACAAACTTCTAAATGAAAAGGGGAAAAAATAGACCCAACATCACCCCCATCCTGATGGCCATGTTTGTGTGCAGCTGCAATAAGCTGCATGAAGATCTTCAGTACACAAACTCAGTCATCACAATATGCTGAGATTCTACCTGTTCGCAGTGTTGTGAAAGTTGGATCTGGTCATATTGGCGCAGAACAATCCAAGTAATTAGACCATGCTGTACCTGTCTTCGTGGAAATATTTATGCAGAGACCTTTGACCACAAGTCCATGGGCAATGTTCTGCACCTAACCTTTAAGGTCCTATGGGAAAAGGAGATGATGTTGGATCATTCACTGAGCAGACCGTCAGTCATTTTGGCAAATTGGCTCATCACCAGAACTTTCAAATAAGCACCAAGGCTTAGTTTAGCCTTCCCATCCATCAGATCGTTCCTACATGCCCAGAGTCTCTGCCCATCCACCCATTGCCCTTGAAACCATTGTTCAACTTGTTCAGGAACAAACTTTTGCCAAGGAGGTTTGGAAAAAGATACTGGTAGTTTCCCAAGGTTTATTCCGAGCATTTGCGTGATGCAGAGCTCCATGTTTTCCAGGCTGTTTCAAGGGACACACACCAAGACAAATATCAACTGTGGCTAGGAGATCATCAAGCCAGTGAAAGGTGTTCTTTGGTAGCCCAAACTTGTTGGATTTCCAGGGCAGAGAGTTGTCCATGATCAAATATTTCAGACTGGCACATTCCAAGATCTAGGGCTACATGCTGAGGGACATTGGAGCAGCTTTTATATGGGTTATGCATGAAGGATATTATTGGCAAAAAAAGATTAAAATTGGGAATGGGTGAAATTCCAGAATTGGAAGTTTTGTTGCTTAGGGAGCTGTCAAGTGTGAGTTTTAGCATTGAAAGATAGATTGAGAGGGATTTGAAATGGGAATTTTAAATTCTAATCATTGCTGAGCTGACAATGAATACTGGTCAATGAGCACTGAGGTGATGTTAAGATATGACTGGGCAAGGGCCTCATTAAACCTTCAAAATTCAGGGTGCAGTAAAGTAACTCCAGCTCTGGGTTCTGTAAGAAATCTGTAGGCTTCCAATCTCCTCCTCTCAGTCGTAATCACCTTCGACCTGTCACTCCAACCGGAGCTGCCTACTGTAACACAATTTTCAGTGCCTACTCAACAAGTTATATAATTCCTGACAACTTCAGGTAGCTGAATTGAAAAGTTAAAGGAAGACCTGACAGTTAAAATGGCCTGCATCAATGCCACCAAACATACTACACTCTCACCCCATAAACTATTCCTTTCTTTTCCGCAGCAAACAATTCAAAAACAAGCCTAACTTGGAAGGATTTTAATTTTGGAGGGTGAATTCTTCCAATGTGCTGACACCAATAGCTGAAATTCAAATTGGTTTGATTTCAGCAACCTCAGTAGTCACAAAGATGGCCAGTGTGGGAATGGAACGAAGTTGTGACTGGCTGCAGATTGATTGGGTGATGTCAGGGATGCACAATGCTGCAACTACTAAAATAACATAACCAATCTGCTCACTGCAGTCACTAGACTTAAAAGAAACTGAATATGTGGAAAGTCTGATGAAACCAGTGCCAAGACTAGTGAATTAGCCAGAGCCAGCTCACTTTTAAAGTTCTCGGTAGGTTCTGGCAGTATGGGGAGCTGGGACTCAGCAGTAGCATTCTTGCCTCTGAGAAATGGACTGTGGGTTCAAATCCCACTCCAGACACTTGCACACCCAAATTGAAGCTTACCCTTCTATGCCGTGCTGAGGGAATGCTGCACTGTTAGAGGTGTCATCTCTCAGCTCAAGCCCTGTTTTCCCTCTCAGCTACATACAAAAGATCCCAGGGCAATATTTTTAATAGGAATTCACTTCAAAAATACTTGGAGATCTGCAGAATCCTAGCCCATAAAGAGTCTCCTGTTCGGCGTTGTTGAAATGGGCATTTGGTGAAAGTATCTGTCAAAAATATCTCTGAGGGCAAGACTTCATTGGACTAAAACTCACATTATAAGGAATAACTTTTGATTTTGTGCTTCTTGTTTGGACTTCTCACCACCCCTGGGTTATAAATTGGCAACTCAGACATGGGTTGTACCCATTTTTCTGGGCTGTTGAAATGGATGTTTGGTGAAAGAATCTGTCAAAAATATCTCTGAGGGCAAGACTTCATGCTGAGAGAATGAACTCCATTCTTTAAACTGCAAAGCCAATGTGCAGATCAGACCAGGCAGATCCCAATCTATTCCTTACTTGCTCCAAAAACTAAATTAAATGGAATCCAATTTATGGACCCACAAGAGGAATGAATTAGATCCAAGCTGACACAAAAAGGCATTGTTTCTAAATTTGCCCTTGATTTGACGCTTGATTCCAGCAAATGAAGTAATACTTTCCTATAAGATTGTATGCAGAAATAATCTATTTTGAACTTACACTATGTCCAATGTAATCCACTTCCTTATTGCAAAGCTATGAAATGAAAGAGCATCATCTCCATAACTATAGATACCAAAACTAATGTTGTGCACTGGACTGGGATGTTATCAACAAAATGAAATGCAATGGTGCTGGCAAAACCTTAACTGGTTTTGTAAATATAATTTTAAAAATATCAACAGATGATTCACATGCCAAGTGATACTCATTCTCTATTAAAAAACAAGGAAAATTACAGCACAGTAATAGGCCTTTTGCCCTCCAAGCCTGCAATGACCATGCTCAACTAAAACCCTTTACACTTCTGAGGACCATATCTCTCCATTCCCATCCTATTCATGTATTTATCAAGACACCCTTTAAAAGTCACTACTGTATCCATTTCCTCTATCTCTCCCGGCAACAAGTTCCAAGCACCCACAACCTCTGTGTAATCTCCTTTAAACTTGGCCCTTTGCAGCTTAAACCTATGCCTCCTAGTAATTGACTCTTCCACCCGAGGAAAAAGTTTCTGATTATCCATTTTGCCCATACCTCTTGTTATCAGACAACAAATTTTATGAAATTGGGTACACAAAATGGAAGCTGACTAAAACCACACTCAGAGCCCTTCCACTAAAATCACAAAATCACAGACACAGATTAGCAGGCAGAAGCATGCCTTTAGAGAAGTGAGCTTTAACAAATGAGAACTAGCACACAAGAAATGCTGGTCAGGAAGGCAACCCCAGGAGCCAGATTAAAAAACACACCTCTCCACCTCGATAAGTCAGCATGTCTAAAACAGCCAAACAACCTACAGAGACATCTTAAGATGAGCATAGCTAAGGAAACATCCCTGGCCCCTCAACCTTCCTGAGAATAATTGTTCAAGCCCCAGAGATTCCTGACCATTGATAACCAATCAGACAAAAACGATTATCACACACTTGAAACAATCACCCATACACTTAAAAATATCGGGACAGGATGGCTAGAATCAAATACAGTAAAATAAAGCATTAACATTTGAATCACATACTACACCAAAGTTTGAGTATAACTATAGCCTGTTTCAATAGGTGCTGTTTTAGAGTGCTTTTGGGACAGTTTGATTGTACGTCCCGACTGCACCTCCGTCGACATAAAAGAAAATAAAATACTGTTGTTGAACTTCACCCTGGATCTGTAGTAGTCGTTTTGCCCACTCGCGCTAACACTTCTCATAATCTTATAGACTTCTATCATATCGCCCCTCAACCTCCATTGTTCCAGTGAGAATAAACCAAGTTCCTCCAACCTTTTCTCACAGCTAATGCTCTGTATACCACACAACATCCTAGTATAAATCTTTTCTGTACCCTCATCAAATCTTCCACATCCTCCTGGCAATGTGGCAACTAGAATTGAACGCTATTTCCAAGTGCAGCCTAAGATTCCATAAAACTGCAACATGACTTGACAATTTTTAAACTCAATGCCCCAGCTGATGAATGCAAGCATGCTGTATGCCTTCTTGACTATCTTCTCCACTTGCATTGCCAGTTTCACTGACCTGTGTACATGCACATCCAGATTCTCTTGCCTATCAATATTCTTAAGGTTTCTGCCATTTACTGCATATTTCCTATTTGTATTAGGCCTTCCAAAATGCGTTACCTCACATTTGTCTGGATTAAAATCCATCTGCAATCTCTCCGCCCAACTCTCCAACTGAGCTATATCCTGTTGTATGCTCTGATGGTCCTCATCACTATTCATAACTCCACCAACCTTCATGCCATCTACAAACTTACTAATCTGGGAATTAACAAATTATTTTTCCTGTACAAGCAATGTAAAGATTTCTGTGCTAAGAGCCTAGTGATCCACTCATATTTTTGGACGTGAGCTAAATATTTCAACTGACAGTCTAACCCAAGAAAAAGCCCTCAGATTTAAATGAGGTTGCTAACTCTGAGCACAATCAAAACCGTCCAAGGAGCCCTAGGTATTGGGCTGCCTTGGCACAACTAATCAGCAAAGCAATTTGGAAAGCCATCTTCCTATCATATCCCTCAGAGTAGCAAAAGGTGTTTGGGCACAAAATCCCAGCAAGATCTTCCCACTATACAGAAGCATATCTCCACACGCCAGCTGTGTTTCCGCCCTTTCATCAGACATCTGTCAGCAGAAAATTGTGCAATCATCAACTTTTAACCACTTGACAGCATAATTTGTCACAACTGACCTCAAACCAAACAACAGCCCTAGAGAAGCACAATATCCCACTGAACCATCCCATTATGGCTTCAAGTGCTTTCATGCAACATAGCTCAATATATTCCACAGCCACAAAGTGCATTGAAATTAAAGTTTTTTTTGTTTTAAGAAGGTGACAATTTTGTTTGAAGTGAAACTGTACGTTGGAGCTATAAGCTGCAAAGGAATTAACTGGCTCTGCCTACCATATAAAAGTCATCCTCTGGAAGTATTATTAGCTTACATATAGACATCACTCCTACCAAAGGAACTGATACCTAACTGCAGAAGCAAACCTGGGTGATCTTTTAAAAACCAACGCAAACTCTTATATATCCCTGACTCCCTGATACCTATTCAGCGTAGAGATCCCAAGCTTTGAAACTTCATCCTAATCCTGCCTTTTTAACTGCTCTCTCCTCCTTGAAATTCCCCTCAATCAAGCCTTTGGTCATCTGTTTCAATACCTCATGGTGGCACGGTAGTACAGCAGTTAGCACTGGTCTATGTGGAGTTAGCACGTTCTCCCCGTGTCTGCGTGAGTTTTCTCTGGGTGCTCCAGTTTCCTACCATAGTCCAACCTTGTTGCCCCTTAGAGTCCAAAGATGTGTAAGTGGATGGATTAGCTCTGGTAAATGCGCGTGGTTACAGGGATAGTGTTGAGAGGAGGCTGAATGGGATGCTCATTCAGAGTCATTGCAGACTTGATGAGCTGAATGGCCTTTTTCTGCACTATAGGGATTCAATGTGCGAAATGTCTGATAACCTTCCTGTGAAATGCCTTGTGACATTTTACTATGTCAAAGGCACTATATGAAGGCAAGATGTTGACCGGAAATTTCCCGTCCCGCCTGTTGCGGGAACTGTGAGACAGAAAATTCAGCAGATCATTTAAAGATTCATTGACCTTGAGCAGGAGTTCCCGGTTTTTGGACACGCATGGGCAGAAAATCCTAACCATAGCTCAATGACAACATTGATAAATGCATTTATCAATTTGAGCCATTTCGGGATAACAAATCAATAAGTTTTTGGTGACCGATTTTAATTGGAAGGTTTGTTCGGTAACAGCCAGTTTCATTAGATGTTCGTGGTCAATTTTTCCCTTCAAAACAAGTCTCACAGCTATAGCTGAAACAGTGACTAATTCCAATTCTCCAGACAGATAGGCAGGAAATTTGGAGCCTGCTGACCGTAACTGCAACAGCACTCCGAGTAATGATACTATCACAATTAATCAGAAAGAAATAGCTTTCCCTTGTGGGGAAGAGATCTGTTATCTCATCGAGGAATTTTACTGCTAACAGACTGGATAATTAAACTGCATAGCCCAAGAAACAATTCATGTACACGCATACATCATCTGCCTCAGGTTTAAAATAAACAAAGAAAAGTAAAAACACTCAAGGTCATAATCAGGATAGCATTTTTTGATTTGACCCAGCTGTAGATGTTGTCGCAAATAAACAGTCTCAATTGCTCAGCAGCAAACATAAGAAAGAGTGCATAAACATGTGAAACCCAGCCGACATACAGCCATATCATGATCAGGGGCGTGATTTAGCCTTTTGGTTTGGGACCCTGATGCTAGGGTCAAACAACCTCACACGGCATGGGTAGCAGTCATTCAACTCAACACTCCCCTAACTATATCCATACCAAGAGAAGAAGTGTTAGAACTTCTAGGTAGCATTAAAACTGATAAATCTCCGGGGCCTGATGGCATTTATCCCAGGCTGCTTAGGGAGGTGCGAGGTGAAATTGCTGGGCCTCTGACACAAATCTTTGTCTCTTCCTTGAACACAGGTGAGGTCCCAGAGGACTGGAGAATAGCTAATGTTGTACCGTTGTTTAAAAAGGGTAGTAGGGATAACCCTGGAAATTATAGGCCGGTGAATTTGACGTCAGTGGTAGGGAAGCTGTTGGAGGGGATTCTTAGAGATAGGATGTATAGGCACTTAGAGCGTTGCAATCTGATTAGGGATACGCAGCATGGATTTGTTAAGGGGAGGTCGTGCCTTACGAATCTGGTAGAATTTTTTGAGGAGGTGACAAAAACGGCAGACGAAGAGCAAGCCGTTGATGTCGTCTATATGGATTTTAGTAAGGCGTTTGACAAAGTCCCTCATGGGAGGTTAGTTGAAAAGGTCAAGGCTAATGGGATACAAAGACAGGTAGCTAGATGGATAAGTAACTGGCTTGGTAATAGGAGACAGAGAGTAATAGTGGAAGGGTGTTTTTCTAGCTGGAAGTCGGTCACTAGTGGTGTGCCGCAGGGCTCGGTACTGGGACCTCTTCTATTTGTAATATATATAAATGACTTGGAAGAGGGAGTAAGTGGAGTGATCAGCAAGTTTGCAGACGATACAAAGATGGCTGGACACGCAGATAGTGAGGAGCATTGTCAGGCGATGCAGCAGGACATAGGTAGGCTGGTAGCTTGGGCAGATAGATGGCAGATGGAATTCAATCCTGATAAATGTGAGGTGATGCATTTCGGGAGAAAGAATGGAGGAAGGAGGTATATGATAAAGGGTAGACCTATTCAGAGTATAGAAACGCAGACGGACCTGGGGGTGCAGGTGAATAAGTCTCTGAAGGTGGCAGAGCAAGTGGAGAAGGTTGTGAAGAAAGCATATAGTATGCTAGCCTTTATAGGAACGGGTATAGAGTACAAGAGCTGGCCTTTAGTGTTGCAGTTGTATAAAACGTTGGTTAGACCTCAGTTGGAATACTGCGTCCAGTTCTGGTCGCCTTACTACCGGAAGGACGTGGAGACTCTGGAGGGAATGCAGAGGAGGTTTACCAGGATGCTGCCTGGTATAGAAGGTCTGAATTACGAGGAGAGATTAGGCAAATTAGGACTGTTTTCTTTAGAAAGACATAGACTTAGAGGAGATCTAATAGAGGTGTACAAGATTATGAGGGGTATAGATAGAGTAAACAGGATTAAGCTTTTTCCTAGGATGGACTCGAATAGCACAAGGGGTCACGGGCTTATGGTGAGAGGGGTAAGGTATAATTTGGATGCTAGAGGGAGTTTTTTCACACAGAGGGTGGTGGGGGTATGGAATGCACTGCCAAGTAAAGTGGTGGAGGCAGGTACTCTTGAGTTATTTAAGAAATACTTAGATGGGCAGATGAACAGAATGGGAATGGAGGGGTATAGAAAACTGATTTAAAATAGGGATCATGAGCCTTGGGAGTCCCCGGGAAGTGTGTAAATAGATGATGATATTGATGTACTTGTTTTCATCCTACAGGTGCTTTGGTCCACCTTGTTGTCTAATGAGGGGCATACATGTGATGGGTCGTGAGAGGGCTGCTCTTGGACTTTTTTTGAGAGTATCCTAGTGCTTCACATCATTAGTGTACGCTTGACCTGATCCATTTGATGGGCAACACAACAGCTCAGTGACTATCGCTGTGCTGTGCAGATACATGGATTTGGGCTCGTGTCTGTGGGAGTTTGCGCATTCTCCCATGTTTGCATGGGTTTTCTCCGGGTGCTCCGGTTTCCTCCCATATCCCAAACATGTGCTCTTAGGCTAATTGGCAAAACAAATTCTCCCTAAATTGTCTCAAATTTGGTTTTCAATCCATAGATCTACAAACATGGACAGGGATCGCGGGTAGAGGTGGGAACATCGGGGTGGCGGCGCAGGCTCGTTGGGCCGAAGGACCTGTTTCCCGTGCTGTTTTGTTCTTTGTTCTAACTATCAAATCAGAGGCCAGAGGGTAGGCTCAGCGTCCAATTAAAGACAGCAGGAAGGCTGTCAAAGCTGCAAAGACAAGAAGAGGCCCTCCAGCAGCAAAAGCATTTTATAGTTCAAATGTTCTGCACCAGCAGAGTCAGGGGGCAGGATTTTCCATGCAACCCACTATGTGATTCCTCTCGAGGCAGCCCACCTGTGGCTGGCGGTGGGATCTTTTAGTCCTGCCAATGAATGCACTTCTCATCAGCGTGAAACCCATGGCAGAGGTGCACTGTCAATGGGACTGGAAGATGCTTCTGCTGTGAAAGGGCAGAAGGTTTCTCAGTCAGTTATATGGTCATGGGCTGTTTGCCAGGGTGCCAATCTATCTGAATTGCCCTGCAGTGACAGTAACCAGAACAACTGAGCAGTTAGTTTCCCACTGGTACAAGGTGCCATTGATTGCACACATGTACACATCTAAGGGCCACCAGATCAATCAGGAGGTTTTATCAACTACAAGTGAATTCATTCTATTAATGGACAGCTGTTGTGCAACTAGTGTGTGCCAGACTCCTTAGCACTTTAATGTTGGGGCAATCTAAGCATCTTCCTACCAAGAAACAGAACGAAGGACTAGTTCATACAAGACAAGTGACACCTTCTTCCTGCTTGGTTAATGTCACTAGGGAGGAACCTATCATGAGTGGTCGTGAAGGCCACTGCCAGGCATGGGTTAATGAGAGTCATTAATGGCACATCATGTCTGACTAACCTGATTGAGTTCTTTGAAGAATCAGGGATTATGAAGGTACAAAAGTAGTATTATAAATACGTACTTCCAAAAGACATCTTGTAAAGTACCACTTAGAAGATTTAATCAAGAAAGCAGAAGCAAATGGTATTAAAGGGATAATGGCAACTTTATTTAAAGTTTTCTTTTAAAATGTATTTATTAGTGTCACAAGTAGGCTTACATTAACACTGCAAAAATATTACTGTGAAAATACCTAAGTCTCCGCACTCCGGTGCCTGTTTGGGTACACTGAGGGAGACTTTGAAGGCCAATGCACCTAAACTAGCACATCTCTCAGATTGTGGGAAGAAACTGGAGCATCCAGAGGAAACCCACGCAGACACGGAGACTCCGTACAGACAGGGATGCGAGCCAGGAATCGAGTCCTGGTCCCTGGCGCTGTGAGGCAGCACTGCTAACCACTATGTCACCGTGCCACCCCTAAAAGACACCCTATGGTCAAGTAAACTTCATAAATCCCTGTTGGGGAATTGATCCCTGGTCTCCTGCAAGACAGGCGGAGCTGTCTTGTGTTGCTGCCTAATTGCCTAAGGGAAAGGAAGTCACAAATAGTGATAAGTGGATACTTTTCTGATGGGAGAAAATTATGTAATGTGAACCTCAAAGGCTCATTATGTTTGATTTACATGTAAATATCTGGAATTGGGTATAGGGAGAATAATTTAGAAGTTTTACAGATGCTAAAGTTGGCAATGTAGTGAACAGTGAGCAGATTAGTAGCAGACTTCAGGAGAAGATAGATGGCAAAACACAAGGCAGTTGTAATTTAACGCAGGTAAGTACAAAAACAAATTGGATAGATAGTATAATCAAACAATTCTGGGGGAGTGGTCAATGCAAGAACAGGGGGGCTTGGGAATATAAGTTACACAACAAGTTAAGAAGGTGGTTTACAAAGTAAAAATTCTTGGCTTTGAAAAGAGGAGCACTGAATATAAAAACATGGTGACCTTGGTTAGGCTACTGCTGGAATGCCCAAAGTGGGCATCACACTTTGGAAGGATGCCAAAGCCAGGGAGCGAGTACAGAAAGTTTAATCAGAACATTAGTTATATGAAGAAATTGGTCAAATGGGTTTTGTTCTCCTTATAGCACAGACTGAATAGAGACATTCAAAATCATGAGGCATTTTGAGATGTTCTTCCCTATTTGTTCTGTTTTTCTCTGTTGAGTAGATTGATGGAATCAAAAGATCAAAAAGAGAAAAAGGTGAAAGACCTCAGCAGATCTGACAGCAAGTATAAAGAAAGGATAGAGTCAATGCAGCTTTGTTCCTTCTCCACAGACGCTATCGGGCCTGCTGAGAATTCCCAGCATTTTTTGTTTTGTTTCAGATTCCAGTACTTTGCTTTTATATTATAGTAACCAAAGGTTGAAGATAGTTAGAAGTGCAGGGAGCTTCTTCACACTGGATTCACCATTCACGTTCAGCCAAGTAGAATGTGGAGTGGATTGCACTTTCCACAGGTCTTCCTGCTACCAGTGTGTACGGTTCCACTTACTAACTTGTGAATCACCAAATTATGCTGCAGGATCTGAGGAGCTTGAGTGAAGTCATCTTTCCCGAGCATGGGAAGAAGAGAACAATCTCTCAAACAAATAGACATGGATAGAAATGACTCAGTAAGTTAGCAACAGGAACTTGGTCCCTTCAACATGGAGACAGTGCACCAAGAGGATGCAGAAACTCAACAGGGAAGGTGAGTGATGTAATACTCTCAGATGTTAAGCCTCACTCGCATTTCCTCCATTCTCTCACATGTGCTCAGAATAAAACATCTTGTAGCTTTCAGTGGCAAGCAGCAAACAGAAAGATCTCTGCTTCCTCAAGTTCACCTTCCCACCCAGCTTTGTGTCATATGCAAATTTGGAGATATTACATTTAGTTCCCTTATCTAACTCATTAATATACGCAGTGAATAGCTGTGGTCCTAGCACAGGAGTGTTCTTTTCCTGCTGGGGAACACTTCAGCAGTCACGGGCATTCAGCCTTTGATCTTCGGTTAAGCATTTTCCAAAGCACCCTTCACAACACACAACAATGCAGAGTCGCTGAGCAGAGACTGATATGATGTAGAGATACCGGTGTTGGACTGGGATAAACACAGTAAGAAGTCTGACAACACCAGTTTTAAATCCAACCGATTTATTTGATAGTAAACTTGCTAGCTTTCAACTCTATGGCCTTCGCCCTGTTTTTACATGCCCTGTTTGTAAACAGAACTCCCACTCACCTGATGAAGGGGCAGCACTCTGAAAGTTTGTGCTACCAAATAAACCTGTTGGACTTTAATCTGGTTCTTCTTACTGTGCTCTCCGGGGAAAGCAGCAGCAGCCAAACTTATTGCACCACAGTTGGCTCTGCTGCATGGGACAGGAGTAAAATGTGTGGGATGCAATTGTTACTGTGGATTCAATAGTAAGGGGAATAGACAGGTGTTTCTGTGGTCACAAACAAGACTTCAGGATGGTATGGTACCTTCCTGGCATTGGGGCCATATATGTCTCAGAGCAGCTACAAGACATTCTGGAGGCGCAACTGTAAGTTGAAAAGGAGGACCTTAAAGATAGTGATCTTAGGGTTACTATCAGTGCCACCTACTAGTAGAACTGAAAAAGGATATATTGGATGAATGTATAGCTGAAGGGATGATGGGCAGCGGGGGATGTTTCAGATTTCTAGCACATTGGGATTGGTTCTGGGGGAAATGGGACAAGTACAAACTGGATGGATTGCACCTGGGCAGGACTAGGAATGATGACCTGAGAATGGTTTCTGGAGGGATTGCAGGGTGTTAAAATAAAATAGCAAAGGAATGGGAACCTAATCAAGGAGTCAGATGAGGGGTAACAAGAGAAAGAACAAAAGACAAAAAAGTGAATAAGAAAAGTGATATGCAGAGAAACTAAGGATGGAATCAAGCACGGCCATTGTAAAAAATAATGGGAACAGGAAAAGGATTGTTAAAAAGATAAGCCTTAAGACTTTGTCCCTTAATGCATGGAGAATTCACAATAAAGTGGATGAATTAATTGCACAAACAGATGTAAATGGGTGTGAAATAGTTAGCATTGCAGAGAGATGGTTGCAAGGTGATCAGGAATGGGAATTGAACATCCAAGGGTATTCAGTATTTAGTAAAGACAGACAAAAAGGAAAAGGTGGTGGAGTTGCATTGCTAGTTGAAGAGCAAATTAACACAATCTGAGGAAGGATTAACTCTGATATAGAATCTGTATGGGTAGAGCTGAGAAACACAAATCGTTAGTGGGCATTGTATATGGATCCTCATATTATAGTGGTAATGTTGGTGATGGCATTAAACAGTAAATCAAAGACACATGTGCTAAAGCAGCATCTATAATTATGGGTGATTCTAGCCTGCATATAGATTGGACAAATCAGATTAGTAAAAATAGCAAAGTGGAACAATTTTTAGCATGTATATGGTTTGGGTTTCTGGACCAATATGTTGAGGGACCAACTGGAGAACAGGCCATCCTAGACTAGGTGTTGTTTAATGAGAAATGAATATTTGGCAATGTAGTTGTTCAAGACTCCTTGGGGAAGAGTGACCATAATATAGAATTCTTCATCAAGTTGGATAGTTAAGTAGTTGATTTGGAGGCTAGGGTCCCGAATCTAAATAAACAAAATTATGATGATATGAGGCATGAGATGGCTATGATGGATTGGGAATAAAACTTGAAGGGGTGAGAATGAATAGGTAGATAATGGTAAATATTCAAGGACAGTATGGGTAAACTGCAACAATTATTCATTCTTGCCTGCTTAAAAATAAAATGGGAAAAGTGGCCAAACCATGACTTGCAAAAGAAATTAGAGATAGTATGAAGATTCAAGGAAGAGGCATACAAACTGGGCTGAAAAAACAGCAGACCTGAGGATTGGGAGCAGTTTAGAATTCAGCAAAGGAGAACCAAGGGATTGATTAATAAGGGGAAAATAGAATATGAGAATAAGCTTGTAAGGAATATAAAAACTGAATGTAAAAGTTTCTATAGGTATGTGAAGAGAAGTAGTTCCTTACATTCGGAATCAGGGGAATTTATAATGGGAAACAAAAAAAATAGTTGACCAAATAAATACATATTTTGGTTCTGTCTTCATAAAGGAGGAGGACACAAATAACATATCAGAAACGTTAAGGAACACAGGGTTTAATAAGAGCAAGGAACAAAAAGAAATCAGTATTAGTCAGGAAGTGGTGTTGGGGAAATTGATGGAATTGAAGGCCAATATGTCCCCAGGACTTACATCCTATTGTACTTAAGGACATGGCCTGAGAAACAATGGATGCGTTAGTGATCATCTTCCAAGATTCTGTAGACTTTAGAATAGTTCCTATGGATTGAAGGATAGCTAATGTAACTCAATTATTTAAAAAAGGAAGTAGAGAGAAAATAGGGAATTATAGACCAATTAGCCTGAAGTCAGTAGTGGGAAAAATGCTCGAGTCCATTTTAAAAGATTTAATAGCAGACTACTTGGAAATCAGTGACAGGATCAGCAAGGATTTATGAAAGGGAAATCATGCTTGACTAATCTATTGGAATTCTTTAAAGATATAACTATAGACTTGATGATGGGGAACCAGTGAACGTGGTTGATTTAGATTTTCAGAAGGCTTTCAACATGGTCCCACATAAGAGGTTAACATGTAAAATTAAAACACTTGGGATTGTGGTAGTGTATTAAGATGGATAGAAAACTGGTAGGCAGACAGAAAAGGAAGAGTAGGAATAAATGAGTCCACTGGCAGACAGTGATTAGTGGAGTACAGCAGGAACCAGTGCAAGGACTCCAGCTATTCAATATATATATTAATGAGTTAGGTAAGGGAACTAAATGTAATATCTCCAGATTTGCAGATGACACAAAGCTGGGTGGGAGGGTGAGCTGTGAGGAGAATGCAGAGATCTTTCAGTGTGATGTGGACAAATTGAGTGGGTGGGCAAATGCATGGTAGATGCAGTATAATGTGGAGAAATATGAGGTTTTCTATTTTGGTTGCAAAAACAGAAAGATGAATTATTATCTGAAGGGCTATAAATTGAAAGACAGGAATGTGCAAAGAGACCTGTGAGACCTTGTAGACAGTTGCTGGAAGTATGCATGCAGGTCCAGCAGGGTATGAAGGAAGCAAATGGTATGTTGATCTTCATAACAAGAGGATTCAAGTACAGAAGCACGGATATCTTGATGCAATTATACAAGGCCTTGGAGTGGCTACACCTATACTTATGTACTTAAGCAAAAACTGTACCTACAATTCACCAATGATATTAAAGAACACATGGCAATCATTGAATAGACAGAATTCTGATGCGTATGGACACAGTGATGCTGAGGGAGGCCTATTGAATTGTACTTGAGGGGCAGTCAAATCCTGAATACAAGAGCACTGGAACAGTGTGCACAGTTTCGGTCTCCTCATCTGAGGAAGGATGTTTTTGCTCTTGAAGAAGTGCAGCAAAGATTTACCAGACTGACTCTTAGAATGGCAGAACTGACATGCAAGGAGAGATCAAGTTGGTTAGGTTTATATTTGGGGGGACCTAATAGAAACTAATAAAATTCTAACAGGACTAGACAGGGTCAGTGCAAAGATGTCCCCGAGGGTAAAGGAAGCCAGAACCAGGGGTTACAGTGTAAGAACACAGGGTAGACCATTTAAGATTGAGATGAGGAGAAATTTCTCCACCAAGACAGTAATAGACCTATAGCATTCTCTATCACAGAAAGCAATGGAGGTCAAAACATTGTATGTTTTCAAGAAGGAGTTAGATATTGCTCTTGGGGCAAAGGGTATCAAAGAACATGGGGGAAAGCAGGAACAGGTTACTAAATTAAGTGATCAACCATGATCATGTAGAATGGTGGAGCAGGATCGAAGAGCTGATTGGCCTACTACTCCTCCTATTTGCTACGTTTCAACATCATTGTAGCTTGGCATGTCACTGAGACCTGATTACTAACCTGTCAAGATTGTGGGAGTAATGACAGCACTACGAAGTCTTGCTAAAGTCCATGTAGATAACACCAACTGCACTGCCCTCATCTACCTTCTTGGTTACCGCTTCAAAAAACATCATCAAATTTGTGATTTTACACTCATAAAGCCATGCTAACTGTCCCTAAACAGTACTTAGATCTTGTCTCTCAAAATACCTTCCAAAAATTTATCCACTACGGATGTGAGGCTCACTGGCCTGTAGTTCCCAGGCCTTCCCCTGCAGCCCTTTTTAAACAAAGGCACAACATTCGCCACTCTCCAATCTTCAGGCACCTCACCCGTAACCAACAATGATTCAAATATCTCAGCTAGGGCACCCACAATTTCCTTTCTAGCCTCCCACAATGTCTTGGGATACACTTCATCAGGTCCCGGAGATTTATCTACCTTGATGCGCTTTAAAACTTTCAGCACCTCCTTCTCTGTAATATGTACACTCCTCAAGACATCATTATTTATTTTCCCAAGTTCCCTAACATTCATGCTTTTCTCAACAATAAATGAAATATTCATTTAGGATCTCACCCAACATCGTGGCTGATATTTTCATGAACTTAGCTCCACTCACCTGCCTGTTCACTATAACCCTTAATTCCTTTATTGTTCAGAAATCTATCATCGCCTTAAAAACATCCGGAATAAGGTCGGGTGAACTTGGAGTGTGGATTGGTATTTGTGACTATGATGTCGTGGCTATTACAGATTAGAACAGGGACAGGATTGGTTGTTGGAAGTTTTGGGGTATAGATGTTTCAGTAAGAGTAGGGAAGGCAGTAAAAGAGGTGGAGGAGTAGCATCGTTAATCAAGGATAATTTAACGGCTGCTGAAAGGCATTTCGAGTGGGGGCTGCTTACTGAGGTAATATGGGCTGATGTTAGAAATAGGAAAGGAGTTTGTTAGGAGTTTTCTATAGGCCTCCAAATAGTAATAGAGATATGGAGAAGGAAATGGCAAAGTAGATTATGGATAGGTGTGGAGGTAAAGGGTAGTTATCATGGGTGACTTTAATTTTCCAAATATTGATTGGAATCTTTATAGGTTGAACAGTTCACATGGGGCACTATTTCACAGTGTGTGCAGGAGGGTTTCCTGATAGAATATGTGGATAAGCCAACAAGAAGTGGGGCCACATTGAACTTGGTACTGAGTGATGAACCAGACCAAGTGTTAGATTTGTTTGTGGGAGAGCACTTTGGAGATAGTAACCACAATTCGGTGTCTTTCATTATTGCAACGGAGGGCAAAGTTTATAAGTGGGGTGGGGTAATTATGATGCGATTAGGCAAGAATTAGAGAGCATAAGATGGGAACAGAAACTATCAGGTAAGGGCACAAATGAAAAATGGAGCTTGTTCAAGGAACAAATACTGTGTGTCCTTGATAGATATGGCTCTGTCAGGCAGGGAGGAAATGACCGAGGAGGTAACCATGGTTCACAAAGGAGGTTGAATGTCTTGTCAAGAGGAAAAAGGAAGCATACATATGGATGAGAAAACAAGGTTCAGTTGGGTCGCTTGAGGATTACAAGGTAGCAAGGAATGAGCTAAGAAAAAGACTTAGGAGAGTTAGGAGGAGGCATGAGAAGTCCTCACGGGTCAGATCAAGGAAAACCTCAAGGCTTTTTACTCTTATGTGAGAAATAAAAGAATGACCAGGGTGAGTATAGAGTCGGTCAAGGATAGTAATGGGAACTTGAGCATGGAGTCAGAAGAGATAGATGAGGCATTGAATGAGTACTTTTCTTCAGTGTTCATTAAGGAGAGGGACCATATTTTTGAGGATGAGTGTGTAATACAGGCTGATAGGATGGAAGAGGTAGATGTTCTGAGGGAAGATGTATTAGCAATTTTGAAAAACCCGAGGGTTGATAAGTCCCCTGGTCCAGATGGGATACTCCTAGGATACTTTGGGAGACAAGGGATGAGATTGTGGAGCCTTTAGCTTTGATCTTTGGATCCTCACTGTCCTCAGGGATTGCGCCAGAGGACTGGAGAGTGGCAAATGTTATTCCTCTCTTCAAGAAAGGAAATAAGAATGACCCTGGTAATTATAGGCCAGTTAGTCTTACTTCTATGGTCAGTAAACTAATAGAAAAGGTCCTGAGGGATAGGTTTTATAACCATTTGGAAAGATGCAGTTTAATCGGGATAGTCAGCACGGATTCATAATGGGTAAGTCTTGCCTCACAAATCTGACTGAATTCTTTGAGGAGATAACTAAAGTGTGTAGGTGAAGGCAGAGCAATTGATGTTGCATACATGGATTTTAGTAAGGCATTTAATAAGGTTCCCATGGTAGGTTCATGAAGAAAGTAAGGAGGTGTGAGAAGTTTGATCGATTGGCTAAGTAACTGGCTATCTCATAGAAAGTTATAATGTGGAGATGCCAACATTGGACTGGAATAAACACAGTAAGAAATCTCACAACACCAGGTTAAAGTCCAACAAGTCTATTTGGTTACAAACGCCACTAGCTTTCAGGGCTTTTCCTCTTTATCAGGTGAGTTCGCCACTCACCTGATGAAGGGGAAAAGCTCTGAAAGCTAGTAGTGTTTGCTACCAAATAAACCTGTTGGACTTTATCCTGGTGTTATGAGACTTCTTACTGTATCTCATAGAAGACAGAGGGTGGTGTGGAAGGAAAATTTTCAGACTGAAGGCCAGTTATCAGTGGGATCAGTGCTGGGTCTTTTGCTATTTGTGATTTTGATCAATGACTTGGAAGAGGGGCTGGAGGGTGGGTTAGTAAATTTGCTGATGACACCAAGATTGGAATAGTGAATGAGGGCTCTTGTAGGCTGCAAAAAGACATTGAAAGGATGCAGAGCTGGGTAGCAAACTGGCAGATGGAGTTTAACCCTGATAGGTGCGAGGTGATTCGTTTTGGAAGGACAAACTTGAATGTGGATTACAGGGTCAATGGCAGGGTTCTGAGGAATGTGGAGAAACAGAGAGATCTTGGGGTTCATATCCATAGCTCTCTGAAGATTACCACTCAAATGGATAGAGCCATGAAGATTGCGAATAGTGTGTTAGCATTTATGTTTAAGAGTTGTGGAGTTCTGTTACAACTACACAAGACCTTAGAGAGACCACATATGGAATATTGTATGCAGTTCTGGTCACCTCACTATAAGAAGCATTGGAGAGAGCGCAGAGGAGATTTACCAGGATGCTGCCTGGTTTGGAGGGTAGGTCTTATGAGGAAAGATTGAGGGAGCTGGGGCTTTTCTCTTTAGAGCAGAGGAGAATGACAGGCAACTTAAAAGAAGTTTATAAGAATGACGAGCGGGAGAGATAGAGTGGACATTCAGAGACTATTTCCTCGGTGGATGTAGCTGTTACTATAAGGTTCATGATGTCTGAGATAGCTTCTGAGATAGATGTCTGAGGTAGAGTGGTTGGGGTGTGGAATGCACTGCCTGTTGTGATTTAGTGGAGTTGGACACTTTAGAAACTTTCAAATGGTTATTGAATAGGCTCAAGGAGCACACCAGAATGATGGGGATTGGAATAGCTCGATCCTGGGTTTGGACATAGCTCAGCACAACATCAAGGGCCAAAGGCCTGTACTATGCTGCACTGTTCTATGTTTCTATCCAATGAGATAGCCTCAATCGCAAAAATTTGATTTGCAGGTGCGGCAGGGAAGTAAGAAGGCAGATGGAATTTTGTTTTTCATTTCTAGTGGAATAGAGTTTAAAAACAGGGAGAATATGTTGCAGCTGTATAAGGTGCTGGTGAGGCCACACCTGAAGTACTAATTGAGTACTAGCTTCAACTGCTTCACAGATTCACAACTCTTTGTGTGAAGAAGCTCCCCCTCAACTCAATCCTAAATCTGCTCCCCCCTATTTTGAGACCCTGCCTCCTAGTTCTAGTTTCACCCTCTAGTGCAAACAACTTCCCTGCTTCTATCTTATCCATTCCCATTATAACTTTATATGTTTCTATAAAATCCCTTCTAAATTCTTCTAAATTCCAATGAGTATAATTCCAGTCTGCTCAGTCTCCTCTCATAAACCTTTAACTCCGGAATCAACCTAGTGAATCTCCTCTGCACCATTCCCAGTGTGGTAAGGAGATCAAAAGTGTACATAGTACTCCAGATGTGGCCTCACCAGCGCCTTATACAGGTGCAACATAATCTCCCTGTTTTTAAACTCTATTCCTCTAGAAATGAAAGACAAAATTCCATCTGCCTTCTTACTTCCCTGCTGCACCTGCAAATCAACATTTTGCAATTCATACACAAGAACACCAAAGTCCCTCTGTACAGCAGCATGCTACAATTTTTTACCGTTTAAGTAATAGTCTATTTTGCTGTTATTCCTACCAAAATGGATGACTTCACAATTACCAACATTGTACTCCATTATCCCTCTGCAGACTTTCATTGTTCTTTGCATACTTTGCTCTAACACTCATCTCAGTATCATCTTCAAACTACACTACACTTGTCTCCCACTCATCTATGTACATTGTAAACAATTGTGGTCCCAACATTGATTCCTGAGGCACACCACTAGTCACTGATTGCCAGTCAGAAAAACACCCATTTATCCCCATTCTTCACTTTCTGTTAGTTAACCAATCTTCTATTCATGCTAGTACATTATCCATAACACAATGCACCTTTATTTTATGCAATAGCCTTTTGTGCAGCACCTTGTCAAATGCCTTCTGGATATTCAGATACACCACATCTACCCCTGATGTCCACTGCATTTGTAATGTCCTCAAAGAATTCCAGCAACTGGTTAAACAAGACCCGCCTTTCATGAACCCATGTTGTGCCTGTCCAATGGGACAATTTCTATCCAGATGTCTTGCTGCTTCTTCCTTGATCATAGATTGAACCATTTTCCTCACTACAGAAGTTAAGCTAATGGACCTATAATTAATCACCTTTTGTCTACTTCCATTTTTATAGTCACATTTGCTGTTTTCCAATCTGTGGAAACCACCCCAAAGCCCAGTGAATTTTGGTAAATTACCATGAGCACATTTGCTATTTCCCCACCAGCTCTTTTAGTATCCTGGGATACATTCCATCAGAGCCAGGAGACTTGTCTATCTTTAGCCCCATTAGCTTGCCCAATATTACCTCTTTTGTGATATTGATTATTTCTAGGTCCTCACACGCCATAGCCTCCTTGTCATCAATTTTTGGCATGTTTTTTTTTTCATCTACTGTGAAGACTGACAGAAAAGACCTGTTCGATGCATTAGTCATTTCCCATTATTAAATCCCTCTACTCATCCTCTAAAGGACTAATGTTTACTTTACCCATTCTTTTTCGTTTTATATATTTGTAGAAACTCTTATTATCTTTTTTATATTATGAGCTAGTTTATTCTCATAATCTATCTCACTTCTTTATCGCTTTTTTTCATGGCTTTCTGTTAACCTTTAAAGATTTCCCAATCCTCTAGCTTCCCAATAATACTTGCCACTTTGTATGCATTATCTTTCAATTTGATACCCTTCTTTATTTCCTCAGATATCGATAGCTGATAATCTATTTTCCTACAGTCCTTCCTTTTTACTAGTATATATTTTTTCTGAGCACTGTGAAAAACTGCTTTGAAAGTCCTCCACTATTCCTCAATTGCTCCATCATAAAGTCTTTGCTCCCAGTCTACTTAATCAACTCCTTCCTCCCTCATTCCATTATAGTCTTCTTTGTTTAAGCACATGACACTGGTATTGAATTTTAAATTCAACCATATAGTGAATGCTCCTTCTGAGAGGATCCATAACTGTGAGATTATTAATTATTCCTGTACTTGAGCAGAACAGCAGGTTGAGAAAATCACATCCATATTTACAAACTACCATATCTTTCTGGACACATGGTCAACCAAAAGGATTGTTTTAATGTTGGCAGTAAAAAAAGTAAAGTTTATTTATCAGTCACAAATAGGCTTACATTAACACTGCAACAAAACTACTGTGAAAATCCCCTAGTCACCACACTCACGTGCTGTTTTGATACATGAAGGGAGAATTTAGCATAGCCAATCCAGCTAACCAGCACACCTTTGGACTCCAGAAGGAAAACAGAGCACCCAGAGGAAATCCATGGGGAGAATGTGTAGATTCCACACAGAACAGATTCTACACAAAGTGAGGTTGCAATGACATTTACACCTCTAGATCCTTCCATAGGCTATAGCAGCTGTTGCCTGGTATACTAGCAATGGTCAGAAAAATTGTAAATGCTTTACTTTATGACACAGCATCTTCCTTGTCCAATTTACCAAGGATTGTCAGCAGCAATATTCAGTGTGCATAAATGGAAGACAATTCAACTTTCAATGTCACAACGGAGAACCGAAATGTAATCATTTCAGTCGTTCATGACGTCTAAGATCAATAGAAAGAAGTTACATATCTCAGAAACATGGAACTGTCTGCATCCATTCCTAGCAATATCTGATCAAAACCACCTCATTTGCAGAGGCGATGTTCCCTGCAGTTCACGTGCAGCCTGATAAGTGCCTTCCTATGTTGGGGTGTCTTCATGGTGCTGATTCCAATGTGAATAACTTCTGCTGCACCAGGTTCAAGTCAAATGACTACTGATAGATTTTGTTAGTCATTCAAGGGATGTGGGCATCAGTAGCTCAGCCAGTGTTTACTCCCCATCCTACGTGCCTTTCAATTGAGTGATTTGCTAGATCATTTCAGAGGGCAATTGAAAGTCAACGATATTGCTGTGAGCCAGACTGGATAAGGATGACAGATTTTCTTCCTGAAAGGACATTAGTGAACAATTGGCAATAGTTTCACACTCATCATTAGAATTTTAATTCCAGACTTTCACTGAATTCGAATTTCACCATCTGGCATGGTGAGATTTGAACACTGATCCCCAAAGTATTACCCTGGTCTCCGGATTACTAGTCCAATGACAATATCACTGTCTCCCCTTTTGAAGTATATCAAACTTTTCTGACAGTGCCAGAGTTCTCCTCTTCGCTTTATTTAGCAGCCCAAAAGGAGTGAACAAATAGTTCTCAGGAGTTTCATATTTTCAATCCACTGGCAACAGTTTCTTTATTTACTCTGTTAAATACTTCAGTGCAGATAATGTGGCCGGTAGTGAAGTGGAGTCCAGCTTTACAGAACAATATGAATTTATCATGTTTGCTTGCTATACCAAGAACTGCCAATTCTTGCTGCCTCTCAACGTTGACAGAATCCGTGAGAATGCGGTTCACTGCCAGTGAAGTCTGCCCCTAAAGATATCATGGCCTCAACTTTCACCGATTGGTCACGTGCATTTGGCAGACTTGAAAGTATGCAGAAACACGTTCCTGGTTGTGGTCTGCCCTGGAATGCAATTTCACGATGCCAGGCCAATTAGCCACCATCCAGCCTAAAACACGACCTGCGAAAAGCTGAGCACTGTCAGGGGGTGGGGGCGCAGATAGAGGGTGAGCATTGAGAAAAGAGTGTGGATTGGCACTTCCAATGTGCTCCCTCAAGGAGCACAGCTGCTGCAGAGCTGGTTGAACAAGCTGCTGAACTATAAAAGTTAAATATCAGCAGAAAAGTGTCTAAGCAGCTCAATCATGCATAGACCTCAGGCCTTAGATATATTTGTTAATTTTATTTATGCCTTGACCTTTCACACAACCCTGAATCAAGGTGATAGCTTAAATATAAAGGCCACCTTGCCAATAGGCCCAGCCACCAACTGTAATGGCAAACAGGCAGTGTAAAATCCCAGCCAACTGCTGCTTGATTAATTAAAACTGCCTTGTTGTTTTTTTGGCACAAATGAACTTGTAACCAAAATATCATGCAAGCACGCAAAGATATCAGGATGAGACTAATGTCTTCTCATGCAACTTTACATACTTCCAGACTGAAGCGTCTGAACTCTGCATATAATATTCTGGCTCATGAGATGAAAACATACTCTTGAGTATTTTATTATGGTTCTAAATACATTTGAACATTCTTGAAAAGTATTTAAAAGTATTTTAAATAAATTAAGTTTTAATGACAGTGAGGAGAATTAGCTGTAAAATATAATTAATTCATTACAAAAATGCTCTTTGTACTTTGAGTTTTGCAGGCCTTTGTTCTGGAAGTTGAAAATTATGATTTATGGATACATAAAGGAAGATATTTCAATTGATTATTGTACTGCATTGGCAGTTGCCATAGGGTGTTTCCTGACGGATTTAAAAAGCAATTCATTTTAAACTCTGTCACAATTATAGCTGGCAGATTTTAACACTTCAACATGAAGATGGAAAAGATGAGGTAGATTGTTGGGTGTTAATAGATGATTAATTATCACGATTTAATGTAAGAGTCTTAACGACAGTGATCCAATGAGAGCAGATTCAATTAAAATGGAACAATTGTAACTTCTTTGAAAAAAAGTCAAACAACAGGATTGTTACCAAGCATCGTGCAAGCTGTTCGGAAACAATGTTAACTTATAATGGCCAGACCACAGTAATTTCCAAACCGATTTTCAGTCATACTTAAGTACCATTTCCATAATTTGCATTATAAGTTTCAAGAACTTGGCTGCTGGGAAACTGCAACACAGCCAAGAAATTCCAGTACGTATATTTATATTGATATCTGCCATCCAGTCGGCATTTCTTCTCACAGCTTTCCAGAAAGCCAAGGAAGTAAATTGTCACTCACAACGGTTTTGGTGTTTCTGAATGCTGATTCATAAATGTTGCATTTCTCCATGAAAATTCAAGGCAGCAGGGAATTATTCCAAATGCATCTTTATCCATATTTAAAGGCAATATCTCTTGTTAAAGATTGCCAAAGTATTCCCATATTCTTCATATCTCCCACTCCCAAACATTGAGCAGTATAGTGGCACTATGGTTAGTAATGCTGTCTCACAGCACCAGGGACCTGGGTTCAATTCCAACCTTGGGTCACTGCCTGTGTGGAGTTTGCTCATTTTTCCCGCGTCTGCATGGGTTTTCTGTGTGCTCCAGTTTTTTCTCACTCCAAAGATGTGCGGGTTAGATTGATTGACTATGCTAAATTGACCCTACTGTCAGGGGATTTGCAGGGTAAATATGTGGGGTTACAATGATAGGGACTGGGTGGGATTGTGGTCAGTGCAGACTTGATGGGCTGAATGGCCTTCTTCTGTATTGTAGGGATCCTATTTAAAAAAATTACTGTATCTCCCCTGAGTTTTGTTCACCAGTCTCTCTCTCATAACAAAACAATCTTGCATTTACATTTCAAAAACCAAGTAAAAGCTAAACTGAAGCAGTATATTCCTTTCTGTGACGTTTACAAATGGGAATGTTATTCTAGGTTGATTCTTTTTCTTCTCTGCAACTAATTTTGATATCATGACCACTATTCCCATGGCATTCTTTATTTAACACACTTAATTTTCTGTGACTAGACCCGACGATACCACCTTCCTCGCTGTGGTAATATTAAAGTAATTAAGGTCTCCCATTATCACTGTGGATGTTGCACTTGAGGTATCCTTTGGTTTCCATGTCTTATGGAATGCATGCTGTAGGTCATGATATTCCTACAAGGTGATTATTTAGACAGTTGTTGACAACTAGGTCTAAACTGCTATTTTTATTTTCACTCCTCAAAGCAACCCAACCAAAGATTCTGGCTGGAATTCACCAATCTCATTCACCTCACCACCACTGCCAGTGAGAACAGAAAATTTGGCACCCAGCCAAATTTCCATTCTTCACCATGGGAGAACGGAAGAATCCTAGCTGCGAGGTCGGAGAATTCTGGCCTAAATTATCTATGCAAGTTTGACAAGAAGCACTGAGATACCAAACATAAAGAACCTAACATTAAATATACAGGGCGACATGGTGGCACAGTGGTTCGCACTGTTGCCTCACAGTGCTAGGATCTGGCGCTCAATTCCTGGCTTGAGTCACTGTCTGTGTGAAGTATGCACATGTTCCACATGTTTGCGTGGGTTTCCTTTGGGTGCTCTGGTTTCCTCCCACAATCCAAAGAACATGCTGGTTAGATGCACTGGCCAGGCTAAATTCTCTTTCAGTGTATCCAAACAGGTGCTGGAGTGTGACAACTCAGAGATTTTCACAGTAACTTCATTGCAGTGTTAATATAAGCCTACTTGTGACAATAATAAATAAACTTTAAACTTTAGATATTTATCTTGGAATCCTCAGGTTCTGTAGCTGCACTACCTTCCTCGTCTCGACCAAATTCTCACTCCAATTCCCCCAAGCCTGATCTCTTGTAAATTAGCATTTAATGCATGCTTTATGAGAATCAAACAACTCATAAATACTTTTAGTTTCTCGCTCACAATACCTAATCAATCATTTACAATTGATTACCCATTAATTGCATCCGACCTTGTAGTTTCTTTAAAATCTACCAGTTACAAAATCTAATTTGACAACTATTTAACTAATAACTACGAGTGATTCCATTTATCACCAATTTCTCAGCTTTGATGTTCAAAATTAAAATTGTTTCCTTTTCATTATAAATATTGTTCAAGTGTTAATAGTTAAGTTACCTCATTTTTTGAGTTATATTTAAACTGTGTATTAAATAAAGTTTGTTTCACTATAAAAGATCCCTAGTTTTTCAACGGAATCCTTCCTGGAAGGAAGTATCCTTTCCTCACCCTTATGCCAAAATAGAAAAGCATGCTATGAGTACAGAGCTGGTTTGGCAATTTGAAATCTGCTTTCTTGTATTTTCAATAGAAATCTCTCCTGGAATGCCAAAAAAATGCCATTGTTAATGGCAAATGTCTGGAAGGTTACACTAATTTGGTTTCCTTTCACATTTTACCTATTTTGAATTGCTGAGACCCAAGTATGTAAGAACAGCTTTGACCATTGTTAGAGTCCCGGACCAGAATCCCAAATTACATAAAAAGCCAGATCAGACCCCAACAACTTTTCTATTTTGGCATAAGGGTGAGGAAAGGATACTTCCTTCCAGGAAGGATTCCGTTGAAAAACTAGGGATCTTTTATAGTGAAACAAACTTTATTTAATACACAGTTTAAATATAACTCAAAAAATGAAGTAACAATTTAACTATTAACAATTGAACAATATAATGAAAATGAAACAATTTTAATTTTGAACATCAGTTTTTCAGTTCCAAATAAGCACCGTTCTTCTTACAGACTTAAATTCCACTTTAAATACAGTTAGCAACTGTAAACATGCTTGCTTTAATGAGAGTTGACAGTCTTGAAGTTGTAAGAGACAAATAGAGCTCCAGGAGCCTGCAAAATCAACTTCCAACAGGCTTCAGCAGCAAAACTAAACTGCTTTCTGCAAAAGCTGTTTTTCTCTGCCACAGACCCAGGACTGCATACAAATCACATCATCACATTTCCCTGTCAATCACTCTAATCAGAAATCCCAGCAAAATTTAAGTAACAAAAATCTATTCCTGTACAATGAAGCTTAATTTTTAAACATTTCCCTTATATTATATTTATTTATTTACCAATTGCACTACTACCATCACACCATTAAAAAAAAATTATTCTGATTTTGAGGTTTATTTACCTGTCAGTTAGGGAGATAGTTTCTCATGACATCCAAGATCCATGCGTCTAGCAATCAAACACTTAGGGCCCAATTTTACCATTTGGAGTCTAAGGGCTGGATCCACGCATGATACAGATCCGAACCCGGAATCCTCTTTGCGCCCAAATGCTTTTTGCCGGCTCCGGGTCTGATTCGCACTGTGAGTGGGGCTTAGCGCTGCCCGAACGATTGGAGCTCTAAACTGTGCATGCGCGGTTCAAAGGAAAATTGAAAACGCGCATCCAGATTAGGGTAAAAAAAAAGCAGAAAGTGGAGAGAGCTGCTCTCTGACACAGATCATCCTCTTGGTGGTGGTAGTGGTGGGTGCACTGGAAGTCGTTCCTGTGCTAATTGTATTCTGGTAATCACAGGAAGATGGAATCTTGTAACTCTGTGATGACTGCCACAATTAGGTGAAAGAGAGCCTGGGAATTTCAGAGAGGTTCTGTTGTAAAGAAGGCAGAAAACAATAGCTAGCTGTCTCAGGTCACTGATATAAACTTTTGATTAGACAAATGAATTTTGCAGGCATTTCTCATAGAGAGGAGATTGCTTATTGATTTTTATCAAAACATTGATGCTAATCCTGGGCAGTGGAAAGTATTTTCAAGGAGAGCTAATAATCTGATTGAAATCCTGTCGAGTGCAACTCACTGAACCCAGACCTCCAATCAGTTTGGGGTCTTGCAGTCAAATGTATCTTGTGGGGGCATGGGGGTGGGGAGTCAGATGAATCTCTTGGGGGGAGGTGAAAAGGCTAACCGTTGTCTGGTGTGGAAAGGAGGAACATTTGTTCACTGGTTGGGGGCCATGGATCTCTGGTGGCGGGGGCAGAGGGTTCCGCTGCCAATCTGCAGGTGATCCCTCCTCCCCACTAGAAGAATGAATGCTCCCCCACCAGAGATCCATCCATTCCACCTCCCATGAAGATGATCTGTGTCAGAGAGCCATTGCAGGCTCTGAACCTGCTTCAGAGGTTCCCCTACAAAATAAAAATTGGCTTCAGATTTTTATTTAGCAGGTCGCTGAAAGCATGGATCCGGAATGGAACAGAAGATAGTAAAATGGGATTTGATGGTAAAGTTGGACGCGCGGCTCATTAAATCGATCTAAATTCATGCTAATGGATTTTTAATCGTTAAACCGTCCGATTCGGGTGCGGACCGGATCCGCCCCCTTATCAGGTGTCAGGAAAGCCATGATCTGCAAGGATTCGGTTGCAGATCGCGTTAAAGGCCCTATGCCCGAATTTATCATGATTTCACGCCCAAAAACGGTGCAAATATTTGGTAAAATCGGGCCCTTGGTGTAGCTTTGTTAAGTGTTGTGTGGCACAGCATGCCTTAAGATCGTCAACTACGCATTTTGGTTAGCTTTGAATTCAGAATGTGATCACTTCCAGTGGAAGTGCATTACATCCCTCACAATGGTTTGTATCAAATTCCGCCGTGACAGCCACTTTCTGGTAATAACACTTACGAAACAAATCAGATATATCTCCATCAGCATTTGTATAGGAAACTGGAATAAACAGGAGTTCTTGTGGCATGTTGGTAGTGTTCCCACTGCTGGACCAGAAGCTCTGGGTTTGAGTACAATGTCAGAAGTTGTTGGCCATTGAAACAATGTTCATTGTGGTTCAACGGACTGATAATCAGCTCGGGAATCATTCCACATTTCCTCCATTATTTCCCAAAGGATAGGAAATAGTGTGGGTGCAAAGATATGCTAAACTGGAAAAAGCATTTTTCCTCAAGCATCCAGTTTCCTGGATTCTGAAAGGTATAAGAAAACAAACAGGAGTTTCCTCAGTAACTATTGGAAATCTGTAAAACTGTCTGGTACTAAGAAAACTTGAGTCAGGGTTCTCTACATCCTGTCTATACAAGAATTAGATCTTGAAAGTGGAGGAAGATGAAATTCAGGGAAGCTTCTATGTTTCATCAAATAATGAATTCTTAGTAAGCACAGCCGGTCACAAAAGATAAGAGATAATGATGTCCACAGCTTTAAGGTTCCAACTTAACCTTTAGTCAGGCTACATCTACCACCAGTCGGTCTCAGAGGCCAAAATCAGGGTATTTTGCAGAACAGCAGCAAAAGCTTGGAATTATTTAACTCTTCTGAGCCTCTGAACACCAATTTCAACCCACATTCTTACAGCAGTGACTGTACAGTACAGCACATTAAGGATAGAGTTTAAGGTAAAGACTTGGATTCAGAGACAGGTTGTTTCTGCTGTTTCAGTTGCTAATGGATGTGTATCTGTAAATAATAGAATTTCTCATATGCTGAATGGGTTAATAGTTTATTCACTTTGAATACGTAGAAAGCTTTGTTTTTAGCAACTCCTATGTTAATAGAAAAACATTTCAATTAAAGCCTTCAATTATAAGCTCAGGAAAAATATAGTCTATTTTTCCAAGACTCAGCAGTTTTTCTGTGGCTTAGTTCTAAACTGCAATCCTGACAGATGGCTCAGGGGCTCTGGCATCATATGCTGTCAAACTGTCTGAAAATTCCACATAACAAGGGTACAAGTGCTGGACTGTATTCCTTCCAGTGCAGAAACTTCCAAATTCTTCCAAACAGGTCATTAAATCACAAGCTGATATTTCTGTTCCAGTTTATATGAGAGGTCTGGAAGATCTTTTGAAGAATCCTGAATTGCAATTTCCAAGGAGTCTCTTAGCTGAAACGTTATTGAATGCTGTCTGCAACACTACATGTTTTGCTAGAAAATCTTTGATGAGAACAAGGATTGCAGCTATTCCTCATAACATCCTTCACAATGAATTGGCACAATTCATAAAGAGTGAAACTCAATCTGCAGACATGATAAAGAATTTATAAACAGTTGTATCAGATTTTTTTAAAAAGCTCATCATCCTTCATTCACCAAGATAGGAATTTATTTGAGTACTATAATCAATGTTTTGGTATGAAGGTCAAAGTACACCAATCTTCTGCTCCTCTTTCCCCATACATCATCAAAGTCAACCTAACAGGCAGCAGAAATAGGCAACTAGAAGTTGTAGCAGGGCATTAATCAATGTTTTCCTTAAAGAAGCCCTACAGTGCAGAAGGAGACCATTCAGCCCATTGAATCTGCACTGAGTTTCCTAAAGAGGATCTTACACAGTTCCACCCCTGCTTTATCCCCATAATCCCATGCATTTGGCATGGCTAATCTACCTAATTTTTGAACACTAAGGAGCAATTTAACATGGCCAATCCATCTCTTCTGCACATCTTCAGACTGTAGGAGGAAACCGGAACACCTGGAGGAGACTCATGCAGACACAGGGAGAGCATGCAAACTCCACGCAGCCAGTGAGCTAAGACTGGAATTGAACCTGGGTTCCTGGTGCTGTGAAGCCATAATGATGGAGATTGACAAGAGGAAAAGTGAAAGGATTAATAGTCATTCATACAAGTTTAAAAATCTCACAGGCTAAAAAACAAAGGTCTTCTAATAAGAGTCTTCACTGACAAACACCAAGGCCATTAGTCTGGCAAAGTACATAAATCAGACATTTGTAGCTGGAAAATGGGAGAGATCCACAGAAATGAGCCACACTATGAAGTTTTCATGCTGATTTGATATAAAGAAGCAAGCATAAAGGGATGGTGATTAGTTTATGCTAATTACTTGTAATCAATTTTGAAAAGTTTAATTGCCTTTGTATCTTGGAAAATGTCACTCTGGCTAGCTACAGGAATGTGAACTGTAGCTTCTCTGTGTCCTCGCTATAGCTTGTATTAAAAGCTATAGCAAGCTGAAGCTATAGCAGCTATTTTAAGAGAACTATGTGACTTGTCTGATTACTCAAAGGATAAAGTTGTGATCAATTAAAATGTTGACAGCAAAGCCCACAACAAAAGGATCATGTTTCTGTCTGCAGATTCAGTAATAGTCTGGCAACACCAATTTTAAATCCAACCAATTTATTTGATAGTAAATCTGCAAGCTTTCGACTTTCGTCTTCGTCAGGCAAATGCAGTGTTCTGGTCTGCAAGTTGGTGCTATTGCAGACCAGAACACTGTATTTGCCTGACGAAGACGAAAGTCAAAAGCTTACAAATTTACTATCAAATAAATCAGTTGGATTTAAAATTGGTGTTGCCAGACTCTTACTGAGTTTACCCCAGTCCAATGCCGGCATCTCTACATCTGTCTGCAGATAACAGGCCTTCAAAGCTAACTCTCCAAACTGAATGGGAACAGTGCCTGGCATCTGGAACCAAGGACTTGGCAGTATGGTGGCTGTATGTATCTATACCTCACATTCTTCAACGGATAAAAAAAATGCCCCAACACCTACTCAAAGACAATCATGAAAAGGCAAAAATTGCTGACCTACTCAATTGATGTCCATTTCCCATTACAACATCTACATCACCGCTCTATCAATCTCTCACACTGCACTCTTCACATTCCCTCGTCAGCAGTCCCCAGCAGTGAGGACTCAAGCCTAATAACTTGATATTCCACCTCATCCTCTTAAGTCCACCAATGATGCCAAACTCATACCACTTCCTGCTGTATAGACATACCTCCAGTTATTCAGCTGGGAGAGGCACATCACCCAAACACAGTGCAGCACAATCACTGACATTCTGCCCTCTCTCTTGCAGGATAAGATAACCCATAGTAGAAAGCAGCAGAGCTGAAGCAATGCAAAACAGTTAGTAAGCCTGCATCTCTCGTTTCTTGGAGGGAATGGTGATGCACATCAGGGAGATGGCTAGAACAGATTCTGTAATGTCTGCTGAATGCATTCAGAATGATGTTATATCATTCTGCCTTTCACAACTCCCATTTCACCCTCAGCCTTCTACCTGGCAGGTGATGTGACCTTGGACTCTTCCATTACACTCCAGTTCCCTGCCCTTCTGAATTTTGCTTTTAAATACTCAAAGACTGCCACATAGCTGCCCAGTCTGCGCAGTCCAGGGAGGAAGAGAGTGTGCAACTGATAAAAGAATCACCATCACATGATTTAACATTAATAGCTACTAGCTGGAAAGGCACGAAAGTTAAAGACTGCACACTGGTGGATCACTAGGCAGGATTTAGTTCTGAGTAATGAGCCAGGGCAGGTGGTTGATATTGTAGTAGGGGAACATGTGGCTAACAGTGACCACAATTCTGTCTATTTTAAAAAACAGATGGAAAAGGATGCTTGTTGCCCTATCGGCAGGGTGCTGAATTGGGGGAAAGCTAACTACAGTCGGATTATGCAGGAACTTATGGAAACTGACTGAGAACGGTTGTTCGAACGTAAATCCATACTTGACATGTGGGTGTCTTTCAAGGGAATACTGAAAATGGTGCAAGAAAATTATGTGCTGGCTAAGAGGAAAGATGGGAAAGGTAGGATCAGAGAGCCGTGGATTACTAGCGATATTGAGGACTCAGTTAGGAAGAAAAGAGAGGCGTATGATAGGTCTAAGCAGCTGGGAACAGAGACAGCGTTGGAGGAATATAGAGAGAGTAGGAGGGAGCTCAAATGGGGAGTTAGAAAGGCAAAAAGGGGGCATGAAATGATTTTGGTGGATAGGATTAAGGAAAATCCAAAGGCTTTTTACTCCTATGTTAGGAATAAAAGGGTGGTTACAGGAAAAATCGGACTTCTTATGGACATTGGAGGGGAACTGTGCTTAGAGCCCGAGGGAATGGTGGAGATCCTGAATGAATATTTTGCGTCGGTATTCACAAAGGAGAGGGGCTTGTTGACAGCTCCTGTCTCTGAGGGAGCTGTGGAGCAGTTGAGGGAAATATCCATACTGAGGGAGGAAGTGTTAGAGCTTCTAGGTAGCATTAAGACTGATAAATCTCCAGGGCCTGATGGCATTTATCCCAGACTGCTTAGGAGGTGCGAGATGAAATTGCTGGGCCTCTGACACAAATCTTTGATTCTTCTTTGAACACAGGTGAGGTCCCAGAGGACTGGAGAATAGCTAATGTTGTACCGTTGTTTAAAAAGAGTAGTAGGGATAACCCTGGAAATTATAGGCCGATGAGTTTGACATCAGTGGTAGGGAAGCTGTTGGAGGGGATTCTTAGAGATAGGATGTATAGGCACTTAGAGCGTTGCAATCTGATTAGGGATACGCAGCATGGATTTGTTAAGGGGAGGTCGTGCCTTACAAATCTGGTAGAATTTTTTGAGGAGGTGACGAAAACAGTGGACGAAGGGCGAGCTGTTGATGTCATCTATATGGATTTTAGGAAGGTGTTTGACAAAGTCCCTCATGGGAGGTTAGTGGGGAAGGTCAAGGCTCATGGGATACAAGGAAAGGTAGCTAGATGGATAAGTAACTGGCTCAGTAATAGGAGACAGAGAGTAATAGTGGAAGGGTGTTTTTCTAGCTGGAGGTCGGTCACTAGTGGTGTACCGCAGGGCTCGGTACTGGGACCTCTTCTATTTGTAATATATATAAATGACTTGGAAGAGGGAGTAAGTGGAGTGATCAGCAAGTTTGCAGACGATACAAAGATGGCTGGACTTGCGGATAGTGAGGAGCATTGTCAGGCAATGCAGCAGAACATAGATAGGCTGATAGCTTGGGCCGATAGATGGCAGATGGAATTCAATCCTGATAAATATGAGGTGATGCATTTCAGGAGAAAGAATGTAGGGGGAGGTATATGATAAAGGGTAGACCTATTAAGAGTATAGAAACGCAGAGGGACCTGGGGGTGCAGGTGCACAAGTCTCTGAAGGTGGCAGAGCAGGTGGAGAAGGTTGTGAAGAAAGCATATAGTATGCTAGTCTTTATAAGAAGGGGTATACAGTACAAGATCTGGCCTTTAATGTTGCAGTTATATAAAATGTTAGTTAGACCTCATTTGGAATACTGCGTCCAGTTCTGGTCGCCTTACTACCGGAAGGACACGGAGACTCTGGAGAGAGTGCAGAGGAGGTTTACCAGGATGCTGCCTGGTATGGAAGGTCTGAGTTACGAGGAGAGATTAGGCAAATTGGGGCTGTTTTCCTTAGAAAGACGTAGACTTACAAAAAGAAAGTGGCAGTAGACAGCAGGCAGCGTCGGAAGCGGGCAGCGGAGTGAGTAGGGAAGTAGAGTGAGATATAAGGGCTTTGGCTTGTGGGGCTTGGGCAAGAGCAGGCTTAGGCACAGTGTGCTACACCTTCAAAGGTGTTCATCACACTGGCAGGGATTAAGAGAAGACGTCTCACCTGTGTACGGTGTCATATGTGTGAGTTCCTGGAGGCAAGACTTCTCCCAAAAGTCCACATATGCGTCAAGTGTATGGAGCTGCAGTGTCTGAGGGCTCGGGTCAAGCAACTAAAGCAGCAATTGGAAGATGCATTTTTAGTCACGGAGAACGAGGCAATCATGGAAGGGAGGCAGAGTAAGGTGGCGGACCCGGAGCCTAAGAGGGGGGAACCTGACCCTTACAGGTGGATTACTATAAGGAAGGAGAAAAAAGAGAGGGGAGGCAGTCCAAAGACTTCCCCAGTGGCAGTGTCCCAAAATATCGAGGGCAGAGGGTTAAAAAAGGCAAGGACCAGAGTACCTCAAAGGGGGGGAAAGGGGCTAGAAGGGAGATAGTGGTGGGGGATGGGAGGGTTAGAGGAATAGATAGGCGCTTCTGTGGTCCAAGGCAGGACTCCAGGATGGTAGGTGTCTCCCTGGAGCAGGGGTGCAAGATGTGTCTGACAGGGTAGAGGGCATTTTGAAGGGTGAGGGGATCCAGGCAGATGTGATTATTCACGTAGGAGAGAAGAATGTAGGAAGGAAGAGCAGGGAGGTTATATGAAGGCAGTTCAGGGAGTTGGTGGGTAGGTTGAAGAGCAGGGCCTCCAGGATGGCGATCTCAGGGCTGCTCCCAAGGCCGGGTAATAGTGGAGCCAGGAGAAATGAGATCCTACAGCTGAATGCGTGGCTGAAGGACTGGTGTAGGGCAGAGGGTTTCATATTTGTGGATTACTGGGAAGTCTTTGTGAAAGAAGGGCACTTGTATAGAAGGGACGGGGAACACTTGAATGGGAAAGGCATGAATATCTTAGCTGGGAGGTTAGCTGGAGTGTTTCGGCAGGATTTAAACTAATATGGAGTGGGGCGGGGCTGAGACTGATAGCTCGGTAGAGAGCGAGATGGGAGATAGAGTAAGCTTGGATGAGAAGAAATACAGCGGGGAGAAGGAGGTTCCGAGTGAACTTGGAGGTCTGGAGTGTGTCTGTTTCAATGCAAGGAGCATAACGGGAAAAATGGATGAACTTAGGACCTTAATGTTTGCAAGGAATTTGTTATGTGGTTGAGGTGATGGAGACGTGGTTAAAGGAAGGGGAGCAGTGGCAACTGAACATTCCTGGGTATAAGTGTTTCAGGCGTGACAAAGCAGGGTCCAGAAGAGGTGGAGGAGTGGCGTTGTTAGTTAAGGAGAGCATCAAGGCAGTGCAGAGGGAGGACAATACAGAGGAGTTAGGAGCAGAGTCGCTGTGGGTGAAGTTGAGGAATAGAAAGGGGGCGATTACTATGCTAGGGGTGTAATATAGGCCACCCAACAGCCTGCGGGTAGTTGAAGAAGGCACATGTAAAGACATTTTGGATAGGTGTAGAAAGAACAGAGTCGTTATACTGGGAGATTTTAATCTCTCTAGGGTGGATCGGAAAGTACATAGATCTGGGGGTTTGGACAGGCAGGAATTTGTAAAATGTGTACTGGAAAATCGTTGGAGCAGCATGTGGCTAGCCCGACTAGAGAAGGGGCTATATTGGATTTAGTTCTGAGTAATGAGCCAGGGCAGGTGGTTGATGTTGTAGTAGGGGAACATGTGGCTAACGGTGACCACAATTCTGTCCACTTTAGGGTGCAGATGGAAAAGAATGCTTGTTGCCCTAGGGGCAGGGTGCTGAATTGGGGGAAGCTAACTACAGTCCGATTATGCAGGAACTTATGGAAACTGATTGGAAACGGTTGTTCAAGGGTAAGTCCACGCTAGGCATGTGGGACTCTTTCAAGGGAATGCTGAAAATGTTGCAAGATAAATATGTGCCAGCTTAGAGGAAAGATGGCAAAGGTAGGATTAGAGAACCGTGGATTACTCGGGATATTAAGGACTTGGTTAGGAAGAAAAGAGAGGCGTATGATAGGTCAAAGCAGCTGGGAACAGAGACAGCATTGGAGGAATATAGAGAGAGTAGGAGGGAGCTCAAACAGGGAGTTAGAAGGGCAAAAAGGGGGCATGAAATGATTTTGGCGGATAGGATTAAGAAAAATCCAAAGGCTTTTTACTCCTATGTTAGGAATAAAAGGGTGGTTACAGGAAAAATCGGACCTCTTATAGACATTGGAGGGGAACTGTGCTTAGAGCCTGAGGGAATGGCGGAGATCCTGAATGAATACTTTGCGTCGGTATTCATGAAGGAGAGGGGCTTGTTGACAGCTTCTGTCTCTGAGGGAGCTGTGGAGCAGTTGAGGGAAATATCCATACCGAGGGAGGAAGTGTTAGAGCTTCTAGGTAGCATTAAAACTGATAAATCTCCGGGGCCTGATGACGTTTATTCCAGACTGCTTAGAGAGGTGCGAGGTGAAATTGCTGGGCCTCTGACGCAAATCTTTGTCTCTTCTTTGGACACAGGTGAGGTCCCAGAGGACTGGAGAATAGCTAATGTTGTACCATTGTTTAAAAAGGTAGTAGGGATAACCCTGGAAATTATAGGCCGGTGAGTTTGACGTCAGTGGTAGGGAAACTGTTGGAGGGAATTCTTAGAGATAGGATGTATAGGCACTTAGAGCATTGCAATCTGATTAGGGATATGCAGCATGGATTTGTTAAGGGGAGGTCGTGCCTTACAAATCTGGTAGAATTTTTTGAGGAGGTGATGAAAACTGTAGATGAAGGGCGAGCTGTTGATGTCATCTGTATGGATTTCAGTAAGGCGTTTGACAAAGTCCCTCATGGGAGGTTAGTGGGGAAGGTCAAGGCTCATGGGATACAAGGACAGGTAGCTAGATGGATAAGTAACTGGCTTAGTAATAGGAGACAGAGAGTAATAGCGGAAGGGTATTTTTCTAGCTGGAGGTCGGTCACTAGTGGTGTGCCGCAGGGCTCAGTACTGGAACCTCTTGATAATATATATAAATGACTTGGAAGAGGGAGTAAGTGGAGTGATCAGCAAGTTTGCGGACAATACAAAGATGGCTGGACTTGCGGTTGGTGAGGAACATTGTCAGGTGATGCAGCAGGACATAGATAGGCTGGCAGCTTGGGCAGATAGATGGCAGATGGAATTTAATCCTGATAATTGCGAGGTGATGCATTTCGGGAGAAAGAATGTAGCGGGGAGGTATATGATAAAGGGGAGGCCTATTAAGAGTATAGAAACACAGAGGGACCTGGCGGTGCAGGTGAACAAGTCTCTGAAGGTGGCAGAGCAAGTGGAGAAGGTTGTGAAGAAAGCATATGGTATGTTAGCCATTATAGGAACAGGTATAGAGTACAAGAGCTGGCCTTTAGTGTTGCAGTTGTATAAAACGTTGGTTAGACCTCATTTGGAATACTGCGTCCAGTTCTGATCGCCTTACTACAGGAAGGATGTGGAGAGTCTGGAGAGAGTGCTTATGGGATGAGTGCTTATGCAAGAGGGATCATGGGCTTAGGGTGAGGGGGGTAAGGTATAATTTGGATGCTGGAGGGAGTTTTTTCACACAGAGGGTGGTGGGGGTGTGGAATGTGCTGCCAAGTAAAGTGGTGGAGGTAGGTACTCTGGAGTTATTTAAGAAATACTTAGATGGGCGCACGAACAGAATGGGAAAGAAGGGGTATAGAAAACTGATTTAAAATAGGGATCATTAGCCTTGGGAGTCCCTGGGGAAGTGTGTAAGTAGATGATGATATTGATGTACTTGTTTTTATCCTACAGGTGCTTTGGTCTACCTTGTTGTCTAATAAGGGGCATACATGCGATGGGTCGTGAGAGAGCTGCTCTTGGATTTTTCAAGAGTATCTTAGTGCTTCATGTCGTTAGTATACACTTGACCTGGACCATTTGATGGGCAACACAACAGCTCAGTGACTATCGCTGTGCTGTGCAGATACATGGATTTGGGACTGTGTCTGTGGGAATTTGCGCATTCTCCCCGTGCTTGCATGGGTTTTCTCCGGGTGCTCCTGTTTCCTCCCACATCCCAAAGATGTGCTCTTAGGCTAATTGGCAAAACAATTTCTCCCTAAATTGTCTCAAATTTGGTTTTTAATCCATAGATCTATAAACGTGGATAGAGATCACAGGTAAAGGTGGGAACATCGGGGTGGTGGCGTGGGCTCGTTGGGCCAAAGGGCCTGTTTCCCGTGCTGTTTTGTTCTTTGTTCTTTGTTTACTTAGAGAAGATCTAATAGAGGTGTACAAGATTATGAGGGGTATAGATAGAGTAAACAAGATTAAGTTTTTTCCTAGGATGGACTTGAATAGCACGAGGGGTCACGGGCTTAGGGTGAAGGGGGTAAGGTATAATTTGGATGCTAGAGGGAGTTTTTTCACACAGAGGGTGATGAGGGTATGGAATGTGCTGACAAGTAAAGTGGTGGAGGCAGGTACTCTGGAGTTATTTAAGAAATACTTAGATGGGCACATGAACAGAGTGGGAATGGAGGAGTATAGAAAACTGATTTAAAATAGGGATCATGAGCCTTGGGAGTCCCTGGGAAGTGTGTAAGTAGATGATGATATTGATGTACTTGTTTTTATCCTACAGGTGCTTTGATCCACCTTGTTGTCTAACAAGGGGCATACACATGATGGGTCGTGAGAGGGCTGCTCTTGGATTTTTCGAGAGTATCCTAGTGCTTCACATTGTTAGTGTATGCTTGACCTGGACCATTTGATGGGCAACACAACAGCTCAGTGACTATCGCTGTACTGTGCAGATACATGGATTTGGGCCTGTGTCTGTGGGAATTTGCGCATTCTCCCCGTGCTTGTGTGGGTTTTCTCCGGGTGCTCCAGTTTCCTTCCACATCCCAAAAATGTGCTTTTAGGCTAACTGATAAAACAAATTCTCCCGAAATTGTCTCAAATTTGGTTTTTAATCCATAGATCTATAAACATAGACAGGGATCACGGGTAGGTGGGAACATCGGAGTGGCAGCGCAGGCTCGTTGGGCTGAAGGGCCTGTTTCCTGGGCTGTTTTGTTCTTTGTTCTTTGAATAGGCTACATAGGGCAGCACAGTGACATAGTTGTTGACACTGCGACTTCGAGTCTTCTGCTGTATGGAGTCTGCACCTTCTCCCTATGTCTTGATTTCCTCCAAGTGCTCCGGTTTCCTCCCACAGTCTGAATGACGTGCTGGTTATGCACACTGGTCATGCTAAACTCTCCCTCATTGTACCCAAACAAATGCTGGGGTGTGGCAACTAGAAGATTTTCACAATAACTTTATTGCAAACTAACTTTGAAAAAAAAATCCCAGTCAAAGGGGAAAGGATAATTCATGTGCTAACTGGTAGTTACTGATAAGAGAGTAAGTTAGGGTGAGTAAGCTAAATAGGAGATAAACTATGGACAATGGTAGTTGGTCCCCAGTTATGCTTGTCTTTTTTGAGTTATGTGGAACATTCCAGTCCTACACAAGTCTGCTCCTGCAATTCTTTTTCCATGACATTGATGACTGCATTGGTGCCACTTCATGCTCTTGAACATACCTAGAAATATGTATCAATTTTGCTTCCAATTTCCACCTCTCTCTCACATTCACATGGTCCATCTCCGACACTTCTCTTCCTTTTCTTCATCAATCTGTCTCCATTTCTGGTGATTGACTGATCACTAATGTTCATTACAAATTCACAGACTCCCACAGCTACCTCGACTACAGCTCTTCACACCTTGCTTTCTGTAAGGACTCCACCCCTTCTCCAAGTTTCTCCATATCCATCGCATCTGTTCTAATAATGTCACCTTCAGAAATGGTGCTTCTCACACATCTATGTCTTTCCTTAACTGATTCTCTCCAAACTGTGGTTAACAGGGCACTCAAGCACCTTTGATCCATTTCCTGTATGTATGTCCTCACCCCTTCCCTTCCCTCTCAGAACCATGATAGGGTCCCCTTTGTCCTCACTTTTCACTCCACTTGCTGCTACATTCAAAGGATCATCCTCTTAACACTTGTGCCAACTCAGCATGATGCTACCATGAAACACATCTTCCCCTCGCCACACACTCCCCACCCCCACACATAGGGATTGCTCTCTCTGTGACATCCTGATTCATTCCTTCATCAAGCTGAACTGTTTATCCCCTTTCCATGGCACCTTCCATTACAATTGCAGAAGGTGCAATACCTGCCCATTTATCTCCTCACCATTCAAGACCCCAAATACGCCTTTCATGTTAAGCAGAGTTTTACTCATATTTCCTTCAATTTGTTTCTGGTGCTCCCAATGCGATTGCCTTTGCACTGTGGAGACTAAATACAGACTAGGTAATTGCTTTACGGAACACCTTCGCTTAGTCTGCAAGAATGACCCCAGTCTTCCTGGTGTTTGCCATTTTGACTCAGCACTTTGTTTCTATGCCCACAACTCTGTCCTTGGCCTGCTGCAATATTCCAGTGAAACTCAACACAAACTGGAGGAGCAGCATTTCATCTTCTGATTAGACATGTTACAGTCTTCAGGACTCAACACTGAATTCAACAGCTTTAGATTTTTGCCATTCTACTCCATCTTAACCCTCCACCCTGTTTTTTTAAATATCTCATACATGTATACATGATGGCACTCTGGTTAGCACTGTTGCTTCATAGCGCCAAAAATCTGCGTTCGATTCCCATCTTGGTCACTGTCTGTGTGAAGTGTGCATGTTCTCCCTATGCCTGCATGGGTTTCCTCTGGGTGCCCCGGTTTCCTCCCACAGTCTGATAAATGTGTAGTTAGGTGCATTAACCCGAACAAGTGCCGTAGCATGGTGACTAGGGGATTTTCACTATAACTTCATTGCAGTGTTAATGTAAGCCTGATTGATTAATAAATAAACTTTGCTTTAAAATTTTCAATGCTTTAAACTCCTTCCTGATGACCATTAGGCCATCTGTCTTTTGTCCTAAAGCTGCTGCTTCTTGTTGCAGTTTCCAAAGTCCTAACACATCCTCCCTTCCTTCAGTTCTGGCAAAGAGTCAAAAGACAGTTTCTCTCCTAAAAGTTGCTGGCAAACCTGCTGAGATTTTCCAGCATCCTCTGTTCTTGTTAAAATCATTACTGTTCAGCACAATAGGAGCTACCCTTTTTCTTTCTATTGAGGCAATTCACATTGATTGTTTACAGAAATACTTAAGGGAGCAGTTACAGAAATAGCAGGAGCTGTAAAACCAGCTGTCTAATTACCTACTCTCTTCTTGCCCTCCAAGGCCACAAACACTTTTACCAGGTGAAACAACAATATACTTTTATTTCTTTCAATTTAGTTGACTGTATTCGCTGCTCACATATAATTTCCTTCAGACTGTGGGAGGAAACTGGAGCACCCAGTGGAAATCCATGCAGAGACAGGGAGAACGTGCAGGCTGCACACAGACTGTGACTCAAAGTGGGAATCAAACCCAGGTCCCTGGCGGTAACCACTGTGATACCGTGTGCTCTCATAATAATATAGTAAAGGACCTCATAATAAGTACATGGGATGCATTTGAAATGGTCAATTTTGAACTTTACTTAGCATAAGGCTTGGAATAAAGACAGGGTGAACAAACACTGATTAAGTGATTGCTGTTTGGAACAGCACCTCACTTCCCAATTTACAATCTTTTGGCCTCAACGTCGAGGTCAACAAATTCAGTCCATGAACTCAGTTTGATTTTTTTTAACCATGTGCCAATGTAAACCTTGTTCTATGTGTTTTTGCTTTTGGATAGATTCATTTTTCTGACACTGACACTCACTCTGGGTAAATGCTTTATGTCTTTACTATAATAACCTTTGATTTTGGTTCCGTGACATTTTGTCATTTGATCTCTCCCACCCTAAACTATATCCCAAACATTCCCATTTCTTCTTCCTACCTTCCCTCTTTCAATGCATAAAACCTGCCAAATTTCTACCTTCAATTTCAAAAAGAGACCTACAACTTGAAATGTTAACTCTTTCCTTCTCCACAGATATTGCCAGACCTGCTTGGTATTTCCAACACTTCCTTGTTATTTCAGATTTCCAGTATCTGGTGTATCTTGCTTTTATTTATATGCATAACGGGTTGACAGTGAACGTACCTGAGGGACTAGAAATATTAACAATTCTTCCTTTTGCTCGACGAATCAAGGGTAAAAATGTTTTAGTAACTTCAACTGCTCCAAAGAAATTGACTTCCATGCATCGTTTATAAGCATCTGTTGGGATGATTTCTGCGTCACCAAGGTGGGCTATGATGCCAGCATTATTAACTAATGCAAAGAGTCCTAGAAAAAGAGAAAAATAATTCACTTTTGACAGGATTTTCCATAGATATTAAGAACACACAATTAAAAAAAAAATAAAAATTTAAATATATTCCTTTTTAAGTTACATGATTCTTTAAAAGCATTTTCTTTTTGAAAATGTGAAGTTTATTCCAAGTCTTATGCTAAGTACGTTCAAAATTGACCATTTCAAATGCATCCTATGTACTTATTATGAGGTCCTTTACTATATTATTATGAGAGCACACGGAATCACAGTGGTTACCGCCAGGAATCTGGGTTTGATTCCCACTTTGAGTCACAGTCTGTGTGCAGCCTGCACGTTCTCCCTGTCTCTGCATGGATTTCCACTGGGTGCTCCAGTTTCCTCCCACAGTCTGAAAAGACGTGCTAGTTAGGTGCATTCACCATATTAAATTCTCCCTCAGCGTATCTGAAGAGGCGCCACAGTGTGGCAACTAGGGGATTTTTACAGTAACTTCACTGCAGTGTTAATGTAAGCCTACTTATGATACTAATAAATAGATTTTAAAGTTACAGAACTGTGTTTCATAGCAGCAGTGATAGATTTACCATGAACCTTGCCGGCCCTCTACCATCATTGTCTATAATTCCAGGCTAGCACATACTTGTCAAACTGTATATTACCAAACCAGTTTGGATTCCTTGTGCTGAGTGCAGCACTCAGTTGACTGGGTAACCGTGCAGATCAAAGTAGTGTCAACAGCACAGGAGTTGGTTCCTGGTCTGGCTGAGATAGATTCGGGACTTCCTCCTTGCCTTCCTCTGATGGAGATTGCAGTGCTGTAGGTCAGATCTGCCTTTAGGCAGAGAACTCAAAAAGATCAGATTTGATGCAGTATTTAAACACACGATTACAGGAGGAATGTTAGGTAACTTGAACTAAAATCTATAAAACTCTTTTGGCATGACAGAAGCAAACATTAACCATGCATCAATTATCATAGAATCGTTGAAGCGTAGAATAATTGCAAGAGAGAAAGAAAACATTGGCCTGTTATATTATTGCCAGCTCACCACAGAAGCAACTCAGCAATTCCCACTTCTCTTTCTCTGTAGCCCTGCAAAATTTATTCTTGCTTACCCAAATCCCTTTTAAAAGCCAAGTTTGAATCTGATGTCAACACACTCTCAAATAGTACATTCCAGATCTTAACCACTTGTTGCGTGAATAAATTTTCCCTCATGTCACTATTGCTTCTTTTGTCATTTATCTCATATCAAGAGTTTTCAACTCTTCTGCCAACGGGAATAGTTTCTCCCTATATATGTTCTATCCAAATCCTTAAGGATTTTGAATGCCTGTATCAAATTTCCCTCAATTTTTCTTGATGTGGAGATGGCGTTGGACTGGGGTGGGTACAGTAAGAAGTTTCACAACACCAGGTTAAAGTCCAACAGGTTTATTTGATATCACAAGCTTTTGGAGCATTGCTCTTTCATCGGGTGAGTGAAGAGTTGGGTTCACAAACAGGGCATACGTAGACAAAGACTCAATTGCAAGATAATGGTTGGAATGAGAGTCGTTATAGGTAATCAGGTCTTTACAGATACAGACAATGCAAGTGGCAAAAGGGATAATCACAGATTAAAGAGGTGTGAATTGTCTCAAGCCAGGATAGTTAGTAGGATTTTGCAAGCCCAGGCCAAATGGTGAAGATTATAATATGGTGTGACATTAACCCAAGATCTCAGTTGAGGCCTCATGCGTGCATAACTTAGCTACCAATTTCTGCTTAGTGATTTTGCATTGTCATGCGTCATGAAGGCCATCTTAGAATCGTAGAACCATAGAACACTACAACACAGAAACAGGCCTTTTGGTCCTTTTTGGCTGTGCCAAACCATTTTTCTGCCAAATCCCACTGACCTACACCTGGACCATATCCCTTCACACCTCTCTCATCCATGTACCTGTCCATGTTAAAAGTGAGCCCGCATTTACCACTTCATCTGGCACCTCATTCCACACTCCCACCATTCTGTTTGAAAAAGCCCCCCCTAATATTCCCTTTAAACATTTCCCCCTTCACCCTTAACGCATGTCCTTTAGTTTTTTTTTGTTCCCCTAGGCTCAGTGGGAAAAGCCTGTTTGCATTCACTCTATCTTTACCCATCATAATTTTATACACCGCTATCAAATCTCTCATCATTCTTCTATGCTCCAGGGAATAAAGTCCTAATCTATTCAATCTGTCCCTGTAACTCAGTTTCTCAAGTCCCAGCAATATCCTTGTAAACCTTCTCCGCACTTTTATTAATATCCTACCTGTAATTTGGTGACCAAAACTACACACAATACTCTAAATTCAGCCTCACCAATGTCTTATACAACCTCACCATAACATTCCAACTCTTTTACTCAATACTTTGATTTATAAAGGCCAAAGATCCAAAAGCACTCTTTATAACCCTAACTACCTGTGATGCCACTTTTAGGGAATTATGTATCTGTATTCCCAGGTCCCTCTGTTCTACTGCACTCTTCAGTGTCCTACCATTTACCTTGTATGTTCTATCTTGGTTTGTCCTTCCAAAGTGCAATATCTCACACTTGTCTGCATTAAACTCTGTCTGCCATTTTTCAGCCCATTTTTCTAGCTGGTCCAAATCCCTCTGCAAGCTTTAAAAACTTTCCTCATTGTCCACTACCCCGCCAATCTTCGTATCATTCAGCAAATTTGCTGATCCAATTTACCATATTATCATCCAGATCATTGATATAGATGACAAACAACAATAGACCCAGCACTGATCCCTGTGGCACATTACAAGTCATGATGTAGAGATGCTGGCGTTGGACTAGGGTAAACACAGTAAGAGGTCTGACAACACCAATTTTAAATCCAACCAATTTATTTGATAGTAAACTTGCAAGCTTTCGGCTTTATAGCCTTCTTCAGGCGAATGAGGTGTTCTGGTCTGCAATAGCACACATATCAGCACAGACAGTTTACAGATTGCTGATTAGAATGCGAAGCTTAACACCTAACCTGCTATTCAAGTCTTAAAGTGGCTAACAATGTGAGTGGAAGGAGCACTGAGCACAGGTTAGAGAGATGTGTATTGTCTCCAGACAGCACAGTAAGTAAAGTTTTTTGCTAACCCAGGCAAGTCATGGGGGTTACAGATAGTGTGATATGAAGCCAAGATCCCTGTTAAGACCGTCCTCATGTGTGCGGAACTTGGCTATCAGTCTCTGCTCAGTGGCTCTGCGCTGTCATGTGTCGTGAAGGCCCCCTTGAAGAATGTTTATCCGAAGGCCGCACATTACTAGTCACAGACCTCCACTCAGAGAAGCAATCCTCTACTACCACTCGCTGGCTTCTTCCATTGAGGCAACGTCTAATCCAATTTACTACCTCTCCATGTACACCTAGCTATTGAATCTTCCTAATTAACCTCCCATGCCAGACCTCATCAAAGGCCTTACTGAAGTCCATGTAAACAACATCCACTGCCTTCTCTTCATCAACTTTCTTGCTAACCTCCTCAAAAAACTCCAATAGATTGGTTAAACATGACCTACCATACACAAAGCTTTGCTGACTCCCCCTAATAAGTTCCTTTCCATCCAAGTATTTGTAGATCCTATCTCTTAGTACTCCTTCCAATAATTCACCTACTACTGATGTCAAACATACCGGCCTATAATTTCCCTGATTACTTTTTGAGCCTTTTTTAAACAACGGAACAACATGAGCTATCCTCCAATCATCTCGCTTCGAGAAAATACTGGACGACGAAGGGTACTCTGTCGGTCATGTTCCATGCTGTCTTCTGAAGAAGTCAGTGTGGTTTTTCACTGTGGCATGTCAGAACTGTCGATCAATGAGTCGAGCATCATATCCTGTTCTTACAAGGGCATATGTCAGAGTCTCCTCCTCATCTGAGCAGATCCTGTGTATACGGAGGGCTTGTCCATAGAGGATAGCTTCTTTAACATGTTTTCAATTTTCCTTTTCTAAGGAGAACAACCCCAGTTTCTCTCATCTATCCAGTTAATTGAAGTCCATTGTCACCAGAACCATTCTTATAAATCTTTTCTATACTCTCTCTATTCCTTCATGGAGTTTGCTGCTCAAAATTTCTGAATAGGAGAGGGACGGCATTGTGGTATTGTCACTGGACAAGAAATCCAAAGACCCAGGGTACTGCTCTGGGACCAGAGTTCAAATTTCACCATGACAGATGGTGAAATTAGTATTTCAATAAAAACTTGGAATTAAAAAGTTTAATGATAACTAAAACCATTATCGATTGCTGTAAAAACCCATCTGATTCACTATGGTGCTTTAGGGAAGGAAATCTGCCATCCTTACCTGGTCTGGCTTACATATGACTTCAGCTCACAGCAATGTGGTTCACTTATAACTGCCATGCAGTGATTAACTGCAATTAGGATTGCTAGCAATACCTTTAAGAGCATTATTGTACGTTAAATAATACCTCTGAGATTGTTAGTGAATCAAAATACAATGACTTTTGTAGCTTTGATAAAAACTGATTCTAAACAAGGACTGCCAGACTTCTCATTGAAGTGGACGTTTATACATTATGAGTCTTTATGTCAATCACAATACAAATTTCCAGTTCCAAGGAATAAAGAAGGTGATAGAGAAGGTGAAGGCGCATGGGATACAGGGTCGGGTATGTAGATGGGTCGAGAACTGGCTCGGGAGGAGGAGACAGAGGGTAGTAGTGGAAGGCTCTTTTTCCGGCTGGAAGCCTGTCACTAGTGGAGTGCCACAAGGCTCAGTACTAGGTCCTCTTCTATTTGTGGTCTACATAAACGACTTGGAAGTAGGGGTAGGTGGTGAGATCAGCAAATTTGCTGATGACACCAAGATGCTTGGATTGGCGGGTACAGAAGAGCAGTGTCAGGCAATACAACAGGACATAGACAGGTTGGTAGACTGGGCAGATAGATGGCAAATGGAATTTAATCCGGATAAATGCGAGGTGATGCATTTTGGCCGGAAAAATGTAGAAGAGAGTTATAGGATAAAAGGTAAAACTATACGGAGCATAGAGACGCAGAGAGACTTGGGGGTGCAGGTTCACAAGTCTCTGAAGGTGTCCTCACAGGTGGAGAAGGTGATAAAGAAGGCGTATAGTATGTTAGCTTTCATAGAAAAGGGTATAGAATACAAGAGTAGGAGTTTGATGTTGCAGTTGTATAGAACTTTGGTTAGGCCTCACTTGGAATACTGCGTCCAGTTCTGGTCGCCGTACTATCGGAAGGATGTGGAGTCCTTGGAGAGAGTGCAGAGGAGGTTTACCAGGATGCTGCCTGGTATGGAAGGACTGTCCTATGAGGAACGATTAGATAGACTGGGGTTGTTTTCCCTTGAAAGACGTCGGCTTAGAGGGGATCTCATAGAGGTGTATAAGATTATAAGGGGTATAGATAGAGTAAATGGAGGTAAACTTTTTCCGCCTTTAGAAATGGATAGGACGAGGGGTCATGGCCATAGGGTGAGGGGGGCTATGTATAGGACGAATATTAGAGGGCAGTTTTTCACACAAAGGGTAGTGGGGGTGTGGAATGCACTGCCGAGTAAGGTGGTGGGAGCAGGCACGCTGGGGCTGTTTAAGGGTCTCTTGGACAGCCACATGAGCGGTATGCAGATAGAGGGATATATTAGGACTGTTTAACTACGGCTTTTTTCCACAGGTAATTCGGTCCATACTTTGAGCATGCATTCGGCAGGTGGTGCGGGTACAGCTCTTGGATGTTGATTCATGGGTTGCCTGGTACCTCATGTCGTAAATGAGTGCTTTATGTGGACCATCTGAAGGGCACCATGACAGCTCAGAGACTATCGATGTGGCTGTGCAGACACTTGGAATTGGGCCGGTGTCTGCGGGAGTTTGCGCGTTCTCCCCGTGGTTGCGTGGGTTTTCTCCGGGCACTCCGGTTTCCTCCCACAACCCAAAAATTCGCTCTTAGGCTGATTGGGAAACAAATTGTCCCTATGGTGAAAATTTTCCATATTAGGAATAATATATATATTATTATATAGGAATATTAAAATAGGATAATGTATTTGCTACTATATAGTATGACGGCGGCGCGGGCTCGTTGGGCCGAAGGGCCTGTTTCCCGTGCTGTGTTGCTTAAAAAAAAAGAACTCCGGGTCTTCCTTCCCTGATCGTGATTCAGCCCCAGACTTAATCAGGAATTACAGTCCTGCAGTCAAGACACAGTCTTAAAGCTGGTCACAATTCAAAATCCTTCTGTAGCAGTACCAGCATCCCTGTCTTTGAAGTTACTTGTGCGATTGCGGCTGTCCCAGCAGGAGTCTTCCTGTTAAAAGCCATTACTGCGATCTGCCGTCAGCAGCTTTCAAAAGGCGGTTTCGTAATCCACCATCCGTGCAGTAACGTTCAATTAAAACAAACAGGTAAGATTTGCAAAGTCTATAAAATAAGTCACATTTAACTATGTGCCTTTACAAAAATAAGAGTTAAAGCATGTAAGACATGCACAAATAATTTATATTAATGCCAGGAGCAACATAAGCCTGGGAAGATCAGCCATGATGAAGGGTTATGTTTGTAGTATACTCTAGGTACAAAGTTCATTAATCCTTTTCCCACTTCAGGCACAAAACTGCAGTTAAGGCTGAACCAGTGTTTAATATGATTTCTTGCTTTTGTATTCTATTCCTCTATTTAGAATCCGTAGTGCCTGTTTCCAATCAGCCTCACTCCTTCTACTACTACTCTTATCTACTATTTATATACCTCGCAAAAGGTGTTTGGATTCCTTTCATGTCAGTAGTCAGTCTCCTCTCATGCTCCCTCTTTACCTCTATTTCTTTTCTCACTTGTGTTCTGAGTTTTCAATGTTCATTTTGATTCCCAATTGCACTGTCAATCTGACGTCTGTCACTCACATTTTCAGCTTCATCTTACTCTTAACATCCATGAAGTTCCAGCTTCGCTCATTTTACCTTTCCTCATTGTCATTACAATGTACCACTATTATGCTGCATCAGATCTAGTGTCAACTTGGTGAGTACAACTTTGAAAAAGACAACCCCATATTTTCAATGACTAAGTGCATGAGATTGGGTGTGAAAATTCACCCAAAAAACAGATCAGGAACTCTTTCATTTTCATGCCTGCCAGATATTTAGAATCATTCTCATAAAATGCTATCTATATTCCAGAGATATAGTTAGAAATGGGAGTCAGGAATGACAAAAAGTTAAGATTTTTCCAATTTGCAGTGCTTTCCTGATGACATTATTTTTGTGAGACCTTTCTGCAGGTTGGAAAGGCCTTGGACATAACTCTGCATATACTACTTTGAAGATTGGGGTCACTAGTGTGGGCCTTACAGGAAATTTGAATATAGAATTTGGAACAACTACAGGAATTTTATTGAAGTGTTGGAAACAGTCTGGTAAATGTTTTGACAACTTTTAAATGTCACTGTTATATTGTAATGCAGATATATTTTAACTGCAGTGATTTATCATAGAGCTGTGACCATTACATCAACGAATGTTGTGTTAGTCTTGAATACATCGCAGTATAAAGGGGATCTTATGCACTCAATCCAAATTAAAATACTGTTTTTTATTGCTATATAGCTTAGGCAAAAAGACCACCTGCCCCTTTTTTCGATTTTAATAGACTCTGTGTACACTTCCAAGGGTGTGCTACTAAAGCTGAGGTCATTATGAAGAATGGCTGCATTTCAAAAATTCCAGAGCCACTTATCTCAGCAGAGATCTGTGTTCACATTTCAATTGCAAGTTTTAAAGAGATTAGTAAAGATTCATCTGTCTTTGATGTGGTAAGCGAATGTATTTGTTTTTTTACAACAAATAGACAATTTGAGTGGATTTCTTTCAATAAGCTTTCACAAATGAGAGATTTTTTTGTTTGACATATCCTTATTTGATTATTACAAGTTTATTTGCTAATGTCTGTTTCAAAGACAGCTGAGGTCTATTCATAGTGAATACTAGGTGGGTGACAATAGAAGATACAGGGGTGTGGCAAAGATATCAAGGGTTGTTTCAGGGGGTTGAGGGGTGAGGTTTAGGGGACATGCAATCAATGTTAAGATGGTCCCCAAGATCCAAAGAGGTCCTTCTAACCAGCCCACTTCCATGCCCACACATCTCCTGAATAATGTCTTGTAAAACTCGACACCCCCCGTTCATAACTCTTGGAGATATAACTATGGCAGTAATTAATTTCAGAGGCAGGCTCAGGTTTTAGAAGTCAAGAACTGACTCCACTCATTTCCCCAGCTCAAGACAAGCATCTGGGCCATTACGTCAGACAACTAAAAGCTTGGTCAGAGATAGGTTTTAAGGAGAAAAATGAAGTAGAAAGCTGTAGAGTAGGAATTCCTGAGCTTAGGGCAAATGATGGTGTGGCCACCAATGGTGAAGCAATTAAAATCATCAATCTTCAAGAAGAATCGAGAAAATTAGGTGAGGATTGTGGGTACATCGATTGGGAGATGCAAGGCTATGGAAGAATTTGAAGACAAGGATGAGAATTTTAAAATCAACCATGCTTTGATTGGGAATACAGTGAGCACAGGAATGTTAGGTGAACGGGACTTAAGACACCAGCAGCAAATTTATGAATGACCTCAGGTTTACGGAGGGTAGAATGTGGAAGACCAGATTAGGATTGTAATGGAATAGTCAAGCCTAGTGGTAACGAAGGCACTAGTAAGGATTTTAACAGATTTTAACACATAGTAAGGATTTTAGCAGAAGCTGGGAGTGAAGTTATGGAGGTGGAAATATATAACCTTAACGATGACTCAAACTTGTGGTTGAAACCTTATTTTGTGGTCAAAATTGATTCAAAGATTATAGAACATAGAACACTACAGCACAAACAGACCCTTCAGCCCACAAGTTGTGCCAATCATATCCATACTAACCAGGCCTGTCTATAATTCTCAATCCCATTAAATCCCATGTACTCATCCAGAAGTCTCTTAAAAGACCCCAACAAGTTCGCCTCTACCACCGATGGTAGCCAATTCCACTCACTCATCATCCTCTGAGTGAAAAACTTACCCTGACATCTCCTCTATACCTACTCTCCAACACCTTAAACCTGTGTCCTCTCATAGCGACCATTTCAGCCCTGGGAAATAGCCACCATATCTATACCTCTCAACATCTTATAAATCTCTATCAGGTCGCTTCTCAACCTTCGTTCTCCAGCTCCCTCTCATAAGGCATGCCAATCAATCCAGGCAACATCCTTGTAAATCTCCTCTGCACCCTCTCAATAGCTTCCACATCCTTCTTGTAGTGAGATGACCAGTACTGTGCACAGTACTCCAAGTGAGGTCTAACAAGAGTCTTATAAAGTTGCAGCATTACCTCCCAACTCCTAAACTCAATCTCTCGATTAATAAAGGCTAGTACACCATATGCCTTCTTGATCACATCCTCCACCTACAAGGCCAATTTAAGAATCCTATGGATCTGGACCCCAAGGTTCTTCTGCTCCTCAACACTGCTAAGAGTCCTACCTTTGATATCGTACTCCTTCATCCCACTGGACCCACCAAAATGGACCACTATGCATTTATCCGCGTTGAAGTCCATCTGCCACTTCTCCGCCCAGTCTTATATCCTATCTATGTCTTGCTGCAACTTCTAACATTCCTTCAGACTATTCACAACACTACCAACCTTCGTGTCATCGGCAAACTTACTAACCCATTCTTCCACTTCCTTATCCAGGTCATTTATGAAAATGACAAACAGCAAGAGTCCTAGAACAGATCCCTGGGGCACTCCGCTTGCGATCGACCTCCATGCAGAAAAAGACATGTCCACAATCACTCTCTGCCATCTGCAGGCAAGCCAGTTCTGTATTCACAAGGCAACAGTCCCTTGGATCCCATGCCCTCTCACCTTTTCAAGAATGGAGGACCTTATCAAACGTTATCTGGTTATGGACTTTATCTGGCTATGATTTAACCAGACTGTTGTCAGAAAGGATAGAATGGTTAGCCAGGGAACAGAGACTGGAACAGCAACTGAAAACAATGGATTTTATAAAATGGCATTTTGGTTTCTATATTTTTTCTTGGAGGGGTCTTTATGTACAAAAATAATGTTAATAATTGTATTAATTTATGGAATAATAAACATATTCACGTGTGGAACAGAACCTGCCCCTTATTGTAAGTAAAACTACAAAGGGCTGTTTGAACATAAGAATATAAGATATAGGAGCAGAAGTAGGCCATCTAGCCCTTCGAGCCTGCCCCACCATTCAACAAGATCTGAAGTGGATCAGTTCCACTTTCCCGCTTTCTCCCCATAACCCTTAATTCCCTTGTCTATCAGAAACCCGTGACTTAAATACATTCAGTGAATATATTTAATATATGTTTCTATGATTATAATATATGAATATATATGAATATATATTTATATATGTTTGCTTTTAAACTGTTCAGCCTATGGAGTCCATCATCATTAAAGATGCTGTTAAAATGGCATGACAGTTTGAGTGAAGGAAGTCATTATGGCTTTCCTATTATAGTTATAGAACATAGAACATAGAACATTACAGCACAGAACAGGCCCTTCGGCCTTCGATGTTGTGCCGACCAAAATAAAAAGCAATGCCCCTCCAAACTAAACCATTCCCTTCTCTTCCATATACTTATCAATTAACCTCTTAAACGCCACCAAACTTGGCGCATCTACAACAGCTGCAGGCAGGGCATTCCACTCCCTAATCACTCTTTGAGTAAAGAACCTACCTCTGATATCCGTCCTATAACTCATACCCCTTAATTTAAAGCTGTGTCCCCTCGTGCTAGCTTTCTCCATCCTAGGAAAAAGGCTATCACTGTCCACCCTATCTAAACCTCTAATCATCTTATATGCTTCAATAAGATCCCCTCTTAGCCGCCTCCTTTCTAACGAAAACAACCTCAAATCCTTCAACCTCTCTTCATAGGACCTGCCCTCCATACATTGCAATACATTTCCAAGAAGATTTCTATACAAACCAAGAACTGAAACCGAAATCTCATTCAGCAGGAGAGAGGATCTTCTATTGAGTTTGGATTTATCATTAGTGATCCACTTGCTGGGCGTCCATTTTTGTTGGACCTACTTTCCAATTTTACAGTAACTAGAAAATGACATTGCCAAACAGCTGGTCCTGGAGGTTATCGGTCAGTAAAATATTAATAATTTGTGCCTTGTGCAACTGCCCTTGAGTCCTGTAATGGTGTTGGCAACTTGACAATGAAACCCAAAGATTACCAAATACAAATTTTATGAACAACTTTATGAACCACAAATTAACTATGATCCTTGGGAGTTCTTTCTTCTCAGCAGCTGTAATTTCAAAGTAAGTGTAATATATGTCTTTCATTCCCATGGGAATGTTCACCTCCATGTTATTTGGCTTCAATTATATGTTTCAGCAACCTTATAAATCTTCAGGGTTTCTAACAGGCATTTAGGAAACTGTTTTATAAGCATGATTCCAGGTTTCCTGAACATTTTCAGAAAGATGATAATGATGATTAGCCTAAGTCAGGCATATTGACTTAAATAAATAGCTTTATTATAAAAAAAAAGCAGCAAAGTTAGCAGCTTCCAGTCCTCCTTTATTCTCATTAAGATACAATTGGATTGTGAAACCATGAAAGGTGTTTTTTAAAATAAACTTGCATAGCAAAATTTATCTAGCAAAAAGTATTTTTCCTCCACTGTAGCATACTTCTTCATGATATTTCACTTTGAAGGAATTTTCAAAATTATTTTACAGATCAGGAGACTATTAATTGCAATAATAGTACATAGTGAAAAATTAAGTCTAAAGTTTCCATTTAACCTTAATCAAGTTTATTCTCAGAACGGCTCATCATTGTAACAGTCTCCTTCTTCTTCTCTATAACCACTGTTCCAGCTAAAAGAGGTTGAGCCAATGATCATCACTTGTCTTTAAAAATGCAAACTGACGTAAAAATGTATTTGTCAAAGGATGCAATTGCTGATACATTGACAGATTCCTCTTCTTCTATTAAATTAATGCTTTAGAAAATTCAGGAGTTTTTTTAACAAACGAAAATAAAGTAATGTGCTTTACCTTTACAGATTTGCTTTACCACATTTATATATATGCACATAACTACAAATCAAAAACCTTAGTTTTCCATTATAACATAAGATGCACCTTCACCAAAACATTTGGCAATTTTGTGGAGCAAGCATTTCTTTTCGTAAAACAGTCTGATGATTGGTGACTTGTATCAACTCAACATATCTTAGAGATCTCCCTTTTCTCAGCATTTCTTTTATGCTAGCCAGATCTATTAATAGCCTTATTTTAGCAATACTTATTACTGAGTGGATCTCTGAATGTTTTGCTTTTAACATGTGTTTTTGATCGTATACTTAATCCCCCACAGGGATTAGTTAACAACATAGTTATCATTCTATGGACAAAGCTTTCTGACTTTTCTCTTTGTATAGCATGTCTGCCTCAATATTGGATAAATAGACCTCATATCTATTGCTTCTACTAAAGCCAGTGCTTCAGCAGCTAAGCTGCTTTTCATGAACCTTTTGATTTTCTTTGTTCCCAAGCCAATGGGCTACATTTATCATTCTTTCTCACCAAGGAAATCATAAAATCCACTGTGCTGGAATATCCATCTAGAAGATTTGCAAGTCAATGCTGGTAACCTGACCATGTTGTTTCTCAAAATTTAACTTTTTAAATTCTTTGTTTGCTCTCAGAACTTCCTCCAATACAACATGCTTCTTCATGGTACTCAGCAGCAAAACGGCTTCATTAACATCAGATCATGTTTGAATGCATAATCAAAATGTCCAATTAATCTGTTTCTTCCCTTGATGCTGGATCCTCTTTTTTTGGGAGGATCTAAACCCAACAATTTTCAAAGAATTCTTTGCATGTTCTACCCATGTCAGTATCATTTGAAATTGCTAGTCTTGTGATCAGCCAATACTTTATGTAATAGGTCTTTGCATGTTTCTCTTGCACAGATCATTACTGAACGGGCTCTCACCACAGTGTGCATAACTACAAAGTTCAAATTTTCACATCACGAAATTCCTCATTGGTGAATTTTCCAACATTATCCATCAGGAATTTTGTTGGTGTTCCTAATCATTTCTCCATGATCTTATTGTCCTTACCAAGTATTACAATAGACATGCTAAATCTGGTTGCTACCTCTACACAGTGTAAAATAAAAACTCTTATCTTCGTCCAATACTTATGAGACTTATTATCACTGTATCATTACATTCCCTAGCTAGTTGCATGCTCACAACTGGGCACAGTGGTGTCTTTGAACATTTTATACAAATTTCATACTGAGCTGTGACTTGCTCAAAAAGGTCATTGTATTCTTTAGCAAGCACTCCAGCATCTTGCAAGCTTTTAGATTTTGTGTTGCCAAATGTATAAACTGCCCCTGCAGTTTCCAAGTAATTTTCTTTCTGTCCACCAAATACTTATTCCCAGAAGTTAACAAGATTTACTGAATTATTTGACAAAAACATTTCTGGATTCCTGAGTCTCAGTCAGTAATGCCTCTCATGTAATAAAATGTAGATCCACAATCTTCCTGAATGTTGTCATTCTGTCATTCTTCGGGCCCTATTTTATCATTTTGATTCTAACTGCTGGGCGAACTTGAAATTGGGAGTGTTTCAGATCTAATTTTTGAAGCACCCCTATACGTACTCTGCCTGCAAAAATATCAATGCTTCTAAATCGCACTTCGTAAGCCACCTGAAACCCTGCAGACTTCGATTGGTGCTCCAACTGCGCATGCGCAGAAAAAATATGATAGAATGCTACTCTCCTGCCACATTGCTCCAAGGCCAGAAAATGCACCCCCCCCCGGCCCCTACAGATATTGTCACACCCAGCACAACATTACTGACCTCGTTATTCCCCATCACCCAGACCAATCATAGGTTCCTCCCCCTACCAATCTCAGGCAGAATTGCAGCAGCCCTCCACCCACTGATCACAGGCAGAGTAGCAGCAGACGCCCTTTCACCCCCATTGATTGTAGGCAGAGTGGCAGCAGATCCACCTTCTCCCCCAATCCTCCACAACCGATCTCAAGCAGAGAACTGTCAGATCCTCAGCACTTATGCCATCGCTAACTGTCACTGATGGAGAACCCAAGTCAGGCTTATATGGAGCATGTCTGTTTCATGCTGATTCCAAATGGGCAAACATGGTGGTAAAGGGGGAAGTGCCAGTTAAGTTGAGCATGCAGCCCCTTAAGTTAATTTAAATGCATGCAAATACATTTAAATGGCCATCGTGCCCATTTCGGATGCGGTCCCAATTACAGCCATTTTTGGGTCTTGGTAAAGGAGGAACAGGCACAGTGATGGACACAAATCACATTACTCGCCTCATGCCCAATTTTAATAAGTTTTTGTGCTCGAAAATGGGTGCAATACGGTGGTAAAACTGCCCCTTCATGACTAATATCATTTGCGCATTTTTCATTGAAGATCTGCTTAATAGAGGCATGTCACTGGAAACCTAGAAAGGGATGGTATGGTGGCACAGTGGTTAGCACTACAACCTTAACAGCACCAGGGACCCAAGTTCAACTCCTGCCTCAGGTCACTATCTATGTGGATGCAACACTTCCTCCCCATATCCACGTGGGTTTCTTCCTGATGCTCTGGTTTCCTCCTACAATACAAAGATGTGTGAATTAGGTTGATTGGCCGTGCTAAAGTGACCCTACTGTCAGGGAGATTAGCAGGGTGGGGTTAGAGGAATAGGGCCTGAGTGGGATGTGGTTGGTACAGACCCAATGAGCCGAATGGGCTCCTTCTGTACTTTGGTGATTCTATGAAACCACATACGTACTGAAGAAAAGGATGATCCCAGCTATCCTCCAAGAGAAGACTATTCTTTTAGAAGATGCTAGCATGTCATAATTTCCCATGGTAAAGCACATTAAGCTTTCATACTTCTCCATATTCTGCTGTTCTGCAACAACCTGTTCTGGAGCCTCCACATTGATGCTATAGTTAAAAAAGTCCACCAACATCTCTACTTCCTTAGAAAATTTGGCATGTCCATTAGGCCTCTCACCAGTTTTTACAGACTATCATAGAAAACACTCTTTCTGGTTATATCATAATTGGTACGTCTCCTGCTCTGGCCAAGACTGGCTAGCAGATAGAAGACAGAGAATTAGAATTGGCTAGCAGATAGAAGACAGAGGGTGGTGGTTGATGGGAGATATTCATCTTGGAGTTCGGTGACAAATGGTGTACCTCAGGGGTCTGTTTTGGGGCCCCTGCTGTTTGTAATTTTTATAAATGATCTGGATGAGGGTATTGAAGGATGGATTAGTAAATTTGCAGATGACACTAAAGTCGGTGGAGTGGTAGATAGTGAAGAGGGGTGTTATAGTTTGCAGAGGGACTTGGACAAGTTGCAGAGCTGGGCCGAGAGGTGGCAAATGGAGTTTAATGTGGAAAAGTGTGAGGTAATGCACTATGGCAGAAATAATAAATGTGTAGAGTATAGGGCAAATGGTAGGATTCTTAGTAGTCTAGATGAACAGAGGGATCTTGGTGTGTATGTGCATAGATCCCTGAAAGTAGGCAGTCAGGTCGAGAAGGTTGTTAAGAAGGCATATGGAGTCTTGGCTTTTATTGGTAGGGGGATTGAATTTCGGAGCCGCAACGTCATGTTGCAACTGTACAAAACTCTAGTGCGGCCGCACTTGGAGTATTGTGTGCAGTTCTGGTCCCCGCATTATAAGAAAGATGTGGAGGCATTGGAGAGGGTACAGAGGAGGTTTACCAGGATGTTGCCTGGTATGGAGGGCAGGTCTTATGAAGAGAGGCTGAGGGATTTGAGGTTGTTTTCGTTAGAAAGGAGGCGGCTAAGAGGGGACCTAATCGAAACATATAAGATGATTAGAGGTTTAGATAGGGTGGACAGTGATAGCCTTTTTCCTAGGATGGAAAAAGCTAGCACGAGGGGACACAGCTTTAAATTAAGGGGTGATAGTTATAGGACGGATATCAGAGGTAGGTTCTTTACCCAAAGGGTGGTTCGGGAGTGGAATGCCCTGCCTGCAGCAGTTGTAGATGCGCCAAGTTTGGTGGCGTTTAAGAGGTTAGTTGATAAGTATATGGAAGAGAAGGGAATGGTTTAGTTTGGAGGGGCATTGCTTTTTATATTGGTCGGCGCAACATCGAAGGCCGAAGGGCCTGTTCTGTGCTGTAATGTTCTATGTTCTATGTTCTAAGACTGCAAGAAACTACAAAGGATTGTGAATATAGCTAAGTCCGTCATGCAAACCAGCCTCCTATCCATTGATTCCGTCTACACTTCCTGCTGGCTTGGAAAAGCAACCAGACTAATGAAGGACTTGATACACTTTGGACATATTCTCTTCTACTTTCTTCCATCAAGAAAAACATACAAAAGTCTAGATCACCAACCAACTGACTCAAGAACAGCTTTTTCCCTGTTGCCATCAGACTTCTAATGGACCTACCTCATATTAAGCTGATCTTTTGCTACACCCTAGTTATATTGTAACATGACTGCACAGTGCGCTGGGAAATTATAACAGCAGGGGCTGTAGCAGGATTTACAACTGGCATCCAACCAATCACAATTTTCCCAGGCCATTTTTTTAATGGTGTAATAGACCTTGCACTGGAAATCACCGGGAGGTTGAATACAATATTTAAATTACCATTTCAATATTATTAGCAAGATGAAGATGGTATTGTCTGGGCTCACTCATATTTCCCACCTGGCCGAGGAAGATTTCCATCAGATGAGATTAAAGATGACCCCCATCAACAGGGACCAGCCACGATAACCTCGCTAGTGGAGGCAGAGACCATTGAGGATCCCTCAGGAGTCAGGGGCATGGGGACACTCTTTGGACTATGCCAACCTGTCACAGCCAACCTGGTACTGCCCATTGGGCCCAAGGGGGCTGGCCAATTGCTGGTGCAGTGGAGGGTGTGGGAACCATTATGCATTCTGCATAGCGATCAGAAGGAGAGGGAAGGGGCAATTGGAGCTGGCCATTGGGAGGCGATGGTGCGGCCAGCGCTAATGCAGCGATCTCCCTACTGGAAATCAGCATGTGCATAGCGGCCCATTCAGCACACTGATGCCAGTCACTCAGGTGGGATTAAACCCTACACTGGCATGAATTCCTTGGGAGTCTCCTTAAAGCACAAAGTGCTGGAAATTCAATGATTAAGTACACCAAAAAATGGGCAGGAAAGTCTCCCATTTTTCTACTCATTGGGCACTTAGTTTTTTGGGGGGAAAATCGGCCCCAATATTCTGCACTCTCTCCTTTCTTTCTCCCCATGGACTCTATGAACGTTATGTTTAGTCTGTAAAGCATCAATATTTTTCACTGTATACCAATACATGTGACAATAACATATCAAAGGTCTATCTCATCAACAGACTCCAGGTAGTAGTTAAGCTATTTCACTCACACACTGTGAAAGTGCAACTGCTGTCTAAGACTGCACGGTTGAATGAATCAGCCATCAAAATACTCATCACTGGATTTAAACTTTCAGAGATCAACACAATTCCTTCTTGGCTGTCCCCATTATCATTCCCTCAGAATTACCTATTTCATGCATTATTTCAGAAATCCGATTTGTTCACTGTGGGCAAATACATCGCGTAATGATATTTTAAATCACATCGATAAATCAACTAATCATTCCCCGTGGATTTCTCAGGTTTTAAACATCTGCAATTGCCATCCTAAACATTTTGTTTGTCTCGACTTTAAATTAGTCAAACATGTGGCCATCAATAACCCCATCTTTGTACTAAAACCTGTGTTTAATGTTTTCTCAATCTCAAAACTCAACCACTATCAAATCCTCCATCCTTTGCTTTATCACAAAGTTGCCTACATTCAATGGAAAAATTGTTGGAAATGACTGTCTTCTGAGAAATTTTTTTTAGGGCAGCAACCATTTAGTCTAAAAAGAGAGTTTTTACTGCAGAATTGAACCCATGTCCATGTTAAAAGTCTGTCAACATGAAAAATGCATCAAAATCAAGTCATTTAAATACAAATACCAATTCTGGGATCTCAAATTCAAAATTCTTCAGTCCCTTATACCATTGGCAAAGTCCATGATATATTCCTCCATGCGTTGATCATCTGTTTTCCTAAACCCATCAAAGGCTGACCAATAAATCATCCTTTTCATAGAATTTATCCAAAAAATGGGACAGAAGATCCAATCCCACTTTGTTATCCAAATCATTCATACTTCATTCTGAGGACACTTTATTCCTAATTTTGCTCTTTGCAAGCCAGAGGAATATTTTGCTTCTCTTTGGGTAATGAAGTAACCCATGTCCACATCTCAACCCCAGTTTTTGTTGTTAATCTGGGTTCTACCTCAGAGAAAATTGGTGGATAAGTAAAGCCTATTTGCATTTTTGCATCATCCCTCTACCATCTTGTAACTTCAATTTGTCAGCTGCAATCTACTTCTTTACCCTTCAAAAAATCTCTTTTACAGCAATCAATCAGCAAGGTTCAATGTTCATCCTCTGTTACCATGTTAATTCCAATAATAGCATATGGTAAAGGATTAAGTTTGAAGCTTGTTTTTTTCTACAAGAAAGTTTATTCTCAAAACAGCTTAGTAACAATCTACTTCCTCCACACCAGTTGTTCTGTGCCTACTTATATGTTTTTGGAGGTTGGGATCATCACCTGTCTTTAACAATGTAACTGTCTGAACAATTTAATTGCCAAAGGATATAATTGCTGGTACACTGACAGGCACAATGGTGGAACATCCAATGAGTTTGATTTTTAACATTTTGTTCTTTTGTATTCACAAAAGAAAGTTAGAGCCAAGAAGGTAAATTGGTTGCTTAACACTAATGGCTCCAACAACATCATACTGTGTCATTCAACCCATAACAGCAACAACGCTTATTATATATTTTCTTTATATCTCAAGTCACTTCATTGGAGCAAAATAAAGGACCTATTATAGGAGAGATGGCCAACGCTAGGAGAGATGGCCAAAAATCTGGTCAAAGAGTTTTTAGGTGTTTTAATGAAGGAAGAAAAGTCAGAAAGGTTGAGGGAGAAAATTTCACAGCTTTGAACAGAGACAACAGAAGGCACGGCCACCAATGGTGCAGCAATTGTAAATAAGTGATGCTTATATGAGGCTGAAGTTCGAGAATTACAAATATCTTGTAGGGACGTGGTGCAAAAGGAAATTACAGAGACAAGGAGAAAAACAAAAAAGGTGGATAGGAAGAAGAACCTGTCCTGTTTAATGTAAAAATCTGTCCTAATTAGTTTAAAGATCAATTAGTTTAAAGATTCATTCCAACTCATGCAAAATTATCATTGCATTTTGTTCATTAGCTGAGTTGAGTCGTCCGTCCATCGTCGTCAGGAACTTGACACCATTAGTCATTTTGAGGCTAGTTGCGGTGTGTCTGAAGATGACTGATCAGGCCAATTTGGGCACGGAATGTCCTGGCACATGTTGGACAGACTTGTGTAGACACTGTAGTTGTTGCGCTGGTGGCTCTGGACTTGCGCAGCTCGTGCTTAAGTTGTGCTTTAGCACAACTTGCTCCTTGAGCTTGATAGCCTTTGTGGATGAGGCAGCGCCAGGTAGGGCGGTTTTGTGCCAGCGTTTCCCAGATGGTCCTGTCAATGTCAAGCAACTTCAGAGACACTTTGAATGTGTCTTGGAAATGTTTCTTCTGCCCTCCATGCGAGCATCTTCCAGCAGAGAGTTCCCCAAAAAGGAGCTGCTTCAGTACACGCTCATCTGACATACGGATGATACGACCTGCCCACCGGATCTGCGCTCTCATCAGCAGTGTGTAGACTGATGGTAGACTTGCTCTCGAGAGAACTTCAGTGTCTTGCCACTGGATGCATAATATTCTGCGAAGAAAAATGATTGAGCTGTCTTGCGTGCCTTCGATACACAGTCCACATTTCACAGATGTACAGGAAAGTAGTAAGTACTGCGGCTCTATAGACCTTCCATTTTGTTGCTGAGCTGATTCCCTGATGTTCCCATACAGTGGAGCGCAGTCAACCAAAAGCAGAACTTGCCTTTGCTATTCTGCAGTTAACTTCTGCATCAATAGTCACCGCTTCGGAGAGGGTGCTGCCAAGATAAGTGAACTGGTCCTCTGCCTGTAGTTTCTGCCCTTTGATTGTGATTATGGGTTTTGTGTACAGTGCATGAGGAGCAGGCTAGTGCATGACTTCGGTCTTTTTAATGTTGATGGTTAATCCACAGTTGTCACAAGCTGTGGAAAATTTGTCCATACTGTCTTGCATCTCTGGCTCTGAGCCAGCATATAGGGCACAGTCATTGGCAGAGAGGAAATCTCTCAACAGCCTTCTTCACTTTGGTAATAGCTTGAAGTCTCCTCAGGTTGAAAAGCTTCCCATCCACTCGATACTTGAGGCTAATTCCAGCAACATGGTCCTGGAAGGCATCATTCAGCATGGCAGTAAACATCATGCTGAACAGTGTGGGTACAAGCACACAGCCCTGTCTGATGCCATTGGTGACTGCAAATGCCTCAGAGGATTCTCCGCCATCCAGTACTCTGGCCATCATGCCATTATGGAGCTGGTGTACCATCTGAATGAATTTGGGTGGCAGCTGAACTTTGACATGATCCTTCACAGGCCTTGTTGGCTTAGTGTTGAACGCTTCCGCTGTGGGCAACAAATGTTGCATAGAGCCCGCGATTCTGTTCCTGACAATTCTCCTGAAGTTCACGCACAGCAAAAATCATGTCAGTAGTCCCACAACCAGCTCCAGATGAGTGACCAGACGATTTAGCAGGACCCTGAGTGCTTTTCCTGTGATGGAGAGCTGCAAGATTCCTTGGTGGTTGTTGCATACTTGGCGATTGCCCTTCCTCTTGTAGAGGTATACGATGGAAGCATCTTTAAGTTCCTGAAGAATGGATCCTTGCTTCCAAAAGGACTGGAACAACTCGATGAACTTCTCTATAAGGGCAGGACCAGCAGCTTTGTAGATCACCGTGGGTATGGCATCTGCCCCTGGGGCTTTGCCATTGGATAGCTGGCTGACAGCTTTTGCAACTTCGGCTACTATAGGTGGGTCATCCATGGCGCTATTGATATCAATCTGGGGAATCCTCTCTATCGCCTCATGATTTATAGATGACGGTTGGTTGAGGACAGCTTCAAAGTGTTCAGTCCACCTCTGCAGGATCTGAGCCTTCTCTGTAATGACAATTGTTCTATCTGTACTCAGGGCGGGGGGAAGTGCTATCTAAGCCTGCACAGTTGAATGAATCAGCCATCAAAATATGACTGATGTCCATAGAGACTGTTGAGGGCCTCATAGAATGGTTTCAAGTTGTTTCTGTCAGCATATCCCTGTATTTCATCTGCCTCGGTACTCAGCCAGGCATCCTGCATTTTATGCAGTTTATTCTGATCTGTCTTGTGAGCACTGGTAAAAGCATTTTTCTTGGCAGCTAATAATGGGTCGTTCTGACAGGTATGATGAAGATGGTGCTTTTCAGCAAGTAGAGCCTCATCATTCTCATCAAACCAATCATGCTGCTTGTGGGTGAAGGGCCCGAGTGTCTTCAGCACAGACGTATGGATAGAGTCCCTGAAGTGTTCACAGTTGTCCTCAGCGCCGCCTGCGAGGTGTAGGTCAGCAAGCTTGATTTCTAAGTTTTCAGCCAGTGCTGAAGCTAAGCTGGGGCTCTTTAGCTTGGCCGCAGTGATTCTTTTCATAACCTTGCTTCCTTGTGGTCACTTCTTTGGTCTGATGCAGAGTCTCATTTTGGAGACAATGAGTCTGTGATCACTGGCTGTACAACATTACACAAAACCCTGGCTTGAACCGAACAGCACACTCGGAGGCAGCATTGTTAAATTATCCTTAAATCTTAACAGGAATGACTGGAAAATTCTTTCATTTTGGCATCAACTATTAGACTCCCAAGCTGTCTTTTTCAGATTTTATTTTGTTCTAATGGTATCTAAAAAATTAAATCATAACGCCAATAACAATCCTTGCAATATTCCATTTATAGGGGTATCAAGATGATGCTCGTTAATGAGATCACATCTGGAATATCTACTTTACAACCTTGGTACTTGACAATTGGTTCCTTTATGCAGTTTTAAATTATCTTGTCACTTGCAATAATCACCATTAATTATTCAGGCTGCAGATTCAGGTTTGCAATCAATATAATTTTATGGATTTTGGAAACAGTTTTGTCACTGTAAAGTGAAAATCGAACAGGCAAGGTGGCTGGAGCAACGCACACATACTCACCCCAGTTTTCCAGCTGCTTTGCAACTTCCTTTTGAACTTCGTGGGTCATTGCACAATTTGTAACATCCATTTCAAGAACGGTTAGTCGATCAGAATCAACCGACTTGAGTTCTTGTGCACCATCTCCATCTTTATTAAGCACCGTTGCAAACACATGGCAACCAAGAGAATGCAGACGTTTGGCCAAAATGTGACCGAAGCCTGTGTCACAACCTAAATAAGGAGAAAAACAAGTTTTTAAAAGAGCTGTAACTAAAGAAAGGCAGTTCAGAATGTGTTTGCTGATAATTCAGTCACTGCTACTTTCTTCAAGTGAAAAAAAATGTTTTAATACCATGTTCTTCCCGGTCTAATAACTTTCTATTATCTATCACAAAGCACAAAAAGACATTTCCCTATGCCAGAAATTTATATGCTCATACACTTAAACCACTCATGCAACTAATCATTTGTATTAAACTCGATTCGTAGAATCCCTACAGTGCAGAAGGAGGCCTTTCGGCCCATCAAGTCTGAACCAACCAGAATCCCACCCAGTCCCTATCACTATTTACCTTGCTAGTCCTTCTGATACTATGTGGTAATTTAGCATGGCCAATCAATCTAAGCTACACATCTTTGGACTGTGCAAAGAAACGGGAGCACCTGGAGGAAACCCACACAGACAAAGAGAAAACATGCAAACTCGACACAAATTCCATCCGCAATATGTATTAAATAATGAGTCAAAAGTTGAGATAGCTTCAATCCTCCACAGACAATTCATTTCCAATGTCTGTCATGGAGCAAAAGGAATCATGAAAGTCCTCAATAAAAAAAATGGAATCAAGGGAGAGCAAAAACTCCAAAAAAGTGGCTCCACAGCCAAGTCAGAAGGTTGTGGGTTCCAGCTCCACTTAAGATTGGATAGAGGGCATGTCTGTGACCCAAAACATTAACTTGTTTCCTGTCTTCTGGCCAGCTGAGTAATTCCAGCATTTTGCGTTAATATTTCTATATAAACTAGGTTAATGCACTTCTTCCTCCCACTATTTTATACCTCATTCCAAAAGATGATGGGCCGAATCTTCCATCCCAATGGCATGTTTACGGCATGAAGGTGGCTTGCTATTGGCTGATGACAGATTTTCCCATTGTTTGTACCATCTACCGCTGGGGGAACTGCAGTTGCTGTCAGAGGAACCAGACAATCCTCCTGGAGGAAACAGCCAGAAAGTTCTGACTAATATCTCCAACAGTACAACTCCTTTTGTAATGCAGCAAAGAGTCAGCCTAGATTTTGAGTTCAGTTTTTTTTGAAAATGCAACCTAAACCTGCAACCTTCCAATTCAGAAGCAACAATCAATCTTCCAGACATGGCTTATACTACCATCTACAAACGAATCATTCCCCATAAAATAATTTAAAATAAAAACAGGAAATACTGGGAATGCTCAGCAGAAGGGAGGGCAATTAGGGCTAGAGGCAATGTCTAGGTCTGGTCTGCACTGAGAGATAGGAGTGCCTGCGCAACAGCACCTCTACAGCTCAGCATCTGGCTTCCTGGTGTGAGTAGGCTCTGCCCACTCCCTCTACTGGCCAGAATTACATTTGGGATTTAAGTACTGGAAGATAATGTCTGGGAGCTTGCCCAAAAAATAGGCATGATTCTCTCCCTTTTCAGGCTCATTAGGCACTTAGAATTTTTTTGGTAAAATTGCCTTCAATGGCTTTAGTTTTCCCATATTTAGCATTATTATTGATAAATACTTGGATAAATTCAATTTATTATTTAGTTCAAAATCCAAGGACATCTCTCACTCTCACATTTCCCCCCACCCCTCCACCCCACCTCACATAGTGGCATAGTGGACAGTGCAGAAAGAGATCTAGGGATACATGTTCATAGCTCCTTGAAAATGGAGTCACAGATGGACAGAATGCTGAAGAAGGCATTCGACATGCTTGGTTTCATTGGTCAGAACATTGAATGCAGAAGTTGGAATGTCTTGTTAAAGTTGTACAAGACATTGGTAAAGCCACACTTGGAAGACTGTGTACAATTCTGGTCACAAATCCCCAGGGCCTGATGGCATCTATCCTAGACTGCTCAGGGAGACAAGAGATGAAATTGCTGGGTCTCTAGCAGAAATCTTTGTCTCTTCACTGGACACAGATGAGGTCCCAGAGGATTGAGGGATAGCAAATGTGGTCCCATTATTTAAGAACGGTAGCAAGGATAATCCAGATAATTATAGGCCAGTGAGCTCGTCATCCTGATAGGAAAACTGTTGGAAAGGATTCTTAGAGATAGAATGTATGCACATTTAAAACGGAATAATCTCATTAGCAATAGACAGCATAGTTTTGTAAGAGGGAAATCATGCCTCACAAATTTGGTTGAGTTTTTTGAGGAGGTGACAAAAACGATTGATGAGGGAAGGGCCATGGATGTCGTCTATATGGATTTTAGTAAAGCATTTGACAAAGTCCCTCATGGCAGGTCGGTGCAAAAGGTTAAATCTCACGGGATAAAAGCCAGCTAGATGGGTGGAGAATTGGCTTGGCCATAGAAGACAGAGTTGTAGCAGTGGAAGGGTCTTTTTCTGGCTGGAGGTCTGTGACTAGTGGTGTTCTGCAGGGCTGTGTACTGGGATCTCTGCTGTTTGTGATATATATATATATATAAATGATTTGGAAAAAAGTTGTAACTGGTGTGATCAGTTAATTTGCAGACAGCATAAAGATGGCTGGACTTGCGGATAGTGATGAACATTGTCAGAGAATATAGCAGGATATAGATAGGCTGGAAAATTGGGCAGAAAAATGGCAGATTGAATTTAATCCAGATAAATGCGAAGTGATGCATTCTGGTCGATCTAATGTAGGGGAGTTATACAATAAATGGCAGAACTGTCAGGAATATAGACACACAGAGGGACCTGGGCGCACAGTTCACAGATCCTTAAAGGTGGCAGTACAGATGGAAAAGGTGGTGAAGAAGGCATATGGCCTTCTTGTGAATGTTGGTCAGGTCACTTTTGGAACACTGCGTCCAGTTCTGGTTGCCACTTTACCATAAGGACATGGAGGCTTTGGAGAGAGTACAGAAAAGGTTTACCAGGATGTTACCTGGTCTTAGCTATGAGGAGAAATTGGGGTAAACTGGGGTTGTTCTCCCTGGAAAGATGGAGAATAGAGGTGTACAAAATTATGAAGGGTATAGATAGGATGAACAGTGGGAAACTTTTTCCCAGGTCGGAGGTGACGAACACAAGGGGTCACAGGTCCAAGGTGAGGGGTGCAAGGTTTAACACAGTTGTCAGAGAGACGTATTTTATACAGAGAATGTGGGGGCTTGGAATGACTGCCAAGCAAAGTGGTAGAGGCAGACATGCTGGGATTGTTTAAGACTTATCTGGATAGCTACACTGGAAATGGAGGGATACAAACGAATGGTCTAGTTGGACACATGAGCGATGCAGGCTTGGAGGGTCGAAGGGTCTGTTTTCTGTACTGTATTGTTCTTTGTTCTATTATAGAAAGGATATTTTTAAACTAGGAAGAGTGCAGAAAAGATTTATTAGGATACTACCGGGACTTGATGGATTGAGTTATAAGGACAGGCTGAATAGACTGGGATTTTTCTCTCCAGAGCACAGAAGACTGAGGGATGACCTTATAGAGGTCTATAAAATAATGAGGGGCACAGATCAGCTAGATAGTCAATATTTTTTCCCAAAGATAGGGGTGTCTGAAAGTAGAGGACATAGGTTTAAGGTGAGAGGGAAGAGACACAAAAGTGTCCAGAGTGGCAATTCTTTCACATAGAGGGTGGTGAGTGTCTGGAACAAACTGTCAGAGATACAGTAGATACGGGTACATTTTTGTCTTTTAAAAAGCATTTAGATAGTTACATGGGTACGATGGGTATGAAGAGATATGGGCCAAACGTCAGCAATTGGGATCAGTTTAGAAGTTTTTAAAAAAGGACTGTTTCCATGCTGTAAACCCCTACGACTCCCAACTGTATTCTTTATGCAAACTATAGTTTATTATTTACCCACTCCCATCTTCGCTCTGCAAGTTTCTTTTTATTGCTGTGACTGCGAACAACTCGAATATGCCTACCGGTGATTAAAATAGTTTTCCCTTCCGGAGAGAGGAGTCCGTTGGAGCAAATCGATCGATAAACCACGCAGCAGCAGACTGCAAAAAGTACAAGTCCCAGGAACTGCGGTAAGTAGATGTGAAACAGGGATCCTCCTGCAAACAGCAGCAGCAAGGACAGGCTGGTGGAAGGATTTAGGTTCAAACGCGCTTCACATCTCTGAAAGTGAATGGTCACTGCCACTCCGAACATCGCGGTGATGAACCCATACAAGCCCAGAGCTGAGCTATTGCTGTTCTCCATTCCACCCGCAGATTCCTTTTCCTACAGCCTCTGTCGAGTATTCAGATCAAAATCAGCCAATCCTCTGTCCCTCTGACCGTAATAATTGTCAGATTCTTTCCGTAATAGGGCGTAGCGATCGCCAGCAGTGACGATAATGCGCTACGCATAAGAAATGTTGTTATTTATAAGCGTGTGTTTGTGCCATCGCTCATACTGCTTAGTTCACTGTGTCCTACTGTTCAAAGTCTAGGCAAACATAATTGTTTCGACAATTCCGGAGGGTTGCAACCCTTCTGAATTACTTTGATCACATAACAAAAAATGTACTTGATTTGTGTCACCATCAATTAAGGCGCCCAATTATAAATAAAAGCAAAATGCGGTTGCTGGGAATCTGAAATAAAAAGACAGAAAATGCCGGCTGAACTCGGGAGTTCTGGGAACACTTGTGGAGAGGGCTGTAAAAATGTCAGAGGGTGTCCTCACGTTAACTTTGTTTCCTCCTTTGTTTTTATGTACATTTATAAAAGCAGAAGTCCAGAAACAGAATCCGAGGACCTGATCTGCTCTTGAACTGTGGAAACTTAGGTCTGGAATTGTCAGGAAGCATTGAGAAGGATAGTCTTAAGGTCCCATGAGCCAGCTGACCAATGGACAGCCAAACTGATAGTCAGATAGGAAGCAAGAGGCAGGAAGAATCTTGGGACCTTGCTATCTAAACAGGATGGGGATAGTCTGCCATGGCAATGAATGTTGATCAGGCATTGCAGCCAACTTTCATTCTCCATACTGCATAAATTTCAGCACACCTAAATCTCTTTTGCACAATCCTATCGTTTTCATACATTCACAGGAAGTAAGTACCTAAAGGACAACATTTATTGTCCATTCCCAATTGCTCCTGAGAAGGTAATGGTGAGCCGCCTCCTTGAACCATTGTTAGGTGGGAGTTCCAAGATTTTAATCCATCACCAGTGGAGGAGTGACAATATGGGTGTGAAACTTGTATGGAAATTTGAGAGGCAGCTTTAGTCCTATGCATCTACTGCCATTATTCTTCTAGGTGGCAGAAGCCATAGGTTTGAAAATTACTATCGAATAATCCTTAGCAGTGTTATAGATGATACAGTGCACTCAAGATGCACTACTTGTAAGGTATTGAGTGTTAAATCTGGCAGATGGAGTTCTAATCATGTATGCTCCTTTTACTTGGATGATGTTAAATTGCCCTTTAATGTCAGGGGGATTAGTAAGGTAAATACATGGAATTGCGGGGTAGGGCTTAGGTGGGATTGTTGTTGGCACAGGCTCGATGGGCTAAATGGCCTTCTGCATCATAGGGATCCTATGATTCTATGTTGAGTTTCTTGAACTGCCTTATGTTGAAGCTTTGAAAGGGCAGGAGGTGAGTTATGTGCTGCAGAATTCCCAGCCTCTGACCTGCTCTTTAACCTCATTTGTACAGCTGGCCCAATTAAGTTTCTGGAAATGTTCATTCTCAACGATGTTGATGGGGAGAGAATTAAATAATGGTAATCCCATTAAATATAAAGGGGAAATAATTAAATTCTCTTTTGTTGAAGGTCATTATCTAGCATTTATGTGGCACAAATGCTGCTTGCCACTTGCCAGCCAAATCCAGGGCATGCTGCATGTGAGCTCCTTTATCTGAAGGATTGCAAATGGTGCTAAACATTGTAAATATTCCCATTTTTGTCATTATGATGGACAGCAGATCGTTGATGAAACAAATGAAGATGGTTTGGTCAAGGACATTACTCTGAGGAACATATGCACTGAATACCTAAGTCTGAAATGATTTGTCTTCAACAATGGTAGCCATCTTCTTTGTGCCAAATGCAATTCCGACTTGTTGAGAGTTTTCTCTGACTCCCATTGATTTCAATTTTACTAGAGCTCTTTGATGCCATACTCTATCAAATGCAGCCTTGATGTCACTCTCACTACAGTTCTGGGATTCTGTTCTTAAATTGTTTGGACCAAGACTACAACGAGCTCTGAAGTAGAGTTATCCTGGCTGAAATCCTGGATTTCCACCTCTGTCACATGACCCAGACATCCCCGTCTCAGCTCATCTGTGGCTGAAACCTTCATTCACTTCTTTGCTACTTCCAGACTTGACTATTCTAAAGCATTCCTGGCTGGTCTTTCACATTTTATGCTTCGTAAACTTTAGGTCATCTAAAACTCTGTTAACATGCACCAAGTCCTGTTAAATCAGTCTTATTACTAAGTCGTTCTGGGCTCACTGGCCTACTTTGGCTCTCAGTCAAGTAATGTTATGATTTTTAAATTCTCACTCTCAATCTTCAGATACTTCATTCCTTGTTGTTCCTTATCTCTGTAATCTCCTGAAAAGGTACTGAGATATTGTGTTCCTCTAATCGTGATCTCTTGAGCATCCCCAATTTTAATTGCTCAACCATTGGTGGCTCTACCTAAGATGCTTAGGCCCTGCATTCTGAATACCCACTCCTTCACTTCTCTACCTCACTTTCCTCTTCTAACACACTCCTTACAACCTATCTGATTGACAAAGCTTTTGATCATCTGACCTAATATTTCTTTATGTGGTGTTAGTGCAATACTTTGTTTTATAATGCTCCTGTGCAGTTCTTTGGAATATTACAAAGAACAAAAAAAAATACAGCACATGAACAGACCCTTCAGCCCTCCAAGCCTACACTGACCATGTTGCCTGACTTAATTAAAACAGCCTACTCTTCTGGGGACCATACCCATCTAAAGAACTCTAGCATAGTTTCAGCACTGGCTGAAGACTTAGAAATCTAGCTTGCTGACCTACACCTCATAGGCAGCGCTGAGGACGACTGGGAACGCTTCAGGGATGCTATCCTTTCATCTGCACTGAAGGTGCTCAGGCCCTCTACCCACAAGCAGCATGACTGGTTCGATGAGAATGATGAGGAGATACAGACACTACTTGTTGAAAAGGACTGTCTTCATCAGGCCAATCAGAATAATCCAACATTAGCTACCAAGAAAAATGCTTTTACACTGCTCGCAGGACAGTCCAGAATAAAGTGCGTAAAATGCAGGATGCCTGGCTGAGCGCCAAGGCAGATGAAATAGTGATACACTGACAGAAACAACTTGAAAAGGTTTATGAAGCCCTCAACACACTCCACAGACCTCAATCTCACAGGAGTTCTCCCCTCCTGAGTAGGTATGTTACAACTCTCATTACAGAGAGAGCTCAAACCCTACAGAGATGGGCTGAACAGTTTGAAGCCGTCTTCAACCGACCATCACCTATTAACGTTGAGGCAATAGACAGGATTCCCCAAGTCGATATCAACAGTGGTAGCAACCAAAGTCACGAAAGTTGTCAACCAGCTATCCAGTGGCAAAACCCCAGGGGCAGATGTCACATCCGCAGGGATCTACAAAGCTGCTGGTCCTGCACTTATAGAGAAGTTCACCGAGTTGTTCCAGTCCTTTTGGAAGCAAGGATCCATTCCTCAGGAACTTAAAGATGCTTCCATCGTACACCTCTACAAGAGGAAGGGCAATCGGCAAGTACGCGAAAACCACAAAGGAATCTTGCTGCTCTCCACCACAGGAAAAACTCTTGCAAGAGTCCTGCTAATTTGTCTGGTCACTCATCTGGAGCTGGGCCTGCTTCCAGAGTCAGAGTGTGGCTTCCGCAAAGGTCGTGAGACTATTGACGTGATTTTTGCTGCGCGCCAACTTCAGGAGAAGTGTCAGAGCAGAATCATGAGCTCTATACAACCTTTGTTGACCTTGCGAAAGCCTTCGATACTGTAAGCCGACAAGGCCTGTGGAGGATCATGTCAAAGTTCGACTATTCTAAAGCATTCCTGGTTGGTCTTTCACATTTTATGCTTCGTAAACTTTAGGTCATCTAAAACTCTGTTAACATGCACCAAGTCCTGTTACTAAATCAGTCTTGTTACTATATCGTCCTGTGCTCACTGGCCTACTTTGGCTCCCAGTCAAGTAATATTATGATTTTTAAATTCTCACTCTCAATTTTCAGATACTTCATGTCCTTGTCGTTCCTTATCTCTGTAATCTCCTGAAAAGGTGCTGAGATATTGTGCTCCTCTAATCGTGATCTCTTGAGCATCCCCAATTTTAATTGCTCAACCATTCATTCCAAATTCATTCAGATGGTACGCCAGCTCCATGATGGCCAAAGTACTGGATGGTGGAAAATCCTCTAAGGCATTCCCAGTCACCAATGGCGTCAAACAGGGCTGCGTGCTCGCACCACACTGTTCACCATGACGTTTACTGCGATGCTGAATGATGCCTTCCAGGACCGTGTTGCTGGAATCAGCCTCGAGTACGGAATGGATGGGAAGCTCTTCAACCTGAGGAGACTTCAAGATATTACCAAAGTGAAGGAGAGATTTCCTCTTTGCTGATGACTGTGCTCTGTATGCTGGCTCAGAGCCAAAGATGCCAGTCAGTATGGACAAATTTTCCACGGCTTGTGACAACTTCTGACTCACTATTAACATTAAAAAGACCAAAGTCATGCATCAGCCTGCTCCTCATGTACACAAAACCCATAATCACAATCAAAGGGTAGAAACTACAGGCAGTGGACCAGTTCACTTACCTTGGCAGCACCCTCTCCCAAGCAGTGACTATTGATGCAGAAGTTAACTGCAGAATAGCAAAGGCAAGTTCTGCTTTCGGTGGACTGCGCTTCACTGTGTGAGAATGTCGAGGAATCAGTCCAGCAACAAAACTGAAGGTCTATAGCGCCGTGATACTCACTACCCTCCTGTTTACCTATGAAATATTGACTGTGTACCAAAGGCATGCAAGACAGCTCAATCATTTCTACATGACTTGTCTTCACAACATTACGCATCAGTTGGCAAGACAAAGTATCAGGCACTGAAATTCTCTCTAGAGCAAGTCTACCATCGGTCCACACGCTACAGATGAGAGCACAGATCCAATGGGCAGATCATGTCATCCATATGCCAGATGAGTGCATATCCAAACAGCTCCTTTTTGGGGAACTCTCTGGAAGACGCTCGCATGGACAGCAGAAGAAACGTTACAAAGACATATTCAATACCCCCCTGAAGTCGCCTGACATAAACACACCAACCTGAGAAACGCTGGCACAAAACTGCTCTGCCTGGCGCTACCTCGATCAAATGGGCTGTCAAGCTCACAAAGCAAGGTGCATTGCTGAAGCACAACTTGAGCTCGAGCTGCCCAAGTCCAGAGCCACCAGCACAATAACTACAGTGTCTACACAAGTTGGTCCAATATGTACCAGGACATTCTGTGCCCGAATTGGCCTGAGCAGTCATCTTCAGACACACTGTATCCAGCCTCAAAATTATTAATGGTGTCGAGGTCCTCATCAACGATGACGGACGAACAGCAACTTCACTTTCCTTTTCTAACACACTCCTTACAACTTATGTCTTTGACAAAGCTTTTGGTCATTTGACCTAATTTTTTTTGTGGTTATGGTGCCATACTTTGTTTTATAATGCTCTTGTGCAGCTCCTTGGATATTACAAAGAACAAAGAAAATTATAGCACAGGAATAGGCCCTTCGGCCCTCCAAGCCTACATTGACCAGGCTGTCTGAATTAACTAAAACCACCCATCTTTCTCGGGATCATATCCATGTATTCCCATCCTATTCAGGTATTTGTCAAGCCATCCCTTAAAAGTCGCTATCATATCTGTTTCCACTAACTCTCCAGCATCGACTACTCTGTGTAATAAATCTGCCTTGTACATCTCCTTCAAACCTTTGCCCTGCACCTTAAACTTGTGCCCTCTAGTAATTGACTCTTCTACCCTGGGAAAAAGCTTCTGACTACTCACTCTGTCCATGCCTCTCATAATCTCCGTAGGCTTCCATCAGGTTGCCCCTCAAACTCCATCGTTCCAGTGAGAATAAACCAAGTTTCTCCAACTTCTCCTCATAACTAATGCCCTCCATACCAGGCAATATCCTGTAAAACTTTTCTGTACCCTCTCCAAAGTCTCTACATCCTTCTGGTAGTGTGACAACCAGAATTGAACACTATATTCCAAGAGTGGCCTAACTGAGCTTCTATAAAACTGCAACATGACTTGCCAATTTTTAAACTCTTTGCCTCAACCAATGAAGGCAAGCATACTGTATGCCTTCTTGACTACCTTCTCCACCTACATTGCCACTTTCAGTGATCTGTGTATTTGTATACCCAGATCACTTTGCCATTTACAGTATTTTTCCTATCTGCATTAGACCTTCCAAAATGCATTACCTCCCATTTGTCCGAATTAAACTCCATCTGCCATCTCTCCACTCAAGTCACCAATCGATCTATATCCTGCGGTATCCTCTGATGGTCTCGCTGCTATCTGCAAATTCACCAAGCTTTGTATCGTCTGCAAACTTACTAATCAATGCAAGACCTCTTGAGAAGGTGAGAGGGCATGGGATCCAAGAGGCTGTTGCCTTGTAGATCCAAAATTGGCTTGCCTGCAGAAGGGAGAGAGTGGTTATGGATGGGTCTTATTCTGCATGGAGGTCGGTCACCAGTGGAGTGCCCCAGGCATCTGTTCTAGGACCCTTGTTGTTTGTCATTTTCATAAATGACCTGGATGAGGAAGTGGAGGGATGGGTTAGTAAGTTCGCTGATGATACGAAGGTTGGCAGTGTTGTGGATAGTCTGGAGGTTGTCAGAAGTTGCAGCGTGACATTGATAGGATGCAAGACTGGGTGGAGACGGACTTCAACGCGGATAAATGTGTTGTGGTCCATTTTGGCAGGACCAATGGGATGAAGGAGTACAATATCAAGGATAGGAGTCGTAGCAGTGTTGAAGAGCAGAAGGATCTTGGGGTTCGGGTCCATAGGACTCTTAAATCGGCCTCGCAGGTGGAGGATGTGGTTAAGAAGGTGTATGGTATACTGGCCTTCATTAATCAAGGGACTGAGTTTAGGAGTCGGGAGATAATGCTGCAACTTTATAAGACCCTTATCAGACCCCACTTGGAGTACTGTGCACAGTTCTGGTCACCTCACTACAAGAAGGATGCAGAAGCTATTGAGAGGGTGCAGAGGAGATTTCCAAGGATGTTGCCTGGATTGGGAGGCATATCTTATGAAGATAGGTTGAGGGAGCTAGGTCTCTTCTCCCTGAAGAGACGAAGATTGAGAGGCAACCCAATAGGGTGGATTCCCTATTGGCATAGATAGGGTGGATTCTCAGAGGCTATTTCCCAGGGCTGAAATGGTCGCTATGAGAGGACACAGATTTAAAGTGCTGGGAAGCAAGTACAGAAGAAATGTTAGGGGTAACTTTTTCACTCAGATGGTGATGAGCAAGTGGAATTGGCTGCCGTCAGTGGTGGCAGAGGCAAACTCGCTGGGATCTTTTAAAAAACTTCTGGATGAGTACATGGGATTTAATGGGATTGGGAGTTATAGATAGTTCTATGGTCTGGTAGATATGGATATGATTGGCGCAACTTGTGGGCCAAAGGGCCTGTTTGTGCTGTTATGTTCTATGTTTTTTGTAATCCAGTTACATTTTCCTCCAAATCATTTGTATGTACATTACAAACAGCAAAGGTGCCAGCACTGATCCCAGAGGAACACCAGTTGTCACAGCCGTTCATTCAGAAAGGCATCTTCCCATTGCTACTTTCTCTCTTCTTTGACTGAGCCAGTTTTGTATCCACCTTGCCAGCTCACCTCTGATCCTCTCCAACTTCACCTTCTGCACCAGTCTGTCATGGGGGACCTTGTCAAAGGCTTTATCTAAATCCACGTAGACAACATCACTGTCCTACCCTTATCAATCATCTTCGTCACTTCCTCGAAAAACTCAAATTCGTGAGACACGACCTCCTCTTCACAAAACCACGTTGCCTCTCACTAACAAATGGAAATAAATCCTTGTCCCGAAGAATCCTCTCCAATAATTTCCCCATCATTGACGTAAGATTCACCGGCTTGTAATTACCTGGATTATTTTTGCTACTCTTCTTAAATAAAGGAGCAACATTGGCTAATCTCCAACCCTCTGGGACCTCCCCTGTAGCCAGTGAGGATATAAAGATTTCTCTCAAGGCTCCAGCAATTTGCTCTCTTGCCTCTCTCAGTATTCTGGGATATATCCCATCAGGTCCTGGGGACTTGTCTACCTTAATGCTTCTCAAGAACACTAATACCTCCTCCTTTTTGATCTCAACATGACACAAACTATCTACACATCTTTTCCCAGACTCATCATCCTTACATTAACAAGATTAGATAAATACAAGTTGTCGTGGAACCTAAACTAAGAGGAGAACAGGTTATTGCTGAGCAAGAGCTATTTGATACCATTATTCAAAATCACCTTCCATCACTTTCCTAGTGATTAGACTCTGCAATCATCAATGAACAATGTTTAGCATCATTCACATCTCCTCACATACAGAATTCCCTAAAAGTGATGTCACAGGTGGATAGGGTCCTAAAGTGTGCTTTTGGTACATTGGCCTTTATAAATCGGAGTATCGAGTATAAAAGTGGGAGTGTTATGGTAAGGTAATATAAGGCATTGGTGAGGCCAAATTTAGAGTATTGTGTACAGTTTTGGTCACCTAGTTACAGAAGGATGTAAATAAGGTTGAATGAGTGCAGAGGAGGTTCACAAGGATGTTGCCAGGACTTGAGAAGCTGAGTTACAGAGAGAGAGATTGATAGGTTAGGACTTTATTCCCTGGAGCTTAGAAGAATGAAGGGAGATTTGATAGAGGTATATAAGATTTTGTTGGGTACAGATAGAGTGAATGCAAGCAGGCTTTTTCCACTGAGGCTAGGGGAGAAAAAAAACCAGAGGATAAGGGTGAAAGGAGAAAAGTTTAAAGGAAATATTAGGCGGGGGGGCTTCTTCAAGCAGAAGTGAGTGTGGAATGAGCTGCCGGATAAAGTGGTAAATGCGGGGTCATTTTCAACATTTAAGAAAAACTTGGACAGATTCATGGATGAGAGGGTGTGGAGGGATATGGTTCAAGTGCAAGTCAGTGGGACTAGGCAAGAAATGGTTTGGCACAGACAAGAAGGACCAAAAGGCCTGTTTCTGAGCTGTAATTTTCTGTGGTTCTATGGCTCTATGATGCAGTCCATGCCCAGCAAGACTTAGGCAATATTCAGACTTGTCTGATAAATGGTAAATAACATTAGCCAGGCAATGACCGATCTTCAGCGAATTTGATTCATTTTTCATGACATCAAGAAACAGCTGAACATACAGAATACAGGCTCTGATAACATCCCAGCTGTTGTGTTAAAAACTTATTCCTCAGATTAGCAAAACCTCCTGTCAGGCTATTCTAAAATTGCTGCAACACTTACATCTTCTTATCAGTGGAGAATTGCCAAGTATGCCCTGTTTATAAAAAAAGGGATAAATCCAGTACATAAATTAGCACCTCATCAGCATTGGTATTGCTAGCTAGGCCAGCAATTGGATAATCTGACCATCTCCTTTTGTTATTCAATGGCATTACCACTGCTGAATCCCACATTATCAACATCCTGGGGGTTACCATTGACCAGAAATGCAACTGGACCAGCCATATAAATACTGTGACTATCAGAGCAGGTCAGAAGCTGGAAATTCTGTGCTGAATGATTCACCTCCTGACACCCCAAATCCTGTGCACCATGTACTAGGCGCAAGTTAGGAATGTGATGGGATATTCTCCACTTGCCTGGATGAGTGCAGTTCCAACACTTAATAAATCAACACCATCCAGGACTAAGCAGCTCACTTGATAGGAACCACATCCACCACCATCAACCATCACTCCTTTTACCATTGATGCACAGTGGCATTAGTATGTACCATCTATAAGTTGCACTGCAGCAGCTCACCTAGGTTTCTTCACCAACACCTTTCAAACCTACGATCTGTATCACACAGAAGGACAGATGCACAAGAATAGGGCAACTTGCAAGTTCCCCTCCAAGCCATACACGATTTTGACCTGGAACTATATAAGATTTCTAAAGCTAAGAAGGAAGCATCTGACTCATTGGGTCTGTGCTGATGCTCCAGTAGAGCATCTTACCCAGACCCACCTCGCTCGCTTGGTCGCTCCCTCATCAGCACCACCTCCCCACAACCCACCCACCCATTCTATCCCTGTAACCCTGTGCATTTACCATGGCCAATCTACACATCTATGGACACCAAAGGTCAATGTAGAATAGTCAATCCACCTACCTACACATCTTTTAGACACTATGGGGCAATTTAGCATGGCCAATCCATCTGACCTGCACGTCTTTAGATTGTGGGAGGAAACTGAAGCACCTGAAAGAAACCCGTGCAGACACAGGGAGAATGTGCAAATTCCACACAGACAATAACCTGAGGCAGGAATTGAACTTGGGTCCCTGGTGCTGTGAGGCAGGAGTGCTAACCACTATGCCACCTATCACCATTACTTCACTGTCACTGAATCAAAATCCTGGAACTCCTTCCTTAACAACATTGTGGGTGTGCCTACCCCACATGGACTGCAGCATTCAAGAAGGCAGCTCACCACCAACTTCTTGAGGGCAATTATAGATGGGTAATAAAAATGCTGGCCTAGCTAGCAATACCAATGCTGAAGAGGTGCTAATTGATGTAATGGATTTGTCTTTTTTTGTAAACAGCGCATATTTGGCTAATTGATGTAATGGATTTGTCTTTTTTTGTAAACAGCGCATATTTGGCAATGCTGCACTGATAAGAAGATGCAAGTGTTGCAGCAATTTTAGAAAAGCCTGACTGGAGGTTTTGCTAATCTGAGGCATAAGTCTTTAACACAACACCTGGGATGTTGTCAGGCGCCTTGGCTTCGGCTGTATTCTGTATGTTCAGCTGTTTCTTGATATCATGAAAAATGAATCAAATTGGCTGAAGATTGGTATGTAACGGTGTGAACCTTTGCAACAGGCCAAGATGGATCATTCACTTGGCACTTCTGCCTTAAGATTGTTTCAAACGCTTCAGCCTCGTCTTTTGCACACATAATGGATGGAATTTTATAAGATTTATTCTACGTGTCCAGCAATGTGAAAATGAGAGAGTTTCTGTTCCAGCTTTGGCCAAGATTTCATACCCAATTCAATGCACTTAGTCATTGAAAACATCGTGATGACTGTTTCTAGCTGCTGCAAGAAGTGGGCTTGGCTTAATTCACCAGCCAGCTTGTAGAGGGAGCTGATGCACATATGCATTCTGATCCTGCACTTGCTCAATAGCAACTGCAGCATTCTGATAGAGAGAGAGAGAGAGAGAGAGCTGTCAGGCCCCTGCTCCAGCAGGCAGCCTCAATACAGCCTCCTACCCCGCAATCATGGGGATCCATAGCTGATTGCGAGCCCTACAAGGCATGGGTATCTAGCCCACACCTCCCCCCCCCCGATGCCCAGACCAATCAGGCCCCCCCCTCCCCTAATCTGATCATAACGGCAGATTGGCAATCTATCCCCTCCTTCCAATCCTATTGCAGAATGCGCAGCAGACCACTCTCCCACCTGTTTTCCCCCCTCCAATCTGATCCCAATTCTAGAGTGCACTGCAAGTCCTCCTCCCTCACCAATCAGGTTGCCCCTTCATGCTTTACCCCATAGACTCTGTGCCATATAGGCCTGCCGCCAGGCTGGCACTGCTCAAGGGGCATCCTCTCTTGCCCTTGGCCTCTCTGAAAGGGCCTCAATGGTTCCATCTGTGAGGCCAATATGATTGTTCCCCGTTCTTTTCTCACTGGAGAGAACCTCTCCCAACGAGGTCATAAAGGCAAGTAAGTCCAAATGATTGAACACCAGGCTCATTAAATATATGCAAATCATCATTATATTAAATAAATTATTCAGCCTCTCACCAGAAATCAAGCTCTTATAAAATCGCAAGAACGAAGAAATCGGTGTGGTCCTGATTTCCTGGCTCTCACTTGATTAGACCGGCTCGCTCTGTCCATCGATGAGCAGAGCAAACTGGTCAAACTGCGGCCAATGACTCCATTGGCATTGAAGATAGGTTGTTCTTGAAGCCTTTTCCTTCCATTATTTGTTTAATTGTACATTCATAACTGGCAACGTAGAGCTTTGAACTGATCCATTGGTTACTGGATCACCTATATTTGGATATAACAATCACTTTGGAACCATATTACAAAATAGGTTTATATAGATAATTTATATAGAAGAAATTATTTTATAATTTTTTTATATGTTAGCAGCGTTTAATTGAGGGAAAAGGAATGTAATCAGAAATGTATTGTAAGCACATTAAAGGTAAAGTTGCCATACTCCCTGATGATCATAGGCTGATTTAACCTGAGGATCACCACATCGCAAGTGAGGGGCAAGGTGAGGAGGCAAAGCCTTCATGAATAACCTGCACTGTTGGCATGTCATTGCATCAAACCAGCCATGCAATCAACTTGAGTTTGCCAACCTGAGCACACTGGCTAGTAGGTTATTAATGTACTGTTGCACTAAATGAAGAACAAAAGTTGAGTGCAACTATTACTTGCCACCTTTGTAACTTCCAAGCTCAACTGTGCCAATGCCCTGTTAGCTAAGCTGCCATTCCACATTATGTGCAAACTTCAACTCATCCAAAACTCCATTGTATTCTACCGACCAATTCTTGTTCATTGATCACCTCTTGTTGACATAGACAGTTCCTATCCCGCAATCAAAAAATTAAAATTTTCACACTTAAATTGAAATTGCTCTGCAGCCTTGCCCTTCCCTATCTCTGTAACCATCTCCAGTTGTACAACCCTGAGAACTCTGCATTCTTCTAGTCTGGTCTTTGTGTATCTTCAGCTTCATTCACTCCACTGTTGGTGTCAATGTCTTCAGTTGTTTAGATCCCAAGCTCTATAATTCTCTTCCCAATACTTGCAACCTATCCATCTTCCTTCAAGACACTAGTGATAGGGTGAAACATGATATTAATCAGGAGATTAGCATGTAGCTTGTGCAATACAGTAATCATGACTGACTTCAATGTGTATATAGACTGGGCAAACCCCAACCTAGTGAGCATTAATGCTGTGTAGGATGGGTTTCTGGACTGTTAGGGGTGTTTTTTAGAGCAGAATGTTACATAGAAACATGTGTTGTTGTTCGTCCATCATCATTTTCAAGGACCTCACACCATTAGTCATTTTGAGGCTGGTAGCGGTGTGTCCAAAGATGCCTGATCAAGCCAATTCAGGCACGGAATGTCCTGGCAATATTGGACAGACTTGTGTAGACGCTGTAGTTGTTGCACTGGTGGCTCTGGACTTGTGCAGCTCGTGCTGAAATTATGCTTCAGCAATACACCTTGCTTCGTCAGTTTGACAGCCTTTGTGGATGAGGCAGCCCCAGGTAGGGCGGTTTTGTGCCAGTCTTTCCCAGGTGGTCGTGTCAATGTCAAGCAACTTCAGGGAGACCTTGAGTGTGCTTTGAAATGTTTCGTCTGCCCTCCATGCAAGCTTCTTCCAGCAGAGTTCCCCAGAAAGGAGCTGTTTGGGTATGTGCTCATGTGACATACGGATGACATGACCTGCCCACCAGCTCTGCGTTCTCATCTGCAGTGTGTGGACTGATGGTAGACTTACTCTAGAGAGAGCTTCAGCATCTGGTACTTTGTCTTGCCAACAGATGCGTAATATTCTGCAAAGACAAGTCATGTGGAAATCATTGAGCTATCTTGCATGCCTTCGATACACAGTCCACATTTCACAGGCATACAAGGAGGGTAGTGAGTACCACGGCACTGTAGATCTTCAGTTTTGTTGCTGGGCTGATTCCTCAACATTCCCATACAGTGGAGCGCAGTCTACCAAACTTCTATATCAATAGTCTTGGGAGAGGGTGCTGCCAAGATAAGTGAACTGGTCCACTGCCTGTAGTTTCTGCCCTTTGATTGTAATTATGGGTTCTGTGCGTGTTGCATGAGGAGCAGGCTGGTGCATACTTTGGTCTTTTTGATGTTGATGGTGAATCCAAAGTTGTCACAAGCTGTGGAATGTTTGTCCATACTGATTTGCATCTCTGGTTCTCAGCCAGCAGTCATCAGCAAAGAGGAAATCTTTCAGAACAGTCTCTTTCACTTTGGTAAACAGCTTGAAGTCTCCTCAGGTTGAAGATCTTCCCATCCACTCTGTATTTGAGGCTGATTCCAGCAACACCGTCCTAGAAGGCATCATTCAGCATGGCAGTAAACATCATACTGAACAACGTGCATGCAAGCACACAGCCCTGCTTGATGCCACCAGTAACTGGGAATGCCTCAGACAATTCTCCGCCATCCAGTACTCTGGCCATCATGCAACTGACGTACCATCTGAATGAATTTGGGAAGGCAGCCAAACTTTGACATGATCCTCCACAGGCCTTGTCGGTTTACAGTGTTGAAGGCTTCCGCAAGGTCAACAAAGGTTGTGTAGAGCTTGCAATTCTGCTCCTGACACTTCTCCTGAAGTTGGCGTGCAGCAAAAATCATGTCAGTAGTTCCACAACCTTTGCAGAAGCCACACTGTGACTCTGGAAGCAGGCCCAGCTCCAGATGAGTGATCGACGATTTAACAGGACCCTTGCAAGGGATTTTCCTGTGATGAAGAGCAGCAAGATTCTTCGGTGGTTGTCGCACACCTGCCGATTGCCTTTCTCTTGTAGAGGTGTAAGACGGAAGCATCTTTAAGTTCCTGAGGAATGGATTCTTGCTTCCAAAAGGACTGGAACAATTGGGTGAGCTTCTTGATAAGTGCAGAATCAGCAGCTTTATAGATCTTTGCCAGTATGGCATTTGCCCCTGTGGCTTTACCACTGGATAGCTGGCTGACAGCTTTCATGACTTCAGCTACTACTGGTGGGTCATCCATGGTGCTGTTGATATCGACCTGGGCAATCCTGTCTATTGCCTCATCGTTAATAGATGATAGTCAGTTGAGGGCTGCTCCAAAGTGTTCAACCCATCTCTGAAGGATCTGATCTTTCTCTGGAATAAGAGTTGTACCATCTGTACTCAGGGGGGAGGTACTCCAGAGAGATCCGTAGAGAGTGGTGAGGGCTTCATAGAACCATTTCAAGTCGTTTCTTTCAGCGTATCCCTGTATTTCATCTACCTTGGTGCTCAGCTAGGCATCCTGCATTTCACACAGTTTATTCTGGACTGTCCTGCGAGCAATGGTAAAAGCATTTTTCTTGGCAGCTGAAGATGGGTGGTTCTGACAGGCCCGATGAAGATGGTGTTTTTCAACAAGCAGTGTCTGTATCTCCTCATCATTCGCATCGAACCAATCATGCTGCTTACGGGTAGAGGGCCCGAGCATCTTCAGCACGGATGTATGGATAGCATCTCTGAAGCGTTCCCAGTCATCCTCAGTGCTGCCTGACAGATGTAGGTCAGCAAGCTTGATTTTTAAATCTTCAGCCAGTGCTGAAGCTATGCTGCGGTTCTTTAGCTTGGCCACATTGATTCTTTTCATAAACCTTGCGTTCACAAGTTCTCTTGTTACAGATAGGCAGGCAGAAGGTTGTGTTGGTGATGAGGTCGTGTGCTGCACAGGTCTTCAGTAAGAGTAGGCCATTACTGTTATACTTGCCCACTCCATGCCTCCCAATGACTACCTGCCAGATTGTAGAGTCACACCCTACTCTTGCACTGAAATCGCCAAGCAAGGTCAGCTTGTCAGTACTGCTCACTGTTGATAGTAGAGTGTCTAGTTCTTCATTGTTCCAGCTTGTTCCAGACACTCACTGCCTTCTGTATGAAAAAATTGCCCCTTTGGACACTTCTGTATCTCTCCCCTCTTACTTTAAACCTATGCTCTCTGGTTTTAGACTTGTCTTTCATCTCGTCCGGGTTGTTCATTGTGGGGACATAGGCACAGATCAGGGTGGCTTGACTTCTGTTCTGTAGTGGAAGCAGTAATGTCATAAGCAGGTCGTTCACACCCTTGGGTAGATTATCAAGTTTCTGAACAAGGTGACTCCTGACTCCTGAATCCAACTCCAGCATCACAACACTCATCGCTGCCACAACTGCTCCAGAAATATATCCACCTCCAGTTTCAGTCAACAGACCTACGTTGGCAAAATGAGTTTCGCTCAGGGCTGCAATGTCAAAGTTGTATCTTGCAAGCTCTCTGGCAACTAAGGCTGTACTTCTCTCTGATCTATCTGCTGTAGCGTTGCCCAAAAGTGTGCGCATTCCAAGCCAATGGTGAGTGGTGTCACGTTGTGTTTTATTTTGTTTGTTCGACCGCAAGATGGGATCCCTGCCAGCAGTAAACTGGCCAGGGTATAGTGAAGTAGGCAATGTTTAGGGCACTTTTTCTAGCCCCTTCCTCATTCTACAGAGGTGAGCAGTGCATTCCTGAAGAGAACTGCTCAGTCGTCCAGGTAGACACTGAGTTCCACTGCTCTTCAGTCAGCAAAAAACGACTATTAGACTTGAGCCGCCTGCATGCAGGTCCGTGACTACAGGCAATGGCAGGCATTTAAGGAATGAATAGGTGAACTCCAAAAGTTGTTTATTCCTCTTTGGTGCAAGAGTGGTAAGGAAACTGTAGTGAAACCATGGCTTACAAGGCGAATTAGAGATAGTTTGGATTCAAAGATGAAACATACAAATTGGCAAAAAAGCAAGAGATGTCAGGTTTGAGAGCAGTTGAAAGTTCATCAAAGGAGGACCAAGGGACTGATGTTGTGGTTCCCCAGGACGACAACTGATTTTAGCTGATTGGAACAGAGAGTCTGAGCCGTAATCCTCCAAGCAGTAGACTTTATTTTCTAGCACAAGACAATAAAGCCGGGATGTCCAGAACAATCCAACGAACGGCGCACTTACAGTCTTTTTATGCTCACTACAGCTCCATACCCCGACTTCCCTTATCTCATCCTCAAGGTTGGCTTTCTTAGCTACCATTGTTGTTGAGCCCGTCCTTTATCTACCTTTTTTGTGATTGGTCACTAATTGATGTATCTCTTACTCTATGAAACCATTGTAGTTACAATCTTTGTCCTTGACCAAATCATTCTGTTTCTACAATAATTGTGGCTTAGTTTAGCTGACTTAAGTCAAATAATAAAAAAGAGCATATTTACTTCATTCTTTTTTTTTTAGTTATAATCATATTGAGTTGAGTAACTGAACAACAACCATTGTTTCTCAAGGCTGTTGCTGTTTACATTCATTGACTATAAGTGATTACTATACTAATTTCATCACATTGGTTAACATACATTGATTACATTGGCTATATTTGATTAACATGCTGATCTCATCACATTTCAACATACAGGCTTTAATTATGAGTTTCAGAGCAAATTCTCTTACATGTCCCCCCTTTGAGATTATCTTCTAGTCTCATCTTAGTTCCCGAAATGCTAACTCAGGTAGTCACTTTGTTTAATCCTCTTCACATATACGTATTTCTGTCACATATACAAGCAATGTGGGGGAGCCAAATATTTTGGTCAGGGATCAATGTCCTTATTCTAACTTTATCATGGCCTGTCTATCAAAGTCCTGATTTTTAGGTTGCTCCCCCAGATTACCTGCCGCTAACAGTTATCAGCCAATAACCTTCCCACTCTCGTCCAGGGAAGGGAAAAAGACTGATCACTGTGTACAGACTAAGTTTCCTGGCCTCAATGGGCATCAGGGTATCCGCACTTCTGCAGGGGGGTTCCTTGCATTGCAGGGTAAGGAATCTAGGCATCAATTATGGTCATCGTAAATCCATTCAGTGGGGGTAGCTCGACATTTCCCCACTCCTGCGTTTCTTTCCAAGAGGTTGACCATTACCCATTCGTATCATCATCTGTCGCACCATCAGTCTGGTAAAGAGAGATCTTAGGGCTGGCAAAAAACAGCAAAACATTAGTCATCAAATATCATTGTGCTGTGTAATTCTGTCTTTGGCCATTCGGCTCCTGGAATCTGTGCTTCCACCAACTTTCCCCAAGTTCTCCACACTTGCTCTTTAACTTGCTCTTCTATATCCCCCAATCAATACCCATTGGCCCATTCTTCCCCTTCTATCCCAAGTGAGTACATCCCTGTTAAGTTAATTCCCTGGTTTGTACATTCCAAATTTAATCCTAAGCCTAGGATTGCGTCCCTCCCTAATAAATTTAACAGTGTTTTATTACACACAAACACAGGTGCATGGGTAGTTTTGTTTCCGATGGTGACAGGTACTGGCATTGTCATTAGAGTCAATGTCGCTTTCCCCGAGAACCCCACAGTTTTCACAAACTGATTTGACAATGGTAGGTGGTCTGCATACTTTGCCTGTGTGCACTTACAAGTAGCACCAGTATCTATCATCATGGGGACCTCGACCCCTCCTACTCTGACACTAATTGTGGGTTCCTGATCTGCTGCGTCTGTTATTTGTACATATTGGCCTACCATTTCGGCGTTCTCTGTGCCTCCCTATAGGAAATTCCGATGATTCACCGGTCCTTGGAGCATCTGGGGGTCGTTTGGTGGTATTTGTACTATGTGCTGATTTACTTGTTGCTGATCTCCTCTTTGTCCTTGCAATTCTGGAGGCAATTCCTTTTTATGTGTCCTGCCTCCCCACAACCCAACACACACCTGGAGATCCCTGTCTCTGGCCTTGGTTATTTCCCTGATTCTGTTCCTTCTGGTTCTGATAGGGTACTTTACCATTTCCCTGCTCCTGTCCTTTTCCATTCCAGTTATTTTGGTTCTGGGGTTTCCAGTTGTTCTGGTAATTTGGATTGTAACCTCCTGGGTTCACGGGCAACAGGAAGCCAGAAATGTTGTAGGTTATGATGGGCTGACCTCCATCTCCACTTCTCCCTAGTGTTGGTGTGGGTATTTCCTCGATCACTAAGTCAGCCACCATCGGTGCCATTTTCTTAGGCATGGAGTCTTCTTTCAATTTTTGTTTCTCTTTGTTTTTAATTTCTTCCAACTGTGCTTGGAGAAGCTTGCGTTGCACGTCTTTCAACTGTTTGTCTGCGTTCTTTTCTTCCTTGCGGTGCCTTTCTACCGCATGAACGACATGGTCTAAGAATTCTCTATAGTCTTTTGATTCCAGGCCTACCACCTCTTCCAGCCTGGACTTGGCCGAAGCCGGTAGGTCCTCCAGGATTGCTGCTCGGAACATGGAGTTGACCAGCGGATCTGTCAGAACATCCCTTTCTGTGTCCCTTCTTCACTTCCTCAACTGATTTTCTACATACGTGGCTGCACTTTCCTCCTCCCCCAGTGGCTCTCCCTTCAGTGTTTTTAAATCCACTTGGTTGGGGTACATGTCCCTCAGTGCCTGCCAGATGTTGTGGCAATACAGGTCCACATTCGGGTCATGTGCTGCAGTAGGGATGTCTGCAAGCCTCATTACTTCAGCCATTTGGCTCATTCCCAACATTTTTGTCAGGAGGGCTTTAATGTCACCCAGCGCCATCCTCTTTCCCACCATTCCAGCTTCCAGCTACCCAATCCACCTTCCGGCCTCATCCAGAATGTTCGGTAATTCATCAATCAAATTAGGCAAGTCCTGTCCTGACCAGGGAATATACTGCAGTCTGTTACCCTTCAGAACCACAGGGAGCATCCCTTTCCTCTTTTGTTCATCACTTGAATACCTCACGGGCAGTCTTCTGTTTCGTGTCGACCTTCTCCGTATTTCTACAACTGACTGGTTCTCTCCTTCCTCGCTGCTATCCTCGGTCTCTCCTCTCAATTCTTCCCTTACCTCTTCCTTCTCCAGGAGTTTCCAGGTCCAACCCCCTCCATTTTCCCACTCATTCACCCCCTCTGGTATCTCCCTGTACCGCTCAGCCTTTCTCATTAGCTCCCTTTCTCCTACCTTTCTATTTTTTCTTCCACTTTCCTTACCAATTCTGTTTTTTGTCTCTTCCAGTTTCTTCTCTAACGCCTCGCCTCCCATTCTCCTTAGGCTCCCTTTCATTTCTCTCCTGCTGTCCCTTCTGTCGTGACCACCTTCACTTGGTTGCTCCTCGTCCACCTTCCCTCTCATTGCTTTCTTTGCCCGTTCTAAAATGTCTACCACATTTATTTCTTCTTCCAGCTGCTGTCTCATCTGGGCTACTTTGTCCAGATCTTCCTCTATTTTCTTGCTTTCTTCCTCAATATTCCGTCTCTTTTCTATCTCTTGTTCTACCCACTCTTCCTTTGTTATTTGTTTTATATCATACTCTCCCTCAAAGTTCGTTGTGCCCATTATGACCAGATACAACCCAGTGGATTTTTGCTCCTCTGGGTATGGGGGCGGGGCTACATTTGGGTCTTCCAATCCCCCCTTTTCCTGGAATTGGATTGGCATTTGCGTCCTACCTTCCTTCCATGCCCTTCTCCTTTCTCTCCCTTCTCTCTCGAACAACGCTAATACCTCTAGCTCTTTTTCTCGCTTTTCCTTTCTTTTTTTAAATTTATCCTTTATTTTATAGTTCTTTAATATCCTCTTCTGATCTTCACATCTTTCTACACACCATGTGTCCCCCTCTGGCCACTGCATATTCGATTTACTCGTTCTCTTGGTCCATTTTTTGGAGATATGCACTATATCTCCTCTGAAGGCTGGAAACTTATACCCTAATATCTCTACTGGCGTTCTAGCCTTATTTGTCATTGTTCGTACCGTTGAACTATTGCTGTAAATCTTATTGTTTAGCTTGTCTGAATTTAGTACTATAGTTATTATTATGCAATATACTGTTTTTCCTTGGTCGATCCCCTGCTTACTCTCCCACTGCACTGTTCTTGCTCTCACCTGTACTTCTAACCGGGGTCCCGATATCCACTTCCCTGTTTTCCCTTCTCCCGGCACTAGTCTTCCTTCTCTTGCTAAAGGGTAGTATGCTTTTACCTGTTTGTCTATGTGTGTTAGAGCCCTACATGGTCTGGGCTCTTTTAGTAATTCTATTAATGTTACTGCTACTGTTTCACTTGTCCAATTTCTGCTTATTATTCCCTCCCAGTTTACATACGGCCGCTCGTTTCTTACTTTGTCCAAATTAGCTATATGTGTAATTTTTCTGAACAGAGCCTCTTCTTCGCCTCATGCCACTCCCTAACTCCTCTTCCGACTCTTTTCACTAGCTCTTAAAAAAATGTGTACTGACACCACTGCTCAGAAAATCTATTAATGCAGTTTCTTTAAGTGGTTCGTCATTATTCTAAATACGTCCCGACTCCACATTTACCATCAGTCCCTGCACTGCTATCTTGGACCACTTATCACAGGCTGGTCCCTCACAGCCCCCTGTCACACTTCAACTAATTGTCCCCTCCTTTCCTACCGATTTGCACTTCAGTAACCCTAATTACTGTATTAGGCAGGAAAGCAGTCTCTCACAGACCTCTCCTCCTCCCAGTTGACGTCCTTTACCCAGGATCTTGGATAGGTTCAGACTGGCAGGCCTTCCTACACTTACTCTCCTTGGGCAAGTCGTATCCTGGAATCCTGCTCCAAACCGCTCGACAAGCCTAGTTGCATCGATTAGCATTCAGCTTTTGTAGTGTCTCACTTTTACCCATTCACAGACAATACAGCATTCGCAGCGCGCTTTGCATGCAAAACTCTACTCTTCAGATCAGACTCAGTCTCTCAACGTATTTTGCACAGTTTAATTTTATATACACAGGATATCTTTTTGGGTTGGGGAGATCTAGGACCAGTAGAGAACCGGGCGTAGTGGGTCCTGAGATCCCTTTTTCTGACAACAAGGATTTATATGCAGTGCAAATCTGCTTACCTTGCTGCCAGAATGCCGGCTTTGAGATTCTCGGCCCCCGCCAGACCACCGTCTCCCCCGCTCCTTCCGGGCTTCACTTTTCCCGGGCGATCTCACACCAACCCTGCTCGCAGTGCCAATTTTGTCGTGGTTCCCCAGGACGACAACTGATTTTAGCCGATTGGAACAGAGAGTCTGAGCCATAATCCTCCGAGCAGTAGACTTTATTTTCTAGCACAAGACAATAAAGCCAGGATGTCCGGAACAATCCAACGAACGGCGCACTTACAGTCTTTTTATGCTCACTACAGCTCCATATTCCAACTTCCCTTATCTCATCCTCAAGGTTGGCTTTCTTAGCCACCATTGTTGTTGAGCCCGTCCTTTATTTATTGGTCAATTAGTGATTGGTCACTAATTGATGTATCTCTTACTCTATGAAACCATTGTAGTTACAATCTTTGTCCTTGACCAAATCATTCTGTTTCTACAATAATTGTGGCTTAGTTTAGCTGACTTAAGTCAAATAATAAAAAAGAGCATATTTACTTCATTCTTTTCTTTTAGTTGAGTTGAGTAACTGAACAACAGCCATTGTTTCTCAAGGCTGTTGCTGTTTACATTCATTGACTATAAGTGATTACTATACTAATTTCATCACATTGATTAACATACATTGATTACATTGGCTATATTTGATTAACATGCTGATCTCATCACATTTCAACATACAGGCTTTAATTATGAGTTTCAGAGCAAATTCTCTTACACTGATTAAAGAGGGGAAAATAGAGTATGAAAGTAAGCTAGTGGGAAACATAAAAACTGACCAAAAGTTTCTATAGGTATGTAAAGAAATACTGACAAAAACAAGTGTAGGTCAGAACCGGGAGAATTCATAATAGGGAACAAAGTTCATATTTTGCTTCTGTCTCAGTCATAGTCATAAAGGTTTACAGCATGGAAACAGGCCCTTCAGCTCAACTTGTCTATGCCACCTTTTCTTTAACACTGCACAATTGCTGCATTTGGCCCATATCCTTCTAAACCCACTGTACCCATGTAACTATCCAAATGCTTTTTAAAGGATAAAATTGTATCCATAAGTATACTACCACCTCTTGCAGCTTGTTCCAGACACTCACTGCCCTCTGCATGAAAAAATTGCCCCTTTGAGTACTTTCGTATCTCTCCCTTCTCACCTTAAACCTATGCCCTCTAGTTTTAGACTCCCTACTTTTGGAAAAAGATATTGACTATCTACCTTGTATATGCCTCTTATTGTTTTATAGACTTCTATAAGATCACCTATCAGCCTCCTATGCTCCAGAGAGAAAAGTCTCAGTCTATTCAGCCTCTCCTTATAACTCAATCCACCAAGTCCTGGGGGCATCCTAGTAAATCTTTCTGCACTCTTTCTAGTTTAATAATGTCCTTTCTATAATAGGGTGACCAGAATTGTTCACAGTATTCCAAGTGTGAATTTACCAATGTCTTGTACAACTTCAACAAAATGTCCCAACTGTTGTATTCAATGTTCTGACCAATGAAATCAAGTATGCTGAATGCTTTCTTCACCACTCTGTTCACCTGTAACTCCACTTTCAAGGAGCTATGAACATATATCCTTAGATCTCTTTGTTCTGTAACTCCCCCCAACACTCTACCATTAACTAGGTAAGTCCTGTCCTGGTTCAATCTACCAAAATGCATCACCTCACATTTGTCTAAATTAAACTCCATCTGCCATTTGTCAACCTATTGGCCCAATTGATCAAGATCCCATTACAACTGGAGATAACTTTCTTCACTGTCTAATATGCTGCCAATCTTGGTGTCATCTGCATGCCTAACCATGCCTCCTTTATTCTCATCCAAATCATTAATATAAATGACAAATAACACCCAGCATTGATCCCTGAGGCACACCACAGGTCACAGGCCTCCAGTTTGAAAAACAACTCCATACAACCATCTTCTGGCTTCTGTCAGAAAGCCAATTTTGTATCCATTTCGATACTTCACCCTGGATGCTATGAGATTTAACTTTATGCAACAACCATGCAGTACCTTGTCAAAGGCCTTGCTAAAGTCCATGTAGACAACATCAAATGCACTGCCCTCATCTACCTTCTTGGTTATTCTCAGGTGTTGTGAGACTTATTGCTGTGCTTACCCCAGTCCAACGCCAACATCCCCACATCATGGCCTCACAGAGCCAGGGACCTGGATTTGATTCCAACTTTGGTTGACTGTATGGAGTTTGCACGTTCTCCATGTGCCTGCATGGGTTTCCTCTAGGTGTTTTAGTTTCCACCCAGTCCAAAAAATATGCAGGTTAGGTTAATCAGACATGGTAAATTGGGTCAGGGGCATTAGCAGGGTAAACTGGTATGGAGTTAGAGGGATACGGCCTGGATGGGATTGTTATCAGTTCAGGCTCGATGGAGCAGAATTTAAAAGCAGGAAAGGACAAGGTGCAGGATTTGATATCGTAGATGGGAATAAGTGGGGCAAACTGTTACCTCCTGTTTCTCTCTCCCTTCGTCCACAGCGAATATGGAGAGGCGCAGGCGCAGGCGCGGCGCATTCCATTGTGCGCTGACAGAGGGAGCATTGTGATCCGGAGCGAAGAATGCGGCGGTAACCATGGGCAACGGCGCGCCGAGAGGCCCTCACCCCGCCTGAAAGGTACTTGTGCCCATGGGCGCTTTGCGACTGCTAATCCGTCTTGTGGTGTGGGCGGCAGCAGCAGAGCAGTAACTGAGCTGCGAGTATCCGTTAAACCCAGGCCCGTGACCGGGCGGTAGTATGAAGGGATTGGCAGCTTTCTAAATCCCGTTACAAGGGAAGCCTCACAGTTCTCCCTGGGCCGGTAGCTTGTTAGCGAAGACCAGCTTTCACGGTTCTCGCCCCGCCGTGTTTACGGCGATCAGATGGAGCTGCTTCTACTTGAAGGAGCTCCGAGCCAAAGCTAGGCCGGAGCCACAGCAAAAGAAGACAAAGGCAGCAGTGCCAGACCATCAACTCAGGTGCCAACCGTCAGTGTGTATTTAAATAGCTCGCGTGCCGTGTGATAAAGTGTGACTTGTGTTAAGAACAGAATGGAGAGTGTGCTGCGACATACCCACTGTTGGGTATTAAACAACTTACTCCTATGTAGAGTAGTAAGAACGTCTCCTTCATAGAAGCGTTATCACAAAAATAGATGCTGACCCAATGCAGAGTGCTCTTGGGAGAAGTGACCCAAAAGCTTGCCGAAGAAGTGGAAGATTTCGAGGGGGAAAAGAGAGCGAGAAAGAGACTGAGAGGCTCAGGATTGTGGGAGGGTGGATTTAAATATAATTCTTTGGTAACAGACTCACTAATGTTAGCTGAGATCTCTCTTAAGACTATATTAATGTTACAACAGTGGCATATTTCCACTTGTGTTGAGATTACATTTATAGTTTAAGTATGGAATCAAGGCTTGACTTGATTCCAGAGTTTGATACTTTCCTCCTGTTTGCTCTGGAGTTGGTTTGAGTTGTAGACTTGGATTTACACCTTCAGTTGAATTTTCTGAGATAATCTGCCAATATGTAGAGTTGAAATATTTTAGCACTTATATCGATGACACAGTTATAGTGTAAATATACTAGCTTTGAGGTTTTGAAAAAAAGTGTTTCCATGCTATAAACCTCTATGACTACTTATGAGTTTGTACCATGGCTTTATCAATAAAATCTTCCTGGAACAGTATCTATTACAACATAATGTAACATCAAACTGATCAATCATTTGGGAATTAGGGAAGGGAATCCTTCATTCTTGTTTATATTTAATTTTAGATCTGTTCAAATGTAGTTAACTCATAAGTACCCTCTAAAATAATCACTTAGCTGCAATCAAAAAGGAAACTCATCAGCACGTCCTCAAGGGCAATTAGGGATAACCAACAAATGCTGGTTCCTGCAGTGACACCAGATCTTCCTAATTCTTTTAATCCAGATCATTTACTTTGTTTATAGGAGAGTGATTATCAGTATATCTAGTAAGAGATTGAATATTCTACTTCTGTTAGCTGAGAAAATGGTTCAATTTTATTTTTCAAATTTATCAGGAATATGTTGGCTTGTTTTAAAGTGGCACATAACTGCATTGACAGTTAGTAGGATTTTGCAAACCCAGGCAATAATAGGATTTTACAAATGAGGTTGAACTGGGATCTTGTCACACTACTTGTAACTCCTACCATACTGCCTGGGTTTGCAAAATCCTACCAACTGTCCTGGCTTGAAATAATTCACACCTCTTTAACCTGTGATTATTCACTGTTTTGTACCTGTAAAGACTTGATTACTTGTAAGGTCTCGCATTTGAATCATTCTTCATATTCCAATCTGTAATTATCTTGCAGCTGTGTCTTTGCCCATATATGGGTGACCAAGAAAGTAGATGAGGGCAGCACATTTAATGTTGTCTACATGGACTTTAGCAAGACCTTCAACAGGGTACTGCATGGTAGGTTATTGCATTAAGTTAAGTCTCACTCTTAAATCAGCCTCGCAGGTGGAGGAACTCTTAGGACTCTTAAATCGGCCTCGCAGGTGGAGGAAGTGGTCAAGAAGGCATACGGTGTAATGGCCTTCGTTAATCGAGGAGTTTAGGAGTCGGAAGGTAATGATGCAGCTTTATAAGACTCTTGTCAGAGCCCAGTTGGAGTATTGTGCGCAGTTCTGGTTGCCTCATTATAGGAAGGATGTAGAGGCTATTGAGAGGGTTCAGAGGAGATTTACAAGGATGCTGCCTGGATTGGGAGGCAGGCCTTATGAAGATAGGTTGAGGGAGCTGGACTCTTCTCACTGGAGAGACGTAGGTTGAGAGGCGACCTGATAGAGGTTTATAAAATGTTGAGAGGAATAGATAGGGTGGACTCTCAGAGACTATTTCCCCGAGCTGAAATGGTTGCTACGAGAGGACACAGATTTAAGGTGCAGGGAAGCAAATACAAAGGAGATGTCAGGGGTAGGTTTTTCACTCAGAGGGTGGTGAGTGAATGGAACTGACTGCCGTTGGAGGATGTTGAGGCAAACTCACTGGGGTCTTTTAAAAGACTTCTGGATGAGTATATGGAAAAGAGTAGGATAGGGGGTTATAGATAGGTCTGTGGATTGGTAGATGTGATCGGCGCAACTCGTGGGCCGAAGGGCCTGTTTGTGCTGTATTGTTCTATGTTCTCACGGGATCCAGGGTGAGGTAAATAAATGGATACAAAATTGGCTTTTTGACAGAAGCAAAAGGGTGATTGTATAGAGTAGTTTTTCAAACTGGAAGCCTGAGACCAGTGGTGTGCCTCGGGGATCATGCTGGGTCCACTATTATTTGTATTTTTATATTAATGATTTTAGATGAGAATATAGGGGGCATGGTTAGTAAATTTGCAAATGACGCCAACATTGATGGCATAGTGGACAGTGAAGAAAGTTATCTCCAATTGATCAATTGGGCCAATTGACGAATGGCAGATGGAGTTTAATTTAGACAAATGCAAAGTGATACATTTTGGTAGATTGAACCAGGGCAAAACTTATTCAGTTAATGGTAAAGCATTGAGGAGAGTTACAGAACAAAGAGATCTAGAGGTACATGTTCATAGCTTCTTGAAAGTGGAATCACAGGTGGTGAAGAAGGCAGTTGGCACACTTGAAAGTGGAATCACAGAGTGGTGAAGAAGGCAGTTGGCACACTTGATTTCATTGGTCAGAACATTGAATATAGGAGTTGGGACACCTTGTTGAAGTTGGTAAGGTCATACTTGGAATACTGCTCACAGTATTTTAGAAAGGATATTATTAAACTAGAAAGAGTGCAAAGATTTACAAGGATGCTTCTGCGATGGATTGAGTTATAAGGAGAGGCTGAATAGACTGGGACCTTTTTCTCTGGTGCGTAGTAAGCTGAGGGTTAGCCTTATAAAGATCTATAAAATAACGAGGGGCATAGACAAGGTAGATAATCAATATTTTTTCCCAAAGGTAGGGGAGTTTAAAACTAGGGAGCATAGGTTTAAGGTGAGAGGAGAGAGATACAAAAGTGTCCAAAGGGGCAATTTTTTTCACAGATGGTGATGAGTGTCTAGAACAAGTTGCCAGAGACAATAGTAGAGGTGGGTACAATTTTGTCTGTTTAAAAAGCATTTAGATAGTTACAAAGGACAGTGTGGACAAATTGGGTCGAAGGGCCTATTTCCATGCTGTAAACCTCTATGATTCTGTATGCCATATTTGTGTACTAGCCTCCAATCACTTGATGAAGGAGCAGTGCTACAAAAGTTTGTGATTCCAAATAAATCCATTGGATGTTGTTTAATAAATAAAAGCATAGGGGACAATAGATTCTTGGTGCTTAAGAACTTAGGACAGGAGTAGGTAATTCAGCCTCTTGAGCCTGCTCCACTATTCAGTACAATCATGTCTTGGCCTCAACTCCACTTATCTGCCTATTTTCCATAATCCTTCAACCTATTACTAATTCAAAATCCGAATATCTCCCCAATTTTTTCCAATGTCTCATGCCATAGGGTAGTGAATTTCACAGATTCACAAACTTTTGAAAGAAGTTTTTTTAAATCTACTATCCCTTATCCTATGACCTCTTCTTCTAGATTACCCACAAGACGAAGCATCAGCTCTACATCTAATTTCTTCAGTATGTCAATACTTTTTATATCTCAATTCAATTTCTCATTGTTTAACACTCTGGAGAATATTGGCCTAAACTGCTCAACCTTTCTTCATACAACAACTCATTTCTATGGAATCAATCTAGTGAACCGTCTCTGAACAACCTTCCTCAAATAAGGGGACCAAAACTATACACAGTACTTCAGATACAATCTCAACAACTGGAGCCAACCAATCTCATCCCTTTTCTAATGCAGTACAAGATCCCTTTTGAAATTTGACATTCTTGTGTCTGTGCAAAAATAGAAGTTTTGACAGCATGGCTCATTTTGCAACAATAATACATTTGTTAAACATGATCTCACTTTCTTAAAACTATATCGATTCTGATTATACTATGATTTTCTATGTCCAGTAGTAATGATGGTTGTGAACTCTAATAAGAAGCAAATTAAGATATAAAGGCTGCAACAAGACAAAAGCAAAATATGACAGATGCTGAAAATTTGAAATAATAAAATCAAAAAATGTTGAAAATATTCAAGTCATGCAGAATTTCTGGAGAGTAATGTTTCAGATTGAGATGATCTTTTGTCAGAACATTACACAAAACATTCTGAACCTTTGAAACTAAATGTTCTGAACCTTTGAAACTAAATGTTCTGAACCTTTGAAACTAAATGTTCTGAACTTTTGAAATCAACAAAAAGCAAAAGTTGCATTTCAGGGTTTAACACTTGTGCATATGTTTGAGACATTTCAGGTTGCTTTGTATTTGTAATGAGTCATATTAACATACCAAGTAAGATTTTGGTTTAGCCCAAGGGAGAATAAAATGCAGAGCTAGGTGATTTGTCTCAGCCATGACTCACTTTGCAGACTTTCATCTCTAGAGTCATGAAGTTATGTGTTCAAGTTCCACTCCAGAGACATGAGCACAAACAACTGGACTGACACTTTTGGTGCAATGCTAAGGGAGTATTGTATTATTAGAGGTGGCATCTTCCAAAAGATATGTTAAGCCAAGGTTCTCCTTCCCTCTCAGGTAGATATAAATGGTCCCACAGCATTATTTCATGGGGAATATTTATCGATCACTAAAGAACAGCTTTGCACATTATAATTTGCTGATTATGGAAACTTACTGTGAATAAATCAATTGCTATATTTCCTATATTGAAATATTAACTGCACTTCAAAATTACTTTATTAGTTTGATTGCAAAGCACAGAAGTATCCTGAGGCTGTGAGCAATTCAATGTTTAAAATATTTCAAAAGCTCGGGTGACAGCCATTTAAAGTGCCAATGAATACAATAAAATAGAAATGATAAAACCAATGGGAAATGGATGTCTAGTTTTCAGTGGAGACTGTATTCCCCAAGAATCATCTTTCAACAGTAACAGCATTGAAACTGTAAACATAATTGTAATAATATCCACATGTTGATGTTGCAGTTGTATACAACTTTGGTTAGGCCTCACTTGGAATACTGCGCCCAGTTCTGGTCTCCATACTATCGGTAGGATGTGGAGTCCTTGGAGAGAGTGCAGAGGAGGTTTACCAGGATGCTGCCTGGTATGGAAGGACTGTCCTATGAGGAACGATTAGATAGACTGGGGTTGTTTTCCCTTGAAAGCCGTCGGCTTAGAGGGGATCTCATAGAGGTGTATAAGATTATAAGGGGTATAGATAGAGTAAATGGAGGTAAACTTTTTCCACCTTTAGAAATGGATAGGACGAGAGGTCATGGCCATAGGGTGAGGGGGGCTATGTATAGGACGAATATTAGAGGGCAGTTTTTCACACAAAGGGTAGTGGGGGTGTGGAAGGCACTGCCGAGTAAGGTGGTGGGAGCAGGCACGCTGGGGCTGTTTAAGGGTCTCTTGGACAGCCACATGAGCGGTATGCAGATAGAGGGATATATTAGGACTGTTTAACTACGTCTTTTTTCCACAGGTAATTCGGTCCATAATTTGAGCATGCATTCGGCAGGTGGTGCGGGTACAGCTCTTGGATGTTGATTCATGGGTTGCCCGGTACCTCATGTCGTAAATGAGTGCTTTATGTGGACCATCTGAAGGGCACCATGACAGCTCAGAGACTATCGCTGTAGCTGTGCAGACACTTGGAATTGGGCCGGTGTCTGCGGGAGTTTGCGCGTTCTCCCCGTGGTTGCGTGGGTTTTCTCCGGGCACTCCGGTTTCCTCCCACAACCCAAAAATTCTCTCTTAGGCTGATTGGGTAACAAATTGTCCCTATGGTGAAAATTTTCCATATTAGGAATAATATATATATTATTATATAGGAATATTATAATAGGATAATGTATTTGGTATGACGGCGGCGCGGGCTCGTTGGGCCGAAGGGCCTGTTTCCCGTGCTGTGTTGCTTAAAAAAAAAATCTTGCCAAAGACTTGAACTGCTCTATTGTTAAACTCTAGTGTGAGTTCATCAGGTTAGTTTTACTTCCACTACACCAAAATAACCTTTGCATCTTCTTCTATTAGTTTATTTATGAAGCCTTAAGAAACAGATTATTCAAAATTTATTTCCAATTTCACTTTTGATTAGGGCAGAAACACTAATACAGAAATAGCTCAAAAATTTCAGCATGTTTAGCTTTTTCAAGTATTTTTCCAACTTTAATACTTTTGTCATTATTGTCCTTAAAGACAGGTGCAAAAGATCCATCTTTGAGAGTCTGTTAATCCCTTCTTTATTATCATTCTCATTTTTTTATTCACTATGATTACAAACAGTGGTTGAAATAAATATACTAACGTGAGGATAGTCTTTTTCCCATTTTAATTGAAAGTTAGGTCTTGATTTAATTCAATCAAAGTCCAACTACCAGCACTAGATTTAAAATGGTGCCCAAATCAGGTATGTTGTTTAGGATAGACATCTTACTTTGCTTTTCATGTTTTGTAGGTTGCTTGCTGAGCTGCATATAAATATATTGAAGATGATATCTTAAAGCATCTTGAAGCAGTTATATTGCACGCAATTTCAGAGGATACATTTGACTATGTCAGTCATGACTCCATGGGTAGCAGTCCTGCCTTTGAGTCAGAAGGCTGTCAGTTCAAATTCCACACCAAAACACACAAATCTAGGCACTGGTGCTGTATGCAGGGAGAGCCACACTTTCAGAGATCTCAGATGAGTCCTTAAATCAAGACTCCATCTGCTCTCTCAGACAAATAAAATTTCTCATGGCACTGTTTTGAAGAGAATTGGGATTATAATTGTGGTGCTGGCCAATATTTATCTCCCAATTAACATCACAAAAACAGGTTATTTGATAATTATTGCATTGCTGTTTGTGTACAAATTGGCTGCTGTGTTTGTTACATTTCAACAGTGACTGCACTTCCAAAGTACTTCATTATTTTGGGACATCGTGTTATCATGAAAGGCACCAAACAAATGACTGTTTTAAAAGATTTACAGTTATTCACCGAGGGCTGAATTCATGCCATATAGAGGCCTGACTGAACAGAGGTGGCAGTTACTTTCTCTGAAAAATAGTCAAGGTCACTTGTTTTTCTGATATTAGCCTACAAGTTCACAGCTTTGTTATTGAATTTAATTTTTACAACTTCTCATTGGATACTAGTACAGAAACATAAACAGATAATAGAGAAAGCTACTCCGTGACAAGTTTTTCACCAACTGAGCACCGTTCCTTTTAAAATTTCTTTTTATTTTGAAATGCGTGGCTGCGTATGCATGGTATTTAACATGGAACAGGACCTGCGAGGTACCTTTTCAGACTGAAGTATTTTGCGCAGCTTAATAGGAGCATTGATACTGAGACCTCAATTTCACTGCATTATTTACAATGCTTATGTCAAAAGTGCAAAGGAATACTCACAATGCACTGCTGCAGTTGCATCTGTCTATCCACAGAACAGCAATACCGATTTGCATTTGTGTAGAACCTTTTATTGTAGTGCAACATCCCAAAGCACTTTGTGTTTTGAAAGTTAAATCCTGCTTCAGCAAATAAAAATGGATCCCAAGAAAGAAGTTTTGAACGCATCCCAGAGAGCACTGGAATGGTTGAGTCAAGCAGTGATAATGATATGAATGAGGAAAGGACAAAGTTACAGAAGTGGACATTAGGAACACGACAGCTCAGTGACTATCATTGTTTGCTGTGCAGATACATGGATTTGGGCCAATATCTGTGGGAGTTTGCACATTCTCCCCATGGTTACCTGGGTTTTCTCTGGGTGCTCCAGTTTCCTCCCACAACCTCAAAGATGTGCTCTTAGGCTGATTGGTGAAACAAATTGTCCCTAAATGGTCTCCCCAATCTGGTTTCCAATGTGGATTTCTGTAAACATAGACAAGGGTCTTGGGTGGAAAAGGAAACTCACGCTGTTAAGATGGCAGCGTGGGCTCATTGGGCTGAAGAGCTTGTTTCCTGTGCTGTGTTGTTCTTTGTTCCTTGAAGTTTTTATCGTGGAGTGGACATGGAGTCAAATGTAATATCCAGATTGCACAAATCTGAGTAAAACTGAGATAGTGGCCAGGAAGGAAGATGGAATTGTTGGTGAGGGTGAGGAGTTTGTGGTATGGGCATATTTGATTTGATTTATTATTGCCACGTGTACTAATATACAGTGAAAAGTATTGTTTCTTCTGTGCTATACAGACAAAGCATGCCGTTCATAGAGAAGAAAATGAGAGCGTACAAAATGCAGCGTTACATTCATAACTAGAGTATAGAAAAAAATCAACTTAGTGCGAGGTATGTCCATTCAAAAGTCTGATGGCAGCAGGGAAGATGATGATCTTGAGTTATTTGGTACGTGACCTCAGACTTTTGTATCTTCTTCCCAATGGAAGAAGTTGGAACAGCGAAAGTGCGGGGTACATGGGGTCCTTAATTATGCTAGCTGCTTTTCTGAGGCAGTGGGAAGTGTAGACAAAGTCAGTGGATGGGAGGTTGGTTTGTGTGATCTGTAGTAGTTTCTTGCAGCCTTGATCAGAGCAGGAGCCATACCAAGCTATGATACACTATAGAAAGCTTTCTTTCTGGTTGTATCTGTGAAAGTTGTGAGAGTCACAGTTGACATGTCAAATTTCCTTAGTCTGAGAAAGTAGAGGTGTTGGTGGGCATTCTTAACCACAGTATCGGCACTGGGGAAGTCGGGACAGGTTGTGGTGATCTGGTTACCTAAAATCTTGAAGTTCTCAACCCTCTCTACTTTGTCCCCGCTTCCTGAATTCAATGACAGGGGGCTGAGAACACAGCTTTGTGGGGCACTGGCAGTGACTTTGATCTTTGCTTGATACCATTTCATTGCTGTGGCATCTTTCAAGAAGCTTAATACTATCCACAATAATTTACTTGATGGGTACCCCTGCCTCTTAACCCTAACCTTCCTCTCCATTAGCAGCACACTAACTGTAATATGTATGTTGTATAAGTGTATTGCAGAAAGTTACTAAATATTACTTTGATAACATACCTATACTCTGCACCTGTGTCACCAAGGAAGTAAATAAAACATATCTTCAGGACGCCCATCACTTCCAAGTCAAATATTATTCTTTCTTCACCACAACGGCAATATTCTAAAATTTTGGGAGCACTGTCAGCAGCAGTTCAAGGAGAAGGCCAGTCACCACGTCAGGCATACTAAGTTCAATCTTGTGTGCATTACTTACATCTCGAAAGTATACTTTTTAAATAAAGATAGTTGATTTAAAATTAAAAATCAAAAGCTAAACTTTTGCAAAAACAATTGAGTAACATTTTTCTTCCATCTGTTTGTCAACTTCAGTATACAGGCTAAACCATGCTAGACTAAGTAGTTTGAAGAAGTTGTTGAATAACAATGAGAAACCTGAATGTGTATCTGTAGAGATGGATGGACAGTAGTTCTGCTGATTTAACTGTCTAGAGATCCACAACTTCTCATTTGCAGTATCCCTGACAATGTTAATAATGCTCAACTCCATTGAGGAAAGTTATCAACAGACTGAAATAAAGCCAAGAATGTTCAAAGTTAGAAACCAGAAATATTTAGGTAAGTGCCATTTTTAATAAAACTGTAACATTTAAAGGCATTGAGTCAGAGGCGTGACTACTATTGCAGATTATATAAGTTATACCATTATCGTTTATTTAAACAATCTACTTGATATTTAAGAATTCACACTGAGCTCATTGAGAAGTCCTATATTTATAATTTTTGATGTGATATGTGCATTCTGCATCACTAATGATAATGACATTGTGTTTATTGTTTTCCATTTATATTCATCTAATATTTTATATCTTAGCAAATACTCTCATCTTTTTCAACACAAATATCACAGCACTAAGCTATTTATTTTAATGTGTAATAGGTTTTTATTGTTTTAGGAAATCAGATATTAAAGAGTGCTGGCTACGTTTGGTGGAAGTTGTTTTAGACAACAGTAGTTTTCACTCTGCATCTGTCCCCAAAACAGAATTATGTATTTAATGAGACAATAATTTGATACTTTCAAACCTGTTTTGAGAGCAGTCTGAATGGAGTGGTCCATATACCTACAGTGATATTGCCTTTTGGTGCAAACAGTAAGTTAGGGAGGAGGAATGCTACTTCATGGGGAGCTTTTCTGTCACCTTTTGAGAATTGTTGTGTCATTTATAATACTCTAGGACCAGAAAAGATTGGATTGAAAGAGTGAAATAAAAGGAAACATTTTTTCAAAAATATCACATTTTTACATCTTTAAAATCATCTCCAATGATTAATACATGAAGGGGTAAGAATTCACATTTGTAGTAATTAAGTTTCAATGCTAGAGATTGTTTGTTTGGCATTAATTATCATGCTACTAAAAATATACCCATGCTTAATTGACAAGACCTAAACTTCCTGTGGAGAGTTTAATTCATTTCTTTGATTTGATTTATTATTGTCACAGGTACTAACATACAGTGCAAAATATTATTTCTGGTGTGCTATACAGACAAAGCATACCATTCATAGAGAAGGAAACAAGAGAGTGCAGAATGTAGTGTTACAGTCATAGCTAGAGTGTACAGAAAGACCAACTTAGCGCGAGGTAGATCCATTCAGAAGTCTGACGGCAGCAGGGAGGAAGCTATTCTTAAGTCAATTGGTATGTGGCTTCAGACTTTTGTATGTTCTCTCCCAATAGAAGAAGAAGGAAGAGAAAATATCTGAGATGTTTGGGGTCCTTAATTACGCTGGCTGCTTTGCCAAGGGAACGGGAAGTGTAGACTGAGTCACTATATGGGAGGCTGGTTTGCGTAATGGATTGGCTACATTCACAACCTTTCATAGTATCTTGAGGTTCTCGCAAATGTAGCAAACGTACTACAACACTCGGTGTTTGTCAATGATGAATCAGACAGCAAAATGCTGTTATCTCGGAGCTACAAAACTGGAGCTAACAGTATCAATTACAAGTTGGCCAGAAATTTTGGGTCTTGCCATTCTAACCATGAATCCCCTGGATTGGATTTGATATATATGATGAATGCCTTTATTTTGCCAACTAAATCTTGACCACTGTATTCTCACATGGATATTATTGGTTGAAATTAGAAGTTCAGTACTTATACTACTCCCTGGGTATCTTGAGAGAGGAGAACATTGGTAAGATGTTTACTGTGTGATGTTCTGGAACACTGGCATAAAAATCTGCAAATTTCTTTAACCAAATGCTGGAAACTAGAAAACAAAACGGAAATGTTAAGAATACTCAGCAGGTAAGGCAGCATCTGTAGAGAAATATAAGTTAGTCACTTATTGTTTCAGGTCTAAGAGTTATTTTACTGGGACTGCAAGATATTAAAGATGAACAATATTTAAAAAACTGAACAAAAAGGGGGAGAAACACAAACATCAGAACAGCAAATTATTGAAAGAATAAAGTGACATTAACAGGAGATGAAGGAAAATGAAGGAAAATAATATAATTCTAAGAAACTTTTGTAAGACTTGGATAGCTAAAGAGAATTTGGTAAAAGGTTTTGGCGGTACAATGCATCTTTGGTGATGGCCTGTGCTTTTCTTCCACCAGATTCCCAAGCCTTTAGAATTTGCTGATTTTGCATTCTTCCTTTTGTATCTGATCCTTCTTAACTGTTCGTGTACAATTGGAAGTCAGCTCTGTACAATCTATGTCAATGATTGGGATGTGGGGACCTAATGCAATATTTCTAAGTTTGCAGATAAGACAAAATTAGGTAGGAATGTGAAAAGTGAGGAGGATGCAAAGAGGCTTGAAGGTGATTTTGATAGGCTAAGTGAGTGGCAAGATCGTGGCAGGTGGAACAGAATGTGGTGAAAAATGTAAAGTTATCCATTTTGGCAGGAAAAACAGAATTGCAGAGTCTATTGTAAATAGTAGGAGATTGGGAAGTATTGATGTCCAGAGAGATCTGGGTGTTCCTTGAGTCGTTCAAGGCTAGCATGCAGGTGCAGCAGGCAATAGGAAAACAAATAGTTGGTTTTCATTATGAAAGGATTTCAGTGCAGAAGAAAAGGTATCTTGCTGCAATTGTATAGGGCCTTGATGAGATTGCATTTGAAGTTTTAGTACAGTTCTGATCTCCTTATCTGAGGAAGGATATACTTGTCATTCAGGGAGAGCAACAAGGCTTCACAAGACTGATTTCTGGGTTGTGAGATTATCCTATGAGGAGAGATTGAAGAGGCTGGGCCTGTATTCCCAATTTAGAAACACAGGCTAAATGGAGGAAGAATGTTTCTTCTAGCTGGGAGGTTCTAGAACCAGGGGACATAGTCTCAGAATAAGAGATGGACCATTTAGGACTGGAAGAGGAGGAATCTCTTCAGTCAGAGGATGGTAATTCTTCCGAATTCTCTGCCTCGGAGCGTTGAGAAAGCCCAGTCACTGAGCACGTGCAAGACAGAGATTGATTATTCCTAGCGATTAAAGATTTCAATGGATTGGGGATAGTTTGATAGTGGCTTACTAGGTCCTTCGTGAATTTGAGGGACTTTGCAGGGATCACAGTTATTTCTTGCAGAAATACCACAGACTTTCTACCATCTAATTGATTAAGACAATAGAGAGCTGGGGACATGATTTGAATTTGTCACTTTGGTGCAGTGTAATCAAGGGCTTGGATATACTTGCTGTTGTTTGCATGCTGTTGACAGATAAAGGAGGAGGAGTGTCCCTAGCTGTGTTATTGCACCCTCCCTTAGTGGTGCCTGATGTTCCTCATAAGCTGTACAGCATCCTTATATTCTGTGCACATAGTTGGCCCCTTATGTTAGGCAAAAAAATTAAAGGGACCAACACTTAAATTAACCATGTATGCATTTCAAAAAACTATAGCAGATGATACATTGGTGTGACCTGGGTTATTGTTTCCTTATCCCTTCCATCCTCTGTTTATTTGCAAACCTTTCTCTTGGCATTTGTCACACTTTGTGCATGTGCAGTGTTATGTATATTTTTTTCCTAAACTGTATTTAAGATTAGTTCTTGCACCTTTTTCTGATTCCATTTTCCTTTGACATTCCACTGTTTGAGATCTAATTATTTTTTATTAATAGCGGGCTGCCGGATTTGGCTTTGCCTGGTTGCCATTCTAATAATACCTAAGGTTCATGGATTTCTATCAGGACTGGTGATCCCGATGTCAGTTTTTGACTGTTAAGGATCTTGTTTTGCCAACATTAAATTTCAACAGTTGTGATTCATCCTATTCCACTTTCTTTGTTGAGGCCTTAATATATTACAGATGAAACAGACCAGTCAGAAGTCTGACATTGGAGTTCATAATGTCATTATAGCCCACTGACTTGGTCATGTTTCTGATGGCTGGAGTTATCTGTACATGTCCCATCTTAGTCCAGCTTATGTGAAGCATTGTGTTTTCTCCTGCCATTTGTGGTGTAGTTCTGGGGATGGGGCTCTTATGTGCTTTCTGTTAGATGCATGGCTAGGAACAGGGATTTTTAGAAGATGAACTAATGGTGTAGCAAAGCAATGTGATTTATTTATTTATTCATTCATTCAGGGGATGTGATCAACGCTGACTAGGCAGGCATTCATTGTTGTCTTGAACCACTGCAGTTTCAGTCCATGTAGCGTAGGTACACCCACAGTTAAGAAGGGGGTTCAGTTTCGATCCAGGAACAGCAATATAGTTCAGAGTTGGATGTTGTGTAGCTTGGAGGGGAACCTGCAGGTATGATGTTCCCATGCATCTGTTGCATTTGTTCTCCTTGGTGGCAGAAGTCATGGGTTTTGAAGTACTGTCAAAAGGTGAGCTGCTGCAGTGCATCTTATAGAAGCATTCTGAGTCAGTGGTGGATGGAGTGAATGTTTTACGTTGGTGGATAGGGTGCCAATCAAGCAGGCTGCTTTTGCTGTGGATGGTGTCAGGCTTCATGAGTGTTGTTGGAGTAAATACTCTTGCAGACAACTGGAGAGTATTTCTTCACATTCCTGACTTGTGCCTTATAGATTGTGGACAGGTTTTGGGGAGGGGATAAGAATGTGAGGTTATCCATTTTAGTACAAAAACAGAAATGCAGAATATTTTGTAAATGGTGAGAAACTAGAAAGTGTTGTTGTCCACAGAGATCTTGGTGTTCCTTAATCATGATGGTCATTACCTAACATTTGATTGACTCAAATGTTACTTTTTATCAGCATATTTCTTTCCAGGAAAGAAATCCTGGCAGCCTACATATAGCTTTTAATTGCCTTCTGAAGTGACCTCTTAAACCATTCAGTTGCATCAAACCATTACACTGAAGCAGTTCAAAATGTTTCGCTATATTCCTATTGTACCTATTTTGAGATGAAAATGCTGCTAATTTAAGTAACTTTTTAATATTGTCTTGCAGATGAATTTCATCAATAAGAACAGCAATAAAACTGCCCCAGAGAGGAATATACGTACTTCACGAGTCGACTTCCATCATCGCTCAAGGACAAATGGCTGGAGTTGGCCATTGCATCCATATCAGATAATTTGTTGGATAATCTACCTCTATTTTGTCATTGTTGTGTTTGGCATACTTATTCCTCTTCTTCCATCTCACTGGGTACCTGCTGGCTACATCGTATCTTTTTACATGGAGATATAAGGTTTTAAGGACTGCTCATTCAGAAGTTGTCATTGCTAAGTTATTTGTACCATACATATTTAAGGAAAAGGTCACATTCTCCATTATTGTTCAATCTTGTTTGTTTCAATTCTGTATTGCTATTAGGAACCCCGCTAATGTTATCTTCAACACCCTGAAGGATAATTTGAAACGTTAGTGCTCAGTAATATATATTTGTTTGGAATAATATGAGGAATAATGTATAATCCAGTGAAGAACCAATCCAGTCATTGTATAAACAATTAATAAATAATATTCAATAAAAAAAACACAAAAAAGGCTAATATGCACTGACACTTGACTTCATTAATAACTAAACACACTGTTATCTAAAATTCTCCATTGTTCCCAAAATATGCCCACATTCCCTGAACTCACTATTACACCCCCTTTCCCAAACAATATCCAATTTAGTAACTCTTTAGATAAATCTAACTAATAGTTACCACACAATACCACTTGGATGACAAGTCTTTTCCTGGTGCCACAAAGACACAAAATTGTATCCTTCAGAGGATAATAACTGCAATCTACTATGGCTCTAAATGTTAGATTGAACAAACCTCTCTGAAGATTAAATGAAGCTGGCCTGTCTGATTTTTGGATGGAAGACTATTACCCAATGACCATACAAGCAATTGTACTGTTTCAGTCTCTTTGATATTCCACCCTATGGATTTGGCTGTCTACATCTCTCATTCATTGTTTTTCAGAAGTTATCATTTGTGTAGTACTGCTAATCCTGTTTCTGGATGAATCATTTCTCTAGACACATGTTAATCTTGTTATTTGTCTATTATTTTGTTTTAATCTTAGATTCAACTATTAACCTTATTAACTTCCCAAAATCCTTACAACTGTACCTTTGACAAGTTGTCTCTGTATCAAAGCTAGTTCAGGAGCAGGATTGAGGATTATACAATCAGCATATATAACATTGATGATTACCAAATTTGTGATTAAATTTAAGAATGTCATTGTAAGTGTGCAATAATCTTTACGCATGCGATATATAAAAAGCAATTCTTTTATTAAATTGTGTAGATATGGATATAATGATGCACTGCATAAAGTATTGAAGGGAATGCAAGGGTATCCTCACGGCATGTTGCAAATGACTGAAGGTTACCATTTGTCATTGCAGGCAAACAACTAATTTTGGGCTCCTATCCAACTTTGAAACTCAATGTATTTTTCTCTTTTTACAAGGTAGATGTATGCTTAAAATGTATTAAAAGGTTTGTGATGAAGAGCAAGGATTGATTTTATGACCATTTTAGATGTAAAGACAAAATGAAATTCTATGTTGCAAAGTTTACATACATTTATATACTATTTAATCCCAAAAGAAAACTGTACAAAATGTCTGACTTTAATGGATTGTAAAGGATGAACTTCTGTTAAGCCTTTTATGACTTAAGGACATCAAAAAGGACTTCACAATCAATTAAGTATGACTTAAAGGTCAGGTTGTGTTTTTCCTGCTCGCTCTCAGCTCATTATGTGGGTTGGCATAAAGAAAAGGTGAGTCTTTCACTCTTTCTTTCTCTCTCACCAGCAATTCTGCCCAAATATTTGGTGCAAATGACAGTTGGTGGAACTTGTTTGTGTTTTAGTTTATGGCTATGTGTTATCTATTTTTTACACAATCAGTTTTAAGATTAAGAACAGTCACTTTATAGTAATATTTGTTTGTTTTTTTTTCTGTAATTGCTATGGGCAATAAACCATTGTATCACCATCCATAAGAAATTGTTATCCTTAACATACTTCAGTGGCTGGGTGTTATGTTTACTTGCCACCTGGTTGTTCATCTGACTTCAGCTAGCATCGACCCAGCTGATAAGAACGTTCGAGCCAAGCGTTATAAGAGGCCAATTCCGATGTTTGACCGCAGCAAACATAAACATGTTATTGAAAATCATCACTGCTATCTTTGTGAAGTTGATGTGTAAGTGTCTAAAGCATTTTTCTGTCAGACAGAGTAATCTTGTCTTCTTTGTTGACTGTGACAGGAACATATGAGAATGATATGAAGTAATATCCTATGTTACTCATTGACTATCCTCAATTGAGTTTACAAACTGGGCATTGGCTCTTACAGCCAGCAGAGGGTTAATCTTCATCTTATTGATCTGACCTCAGTTTGAATATGTTATCAAAATTATTATAATTACAAATAATTAAGCTTCATTGAGGACTTCTAGGAATTGTTTCTTTTTGATCCAAATATCAAAATAACTGTGTGGCTGAGGAGGTTTGTAATAAAGACATTGGGCGAAATTTTATGGCCTCGCTCGTCCTGAAACCATAAAATCCCACCCGAGGTCAGTGGACTTTGCCATGGTTCCCTCCTTGCCCACTCAGATTTCCGTGGCAGCGGAACTCTAAATTTCTGGCCATTGTCCTTATTGTGATCTTATTACCCCCTTTATCACCCCAGCATAGTGGATAACATTTACTTCCAAGCTAATTTTTGTATTAAAGAAAAATATGCATACCATAATTAAGTTTTTGAAAGATATAGTTCATTACAATGTGGGTAACATTAGATAAAGTGAGTGCAATATTGTATACCAGGATGGGAAGATGCTTAACTTCTTTGCATGAGCATGGACTACTGGGTTGTATCCTCAATGGTTTTGCCATCATGCAAATAAAATAAAAGTTGTATTTGTAAAATTTGAGTACAATTACACATCTAGTTTAGATTTATAAACCAATGAATTTTTTTCAATATATAAACTAACGAATGCATTTTATTTTATTTCCACAAATTCTGCTTCCCCACAATTGCCATTCTCACAAGGTACATTAGTATTGTTTCAGAAATCATTTTTTGTAAGTTGAACAAATCAAATTGCCTCCTTGGGGCATTAGTTTTGTCAATACTACCAAATTGGCAAAGCATGTATGCCATAGTAGATTGGTGCAGAGATTGCATATAAATTCAGATTAAATGTGTACAGTATGATTGAGCTCCATTAACATCTCAATGGTTGATAAGATTCCTGTGTCACTATTCCATTGGGTTCTCCACTTGTTGCCATTGCAATGTCTGCTTTAAAGTGCTAGTTCTGTTTCTTTCTCTTCTCCCAGTTGAAAGTAGGATGTTAGTTGGTATTTGTCAAGATGAGTTTTTGGCTGGCCTTTCAATTCACAATGTTGATCTTTGCTGATGATGCTGCTATAAGTGTTAACTTTGACAGTAAAGACATGGGTTCTGAAGGAGCTGGGTAAAGAATAAAGGCAAATAAAAGCATTTAAGGATAAAATAAATTAACTAACGAAGTTATATAAATGAAACAGTTAACAACTGTGAAAGAAGTGGAATGTTTTATAAATCTCATGCTAGAAAAACAAAGTGAAACAGGGTTATGGGATTTGTCCTTTTTGTAGTGTGAAGTAGGGAAATGTGTAAAATATTGTGACTTCGCCTAATGTCTGGAAAGAATTATTCCAGTGTGGATGAAACATTGAAGAGAAAAAGTGAAATTGAGACTGAGACAGTTTTGCAATGATTTGTTTCTTTTTGCTCCTAGTTCTTATAGATACCAGCGCTCGGATGTAACTGCACTGTTGTTCAATCTCATTGAATACTTCAGTTTGGTTATTTATCTAATGACTCAAGTGCCCATGTTGATATCTATGCATGAGGAGGGAGGAAAGGGAAGTGAAATATATTACCCCATTGTCTTTTCATTGGTTTGTAATCATTAATATGTCAGATTAGTAATATATCAGTGCTTCTTAAAATCTACCTCTTTGTTCAAGTTATTGATTATCTGGTCCTAATGTACATCTCCGTGTCTGATGTTATTTCATATTGCTCTTGTGAAGCACCTGCAAACATTTTACTACATTATAGTGATCTTATTGCTTTTGTTTGTATTTCAGCATTTGATAGTATACTAGGGACCGTTTGTGAACAAACTTCAGAAACACTTTTTTTATAATCCAAAATCTGTAGTTAATCACAGGTTTGTATTATGTTTGGTTCACAGAGGTTTGAAGTCAAAGCATTGCAGTCAGTGTAACAAGTGTGTCGCTGCATTTGACCACCATTGTAAGTGGCTCAACAATTGTGTAGGGAGCAGAAATTACTGGTAAGTCTGATTTTTTTTTTGTTGTTGTTGTTTTTGTCATTGTATTATTTTGATAGAATAGCACAATGACTCTAATGTTTTACTGCACTTATAATTAAAATTCATTTGGAATAATAAATGAATCAAACTGTGTTACAGCAATATATTATTATTATTTCATTGAATAATGTGAATTTTTGTTTTTATCTTGGGATGTGGGCATTACTGGTATAGCTAGTATTTATTGTTGATCCCTAATTGTTCTTAAGTAAATGGTTTGCTAGGCAATTTTGGAGGATCATTAAGACTCATTGCTGTAAATCAACCCCATATTGGCCGGATATCATGAAGTGGCATATTTCCTTCCCTGAAGGGCCAGCTGGGCTTTTCAATAAATCTGATCACTATTACTGATGCTATATTTTTTAGTACAAATTTTTTTAATTAACTGAAATAAAATTCTCCAGCTGCTGTGGTGGGAATTTAACTTAATATATCATTGGTTTAGGTCTCTGGATTACTCCAGTACCAAAACCACTATGCTCCAATATAGAAGCTGTAACCTTGTTTCTAACATCAAATTGCATTTGATTTTGCTTCAGTATATTAAGTGTATCATCTGTATTTAAAAAAATTGCATTCACAAAACAAATCTTACAATCACAGGACTTCCCAAAAGCCTTTACAGGCAATGAAGTATTTTTATTGAGTGCTATCACTGTTGTCCTGGAAGAAATGCAGTAGCCAATTTACACAAAGTGTAATGGCCATATATCTCATTTTTGTGATTTTACTTGAGAGATAAGTATTAGCCAGGGCAATAGGATAATTCCCTTGTTCCTCCTTTGAATGGTGTTTTGAGCTATTTTACTTACAGCTGAAAAGACAAAGGGGGCCTCAATTTAAAGTCTCATCAGAAAGTTTCCCTCAGTATTGCATTGGAGTGTTGACCTTGATTCTTGTGCTCAATCCTTAAGTGGAATTTCAGCTTGCCAGGCATCTTTGGGCTTTGTAGAATCAGTTCCCTCATTACCAAGAATGTTGTAAGAGCATGTGACTGTGTATTGAGTCTACATATTTAAAAGAAGTACATTTTTAGATTCTCACATTTGCTATGGAGATTGGAAAATGTTTCTGCTTCTGACATGCAGTGTCAGCATGAAGGCCTTCCAAGTTGTTACTGAAGATGGCATGGTTTAATCTCTGTTCTAGTACATCGTTGTGAAACTTACCATTTCTAACACTGTTTATTGAGAAATAAACCATAACTCAAGTTTTAGCTGCGTGTGTTATGAGCAAGATAACCTCCATTTTAAAATTAGATAAGAATGGTTTGTAAAACCTGAAAGTAAGAATTTAGCACAGCTGCCATTGCCCAGGCTGTTATTGGTAACTCCCCACATCCTGATTGATACCTGGTTTACATGTTATAATTTAATTCATACTTGTTTGTACCAAGCTATGGCTGGATTTATGTATTATCATTTTGTATGTTTTTCAATTCACTGAGGTTCCCACTGCCTGTGGTGACACAATTTGGAAACTGGCTGCAATAACATGAATAGATCGTGTATCTTAAGATATCCTGATCTTTATCCTGAAGGAGGATGGTATGCTACTAGCTTGAATTCTTGAAACTTTGCTTTGTGAGTGTGACATAAATGGTGCAGGATCTATCTCAGAGGGCCAAAGCCTGGGCAAACTGGAGGCCTACTAAGTCCTATCTCACTACATTTCTCTATGAACTTCAGACTCCTTGTAATTTCAGAGTTTCCATTTAAACATGTATAATAAAAACAAAATTCTGGCAGCACAGAATCTGTAGAGAGAAAAACAAAGTTAACATTTCAGATTGATGATTAACTTTTCATCAGGATGTTAGTAAAAATAGCCGCCAAAGGAAATGGGAGACCAATTCCAGACTTTTCAGAATAAAATATTGGCCTAGGATCAGAAACTTACATTTCTCAAAATCTTAAGCATGCTTAGCCAGTCCACTTGGAATTTACTGTACCTTGAGACTTTTACTAAAATTTTACTGGATATGGGTAAGTGCCATATCAAACGTCCATTTGATCATTGAATAATAGTGGAAAGCACAAAATGTAAAATTGTGCATTATTATCAGAAGGTTCCAATGAAAGGTCACAACCTGAAATGCACCTCTGTTTCTTTCTTCACAAATGCTGCCTGACCTGCTGAGTATTTCTAGCATGTTTTATTTTTATTTCAGAATTTTCAGTTGTATTTCGCTTTTGGAACATTTGAACCTTGTCGTCTATCAATAGTAATATTAGGATGTCCTGTCTAACTTCATGCTTTTGCTGTAGAGCTTTGCATAATGCGGAATCTTTCAGACTTCAAGGTTAATATGTCTGATTGCAGGTCATGCAATTTTCCAATTTAACCCAGTACATTAATTAGTCAACTTAATTTTCCAGATATGGTGTGACATGTTTTAAATGGTTTTTAACTGGATATTTCAATACATTTTGACATCCAAGTTCAGATGTAACTGATTTTCAGCTCTCACAATTTTTCCAGTTACCATTATAGTTTAGTCCAATACCTTAATTAGTCTGGATGCTGTTGAATCAGGTCAAAAATCTGCTCTGAGCATGTGATATGGTTCAGTTGTTTTGTTCAGCATCTTTGTCATTAAGGACATAAATGTGGAGCTAAATAGAACCACATGTTTTGTAATATGTCACTATATCAAATTTCTCTAACTTCGTTCTTTGCTTCTCACTTCACAAAGGAAGACATGAATAATGTACCAGAAATTCTGAGAGAAAGAAGTTTTAGTGAGGAGCTGAAGGAAATCAGCACAAGAAAAGAAATGATTTTGGGGAACTTGATGGGGTTGACGGTGGATAAATCTCAAAGGCCTGATAATATTCATTTCAGAGTATTTAAGGAAGTCGCCCTGGAAATAATAGATCCATTACTGATCGTTTTCCAAAATTCTGTGCACTCTGGAATAGTTCCTACAGATTGGAGGGTAGCTAATGTAAGCCTGTTACTCAAAAAGAGAGGTGAAGAGAAAGTAGGGAACTATAGACCAGCGAGCCTAATGTCAGTTGCTGGATACGTTATCAAGGATTTCAGAGCTCAGCATTTGGAAAGCAGTGATATAATCAGACAAAGCCAACATGGATTTACAATGGGGAAATTGTGCTTGATGAATCTATGCTGAAATTCTTTGAGAATGAAACAAGGAGAGCCATTGAATGTGTTTAATTTAGACTTTCAAAAGGCTTCGACAAGGTCTCATGTAGCAGACTATGATGTAAAGTTAAAGTACATGGAATCGTGAGTAGTGCCTTGAGATGGATAAAAATGTGGTTAGCAGATAGGAAGCAAAGAGTTGGCATAAATGGTCTTTTTCCAATTGGCAGGTAGTATTAGTGCAGTACTGCAGGGATCTGTGCTAGGAACCCAACTATTCACATACATGATTTGGAAAAGGGAACTAAATGTATTATCTCCAAATTTGCAGGTGGCACAAAATTGGGTGGGAGAATAAGTTATGATGAAGATGCAGAGATGCTTCAGTGTGATTTGAACAGGCAGATGCAGTACAATATACATAAATATGAGATTTCTTAGCAAAAATAGGAAGGCAGATTATTATTTGGGTGTAAATTGAGAGCGAGATCTTGGTATATTTGTGCATCAGTTTCTGAAAGTAAGCAAGCAGATACAGTTTGAAAGTCAAGAGGGCAAATGGTATGTTGGCCTTCATAGCAAGAAGATTTGAGTATAGGGATAGGGATTCTTTAATGCAATTGTACAGGGCATTGGTGAAGGCACATCTGGAGTATTGTATGTAGTTTTGGTGTCCTTTTCTGATCAAGGATGTCCTTGCTATAGAGGGAGTGCAGCAAAGGTTTGCCAGGCTGATTCCTGGGATGGCGGATCTGTCATTTGAGGTGAGACTAAGTTGATTAGGATTGTATTCATTAGAGTTTAGTAGAGTGAGACGGAATCTCGTAGAAACTTATAAAATTCTAACAGAATTAGGGTAGATTCAGAAAGAATGTTCCCAATGGTGGGGGAATCCAGAACTAGAGATGATAATTTGAGGATAAGGAGTAAATCTTTTAGGACTGAAGTGAGAAGAAATTTCTTCACCCAGAGACTGGCAGATCTGTGGAATTCACTACCAGAGAAAGTTGTTGAGGCTAAAAATCACTGTGTGATTTCAAGAAGAAATTAGACAGAGCTCTTGTGGCTAAATGGATCAAGGGATTTGGGGAGAAGGTGGGATCAGGATATTGATTTTGATGTTTCACTATGATCAAAATGAATGGCTCAAAAGGCTGAATGGCTTACACCTATATAACTTGGGGATTTTAATGCAAAGCGTGTTTTATTATAGCCATTTTCATAGAGTTCTCTAATTCATTTCAATTTCCATTACTAGATGCTAATTTATTTTAGAGTCTTGAATGTATGCATCTCACCAAGGCCATTTACTGCGTACACTATGGCTGTAAAGCATTTTTTCCTTAATAACTAGTTGAAGGCTTACAATAATTGTATAATTATTACAATAAGTGAATTGTGTGAAGATAATCATTCATTTACATTTCTGAAGACATCCAGTTTCTATCTTGAAAGCTACTGGGAACATTCAATAATTCAATATTCAAACCAGGACCTTTTTAAAATAATCATAGAATCTATGGCATGGAGACAGTCCTTCAGCTCAGGCTGGTCCATGCCGACCAAAAAATCTATCTAAGCTAATCTCATTTGCCTGCATTTGACCCATATCTCCTATCCAATCCGTGTATCTGTCCAAATGTCTTTTTAAACATTGTCAGTGTCCCTGTCTCAACCACTTCTTTTTGCAGCTCATTCCATGTTAATACCACGCTCTGTTTTTAAAAAAAAAAGTTGCTCCTCAAGTTTCCATTAATTCTTTCCCTTCTTAATTTAAACCTATGCCCTCTAGTTCTGAATTCCCTAACCCTGGGAAAAAGACGTTCCCCCTTTCCTTGCTTCTCATGACATTATACACTTCTATAAGATCACCCCTCCATCTCCTATGCTGCAAAGGAAAAAGGCCTAGTTTATCCAATCTCTCCCTATAACTGAATCCTTGAATCCTGGCAACATCCTTGTAAATCTCTTCTGCACTCTCTCCAGTTTAATAACGTCTTTAGCAAAGCAACTAAAACTGAACACAATACTCCAGATCCAGCCTCACGAACATCCCATATAACTACAACGTTATTTCCCAATATTTATACTCCACAATAAAAAGAGAAAATACTAGAAAGTCTCAATCACAAAGGTTGATCTGGACTCAAAACGGCTGCTCTTTTCTTCCCTTATAAATGCTGCCAGATCTGCTGAGATTTTCCAGCATTTTCTCTCTTTGGGCCTGATTTTCCAAAAATTCGTGCCCGTTTTTGGTGCAAAATTGTGGTCCATTTAGGCATCGGGCCTGTAACATGATCTGCACCCAGAACCCAAATGCATTAGCACGCATTTAAATCGATTTTAATGCAACCCAACCCAACCCCACTGTACCATCTTCGGATCCGTTTTGGATCTGCGCCGTTATCAACCTGCAGAATAAAAATCCAAAGCGGATTCCTGTTCTGCAGGGGATCCTCTGAAGCCCATCTATCCTCCTGAACACCCTTTGCAGATCCCCTGCTAACCACCCTGGCAGACACCAACCCCCCACCTCCCACCCCACCACCTCGGCAGAACACATCCTCAACCTACTTGGATTGTTTCTCCCCCTCCATCGTCCTTCTGATCTGCACTCATTGATGTGGAGATGATGGCGTTGGACTGGGGTAAACACAGTAAGGAGTCTCACAACACCAGATTAAAGTCCTGTTGGAGTTTAACCTGGTGTTGTGAGACTTCTTACTGCACTTGTTGGACATCTTGCAGCACCTTCCTGGCCTTCTGCTGGAGGAGGACGGGGGATGGGCTCAGTTGGATCTCTGGTTTGGGGGGGGGGGGGGAGAGAGAGAGGAGAGGAGATGGTGGTGGAGGATGGGGGCGAGGATGAACTTGGGAGAATCCTGGGCGCACTGTTTCAGATTTTTTTCAAATGCACATGTGCAGTTCAGAGTTCCAATTGTTCTGGCAGTGCTAAGCCCCATCCACAACACAGACTGGACTGGAGCCGGGAAAAAGCATATGGGTACTCGAACGAGGATTCTGGGCTCGGGTTCGTTTTATGTCCGGATCTGGCACTTAGCCTTCACTTGGTAAAATCTGGCCCTTTGTTTCAGATTTTAGCATCCACAGTAATTTGTTTTTATTCTATACTCGATACTCTGACTGATGAAGGCCATCTTGTTAAATGTCTTCTTCTTTGCCCTATTTACCTATAACTCTACCTTTAGAAAATTATGCACCTGAACTTCCAAGGTCCTTTTGTTTCACAATATTCCCTAAGGCCCTACCATTCACCATGAAAGTCCTAACTTGATTTGATTTTCCAAAATGCAACACCTTAGACTTATCTGTATTGAACTCTATTTGCCATTCCTTGGCCCCTTATCCAACTGATCAAGATCCTACTGTAATTTTTGACAACCTTCCTCACTGTTTACAGTACCACCTATTTCAGTGTCATCTGCAAACTTACTGATCATACCTTGTCCATTCTCATCCAAATCATTGATATAGATAACAAACAGCAATGGGGAAACTCTCTGTTTCCTATCATCAAATCAAATGTATATCCAATTTGCCAACTCTCCCTCAATCCGAACAGCCTACCAAATGAAACTTTGCTAAAGATGTTACTTGGCTTTTAATTTAAACATCTTCCAAGCATTCCAGTTTAATGAGACAAACAAGGACAGTAATTCATCAATTTTCTTATTTAACACTTCTGGTACCAACTCAGACTCTACTGAACTTTAAGTGAACATCAGTTTTAGTTAAACGTCAACTTTAACTATTTAACTAAAAATAGATACCATTGAGTTTAGGAAAACCTTAGCCAAGATATATTTTTAATGTAGAATATATCTTCATCTCTGAAGCATTCTTCAGGGTATGTGTCTTTTTAGGATTGTTGGTCTTTTCCAAGTTATCGCAGGCAAACAAAGGCTGCACATGTCTTGTATCCACAATCCTCCACTCGCTTCCAGCAGACTCTCTGTCATCCAGCCAACTGTGTAACCAGAAACTGATCATATGGCTTGCACATCCAATGAAATTACTTTTGAACGACCCCATTATGCTTAGTTAATTTGATATGTACCATACATAACAGTAATAACTCAAAGCCACAATGCCTGGATCAATATAAATCATTTCCCTTATCTGGCCAACACAGCTCCCAGATAACAACTTTATGACCTGTATATGGTTTTATAATTATAAGTTTACCAAAAATCCAGCATGCTTAACTCTCAATTAAAAAAGCCATTTTAAGATTCCTATTGCCATTGTTGTTGTTAAAGTATTGTTGTGGCCATTCTTTCTCTATCTACAAAAGCTTTACTGAAGTCCTACTACGCCTACCCCCTGCCCTTCCTGGTTACTTCATCAAAGAACTCCACAAATTTATAAGGCATGATGTCCTGTGCACAAAGCACAATCAAATCTTGTTTTTCCAAATGCCGGTATATTTTATCTCTCAGACTCCTCTCGAGCGCTCACCCACCACAGATGTTAGGCTTACTAGGTTTTTCAAGCTTTTCTTTACAGCCCTCCTTAAATAAAGGCACATCATTTGCTATCCTCCAGTCTTTTGGTACTCATCCGTGGTTAATGAATGTGCAAATATCTCAGCCAGTGCTCCTGCCATTTCTTCTCTAGCTTCACGCAGTATTATTGAATATATCTGGTCAGGGCCATTAGGTTTACTCACCTTCATATGTTTTAAAACATCCATCACCACCTCCACTGTAATGGGAACTGTCCCCAATATATTGCCACTAACTTTCCCAGATTCCCAAGTCTTCATGTTTTTCTCTACAGTAAACACAGGAGAAATATTCATTGAGAACCTCACCCATCTCCTGCGGTTCCACGTGTGTTCACTTTGGTCCTTGAGGGGTGCTATTTTCTCTCATTATTTTTCCCTTTAATATACTTAAATAATCCCTTTGTATTCACCTTAATCCTCTCAGCCAGCTACCTCATGCCCCCTTTTTGTCCTCCTAATTTTCTTCTTGAAGATACTCCTGTATTCCCTGTATACCTCTAGGGAATTCCTTGACTCCAGCTACTTGTACCTAAGCCATGCCTACTTATTTTTTTTTTTGGCCAAAACCTCAATGTGTTTTGTCATCCAGGGGGTTCCCTACTCTTGCCAGACTTACCCTTCACCCTAACAGGAACATATAGACTTTGAACTTTAGCTATTTCACTTTTGAAGGGCTCCACTTGCTGCAGGTCCTTTTACTTTCAAAGAAGTCAACCCTTGTAAGCCCCTCCTAATTCCATCAAAATTCACTTTGCCCCAATTTAGAGCTTTCACCTGTGGACCGGTTTTGCCCCTTTCCATAATTATTTTAAAATTAATAGAACTGTGGTCCCAAAGTAATCCCCCACTGTCACCTCAGTCATTTGCCCTGCTCTATTTCCCAAGAGGAGGTCAAATTTTGCCCTTTCTTGAGTAGGACCCTCCACAAAGTGCCTGAGGAAACTTTCCTGAATAAACTTAACAAATTCCACCCCATCTAACCCATTAACACTATGGCTGTTAGAAAAATTAAAATCCCGAACTACGACAACCCTATTGCTCCTGCAAGTCTCCCCAATCTTCCTGCATATTTGTCCTTCGAATTCCCATTAACTATTTAGGGACCTACAGTAGTATCGTCACTGCCGAAGCTATGGCCTGCTTTTACATGCTAAAAAAAATTGCCACACTATTTATTGAAATCAAGACGGATTGCAGAAACCATTATGATAAATCTAGAAGTCTGAAAAGTGAGGCTGTAGTGAAGACTGATGAATTTTAGTGGTGGGTCTTAGGGAAGAAATTGCCTGGCTGTTCCATAACTGGGGGACTCCAACATTCCCCATTGAGCTTTCAGCACTGGAACTCAATCATTTAGCCTATCATACCTGATCATGTTTGACTGAATTTTTGCTGAAGCAATCCAAAACTAATCTCCTATCCATTCTTCCACAGACTCAAAGCAATCCAAAAACTACCCTCTGTCCTATGACAGGGCTACTGCCTTCTCATGTTATTGCTTTCTGTGCTCCAGTGAAGTTGATCTCAATATCTCATACCCTCAGTTTCACATCCTGATAAATTCCATACTACTCTATTATGCTATCATTATTTTCTAAAGTAACAGCAGCGTCTAACTATCAGCTTTAATCCATAGATCTATAAACACAGACAGGGATCACGGGTAGAAGTGGGAACATCGAGATGGCGGCGCAGGCTCGTTGGGCCGAAGGGCCTGTTTCCCATGCTGTTTTGTTCTTTGTTCAATAGGGTCACCATCCCCTTCTTATTTCTTAGTTCTGCCCACATAGCCTTGTTGGATGATCTCTCAGTTGTTTCATTTGATGTTGCTCTTAATCAAGAATGCAATTCCCCCTCCTGTCTTTCCTCCAGCTCTATCCGCCTAAAGCTCCTGTATCCTGGAACAATAAGCTACCATGTTTCAATAATGGCTATAATATCCCAGTCCCACATACCTATCCATGCCCTAAGTTCAACAGCTTTTCTTGTCAGCCCTCTTGCATTGAAGTAAATGCAATTTAATCCAACACGTTTTCTTTGCTTTCCACCATGCTCCTGCCTATCATGTTTATTCATCTTGCTGTTGCTGAGTACTGCATCTCTTTTCAGCTTCTTATTTGCTTCCCTGCTGCTGAGGATCCCATTCCCCTGCCAATCTAGTTTAAACTCTTCCTTGCAGTACTAGCAAATCTGCCTCCCAGGATATTGGTCCTTTCCAGTTCGGATGCAACCAGATCCTCTTAAACAGGCCACTTCTGCTCCAGAAAAAATCTCAGTGATCTAAGAATGTAAATTCCTGCCTCCAGTACGAATTCTTTACCCGTGCATTCATCTACCATATTTCTTCTTTCACTGTCAAGAGAGAATTAATCCAAAGATCATCATCCTTGGTCCTGCTTCTTTAACTCTTTCCTAGCTCTCTATAATCATTCCTTAAGACTTCATCCCTATTTCTATTTGTATCATTTGTGCTGACGTAATGAATATTATTTGGTGATGTTTCACAATATTTTTTTTTGCTAAAAATAGTCATCTTTTAAACAGTGTGTTTGCCCCTTTAGTTAATTATTTGTCTTTGACATCAAAACACCACTATCAACATGTTTTAGTGAGTAGTGGTGTTCTTAGAATTTTGTGGCTCACTGCAATCTTGTTGTAAATGAATGAGCAGATGTAGTTCCATGTATTTCATATTGTACAATATTATATTTAATTTGTTGTTTTTTCATCTAGGCATTTCCTGAACTGTGTTATCTCTGCTGTCCTTGGCATTCTGGCAATTGTCTGCATTGCATCCTTTGTGCTTATTGAATACTTTGTTGATGCAAATAAGCTTCGCACCAACCAGAAATTTGAAAGTAAGTTACCTTAGTAGAATTTCAATTCTAATATTTCCACATGATGTATAACTCTCTATACAAGTATTGTTATTTTAATACCTATTTTAATTACGTGTAAACGGAGTCTGAACGATTTGAGAGTTATTTAAATAGTTTGGTTCTATGTTGAATGTTCTTCTCTATTTTCTACCCTTTGCTTACTTCCTTACTCAGGTCACCAAAAAAAAGAGTAAGAGAACTGGCTAGTTCTTGAACCCAGTGTTAAACTTTTGACAGCCAGTTGGTGAAGGACGAGATCAGAAATTAATCTTTGTTTAAGATTTATTTACAAGTGAGGCAGTAAAAATGTAATGCTCTGAACTCTACAATCCACCACAAGTGTAAATAAAAGTTTCTCTTTATATGCATAAGTAGCTATCCAATGAGTACCTCCATCTTATATACTTAACCTTAATGTATACAATGAATATCCTGAGATCAGTTATAAACACACTACAGCTCTACTGACTGATATTAGCTAAATGGTTCTGCACTATTCCTTTTTTTTATATAATCATCAGAGTTCCTACTAATGCTATTAGCTATCATAAAGCAAGATATGTCTAGATTTTCTGATTTATTTTAAAAATATCACACAGAAAGGAATAATAGCTTTTTTTAAATTGCACCCATTAATATACATTTATTTGAGCAAAAGCAGATTTTTATTCATTTGAGGTTTCATGAAAAACATTGAAGATGTTTATATTCTGAACAAAAATGTGTTTATTATCTGCTTTTGATGTGAATCACCTTTTGCTCATTAGTTACAGAAATTATTTCTTTAATTGGGAGACTTGTTTCTTCTGCTTCTTAATACATATGCTCATAAGAAGTCACCTGTTTTGTTTTGAATTCTCACATCTTTCATGAGAGCAAGTACCATTGATTGGAATACAGCACAAGATTTTTAGGGCTTCAAGGTATATTTAAACCTCTCTAATTAAAATCTGTAAATTCTGAATTCTTGATTTCTAACAGTCAGATCCTCAGCTGTGCCTAACCTAAACCAGTATAAATAACTATTATTCATTAATCAAATTTTTAAGTTTATTTATTAGTGTCACAAGTAGGCATACATTAACACTGCAATGAAATTATTGTATAAATCCCCTAATCTCCACACTTCAGGCTCACTGAGGAAAGCATGGCCAATCCACCTAACTAGCACATCTTTCAAACTGTGGGAGGAAACCGGAGCACCCAGAGAAAACCCATGCAGACACAAGGAGAACGTGCAGATTGCACACAGACAGTGACCTAAGCCCGGAATGTAACCTGGGTCTCTGCCACTGCCACCATGTTTCCCAAGTAGCATTTATTAAGCAAGGTTTTACATATACTTAATTAAAAAAAAAAGTGAAAACAACATGCAAGTCTCTCTTCCCCCAAATTCATAGCTTTCATTTAGTTTCTTCAGTGTTACCAGCAAAGTTGATGGCTTTCTCTGCCTCTGAAGAGATGTTGAACTGTTCTTAGAATAATCATACCACAGAAGCTATGGTAAAACTGCCATCTGTTTATGGTCCATCAGATGTTGCTCTGCCCATGTATCACAACTTAAAAAAAATTCTGACAAGTCTTTTGATTTTAGACATATGTTTAAATATAAATATATGTTAACAAAAGAAAGTTTTAAGCAGAGAGGATTTTTGTTACATTATCAAAATTTCCTTTACAGAATGTTCCACAAAGGAACTCTACCTGACAAGTAAAACACTCTCCAGGTAGTACTCCTTTTTAGATGTTTAAGTACAAAGCTGCAGTAATATTGCCACAAGGCTGCAGGAAAGGCATATAATAGGACTTTTCTTTTCCAGGAGAGTTTCAAAAATTTATGTGGAAATTCAAGAAACTTCCAAATCAGAAAAAATCCTTTCTGAAAAGCAGTTCTTTTTCTAGCTTGACTGGAATGCCTTCTTCCCAGCTCTTCAAACATTGAGCGCTACTGTAGGAGGTCTCATAATAGCCACAGGTTCAAACAAAGCTCAAAATCACTCCTAAAATATCCTCCTTTCATTTTCATCTTAGATTCTATGTCCTCAATATATTTTTGAACTTAACATTCCCACAATTTAAAAAAAAAATCATGTTCTCCCTATTGCCCCTCTTTCAGGTCAAATAAAATGACCATTCCTTGTTTATTTATGATAGTTTCCAAGTTGTAAAATTTTAACCCCTATTAACAATCCAAACCTTTTTTAAATCTCCTAATGCAAATTTCTACACTATTTATTTACTTACAGAAATCTGTGTGACCATACCTTCAGTAAAATATTTATTTACTTACAGAAATCTGTGTGACCATACCTTCAGTAAAATATTTATTTACTTAGAGAAATCTGTGTGACCATACCTTCATACATACCATACAGTAAAATGCAAGTTTTTTTTTAGTACTTCCATTCCTTTGATATCTTACGCTTCACAAACAGTCTTCAGTTAATTTAAATTGGTTTCATATACACACATGCAGACCCACAAACCTGCTTCACAGAACAATATGAATAAAAGCAAAGATTCCAATTTTCCAACTTTTATCCCCATTTATTATTATTCTGGAATCCCTTATTTGGAAATAATCCTCTTCCTTTAGCTTGGATGCAGATCATCTGGTGTAACCTTACCTCTTTAACTAGCATCATATAGACTAAAGACAAATATCCATCCCTTGTTCCCTGGGCCCCCAGAGTTTACATCCCATTGTGAGCAAATTACAAATTTCTTTAGATACTGAACAGTTAGAAATAGTGTCACATCCTTTTCAACATGTTTTAACCCAAATCTCAAATATACTGAAGATGCTGTTCAGAGAATCAGTACAGACTCAGATGAAGGGTAATCCAGACTCAAAGTTTGTTCTATTCTCCCTCTACAGACGCTGTCAGACCTGCTGAGATTTTCCAGAATTTACTGATTTTGTTTTAGATTCAAGCATCCACGTTATTTTGCCTTTAGCTTGGATTTGAATTTCTTTATTAATCTACACCAATGTAAGTCAGGTTTTAAATATGCTTTCTTGTTGAAAACTCTTCTGTTTAGGAAGATAATTATTTATATGTATTTTTCTGGATTAGGTACTCTTAATTATATATACCATGCAATCTTAATTTGAAATTGTTTAATTCAAATGATGCATTGAAGTTATGTGGAAATATTTCCTGCACTGAATTTGAATTCTTAAATGATTTGTATTTTATTTCACAAAAGTTGGCTTTGAATTAGGCTCCTCTGTTTTTGTATTCTTTGCCTTTGTTTACGTAAACCTCAGTATGAGTTAATGTACCTCCATGTACACAAATGTGAAAATACTACATTATCAAATCTTTACTTGTTAACTAACTTTGATGCATTTCATTTGTATATACAAAACTTAAGAATACCCTTATGTCTTTACGTAAATTTCAAGAAGTATTTTTGCATTCTGTGTATGCAACCTCTGAGAGAGAGAGAGAGAGAGGAGCCCAGGATAGAGAGAGAGAGAGAGAGAGAGAGAGGAGCCCAGGATAGAGAGAGAGAGAGGAGCCCAGGATAGAGGGAGAGGAGCCCAGGATAGAGGGAGAGGAGCCCAGGATAGAGGGAGAGGAGCCCAGGATAGAGGGAGAGGAGCCCAGGATAGAGGGAGAGGAGCCCAGGATAGAGGGAGAGGAGCCCAGGATAGAGGGAGAGGGAGGAGCCCAGGATAGAGGGAGAGGGAGGAGCCCAGGATAGAGGGAGAGGGAGGCCCAGGATAGAGGGAGAGGGAGGAGCCCAGGATAGAGGGAGAGGGAGGAGCCCGGGATAGAGGGAGAGGGAGGAGCCCGGGATAGAGGGAGAGGGAGGAGCCCGGGATAGAGGGAGAGGGAGGAGCCCGGGATAGAGGGAGAGGGAGGAGCCCGGGATAGAGGGAGAGGGAGGAGCCCGGGATAGAGGGAGAGGGAGGAGCCCGGGATAGAGGGAGAGGGAGGAGCCCGGGATAGAGGGAGAGGGGGGAGCCCGGGATAGAGGGAGAGGGAGGAGCCCGGATAGAGGGAGAGGGAGGAGCCCGGGATAGAGGGAGAGGGAGGAGCCCGGGATAGAGGGAGAGGGAGGCGGGATAGGGAGAGAGGAGCCCGGGATAGAGGGAGAGGGAGGAGCCCGGGATAGAGGGAGAGGGAGGAGCCGGGATAGAGGGAGAGGGAGGAGCCCGGGATAGAGGGAGAGGGAGGAGCCCGGGATAGAGGGAGAGGGAGGAGCCCGGGGTAGAGGGAGAGGGAGGAGAGCCCGGGGTAGGGAGAGGGGGGGGAGCCCGGGGAGGAAGAGGGGGGGGAGCCGGGAGGGAGAGGGGGGGGAGCCCGGGAGGGGGAGAGGGAGAGGGGGGGGGGGGAGCCCGGGGGAGGAGAGGGGAGAGGGGGGGGGGGAGCCGGGGGAGGGAGAGGGGAGAGGGGGGGGGAGGCCGGGGGAGGGAGAGGGAGAGGGGGGTGGGGGGAGCCCGGGGGAGGGAGGAGGAGGGAGAGGGGGGGGGGGAGCCGGGGGAGGGAGAGGGGGGGGGGAGCCCGGGGGAGGGAGAGGGGGGGGAGCCCCGGCTGGGGAGAGCCCTGGGGGAGCCAAAGAAGAAAGAACAAAACAGCACGGGAAACAGGCCCTTTGGCCCATTGAGGGAGAGGGACCAGGAAAAATGAAGGATTTAAATCAGTTTAACGTATTCCTTATTGTACATTTGCAAATAATCCCATTGATTTTGATTATCAAAAGCCCTTTGTTGGGGATGGATTCTGTTATCCCTTTCGGTATATAGTAGAAATAGGAAGAAGATGGAGTCTTTAAAATTGTGGCAAACAAAAATGAAAGCAACAGCAGATATCAGCTTTTTGAAGCAAGTACAGTATAGTTAAATAATGCATTGTTTTATCCAAGACGAAGATTAGGCCCACAAGTTACAGAAGGAACATTAATATATCTGACAGCCAGCATCTACTGTAATACTTTGTGCTGCAAAAAATTTGATGGATATTCAGGAATATTGATAAGTGGAGGTTTTACTGTCCTGAAACTTTGCAAACAGTCCCTAAGTTATGAAGAAATAAGCATGTTGGGAGGGAATTGCAGTGGAGTTTAATGACAATTAATGAAACATTTTATACCTTTTATTTTAACAGCTGTAAATGATACGGATATCTGGTTTGCATTTCTGCCCTATGCCCCTGTTCGTACTACTGCTGCTGCCATTCTTCTTGTGTCTGCGGTGACTGTTCTACTAGGTCTGATTTCAGTGTCACTTTTGGGTCAACTTCTGTGCTTCCACATCTACCTCAGTAAGTAACATACAAGATATTTGCTGTATTTATCTTATCAGTAGGATTTTTATTGCATTGTTCAAGAAATTCAGATTTTCTTTTAAGCATTAAATTAGATGTTGAACTTTGTCTGATTAATTTATTGTCACATGAAAATTATTGTTTCTTGCATGCTATGCAGACAAAATATGCCCTTCATAGAGAAGGAAACAAGAGAATGCAGAATGTAGTGTTACAGCCATAGTTAGGGTGCTATGTACCTGCTAAACGTTTATTTTTGAATATTGGGCTTGATAAAATTTCAGTGGCAGACAGACAGTTGCACAAATCTGTTAATTAGTTATCTAATTTGACATATTATAGAAAATAATTCTGAATTTTTAGAATATTGAAACTAAACCATTTGCCACAGGGAGGCAGGATAATCCTACTTTAGGGCGGCACGGTAGCACGGTGGTTAGCATTGGTGTTTCACAGCTCCAGAGACCTGTATTTGATTCCTAGCTTGGGTCACTGTCTGTGTGGAGTTTGCACATTCTCCTTGTGTCTACGTGGGTTTTCTCTGGGTGCTGTGGTTTCCTCCCATAGTCTAAAGATGTGCGGGTTAGGTTGATTGGCCATGCTAAAATTGCCCCTTAGTGTCCTGAGATGCATGGGTGAGAAGGATTAGTGGGTAAAATATGTAGGGATATGGAGCTAGGGTCTGCGTGTGATTGTGGCTGGTGCAGATTTGATGGGCTGAATGGCCTCTTTCTGTACTGTAGGCTTTCTATGATTTTCTATGATTTATTTTACCATAAGTGTTACAATAATCCATTTAAAGCAGGAATTTGTTCTATGCCACCACAAAAACTTATGTTAAAGTATGAACTTTATTGTGTTAGCAAACAGTAATTTGATTCCTACCATTTCTGTGCTGTTTCAAGAGATAAGGCATTGCAGATTTCAAAACATGCATGGTATTTCTGAATAAGATTTATTCATATTGTCTATAGGACTGATGGGGGAGAAGGAAGAAATTGTGTGACTGTGGCATATTTGCTTTATGGATATGGTGTTGTAACAATTACGCTACTGGGCTAGAAGTCTGAACTAATAATCCAAATGTGTGAATTCAAATCTACACATGGTAGCTTGAGAATTTGAAAAAGAATTTTAAATATATAGAAATGTAAAACTGGTTGGCACATGATTTAAAAAAACCTGTTGTCCAGTCCCACATCAATGCCATTGATTATTTGCTGCCCTCAGTTTATCAAACCTTTCTCAGAACAAACAGGCAATGCCCATTTTGATCAAGAGGTCAGCGACAGCAGGGAAACCTTGACAAACTTACCTAAGGTCACCATTATGATGTCAGAGCAGCCTTCTCAAAGGTCGACCCACAGAAAGCAGCTGGCCCTGATGGGGTACCCAGACAAACATTCAAAGTCTGCGCAGACCAGCTGGCAGGGATATTCACAGGTATTTTCAACCTCTGTTTGCAACAATCTGAGGTCCCTGTCTGTTTGAAGAAGATGACCATCATCCTTGTGCCAAAGAAAAGCCTGGCTTTGTGCCTTAATGCCTATCATCTGCTGGTTCTGACATTCTTCATTATGAAATGCTTCAAAAGCATTTCAATCATGGCATAAATCAATTCGGCTTTCCAGATTGCCTGAATCCACTACAGTTTATCTATCACCGCAACAGGTCCACAACGGACGTCATCACCCTGGCTTTCAATCCTGGAACATCTAGATAACAAAGCTACCAATGTCAGACTCCTATTTATCAACTACAACTCAGCCTTCAACACCATTATTCCTACAAAACTCATCTCCAAGCTCCATGGCCTGGAGCTTGGCTCCTCCATCTGCGACTGGATCCTGAACTCCCTAACTCTCACACTGCAATCAGTAAGAATAGGCAACAACAGATCCTCGATCATTCTCAACACTGGTGCCCCACAAGGCAATGTCCTCAGCCCCTTATTATACTCCTTTATAACCCATGACTGTGTGGCCAAACTCCCCTCCAACTTGATGATACCACAATAGTGGGTTAGATCTCAAACAATGACAGGATAGAGTACAGGAATGAGATGAAGAATCTAATGAACCAGTGCGATGACAATAATCTCTCCCTCAATGTCAATAAAATGAAGGAGATAGTCATCAATTTCAGGAAGTGTAGTGGAGGACATACTCCTGTCTATATCAATGGGCACAAGGTAGAAATGATTGAGAGCTTCAAGTTTTTAGGTGTCCAGATCACCAACAACCTGTCTTGGCCCTCCTCATGCTGACACTATAGTTAAGAAAACCACCAATGCCTCTATTTTCTCAGAAGACTGAGAAAATTTGACATATCTACTACGACTCTCACCAATTTTTACAGATGCACCTTAGAAAGCATTCTTTCAAAATCCTGGAACTGCCTTCTTAACCCCCAGCATCAGAGAGCAGGGGAGGTGGTTTGCAGGGGAACAGTGGTCATGGCCAGTATAAATACAGGAATTGAAATGCAAAATTTCTAAATAGAGACATTATTAAACTAATCAATTCAGAGGGGACGGTATGGGAAATCTTTTCGAGAAACAAAAAGTTATCATTAAACTTTCTTCTGAAGATATCTCATTCTAAGGAACGGTGCTGTGATGCCCATTGCCCTCACCAAATGTGGTGAATGTTGACAGGGAATTTAACGATGAAAAGCATCCCATTTGAACGAAATTCTGCCTCATCCTCAAAAAATGCAAAGCTATATAACTGGAAATCTCTTTGATTAGTGTCACAAAATTTATTGTGTCCCCTACAGCAGGCAGATACAACTTCAATCTGACATGCCATTGCAAAAGTCTCCCTCACCACTGCATTGCAGAACTCGTTCAGATTATGAGTGAGATTTAAACTCTTAACCTTTCTGTATTAGAAACAAATGTGCTACTATTGAATTGAACTGGTGCTTTTCATGGTCACAGACAAGTTCTATGTGATTTTCAGTCCATTAATCAATCTAAAATTGCGGGCAGTGTTAGACTTTTTGATCAGCACGTATTTGAAAAATTGTAAGTTTCGTCAAACAGGGTTAAAATCCAATAAATTTACTTGGAATCACGTGCTTTAGGAGCGCTGCTGATTACTCACCTAATGAAGGAGCAATGCTACAAAAGCTCGTGATTCCAAATAAACCTGGTGTTGTGAGACCTCTTACTGTGCCCATTCCAGTCCAATGCTGGCATCTCCACATATTGAAAAAATTGTAACTAGAATGTTCACATAACATTACTGCAGAAGAAATCGTTTGAACTTTTCGAAGATAGAAACCCATATAATGGCATGGTTTAATAGGGAAGAACAGTTTGTTTGTTGATTTGAAAAATTAAGTTTAAAAAATTGACACTAAAAGAAGTGCAGATATCCAAAACCTCTTGACATATCACCCAGGAGTAAAAGTCAAACTTCAAAACACTCTTTAGTGTCTAGCACTGAGTTTTACAAAGTGAAGATTTTTATTTTATTCTTTTGGGAAAATATCAAGGTCTTTCAGCATATTTACCTGGATATATTTTTTGGTTTGCAGTGATGTGTATCTCATTAACATATTTTCAAAACCATCACTAATATCACAAATGAGTTTTGGAACTGTTTTTCGCCTTTCTAAATGTTGTATTTATAATGTAGAAATTGCAGATTGTGCACGTCATTTTCTTTCCTTAGTGTGGAACCGGCTAAGCACTTATGAATATATTGTACGCCAGCGTCATCGGCGAGGAGCCAAGGTCTCACCCAAGACTCCAAAAACACAGCAATCTCCATTGAAATCTAATCAGGTAAACAGGTTTAAGTTTAATATGATTTGTAGAAATTATAATTTGGGCACTTTAATACTTGCGCTTTGTTTGCATGTCAACTTCCCAAGGCCAAATTATTGGAAATATTCATGGTGGACTAACAGTACTTTTTCAAACCTTCTTTGGGGTAAGAAGGAGGTGAGTTGCCGCAGTTCTTGTTATACTATGACATAGGTGACGATGACAGCTGAAGAAAATAATTTTTACACTTTATTTCAAATAGCAAAAGTGCTGTTTATAATTTGCCATTCTACAATGGATTGGATGGCTATAGGAATATTTGAAGAGGCTGTGGAAGAGCCAAACTTGGAATAACTTCAAAATAAAACAGTTAATGCATATAAAACAATGTTAACTAAAAGTACAAATGGCACAAAAAAGTGATACAGGAGCAGGCCAATCTGCCCATCTTGATTATTCTGACTCTGAAAAACAAGTTAGTTAGTTCACTTTCCAGTCTTCTCCTTAGTCCTGCAATCTTTTCTCTTTTTAGATAATTATTCACTCCCTTTTCAAAGTCTTGATTGAATCTACCTTCACCATATTCAGACAATGCATTCAAGATCCTAACCACTCGCTATGTTTTTTAAAAAGCTTTTTCTTATGTTGCTTTTGATTTATTTTTTGCAAATGGCATTAAACTTTTTGTTTCTTGACCCTTCTGCTAATGGGAACGGTTTCTCCCTATCCTCATCCAGAACTTCATGATTTTCAACATGTCTATTTCCTTGCAACCTTCTTTCCATTTGAGAAGGAGAATCGTCTCAGCTTCACCTTTCCAGTGGTGAACTAATTAACTACTGAGCATTATACTGCAGCTTCCACTGATCTGTTAACTTGTCTATATCCTTCTGCAGTTTAACTAAAATCTCATCCCAGAACCATTCTTGTAAATTTTTTTCTACTTTCTATGTGGTGCCCAAAATTATACACAGTCCTCCATTTAATGCCAAACCAAATTTCTAAAGGTTCATCAGAATTTTCTTGCTTTTGTACTCTATGCCTCAATTTATAAAGCAAAGAATTCTATGTCCTCTTAACTACTTTCTCAACCTGCCCTTCTATCTTCAGCAATTTGTGTACATATACCTCCAGGCCGCTTGCTGCTACTCCCACTTTAAAACTATATCTTTTATGTTCCCCTTTCCTCCTATCCTTTTCCTTGGTCCCATCAAATCACTTGACTCTAAGAATAGTGAAGGAAGGAATAACTTGCATTACATAGCATCACTCGTGACCAAAGGACATCCAAAAGTGCTATGCAATCAACAAAGTATTTTTAAATGTAGCAGTGTAGGAAATGTGGTAGCCATTAGTCCACCAAAAGGTTCCACAAATAGTAATAAAATCATGACCAGATAATCTGATGTAATTGCACTGTTTTGAGGGCTAAATATTGGTGAGGACACAAGAGAGAACTGTTGTATTCCAGAAGCCATTTGATTAAAGATGATACTGGAGCCATTATTTACAGTTTTACATTTATTAATGGAATAAGGCATTACAAACATAACACCTCCAATTTAAACACACCACAGTTTGAATAAGTGTTTATGTGCTCAGGTGAAACCTGAGTTTACATTTATTTTAATGATTTGGGCAGAGGGACAGGCTGTAACTACTTTGAGAGCCTTTGCAAACTAAGGAAAACTGCAGAAGTTTATAGACAAGTTAATAGATCAGTGGAACCTGCAGTATAATGCTAAAAAGAGGAAGCATATTTTCAGTAAAACTGGAAAGGCGATATGTCCAAAGTGATAAGACTCTTAAGAGAATGGTGGGCATCTGAAAATGTTTAAGTGTATAAATGCAGGTTTTAAAAAGTCAATTAACTACAGATTATTATAAGAACGTGATAGATGATCAATCTGAGACATGGGCATTCTTTTTCAGGCCAGATGGGACAGAACAGGATGTGGACAGGCAGGCTTGTATAAAAACAATCAGCTTTCTAGTAACATCTGCTCTCTAAGGAAGAGAGAGGCAAGGCGATTCTAATAGGGGACTCCACTGTGAGGGGTTCAGACTGGCGTTTTTGTGGACACAGGCGAGTCGCGAATGGTGGTTTGTCTTCCTGGAGCTGGGATCCGGGATGTTTCTGGACGCCTCCTAGACATCCTGAAAGGGGAGGGTGAGGAACCTGAAGTTGTGATGCATATAGGTACTGCAGACATAGGCAGGAAGAGGGAGGCAGTCATCAAAAGGGATTATAGGGAACTGGGTAGGAAGCTGAGGAAGAGAAAAGCGAAGATAGTAATCTCAGGATTGCTGCCTGCGCCTCGGGAGAATGAGAGCAGGAATCAAATGAGGTGGAGGATGAACGCATGGCTGAGGGACTGGAGCAGGGGGCAGGGATTCAGGTTCATGGATCATTGGGACCTCCTTAGGGGCAGGTGCAACCTGTACAGTAAGGACGGGTGGCACTTGAACCCTAGGGGTTCTAATATCTTGGCGGGTAGACTGGCTAGGGCTACTGGGGGGACTTTAAACTAGAAAAGCTGGGGGGTGGGAATACCGATGAGACTGGGAATAAGGAGGTTAGCTCCCAGGTAGGGAAGGACTGTAGGCAGTGTGAGAGGGGGGTTAGGCGGGTGGTGGAAAAGGGAAATATCCTGACTGTGGGGCTGAGGTGTGTCTATTTTAATGCCAGGAGTGTAGTAAATAAGGTAGATGATCTTAGGGTGTGGATTGCTGCTTGGGAGTGTGATGTAGTGGCCATTACAGAGACTTGATTGTCTCAGGGACAGGACTGGGTACTTCAGGTGCCGGGATTCAGATGCTTCAGGAGGGACCAGGGTTGGGGGCAAAAGAGGAGGTGGTGTGGCACTGTTGATCAGGGACAGTGTCATGGCTGTAGAGAAGATGGAAGACGTGGAGGGAATGTCTACGGAGTCCCTGTGGGTGGAAGTTAGGAACAGCAAAGTGTCAATAACTTTGCTGTGTATATTCTATAAGCCACCCAATAGCGACAGGGAAGTTGAGGTGCAGATAGGGAAATGGATCCTAGACAGATGTAGAAATAACAGGGTTGTCGTGATGGGAGATTTCAATTTCCCAAACATCGACTGGAATATCCCAAGGGTAAGGAGTTTGTTAGGTGTGTTCAGAAAGGCTTCCTGACACAGTACGTGGAAAAGCCTACGAGAGGAGAGGCTGTACTTGACCTGGTGCTAGCTAATGAGCCAGGACAGGTGTCGGATCTCACGGTAGGTGAGCATCTTGGGAATGGAGATCATAATTCTATCTCTTTCATGATAGCAATGGAAAGAGATAGGATCAGGAAGGCGTATGTCTGGAGTAAGGGGAAATATGAAAACATTAGGCAGGTAATTGGGTACGTATAAACTGGAAGGAGGCGTTCTTGGGGAAGAGTACAGAAGGAAAGTGGCGGATATTCAAGGAATGTTTGTCTGGGGCTCTGCAAGACAACGTTCCGAGGAGTCAAGGAGGTTTTGGTAGGACACAGAACCGTGGTGCACGAAGGTTGTGGTGAACCTGGTTAGGAAGAAAAGAAAGGTGTATAAAAGGTTCAGAGAGCTAGAAGATGTTAGGGATCTAGAGGAGTATAAGGTGTGTAGAAGGGAGCTTAAAAAGGAAATTAGGAGAGTCAGAAGGGGTCATGAGAAGGCCTTGGCAGGTAAGATTAAGGGGAATCCCAAGGCCTTTTACAAATATGTGAAAAGTAAAAGGATGAGAACAGAAGGGATAGGACCTATAAAAGGTGAAGGGAGAAAAGTCTGTGTGAACCCGGAAGAAATGGCAGAGGTGCTTAACGAGTACTTTGCCTCAGTATTCACAGTGGAAAGTAAACTGGGAGGTTGTACTGCAGGTTTGAGGCAAGCGGAAAAGATTGAGTATGTGGATGTTAGGAAAGAGAATGTGTTAGACCTGTTACATTCTACCAAGATAGACAAGTCGCTGGGACCGGATGGGATGTACCCCAGGTTATTGTGGGAGGTGAGGGAAGTGGTTGCAGAGCCCCTAGCAATGATCTTTGTGTCACCGACGGAAATGGGAGAGGTTCCGGAGGATTGGAAGATTGCAGATGTGGTTCCTATCTGTAAGAAAGGGAACAGGAATAGTCCAGGAAATTACCGACCGGTGAGTCTGACTTCAGTGGTTGGTAAGTTGATGGAGAGGCTTCTGAGGGATAAGATTTATGAACATTTGGAGAAGTTTGGACTGATTAGGAATAGTCAGCATGGTTTTGTCAAGGGCAGGTCATGCTTTACGAGCCTAGTTGAGTTCTTCGAAAATGTGACTGAACACATTGACGAAGGAAGAACGGTGGATGTAGTGTACGTGGACTAGGCTTCTGGAGAAGGTGAGAGGGCATGGGATCCAAGGGGCTTTGGCCTCGTGGATCCAGAAATGGATTGCCTGCAGAAGGCAGAGAGTGGTTGTGGATGGGTCTTGTCCTGCATGGAGGTCAGTAACCAGTGGAGTGCCCCAGGGATCTCTTCTGGGACCCCTGCTGTTTGTCATTTTCATAAATGACCTGGATGAGGAAGTGGAGGGATGGGTTAGTAAGTTTGCCGACGATACAAAGGTCGGTGGTGTTGTGGATGGTCTGGAGGGATGCCAAAAGTTGCAGCGGGACATAGACAGGATGCAAGACTGGGCGGAGAAGTGGCAGATGGACTTCAACGCGGATAAATGTGTAGTGGTCCATTTTGGCAGGAGTAATGGATGAAGGAGTACAATATAAGGGATAGGAGTCTTAGCTGTGTTGTAGAGCGGAAGGATCTCGGGATCCGGGTCCATAGGACTCTTAAATCGGCCTCGCAGGTGGAGGAAGTGGTCAAGAAGGCGTACGGTGTACTGGTCTTCATTAATCGAGGAATAGAGTTTAGGAGTCAGGAGGTAATGATGCAGCTCTATAAGACTCTTGTCAGACCCCAGTTGGAGTATTGTGCGCAGTTCTGTTCGCCTCATTATAGGAAGGATGTAGAGGCTATTGAGAGGGTTCAGAGGAGATTTACAAGGATGCTGCCTGGATTGGGAGGCAGGCCTTATGAAGATAGGTTGAGGGAGCTGGGACTCTTCTCACTGGAGAGACGTAGGTTGAGAGGCGACCTGATAGAGGTTGATAAAATGTTGAGAGGAATAGATAGGGTGGACTCTCAGAGACTATTTCCCCGAGCTGAAATGGTCACTACGAGAGGACACAGATTTAAGGTGCAGGGAAGCAAATACAGAGGGGATGTTAGGGATAGGTTTTTCACTCAGAGGGTGGTGAGTGAATGGAATTGGCTGCCATCGGAGGTTGTTGAGGCAAACTCGTTGGAGTCTTTTAAAAGACTTCTGGATGAGTATATGGAAACGAATGGGATAGGGGGTTATAGATAGGTCTGTGGATTGGTAGATGTGGTCGGCGCAACTCGTGGGCCGAAGGGCCTGTTTGTGCTGTATTGTTCTACGTTCTATGAATCATCTTTAAGAAGGCTGCTTGGAGGCAGAATGGCTCCCTGCTTGCAAGCAATGGATAGTCAATTGAGATGATTTCTGAGACTTTCCAAGCCAGCTGGAATCTTCTGGCCAAAACAGCCAGTTAAACAGGCTGCCTCCTAACGGAAAGAGGAAGATGATGTGCTTCGTGTTGCTTGGCTTCCCCTCCTCCTACCCACTCCCATCATGATTGTTATGCCACAGCAGCAGCTTCTAGCCATTCAGAGAAGGAGTCTCTACTATCATGACCAGCAATTATGACCTCTTTTAATTTGAATTTTATTACCTGAATTTCAGTTTATTAACTCTGTCCCTCCCTCCTAATGCTGCCAGACCTGCTGAGTATTTCCTAGTGTTCTTTTTTAATTACTCATTTCCATCATCTGCAGTTTTTAGTTTTTGTGCTTAGCTTATATTTTCTTGATCTTAGGAGTTTGAGGGGTGATCTTTTCAAGCTGTTTAAAATGCTTTCAGGATTTGATAAGATAACTATAAAGAAATGGTTTCTTTGAGTAGTACAATCAAGAACCAAGCATGTGATCTCACAATTAGAGCCAAATTATTTGGGAGCAAAATCAGGAAACACCTTTTCACAAAACAGGTTACAGAAATTTAGAAAACTTTCCCCTAAAGACTGATTGCTGGAACAATTCAGAACTTTCTAGACAAATTTATTTTTATTTGCTAAGGGTATTAAAATACTTTTTTGTGCATTTGATGATGTACCAATATGTGTTTGCTATTTAGTTTTCAAATGTTGATAGTTATGTTGATAACAACATTTAAGATTGGGTACTTTTGATTCCAACATTATTTCCCCTTCTCTCCTGAAGTGAGTGACTTAAGTAAGGGCACAGTTCCATTGGTAAATAATATTCTTAAAAGTGTGAACGTAGACAAGTTATTATAGCCAAACTTGGCTCTGCTCTTACCAGCCACCCCATATTTATGGATATTCCAACAGAGGTTATTGAATGTGGTAATCTGAAATGAGATCTGGGATCTTTCTGCTCTTTTACCAACTCTCAACCATCAATAAAGTGATGGATGGGGTCATCGACAGTGCTATCAAGCAGCAGCTGCTCAGCAATAACCTGCTCAATGACACCCAGTTTGGGTTTTGCCAGGGTCACTCAGCTCCTGACCTCATTATAGAACACTACAGCACAGAACAGGCCCTTCGGCCTTCGATGTTGTGCCGACCAATATAAAAAGCAATGCCCCTCCAAACTAAACCATTCCCTTCTCTTCCATATACTTATCAACTAACCTCTTAAACGCCACCAAACTTGGCGCATCTACAACTGCCGCAGGCAGGGCATTCCACTCCCGAACCACCTTTGGGTAAAGAACCTACCTCTGATATCCGTCCTATAACTATCACCCCTTAATTTAAAGCTGTGTCCCCTTGTGCTATCTTTCTCCATCCTAGGAAAAAGGCTATCACTGTCCACCCTATCTAAACCTCTAATCATCTTATATGTTTCGATCAGGTCCCCTCTTAGCCGCCTTCTTTCTAACGAAAACAACCTCAAATCCCTCAGCCTCTCTTCATAAGACCTGCCCTCCCTACCAGGCAACATCCTGGTAAACCTCCTCTGTACCCTCTCCAAAGCCTCCACATCTTTCTTATAATGCGGGGACCAGAACTGCACACAATACTCCGTGCGGCCGCACTAGAGTTTTGTACAGTTGCAACATGACGTTGCGGCTCCGAAATTCAATCCCCCTACCAATAAAAGCTAAACAACAGAAGTAAGACTCACTGGCCTATAATTCCCTGGAAGGTGTCTCTTCCCCTTCTTGAACAATGGGACCACATTCGCTATCCTCCAGTCCTCCGGAACCACACCTGTAACCAACGACGACCTGAAGATCAGAGCCAGAGGCTCTGCAATCTCCTCTCTTGCCTCCCAGAGAATCCTAGGGTAAATCCCGTCCGGCCCAGGGGACTTATCCAACTTCAAACACTCGAGAATATCTAGCACATCCTCCCTATCTACTTCGATACCTTCCAGTTTGCTACCCTGTACCTCAGTGTTCCCCGTAACTACATTTACATCACCCTGCGTGAATACCGAAGAGAAATATTTATTCAGTACCTCTCCAATCTCTTCAGGCTCCACGCACAACTTCCCACTGCTGTCTATGACTGGCCCTAGTCTTGTCCTAACCAATCTTCTATTCTTAACGTATCTAAAGAAAGGATTAAGGAGAATCCTAAAGCTATCAGCCAAAGTCTTCTCGCGTCCTCTCTTAGCTCTCCTCAATTCACTCTTTAGCTCCCTCCTGGCTAATCTATAGCTATCCATTGCACTAACCGAGCCTTCAAGCCTCATCCTGACATCAGCCTCCTTTTTCCTTTTAACCAGCAAATCAACTTTTTTCGTACACCAAGGTTCTCTTACTTGACCATTTCCTCCTCGCCTGACAGGGACATACTTATCAAGGACTCGCAGCAGCTGCTTCTTGAATAAGCTCCACATTCCAGATGTTCCCAGTCCCTGTAGTTTCCTAGTCCAATCTATGCACCCTAATTCTCTCCTTATGGCCTCATACTTACCCTTCCCCCAGCTATAACTACTGCCCCCAGCTTCGTGCCTGTCCCTATCCATCACTAAGGTGAACGTAACCGAATTATGGTCACTATCACCAAACTGTTCACTAACTTCCAAGCCTAACACCTGGTTTGGCTCATTGCCCAGCACCAAATCCAATGTAGCCTCACCTCTAGTTGGCCTATCCACATACTGAGTCAAAAAACCTTCCTGCACACTTTGTACAAAAACTGACCCCTCTAACGAGCTAGAGCTATAGCTATTCCAATCAATATTAGTAACGTTAAAGTCCCCCATAACAATTACCCTATTACTTTCACTCCTGACCAGAATTGACTTTGCAATCCTTTCCTCCACCTCTCTAGAACTTTTAGGAGGTCTATAAAAGACTCCCAACAGGGTGACCTCTCCTCTCCTGTTTCTAATCTCAGCCCATACTACCTCAACAGACAAGTCCTCATCAAACTTCTTTTCGATCACCGTGATACAGTCTTTGACCAGTAACGCCACTCCTCCCCCCCCTCTACCTCCTTCTCTACTCCGACTAAAGCATTTGAACCCTGGAACCTGCAATATCCATTCTTGTCCCTGCTCTACCCAAGTCTCTGAAATGGCCACAACATCGAAGTTCCAGGTACTGGTCCAAGCTGCAAGTTCCTCCCCCTTATTGCAAATACTCCTTGCATTAAAGTAAACGCATTTCAAACCATGCCCCACCCCACCCGTACGCTGCTGTGTTTTACAGCTTTCCTCTATGACCCCCTTACTCTCATCCCTCTTAGCACCCCAACTACTTAGGATCCCACACCCCCCTGAATCAGTTTAAAGCCCCCTGCATAGCCTTAGCAAATTTTCCCCCCAAGATATTAGTTCCCCTCTGGTTCAGGTGTAGACCATCTCTCTTGTAGAGGTCCCACCTATCCCAGAATGAGTCCCAATTGTTCAGGAACCTGAACCCCTCCCTCCTGCACCGTCCCCGCAGCCACGAGTTCACACATTCCCTCTCTCTATTCTTCTCTAAACTATCCCTTGGCACAGGCAAGAGTCCAGAGATAACCACTCTGCCAGTTTTGGCCCTAAGCTTCCACCCCAACTCCATAAATTTCTGTTTAATATCCCCTTCCTCGTCCTTCCTATATCATGTGTCCCTACATGAACTATGACTTGGGGTTGACTCCCCTCTCTCTTAAGAATCTTAAAAACCCGATCTGCGACATCCTGGACTCCAGCCCCTGGGAGGCAACACACCAGCCCTGAGTCACTTTTATTACTATTTACTCTCCTATCTGTGGAGTCCCCAATCACTAGGCCCAATCTCCTATTCCCCCACCCACCTGAGCATTCTCAGCAGGCTCACCCCCAGAGACCTGCTCCCTTTGGTCATCACCAGATGATTCTTCCTCAACTGTAGCCTCCAAGACAGAAAATTTGTTTTGGAGGGGAACAGCCCCAGGGGATTGTCTACCCGATTGCTTCTTACCCCTCCTCCGAATAGTTACCCAAGAATCACTTTTAGGAGTGACTATCTCCTTGTCACTCCTGCCAATATCCTCCTCAACCTCTCGGATTATCCTGAGTTCCTCTAATTCCAGCTCCAGCTCCTTAACACGATCCTCAAGGAGCTGCAAATGGACACACTTCCTGCAGGTATAATCAGCAGGAACACTACTGGTGTCCCTCACCTCGTACATACTACAGGAGTTGCAACGGACTGCCTGCACTGCCATCCCTGATACTTTAATTTACTTTAAGGAGAGAGAGAAAAAAAAACTTCCCACACACTTTTATTATTAGGTTAGAGGAGAGGGGAGGGTGGGATACTGTACCTGTGTAGAGTATAGGGTTTCCTCTCTGGACCAATTTATAGAGACAGAGAAAACTACAACTACCGGCAGCCTCCTAATGACGACTTCCGGTTTCTAGTTAGTTTAAATAAAAAACGGCAAAAACTACCCCCGCTTGCTATTTTAAACAAAGAGAAAAGTTAAAAAAGTACTTAACACTCGAACTTCACGCTTTCCCAAATCGCTGCCTCTCCGTGCTGCTCCAAGGGAACAATGAGGCCGATACCCAGAGGTTAGTACTTATATAGCTGGAAAACTACAACTACCGGCAGCCTCCTAATGACGACTTCCGGTTTCTTGTTAGTTTAAATAAAAAAATGGCAAAAAACTACCCCCACTCGCTATTTTAAACAAAGAGAAAAGTTAAAAAAGTACTTAACACTCGAACTTCACGCTTTCCCAAATCGCTGCCTCTCTGTGCTGCTCGAAGGGAACAATTATGGCCTTGGTTCAAACATGGACAAAAGAGCTGAATTCTAAAGGAGAGGTGAAAGTGATAGTCGTTGACATCAAGGCCGCATTTGACCGAGCGTGGCCTCAAACAACCCTAGCAAAACTGGAATCAATAGTTATCAGGGAACAAACACTCCACTGGTTAGAATCGTACCTGGTACATAGAAAGATGATTGTGGAGGGCCTGTTATCTCAGCTCCAGGACCTCAGAGTAGTGTCCTAGGTCCAACAATCTTCAGCTGCTTCATCAATGACCTTTCCTCTGTCATAAGTCAGAAGTGGTTGCACAATGTTCAGCTTCATCCATGACTCCTCAGATACTGGAGCAGCTCATGTTCAAATGCAGCAAAGCCTGGACAATATCCAGGCTTAGGCTGACAAAAGACCAGTAACATTTGTGCCACAGAAATGCTAAGCAATGACCATCACCGAAAAGAATGGTGTTATTATCACAGAATTTCCCGCATCCTTGGCGTTACCATTAACCACAAACTCAACTGGACTCAACATAAACATTTTGTGGCTAGGAATACTGCAGCAAGTAACTCACCTCCTGACTCTCCAAAGCCGATCTACCATTTGCAAGACACATGTTAGGATTGTGGTGGAATACTCCTCACTTTCCTACATTGGTGCAGCTCCAACAGCACTCAAGAAGCAAGACACAATCCAGAACAAAGCAGTCCGCTTGGCACCACATCTACAAACATTCAATCCCTCGATCATCAACATTCAGTAGTGTGTACCATCTACAGGATGCACTGCAGTAATTCACCAAAGATCCTCAGTCAGCACCTTCCAAACCTACAACCACTTCCATCTAGAAGGACAAGGGCAGCAGATATATGTGATCACCACCATCTGCAAGTTCCCCTCCAAGCCACTCACCATCCTGACTTGGAAATATATCACCCCATTCCTTCGCAGTTGCTGTGTCAAGATCCTGGAATTCCCTCCCTAACACTGTTGTGGGTTAACTCACAGTACATGGACTGCAGCGATTCAAGAAAGTAGTTTACCACCACTTCTCAAGGGCAATAAATGCTGGCCGGCCAGCGACACCCATGTCCCATGACTGGGGAAAAAAAAATCCCTGGTATATATTTGCCACCAATCTATCTAGGAAATTAAAGCAATAAAGCATTTTATTCCTAGTGGTGATTTAATTGCATTCCAACTGTGGAAGCAATCAATAAAGAGAAACACTCATTTGACAGAATAAAATATGATGCTGGTGATGCTAACTTTGACAGAAGCAAACTTTTAACAAATTTTTTTACTATAGTTGCAGAAGCTCATGTGAAATGGGTATTCTATCTTTTCCAGAATTTTGGAAGTGCAGGATCTCTTGGATACACAAATAATGGAATTCAGTTCAAAAGCACCTCATTAACAGCATCATTGACAAAGGAGTAAGTGTTCATTACAAATTTATTTTCGGCATAAAATTAAACAATTAATGGAAGTGCTGTATTAAATATATGATATTCGACTATGCAAATTTGCCATTTATATCGGCAAATCAACAAAAATCCTTGTATTAATATGCAATTAAATTACAATTCAAAAGAAGAAATTAGGAAACACTGTTAGTGTCAGTACTATAACATATAAAATGAGAAGAAATTGCAGTGGCTAATACTTAGCTTATTCTGTGGGAGTGCATTCATTTGCTTTTCAGGAGGTGGTATCATCCTATCTGTTTTGAACACTCTAATGATGCCTCTTGCTCCTTGATTGATTCAACGTATTGCTAGATTAATGCACAATTTAAATTCAAATTTCCTCTGTGTGAGGTGCTCTGGTGAGTAGGACATATGTTAACCCACATCTTGTGTATTAGTTAGTTTCTTTTTTCAAAACTGGTTGGTATGTAAGGCATTAGACTTTTAATGTACACATTTTATTCTTAAAGCTATCCAAAATGGTGTGTTTTCTATTCCATTGAGATATAAATGGTTCATGGTGTGGACTTCCAAGTGTGATTTATATTTTTCCAACTTAATTAATTTTAGTCGACATCATGAATGGAATATTTCATGAAAATGGCATCAACTTCCGATACCAAATGCTGACTTTAAGTTAAAAGAACAAATGTTTTCACGTGATTCATTTTCTCCTGTCAGGCGAGTATTAGGCAAGTTGCAAATTTTTATTTACTTGAAGACTAATCTTTTAACCTCTCCCACTAAAGCTAATTTTTCATAAAACACTACAGTTACAATTTCTTTCTCCAGAATTGGCTTAATGCATCCCGCTGGTCTCTCTTCTGTTGATCCAATTGCTTCCTTTTTCAGGTTGGCAACAATTAATGAGAGGTGTGCCACAGCGATCAGTGCTTGGACCTCATCCGTTTACAATTTACATAAATGACTTGGATGAAGGGATGGTTGTCAAATTTGATCACACAAAGATAAGCAGGAAAGTAAGTTGTAAAGAGGTCATATAGATAGATTTAAGTGAATAATTAAATATCTGGTAAATGGGGTATAAATTAGAAAATTATGAAATTGACCATTTTAGCTACAAGAATAAAAAAGAAACATACATTAATAGTAAACGATTGCAGAGCTGTGAAGTGAAGAGGGATCTGGATGTCCCAGTCCATATATCACAAAAGTGATAGATAAACTAGTAATTAGGAAAGCTAGTAGAAAGTAGTTACAGATTGTGAGGAGAATTGAATACAAAAGTAGGGATGTTATGCTTCAGTAATACATGGCACATGAGACTACATTTGGAGTTCTGTGATCACAATTGTACAGCAATTTCACATTTTCCCACAATATACCCCATTTGTCAGGTCACTGCCCACTCATTTAACCTATCTATATATTTTTGCAGCCTCTATGTCCTCTTTGAACTTACAAATTTGCAATCATTCCTTCATTCAACATTTATATGAATCATAAACAAATTAGGAAGAATGTAAATCATTGGAAATAGTTCAGAGAACATTTACCAGATTAATACTTGGAATCGGTGGGTTGCCTTATCAGGAAAGATTGTGCAAGCGAGTCTTATTTCTGCTGGGGTTACAGTAGGGGACAACTTGATTGAAATCTATAAGATCGTGAGGATCTTGACAGGATGGATGTGGGGAGGATGTTTCCTCTTATGGTAATAATCTACAACTGTTTAAAAATAAGGGCTTTCTCATTAAAACAGATGAGGTGAAATGTTTTTCTGAGGCCCATAGCTCTTTGGAACTTGTTTCCTTAAAAGGTAGTGAAAACAAAATCTTTGAATACTTTTAAATACTTTGATAGATTTTTGGTAAGCAAAAGAGTGATGAGGAGTAGGCAGCATGCAGGTTTGAGGGCCATGATATTATTAAGTGGTGGAACAAGCTTGAGAGGTGAATGGCCTACTCCTTTTTAATACGTTCTCTCCTCCCCAAATTTCTCTCACCCGTCCTGTCTCCTACCCATCAGCCTTCTGCCTTGCACCAGAATAGCATGAGATTGAGCCTCTGGATCTTTCATGCTTCTGAAATCCACCAGGGCATATTCTCAGCCTTCTAATCACCAGAGCTTTTACATCCCACTTCATCTTTTTCAGCTTATCCTAAGATCTCAGAGCATGATTGAGAGTTGGGTAGGAAGGCATGCAAGACTTCAAAAAAATTTTCTTTGTTGAAAATGAAACCAGCAATTATATTGGGCATGAAAAATGGATCTTTCTTTCCTAGTTTTAATTTGGAATTAACTGGGCAACGCAGTTCTTCCTCAGATTTGAATGTTCCTCACGTGGGATTTCCAACAGTACATTTTGTATCACAAAATCTGTATTTCTTTTAAATGCGTTGCCCAGTTATTTTCAAATTAAAACTAGGAAAGAAAGATCCATTTTTCATGCCCAATATAATGATTGCTAGTTTCATTTTCGACAAAGAATGTTGAGTCTTTTTGAAATCTTGCATGCCTTCCTACCCAACTCTCAATCATGCTCTGAGATCCTAGGATAAGCTGAAAAAGATGAAGTGGTAGTTGGAAGCTCTGGTAATTGAAAGGCTGAGGATATACCCTGGTGGATTTCGGAAGCATGGAAGATCTCAATCTCATGCATTTTGGTGCAAGGTGGAAGGCTAGTGGGTGGGAGACAGGACCAGGGAAGGGAAATAACCACATCTGGGGAGGAGAGAACATATGAAAAAGGAGTAGGCCATTCACCTCTCAAGCTTGTTCCACCATTAATAATATCACGACCCTCAAACCTGTATGTGGCCTACTCCTTATCACCCTTTTGCTTGCCAAAAATCTATCAAAATATTTAAAAGTATTCAAAGATTTTGTTTTCACTATCTTTTCAGGCATTCCCTGTGTGCTACTGGCAGGTTCCAACATGTCTCTGATATGCATAAACATTCTAGTTTAATGGCAGCATGTAATATAATGATTAACTTTGTTTTATTCTATGTAAATAGAACAACAACATGACCAACATGTATGTGGCATTATTTTTAGAGTAACTGATATCTAACTGGTAATATAAAAGATTTTCAACTGGCATTACTGCTCATGTGGAGTTCTTTATTCTTCTTTGGGATATGGGCGTCATTGGTAAGGCCAGCATTTGTTGTTCATCTTGAATTACTAAAACTGAATTGCTTGGTAGGAATTTTAGAGGGTAATTAGGAATCAACAACAATGATGTATTGCTCTGGATCTGGAGCCACATGTATGCCAGATCAGTTAAGAATGGCAATTTCCTTCCCTAAAGGACATTAGTGAACAAAATAGGTTTTTATAACAATCAATGATAGTTGTCATAGTCACCACTATTGAGATTAATTTTATATCCCAGATTTATTAATTAGATTTAAATTCATCCTACTCCAGAGCACTCACCTGAGCCTCTGGATTATAAGTCCAACAATGTTACCACTATGCTACCATCTCTGCTGTCCCTAGGAATCACTCCTTCAAATGAATTGGCTGCTCAATTAGAGTGCTTGCACTGGAAAAATAGTTGAATATTAGCTAAAGAAAATTATTATTTTTTTCTTTCATGGAATGAGAGTATTACTGGCTAGGCCAACATTTATTGCCCATTCCTAATTTCCCTTGTGAAGGTGATGGAGAGCTGCTATCTTGAACTGCTGCAATCCATTTGGTGTAGGTACAACCGTTGGGTAGGGAGTGTCATGGATTTGATCCAACGATATTATATGATAAATGGTGCTACTCCTGTGCATTGGTGAAGGGAGTGAATTAGGTTGGTGATTGAAATGCTGACAAAGTGAGTTACTTTGTTCCAGATGATATTGAGGTTCTTAAGCTGCATTCATCCAGACAAGTGGCGAGTATCCCAAGATTCTCCTGACTTGTGTCTTGTTGATGGTGGAGGGGCTTTGGAATCGGGAGGTGAATTGCTCATCTCAAAATTCCCAGCTTCTGACCTGCTTTTGTAACCACAGTACTTGCATGGCTGGTCCAATTTGTTTTTGGTTCAATGGTGACCCTCAGGATGTTGTTAGTGGGAGATTCACCAGTGGTAATGCCAAAGTTGGATGGTTGGACTCTTTTATTGGAGATAGGCTTTTTCCTGGGACTATGCTGTGTGAATATCACTTGGTGTAGAGATGCTGGGATTGGACTGGGATAAACACAATAAGAAGTCTCACAACACCAGGTTAAAGTCCAATAGGTTTATTTGGTAGTAAACGCCACTAGCTTTTGGGGTTTGCCCCTTTGTCGGGTGAGTGGGAGTTCTGATTAGAAACAGAGCATGTAAAGGCACGCACAGTTTACAGAATACTGATTAGAATGCGAGTCTTTACAGCTAATCAAGTGGAGATAGTATTAAGCATAGGTTAAAAGATGTATATTGTCTCCATGTAGAACAGCAAATGAGATGTTGGAAGCCCAGGCAAGTCATGGGGATTCCAGAATAGTGTGATATGAATACAAGATCCCGGTTGATGCCATCCTCATCTGTGCAGAACTTGGCTATCAGTTTCTGCTCAGTGTCTCTGCGCTGTCGTATGTCATGAAGGCCACCTTGGAGAACGTTTAACTGAAGATCAGAGGCCAAATACCCATAACTGCTGAAGTGTTCACCAACAGGAAGGGAACAGTCTTGCTTGGTAATTGTTGAGCGGTATTCATTCATCTGTTGTTGTCGCATCTCCCCAATGTACTTCGCCTTGGGACATCCTTTCTTGCAGCGTATCAGGTAGTAGACCACGTTGGCCGAGTTGCAAGAGTATGTGCCATGTACCTGGTAGATGGTGTTCTTACGCAAGATGATGGCATCTGTGTCAGTGATCCAGCACCTCTTGTAGAGGTTGCTGTGGCAGGGTTGTGAGATGTTGTGGTCACTGTTCTGCTAAAGGCTGGGTAGTTTGCTGTGGACAGCGACCTGTTTGAGGTTGTGCGGTTGATTGGAGGCAAGAAGTGGAGGTGCGGGGATGGCCTTGGCGATATGTTCATCTTCATCACATTGATGAAGACCGACTTTGTAACTTTAAGAACAGAGTAAAAAAATTATCTAAAAAAAAAAGAAATTTAGTTATGTTAATAATGAAGAATGCAGTCAAGTATAATAGTAATATTTTAGACTATAGTGTAAAGCTTTTCTTTGCAGCAGTATACATCATAGAATTTACAGTGCAGATGGAGGCCATTTGGCCCATCAAGCCTGCATCGATAACAATCCCATCCAGATCCCATCCCCATAACCCATTATGTTATAGTCCTAATCCCCTTGACATGAAAAGAAAATCATGGCCAATCAACTTAACCAGCACGTTTTTGGACTGTGGAAGGAAACCAGAGCGCCAGGAGGAAACCCACACAAACACGAGGAGAATGTTCAAACTCACACAGACAGTGACCCGAGGCCGGAATTGAACCTGGATCCCTGGTGCTGTGAGGCATCAGTGCTAAATACTGTGCCACCATGCTGCCCATTAATTATCTTGCTTTGTTTGAAGTCAAACTCTCTAGTGCTGTTAATTTGCTCAATTACTGTACATGTAGAAACACTGCCTGATCTAAACCTTAGACTAGAATGTTTATTAAAATCATATATATATTTGTTAGATAGACTTGCTAATTGATAAATAATTACTTTTACTGCTTTGATAAGCCACTATCTTTGTTTAAAAGCAAACCAAACTGGGTTTCAGAAACTTGACTGTAAATTATGAATTGTCTTTTGGGGGAGATGGGGCATGGCTCCTCAAAATCTTGATGCATTGCGTGATAATATTCGGGTATTGATTTTTGATCTTGTGGCAATAATCTAATAGTCATTAGATTATTGCCACAAGAATTTGTAATAGGTTAAAAATTGTTAACTACAGAATGTACTGCATATTCTTAAATAATGTTATTACCTTAATGCAATAGTAAAATATCACAGATATTGGAAATCACAAATTTAAAACAGAAAATGATAGAAACGTTCAGGTCTGGCAATATCTGTGGAGAGAGAACAGTTAATACTTCAGTTCAACTATTTTTCTACAGAATTTTCTGACAATAAACCCTAGATCTGAAATGTTAAATCTGTTTCTATTTACATTGATGTTGCTAGATTTGCTGAGTATTTCAGTATTTTCAATGTTTTTATTATGATTTATATTTTATTTTGAGTGAATCTATTGTATTAATATGGAATATATCCAAATGAAAATTATAATGCCACAGAAATTGTTTGGTTGAATTGGCACATTTCATTTTCATGTTGTGCTCCCCTTTCACTGACAAACTAGAGTTTGATCTGGCTTCAAACACAAATTCTGTCCAAATTCAGGCATCTACATGATGTAAGAATTGCTCTTTCCTGTCCTTATTCTCCTCTTTGAAATTGTATCATCTGACAAAGTTTGATCTTTAATGCACAGTAATAAATAGTTGAACCTTTGTGACTAAGTATCATATTAGAAGGAACAGAATTCCATTGGTGCAAGTGGAAATAAAGGAAACTACTTGCTGAAATTGCATTCCAGTTAATAGAACAATTTCAGCAATTAGTTTTGCTTCCCTTAATGAACTGAGTTCCAGCATGACATTCATAATTTGAGTTTTCCAGTACAACTTGTAAAAATTTTGGAAAAAAGTGAATGAGTTGATGGTACAAATCAGTACAAATGGGTATGATCTAGTGGCCATTATAGAAATGTGGTTGCAGGATTACTGGGACTGGGAACTGAATATCCAGAGGTATCAGACATTTAGGAAGGATACGTAGGAAGGAAAAGGAGGTGGGGTAGCTTGGTTAATAAAAAAACACCAGGGCAATTGTGAGACATGATATAGACTCTAAGGAGCCAAAGTGGAATCATTGTGGGTGGAGATAAGAAATACTAGGGGGAGAAAGTCATGGTGGGCGTGGTCTATAGGCCTTCAAATAATAATTTTGAGGTGGAGCGGGTTATAAATAAGCAAATAATGGATGCGTGCAAAAATGGAACAGCAATAACCATGGGAGATTTTAACCTGCGTATTGATTGCTTGACTCAAGTCGGACACGGTGGACTTGAGGGAGAGTTCTTAGAATGCTGTCGAAATAGTTTCTTCGAACAGCATGTTACAGAACGTACAAGGAAGCGAGTTATCTTGGATCTGGTCCTGTGTAATGAGACAGGTGAGAATTAAAGGTCTTTCTTGTGAGGGATCCTCTTGGGATGAGTGTTCACAGTATGGTTGAATTTCTAATACAGATGGAGGGTGAGAAAGTAGGGTCCCAAACCAGTGTACTCTGCTTGAATAGAGGGGAGTATGATAGGATGAAGGTGGAATCAGCGAATGTGGACTGGGAGCGCAGACTGGTTGGTAGGATAGCTGAAGATCAGTGGAGGATTTTTAAGGAAAGTTTTCTCTACTCAGCAAAAAAATATTCTAGTGATAAAGAAGGAACGTAAGAAAAGGGATAACCAGCCGTGGATAACAAAGGAAATAAAGGAGAGTATTAAATTAAAAACTAATGCATACAGAGTGGCCAAGACTAGTGGGGAATTAGAAGATTGGGAAAGCTTTAAAAAAAAACAACAAAGAACAACTAAGAAACTGATAAAGAAAAGAAAGATAGATTATGAAACTAAACTGGCACAAAATATAAAAACTGTTTGTAAAAGTTTTTACAAATATATAGAAAGGAAAAGAGTGACTAAAGTAAATGTTAAAAGACGAGAAGGGGGATTTAATAATGGGAAATGAGGAAATGGCTGAGGCCTTAAGGACCTTTTTGTGTCAGTCTTCACGGTAGAGGACACATATAGCTTACCAAACATTAACAGTCGTGGGACTGTAGGGGGTGAGGTCCTTAACTGTTACTAAAGAGGTAGTGCTTGGTAGACTAATGGGAGTAAAGGTAGACAAGTCCCTGGGCCCAGATGGAATGCATCCCAGGGCACTAAAAGAAATGGCAGAAGTAATAGCAGATGCGTTAGTAGTGATTTATCAAAATTCACTGGACTCTAGGGAAGTGCTGGCTGATTGGAAAACAGCTACTGTTACCCCGCTGTTTAAAAAAGGAAGTGGACAAAAGGCGACTAACTACAGGCTGGTTAGCTGAATGTCCGTAGTTGGGAAAATGCTTGAATCCATCATTAAAGAAGAAATAGCAGGACACCTGGAGAAGAGTGGTTCGATAAAGCAGACGCAGCATGGATTCATGAAGGGAAAGTCATGTTTGACAAATTTATTGGATTTCTACGAGAATGTAATAAGTGTGATTGAAAGGGGAACATATTGATGTGGTGTTTTTAGATTTCCAGAAGGTGTTTGATAAGGTGCCTCACAAAAGGTTGCTGCAGAAGATTGGGGTACACAGAATTGGGGGTAAAGTATTGGATGGATTGAAGTTTGGCTATCTAATACGAAGCAGAGAGTTGGAATAAATGGGTGCTTTCATGGTTGGCAGTTGGTGGCTAGTGGTGTGCCACAGGGATCGGTGCTGGAGCCTCAACTGTTTACCATATACATAGATGACCTGGAGGAGGGATCCGAGTGTAGAGTAACAAAATTTGCTGATGACACCAAGATGAGTGGGAAAGCGAATTGTGTGGAGGATGTGGAAAATCTGCAGAGAGATTTGGATAGGCTGAGTGAGTGGGTGAGGATCTGGCAGATAGAGTATAACATTGGCAAGTGTGAGGTTATCCACTTTGAAAGGAATAATAGTAAAATGGAATATTATTTAAACGGTGAAAAATTACAACATGCTACTGTGTAGAGGGATCTGGGGGGGGGGTCCTTGCGCATGAATCACAAAAACTCAGTCCACAAGTGCAGTAGGTGATTGAGAAGGCAAATAATGTTGGTCTTTATCATGAGGGGGATGGAGTGCAAAAGCAGGGAGGTCTTGCTGCAATTGTACAAGGTACTGGTAAGGCTGCAACTAAATTACTGTATACAATTTTGGTCCTGTTATTTGCGAAAGAATGTATTGGCCTTAGAGGGAGTACAGAGAACGTTTACCAGATTGATACCGATTATGAGGAGAGATTGAGTGGATTGGGCCTATACTCATTGGCATTTAGAAGGCTGAGGGGTGATCTTATAGAAACATATAAGATAATAAAGGGGATAGATAGGGGCAGAGACAGAGAGATTCTTTCCATTTAGAAAGGAAACAAAACTAGAGGACACAGCCTCAAAATAAGGGGGAGGTGGTGGTGGTGTCAGTTGAGAACACAGTTGAGGAGGAACTTCTTTACTCAGATGGTAGTGAATCTCTGGAATTCTTTGCCCCTTGAAGTGGTGGAGGCTATCTCATTGAATATGTTTAAGTCACAGGTAGATAGATTTCTGATCAATAAAGGAATTAAGGGTTATAGGGAGCAGGTGAGTAAGTGGAACTGAACCATTTTCAGATCAGCCATGATCTTATTGAATGGTGGGGCAAGCTCAAGGGGCTTGATGGCCTACTCTTGCTCCTATTTCTTATGTTCTTATGTAATATCACAAGATATTGACTATTGCAATATGTTTCACCTCTGACACTTGAGTCCAGCCCAATCTCTGGCTATGAAAGTATAAAACAATTGCTAGCGGATTTGGTGCAACTGTCTGGGCACAGAATTGGCAAACTCACTGAAATGTTTTATATGAGAAACATCCAGCTTTTAGATGCAGGAGACTGTTGAAATTAATTAGTGGATTGTCCAATGTACTGAGAATTCAAACACTCCCATGCACATAGATTGTAAGGCTCCACAAACAAGAGAAATCAGATTGGCATACATAAAAAAGGAACACCTGTTATACACACACAGCTGATTCTTCACTGTCAGATTTTCTCGCACAAAAAAAATCTAACTTTGAAAATGAAAACAAAATCAAGGTTGCTTCCTCTTATTTCTATTTCACTTCTGTAATTCCCTATCTTTCTTTCCCATAAAGCTTGAAAATTGGAAGATTTTGGCTTAATCGTAGATAATCTATTTCTCTGTCAACAGCCTGACCTGCTGAATATTTCCAGCATTTTCTGTTTTTATTCAAGATTTAGCCTAAACTCTCATAAACATTGAGTTCAAGGTGTAGTTTGTGCAAAAAAATAATTTCCTAAATGTATTAAATTCATCAAATAAGAAGCAAACTTTTCCAATTTTCCAGGCCCAGGAAATTTAACAAGCTGCAGTGGAGCCATTTAACCACCTTTTAGCAACTGCGTTTACAAATTGTCAGTTGTGACTGGCTTTGTATTTTTAACATGAGAGGACACAAAAGTTCTGGTCTATAGGATTGTTGTTATTCTTCTGAGTTTAGCACTTATGGACATTGTTAGGGTGGTGTAATGGGAGTTTTATTTTGAAGAGAACCATGCTATAATTTATTTAGGAATATTGGATTGTGATTATAGGGTAGCCAAATGAAAATGATTCATTCCATAGCAGTATCATCTATTAGCATTCATTATTTTTTAAAAATGTTTTGTTTGCTAGACAAGCTCAAATTCACATTTTGCTGTTTAACAAGTTATGTTAGTCCTTAATATTTGAGACAACTCCTAAATCCACAAATGAAAAATAAATTAGTTGTGTATATTGTTAAGTTCAGTTTGGTAATAATATTATTAGACTTGTAAAAATCTTACAATTTATTATTTGTGAATCACAAAGCAAAAATTTAGGGCCTGAAATTCTACCCTGAATACAAAATATAGTTTTTGACAAGAGGAGTATGGTGGGGGAATTGCAGGGGTCAGGGTTTGATAACATTTTCAACCTGACTCCATTGGCGTTTAAGCTGTCAGGCAACTAAACAGCGGGTCAAGAAGTCCAGTGATTAAAAAGAATGGTTAACTTTCTCAAATGTTTAATTATTTCTTCTGCAAGTTATGGACAAATGATTCAGGAAGCAATTGTAAGATACATAGAACATAGAACATTACAGCGCAGTACAGGCCCTTCAGCCCTCGATGTTGCACCGGCCAGTGGACCCTCTAACCTAAACTATTCCAATATCATCCATATGCCTATCCACCGAACATTTGAATGCCCCCAAAGTAGGCGAGTCCACAACTGCTGCAGGCAGGGCATTCCATGCTCTCATCACCCTCTGTGTAAAGAACCTGCCTCTGACATCCGTCCTATAATTACCACCTCTTAATTTAAAGTTATGTCCCCTCATGTTGGTCATCACCGTCCGAGGAAAAAGGCTCCCACTATCCACCCTATCCAATCCCTTGATCATCTTATACACCTCAATTAGGTCACCGCGTAACCTTCTTCTCTCTAATGAAAATAACCTCAGGTCCCTCAGCCTTTCCTCATAAGGCCTCCCCACCATACCAGGCAACATCCTGGTAAACCTCCTCTGCACCCTTTCCAATGCTTCCACATCTTTCTTATAATGCTGCGACCAGAACTGTACGCAATACTCCAAGTGCGGCCGCACCAGAGTTTTGTACAGTTGTAACATAACCTCGCGGCTCCTAAATTCAATCCCTCTACCAATAAAAGCTAACACACCGTACGCCTTCTTAACAACTTTATCAACCTGGGTGCCAACTTTCAAAGAGCTATGTACTTGTACCCCCAGATCCCTCTGCTCGACAACACTATTAAGGGTCCTTCCATTAGCCCTATATTTCATATGCCTGTTATTCCTACCAAAGTGAATCACCTCATACTTATCCGTATTGAATTCCATTTGCCACCTCACGGCCCAGCTCTGCAACCTATCTATGTCCCTCTGCAAACTGTAACATCCATCCTCGCTATCTACAACTCCCCCCACTTTGGTATCGTCAGCAAATTTATTAATCCAACCCTCTACACCCTCATCTAGGTCATTTATAAAAATGACAAACAGCAGTGGCCCCAAAACAGATCCTTGAGGTATACCACTTGTAACTGCACTCCAGGTTGAATATTTCCCATCAACCACCACCCTCTGTCTTCTATCAGCTAGCCAATTCCTAATCCAAACTGCTAAATCATCTTCAATCCCATGCATTCTGCACTTTCGGCAGTAGCCTACCATGGGGAAATCTTATCAAACGCTTTGCTAAAATCCATATACACTACATCAACTGCCTTACCCTTATCTACCTCTTTGGTCACCTCCTCAAAAAACTCAATAAGGTTTGTGAGGCACGACCACAAAACCGTGCTGACTATCCCTAATCAATTTATTCCTCTCTAGATGCTTAAAAATCCTATTCCTTATAATTCTTTCCAAGACCTTGCCCACAACAGAAGTCAGGCTCACCGGTCTATAATTTCCAGGATGGTCCCTACTCCCCTTTTTGAAAAGAGGGACAACATTTGCCATTCTCCAGTCTTCCGGCACTATACCTGTAGCTAACGATGACATGAAGGTCAAAGCCAAAGGCTCTGCAATCTCCTCTCTAGCCTCCCAGAGAATCCTAGGGTAAATCCCATCTGGCCCAGGGGACTTATCAATTTTCATACCCTCAAGATTCGCTAACACCTCCTCCTTATGAACCTCAATCCTACCCAGTCTACAACCTGGTATTGCAGTATTCTCCCCGAAAACACTGTCTTTCTCCTGCATGAATACTGACGAAAAATACTCATTCAGTGTCTCTCCTATCTCCTCAGGCTCCACGCACAACTTCCCACTGCTATCTCTGACTGGCCCTAATCTTGCCCTAACCAATCTTTTATTATTTTTATACCTGTAAAAAGCTTTAGGATTCTCCTTAATCCTATCCGCCAAAGTCTTCTCGTGTCCTCTTCTAGCTCTTCTCAACTCCCTCTTTAGCTCCTTCCTGGCTGATTTATAGCTCTCCATTGCCCTAACTGAGCCTTCATGTCTCATCATTATATAAGCCTCCTTCTTCCTCTTCATCAGAGATTCAACTTTCCTAGTACACCATGGTTCCCTCACTCGACCACTTCCTCCCTGCCTGGCAGGTACATGTTCATTAAGGACATGCAGAAGCTGTTCCTTAAATATGCTCCACCTTTCAGATGTCCCCAGCCCCTGCAATTTCCTGCTCCACCCTATGCATCCTAAATCTCTCCTAATAGCCTCATAATTACCTTTCCCCCAGCTATAACTACTGTTATTTGTTACGTGCCTATCCCTTTCCATCACTAAGGTAAACGTAAACGAATTGTGGTCACTATCACCAAAGTGCACACCCACCTCCAAGTCTAACACCTGGTCTGGTTCATCACCCAGTACCAAATCCAATATAGCCTCGCCTCTTGTTGGCCTATCTACATATTGAGTCATGAAACCTTCCTGCACACATTGAACAAAAACTGACCCCTCTAACGTACTTGAACTATAGCTTTTCCAATCAATATTAGAAAAGTTAAAGTCTCCCATTACAACTACCCTGTTACTTTCACACCTATCCAGGATCAACTTTGCAATCCCTTCCTCTACTTCTCTGGAACTTTTTGGAGGCCTATAAAAAAACTCCCAACAGTGTGACCTCTTCTTTCTTGTTTCTAATCTCAGCCCACACTACCTCAGCAGACAAGTCCACATCAAACACCTTTTCTGCCACCGTAATGCTGTCCTTAACTAACAATGCCACTCCTCCCCCTCTTCCACCACCGCCTCTGCTCTGACTGAAACATCTGAACCCCGGAACCTGCAACAACCATTCCTGCCCCTGCTCTATCCACGTCTCTGAAATGGCCACAACATCGAAGTCCCAAGCACCAATCTAGGCTGCAAGTTCATCCACCTTATTGCGTATGCTCCTCGCATTAAAGTATACACATTTCAAACCACCCTCCCGTTTGCCACTATACTGCTGCGACCTAGAAACCTTATCCGTGACCTCCCTATTCACATCCTCCTGTATACTGGCACAACAATTCAGGTTCCCATCCCCCCCCAAATCAGTTTAAACCCCCCCGAATAGCACTGGCAAATTTACCCCCCAAGATATTGGTACCTCTCTGGTTCAGGTGCAGACCATCCCTCTTGTAGAGGTCCCACTTTCCCCAGAATGAGCCCCAATTGTCCAAATATCTGGACCCTTCCCTCCTGCACCATCCCTTTAGCCACGAGTTGTGAAGTATGTTCTTTGCTCTCCTTCAGCCACCTCTTTGGCCTCTTCTGGCTCTTTTATTGTAGCACAACCTTCCATTATGGCCTGTCATCTAGCAGCATTGAAGCATCTGCAAGTTCTACATACAGGAGATGTTTTGGAATATGCCATCTTCCATCATTTGTTGTTGACCCATCTGCCAAAGGGAACAGAATCCTCCTATCTACTCTGTCCACACTGCTCATGATTTTGGACATCTCTATTTTATCTTCTCTCAATCATCTCAATTCTAAGGAGTTCAAATCCCAATCTCCCATCTATCCATCTAACTGAATTCCCTCGTCTTTTCAGCACCCTCTCTTATAATTTTGTATCTTTTCTAAAGTGTGATCCCCAGAATTTGAGGTTTTCTTATTATACATTTTATGAGGTTCTGGCAACATTAGCATTTATTGCCCATCCCTAACTGCCTCTTGAACTGAATGTCTTGCTGGGCCATTTCAGAATGGCCTGTAGTCACATAGGCCAGACTGGTAAGAACAATAGATTCCTTTCCCTAAAGGGACATTAGTGGATTAGATATGTTTATACAACAATCAACAATAGTTTCATGATCATCATTGTACTGTTTAATCCCAGTTTTTTTTTTATTGAATTCAAATTTCAGCATCTCCTGTGGTGGATTTCAAACCTGAGCCCCTAAAGTGTTATCCTGGGATTCTGGATTACTAGCCCAATGAAGAACACCACTTCCTCCCTTGAATATATTGGGGCTGAAAGAGTGTTTTATCAAGTGCATTATAATTTCCTTAAGTTTTATACTTTGCCTCTGTTCATAAACCTCAGAATCCATTATGTGTTTTTAATAGTGATTTCAACCTGCCCTACCAATTTTAATGAATTACACTTGTATCCACAGCGCTCTCTCTTTCTACACCCCCTTTAGAATTGTATCTTATATTTTGCATTCCCTCTCCTCTTCCTTCCTGTAAATATTAATCACTTTGCACTTCTCTCTGTTAAATTTTATTTGCTGTGTACCCCCAATATTACCAGCTTTTCTAGATCCTGCTAAAATCTATCACTACCTTCCTCACAGTTTATTCCTCTTCTAAGTTTTGTGTCATCTTCAACTCCACATCTATAAAAAATTGGACGATTATGGTCAGGGCCCCACAATTTCCATCCTTGCTTCCCTCACCATCTTTGGATGCACCCCATCCAGACATGATTACTTATCTACTTGAAGGTAAAGGCTAGACTGTCTGGATGGCGGGTTTCCTTCCTGGAAAGGAATTGGTGAACACTTAGATTTTCAAGATAATTTTTAAAGCTTTTGGCTACTCCACTTCTCTTTAGTGATGTCAGCATTTTATTTCTGTATATTTTTAATCAAATTAAAATTCTGAAAGCAACATGTGAATTTGATCTCTCATCCTCTAGATTATTAGCTCAGGCTTCAGTCGAACAACATAATCACTGATATATTTCATAAAGCCCATTGATGAAGTATAAAACTGCACCAAATCTTTACTCAGTCCTAACATTTATTTAGAGTAAAACGTTACAAACATACACCACTTAACTCAACTACACCCCAAGTTTCAGTGAGTGTCCCTTTGTCTGCTCAAGTTAGACTCCAAATTAATGCCCTCCATCTGCATGTAATTATGCTCTATTTGATATATACAAAAGCAAAATGTATTTGCTTTTTAAAATGGTTACAGTAAAGATGAAGGACAACCCATCCTGTCCATGCCAGTCTCTCAGTTCCTCAGCCAATCCCATTCTCCTGTCTTTTCACTGCAACCCTGCAGACTTTTTGCTCATAGATAATTATCCAATTTCTTTCTGAAATTGAGTTTTCCTCCACTATACTCAGTGCATTCCTCTTCTTAACTACTCACTGTATTTTTTAAACAAAAGTTTTACCATTTACATTAAATCCTCTAGTTCTCTCCCCTTTCGTCAATGGGAACAGTTTTTTTCTCTCTCTGCTCTGACCAGTCCCCTCATAATTTTTGAATACCTTGTCAAATTTCCTCTGGGCTTTCTCTGTGGAGAGCAGCCTCAGTGTCCCCAAACTATCTGCATGGCAGAAGGCTCATCTCTAGATAATTAATTTAGTGCCTGGCTTATTAAGTTGCACAAATGTGTGCAACTGATTAAAAGTTTTACTTCTCATCAGTCTCAGAAAAGTGGGCACCATGTCTTCATCTATTTTGTTTGCCAGTGCAAAATAAACAAAATACTCAGTATAGAGCTCCACTGCTCCATATTCTCATCAAAAGCTCCAACAATGCCAAAACCTCCCACCACTTTTATTCATGTAGATTTACGTATGTGTATTTTGCAATCACAGTATTAATTTGAACTTTAGACTGTCATTTACTACAGCCAGCTCTAGAATCTGTTTTTCAGAGTATCTTTTAATTATGTCCATATTAACCAACTGATTTTGTCCACAAACAACGAAGTGGTGTGCATGTGTGGGAAGTTTCCCTTTTTCGGACTTTGCTTAAACAACAACTTATGAGTGATATAGCAAGTGAATGTCCGTTATCCTCAATGCCAGTTTTGTTGTGCATTTAATGATACTCGGGAACACTTGATAAACAAACATAACTTTACTGTGTTGTGTTCTGTCTTGTACCTATTGCTTCTCTGTTTTGCATACTATCTTGCATTGAATCACTTCCTGGCATGTATTGCTATAGCATGGTTCTCTGATGAGTCAAAAGGAACAAGTATGTAACATTTGCTCTCTTTTAACTTTTTCATCATTCATGGAGCTCTGGCTTACTTTGTTGCAGCTTTCCTGGTTTTGGGAACGTACCTTGGATCATCTATTGTTCAATTAAATTTTGCCTACCAATCTTTGATTCCAATTTTACCTGCTTTCACCCATTGAAATTAGTCTTCCTCCAATTAAAAAGCGACTTGGTACTTATGCCCAATAAGCTTTTAACTGAGTTTTAATGTGGTTTAAAAACTAAGGTTTACACTAACGCTGCAACGAAGATACTGTGAAAATCCCCTAGTCAACACACTCCAGCGTCTGTTCAGATGCATTGAGGGAGAATTTAGCATGACCAATGCACCCAACCAGCACATCTTTCAGACTGTGAAAGGAAACCAGAGCACCCAGAGAAAACGCAGGGAGAATGCACAGAGTATACACAAACAATGACCCAAGCCAGGAATTGAACCTGGTTCCTTGGCACTGTGAGGCTAGCCACTGTGTCACCGTGCCACTTGAGTTTTTTTAAAAAATGACCACAAAGCTTTAAAGTTATCAGGTTCATAACAAGAGCACTGGGGTAACAGTGTTATGAAAGAGGCATTGTCCCCAGATAGACTGATACAGACTGTGATAATAATAATCTAAATCCTCAACTTGATGATCTGAACGTATACTTGAATTATTTGAAGTTCAATCAAATGGGAGATCAGCTAAAGGTTTAACTGTGATGAAATCACTTTAATTCAATTTCACATCTGAGATTGATGAAATAAAATGTCTACAATTATCTAGCATGTATCCACACACAATGGCATCACAAGTGTAAAACCTAACAAATTAGTTATTTCAAATATTGTCATCAAATATTAATATCAAACACACTAAATACCCATGTTTTAATTACTTATGATTTTTTTAATAATATTGGTTATAGAAGACAATCCTTAATGGTTCTTCTAAAATCCAGAAAACTCTGGGGACATTTTAGTGCAGTGAACTGTGCCTTTTTATCTTTAGGACCAGGTTTGAAACTAGTTCAGACTGATGTGAGTTTCTTTTTATTGCTGTAATTTGAATGGACTTGCAACATTATGGTATGAATGACTGATTCGTATAGACATTATTTTTAATGTATTTTAACCAGTATCACAGCGATAGTGCAAAGCTAACCATGTCTTTTTGCATTCAGGGGATGTGGGCATCACTTCTATTGTCCATCTCTAATTGCCCTTGAAATGAGTGGTCATTCCTTTTGTAGAATTGAGATATGACATAGAATCATTGAATCCTACAGTGTAGAAGAAGGCCAGTTGGTCTATTGAGTCTGTACTGACCACAATTCCACATAGGCCCTATCCCAATAATCCCATGTATTTATCCTAGCTAGTCCTCCTATCACTCGGGCAATTTAGTATGACCAATTCACATAACCCGCACGTCATTGGAGAAAATTGGAGTACTTGGAGGAAACCCATGCAGACATAGGGAGAATGTGCAAACTCCACACAAATAATCACCTAAGGTCGGAATTGAACCCGGATCCCTGGTACTGTGAGGCAGCAGTGCTAACTATTGTGCCACTGTGACATCCGTAGGGTATACTGATTAATTAATCATGGGCAGGGCATCATTTGATATCATCTTTACCCAACAACTACATGCAATGCAATTCAGTGGGCTGAGCCTATTCCTGTTGGAGAGGCACAGTGTTAAGCTGGCCTTTGAGCATGGTTGGTCTATCATCGGCCATCTGCAATTGCTGGCCAGTTTGATCGCTGGTCGTATGACACCCGACCCTGACACTCTCCCTCCCCCCCTCGTGGCTTGATTGCTGGTCTCCCAAACATGTAAGGGCCCCTGACCCCTTTCCCATCACCCCAATCACTGGCCTTCTTCCCTCCTCCATCGATCCCAACTGCAGAGTGGAGCGGGACTGCCCCATTCTCCCACTCCCCACCAATTGCCCTAGAGGCCCATGAACAAAATGTCCCAGTTTGGCATATTTGCAAAGTGGACCAAGGCTGGCATTGGCACCTTGGCAGTGGTATCAGGCTCCAGTTCCCCATGAATGGGGAGCTATATTAAACCCTTCTGGAGTGAACCACTCCTGGCAGGGAGGAGAGGCTAGCAGACCTGTAGCATTCCCAAGTCTGCTAATGATATACGATATTCAAAATATATTTAAATAAGAGGCTGCATAGATTAGGCAGCTCCATACTGATTTCCAGCACAGAGTTGAAGGTGTGGGAAATCTGGCGCTGGGAGATGCGTGAAGGCATGGACGCTCAGCATGAATTGGCTGCCACTAGCATCTTCCAGCCTGTTGCACTGAAAAAAGCAGATAGGAGAATTGCCCCCAGTACTTTTGTAATAGAATCTTTCAGTCTCTCTAGGCTATATCATCAACAAATATTTCCATTCTACTATCACTGCCTAACTGTCTTCTATTTCATTTTAGAGCACCAGAACATTACCAAAATGGTGATGTGAAATTGTCCGGTAGTAAGCTAGAGGATGATTCTTTGCCTACAATTTCTTCCCATCTTCAGCAAGCCAAGGTAAAGAAGACTTTGCAGGTAAAGAAATTTGATGTACAGAATTTAAAATGCGTGTATCTAAGAATTCAGGTGCAGCTGAAGCATCTGCTTTCCAAATTGAAGGTGTAACATTTAAGATAACAATTGAAGGGATAAATCATTAAGCCAGACATGGGAATATCAGTCATTTATATTTAATCAGTTCATGACTTCAGCTGCACATTGCTAAGTAAAAGTAATGTATTCAATTTGAAGTAGGGAAAACAATTTAATTGGTCAAGTCATAAATAAGAAACTTTTATTATTTATTCCTGGGATGTGAGTATTATTAGCAAGACCTAATTGTTGAGAGGTGATAGTGAACTGCCTGCTTGAACTACTGCAGACCATATTTCTAGATGCACCCACAAAGTTGGAATGTTCTAACAACAGTAAAAGAATGGTGATGTAGTTCCAAGTCAGGATGGTGTGTGACTTGGAGGCGACTTTCTGTGCTGTTCCTGTGCATCAATGCTGGTAGATATGTTTAGCCAGCATTGAGAATTGTGAATTCTCAAGAGGCCTGAGAATTATTTTGTTGGGCTTTAAGCTAAACGTTGATGATTTTTCTCTCTTTCAAAAGCAGAAGTTAACAGAATTACATATCATAGTCACAATCAAAATGGCAGCCTTCCATCTCATAGTTCTGTTGTTTGCATTGTGGCGGACATTCCAATGTTAGGCTCAGGAGTCTCACTATCATATGACAGTCTCTGCCACATTTGCTACAGAGGAGGTCACTGGGCTGAGAGAGTGCAGAATTACAAGCCCCTGTTTTCTCTGCACCCTCTTCTCATTCAGTTTAGCCTTTCATTTCTGCTCATCTCTTCAAATGCCCTTATAAGTAGCCTCCAGAGGTCACGGCAGTCAGCAACTATCTCCTGGTTATCAGTGTCAATGTCTGCATCTTCAAACTTCACTTGCGGATTTTTTTTTTACAGTTTACTCCATTCTTAAAGTTACAAAGCCAGTGCATAGAACAAATGAGGCAAAGCCTTAAATCAACTCCTTGCTTGCTTCAAAAGCAACTAAAATTGAATCCATTTCATAGTCCCCACATGAGGGATAAACAAGACCCAAGCTGAGAAGAAAAGGCTTGCTCCTGATCTTGGGTTTGATCTGACACTTAACTTAGCCAAAAGGCCAAGAGACACACTCCTGCCACATGATCTTGCCTGCCAGGTAAACCCTCACTTGACCTTAGCCAAAAGGCCATGAAGCAAATTTTTTCCCTGCATTCTTAAAATTCCAAAACCAATGTGTGGAATGGACTAAGCAAACCCAAATCCATCTCCTTGTTTGCTTCAAAGACCAAATTCAAATTGAATCCAATTCATGGCCCCAAGAGGTGGCCATGATATGGAGATGCCAGCATTGGACTGGGGTAAACACAGTAAAAAAATCTGACAATACCAGGTTTAATCGTTGGACTTAAACCTGGTGTTGTCAGACTGTCAAGAGGGACAAAGAAGATCAAGCTGAAAGATGAGGCATTGCACCTGATCTTGCACTTGACTTAACCAAAAGGTCAAGAAACAATATCCTTGTAGCGGCGATATGAATATCCAATAAATTGTGTCCCAGTAGCCAATTCCATCTTGTAGCTTCATCAGGTTGACACTTCATTTTTAGGTATGTTTGGTTTTGCTCCTGACATGCTCTCCTGTGCTGTTCATTGAACCAGGGTTAATCCGTTGGTTTGATGGTAATAGCAGAATAGGGAATATGCCATGAAATTTATATAAACCATGTCTTGAATAGTATTCAACCACAATGGTAACTCAATTACGCATCACTGATGTTAAAAATTAAAATTATGCATGCAAAACAATGACCTTTTCTGCATCCAAACAACCATCCCATTTACATCATACTGACTTGATCTAAGTTTGCTGAAAGAAACCTGTGGTATTTTTTTTTCTTGCATTGAGTAATATAATTGGGAGTTGAATAAGATTAGCTTGGATTATATCTAAATTGATGATAATGCTTGATTTGATGTAACAGTCTCTACGGCAACTATAATTATGACTTATTTTATCAATCACCCACTGCTTTATTATCTATCTTAGTTCAGTAATATTTATTTCAGTTGGGGGAGAGGTGAACAAAGCTAAAAAGTTTGGAATTTTGCTTTTTGTAACTATACTGGAAATTATTAGTTTTAATGGTAAGCAGTAAAATATTCATTCAGTAAATTTTCATGAAGCAGCTGCCTTGCTGCAGTATTATAACTATAGAGTGATATGTTCAATGCTGTAAGGTTCACGGCCAATAAACTCCTATTCCTTGTACAACATCACAGGAATTATTGAAATGATTTCAAATCGGCTTGGTGATTCAAAAATCAGTGTTTTTCAAGTAGGTCTGATATGGTATTTTTAAGAATATATTACAAATTAATGTTTGTTTTGCATGCGAGTACCTCTGTTCCATTTCTAACTGCAATGTACATCTCCTTTGGGCAGCTTTTAAATTGGTTTAAAATCATAGGTAACTGTTACTAACATTTCTGTAATTAAAGAAAAAGAAGAGAATACACAAAGTTCCTGCAGGCACAATTAATGACAAGTCATCATCCAGCACCATTAAGTTGTCATCCATTCCTTCTGTATCAGAACCAGGTAAGAATTAGTTTGTAAATGATATGGAAACCTTTAAAGCAACTTTGTGCTTTTTTGGGAGATGCATATGGTAGACTTAAGGATTTGTGAACTTTTGGACATTCCCAACAGCCCAATTTTCTAAACTTTAATGTTTATTATAATTTGAAGATGTGTTAGTATCAGTAGGGAAAACCTTTGTCATTAGTGTCAACATACCACACTGAAATTAATGTAAATGTGATTTGTTTTAATTAATATAGATACCTAACTCATCATGTTTCATATAGAATTGCAGAATTGTTATAATGCAGGAGGCCATTTGGCCCACTATGTCCGCACTGGTTCTCCAAGGAAGCATTATGGTTCCATGCCATTCCCCTGCATTTTCCCTGTATCTCTGCATATTGTTTCTGTTCAAGTAATCACCTTATGCCCTCTTGAATGTCTTGATTGAGCCTGTCTCCACCACATTTACAGACAACGCATTCCAGATCCGAACCACTTGTGTGAAAACGTTTTTACTGTTATGTTGTGTATCAATGTATTTTACCTGGTATATAAGACATTACGATTACTTTTAATAACCAGCCATATGAGCCAGAAGTTCTTATTTCATTTCTTCCTTGTGCTAATTTGCTAGGTTTCAACTGAGTTACCATTCATTGACCTTTACCTGCTTGGGTAAACGAGTGGAAAATCTGACCATGATTACTATCTAGTGATCTCTGCTGGAAAATGGATGTTAATGAGAGAATTCAATTTAATTATGATATTTTCTATGATCAAACACCTATGATATTTTCTGAGCTCACTATATGAGGAACGATCATTTGAACAAGTTATTGGAAGATTACTAGCACCAATAGCACTGATGCTTTAGTAAAAGTCAATATTTTCAAAAGTGGAGGGGAAAAACAACAGCAGTTAAAAGTATTGTATTTCAAATGTTAGAATTTTTGCATATACAAAAAAAGTTTAGGAATGATCTTACCATTGTGCCCCGATGAGTGAGGCAAGCCAGCAAGATCATGAGAGAACTGAGAATTCAAGTTTGCACCTGATCTCTCACACCTCTCGCTTCCATACCAGCACCAGATATCTGGCATGATCAACCCACGCCAATTTTCAGCATGAGGCTGAATAATTTATTTAAATTATTTAAATCTAAATTTAGTGATTTAATGAGCCAGGACATTATCATCCGGGTTCACTGGCCTCTGTGGTTTTATCTAGAGAGGTTCTCTCCAGTGAGAATTACAGCTGGTCCCCAGCAGTGAGGACTGATTGTGATGATCTCACTAGTAGAAACAGAGGTTATTGAGGCCTCTTTGGGTCAGAAGCAAGGGGGAAGGGGTCCCTTTGGCAGTGCCCACTAGATAGTGCCAAGGGAGCAGGGTTTTTGCGGGTGGGGGTAGGGCCTACTATGGGAGGCCAATTGAGGGTGAGGGATGACCTGCTGTGCACTCTGCACTAGTGATTATTGGGGAAAGGGGGTGAGAGGGTGATCAGGGCTGGCCATGGAGATGGGGGGAGGGGGTTGGGCCAGCAATTGCAGAGGAGGGGCGGGAGATCATTCCAGTGGGTGGGGGATGTCCCAATAAGCTCCAGGCCCCTGTGGTACCAAGGGGAGGCGGGGGGGGGGGGTTGCTGTATGACAGGTCTCTGCTGTACACTCACTATAACACCCGCTGCTGCTCTCAGCCAGCATTCTGGCAACTTAGGCTCCATTCCCTCCTTTTACAGGCGAGAAATCATTTCTGCTGTTTTTTTTCATGCACTAAATGCAGAAAATAGCAGATTAAAAATCGCTCAACAAGCGGATCTGAAACTCTTCCATTTTCACACCTATCCTGTATTTAGAACTGTTTTTGGTAAAATTGCCCCCTTAGTGACCAAATTGTGATAAACATGGAAAAATCAAGCTAACTTGAGCTTATAACGCTTTTTAAACTTGCCTTGTTCCATGTTCACTTTTAGACTGTACTACTTTTTAATCTTAACCTTGTAGTCAAGTTAATATTTAAAGCAATCCAAGACATTGGGCGGGATTTTATGGTCTTGCTCGTCTGGAAACCATAAAATCCTGTCTGAGGTCAATGGGCCTTTCCATTGGTCCAATTTGCATAGCAGGTGGGGTGCTAAAATTCTGGTCATTATATTAAAAGTAAACCTTTGTCCTGTGCAACATATTTTACATAAATTCAAGAAAAGCTAAATATAATTAAGATCACTCAAATGGCTGCATGAGACTAGATGACATTATAAATAGTATGCTAATAAATGACAGCATCAGAACTGCCAAAGTTTGCTTTCAATATATGTGCTCCAGTGGTTTTTTTTTTGGGGAAACTGTGCCTAATGAAGATTGTCGCCCTGCTTTATTATCCCATTACCTCCTTTATTATTCTCATTATGTATGCCTGATGCTTTATGGGTATACCTCATAGCACAAGATCATAAATGCAACAATCCTTCCTCTCAAAAGCAGAGTCCCCAAGTTTGTTTGCACCATCAACTTCATTAGCTTCTTTAGCTCAGGCACATCCACAGGATGGAAGACAATGTTTAGAAATTTCCACTCCAGTTATTCTTGAACAGGTTTGATTACTGGAGCAGAAAAGCACAAGAGGCCCAAATTGAGTTTAACATCAACAGGAAGGATCCATTTTGCTCAGGAAAATGGATCCTTCCCATCCACTCTATCTAGGCCCCACAAATCAAATATCTCAACCCCCTCTCAAAATACTCCAGTTTCCCTTATAGCTGCAATTTTCTAGTCCTGGCAACATCCTTCTGAGTCTCTTGTATCCTCTTTAATGCAAACATATTGGTGGAACTTTATCTTTTTTTGTGCAGTATGGGGCAGCAGGTGGGAAAAGCCATTTTCTCTACCATATTGCTAGGAACTTGTGCCTAGAAGTTCAAGGGGCAGGTCCCAATATATCACACTGGTAGGGTAGGCTCTGATTGAGTCTGCCTCATTAACAACTTAGTTTTTTTAAATGTCAATATGGAACCCTCGCACTTTCACTCAACCTTTTTAGCATAATCAAATGGACTTCTAATAATAAGGCACCATATAGAAACTCATTGATCATTCATTCTCTAAAAGCTCAGCTTTTCAAACAGTAAATTCTTTCTTGCCAACACTCCACTAGGTAGTGAATCCAAAATCAATCTTTTCCTTCTGCTTGGTACAGCTGCACCTGCACCTGTTTTTGGTTGTCTTTCCCAAATCTCCCTATCTGACTGACTCTAAGTCTGTGTGCAATAAGACCAACTGATTCCTCCTCCTTCATGTCCAGGTTTAGAACTTGTACATTTACTTTTAATAGTATTTGACCTGGGTCCTGCCCCCCACCAGGTCTCCAAGCAGATTTTGTATGAGGTATCATTCCCCTCTCCAGACTGCTTCATTTTACCTTGAATTGAAGGAGATACTTTAAAACATCTTCAAAAGTTTCACATTTACAACACAATATAGCGTATAGATAGGCGATAAAGGTATACCACTGAACTGATAACTTTGTTGATCAAGTGCAACGTGATTTAAATCTTAAATCCACACAACTGAGAGGACTGAGGAAGACAGGAAGCAACAATACATTCCACAAAATAAGCAATCGACAGCGTAATCTAGAGACTCTCAGATATATGGACGCTGAAATTGGTTTAGAGCAGAGTGAGTGATTGTGAACCTTAACAGTTCATGTTACCCAACCCAATGAGACAAGTGTCAATCAGATTCGGTTTCATTCCTTTGTTTTATATTATATGTGATGGGGAGGAGGTTCCCTCTATTATGATAGACAAACAAGACTTAATTGCCCAAATTAACAAAAGGTAAAATAGCTTTGAAGAGTGGGCTGAATGATAGTTAATTGCTGCTATAGAATGCAAATTTGATGATACAAGTTCACAATGAAACAACAGAAAATTATGAAATTGAGCATTTTGTGCAAGATTGAGTTGGTACTATTTTTTTCTGGTGTTTCAGTTCTGTTTTGCCATTATTCCCCAAATGTTTGCCTTTAATCCTGCTTCCTGTCTCCCGCCTGTACCTTTGGAACCTTTTGAGCTGAGAGGGGAATAAAGTTGAAGACTTCTCTACAACCTAACTTCAGTACATTATCCAAGCTCAGATGACAATGGTAACTACAGGGAGGTTAGATATAAAAATTGAATTTCATGAGCCTGAGCAGGAAATGGAAAGAAAATCAGCTGTGCACCTTAGCATGGTGGCACAATGGTTAGGACTGCTGCCTTGTAGAACCAGGGACCCAGCTTCAAATCTTGGATTGCGTCGCTATATGGAGTTTGCACCTTCTCACGGTGCCTGTTTGGGTTTCCTATGGATGATCCGGCTTTCCTCCATATTCGAAACTTGTGCTGGTTAGTTGCGTTGACACAAACAGGTGCTGAAGTGAGGTGACTAGGGGTTTTCACAGTAACTTCATTGCAGTGTGAATGTAAGCCTAATGTGATTAATAAATAAACTATAACTTCAGAACAGTTCCAAATATTCAAAGCTTCATATCATTTATCTATGCAGTCGTTTAGCATTTTATGAACTACAGTAATAAGTACAGTTTCTGTAATGACTAGTGTTACTCTAATTATATAACTCCACTTTCTTGTTTCATCCCACAGATCATGCTGTTGCTTTCCAGAATGCAATGATCCCCATCCCAGCTTTCTCACCAAGGGCTACTCTACCTCCCTTAATGCTAAATGGCATAAACCATGTGCAGGCTGCAGGCCCTCCAGCTGAGTATCATTCTGATTCTGCAGAGTCCATGGATGAAATCCCAGTGGTCCAGACAAGACTTGGCAGTGCAGCAATGGTTGACTACACCAACACAATTCTTCACAGCACAATGAGCAACCTTGGAAATTCCCTTCAGAGTCTGATTCCCAAACCACAGCACCATAGTGAAGGACCAAAGTCATTCTCTCCAGTGCAACCAAACATTAGGAAGAACTCTAAAAGATTTGCGAGCTTGGACCCAAAAATTGAACTGGTTCAGAAGGGTCCACCTGTGTATGTTAGTCACAGCAGTGGTGAATTTCCATTACCAGAACTATTGCAAAGTCCTCAAACTAAAGTAGACCATTCTGAGTCTGGAAAAAGGAAGCTGTCCTGTAAAAAATACCCAGATTTGCCTGTGTTCTTTCTCCATACCAGGGATAACTTGGATTCAAGAACAAACACAACATCAGCATGAATCTTAGGACCTACTTTTAATTATTGAAATGCTCAACTGCTTTCAACTCACAAGTATTAAAACTGGGCTGCTAGCCATCATCCAGTTTTGGGGAATGAAGAAAGTGAGCTGATTGGCAGCCACAAGAAGAGGTACTTGATGTAAAGAGTTTCTATCCAGAGGTCATCTATTGTGGCTTAACTTTTGGCACATCATTGGATTTGAACATTTAATCAGTATTTTTTCCTTTTTTATATATACATATATAAATGAGGGTTGATATGTTCTGTGAAAATATCCCTCTTACAGAGGTTTTAGTATATTTTTGTTTTGTTATTTTTATATAAATTCTCTTTGGCATTAGATATAAATCATTAGGCCAATCCAGAAATGAAACTATGTTTCTCAGGGACAGTTTCAATGCAATGTTTTGAACATGTTACATCAATTTTTTAAAAATCCTGGCTACCATTTAATTTATGTAATTTTGTGTGATGGGAGGCTGTAAAGAACAATCTGGAAAAAGTTTATAAACTTGTAATTTAATGGAGATCCTTTAAATAGATTTTCCTGGAAACATATAATTTGCTGTTTGTGGCCTTGAAATTCTTTTACAGGTAGTCTGATATTAAACTTCCATTGTGTCCAGTTTTTAAAATGTTACTCGATGCTTTATTCTCTTAAGTGCCAATCACCCTAGAGATGTAATTTTTGTTTAATCTTTTCAAGACTACAGTACTATTTCTGTACTGAAATAAAGCACTTTAAGTTGCATAGTTTTTAAAAGTTTATTCAGATATTACTATCGGATATCTGCATTACTAAAATGATATATCACAAATTTTCACAACATGGATTGCACCTACTGTCTTCCTCTGTTTTCCTCACTGTATGAAATTAATTATTCATATTAATGAAAGACTGAAGAAATTGATTTCAGTTCTGCCACAAATATAGTCAAAAATCTATTCCTCTCCCTGGCAACTCCTTGAGACTGAGCCAGACTGTTCACAACCTTGCTGTCCTATTAGAAGCTTAGAATCAAAGCTGAGCTTCTGATCCCATATTCTCTCCATCAACAGGAGCGTCTACTTTTGTCTCCATAATGTGGCCAGTCTCCACTGTTGCTTCATCTCACTTACTGCTGAACTCCTGAAAGCCCTTATTGCCACTAGTTCAAACATCCCACTATTCTGGCTAGTTTCTTACTTTGCAGCTGTCATAACCTTAAGCTTATCCAAAGTACTGCCTCTATTCTAGCATGTACAACATCTCATTTCCCCATCACCCCTATACTAGCTGATCAACATCAAATGCATAATTGGAAAAAACTTGATCTTAAAATTCTTAGCCTTGATTTCAAATTCCTCCATGGCTTTGTTCCCCTCTATCTCTACATTCCCCTCCAACCTGTCAACTTTCACTATTTCTGTGATCCTCCGATTCTTGCCTCTTTCAAAAATCCCTGATTTTCATCATTCTGCCAATGTTTGCCATCCCTTCAGTTACATAGACATTAACCTCTGGAATTCCTTCCCTAAAACTCTTCATCTTGCTTTCCTCCTTTAAGAAATTCCTTAAAACTAACCCATTTGACAAAGGTTTTGGTTACCTCTCTGAATATCTTTGTCAAACTTTTGTGTGATTACAGTCCGGTGAAGTGCCTTGGCATATTTTATTATGCAAAATTGTCAAGGGAAAAATCATCAGCTTCCACATAGCTGGTGAAAAAGGAAAACCAGAAATAAAGTTAGCCTGCCTGCCCATTGCTGTATACCATTGGTAAAAATATAATTAATGACCTATCATGTTTGGATAGTTCTTATGATATGGAGATGCCGGCGTTGGACTGGGGTGAAAGCACAGTAAGAAGTCTCACAACACCAGGTTAAAGTCCAACAGGTTTATTTGACTCTAGCTTTCAGAACCTCGGGCTCCTTTGCCTAAGCCTGAGATTCCGAAAGCTAATATCAAATAAACATGTTGAACTTTAACCTGGTGGATAGTTGTTGGCATGAAAGATTTGAAAGAATTTCAAATTCTTTTTCAAATTTGAAGGAGTTGTAGATAGTGAAGATGGATATTACAGTTTGCAGAGGGACTGGATAAGTTGCAGAGCTGGGCCAAGAGATAGCAAATGGAGTTTAATGTGGAAAAGTGTGAAGTGATTCACTTTGGTAAGAGTAATATGTGTGCAGGATATAGGGCTAATGGTAGAACTCTTAGTGGTGTAGATGAGCAGAGAGATCTCTGTAGGGGTGCATAGATCCCTGAAAGTTGGTACTCAAGTTGACAAGGTTGTTAAGAAGGCGTATAGTGTGTTAGCATTTATTGGTAGAGGGATTGAATTTCGGAGCAGAGATGTCATGTTGCAACTGTACAAAACTCTGGTGCAGCCACGCTTGGAGTATTGTGTACAGTTTTGGTCGCCACATTATAAGAAAGATGTGGAGGCATCAGAAAGAGTGCAGAGGAGGTTTACTAGGATGTTGCCTGGTATGATGGGTAGGTCTTATGAGAAAAGGCTAAGGGACTTGAAGTTATTTTCATTAGAGAGAAGAAGGTTAAGAGGTGACCTAATTGAGACATATAAGATGATCAGAGCGTTAGATAGGGTGGATAGTGAGAGCCTTTTTCCTAGAATGGAGATGGATAACATGAGGGGACATTGCTTTAAATTAAGGGTTGGTAGTTATAGGACTCGCCAAGTTTAAGGGCATTCAAATGGTCAGTGGATAGGCAAATGGATAGCATTGGAATAGTTTAGGTTAGAGGGTCATAAAATTGGTTCCATTGGTCGGCGCAACATCCAGGGTGGAAGGGCCTGTACCACGCTGTAGTGTTCTATGTCCTATATGTATAGGATTACAGAGGATATGTGGCAGGCCATTTGCCGCAATTAATCCATGTTCCATTTGTATCTCCTTATTTTTCTAATATAAATATTGTAACCATTTATTCCCTTCTCCCTCGTTTGCTTGTCTAGTTTTCCCTTAAGTATATTTACACATCACTGTGGTAAGGGAGGCCTATGTTCTTTCCATTCTGGGGATTTTACTGAATCCCCCTCTGAATCTTTTGATAACTATCTTATATTGATGACCTCTAGTAATGCTCTTCCCCACAAGAGGTAACATTCCTCACACTTCAGCAATTTTTTTAAGAGAAAGAAAACCCAGCTTTTCAATCCTTTCCTGATATGGATACTCAACCATTTCTGGTATCATCCTTATAAACTTCCTCTATCCTTTTTATAATGTATCTCATGACTCCTCATCAAGAGTACTGCACAAGTTTATTCTTAGACATTTTTGTGGAGCTGGCTTTAAACTCAATTGCAAGTAAGTTACAATTGAAAAGAGATATCCTATTGCATGGATAATTTGAGTCGTCTAGTAAAAATGATTGATAAATGAGTACTTTTTAATTGCAGTAACGCTGAAAATAACAGGTAACAGGATTTACAAGTTCCTTATTCAATTTAAAATTGAGCCAATTTTCAGAATGTTTTCTGACATTCTGGGATATGTTTTAATTCCATTTTCTCAGCTGCTATTTTGAGTTTCCAAATTCATCAATGAGTTGTCAGAACTATTGAATCCCCCATGCGATTGAATAGTTTGTTGTCACTCGCAATCAAGGATCATACATGAGGATTGGACGACTTTATTAGAGCAAAACAGGAACAGCTTCTTACTGGTCAAGAAATCAAACATCTACAGAAAAAAATTGGAGGTGAGAATGAACCATGTACTTACTTTGTACAGACAATATCCTTGGATAACAAATGTTCTTTGGGCAATGTAATTATGAAAAATAATGCTAAATAATATAGCAAAACAGCACAGTGTAGACTGAGTTTTTAACACTGATCGCAAACAGATCAATACTTTGCTTAATCCTAAATTGTTCTGCTTAGACTACAATCATGCTGTACCTGAAATACTATCAATCATCAAACCAAACTTAGAAAGATGATAGCTTATTTCCAAACTTTTTCTCTTTTAATTGTGGGCCAACCTGCTATGCAGTTCAAAACGTATTTTTAAAACCTAGCATTTGAGGTTGTTAATGATAGTGAACACAACATTTTGGTATGGCATTTTAGGGACAATTAGTTTAATGAAGACAATGATTTAATTGGTCCTAACATCCTCTTGTCTCGCCTTCCATCTGATCCTCCCAAACACCAGTAAAATAGAGAGTTGAAATGCTATTTGTGGGAAGTGGCCAGACTGGATTATGCTGAAGGCAAGAGCTCTTAAGTAGGGTACTTGTGCCAGCTTATTTAAAAATCCTAGACTGCCATTTGCTATCTTATGGAAACGGCAGGTTGGCATGAGAAGATGCAGAGGTAACAAACATAAAACTTCCCCAAACTGAACTTGTACAGTTTGCAGAATATTCCAGCATGTATTAAGATAGTTCTGATTTGCTGCAGCAAGATGTGTCACCTTGTCCTTACAAGATGAGTGTTGTATTTTTAATACTGGTTTTTTTGAAATCAGTTGCAAGATGCAGGAATTCATTGACACTGATTTCTTAACACAAAATAATGTATATTTGCTTATTAAATCAGGTGTTAAAGATTGTTATCTTCATTTGAAGAGCAGAGTTCTTTTGAGCAATCATCACAAAGTTCCACAATACATAAGTCAAGTCTATATGCTGCATTTTCAAGTCGATGTAGCTGTCTTCAGTAATCTTTATAACGTTGAGTAACTCGGTCATAAATTCCTTGTTGTTTCTGTGGTCATCTTGTTACTACCTTGGAAACAATAGTTTTTGGCCCTTTGTTGTGAGCAATCAAGTGGTGTGTCTAAATTGCTAGTGGAGAAGGCTGCATGATTTTTAATGCAAACATTATGTAAGTTCTAAGCCTTGCATGATTTAGGAGTTGTTGGCAGCAGCTCCACACTTATGATCGTGAAGGAACTCTTTGTTGAATCTATTTGATCATCCACCTAGTTTTGGTCAGCTATATACATAGATGCAGCACCACAGCCAAATGCAACTAATTTATCATTTTGATATGAAAATGCACCAGCTATATTAAGTAATTAATTGCAGATCTTGTGTGACACTAGCATTAAAATCAGTAATTTATAAACTCCTCACATTTCTTTGTGTATCTTGCATTTCTTGATACACATTGTTGTGGAGTTAAGCACTAGTTGAAACATAATGGGGCAAATCTTCCTACTACGGAATTGGGGTGGATGAAGGGCAGACTGTGGAAAGGTCTACTGATCTCGGGCAACATTTTCCGGTTTTGAGGCAAGCGCAGCCAAAAAATCCTACCCAGTTGCCGGTGTTTGTAAAATTCCACCCGAGGCCAACTGAGAATTCCATTCTGCGAGCCATGTCCACTCCGATTCTGGGTGGATGTGGCGGTAAAATTCCAGCCAATTTATACAAAGGTTGTTCTGTTATACAAAGTTGCGCAGTAAAGAGAGTAATTACATGTGGTGAAAGCTTGAAATTACAAAATGGAAATTGCTACAATTACAAAATGGACTGATAGGTATCTGAAAAATTAAGGTAGGTTTGACATTTTGTGGGTCACGCCTGTAATAGATGGCATTGTGATAATGTCGCTGTAAAATGGATAATCCAGAGATGAATACTCTGGGCTTAAAATCCCACCACAGCATCTGGTGGAATTGAACCCATTCTCGGTAATAGTGACCATGAAACTATTGCCTTGTTTAAAAACAAGTCTGGATCACTAGAATCCATAGAAGTCCTGTAGTGCAGAAAGAGGACATTCAGCCTATCAAAACTACAATCCCACCTGGGCTCTATTCCCATAACCCACATATTGACCCAGCTAATTCCCAGATACCAGAGTCAATTTAGCATAGCCAATCAACCCAACCTGTACATCTCTGGACCGCTGAAGGGAATAGGAGCACCTGGAGGAAACCCACCCTTCAGGGAAGAAAATTTGCCACCTTTACCCAATCTGGCCCACGTGCATTTCCAAACAGCAAGGTGATTGACTCTAACTGCCCTCTGAAATGGTCTAACAAGCCATCCAGTTCAAGGGCAATTAAGGATGGGCAACAGATGCCAATGTTGTATATAATCTGAGATTTATTTTGCTTGGTAAGTTGCATGCTTTGATAATGCATTGGATTGGGTTGCAAAATTAAGTTCCCACAACATGACTGGGCCTCTTCCCCATGTGTTTATCCAATCTTATTGACCAGACCTCGGTCAATAAGATTATTTAAACTGTGATCCATTTCTTTTTTCATTTCCTACACACTCTTTTAATTTGGTTTCATAGTTATGACAAAGTATTTTACAGCACAGAAATAGAATTTTCAACCTAACTTGTCCATGCTGATCACTATGCTCCACATAACCCTCCCCACGTTTTCATCCCATCAACTTACCCTTCCTCCTGTCTTTATCCAGCTTCCCCTTAAATGCAGTTATGACATTTTCCAATTCCATTTCCTACTTCAGCCATCCAGTTAATTTTGTCAACGAGACTGCAATTTTCAGCCATCAAATGCTGAATTAAGGGCCGTGTTATGCCATGGGCCCACGTCCACTATAATGTCTGAAAATTGCTTGATTTAAATTGAGCACTTTCACTAAATAAGGATTTCTTTAAAGGTTAGATGACAATTGATGATCAGATTGATTTATTACAAGGTATATTTTCTAATGCTGGAGCACTGCACCATTTTGCTGTATGCTGTGATGTGCATATTGCAGTAAATACCAGGTAATAGTCATAATCGCTCAGTGATTTTTTTGAATTGAACCAACATCCTCTTTGGGAGGAAGGAAAGAAAGCTAGTAAGCTAGTTATCAAGCCTAATTACTGAAGGATTGTTACAAAGAAACATCTCCTGGGCCAAAAGCAGATCACAACCTGTGCTGCTGCTCATGGAGACATGAGTACAATAAAATCCAAAAAAAACTACAATGAGTTTAAACAATTATTTATACTTAATTGATTTAAGCTATACTGACACGTGAAAGAAACCTCTCTTTTAATTTGATCTTAATAGTAATGACATAGTATTTTACACAGAAACAGACCATTTGGTTCAAGTGGTCTATGCCTCTGTTTACGCTCCACACAACCCTACTTCCTCCTCCATCTCATCTCAGCATATCCATCTTTCTTTCTTCCCTCTGTGTTTATCCAATTTTCCTTTAAAGGCATCTATGTAATTTGCCTCAACTGTTTTAAGTTTTGCTGGGGCTAAACTTAGTGATTTTGAAATTCTATCACCATCATATAAAGAGATATCGTTCTATGTTCCATTCATTTAAGTTAGCTACGTGTAAAGATTTGCTTCTACTTTGTTTTCTTATTCATGTGCAATCCAATCCCAATTCCCAGTCACTGCTTTGTGCAATTCCAATTCTCTTCCCATACCTAGTTGTGCACTAAGGCAGATTTTCATTTGTTTCCAGAGCTAGTAATTCCCAGAACAGATCACTAGTCTATCACCAGGGGCTTGTAGCTTGAGGGGTGCCACTCTATACCGAGCGTGGCTGATTAGGAGTCTTTCTTGCAATGGACAGCAGGCCAATCTGAGACAGTAGACTCGCTTGGTGCTCTCCTGATCAGTATTTTATTTGGTTGGACTCTAATGAGTTGCAAGATTCAGTGAAAATCACAGTGGATACTTAAGAAAATGTCTGTCAAACTTTCACTGAAACATGATGGTGGGGTTGATACAGAGCTGGAGATGGAAGAAAAATTGGCCTTGTTTTGGATTGTAGCAAGCACAGGTTTTCCTGAGAGAGAAAGTAGCAGGAGAAACCAAATTGTAACAATGCTGTAAAATGAAAACAGAACTTATTTTCCTTCTGTAACTTATTCTCTCCTAGAATCTGAGAACTATGAAGCTCTTCCCCTTCCTCACTCACTCTGTAACCCTAAAGTTCCTAAATCCCAATTTAGCATCACTTAAACATCACTTCAGTTTTGTTTTGACTTCCAGGTACTTTTTCAACTTTGGTAGTTTCCTGCAATTAGGCCTTTGACCCATTGCATTCATTTCTCAATTAAACCTATTTTTAAGAAAAAGTTACTCCAGGTAATGAGAGAGAGTGGATAAACCCTGAGTAAACTGATTTAGTGATAGATTCCCTGATAATTTGAATGTAAAAATGTTCATTAAATTAACGTTTTTTAAAAAAAGGATAAGTGCCTCCACATTGCTATTTATAACAATTGTTGCACCTATTCTTCATGTAGAGAATTTAACAATTATTGAACAAGTTTCTATAAATTAAGGTGAACTATTATTGAAACAAAGCTGTTGCAACTACAGCTATAATTAATGACCTGTTATTATGTTGTGCTATTTTATCACACCCTCCTGATGTTACACAGTTTGTTGCTATGGCTACAGGAAAAACAGAAAATAACATCTCTTCAGCTCTTTGAAGAAACATTTTGTTACAGAAAGGGAACTGAAGGACTTTGTAACAGGGTTTCCGGAACAAAGCTGAGAGAACTCGGAGAGGTAAGGATATTAACTTCTCCCTGTTTAACATGATAAATTTGAATATCTGTCTGTAATAGGTGAGGAATGTCTAAACAGATTGAACAAATAATCAACATTAACTTGTTTCCAGACTTTGGTGTATTAACCAGAACTGTTAAATATGCTAAAATATTTCAAGTTATATAGTGCAAATTATGACTTATTTGCATTATTTTTCACCTCTTTGTACAAACTATTATTATCTTCATAATGTGCATCTTCCAGCCAACAAAAGAACCACTTGTCCTAAGAGCTTCAATTGCATGCAGAAACTAAAATATTTGAGGAATTGCAGTCATTTGTTTCCAGAGACTCCTCATAATTATTTCAGGAGAAGTTTATATTAGAGCTTTTAACTCCACTTAGAACTTGCATTATACCATGTACATATAAACTTTTAAAAAAAGGACTGTTTTTGAAGTCTATTCACTGTATAGCCAATGCAGCATAGTAAGCAGCTGTATTTGGTGCAGTTTGTCTATGAAGGAATGTTGATCATGTTGAGCATCGAGGACAGGACACCTTACTCTTAAAATTGTCCCACAAGATCTATTATATTAACCTGAGCTAGCAGTTCAAGAAGTAATCCAGAAGACAGTGCTTTTGACATTGCCGGTAAATATAAACTATTGCTGAAATAATCATGTGATATAAATGAGATTATTGCTGTAATAATGGACTGTGAACCACAATCTTTTGGACATAGAGCCAGGAGTGTTGCAGGTTGATGTAAATTGAAATATTACAGGGATCTGAATTTAATCATAACTAGTAAAAAATTTTTTACTAACTTTTCCATGTCTCCATGCAAAGAAAGCAAAAGATGATAGAAACAGAATATAAAGCATTCTCTTTAAAAAGAAAGGTTTACATTTGTCATGCATTCATGACCATTGGACATCTCAAAACATGTTATAACCAATGGAGTATAATAGAATCGCTACAGTGCAAAAGAGGCCATTTGGCCCATCAGGTCTTATGTAGCCCCTCTTTCTCCTCCCCCACTACCATCCCCGTAACCCTACACTTTACCATGGTTAATCCCCTAATCTACACATCTTGGAACACTAACAGGCAATTTACCATGACAATCCACCTAATTTGCACATCTTTGGACTGTGGAGGAAATGAGAGCACCCAAAGAAAACCCATATGGATATTGGAGGATTGTGCAAACTCCATGCAGACAGTCACCGAAGGCCAGAATTGAAGGCGAGTGCCTGGAGCGGAGATCAGGGGATAAATATTGGCCAGAACTTTGGCGATGACTGTTTTGGTTTTCTTTAAAATAGTGCCATGGGGTTTTTTTTTTATATCGATCTGAGAGATTAGATGAGGCATTTATTGTCTGACACTAAAGACAGCAAAGTGCAGTTTTCTCTTAGGACTGCACTGAAGCATCAGCCTTGATTTTTGTGCTCAAATTCTGAGTGGAACTTTAGCTCATAATCCTTGGGGGCAATCTTACGATCACACCCTGATAGGTAGGGTGAGCTGGTAAGATTGGCCAAGAGCAGAGGGATGTGCGTATGAGCAATTGCACGGATTGCTGCTCTCAGCCAGCAATTTAAGCCCTGTCCCCCAGCCCTACAGGTGAGGAACAGATTTTGCTGATTTTTAATGCACTGGGTGCATCAGATTGCAGATTTGGACTTGCCCAAAAAATGGAGGAGAAACTCTCCATTTTCATGCTCGTCCTGAACTTAAAACTTTTTCATAAGATCATCCCTTTTGAATCAGAGGACCCTATTTTATCATTTTGATTCTAAATGCTGGGTGTTTCAGATCTGACTTTTAGACCCGTTCTGAGGCACCCCCATACGCACTGTGCCTGAAGAAATATCAGGGAGTCTGAATCATGTTGCACAAGCCTGTGGGTGGGGCTGAAAAGGCCTGAAATCCTACAGCTCTGATCAGTACCTCCAACTGTTCATGTATAGAAAAATGAAAGAATGCTGCTCCCATGCCATATCCCTCCTGAGACTGGATAATGCCTCCCCCTGACCCTTACAGACATTGTCCCACCCCCACAATATTACTGACTCCCTTATTCCCCATCACCCAAACCAATCATGGGCCTTTCCGCCCATCTTACTGATCTCAGGCAGAGAGACAGTAGGAACCCCTTTTCCTTCACTGATCACAGGCAGAGTAGTTGTGGATCCCTCTATCTCTCACCAATCACATGCAGAGTGTAGCAGACCCCCCTTCACATCCCCTCACCAATGTCAAGCAGAGAACCATCGAACCCACCTTACCCCCCCCCCCCAACCAATCTCAAGCAGAGAGCAGTAGGACCCACCTTTTTCCCCCTTGTCTCCCCCCACCACTCTCAGTGATGGCGTACCCGAACTGGACTTGTATGGAGCATGTCTGTTTCACGTCGATTCCAGATGGGTAAATGCAGTAAAGGAGGAAGTGCTGGTAAAGTTGGGCATGCAGCCAATTAAGTCAGTTTAAATGGGTGTTGTATCTTTTTTGGGTGCGATTCCATTTTAGGCCTTGATAAAGGGGGAACCAGCACAGAGGCAGGTGCGGAACGCGCTACTTGCTCACAGCCAATTTTACCAAGCTTTTGTGTCTAAAAATGGGCAGAACACAATGAGTACTACCAACTGAGTCACTAGTGATACTTAAATATCTTTTTATTGACAGTACAAAAACATTAATATTTTTAGCCATGCCACTTCCTTGCTTGTTTGCCTCCAATTTACGAGTACACAAGAGTACCTTTGACCAAATTGAATAGCTGACGCCTGCTCAGATTGACATCAATGGTAACTGTTGTATTTATACAACATGTATGCTTAGTACAAACTTACCTGTCACAATGGGATTGGTAAACTAAACATAGATTCAGTTTATTTGAAGATACAATACAGATTGTTCAGCAGACAGATTTACTATGAAAATTCAATTGCTATTGTTAACAGGAAAATACAACTGCAACTCCTTCAAACCACATGCCGTGGGCTAAACTGTAAGCTTTTCTGAAGATTATCAGTTGATCACATGATTTACATCCTGGCTACTTGTTCATTCACATATTCTCTCTTATGCAATATCAACTGCATTCCCTTTTATTCCAAGATAACATTATATTCAATAATTAAAAATACATTTTTATTTTACATAAAAAATAATACTGCTCTTCAAGAGTTTAAGGATTTAAGAGTTTGAGTCTTTATAACAGATAGGTGGTTAACAATCCTCGAAGCTCTTATAATGGTATGACCTTCCTGAGTTCTAGATTTATCATCTTGGATGTTCTTGACCTGTAGATATTTGGTATCTTGTGCATTGTCAGAGTGCTGATGGTTTTCATCATGGTCCTCTATAATTTCACTCCGCCAAGTCCATCTTAGGATGCATTCTGGGTATGTTTGGACTGCTGGTGTTATAGAGTGTGCCTTAGCTGGCGTCTGCCCATCTTCATTTGTTCCATTTGGTGTTTTACTTCATAGGATCCAGGATTTTTACACACTTTAGATACTTCTGTAGATAGCCAAGTTCCATTGTAAGATGCATGATTCTAACCTTTTGGCCTATGTGCACATCAGGCAATTCCACAGCTGCATGTCAGTCACACGTCATCTTCATTTTCTCTTGTTTTTTTTGAGAAATTTCTCCTATACTTCTGAGAAATGAGACAGATGATGGCCTGGCAAATTTGTCCTAACCTGCCATCGGAATATATTTTCCACAAATGTACATAAAGTAAGCTCATGTTTTAAGGTGTTGCTTTTAAATATAATAATGCACAGATTTTGGTATATTTCCCTGTACTTTTATTAATGACTACTTAACAGTGTGCATCATTTGCTCAGTGAGACAGCCGGATTTGGTATAGTGTGGTGAAGCTGTCACGTATACACCATTTAGAATATTGTCCCTAAAAGATCTGCCAGTGTACTGTGACTCATTGTCTAACATAATCTTTTCAGACATTCCAAACACACTGAAAATTGAACTCATTATGTCTGCTACAAACACACTTGAGGTTTCCTTCAATTGCCTGATGAGTGAAAAACTTGGAGAAATAGTCAATGACTAGGAGAAAGTCTTTTTCTTTGATAGTGAATAAATCCATGACGATTTTAGACCAAGGATGTAATGTGTCTTGTTCTTTGCATTGATGTGGCTGGTGCCTCTGGCATGCTGCACACATTCTCAATATCATTGTTGAACCTGGACCAGTATACTTTGCTGGGTGCATTGTTTGCTCTATGCCCATATGTTCTAGTCTAACTGTGATAATATGTCCTGACGAAGAACTTCAGGTGCAACCACCTATTTTCTTTTGAATCGCATATTCTTGAAATACACGGTCCATCTCTGTACAGCCAGAAACATTCAAGAGTGTCTGCCATTGCTGATATCATGTCAGACCTACCTTCTACAATGATTCTTCATAATACCCTCGGGTGTGGATTATTTGCTGTCTCCTCCTGAAGTTAGCTGCTCTTGAATTGATCGAATTTGATCATGAATGATACTAAGCATATCTTCTATGTCAATGTCCATACTTATAGATTCAATGACATTTCCACAGTTTTTTTTGGATTGGGTAACCTGCTCAATATGTCTGAAGTAACCAATTTGCTGCCAGGTTTGTAATGGACATCAAAGTCATAGCCTTGTATTTTTATCAGAAGCCATTGACCGCGGCTTACACTAAATAATTTCCAGTGGTTAATGGTCAGTTTCCACACAGTGAATCAGTTAGCAAATACGTATGTGTGGAACCTTGTGAATATTGAATACAAGAGCAAAATGTCTCGTGCTATGTTGGAATAATTAGATTGCACTTCTGATAGATTTTTGGAACTAAATGCACTACCAAGGTGATTGAGGGATCACTGATACATGAGATGACAGAGATAACCTAATGTTGCATTATGCATGTTCCTAATCATTAGGAGATGCATCAACCTCTAAGACTGTCTCTATTAGTGTTTACTAATGTAGAACACACATTTCTTCTAACAATGCAAGTGTAAGTGAGTCCTACTGTACACGTGGAACATCCTTCCTTGACAGCTATGATGCTCTATTAACAAAGTTGGTATGATAGAAAAATCAGTGGCATCTCTGCAAGTCCCTTTGTCATGGAGAATAGGCACATTTTGTACATCTTTAAATTTGCCTCGGTCAGGACATGTCCTGGAACTTGAATAGATAACACCAAAAAATAATTAACCCAGATTCACCTGGGCAAATGGCATTGATAGTAACAAAAGCTTCTAACAGTTTGACTTAATCCACAGATCCGTAATATGGAAAGTCTGTTTGTTTTCCAATTGAAAATCTTTCTGCTCTGCATTTCACCCTGATCTTTCTAGGTTCAAATCTTGTGTATACGTTTGTATTTATCTGGGTCTATGGTACACACTGTTGTGCAGTGTACTGGCAGTATACATTTTGCTTGGATGCATCTTACCTCCAGTCACACCTCCAGACATAGATTTCCTGTACAGGAAAGTCAAATGTCCTTTTGCAATGCATAACTTACAAGATTTTGAAACACAGGATAGCTTTATGGTCGGTGCAGTGGGCTACAGTTCCCAGGCAACTCACTTGCTTACTGAGTCTTGGCTACCACGCCATGGCTGGTAGTTGCATCTCATGCTTGCAGCTGTTGTTGTCAAGTGACAAAGGCTTCATATGTTCTGCCATCATTTAGCAGTGTGTCAATATCATGACCTTTCTTTTTCTTCCATTTGCTCCATTATTTGGTCAGACAGCACTGCTATTTTTTCTGCAATTTTGATTTTTCAAAAGGAGATATCTGTTCTTATAACATTTCCTCTAACTAATTTGATAAAATTGACTTTATTAACTATGGCATAGAGTTTGAGAGCCTGGAAGTTCTGCTGGAACTATATAAAATTTTGATTCAGCCACAGCTAGAGTATTGTGTGCAGTTCGAGATTCCACATTATAGAAAGGATGTGATGGCATTGGAAAGCATGCAGAGGAGATTGACCAGGAGGTTGCCTGGCTAGAGAGTTTAATTATGAAGAGAGATTGGATAGACTGGGCTTGTTTTCCTTGGAGGAGAGGAGACTGTGGAGGGCATGATTGTGCTGTATAAAATTGAGGGGCATAGAGTGGACAGGAAGAAATTTATCTTTTTCTGTGCTATAGACTTCTATGACTGTAAAATCTTAAAGGAAGTAGTTAAAGTGTAGTCACATTATAGACAATTTTGTAAACTGCTGTCTTAAACACTGGTATACTATCTAACCTCATTGAAATAGAAGAATTAATTGAACTGATGCAGACTTATTGAAAACTTCCAATTTAGTGGCACAGTTAGGTCTATTGAGTATTGTTCATTAGAAGTGACAATCAAAGAACAAAGAACAGGAACAGACCCTTTGGCCCTCTAAGCCTACACCTATGCATATGTTCCTAACTAGACCATCCATTTGTATCGCTCTATTTAAGTCTGCTCATGTGGCTATCTAAAAATGTCTTAAACGATCCTAGCGTGTCTGCCTCTACCACCTTACTTGGTAGTGCATTCCAGGCCCCCACCAACCTCTGTAAAATACGTTCCCCGCACATCTGTACTGAACCTTGCACCCCTTATCTTGAACTTGTGACCCATTCTGTTTGTTATTTCTTGACCTGGGAAAAAGCTTCCAACTGTTCACCCTATCTATGCCCTTCATAATTTTATAAACTTTTATTAGGTCACTCCTCAACCTTCGTCTTTCCAGGGAGAACAACCCTAGTTTACTCAATCTCACCTCATAGCTAATACCTCCATACCACGCAACATCCTGGTAAACTTTTTCTGCATTCTCTCAAAAGCCTCCACGTCCTTCTGATAGTGTGGCGACCAAAACTGGATGCAGTATTCCAGATGTGGCCTAACTAACATTCTATATAACTGCAACGTCACATGCCAACTTTTATCCTTTTTTTGTATAATCGTTCATTCTGTGTCGCATGGCTCAGTTGGTAGTACCCTGTTCCTCTGAAATAATTTTCAGGTTCTAGTCCAACTTCTGAGCTTGAGTACAAAAAAAAGCCATTGCATTACTGAGGAAGGGAGTCCTGCAAATTTGTAGGTACTGTCTTTTAATAAGACATTAAATAAGATTCTATCTGCCTGGTCCTGTTGATCTAAAGCAGTCCTGACCAATATTGAACCCTCAATTACCATCACAAAAATAGATTAACTGGTCGCTGTTAGAGACTTTGTGCATATATTGGCAATTGTATTTCCTACATTACAAAGGTAACAATGTTTCAAAGAATACTTCTTTGCTGCAAAGCACTGCCAGATATCTGGTGATCATGAAAAGCTTTATATGAATGTGTTTCTTTTTGGCAAGAAAATACAAACAAGTAATAAAACAAATATAACTATTGGAGGGATATTCCCTCTGCATATTATGTTAAATGAAATCAATAATCTACCAATGAAGCAAAAGCAAAATACTGCAGATGCTGGAAATCTGAAATCAAACAGAAAATCTTGGATATGCAGCAGGTCAGGTAGAATCCTGCAGTGCAATAGCTGGCCATTCAACCCATCAAGCTTGCACCAACAAGAATTCCATCCAGGCTCCATCCCTGTAACCCTGTATATTTACCTTGCTAGTCCCCTTAAACAAAGGGGCAATTTAGCACGGCCAGTCGACCTAAACTGCACATCTTTGGACTGTGGAAGGAAACTGAAGCACTTGATGGTAACCCACACAGTCATGGAGAGAATAAGAAATAGGAACCAAGGTCCCTGGCACTGTGATGAGCCACAGTGCTTGTCAATGGTAGCGTTAGTGGAGAGAATAAGGGTTAATGTTTCAGGTCATTGATAAAGAATGCAAATCTACTTCTGCACCACTAATTGGGATTTCTTCAATATTGCTAGGATGGTCAAAGTATTCAACCTTCATTTCCCTAATACTGACGTCTCAATGCTGATTATGCAACTAATTACACAGCCAAACAAATTTACTAGTTAACATTCTGGCAGAATCTTAATTAAAACTAAGACAAGATTTGTCCTAGAAATTGGGGCAATTTAAATTGTAGAGGGTACTGATCCTCAAACCTACTTTCCAGTAGCTTATTCTTTTCCCTTATATTTCAATTATTTAGCTATAATCTGGATGATGGCAGAAGGAAGCTCAGTCAACATGGAATCTCTGCAGGAGTCATTTAAAAAGTTTGCAGCATATGGAGACACCAAAGCAACTGGTAATGAAATGACTGGGAAAAACTGGGCCAAGCTGTGTAAAGATTGTAAAATCACTGATGGCAAAGCAGTCACCTCAACTGATGTGGATATTGTCTTTTCAAAAGTGAAGTAGGTACAAGATATTTATTTTAATTTGAAACATTGCAACTCCTTAAGTAATCTGGCGTCAAGTCACATAAGGTCCAGAAAATAAAAATATATTTCATGATTACTACAAGTAAAATGTTGATGGAGTATGAATAATACAAAACACTTTCCTTTCAATTTTGAACTCTCTTCTATTTAGTTCAAACAAATGAAATAAAGCTTTATTGGGCATTCTGTCAAAGTTCTGTACATTTTTATAAGTCTACGTAAATTGATATGAGCTATCTCAATCCAACACTCAAACTTCATAAGTCCACCACTGCCCATTGTTCAACAATACTGAGCTACCTCTGTCATCTCATGTATCAGTGAATGGGCTATACAAGATTTGTGACAACTCGAATCAAATTTTTATCCAATCTGCATTTAACCAGAAGGTATTTAATGCTGTTAATTCAGAACTTAAAGTGACTGTTTAAGTTTATTTATTAGTGTCACAAGTAGGCTTGCATTAATACTGCCTTGAAGTTACTGTGAAAAATCCCTTAGTCCGCCACACTCCAGCACTGTTTGGATACATAGAGGGAGAATTTTAGCATGGCTAATCCACTTAACTAGCGTGCCTTTCGGACTGTGGAAGGGAACTGGAGCACCTGGAGGAAACCCATGCAGACACAGGGAAAACGTACAGATTCCACACAATGACTCAAGCCCGAATTCCTGGGGGTTGTAAAGCTGCAGAACTAATCACTGTACTACTGTGCCACGCCTGATCAGCAATCTATTAATCTGCCTACCTCTTTTGAGGCAATAACTGACCTCTGCATTTCAGCACTTCCTGCTTTTGTTTAGATTTTTAGAATGATCAAGTTTTTGAAAAACCAAACTGACTTATTTAATTTTAACCGAAAATATATATTTTATTAATAAAATTTGTGTAAGTACATTCTAAAACATTTCAAATTGAATATTATCGAAAGTGCAATAAAATACAGCTTGTCTCCATATAGCGTGTTTCACTCTGGAGGTACCTGAATACAATTGCAATATTATTAACGCATACCATACACATTGTATGTCAAGTATACAGCCTGAGGAGTTCCACACAGTTTTCAACCCTTCAGTGCATTATAGTTGAAAGGTGTTATCTTCATTTAATCTGTAGTCTCAGGTTAACATAAAGATAAATCCAATTTCCTTTGACGAAGAGTGCTACACTAACCCACGTGTATAGTAACTTAGTAATGACAATGCTGTAATTTTGAGATTGCCTCTCTTAAATCTACCATTAAAATCAAGTGGATTTTCTGCCAAACAAGAGCAATGCCACATAGAAATGAGCCCTCAGGTGATTAGAAAGAAGTAATTACTATTGTCATCTCACCTTGCTGGAATACGACTGAAGTCACAATGGCTGAAAATGCAATCTAGTGAGTTAGCACAATTCAAAGACATCAAACCTTTCCCAACCAAATTTAGAAATCATTTGATGTAAAAATTAAATTAAAAATCTTTCGATTTAATGCATATGATTTTCAGTGTTAATCTGTTCTATATTTGCAATACTACCAATGTGTTAAGTGCAGAACATTGCATGTAAAATAAATATTAAATTATTTATTAATCAGGTTTCTTGTAAACATAAGAAAACATAGATCAGAAAGATAAATACCAGCCACAATCCTGCATGAACATGAAGTTATCTGTTTGTAACTGAACTTTGTAACTGTTGAATAGCTGCAGAATTCACCTTACCTATTATTTCATTAGTTACGTAGCATTTTAATTACATTTGTGCACAGAGCCAAGACAGCTCGAGTCATCACCTTTGCAGAGTTTAAAAATGCTCTGGCAGAGCTCGCTCCAAAAAGATTCAAAGGCAAAAGTAAAGAGGAAGCAATTGAGGCAGCCTACAAGCTGATTGCTGGAAAAGATCCAGCAAATGTTGGTGTAACGGTGAGTGAATCAGCACAAATTCACTGACAAGGATGGAAACATCATATATCTGGACAGATAAACAATTGTCAGGCACAGGATGTTGTTGAGAATGCACAAATGTGAAAATGATAGAACCAAAACAATTTAACTACTGCACTGGGGGGAAAAAAAGGATCTACCAATATACAACCTTGTTCTATACTTGGGTAATTTAGGTATAATCCTTTGTTCTTTACAATCCACCTGCTTGAGACAATTTATCTATACAAACGTAGCCTAATCCCGTCATAATTTTAAACACTTCAATCAAATCTCATCACAGTCTGCATTCCTTTAAAGTGCACTGCCCTTGTCGCTCATACATCATATGCAGATTATAAATGTAAACAACTGCAGATCACCATCAGCAGCATCGCACAAAGTAGCGCATGTCACAGAAAATCACACATTCTTTCACCCTATTCTTGTTGGTGTATCACCAAAGCAGTTTTATATTTTGTTTTGCCATTTCTGGAAATAGATTTTTTTTATTTGATCATGGAATGTGTACATCACTGGCTAAGCCAGCATTTATTGTCCATCACTAATTGCTCGAAGATGGTAGTTTACTGCCATCTCAAACCATGCATTTTAGAAATGGCCATAGTGCTATTAGGATTGGAGTCCTCATACAACCCAGCGACAGTGAAGGAACTGCAATATAGTTCCAAGTCAGGACGGTGTGTGACTTGGAAGATACTTGTGAGTGGTAGTGTTCCTATGTGTCTGCTGCCCTTGTCTTTTTAAGTAGTAGAGATTGCATGTTTGGAAGGAGCTATCAGACGAGTATTGGTGAGTTGCTGCTGTGCATCACATAGGTGGTACACACTGCTGCCATTGTGTCATAGAGATTTGCAGCATGGAAGCAGGCCCTTCGGCCCAACTTGTCATGAGAAGGCATGCGTTCAGACCAAAGCTTTGAGGTATGTCTATTTTAACGCAAGGAGTGTTGTGAACAAAGTGGATGAGCTTAGAGCGTGGATCACTACTTGGAAATGTGATGTGGTGGGCTGTAGAGACTTAGATTTGCCGGGTTTCAGATGTTTCAAAAGGGACAGGGAGGGAGGCAAAAGAGGTGGGGGAGTGGCACTGTTGATCAGGCAGTGTCATGGCTGCAGAAAAGATGGACACCATGGAGGGATTGTCAACAGAGTCTCTGTGGGTGGAAGTTAGGAACAGGAAGGGGTCAATAACTTTACTGGGTGTGTTCTATAGGCCACCCAATAGTAACTGGCATGTTGAGGAGCAGATTGGGAAGCAGATCCTGAAAAGGTGTAATAATAACAGAGTTGTCATATTGACTGGAATCTCCCCAGCGTGAGAAGTTTAGGTGGGGAGAAGTTTATTAGGTGGTGTTCAGAGAGTTTCTTGACACAGTATGTGGATAAGCCTACAAGAGGAGAGGCTCTACTTGATTTGGTGTTGGGAAATGAACCTGGTCAGGTGTCAGATCTCTCAGTGGGAGAGCATTTTGGAGATAGTGATCATAATTCTATCTCCTTTACAATAACATTGGAGAGAGATAGGATCAGGCAAGTTAGAAAAGTGTTTAATTGGAGTAAAGGGAATTATGAGGCTATCAGGCAGGAAATTGGAGGCTTAAATTGGAGAGAGGTTTTCTCAGGGCAAGTTTTGTATGGAACAGGAAGAAATAGCAGAGATACTTAATGAATATTTTACTTCAGTATTCACTATGGAAAAGGATCTTGGTGTTGTAGTGCAGACTTGCAGTGGACTGAAAAGCTTGAGCATGTAGATATTAAGAAAGACGATGTGTTGGAACTTTTGAAAAGCATCAAGTTGGATAAGTCGCTGGGACTAGATGGAATGTAACCCAGGTTACTGTGGGAGGCAAGGGAGGAGATTACAGAGTCTCTGGCGATGATCTTTGCAACATCACTGGAGACTGGAGAGGTTCCGGAGGATTCGAGGATTGTGGATATTGTTTTTTTTAATTCAAGAAAGGGAGTAGAGAGAGTCCTGGAAATTATTGACCAGTGAGTCTAATCTTAGTGTTTGGTAAGTTAATGGAGAAGATCCTGAGAGGCAGGATTTATGAACATTTGGAGAGGTATAATATGATTAAGAACAGTCGGCATGGCTTTGTCAAAGGCAGATCATGCCTTACGAGCCTGATTGAATTTTTTTTTGAAGATGTGACTAAACACATTGAAGGAAGAGCAGTAAATGTAGTATATATGGACTTCAGCAAGGCATTTGATAAAGTGCCCCATGGAAGGCTTATTGAGAAAGTGAGGGGATATGGGATCCAAGGGGACATTGCTTTGTGGATCCAGAACTGGTTTGCCCACAGAAAGCAAAGACTGGTTATAGATAGGTCATGTTCTGCATGGAGGTTGGTCACCAGTGGAGTGCCGCAGGAATCTTTTCTGGGTCCCTTACTCTTTGTGATTTTTATAAATGACCTGGATGAGGAAGTGGAGGGATGAGCTGGTAAGTTTGCTGATGACATTAAAGGTGGAGGTGTTATGGATAGCATGGAAAGATGTCAGGAGTTGCAGTGAGACATTTGATAGGATGCAAGACTGGGAGGAGAAGTGGCAGATGAAGTTCAATCCAGATAAGTGTGAAGTGGTTCATTTTGGTAAGTCGAATAGGATGACAGAATATAATATTAATGGTAGGACTCTTGGCAGTGTGGAAGATCAGAAGGATCTTGGAGTCCAAGTTCATAGGACACCCAAAGCAGCTTGCACATGTTGAAGCTGTGGTTAAGAAGGCGTATAGTGTATTGGCATTCATCAGTCGAGGAATTGAGTTTAGGAGTTGAGAGATAATGTTGCATGCTGATCAGATCCCACTTGGAGTACTGTGCTCAGTTCTGGTCACCTCATTACAGGAAGGATGTGGAAGCCACAGAAGGGATGCAGAGGAGATTTACAAGTATGTTGCCTAGATTGGAGAGCATGCCTTATGAGGATAGGTTGAGGGAGCTTGGTCTTTTCTCCTTGGAGAAACAAAGGATGAGGGGTGACCTGATAGAGATGTATAAGATGTTGAGAGGTATTGATTGAGTGGACAGTCAGAGGCTTTTTCCCAGGACTGAAATGGCTACCACAAGAGGACATAGGTTTAAGGTGCTGGGGATAGGTGCAGAGGAGATGTTAGGAGTAAGTTTTTCACTGAGTGGTTTGTGTGTAGAATGGGCTGCTGGCAACAGTGGTGGAGGTGGCTATGATAAGATCTCTTAAAAGACTTTTAGATAAATACATGGAACTTAGAGAGTTATAGGTAAGCCTAGTAATCCCTAAGTAGGGACATGTTCAGCATAACTTTGTGGGCCGAAGGGCCTGTATGGTGCTGTAGTTTTTCTATGCGGCCTTATTTTTTTAAAACTCCTAAGCTAATCCCAATTGCCCACATTTGCCCATATGCCTCTATACCCATCGTACTTATGTAACTATCTAAATGTTTTTTAAAAGATAAAATTGTATTCGCCTTTATACTATTTCTAACAGCTTGTTCCAGACACTCACCACCCTCTGTACGAATATCTTCAAAACCAATATGGGGATCATAATGCAGGCAGCATCTGAGCTTCATGCTACTTTTTTTTAATATAAAAAATGATTTCAGCATTCATCCAGTGCTATGCACACTGTTGATTTGCTGGACACCTAAGCAGCTGACATCAATTAAAACTAGGCTGCAATCTTTAAAGAATATATGCATTGTGGTTGAGTCAGGTGCTAGCAGTCCAGTGGAGCTGAATTTGACTTTGGAAAGGCAGAAGATAGCACAAGAAGGGAGGGCAGGCTCATAGGAATTCACATGGTACATTGCCTTGGTCAGGTGCATGGGAGGTGTCAGTGGTGGAGAGAGTGAATGTTTAAATTGAATGGCATATCAAACAAGTAGACTGCTTTGCCTAGATGAGATTCATAGAAACACAGAAAGGGGAACATTCAGCCCATTGAATCTGCAGTGATTCTCAAAGATCTCTATATGAAGATGTTTTCCCTGCTACCAGACTTTTTTCTTTAAGAGCAACACAGCATGGGAAACAGGCCCTTCGGCCCAACAAGCCCGCGCCGCCGTCATAACTATATAGTAGCAAATCCATTATCCTATTATATTATTCCTATATAATAATATATATATTATTCCTAATATGGAAAACTCTCACTATAGGGACAATTTGTTTCCCAATCAGCCTAAGAGCGAATTTTTGGGTTGTGGGAGGAATGGATCTACCATATATTAAGCTGATCTTTCTCTACATCCTATCTGTGACTGTAACACTCCATTCTGCATCTTTTCCTTTCAATCTTCCTTATGTCCTCTCTGAACAGTGTGTTTTGTCTGTACAGCACACAAGAGCACTACTTTTCACTATTGCCCAATACATGTGACAATAATAAATCAAATCAAAAACAGCAAGGGACATTAACTTCTTGCAAAATTGACTTGTTATCCAGATGGTACTTGGGAGCTCCTGTTGAATTGCACTGCCAACACCTAGTAAGCTTGATACTAATCCAGAGCAAATCAGTCTGTTTAAATGGCACCTCAACACCTTAAACCTTCCCTCTCTCCATCAGAGATCATTATGGCTGCAGTGTTTCATCTACAAGATGCACTGCAGCAATTCACTAAAGCTTCTCCACCAGTATCTCTCAAACCTACAACCTCTATTGCCACAAAGGGCAAGGATAGTAATGGCATGGGTACGTCTCAAATTCAAGTCCCACGATATCCTGACTCAGAAATACAGTGTTGTTTCTTCAATGCTGCCTGGTCATAATGCTGAAATTCCCTCCCCAACAGCACAATGGGGCTGCAGCAGGTGAAGAAGGTTGCTCCCCATCTCCTTACCAAAGGTGATTAGAACTGGCCGAGAATTTTCTTGGCCATGTCCAGATCCCATGGATGAATAAATAAAATAAAAAATTGAAGCCATGGCAACTGTTCCTTATCCCATTTGTCCATGTGAATCACGTGATTCAATGGAACTGATTTATTACATTTTTTCAATAACAGTTTTTGTCAGGTTGTGATTCTTGGTCTTGACTTTTCAGCAGCAATATAAATGTATGCTGTATTTGAATGGGCTGTCTGTATGTTTCACTTAACTCAGTAGGAAGAGCAAATGTGGAGTTTAGACTTACAATCAGAAATAGCGACATGGATCAACTGCACCTTTTTTCTCAATACAATAATATTTCCTTCCTAGAAAGTAACAAAGGCTGGTGCTGTGGACAGACTAACAGATGCATCTAAATATACCGGCTCTCACAAAGAACGTTTTGATCAAGATGGCAAAGGCAAAGGGAAGACTGGCCGAGAAGATATTGCAGAAAATACAGGCTATGTGGGAGCTTACAAAGGTGCTGGGACTTACAGTGAGAAAGCTAAAGAGAAATAATTTGAAAATGTGCTCTCTTGGTTGGTTGTAAGCAAACGGGAACCTTTTGGTTATCCTACTTAAGGCACATAAGATTAATTAAGTCACTCTTCTTAACCTAAAGTTTGAATTTCGGAATCATTGTTTTATATATTTTCCTATACAAGTGCTGTTCTATCATGCTAAATATTTTACCTTTTTTTGTGCAGATGCTATTGTATTTAAAATAAACAGGTTAACGTCTATGTTTCAAAATAAATATACTGGTCAAATTAATAGAAGCAGCACTCTAGTATTGAACTAAAGAAGCCATTAAAGTATTCACTACACTCTATAAGTCAATGATAAAATACTTTTATGATACTGGAAGCAGCATTTTATACTACTTGTATTGTATGGAAAGAATATCTTAATTTTAAACATACTCATTATAAATCAGCTGCCTTAACATTAGCCTTGGATTGCAGAGTTCTTAATTAAACCACATGAAAAAAAGACAGCATAAAATTTCATACAAATCATAAAAATCAAAACCCTATAGGGCAGAAAGAGACCATTCAGCCAATCGAGCCTGTGCTGACAACAATCCTATCCAGGCCCTATGTATTTATTCTGCTAAACTCCCTGACACTAAGGGGCAATTTAGCAAAGCCAATTAACCTAATCCACACATCATTGAGTGGGGGAGGAAACTGGGGCACCTGGAGGAAACTCGCATAGACACAGAGAGGACATGGAGACTCCATGCAGAAAGTCATCTGAGACTAGGTTCTTGGCGCTGTGAGACAGCAGTGCTAAAGACTGTGTCACCCATATTGCCAACTTCTGATGCAATCTTCTCTTGATATATCAGGCATTCATTGTCACAAAGCAGTTCACTGGTCTGCGATCTTGCAGCCATTATCTTTAATGAACGATATTGCCTTGTGCATTCCTTGTGCATGTCAGAAATATTTGTTAAGGGGCATTATTATTACTACTTTTGATATGTTGCAAGATTTGGTAATAATGTAATCAGATTGTCAGCTTTTTTTTTGCCATAATAAAGTTTTATTGGTTAATGAATGAAAAGTAGACTTAATGCTTGAAAATCAATTTGTAGAGTCCTTTACTGTTTTTTGCATTTCAATCTTTCCCTCCATCTAGTACAGCATTGTTGAGATTTGGTTTTTGTGCCAGTTGTTCCATGAAATGAACCCACCCTGTATTATTGCTCAATACAACAGTCCCTTAGAAATACATTGAAACATTGCATTCAGCTAATTTCATCCATGTCGGTGTTTATCCTCCATAAGAACCAATTGTGTCAGTTACTTGCCCAATACCACATTTCAAATTTGTTTCGCTCGAGGTGCCGAGAAGCAAATTTTGGAAAGATAAGATTTGGCACAATATGATTTTTTTTTAAATTGGAGTATGAAGAAAATAAGTAGCTTGTTCACCAAAAAAAGTTAAAGCAATAAATTGATTTAAAAAATGAGCAATTAATAAAGATGATCATTATAGTGTAAGAGAGGAAAAGTGATTATGTCTACCTCGCTCCTAATCTCAGGATGCTCACTAGCACCAACAATACACTCTTTCACTCCATCTGTCACACACAATCACTCTCACTCACTCTGTCTCCCTCACTCACTCACACACACATGCTCACTCTCTCTCACTCACACAAATTCCCTCTCTGTTGCTTATGTTCTCTCTCATACACACACTCCTTTTCTCCTCTCCCACACACATATACCCTCTTATTCTCTTGCTCTCCCCCTCTTCCTTTCTCTCTCTCTCTCTCTCATTCACACACTCACTCATTCTCTCACTTACTTTCTCATACACATTCACTCCCTCCCTTCTCTCTCTCTCTCACTCCCTCACGCTCTCATTCACTCACTGATGCCTATTGAGTGTGGGTGGTTTGAAGATTAAAATGCTAAGAGGTTCAGATGGCTAAAGTACCAAGACTCCTCCCCACTGTTGCTGTATCCACTGTCTCTGCCATCTTGACTTGTGCATGGGGTCTTGTGTCTCTCCCTCCCCTCCCGTCCCGTCCCGTCCCTGAAAGCCTCACTCCCTCCCCAGCTGACTGTCCTGATGTTTGGGCCTTGGCTGGATGAGTTACGTTGTTTGTTGCTCCTCCAGTCACAGAATTTCTCTTCTGCATTTGTTGCTGAAGGGCTCACTGGAGTCTGTGAGCAGCAAACATGGAAGAGAATGAACTGGTTATGGGAGGAGCGTTGCCTTGCTGAATCTTTAACTTGATCTTCCCTGTGTTTTAAACATTGACTGGATAGAATAGCATGATCGGCTAGATTGTGGCCCGTGTGCTACAAATTAGACAAGTTGAACATGTGTTACAAGGCTCCAACCCTATTGTGGTGAATAAACACCAAAAACCAAAGGTGTCTTCTTCACAAAATGTACATAATATATAGAATCCCTGAGTCTACCATAATCTGACATCACCCATCTAGTAATGTGACTTGTGGATTGGGAAGGTGTGCTCATTTTAACTAGATTTTGTCATTTGAAAATTATCATTGCAAGTTTCAGCTTATGATGTGAGGACAATGACAGCAAACTATTTCAATTAATAATTTTTACAAACATTCCGCATAGTTTACATCTTTGTTTGACTTTCCAAATACAATGTACACTATAAATCATATCACTATTCCTTCATTCAACATGAGCAAAAATGAGCTAAAATTGAATGCAGTTTATTAACCCTAATAATCTTCACAATATTTCTGATAAAAGTAGCTATTAACATACCCAGATATTAACATGGTGCAAAAGTACCACAGAGCTATTTAATGATTCAAGTTTGTATCTATTTATTCTGTTTTTAACTTTATTATTAACTGTTGCTATCAATAAATTACTTTGTACTAAATGATTCCTGATATTTGACCTGCTTTGTCTTTCAGTTAGAAAAAAGCACCTAGCACAGGTTTGCTATTCAGCACAATGATGAAAATTTACACCACAATATCACTGCCAACACTTTATATGCTGTAGAGAATGTATGGGGAAATTGGTTATGATAAAAGACAGCAATGCCTCCAGGCTACGGAAAGTGAACACAGCTACTTTAGTCTCTATGAAACCAAATTATCTTCACTCTTGGAATGTTCTTTGAAGTTGAAATAACCTTAAATAACTGTAAACTATGACTGATCAGTGATAAAACAACATGTTTTCTGGCTTTGACTGAATAGCATTCATTGAGTTCTTTTGGGTGAACTGCCCAAAAGGAAATGGAAGTTTTAGCTACAACCCGGGTCATGACTCCAGCAGGCAGTAAGTTGGCAGTGTCTGTGTGCATATCTCTATAGAAACTACAGCTCCACACAAACAATTAAACAGCTGCATTTAATAAAGTCTTGCCTATTTTCCATGGTTTCAATGTAATGGCTGTTTGCAGACAGGCAGTTGCTGTGCTTATGTAAAGAGTTCAATGAATTGATTTAAGAGTTCAAGACCATGCAATCGAGCTCACTAACTACATTTTTACTTCCACATGCTATCTGAATTAATGCAGTTATTCAATCAATATGTGGAGCAGCATCTGATTTCATTCAAAGTTTATAGCGGCCAATAAAACCGCAGAAATGTTTTAAACAAGCAATTTTGATGGTGGGAATACGAAAATACAGCCAATTATTATGCAAACTAATAATAATGGTCCTCAAATCTCTGATAAGTTGCTTGACTGACTTGCAATTCATTCAATTTGTTAACTCAGTTGTGGATTGCACAATATGTCATCTAAGTAGCTAAGTGAAAGGAGCAAAACTCATGAGGTATCACTTCTGAACAATATCTTCTCTATTTACATAGACAGTTGAATTTTAGGACAGAGAGCTTTTCAGTGATGTCTAATAGCGATTGTAGTGCCTCCAACTTCCTTTCCATGTGGCTTACCAGGAATCTCTCCCACTCTTATTTTCTACCATTGGAAGAACTTGCAGGTTGATACTAAACCTGTTTGGCCATGTTACATCCACATCTTTCTTGGCCCTGAATTCCGAGGCTGGGTCTCGTACCCAGAGTTTCTATCTCAGAGCATGGGATACTATTGAATTGATTTATTGTTATTGTACATATTGGGAAACAGTGAAATGTATTGTTCTTGCAAACTATACAGACAAAACATATCATTCATAGGAGAAAAGAAGAGGGTACAGAATATAGTGTTGCAGTTACCAATAGGGTGTAGAGAAAGATCAGATTAATATGTGAGAGGACCATTCAAAAGTCTGATGGCAGCAGAGAAGAAACTGTTCTTGAGTAGGTTTGTACATGTTTTCAGACTTTTGTATCTTTTTCCCAACAGAAGAAGGTGGAAGAGAATAGGGTGCGTGGGGTCCTTGGTTATGCTGACTGCTTTCCCAAGGCAATGGGAAGTGTAAATGGAGTCAATGGATGGGAGGCTGGTTTGCGTGATGGACTACTCTTTATAGTTTCTTGCAGTCTTGGACAGAGCAGGAGATGTACTAAGCTGTGATGCATCCTGAAAAAAGCTTTCTATGGTGCATCTGTAAAATTTGATGAGAGCCATAGCCAACATGCCTAATTTTCTTAGCCTTCTGAGAATGTAGAGGCATTGATGGGATTTCTTAATTATAGTGTTGACCAGGACAGGTTGTTGATGATCTGAGCACCTAATAACTTGAAGCTCTCGACCATCTCCACTTTTTCATCCACAGCACTGCAAAACATATGCGCTTCCTATTAGTCTGATCATTTTTTACAATTATGAGTCCGTTTTTACTTTTTACAACTATAGGTCCCTGAAACTGTCAGGCAGCAGTGCTAACCACTGTGCCACTGTGTCGTCCTAGGCTGTGGACGTGATATGAATTGAAAGAAAGCAACTCTGAATGAAATACTTGTTTGTGTTTTATCCTTTCCAGGAATACACAAGAAAAAGGGGTTAAAAATTAACTGGATCCTGGAATCTTAGTGCTAGTCTGGTATTTTAGTTCCACTGTGTTAGTGTATGCTGTAAAAGTCATAGCTGAAATACATCTACTGGGCATCCCTGCGTTTACAGGTTTAAAAAGTCTCTCTGTGTATGTGTCTCTCTCTCTCTTTTGTTGCTGGAAGCAAGTTCAGTAAAATCACAACTGCAAAGGAAACAGGACAACTCCTTTCAGCATAAGCAAGAATCTCCAAACCAAGCACTCAACTGCCAAAGCCAGCACTACTGGAATCAGCCAACTTAATGGCTACAATGTTTCACAATCTACCCCTCACGGACAAGCCAAAGACTGATTTGTACCTATCTTTTTCGCTTTTATTTTTAGATTCAACTTCTCATTTATAATGCAGTGTACTACATTTTGTTATTTTCTTCCAATGTTTTAATAACTAAAAGTCTTACCTATCTTTTAAAACTCAAGAAAATCTGCTTAAATTGGCTCCTTGTAAAACATAAATTCATTTGAACTGGGAAAAGGTAACCACAAGGGGAGGAGTTCTTTTTAGATTAACCTGGATATCACCAACTGAGAGGGTTGAATAATGAAAGAGCACCGTTATCATCCTTCATCTGGGAACATAAAACCAACTGGGGTTATCTCATCGGCATCATAACAAATTAAGAGGAACGTTGCCTCAGGACCAGTCATAAAAGATGTCACCAGACTACATGGACAAATGGCTTTTATTAAAAAATTATAAATGATCCCTTTACCATTGATGCAAACTTGTAAAACTCAAGTTCAAACGTTATTAAAACAGTTATAAATTCTACAGATGTTAAAAAAAATTAAATTTTCTGTAGTTGGTTGGCTTGATTTATTATTGTCACATATTTTAGCATACAGTGAGAAGTTTTTTTTCATGCTATGCAGACAAAACATACCATTCATAGAGAAGGAAATGAAAGAGTGCAGAATGTACTGTTATAGGTAGGGTGTAGAGAAGGATCAACTTAATGCAAAATAGGTCTTTCAAAAATCTGATGGCAACAGGGAAGCAACTATTCTGGTATTGGTTGATATGTGACCTCAGACTTTTGTATCTTTTTCCCAATGGAAGAAGATGGAAGAGACAATGTCCGAGGTGTGTGGAGTCCTTAATTATGCTGTCTGCTTTACCGAGGCAGTGGGAAGTGTAGACAGAGTTAATGGATGATAGGCTGGTTTAAATGATGGATTGGGCTACACTCACAATCTTTTGTAGTTCCTTGCAGTCTTGGGCAGAACAGGAACCATACCAAGGTGTGATACAACCAGAAAGAGTGCTTTCTAAGACGCGTCTGTGAAGGCTGGTGAGAGTCATATCTGACATGCCAAATTTCCTTCATCTTCTGAGAACGTAGAGGTGTTGGTGGGCTTTCTTAATTATAGTGTTGGCATTGGGGGGGTGGGGAAACCGGGACAGATTGTTAGTGATTCAAACTTGAAGCTCTTGATCCTTCCTACTTCACCTCCACTGATGTAGACAGGGGCATGTTCTCCTTTTACTATACTGGTTCCAAGTAAAAGACTGTCAAAGTGGACAGTGCCAGAATTTTTACTGATGGCTGATAGTATCAGAGCAAGTAATGGTGCCATGGTGTGAATATGGATCTTTTGCATCTTACTTTTAAAAGATGTTGGTGCCTATGGGGATTATAACAAAGCTATGAATCCTGATTGATGATGGGTAAGTGAACAGTGTAAGAAGTTGATGGTTTGGGAAAGTGTTAGATATCCTGGAAAGTTCATTCACTGACCTTGATTACCTGTGTCAGATCATTGAGGTTTTATAGGCACTGCACCCAAGTCCTCAAGACCAGATGCCAGAAGTTATCATCTTTGCAGACACATTTCCATTCCCTTTTCAGGGTACATTCCTCAGACATCCTGGCCCACTGTAGAAACATGATTGATATGAAACATGCATCTCCTCTTTTTACCCACCATCGCCAAGGTCTCTAGAACTGCATCAAAATAGCCTCATGCCTGGATCCTCTTACCTTCTATCAATGTTTATGTGAGATTGTTCAAATGGCTGTTGAGCATTATTGCACTGTAAAAGGGGTAGACTGTCTTTAAGATACCAAGAATAGGTAATGTGAAATGCCAGCTAGCAGCTCTCCCACCCTGGGCTGCATGCTATAATCATGCAGAGAAGCAAGCAACATGAAGTTCGAATGTTACCATCCTCAAAGGGCCAGGCACAGGGCAGTTGTGCATCACAATGTCCCCCCTTGCTCTATATTGAGCCTAATGAAGGCTCAAATTTTCTGGCTGTTCTTGCCTATCACTGCTGACAGTAAGAATTTGATGCTCAGCCAAATCTCAATTCACCACAGCGGGACCAGAGAATCTCAGCTGCGGGCAAGGTCAGAGAATTCCAGTCCTAACTCTTTCTGTCTCTGTGTCTGCTGTGTCAAAACAGCAGAGACAAGGGATGAGATTGTGGAGCCTTTAGCTTTGATCTTTGTGTCCTCATTATCCACGGGGTTGGTGCCAGAGGGCTGGAAAGTGGCAAATGTTGTTCCCCTCTTCAAGAAAGGAAATAGGAATGATCCTGGTAATTATAGGCCAGTTAGTCTTACTTCAATGGTTGGTAAGTTAATGGAAAGGGTCCTGAGAGATAGGATTTATGACCATTTGGAAAGATGCAGTTTAATCCGGGATAGTCAGCACGGTTTCATGAGCAGTAACTCCTGCCTCAAAAATTTGATTGAATTATTTGAGGAAGTAAATAAGTATTTAGCCGAAGGTAGAGCAGTTGATGTCATATATGGATTTTAGTAAGACGTTTGATAAGGTTGCCCATGGTAGACTCATGAAGAAAGTAAGGAAGTGTGGGATAAAAGGAAATTTGGCCGATTGGATAAATAACTATCTGTCTCATAGAAGACAGAGGGTGGTGGTGGAGGGAAAATTTTCAGACTGGAGACCAATTACCAGCGGTGTACCACAGGGATCAGTGCTGGGTCCTCTGCTACTTGTGATTTTTATTAATGACTTGGAAGAAGGGGCTGAAGAATGTGTTAATAAATTTGCTGATGACACCAAGACTGGAGTAGTGGATGAGGTGGGGTAAGCTGCAAAGAGATATTAATAGGATGCAGAGCTGGACAGAAAAGTGGCAGATGGAGTTTAACCTTGATAAGTGCAAGATGATTCATTTTGGTAGGACAAATTTGAATGCGGATAACAAGGTCAACGGCAGGATTCTGAGGAATGTGGAGGAACAGAGAGATCTTGGGGTTCATATCCACAGATCTCTGAAGGTTGCCACTCAAGCGGATAGAGCCATTATAGTGTGTTAGCATTTATTAACAGGGGGCTTGAGTTTAAGAGCTGTGGGGTTATGCTGCAACTATACTGGACCTTGGTGAGACCACATTTGGAATATTGTATGCAGTTCTAATCACCTCACTATAAGAAGGATGTGGAAGCATTGGAGAGAGCACAGAGGAGATTTATCAGCATGCTGCCTGGTTTGGAGGATAGGACTTATGGGGAAAGATTGAGGGAGTTGGGGCTTTTCTCTTTAGAGTAGAGGAGGCTGAAAGGGAACTTAATAGAAGTTTGTAAGATGATGAGGGGGATAGATAGAGTGGATACGCAGAGAATATTTCCTCGGGTGGATGTAGCTGTTACTAGGGGCATAACTATAAGGTTCATGGTGGGAAATATAGAAGGGATGTCCGAAGTAGATTCTTTACTCAGAGAGTGGTTGCGATGTGGAATGCACTTCCTGCTGTGATAGTGGAGTCAGACACTAGGAACTTTCAAGCGGTTATTGGACAGGCATAAGGAGCACACAAAAAATAGGGAGTGGGATAGCTTGATTTTGGGTTTGGACATAGCTTGGCACAACAATGTGCTGTACTGTTCTATGTTCTAAGTTTTTAAAACATAATGTTAAGGATCTCAATTAGGTTACCCTTCAGCCTTCTCTTTTCATAATAAACTCAGCTGTTCATCCTTTCCTCATCAACCTTCTTGTTCAGTGGTGCTGATCTTTGAATTGACTATGTTTATTAGCTAAGTTAGGGAATAACATTTAGAAAGTTATTGAAACAAAAAGACTCAATTCTGATTTACGATAATACCGGCTTCAGTGCATCAGCTTCTCATTGCTGCTGAGTGAACTGGTTTAATGACATGACTGGTGTGCATCCAGATAAAATATTCATATTCATACTAGGGTCCCTAGTGCTATGAAGCAGCAGTGCTAACCACTATGCCACCCATATCAAAATCATGCAGAGTGGGATATTACTGTGTGAAAAGGGATCATCACATTGGTGGCAATACATAACAGCAAATCAGCTTTCACTGTAGTGTGATCTAATTCAATGATGTCAGTGGACATTTTTATTTATTACACTGCTTTGATGTCATATTAGGTGTTGCCATGGTCACTCTGGGTATTTATAATATGAGTATTGCACCTTAAAACATCGAGGGAAGAAAGGAACCTCTCCATAGACACTATAGGACATTAGGTGAGCAACTTCAGAGTAGTTAAAAACAAGAATGACTCCAGTTTAACTGTTTTAAAAGATGGATATTTTTACCTTTAAAATGACAATGCTTGACAATTCCTATTACAACAGTGAACTACAAGAGATCAAAAGTAAAGATGCCACGTTAATGTAGGAATCAGTTTTATTTTCCAATAATTACTTTTCTTTAATATATTTATGTATAAGAAATATGATTTCGCAATACTTGTGTTATTGGGCTATTTACCCAAAAAGGTGGGCAAATGATGTAGAAACATGAGCAATGTCCTAGCCCCAACATGCACAATAATTTTTGTGCGTATCAGGTTTAACTCCAACAACTGGAGAGTTTTCCCATTGATCTTTATTGATCTCAGCTAGACGTGCTTGAGGCCTTGCTCAGATGAACACTGACTCAATATCATGGCCAGCTACTCTCACATCTTCAGCTCTTTCTATCCATGGCTTTGATTAAGTCTGCAATGAAAACAATGTACAGTGCACACAACTGGTCCCCACCAGTTCTGTTAATGAGAGCCCTCTCCAGATAATATTAAATTATCTGAATAATGAATTAATTAAATATTTTAAAAGATAAAAAAGACTTATACATAATAAATTTTGAGCAACGTCCCACAAGTAGCAATGAAATAAGTGGCTGGATTATTTGTTGTCAATGTTAGTGAATAAATGTTGGCTAGAAATAAAGGGAGAACATCTCATTTTGTGAAAAAGTGTACATCCATCTCAAAGAGCAGATACAGCTTTGCGTTAATGTCTCATTGAAAGATGGTACCTCCAAGAATACAGCACTTCCACCGTATTGCACAAGAGTGGCAGACTTGATTATGTCCTCAAGTCTCCAGAATGGGGCTTCAACCTACAACCTTCTGAATTAAAGGTAAGACTATTACCATACAACTAAACCAAACACTAATGTTGTCTTAATGGATTAGCCAGAACAATTTCTCACCACCTTCAATCGCTATATGCAATCCCTTCTCTGCAGCCTGCAATGGATCTCATTGCCAAAACATTAAACCCTTTCTTCATATTCAACACAGGATAACTTATGCAAGCTGTGGGACCTCAAAAATGGCAGGAACATCAAATGATATGGCAGCTCTGCATGAGTCATTTCGAAGGTTTGCAATGCATGGGGACACTAGCTCCAGTGGCAATGAAATGAATGGGAAAAACTGGTCCAAAATTTGCAAAGATTGCAAAGTCATCGATGGCAAAACAGTTACTTCAACTGATGTGGACATTCTCTTTTCAAAAGTAAAGTAGGTACCAGGTATTGACTAACAATATGATTTTCTTTTAATTTATGCCTTCATATAAGATAATGTACAAGCCAGCTCAGTGACTCAGTAGCTATTGATGTAAGTATGGTCATTTCCAGCTTCAGTGAGGCTATCAAGAAGATAATGATTACTATTCTATCCTCATACAGATCACCAAACATACTAATGTAGTACAATAGTTATCTAATCGACAGAGTTCTATACCATCATTCTTTTTATTCTTTCAAAAGAATGTGGGCATTACTGACAAAGATAGTATTCATTTTCCATCCCCAATTGCCCATGAGAAGGCGGTGGTGAGCTGCATTTTTGAACCACTGTGGTCTATGTGGTGAAGATACCAGCACAGTACTGTTTCATAGGAAGTTCCAGGATTTTCTTTCACTGATGAAGAAGGAATGACAATATATTGTCAAGTCTGAATGATGACTTAGAGGAAAACTTGCAGAATAGTGTTCCAATGTGTCTTCTGCCTTTGTCCTTCAATAGACAAGATGATAAGATTCTCTTTTGTTTGAGAATCATTGCCTGGCAATTATGTGGTGCAAATATTACTTTCCATTTATCAGTCCAATCCTGAAAGTTGCCTGTCCTGCTGCACACGGGCACAGAATGCTTCATTGTTTCAGTGGCTGGGAGCGGTACTGAATACTGTAATCATCAGTGAACATTTCCTTTTCTGATATGATGGAGGGAAGATCATTGTAGAAGCAGCTGAAAATGGTTAAGCCTAGATATAACCTGAGGAACTGTGATTGATACCTTGGAACTGAGATGACTGCCTTCCAAAAACAGAACCAACTACTTTTATACTTACAATCATGGTCACACATCTGAAAAGAACAAGACAAGTAATAAAAAAAATCTTATGAAAGCTCACCCATCTATTGCTTTAACAAACCTAGCTGAACATGCAACAATATTTCAAATGTCCTTTTTGCTTCTCTTACTGGCAAGGCTAGAATTAATCAGCCATCCCTAATTACCCAAAAAGGTGGTCAAAGTTACTTTCTTGAAACACTGCAGTTTGTGCAGTGAAGATACTTCCAATAATGATATTAGGGAGGGATTTTAATGTGACAATAATAAAGGAAGTGATGTATTTGATGTTAGGAAGCTGTGTGATATGACGGGAACTTGCAGGTGGTGATATACCCATCAGCTACTGGCCTTCCAGGTTGGTGAGTTTTACAGGTGCTGTATAAGAATCCTTTGGCAAGTTACTGCAGTGCAACCTCCAGATGGTAGACACTGCTGCTAGTGTGCTGGTGGTGGAGGCAGGGTGTTTAAGGTGATGGATGAGGTACCGATCACACGGGCTGCTTTGGCCTGGTTGGTATTGAGCTTCTTGAGGGTCATTGGAGTTCATCAAGGCAAAGGAGGAGTATTCCATCGTACTCTTGATTTCTGTATTGTAATTTTGTAGAAAAGATTCGGTCACTTAGCGCAGAATTCCACAGATTTTCAGCCCAGCCTCTTCTGCTTCTGTAGCCAAAAGTATTTATGTGGCTGATTACTGGTCTGTGATGATTCCAGGATGTTGATGGTGGGGGATTTGATCATGGCAAAGCCATTGATTGCGAACAGGAGGTGGTTAATTCTCTTGTTCAAGATAGTCATTGCCTGACACTTGTACGAAGCAAATGTTACTTGTTACTTACCAGCTCAAGCGTGAATGTTGTCCAGGTCTTATGGGTGTCACGATAGCACATGGTTAGCACTGCTGCTTCACAGTCCAGGGACCTAGGTTTGATTCCCGGCTTGGGTCACTTTCTGTGTGGAGTTTGCATATTCTCTCTGTGTCTGCATTAGTTTCCTTTGGGTCTCCAGTTTCCTCCCAGAGTCCAAAGATGTGCAGGTGAGGTTGTTTGGCTATGCTAAAATTGCCCCTTAGTGTCCTGAGATGTGTAGATTAGAGAGATTAGTGGGTAAAATATGTAGGGATATGGGAGTGGTCCTGAGTGGGATTGTGGTTGGTGCAGTCTTGATGGGCCAAAAAGCCTCTTTTTTTCCTATAGGCTTTCTATGATGATTTACTGCAGATGAACATGAAGTGCTTCACTATCTGAAGAATTACAAATGGAACTGAACATTGTGCAATTATTAGGAATGTTCCCACTTCTGCAGTTGATAGAGGAACAATTATTGATAAAGCATTTGAGGATGATTGAGCTGAGGATGATGCCTAGAGGCACTCCAGCTGTGATATTCTGTGTCTGAGATGATTAGCCTCCAACAATCACAAACATTTTCCTTTGTGCTAGGTATGACTCCACCCTCAAAAATTACTCCCCTGATTCTCATTGACTTCAGTTTGCCTAAAGCTCCTTGAATCTACATTCTGTGAAATGCTGTTGTGACATCAAGAGCAGTCATCCTCAGCTCAGCTCCTTTGTGCACATTTGGAATAAGGCTGTAATGGGGTCAGAGTTGAATGGCTCAGTTAGAATTCAAACTGAGCATCACTGAACAGGTCAATGCCAAATAATTGCTGCTTGTTTGCATTGTTGATGACACCTTCCATCACTTTATTGATAATTGAGAGTAGAAAGATGAGGCAATAATTGGTTGATTGGACTTAGTGATTTTAGTGGTGAGGACATTTTTGGGCAACTTCCCACATTGCCAGTTAGATATCAATGCTGCAGTTGTACCGGTGCAGCTTGGCTAGAGGTACAGTTATTTCTGGAGTACAAGTCTTCAATACTGGTATCTGGAAGTTGTCAGATCCATAGGACAGAATTTTCCCACCCCACCCAACGTAGGAATCAGAGCAGGTGGAACACGAACCATGTAAAAGTTCGTTGACCTCGGGTGGGGTTTTCTGGCATTGGGGCTGGGAGTTCAGATGTTTCTTGCATGTCAGTGCACTCAATGGGCCAAAGAGCCTCTTCCACACTGTATGATTCTATGATTAAGGGAGGAATAGCAGGACATTTAAAAAATCATAAATCAGTCAGGCAGAGATGGAAATGGTATTTGTAAATTTATTTGTATTCTTTGAGGATACAACAAGGAGGATGGATAACGGAGGACCAGTAGATGTAGGAATTACAAAAGATTTTCAAAAAACCTGCCACATAAAAAGTAACTAAACAGGATAAGAGTTCAAAGTGTTGGGGTAATATATTAGCAATGGAATTTTTAGCTAAAAGGAAACACATCTGGGATAAATATGTCATTTCCAATTGGCAAACTGTAACTAGTGGAGTGCCACAGGGATTAGTGCAGGAACCTCAATCATTTACAATCCATATTAATGATGTGGATGAAGGGGGTTACAGTATTGAAGCCAGATTTTCTGATATTATGAAAACAGATAGGAAAGAAAGTTGGGAGTATGATATAAAGAATTTGCAAAAGGAATGTAGATATGATAAGTAAGTGAACAAAATGTGAGAGATGGAATGTAATGAGGCAAAATGCATTCTATTCCTCCAGTTTAGCAGGAGGAATAGAAAAGCAGAGTACTATTTAAAGGGAGAAATCCTGAAACATTAATCACAAAAAGTTGGCATGCAGGTATAACAAGTAATTAGGAAAATATCAAATGGAATGCTGGCCTTAATTGCAAGGGGGGAATACAGCATAAAAGTGAGGAAGTATTGTTGCAACTGCACAGGGTATTGGCGAGACTACATAGAGTACTGCAAACAGTTTGGTCTACATGTCCATGTGCACTGGAAGCAGTTCAGAGAATGTTCATGGCAGCTGCTGGAATTTAAATTCAGTTCATAAAAATCTAGAATTAAATAGCTAGTCTCAGTAGTAGTGATGATGAAACATTGTCAACTGTTGTAAAGTCTCATCTGCTTCATTAGATGTCCTTTAGGGAAGGAGTTCTGCTGTCCCTTCCTGGTCTGGTCTACATGTAAATACAACCCACAGCAATATGGTTGACTTTTAATTGCCCTCTGAAATGGACGAGGAAGCCACTCAACTCAAGGACAGTTAGGAGTGAGCAACAAATGCTGGCCTTCCCAGCAATACTCACATTCCATTAAAATCAGTAAATAAAAAAATAGCAGTCATCATGGAATGTTAATTTCCAGCATTTGGACAATCATCTTTCTGACCTTACCTTCTTTCCTTGGCCATGTTTTAATATCTGATACTCTGTGAAGTTTTTATTGCTTTTTGTGCATGCCTGGGCATGTCATATGTACTTTGTGCATTAGTGAGTGGTTGGATGTATTTGTACACTTTAAACCTTTTTGTTAATATTTTCCATATCATTCCCCAAGTGAGTTTTACTAATAAAACAAACCTCTTGTTAACTCCGGGAATCTGGCTGCCTTAATTCTTAACTGCATGACTGTATGCAGTTAAGTACATACTGAATTGACTATATCACATTTCTTTTAAATTCAAACTCTCTCATATAATCAATCCAAGAGAGACTAGGGTAGGAGTCAGCTTCTCCCTCCTAACTAGGCCATAACAAGCTATACAAAATAGCAAATCAAAAAGATTAATTAGAATAATACTTTACATTAAGGTATGGAAGTAGAGCTTAGGGGTGACAGGTTTTTAATAATTAAAACAATTTTAGGACTAATGTTAGGAAATTTCTCAAAAAGAAAGTGCACAATATTTGGAAAGTCTTTACAGCACTGGTTGTGGGCCAGGATGAAGTAAAGAGTTTGCTCCAGAACCAACAAGCTACCTTTGCCAACTGCCTGCACTTCCCTCATCACCAGGCTCCTAACCCCCTATTGGAATTCTCAGACATTTCCCCATAATCTCTCATATTCTCAGCTAGGCTCAGGTGTGGCTTTGTAGTGCAGGACTTCTTGCCCGCTAGGCCTCCATTCAGGCTGGTTATGGCCTGAAAACTGAGAGAGAAACAAAATTAAAGATTACTTGCAGTTAAAATCTAAAGGTTATTTGGGAAGCCATAATTCTGGAATTCCCAAATTTCAAGACAGCATCCAGACATGGAAAACACCTCTAATCTAAAATCCAGACCAACAGGATGCAAGTTGCCTGCTAGTGGAAAAAAATAAAGGTATCCAGGATGTCTTAGAAGCTGAATAGAGGTGGTTAATCATGTTTTAATTTCAGATCCAAGTCAGCACGAGTAATTACCTTTGAAGAGTTTAAAATGGCTCTGGCAGAACTTGCTCCAAAGAGATTTAAAGGCAAAAGTCACGAGGAAGCATTGGCGTCAATTTATGCTCTGATTGCTGGGAAAGATCCAACTAATGCAGGAGTGACGGTAAGCAAATCAAAGCTCAGGTCTGGAATTATTACATCATTTCTATTTAAACTTGTCATTGACATTCCAATCAGTTTCCTTAATGGATCTTCAGTTTTATTGACTTACTAAACTTTATCCTAAAATTCCTGAACTCTGGCAGTTGAGGTGGGATTGGCAGCAGCGGTGGTGTGTGTGTGTGTGTGTGTGTGTGTGTGTGTGTGTGTGTGTTGTGTGTGTGTGTGTGTGTGTGTGTGTGTGTGTGTGTGTGTGTGTGTGTGTGTGTTCACTGACCTGCTGGTGGGAATCCAGCTGAATTAGGTGTTGGGCTAAATAGGGATTCTTGACGTCAATCCTGTCGTCATTTACCCAGTCTGCACCATCCCCCCCACCCCCAGCCCCCAATCAGGTTCCTGCCCAGACCAGGCAGGAACCCGTTGATTATTCCAAACAGCTTGTTTTAATGTAATTAGTGAGCTTAAAGCCAGATTCAAAGCCCTCCTGCCATTCATCCTCCTCCCCTGTGGGATTTGCACCGGACGGGCTTTGTTGCTGCCCATGTACATTGTGGACATTGGTGCATTGGACCTTGAGGGGCATCATGTAGATAAATGCAGCTACTGTCAGGATGAAGAGGGAGAGTCCATCCAAAGATCTGGAGCTTGGCTGGGGTTGGGCTGCAGGCAAGAGATTGACGTAGAACATAGAATGTAGAAAAACTACAGCACAAACAGGCCCTTCGGCCAACAAGTATAGAACAAGTTCAGCTATAACCCTCAATTCTACTAAGTCCCATGTACTCATCCAGAAATCTCTTAAAAGACCTTATCAAATCTGCCTCCACCACCACCGCTGCCAGCCGATTCCACTCACCCACCACCCTCTGAGTGAAAAACTTCTCCCTGACATCTCCTCTGTACCGACTCCCCAGCATCCTAAACTTGTGTCTTCTTGTGTCAGCCATTTCAGCCCCAGGGAAAAGTCTCTGAGAATCCACCCAATCAATACGTCTCTTACACACCTCTATCAGGTCACCTCTCATCCTTAGTCTCTCCAAGGAGAAAAGACCGAGCTCCCTCAACCTATCCTCATAAAGTACCCAATCCAGGCAACATCCTTGTAAATCTCCTCTGCATCCTTTCAATGGCTTATAGAACATAGAACATTACAACACAGAACAGGCCCTTCGGCCTTCGATGTTGTGCCGACCAAAATAAAAAGCAATGCCCCTCCAAACTAAACCATTCCCTTCTCTTCCATATACTTATCAATTAACCTCTTAAACGCCACCAAACTTGGCGCATCTACAACAGCTGCAGGCAGGGCATTCCACTCCCTAATCACTCTTTGAGTAAAGAACCTACCTCTGATATCCGTCCTATAACTCATACCCCTTAATTTAAAGCTGTGTCCCCTCGTGCTAGCTTTCTCCATCCTAGGAAAAAGGCTATCACTGTCCACCCTATCTAAACCTCTAATCATCTTATATGCTTCAATAAGATCCCCTCTTAGCCGCCTCCTTTCTAACGAAAACAACCTCAAATCCTTCAACCTCTCTTCATAGGACCTGCCCTCCATACCAGGCAACATCCTGGTAAACCTCCTCTGTACCCTCTCCAATGCCTCCACATCTTTCTTATAATGTGGGGACCAGAACTGCACACAATACTCCAAGTGCGGCCGCACTAGAGTTTTGTACAGTTGCAACATGATGCTGCGGCTCCTAAATTCAATCCCCCTACCAATAAAAGCTAAGACTCCATATGCCTTCTTAACAACTTTATCCACTTGACTGCCTACTTTCAGGGATCTATTGACACATACACCAAGATCCTTCTGTTCCTCAACACTATTAAGAGCCCTACCATTAGCCCTATACTCTACACATTTATTGTTCCTGCCAAAGTGCATTACCTCACACTTTTCCACATTAAACTCCATTTGCCACCTCTCGGCCCAGCTCTGCAACTTGTCCAAGTCACTCTGTAAACTATAACACCCCTCTTCACTATCTACCACTCCACCGACTTTAGTGTCATCTGCAAATTTACTGATCCATCCCTCAATACCCTCATCCAGATCATTTATAAAAATTACAAACAGCAGGGGCCCCAAAACAGACCCCTGAGGCACACCACTTGTCACCGAAAGGCTTCCACATCCTTCCTGTAATGAGGTGACCAGAACTGAGTGCAGTACTCCAAGAGGGGTCTGACCAGGGTCTTATACAGCTGCAGCATTATCTCCCGACTCCTAAACTCAATTCCTAGATTGATGAAAGCCAGTACACCATATGCCTTCTTAACCACAGCCTTTACCTGCGAAGCAAATTTGAGAGTCCTATGAACCCAGATCCTAAGATCCTTCTGATCTTCCCCACTGCTAAGAGTCTTACCCTTAATATTATATTCCTTCATCCCATTTGACCTGCCAAAATGAACCACCACACACTTACCTGGTTTGAAGTCCATCTGCCACTTCTCTGCCCAGAATTGCATCCTATCTATGTCATGCTGCAACTTCTGACATCCCTTCAAACTATCCACAACACCTCCAACCTTCGTGTCATTGGCCAACTTACCAACCCATCCCTCCACTTCCTCATCCAGGTCATTTATTAAAATCACAAACAGCAAGGTACCCTGAGGCACTCCACTGGTGACCATGCAGAAAAAAACCCCATCTACAACCATTCTTGCCTTCTGTGCGCAAGCCAGTTCTGGATTCACAAAGCAATGTCCCCTTGGATCCCATGCTCCCTCATTTTCTCAATAAGCCTTGCATGGGGACTTTATTGAATGCCTTGCTGAAGTCCATATAAACCACATCTACCGCTCTTCCTTCATCAATGTGTTTAGTCACATTTTCAAAAAACTCAACAAGACTCGTAAGGCATGATCTGCCTTTGACAAAGTCTTGATGACTACTTTTCATCGCACTATACTTCTCTAAATGTTTATAAATCCTGTCTCTCAGGATCTTCACCATCAACTTACCAACCACTGAGGTCAGACTCATCAGTTGATAATTTCCTGGGCTATCTCTATTCCATTTCTTGAATATGGGAACCACATCCGCAATCCTCTGGAACCTCTCCCGTTTCCATCGATGATGCAAAGATCATCACCAGAGGCTCTGCAATTTCTTCCCTTGCCTCCCACAGTAACCTGGGGTACACCCCATCCAGATCCAGTGGCTTATCTATCTTGATGCTATTCAAAAGCTCCAACACATCCTCTTTCTTAATGTCCACGTCCTCAAGCTTTTCAGTTCAACTGCAAGCATGTACTACAACCACTAAGGTCCTTTTCCACTGTGAAGTAAAGTATTCATTGAATACCCCTGCTATTTCTACTAGTTCTACACAAACTTTCCCATTTTATAGGTTCTATTCCTTCACATCTCGTCCTTTTGCTCTTCACATACTTACAAAATGTCTCAGAGTTTTCCTTAATCTTACTTGCCAAGACCTTCTCATGACTCCTTCTGGCTCTCCTAATTTCCTTCTTAAGTTCCTTCCTACAAGCTGTATACTCGTCCAGATCCCTAACATTACCTAACTCCCTGAACCTTTTGTACATTTTTCTTTTCGACTAGTTTCATTACAACTTTTGTGCATCACGGTTCCTGTAACCTACCAAAATTTCCATGCTTCATTGCAGAACTCCAAACAAACATTCTTTGAAAATCTAACATCTTATTTCGGTACATTTCCCTGAGAAAACCTCTTTCCAATTTATGCCTCTAAATTCCTGCCTGATGTCTTCATATTTCCCCTTACTCCAAATAAACACTTTCCTAGCTTGCCTGATCCTATCTCTCTCCAATGCTAGTGTAAAGAAGATAGGTTATGATCACTATCTCCAAAATGCTCTCCCAGTGCGAGATCTGACACTTATCCAGGTTCATTACCCAATATCACATCAAGCACAGCTTCTCCTCTTGTTGGCTTATCCACATACTGTGTCAGGAAACCCTCCTGAACACACCTAACAAACTCCTCTCCATCCAAACCCCTTACCATAGGGATATTCCCCATAAATATTTGGGAAATTATCCCATCACAACAACTCTGTTATTATTATATCTTTCCAGAATTTATATCCCTATCTGCTCATCAACAAACCTGTTACTAATAGGTGGCCTATAAAAAACACCCAATAAAGTTATTGACCCCTTCCTGTTCTGAACTTGCACCCACAGAGACTCCAGGGACAATCCGTCCACAGCGTCCACCTTTTCTACAGCATCTCCCCACAGGATGGGGTTCCAGTGGTTAGACTGCCCCTTCCAACTCTGGGAAACCTGAACATCATTCCTGACATGGTGATTTCAGGCATCTTGCTAATCAAAATCTTCATTCATGTCTGTCAGCTGTGAAAACTTTGAGATGGCTGTTCACTTTAATCTCCATCCCCCCTGGAATCCTGGCGTACTTCCAAATGCCAGCAGCACTCCATTCAGCAGGCGAGATTCTCCTTTCTCTCTCTAAGAAGCATTCAGTAGGGCTGGATGCTATGGTAGAAAGCAGTTTAATTATATTTAAATGCATTTAAATCCATGTAAATCAATGCAAACCTTTCCTGGCATGAATCTGATCACATCAGTGGGCAGGTGTATGGAAATCTCAAACTGAGGTTTCGCTGGCAGAAATCCTGTTATGGTGATCTTGTAACATTTAACAGCCATAATGGAATTTGTACCTGCGGTGGCAAATAGGCCTTCTAAATTTCACCCCATCAGGATGAGGCAGGTACAACTGGTCTGACCACAGATCTGCAACAATCACAGAGCAATTCAAACTTTGAGGTGGCTAAAGCCTGCATTCGGGACAGCTTCAAGATCCCTTTAGTTTATAACAATCAATAGTGGCAACATTATTTCATAAGTGGGAAGACCTGGTGCATAGCAATGAGGAGAGCACAGCTAACTACTGGAGTATGTATTTGTATATTAATTGAATGCAAGTGATGGGCATTAACTGGAGTATATAAGCACATATAATGAAACATGTCTTGAAACTATGATGTGGTTGAGTTTGGAGATGTATGCTTGTAATGTTTAACTGTGTAAATAAATGTCAGACTGAGTAACAATCTTTTTGGTTCTATGCTTATTTCCATGTTGCTGATGCCTATGGAGGACTATTAATACAGATCTTGTTTCTGACCTCTTTAGTATCCTTTCCTCCAATAGTGATACTTAATCACCATCAAAACATAAAAAATAGAAGCAGGAGCAGACTGTTTGGCTCTTGGAGTCTGCTCCACCATTCATTATGATCATGACTGATCTTCACTAACTCTAATACTAAGTTTAAATCTGGTCTCTTTTTGACAGATGCTGACCTGAGTATTTGGAGCATTTTCCGGTTTTATTTCACCCATTGTGCAGTATGTTTACAAAAATTCTAGTTACCTTAAATTGAAAACTGACATATTTGGCATAATTACAAGATGGCATCTTGCCTTTCTAGTGCACATGGTTGCTTCAATCATTTATTTTCCTTTTTGAAGTGCTTTGTAGTCATGAAATGATTGGATCAGAGCATCTTAAATGAGCGCAACACAAGTTTGTTATAAAACTGACCGGCTCCAAATTTTGTAAATAGACCAGATATCTATCTGTACCTGTATCTTCAAATCAAATAGAGCATTTCTTCTTTTAGGTTGCATACAAAGGCGGCGGTGTTGAAAGACTCACAGACACCTCTAAGTACACTGGATCCCACAAAGAACGCTTTGATGAAAGTGGCAAAGGGAAAGGGATAAGTGGTAGAGAGGACATAGCAGAAAACACGGGTTATGTGAGGAATTACAAAGGAGCTGGAACCTACGACGACAAAGTGAAAAAATAACAAACATAAAATGCTCGCCAGAACATTGTCAGTAAATGATTCAATCGCCCTTCGTTAATTTGCTCAAGGTCCTCCAATGTTTTCAATAAAACAACCAAATTACATTTGTATATTACTTTAATTTCTGCTACTTTCCATGTAATAAGCTCAACAGAATCACAACTGTGAGCAGCAAAGGGCTGAAGACAGCGCTACAATCACCCACACGCTGTATTTTTCAATTGATATGGAATAGAAAAAACTGGATTTGAGAGGAGAATTTTCTACTACAAACCTTATGAAATAATGCCCAGTTCACTATTGACAGAAAACATTCCATTCTAAAATTCTACGCTCAAGCAATTTATCTACAGATTTAAAACATGAACTGTTCGAGTACAGACATGTAGGAAACGCAAGTTTACTTTGACAGTTTTTTTATTAACGTTGGTCAGGCTGAAGGGCTGAGTGGAGCACTTTCCTGCTTATATAATTAATAGCAGTATAAAGCATTTCCAGGTTCGGTAAAGCACAGCTTCTTCTCCTTTGCCCAGTCATTGGTTTGTGAAATACATTAATGCATATCTCCTGTTTTCAAAATATTATTTGCTCTTGTGATGTTTTTGTCACGCTAGTACATTAATTCAAATTATTTTCCCTCACCTGCTGGTGCAGTAAGGCAGACTTCTGCCTGTCTCCATAGTTAGCTATTCCAGAACCTGCCAGTCTGGCACCAGAGCCCATAGCTTGAGGAGTGTCACCCCACATCAAGTATGGCTGACCAGGAGTTCTCTTCTGTTCTTCATTTGTGGGACATGGGCGTCACTGGCTGGCAAGCATTTATTATCAATCCTTAATTGTCCTTGGGAAGGTGATGATGAGCTGTCTTCTTGAATCGCTGCAGTCCATGTTCTGTGGGTTAGGGAGGAAATTCCAGGATTTCAATCCAGCGACTGCATGAAAATGGTGATATATTTCCAAGTCAGGATGGTGAATGGCTGGAGGGGAATTTGTAGGTGGTGGTGTTCCTATGTATCTGCTGCCCTTGTCCTTCTGAATGGAAGTGATTGTGGATTTGGAAGGTGCTGTCTAAAGATCTTTGCTGAATTGCTGAAGTGCATCTTGTAGATTGTACACACTGCTGCTACAGAGTATCGGTGTTGGAGGGAGTGGATGTTTGTAGATGTGGTGCCAATCAACCGGGCTGCTTTGTGCTGGATGGTATCAAGCTTCTTGAGTGTTATTGGAACTGCAACCATCCAGGCAAGTTCAGAGTAATCCATCACACTTGTGCCTTGTAGATGGCAGATAGGATTTGGGCAGTCAGGAGGTGAGTTACTTGCTGCAGTATTCCTAGCCTCTGATCTGCTCTTGTAGCCATTGAATTGATGTGGTGAGTCCAGTTGAATTTCTGGTCAATGGCAACCCCAAGGATGTTGACAGTGGGGAAATTCAGTGATGGTAATCCCATTAAGTGTCAAGGGTATCTCTTATTGATGATGGTCATTTCCTGACATTTCTCCCACTCTTTTTGCCAGCTATTGGCATGTTGGGAAGATTTTGCAGATTGTTACACGCAACCTGTTTAGCCACATTATGAAAGCAGCTTTTTCCCTTTGGTCATCAGATCCTATGGCGGTACTTGAACCCAAAGCTTCTGGTCCAGAGGTAGGGATGCTAGCCGCTACACCACAAGACCTCTCTCTTTGAGTTATTTAGTGAGATATAAATTCTTAGAAAAACTCAAAATTGTTCCTTTGCTCAATGTAGAAAACATTCTGTCAACTGTAGGTTCGGATATTAGTAAAGCTGAAGTCAAGGGAAATATTCAAGACCATTTTGAATCCCGTTCACCAAATCTAGAACGACATACCTTATCAATCGGCCAGTAAAACTCCTTTCAGCTTGCTTTACTTGAATTGAACAAGTGCATGGGAACACTATCTCCCGCAAGTTTCTCTCCAAGCCACATCCCAACCTGACGTGGAATTATATCAAAGACAGTTCCTTCAACGTATTACCAATTAAAAATCTATCTAACTCCTCACTGTCTCAGCATCTATCTGTCGCTGGGTCAAACTCCCTAACAGCACTGTGGATGTATCTACACCACATGGATCACAGTGGTTCAAGAAAGCAGCTCCCCAGTATGTTCTCAAAGGCAATTCATCCCACATCCTGTGAAAGAATTTTTTTAAAGTTCAATTTAGCTTGACTGTGGTGTCACTCTTACCTTTAAACATAGTGCCCATACCTGTGTGGAACCAGCCTTGCTGGGTCTATCAGGCCCTGCCCATCAGAGTGACAGCAAAAACCACACACACTGATTCGCTGTGCACTGACTGCCAGAAAGTCTGGACTGGAAACTCGGTGTGCACTCAGAGAGGTGCACACCACGTTTCAGTCAGAACTGGGCACCGCCAAATTTTGGCAAATATTTACTCCTCAACCAACATCACAAAAAACAATTATCTAGTTATTATCACATTGTCATTTAGTGGACTTTGATCTGTGAAAATTATCTGCCACATTTCCTACGTTACAACTGTTACTACATGTTGATTATAAAATACATTGATTGTCCTGAACTTGACTGATTCCTGGGATGAAGGAATTACCTCATGAGGGAAAGTTGAGCAGATTGGGCCTATACTTTTTGGAGTTTGGAAGAATGAGGTAGATGCTGAGACAGTGAGGAGTCAGATAGATTTTTAATTGGTAATAGGTTGAAGGGTTATGGGGAGAAATCAGGAAAATGGGGATGAGGAGCATTTCAGCCATGATTGAATGGTGGAGCAGACTCCATAGGCCGAATATATCTTATATCTTATGAACTTATGAGGGGTTGTTAATTAAAATGATGAGATCCCAAGAGGAGTTGACAGAGTGGTGAATACTGAGAAGGTATTTACACTTGTGGGGGTGTTTAGAAATAGGGGACATAATTTGAAAATTTGAAAAAATGGCAGAGTATTTGTTCTGGCATGAGAAACGGAATATTGCCCACTGATGGCACCAGTGTGTTTTCAGACCAAATTTTATGCCAGATTAGTAATAATTATTATAACCATGAAGATCATCCTGCTCCAGTGGTGTGCTCCCTTTGATTCTCCTGCCCCCACAACAATTTAACTCTTGCAAGCACTGGGGAGCACTTGTTCCACAATAACTGCAGGGGGCTGGCAGCCAAGAAGATGCACCGTGTTTTTCAAGGGGGGCTGTCACCAGGATACTGGATGCAATGGACCAGAGGCAGGACACAATCCCAGCTCTAGGAGATGGCCTACATACAAGGTCAGCATCCCCGCCTGGGATGCAATGGCAGCCCTGGTCAATGCAAGTGTACTCAACAAGAGGACGGAGCAGCAATGTGGGAAGAAGATGAATGATCTTCTTCGCTCAGCTAGGGTAAGTGAACCACTCCCGGTCTCCAACTGGACCCCCTCACACACCCCTCATATCCCCAAAATTTTCTCTCACTCAGCTCACTTTGTCAACACCAAGAAACAGGTTCTCCCTCCTTCTCACGATTACTAACTTCTCCAAGCAGCTGCTATGCTTCTCACACTGGTTACATTGAGAGCTTGAGCTGACTACAACCTATTTTACATGGTAGTTGATTGTTGTTTGTACAATGCCCTCAATATCTTTAGGTATAAATATATTCATATCTAATGGAAAATGAATCCTGATCAATAACTTTCTGACGCCAACAGGAATGCATGGCATTTATGAAGAACTTTGTGATAAAATTCTAAAACTGAATGCAATAAAGCCCAAAGTAAAAACGTAAGAAAAATGTCCATTTGGCCTGCTTCACTGATTCTCTATGATCCAGTGAGAGATCACACAGCAATAGACTCTGACTAGTGATGGGAGTTAACATGTTTACCCATATTTCCATGGAGATCCAAACAAAAGGCTTTCACAGACACAGCCAGCACTCAAGCATATTTTCACTATAGCATTTATTTTCTAAAAGAACAGCTTCTCTCCAGATGTATTTATACTCAACTTTTGGCAAAGGCTGAGAGCTTTTATGCATTGTAATGATTTGACAATCAATTCATAAACTTTCAGTCAATTCACAAGATTTTGAATTTCCAAGCTCACTTGATCACTTTTGAGACTCAGATTTGACAAACTGTAAAGATACACTTTCACAGGCTGCATTAGTGAACACAAAAGGTATTTATTAATAAGAATTGTACAGCAGCCTTCTGGCTGAAACTTGCTTCCAAAATGTCACTTTGCCACAGTTGGTGGAATGGTTGGAGAAACTGTAGATATTCAGAACATTCATATATTCATTCCAACATACACATCAGCAAAAGCTTGTATAGTCTATTAAGTCCTGTGTATATATTTCAGGATGTAGAGATGCCGGCGTTGGACTGGGGTAAACTCAGTAAAGTTTCACAACACCAATTTTAAATCCAACCAATTTATTTGATAGTAAATTCACGAACTTTTGACACTATGGCCTTCGTCAGGCAAATGTAGTGTTCTTGTCTGCAATAGCACTCATACCAAAACAGACAGTCATAGATTGCTGATTAGAATATGAATCCTTACATCTAACCTGCTATTCAAGTGTTAAAGTGGCTAACAATGTGTGTGAAGGGAATCCTGAGCATTGGTTAGAGAATTGTGTATTTTCTCCAGACAGCACAGTGAGTGAGGTTTTTTGCTAACCCAGGCAAGTTACGGGGGTTACAGATTACACATTACAGTGTGTCATGAAGCCAAGATCCCTATTAAGACCGTTCTCATGTGCGCGGAACTTGGCTATCAGTCTCTGCTCAGCGACTCTGCGCTGTTGTGTGTCCCGAAGGCCCCCTTGAAGAACATTTACCCGCAGGTCGGAGGCCAAATGCCCATGACTGCTGAAGTGTTCGCCCACAGGAAGGGAACTGTTTTGCCTGGTGATTGTTGAGCGATGCTCATTCATCCACTGTCGTAGTGTCTGCATGGTCTCCCCAATGTACCATGCTTCGGGACATCCTTTCTTGCAACGTATTAGGTAGACAACGTTGGCCAAGTTGCAAGAGTATGTACCATGTACCTGGTGGATAGTATCCTCATGTTTGATGATGTCGTCCATGTCTATGAACTGGCATATCTTGCAGAAGTTGCTGTGGCAGGGTTGTGTGTATTGTGGTGATACCATTCACCAGGTACATGGTACATACTCTTGCAACTCGGCCAACGTTGTCTACCTAATACGTTGCAAGAAAGGATGTCCCGAAGCATGGTACATTGGGGAGACCATGCAGACACTACGACAGTGGATGAATGAGCATCGCTCAACAATCACCAGGCAAAACAGTTCCCTTCCTGTGTGCGAACACTTCAGCAGTCATGGGCATTTGGCCTCCGACCTGCGGGTAAATGTTCTTCAAGGGGGCCTTCGTGACACACGACAGCGCAGAGTCGCTGAGCAGAGACTGATAGCCAAGTTCCGCACACATGAGAACGGTCTTAATAGGGATCTTGGCTTCATGACACACTGTAATGTGTAATCTGTAACCCCCGTAACTTGCCTGGGTTAGCAAAAAACCTCACTCACTGTGCTGTCTGGAGAAAATACACAATTCTCTAACCAATGCTCAGGATTCCCTTCACACACATTGTTAGCCACTTTAACACTTGAATAGCAGGTTAGATGTAAGGATTCGCATTCTAATCAGCAATCTGTGACTGTCTGTGTTGGTATGAGTGCTATTGCAGACCAGAACACTGCATTTGCCTGACGAAGGCCATAGGGTCAAAAGCTCGTGAATTTACTATCAAATAAATTGGTTGGATTTAAAATTGGTGTTGTGAAACTTTACTGTATATATTTCAGGCCACTGATGAGTTTCATTTATTTTAAATCTTGGAAAAGGGCGTCACTGACTGGGCCAGCATTTATTGTCCATCCCTAATGATGTTGAACTGAATAGTTGGCTGGGCCATTTCACAGGGTAATTAAGAATCAACAACATTATTATGGCTCTGGAGTCCCATGTAGACCAGACCAAGGAAGGACAACAGACTTCTTTCCTGAAAGGATATTTGTGAACCAGATGGGTTTTAATGACAGTTGATAATAATAGAATCATAGAACCTACAGTGCAGAAGGAGGAGGCTATTTAGCCCATCAAGACTGCACTGACAACAGTTCCACCCAGATCCTATCAACGTAATTATCCCAATCCCCTGACACACTAAGATCAATTTAGCGTGGCCAATCAATCTACTCGCACATTTTTGGACTGTAGGAGGAAACCAGAGCAGCCGGACGAAACTCACACAGACACAGGGAGAATGTGCAAACTCCACACAATCACCTGAGGCCAGAAATTGAACCTGGGTTCAATTCAGAAATTGAACCTGCGCTGTGAGGCAGCAGTGCTAACCACTGTGTCATTATGCCAACCAAAATCAAAGTCGAGAATGTGAGCAGCACGGTACAATGGTACAGTGGTTAGCACTACTTGCGTCATGGTGCCAAGGTCACGGGTTCCATTTCAGTCTTTGGTCACTGTGTGTGTGGAGTTTGCACACATTTTCCCTGTGACTGCCTGGTTACCTCCGGATATGACTGTTTCCTCCCACAGTCTAAAGATGTTGCAGGTTAGGTTGATTGGCCATGCTAAATTGATCTTTGTATTGGAGGATTAGGAGGGTAAATATGTACGGTTACAGGAATAGGGCCTGGGTGGAAATGTGATCAGTGCAGACTTGATGGGCTGAATGGCCTCTTTCTGCACTGTAGGATTCTATGGTTTCATCGTCGTCATGAGACTTTTAATTCCGGATTTTTATTGAATTCAAATTTTACCATCTGTCACAGTGAAATTCGAATTCAAGTCCCAGAGCATCGCACTACACCACTGCCTTCCTGTAATTCCTAAATTTATATAGCCCACCCGCCTGTGCTGTTAAACAATTCCACTGGCTGCAGTGCCGTTACATTTATTTTAAGTTGGCTTGGCAGGCTTTGCAAGTGTTTGCATTGCAAGTTAATTGATTTCCACAATCATCTGCTACCTTTCTTGGTATTGAACAAGACGTTGCACATAAGTAACAATGGTAGCACGTGTGACAGAGAAGGAATTTTGCGCAACATTAATATTAATTTATTACATTAATGTATACACATGAAATTCCTGTTTGATAATGCAGATTTTGATCATGGGCTAATGACCAAAGGAATTTCTGGGCCCATATGAGTTGCACTTGTAGGTAGGTGCAAATATAACAAAACAAAGTTAGATGTTGCGGTTGTGTATGCAATGATTTCCATTCTATTCAATACCATCATACTACCCATTTACTGTAGCTCATGGGGACTAATCAGAATGGTCAATCATCCTCTTCCTACGGGATTGTCCCAGAATTTCCCTGATTGTCCCATATTCTTTGCTTTTGTCTTTCTGGGTCATCATTTGACCCGCTTCTCTTCAGCTTCGATTGACTCGCGATCCGGGACACTGCAACAGTGTCCTTGTGAGTGAAGCAGCCGCACTGCACTCCCGGCATTGGCCACAAGATGGTAGTGTAGCCCAAAAGAGCCACTGAACTTGAAGCTGGACGGTTTTGATTAAATAACTTTTTCATTCATTGGGTTCTTTCAATACCCACCATCATCCATCCCCTCCTAGGCCCCATCCAACTCCCATCACTTTCCCCAGCAATCCACCCCATCTGAGTACAAGGGTTGAAGTATTCCTTATCTTTCCTTGGTGATCCCCTAGACTACATTGGAAATACGAGGTTAAGACTTTTAAAAGGGACAAAAATAGTTTCACATCCAGTCAGAAAAACATGGAATAAACATTGAATGATGGAGTTATAGTACACCATGAAAATTTATGGTGGGCATTTCAACCCATCAGGATAGAGAGGGGGAGGCCTGGTTACACATGGGAAACCTGGACTTTCCTTTTTCCGCACCAGCTTTGGAGTCTGCAGTGTGCTTGTGACATCCTCCTTTTGAATCTTTAGCCCAGTGAATGTGCCTGCCTGCCAACCTTAACTGAATGACTAATCCCCTCAAAAAATCTGACAAAAGCAGGACAGAAACCTGTAACACATGACATTAGAACCCAAACCTGGGAACTAAACCTAAGTTAATTATTCAGATATTGGATTTATAACCATAAGGATACGATTCAATTAACAAATCCACAATTATTTTTGTATACAATAAAAAAACACTGATGATTTCAGTATTTTACATTTTTTGTGTAGAGTAGAAAATAAGACATCTGTCTTTCAGCATGTGACTGACCTGACCCAGTTTAGTTATTGCAAGACTGAAAGCATTAGTCAGTTTGAGACTGTCATTATGCACAAAGCATTGCTTGATGTATCTTAATTATAGGTTGACCACATGGAATATTGTGCATAAATTCTTTCTTCACAGAAATGGGGATGCACTGGGGGCACTGAATGAATATTGTAGGTAAGTTATGAAGATACATTTAAACAACTAAATTTGTTTTATTGAAAAAGTAGTGATTGAATATTATTCAGGTTTTAATGACAATGAGATGCTTGGTAATGTAAAGGTAAGCAGATGATTTCACAATTTATCATCACAGTATGATCTAAAAATTAAATTAATAAACAAAAATTATATTTCTCTGAACAATAATAGTGTAAATGAATGCCCCAGAATCTATGTTAGTGCTTTTTGATGATTTAATTTTCAAAAATAAAAGTAGCTGGGTAACTACTGGGAAGGAAGAGTATCACATGTATCAGTCAATGCAGGGCAATTGAAAACCGCAAGGAAAACTACTGAGGTTGTGGATGTGTCACTTGTGGCAGGTCATCAAACAGGGCAATATGTGCAAATTTGAAATCTGGAAATGTGTTTGATTACTTGTGGGATGAGAGGATAAGAGTTAGGAAATGGAACCTCACAGAGCTTTTACTTTTTGGTACTTTTCATCTGGTTTGTTACCTTCCTTTGAAGATGAAAAACCAAAGTCTGCAATCCTACTACACAACTTGCATCAGGCTAGATTGAAAAGAGCTGAAGATTATGAGAATATATTGTCATAACATGATATCCTTGAAGCCAATTTTATAGATAGGTGACAAGGAAAACTGTGCATAGCTTATATGTGGGGGAAATGTGCTTGCAAGGTCAAATGATCATTTCTTAGTTCCATGTGTTATAGCCTTTAAATTTCAGTGTTGCCAATTGCCCCATAAATATTTTGGACATTAATATCAACCAACTCGATTAGAGCCTACCCACTGTAGACTTAGAGTAAGATCTGGAAAAATCATAATGCTTATCAAGTTGCTCAAATCCACCCTTGAAATGGAAATGCAAATGGGATTCCATTCGTCATTCTCCTGCCCAGGTCATTGATATCTTCCTGCAATATATACTTTTCTTTCTCATCAATCACACAACCGACTTCCATATATTTTGCAAACATCTTAATCATGCCCTCTACAATTCAATCTGAATTACGGATATATACCACAAAAAGCAAGGGGCCTATGACTGTACTGAATCCCAATGGAAACAAATAGCCTGTCATAGAAACACTGTAAACCAATACATTTTGCTTTCTGCCACTGAGCCAATTTTGGCTTCAACTTGCCCATTTCCTTTGGATTCTAGAGACTTTTACATTTCTGACCACTCCATCTAATTGGGACTTTGTCTTGTTGAAATCTATGTAGACTACATCAAACAAAAATGGTTTCCCATTTGTGTCTCACTGAGCAGAGGCTGATTGGCCTGTAACTATTTGGCCTATCGCTTTCTCTCCTTTTAAACAACGGCATAATGTTAGCAGTCTGCCTACAGCTTGCCTGTAACCAGAGTAAGAAGAAAATAATGGTCAGAGCACTCACAATTTTGGCCTGGGATAGCTGGAGCTACTTTCAAAAATGTTAAATACCTTAAAATCTCCTCTTTGAAAATGTTTACATTTCATGCTCCTCCCGAACTACAATGTCGTCATCAACCCCTCTTTTGTGAAGACAGGAGCAAAATATTTGTTACAGTGCGCAATATGACATGGCAGAGAGGGCTGAGTTGGTACCAGAGGAAGGTGGGGAATGTCCAGCATCATTGGAGGAAGAGATTGAGCATGAAGACAGTATGCCTGCAACTTGCTAAAAAAGTCTGTGATGGCCTCATTCAGGCCTGTAAATATGCTGAGAGCATTGCAAGTTTCTTTTCAAATCCAATGCGCTCTCTATACAGCCTCTGGAAATACTGACTGAAGCACACATATTTCCACAAGTACGTGTTTAGTTTACAACGCCCCCCCACACCCTATCCCCCAAGGCTCAACACACTGAGCAAAGTTTGGAGTCTCTGCTTTCACCACCTCCACCTCACCAATGGTTACTCCTCATTGTTGTCCATCTCCAGAACCTGCACACACACTGGGCCTGATTTTACTATTTTCATTCTAGGTGCTGAATCTGAGTGCAATTCAGATCCAACTTGGAAATCTACTTTCAGATTCCCCCATTAGCACTTAGTGTGAAAAGAAATTTGGGGTCTGAATTGCATTGCGGGCAGGGATTACTGCGCCTGAAACGATCAGAGCTTTGAACTGCGCGTGCGCAGTTAGAAAAAGATTTGAAAAATTGTGTCCCTGTCACATCACTCCTGGGCCGCAAAAAGCAGAGAAAGTGGCTTGGGAGCGAAAAGCAGGAATGGTAGCCCCCACAGGCATCACCCACCCCTTATTCACGCATCCCCCCCCGACTACCCAGACTAATTGCAACCCCCTGCCCTCTTCCCACCCCTCAATCATCCACAGAGTGGCAGTGGCCTCCCGCTCCCCCATTGCACCTTCACTAGAGATCCATCTGGCATTCTCCACGTGAGCAATTGGGCCTCCCCCCTCCACCACCAGTGATACATCTTACCCGCCTCTCTCCTCTCCTGTCACCCCCCCAGAGAGAATGATCTGGCTCCCATCCCCTCCCCCAACCCCACCCTTGCGAGAGAATGATCTGGCTCACTCCCCTGATCCCCTAAGATATATCTGACCCGCCTACTCCTCCCTTCTCCCGAACCCTCCAAACCAGACAACAATTGGGCCACTCTCCTCCCTCCCCTCGAAACCAGAGAATGTTCTGGCCTGCCTTCCTCCCCCACCACCACTGATCTGAGTTAGAGGGCTGTTGGAAGTGCTGAACTTACCTCTTCAGCAGCTGGAGCTCCCGAAACAGACTTCTATTCAACACGTCCATTTTGGCGCGATTCTGATTGGCAAATGTGATGGTAAAGGGGGAAATGGTGATAAAGTTGAGCAGACTGTTCATTAATTCAATTGAAAAGCATGCAAATGCATTTAAATCACCGTTGCACTCATTTTGGGTGTGAATCGGATCACGGCCATTCTCGGGTCTTAGTAAAGTGGCCATCTGTGTGGATGCAAGCACAGATCACGTTAATGGCCTCTCCCCCAATTTTATCACTGGCGTGACACAATGGTAAAGCTGGGCCCATTATGTGCTCCTCATCATTTAATTCCTAGAGTGGTTGGATCTGCTGAGGTGTGTGTCTCTGCACTGCAGGGGTACATGCAGAATCAAGTGACACTGAGGAATCCTCATGCTCATCCCTTGTCTCCTCTGATGGGACTGGCAATGCACCAGTTGGAGGTGAAAGACATGAGTTAATGCTGAAAATGGTGAAATAAGATTCTCAGACAGCAATGCAAAGATCATGGCATTTAATGTATCAGTGACATTGATTTAACATGAGTGACAATGGAGTCCCAGCCAAGTGACCACATGATATCTAATGCTGTCGCCAGATCTGTTTGCCACCTCCATCTTTCCACTGCCAATGGCCTTTACTACTACCATCGTCCTTCTCCATCGCAGTCAGGATGGTCAAGACTATAATCCCAATCCCTCATTGTCTGGGCAAGATTTTTCAGCCGCCCCTCCCCGTCCCCCACCTTGACATGTTTTTCATTGGGAAAGATCGCTTGCCATTGGCCACCAGTGGGATTTTCCAGTCCTGCAAATGTCTACAGTGCTTCATGTTCCTGCAACCAAGGAACTCACTGTAGAGGATTGCCTTAGTGGGACTGGAAGATCGTACTATCAGGAAGGGCTGTTAAATCCCACTGTATCTCTCCCTCTTCTCTTGCAGTAAGGAAAAAAAGGGATTGTGAGAAGGAAACTCACTGTTGAGAATGGAGGGCTGACATTTCAGGAGTGGGACCATGAAGTTTGGGTTGCGAGATGACAATAGGATGAGAATGAGTCTGAGTGTTATCTGTTCAGATGGAGAGTTGAGAAGGAGCTGGAAAAAATGGAATGTGTGTGACAGCCATGTGTGTAGGTAAGAGTGCTGTATAGGACAATGTCAAGAAACTGAGTGAATGATAGTTATCCTGCTGAGAAGGGCAGGACACTGACTTTCTTGAACTTGTAAGGTGATTAAACATTTTCTGGCATTGTATCCAGTTTCCTGGCACCACAGTGGTCACTTATGAATTAGTCCTGTTTGATGAGGCTGGCTGGCCTCCTCCTGCATACTCCAAAAAGAGGACTTTTCTCCATATCCTCACTGTGTCAATTGCCATCTTCAGGATTGAGTCCATGAATTGGGGGGCAGCCTTCCCATATCTTCCATCCATTCTGGAGGATTTCCTCCATCTCACAGGATTATATGTTAGAATCACTGCTGCTATTATGAGTCCTACAAGATCTCTTTAAATAGAAATCCTTCATTGTTTTACTAGGTGTGTCATTGTACCCACTGAGTCTATCTATTTCATCCAGGAACCCTGAGTGGGATGATAATTGTATTATTCGGTAAAGTAGCAATGACAGGCCTGCAAATCAGTTGGATTCCCAAGCCAAAAATGGTACCATTATTCCTGCAGATACTAACTTAAGGTTCTGCCATTAATCTGTGTTGAAGTTTATCTTGGTCATATGGGTATGCGTTCTACACTTAGTCTCAGGATTGTATACTGGGGAAAACAAAGCCGCTTGTGCTGTTTAGTAGCCTCTTGCACGTGTAATTCAAAACAGGATCAAATCACTTACTGATACCCATTATTGGGCTTCACCAAAGGAATGTACTGAGAAAATAGACCTCAAAAAGCAATTGGGTATTCATAAAGCTGGAGTCAACTACATAATAGAAACATAGTGAGTGACCTTACTAAAAAAATTCTAAGTGCCAGGTGAACATGTTTTGGCAAGGCCACAAAAGAAATCTTATGCCACTTTGTGCAAATAATAATGCACAATCTGATTCCCACCTCGTGGACAGGATCTGTTCTTGCCAAAAGGCTGACTGCTCACATTAGATTGCATTATCATGCATGTGCAGATCTCTTAGGCAGGTTTGGCAATAGGAGCGAAAAATCTCACGAGAGGCCTAAATCGCATTGCCAGGAAGTCTTGCAGCTACGTTTCTTGCAACATTCAACTTTGGGATCACTATTATAGTGAATCTGAACATCATTGGCTGGTCCTCATGTTTGATCATCCCCCCCACCACCACCCACCATAAGATAATTCATTCAAGTTGGCGTGAGGGAATGCCAGTTTCAATTACAGCTGGTCTCTCACAGCTTGCACTTGATAGCCAGATCTACCCAAGGAACTCAGGTGAGTGCATTATCCAATGAGGAGAAGGTCATGGCTGGGCAGAAACACACAGAGTCTCAGAAGTATGACTATAGGAAATAGGACAGTGGTCAGACAAAATCCAAGTATAGTGTAAACACCAAAGACAAAGTTCCTTTTATTGTCCACATAATTGCATCCTTGATTGTATATCTGACTACTTGGGTAAGAATGCGGAAGCATGAATTTTCTGTCTCTCTGACTTCTCCCCCACCTCCAACTCTACCACTATTACTCTAACCTATAAAATACTAACAGGGCTAGATTAGGCAGATGCAAGAAGATGTTCCTGATGGTGGAGCTGTTTAGAACTAGGGGTCACAGTCTGAGGAAAAAGGTAGTTTAGAACATAGCAGAAATAGTAGAGATGGCAGTAATTTCTCCACACAGACTGGTCAGTTTATGGAATTCATTACCACAGAAGATTGAGGTCAAAAGATTAAAGATTTAGCGTGATACAGTGGTTAGCATTGCTGCCTCACAGTTTCAGGAACCTGGGTTCAATTCCAGCCTTGGGTGATTGTATGGAATTTGCACATTTGCCCCTTGTCTGCATGGCTTTCCTCCTACAGTGCAAAAATGTGTTGGTTAGGTGGATTGGCCATGGTAAATTGCCCCTTCATGTCCAAATAGATGTGTAGCATACAGTGATAGGGGGAGAGGGCCTGAGTAAGATACTCTATCAGAGAGTTGGTGTGGACTTGATGAGCTAAATGGCTTCCTCTGCACTGTAGGGATTCTTTGATTCGATTCTATAATTTTTTGTAGAAGCAGTTACACATAGCACTTCAGGCAAAGGAGATCAAAGGATATGGGGATAGGTGGGATCAAGCTACTGAGTTGAATGATGAGCTGCGATCGTAATGAATGGCAAAGCAAGCTCAAAGGGCTGAATGGCCTCCCGCTGCTTCTATTTTCTACGGGGCAATCTTACTGTCGTTCCCCCAGACAACAGATGAGGCATGTTGGTACGATCGCATAAGAGACAAAAAATATGGTTTGTGTCCAAGGCAAAAAATTGAGTTTGTCACCAATTTTTTGCCTCTCATGATTTACCGTCCTGGATTTCCAGCGTGATTTCAGTATTTATATTCACACTTAAACATAATTATAGAGCCCAGGACAGAATTGTCTGGGCTAATTTGCCTTAACATCCTTGCCATTGAAAGTCCTCACCAATGAGGATCGTGTATAGTCCCCATCAACGAGGACTTGATGTGGTGGTCCCACCAGTAGGAACGAAGGCCAATGAGTCTCCCCTGAGCGGTTGATGGTAGGGAGGCAGTGCCAGCCTTACATCCTGGCATTGGCAACTGGGACCAGACAGTGCCAAGGATGTAGGTAGGGCCCTGATGGCGATGGGGCATAAGGGAGGGGTAGGGCCAAGACAGGGTGAGTCTTAAGGGGAGATAGATAGGGGGAGCCTCATACTCTGCAATCGGCAATTGGCTGCATTGTCGGGGGGGGGAGGGGTGTTTGGGCTGCAATTGACCAGGCTGGGGAGGGTCAATTGTAGATGGTGAAAGTTGTCTGGTTGACTGTGAGTGTTGCAAAGGAGGGTCAATTGTAGATGGTGAAAGCTGTCTGGTTGACTGCGGGTGTTGCAAAGTTCTTTCAAAGCTAGATATTGCCAAAACTGCAGCCAATACAAAGACTCAAAAAAGCCCGTGTCTTGGTTTAACGATGTATCTTTAATTGCCAATGATCGAAGTGAGAGCTAACTCTGGTCAGTCCAATGCCTCTCTACAGAAAAGCCTCTGATCTTTCCAATATAACTCTGAAGTTATAATGCATGGATTGATCAATTATATTATTTCTCAAATCAAATCTTTCTGCCTTCTACTAGTTGTGACCAAACCATCTTCAATATAAATCAATCATTAATAAGATCTGTCACATACTTTAGCCAATTGCATTCTACCTTCTGACATCATGGGATTTCATTGGTCCTTAGAATCCAAATGCTTCTTCCCCCTATTGCTGACGTTTCTTCCTCTGTTGCCTAGTAACCCCTGATGCTTAGTTACAAAGATCAAAGTAAAGGTTCCCACCAACTACTGCCACATCATTGGCCAAAGCATAAAGAAGTACGTTCTCACATCTGAGAAAGGATCTGTCTTATGTAGATAGTGTGAAAAACCCTGAGAATCTTACTGCTAGCAACATTTGCTGTTAAGAACTTGCACATTCTGAGGTTTCATTGTTTCCTAAGAATTGGTCCTGTCTGCTAAGACTTCATCCATTTATCCCTTTTGACTAAAGTGCACAATTATTTTCATAAAATGTAGTTAATACTTTTAAAACAGCAACATACATGTTTAAATCATTCTTATGTGCCTTTGTGTCGGCAGTTTCCCTGTTAAACTGTTTGTCTGACCTGAGGTCATTTCACTATTGCTAGTATTTTATTAGTGACTTAAATTCCCGATTATTTGAATTTTTTCTACCTATTGGGATTTTCTCCTCAACAGGGGGTGAGGTCATATGCTGAAAATTTCAGGAACACATCTCATAGTTGGCAGCCGGCTTGGTAAGCCTAGGTACAGGGGGCGGACAGAGCGTTAGAGCATGCAGTGTTCTGATGAAAAGTGAGAAAAAGTGATATTGATAATTTAAGCACTCCCAAACCAGACCTTTGAAAGGGGATACTGGCATCTGCAGGACAAAGTAACAACTTAGGATATTTATAGAACTTTTGATGGCATGGTGCTATTTTTTGTCTGATGCTCTGAAGTGGCTTAGAAAGTTTTACTCTTTTGGACTAGATGTTTGGTCAAAGAGGGAGATTTTAAGAAACAGCTTAAAAGAGGTGGAGAGACAGAGACATATAAGGAGAGAATTCCAGAGTTGGTGTCAAAATGGTTGAAGACACCACTATCGATCATGGGAAGGAGGAAGTGGGGGTTGCACAAAAGGCCAGAGAATACAAAGTTGGAGACTGGAAAAGATTAAGATGGTGATATGGAAAGATTTGAACACAAAAATGAAAACTTTAAAATTGCAGTATTGATGTACCAGGAGTCAGTGTAGGTCAACAAGCACAGGAGCAAGATGGCTGTGCAGGACTTGGCATCAGTTTGGACAAAGTTTTCAATAAGCTGGAATTAGAGTTGTCAATTGTAGTTATACTTATTTTTGGAGGTGCCATTACGTGACATTGAGATTCTGATGGTGCCCCATTCCCACCGTCATTCATTCAACATGTCCAATCTCTTGGAACTTAGCTTCCATTGGAAAATAAACAAACTCTTCCTTATTCAGCTAGCTAATTCTTAACTCTAGGTCAAGCAGCATTTTATCCTTAATCAGTCAAAACTGAAAGAAAATAGCATTTTAATACCCTTATCATTTTTCTCCCTTGTTTCTCGGTGCAGTGCCCTGGCTACATAAGTCCTCAATTCCTACAGGGAATTTTACAAGACCAGCTCAAAACATAAGAGGCACTTAGAACAGACGAATCTGAGATGGAGGTTCGCAGCAGCAGGGACACTATTACAGACCCCATCTTCTGCCTATAAAGAATCGTTCCATGATTAAAAAAAAAGTAGCACCAATAGTTTACAGATATTGCTGATGATCTGTCAACTCTCAATGTTTCTTAATGCCAATACCTGCACTCTTCACTTAATGATATACAGATGCCGGCGTTCGATTGGGGTGGTAAGAACTCAGTAAGAATTTAGCAACACCAATTTATAATCCAACCGATTTATTTGATAGTAAAAAAGCGAGCTTTCAACACTCTGTGTCTTCCACAATTGTTGAATTGTCTTCCACAGAGTGTTGAAAGCTCGCTTTTTTACTATCAAATAAATCGGTTGGATTATAAATTGGTGTTGCTAAATTCTTACTGAGTTCTCTTCACTTAAAGCAGAGCTGGGCCACCCCCCCAGTGAGTATTGTTTTGCTGTGCCCAGCTATATGTTATTTTTTTCTGCATTATTGGCGTCATAATATGTGGCTGATTCAATCAAAGTGCAGCAAGGTGGCGTCAGTGTCGCCTGCCGCTAGTGGCCCGGGACTGTCGCTGCTGAGCCTTTCCTCCTCCTCCAGCACCACCCACCTTCCTCCTCTCCACACTGTCCTCACGGCTTCGTGCTTTCACTTCTCCGGCTCACCTGCAGAGGGCGCGGCGAGCTCCCTCGGTCCCTCTGTCTGTATCCCCAGCAACCGAGCGGCGGCGTCCATCGCTACTGGCATCGCCGGGCCCTGGGGCGGCTCCGCAAGCGGCTTGAGCGCGACTTTAGTAGCCAAAATAATCAGGGAAGGAACGTGTGTCCATGTGTGCGAGTCTAAGGGAGTGAAAGGGAGAGAGACTGAAGGCAACGTAGCGCAAGATAATAGAGGGCAGAGTTAGGGAAAGAAAAATGGCGGCGGTGGAGTTGGAGGCAACTGAAGAATGGATCAGGGAAAAGGCCCAACTGAACAACCACAGACTGGGTAAGAGTTGGAAATTCGGGCATTTATTGATGCTGGGTAGTTTTCAGACTGGAGATCCAAGATGTGGTTCAGATGGAGTAAGAAGGAGTTATTACCCTTTCATTGGCAGCCATTGGATCCCAACTCACTTGGGCATCTTTTTGTTTTTGGCTCTTCACCATCATCTTGCCAGTGATGACCGTTTTTGCCACTGAAATCAGCCACCAACTTTCATCTTTTCAGTATAACAGGTGGAGCCTGAGGCAGTAATGCAAGGGGAGTTGGTTCACAGGGTAGTCCTCGTTCAGTTGATAGCATTCTCGCCACTGTCCAAAAGTTGTTGGTTCACATATCACTCCAAGAAAATATTAAGGCTGCCATTCCATTGCAGTAGTTAGGAAGTGCTGTACTGTTGGAAATATCTTTTGAATGAAACATTGAACCAAAATACTTTCAACCTTTTAAGGTGAATATGAAATATCTCGTTGTATTATTTTGACGAAGAGCAGGGGTGTCCTCATTGGAATATAGCCCTGACAGTCAGGATTATCTGGTCATTATCACATTGCTGAATGTGGGAGTTGGCTGTGCATACATTTCCCACATTATAACAGTGATTATGCTTCAAAGCACTTCATCAACTTTAAAGCACTTTGGGAAGTTCTGTGGTCATGAAAGGTGCCATAATGCAATTTAATTTTTACTGAATTAATAATGCTGTGATCGCTTAGCAGATTCTTCCTCTTAATGATTTTTATGATTCTTTATCTGATTAATGTTGCGGATATAAACCTAGAGCCATTTCTGTTTGCATTGATGCTTCCTTTGTACATCTATTTCACTTTGTAATTTCCAATGGCAAATAGTTATTGCACTAAACTTTGGAGATGGCTGCTTTGTTACTGGTAAGCTACTTGCTCCCTGAGAGAGATTGTGAGTTAAAAGGCAAAATCTGTGATATTAACATAGTATTTGAGTTTTGATTGAGCTACCAAAATTCAAGGTGGTCAGAGTAGTATTTTTTTGAAAGATGAGAAATATATACCTGGAAGATCTAAAAAAAAGCAGGTGAGTCAGCATCTGAAATAAAACATTTCAGGTAGGAGTCTTACTTAAAATTGTATGATCAGCCAATGGCAAGTTAGTTTTCAGGGTGGTACAATGGCACAGTAGTTAGCACTGCTCAAACAGCTCTCTCCCAGGCGGAGGAATGGTACAATGATTTGGTGAAGAAAAAAAGAATAGTTCAAAATGACAAGTCAAAAATTCTTTCAACTATTGAAGAACTGGATAAAAAGAAAATTGAAGCATTGAATGTTGCATGGAAATAGGTAAACCCTAATTTATATGTTGAGGGACATAGATAGGAAAAAGCTTTCCCCATTGAAAGTTCAATAATCGGGGGCATAGATTTACAGGGAATTTAAGGAAAAAATGTTTTCACCCAAGGGCGGTGGGAATCTGGAACCTGCTGCCTGAAAGGTTGGAAGAAGTGGGAACCCTCACAACATTTAAGAAGCATTTAGATAAACACTTGAAATGCTGTAGCATACCAGGCTATAGACCAAGTGCTGGAAATGGGATTAGAATGGATAGGTGCTTCATTGGGCCAAAGAACCTCTTTCTGTACTGTAAAAATCTGTTTTATAAAGTTTAAAGTTTTTTTTTATTAGTGTCACAAACAATGCAATGAAGTCACTGTGAAAATCCCCTAATCGCCACACTCCTGGCACCTGTTCAGGTACACTGAGGGAGAATTTAGCATGGCAAATGCATCTCACTAACACGTCTTTCGGACTGTGGGGGGCAGAGGCGCCCAGGGGAGGCCCAGGTGGACATGGGGAGAGTGTGCAAACTCCACACAGACTGTGATCCAAGCTGGGAATCAAATCCTATGCCACCATGCCATCTCAACCCTCTGAGAGAAGAAATTCCCCTCATTTCCATCTTAAATGGGGAGATCTAGATTCTCCCATAATTGGAAACATCCTCCTACCATTTACCCTGTCAAACTCTCTCAGAATATTTTCTGTTTCAATAAGATCATCACATTCTTCTAAATCACAATATTTGTGGTTCCAGCCTGGTCAACCTTCATCCCAAGGTTCAGTCTAATGAACTTTCTCTGGATTGCTTCCAATGCATAAGAAATGAATGGGGACTATTGTGTCTAAAAGTCTGGAATGAGACAATTGACATGTTTTATCAGTTTGGAGTACACATAGTTGTGGGTGGGATTCTCCCAAAAACAATTTTATGTTCCCAATTTGCGTGAAAATGAGAGTAACTCCAGCTGGGTTTTTTTTTAACTAGAATTTTCAGGTTGAATGTCCAATATTTTGTGCATGAGAGAACCCTAGCAAGATTCCCTCTGAAAATCAGTGGGTGGTGCCTATTCCTGTTGGAGAGGCCAGCAGCATAGCGCTGAGTAAACCACTGTGCGTGTGCTGACCCGTCTGCACCAAGATGGGTGCACGTGCAGTGGCCCTGCACTGACTTTGAGGGCATTGCCAGTTTCTTGACTTGCAGATAGTGAGGAGCATTGTCAGGTGATACAGCAGGATGTAGATAGGCTGGTAGCTTGGGCAGATAGATGGCAGATGGAATTCAATCCTGATAAATGCAAGGTGATGCATTTCGGAAGAAAGAATGTAGAGGGGAGATATATGATAAAGCTAGATCTATTAAGAGTATAGAAACACAGAGGGAGCTGGGAGTGCAGGTGCACACGTCTCTGAAGGTGACAGAGTAGGTGGAGAAGGTTGTGAAGAAAGCATATGGTATGCTAGCCTTTATAGGAAGGGGTATAGAGTACAACAGCTGGCTTTTAATGTTGCAGTTGTATAAAACGTTGGTTAGACCTCATTTGGAATACTGTGTCCAGTTCTGGTCGCCTTACTACCGGCAGAACGTGGAGACTCGAGAGAGTGCAGAGGAGGTTTTTACCAGGATGCTGCCTGGTACGGAAGGTCTGAGTTATGAGGAGACGTTGGGCAAACTGGGGCTGTTTTCCTTCAAAAGATATAGACTTAGAGGAGATCTCATAGAGGTGTACAAAATTATGAGGGGTATAGATAGAATAAACAGGGTTAAGCTTTTTCCTAGGATGGACTCAAATAGCATGAGGGGTCACGGGCTTAGGGTGAGGGGGTAAGGTATAATTTGGATCCTAGAGGGAGTTTTTTTCACACAGGGTGGTGCAGGTATGGAACGTGCTGCCAAGTAAAGTGGTGGAGGCAGGCACTCTGGAGTTATTTAAGAGATACTTAGATGGGCACATGAACAGAATGGGAAGGGGTATTGAAAACTGATTTAAAATAGGGATCATGAGCCTTGGGAGTTCCCTGGCAAGTGTGTAAATTGTCGATGAAATTGTTGTATTTGTTTTATCCTACAGGTACTTCAGTCCGCCTGTTCTCTAACAAGGGGCGTACACGCGAAGGGTTGTGAGAGGGCTGCTCTTGGATTTTTCGAGAGTATCCTAGTGCTTCACATCGTTAGTGTACACTTGACCTGGACTATTTGATGGGCAACGTGACAGCACAGTGACTGTTGCTGTGCTGTGCAGATACATGCTTTTGGACCTGTGTCTACGGGAGTTTGCGTATTCTCCCGGTGCTTGCGTGGGTTTTCTCCGGGTGCTCCGGTTTCCTCCTACATCCCAAAGATGTGCTCTTAGGCTGATTGGCAGAACAAATTCTGCCTGAATTGTCTCAAATTTGGTTCCAATGCATAGGTCTATAAACGTAGATAGGGATCGTGGGTATAAGTAGGAACATCAAAGTGGCGGCGCGGGCTCGTTGGGCCGAAGGGGCTGTTTCCCGTGCTGTTTCGTTCTTTGTTCTTTGTTCCTCCGCTACTACATAATTAGTGATGGATGCATTCATTTGGACCCCTATTGCATTAGTTTGCACCAACTAAGTTGCATGTGAGTGAGACTAGTTACATTTGCAGATGTACATAAGTAGAAATGTTGTCATATATTCTGGAACAGTTGATGAATATTTGAGTTGTGCTGCATTTCCTGAAAGAAGTTTGATCAAAAGTGTTGGCATAATTTTCCCACCCCATTACACTGCCCAAGTAGCGTAGGTGGCTGGCCAATAACAGGAAGTGTGGCCAGCATTTGGCTGGTTGTGATCTTTGCAGGACATTTTTATTGATGTAATTGATTTTAATATTCATCATTTTAGCGAGCCCAGAATAGTATTGACTGCGCTCGCTATTTTTCCGACCTTGTCAGTGGAGGTCCACACCAGCAGGGATGGTCCTCGGAAACGCGGCCATGATGTGATAGGTGTGCTGCTCAAATCAGAGGCCATTGAGGCCCCCTGAGAAGTCAAGGGTAGGGGTAGTGCCCTTTGGCACTGCCCAGTGTACACTGGCACTGCCCACTGGATATTCTGGATTGCGAGTTTGGCATCCTGCCACTGTCAACCTGGTGCATTGCCCATTAGGCACACTGGCAGTGCCAAAGGAGCAGGGCTTGAGGGGTGTGCCTCAAAGGATAGTGCAGATGGCAGTAGAATCAGTTGGGGAGCGATGTGGAGGAGAAGAGGGAAACTCTGCATGGGAAGGTAGTGAGGGCTGATGTGAGGCCAGGTACCAAGGCCAGCCATCTGAGTTCGGGACCACATTGTCCCGGGGCTAGGGTCTGGGGCTGTAAAATCCCTGAGGTGGGGAGGGCTCTTGGTCTATCATGTAAAAAAAAGTTAATAAGGAATATGAATTAACATTAATGTTACTTTTCTCATCTCTTTCTTCAGAGCATAAGTACAATGCAAATTACATAAGTATAATAACTCTGACTTTCAACACCATGTAATTTTTTGCACAGTTTTATTTTACTGCTTAGGATGTTTTTCTTATTGTTTGTTGCTGTATAGTTTTTTTTTCACAAACAGGTGGGAAATATTGACCAGGATAATTAAGATTTCTATGTGTCCTAGACCATAACAGAACGTTTGGAGAAGTCAAATGATATTTTTCATTATTGCCTAATAAATGAAACTAAAGATGAAATTCTTTGGCAGTTTCTACTGTTTACTTTTGTACTAAAACTTTGCATAATAGATTGTTTTGATATCAGGGTACTCTTTGTCTTTATAATTACAAGACTATTTCTCTATAAAAGGATTGTGAAATAAGCAGAGCAAAAACTAAAGAGGATGAATTGGAATGGGTGAATTTGAAGTTTGGTCCAGAAAGAAAAATAAAGGAAAGAAAGATTGGACTAAGAGAGGGAGAAAGGGAAATAAAGGAAAAGTATTTAAAAAAAATGCTATTTAAGAATAATGTCCAACATTACCTAAGGGGCTGAGACTGCACACTTTTCATTGTTCATATTCTGGCCAGAGAAGTTAATTGACAGACATTATCAATTAGCATGTTAAATGTACACTGATGCTATTAATAATTAGACATAAATTTCCATGTTGAGTTTAATAGGAAATTAATGTACAAATGCAGCAACTTTATGAAACTCATGGAGGCCATAGGTGAGATGCAGTTTTTGTAGTGCTAACTGGATTAGAGTGATCAATTCATAGTGATTTGCATTTCATGGAGTATCTTTTCCACGTTGCAAGTTGCTGGCTGATTTGTACATTAATAATGACACACTTATGCTAATTAGTTAATCTTTCAGAAAATTCTAGGCCATTGTCTTTCCCACACAGGCAGATTTTCTGAATTCGTTGGATAACATTTCCATTTCAGAGTTCTCAATGGATAAATTGTAATAACTGTGCCTATACAAAGATGGAGTGAACAGTCCACATTGTTACACAGAAATGAAGGATTAGTAAGTGAATAAAGAGTGTTGCATTTGAACTTTTTGCTTTCTTCTTAGATGAAGTGGAGTTTCTCTCACTACAAGGAACCTACAGTGACAAAATTGTCTCTCTTGGGGATGCTTTCTTGAACTTCAAGAGACTGAAGTCTCTGGATTTGTCGAGAAATTCCATTGTCTGCCTGGGGGTGAGTCTCCTGTTCACTCTTTTAAAGTAGGGAACTCCAAAATATTAAACTGTACGTAGATTATTCCGACGTTATCTTAAAATCTTCATAGTTATTAACGAAGCTCAGTAACAAACTTTATGTAGAATTTGAATAGTTTGAGGGCAGATCAATATTCTGTCGGGTTTAGTGGTATATTAACATCCAAGATCCAGACAAAATAATATTAGGGGATAAATAATTCTATTGAAGTATCTTAACCTTTAATACGCAGATTAAAAAAGTCCCAAAACCAACTTCATAGGCTAAGGATTGGCAATAAATATGGCCTTGGCAGCATTGGTGACATCGTAAGAGTAAATTTAAAAATCTACACTCATAGTGAAATTTCAGCTGGTTTCTGTTGTTATACCCCAAATTTGAAAATTGTTATTTGGAGGTAGCTTGAAAGAACAAACAAACCCTTTAGTAAAATTTCCTGATTTGACAGATTTATTGTGGATATTCCAGAATTAGGCAATATCTTCTTATCATAACCTTTGCATTGATTCTGAAGAGTATATAAGAACATACGAGTATGGAGCATTGAACCTGCTACAACATTCAATAAGATCACGGCTGATTTGGTTGTTCCTCAATCCCACGTTCTCACTTACACCCTGATAACCTTTCAACCCATTACATTATCAAGAATCTACCTAGCTCTGCCTTAAAAAATTCAAAGACTGTTTCCATTGCCTTTTAAGGAAGAGAGTTCCAATGACTCATGACCTCCTGAGAGAAAAACAGTTTTCTCATCTCCATCTTAAATGAGCAATCCTTTAGTTTTAAACAGTGACCCCTAGTTCTAGATTTTCCTTCAAAGGGAAACATCCTCTCCATAATAAACCCTGCCAAGACCCCTCAGAATCTTGAATGTTTCAATCAGATCGCCTTTTACTCTTCCAAACTCCAGTGGATAGAAGCCCAGCCTGTCCAGCCTTTATCAGTCCAATAAACTCTGAGCCACTAATGCATTTACATCCTTCTGTAAATAAGAGATCAATACTGTACACAGTCCTGCAGGTGTGGTCTCACCAGTGCCCTGTATTCACTAGTATTTGTACTGGTGAGGCATAACCTCCTATTTTGTATTTAGTTCATCTTGCAGGAATAGGCCATTGATAGTAGGCAGCTATGTCTAACTACCATCTGATATACCAGATTAGGTTTCCCCAAGTACCATCCTGATTGCTATCTATTCCATGTACAGAACTGCAGTCATTATTTTTTCTCTCCAGTCAACTCTATTCACCTCCAGAACTTCCAGCACCTTTTGTTGGTTCACCAACAAAATCGAAAATCATTTCTTATTTCACATAGCGAGTATACCGTCTTGTTGGTATAGAGTGCTTCTTTTGATTATCATACTCAGCACTCCTATAGCTTCTCCAGTTCTTCAACACCTTCTTAAAACCAAATTGACCACATATGAAATAATGGATGGCTTTGGCTTCTATTCTGATGGTTACAATGTTTCATAGAATTCTACAGTGCAGAAGGATGCCATTCAGCCCATCAGGTTGCATTGACCACAATCCCACCCAGATTCTAGCCCCAAAACCTCCTCTATTTGCCCTAGCTAGTCTCCCTGACACTAAGAGGCAATCTACCATGGCCAGTCCGGCTAATCTGCACACCTTTGGATCATGGGAGGAAAGCGGAGCACCTGGAGGAAACCCACACAGATATGGGGCGAATGTGCAAACTCAACACAGAAAATGACCCAAGCCAGGAATTGAACCTGGCTTCTTGGCACTGTGAAACAGCAATGCTAACCACTATGTCATCATGCTTCCCCAGTGCTACTGTTCGTTATTACCTTGGGTATATGTGTAATCTATGTGTATGTTGCAGTGCTCTTCTCAGATCATATTATTTGCTGCCTTCTCCAATGGACCATTATGAACTTCAAAATATCTTCCATTCATTCTCCCTTATCTCCAAGTCCTTTTATCAGTTCTTCCATGGACTCTGTTACATCCTTCTTCTTTTTCTGACTTCAGTTCTTTTATAGTTCAAAATGTTTTATACAATCTAGAAGATCGGGTCCCAAATCATCCTGGATGTGTTGTCTTTTTTTTCCCTGGTCCTAGTTCTGTTGAATTGCCATCTTTGTCACCCAGGTCTTTGATGTACTCAAACTACTATTTATGTCCTCAAGTTCTATAAACAATTATACTACCAATTCCTCTTTGCACTTCCTTACCTCTCCATCCTCCAGTGAATTCCTTTATTTTCTCTAGTCACTAGTCACTCCACCATCTCTCTCTCTTGACTAGGTGTTCTCTTTTTTTGGATCATTGTTCAGTTTTCTATACATATATTTACCTTAAATTTTGTTTCTTCTTCGCACACTTTCTTCTCTTGTCTATCTGTGTTCTTTAATATACATAAGAACCACGGTAAAGAAAATTACCTGAAGAGATGCATCAAAGTTGGTCAGTTGGTCAAAGTAGTGAGACTTGCAGGCAATCAGACCCCAGTGACTATCCAGTAGTGGATGAAATGAATGAAGTGTTGAAAGCTTATGGAATGTAAATGAATGCAAAAAAGATGAAAGTTATGAAGAATGGAAGAAATAGTGGGAAAGCTGAGGTCAAGATAATTGGTGAACAGCTGTTATAGTATCATAATTTAAGAACCTGGGATGCATTTTGTATGAAGATGGTTACTAGCATAAATAAATCAAAATTAGAATAGCTTTGGCAAAGAATGCATTTCTATACATAAAGAATTGCTTAGCACAAGAATGAAGAGAGATCTTAAAGTACTATCAAGACTGTGATATCAGATATCTTTAGGTACTGGGATTGAAACATGGACCTTCAGAAAAGTTGACACACAAAGACTGGAAAATTGTGAAACGTGATTCTAGAGAAGGTTGGAGTAGGTGAATTGGAGACAACATGAGCAATGAAGAAGTTCTCAAGATGGTGAACATAGAACATTACAGTGCAGTATGTGCCCTTTGGCTCTCGATGTTGCGCTGACTAGTGGAACCAATCTAATAACCCTCTAACCTAAACTATTTCAGTATTATCCATATGCCTATCCAATGACCATTTGAATGCTCTTAAAGTTGGTGACTCCACAACTGCTGCAGGCAGGGCATTCCATGCCCTTATTGCCCTCTGAGTAAAGAACCTTCTCTGACATCCTTCCTATATTTATCACCCCTCAATTTAAAGCTATGTTCCCTCATGCTAGCCATCACCATTCAAGGAAAAAGGCTCTCACTGTCCACCCTATCTAATTCTCTGATCATCTTGTATGCTTCAATTAGGTCACCTCTTAACCTTCTTCTCTCTAACGAAACAACCTCAAGTCCCTCAGACTTTTCTCATAAGACCTTCCCACCATACCAGACAACATCCTGGTAAACCTCCTCTGCACTCTTTCCAATGCTTCCACATCTTTCTTATGATGTGGCGACCAGAACTGTACACAATACTCCAAGTGCAGCCGCACCAGAGTTTTGTAAATTGCAACATGATCTCACAGCTCTGAAATTCAATCCCTCTACCAATAAAAGCTAACAGACCGTACGCCTTCTTAACAATTTTATCAACCTGGGTGCCAACTTTCAGGGATCTATGCACATGTATACCAAGATCTCTCTGTCATCCACACCACCAAGAGTCCTTCCATTAGTCCAATATTCTGTAATCCTGTTAATCCTTCCAAAGTGAATCACCTCACACTTTTCCCCATTAAACTCCATTTACCACCTCTCAGCCCAGCTCTGCAGTTTATCTATGTCCCTCTGCAAACTGTAACATCCATCCTCACTGTCTACAACTTCTGCAGCTTTAGTGTCATCCGCAAATTTACTAACCCATCCTACTATGCCCTCATCTAGGTCATTTATAAAAATGACAACTTGCAGTGGCCCCAGAACAGATCCCTGCGGTACACCACTAGTAATTGAACTCCAGGTTGAATATTTTCCATCAACCATTACCCTCTGTCTTCTATCAGCTAGCCAATTCCTCATCCAAACCACTAAATCACCCTCAATCCCATGCGTCCATATTTTCTGTAGTAGCTTACCATGGGGAACCTTATCAAACGCTTTGCTGAATCCAAATACACCATGTCAACTGCTTTATTCTTATCCACCTCTTTGGTCACCTTCTCTAAGAACTCAGTAAGGTTTGTGAGACACAACCTACTCTTCACAAAACAGTGTTGACTATCCCTGATCAAATTACTTCCCTCCAAATGATTATGAATCCTAATCATCTGGAAAAAGAGGAAAGATTGTGAATGAATATCATCAAGAAAAGGCAACAAGGTTGGGTTGTTATGATAAGGCCTTACCAAGGGTGTCCAAGACACTGAAAAAAGAATGAACTCTGGAAGTTTTTTCAGGCGAGGGAAATAGTTACAGTTTCAAGTCATAATGATAGCATAGAAAGTGGCATCTGGAGTAGTGACAAAAAATTGGGAGAATGTAATAGAGTTCTTATAAGGAAACTGGATGGAGGGAAGTGGCACAGTGGTTAGCACTGCTGCCTCACAGCACGAGGGACCTGAATTTGATTCCTGGTTTGGATCACTGTCTGTGTGGAATTTGCACATTCTCCCAATGTCTGCATGGATTTCCTTCAGTTGCTCCGGTTTTCTCCCACAGTCCAAAGATGAGTGAGTTAGATGGATTGGTTATGATAAATTGTGCATTAGTGTCAGGGGGACTAGCAGGGTAAATACATGAGATTATAGGGATAGGGCCTGGGTGGAATTGTTGTCAGTGCAGGCTTGATGGACCAAATGGCTTCCTTTCTTCAGTGTAGGGATTCTAGGATTCTGTTCTATGATTCTATGAGATAATTGTGGGAATCAACCTATCCCCAAAAATGATCAAAGAAAGGAAGGAAATAGTCAGAGAAGAACCATGTGAAGACATGAGAAGACTGGAAATTGGTTGATAAAATTTTCCATCTGGTTGGAGAGCAACAAATAACACCGACACAGTCCTCGAGGCACAGGAAACGACACCGACACAGTCCTCGAGGCACAGGAAACGACACCGACACAGTCCTCGAGGCACAGGAAACGACACCGACACAGTCCTCGAGGCACAGGAAACGACACCGACACAGTCCTCGAGGCACAGGAAACGACACCGACACAGTCCTCGAGGCACAGGAAACGACACCGACACAGTCCTCGAGGCACAGGAAACGACACCGACACAGTCCTCGAGGCACAGGAAACGACACCGACACAGTCCTCGAGGAACAGGAAACGACACCGACACAGTCCTCGAGGCACAGGAAACGACACCGACACAGTCCTCGAGGCACAGGAAACGACACCGACACAGTCCTCGAGGCACAGGAAACGACACCGACACAGTCCTCGAGGCACAGGAAACGACACCGACACAGTCCTCGAGGCACAGGAAACGACACCGACACAGTCATCAATACATAGGAAGATGAAATGTTGAAGTAATGGACCTGAGTAGAAGTGTAACAATAGATGTTGTGCTTAATCCAAAAGCCAGGCATAGCTAGGACTCATGCAAATACTTATGACAAGGGGAGAAACGAATTTAGATATAAAGAAATTATATGGTGTAAAAGCAGGCTGAAATGATGGGTCTGTCTGAACATTCCTGTTTGTGAACTCTAGGAAGGAGCTTGAAGCGAGTTTTGTGAGGTTGGAGGGATCGTGAAGTTGCAGGCTGCATGAAGGAGATGGTGTCAGTCTGGGCAAAGCTGCCTTGATGTTTTATTGTTTCATGTATCCGCAAGGAGGTAAGAGAAAGTGTCAGAATGTTTACATTCTGCCTTTCTATAAAGTAGAGGTTGTAGGTCAACCAACAACATCATTTTTGTCAATGATATTGTAATTGGATCTAAGAAAAGAGTGATGAAGTTTAAAGGGAGATGGGTTAGAGTGAGCAGAGAAATTAGGTAGCTAATGTCACATTGGCAGTTTTTGATGAAAAGATCAAGTGGAGTTAATAGGGCTAAGAGAGCAGGTGTAGCTGGAACAGAAGTTCTGAAAAATGGAGAAAGAGTGTGCTGTTCAGAGGAAAGACTCCTGGGTAAAGAAATGGACATTGAAGCAAAGACAATGGAAAAAGAACTCCGAATCATGTCAAGCTCAAAATTCATTGAGCTTTTGCTGAAAACTGATTAGAAGATCAGAAGGATAGTGAGAACATTCCCTTAACCTGTTTTTATTTCATTTTCCAGCATCTGAAGTATTTCAACTTTTGTTCATAGACATTAAGTAGTTTGCTAACAAGAGGTGGCCAACAAATATTAGCAGTCATTATGATCATTTCATTCATGTGAGCACATCATGAGGTATGTGACGAGGCTAAATGAGTAATTCGTTTGTTGAAATTCCCAGAAAAGGAAAGTGTGTAATTTCTTGAGGCAGTGAATTAATAGAGGCCAGGCAGGTTTTGGTTATAAGAACTGCAAGCTATAGTTCTTGGCATAGAGCTGAAAGCTAAAATTATTAATAGAACTTGGAAATTGCAACTGTCGTAATCTTTACTCTTTGTTGAAGCTGTCTGATCAGTGTTTTTTAATTTAGTTTATTAGAGTTAAGAAGGATCTATCTTTTTAATGAGGAAAACATCTAGAAATACAGTGTTACGGTACAAAAGATCAATTATTTTATGAATGACTCCTTTGCCTTATATGCTTATTTTTGATCTTGTAGGGCTTGGAGGGTTTGCATTCGTTGGAAAAATTGAACCTGTATTACAATAATGTGCCATCTTCAAAGGAGCTTTCCAGCTTGCATCATTTAAATAACTTGAAAGAACTTGACTTACGGCTGAATCCAGTTACCAGGAATGAGGAGAACTATAGACTGTATGTTATACACCTACTACCAAATTTAAAGAAGTTGGGTAAGCATGAGTTATTCAACATCAAATGTTTAATAAGTGAAACAAAAGAGATTGGAACACTGTCATCCCTAATAACATTGCAATTATACTGTGGTTTTGGGCATACCCGTGAGGATTTATGTACAGCAGACAGATCAGAATTTAATAGACCTAGTTGAATATTTCAAAGATGTTACCCATCTGTTAGAAAGGGGAATCTACAGATGTTATTTATATAGACTTGAAAAATGCATTCAATAAGATTCTACAAAGAAGACCGACTAAAAAGTGAGGGTGTATGGGGTTTTTGGCAGCCTTTTGACATAGGTAGGAATGGTTGGAAGGTAGGAAATGGAATGGGTATAATGGATACATACTCTAATTTAGTAGAACCTGATTAGCTGTGTCCCCCAGGAATCCATACAGGGGCCTCAGTATTTCAGTACATTTACCTATAATTTAAATAAAGAATTAAAGAGCCATATATCGAAATTTAATACTAACACTACATCAGATCGCACAGCGAGTAGTGTAGATGAAAACAGAAAATGCAAAGCAATAATGATAGATTTAGTGAATGTGAAAATTTGTGGCTGATGGAATTCAGTGCAGGTAATGTGAGGTCATCCACTTTGATCTTAACATCAGAATATTTTTATAAACGTGAGAAGCTAAATGCTTCAGGAGCAGAGAGATTTAGGGACAAGTACAAAAAAAAGTTAATATCAAATTGATATCAGTCACTTTATAAATTCACTGGTGCCAAATGTCTCCCTCCTAAAGTATGATTCTGTGAAAAAGACAAGAAATGTTGGCCTTTAGTTTGAATGGGCAGGATGTGATGTTAAAGCTGTATAAACTCTGGCCACAGTTACCTAACAAGCTGGATCAGTAAACTTTAGAAACTGTAAACTTGGGGCTGATTTGATTGAGGTTTATAATTAATGAAAAAACTATACCCATGTTTATGTAGACCAGCCAGCTCCACATAGTATGTTTGGGAGGGGCAGGCCTCTCACATACAAGCCATTTAAAGGCAGAACTAAGTTGGATCATGGCCCATTCATCTTCACGCAGAAAATAGTGAATAGGTTGCTAGCTTATTTAGTGCATGAGGATTGTTGCATTGCATTTGTCAAATAAAAAAGAGCTGGTTAGGGTGGAAATCATCTTGTACAAGAGAAGGCATCTTCTTGTGTAAAGTGGGACCAGTATCAGTTCCAAAGTGGTTTGAGAGGAATTTTTCAGTTCTCTGTCACCTCTGCCGTCTCCTTACCTCCTGCTAATTATCTTGAGTTATTTTTGTCTGACTTTGTCTCTCACAGTAGATATTATAGGAAAGTAGGGAGCGTATGTATTCGTTTGCATAAGGCATAATTTGTTTGGGACAAGCTGAATAGATACTGAGTATTCTTGTACACATATTTTTATTATATGTCCCAGAATTACTTAATGCATTTGATTGGAGGTTGGCATGTTGAACAAGTTGGAAGTTGATCTGTAGCTTCCTGACCTTGGAAAACGATTCTGGCAGCATGTTATTATTACATGTTCAGTCCTAAGTCAATGGGAATTGGAGAAAACCCTCCCTTAGTTGGAGTCATACCCGACACAAAGGAAGATGGTAGATGGTTGGAGGTCAATCACTTTGCCTCCAGGAGACAGTATCCTACAGGAATTCCTCAGGATAGTATCCGAGGCCCAATACTTTTAGCTGCTTCATCAATGACCTTTCCATCGTAAGGTCAAAGTAGTTCGCTGATTGCGCAATATTCAGTACCATTCATGACTCTTCAGATATTGACGCAGTTCATGTCCAAATGTAGCAAGACTTGGACAATATCAAGGCTTAGGCTGACGAGTAACAAATAATAAATGCCTCCCCCCTCCCCTGTCCACCATCTACAAGGCACAAGTCAGGAATTAAATAGAGTACTCTCCAGTTGTCTGGATGAGTGCAGTTCCATCAACACTCAGAAACTCAACACCATTCAGGACAAAACAGCCCACCTGATTGCTACCCTTATTCCAAGGATAAGCACAAGACTGACTATCTAGAAAGAAGAAATTTGAATCATATCATGTCAGGATTCCAAATTGACATCGTCACCCTCTGTCAGACCCACTTTCCTGGGGAGAGGAAACTGAAGGAACAAACAAGGTGATATATACTTTCAGAAAGGAAAGACTGAAAAGTGCAATCCTTGTGTTTATGGAGTAGGTTTTGCTATCCACAATAGGATCTTAAATGCAATGCCTGAATGGTATAAGCGAAAGACTTCATTTAGAGCTTGTGAAATTAACATGCCGGTATCATCAATGCATACAAGATGTGGGCACCACTGTCTAGGCCAGAAGTTATTGCCCATTTCTAGTTGCGCTTGAGAAGGTGTGGTGAGCTGCCTTCTTGAACTGTTGGAGTCCCTGAGGTGTAGGCCCAGTGCTGTTAGGAAGGAAATGCCAGGGTTTTGTCCCATCACCAGGACAAGAATGGCGGTATATTTCCAAGTTAGGATGGTGAATGACTTGGAGGGGAATCTCTAAGTCCCTCTAACACCGATGAACAGTAGCAGCCTGGGGATTTTCACCGTAACTTCATTGCAGTGTTAATTTAAGCCTACCTGTGACACAAATAAATAAAAGTTAAACTTTAATCCTTTACAAAATGCAATGCAAGAACTCAACAAAATTCCTTAGGCAATATCTTCCAAATCCATGACCACTACCATCTTAGGACAAGAACAGCAAATACTGAGAAAACTATCACTTAGAGATTCCCCTCCAAGTCATTCACCATCCTAACTTGGAAATATATTGCCATTCTTGTATAATTAATCTCACTGAATAAACAGTTTTTCAGATATTTTCTGTTTATTGAGATTAATCCCCCACAGCTTGGCTGGTAAATAAATACTGTTGGTAGTTTTCTATGTTTAGCTTACCATTTGCAGATATGTAACACTAATATTCTTTAGACTGACAATTGAATAACTACCAAAGCATCCTACATAGATTGACTAAGAGATGGATGATTTATAAGTTGCTAAGTTATATGTGGCTTGTAATTTGACTTGTCATAGTAGTAGCTATTATGGTTACCTTGTGAGTAATCAGCATGCACCATCAATTGTATCCCAGAGGTCTTAAACTTTGGACTCAGAATCAGTGGGATTCCTTTCAGTTCCTGTTTTCTTGGACTGGATTATTTGAAATGTATCTTGATGTTATTTGTCATCAACAGATGACAGACCTGTGCGGGAGAGTGAGAGAAAAGCTGCTGAAATTCAGTTCGGTTCAAAGGAGCAGAAAGAAGCATCAGACCTAAATAAAGATGAGAGGTAGAGAGAAATTCTGCTCTAAAGATATACATATATACATTTATTGAAGAATATATCTGGATGGGTAAGATTTCATAGCTTTTGCATTTTGCAAAGGAAGGAAACTTAATGTGAATGATTTGGGGATAGGTCAAGATGACAGTAACCATGTAATTTTTGGAGATGCAGAGCATGCATTTAACTAGACTAGTTTTTCCAATGGTCTTAATATACCTGAATAATTTAATATTTTCTCCATTATTCAAATAGCTGAAATATTCAGTCAGTGCCACACATTGCAGTACAGCTTAATTTTATCAAGTAATATGCCACAAAATAGTTAATTTGAAAATATTTAAATATCATTTAAGGATTAGAAAATTCACATAGAAAAGTGTGCAGAACTAGCAAGCTCTTAATATGTGCTTTGTTTTGAGAAGCTAAAAAGCAGCTTACCATTTACACTCTTTGGCAAACAAATTTTAATGCGAAACCCATGAACATTTTAACCAGTCATACTCCCAGTGCTTTGTAAACAAAAAATGTGTTAATGCAGTTGCTTTTAACAACCTACCATGAAAATATAACTCTTTCCAAAATTTTTCTGTGGAAAAATGATGTAAAAATTCTCAAAGCATTGGCATTCACCTTCCCAGGCACTGAAATTCACCACTTCTGTCACTGTCCTGTGATCCCTGCTAAAAGCATGCAGGTGTGAACAGCAAATGAGGACAATATTAGGCTAAATTGCAATGCAGTTATTAGAATAATTTGCCAAAATTCAGTGATCGATTACCAATGTAAGCAGCAATAACTTTCATTTATGACTTTAACATTGTAAAGTATTCCAAAGGAAAATGTAGCAAAATGTGTGCAAGGATTACTGGAGGGAACTGGTGAAATAATGAGCAGCAGCTGTAACAAATTGCCTTTAAGTCAAGACGGGGGGAGGAGGGTGATTCTCTCACCATGCTGCACTAATTTTCTAGCACAACGGGGTGGAGAGAATTTTGCAGCTGGGTATGCGTAGGATTCACACATGATTACCCGCCGTACGCATATCTCCCAGTGCTGGATTTCCAATGCCATCGCCTGGAAACCAGCAGGGAAGACATGTATGTAATTTAAATCTTTATTTTAAATTTAATTTTAATGTAATTAGCAGGCCCTCAGGCCTGATAACACTACACTTTCATTACACTAGCTCCCCACTTTCGGGGAACTAGCGGCCCAACCCCAGTTGGAGTGAAGGGGTCAGGTGATGGGGGGGTGATGCTCCCTGGGCATAGGCATCCTGACATTGCCAGCCCATGTGCTCTGATGTTCAAGGGGTAAACAGCCAATGACTCTGCCCATTGGGCATGGGATTGTGCAAAGGGAGTGAAGCCAATTGGGGCTGGACCTGATGGGGTGGGGCCTAGGGCGATCAGTGGATGGGAGTCCTGATGCCACTCTGCCATTGGGGGCATGAGGGAGGCCCGAGATTGGGGCAGGGTCTCCTAAGGGGTGGGGGGGTATTCTGTGCACAGGGAGGTCTGAACTAGTTGGTGGGGGTGGTTGTCGAGACTGACTTGGGAATGGTCCAGGGGGTCATGGCAGGTGTGGGACCCCGGCTGGTCAGCAATTGAGCTGTCCAGCAAACAGGAGGCTGACAGATGGGGTCACTGCTGCACATGCACAGAGGCCCATTGGTTTTAGACTCCCAGGTGAGAATAGGCCACTGAAATCTAATGATATTCCCGCTACTAGAATCTGTGGGAGATTCTAGGATGAACGCCCACTGGACAAAACCAACGTGAATTACTTCCAAGTTTTCCACAAATTCAACACTTCGAACTTTTTTTGGGAGAATTCCGCTGTTTTATAAAACGTTTTCGTTTTATAAAATTGGTTATTTTCAACTTTTTATAAAGCGAATGGCTATTGGGGATTGATGGAAAATACAGTTTTATTTCTTATTTTAGCTTTATTTGTGAATTATTAAGTTGTTTTGAGACATGGAAAAGTGGAAGTTCAATGTTTTCAAGTCAAATGTTTCACAAGAAAAGTTCTGATGAAAGAGCATTCCTGAAGTGTACATCTTTTTCTATCAGCATTTTTCTGCAATTATTTCAGATTTCCACCATTTGCTTTCATTTGAGCCCGCTGACATTTCCATGATTTTTAAATGCCTGCACAGTGGATAGTTGAATGTTTATTACAGCTGATACCCAACTGTGGCTGATTTCATTTTGTTTATTTCTGTCCCACTATTAATTTCAGGAACCATGTAAAGAAGAACTTTACATATGAGGACAGTGAGCAGGACTCTGTGCGTTCATCAATGAAATACAAGTGGGATGCTGCATCTGATTTTAAAGCTGGTAAGATGTCTTTTACATCAATAAATGCAGTGTTGCATGTTTGACTATCAACCATAACCTATTCTTACAATCCATTCAGTGTTCAGATTCAATGGCCAGAATTTTACATGGCTTGCATTGGTTTGCGGCAGGCCTTATTCAGTGCAAAGTGGCACATGATGTTGCCAGGAGAGCTTCCCGATATCATCCTGTCTCCACCTTGTGATAATTCGGTTGGTGGGCATGTGTGTATATAGCAAGTGCAGCTGTGATTAGTAAAAACCATTAAAAACTCAATCATTGCAGATTTTGAGAGGCCTGTGCTCTTTGGCACTTGAGGCATGAAGATCCTCTCCACTTGAGGCATGAGTCAGTCATACAGATGGGTTTCCTGTTTTTTCAATTTTCTGATCTGGGGCAGGATATAAGAGATACGAGAAATAGAGAGGTGAGGAGGTAAAAGCTTCAAATGGAGATGGGAGTCTGTATATTATAGTTTATTTATTGAAGCGTTTTGTTAATTTACTTAACTTTAGAAGGTTTAAATTTTCACAGAGGCTTTCTGCAGACATGTCCCTTCATAATTTGGGTCAAACCTCTGCAAGCATAAGGCTCGAGTTGGGTATTGTGTACTTTACTGGAGGGACTTCGTCAGGTGAAAAGTGAGCAAGAAGAGAGAGAATAACAGTTGGCTACTGACAATGTATTAGAGTCTGTCCTCAACACCAGGAAACACAAGCTGAAGGCACTGAAGATCAGCAGGCTATGCAAGAAAAAAAGGAACAGAAGAAGGCATCAGCACTTGGCTGGAAGAATATACAGGCTGTGATTCAGCTATCTTGAAATGACAGTGTCGAAGGGTGCTCCACCTTTCAAGAGAAACAGTCAATGACCTTGCTCTGTCATAAGGTCAGAAGAAGGGATGTTTGCTGATAATTGCACAATGTTCAGCACCATTCGGGACTCCTCAGATACTCAAGCAGTCCATGTTCAAATGCAGCAAGATCTGGACAGTTTCCAGGCTTGGACTGACAAGTGGCAAGTAACATTCATGTCTCACAAATGCCAGGCAATAACCATCACTAATAAGAGACACTCTAACCACTTCCCCATGACGTCAATGGTGTAACTATCAATGAATCCTCTACTGTCCTTGGGGTTACCATTGACCAGAAACTCAACTGGACTCACCATGTAAACACAGTAGCTATATGAGCAGGTCAGAGCCTAGGAATACTACAGCGAATAACATACCTGACTCCCCAAAATCTATTCACCATCTACAACACACAAGTTAGAAGTGTGATGGAATACTCCCCGCTTTCCTACTTGAGTGCAACTCCAAAAACATTCAAGAAGTTTGACACCGTCCAGGACAAAGCAGCCCACTTGATTGGCACCGCATCTACAAACATTCAATCCCTCCACCACTGATGCTCAGTAGCAGCAGTATGTTCTATCACAAGATGCACTGCAATTCACCAAAGATCCTTAGACAGCACATTACAAACTCATGACCACTTCCATTTAGAAGGACAAGGGCAGCAGATAAATGAGAACACCACCACCTGTAAGTTCCCCTTCAAGCCACTCACCATCTTGAGTTGGGAATATATCGCTGTTCCTTCACAGTCGCTAGGTCAAAATCCTGGAATTCCTTCCCTAGTGGCATTGTGGGTCAACCCACAGGATCTGGACTGCAGCAATTCAAGAAGGCAGCTCAGTACCACTTCTCAAGGACAACTAGGGATGGGCATAAATGCTGGCCAGCTAGCGACACCATGTCCCACGAATGAATAAGAGAAAACTTAAGCTTGGGGCTTTATACCCGGGAACCCTAAGAAGTGCAAGCACACTGAAATGCATCTCTCCATACGTACATGTGAACTCAATACTGATCCTTGCAAGGGAGAAATTCTACACTGCATCCAGATCCTTCAGGCTACACCAGGTCCACTTACTAGACTTGCCATTCTGACCAAGCTTCCTTCATTAGATGTGGAGGCCTCCTCTTGTATCTCACAGCAACAAGATCATTGACTGTCTCCAACAGAACCCCGCAGTAGTTATCCGAGAAACAGGGCCAACTGGCTTCAGCCATTTCCACCATGTTTGGCATGGCTTTCAGCTCTTGTAGACATTGTTAATGTCCTGGGCACACATTCCTGCTTACTTTCTAACTATAGCTTCTTTAAAGATGAAACAAGTCCTTTTCCATTGTTCCTGTATAAATAGCAGGCTTTTGATAACTGCTTTTAAAGTCTTCTGCACACAGTTGCAATCATTCTAGTGCTATCAAGGCCCTGCCCTAGCAGTGCTGGGCTTCTGTCAGCATGGGTTTCGTGTTGGCTAGATGTTAATTGATCAGAAAGCACATAATTGTTCTTGGGAGTTGATCAGGGGTGGAACCAGATTTCAAATTCATTTCCGATCCCAATGATTGTGCTTTCTTGACAAGCAGAAAATTTAGGCTAATGCCTATAAAGCACTTCACTGAGTATAGTTACATTGTTTTAATTATTATTTTAATTGTTTGCAGTTGCTTCAGCATGATGTTGCATATTTTTCTAACTAAATTGTTATTTCATGTTGAAAATTATATTGTTCGGTTATCCATCCTGGTATTCTGTCTGCTTCATATTTGGGTGTGCTGGATGTGTTGATTAGACACTGTGTTGCTGTACAATTGAAACCAAGTAAAACATATTACAATAGTAGGATAAATTGTTGTACCACAATCTTGCTTCTAGGCTACATTTCTGTTCTGGCTGAGAGGACTGGAAGATAGGCGGGGCACAGGTGGGGATATGAATTTGATTCACTTTGCTATGTACCTCGCTTTCTTTGACAATGTCAGTGATGAATGCCGTATAAGGTAGCTAATCATTGTGATGTCTCCATCAGTAAACCTATGCACATTTGCTGAAGGACAGCAAAATATATTCAGCAAAAGAAAATCAACTAACTTGTTTGTACTAAGATTCTCTTTAGGTCAGTACAGATGTGACTGTGAAGTTGTGGTCATATCTCCTTTGGTTGCTTGGCAGGCTAATAATAAATAAACATGTTGCCATAGGGGTCTAATGTTATGATATTTTTAGTGAGGCCTTTGGAATGTGCTTGTACGTGTCATTGCAACATTTATTTGTAGCCTGATTAAAGCCTTTTAGTCACTAAACGTTTTCATCTCGTAAACTGTGTGGTTTACCAGGCCCTTTCAGGTAGCAATTAGAATCAATCATATTACTCTCGGTATAGAGTCATATATAGGCCAGACCAATAAAGAATGGCAAATTTCCTTCCCCAAAGAATATTAATAAATCAGTCAATGATTGTTGTCATGGTCACCATCACTGAGACTATTTTTATATTTCACATTTATTAATTAAATTTAAATTCTACCAGCGGCTGTAATTGGATTTGAACCCTTGTCCATAGAACATTAACTTTTGCCTCTGGAATACTACTCCAGTAACATTACCACAATGCCACTCTCCCTAATAGTTTAAATGATAATGAATACTTCATTACAAAATTAGATAGAAATATCCAAATTTCAAAGTCCAGATCAAAGTTAACATAAATTCAGGACAAGAACACATTTAAGTCCCAATAGGAGTATGTGAGCCATGTTGAAATCTTTGCTACCAGCTGGCAGTTTTCTAGCTCTGTCTACTTTTCTGGAGAGGGGATGGTTTTAGGGGAGAGGGTGGTGGAGGCGGTGGGAAGAGTGGTAGACTACTTAGCTGCATGTGAGGGGGAGTCGATTTACAATTCAACTAATTAAGGATTATACAGGTCTATTTTTAGAGGTTGACTAGAATTTCTTTAGTTTATAGTTATAGCATGTAGATTCCAGAAGGCAACGGAACAGTGTAGCTACCTGTAGGCACTCTCTTAGCAGCAGAACAGGAAAGGAATGATGAGGAAGAAAAGGATAGGGGAAGGGGGGATGCAGCATTTCAAGCAGGTTTAGAACAAAGAACAAAAAGCACAGGAAACAGGCCCTTCGGCCCAACGAGCCCGCGCTGCCACCCCGATGTTCCCACTTCTACCCATGATCCCTATCCATGTTTTTAATCCATAGATCTATAAACCAAATTTGAGACAATTTAGGGAGAATTTGTTTTGCCAATTAGCCTAAGAGCACATCTTTGGGATGTGGGAGGAAACTGGAGCACCCAGAGAAAACCCACGCAAGCACGGGGAGAATGTGCAAACTCCCACAGACACAGGCCCAAATCCATGTATCTGCACAGCACAGCGATAGTCACTTAACTGTCGTGTTGCCCATCAAATGGTCCAGGTCAAGCATACGCTAACAACGTGAAGCACTAGGATACTCTCGAAAAAAGAATCCAAGAGCAGCCCTCTCACGACCCATTGCGTGTATGCCCCTCGTTAGACAACAAGGTGGACCAAAGTACCTTAGGATAAAAACAAGGACGTCAATATCATCATTTATTTACACACTTCCCAGGGACTCCCAAGGCTCATGATCCCTATTTTAAATCAGTTTTCTATTCCAAATGAGGTCTAACCAACGTTTTATACAACTGCAACATTAAAGGCCAGCTCTTGTACTCTATACCCCTTTCTATAAAGGCTAACATACTATATGCGTTCTTCACAACCTTCTCCACTTGCTCTGCCACCTTCAGAGACTTGTTCACCTGCACCCCCAGGTCCCTCTGTGTTTCTATACTCTTAATAGGTCTACCCTTTATCATATACCTCCCCCTACATTCTTTCTCCCGAAATGCATCACCTCACATTTATCAGGATTGAATTCCATCTGCCATCTATCTGCCCAAGCTACCAGCCTATCTATGTCCTGCTGCATCGCCTGACAATGCTACTCACTATCCCCAAGTCCAGCCATCTTTGTATCATCTGCAAACTTGCTGATCACTCCACTTACTCCCTCTTCCAAGTCATTTATATATATTACAAATAGAAGAGGTCCCAGTACTGAGCCCTGCGGCACACCACTACTGACCGACCTCCAGCTAGAAAAACACCCTTCCACTATTACTCTCTGTCTCCTATTACCAAGCTAGTTACTTATCCATCTAGCTATCTGTCCTTGTATCCCATTAGCCTTGACCTTCTCAACTAACCTCCCATGAGGGACTTTGTCAAACGCCTTACTAAAATCCATCTAGACGACATCAACGGCTCGCCCTTTGTCCACCGTTTTTGTCACCTCCTCAAAAAATTCTACCAGATTTGTAAGGCACGACTTCCCCTTAACAAAGCCATGCTGCGTATCCCTAATCAGATCGCAATGCTCTAAGTGTCTATACATCCTGTCTCTAAGAATCCCCTCCAACAGCTTCCCTACCACTGACGTTAAACTCACCGGCCTGTAATTTCCAGGGTTATCCCTACTACCCTTTTTAAACAACGGTACAACATTAGCTATTCTCCAGTCCTCTGGGACCTCACCTGTGTCCAAGGAAGAGACAAAGATTTGCGTCAGAGGCCCAGCAATTTCACCTCGCACCTCTCTAAGCAGCCAAGGATAAATGCCATCAGGCCCCGGAGATTTATCAGATAGTTTTCTTATCTGTCTGCTTGGCTTCGGTTACAGCTGTAGGCCATTGTGTAAACAGATTCACTCCATCAGTAGTGACCCAGCTTTTGAGGCCATTTCCCTCTCCTTTACCTGGAAAGGCAGTCTGTCTCTGCTTCTTAATCAGAGGGCTGTCTATTGACTGTTTAACTTGAAGAACTCATTAGCCATCCTCTGGCCACTAATTGGCCAATTCAGGGAAAATCATAAATGAATGACTGTTGCCCACACAGTGCAGACTTCTGGCTCCTATTTGAGCCTGATGGTGGAGTCTTGAAACCTGTGGAGAAAATCTTGCCTTTGAAGGAAGGGGAATTTTATCCCCTGATGATTACTGGAGCATGAGGCAATGGATTACAATTTCAAAAATTTAAAACTTGACCCTAACATGTCTAACATGTTCTTGAGAAACAAGTCAGTATAAATGTTTTAAGAAGATCGTGTGCCTCATATTTTACTATTTTTACTTTTATTGCTTGCGGGGCTGATTTTCCAGCGCTTGGGAAACCCGGCACCTGAAGGGAGGCAAGAATGATGAGGTCTAGCAGGTAAGCACTTTTCTAGCACTGCTCATGGGCCAGGAGGAACAAGAATGCATTCATTCTCGCCCCTGAGCGAACCTGTCACAATCAGTCTTGCTCCCAGCAATTGATCTACCTGCCTTGCTGTGATCCAATGCCTTAATAATCATCCGACTCAACTTCCTTCCAATCTTGATGATCATTCTCCTCATCATCCATAGTTTTCCCAACTCCCCATTTCCACCATTGCTTTGTAGCTGACGAGCCCACCATCAACTTTATCACCCCATTTCCTGCCCCCAAGACTGTGATCTCCCTACTGTGGCTGTGGCCTAGTTCTGAAGGCTTTATACAGTTTTACTTTGGCTGGGAAAATAAAAATAAACATTCGGATTCATCAGGCCCATTGCATTTCCAGGATCCTGGCAGCAAGTGGAAAAATCTATCCCAATTTGTGTGTTAAATCTCAGATATTATTAGGTATTTTTTGAAATGTCACACTACGATTGAAGATGTCACTCTAGGATAGTGTGTTGCCTCTTTGGTGCTAGGGTCAGGGATGTCACTAAATAGGTGCACTGAAAGGAGAGGCTATGGGTTAGTAGTCTTGGTACATGTCGATACTAACGATATGGGCAAAGTGAGGAATGAGGTCTTGCATCAAGAATTGAAGGAGCTAGGCAGATTAAAAACCAGGACTTCAATGGTTGTACTCTCTGGATTATTCCCAGTGCCACATGTTAGCGAGTATGGAAATAGGATGATAAAACAGATGAATGTGTGGCTTAAGAGTTGGTGCTAAGAGTAGAGTTTTAGATTCCTAGATCAATGGGACCATTTCTGGGGAAGGTGGCACATGAACAAACAGGATGATCTGCACCTGAACCATACTGGGGCCTTGCAGGTAGGTTTGTTATTGCTGTTGGGAGGAGTTTAAACTGGTCTGGCAGGGGGAGAGACAGAAAATATTGATGAAATGTGGACAAGGAAGGAAGTCAGAGTGAGTTTAGCTATGTTGAGTATCAAGAGAGTATGCTTTACTTTAATAGCAGTAGTGTAATCGGTAAGACTGATGAATTAAAGGCATGGATTGTCACATGGAAGTGTGCTATGGTTGAGGAAATGGCAGGTCTGGCAACTCAACATTCTGGGGTATAAGATCTTTAAGTAAGACAGAAGGGGATATAAAGAGCAGTGATGGAACTATTTATAAAGGAGTCAATTACTGCAATAAGGAGAGAAGATATCTTGGGAGAGTCTTGAAACAAGGCTTCATGGGTAGAACTTGGAAATGTTAAGGGGGCAGCCACATTACTGGCAGTAATGGGAGTGCATTATTGGCCCCCAAAGAGTCAGTAGGAAATAGAGGAATGCCACGGTGATACAGAGGTTAGCACTGCTGCTGCACAGTGGCAGGGACCCAGGTTCAATTATGGCAGTGGGTGACTGTGTGGAGTTTGTATGTTCTCCCTGTGTCTGTGTATGTTTCTTCAGGTGCTCCAGTTTACTGTCACGGTCCAAAGATGTGTAGATTAGCTGGATTAGCCATGGGAAAATGTATGAAGTTACAGGGATAAGGTGGGGTAAGATACTATCAGAGTCAGTGTAGACCATGGATTGAATGGCCTCTTTTGCAGGGATTCTATGACTGTATCATTTAAATATGTGAACAATTTACAGAGGGGTGTATGAGTAATAATTGGGTGATTATACTAGGCATTTCAATTTTCCCCAACATAAATTGAAATAGTCATAGTGTTAAGGGTTTAGAGGAGGTGGATTTCTTGAAATGAATCCAAGAGAGTTTTTTGTATTTATTTGTGGATGGCCCAGCAAGGAATGGCGCAGTGCTGGATCTGTTCCTGGAGGCTGAAGCTGCACAAGTGTTCAATGTGCAGTGGGGGAGCATTTTAATGATAGCGACCACAGCATGGTATGGTTCAAATTTCTTATGGATAAGGAGAAAGATGACTTGCAAAAGACAGGTTTGGATTGGAGGGAGAAAAATTTTATTAAAATAAGGCAGGATCTGGCCAAGTTGACCGGGAACAGCTTCTAACAGGTAAGTCAACAGCAGAGCAGTGAGGGATGTTCAGAAAAGAGCTAGGAAGGGTACAAGTCCAATTTCCCTTTAGGGGGACATGTAGGAACAATGAGTTCAGGGAACCGTGCATGTCTAGGACAAGATGTAGAGATGCCAGCGTTGGACTGGGGTAGTAAGAACTTAGTAAGAATCTAGCAACACCAATTTTAAATCCAACTGATTTATTTGATAGTAAATTTGCGAGCTTTCGACCTTTTGTCTTCGTCAGGCAAATGCAGTATTCTGGTCTGCAATAGCACACATATCAACACAGACAGTCACAGATTGCTGATTAGGATTCTAGCTTTGATCACAGTTGGAGTTCTGTATGCAGTTTTGTTCACCTCAACATAGGAAGGATATGATAGCATTAGATGGAATACAAAGAATGTTGCCTAGAGGGAGCATTTGAGCTATAAGGAGAGACTAGATAGGCTTGGATTGTTTTCTTTAGAGCAGAGAAGTAAGAGTGATTGAGGTATATGAGAATGAAGGGTACGAACAACATGAGTGGGGATTAGCTATTCCCCTTAATCGGGGGGGGGGGGGGGGAGGTGGTCAGTTATGAAGAGGCATAGTTTTAAGGTAAAAGGCAAGAAATTCAGAGGGCATTTGAGAAAAATCTTTTTCACTTATAGGGTGGTGAAATCTGGAATGCACTGCCTCGGAATGTAATCAAGGCTGAAACCTACAACCTTTAAAAAAAATTTGGATGAGCATTTCAAAGATAATATTCAAAGATATAGGACAAGTGCAGGAAAATAGGATTAGCATGCCTTTAGTGCTAGATATTGTCAGTATTGACTCGAAGGGTCAAAAGGCCTTTTCTACACTACTACTTCGTTCCGTAGTAACTTAAAAAAAACCCGTATATTTAAACATTACTGTTAGATTACTGTCATAAATCATACACAATATATTTCTGGACTGATAATTTTTAAATTGAGGTTGTTTATTCAATTTCTCTAATTATTAGGTGGATAGTAACCATTCTTTCAGTAATTCAAGATACTTTGACATTCTCAAGATATTGGTAGAAGGAGCTTTAACTGTATGTCATACATTTCAAGTGGGGTGTTCCATAATTCATTTTCTGTCACTTAAATATTCATTTATCTGCTAATCATATATTCTGAAAGTGGTTTTGTGAAACTTTATTCACCATGTTTAGTACAATAACCTAAGCAATACTTAAAATTACATATGCTACTCAACCTCTTGTAATTTAAATATGTATTTTTTCAAGATTTGAAGGAACGATGGGCATCCCATGACTTCCAGATGAATGAGCATCAAGAATCTTTGTGCAGTCGGCCTCCATTATCATCTCTTTATTCAGCTAGAGACGTGAAGGAAGTGAAAGAAAATGATTCACCGAGCAAGAGGAGCATTGACACTATGGTAGGTTTAGTTTTTAAGTATCAGAAAGCATTATTTACAATGGCTCTATATAGTTAGGATATTGTAAACAGTTGGAGCCACATTATTTAAGGAAAGACGTACTGACAGTGGAGGCAGTCCAGAGAAGGTTCACTAGATTAATTTGGGTATAGAAGTTGAGTAGGTTGGATCTGTATCAATGGAGTATAGATTGATTATGGAGATAAGGTGAGAAAGTGGAGTTGAGGATTGTCATTTTGGATCTGTCATGATCTCATTGAGTAGCAAAGCAGACTTGATGAGCCGAAATGCCTTTTTCTGCTACTACGTATTATGGTTATTTTACTATCCAGTCTTTCTAGGCAAACAGATAGTCAGGTGGAATTCAGCTAGGAAGTGAGGGATAGTTGGAGATGGGGAAGATAAGGGTGTCAGTGTACCATTAGTCACAGTTTATGGCAATTATCTTTTAAGGGAATTAAACATATGACATTGACTGGGAAAGAAATTTTTGGAAGTTGATAGGACTGAGAACAATAGGATAATAAACTGGTTTGAAACCAAAAGACTAAGCTGGGTTGATTCTTCCAACACAGCCTTTTGTTGTGAGTAACAGTGGTATATTTAAGATAAACTTGGTGATTGACAACTGTACATGAAGCCTCAATCCTCTGAGGAAAATCAAGTGTGTCATTGCTGACTATTTAAGTTATGGAATGGTGGCATGATGGTGCAAAATTGCAAGTTTTGATATTCACCAATTCTTTCTGGCCCTGGCCCATATCAGAAATGGAAAGATGAAGTTAAAATGTGAACCCAGGTTGCTTCCATACCCTGAAGAAGTAAGGTATGGCAATAATATTATCGTTACCAACCAAAAGTAAGATGAAGAGTGAGGTATTTTCAAGTGGAAAGTAGATGATCTGGATCAACAAGAAGGATTGGACCTTTTACAATTTTTGGATAGGTTTTACAAAAAGGATGAGTTATTGGAAGCTTATGAAGTCTGGGCAGTCTTTGATATGTTTAGGAAATCAGAGGGTCAGTCCATGGAAGAACATATCATGGATTTTAATAAATGTTGCAAGAAACTACAGAGATTTGCACTTGAAATTCTAGAACCTGCATTTAAATTACTAGACTGTGCCCCCATTTGCCATGTTATTAATCTTTTGGTGCTGACAGATTCAGTGTTGGAGGAGAGAATCTCTCCTAGATCAAATGGCTGCAGCCTGAAAAGAATTTCTGGGAAAACAGTCATTCTCAGCCACTCTCAGCAAGTGCAAACAAAGGATAGAGGATTCAAAGAGATAGGGCTCAATTTCAAGATCAACCAAACATTAGATGAAAATTCCAGTACAGAGATAGACTTAATGACAGGAGATCTGAAAATGCTCTTAACTCCCACCAATTTGAAAGTTGGAATAAAGAGCGTGTATGTGATGGTGAGTGTAGGTGTTTAAACCCAAAGAATGCATGGGGCCTTGTAAATTGGTGTTTCTGGTGTGATTTCCAGTATTATTAGGTGATAAATTGACAACAAAGGAACCTTTATTTGAAATAACCCATGAGATGAATTTATCTAAAACTGTAAATGATGACTGCCATGGTGTAATTAAATTGGTCACAGAAAGTTTGAATCTAGTAATGAGCATATTGATTGTCAGTTCCTTCAACTGTGCAGCTTTGGACAATGGTTGTACTTCTACAGAGTGTGATGTAGACTGATGTAACTCTATCTGGGATCTCGCAGTGAGACAGAGACAAGTGGAAAATCAGGAAGTATGAAAGTAACACCTGTTTCAGGTTCAGAGATGACATTACATTAACATCCTTCAAATGGGTAGTCCTCCATTGTAAGATTGTGGGGATCAATCTGTTGATCAGATGTAGTTTCTAGTGAAATGCCACGATTGTTGGTGGAACTATGATGACAAAGGCTCAGGTGATGCGAGATATGAAGAATGATCGAGCTATCATGTTTGGAAAATATGTGGATTTGCATTTTACTCAATCAGGCCATTACTCTTTCCCATGGAAGTCAGGCATTTCTCATCAAAAATTTCATGAAGTTTTGGTAACCACTGAGAATAAGAATTTGGTGACAAAATGAAGCTAATTAAGGAATTACACAGCACCACAGAAATGCAGATGCAGTGGTACTTGATAAAGGATAAGATGATCTCATTAAAAAATCACTGTGTGATGTGAAATCTACATTAAATATTGCAAGATACCATCACATACTGTTGTCAGCTTGTCACTAACCAGGGAGTTGAATGATGTGGTGGCAATGGACTGAAAAATTTTGGACAAGGATAAGGCTATTTATATATACTACACTTCGTGGATATAACAACTAGATTTAGTCTATCCACTGTGATACATAGTGAAGACAAAGAGACTATAGTTGATAAGATCATGGAGAAATGGGAAGGAACAGAATTAGGAACACCAGCTAAGTTCCTGACACGTAATGGTGCGGAATTTGCCGATGGGAAATTTCAAGATATCTGTGAAAATCTAAACATTATAGTTATGCACACTGCAGCTGAGAGCCCATTCAGTAATGGTCTTTGCAAAAGAAACCACGTGGTAATAGAAGATGTTACATAAAAGATAGCTTATTCTTCACCTGGAAGAAATATCTCTTTCTTTCGGTATACCATAGCCAGTCTTCCACGTCCATTCATAGAGTTCCTGTTTCCCAAACAATGGCATTTTCAATATCTTCCTGTCACTTTCTCACTGGGTTTGTTGAAAGGCAAGGCTGTTCCTTGTCACTATTGTAATGACTCAGGTAGCCTGCTTGGAAAGGAACATCGTTTATTATAGAATGCAAAGTAATCCTACTATCATGGTGTACAGCTGCTGGTTCCTGCCTTCGACCATAGTTCAGCAGGTATAGGTAATGAATTCCAGCTGGGCAGGTCGTTGACTGTTACTTCGGGAACTTGTACTTAGCAAGCCCCACAGGAGGTCAGTCAGTGATTCCACCATGGACCTTGTGGGAATTATTGTACCTAGAAAATGAAAGAATTGTAAAAAGCAAATTAGCTGCTGAAACTCTGGTATTAGTGGAAGGACTGGATATGGGGTTTCACTTGTCCAGTATGTTATCAGAAATTTTACATAAGGGACAGCGTGAGAAAGGTTTACCCACAGAATCTTATGTTGACAACTGGTCAATTTGGGACAATATTTATGCAACAAAGGATATAACTGAGAGAAGGCTAAGATTAGATTTAGCCAGGATAAAAGAAATGTTAGAAAGGAAATCTTTAAAATAGAGTGGGTTGACATAAGTCACCAGCTATCAAACTGCTTTTCAAAAAGAAGTGATTGTTTTAAGAAATTACTAAAAGTATTAGAAGAGGGTCTTGTTTTATAATGATGAAAATAGGTAATTTCTATTTTTATAGTGACTTTGGTTAGTTAAGGAATTAAGGGATTCATAGATGCGGAAGTATGAGAATATTTATTTCTGTTTAGATTCAAAAGAATGTTGTCTGGTTTTTTTTGTTTTTCTTTCAAAGCTTTAATTTAGAAATAAAAGAGGGGAATCTGTCAATCTACTGTTAAACTGAGCGTATGGCAGTTAACTTATTAATGGAGTCGCTAGTTAAACATGATATTTGATTATCCTATAAACAGAGACGCCTCACACACTTCAGGGGAAGAATTTCTTGTAGATTAGTAAGACTGAGGAAGTGTCTTAAAATAAATTGGTTTGAATCCAAAAGACCAGTCTGAATTAATTCTTTCACAACAGCCACTTGTGACTAATAAAGGGGTGGGGGGACTTAGGAGGGTAGTTGGCAAATGAGGATAGGGGGGGAGGGAAGATGGGCAGCATGGGGATAATCAGGGGCTGATCAGTGGGTGGAGTATTTGGGTGCTAGTGTGTTGGGAGGGTAGTCGAATGTAGGAAGTTTGAAAGTTAGTTGGGAGGGTGGATGGGGACCTTGGGAGTGTAGTTGGCGAGTATCGGGTTAGTAGAGGGACTGGTCAAGAAGGTGAAGAAGGGTAATTGAGGGGGAGTAGGTAAGGCGTCCAGTGACGGATCTGGGGGTTGGTGGGGGGTAAGTTGTAGATAGTCCATACATATTTTTCACTGAAGTTAGAAGTGGTATTAATTCTAATTTTTCCTGCGGATCTATTCTACTAAGACTGTCAGAACCATCTGAAATCTAAGATTTAAATTGAATGGTTTCCAGTTCAGGTTAGTTACTCGTGAGTTTGCTGGCAATTCCCATGCCATTCTTGCGTGGAGAATGCTGAAACAACACAATGGAATATGCTATCACATATATTGTTTTTCCTGTGTTAGTTTTTTTGGTGATAAAGGAAAAAAATTATTTTACATGTCCTTATACTTTGTCTTTAACTGACCTGAAATACACTTAAACAATTTATAATATGAAGAGTTAGTGAGTTTATCTGTGTAGAATCAAAGATGGATCTGTATTGATAATGTGAAATTGAAGAATGATCATTTAAATCTGCTATACCTGAACCAAAAACCTTTTTTCACAGGAGGTTGAACAGTCAAGAAGTGGACAATATCACAGTTACCTCGATGAAGGTAAAGCTTTGCTGAAATCTAACATTTGAATGCAAGCTTCATTATGAGTTTATCAATAAATAAATAAATAAAGAGCTGGTTTTTCCATTTGTTTATGCCATGTTTTGCATTCCAAACCCCCCCCCCCCCCCCAACATGTTTTCTGGCGATGGAAATGGCTCACCATTGACCAGCAGTGGGCTTTCTGATCTTGTCAATGTCAGTGGCATTTTCTGTTGTTTGCCAGCTGCAATATCGCTGCAAGAGTTCACCATTGGCAGGAACAGAAAATCCTGCTGGCAGGAAAGGATGTTTAATTCGGCCCCATATTTGTTTATTCAAGGCAAGCAGTGCACATCATACATATATCTTCATGGATTTGAGTTCAAAGATCTTGAACTCATGAAGTTCATGCCAGTGGAGAACTGCTGCAACTCTTTACTGTTTCATACAATATGTATATATTTAAAAATATTACCTCATTGCCCATGGTGTTGTTTACAGGTATTGCAGGGCACAAGATGTTCTTAGATGATACAGAGCAGGCCATAAACATTAGAAAGCATAACAGTGGTTTGCTCACTACTGCAATATAGAAATATATCATATGACCTATACATAATGAAAAAAATCACATATATTATGTAATTATTAAGGAACAATTAGCTTTGATTCTCCTGTACCTCCAAACTCTTCATATTGTACCAGGCAAATCTTTCTATTGTCAATGATCCAGTATTGATAGAAAGTGTTGGAAAAATTCTGCAAGTCTGGCAGCATGTGTGGAGAAAAAAACAGTTATCATTTCAAGCCTAACATAATCACGTTTGAACTGTTCCTGCTGGATTTCTCCAATTTTTTTTGTTTTTATTTTAGATCTTAGTTTTCAATTTTAGGTATATTTGTGATGTTTGCTCTTTGCTGTGGTTTTCCTACTTGCCTCGTGAATGGAACTTGTTGATAGCATTTGTTAATAAAAACCTTTAACAAAACAGAAACAGGAATACACTTGCACAATTCAGATAACTTTTTAAACAAATGTGAATTGCATGCCCTAATAAATAATGTGTTTATTTTCAAAGAGCAAACGTTCAACTTAAATTTACTAAATACCCCAGTACAGGTTTACTTTTTTGGTACTGTCATGATGATGGCCATCACAAATTGTTTTCATTGCCAGCTTTTCTCATAACTTTGATATTGAAATGCTTTTTGGAATCTGTTTTTAACCAACCAAATTACCATTACATATATTCCACTTTAAAATGGGGAATAGGAAAGGAAAAATAGGTTTCAAGTAGGAAAGGGAAAAGTAATTAAAGTAAGAAATATGATTATAAAAAGCACAATATACTCAGCATTTCTTTAGATATAATGTTTAAGTTAACATTTTAAATGGCTAGAGAATAACAAATATAAAATATTAGGAAAAGCAGAAATAAAAGGTGGGATTCTTTGGCCTTTCTGGGGTATATTTCTTGCGGTGGCAGGATCTTCTGGTCCTACCACTGTCAATGGGATTTCCCATTGTTTCCACACCATACTACCAGGAAGCTCACATCAGCTAGAACGGAAGATCAGGCTGCATGAACAGCTGTAGAATTCTGACCAATGTCTTTACTATTTCAAATTGTTTCCCAAAGTGATAGTTTTTGTTTTGGACTAATGTTGTAAAACTGTTTGTAATTTTTGCATGACTTTATTATGATGGTAGTATTTTTTTTCCCCTCAGTATTAGTAAGTATCAAAAAGGTAATAAAATCAGTAATTTCAGAAAATTTGATTTCCCAAGCTAATGAGAGTCTAAGGTTAAGATTTCAGGAGTGTGTTCTAGAAATATAATGATAATACTTTAAAGTCAGTTTTAATTGTAGGAAGATATTAAAGATTTTATTGTATGCATTTATCTTTCAGATGATAACAAAACTTATCATTCGCCATCTCGTTCCTCTCTACGTTCTGTTGGGAAAAGTGTTTGTAACCGACCAAGGGAAGGCTTCAGAGTAACATTTTCAGATAAAGTACTGGACTCGTGTGCAGATGAAAATAATACTCAGACAAATTCTGTTAATTCAGACTTAAAGTATGACCATTCTTCAGGGTATAAAAAGGAAAGCTTGCATCAAATGAGAGAAAGAAATCTTACAAACTACACAGATACTTCCATAATGAAAGATTCTTCTCCAAACATTGACACAAACAGTATGTTATCACATGATTATCACAAGCAACAATACACAGATACAAAGACTTATCAGTCAATCCTGGAGCCTCAGAGTCCTTATTTAAACCATCAGACAGATAAAACAAGCATTGGAATGAGCAACGATAGATTGTTTAAATTGAATCCAGGTAGTACTAATGCTAACATTTGTATTTTTTCTTCCTTTACTGGTCCATTGGTTGTTGTGCTGTTTTTACTTTACCTTCAGTCTACTTTGTTTAAATACACCAATATTATTTGCATAAACTTTGTGTATTTCTATAGTTTCTATTACTATGCCGATACATATGGTTAAGCTATGATTCGTTGTAAGAAGTGTTATCATCTTTAGTTTAAGTAGGCTTTTTGTTCAAAATTTCACTTTTTTAAACGTAAAGGATAGAGTCATGTTGAGCAGTTCATCTGGAACTGTTTTTCTCCAATCCACTGTGAAACTGCCCATACCTAACCAATGCTGTGAGCCAATAACCACACTATTCCAAATACAATATGTAAGAATTTGTCAACATCTTACAGTAATCTAGGGTCTTTTGCTTTTTCTAAGCTTGATGCAACATGATGCTCTTTGTGGGAATGGGGTGAGGAATGGTGGCTGTTTGGGCCAAATGGCCGAATTCTGCTCCAGTATCCATCTTATACCACATAAGTGGCACAAACACTGCCAACACTGGGGAAATATAAATCAACAGATATATAAGCAGATTGTGGCAAGGTGTAAAAGTAACAGGATTGTTGTGATAGATGTTTTAACTTCCCCTGTGTTGACTGGGGCTCACTTTGTGCTAGAGGCATGGATGGGGCAGAGTAAGGAGCATCCAGGATGGCTTCTTGAAACAGGATGGAGATTGTCCAAATAGGGAAGAGGCCATATTGGACCTGGTATTGAGGAATGAGACTGGCCAGGTGATTAACGTTTCAGTAGGGGAGCATTTTGGGAACAGTGATCACAATTTAGTAACTTTTAAGGTACTGATGGATAAAGATAAGTGTAGTCCTCAGGTGAACATGCTAAATTGGGGGAAAGCTAATTACAACAACGTTAGGCAGGAATTGAAGAATGTAGATTGGGGGCAGATGTTTGAGGGCAAATCAACATCTGGCATGTGAGAGGCTTTCAAGTGCAAATTAATTGGAATTCAGGACCAGCATATTCCTGTGAGGATGAAGTACAGCAAGTTTCAGGAACCTTGTGAAATGAGATATTGTAAGCCTACTCAAACAGCAAAAGGAAGCATTTGTCAAGGCTCAGAGGCTTGGAAGACATAAAGCAAGTATGGAATACAAGTAGAAAGAAACTTAAGCAAGGAGTCAGGAGGGTTGAAAGGGGTCACGAGAAGTCACTGGCCAGCAGGATTAAGGAAAATCCCAAAGCTTAAAAAGAGCAAGAGGATAGCCAGGGAGAGAGTTGGCCCCCTCAAGGATGGGAGGAAGTCTATGCGTGGAGCCAGAGGAAATGGGTTAGGTATTAAATGAGTACTTTGCTTCAGTATTCACCAAAGAGAAGGACTTGGTGGATGATGAGTCTGGAGAAGGGTGTGTAGATAATTTGGGTCATGTTGAGATCAAAAAGGAGGAGGTATTGAGGGTCTTAAGAAACATTAAGATAGACAAGTCCCCAGGGCCCGATGGCAAGGGAGGAAATTGCTGGGGCAATCTTTGTATCCTCACTGGCTACAGGAAAGGTCACAGAAGATTGGAGAATATCCAATGTTGTTCTTTTGCTTAAGAAGGGTACTAAGGATAATCCAGGTAATTACAAGCTGGTGAGCCTTATGTCAGTGGTAGGGAAATTATAAGAGGATTCTTCAAGACTGGATTTAATCTCACTTGGAAATAAGTGGATATATTAGTGAGAGGCAACATGGTTTTGTAAACGAGAGGTTGTGTCCCACTAACTTGATCAAATTTTTTGATGAATGACGAAGATAGTTGATGAGGGTAGGGTAGTGCATATTAATCTACATGGACTTCAGTAGGGCCTTTGACAAGATTCCTTATGGCAGACTGGTACAGAAGTTAAGGCGCAGAGGATCAGAGGTGAGCTGGCAAGATGAATACAGAACTGGCTTGGGCATAGAGGGTAGCAGTAGAAGGGTGTATTTCTGAGTGGAATGCTGTGACTAGTGATGTCCTTTAGAGGTCAGTGCTGGGATCTTTGCTGTTGTAATGCATATGAGTGATTTGAGGAAAATGTAACTGGTTTGATTAGTAAGTTTGGTGACGATACAAAGATTGGTGGGAATTGCGGATAGTGGCGAGGACCGTCAGAGGATACAGCAGGATATAGATTTGTTGGAGACTTAGGCGGAGAGATGGCAGGTGGAGTTTAATCCAGACAAATGTGAGGATATGCATTTTGGAAGGTCTAATACAGATGGGAAATATACAGTAAATGGCAGAACTCTTAAGATTATTGATAGACAGAGGGATCTGGGTGTACAGGTACACAGATTACAAAGTGGAAACGCAAGTTGAGAAGGTAGTTATAAAGGTATATGGCATGCTTGCCTTCATCAGCTGGGGAATTGAGTTCAAAAATTGGCAAGCTTTATAGAAATGTTGCAGGCTTATGGAACTTTAGTTAAGCTGCACTTGGAGTATAGTGTTCAATTCTGGTTGTTACAGAAGCTTTTGGAGCCTTTGGCGAGGGTGCAGAAAAGATTTACCAGGATGTTGCCTGGTATGGAGGACATTAACTATGAGGAGAGGTTGGAGAAATTTGGTTTGTTCTCACTGGACCGACAGAGATTGAGGGGTGATTTGTTAGAAGTCTATAAGGTTGTGAGGGGCATGGACAGAGTTGATAGTCAGAAGCTTCTTCCTAGGAAGAGTCAATTACTAAAGGGCATAGATTTATACTGCAAGGGCAAGGTTTAAAGGAGAAATTTTCAGTGTGTAGAGTTTGTATGTTCTGTCAGGATTAAAGACAAAGTGAATAAGAATAAGGAACCTTGGTTCTCAAGAGATATTGCAACTCTGAGAAAAGAGAGATGTATGACATGTATAGGCAACAAGGAACAAATAAGATGCTTCAGGAATATAAAAAGTGCAAGAAACTACTTAAGAATTAAATCAGGAGACTAAAAGAAGATGTGAGGTTGCTTTGGCAGTTAAAGTAAAGGATAATATAAGAGCTTCTACAGGTATATTAAGAGCAAAAAGATAGTAAGGGATAAAATTGGTCCTCTTGAAGATCACAGTGGTCGGCTTTGTATGGAACCAAAGGAAACGGGGGAGATATTAAATGGGTTTTTTGCGTCTATATTTACGAAGGAAACTGGAATGGAATCTACAGAAATAAGGCAAACAATAGGGAGGTCATGGAACCTGTACAGATTAAAGGGGAGGAGGTGCTTGCTGTCTTAAGGCAAATCAGAATAGATAAATTCCCAGAACCAGACAAGGTATTCCCTCAGACCCTGAAGGAGACTAGTGTTGAAATTGCAGGGGTCCTGGCAGATATATTTAAAATGTCAGTATTCACAGGGGAGGTGCCTGGTGATTGGAGGATAGCTCATGTTGTTCTGTTGTTTAAAAAATGGCTCAAAAAGTAATCCGAGAAACTATAGGCCGGTAAGTTTGATATCATCAGTATTAGGTAAATTATTGAAAGGAGTACTTGGATCTACAAATTCTTGGATGGATGGGGACTTATTAGGGAGAGTCAATATGGCTTTGTGCATGGTTGATCATGTTTAGCCAGTCTATTAGAGTTTTTCGAGGAGATCAGCCGAAAAGTGGATGAAGGGAAAGCAGTTGTTATTGTCTATGTGGACTTCAGTAAGGCCTTTGACAAGGTCTAGCATGGGAGGTTAGTTAGGAAAGTTCAGTCGATAGATATACATGGAGAAGTAGTAAATTGGATTAGACATTGGCTCAATGGAAGAAGCCAGCAAGTGGTAGCGGAGGATTGCTTCTCTGAGGCCTGTGATTAGTGTGCTACACGGATCAGTGCTGGGTCCATTGTTGTTTGTCATCTGTATCAATGATCTGGATGATAATGTGGCAAATTGGATCAGCAAATTTGCTGATGATACAAAGATTGGAGGTGTAGTAGATAGTGAGGAAGGTTTTCAAAGCTTGCTAGAAGAATGGGCTGAAAAATGGCAGATGGGGTTTAATGCTGACAAATGCGAGGTATTACACTTCGGAAGGACAAACCTTCCAAAAGGTCGAACATACAAGATAAATGGTAGGACACTGAAGAGTGCAGTAGAACAGAGGGATCTGGGAATACAGATACATAATTCCCTAAAAGTGGCATCACAGGTAGATAGGATCGTAAACAGTGATTTTGGAACCATTGACTTTTATAAATCAAAATATCAAGTATAAGATTTGGAATGTTGTGGTGAGGTTGTATAAGACATTGGTGAGCCCGAATTTATTGTATTGTGTGCAGTTTTGGTCATCTAATTACAGGAAGGATGTAAATAAGGTTGAAAGAGTGCGGAGAAGGTTTACAAGGATGTTGCCGGGACTTGAAAATTGAGTTACAGAGAAAGGTTGAATAGGTTAGGACTTTATTCCCTAGAGCATAGAAGAATGAGGGGAGATATGATAGAAGTGTATAAAATTATGATGGGTATAGATAGAGTGAATGCAAGCAGGCTTTTTCCACTGATGCTAGGGGAGAAAAAAAACTAGAGGAAATGGGTTAAGGGTGAAAAGCTTAAAGGGAATGTTGGGGGAGGGTTTCTTCATACAGAGAGTGGAGGGAGTGTGGAATGAGCTGCCAGATAAAATGATAAATTCGGGCTCACTTTTAACATTCAAGAAAAACTTGGACAGATACATGGATGAGAGGGATGTGGAGGTATGTGGTCCAGGTGCAGGTCAGAGGGACTAGGCAGAAAAATGATTTGGCACAGCCAAGAAAAGTCAAAAGGCCTATTTCTGTGCTGTAATGTTCTATAATTCTATTTACGAGGCAAGTTTTTTTTTACAGAGAGGGTGGTAGGTGCTTGGAACTTGCTGCCAGGGGAGGTAGTGGAAGCAGATACGATAGTGACTTTTAAGAGGAGTCTTGACAAATATATTGAATAGGATGGGAATAGAAGGATATGGTTCCCTGGAAGGTTAGGAGGTTTTAATTCAGTTGGGCAGCATACCATTGCAGGCTTGGAGGGCCGAAGAGCCATTTCCTGTGCTGTAATTTTCTTTAAATCTTGCTTTTTGTGCTGCTTGAAAAATGATTAAACAAAAGGTGAGTGCCTGAGGTAACACTGTACGGAGATAAAATGCATATTTAAGAAAGAAAGATGGGGATAAATGTAGTGCTTTTTTTAAAGGGTAAACTGAATATCCCAACGTGTATATTGAGCTATAAAATGAATTGATACGAAAGAAGTTGGTAATAATTTCCCCTATTTTTTTTCTTAATCTGTCCAGACTTGAAAACAAATAGCACATATGGAATGAGAAAAAATATCCATGTAGATGATGCTTCTAGCAGTCAGAGGTCAAAAATTACTTCTAGTGGCTTATTACCACGTCATGGAATTTCATCTTCTGACCATTTACTTGATCGGCAAAGTTTGATATCACCTGCCAGCTCTTTTACATCTCTTTATTCCAATAGTTCAAAGCGGGGCTTTACTGAACATATTAATATAGAATTTACAGCTAACAAGAACTCAGAGAGAAGATCACAACTAACTACAGCCAATGTGGAAAACTTTGAATCTAAATTAGAACCAAAGAAAGCAAGCAGTTTTAGTTCACTCTCGAGCACACAACCAAGTTACGATCGAAAGGTAATAAGCTCTCTTTTTAGCCTCAAAGTTATTTCTTCTGGGGGCATTTGTTTCCAGTGTATACAGTCAAGCTTTTCTTCAATATTGGGGGATCAATATAGGCCTATGTAGATGCAAAACAGTAAGAATATTAGTTCACTTTGTTCCTGAACCTCAGACTGAAATGATTTTCAGGTCAAATAAATTCTAGTAATTTTCCTAAAGTGCAGCAGTGACTACCTTGAAAGATAATTCATTGAACATGAAATGTTTTGGCATATTTTGTAATTACGATAAGTGCTATATGAATGTACATTCTCTCTCTTTAAAGTTACTTTCTTAGATTTGTATATACGGGAAACAGAAAATGCTGAAGGAGCACAACACAAGTTGGTCAACATCTGTAATGAGGAGTGTATTCATCCTCATGGTTCATTGCATTTAGAAACGTGTGGGCTGTACAAGCACAAAACAGATATCCCTCGAAACCGTATCAGTTCTGCATGACATGAATTAACCATATCACCTTTCTGTAGGCTATAGAAAATTGCAATGCTGTGTCTATGTGCTTGTTTGACCTTCCTAGTCTATTCACTAATGTAGTTCTTGAGGAAACTGTAATCATTCGCCATTGTCTGAATTCACTTTCATTGAACTTGTGAACTTTGTAACACATGCAGTTGAGTTCCACTTGATAACACCATGTATGCCCAAATAGATGGTGGTGTTGCCATGGGATACTCTCTTGGTCCAACTATTGCCAACATTTTGTTGGTTTCCACAAAAAAACATGACTTTGATGGAATGACCCCTAACCACTACCCTTTGCTATTTCCACTAAAGAGGTGATATGTTTGCTATATTTGATCTACAATGCATGTAAGAATTCCCTTAAACATTTAATGGAAGCCATCAAATTCTCAAATTTACTTTTGAAATGGAAGAATCTAATGAACTCCTTTTCCCTGCGAGTTCAGAAATCTGCTAGTGGATTCTCTACTAGTGTTTACATAAAGCCTATCTCACTGATGAATATACACATTGGGATTCCAACAGTTCCACATATTATAACTTTCGCCTTATTGACAACTCCATAAATAAGCCCAAGTCATTTACTCACTGTGCAAGTTTGATGCTGAAATAGAATACATCAAAGATATTCTGTGGGATATTGACCATCCCGACCACTATATTATCATGCAAACTGATGACTGGACCTAAAGCCAGCATCTTTGGTCCTGAAAAATGCCAGTCTTTCTCAGATTACCTTGGAAGAGGAAGGTCTCTCAAAAATTTGAGCAACAGGTGGAACTAGACGTCCATGCTGTTACTGTGTTACTATGCAGTAGCAACACTGGTGGTATTTGCTACTAATAGGATGCTACCGTTCAGTCAAAAAGATGTTCTGTGTACCATACAAATGACTAATTTAGTATATGAATTTCAATGGCAGTATGAAACAAGGTATGTACACTTTAAGTCCCAATGATTAATCATATCATACAGCATGTCTCTTCAACTGTTCGCACCAGGCAGAATACTGACTATACTCAAACAGCCCATGCTTGCAAAACTCAGAACATGGGGGGAATTTTCCTGTTCTGCCTGCCTTGGGAAAGGTCATGGTCAGTGGGGGTGGGGGAAGATGTGCAAAGACCCATTATCCTTGGGTGGGATTTTCTTGTTTTGGGCCGAACATGGCCAGAATATCCCACCCATAGTGTTGAACATAGATGTAATTCTATGATTGGACACCACTTATTGAAAAACCCCAAGAGTGCTAACAATTACACTAACAACCAATTGATGATGAAGAAGAATTGGGCTTGCAATGTAACACACTTAAGCTTTCTAGAAGTTATATATATTCATATGCAGGGCCCTGTCCTCTGCAAACAGAAACAGCATGTCTTGGCTTTACGTCTTTTTCAACTAAAGCATGAGGAACAACTGTTCCCTAGATGACAACATCTCAGCCAATCAGAGTTGATTTGTTTGAATTTGAACAAATGCTTAGGGGATAACTGTTCCTTGATGTTTTCACAATTATAGAAAGAGTGCAGAAAGAGGCCATTTGGCCCATGGAGCCTGCACTGATAACAATCCCACCCAGAACCAATCTCCATAACTGCACATATTTACTCTGCTAATTTCCTGACATTAAGGGGCAATTTAGCATGGTCAATCAACCTAAGCCTTTTCTACTGCAGTATAATTTTGTTATTCCTTCTGAAATTTGGTATTCTTGTGATTATATCCTGACATGCAAGATGAAAAGCTTTGATTTTTTTTCAGCAATACTCTTTTTTTTCAAGTCAATAAAATTGTACTTTTTAATTTAACCATTTTCCTCTCTTTCTGAATTGAATCATTCTCTCTTTTTAAATTCCTCATTCTGTACCTGATTTAACATTGAATTCACTATTTTAACTTCCACTTCCTGTTTCAGACTGTACTATTCATTTAATAATTCTTCAATCTGATTTGTTAAAAACATACAAAGAAACATACATAGAAAATAGAAGAGTGGGCCATTCAGTCCTTCAATCCTGCTCCACCATTCATTACGATCATGGCTGATTACCAAATTCTACACTCTTGATTCTGCCTTTCCCGTATCATTGATCCTGCCCTCCAATCATATTGCTTGATCCCTTTAGCCCTACGAGCTATATCTAATTTTTTCTTGAAATCACACAATGTTTTGGCATCAAGAAATTTCTCTTTGCTTCAGTCCTAAAAGGTTTACCCATTATATTCAAACTATGATTCCTAGTTCTAGACTCCCCCACCATTGCGAACATTCTTTCTGAATTTACCCTGTCTAACCCTGTTAGAATTTTATAAGTTTCAAATAAAATAAATGCTGTTAGTTGTCCTGTTGAAACAGATCGCGAATGCCCTGCCATTTCCATCTCCTACCCACAGCAACTTATAGTACAAGATTGTGTAAAAATTAAATGGGCGAAGTCAGGGTCTAGCTAATAGGGTACCTTCACCAGCTACAATAAATTCTGGCCCATTATGTTTTGAAACTGATTATAAAATAAATATGGCAACCTGACTTTATCTTTCAAATTTGAGCAGACATTGTGCAATTGTTTTGAAGTTGGATTCAAACTAGTAGGTTTCTTCTTCATCAAGAGGCAGGTATACCCAATGTTCATATTCAAAGTGTTTGTATATGCAAAACAGATGTTCAAAACATCCATTATCAAAAATTAGAATGAAGATTTTAAATGTGTTCTCATTCTGAAGGTGATAAATGTTATTGTTAAATAATTTCTTTATCTCTCCCTTCGCTAGCAAACAAGTCTGGATAAATTGTTTGAAGTGGAAGAATGTGGTGATTATCGCCCTCGAACACCAACTGGGCTCAGCTCTAGTGAATCTTCAAGTATTTCCTCCCTCCTGCTGAATCTACTTGATCTGGTGGACCAGTATTGGAATGGTACAAGATCTCTTCAGTCAAACCAGAGGTTTCTTAGTAAGTCCCTTTTTGCTGTATTTGCTTTTGAGGTCTTTAATACGGAGAGATCTTTAATTCAAGGTAGATGTTACAATAATTTTACTCTCAAAATTCAACTGAGTTGAGCTACAATTTGCTTCTTAATATTAATTTATTGCCTAAATGTTTTAGTGGAATTACCTCTTGATTATTATCAGGGAATGAATTGCATGTGCATCATTTTTTGATGTTATAGATTGTAAGTTCAGTACATTATCATTGGGATTCTTGGTATTTGGATGCAGAAAAAATGCGTTTTGATTTATATTAAAATAATTAAAATAATCAAAATGTAGCACTGAAAAGATTACATTCACTGATTAGTGTTTCTGAAAGATAGAGGGATTAAAGTTTAGATGAAGTGTCTATCCAAATTTCTTGAAAATGGAATTTTTATTAGACATTTAAAGAGCATTGTGGCTAGGATGATCTTATACATCTTACCATAGCAGATGGTTTGTAGCCTCTCATTGAGGAACAAAAAAGTTATTTTAGCTCATTAATAGTTACAATATGGCATATTTTGTTAATTTTTTTATTTAAAGGAGTGGTACAGAAATTAGGTTGAAATATTGGGAAATTTACTGTAGATCTATTTAGAATCCTACAGTGCAGAAAGCCACTCAGCCTACCTTGTCTGCACCAATCATAATCCCACCCAGGCTCTATCTCCAAAACTCTGTGCATTTACCCTAGTTATTCCCCTGATACCAGCACTAAGGGGCAATTTAGCATGGCCAATTCACCTAATCTGCCCAACTTTGGAGTGTGGGAGGAAATCGGAGCACCTGAAGAAAACCCATGTAGACACGAGGAGAATTGCAAACTCGACACAGACAGTGATTCAAGCCAGGAATCGAACCGAGCCCCTGGCACTATGAGACAGCATGTACTACCATGCCGCCCTATAGTTATTGGCATACGAGTTCTGAAGTAAAAGTTTGTTTTGCATTCTTGTTTTGCAACCTTATTTGCCTAAATGTTGCCTTTTTGAAGATTAGAGAAATGAATCTGGTCAGATTGTTATCCAGTTTACATAAAAGGTTTGATTGATCGCTGGTCAAACTAGCTTATTGTCTAGATAGTGGGCAGTGAAGGCAATCTAATTGTAAGGGACATGGCATTTGTGATGTTGAAATTTGTAGCACGTGGTTTGAGGATAATTTCATCATTATACTGTATCACAAATCTTGTACCAACATTCTTAAAACATAAGCTAAGGATTTTTCCATCATAACGTACAGCTAACTTAAAATCAATCTTGTAACACCTAACAGAATTGCTATCCTGTGTTATGACATTAAAAGGATCTAATGTCTAAATAGATCATTTCCTAGGGATAATGTCACATTAAAAGACAGCACAGAACAACTATTATTTGTATCTTTGACTTTGTAAACTGTTTCAAGGTGCTTCACAGCAACGTTTTCGAACAAAATTTGACACTCAACCAAATAAAGATACCATTGTTGAAAAAAACATGTTTTGTTGAGCCTTTTCATCTCATACTCATCAGGACAACTGGAAGAATACAATATCAAGGGAAACAACTTTATTGTATTGATTGGCAAGTAGACCTGTTGGTAGAGGCAATGCAATGGAGAATGTATCAGTTCTTGGTGACTGACAATTATATGCTGAAACTTAAACAAGACAGCTTGACCCTGATTGATCAAGGCATCTCCATGTGAAATGATCCAGGTTTTCACTTGTTTTGTTTAGCTGAAATGGTCTTTCATCATCTTGATGCGATTTGGAGCTGCTCTGTTTTTTCTGTGGCTTGCTCACATTGCATGGATTGTTTCTTTCAGTTAAAGGACTAAAGATGCAGATCAAACAATTTATTGAATGTGCCAGTAGGGAAGGGCAACTGATTAGCATAGTTATAAAAATAGAAAATGCTGGAAAAACTCAGCAGATCTGGCAGCATCTGTGGAAAGAATGTTGATCTAAGTAGTATATTTTCCTCCCATAAGATGATTAGAAATTAATTATCTTTTAATGAAATATGACATTCTATAATTGTTAATGTAACATTCTTATTAATTATTGCAGAACTGTTTTCAGGTTAAATTTGTTGGCACAATTTTACTTATATTGCTGTTGTTTTACAACATAATCACATCTTTCCATTAACTATATTCCTAAAGCTTGCACCTCACTTTATAAATATTCACGTTCAGTTGAAACGCAATGTTATTGTTTCCAAGACAAAGATGTGTTAAATTTTATTTGTTAATATTTTGCATTATACTTGTTTAATGATACAGTGTTTTAAATAGTCTAACATCCGTCATTAATACCCTATACTTTATTATAGCTCCAGCTCATGAAATGCTGTCCAATCTGATTAACTCCGTGTCCATGCCAAAAGTTCAAAGTCTAGAGAAAAAGGTTAAAGCATTGACTGAAGAAAACAAATCTTTGCTGACCAGAACAGGTTTTGGCTTAGACACTGCAGAATTGCAGCGTGTGAAGCATCAATTAACTCAAAAGCAAGATGATTTGGTGAGCATAATTTTAAACTTGTTTGTTATAGATCTTGTCTGAAAACAGTTTGACAATGTTTGAAATTTGATTTGAAACTCCAGGAACTACTTTTATGAACATATGAAAATTATTATTTCAAATAAATGCCCAATACATCAAATAGTGGTTATCTTGAGAACTGGGAAATCAATTAGTTTAATTCACACAGGTTGCTGTTGTTAACCAATACATCATTTTAATAATACATTAATACACATTTTACATTTTTATGGTATACTACCAAAGAAGGACAAAAGCTTAATGGCCAAAAATTGTATCTATCCCATATTTATTCTATCCCATATTTTAGCAATTTCTGATTAGATAATGAGTCACGCAGATGCCTATGAACTTGATTTTCATGGTCACAACCTATCATGATCCATTTTTGAAATGTTGGGCATGATTTTCATGTCTTGCTGTGCTGCTTGAGTAGCAGCAGGCAGGGAAATGTCAGCGATAGGCTGAAGTGGAATTTGTGACTAGTACCCAGCCAATGGTTGCTTTCCCAGGCCATTTTTTTAATGGCATAATCAGTCTCGTGTTGGAAAACAGCGCAGAAATCATGGGGCATGCCAGCCTGGAACACTGATACTGCCCACTGGGCACCAGGCAGTGCCAAGGGGGCAGGATCAGATCAGAGGCACGCCAGTTAGTGGTGGTGGGGGAGGACTGCTGTGTACTCTGCCACAGTGATTGGTGGGGAATGAAAGAGGTGATGGGGTGTGTTAGGCTAGCCATGTGGGAAGTTTGAGGGGGGGAAACCAGGCTAGCTGTGGTTGTGGTGGGAAGGATCGTGATGCTGGCTTATGAGGGTGGGGGGATGTGGGGAAACCAGAAATGGAGTGCAGTGCGCATACTGATCTACATACTGGGAATGACCCGCTCAGTGCACTTGATGCTAGTCTCTTGGGCAGAATTAGGCCTTGCCTATCCCTCCCTCCCACTTTCTGGTATGAATCCCCCAGTGGACTCTGTGAAGTGCAAGTACTGGAAATTCAACTGATTAAGTATGCCCAAAAGGTGGGTGGGAAAATCTGCAATTATCCTGCCTGTTGGGCATTTAATTTTCTGAGGCAAATTATCCGTTACGTACTAATGAAGCAAGTAGAATCATCGTATTTCAGTATTGCCGAATAAAAGTATGTTAAACTTATATACAGTTTTGTAATTCTATCCAAGACATCTAAAGATTTAATTAGGAATGCAGAAAATTAACTATAGAAAATGTAATTTAAATTGCATCAGACCAATCTTTTGAAGCATTGCACAATTGTTATATCTATAAAAAAAAATAGAAGTTTGTATTCTTTGAAATCAAACTTGTAAAAAAGTTAGCACAGCAATAAATGTATGCATTAATACAAGGACTGGGATTTCATGGAGCCTTTTGGAGTGAGAAAGAGCCTCCATACAGGAGAAGCCTTGCAACTCATTAAAGTTGGCAGAATGGACCGATGTTAAGAACTCTCCCATAGCCAACTAGACTCATTGTTGAGCCACTTATTGGCCATTATCCTCCAGCCCAGCAGGATTTAGTGGTAGCTCAGGGATTTTCCTGGTCACACAAGTCTTCTGCGCCATTTGAAGGCTGCTAACAAACCTATCAGGTTTGCTAAGAGTCTCTAGGAGGACCCCTTTTTCAGTGGCATTCTGTGCTCAATTTAGGGCATCTTCGAAGGCATTGGAAAGTGGGGTGCACGTTCAGAGCCACCCAGTGTCCTTGCATTGGACCTCACCCCATGATCCATTTGAATCAAAATTAAGATATAAAGATAGAAAATGACTTAAGCATTTATATTAAGATACACTTATTGATGCTACTTGTTAGGCTGACATTTGATTGGAGAGTTAAGAGATGTCCATTTGTAATGTTTCATTTTGTACATAAATATAATGCTAGGTGAAGATTGACTTTTTGGTCTCCTCCTCCACTGACTAGTTGTAAATTTTAAAAATCATATTCACCTCTCTTGGATCCAACAGTGATCCCTGATTTGGACATGAGAGCATACCGATAGCCACCGCTGCTCCTGATGGTGCTCCTATAATGTAGAGGGTCAGCATCTGGCCAGCAGACTCACTATTAACTGATACTGCTATTCTCATGTTGAAATTCTGAAACTGTGTCATTTCAATGGTGATAAATCTGCACAACAATAATAACTTGTTCCCTTTGATTTGTGTAAGGAAGTAAAAAAAAATACAGCAGAGGTTAATCCTACTTAATCTTTGGTAGTATATTTTGCTGTAGGTTTGAGAAGTAAAACAAATGGGATAAATGAAGCTATAGTAATAGTTGTTTTAATGTCTTACAAGGAGAGTTTAAAAGGAAGGCTAGCAAAAGTCCTGGATGAAAACAATAAGCTGCGTTCTCAACTGACAAGTTTGGAACTTGCTAATTGTGCTGGAAGTCAACTACAGCACAGTAAGCCACTTTTATTTTTATATTTAAAGAATTTTGCAGTTATAATGAGAAATAAACCATTTAACAGACTAGGTCATATGATCTCACTGTTTTGTTCACTAAATTAATAATTGGTAATGTTTACAGAAAAATAAGTATTTGAAATATTTTCATAGATTATTGACCTTTATATGGGTAGATTATTTACTCATATATTTACCCCACTAATCCCCCTAACCATCTTGGGACACTAAGGGGCAATTTAGCATGGCCAATCCACCCAACTTAAACTTCTTTGGACCTTGGGAGGAAACCGGAGCACCCAGAGGAAACCCATGCAGATATGGAGGGAACATACAAACTCCACACAATCACCCATGGCTGGAATTGAACCTGGTCCCTGATGCCATGAGACAACACTGCTAACCACGGTGCAACCCATCACTGTACCCATCATGGAACATTAGGGAACAGAGTAAACCCACTTGTTTTTTTCCCTTTCCTTTGCTGGCTCTTTAAAAGAGTTGTGCTATTTAGTTTCAATGTCTATATTTTTTCCCTGTAGCCCTGAAAATTTGTCCTCTTTGTACATGTTCAATTGCAATTTGATTGTTTCTATGGATTCTATTTCCACCACTCTTTCTGGTAATGTCTTCTAGATCTTAACTCTCCATGTAAAAAAAAAATCTTCATTTCTCTTGTTTTTTTTGTATTAATTTTAAATTTAGGATCTTTGGTTATCAACCCTCTTGTTAGAAGAAACAGTTTCTCCTAACTTGCTTTATCAAAATTCTTCATAATTTTGAGGAACTCTGTTGGGTCTCCACTTAATCTGCTCTAAAGGATAACAAACCCCCCAGTTCCCCAGTCTCCCATAGCCGAAGTCCCTCACTCCTTGTATCATCCTGGTAAATCTCCTCTATGCTCTCTCCTAAATTTAAGGATTAGATGCTTGGAATTGCAGACACTAGTTCAGCTGAGGCCTAATTGATGATTTGTAAAGGTTTAACACAAGTTCCTTGTTTGTGTATTTAGTGCCCAAATTAACAAAACCAAGGATCCAATATACTCTCTTAACCACCAGTCTACTTAAAAAGGGAAAATTCACAAAATTTGGAAAAAAATGAGAATTTTACAACAATTAGTTCTGTAAAGTTGCACTTTTTAATTAAAAAGCTTGTTCAGATCAAGGGTTATGGGAAAAAGTGGGATAATGGGGTTGAGGAACTTATCAGCCATGATTGAATTGTGGAGCAGACTCGACAAATGGCCTAATTCTGCTCCTATATCTTATGATCAACTATTAATTTTAATATTTAATTAATTTTATCTACCAAATAACCAAGATTACTTAAAAAAAAACTGCAGATGCTTGAAATCTGAAATAAAAACAGAAAATGCTGGATGAACTCAGAAGATCTGGCAGCATCTATGAAGAGAAACCGAGTTAATGTTTCAGGACTAAATAATCCTTTTACAGAATTGTGTAGAAGCATCATTTAGATCTGAAACATTTTTCTCCACAGATGCTGCCAACCTGCTGAGGTTATCCAGCATTTTCTGATTTATAACTGAGTATTTGTTTTGCAAAACTGAGTTGGAAGATGTTCTGTAAAAAAAAAAGTTTGAAATGTTTGCCGCTGTTCTGTTGTGTTAGAGGATTTGCAGAAAGACAATGAGAGACTAAACTTGGAGGTGGAATACCTGAATCAACAAATTAAGCAATACAACAAATTACAAGAAACTGTCACCATGTTACAGGAGAGTCACAGGTAATTAAAACAAACAATTTTTTTGATATATTCTGGTACATGATATCAATTACATTATGTAAATCTGCAATATTTTTCTATAAATGAGGTGTTAAATTGGTAACAAATATCTGCCATTATATCAATTACAATTTAGGAATAGAGGATGTGATCTTATCACGTCATCCTGCCCGTTGACCAGTGTGGTGAGGTGGTAAAACAGTTTGTGAGACAAAAAAAAAAATCACTGTGTCCAGTACCAAACAGTTTGCACAAATCGCTTCGCGTCCAAAATGAGCACAAAGTTTATTAGCATGCATTTCAGTATCATGATCATGGTTGACACGCTATTGCTGCCCTGTGGAATCTCCCCTCCACTTCACTGGTGCGATGTCATGCTGGCGGGAATCATGACTGCTCTATAAAAGTTTATATCAGGTACAGCAGTAGGGAAAGGGAGCATGGAGATAAGTACCACGAGTGGAGATCCTGGAGTGCAAAGGGGAAATCTCAGCTGCTGCCATGGTATGGAATGGATGGGGAGGTTGCATAAGTGCAGGGGTATGTGGGATGGGGCACATACCCGATATGCGGATCCTCAGTTCAGCAGTTGGCATTTGCTCGGGGCTTGTGTTGTATGCATTTCCCCTGCTGAGTGACCTCCGAGAGACTGCATACGAGGGAAACTCCAAACCCCACTGTCACCATGGTTGTGTTGCCATTTGTCTGCTGGATAGGCTTCATGATTTTTTTTTTAAAGACATTTTATCCCAGGCTCCACTATAGTAACAAGCAGCATCTTTGTCAGTTGCTGCTCCATTCAAGGGAGCTTAGTAGGTGTTAACATGGTTGCTCTTATTGTATGGACTCTGCAGTGCTGCCTTCGATTGGAACCTATTTCATATTAGTCAAGAGGGTGCCTCTCCCCCATCTGTCTGAACTGCTAGCCATTCCTGAAAGACATTGCACCAGACATCCAGGTGGGCGCACTAATGTCAATTATGCAGAAGCTCCAAATGGATCCCCTTAAAACACCTATATGTCCTCCATGTCTGTCAAAGCAATCATGTTGCAGCAGTTGGCAAGCTATTGAACTGGCACATGATGGTGTCGGGTTGCCAATGTCCAGTCGCATAGGGCACTGGTTGCTGGGGAGGGAATGGGGGGTCCAGGATGGATAACCTTACTGACTGCCTATCTCTCACTCACTCCTTCCCACCCTATAGATACAGTGGATTTTGCCATGCAGCTCATTAAGCTGGCTATGATACTTGTGACTGTGGCAACGCCAGTCCAGACCAGAAGCCATAGCAGGAGGACAGGGGCAGGTGACCATCAGCCTAAGTGGAGGCAAAGAGGACATTGGAGATGGGGAACCCAACACTACAGGCCTGGCATGTTATTTAACGAGCTGCTGACCACCATGTGCTGCTGCAGGCTCTGGATCAGTAAGGAGTCAGTGTGGTACTTGTGCCACGTCTTCAGGGAACTTGCACATTGACAGACAGGTGGGCACTTGCTCCCAGAGACTATGAAAGTCACAGTGGCGTGCTATTTTTATGCCACTAGATCCTTCCAGGATGCCAGAGGAGCCTCTGCAGGATCGCCCAGTCTTCCGTTCATAGGAGTGTCTGTGAAGTGACGGATGCTCTGTAATGCCAGGCAGCCATCCATATCAGCTTTGACGTGGGCCAGCCTAACAGGAAGTCTGGGCTACAAACTTCAGCACCTTTGCTGGCACACCCCACGTGTAGGGAGCCATTAAAGATATGCACATTGTCCTGCAAACCCCATACCATAAGGGATGCAGTATGTTAAATGAAAGGCATTCCCTGAACTATCAGGTGGTTTGTGGCCACTGCATAAATATCATGCGTGTGCGTGACATCCAGGGAGTGTGAACGATAATTACGTACTGCAGAACTCTGACATCCCTGACCTTTTTTAGAATCAATCCAGGCAGCTGGAATAGCTCTTGGCGGGGACAAGGGCTATATGCTGAGGTGTTGACTGATGATGTTATTATGGAGGTCCAAGACCGAGGCTGAGACCTGCTACAATGAGGCACCTTCTGCCACCTGGGCCATCGGTAAATGGTGCTTGGGCTCCTGAAAATGAAGTTTCGCTATTTGTACTGCTTTGGTTGGGTTCTCCAGTACAGCCCCCTTGAGGATCTCCTGCATCATCCTGTTCTGTGTACTCCACAATTTGGCACAGAAGGGGTAAACATCTTGCAGGAGGAGTACCAGGAGGAGACACAGGAGGATGACAGTGACAGGGAGCTGGGGGCTGGAGGACATGCTGCGGCAAGGATCTGACAGGGCAGGGAAACAAGGAGGGTGTTCATTGCCACAAGGTTCAAAAGGTAGAGGACGTGGTGCATTGCTACTCCAACCCACATACCCCTGGAAGTCTTGAACACCTCCCACCATTTGTTCTCACTCTACTATGGGTTGGGACCTCATTGTATCACAGCATAGTTATGAGTTGGTTTGGCTGTTTGACTCACTATGCAGCATGCTGCCCTCATGCCATACATGTCTGACTCCTAACCTGTTTTCTTTCGCCTCACTAACCCGTCCTTGAGCCACCAGCCTTCTCCATAGTAAAATATTGCCCTTCATGACATCCAGCTCCCCCACCATGAATTGTGGGGCTGCTTTGTGGGATGCTATATTAGTGGTGTGATTGACTGTGTGTACATCATTAGTACTCATATGGAGCCCCACTCTTAAAAGGGATATATACTGCAGCCAGTTTGGTAGGTCATATGCTTTAACTCTCCATGCTAGTGAGAATTGCACTGTGTCAAATGACTGAAATGCAGGGTACACCAAAAAGGTATGATTTACTCCTGTTTTCAGATTTTTTTAATACTTAGGGCATAACCTTTAAAACAAATTCTTGCCAAACAAGCAAGAAAATGTTATTTTTTTCAGCGAACCGTGAGTCACAATCTTATAGCACTCAATGCAAGAAAAGAGCCCAAATGTGATTCTTGCCAGTGGTGGGGGCAGCTAATCCTGCCGGTGAACCTGGCTGCAGAATGCTTGAATTTCAGGTCCCACCCCTTGGCATTACTACAGGCATAGTTATGCTGCCTGTTGGGCAGTGCCAGGTGCACAATGGGCATTGTCCATTCATTCGGGAGCCTTCAGTGGCCTCCAATTTCCCCGGAGAGGCTATTACAACTGGTCACTGTTGATGGAGACCAGCTGTGATTCTTGCTGGTGTGAAACTTGATTGGTGAGATGTTAAGCGAAAGTGAGCTTGGACAATGCTGCCCTGGACTCACCAATGACATGTAAATCATGTCATTTACATTTAAATGGTGCCCAGAAAGTGCAAAACAGGGCCAGAACGATTGAGAGAAGTGAGAAAACAGATGCAAACCCGATTTTTCGCCACTTGCGCAATCTTACTACCTTACCTTGCTGAATGATGGGTGGGACAAAGATAAAAGATCGTGGCTTAGAATTTTTTTGGGAAGATCACGCCCACAATGTGATATCACAATAATAACAACTTTGGCAAAATAATTCAAAGCTTTAATTATAGTTGTTTCTTTTCTTACCTAGCTGCTATTCAAATATTATGGCTGCATCTTTAAAGCTACTGAAACAAATAATGATCTTTTATCACTTTTGGCCTGTTGTACTGTGAAAGTAATTAAAAATATATATTTTACAATTAATTAGAAAACCATTCCATAATTGAAGTGTGGTAACTTTGTTAATACAAATGGAACAGCTGAAAGTTGCTTGGAAAAAGGCCTCTTATTTCACCAGTGCAGGTTACTATTTTTCTGGCTATTTATTTTTATTATCATACAAGTAGTGTATTGGTTCTTCAGAAAGTCATTTACACAGAATTTTATTTTCAGCATTCTCATTGTTTGGAAAAAGTTATTAGAAGAGAGATGGCTTTATGATATTAACATAGAATGGTAGGATTCAAGTTGTTACCTGCAGTTTTCACACACACAGTATTGGTCTCCACAGGCTTTTTGCAATGCCCTTATGAGCAAGGACTTCTCCAAAGGGGGAGAGAGAAAAAAAATCAATGGGGATCTACTTCACACTGCATTTCTTACTACTCCCAGTGATTGGCCATTGGTAACACAAGGCAGTGACCTAGAGAAAGGTTATCTGACAACTGGAGCTGGGAAAGAGTTTTAATTGGAAATAATTATTTAAGATATGAGTAAAAACATATACATTTTTCACTATATGTTCTGAAAAAATGCAAATTTCTAATGCCTGTAGAGAAAGTCAAACTTGAGTAGGATGATTTATGTAGGTTATGATGTAAAGTTACAACTGCTTTTAAAATCTCATTAGTTTTTTTTCATCTTTACCTTTTCCTTTCTCTTTTCCTGAAAGCAGGATTTCTTAGTAGAGTTTTACCAGAATGTGGTTCGATTCCATCAGAGCTGGATATCCTCCCATAATTTATTCAAGTAGTTACTATTTTAAGTGTCAGGTTTGACAAAGAATATTAACAAGCTATTCAAAGGATAAACTCAGTTTTGCCTTCACCCTGTATTCATATACATGCACTTCCAACAAGGATCACTTGATAACGAACAAGATCGGTTCTGACTGACTTGTTTTTCTTGTCCTTAAAGAGCTCTGAAGTTCATTGCACTTCCAGTACTTCTGTCCAAGGGGCTGAAATGACTTAACTAAATTTGGAATTATGTATCTGATTTTCTTCTTTAGTGACTACTACTTAAAAGGATAAACTCACTGGGCTGTCAGAAAAACTGAGTAGCCTAATACTTTAATGCTGTAATGTAGTATCATCAGGCAATAAGGAATGATGGCATTTTTTACTCTGCTTGTATTGTTTTAACTTTCAGTTGTAATTTATATACATTTTGTCAGAAGATTGTGAAGTTTCTAACAACGAAGTGCAATTTTATTTATGGTTTGGTAAACTGGTAATTTTTGTCTTGTTCTTAGATCTCTGGTATCGACAAATAATTACCTACAACAACAGCTGAACATAAGCAGTTGTGCAAATCAAAACAATAACACACCGTATCATCTTGGTTCTCAACGTTCAAAAGCATGGAATAAACTCGTACCTTCAGGAATCACAGAATTGCCCTTGTCATCCAAACGTAGCCATCATAGTAACTCTGATATACTGTAATAAAATTGCTGTATAATACAGTAACTAAAATCAAAATGCCTAATTCTAATTAAATTAGTGTTTGTTGGAAATTGTATACGAGCTAATCGTGTTTTTTCAGTTCTTGGGGATGCCTCATTTAAAGAATTTGAAATTGAAATGTAAAATAAATATTGTTAATAAATATGCTTGACTACTTTGAAATAAATAATTTGTACAGCAGTGTTATTTTTGTAAGATTAGCTTTGTAATGCATTGTGATAGTGAAATGATCACAACTAATGATTGAGTGGCTTTCTTCTGCAACAACTCCAATATTTATATTCATCTAAATTTATTGTTTGTGCTATTTGTAACTGATTTTAAATGCAGAATTTGCAACAACATGGAATTGAAAATATAATGAAAGCTGTGTCAAGTTACTGGAAGTTTGTTTGCACTTATTTGTTATAATGATCTTTAAACTGCTAAGATTGGGAAAATTGTATTTTAGGTTCAAATTTGTTGGCTATGGGTAGGACTTGGTAGTTAAACTTCAGCATTGCAATAGTTGTGCAATACTTTCACCTGATTTCTAAAAAATATCATTTGTAACGCACCATTAGTTATGAACAAATCTGTAAATTTGTTGCCAATTGTTTCAAGTGTTTGACAATGTATTTTAAAACAGTTAGTAATTGACACTTAACTGTGCTTCACATATTTATTTTGTTCAACAGTCTGAATTTAAAAACTGTTACCAGTGGAACCTTAAGTGACAGCACCACATCTGTTATGCAAACTACAGCGATTATTGAGTAAAGTAAAATCAGAAAATGAAATGCAGGAATCAGTCAGCGGCATCTGTGCAAGAGGAAGGTAGGGTCAACGATCTGGAACATTAACCCCTCATCTCATGATATACTGCTTGAACAACTGAACATTTCCAGCATTGTGTTTTATTTCAGATTTCCAATATCTGCAGTATTTTGCTTTTTGTAAATCTTGTGTCTGCCTATTTAGTGCAAGTGTTAAATCATGTTCAGTCTGCCTTACGTTCTATATTTTAAAGGTACATATATAAATAATATCTACATTTGTGCCAGTCTGTATACACTTGGGTTGATGTACACGATGATGATGGAGTGTTTGGAACAATTGTGCAAATTGATGAATTTGCATTTCACTTATTAATCTGTTTGGTTAAATAGCCCTGGTGGCAAGATACTGTTTTTCATAAATATAGTTTGTTTTAATTTTATAATTATTATTCCCTTCCATTTCATTGCATTTTTTTGCAGCATTATATGTAAACGTTTTTGAGCATAATTTCAGTTTTTGCATTTAAGTGGAATCTCCTTTTGTTATTTTATTTGTCATTGTACCAGTGGCTGTTTGCCGTATTATAGGGTTTTGTTACTTTCATCGTGTTAAATTTCACAGTATGAATGTCTCAGAACAATGGATACCTGTAGTGTTAAGTAAGATGTTTAAAATATTATAATAATTGAAGTACCTCATCATCCTGAAAATGAAAGGCACGCCTAAATGATATTCACGAGATACTAATAGGAACTAATTATTGGATAAAACTAAACTAAAATAATAAATGGGAGTCAGAATGAACTTTAAATATTTAAGTTAGTCTCAAGATATACATTTTTTAAAATCTTCCCTCATGTACAGTGGAGATCACTTTTTTCTTGGTCAATTTTGCATTCATTAATGCAAAGGCCATTAGCACTAAGAAACAGTCTTGTCAACATCAAGCATTACAAAGTCAACTGATCATGATTAGATGCAAAGTAGGGATTGCTCTTCTCTGTATCAAAAATATACCTTAAACCAACCTCAAAGGAATATCTGAGGTTGCAGCATATGCCATTTTCCATATCATCCATACTGTAATGAGTGAAGTGCCTATTTTGCTGAATGAATAATTTTTTTGCTGTTAACTCATGACCCTCGGAACTGACAGGAGACTGCCTGTGTGCTCTTAAATGGCAAAGTTTTTATTTCATTAGTTCAATGTTCATTAGTTGAATATTGTTCCCAGTTTCAATTGTGTCTTACTTGAGCTGTTTAATCCTATCAAATGTTTAAGTATGAAATATTTGAAGTACTGTGCACTTGTGCAATAGATGTAAATACATTTTAATTCTGTTTTGTGTAAATTTCCTGTACATTACAATTTGAGCTATAACTTATTAAAATAGTCCTAGTGATGACAAAAAAATGCCTTTGTAGATTAAGATATTTTACAATAAAATATTTTAAGATATTTGCATTGTCTACTTCAAGCTCTTATGATTACTGATAATTCCTGTATCCTAGTTAGTCACCTTATCCCACAAAATTGATAATGCAACTTATTTTAAGCTGTTTACTCTGACCATAAATTCATGTAGTTTGGATCTTTAATAAACCTACTGTTGTATGAAACTAGTAACAGTCGGCAACCCCAGTTGGATTTAAAATTATTTCACTGCTTAAAAGAAAAATCTAATTCTGGAAAGGACAGATGTCAAACTTAACCAGTTTAAGGTGTTATCAGTTGATTGATTTTAGATGAAAGATATTGCTCTTTTTAAAAGAGAATGAACGAACATGACATAGATTGAGAATTTACTATAATCCCTTTTCATATGCATTAGGCCATGATGTCAGAATATAAACATTTGAGGTGGAGGAGGGGTGAGATGGTTGTGCAGCAACAGGCTGACAAAAATGGATTTATAATTCTAAATTCCATCACTATGGACTTCTGAGGTAAAACTAAATTGAACTTTAATTCTTGTGTTTCCAATTCTTTGCTCCTTGTTCTGCGCTTCTGCCAGTGAATAGTGTACAAGACTAAAAATCCATTTTGCCCAATGCCAAACAGTTTGCAATTCTCCCATCCTTTTCTAATGGTATGAATCATTTCACACCCATTCTTGCCTAGAAAGGGCCCATGAGACTGATTAGCATGAGATTGACTGCATTTCCATGTCAGCGAATTTGGCACGTGACCTACCCATTTCCTGCAAAGCACCCATCACTCAGGATGATATCACAGGCAGAAATCACTACTGCTCCTATTAAGTGTAATTCACAGTTGTGAAGGAGAGTGAGGAGGTGAATAGCACTGTGCACCAACCTCCAGGGTGCAAGGTGATTCAGCCACTGCCATGGTGTGAGGTGTGGCCCACCATGGGCACAGGGGCTTGGGCTGGGATTCCACAGATCAGGGTCATTGCTGGTTGGGGTCTTGTGACAAGCATTTTTCCTGCTTGAAAGACTCCTGAGGGTTCCTGAGGTCAAGGTCAAATTCCACTAATGTCCACTTACCCCTGCTGGGCCCCACTAACAGTCACAAGCACCAATTAAGGGAACTCAGCAGATGTTAACACAGCTCTGCACACTGCATGAACTCAATGGTGCTCCCTATGATAGCCACTGTCGCATGAGGGTTAGGAAAGCACCTCCCGACTGTATGTCTGACTTGGATGCTATGCCTGGAAGCTATTCTGCACCAATGGCCAGATATATACACGTATGCATATACTGCATTTTTCACTGAGGAACTTCCATAAACCTTCTTCTTGATCAACCTGAGCATCAGAGTGTTGAGCCCAGACTGTCTCATACTGCCATTACTAGCTTGTGGTATTATGGGTCCATATTCAAGCAGGGTCCAGCTGTGCACCACACACCTGTGAGCATGCAACTGCACCTGGGTGCAGAAGGTATCATGTGAAGTGATGGTACAGCTGTGTGGAATGCCTTTGGCAACCATGATGGAACTGTGCCAATTCCCACTGGAGGCAATGATGTTGGCAACCAATTGAAGTGGTGTCTGGTTGCCAGGATCCAGACCCACAGGGACATGGGGTGCAGGGAGGGATTGATGTCCTCCCTCTACAAAGAGAGAATGATTCTTGGATTTGAGCCAGCAGTGCTGGCAACAATTGTTGTTGATCCTGTGGCAGTCGACAGATGTCATTGCCCACAGCACAGCCAACCCTGCACCAACAGGATCTGCTAGTCTGGCTGTGTATCGGTTAGAGGAGGAGCCCGAGAGGGAGGGCAGATGATAGCAGAGAAGGAAGCCAGGGCTGTAAAGGACACGCATGTTCTTCCATAAGCTGCTGAACTCCATCTGCTCCCGAAGCCTCAGCTGAAGCATGGAGAGTGCGACATCTATGGCCCTTGCTGAGGAGGAGGACATCCAATCCTGGTGGCAGTCAAGGTGACGACTGCCCTTAACATCTACGCCGCCAAGTCATTCCAGGGTCCAATCGGGACTTGTGTGGCATTTCGCAGTTGTTGACCCACAAGTGTATCTGGGAGGAAACAAATACCCTTTACTTGCAAGCAGGGTAGTACATCCACTTCGACCTGAGTCAGGTACAAGAAGAAGCCCATTTGAAGGTTTCACCACCATTGCAAGTATGCTGCAGGTTTAAGGGGCCGTTCACATCACCCTGTGGAATCAGGGAATGCCTTTTTATCAACAGAAAGAGGTTCCACTCCGAGTGTGCAGATTATATGCGACCATCTGATTAATATCCTGGAGGTGTGCACACAGTTCTCTGCAAGCATGTACACAGCTGATTCTGGAACATTCTGACATCCTCTGGAGCTTTGAGAACCACCCTGAATTGCTGAAATGGCCCATGGATGACAAAGGCTACTAGATGAAGCCATAGCTGATGATGTCAGTCTGAAGGCCTGAGACCGAGGCAATGAGGTCCACACTGACACACAGTCCATTACCGAATGGTGCATCGGCCTAGTGCTTCCACTGCCTGGACTGCAGTCATGATGTAGAGATGCTGGCCAGGTTAGCTGTAAAGACTTGCATTCTAATCAGTATTCTGTAAACTGTGTGTGACTTTATATGCCCTTCTCTGATCAGAATCTTCCACGCACCTGACGAAGGAGCAGCATTTCCGAAAGCTTGTGGGATTACCATCAAATAAACTGGTTGGACTTTAATCTGGTGTTATGAGTTTTTTTTTAAACAGTCCTGCAGTACAGTTCCAGATGGTCTCCTGCATCTTGATAGTCTACTGTACACTCCACAACCTGATTGGCAGGGGGAGATCATGGAGGAGGAGGGGGACGAGGACAGCCAGATAGAACCCCCTGTAGAGGTAGAGGACCAGAAGTGTATGAAAGATGAGGCTAAGGAGGCTCTGGAAAATGCTGGACTAGTAATGGCTATGTCCAGCAGGTCAGGAGGATCTGGGAGGTCCTCATCACTGCAAAGTTTATGCACAGGGAGGTGTAGGGGCACAGATCTCAGGGGGATCTGTGGGATCAATCTGCACCAAGCGAGGGGTTCTGGAAAGCACTGCCTGGGACTGTAATGGGGGGTTGGTAACCTTTGAACTATTCCAATGCACATGGCTGAGCACTGGAGTACCATGGCATCCAGCAACATGGGGGGTGTTGGGAGATGGGATTCACACAACTTAAGTGGTAGTCATCTACTGAGGCGTGTGTTTCTGGCTGGTAGATGGTTCAACTGAATCATCTATGCCTGGTCGATATTTTCCTTGGTGTTTTCCTTTAAACCGCTGGCAGGGTTGCGGGGTGGGGTTGCAGCCTTCAGGGGATGCATTGGGGCTGCTGACTCCTGAAGGTCCAGGCTCATTCAGTGTTGCTCCTGCAAGAGAAGGCACACAAGCAAACACTAGGGAGGGACAAGTATCTGGGCAATTTGACACTTACATGAGAAAGATTTATACAGATGAATATATTGAGGATCTTCACTTTTGTGGCATATGCCGACATTGTAGTTGTTCACAGCCCTTTCAGTGGCTTCCTTATGAGATTCATCACTCATTCTTGAAAGGGAGTCAAAACGCAACTTGGTGATTCCACTGCCTGCATTCTCCGGCTCTCTGTAGTTATGCACCATCTTCTCCTGTAGTGACATAAGCAGATGATTGAAGGCTCAATGGCTGGCAGGACTGGGGGTGTTGTTCAGCGCCATGCTTCACCAGGCGGGGTTTGTGATTGGGGATGCTAGAGGAATTTGAGGAAGATGCTGAGGGGTCGGGTGCTGGACAGCTGTGCGGTGTCTAGGAGTGGGTCGAGGTGGACATTCCAGATATGAGATGGACATTCCACGTGTGACAGACAGATCTGAAGCCAAAACGAGATGATGGGACACACACCTTTGCAATCTGAACAAGGTCAGTCATCTTCTGGCATTGGCCTCTGGTTCTGCACGTCAGGCTACAGGCACTGATTGCCAAAGCCACTACTTCCCAGGTTGCATTGGAATCTCTGCACCTGGCTTGTCTTCCTTCCTGGGAATACAGGATGGCCCAACTCTTCTCCATGCTGTCCAGCAGCTATCACTGCCATCTTCCTGTCATGACTGGCTGAGAGTGCAGGGGTGGCATTTAAATGCAATTCCCTCTTCTTAATGGCATATAGCTGCAGCCACTTCAGGTGCGTCAAGCTCCTGGTGACTCCATAATTACATGTTTCGCGTGGCAGCTCTTGTAGTGCACTAAGCGTGGGTGGATCGTGGTGCAGAGTGCATTGAAAGGACCAGCGCAATCATTCCGTTATTCTCGCTGTTATGACATTAAGTTTTTTTGGGAGAATTGCACCAGCTCTCTTAATTTGCTTAATAGTATTCTCCTCCCCTCTCCCCTTGGGGATTCAATTGAACCTGCCTCCACCATGCTTTCAGGTACTGCATTGCAGATCTTAACCCTGCATGAAAAAGTTCTTCCTCCTATCACTTGCTTCTTCTACTTTAAATCTATGCCATCTCACTCTCGATTGTTTCTCCAGTAGGAACAGTTTTCCCTTCTCTACCCTGACTATGCCCTCATGACTTTGAATACTTATATCAGATCTCTTCTCAGCCTTTTCCTCTCCAAGCCCTAACTTCTCCAAGCTATTTCTATAACTGTAGTTCCTCATCCCTGGAATCATTGTCATGAATATTTTCTGCATTTTCCCCAGTGCCTTCACATTTTTCCTGATGTGCAGTGCCCAGAACTGAATGCAGCACTTCAACTGAGAACAAACTAGTGTATTAGATAAGTGCACTATTAATCACTTAAAGCATGATTATCATCACATTGTCATTATTGACTTAAATACACTTATTTAAGTCATTAAATATACTTAACGGCAGTATTTATTTTACACTGTCTCTCTATATTGTTACCACTAAAATGAATCATCTCACACTTCTCTGCATTGAATATTATCTGCCACTTGTCTGCCCAATCCACCAACAGTTCCTCTTGAAATTCAAGACTGTCCTTATCACAGTTGACAACTTTTCCAATCTTTGTATCATCTGCAAATTTTGAAATCATGCCCTGAACGCTACAGTCTAGGTAATTAATGCATATCAAGAAAAGCAAGAGTTCCAACAATGAACTTTTCTCTGGGAATTCCACTGCAAGCCTTCCTCCAATCTGAAAAGCAACTATTTATACTTCTCTGTTTCCTGTCACTGAGCCAATTTCTAATCCAAGTACCTATTTTCTCTTATATTCCATGGAGCTAGAATTTTGCTGACACATCTTTTCCCTTACAGAATCTATGCTGGTGTTCCTTAATTATCCTGCACTTGTCTAAGTGATTTTATCTCAATCTACAGTTTACAGAGGTTTCCCTACTGGCTTTATCCCTTACATCCTTTTCGGAACAAGGACGTAACATTTATAACTCTCCATCTTCCAGCAATACCGCTGCGTCTAAAGTAGATAACGATTATTCCGAGTGTCTCTACGATTTCCGCTCCCACTTCCTTCAGTACCCTCAGATGCATCACATCTGATCCGGGTAGTTTATCAATTTTAAGTAAAGATACGCCTTTCTAACACCTTCTTCTTCTTCTCAATTGTAAATTCTTATGATATACAAGTTACTTTCTCTCACCTTGGCCTGGGTGGTATCGTCTTCTTTTGCAAGGAACATCACTGTTTCGCCAGCTTTCATTTTACAGAGCTTGGGCATGCGCAGAGGATGTGAGACGCACGAGGTGTTGGAGGCGGTTTAGTTCAAAATATTTGGAGGGGTCTCGGGAAGAATAGGGAATCCAAACGGACAATATCGGCAGCAAGCACTGAGAAACCATTTGACTGAGGTAAATGCAGTGCGATAAATCCAGTGGCGCAAATCGATCGTTCCAAAATTGATACTTTTTTCTTCACAAAAAACTGTTTTTTCAATGTTCTTTTTGGTCCGCACCGGTGAAAAGCATGAGTCGCTGCGTTATTGTAAGTGACAGACGACCAACTGCCAGGTAGGGGCACCGTCCACCAGCCAGCACCCTATCCAAACCGGACAGGTGTCTTGTCCTCGGCCAAAGGAGGACCAAACAAAATGAGCAGAGCAATGGGACAGACAAGCTCCTTGCAACTTATCCAACTCCATCGCACAAAGTTACATAGGCATTGTTGTTTTGAAAAGTTTCACAAAAAAGGCCAGAAATCTATTTAGAGACGTTGCAAAATGCTCATACAGGGTATTGTAGATAATCTGCCTCTAGTTAGGTTTTCTGTCTCGACAGCTTGTGACAAAAGTTTTCTTTGGCAGGCACGTTAAACTTGATTACACTTTTTTCCAGGAGGATGTACAGATTTGTTCTTTATAGCAAAAAAAACTAGTGGATGTCAGTATCAATATATGTAGTTAGAGCAGAATGCATTAATCATATTATTCCTGAAACCTTTAACCTCTTAACTGCTAACTCTGACCCTAAACTTCAATCCCAACTTTAACTAGTGGTATCAATTCTTGGTAGTTACTCCAGAGAAAACAATGTACTTTTCCCATCTTTTTATTTAAAAACAAAATCTTTTGCAAGTTGCTAGCTCTAGCAGTTTGTTACATGTCTTAGTTGGAGAATTTTGGTGTACTTGGATGAATTAATAGGAAAAAAGAACAGATTGTCTTTTAAGTGTTGCCTCTTTAATTTGCTCAGTGAAGTAGTCTCCACGGAAAGATTCTTTAGAACACAAGTTTATGTTGATGGAAATGTTACTTAAAAAATAAATATAAATGAAGACCTAGATAGTGCAGTGATCTTTCACCCCCTGAGCCATAGTCTATCATTCGGGTTGATGAGATGAAAATTTCAGGCATTCTCTTCATCCAGTATGCATGTCTGACAGTGCAAAATCATTCTTAACACTGGTATCTTCCATTCAAAAAAGTGACTTACAGACAAAGTGACATATATGGCATATTGGTATTCTTCTGTGGTGTACTTATCTAAGATTGGGAGGAAGCATTTTGTTTGTACAGAGTGGGGGAGCGGGCTTATTTTACATCATGCTGGAAGTGCTTAATGTTCAAAATGGATTTCTAAAAGGGGAATAATTATTTTCCTCAGCGCACACATTCTTTAATAAAATAAAAATGAACACTCCTCCCTTGGGGAGCAGTATGAAACAGTGAAGAGATTCATAAGGTATGTAGCAGTCTGACAGGCTATGATATGATTGGTCTACGACCATAATCTTTATAATAGCTAAAGGGGGCTTTATTGAGTTCCACAATACATGTAATAATGGGGGAACCATATCTACGCTATAGGAACATCCTGCTGGATGTCCACACACAATTCAAAACAAGAGATGCCTCCACACATCAGGAATGTCTGTACTGGCACCTTATTACTTGGCAGGAATGGTATTGTTAAGTCATAGGCTTAACTCTGAATATTTGCTGTACTCCTTATTTATTGATACCAACCAACGCCCCCCCCCACCCCCGCCAAACATGGTGATGAATGTTTTAAATGATTTCCGTAAGCATACGTTAACTATCCTAAGACTGTAAGAAATAGAAACAGGTATAATCCATTTGGCCCCTCAAGCCTGCTTCAGTAGGATCATGGCTGATATGATATTTTTTACATCCTCTTTCCTGCCCTTTAGCCATAACCCATTATTCTTTTACTGATGAAGATTCTAACTCTCGACCTTAAATATACACAAGGACTCTGCTCCCATGGCTCTTAGTAGCAAGGAATTCGAAAGACACGCTGGCATGTTCCAAGTTTCTTTCACGGTCAAGACTAATGCAAAATATCTGTTTAACTAACTCCCTTTGCGTTTTTTTTGTTCTCCATAGCAATATCTCCAGATTCATTTTCCAAGTGATCTGTGTTCACTTTGACCTCTCTTTTCCTTTTGATAATGGGAAATAAAGTTGCTGTTATTGTCAGTTTTTATATTGCTTGCTAGTTTGACCTTGTAGTTTATTTTCTCTGCTGGATTCTGAATTTAACCCAGTCTTCAGGGCTCTCACTGCCTATTACCTCCTTTATGTACTTTTTCGTCCAACTTAATACTTAACTTACTTGGTTAGCCATGGTTGGTTTATCTCTCTCTTAGAATCTTTCCTCCTTATTGGGAGAATTGCCATCTTAAATGTCTGTCACTGATTGCTTACTGTTTAATCTATCTACTCAGTCCACTTTAACTAAGTCTATCCTTATTTCATTGTAATTCCCTATATTTAAGTTAAACACATGTGTTTCAGACCTAAGTTTCTTACTGTCAAACTGAATATTAAATTCTATCATGTTATGATCACTATTTCCAAGAGGATCTTCCGCTCAGGTCATTTATTAGATCTACCTCACTTCCAGATTCAAGATAGCCTGTTCCCATGACATACTCTAGGAATTTGTCCCTGAGATGCTCGTGAATTTGTTGTTGTAGCTATCTTTCCCAATTTGATTATTCCAATCAAGATGAAGATTAAAGTCACTCATAATTATTGCTCTATTTTTACATGCTCCTATTATTTGCTGATTTATACACATTACTATACTGTGGCTATGGTTTGGGGGGGCAGTGGTCTATAGACTATTTCTACCCTCGTCATTTTAATTTAAACCCTCCCCAACCATACAAGCAAATATTTACCCTGTGACATCCGTTCTGGCCCTGCCCAGGTGTAATCCATACATTTTGTACTGGCTCCACCTCCCATAACAGATTCCAATATCCTAGGAATCTAGAATCCTCCCCTGTGCATATCTTTCTAGTCATCTGATATATGCTGATATTTCTATCTGACTAGTATGTGACACTGGTCATAATCCTCAGATCACCACCTTTGAAGTGCTATTTTTCAACTTACTTTCTAACTCCCTATATTCAACTTTTAGAAGCTCATCCTTTTTTTTTAAAACCTATGTAATTCATACCACTGTGTGCCATAACTACTGGCTGTTCACCCTCTCCAGAATGTCTGTAGCTGCTCTGAGACATATCTGACCCTAGTACCAGGGGGACAACATACTGTCCTGGAGTCTCATTTGTGATCATAGAAACACCTGTCCATTTCCCCTTACAATTGAATCACCTATAACTATTGCATTCCTATACTTTCTCCTTCTCTCATGTGCAGCATACATGGTGCCATGATTTAGGCTGTTCCTGTTTTCCCCTGAGAGGCTATTTTCCTCCAACAGTATCCAAAGTGGAATATCTGTTCTGAAGGGGAATGGCCAAAGAGCGTTGCTTGTCTACTGTTATTCTGGTGGTTAAGCATTTCCTCTTGACATGTAGAGTCTTAGCCTGCAGTATGAATCACTTTCTCTACATGCTATTCATGATATTCTCAGTTGTGTGAATGCTCCATTGTCTTCAGCACTGTTCCAATTATGAACCCTGGACTTTGAGGAGCTGCAGGAGACACTTGTTGCACACACCTGGTCCTGGGCACTGGAAATGTTCCTGGCTTCCCACAAGGAGCACACCACAGCTTTGAGGTGTCCTATCATGACTTAACCTCTTAAATTAAACATTTTAAATCAATTACTCTAGGGTCCTTCTTTGCTGAGCGTTATTACTGCAGAATATACAAATAGTAAACCACAAAAGATCTTAGAAAATATATATGCTAAAAGTAGTAAATACTTACCTGACCTTATCCACAGCTCCCCAATCAGCTTTCTCCCTTGTAGTTTCTACTGCTGCAGCAGGGCAAAAACTCTTAACTCTTAAGAGTTAAGTTACAAAGCAAAGAGAAAAACAATGTCCTCCTTTGCACCAGATTCCCATGGTGCTCCAGATTCCTGATATCCATATTCTGGCTGTGTCTCACTCAATGTGTTTTCTCCCACTACTTGTGCAAACTCACTGAGTCTGTGCTTCTTTGTGTATATTTGACTTCACTGAGGGAAGGAGGAAAACATCTTTGATTTACAGTGAGTAAGTCAATGTTCTGTCTGTCTAATAAAGAATTTATTTTTTGCAAGCTATTCTAAAGAAAATAAATTATAAATAGTGCATACTTAAGAATCAATTGTACTGCATCTCAGAAGAATAATAACCTTTTTTTTAATTTAAGCTGTTCCATGAAAGGGATGAAATATAATGGCATCGGAAGACTGCCAAGAAGAGGATGCTTTTTGTTTCAATGTAGGAGGCTGGTTCTTTTCAGTTCCAAAGTCAAAACTCTTACAGTTCCGTGACTCAGTGTTATGGCAAGAAGCTTCCAGCCTTGTTCATTCTGAAGATGCCAGACTTTTCATTGACCGAGATGGATATACGTTCCGTCATGTTCACTATTTTTTGCATACATCAAAGTTATCTTTTTCCTGCCTCTCAGAAATTAGTTTGTTGTATGAACAAGCAACAGCAATGTGTCTGTCATCTTTGCAACAGGTATTGGTCATGGATAATATGTAAAGGAGAGTATGATTACAAAGCTGTGTTCTAATTTGGTAGATTATATGTTTGCTTTCTTCTAGTGAATGACTTCTCAATACTTCTAGTGCTTTATATAAGAGATGATTAAAAGATAACACTCTCAAAATAGAGATAAACATCTAAATGTACCATATACTTTTGATCGAACGTCTAACATGGTCATCAACATGGAGAGCATCTACAATGCATTGATTGTGATAGCATTAGAATTTAAGTCTGCAAATGTGACCAAAACATTGAACTTTTAATGTGCATTCCTACAGGAGATGCAGAATAAATTTAAAAAGATTAATTGGACAAATTGTGAGATTATATTGAAATACATTCGACCTGAATTTTGAGTAGTGATAATTGCTAAATGAAAAAATTGATCATTGAAATAGAAATTTTTACGAAGTAAATTCCACGCAGATTTCTGCTGGTTTAGTGTATCTTTAAATTTGAAAATTGTTGAGGAGTAATCTGATACTTCAGAATAAACTTTAAAATGGATCTGAAAACATTTAAAACCTTATTGGTTCCAGACGTAAGATTGCAGTGCCAAAATAATTTCTCTTAATATATTATTTATGATGGATTCAGCACAGTTTTAATTAAAAGTGCTTAAGCTTGTTTTGACATTGATCTTGTGTCTGGAAATTATGCTTGTTTGTAGGCACCATTCCTCTTTTTAAAACAAAAAGATTTATTCTTGTTTTGCAGCAGAGAAACCAGTTGATTTTGTGGTATGGTCTTTGAGTTCATTGTCTCTTCCAGATTCCTAAGACAAATGGTGTACAACATGATTTTTATACATTAGTGTTAAATATAGAATAGAATCACTATAGTACAGAATATGTTTATGATAAAATAGGAGATTTAAGATAAAAAGCAGTTTTGTATATTTGACGTATAAAATACACTTGAACAAGGAAGCAGAATATAAAGCTTCACAAATCTGTTTCTCTATATTTTTGTTTTCTATCCCCCTATCTGTTCATAACGCATTGTGAATAAACAGCATTATACTCAGTGGCGCACCCTGATATGTATATCCCTTTGCTGGCAACAGCAGATATTACAGGTTTAATGTTGCAAAAGATTTGAATATATTGTTTTACCTCCAGGTAGGATCTGCCATATGTCTAGAATATTGTAAATATGGAATTAACCTGTTACTACAGCACAATGAAATCTGCAGCAGCCACTTATAATTCTTGATGTTTTGCATTTTTGTTGTCTAAGGTGTTTTCTCATCCATATGGTTTGTAAATGTGTGCTTATTATACATTTATGTGTAATAGAAAATACATTTCACATTGAAGTATCTGCTGTGAAAATGCAAGTCCTTATTTAGCTACCTAGATGTAGCTTTACTTTTAGCAAACTTATTTTTGTAATAACTTGGTAGTACAGACCTTAAGTACTATTGAAAAGTAGATACATGTTGAAGCTTTTTGTCTTGCACTCATCACAACATTTCAAGAATACCAATATAAAGGGAAATAGCAATTGATACTATGTGAAAAGAAAATGTTGATTTGACCAGTGGACTCTAGTTGAGGTGTACCATGGAGAATGCAGTAGTTAATGGTAACTGACAAATAACTGCCAAGCATTGTTTGGAATTTAAACCAGACAGACTGACTGCCAAGCGTTATTTTTGATCAATCAGCGTCAATCTGCCAAACTTGAAAACATATGTATATGCTTACCAAAACATCATGTTCTTACCCACTAGTTTTGAGTGCCATTGTAGCACCCAATAGCAAATTTCAACAAATTCTATAAATTGATTTTTATTGATAAGCATTTGAGTTAAGCATGCATGCAAATTTTGAGAGTTAGTGGTAAGTCAAATGCTGTTTAGTAAGATTGTTTACTCCTGAGAGATGAGCCAGTCCTGATATGACGTAACAAGAGATATTAAAGTGTTCTTTGTACTCTCAAGTATGCCCTCCGGTTAATGAGATTTAAAAAGAGAAAAGCATTATTTCTAAATTATTGAAAATTTTCAATTTAAGTAAAATAGGCTTTCTGTACAATACAAATTACATTTCATTGTCATTCAAAAGAAAACCCTCATCTATTATTTTGAAAATTTTTATCATGTCTTCCTTTTGTTTTCTTCCAGTTGCACATACCAGTCTTAATAGCTTAGTTATTGTTCTTTAAATCAATTCTAATGCATTTATTATCTTTTTAAAAAGTATAAGCCACTGTGATTGGTACAGTGTTTTTGTTTAAAGCCCAAGATTTATATCGCTTTTTAATCGCTTTCTCAACTTGCATCATAATCTATATATATCTTTCACAGCTGTGTTGAGCTCCTTTGTCATTGGAAATATTTCTGAAGCGAGCTGGTTAATTGTCTGCCACCATTCATGGCTGGATGTGACAGGATTGCAGAGCTTGGATCTCATCTATTGATTGTGGGAAAGTTTAGCTCTGTCTGTCATTTGCTGCTTATGCTGTTGGTGTGCAAGTATTCCTGTGCTGCACCTTCACCCAATAGATGTCTAATTTTTGGTTATGCCTGGTGCTGCTTCTTCCGTATCTGCCTGCCTTCATTGACCTAAGGTTGATCCACTGGCTTTCTGATGATGGTGGAGTGGAATATGGGTTCTTGAGCAAGTTGACATGGAGAAGGGCAAGGTATTGAAGATGCTAGTAGCCTTAAAAGTGGATAAATATCCAGGTCCAGATGAATTGTGCCCTAGGTTGCTCTGGGAGGCAAGGGAGGAAGTTACAGGGGCTTTGACCCAAATTTTCAATTCCTCTCCGGTCATAGGGGAGGTGCCAAATGACTGGACAACAGCTAATATGATTCCACTATTTAAGAAGGGTTGTAAAGATAAGCCAGGGAACTATTGACCAGTGAATCTCTTGTCAGTGGTAGGGAAACTATTGGAGAAACTCCTGAAGGAGAATATCTATTCCACATCTGATTGTTAGTTATGCCTGGTACTGCTTCTGGTATGCTCATGTGCTCTCTTCATTGAACCAGGGTTGATACCCTCGTCCTTTTGTGTGTTTGTCCACAGATCTCTGAAGGTAGAAGGACATGTTAGTAGAGGGGCAAAAAAATCATATAGGACACTTGAAGCATAGCTTACAAAAGCAGGGAAGTCATGTTGGAGTTGTATCGAATTTTAGTGAGGCCACAACTAGAATATTATTATACAGTTCTGGTTGCACGTTATAGGAAGGCTGTGATAGCACTGGAGAGAGTGCAAAGGAGATTCACCAGGATACTGCTTGGGATTTATGTTATGAAGAGAGATAGGATATGCTTGGGTTGTTTTTATTGGAGCAAAGAAGAATGAGGGGTGACCTGATCAAGGTGTGCAAGACTTTGAGGGATATGGACAGAGTGGATAAGGAGCAGCTGTTCCCCTTAGTTGAAGGATCAGTCACAAAAGGACATAGGTTCAAGGTAAAAGACACGAGGCTTGCGGAATGCAAGGAAAAACGTTTTTACCCAGAGAGTGGTGATGGTCTGGAATGTGCTATCTGGGAGAGTGGTAGAGGCAGATTGCCTCATGTCCTTTTAAAAAGTACCTGGATGAGTACTTGACACATCATAACATTTAAGATTATGGATGGAATGCTGGAAGAGGGGATTAGGTGGGAGTTCAGGTGTTTCTCAACGTTGGCGCAGACTCAATTAGCTAAAAGGCCTTTTCTGCACTGTATGATTCGATATGAGGGTACAGATTGTGGTAGATTATAGTTCTGCTGCCAATGATGCACACCGCATCATGGATGTCCAGTTTTGAGTTGCTTGATCTGTTCAAAATCTGTCCTATTTAGCATGTTGATAGAGTCATATTATATCCTATACATCCAAGTCTGACGTTGGGATTTTCCATCACTTCCTGCTGGCGAGATCCTCTGCACCATTCCCCCACCTGCGCCCCCATGCATGGTGGCTTCTTGAGCTGCAGTCAGTGAGCATTGCAGATTGCAGGTCTGGAAAATCATGCTGGAGGCCAATGGCAAATTGCTTCCACCACCAGAAAAAAATGCCACAGGGGCCCGGAAAATGCTGACCTAAGGTTTATTTTTGTCACTAATGTAGATCGAGGTCTATTAAGCAGTGGTCCTCATAGAGATTCTTCTGGAAATCCATTGTATATTTTGTTCCAATCTGAAAATTATCTGTTCAACACTACTATTTTAGAACCATAGAATAGAATCCTTATGGTATAGAAACCACGCTCACTGAAAGGGCCTTTCTCTCCGCCCTAATCCTGTAACTCTGTGCATTTCTTCTCTGGAGAAGTTACCTAACCTATACATCTTTGGTTTGTGGGAGGAAGCCGGAGCACCCTGAGGAACCCCACACATACAAGGCTGAAATTGAACCTGATCCCTAAAGCTGTGACACAGCAGTGCTAACTACTATGTCACCTAGTTTTTCTGTTCCTGTTACACAGCCAACTTTGTAACAGCTTTGCTATCAAGTCTGTTATGTGGCATTTCATCAAATATCTTTTGAAAATCAATGTACACCACATTAGCTGAATTACCCTCACCACATTCCCTGTTATCTCATCAGGAATGCAATCAATTATGATACAGCTTTCTCATTGTAATTTTTTAAGCATCTACAGGTGACGGAATTGCACATGTTAATCACATGTATTAGAAAATTGAGGACATATGCAATGCAATTTTCTAATAATTGATGTCAGTGATAAATGCCATAGTTCCCTGTTGCCACCATGTAAACCAAGTTGCTCTGTCTCATCTCCATTAAGCATGTCTTTCCATGGAAACCACAAGCATTGGGTTCTATAACAGTATTGAAGTACCATGCAATAGTAGGGCATGGTTTTCCGTCAGATTTATCACTTAACAAGTTTCTAATCTTGTCTGTATTTTTGGGCTCATTTTTTTTTTTGAGCCACTTGAATTGTTTTTACTGATTTGTGAGTAATATTGACAGAAACCTGAGAGCAAATCATTTGCTTGACTTCTCAGCTCTGGAAAGGTACGATGGGGTGGATGAAAATGTGAGGAAGGAGGAAAAATACTTTTACTTACAAGAGATTAGAATAGTAATTTTGCAGGAATATGTGTTTAAGATGTACTGATTCAAACTTTATTTTATTAGGCTTTGGATAACATGAAAGAAAGTAAGCATCATTTGCGCATACGACCTGAAGATGTACCGGTTACTAAAAGAGCAAGTAGGAATTATTGGAGAACAAGATGCAATAGTAAACCTTCTGCGTTCCAAATTAAAAGTCCAGCATTCACAGGTTGTTAAAACCTTCAGAAAGATTAATATTTTTAGAATTTTTTTTGTCAGTACACAGCAGTTGTTTAAACAGTGAAATAGTTGTTTACTTCTGGTGATATTAAAGAAAGATCATGTATTTAGATAATACCTTGTTTCAGTCGACTTGGAGTACTTCAGATAAATTATTTTGAAATGCAGTCACTTTTGTTATAAGTACATAAGAAATAGGAGCTGGATTGTCCATATAAGCTTGTTGAGCATTGCTGTGCCATACAGTACAATCATGGCTGCTCTTCAGTTCCAATTCCACTCTGCTGCCTGCTCCCCATATTCCTTAATTCACTTGGAGACCAAAAGTATGTCTATTTCAGCATTAATAGTATTCAAGAATGGATAGAGAATTCCAAAGATTTACTACCATTGAATAAAAAAAGTCCTTCTCATTTATAAGTTTCACTCCTTTTAAAAATACTCTGCTTTCCTATTCTTGGTACCTAGTGGATAACCTCACACTTCTCCCACACTACTAGAACTAGAGGTCACTGTTTAAAAATAAGGGGTCACCCATTAGGTGAAATCTTTTTACTGCAGGCCATGGTCTTTGAAACCCTTTTTAAAAAGGTGCTAGAAGCAGAGTCTTCGTATAGTTTTAAGGCAGGCTTCCAACTCCATGAGTCTGAATCTTACGCGTTGCATCTTATAAAATGTCTTTTGGAAATTCAAATACCTTAATACTGGGTCCTATTATCTACACCCCTGCATATATCCACATAAACTAATAAATGTGTCAAACAAGATTTCTCTTGCGTGAACATATTCACTTTATCTGATCATACAATATAGATTATTGGTAAGTAAGGGAGTAATAGGTTATCGAGGATAGGCAGATTTCAGGTTACTATCAGATCAGCCATGATAGAATTAAATGGCAGAGCGGGTTCGAGTGGTTGAATGGCCTATTCCTGTTCCTTGTTGCCCACTTGCTTAACCAGCCTGCATGTCTTTGCAGATTCTGTCTTCTTTGCAGCTTGCATTTCCTTTGAGCATTATATTCTCAGCAAACTTGAATATATTATTCTCTGTCAATTTGTCTAAGGCAGTCATAATATGGATCGTAAATAGCTGAGGCTCAGCATTGATTAGACATTTAGGAAGAATAGACAGGAGGAAAAAGGAGGTGGGTAGCTCTGTTAATAAAGGATAATATCAGGGCAGTAGTAAGAGAAGATGTAAGGTCCAAAGAGCAAAACGTGGGATCGTTGTGGGTGGAAATAAGGAATAGTAAGGGGAGATAGTCATTGGTGGATGTGGTCTATAGGCCCTCAAATAATAATTTTGAGGTGGGGCAGGCTATAAACAAGCAAATAATTGATGAGTGCAGAAACAGAACGGCAATAATTATGGGGGATTTTAACCTGCATATCGATTGGTTGACTCAAGTCGCACGTGATAGGCTTGAGGAAGAGTTCTTGGAATGCTGTCAGGATAGTTTCCTTGAACAATATGTAATGGAACCTATGAAGGAGCGAGCTATCTTAGATCTGGTACTATGTAACGAGGCAGGTGGAATTAGGGATCTTCTTGTGAGGGATCCTCTTGGGACGAGTGATCATAGTATGGTTGAATTTCTGATGTAGATGGAAGATGAGATAGTAGGGTCCCAAACCAGTGTATTCTGTTTGAACAGAGGGGAGTATGATAAGATGAGGGCGGAATTGGCGTATATAGATTGGGAGCGCAGATTGGTTGGTAAGACAGCTGAGAAACTGGAGTATTTTTAAGAAATCTTTTTCGGTACTTAGCAGAAATGTATCCTGATGGTAAAGAAGGATGGTAAGAGAAGGGATAACCAGGGGTAGTTATCGAAAGAAGTAAAAGAGAGTATTAAATTAAAAGCCGATGAGTACAGAGTGGCTAAAAATGGTGGGGAATTAGAAGATTGGGAAAGATTTTAAAAAACAACAAAGAATGACTAAGAAAGTGATTTAAAAAAAAGTAAGATAAGAGTATGAAGCTAAACTAGCTCTAAATATAAAAAATGATAGTAAAAGTTTTTACAAATATATAAAGAGGAGGAGACTGGCTAGAGTGAATGTTGGATCCTTGAGGACAAGAGGGGAGATTTAGTGGTGGGTAACAAAGAAATGGCTGAGGTTTTAAATAAGTTTTTTTTTGTCGGACTTCCAGAGGAGGACACAAATAGCTTACCAAATATTAAAGATAGAGGAATGGTAGGAGATGAGGTCCTTAATACAATTACTGTTACTAGAGAGGTAGTACTTGGTACTAATGGGACTGAAGGTAGACAAGTCCCCAGGACCGGATGGAATGCATCCCAGAGTTCTGAAAGAAGTGGCAGAAGTAATAGCGGATGCCTTAGTAATTATTTATCAAAATTCTGGGGAAGTGCCAGAGGATTGGAAAACGGCTAATGTTACACCGCTGTTTAAAAAAGATAGCAGACAAAAGGCAGAGAATTATAGGCCAGTTAGCATTTTTCCAAAATGCATTAAGCTAGAATCCATCATCAAAGAAAAAAATAGCAAGACATCTAGAAGAGAACAGTTTGATCAAGCAGACACAACACGAATTTGTGAAGGGGAGGTCATGTTTAACAAATTTATTGGATTTCTATGAAGACGTGACTAGTGCGGTAGATAGAGGGGAACTGGTGGATGTGGTGTTTTTAGATTTCCAGAAGATGTTCAATAAGGTGCCTCATGAAAGGTTGCTGTATAAGGTTAGGGTACACAGAATTGGGGGTGAAGTGTTAGCATGGATTGAGGATTGGTTATCTAACAAAAAGCAGAGAGTTGGAATCAATGGGTGCTTTTCTGATTGGCAGTTAGTGACTAGTGGCGTGCCGCAAGGATCGGTGCTGGGGCCTCAACTATTTACCATTAACATAGATGATCTGGAAGAGAGGGCTGAGTGTAGGGTAACCAAATTTGCTGATGACATGAAGATAAGTGGAAAAGCGAATTGCGTGGAGGGCGTGGAAAGTCTGCAGAGAGATCTGGATAGGCTGAGTGAGTGGGCGAGGACCTGGCAGATGGAATATAACATTAGCAAATGTGAGGTTATCCACTTTGGTAAAAATAATAGTAGGAGGGATTATTATTTAAAGGGTGAAAAGCTGCAGCATGCCACAGTGCAGAGGAACCTGGGGGTCCTTGTGAACGAATTGCAAAAACTCAGTCTGCAGGTGCAGCAGGTGATCAAGAAGGCGAATGAAATGTTGGCCTTTATCGCAAGGGGGATAGAATATAAAAGCAGGGAGGTCTTGCTGCAACTATATACGGCATTGGTGAGGCCGCAGCTGGAGGACTGCGTGCAGTTTTGGTCCCCTTATTTGCAAAAGGATATATTGGCTTTGGAGGGAGTACAGAGAAGGTTCACCAAGCTGATACTGGAGATGAGGGTGTTAGCTTACAAGGAGAAATTGAATAGACTGGGCCTGTACTCATTAGAGTTTAGAAGGCTGAGGGGGGAATCTTATAGAGACTTATAAGATAATGAAGGGGCTAGATAGGATAGAGGTAGAGAGATTCTTCCTGCTTAAAAAGGAAAACAAAACTAGAGGGCACAGTCTCTAAATAAGGGGGGGGGCACTTTAGAACAAAGTTGAGGAGGAACTTCTTCACTCAGAGTGGTGAATCTCTAGAATTCTCTATCCATTGAAGTAGTGGAGGCTACCTCGTTGAATATATTTAAGTCACAGGTAGATAGATTTCTGATAGACAAGGGAATTAAGGGTTATGGGGAGAAAGTGGGAAAGGGAAACTGATCCACTTTAGATCAGCCATGATCTTATTGAATGGCCAGACAGGCTCGAAGGGCTAGATGGCCTACTCCTGCTCCTATTTCCTATGTTCTTATGATTGTTGTAGCATTCCACTAATCAGTCTTCAAACTTCTGAAAATGTCCGATTTACGTGGCATGGTGGCACAGTGGATAGCACTGCTGTCTTACAGGATCAGGGACTCAGGTTCAATTCCTGGCTTGGGTCACTGTCTTTGCGGAGTTTGCACATTTTTCCTGTGTCTGCATGGGTTTCTTCCAGGTACTCCAATTTCCTCCCACAGTCCAAAAGATATGATCGTTAGATGCATTGGCTGTGCTAAATTCTCCCTCAGTGTTCCTGAACAAATGCCGGAGTGTGGCGATTCGGGGATGTTCATAGTAACTTAATTGCAGTGTTAATGTAAACCTACTTGTGATCCTAATAAAAATAAATAAATGCTCTTAGCTTCCTGTCCTTCAACCAATCCTTTTTGTATACTAATATCATTCCAACTCCATAAGTCTGAACCTTTGTTGTGGCATCTTATAAAATGCCTTTTGGAAATTCAAATTCCTTAATACTGGATCTCTCTATCTACACTACTGCGTACATCCACATAAACCCCTAATAAACGTGTCAAACAAGATTTCTCTTGCATAATCATATTAACTTTATCTGGTCATATAGTGTCAGTGAAATCTGTTATTGGTAGCATTGATTGGGGGAAAAATATTGGTCATATGAATTCCTGCTCTCCTCTCAGCATATAACCTTTGAATCTTTCATGTCTCCTTGAAGAGAGAGATGGGACTTCAGTTTGACATTTCATTTAAAGGGCATCATCACTTGACAGTGATGCATTATTTCACACACCTGTTTATCTTCCATTATATGATCAAACTGAAGAATGAAAGTTGAACCCAAGGCCAGTGCAGCCAAAGTGGCACTTACTTTGCCACATAAACCACTATTATTCCATTATGCCATGTTAGCAGAATTTTGATGTTTCCCACATTTCATTAGTTATATCTGCATTTATGAACAGTGACGTACTAGTATCTGTTTTTCACAATTTTCTTCCACTCATTCCATGATTCTGAAACGTGTGGGTAACATGGTGGGTATATTGTAGAATGATGCTAGGTAGCATGGAGAATTTAAAACAACAGGGGCTTTATTTATAGGTGTGCGTGCATGGCTGCTGCTTCTGTGCCTGTTTCCCATGGTAGGGGCTTATGATGTAATTTCCATCAAATATTTTTACAGAAGCAGAGCTTCTGTAATTTAATACAAATACTTAACCTTTCCTCTTCCATTAAATTAAACATCCTCAACAAGTTCAATAATCAATAAGTCAATCACTATTAATAAGTTTGAAAGTTGTTGCTTTCAGAACAGTTTGACAAAAACCTTTGACTGTCTTTGCACTGGTGTAACCTCTGGGTTTTTGCCTTCCCGTGATTATCAGCAATAGTTTAACTGGCGCTAGAGGTTGTCATGATGTCTGATCTATAGATGAGGTGTTGCTTTGATCAGTACTACCTATTGGGTTGCTGGTAAGTTCATGTCAGGATTTTTGTATGGTTGAAAGTGGATTCTTCGCAAGTTCCAATTTCCAGTGTCAGCCCTCGTCTGGACAGTATGGGCCTGACTTTATCATCAAGTTGCTCCTGTTTTCGGGAACGAAAACTTGGTAAAGTCAGATGTGAGGCGAGTAGTGTGATCCATGCTGGCCTCCGTGTTTTACTGTGTATTTAAGTTGATTTAATGGGCTGCATTGCACTTCCTCCTTAACCACTGTTTTTGGCAGGGTGGGATCCAAAGCTCTCTGCTTGAGATCGGTGGAGGAGAGGTGTAGGTGAGGTTCATTGTCACTCTGCCAGTGATCAATGAGGAGGAAGGGAAGATATCCGTTGCCACTCTGCCTGTGATCAGAGAGGGAGAAGGGGTGCCTGCTGTCATTTTGCCTGAGACCAGTGAGCAGGAATGGGAAGGAGGGGCCTGCAATCAATCTGGATGGCGGAGAGGTAAGAGGATAAGGGGGTCTGTAATGTTGTGGGGGTGGGGCAATGTCTGGGAGCCAGGGGGAGGCATTATCCGGCCCAGGAGGGATGTGGCAGGCGAACCGCATTCTATCTTTTTTTCTCTGCGTGCACTGTTGGAGGCACCAATCTGAGCTGCAGAGTTTCGGGCACATTAAGCTCTGCCCACAGGCTTCTGCAGCATGATTCAGAATTGCTGATATTTTTTCAGGCAGTGTGTGTATGGGGCAGCTGAGAATAGGTCTGATCTGCCTAAGTTGAATCTAGAACATTCCCAATTTCAAGTCTGCCCAGCACTTAGAATCAAAATGGTAAAACAGAGCCCTATAAGTGTCAGGTCCAGTCTGCTCAATGATTGTGGCAGGAACCCATTTCTTTCCTGTGGAGTAATTCCTAACCAAAACTTCTTGTTCTTAGTGAAAATTCAATGTTTTGATTGCTTTCCCACCATTCCATTTGTCCTTGCATTCTTCTTCACCCAACAACATGATGTGGGAGACCACCGCTCCTACACTACATGAGGATGCATCACAAGCTAACTTTAGGGGGTAAAGTAGGATCAAAATGGGTAAGGACTTCAGAATTGGGTAATACTTCTTTGGCTGATTGCATTGATCCGGACACTTCGACTTCTTGTTTTGACACAAGGTTATGCAATGGCTTCAGAATGTTGCCAAGTTTGGAAGAAATCTTCCATAACAGTTTAACAATCCTAGGAAGGAGCCCAACAGATTAATATTCTGAGCTGCAAGTGCCAATGTAAAAACCTTTGAAGGAGATTTGTAAAGGTCAGTGGTGTCAATCACATGTTGCAAATACTCACTGGAGGATTGGAAAAACATGTCTGGACTCTCGGATCAAAGTCTTGCAATCTTTTAAGAGTGACATCCAAATTCCGAAGATGTTCATCTTCATCTCTTTCAGTGACTAGGACATCATCCAGATAACACTGGACTCTGCTCAGTCCATTCAGGATCTGATCCATTGCTCTTTGAAACAATGCTGAGTTAATACCAAATGGCAATCTTCAATATTGAAACAAGTCTTTCTGATTGTCAGAGGTCCCTGTGACATCTTGTCCACATTCACCTGTATATAAGCTTGACTAAAGTTAATTTTGCTGAAATGTGGGCCTCCAGCTTAACACATCATTGATGTGTGGTAATGGGTACTTTTTCATACATAACACTGGATTATTGATGACCTTGAAATCTTACAAATCATTACAAATCCATTCTTCTTGATGACTGGAACTACTGTAGTGGTCCATCCACTAATGCTGACAGATTCTAAGACTCCCATCTTCATAAGTCGTTCTATGATATCTTCCACTTTCTACCTAACAGCATATAGTATTAGATCTTGCCCTCACTCATTTCTCTTGGTTTACTTATTTTTAGTTCAACTGTAATATCTTTCATGCTCCCTAATTCTCTCTCATGAACAATATTGTGCTTCTTTAGAGCTTTTGCAAAGCATTATTCTTCATCAGTCATCATGTTGACTTCAACCCAGTTCAGTTGAGTCATCTTCAGCCATATTTGACCATCAACATGGGTAGTTAACCTTTATTACATGTAGAGTCAAATGGTTGCACAGCTACTTCGATGTGGCCCTTTAGTGGAACGGCTTCACCTGTGTATGTCTTCAGCATTATCCTTGACGGCCTCAAAGGAATGTATTTGAGTTTGTCCTTGTAAACAATCTCTGGAAATCGTGTCAATTTCCACCCTTACTGGCTGTCCATTCAACAGTGAAGTGGTCCAGTATTGATGTGTTGCACCAGCAATGCCTAGGAATTCAATGATAATTTCTCCTCAGACTGCTATGTTTTTCTTGTCCCTATTATACAGCATTCTGTTGAAAAACTTCTTTTGTTTGATCTGGTTCCTTGTTTTTACTTAGAGCTTGCTTTTTCTAATAGCAGGCACACACTGTATCTTTTTTCCCATAGTTTCACCATACCATATCTTCACACCAGTATTCATTTGCAGAATGCCCTGGCTTTGCACACTAGTGATGTATGAATTTCAAAATTTTGAATATCGATTCAACCGCTATTTTTTGTATTTAAATACAATTTGTTCATACACTTTAATGCTTGGCTTCTTGGGTAGCATTAAACCTCTGAAGGTATTAAACTTTATTGTTGACTTGCTTCTGTTTTGCAATTCTTTCGTTCTTCTCTCTAGTGTCTTTTGCCACCCTCTTCTGGGTCTTTGTGGCTTTGGACCTTGATTCTTGACCCAGATTCTCTATCTAAGGTCTCTTCTAATTTGCCTGTGCTTAGCCATTTGTTTCTTCTTGTGGTTGCTACTTTAAGAGCTGGAACCTTTTGTTTTAACTTCATGTTGTCACTGCAACTGTCAGCTTTCTGTGCTGTGAGGTTTCTACGCTTTCTGGATTTTGGGCTCACCAGCAACATGACTGCTCTTTGTTTCAAAATGTTTAAAAACTTAAAACTTCCAAGGGAAGGACATTGCTTCTCTGAGGGATTCTTTCTTCTTTCTTCTTTCTTAAGCTTGTGAACTCTCTTATTTTCAGAGGGAATTTTACATGTAGGGGCAGGAGGTGATTAACATTGCAATTGTTTGTTTTTTAATTGGTTCAGCAGTTGAACTAACAAAAGATGTGGGTACTGCAATTCCATAATGCATTGCAAAGTACAGCAAGCCAATCAGGACATACAATACATAAAAGCACCATGTGAACAATGTCAGTGAACTGGAATATCTTTTGTGAGCTGCAGAATGTATATTCCTTAATGCTAATTTGTGCACAAGTACAAGGCCACAATTGCAACCATGTTGATATCTCTTACTATATTAAATAAAATCATTTTATAATAGCCACTCTATCAAAAAAGCTTTAAAATAGTTAGATCATATTATTATCCTATCAACTTTGTGTTTTGCTGGTAGTGCCTTCGTTTGGCAAGTCAGTTTATGTAGAATTATCTTTCTGGTTTTACAAAGGGTAAGCAAGTCAATAGCTGAATCAACAAATTCAACACAACAGGAGCCAACTTGAGACAATGATAGCTGCTTTCAACTCCATACTACATCCCTGTGACACATTCATTCATTAAGCCCCCGGGGAAGGTATTTGACAAAATTTGTAAATATTTTGGAATGTGGTGAGCGCCAGCAGAAAATACATTTTTGTTTCAAGAAAATGAAGACCATGTTTTCTTTTGTTTCAGGATTACCTGATAAAGCTCCATTAGGACTGATAGACACACCACTGTTGGACACTGAAGAAGAGGTGCACTGGTATTTTCTTCCTTTAGACCTAGTGAAGAAATACCCTACTTTAATCACTGATGATAACCTGCTGTGGCTATGTGAAGGAGTTGTCCTGATAGAAATTGGATGGACCAATTTCCGATATATAGGTAATTTAATGATCATTTGTGACATATTGATACTGCTTTTTAATCAGAAACAACTTGTAAATGTTCTTTCTTTGACCAAATATTTGCTGTTACTGAAATCTCACATTAATTGAGTATTAGGGGGATCTGTGTCCATTATTCGCATACAGTCATAGAGATTTACAGCATGGAAACAGGCCCTTCAGCCCAATTTGTCCATGCCATCCTTTATTTTAAAACCCCTAAGCTAATCCAATTGCCCGCATTTGGCCCGCATCCCTCTATACCCATGTAACTATCTAAGTGCTTTTTAAAAGATAGTAGTAGCTCTACTACCAACACCTCTAGCAACTTGTTCCAGATACTCACCACCTTATGTGTGAAAAGATTGCCCCTCTGGACACTTTTCTCTCTCACCTTAACCCTATGCCCTCTAGTTTTAGACTCTCCTTACCTTTCGGAAAAGATATCGACTATCTACCTTGTCTATGCCCCTTATTATTTTGTAGATCTCTATAAGATCACCCCTCACCTTCCTACACTCCAGACGAAGAAGTCCCAATCTATTCAGCCTCTCAATCCATGAAGTCCATAGCATCCTAATAAATATTTTCTGCACACTTTCTAGTTTAATAATAGGGTGAGCAGAATTGCACACAGTATTCCAAGTGTGGCCTTACCAACGTCTTGTATAACTTGAACAAGATGTCCCAAGTCCTGTATTCAATGTTCTGACTAATGAAACCAAGCATGCCGAATGCCTTCTTCACCACTTTGTTCACCAGTGACTCCACCTTCAAGGAAATGTGAACATATACACCTAGATCTCTTTGTTCTGTAACTCTCCCCAATGTCCTGTCCTGGTTTAATCTACCAAAATACATCACCTCACATTTGTCTAAATTAAACTCCATCTGCCATTCGTCAGCCCACTGGCCCAATTAATCAAGATCCTGTTGCACTTGGAGATAACTTTCTTCACTGTCCGCTATGCCACCAACCTTGGTGCCATTTGCAAACTTACTTTTTCCTTTTTAAACAAAGGCACAACATTTGCCACTCTCCAATCTTCAGTGGGGAATATTCCAATATTCTGTGGGGAAGTATTCTAATTTCTTGCCTTTTTTGAGGCATGTTAATTCTATATGTCCTGCAGCTATAAATGATATCAATAGCAGGGGGACAATGAGTTTGAAGTGTATGATGATCTTTGTATCAAGGAGATAACATGAATGTGGAAGCTTGATTTAGTGTCAAACAAGATCTTGATATTGTGGAGTGCAGTTTAACAGAAAACACTGGCCGACATAGTTGGTTCTGAGGGTATAAAAATAATGTCTTCAGTTTTCCTAGTGTTGAGTTGGAGGAAGATGCAGATTATTCAAGATTGGATATTGGGCAGAAGTCTGACTGCATGGAAATGGTAGAGGGATTGGAAGATGTATTGCAGAGGAAGGACTGTTTGATGTTGGTATGCTTGTGCAAACTGATTTTTTTTGGGGGGGAAGAAGTAGCATGTAGGTATGGAAAAAGTGTCTCTGTATTAATTCTTGGGAAACTTCCTGGATTTTTTTATGGGGTTAAGAAGAAAAGCAATTGGGTAGAGATGATTGACTACAATTGGATAGGTGAGTGGAACCTGTAGAGCTGGGCTGCAGGAAAACGTGAGAAAGATGCAGTCAGAGACTGCAGAGATTTTAAACATAAAACAAAATACAATGGTTACATTCGCAGAATGTTACTTCTTTCTTTGGTTGGCAACAGAAACTCAATTAGATAGATTCAAATCAAATTGTGAGAGATTCAGCCTTCGATCTGGGAGATTGCAACTCTTTGGGGGTCAGTATACTTAATTTCAACATGTTTGTGTACGACAAGCTCAATAGATAAACTGATCTGTTCTTTTCCATCATTTTCATGTTTGAAAATTCCTGTTTGCAATCCTTATATGATCCATCCCAAGTGATGTGAGGCTGCATATTCATTGTTGACATCTGTTCTTTTGTTCCTGGCAAGAATTAATGCTTATTAATTACATTGCTCTCTAGTATTGTTAAAAATCTATGATCAATCTGCTATTTTTCATTTTTTTTTCCAATTTCCAGTTTGATTTTCTCTCCTTACCCTTTCTGCCTTAGGCTCACTGATCCTAGGATCTTTATAAAGGTTAGTGATCTTGGTGACTTTTCTTGACACTGGATAAGTGTCAGTTTTTAATTTGAGTGATACTAAACTCAATGTTGATGTGCGTATTTTGTTATGGGGACTATTAGAACCAAAAATAGCTCTCATGGCATTCACAAATATGCATGCGTAGGTGTCATCCCCGAAAGAAGCAACATAAACCACACACGAGTTTGCTGTTTAGGTTTAGGAGTGTTGAGGCTAATTTTACATCAACATACTTCACTTCAAACTAAGGATTAATTAAGGATCTTGTTGGTTTGTGAGATTCAGTTTTAGGCTGAATAACAGCCATTGCAGGAAGGATTAAGCTTTCTTATTTCTGTTCATCCTCCTTTTAATGTCAGATAATCATATGGGGTCGAGTTTTAAGAATGTCAAGTGATTGGAGCTCGCAACCCTGAGTGTTGGCACCTAACATAGTGGTTGACTCTTGAATTCCCAGTGCCATGGTAGGAGCTGATCATGGAGTTGGGGATAGGCTAGGAAGGGAGGAGTTTCTGGAGCTGCAATATCCCAGGGGGAGGTCTCCTCAATTCTGAGTCAGCTTTCAGAGTGAGGCCGAGTTGGGGAAAAGCTTAAATGTTGCTTTCCCATTCTACTCATACCTGTTTGTAAAAGTTGAGGCTGGCTAGTATTATGGAACCAGACATAAGACCTATTATGTCCAGGCTAGTTCTTTGAAACAGCTTTCCAACTAATCCCACTTCTTCCCCATTGCCTTCTCTTTTTTTAACCTTTTCGTTCACACTACATTCTACTAAACCTTGCAGTCCTCAGTGAATTTTTATTATTCTGAGATTATCCTGGAGAGTCAGGACAATCAATCCACAGCTCTTTTTCTCCAAGGTGAAGTTCTGTTACTTAGCCTAACCTTTAATATCTATTGCAAAGAGCTAACCTCTGCTGTTGCTCTATTGCTCTGCTTATGTCTGCTATTCCATCTCCCACTCAGCTAATCTCAAATATCTTGTCACTTTCCAGTCTCACTTTTATCTACACTATTGATTCTTTGCAACCTTACCTCTTTCATATGTTCTATCTAATACTCCTTTGATCCTCTCCTTGCCCAAATCTTAATGACTAATTGCCTTTCTTGACCATTTTCACACCAGCATTCCTAATCGCTGACTGTATAAGGAACATCCTTTCTTTTGGCCTGTTCATCATCTCCTGTCTGTTCCTAATCTGTAAGGTATTTGAATCTATTGTCACTAATTCTATGAATCTTTCTTTAAAAACTTTGTTTGAATTCTTTCAGTCTGATTTCCACCTAGCTAATACGAAACTTTCTGGTCAAAGTTGGAAATAATATCCTTTATGATTGTTATATTAGTTACCCTTCCGTGTTCTTAATATTTCAATAGCATTCAGTATGATGGATCACACTCCCCTGTCAATTGCTGTCTAAAATTGTAGAATTAATTTTGTATTATTTCACTGTTCGCTGTCTCAGTGCAGTCAGTGGACCTCTAGCAACTATTTCTCCTCTTCCTCCCACAAAGATGTCTTCAAAGATCCCCAAATTCTACCTTGTTTTTCTTCCTCATCCACACACTATTTTGGTAATGCAGTCTTTCAGTCAACATTAATCTGTGTGCTGACAACATCGAGCTCTAGTTCTTCATTCTTCCCCCAACTTACTTAAATTGCATAATAAAATCTATATTGAAAGTTATTTAATTATTGCTGATAGGTGAATTAGAATTGAGTTAGAATTATAAACATTTATAAAATTTAATTTTTTTAAGCAAATTTCCTTCAGACGGGGAGACTGCTTGTACCTGACAAATTTTCAGAAATAGATGTTCTTGTGACTGAGATGGAGATGCTTCAAATACCAGAACTCGTCAAAGCTGTGAAATCATATAGGACGGACGTAGGTAAGTCATATGCAGCCAAAGGATCTTTTAATAAATATGACAAACATGGGGGTGAGGAGAGAAATTTCAAAGAAGATGTGAAGGGCAAGTTTTTTACAAAGAGTGATAGGTGTTTGGAACATGTTGCCAGTGATGGTGGTAGTGGAAGCAGATGTGATGGGGCTTTTAGATAAGCACATGAATATGCAAGGAATAGAGGAATATGGACCAAAGGCATGCATGAAGGATTAGTTCAGTTTGGTATTTAACAGGCCCTTGGGAACAACATCTTGGGCCTAAGGGGCCTGTTTCAATGTTGTACTATTCTGTGTTCTGTTAGGCTACCCAAATATGCATTTTATAAATGGAGAAATTTGAAATAGTTTTACTGTATTCATATAAAAATTTTAGGTTTTTTTCATTGCCAGCTGCTGATCATTTAACCGTAAAAGCTCACAGGGTTAATAAAGTACATTTTTTTTTGGATTGGTTTAAAAATGTTAATAGAATTGAAACTTAACCTGTCAATAGTTGTTAATATTATTAAACTCATTGAGATAGCCACCCTAAAGTTGTGATGATCAGAGTGGAAGCATAAACATAAAAAGACTAGGCTTTAACAATCTGATATTGGTACCACAATGACTAAGCAATAATATTCTATATTGCAATAATTTTAAATAACCAAACCACTTCAGTTGATTGAATTCAGATTATTTGTTTGTCAACCAAAATGTCATTCATTGTTTTCAAATACAATATTTATAATGGATAAGTGTAGCCACAATTTTTTTTAAACCAGCAATTTCAGGGGATAATGCAATTTCCATAAATAAAATCCTGTGCAGTGTCTAAGCTGCCGTTAGTGTTCATTTTTTTAAAAACACTTGCATTTAGTAAGTGTCTTCTGCAGTCTCAGGACATCCCAAGATGCTTCATAGTGAATGAAGCACTTTTGAAGCATAATTACTGTTCTAATGTCAGAAACATTAAAGCATAATGGTTGCTGTGAACTTTTGGAATTGGGAGAGACATGGGTTAAAAAAATAAGTTAGTGGGATAGATTTTGAACAAGCTAAATTAGCATTTAAAAATCAAAATTGAAATGAAATTTGGATGCTAATTTACAATGGCAATTTTATGTTTAGGCAGAATGTTGAAAATCTACTCTAATATATTTTATGGCCACTTGAGGTCATTGGTTATGTAAATTAATTTTCATCTCTCTTTTATTGTAGGTGGTAGTTCCAAAGATGTCTCTATTCCTGTCAGCTCTATACATCATTCTGAAGGGAGTTGTAACTCTGAATGTGAAATGACAGATAAACCGTTATATATCCTTGTCCTGGAGTTGTTAGTGAAATACCCAGATTCAGCATTAGGACAGCTTTCCATTGACAGCAGCCTTGATGGGATGAAACTATATATTTTTGGCAATGGAGTTCTTTTCAAACATGTCAGGTGCTTATATTAAATTCAATGTTAACTGAATTTAATTCTAATTGCCTACAGGCGCCAAGTGCATTTGCTGTTTAAAATGCTTGCACAATATTTATCCAATACCAAAGTTATTTTCATAAAATTAAGACATTTTTCGACCAATTTTAATTTTGTCAAGCAGACGCAGCATAAATTCATGAAGGGGAAGTTGTGCTTGATGAATTTATTGGAGTTCTATGAGGAAGTGACTAGTGCGGTAGATAGAGGGGAACCGGTGGATGTGGTATTTTTGGATTTCCAAAAGGCATTTGATAAGGTGCCTCACAAAAGATTGCTGCAGAAGGTTAGGGTGCAGGGAGTTGGAGGTAGGGTATTAGACTGGATTGAGGATTGGTTGTCCAACAGGAAGCAGAGAGTAGGTATTAATGGGTGTTATTCTGATTGGCAGCTGGTGATTAGTGGAGTGCCCCAGGGATCGGTGCTGGGGCCTCAACTATTTACATAGATGATCCAGAGGAAGGGGCTGAGTGAAGGATGACGAAATTTGCTGATGACACAAAGATGAGTGGAAAAGCAAATTGCGTGGAGGGTGTGGAAAGTCTGCACAGGGATCTGGATAGGTTGAGTGTATGGACGAGGACCTGGCAGATGGAGTATAATGTTTGCAAGTGTGAGGTTATCCACTTTGTAGGAATAACAATAGGAAGGATTACTATTCAAATGGCGGAAAGCTGCAGCATGTGACGGTGCAGAGGGACCTGAGGGTCCTTGTGCACGAATCGCAAAAACACAGTTGGCAGGTGCAGCAGGTGATCAAGAAGGCGAATGCAACGTTGGCCTTTATAGCTGGGGGGATAGAATATGAAAGTAGGGAGGTACTTTTGCAGCTGTATAGGGTACTGATCAGGCCGCAGCTGCAGTACTGTGTACAGTTTTGGTCACCGCATTCGAGGAAGGATATATTGGCCTTGGAGGGGGTGCAGAGAAGGTTCGCTAGACTGATACCGGAGATGAGGGCGTTGGATTATGAGGAGAGACTAAATAGGCTAGGTTTGTACTCATTGGAGTTTAGAAGGCTGAGAGCGGATCTTATAGCAACGTATAAGATAATGAAGGGGATGGATCGGATAGTAGAGAGACCCTTCCTGCTTAACAAAGTTAGTAGGACTAGAGGGCACAGCCTCAAGATTGGGGGCGGGGACGGTTCAGATCAGAGTTGAGGAGGAATTTCTTCACGCAAAGGGTGGTGAATCTTTGGAATTCTCTGCCAGTTGAAGTGGAGGAGGCTTCCTCGCTGAATATATTTAAGTCAAGAGTGGATAGGTTTTTGATTGACAAGGGAATTAAGGGTTACGGGGAAAAAGCAGGACAGTGGTACTGAACCACTGCAGATCAGCCATGATCTTATTGAATGGCGGGGCTGGATGGCCTACTCCTGCTCCTATTTTCTTATGTAATCAGTGCTGTAAAAGAAGATCAAATTTGATCAGTCATTAAGTTCATATAATAGTATACTTTTCCTCCAGTAGTTATGAACAGTCCCAAATACACTTTAAAAAAAATCCTTGACTTTCTCAATGCTAATATTTATTTTGTCCCAGCTGTTTTGGAATTAATAAATCTTCAATTTCAGGCAGTAGAGGATATGGTTTATCTAAAAGCAAGGCCTGCTCAATATTCAGCCTTTAGCTGATAAATGAAAAATAATATTAATGGCATACAAATGCGAGGCAATTACCATCTCTAATAAGAAAGAACCTACCCATCTCCTCTTGATGCCCCACCTTCAACATCTTCGGTGTGACATTGATCAGAAACCTAACAAACTCAGCCAGATAAATATTTTGACTACAAGAACAGGTGAAAGGCTGGGAATTCTGTTGTGCGTAAGCCATCTCCAGAGTTTTAAAGGATACAAGTTAGAAATAAAATGGAATAGTCTCCACTTATTTAGAGGTGTGCTGCTTCATAAATGCTTATGATGTTTAGCAGCACCCAGGCTAAAGCAACTTGTTTGATCGGCACTCTTCCTACCACCTCAAACATTCACTTTCTCCACCATTAGCATACGTAGCAGCAATGTGTACCATCTACAAGATGCATCACATCTTCCAAATTCATACCATCTAGAACAGAGGTAGGTAAACCATAGTTTGCAGGCCTCATCTGGTCTGAACTAGCCTGTGACCATTACGTGGGTTCCAAGAGAAGTAATTCAAGGTAAGTTGACCAAGGATCTATGACCAGACATGAGCATTTCCCAAAGAGTGCCACTACTAAGTTAGAGGAAACAAGTGCATGTGGAGGGCCACAACACAAAGTAAATGTGCGTTCAAAATTACTTACTAGATTACTGCAGTTTTCATTTGCATCATGGTGCTAATTCTTGTTGAATTTTGGGGCCATGGGTACTGGCAGTCATTTTGTCCATTTTCTGAGTTGCTGTTCTTCATGTGTACAGTGAATGCTGGCAAGGTGTTTGGCACTGTAATCACTCTGTATTGATGCTAAGGAAAGCAAAACAGCAGTAGTTGCTGTCCAGGTTTAAACCAGTCATCATCAGAAATGAGGATTTGGACCTAGCATCTTCAGATTTGTGTTCACATAATACCAAACTGAACAGTGCCTTTACTCCATAGGAATAGTTATGTGTCTATAGTCTTATTAAAACATCTTCTGTTTGTCTGTCCTGTCAACTTTTTACATTATAATTTTTATAGCCACATTGATAATAGTATCAGTGATGAGAAACTTCAGTTAAATGGGGTGATGAGGGAATCTGGCTCCTTCTCCTTGAAAACAGAACATTATGGGTAGTTTTAAATGAGATGTTCAAAATCGTGAAGCGTATTTATTAGGTAAATGAGATTTTCTGGTGGCAGAAGAATCAGTAACCAGGAGACAGCAATTCATTATAATTGGCAAAACAACCGTAGGTTAGCAGATTTTGTAGACCCAGCAGAAATTTCACCAACAGTTTTGCTGGTTAATGGATTGAAACATAGGAGTATGAGTACTACAATATTTGGAACAGGTTCCTAGATATGCAGGTTTCAACAAGTCCTTCCACCTTACTGGATGGATTCTAGGAACTGTGCATTTTAAACAGGAACATTTTAAAATATGCATTTTAGGCAGGAACTTAGGAACGATCGTTTGAGGGTAAGTCCACACTAGGCATGTGGGATTCTTTCGAGGGAATACTGAAAATGTTGCAAGAAAGATACGTGCCAGCAAAGAGGAAAGATGGAAAAGGTAGGATTAGAGAGCCGTGGATTACTAGGGAGATTGAGGACTTGGTTAGGCAGAAAAGAGAGGCGTATGATAGGTCAAAGCAGCTGGGAACAGAGACAGCGTTGGAGGAATACAGAGAGAATAGGAAGGAGCTCAAACAGGGACTTAAAAGGGCAAAATAGGGGCATGAAATGATTTTGGCGGATAGGATTAAGGAAAATCCAAAGGCTTTTTACTCCTATGTTAGGAATAAAAGGGTGGTTAGAGGAAAAATCGGACTTCTTAGGGACAGAGGAGGGGGACTGTGCTTAGAGCCTGAGGGAATGGGGGAGATCCTGAATGAATACTTTGCGTCGGTATTCATGAAGGTGACGGGCTTGTTGACCACTCCTGTCTCTGAGGGAGCTGTGGACCAGTTGAGGGAAATAGCCATACTGAGGGAGGCAGTGTTAGATATTCTAGGTAGCATTAAAACTGATAAATCTCCGGGGCCTGATGACATTTATTCCAGGCTGCTTAGGGAGGTGCGAGGTGAAATTGCTGGGCCTCTGACGCAAATCTTTGTCTCTTCTTTGGACACAGGTGAGATCCCGGAGGACTGGAGAATAGCTAATGTTGTACCGTTGTTTAAAAAGGGTAGTAGGGATAACCCTGGAAATTATAGGCCGGTGAGTTTGACGTCAGTGGTAGGGAAGCTGTTGGAGGAGATTCTTAGAGATAGGATGTATAGGCACTTAGAGCATTGCGATCTGATTAGGGATACGCAGCATGGCTTTGTTAAGGGGAGGTCGTGCCTTACAAATCTGGTAGAATTTTTTGAGGAGGTGACGAAAACGGTCGATGATTTCAGTAAGGCGTTTGACAAAGTCTCTCATGGGAGGCTAGTTGAAAAGGTCAAGGCTAATGGGATACAAGGACAGATAGCTAGATGGATAAGTAACTGGCTTAGTAATAGTAGATAGAGAGCAATAGTGGAAGGGTGTTTTTTTAGCTGGAGGTTGGTCACTAGTGGTGTGCCGCAGGGCTTGGTACTGGGACCTCTTCTATTTGTAATATATATAAATGACTTGGAAGAGGGAGTAAGTGGAGTGATCAGCAAGTTTGCAGTTGATACAAAGATGGCTGGACTTGTGGATAGTGAGGAGCATTGTCAGGCGATGCACCAGGACATAGGCTGGCAGCTTGGGCAGATAGATGGCAGATGGAATTCAATCCTGATAAATGTGAGGTGATGTATTTCGGGAGAAAGAATGTAGGGGGAGTATATGATAAAGGGTAAACCTATTAGCAGTATAGAAACGCAGAGGGACCTGAGGGTGCAGGTGCACAAGTCTCTGAAGGTGGCAGAGCAGGTGGAGAAGGTTGTGAAGAAAGCATATAGTATGCTAGCCTTTATAGGAAGGGGTATAGAGTACAAGAGCTGGCCTTTAATGTTGCAGTTGTATAAAACGTTGGTTAGACCTCATTTGGAATACTGCGTCCAGTTCTGGTCGCCTTACTACCGGAAGGACGTGGAGACTCTGGAGAGAGTGCAGAGGAGGTTTACCAGGATGCTGCCTGGTATGGAAGGTCTGAGTTACGAGGAGAGATTAGGCAAATTGGGACTGTTTTCCTTAGAAAGACGTAGACTTAGAGGAGATCTGATAGAGGTGTACAAGATTGAGGGGTATAGATAAACAGGGTTAAGCTTTTTCCTAGGATGGACTCAAATAGCACGAGGGGTCACGGGCTTAGGGTGAGGGGAGTAAGGTATAATTTGGATGCTGGAGGGAGTTTTTTCACACAGAGGGTGGTGGGGGTATGGAATGCACTGCAAAGTAAAGTGGTGGAGGCAGGCACCCTGGAGTTATTTAAGAGATACTTAGATGGGCACACACTATTAGAGATGCTGGGGCAACTCTCCCAAAAAAAATAAAGTGCCAAATTTGCATGACAGAATGGGAGAATGGCACTCCACTGTTTTTCAGAGGAGATATAGATTTAAAGACCTAATTTGGTCAAAACATCAGATGTCACTTTAGCTCTTGTATATGGACCTGACTGACTGCCTCGCTTTACAACAATTTTCTGGCATCTTTTAACTTGCTGTTACTGCAGTTCACTGTTCCCTTAATACTCTAAACATGAAAACGTAGAAGACAAGTTCCCTTTTAAATGTTTATCAGCATAATGTGACAAACATGCTGGATGGTAAAAGATTCTAGATGCTCGAATATAACCTATCGTAACATTTTCTAATATTAAGATATCACCATCACGGAAAATACAATTCAGAAGAGGTTACAACATATAAAACCAAGAAGTAAAATGTGGCCCAATGAGGCCGCATCTAGAGTATTCCTTAACTCAAAAATAGTTAGTTACTGAAAGAGTTACATGGGGTTAGCACATTTGATTCCAGAGCTAAAGGGAATGATGTATGAGGAAAAGAGAAAACTGAAGTTCTAAAAATTCTGAAGGATTTGAACAAATCTGAGGTAAATGGTTTACGACATCAGTGCAGAACAAGATAATAGTAAATCTGTAGTGTACTGATTCGGAATTTAAAACTATAGCAAATGAACTGCCATGTGAAAAATCAGCTGCTACTTTGCTTTGGGATGGTTTTATGCTGCTCATAAAGACTAATTGGGCCCTCATTGAATCCAAATGAGCTTTCCTTGGGCAAGTTATTTTTCTCATTCACGAGCTGCGTGTACTTCTGGCAAGATCTGTATTGCTGCCCATGCTTGATTGGCCTTGAGAAGGTGTTAGTGAGCCACTGCCTTGAACTACTGCAGTTCATGTGATGTAGGTGCACCTGTAGTGCTGTTAGGGTGAATGTTCTAGGATTTTCACCCACTGACAGTGAAAGAATTATATATTTTCAAGTCAGGGAAATATGAGATTTTTGGAGGGAAATTTGCAAGATAAGATGTTCCCATCTGTCTGTCCTTTATTTTCTAGGTGGTAGTCATTATGAGACTAGAATGTGCTTGATTTACTAATATTTCAAAACACCTTAATTTTCAAATGCTTATGAAGACAAAATCTGGTCCTCCACTTAGTGACCATATCCATGAACTGAATCATATATATTATTTATATATGATTCAGTTCATGCCAGTTTAAGAATTGAGTTGGGGAGGAAGTTCTTCCTAGGGTTGAGTCTTTTGAACACTTTGCCAAAGAAGGCCTTGGGGGCAGAGTCCTTGTGTATATTTAAGGCTGAGATGGATAGATTTTTGATCAATTGGGAATCAAAGGGGAAAGGAGAGGAAAGTGAACGTGAGGAGAATTGGATCTGTTGTGATTCTATTGAATGGCGGAGCTGGCCCCAAGGGCCAAACAGTCTACTCCTGTTCCTATTTCTTATGGTTTTATTTGATGGAGCAACTGAAAATGGGCCTAGGACATTGTCCATCAGGTGACATGGTGACACACTCCTGCCTCACAGTGCCAGGGACTCAAATTCAATTCCAGTCTTGGGTGACTGTGTGGAGTTTGCTCGTTCTCCCCACTTCTGTGTGGGTTTCTTCCAGGTGCTCTGGTTTCTACTCTCAGTTCAAAGATGTGCAGATTAGATGACATTGGTCACGCTAAATTGCCCCTTAGTGTCCCAAGATGTGTCAGTTAGGAGGCTTCACAGGGAAAATACTTAAGGTTGCAGGAATAGGGCATGGATAGTGGTGCTCTCTGTTGGAGAGTTGGTGCAGATTTGATGGGCCAAATGGCCTCCTTCCACACAGTAGTGATTCTAGGATACCATGAGGAACTCCTACAATGATGTCCTGGAACTAAGATGATTGACTTCCAACAACCACAACCATTTTCCTTTGTGGTACCTATGTGACATTTCCCCTGAACACCCATTAACTTCAGTTTTGCTTGGATTCTTTGATGCCACACTCAGTCAAATACTGCCTTGCCTCACCTCTGGAACTCCGTTGTCCATATTTGAACTAAGGCTATAATGAGACAAGGAACTGAGTGATCCTGGTAGAAGCCAAACTGAGCATCAGTGAGCTGGTTGGTGCGAAGTAAGTGCTGCTTTATAGCACTGTTAATGACTTCTTCCATTATTTACTGATGATTGAGAGTAGACTAATGGGGTAGTGATTAGATGGGTTGTATTTCTTCTGGATTTTTTTACGTACCAGACATATCTGGGCAATTTCCCACATTACTAGGTAGATGCAGTGCTGTAGCTATACTGGGACAGTTTGATCAGCCATATGGCAAATTCTGGAGCACAAGTCTTCAGTACTTTTGCTGGAATAATGTCAGAACCGTTATCCTTTGCAGTATCCAGTGTTTTCAACTGTTTCTTGATAGCAAAGCGAATGTATCGACTTGGCTAGCTCTAGCATCTGTGATGCTGGGAACCTCAGCAGGAGGCCAAGATGGATTATTCATTCACCACTTCTGCTGAAAATTGTTGCGAATGCTTCAACTTCATCTTTTGCATTGCGAAGCTGGGTTCCCTCATTGAGAATGGGAATATTTGTGGAACCTATTCTTCCAATGAGGAGTTTAATTTTCTAGCATCATTTACTACTGGATGTAGCAAGACTGCAGAGTTTGGATTTGATCTATTTGTTGTGGAATCACTCAGCTCTGTCTATATTGCATGCTGGTTATGCTGTTTGGCACACTTAATCCTGTGTTGTAGCTTTACCAGGTTGACACCTTATTTTTAGGTAAGCCTGATGTTCCTGGAAGGCCCTCCTGCATTCTTCTCAATCGAAGGGTGCAAAATTATGAAGGGTATGGGCAGAGTAGATAGTCAGAAGTTTTTTCCCAGGGTGGAAGAGTCAATTACTGGTGGCACAGGTTTAAAGTGCGAAGGACAAGGTTTAAAGGAGATTTACAAAGCAAGTTTTTTTTGCACAGAGGGTAATGGTTGCTGGAACATGCTGCTCAGGGAGGTTGTGGCAGCAGATACGATAAATCAGGGTTGATTCTCTCAGTTGGCTTGTGCTAATGGTAGAGTAGGGGATATGTCTGGTCACGAAGTTGCAAAGTGTGATTGAGTACAAGTGTGCTACTGCTGATGGCCAACAGAGCCTCATGGATGCCCAGTCTTGAGCTGCTATATTTGATATCTTCCCCATTTACCATGATGGGTAGTATTATAATATCATGGAGGGTATTCTCAGTGTGAGCAAGAACTGTGGTGGTCATTCCTACCAATTCTGTCTTGGACAGATGTGTCTGCAGCAGACAAGTTGGTGAAGATGATATCAAGTAGGCTTTTCTCTCTTTTTGGTTCTCTCATTCCTTCCACAGACACAGTCTAGCAGCTATATCTTTTATGACTTGGTCAGTAGTGGTGCTACCAAGCTACTTTTGGTGATAGGTTTTGAAGTCCCCCACTCAGAGTGCATTCTAGCACCCTTAATGCTTCCTTGAAAGTGTTATTCAACAGGGAGGAGTACTGATTATCAACTGAGCAGAGAGGGGGGAGATGTGGTAACTGATAATCAGCAGGAGGTTTCTTTGCCTGTGTTTGATGTGATCTATAAGACCTCATGGAATCCTGAGTTGATAGTTGAGGGATCCCAGTGCAACTCCCTCCCGACTATATACCACTGTGCCACCGTGCCTGCTGGACTGTCCTGTTGATGAGACTGAAAATATTAAGGGGTGGTGTTGGTGGTGTCTGGCACGTTATCTCAAATATATGGTTCTGACTGTATGACTATGTCAGACTGTGGCTTGACTAGTCTGTGACATATCTCCCAATTTTGGCACAGGCTCTTGATAATAATGAGGACATTGCAGGTTTGACAGGGCTGAACTTATTGTTGTTTCTGGTCCAAAAATCGATGATGAGTGGTACATCCAATTCTATTCCTGACAGATATTGTAGCTGTTGGATATAGCTGAGTGACTTTTAAATGGCCTTCCAAGCCAATGACATTGTTGTGTGCCTGGAGTCACATGTAGGCCAAGTCAAATAAGGACAGCAGATTTCTTTCCCTTAAGGGCATTAGTGAATCAGATTGGTTTTTACAACAATTGGCAATTGACTTTTAATTGTCATTAAACTTTTACTTTCAGATGCTTATTGAATTCAATTTCCACCATCTGATGACACAGCAAGACAAGTTGCTGAAGAGGGAATTGATAGGGGTGGGGAAGGCCTCCAAGAACTGACCATATCAATCTAGGATGTTCAGGGAGCAGTTCCACTTGTAACTTGATGAGGAACAGTTTGTTAGATTTCTGCATTTCAGTAATGATGTCCTCACTGATATCTGTTTCAGCAACAATTGGAACCTCAGAGCAGGACAAAGACTGCAGGGGCTGTGAAGGTGGCTATGAATTTCTATGCATCAGGTGCCTTCCATGCTGGAGTAGGTGATATTTGCAACATCTTCCTGTTTGTTATCCACTGTTGCAGGAGAATGTAAGAGCATTAGAACTAGGAGTCAAAATAGATCAGTTGGCCCCTGATCTGATTGTGACCATAACTCCACTTTCTTGTCTGGCTTCCATAACACTTGTTGATTTAAAAATTTGTCTAACTTCACCTTGAATATTCTCATTGACCCAGCCTTTACTGTCCTTGGGGTTGAGAATTGTGGCGTTTAGTGATCTAAGTAGAAATTCCTTCTCTCAGTCTTGGAGACCCCTTACTTTGACACTATGCTGTCTGGTTCTAGATTCCCTATGAGGGAAAACATTCAGCATCTAACCTGTCAAGCCCCCTCAGAGTCACATAGCTTTCAATATGATCATCCATTGAGTATAGGGATTCTATGATACAGGTTCAATTTTTGCTCCTAAGAAAAACCCCTTCATCTTTCGAATCAATTTGATAAACATTCTCTGAATTGCCTTCAATGCATTTGTATCCTTCCTGAAATAAGTAGATTAAAACTTGCAAGTTCATTTGATGTGGTCTCAGTAATGCCCCGCACAGTTGTAGCAAGACTTCCATACATTTACGCTCCATTCCATTCACCTTTCTAATTACATGCTTCACTTCCATCTCTTTGTACCACATTCTCAATTTAAATAATATTTTGATTTTTTTTATTCTCCTTGCCAAATTGAACAACCTCTTATTTTCCCACATTATACTACATCTAGCAGTTTTCTTTATATTCCTTTATCTACACTCCTTTGCAGACTGTGTCCTCAGTTTTTTTCAAACTGTCAGCACGTTTGACTATAATACCATTGATTCCTTCAACCAGATCATTAAGTTAGATTGTCATAGTTAAGCCCAAACCTGTGACACACCACAAATTACAGATGACCAATCTGGAAATGACACATTTATCGTGACTGTTTCTTGCTAGTTAGCTAATTCTTCATCCATGCTAATATATTCCCTGACCATGAGCTCTTATCATGTGTAATAATTTTTTGCACGCTATCTTATTGAATGCCTTTTGGAAATCCATATATACTTAATCTATTGTTTTCTCTCTTACCTCTATCCTGCTTGTTACTTCTTCAAAGAAGGCCATTAAATTTAAAACAATGGCCAAAATTCTCTCGCATTCCCCGCTACTGCTGCCAACAAGAATGAAGAATTTTGCACTCAACCAAAACACCATTCGTTGCAGGGGGACAGGAGAATCCCAGCTGTGGATTAGGTCATAGAATTCCAGCCTATATCCCTTTCATAAAACTACATTGACTCTATATGATTTTATTATGACTTTAAATGTCCTACCAATACTTCCTTAATGGAAGTACGTCCCATGATAGATGTTAGGGTAACTGGCCTGTAGTTTTGTGTTTTCTGTTTCTTTTTTGATTGTGTGGTTTTCCAGTCCACTTAGAACTTTCAAAAACATAAAGAAGATTACAACAAGTGCATCCACTATCTGCACCACTTCTTTTAAGACCCTAGGTTTTAAAAGGCTATCAGGTCCGGGGTATTTATCATTCATTAGTTCCTATTAGTTTTTCTAGTAACTTTTTCTCTAGTGACAATGATTATTTTAGGTTTTCCCCTTTCCATTTTCTCTTTGATTTTTCTCTATTGGGATGTTTTTGTGTCTTCAGCTATTCAAATCCTCTGCCATTTCTTTATTTCCCAGTCTCATCCTCTAAAGGACCAATGCTTATTTTAGCTCCTTTCTTTTTATGTTCTTGTAAAAGTTATTATTTCTTTCTAATTTGCACTCTTATTCTAATTTCTCCTTTTATGTCATTTTTTTGTTGGTTTCCCAATCTTCTGACCTGTCATTAATCTTTGCAACATTGTATGCCCTTTTTTTTCCAATTTGACATGCTCCTTTGAGTTAGCATTAGTTGGTGTATTGTTCTCATAGCCTTTCTTAATAGAATGTATCTTTGTTCAGAGTTATTAAATATCTATTGCTTCACTACCAGCACTTCTTTAATTGATCCTAACATTTTCCCATGATAGACGTTAGGTAAACTGACCTGTAGTTTTGTACTTCATGTGATTTTTAACTCTTCATGCAGCAAGACCTGAATAACATTCAGACTTGGGCTAGTGTCAAGTAACATTTCAATCACAAATGTTAGGCAATGATCATCTGCAATAAAAGAGGGAATCTAAACATTTGCCTTTGATAATTAACAGCAATACCAATCCTCCATTTTGATAGGTTATTATTGATCAGAAACTTAACTGAAACAGCCATATAAATACGCTGGCTAGAAGAACCCATCAGAGGTTGGAAGTCTGTAGTCAGTAACTCAGCCCCCAGAGTAAGTGCACCGTCTATACGGTACAAGTCAGAAATGTGATGGAATATTCTCCACTTGTCTAGCTCCAACAACACTGTTGAATCTCAACACCATCCAAGACAAAAGTTGCCTGCCAACTTGGCACCCTACCCACCATCTTAAATATTCATTCCCTCGACGCATATTGGCAGCAGATTGTACTGTAGCAATTTGCTGAGGTTCCTTTAACTGCATTTCCCAAACTCTCAGCCTCTATTAACTAAAAGAACAAGGGCAGCAGGCACATGGGAATAGTTTTGTTTCTAAGTACGCCTCAATCTCTCACCACCCTAACTCAAAAATGTTTTGCTGCTGCTTCACTATCACTGGGTCAAAGTCTTGGAACTTACTCCTGAACAGCACTGAGAGAGTCGGCACACTATCTAAATGGGAGCAGTTACCTCAAGGTTAGATGATAAATAGTAGCTTAGCCAATGGTAGCTTACTCCAAAAAAATAAACGAATGAGGAAAAAGGCTGGGGTAGTTTTCCAAAGAGTAAACTAAGTTAACGTTTCAGTCGAATGTAATTCACTCAAAGAACTTATTTGATGGGAGCAATTAGGAAAAGTTCTTAACATAACCATAAAGGCGGATCACGTACCCATTATAGAACGAAAGTAAATGGAAGAAAATTTGGCAGCTTCTATAATGCATATATCAGATTACCGCCTAGGAGGTGAAAGTGAAACTTCCCCCCCCACTATTTGGGGTATTTTTTCACATTGCTTCACGACATAGACATTGATATGTTGCCTTAGAAAAAAGGATATACTTTATTCTTGAAATACTCTGAGCCATTATGAAGACCCTTTGCATTCATCACTTGTGGAATATTCCAGTTTTGTTAAAGATATTAGTGCTGAAATTTAATCACGTGAATTGGAGCATGATTCTATGCAGTGCCTACTGCACAATAATGAGGATGGTGGTAGAATTACGACAAATTGGCTTAGTACCAGTTATAGCTCCAGAGCCAGCTCACCTGTCAAAGCACAGCAACGAGATTAACCAGTTTGAATACTGGTTAAGGTATTTAAGAGAGTGCAGGATTGATAATGGGCAACTGGGAGAGAGGATGACACAGAAACAGAATCAAGAAAAGTACCCAATTGCAACACATTTGAATAGAGATTAGTTAATTAATAAATAAGTAACTAATCAAAAAATATAACTAGAACTATAAATTTTAATACTGGCATTCATACTTAAGTTTGAAAGAGAAAAACATGACCTATAAACTTAATAAGCTAAAGTAGGGATGTAAGGATCCAATGATCCAGATCATAGAAGCATGCTCACTCTGGATCTAAAAATGATCTAATGCTATAATTAAGAAAGCCCAGCAACATGTCTACTTTCCCAGAAAACTAAGGAAATTTGGCATGTCAGCTACAACACTCACCAACTTTTACAGATGCACTATAGAAAGCATTCTTTCTGGCTGTATCACAGCTTGGTATGGCTCCTGTTCTGCCAAAGACTGGAAGAAACTACAAAAGGCTGTGAATGTAGCCCAATCCATCACACAAACTAGCTTCCCATCCATAGACTCTGTCTCTACTTCCCACTGCTTTGGCAAAGCAGCCAGCATAATTAAAGACCCCGTGCACCCCAGTCATTCTCTCTTCCATCCTCTTCCATTGGGAAATAGATAAAAAAAACTGAGATTACACATCAACCGACTCGAGAACAGCTTCTTCCCTGCTGCTGTCATGCTTTTGATGGACATACCTTGCATAAAGTTGATCTTTCTCTACACTCTAGCTATGACTGTAACACTCCATTCTGCACTCTCATTTCTTTCTCTGTGAACGGTATGCTCTGTATAACATGCAAGAAACAATATTTTTCAATAAATACTAATACACATGACAGTCAATTTAATCAAATATTGAATATATGAAAATCAGGAAGTAATGCCTTTGTGAAATTTGTGAAGGACACACTTTGTCTATGGTTAGTTTCTTCAGGCGCTCAGCAGCCAAACCAGTCCTTAAGCAGTCTTTCAAGAGATTGCTCAAGGCTAACTTCAGAAAGAGAAGTTTTAATATTTTACTTAATGTGGTGGATAGAGGCTGGCTCCATAATAAATTGGTGGAATGCAGCTCACCACAGTGCATGGTCGTCCTCATTAAGTGTGTTGTAGTGCATTTGGATCACGCCCTAATTCGAGTGCCATCAAATTTTTTTAAGCTCATATTTTAATTACAGTTTTAACATATCAGAAATGATTAATGTAAACAAGATTACATCATCAGAAATGAATGATTCAAGACTCGTATATTTCTGTGATTTTATTAGCAAATTATAAATTTCCAGGATTTTCCTACTTTTTGTTGTAATGTGGCCAATGCAAAATCAAAATAATTGATTCATTCAGTCTCAATTACAGTGTGGAGTGTTATGTTTATAAATTAGATATTTAAATTGTTGTTTTCTTATTTGCTTTTGCTTAAGTTTGTTGACCTAACTGGAAGAGGTTGACATTATTTATGTCTTCAGAAGCTGGCTAGGGACATGCCGCCTACCATTGACTGAAGATGTATCTCAGATGTGTGCAGTTTGTGTATTTCTGGATCGACATGACAGCCTCTATCAGCCTGTAAAAGATGCTATGCGACTGTACCTACAAAAAAGGAAAAAGGAGACAATTGAATCAAGCTATAATATGAGTAAGTTGATTTAAAATGCAATACTTCTTTCACACTGCAAGATGTAATCCATCTTAGGTTACGGCTCAAGCATGAGAATTAAGAGCAGTCAGGTGGCTGTGCTCAAAAACTCACCTTGAATACTAAGTTTGGCAGGAATACCAATTAACAATACAATAGATCCATTAGCAATACAGCTGTTACTCACAAATACATTACAAACCTTCCAGTGAGGGTTCACCTCTCGCTAAGCATACTCTTCAACAACTGACCAAACTGCTCAACGTAAGCACTGAATATCTCTGAATTCAACCAGGGATCAGACTATTTTGAATTTGATAATAGATAAAAAGGCAGATTTAGTAAACAATTTCAAAGTAGTAGATTCTCTAGGAAATGATGACCATAAAAAAACATTCAATTTGAGTGAGAAATTTGGGTCAGAGACAAATATACTAAACTTAAATAAGGATAATTACAAAGGGATGAGGACATATGCTGGAATAGACTGGGAAAGGAGTTTAATAGAAAAGACAGTTGATTAACAATGGCAGATATTTATAAAAATAGTTCATGGCTCACAACAAAGATATATCTCAGTGGGGAAGGAGGATTCAAGGAAGTAGATAAATAGTTAACCAGAAAAGTTAGGAATAGTGAAAGAAAAGTGTGGTGAAGATTAGAGGTAAGCCAGAGGATTGGAAAAGTTTTAAAAACCAACAAAAGATGACCAAAAATAATCAAGGAGAAGATTTGAGGGTAAATTAGCAAGTAATGTAAAAATGGACAGTAAGAGATTCTTTAAAAAATGAAAAGGAAGAGAGAGGCCAAAGCGAACACTGGCCCTTTAGAGAATGAGACTGGGGAAATAGTAATGGAGAGCCATGAAATGGCAGAGGAATTAAATAAGTTATTTGTCTCTGTCTTCATGGTGAAAGACACTAATAACAGTCCAAAATACTTTATAGAACTTCTACGTAGGATCTCCGTTAAATTCCTACAGTGGAAAAGAAGGCTCTTTGACTTACTGAATTTGCACCAATTCTCTGAAAGAGTAAAAGCTGGAGAGGAAATAAAAACAGTAATTATCACTGGGGAAAAAGTACTAGCGAAACTAACTTGGGTAAAAACAGTAAGTCTCTTGGGCCTGATAGGTTTAATCCTAAGATATTAAAGGAAGTTGTTGCAGGGATAGTAGATGCACTGGTCATAATTAAGAATCCTTAACTTACAGAAAAGTCCCAGAGAATTGGCAAATTGTCAGTGTAACAACCTTATTCAAAAGGGAGGAGAAAAGGCAGGGCCAGTTAATTTAACATCCGTCATTGGGAATATGTTAGAGTCCATTATAAAAAAAACAGCATTTAGAAATACATAATATAATCAGGCACTGTCAGCATGGCTTCATGAAGGGGGACAAATTTATTAGAACTATTTGAGATAGTACCAAACGGGATAGATAAAGGGGATCCAGTAGATACAATATACTTGGATTTCCAAAAAATATTTAAGATATCATAATTAATAAACTCAGACTATAAGAAATAGAAACAGAAGTAGACCATTCAAACCTTTGAGTCTGCTTTGCCATTTAATAAGAATGTGACTGATCTAACACTCACTAAATCCACAATCCTGCCTTATCTCCATAACCCTTAGGTTTTTCAGTCTTGAGAATGTTCAAGGACTTGGGCTGCACAGTTTCCTTGGGTAAAGAATTCCAAAAATTCACTACTCATAAATGAGTACTCCTAATTCTGCAACTATGCCCTCTGGTCCTATGCTCTCTCATGAATGGAAACATTCTCCCAACGTTTACCCTGTCTAACTCCCTAAGAACTGTTTAAGTTTCAATCCCATTCTTCTGAACTCCAAAAATTACAGACCAACATGTCTAATTTTTTTCTCATATGGCAGTCTCTCTATACCTGGGATCATCCTAGTAAACATGTCTGTACTATCTCCAATGATAAATCCTCCCCTAAATAAGAGGACCACAACTGTACACAGTATTCTAAATATGGCCTCACTAGTACTTTGTACAGTTATCACAACAATTCTTTACTTCTGTAACCTAGTCCCCTTGTATTGAAACCTGGCATTCTATTTGCATTCCCTATTACCGTCTGCATCTGTATGTTGGCTTTGAGTTTCACAAATAAGAACGCCCAAATTCCTTTATGCTACAGCTTTCTGCAGTCTCTCTCCATTTAAATAATCCATGTCCTCACTCTTTCTTTCAAAATGAACAATCTATTCATGCATTGAATTTCATTTGCCAATTTTTCGCCTACTTATTTAACCTGTTAATATCTCTCAACAAACTATTTTTTTCCCCAAATCCCACCCTTGCATCATCCCCAAATTTGGCCAAAAACAGTTTTTCTTTCCTCCAAATCATTAGTATATGTTGGTTATGGGGTGTCAGGGAGAGATAGCACCTCTGGTTGGGGAACGTGTCGCGTCCTTTCAGGGCAATTTGTGCACCCTTTGTCCCCATCTGGCACTCAGCTCTCACCTGTGGCTCCCCATAGCTGTTTGCATGTGACAGCGGCCACACCCTGGCGACAGCCTCGACAATACAGCTAAACCTGGTGAGAGTAGCATTTGGGTCTCAACCTTCAGTGAGATAGGATCATGTCAATCCCAGCACATGAAGACAGACTCCGGTGGATTGAGCAGACGAGATCAGTGGAAGGCCCAATGGTCAGGAAGGTGGTCTCTGCAAGCTTCGTGGAATGTCTGGTCATCCACTGTGCCTAATCCCATCTCCAGCTGTCTTGACTCTTGTCTTGCCAGTGGATATGGATGGGAATTGGGAAGAGAGAGCGAGGCTGATGCTTTAGTCCAAATCAGGCGCTAGTCTCGACACCATCATCATCAGTATCCTGTTCAGTGGTGATGGGCGAGCAACGAAGCAGCAGGTGCAGATACACTGGGAGCTGTAGTCATGGAGCTGCACACAGGTGACTGAGGTCTAATGGTGTTTTTCTGCTGATTGAAGCAGCAGTGGAACTCGGCGTCTACCTGGGTGACTAAGCAGTCCTCTTCAAGAATACACTGCTCACCTCCATAGAATGAGGAAGGGGTTAGAAAAAGTGCCTTAAACATTGCCTGCTTCAATACACCTGGCAGTTTACCGCAACTGGCGGGGATCCCATCTTGCGGTTGAACAAACAAATAAAACACAAGGTGACACCACTCACCATTGGCACTTGGAACGTGCACACTCTTTTGGACAACCCTACAGCAGACAGATCAGGGAGAAGAACAACCTTAGTTGCCAGACAGCTTGCAAGATACAACATTAATATTGCAGCCCTAAGTGAAACTTATCTTGCCAATGTAGGTCAGTTGACTGAAACTGGAGGTGGATACATTTTTTTTCTGGAGCAGTTGTGGCAGCGATGAGTGTCATGATGTTGGAGTTGGATTCGCCGTCAGGAGTCCCTTGTTCGGAAACTTGATAGTATACCCATGGGTGTGAACGATCGGCTTATGATATTACAGCTTCCGCTACAGAACAGGAGTCAAGCCACCCTGATCAGCACCTATGCCCCACAATGAACAACACGGATGAGATGAAAGACAAGTTCTACGAAGAACTAAACACCCTACTATCAGCAGTGAGCAGTACTGACAAGCTGATCTTGCTTGGCAATTTCAATGCAAGAGTAGGCTGTGACTCTGCAATCTGGCAGGGAGTCACTGGGAGGCATGGAATGGGCAAGTATAACGGTAACGGCCTATTCTTACTGAAGACCTGTGCAGCACACGACCTCATCACCAACACAACCTCTGTCTGCCTACCTGTAACAAGACCTCTTGGATGCAACCCCGCTCTAAGCATTGGCATCTTATCAACTGTATTGTTGTCAGGAGAAAAGATAGGCAGGATGTCAGAGTGACCAAGGCCATTTATAGTGCTGATTGCTGGACAAATCACAGGCTCGTTGTCTCCAAAATGAGGCTCCGCATCAGACCCAAGAGGTGACCACAAGGAAGCAAGGTTATGAAAAGAATCAATGCAGCAAGCTAAAGAACCGCAGCATAGCTTCAGCACTGGCTGAAGACTTAGAAATATAGCTTGCTGACCTACACCTTGCAGGCAACGCTGAAGGTGATTGGGATTGCTTCAGATGCACTGAAAATGCTCGAGCTCTCTACCTGCAAGCAGCATCATTGGTTCGATGAGCATGATGAGGAGATACAGGCTGTACTTGTTGAAAAGCACCGTCTTCATCGGGCCAGTCAGAATGACCCATCATCAGCTGCTTTTACTAGTGCTCACAGCACAGATCAAAATAAACTGCGTAGAATGCAGGATGCCTGGCTGAGTGCCAAGGTAGACAAAATGAAGAGATACGCTGACAGAAACAACTTGAAACTGTTCTGTGAAGCCCTCAACACTCTTTAGGGACTTCAGTCTCTCGGGAGATCCCCCCTCCTGAGTACAGATGGTACAACTCTCATTACAAAGAGGGCTCAGATCCTGAGGCATTCCCAGTCATCAGTGGCGTCAAACAGGGCTGTGTGCTCGCACCCACACTGTTCAACATGATGTTTACTGCCATGCTGAATGATGCTTTCCAGGACAGCATTGCTGGAATCAGCTTCAAGTACAGAGTGGATAGGAAGCTCTTCAACGTGAGGAGACTTCAAGCTATTACCAAAGTGAAGAAGGCTGTTCTGAGAGACTTCATCCTTGCTGATGACTGTGCTCCGTATAGTGGTTCAGAGCCAGAGATGCAAGTCCGTATGGACAAATTTTCCATGGCTTGTGACAACTTTGGATTCACTATCAACATTAAAAAGACTAAAGTCATGCACCAACCTACTTCTCATGCACCGTACACAAAACTCGTAATCAAAATCAAAGGGCAAAAATACAGGCAGTGGATCAGTTCACTTATCTTGGCAGCATCTTCTCCCAAACAGTGACTTGATACAGAAGTTAACTGCAGAATAGCAAAGGCAAGTTCTGCTTTTGGTAGACTGTGCTCCACTGTATGGGAATGTCGAGGAATCAGCCCAGCAACAAAACTGAAGGTTTACAACACCGCGGTACTTACTACCTTCCTGTATGCCTGTGAAATGTGGACTGTGTATCGAAGGCGTGCAAGATAGCTCAATGATTTCCACATGACTTGTCTTTGCAGAATATTACGCATCAGATGGCAAGACAAAGTACCAGACACTGAAGTTCTCTCTAGAGCAAGTCTACCATCAGTCCACACACTGTTGATGAGCACGCAGATCCAGTGGGCAGGTCATGTCGTCTGTATGTCAGACGAGCGCATATCCAAACAGCTCCTTTTTGGGGAACTCTCTGCTGGAAGATGCTGGCATGGAGGGCAGAAGAAACGTTTCAAAGACACATTCAAGGCCTCCCTGAAGTCACTTGGCATAGACACAACCACCTGGGAAACACTGGCACAAATCCGCCCTACCTAGCGCTGCCTCATCCACAAAAGCTATCAAGTTTACGAAGCAAGGTGTATTGCTGAAGCACAATTTAAGCACAAGCTGCGCAAGTCCAGAGCCACCAGCATAACAACTATAGTGCCTACACAAGTCTGTCCAGTATGTGCCAGGACATTTCATGCCCAAATTGGCCTGATCAGTCATCTCAACCAGTCTCAAAATGACTAATGGTGTCGAGGTCCTCATCGATGACGATGGACAAACAACCACATATGTTGTGAAGACCTGCAGTCTCAGCATTGATCCCTGTGCATTCCACTCGTTAGCACCCTCCAATCATTGTTCCCTGTTAGTTAGGTAATTCTTTAGCATGCCAGAATATTACTCCAACACCATGAGCTCCTATCTAATCTAGTAGCTTTTTGTGTGGCATCTTATCAATTGCTTTTTTGAAAATCCAAATATACAACAATGACTTGTTCTCCTCTATCTACTCTGGCTGATACCTCCTCAAAGAACTCTAGTAAATTTGTCAACGCTCTCCAAAGGTGGGAATAGCGGCAGGAGCTCAAGATTCAGCAAAACTCGGAAGCCATGATTTCCGATTCATGCCCATAATGGGAATGAACCTGATTTTAATATATTTAAAAATAATTAAAGACTCCCTTTGCATATATTCCTTTCTTGGTGTGATTTCAAACTTGACTGACGTGATGTCTCATTGGTCAAGTTTACAACAGGTTCACCCAGATGTGAACATCTTGTTGGGAATCTACCAGGGGTGTAGAAGTATAGCCCTCAGGGGAGAGGGACATGACCAGAGCAATATCGTGATAATGTCTGGCACAGATTGGCACAGTCTTTTTTGCAGCTTTAAAAACACTTTGGACCACTTAAGACAGATGAAGAATTTCCATCTTATAAAATGCATTCAGTCATGCCATTTGATTGTCTATGTTTCCAGTCATCATGCTTTTGTGTACATGAAGTTTTTCCAAAGGTCTAACTCGATATTAATGCAAAATATAGTTTAAAGCTATGTCTGTATTGGTTTTAGAACATAGAACATTACAGCGCAATACAGGCCGTTTGACCCTTGATGTTGCGCTGACCAATAGAACCAATTTTACGACCCTCTAACCTAAACTATTCCAATACTACCCGTATACCTATCCACTGACCATTTGAACGCCCTTAAACTTGACGAGTCCACAACTGCTGCAGGCAGAGCATTCCATGCCCTTACTAACCTCTGAGTAAAGAACCCACCTCTAGCATCCGTCCTATAACTACCACTCCTTAATTTAAAGCTATGTACCCTTGTGTTATCCATCTCTATCCAAGGAAAAAGGCTCTCACTATCCACCCTATCTAATGCTCTGATCATCTTATATGTCTCAATTAAGTCACCTCTTAGCCTTCTTCTCTCTGATGAAAATAATTTCAAGTCTCTTAGCCTTTCCTCATAAGACCTACCCATCATATCAGGCAACATTCTGGTAAACCTCCTCTGCACCCTTTCCAATGCCTCCACATCTTTCTTAGAATGTGGCAACCAAAACTGTACACAATACTTGAAGTGCGGCTGCACCAGAGTTTTGTACAGTTGCAACATGACATCTCGGTTCCGAAATTCAATCCCTCTACCAATAAATGCTAACACACTATACGCCTTCTTAACAACCTTATCAACTTGAGTACCAACTTTCAGGGATCTATGCACCTGTACACAGAGATCTCTCTGCTCATCTACACTACTAAGAGTCCTACCATTAGCCATGTATTCTGCACACAGATTACTCTTACCAAAGTGAATCACCTCACACTTTTCCACATTAAACTCCATTTGCCACTTCTCAGCCCATCTCTGCAACTTATCTATGTCTCTCTGCAAACTGTAACATCCATCCTCACTGTCTACAACTCCTCCGACTTTGGTGTCGTCAGCAAATTTACTAACCCATCCCTCTACACCTTTATCCAGGTCGTTTATAAAAATAACAAACAATAGTGGCCCAAAACAGATCCCTGAGGTACACCACTAGTAACTAAACTCCCGGTTGAATATACCCCATCAACCACCACCCTCTGTCTTCTATCAGCTAGCCAATTTCTAATCGAAATTGCTAAATCTCCCTCAATCCCATGCATCTGCATTTTCTGTAGTAGTCTTTCATGGGGAACCTTATCAAACGCTTTGCTAAAATCCATATACACCACATCAGCTGCCTTATCCTTATCCACCTCTTTGGTCACCTTTTCAAAAAACTCAATAAAGTTTGTGAGGCACGACCTTCCCTTCACAAATCCATGTTGACTATCCCTAATCAATTTCTTTCTAAATGACTATAAATCCTATCTTTTATAATTCTTTCCAAAACATTCCCCACAACAGATATAAGGCTCACTAGTCTATAATTTGCAGGATGGTCTCTACTCCCCTTCTTAAACAAGGGGACAACATTTGCCATCCTCCAGTCTTCCGGCACTACACCTGTAGCCAACAACGACATGACGATCAAAGCCAAAGGCTCTGCAATCTCCTCTCTAGCCTCCCAGAGTAACCTCTGGATTTATCCCATCCGGCCCAGGGGGCTTATCTATTTTCATATACTCAAGAATAGCTAACACCTCCTCCTTATGTACCTCTATCCTGTCTATTCTACAACCCTGTATCCCAGTATTCTCCCCAACTCCATTGACGTTTTCCCACATGAAGACCGACAAAAAATACTCATTCAGTATGAATCATCAATCTCTACACGCTCCACGCATAACATCCCACTACTGTCTCTGACTGGCCCTAATCTTGACCTAACCAATGTTTTATTCTTAACATATCTATAAAAAGCTTTAGGGTTCTCCTTTATCCTATTCGCCAAAGTCTTCTCATGTCCTCTTCTGGCTCTTAAGTTTTAAATCAAGTTTTGAGTTGATTTTTACAACTTGTGTCTTTTGCTAAACATTCCACAACTCTAAAGAGTTTTATTAAACTAGTAGCTCTTGTAACTGTTAACAGATTTTATTACCAGATTATACAATGTATACTGGTCAGATTTGGTTAGTTTCTGTTCACCTGTAGCAATCTAGCTATATACAGATGAACAGCATCTAGTTTTGATCAAAAATTTTAATTCAAATATTACTGTCTCTTACCATAGTTAGTCTAATAACATCAGGTTAAAGTCCAACAGGTTTATTTGGTGACACAAGTTTTTGGAACGCTGCCCTGGAGTACCTCACCTGATGAGAGGGCAGTGCTCCAAAAGCTTGTGCTACTAAATAAACCAGTTGGACTTTAATCTGGTGTTGTAAGACTATTGTGCTTACTCCAGTCCAATGTCAACAACTCCACATCATGTCTCTTACCATGCAACAGTGATATGAAACAGGCAAATGTTTCTGCATTTATGTATGCATTTAAATTCAAGCAACTTCCTAACACTGATTCATAACCCTTAAATTGTATTTTAAGGTTCTTTGGATGACTGTTGGACTGCTGATGTACATAGCCATACTCTTCATCAAATTGTGAAAGTTTATGTGGGAAATTATTGGTATGCCACTTACTTGAATACCTTCTTAAAGGTACGTTTATCTTTTTTTTTACAATCTGTTTGGCATATATCCTAACACCGTTTATCATTTGTATTATCAAATAATATTTATGTAAGGAACTTTTATGTTTTTGAGGTAATAATCAGTTTGTCACTGGCATTAGTACCATGAAAACAGCTGAAACTTGAAAAAATGTAATATCATTTAGATTACCAAAATTTTATTGTTTTCATGATTGACAGTTTCAAAGTTGATTTATCATTTTGATACGTCGACTCTGAGATTATTAGAATTAAAGTGGCATGAGTCTGTGCTTCCCTTAGATGGAGCTATAATTAGGAGCAGAAGCCAGATCTGTTAGGTTTGCCCCATATGAGAAATAATAGACTAGCACAATTAGTATGCCAAGCATTAAAGGGGTGAACTCCACTATCTGTCTTCTGAATTTTATGCTGGGGAGCCGTATGTTCAATGGGAACAGGGGCAAGATAATTGACTGAGTATTTTAAAGACTATACTGCTTTTGTGTTTAGAACTAAGAGTCAGTATTCCAAAGTCATTTTGTTAATCGTCATCATTAAATGGATCTCTTACTTGAGACTTCTTAAAAAAAACAAATATTGCAGTTCTTATTGAAACTATTTATTACTTTAAGCCCTTTTGATACATTTTTCAAAATGGCAGTATTTTCTGTCTGTGTGGAAACTCTTAAATAGATTCCTGGCAATGTGTTAACTTCACTGAGGTTGCAACATATTACATAATCCACTTCTAATTTTTCTAGATTTTTCTTAAAACTTTCTAAATTTTCAGAGATTTTTCCAAAATTACTCATATATTTTCCGCCAAACAGTGGCTATTCAGAAGAATTGTAAGATGGCATTGATTGGGACTTGATTATTGAAGAGTGTGTGACATTGAGGAAGCATAAGAAGTTATGAAAAGGTGGAGCAGTGGTTCTGTTAATTAAAGATGACATTAGCACAGTAAAGAGTGATTTCCCAGGCAGCTTGGATAGAAATGAGGAGTGATAATGATGGCAACAATGTCACTTGTGGGAGTGGTATACAGAACTCCTAACAGTAATTATTACATGGTTGGATAGGCTATCAAAGACGAAATAGTGGCAGTTTGTCAGAAAGGTACATTTTAGACTGGAAAAATCAAACAGGCAAAGGTAGAAGTAGATGACAAATTCATACAATGTTTTTAGGATAACTTAGATCAGTCATCCTGGAGCCAAGCAGGGAGCAGGTAATATTAGACTTGGTAATATGCAACAAGATAGGATTAATTAATTAACTTATGATGCATGTGCCCCTAGGTAGAAATGATCATAATATAATTGAATTTTACATTCAGCTTGAGGGAGAGAAGAGTGGTCCAAAACTAAACTTAAATAAGTACAATTATGAAGGCATGAAAGCAGAGCTAGCAAAAACGAACTGGCAGTTTAGGTTAAGAGATAGGTTAACAGAGAAGCAGTGGAAGACTTTTAAGGAATATTTCAGTGTACACAAAATAAATACATTCCAAAGAGAAAGAAAAATGCCAAGGAGAGGACCCATCATCTGTGGTTAACTAAAGAAGTTAAAAGATAGTTTGAACTTAAAGAAAAACATATAATTGAGTAAGATTGATGCAGGTAAGAGGATTGGGTAGAGTGTAAAAAACAACAAAGAATAACTAAATGATTAATAAAGAAGGAAACAAAGTATTAATGAAAATTAGCTAGAAATATAAAGACAGATAATAAGAGTTGCTATAGATATTAGAAAAAGATTGAAATCTGGACCTATTGAAAATGAGTCTGGGAATTAATAATAGAAAATAGGGAAATGGAGATTAATTAAATAGGAGTTTGCACTGGTCTTTGATATTGAGGATGTAAGTAACATCTCAGAAATAGCTATAAATCAGGAATTCGAAGGGAAGGAGGAACTCAAGAAAATGACATACCAAGAAAATGGTACTTATCAACATGCATTTCCAACAATTTTCTAAATCTTGCTTGGATCCTGATGAATTTCATCCTAGGGTCTTAAAAGAAGTGGAGTAGATAGTTCATCAGGTCAGTCAAGGGTCATCTTCACTCAAAACGTTGGTTCTAATCTCTCTTCACAGATGCTGTCAGATCTGCTGAGATTTTGCAGCATTTTCAGTTCTTGTTTCATTTTCCAGCATCCATAGTATTTTGCTTTTACCTCAAGTAAATAGTTAATATGTTGGTTTTAATTTTTCAAATTTCATTAGATTGAAAAAGAATTAATGCAACCCCTTTATTCAAAAAGGAAGAAAGAATGAAAGTGGGAAACTATAGACCAGTTAGCTTAATATCTGTTATAGGGAAAATGAAGAAGCTATTATTAAAGACATTATAGCAGGCCTTGGATAATTCAAAGTAAACAGTCAGAGTCAGCATGATTTTGTGAAAGAGAAGTCATATTTCACCAATTTATTGGCATTATTTGAAGACATAATATATACTGTGGATAATGCTACAATCCGAGTTGATGGTATTGCTGACACTAGGCTCAATAGATTGTAAATTTTATTTTTCATTTAGTGATGTGGATCGACCAAGTCAGAGGACTGCTGGTTGACATCTAAATGAAGAATAAAACATTCATTCAACTAGAAATGATTAACAATAAATGCATTCTCACTGTAATTACACAGATACATACAAATCTATAAATTACACAAGTTAGAAGATATCTTGTACTTTAATATTCTCAATAAATAAACAGTCCATGTGAACTGATTGACAAAATGTGGTCAGACACACCACCTTCTGAAACCGAATGACAGATGCCAACAAATTCAACTTCTACGGATTTCTCATCAAATCTACTTCTGCAGCGTGAGCCAAATGGTCTCACTGGGATTCTGACTTCCACACAAGTGTTTCTAATCACTGCTCTTGAAGAACACACTTTGAAATCTTCTTGCAGCTGAGATTTTCTCTCAGATGCCTTCACTAAGCATCCCTATCCAGGATTTCAAACTCTTTTTTCAATATTTCTCTGACTTGGATTGCTATCTGAATTCAAATTCCCTCACAATCTCTCAGGTACTCATGACTGAACACCATGCTTCATGGATTGTATTAAGATGTCACCATCTTAGGATTCCTTTAAATGTCTGGCTTCTCAGTAGCCAACTTGTCCAGATTGTCACCTTGGGGTTCTGTCCATAACTGGGAGCCTTTTTCCCTCCCTCTCTTTAATTTTAATGAACAGTACTTCACTGAGATTCTAGTTCTTTTTTCTCTTTGATTTCAATATTCCTGGGACGACCTTTTTCTTCCCCTGGTTTCTAGGACTATATTCTTTAGCTTCTGGGATTTGCTTTTGCTCCACACTCAATTGTCCTGGCAGTTTCTATGAGAACTGCTTTCTTATCAGGTACCTGGTTCCTACAGAACCCGAATGCTTGTACTCTTCAATGTGGACCTTTGGTTGCTAAGCAACAGCTCAGCATTTTTACCTCTGTATAATAATTGATTAATAATTGATATTATTGCATGATCTCTTAATCAAGCACAATTTAAATTGAAAGCAAAAATCATAGATATGCAAGCATTTTTGCTTAACATGAAGCTAAGTAAAGTTTTAACCCTTTCATAACCCACAAATATAGGAACACAAATTAAGCTTAAACTTTATTCCTAATATCCACAAATACAAATAGCAATCATTCAAACCAGCTGTATTTCCTAACAATACATGGGAAATAATGGACGTAGTAGATTGAAAAAGTTACTGTGGGGAAATAAAATTCATGGTATAGGGAATACCAAATGCAGATCAGGCATAATTGAATTATTTTCTGGTTAGCAGGATATAATAAGTGGTGTGCCACAAGGATCAGTGCTGGGGCCTTAACTCTTTACAATTTATATCATTAATGATATGGTTGCTAAATTTGCTGATAATGCAAAGCAAGGTAGGAAAGTAAGTTCCAAAAAGAAGATAAGGAGACTACAAAAGACACAGTTAGGTGAATAGCAAGTATTAAAACCCAGGCCCGAATCTCCAAGGTGTTTTGTGAAGTTAGCCAGTTCCTAAGTTTTACATTGATTTTGACATTGGTCAGCATAGGGTGTTTCACTCTGGATATAATCAAGTGAAGTACTAGGAAGCTTTCATCAAACAAAATTTATTTAAGACACATTTGGAATATAACCAAAAAAACTAGCATAACTGTTACCAATTACAAGATTTAAACATAACACATTAAATCTTAATAGTTAGCTATCTTTGTTATTCCAATTTAAAACAATACCCAGAATTGGTATGTGCTGCTTTCAGAATTAGTTAGCCCTAATGCCAATATGGTCATGTAATGCTAGATTTTCAGCTTTCTACCATTTCTAGACAGATATCCAGACAGTAATCTGTAGAGAAGGATATATCCGCAAGACAGCAAAATTTTAGAGAGGTAAACCCAGTCTCTAGCAACTTCCAGTCTTCAGATTTCAGAGATAGGAAAAGATATGTCTCTCTCTACAGCTTCTCAAAACAGCATCATCCAGACAACAGAATCTTTAACTTCAGAGAGGAAGAAAAACACTGCTGTCTCTTAGCTCTAAGCTCTTCCTAAAAAAAAGACTAAAACTAGACTTCCCTATGAAGCATAGCTGTGCCCAGTCTTATGGTATTTGCTGTCAATCACTCCTAATCAAGCTCTACTCTGCAATTCTGGGGAAATATTAAAACCATAGAACATAAATAAACATTATGATAATTATACTGCTTCAGTAACAAAAAAAGGACACCAGCTGCAGACAACATGGTGTCAATAAAATCCCAAGGACTGCGAAAACATCCTGCAGAGAAATATGATTTAAATACATTTCTTAAAGACACAGTATTGTCATACAAGAATCTGATAAAGTATAATGTGGGAAAATGTGAGGTTGTCCATTTTGGAAGGGCAAATAGAAAAAAAAGCATATTATCTAAATGGTGAGAGACTACAGAGCTCTGCCATGTATAGGATCTGGGTGTCCGAGTGCAATATTTGCAAAACATTACTATGTAATTGCAGCAAATAACGTTCTAGTTATTGTTTTTTGCATGAGGAATTGAATACAAGAATAGGGAGGTTATATTTCAGTTTTGCAGGACATTGAAGAGACCATATCTGGAGTAGTCTTGCTTAAGGAAGTCTATAATACATAAGAAGCAGTTCAAAGAAGGTTTACTGGATTAATATCTGGAAAAGTTGGGTCCTCTTATGAGGAAAGAATAGATAGGCTAAGCTTGTTTTCCCTGGAGTTCATAATAGTAAGAGATGTCTTGATTGAAATATGATCGTAATGGGTGTGGAAAAGATATTTCCTCTTATGGGAATATCTGGAAATAGGAGTCTTGTTTTACAAAGTAAGGGGTGGCCCACTTAAGACAGGAGATGAGGATTTTTTTTCTCAGAAGGTCATGAGACTTTGGAATTATCTTCAAAAGGTGGTTGAGGCAGAGTCTTTGAATGTCTTTAAGACAGAGGTAGGTAAATTACCAGTAAGTGAGGGGTCAAAGTTTATTCAGGGTAAGCATGACATGGAGTTGATAAAATTAAATCAGCCATGATGTTATTAAATGATGGAGAAGGTATTAGGGGTCTAGTAGCCTATTCTTGTACCTAATTTGAATGTTCAAATGTTAAGAACTGCAGAAACCTGCCACCGATATCAACAGTATTAAATGCAAATCCCAGTTTTTTTGGTTCCATTTTCTCCTCAATTCTTGGTTTTCCTAAATATGTCATGGCTCCATAGCCACAAGCCCTCTAGTATTTCAACCAAATATAATTTTGATCTATTTGTATTATCTTGGTCAGGAATTAAATATGACTCTCTTGGACATTGCTAAGTTCATCCTGGGAGAAAGGCTGTAGGGAATTCAGAATGAGATCAGTTTTGTCAGCTTCTCATTAATTCCCTAGCATTTGAAGGCCAAGATATCAAGCTGGCTCTTTTTATCCGCTGATTGAGGTAACCTGCTTGCCGTAGTTGTAAATGAGCTTTGAGAGCTCAGTCTTTAAAGCAATTAAGGATGAAATTACTCTTCAGAAATAGTGAAAATTTGGCTCCCACAGTGAAAAGTTAAGATGAATAATGTGGATGGATTTAGGGAAGGCTAGATAAGTATATGAGGGAAAAGGGGATTGAAGGTTGTACTGAAAGAGTTAGAGGAAGATGCTACAGTAGAGCATAAATGGTAGAATTCACTGGTTAGGCAAAGTAGTCTGTTTCTGCACTATATACATTATATATAATTCTGTACAAACTGTTTGTACCCTCCCAACTTTCTTTACCATTAACTTATCAAGAAAATTAAACAGATTGTGAAACTGGTTGCTAGTTCATCCTTGCTTTTTTGTGTTACTAGTGGAAACCAATTTTATTCGCACTTTATCATGTGGTCTCCAGGAATGTCCAACCTACATCCTGGCGTGACCATTCTTTATTTGAGAGCTTAGGAAGTCTATGACAAAATGTATTTAAACTAATGGGCATTAACAGAATTCGGCTCATCTATAATGTCCCCTGTGGCAGGAGGCATTAAATAGTTATAAGCTGGGAATTCCTATGCCAACTTAAGATGTCAAGTCTAATTATAGCAACTATTGATTGTATTGGTTGTTCAGCCAATAATATTGACCAAACTTGGAATTTCTTGGTTTGTATGGCTCAATATCACATAGCAATGTACATTTAATGTCTATTTGTCTATTAATTTTACCTTTTGATAACTTTTAAGGGGCATCTTGACAAATGCATATATAGGATGGGAACAGCGAGATATGGTACCTAGGAGGCTAGAGAGTTTTAGTTCAGTTGGGCAGCATGGTTGGTGCAGTCCTGGAGAGCCGAAAGGCCTGTTTGTGTGCTATACTTCTCTTTTGCAGTAAATAAAGTTGGAATATCATCAGAATTGTGTAGGAATGCTTCGTAAAACATGTCAGGACAAATTTATGAATGCATACTCATGAGGAAGAAGGTCTTGTGGTGTAGTGCTAGAGTATAGATCAGAAGCTCTACGTTCAAGTCCAACTCTAGGACCAGGTGGCCATAGAAGGTATGTGCAGCTGGTCAAGCAGGTTGATTACTAGCCTGTAAATTCTTCCAAATGCCCAATGGCAGGCATTCAAGAACTGGAGAGTTCAGCCATACTGCAGAACCAACAACAAATTATTGTGTACTTTGCCAAGAATAATTATGAATGAATCCAATCAAAGTCCATGGTTGCCAACACCCCCTTGGGGCATGATACCTTGAGGAGACTACTACTGGGACTGCATGTCTGGAAGTACCTTGCAATTTGTTTGCAATAATGAATTTGCCATTCCATGTGATAAAGTGGAGTGGTTGAGGCAAATGTTGTAGATCTATTTAAAGGAAACTAGATAAGTATATGAGAGAAAAAGGAATGTAAGATCATGTTGAAGTAGGGGAGAATGGAATAATGCATTTGTCCCATCTTGTGTATAGGCTGATTGGTCTGTATATGTACTTAAAATTCTATGTATTACTTTGTCTAGAGGAACAGTAATTTTCTGGTATAAGTTCCCAGAGGACAAGTCTCAATGTTTAAAGTGATCTTTCACAAATTGGCACTAATTTGACGTTATTTGAAATAGTTGCTAATTTAATCAAATGATCTACAGAAATTTATATCATGCAAAAGTTTCATAGTTTGTTCATTGGATTATGACTATATATGACATCTTTCTTGCCTATTAGTACCCAGAACTACTATGTAATCGCAGCAAAGCACAATGGATTGCATATGGCAAGACACTTTTTATTATTGGAGACGGTCAGATGTTCAGACATATTATCAACTTTCTGCGGTTCGACAAACTGCATATACCATCAGGATTCAAGTGAGAATATTACTTCATGTTTTAGCTATTGAATGTCAATAATGGATCAGCATAATAACAAATGAGTTTCAGTATTCTAAACAAAAACTAACAAATCTAATGTTATGAATGTTTTATCTGTTTGTTGGTTATAAGTCTGTATAAAGTCTCAATCCACCATATGAAGTGACTTCAATATAACAATTGTTGATATTAGCCAGAGAAGCTAATGGGAATATGCTAGAGTGGTGTAGAAAGTGCTTAACAGTGTGCAGTTTTGTCTAGATAACATCCAAGATTTTTTTTACTGAGTAGGTGCTGACAGCAATGAGGGGAGAGTCAGCACAATCTCCCAGATCCATAGGTTGTGAGGTGAGAGCAATGTACAAGAGGTTTATTAGACTGTGGAAGAGTGTCAAGCCGAGTTTGAATAAAATGTGCCCGCTCAGTGGCATGAATACCGTTTTTTAATTAATTTGTGCGATGTGAGCATTGTGGAATGTGAGCAAATTAAAGAGAAAATCTGATAAACCTGTGACCACTATAATCTCCCTCAATGTCAACAAAACAAAGGAAATAGTCATTGACTTCACGAAACGTAGTGGAGGACATGTTCCTGTCTATATCAATGTAGACAAAGTGGAAATAGTTGACAGCTTCAAGTTTCTCGGTGTCCAGGTCAACAACAACCTGTCCTGGTACCTTCACATCACGCTATAATTAAGAAAGCCCATTGATGCCTTTACTTTCTCAGGTGGTTAAGGAAATTTGACGTGTCCACAATGACTCTCACCAACTTTTACAGATGCACCTTCCATCACTGGTGCACCCTTTTGTACTTTCTATAGGATGCACTGCAGTAAAACGTCAAGGCAGCTTTGATAGGATATCTATGATACCAAGGGCCACATAGGAACATCACCGTCTATAAGTTTTGCTCTAAGTCGCACACCATCCTGACTTACAGATATATAGCCATTATGCATTGTAACTGTGTTAAAGTCCTGGAACTCTTTACCTAACGGCAGTGTGGGTGGATGTACTTACACCATACAGACTGCAGTGGTTCAAATTCTCAAGGGTAATTAGCAATGAGCAGTAAATACCAGCCTGTTAATAATGTCCAAATGTATGAACATGTAAAATAAACTAAAGCAAATTCATCAGATCAGTCATAGTCACAGGATCTGTGTTATTTTCTTCTGTTCATAGTTGGTTATGCAAATGAAAGAGATCCTTGCATTCATATAGCATTTTTTTCCTCAATGCAGATAAGTCACTGTTGTAATGTAGGGAATGCCATGCCACAGCCAATTTGCAAACATCAAACTCCCACAAATTCCTACAAACTGTAAGGTGATAATGACCAGATAATCTGTATATAAGATTCTGATTGATAAATATTGGTTACAACAAGGAATAACTCCCCTATTCAAAATAGTGTGATGGGATCATTTGTATCTGCCTTAGCAGGCAGATGGGGTTTTATTTTAACACCTTATCAAAAAGATGGCATCATTGATTCAATACTTGCACTGGAGTTTTAGCCTTGTTTTTTGTGCTTTGGCCCTGGAGCAGAACTTGAACCAGGAGCCTTGTGACAAAGAAGAAAGAACACAATTGGCCGTTAGCTTTGTGCTAGTCATACGTTCTCATTTAGAGAGGCAATTGATAGAAGAGCATATTCATATCTAATACAGAAATTTGATTTATTGTTGTCACATGTATTAGCATACAGTGAAAAGTATTGTTTCTTGTGTGCTACAGAGAGCATACCGTTCATAGAGAAGAAAATGAGAGAGTGCAGAATGGAGTGTTACAATCATAGTTAGGGTGTAGAGAAAGATCAACTTTCAAAGGTCTGATGGCAGCAGGGAAGAAGCTGTTCTTGTGTCGGTTGTTAAATGACCCCAGACTTTTGTATCTTTTTCCTGATGAAAGAAGGTGGTAGAGAGAATGTCCAGAGTGCGTGGGGTCCTTAATTATGCTGGCTATTTTGCTAAAGCAATGGGCAGTATAGACAGAATCATGGATGGGAAGCTGGTTTCTATGATGGATTGGACTACATTCATGACCTTTTGTAGTTTCTTCTGCTTTTAGGCAGAGTGGAAGCCATATCAACCTGTGATATGACCAGAAAGAATGCTTTCTATAGTGCATGTGTAAAAATTGATGTGAGTCGTAGTTGACATGCCAAATTTCCTTAATCTTCTGAGAAAGTAAGACATTGGTGGACTTTCTTAACTACAATGTTGGCATGGGGGGATCAGGATAGGTCGGTGATCTGGAAATCTGATTTAAAAACTTGAAGCTCTCGATCTTTTTTACTTCATCCCATGATTCCATGATACATGACATGTATATTACATATGTATACAAATTTCACAGAACACATTAAAATTAATTCATTTTATTGTAAGTTATAATCTGCCATTTTACTTTCAGCAAAATATATTTTGCTGAAATATCAAATTGACTGTTTTTGAGTGAATTCCCTTGATTGCCTCACAGTGGGAGTGGGAATAGTCGCGATCTTCACGACTTGTATGCATGTCAAAATGGCTGACTATTTCAACAGATCATCATTGACCATAAAGTAGTACCTACACCATAATGGTATGATTTGCATTGTGTATTCTGTGTGTTCCTGAGCTGTCCTCCTCTTCTGCTGTATCACAATGTATCAGCCAATAGCCATTTGTTGAAAATTTTCTTTTGTGATATTCATTTGTTTCATTATGGTGATAGTTACAAATCTTTCTGTTCATTTAACCCACTCTTTTTATAACTTAGCATTTTATTTTAGTTTAGATTAGGTTTTGATTTGTCTCAGGAATATTGAATAAGTTTGAGATGAAGTCTTGATGTAGAAAGTTTTTCATTTTTTAACTAGTTATTTTTACTTTAGGAGGATGTCAGTTTTCTGTTAGGTTTTTTACTTCATTCAGTTCTACAGCAAAAGCAAAAAAATACACAAACGATGGGCTTAATTTTCATTTTTGGATCCCTGATCCTACCATTATGGTCAGACAGCAAAATCAAGAGGGTAATTTTTGGGAAGCACCCAATGTAGCTTTCCAGCAATGATGCATAGAAAGCAGGAATAGGAGTAAACAACTCAACCCTTTGAGGCTGCTCCACATATCAGCAGTCTTACTGCTAGGGGTGAGAGCTGCCATGTAAGCAGGTGAAAGATGAGATGGCTCAAGTTGGAAGTATCCTCTGAAAAATTAACTTTAAAAACAAACAAAAAAAATGGCCGCAGCTTTGTAACCACTGTTGTGGAGGAGGAATGGTTATACAGGGTGGCCTTCCATTGTAATTCATCAATTCTGTCTGACATAAAAAATGGGGCAATAGAAGTAGGCAGTCTGAGTAAATATTTAGTATATTAGCATCTTTATTGCAGCGTACGTTCTTTTTGATTATTGTTTGAAGTGATGCATGCAATTTTAAGAAGCAATTTTTTACAGTCTAATTTTGAAATATCTAATGTGTTTTATATAGGATTAAAGAAATGACAAAACCAGTGTTACTTTATGAAACAATGGTCTAAATATTGAAATAATTGCAAAAATAGCTCAAGTCATTCATAACAATCCTCTAATTATTCTGTATATCCATTTAAAAATTGCAGAGAATGGCCATTACTTTGCCAAGAAATAGAAGAATGTAAAATTCCTGCACTTTCTGAAGCCTTGCGCCAATGTGAGCTCTACAGGTATAAATAATAAAAGCAATTTTAATTGCATGGAAAAATTATAGTGGAATAATGTAAGATTACTTTTTAAAATATAGAAAACCAGTAGAATTTGCAGCTTTTTCCACTGATTCTGTTACATTTTTTTGAACAATCTATTTTGAACTTTGCCTCTTAATAGATTTGCATGGTTTATTTGAACAGTATCTGTCTTACTGCACTGAAGCTAAATCTAGCATCTGTTTTTCATTTCTCCTTTGAATTAAATCATAGGAACATAGAATTAGGAGCAGGAATATTCAGCCCTTCAAGCCTGCTCTGCTATTCAATAAGATCATGGTTAATCTGGTTGTAGTCTCAGCTCCACTTTGCCACCTGCTTCCTATAACTCTTGACTGTTCTGTTTATCAAAAATCTGTCTAACTATGTTGAATAAATTAAAGAGAGAATCTGGTAAACTGGTGATGACTATAAACTCTCTTTCAATGTCAACAAAACGAAGGAAATAGTCATTAACTTCAGGAAACGTAGAGGAGGACATGTTCCTGTCTATATCAATGCTTCCAAGTGGAAATGGTTGAGAGCTTCAAGTTTCCAGGTGTCCAGATCAACAACAACCTGCCCTGGTCCCTTCATCTCATGCTATAGTTAAGAAAGCCCATTGATGCCTGTACTTTCTTAGGTGGTTAAGGAAATTTGGCATGTCCACCATGACTCTCACCAACTTTTACAGATGCACCATAGAAAACATTTTTTTGGTCGTGTGGCCCCTGCTCTGACAAGAAACTAAAAAAGGGTCGTGAGCAAAGAACCCCAGTCTATCACGCAAACCAGTTTCCTATCTGTTGACTCTGTCTACACTTCCTGCTGTCTCGGAAAAGTGGCCAGCACAATCAATGACCCAATACAACTCGGGCTTACTCTTTTCTACCATCTTCTGTTAGGAAAAGGATATAAAAATCTGAAGTCATGTCCTAACCAATACACGAACAGCTTCTTCCCTGCTGCCATCAGACTTTTGAATGGACTTAGCTTGTACTAAATTGATCTTTCTCAGCACCCTAGCTATGACTGTAGCACTACATTCTGCATCCTTTCCTTCTTTATGTACAGCATCCTTTGTCTGTATAGTGTGCAAGAAACAATACTTTTCACTGTATATAAATATATGTGACAATAATAAGTAAATGGCCCAGCTTCCTCTGTTTTCTGGAAATGAGAATTCCGCATATTAGTAAGGCTTTGAGTGAAAAAAGTTCTCTTATTTAAACGTTAGACTCGTGTTTTGGAACAATGTCACCAGTCTTAGTGTCTTTCACAAGTGGAAACATCCTCCTAATTTCTACCATATCAAATATCTGTAGGATCTTGTTTGTTTCAATAAGATGGTCTTTTCATTTTTCTAAACTTCAATGATTATAGGCCCAACCAGTTCAACTTTTCTGAACAAAATAACATAAAACATAGAACATTACAGCGCAGTACAGGCCCTTCGGCCCTTGATGTTGCGCCAGCCAGTGGACCCTCTAACCTAAACTATTCCAATATCATCCATATGCCTATCCACCAAACATTTGAATGCCCCCAAAGTAGGCGAATCCACAACTGCTGCAGGCAGGGCATTCCACGCTCTCACCACCCTCTGTGTAAAGAACCTGCCTCTGACATCCGTCCTATAACTACCACCTCTTAATTTAAAGTATGTCCCCTCGTGTTGGTCATCACCATCCGAGGAAAAAGGCTGTCACTCTCCACCCTATCCAATCCCTTGATCATCTTATATGCCTCAATTAGGTCACCGCGTAACCTTCTTCTCTCTAATGAAAATAACCTCAGGTCCCTCAGCCTTTCCTCATAAGGCCTTCCCACCATACCAGGCAACATCCTGGTAAACCTCCTCTGCACCCTTTCCAATGCTTCCACATCTTTCTTATAATGCGGCGACCAGAACTGTACGCAATACTCCAAGTGCGGCCGCACCAGAGTTTTGTACAGTTGTAACATAATCTCACGGCTCCTAAATTCAATCCCTCTACCAATAAAAGCTAACACACCGTACGCCTTTTTAACAACTTTATCAACCTGGGTGCCAACTTTCAAAGAGCTATATACTTGTACCCCAAGATCCCTCTGCTCGACAACGCTATTAAGGGTCCTTCCATTAACCCTATATATCATATGCCTGTTATTCCGACCAAAGTGAATCACTTCACACTTATCCGTATTGAATTTCATTTGCCACCTCACGGCCCAGCTCTGCAACCTATCTATGTCCCTCTGCAAACTGTAACATCCATCCTCGCTGTCTACAACTCCCCCCACTTTGGTATCGTCAGCAAATTTATTAATCCAACCCTCTACACCCTCATCTAGGTCATTTATAAAAATGACAAACAGCAGTGGCCCTAAAACAGATCCTTGAGGTACACCACTTGTAACTGCACTCCAGGTTGAATATTTCCCATCAACCACCACCCTCTGTCTTCTATCAGCTAGCCAATTCCTAATCCAAACTGCTAAATCACCTTCAATCCCATGCATCTGCACTTTCTGCAGTAGCCTACCATGGGGAACCTTATCAAACGCTTTGCTAAAATCCATATACACTACATCAACTGCCTTACCCTTATCTACCTCTTTGGTCACCTCCTCAAAAAACTCAATAAGGTTTGTGAGGCACGACCTACCCTTCACAAAACCGTGCTGACTATCCCTAATCAATTTATTCCTCTCTAGATGCTTATAAATCCTATCCCTTATAATTCTTTCCAAGACCTTGCCCACAACAGAAGTCAGGCTCACCGGTCTATAATTTCCAGGATGGTCCCTACTCCCCTTTTTGAACAAAGGGACAACATTTGCCATCCTCCAGTCTTCCGGCACTATACCTGTAGCTAACGACGACATGAAGATCAAAGCCAAAGGCTCTGCAATCTCCTCTCTAGCCTCCCAGAGAATCCTAGGGCAAATCCCATCTGGCCCAGGGGACTTATCAATTTTCATACCCTCAAGATTCGCTAACACCTCCTCCTTATGAACCTCAATCCTGCCCAGTCTACAACCTGGTATCGCAGTATTCTCCCCGACAACACTGTCTTTCTCCTGCGTGAATACTGACGAAAAATACTCATTCAGTGTCTCTCCTATCTCCTCAGGCTCCACGCACAACTTCCCACTGCTATCTCTGACTGGCCCTAATCTTGCCCTAACCAATCTTTTATTATTTATATACCTGTAAAAAGCTTTAGGATTCTCCTTAATCCTATCCGCCAAAGTCTTCTCGTGTCCTCTTCTAGCTCTTCTCAACTCCCTCTTTAGCTCCTTCCTGGCTGATTTATAGCTCTCTATTGCCCTAACTGAGCCTTCACGTCTCATCATTATATAAGCCTCCTTCTTCCTCTTCACCAGAGATTCAACTTCCCTAGTACACCATGGTTCCCTCACTCGACCACTTCCTCCCTGCCTGGCAGGTACATGTTCATTAAGGACATGCAGAAGCTGTCTCCCATTACAACTACCCTGTTACTTTCACACCTATCCAGGATCAACTTTGCAATCCCTTCCTCTACTTCTCTGGAACTTTTTAGAGGCCTATAAAAAACTCCCAACAGTGTGACCTCTTCTTTCTTGTTTCTAATCTCAGCCCACACTACCTCAGCAGACAAGTCCACATCAGACATCTTTTCTGCCACCGTAATGCTGTCCTTAACTAACAATGCCACTCCTCCCCCTCTTCTACCACCACCTCTGCTCTGACTGAAACATCTGAACCCCGGAACCTGCAACAACCATTCCTGCCCCTGCTCTATCCACGTCTCTGAAATGGCCACAACATCAAAGTCCCAAGCACCAATCCAGGCTGCAAGTTCATCCACCTTATTGCGTATGCTCCTTGCATTAAAGTATACAATAAGGTCCTCATTTTTCAGCCATTGACCGGGTGAACTTCTCTGTACTGCTTCTAACACAAATATATTTTTTTTCAAATGAGATGACCAAAACTATACATGGTACTTCAAGATTAGGGTCTTTCCAAGGCTCTGTATAGCTGCAGTAAAATTTCCCTACTTTTATATTACATTCCCCTTCTAATAAAAATCAATATTTCATTTGCCTTTCTAATCATTGCTGCATAGTAGCCTTTTACAATTTATGTATTGGCTTACTGATATTTTGTGATTTGAGTAAATGTTCATGTTGGCTAAATGTGGCTCATTAATCAATTGTTGGCTAAATGTGGCTCATTAATCAATAATATTCATTACCTTTCTGATGTGAAACTTCTAGTTTCAACAAGAAAAACAGTTCCAAATCTTGTTTAATGAGATGAGCCATTTTATACTGGAGACAATATTTGTTAATAAACCTCATCTTTTGAAGTTCATTAAAATCTAGAAATGTGAAATACATGTTCAATATTGTTGTTTTCAGACTTCCCACATTTCCTTATTAAGTTCTTTTGACATAAATTGAGGCTTTATAACAACTGCTGATTGTCATAGAACTGTATTCTTCTTTGTTCTGTTGAATACAAGAATAATGTATGTTGTGTGTCTTTTGATATTATTATTTTGTCAGAACGTAGCAATTATTTGTACTTAATGCTGGCATTGTTCATGATGAAATAGTGGTTGAAAATTAGCTTTGTGCATTTAGTAGCTGTGACTGTTATGTCCAATATGAATGTGGAATAAAACAGCAACCCAACTGAGAATCCTAAATTGTGAACCAACCACAGTGCATTTGTCTACAGCGGTGAGACCTAAGCAGAAGAAAAGGCTGAACAGTTTTTATTTTCGCTATATCTGGCACGTCCTGGCAGAACAAGATCACCAATTTGATCTTAGAGTGTGTTAAGTCTATCAGCATACGCTAATCCAATGACATCTGCACTAGCTCAGCAATGTTTATCAGATGAATAATAGCCATATACTTGTATAATGAACTGGCTTCCAGGTCATCCATACCTCTGTTCAAGGACACTTACAAATGAGATAAGAAAATGGCAGACATTGACAGTGACAACTGAGAGACAGTTGCTGAAGACCATGACCTTTGGTAGTTGACTGTTTGGAGAGATGAGCTCGCTGCCTAAGAAGAGAGCCCAGAGAAAGCAGAGAAAATGTTTGACCAGGATAGATCATCAGTTGATTGGGTGGTGAGAGTAGAAATAATAGGTGGTACTCTAAATGACATGATATGACTTGTGGTGTCCCACACCTATCTATCTGTGGCCCCAACTATTCATCTAAATTGATAATGATTTAATAGGATAGAAAACCAAATATCCAAATTTGCCAGTTACACAAAGATCAGTATCTCTACAACATAGATTGAATGATGAAATTGATTAGAGTTATTGATAGATTAAGTGAATGTGCAAAACTGTGGCACTTGGGTTTCAATATAACCGAATGTGTAGTCATCTATTTGGGCTGAAAAGGGTAGGATAGAGTATTTTCTAATTGGAGGAAAAGCTTGAAACAGTTTTGGACTCCTGTAGAACTCCTAGTCATGGGCTGCCATCCTGAGAGGACTGCTTTATGCCTCTACTGCCAGTCAACCAATCTTCTATCCATGCTAATACCTTGCTTCTAACAGCATGGTCTCTTATCTTATTCAGCAGTCTTCTGTGCAGTCCTTGTCGGAAGCTTTGTTGGAAATCTAAGTAATGTCCACTGGCTCTCCTTTGCCTAACTTGCTTGTTACCTCCTCAAAGAAATGTACAGGTTTGTCAGGCATGATGTCCCCTGACTTTGCCCTATTTTAACTTACACTTCCAAATACTGTGAAATCTTATCCTTAATAAAGCACTCAGGATTCTTAGCAATGACCGAGATCAGGCTGACTGGCCTGTAATTTTCTGAAGTGAAAGAACTGAGGGCATTGCAGCTAAGTTTGCAAATGATATAAAGATAGGTGAAGGGACAGGTAATATTGAGAAGGCTGCAGAAGAACTTGGACAGATTAGGAGAGTAGGCAAAGAAGTGGCAAATAGAATACAATGTTGGAAAATGTGAGGTACTGTACTTTGGTTGAAAAAATAGAAGCATACACTATTTTCTGAATGGGGAGAGAATTCAAAATTGGAACTGCAGAGAGACTTAGGAATCCTAGTTCAAGATTTTCTTAAGGTTAATTTGCAGGTTGACTTGGTAGTTTTGTATCCACAAGGTGGATACAAAATTGGCTTGGTCAAAGAACAGAGAGGGTAGTAGTGGAAGAGTGGATTCTGAATGAAAGGCTGTGACAAATGGTGTCCTCAGGGGTCAGTGGTAGGACCTTTGCTGCTTGCAATATATATAAATGATTTGGAGGAAAATGTAACTGGATTGATTAGTAAGTTTGTAGATGACACAATGGTTGTAGATAGCGATGACGACCATCAGAAGATACAGCCGGGTATAGATCAGTTTGGAGACCTGGGTGGAGAGATGGCAAATGGAGTTTGATCCAGACAAAATGTGAGGTAATGCATTTTGCATCTAATACAGATAGAAAATATACAATAAATGGCAGAACCCTTAGGAGTATTGATAGGCAAAGGGATCTGGGTGTACAAGTGCACAAGTCACTGAAAGTGGCAATGCAGGTGGAGAAGGTAGTCAAGAAGAAATATGGCATGCTTGCCTTCATCAGCCAGGGTATTGAGTTTAAAAATTGGCAGGTCATGTTGATGCTTTAATGAGGCCGCACTTGGAATATAATGTTCAATTCTGGTCGCCACACTAACAAAAGGATGTGGAGGCCTTGGAGAGGGTACAGAAAAGATTTACCAGGGTATTGCTTGGTTTGGAGGGCATTAGCTATGAGAGGTTGGAGAAACTTGGTTTGTTCTTATTGGAGTGACAGAGGTTGAGAGGAGATCTGATAGAAGTCTACAAGATTATGAGAGGCATGACAGAGTGGATAGTCAGAAGCTTTTTCCTAGGATAGAAGAGTCAATTACTAGGGGGCATAGGTTTAAGGTGTGAGGGGCAAGTTTTAAAAGAGATGTACAAGGCAGATTTTTTTACACAGAAAGTGGTGGATGCCTGGAACTCGTTGCTGGGGGAGATAGTTGAAGTGGATACGGTAGTAACTTTTGAGGGGCGTCTTGACAAGTACGTGAATAGATGGATACAGTCTGTGGAAGTGTAGGGGGGTTTAGTTAAATCAGACAGCATGATTGAGCTGAAGGGCTTGTTCGTGTGCTGTAATTTTCTTTGTTCTGACAAGGAAACTTACAGATTACCATCTGATATTGCTCTCAGCTAATGAATCAGTATTCTTCTATGTTAAACACCACTTGGGGAAGCACTGAAGGCGGCAAGGATTCAGAATGTACTTTGGGTAGGATCTTCAAAATCCATCACCATGATGATTTGGTAGCCCTACTATAATTGATGTGCCTGAGCCCTAAATGGCATAGCTGTTTGCCTGGGTTTTCAATTGGTGGTGAGGGAGTTACCTATTGCCGATGCATCTTTCCAGGATAAAAATAGTAGGAGTAACTACCGTACAATCCTTGTGGGGTCGGACGTCCTGTCTATACATTGAGGATACCCTCTCTTGTGTTCTATGGCACTACCACTGTGCTAAATTGGAGAGATTTCAAACAGATCTAACAATCAAAATGGCATCCATAAGATGCTGTGGGTCATCATCAGCAGCAGCAGAGTTATATACGATCACAGTCTAACCTTATGGCACCAGGCATGCCTGAAATATCAGTGGTGAAACTGCAATACAGAGCAATGCGCAGGCCAAATGGCGTAGGCAGCATGTGATAGAGCTAAGCAATTCCACAACCAGTGATCAGATCTAAGCTCTGTAGTTCTGCGTACCCAGTAGTGAATATTGGTGGGCAATTTAAACAACGTAGTAGAGGAGGAGCCTCCACAATATCTCCATCATCACGATGGGGATGTCCAACACATCAACGCAAAATACACGACTGAAACATTTGTAACCATCTTCAGCCAGGAATGCTGAGTAGATAATCTATCTTGGCCTCCTCTGAAGGTCCCCTGCATTACAGATGCCAGTCTTTAGCCAATTTGATTCACTCCACATGATAGCAAGAGACTGTTAAATGTGTTGGCTATTGCGAAGTCTATGTCCCTGACATTCTAGCAATATATTGAAGACTTGTACTCCAGAATTAGAATGTCCCTAACCAATATGTTCCAGTACAGCTAGAACAACAACATTATTTGGAAATGTGGAAAATTGCCCAGGTATGCCCTATCCACAAAAAGGGCAGATCAAACCCGGCCATTTATCACCCTATTAGTCCACTCTTGACCATCAGTAATGTGATGGAAGAAGTTGTCAGCAGTCCTATCAAGCTGCAGTACTTCAGCAATATCCTGCTCACTAATGCTTAGGTTGTCCCAAGGTCACTGAGCTCCTAACCTCATTACACTTTGGTTCAAACATGGACAAAAGAACTGATTCCAAAGGTGAGATGAGAGTGATTGCTTTTGACCAAGTCTGTAATCAATGAGGCCTAGCAAAACGAAAGTTAATGGGAATCAAAGCAGAAGAGCTCGCCACAGGTTGGGGTTATTCCTAGCAGAGAAAGATGTTTGTGGTTTTTGAAGGTTTTAGAAACTTAGAAAATGGGAGCAGTAATAGGCTAAATGTTCAGCTTTGGTCTAATAAGTGAGAAGTAACATTCACACCACTTGGATACCAGGCAATGCCTATTTCAACACAAAAGAATCTAACCATCTCCCCTTGACAATCAATGGCATTACTATCACTGAATTCCCCATTATCAATATCATGGGGGTTACCATTTATCAATCACTAAACTGGACCAGCTATATAATTACCATGGCCACAAGACCACATTAAAGGTTGGGAATTCTGTGGGAAGTAACTCACCTTCTGACATACACAAGCTATCCATCATCTACAAGACAGTAGTCAGGTGTGTGACAGAATATTCTCTGCTTGCATTGATCAGTAAATACGAAAGAAACTTGAAAACAGGATAATGCAGCCCATTTGATTGGCATCCCATCTACTACCTTCAACATTCACTCTTCCACCACCCATGATGTAGTAGTGACAGCACTATGTACCATCTACAGGAAGCATTGCAGCAACTCACCTAGACTCCTTTGGTAGCACTTTCCAAACTCAAGACTTGTACCACCTAGAAGAACAAGTAGATGCATGGGAACACCAACATATGGAAGTTTTCCTCCAAGCCACACACCATCCTAATTTGGAACTATATTTCAGTTCCTTCATTGTCACTGAGTCAAAATCTTGGAACTCACTCCCTAATAGTACTGTAGTTGTACCTCATGGACTCCAGTGGTTCAAAAAGGCAGCTAACCACTACTTTCAGGAGGGCAATTAGGGATGGCCAATAAATACTGGCCTGCATCTCAGAACAAATAACAAAAATAAGTGGCTTTGTTCATTAAATGTGGTGATCCTTTGTGAAAACCAGTTGTGGATTCTGAATACCAATGCAACTGGGCACATGCTCAAAGACACCTCTGATTGCTATTGTCCAGATTTCCATGCTATTCTCAGTAGATTATGTCTAGGATTTGGGTAGTTCTTAGGTGACAAGGGTTGCCCCTTGAAGCTGTGACTGATGACACCATAGCGCAGGACCAATAAATTGTGAGGGATAAAAATGATTCAACTGTGTAGAAGTATTAGAGCGGTTAAGGAAGAAGGCTGTATTCACATTCTGGTATCTGAAATATTCTCTACTTTTGGATTGATCAGTAAATACGAAAGAAACTTGACAACTTGAAAGGTTAAGAGAGGCTTTTCGGCACTCACCTTTCAAAATGGCGAAATTTGTGGTAGTCTGTTGTGCATTGCACAGTTTTGCCCTGAAGGAGCACTGACCCTTTAATCTCTCAGGTGAGATTCCAATGGAAAGTGCGACATGGAGAATCTCAACATGAATGTTATTTTGATTATGCTTCATGAAAAACCTGAGGATGTAAATGAACAGAGTGATAGTGAGCAGCTGGTGGCTTGTGCATTTGCACAGTAATGCAGAAAGTGAAGTGGTGTCCCCTCTGCCTGGGAAGTGCCTTTTAGTTTTCTGTTTGAGTTGCAGCATGAACAATATTTTTCTTGCCTCTTATGAATTGTTTGATGGTCTTTGACAATTATGTGAGATAATTGGCATCACTGGTTAATTGTGAGGGTGCAGCTATTAAGACTGACACACATCAATATCAACAAAACAAAGGAGACAGTCATCGACTTTAGGAAGCATAATGGAGGGCATGTCCCAGTCTACAATAATGGGGATGAAGTAGAAATGATGGAGAGCTTCAAGTTTCTAGATGTCCAGATCACGAAAAATCTGTCCTGGTCCCTCCATGCGGACAGTGTAGTTAAGAAAGCCCACCAAACCTCTACTTTTTCCAGAGACTAAGGAAGTTTGGCATATGCATTACAACTCTCATCAACTTCTACAGATGCACCATAGAAAGCATTCTTTTTGGTTGTATCACAGTTTAGATTGCTCCTGCTCTGCCCGAGACTGCAAGAAACTATGGAGGGTCGCGAATGAAGCCCAGAGCATCACTCAAACCAAACTCTCATCCACTGATATTGTCTACGCTTCCCGCTGCCTTGGAAAGCAGCCAGCATAATCAAGGACCCATGTACTCTGGACACACTCCTTTCCACCTTCTTCCATCAGGAAAAAGATATAAAGTCTGAGATCATTGTAACAGTGGACTCAAAAACAGTTTTTCCCTGCTGCCAAAAGATTTTTGAATCAACCTACCTCACATTAAGTTGATTTTTCTAACACCATAGCTGTGACTGTAACCCTGCACTCTTCCCTTTCTTTCCCTAGTGCATGGTATGCTTTGTGTTGTGTGCATGAAACAATACTTTTCACTGTATATTAATACATGTGACAAGAATAGATCAAATCAAAATCAAACACTTTTTGCCTACAAAACCATATTTCAAGTACAGAAAAGTGATGATGACTTTGCAGACCAGTGCATATGCTTACATGGCCATATTGTATTGCAGGAGAGTGTTCATTGTTTCCTACACTTGTTCCCCAGAAGGTACCAACAACTCTTAACTTCCTTGTGTTATGATTAAGCAATTGTTAATTGCAAACCAAATCTAATAGGGGAACTTGCCTTATGTCAAGGCATATCATTCTTTTTTGTATTCCAAAAACAAGAAGAAAATGTATTGATTGCAGCAGCAAGAAGTCCAGTAACATTTTGGGCCTTAAAAAAATTAAAGGTAAAAAATATATTAACACAAAGAAAAGAAAATTTTAACACATAAAATAACAATAATATCATTTACAGTATTCTTACAAAACATTCCCTCCAAAAGACTCCTTTCTTGGTCATACACAAAAGTAACATCGTTCTGATATAGATTTTTAACCATAAAAGTCCAATGATACCCAAGCCAAGACTGCTGTCTCTTATAAGGGTACATCACACAATGATCAAACTCACTTTCACTCTGCTGTGGAATTCCAAAAAAAAACTTCAGAACAAGTCTGTTTTTTGCAGCTCAAAAATTTTCTGCCTTGACTGGGTGGCTGATACGTTCACCTTCTTCCAGCCCAGAGCTATTTTCTGGTAGTCTTCCTTACACAGCACAACACCAAATCAGTTTCTTCTTGCATACATTTTATAGCATTTATCTTCAATTTCATTGTTCTTGGCACTTCTTTGAACTTAACTTTTCCAAAATATAAAAATTTTGTGTCCTTCCTCTTACCCCACTTGTGGGATTAAATTAAATTTAATAACCTTCCCTTGTTTATGAAATTTTTGCAAGCTGTAAAAGCATTTTACTTCCCTTTGAAATTTAATAGCTGAAAAATCTAAGTCACTCACCATCTCCTAATGCAATTTCTAAACTTAATTATTTATTTATAAAGCCACTTGACTGTAGCTTCATTATAAATGCATGCATTTAATATTTTCAGTCCTTTAATCATGCAGCTCTTATAGAGACATGGTCTGCATTAATCTTGTCCTAGTTTAATTAAATCATTTACATGCACATAAACACATAGCTTCTTTACAGAACAACACCATATTTCCCAAAAATATTAAAAATAAAACATCCATACTCTCACATGAGTATGTTGAGGTCTTTGCTATTAAGGATGTGTTGCTGTTTCTTCTCATTTACCTATTCTGCTGCCACCTTTTTTCTGTAAATAGCTCCAGGGCTTTTTAATGTCACTTAATCAATTTGCACACCTTTGAAAAGCTGTTAATTTTACTTTACTCATTTTTTTACAAGCTATCCATTTTAGATTGTCATTTTATTAAGACTAAAGGCTTTTCTGTAGTTTTAAATTTATTTTAACATATCTCATTTACATTGTCAGACCTGGCTGAACTTGTGAATATGTCATATCATCCTGCCAGATTTCGTAGGCATGACATGTCTTGCCTGCTTCACATGATCTGACATTTGTAAGCATTTAAACGAATGATTGGGACTGTGTAGAAATGTTTCAGTGTTTCCATTTTCAGGGAAATCAATAGGAAATTAGACTATCTAGGTTATTTTAATACACTCGCATGAGTGCCTTTTCCGAGTCTTTACGTCGCTCGTCGACAGTTTGGTCTACCACTAGCAGAGCCCCAGCCGGGGTCTTCTTGATCTTGAGTTACCACTAGCAGAGCCCCAGCCGGGGTCTACTTAATCTTACCAATTGTGGCTCGCAGAGCCCCAGCCGGGGTCTACTTGATCTTAATTTGTGGCTCGGTTGGATACCCTGCTAAGAGTGTTAATTAGCTGGGTTGTGAGCTGGTACCGTCCTCCCTGATCTTAATGGGCATTTTAGTGAGCCTTTTGTCGGTACTGTGTGGTCGGTGCTCGGCTCTCTTGCATGAGGGAGGGAATTTAGAATTTAAGGGATAAGTTTAGACCGAATTCAGGGGAGCCAGATTAGGTGACGTGACAATTTTGTCATAGCCAATTAACCTAGTTAGCACGTTTTTGGGAATGTGGGAGGAAACCGGAGTACCCGGGGAAAACCCACGCAAACACTGGGAGAAAGTGCAAACTCCCCCAGCCACAAGGCCCAGGTCGGGAACCGACCCTGGGTCCAAGTAGCTGGCCAACCGACAGTGCTAATCACTGGGCTGACGTGCTGCCCATACGTACCGCGACACCTAGGGTGGATATCGGTGTCGTTGCCATCCTCTGGTAGTGATCATCAGAGACAAGACGGGGCACTACGTCCCTTCTCCGCGTCACTCCAGGCTCGGTTCATTCGTCTTACCCTCTGTACCGAATTGTGTGGGTAGGGGGTCGCAGGTGCTTCTACTACCTAGACAGTCGTGACCGTATCCGCCAGTGGTTCACCAACTATCCCCGGGACAAGCTGGAACTTGTCGAGACTTTTTTTCTTTCACCGATTACCGGGTTTATAGGCATAGAAGCGTGTTGGCTGTTCTCTGCCAGTCAAATTCCTCCAGGCCTTCACCTGCCAGCTGGAAGGCCTGAATTCCCTGTGGGACCATCGGTAAGGATTGACTGACTGTGGTCTAGAACGCCAAGAATACCACAGCTACGCAACACACACCACAGTCCATTCCAACGATACCACGCTTGGATGGCAGCAGTCCAAATTGTTGAAAGTAGTGGTCATGGACCTGGCATGCATCACCCCCGCTATTTGTTTCTCGGCCAGTCATAGAATACCCTCTCTTGTGCCCAAGGAGACGGTACCAGGTGGCTCCCGCGGCAGGGATTGACTCACCGTGGGTAGAAACCAGAAGACCCGCACAGTTACGGGATTGGCTTTCTAACGCCTTTATTTCGGCTTAGCTAATCCATCTATCCACCTGTCTGTAATTGCAGGCTGACACGGGCATCCAGACATACAACTACTCCGCGTCGATTCTGGGACAGCTGCTTTAGCCGTGACCGCGATGGAGGAGCGGTGACGTTGCCTGGCGGGACCGACGTGGAGGTGCAGCTCACTGTGCGGCAGAAACGACAAGACACGCACAGCTAAAGTAACCAAGAAACCTCAAGAGAGTCCCCCCAAGAGAGTCCTCCTTAAGAGAGTCATAGTACCTTGCACAGAGCTAGCATTACCATAGTGGGTCAAATGACCTATATTGCATCTATGAATCTAAGTTTCTGCCACAAGGATCATAGGAATTTTCTTGTTCATTTGTGACACATGGGTGTTTCTGGCTGGCCAGCATTTATTGTCCATCCTTTGTTGCCCTTAAGAAGATGATAGTAAGCTGCTTTCTTGAAATGCAGCTTAATTGCAGTGAGTCAAGCTACAGCACAGTTCATGTGCTATGGCTTGACTCACAATGCCACTGTTTTTATGTGGTGAGTCCAGTTGAATTTCTGGTCAATGATGACACCCCGAGGACGTTGACAATGGGCAATTCAGTGATAGTAACACCATTGACTATCAAAGTTTCTTATTGGTGACGGTCATTGACTACCATTTGTGTGCCACAAATATTACTTGCCACGTATCAGCCCAAGCTGGGATATTGTCCAGATCTTGTTGCATTTGAACTGCTTCAATATTTGAGAAGTTGTAAATAGTGCTCAATTGTGCAATCACCAGCAAATATCTCCACTGTTGACCTTATGAATGAGGGAAGGTTTTGATGAAGTAGCTGAAGATGGTTGCGCTTAATACACAACCATGGGGACTCCTGCAGAGATGTCCTGAAGCTGAGATGACTGATCCCTCACAACCACCTGCCTTTGTGCCAGGTATGATATCTGCCAGTGGAGAATTTGCCCCCTTGATACACATTAATTCCAGTTTTGCTTGGGCTTCTTGATACCACACTTGCTCAAACATGGCTTTGATGTCAAGGACTGTCACCCTTGCCTCTGGAATTCAGCCCCTCTGTCCATGTTTGAACCAAGGCTGTTAATGAGGTCAGGAGCTGAGTGATCATGGTGAAACTCAAGCTAGGCAATATTGAACGGGTTATTGCTGAGCAGATATTGTTGATAATACTGTTGATGACCGCCTCCATCACTTTACTGTTGCATCGAGAATAGACTGATGGGGTGGTAATTGACTGGATTGGATTTGTCCTGTTTTTTGTGTACTGGACATACCTGCAGAACTTTCCACATTATCAGGTAGATGCCAGTGTTGTAACTGTACTGGAAGAGCTTGGCTAGGGGACCGCATTTTCTAGAGTACAATTCTTTCAGTACTGTTACCAGAATGTTGTCAGAGACCATTGTCTTTGCAGTATTCACTATCCACCCAAGAAGCCTTGGCCGAACAGATATCTGAGGTCATCATCACAGACATCAGGTTGGCCTTTTTGAAAGCTAACCCACGGAAAGCTACTGGCCGGATTGGGATATCCAGACGAGCATTCGGATCCTGCATGGTCCAACTGGCAGGGGTATTCGCAGACATTGTTAACCTCTCCTTACACCGATCTGAGTTCTAATCTATTTCACAAAGGCAAACGTCATCCCTGTACCAAAAAAAAAAATGCCAGCAGCATACCTTAATGACCATTGTCTTGTGGCTCTGATATCCATTTCTATGAAGTGCTTCAAAAGGCTAGTTTTGGCACACATTAACACTGGTCTCCTAGCTTTCCTGGATCCATTACATTTTGCATATTGTTGCAACAGGTCCACAGAAGATGCCATCTTCCTGCCCTGTATTCAACCCTGGAACATGTGGATAACAAGAACACTTGTGTCAAACTCCTATTTATTGTCTACAACTCAGCCTTCATTATTCCAACAAAACTCATCTCCAAACTCTGTGACCTATGGCTCCCTCTGCAACTGTATCCCAGGCTTCTTAATCCACGGACCACAATCCGTAAGGCTAGGCAATGGTACCTCCTCTATGATTATCCTCAACACCGGTATCCTGCAAGACTCTATCTTCAGCTTCTTACTATAGTCCTTATTGCACACTTACGACTTGCGCTGTAATTCCATTTTCAGTTTGCTGATGACACTACACGCAGTGGGTTGGATTTCAAACAGATGAGCACAGGGAAAGAAATAGAGAATCTGGTGAAATGGTGCGATGACAATAATCTCTCCCTCAATATCAGTAAAATGAAGAAGACAGTCATTGATTTTGGAAAGTGTAGTGGAGGATAGGGCCCTGTCTGTATCAACGTGAAGTGGAAATGGTCGAGACCTTCAAGTCTGTAGGTGTCCAGAGCACCAAAATTCTGTCCTGGTTCCTCCACACTGATGCTATAATTAAGAAAGCCCATCTACACCTCTTTCTACTTTTTCAGGCAACTAAAGAAATTCAGCATGTCGGCTACAACCTCTCACCAACTTTTATAGATACACCCCAGAAAGCATGCTTTTTGGACATATCACAACTTGATATGGCTCCTGCTCTGCTCAGGACCGTAAGAAACTACAAAAGGTTGTGAATGTAGCTCAGTCCATTATGCAAACCAGTCTCCCATCTGTTGACTCAATTTACACTTGCTGCTGCCTTGGAAAAGCAACCAACTTAATCAAGGACCCCCATAAATCCAAGATGTGCTGTCGTCCACTTTTTTTCTGTTTGGATAAAGATATAAAAGTCTGAGATCATGTACCAACTGCCTCAAGAACATCTTCCCTACTGCCATCAAATTTCTTGAATGGCCATACCAAATATTAAGTTGATCTTCTCTATACCCTAGCTATGACTGTAACATATTCTGCACCTTTCCCATTATTGTCATGAGCCCTGTGAATGATATGGTTTCTTTATATAACATGCAAGAAACAATATTTTTCACTGTATCCCAATACATGTGACAATAAATCAAATCAAATATCCAGTGTCTCTGTTTCTTGACATCTCTTAGAGTGATTCAAATTGGCCGGAAACAGGCATCTGTAATGCTGGAGACCACTGAATGAGGCTAAAATGGATTGTCCATTTGGCAGTTATGGCTGAAGATTGCTGGGAATTCTTAAGTTTTATCTTTTGCGCTGATGTGCTGGCTTCTCCATTACTGAGGATGGGTTATTTTTGGAGCCTCCTCCTCCAGTAAGTTTAATTGTCTACCACTATTCGTGACTGGCTGTGGCAAAGCTACAGAGCTTGGATCTGATCTGTTGTTTGATGAGTCACTTAGCTCTGTCTATCACTTGCCATTTATGCTTTTGGTGCACAAGTAGTCCTGATTGGTAGCTTCAGGTTGGCACCTCATTCTGGTACTGCTCCTGGCATGCCCCCCCCCCCCCCACCACCAAACTTTCCATTGAACCAGAGTTGACCCCTCGGCTTGACAGTAACGGTTAAGTGGGGGATATGCAAGGGCATGAAATTGCAGATTGTACTGGAGTATAGTTTTGCTGCTATTGATGAGTGTCTCATAGATGCCGAGTTTTGGGTTACTAGACCTATTTGATGCCTGTTTCATTTAGCACAGTGATAGAGCCACACAAGAGAATGGAGGTTATTTTTCAATGCGAAGGTGGACTTTGTCTTCACAAGGACTGTGCAGTGGTCATTCTTCCCGATACTGTTGTGGACAGATGTATCTGTAACCAGCACATTGATAAGGATGAGATTGAATATGTTTTTCCCTCACCTCCTGCTGCAGACCCCGTCCACCCAGTCTAACAAGTCTGATCAGTCATGCTGCTGTTGAGCCATTCTTGGTGGTGGACGTTGAAATTCTCCACACAGAGGACATTTTGCGTCCTTGCCACTCTCGGTTCTTCCTCCAAGCGTTGTTCAACATGGAGGCATTCTAGTCAAAGGAAGACAATGTGTGATAACCAATAAGAGGTTTCCTTGCGCATAATTAACCTGAAGCCATGAAACTTCATGGGGTCTGAAGTCAATGTTGAGGACTGCCAGGACAGCTCCCGCTGCCACCTTTGCTGGGTCTATTCTGCTATTTAGATGGGACGTATCCAGGAATGGTATTGGTGGTGTCTGGAGTCTTACCTGTACAAAGAACAAAGAGCAACACAGCACGGGAAACAGGCCCTTCGGCCCAACGAGCCCACGCCGCCGTCCTAACATCCTAATGACATATCCTTGTCATTCTGTAAGGTATGATTCCATAAGAATGATTGTGTCAGGCTGTTAATTGACAAGTCTATGAGACAGTTCTCCCAATTTTGGTCCTTGCCCCTGATGTGAGTAATAAGGACTTTGTAGGGTCGACAAGGCGGTTTCTTTGGCCTTTGTCTTTTTGGGTGTCTAGGCTGATGCCAGGTGATTTGTCTAGTTTCATTTCAGATTACTGTAACGTTTTATTTGAGGTTACTTGACAGTGACATCATTGTTGTTAATTATAAACACTGGGCCAAAGTGTAATCATTGGAAGATGGCTAGAGCAAGATTGGGGGTCAAAATGCTTGCTATCTCTAATATTCCAACAGAGTAATTTTCAGACAAAGGTGAGTGATGTGTGTTGTAGACTTTCAGTTCACCAAGTTCTGTGGAATTCCCATCCTAAGGCTCTCGTCTCTTTCTCCTAAAGGACACACCTTAAAACCTATCTCATGTTGTCATATATGTTTGGCCTAGTACCAAATTCTGTCTGATAATGTTCCTGTGAAAGACTTGGGAAACTTTAAGAAATTGGGTGGGATCTTATAGCCTATATTGTCCCGAAACTATAAATCCCACCTGAGGTCTTCAGATCTTTCCAATGTCTGCCTGTCACCTGTTCCGATTCTTGTGGTGGGCGGGATGGTACAATTCCAGCCATTATATTTAATTGAGTTGTTGTCATACTTTGGTTTTGGAAAAAAAGAATATTACACGTTGTGTTTTCATGATTACCGAATGCCTGAAAGCACGCAGACCAGTTGCAGCTTTTCAGTAATCCACTCTGCGGTAAACATTTGTTATAGTATTATTTGTTTGGTAGTTACTCTGAAAATAAACAATGGATTACTACGTACAGAACATCACATTATGCTGCATTAACGTTTAGTCACATAACACATTTTTCTGAAAAGGAAAAGCAGTAAATTATCTTAAAATCAGTTTGAATTGATACAGTGATGTTTTTATGGGGAAAGTAATTTGTAGTTTCAGAACTGGGTATGGTAGCATTGAGCTTTTGATATAAGTCTCACAATTCAGGAATTGTGAGTTTAAATCCTACTATGGTAAGTTGTGAATACGGTATATTTGACAATATGTAGGCTGGTATCTGAGATGAAAACTGTCATAAAAATAATTGTCTGGTTCATAGACCCCTTTAGAGGAGGGATGCTTTCACCTGTACTTGGTTTGGCAAAATTCTGGTCCATTTAATACCCTATAAAGTGGAATAGAAAATTAGTCAATTGCAAAGCAATTGCTCAGGTCAGACAAGGATGAGCAATTTATGCAGCCTTGTATGTATTATTTATGCCCTGAGAACAAATCTAAAAAAACATGTCTTGAGTATTGTTTCATTGATTGTGGCATTATATTGGTTCAATCAAAAGAACATCGATAATTAAAATTATATGGTACATGAATAAATGAGTACATACATCCCTTTGATACAATGCTTTCAAGCTCACATAATATGTTGATCTGTCCCTGGTGAGCCATTATCTATCTTTAGAATAGCTACTATACAAATAATACAATAATAAATGTTTGCTGCATAGTGCATTTCTGAAAAGCTGCAACTGTTCTGCTATCATAAACATGAAGGACCCAGGTAGGTTAGATAGGAGACATTGTTCCTACTGAAAGGATCGGAGTGGGGAAGAACAGTTTGGAATGCAGTGCCTGAGAGAGTAATAGAAGCATGTTCAATCAAGGCATTCAAGTGGGAATTAGATGATTATTTGAAAAAAGGGGAGAAGCAGGAGAATAGTACTAAATAAAGTGCTCATTTGAACAGAGCGTCGAGCATGAAGGGCAGAATGACCTTCTGAACCACACCAATTCTATGATTTCTTTGGTGTCTATGCTGAACAATGGTAATCTAGTGATTATTGGGAATAACTAGAAATTTCAATTATAGTATCCAGTGGATTACATTTTGTTGTTAAAGTAATGTTACATTTTTATTTTTACTTAGAATATGGTGTGCAGAAAATGAGGCAGAGACTGTTGGTGCAGAGACAGTTGATGTTACTACAGAAACTATTACTTCAGTTTCTTCTGTGGAATTTCATGCCAGCTTTGGGGAAAAAGAAAATGTGTTAAATCATGTTGTACAAAAGGTATAACTTATATGCAGGTTTAATTTCCTATTTTCAGCACGAGTTATCACTGCCATAGAAAATATAGTGACAGTTTTCTCAAATAGCTTGTTTTTCCTATTGCCATCAAATATTATTCAGTTACTGATCTTTATTATTTGTTTGGGACATAGCTTTAAATTGAGGTATAATAGAATTGGGGAAGTTCTATTTGGACATGGTGCCATCTGCTGGCACTGGTATGGAAAATCATTTATTTTTGCTAATTATTCACATTTACCATAACACAAAAAAAAGTTATTAGAAAATGTTTTATTATTTTTGAGACAACTTAAAGGGTCCAATACTACCATTACAATTAGAAAGTATATTTTTGGCAATTTTGATTGAAATTTTGTGCTCAATCGAATTATCTGTTGCAGATTTTTCTCTCCCATTCTTCTCAGGCAGATTTGGTGATGGGAGCAGAAAATCTTGCAAGAGGCCCAAAATCGCATTTTAAGTTGGAGGGAAATCTCATTGTGATTGTTCCCACCCCCACCAGTGACATAACAGGAATCCTGACGGTCAGTGCCAGGGACCCAATTATAATAAATGTGCATGTCATTATCAGGCCTCTGTGATAATCATCTCCACCCCTCTTAGAGAATCCATTCACCCTGAATAATAGGAGCATAGAACACTATGGAGCAGAAAGAGGCCCTTCGGCCCATCGAGTCTGTACCAAACACAATTCCACCCAGGTCCTACCCCTATATCCCTACATATTATACCCACTAATCCTCTAACCTACACACCCGTGGACACTAAGGGGCAATTTCTTAGCATGGCCAATCAACCTAACCTGCACATTTTTGGACTGTGGGAGGAAACTGGAGCACCCGGAAACCCACGCAGACACAAGGAGAATGTGCAAACTCCACGCAGACAGTGACCTGAGCCAGGAATCAACTCGGGACCCTGGAGCTGTGAAGCAGCAGTGCTAACCACTGTACTACTGTGCCGCTTGAGAGCCGTTCACATAGGCTTGAGAGCATGTTGGCATGAATTACAACTGGACTCCCATCGTGCGCACCTGTGGGCAGACCCAATGGAGGAGTTCAGTTGAGTGCTTCACTCAAGGTGGGAGATGGCCATGACTGGGCAGTGACCTGGCACCGATTGATATGAGCCACTCTAAGTTTTTTTAAACTAAGTTCTGAGCAGTACAGCGACTTCAACACTGCCTTTCCCGCCTGCAGTCATACTCTGCATTAAAAAGGAATAATTCCACCCTGTATATTTCAATTATCTGGTAAACAAAAAAGGACCTTTTTACTTAGACATGAGGAATATTATTGTTTTCACATACTGGAAATGAAATATAAACATAGCTATGCATCTTCAGTGACATAATGAAGTTACATTGCTGCTAAAATATTCCTTTTTCACTGACTTAATTTTAACAGTCAGCTTAGTTACATACTTTAAAACCCTATGTCAATCATGTTTTATATTTGTAAAATTCAAAGCAAAGTAGGATGAAATGTAAGTTTCCACCATATTGCATGCAGCTTATTGTCCTTATCTCACTCTTGATTTTTTTTGCTTTTGGATTGAACACTAATTCCATTGAGTGGCCTTCTCACAATTTGGCTGAGAACTAGTACATTTTGAAATGTAGATTATTAATAAAGTTCCACTGTTAATGAATGTTGCCTTTAGACATAAGATTGGTTGCAAAGTGTAAAGATGTAGACAGCTGTTTTTACTTCAATTTGAACGTACCAAACATTTTTCTTTCACCAAATGACATTAGCTACATTATAACACTTGATATCGTCTTGTGATACAGAGGGTAGCATCCCTGCTTCAGCCAGAAGCACTGGATTCCAGTGCATGCAGGGGTTCTGTGGCCGCAATTCATTGAATCAGCACTAAGTGCCCACGTTAGCAGAGAAATCGAGAGTATTTCCTGGTGGTGTTAGCAGCACCTCAGGTGGGTTGCTCCCAACTGACTGATGCAAATTTATGCATTGTGGGAAACACATGCACCAGCCTGGCTGTTCAGCCTTTTTAAAGGGTACCCTGATCTCTGTGCTGACAGACAATCTCCCTAGAGAGGAAATGGTGATTACGCATTGCCCCCATCCTTCCCAAAGAGACACTACTAACTCCTCATCGAAGAGGGCAGGTGGTAAGGATGGGAGAAACTCATTGGATGGAATTTTATGAGATTTTTTTCTAAGTGTTGGGCAATTATAAAACTGGGAGAGTTCCAGATCTGTTTTTTGGGCACATTTTCAGGGCCAATAATATGCAGTGCCTGCAAAATTTTGGACTGGTCTGTTTCTGACCAGATAGGCTATGGGCAGGGCTTAACACGCCTGTTAGCCTGTAAAGGCAGGTAGTACACATGTGCAGACCTCTGACACTGTACATGCGCAATAATAGTAGCAGGGTTTTAACAGACAGAGAAAGCTGTCAGGCCCCTGCTACTGCAGGCAGCCTCGAGCAGTGTTTCCCCTCCCCTGCAATGCCTGTGTCTAAACCAATTGTGACCCCATTGACGCCCAAACCAATCGCGGTCCCCCTCCCACCAATTGCATGCAGAGTGGCAGCAGACCCTTCTCCCTCTTGCACCGATTGTGTGCAGAGTGGCAGTATGCCCCTCAGGTCCTAGCCACCCACAGACTCCATTCCTCCATTGGCCCTGCCCACCCACAGTCACTTGCACTACTCCCACAGGTTCCACCCCCATTGACCCTTCCACTAGCCCTACCCCTAGCATTGCCCCATTGGCCTGTCCCATTGACCCTGCCCCTGGTCCTGCCTCCAGCACTGCCTGCTGGGTATTGTCCAGGTGCCCTGTGGGAATTGTGAATGCGCCAGGCTGGCATTGCCAAGATGCTAGAGTGGCAATGTCAGTCTGGCATTATCCAAGAGGCACCCCTGCCTTGTCCTGGGCCTCCTCAGGGAGGGCTCAATGGTCTCTGGTTCAACTGGTGAATAGGCATTTTATTTACCAGAGAGGACTTCTTCCAGTGAGACCATAAAGGCAAGCAAACCTGAATAATTAAGCAAAAAGCTCACTAAACATATTGAAATGAACATTTCAAATAAATTTAAATAAATTAACCAGCCTCTCACTCATTTCCAGGAATAGGCTGCTGTAAAATCCTGCCATTCACAAAAACCGGCGCCATTCACATTAGCTACTTAATGCCCAATTTTACAGTATTTTCCCGCCACAAAATGGATATAAAGTGGTGGGAAAATCCTGAACATTGTCAGCTATGTGATGTGCAAAAACCCTTTTCTGTCACTATCCATAACTACTGATTACAACACGAGTGTAAAAGTTCATGTTGCTATGGCAACTTAGCGTTCCTGAGAGAACTCAGGAATCATCAAAACATATATCATTGCTTGAAGTGTAAGAATCCTCAGCCACCTGCCTTTCTCAATTATACGTCCTTAATATATGTCGTAATATATATTACGTGCAGGATTTTTTGTCAGTAATGATTAAACTAACTCTTGTCTTTCAGGAATACACAAACTGTGCCATCACTGAAGTAGATCCATGTAGAATGACCAGTTGGAATTGGGGTGATAAAACAGCACCTCAGACACGAAACATGACCACGACTTCAGCTCCTAAAAACTACAGTACAACTCCTTCACCTCATAAGGCAAGAAAAAGTAAATTAAACACATTTTTAGTTGGAGAAAGGCAGGCGGCTGAGGATTCTTACACTTCAAGCAATGATATATGTTTTGATGATTCAGAGAGTCCACCAAGAAAAAAAACAGCCAAACCGCATCATAATGGACAGACTGAAATAATGACATCAATGGACAAGTTAATTTCATTGGTTAAAGTATGGAAGAATAATAACATTGAGAAAGCCGGATTTTTGCCAAATACTGGATGTAAAGGTAAAGCACATCAACCACATTTAATAGCAGAACTAACAACATAATGGGAAAAAATCAGATCTTCTAGTTCAGATAGAACAAAGAACAAAACAGCACAGGAAACAGGCCCTTCGGCCCAACGAGCCCACGCCGCCACCCCGATGTTCCCACCTCTACCCGCGATCCCTGTCCATGTTTATAGATCTATGGATTAAAAACCAAACTTGAGACAATTTAGGGAGAATTTGTTTTGCCAATTAGCCTAAGAGCACATCTTTGGGATGTGGGAGGAAACCGGAGCTCCCGGAGAAAACCCATGCAAGCACGGGGAGAATGCGCAAACTCCCACAGACACAGGCCCAAATCCATGTATCTGCATAGCACAGCGATAGTCACTGAGCTGATAATAAGCATAATATTTGGAGATAATTTCAGTGCTTAATTCCACAGTGAAAACTTTAAATCTAATAAATGCTTAAGAATAGTCAGAACTCTCCAGAGTTCTCCCCAGCAAAAAATTCTGTGAGACTTCTGCTGGGAGGATCGATGCAATTCAGTTCACAGTTGAACCGCGCTTTGGAGCCTGGGGAGATTCCCACTGAATTTTCTGACACTTTGGTTTTTTTTTGGAGTGACAATCTAAAGATGCTGGTAAGATCTGCTCCTCTGATCTCAAAGTTAAATTGTAGGTTCTACCACTGGTTTTCCCCTCCCCTCAATTTAAAATTTTAAGTTTATTTATTAGTCACAAGTAAGGCTTACATTAATATGGCAATGAAGTTACTGTGAAATTCCCCTAATTGCCACAGTCCGGTGCCTATTCAGGTAAATGCACCTAACCAGACATATTTCAGAATATGGGAGGAAACTAGAGCACCCGGAGGAAACCCACGCAGACATGGGAGAATGTGCAAACGCCACACAGCTGGGAATCGAACCAGGTTCCTGGTGCTGTGAAGCAGGAGTACTAACCACTGTGCTATCATGTCGCCCCCACCTCCCCTTATGCACACACACAAAAACTCGACATTGTGTCTCCTGCAGACATGGAGGACACCCCAACACTGAACTTTATAGGAGCAATCTCCCCTCCAATCATTAAATGATCATGTTTCTCCCCCCCACCGCCGCCAGCATCAGGGCATTGCACTACTACTGATCCCCACCCCCAAGTGAGTGAAATCCTGTCTGTGAGGTCATCTAAGGCCCAACCCCTTCAGGAACCCCCTTCAGACTCTGCTGCTTGCAGACACAACCTTTAGGCCCTGCCAAGTTAGCAGTGCACAACCATGTCCCTGGCTACCCAGGGATTTCAAAGGTTTCAGAACCCATCACATGACATTGGTAACTGGTTTTTGCTACACCCAAGGGTCAGTGAATTGCAGGACGTGGGAGAATCTGGATGAAAACTGATCTTGCATATGCTGACCTGGTTCATGCCCTTGCTGGGAATGAACCAGATTACATCAGGCCATAGGAGTGGGAGAATCTCAAAGGAGATGCACAATGATTCCCTTCCCCATGATTCTCCAGCCCCAGTACCGTCTGGTATCTGGAGAATCATGGCCATTAATTAATTACAGCAGTTAATCACTTCAGTATGAATCATTGAACAACATTATATTCATGATTGTAAGGAAATACGCAAAATAAGATGCAAAATATTCAGATTACAATTTTAAGTTTTATTTAATTAAAGAAGAAACATTGGGTGGGGCTTTCCACCCCTTGCAATGTGTTTGGTGGTGGCAGAGGCAGCCCTCAATTGGGATCTTCTGATCCCATAGCTGTCCGTGGGGTTTTTGTTGTTTGCATCTTCCGCCAGTAGGGAACATGCAACAGGGCTGTGCTGTCAGAAAAATTTCATAATCCAGTCTGAATGGCCAGAGAATCCCATTCTTATTATACTATGTCTGATTTAATGTCTAAATTGTTTAGGTTAAAAGTAAAAATAGGTAATGAATTTACTAAGACATATTTTTAAATATCTGTCAGATTTAATATTACAGAAATAGAAAAGAAATTGAACTGGATTAAAGTAGTTTTGCAGATGTCATTCATAACAGATCAGGAATGATTTTGTTGTTCATGTTTTGCTTTCTGAAAGCAAAATTTTTAAGTTGATCATATCAATCATTAACATCAGATGCTTGTAAAAAAAAAAAATGAGTTATTGCCCAGTATTATAGGAATTACTTTGTGGGTGATGGCAGGCATAAATAATGTACCCCTTTTCAGAACTGAAAGATATGGAACATTATTTATATACCAAATTATAAATTTAAAATGCAGTTAACTTTATTAAATACTGTCCATTCTATTATTTATTCATCTTTAATTTTACAAACTTTATAATGGAAGTGCAGCACTTTCTGAAAATGTATGTTATGGCGTTCCTTCCTCCTTAAGACATTTTTTTCAGTAATTTTCTTTAAAAATATTCTTTCTTTGCATACTTTCCAATTAATCTGGAATTTTCAGCTCCAGTTTGAACTGTGATTGATGGGGCAGTACCAAGGACATTTTTCCTGTGTTCCCAAGTCTTGAAAAATAATCACCCAAACAGATATTCATCCTGCATGCTTTGAGTTCACTGACTAAGAACATCAATTGCAGTGGTCAAAATGAACATGAAAGCATTTCATAAATATTACTCATTTACTCTGTCGCAAACATCAGATCTCCCTCAATAAAAAAAACTCAAACAATACCATTAACTTAAACAGCTACCCATTAAATTCAAATTATAAAAAACTGATAAAGTGACTTCAATTTTAGTACCGTTATCTATTGTTGGTATATTTTCTAATTCCATCACAATGTTTTGAGTATTATTGCTCTACAGGAGTAGGACAACTGATTATAAATAACAACTCTTTCACAAAATACTGTTTGAATGCACAGAATTTCTTCAAAGATATTGGGTTAGAATTCTCCAGCTGTTTGCTAATGGTGGATTCTCTAGTTCCACCCTCAATACACTCCTGGTGCAGGTTTCCTGGCGGTTTGGGAATAGGAAATTCCATTGATAGTGGCTGGACCAGAAGATCCCACCACTAGCAAAAGGCAGGCTGCTTCTCGCCGCCAAGAAATCTGCTAATGGGAGGCCAGAGAATTCTGGCTATAGATCCTTGGTTATCTTATTGACATATGACGGGTTGTCCAGGTGTACTTTACATATTGTTCAATAGGAGCAGGGCGAAAATACCCAATGTACTTAATTTTCTGTCTCCCTGTCTCTCATATGCAAGCATTTTTCAACCATAATATTATTTATCGTCCTTATACGAACAGATATATTTTTAAAAAGAATCTCCATGATGTTAACAGAAAGAAAAACGATGGACAAAACTCCACTTTTAAAAATTTTACTCTTAAAAAAAACTAAAATCAGGAGGGCAAGAGGAGCACAAAATCTTTTGAAAGACCCAAATCATCTTTTATGGTGGTGTTATGTATTTCTGCATGGCCAGCTTCTAGAATGTTAAGAGAAGCTTCAGACTTCGTTAGGAAGAAGGAAGGTATTTATTGATAGAGATAACTATGGTTCAGGAGGATATTATAGCACTAAGGCTGCCTGGGGCAGCGCTCCAGTTCTCACAAAGTTACAACATGTTTCCAGAAGTCAAACTGCCTGACAGAGAACTCTCTCGTGATCGCGCACTCTTGGTTCTCATTGGTCCCCGAAATCAGGTGACCCTCTTATGCAATATTTCTTAAAGAGACCAATATCACATACACATTTGTCAGGATGTCTCATCACTTTTTTCCCTGTCAGTGATGTCAAGAATCAATTATAAGAAATTTGAGTATAATTATCAGATCTCTATACTGCATAATCTACCCTCATTAGATTAGGTTCTGAGCATTTTTGTGGAGAAAGCTGCCGTTGGGGCTGGTAGCTTCAAAGCTGCTTTTCCCATCTGCTGCTATACGCAGCAAAAATAAGGGAAAATTTGCTCCCATTGTTTAAATTATTGAAGTTTTCCATGTTTTCACTGGAATGACTTTTAATCACAATATTAGTTTCTATAATGCTTCATTAATTAGAAATTAGTTTCATTAATTAAAAAACAATCATACTGTTGAGGGAATCTTCATCAGCATTTGGAATCATGGAAGAATTGCCAATGTTCCCTCCATAGGCAATTTCTTGATATACTCAGTTATTGGGTAAGGCTGTCTTTAGGCATTGTGAATTAGAAAATCACTCTTACAGCGATAGAAGGGTGGGAGTTTGAAAAATGTTCCCCTCCATATTTCTTTGAGTCTGTGCCTACATGCATTAGATCACCTGGGCACAGTGAATCTTGGAAAATTGTCTGAGTCAGAAGACACTGCTATACAAATCCCTACACTCCCATCTCTCAAGAGATAAGTATTTAAAGGCATAAGGGACATCAATCCAGATTCCTCTAACTATTGCTATCTTACTCCTTTAAGTAAAATGTCTTTGATGTTCAATGGAATAACACAAAAAATTAAATTTTAGTTATCTTATACAATATTAAGCATTGTGCTAAAAGGTTTATGATATTAATGCCTCTGATTTTTGTTGTATCCCAAAGATCCATATTATGAAAAATCTAGTCAATATTTGCAGGGAGGTGATCAGAATTGTAGTTAGGGAGCAATTTTGCTATTAGTTTCTAAAAACAATTTGCAGTTTCAGAAACTGTTAAAAGAATTGTTGCAGATTATAATATGAATTCTGTACATTGCTCAGTCCACATTAATTTCTGCATTGCTCAGTCCACATTATATTCTTCTTTTCCCAGTCAGAAATCAGGCTGAACAACAGGAAATTCACACCTTACGAAACTGTTAAAAGTCAGCAGAAATTGTGCACCCTGATAACTGGCATATTGTAGGAAACAAATGATTAAACCATATCTATTAACTTTTAATCAACTCCATTATGAAACCACATAGATTTTAACCATTTCAGTTTTCAAGAATATTCTAAATTATGGAACACTGCATCATTGAGTAATCTTAAGTAGCTGGTAGCGTACAACACGGGGGAAGCAATTCTTCCCAAAAAAAAAGTTCTAAGTGCCAAATTCATGTAAAAACTGGAGTAATTCCTGTTTGTTTTTAAAGTGGGATTTTCAAAATGGATTTCCCACTTACTGTGCACTTCAGAGTGTACTAGTATGTGCTGAAGTTCAATGGGTGGGGCCAGTTCCCACTGGCAAGTCAGCAGTACAGCCACTGTGCACGTGCTGATCTGTCAGCGCCAAGTTTGGTGCATGCAAAGTGGCCCCGCACTGTAGGCCTCCCATCACTACGACCACTCATCACTGGCACATAGACCCCCCACTATGGCCCGATTACTGAACCCACAGACTTGTCCAGGTCAGCCTCAATTTCCCCCATCTCCAGCCTGTATCAATGTTCCCCCCCCCAACAAAGCCCTGATCTCCTGACTCCCTCCCCACCCCACTGGCATCCCCAACCGCTGCCCCCGTAAACATAGCCTTGACCCATCCCTAACAGGCTGCCTCCGTCACTCAACCCGAGTGCAGAATGGCAGAACAATCCCCACCAATTGTCCTGAAAAGTCCACCTCCCCATATTAGGTCCTGTCCTGGCACTGCCCAATGTATGGTGGACAGTGCCAGTGCGCTCCAGATATTGGCACTTTGCCTCTTGGGCAGTGCTAGGGGCTCTTCACATCTTTCACTGTTAGGGTAATTCAAATATTCAATGTGTATTATATTTAATACACTACATTACCCACTTGAAATAAAAAAAATAGTAGCCAAGTTGAGAGATTACAGATGGTATCTGGTAGCTGGACCCAGCACTAATTTAACGTGGCAGATATTATATTGGAAATGCTGAGTTAGCAACTTATAGTGATGTATTATGTCTGACGAATGATTTGTAATGTGTATATTTGTGTTGTAGGAAATCAGTTTGATAAATCACTGGATCATAATAATTTTGATGGTTGGCCACAGAACACTGGATTTATCATAAAAGTCCACCATCCTCTCCTGCTGGGAAATGATGGATACTCTGTCTTTTACACAGACAGTGTATTATATATGAAGCCTTCTACAGACATAGGTACTATATGACTCTCAAGTCATGAACAGAAAAGTTAACAGATTTGGTTGCAGGATTAAATTTCAGTATATTATAGATGTATATTACTTTCAATCAAAGAACAACACAGCACGGGAAACAGGCCCTTTTAGCCCAACGAGTCTGCGCTGCCATTTTAACATTATGAGTGCCCTCGTCTATCTATGACCTTTGTCTACACCTGTTAGGGAAGATTGAGGGAAGACTAATTTACAGACAATTTGATACACTAATCAGCCTAAGAGCGTGGGAGGAAACCAGAGCACCCGGAGAAAACCCACACAATCACGGAGAGAATGTGCAAACTCCCATAGACACTAGCCTAAATCCATGTATCTGCACAGCAAACAGTGATAGTCACTGAGCTGTCATGTTGCCTGTCAGATGGTCCAGTTTAAGTGTACACTAACGATGTGAAACACTAGGCAACTCTCGAAGCAACATCCAAGAGAAGCCCTTGCACAACCCACTGGGTGTATGCCCCTTGTTGGTTAACAGGGCGGACTGAATCACTGTGAAGATATCAATAAACATGCACAACTTAGACAGACATTTACGGAATCCCCAGAGCGCAGAAATAAAGCAAGTGAGCCGTGAAGTATGTTGGAAGTCCATAGGAATCAATTGATTCTCAGGGATGTCCCAAGGCTCTTGATCTTTATTTAAAAAGTCTCCTGTATCCCTCCATTTCTAGTCCGTTCATATGCCTGTTTAAGTAAGCCTTAAACAACCCTAGCATGCCTGCCTCCACCACCCTACTTGGCAGTGCATTCCAGGCCCCCACTATCCTTTGTGTGAAAAACCTTCCTCTAACATCCAAATTATACCTTGCCCCTGTCACTCTAAGCCCATGGCCCCTCGTAATTTTTGTATCCAACCTAGGAAAAAAGTTTACCACTTCACTCTATCTATACCCTTCATAATCTTTTACACCTCTAGTAGATCTCCCCTCATTCTCTGCCTTTCTAAAGAGAACAGCCCCAATTTGCCCAATCTCTCCTCATAGCTCAGTCTTTCCATACCAGGCAACATCTTGGTAAATCTCCTCTGCACTCTGTCTAAGGTATCCATGTCCTTCTGGTGGTAAAGCAACCAAAACTGGACGCAGTACTCCAAATGCAAGTGAACCAACATTCTGTACAATTGCAACATTAAAAGCCAGCTTTTATACCTATACTCCTCCCTACAAAGGCAAGCATACCATAGGCCTTCTTCGTCACCTTCTCCATCTGTACTGCCACCTTCAAGGACTTGTGTACTTGCACCCCCAGGTCCCTCTGTGTTTCTATAGTCTTAATAAGCCTACCATTTATTGTGTAACTCCCCCCCATATTGTTTCTTCCAAAATACATCACTTCACATTTATCTGGATTAAATTCCATCTGCCATTTCTCTGCCCAATATACCAGCCTATCTGCTCCTCACTATCAGCAAATCCTGCCATCTTCGTATCATCTGCAAACTTGCTGATCACATCACTTACTCCCTCTTCCAAGTCACACGTATGTTACAAATATCAAAGGTCCTAGTACTGAGTGTTGTGGCTCATTAGGTACAGACCTCCAAATAGTTACAGCAACCTCTCCTTCACAAGCACTCATCTTTTTCCATTCGTATCCTAAAGTAGACTGAATTGTGGTCACTGCCACATGTTTCCATACTGTAATCTCGATCACTTCCCATTTCCCAGATGCTCATTTCCCAGAACTAAATCCAGTATAGCCCCCTCTCTAGTCGGGCTAGCTACATACTGCTCCAAAGACCCTTCCAGTACACATTTTACAAATTCCTCCCTGTCCAAATCCCCAGCCCTAGGCACCTTCCAATCCACCAGAGAGATTAAAATTTTCCACTACAACAACCCTATTTTTTCTACATCTATCCAGAATTTCTTTACATAATCCTTTCTTCCACTTCCTGCAGGCTATTTGGTGGCCTATAATATACCAATAGCAAAGTAATTGCTCCCTTCCTGTTCCTGAACTCCACCCACAGCGACTCATTTCCTGACTCCTCTAAATTATCCTTCCTCTGTACTATAATGTGATCTCTAACTAACAACACCACACCCTTCCTCTTCTTGACCCTCCTCTGTCACACTTATATCCAGGAATATTTAGCTGCCAGTCCTGCCCTTTTTTAACCACGTCGCTGTCACTGCAACTACATCTAAATTCCTTGCAAACATTAAGGCCTTAAGGTCATCTGTTTTATCCGTTACGCTCCTCATGTTAAAAAACACACTCCAGACCTCCAGGCCCACTTGGATCCTCCTTTTCCTGGATGATTTTCCTCTTGTCTAATCTTACCCTGTCACCCAACTTGCTCTCAATCTCAGTGCCTACTGAGCTATTGGTTTCATCCCCACCCTCCCCTCCACATTAGTTTAACCCCTAATCAGAGGGGGATTTTAAGTTATACATTCCTAAAATCATACAACTATCTGTCCCATTGCTAAAGGCTTGCTTTCCTGTCTTCTCAAAGACATTTTCTGAAGGGATGTTAAATAGCACAACACCAGTGATGCAAACAGTCTTAATTTAAGTGTTGGGGTTTCTATATTGGATGGTTTTTCATCAAGCAACCCCATTACATCTTTCAGGAAAGAACCATAAAAAGTATTTTTATTATCTAAAAATTATTGCAATATATGATTGAACAATGTTCTCATGAGAAAATAGCCTATCTTCTGACTTAGAATGAGTATGTAAAAGGAAGATCTGATAGTGCAAATAAAAAAATGAGACATACACTGGAATTCTACTGCTGCTCCCACCACAGGAATTGGAGTGAGCAAGGGGCAGCCAAAAGGATGGTCTATTTCCTGGTCTCACGTTGAGTGAGGCCATAAAATTGTGCCCATTGTCTGTGCTAATTCAAACTAATCATGAAGACACCTGGGTGCAATTCTCTGGGGCTTAGTTTAGCCTGTTAATTGGGTGAGAGGGGCAAAATGGTATATTCACTGGGCATCAAACCCATTGCAAGTTTCCTGACCTGCTGCACCGAACCCAATCAGGTTCTCACCCAAATTTTCTGTTGGTTGGGACCTATAAACAAAAGTACATTATGGACTGCAGTTTACGCTCCGTGGTGGCAGCTTTTCAGACAGGTGGGAGTGTGAAACGGAATTCCCTCTGGATTCCCACCCAATCTGAACTTGCAGCAATTTTATATTGGGGCTGGCAAGGCACAATTGAAACTCTTGGCCACCTAGGATTGTTTTCTGTGCAACCTCGGTTTTTAAGCTGGTGGGATGATTTACCTGATGTGTAGATGCTCAAAAATGGATTTAGCTCTCAATCAAGCAGGGCTGCCTTTCTCAGAAAGTTCTTCTGATTTTGGGCACTCCTGACAAAGTCTGGTGATTGCTGGACTTCCACCCCACCCGGTCTTTTCCTCAGACATCTAAATGCTCACTCTCCACTATCCAATCCTTCCCGGCCTTGTGACCCTTCCAAAACTTACCTTTCTACCTGATTCAGGACTTTAGGCTCTGGCACTTCCTCTTCTGTCCACTGCCGGGCCGAGAGAACTGCTGGCAAATTGGATTGGTTGGCAGCTGTCTTCAGGACTTCCTCTCAAATGAGGAGTGAAACAACACTCATTTCAGCATGAAATGGTTCCAGGGCAATCACAGCCACCAGGATTCTTTCGATGGTGGGATGGGATATCCCAATATCTGAAATATTCAGGTCTATAGCTTAATGTGGTACAATGAATTTTCCAACCACCAAAAGTACTTCAAGAGTCTGAGGCATTTGTATTGGTAAGCACAATAATTTAATCTTTATTCTGTTTAAAATTAGCAAAAATAAATTCACTCTCACCTGCCAGGATAGAATTAAATAAATCACCAACAAAAGCTAATTAATTTTGTCTGTTTTAAATTTATTCAAGGGATAGATCATGTTCAGTAATAGATCACACTATTTTTCCTGTAGCTTCATAGTCAGTAAAGTTTTACAACACCAATTTTAAATCCAACCAATTTATTTGATAGTAAATTTGCAAGCTTTCGACTCTATGGCCTTCGTCAGGCAAATGCAGTGTTCTGGTCTGCAATAGCACTCATATCAACACAGACAGTCACAGATTGCTGATTAGAATGCGAATCCTTACATCTAACCTGCTATTCAAGTGTTAAAGTGGCTAACAATGTGTGTGAAGGGAATCCTGAGCATTGGTTAGAGAATTGTGTATTTTCTCCAGACAGCACAGTGAGTGAGGTTTTTTGCTAACCCAGGCAAGTTACGGGGGTTACAGATAGTGTGTCATGAAGCCAAGATCCCTATTAAGACCGTCCTCATGTGCGGAACTTGTCTCTGCTCAACGACTCTGTGCTGTCATGTGTCACGAAGGCCCCCTTGAAGACCATTTACCCGCAGGTCGGAGGCCGAATGCCCAATGCCCATGACTGCTGAAGTGTTCGCCCACAGGAAGGGAACTGTTTTGCCTGGTGATTGTTGAACGATGCTCATTCATCCGCTGTCGTAGTGTCTGCATGGTCTCCCCAATGTACCATGCTTTGGGACATCCTTTCTTGCAACATATTAGGTCTTGGGCATTCGGCCTCCGACCTATGGGTAAATGTTCTTCAAGGAGGCCTTCATGACACACGACAGCGCAAAGTCACTGAGCAGAGACTGATAGCCAAGTTCTGCACACATGAGGACGGTCTTAATAGGGATCTTGGCTTTATGACACACTATCTGTAACCCCTGTAACTTGCCTGGGTTAGCAAAAAACCTCATTCACTGTGCTGTCTGGAGAAAATACACAATTCTCTAACCAATGCTCAGGATTCCCTTCACACACATTGTTACCCACTTTAACACTTGAATAGCAGGTTAGATGTAAGGATTTGCATTCTAATCAGCAATCTGTGACTGTCTGTGTCGATATGAGTGCTATTGCAGACCAGAACACTGCATTTGCCAGGCGAAGGCCATAGAGTCGAAAGCTCGCAAATTTACTATCAAATAAATTGGTTGGATTTAAAATTGGTGTCGTAAAACTTTACTGAGTTTACCCCAGTCCAACACCGGCATCTCTGCTTCATAGCCAGTTTTTGTTCACAGGATTCCTCTAAGTTTCAAATATCATGGCAACATTTAAAATACAAAAAATATTCATCCGATAATGCACTCAGTGGGCAATGCAGCTGAGAATGGGCACTCCCAGTGTAGTCTCTTCTACCTTTGAGAGACCAAATGCAGACTGGGTGACCATTTTGCAGAACAACCAGGACCCAGACTCTCGTCAATTTCCATCTGAGCATACCATCCTGTAGTCGTGTCCATCCTTGGCCTATTGTAATGTTCCAGGGTAGCCCCACACAAACATAAGGAACAGCACCTCATCTTCAGACTGGGCATGTAACAGCTTTCCAGGTGGTTCAACAACTTCAGAGCATGAACTCTGACCTCAATCTCCACCCCATGTGTCAGATTGTCCTTTGACAGTCTTACTTTTGTTCTGCCATTTACAAATTTGATCTCTTAATGGTTGCTATCAGCACCTTTCTTAGCTATGATCACCAGCCTTTACATTCCCTTTGTCTTTTTGTCTATGACATCTTTGTCAATTATCTTGGAAATCTTTGGGTTCTGGATAAGTTCTGGTTGATTGCATTGGGGAAAAATAGAAATTCTGATTGGTAGTGCATACTGGTTGGCACAATGCTGTATAACACAAGCAAAGTTTGCTGAAATTCAAACTGCTGTATAGTTCACAAATTGAATGGATTTAGATTATCCCTAATATTGTATTAATTTAATACTTTATCATAATCTCATCTGAAAACAAACATTGCACTAACTTGATTTATTTGCTCAAAAGACCTGTTTCTATATTCTTCCATAGATGATGCACGATTTGCTCACTCAGAAAACAGTCATGTCACAGGTACTTATTATACATTCCAAAGGAAAATACTTCCTTACTTACCAAAATGTGACTTTTGATATTGTCTGTTTTGAAAAATGTTTAAAATACTGTATTTGCCTACTGTTTTTTTTCCAGAGTGTGCAATTGCTGTTTTCTCCTCCATCCCTGATCACCAATGCCTTATGTGGCTCTAATTGAGAGGGAATTATAGGAATCCTGCAGAAAGACTTATTTTAATGTTGTTTTGTTCTGGTCATCATAATTAACATGAGTGACTTGCCTTCCAATTACTCTCTCTCAGTTGGAGAGCAATTTGGTTCTTCTTGGGCCACACAGAATGCAGATGAGACGCGGAGCTTAGTGGAATATAAAGGACACATTGAAGTTGTTTTGATGCAATGCTATATTTGTTACTATGGATAGCACCAACAAACTATATAAATTAATTGATCATTCCAACCAGACAAAAAATTCCAGTAACCTTGCCTCAATCTGATTTTCAAGATAAAAACACTTCTTTATTTAAAATTTTATAGGTTTAGCATCCCTTACCTTTAACTTATCACATGAAGAAATATTTTATGCCAGGGAATGTAATCACTTTTTGACTGGAATCATCCTGGACTCATATACTTTGAAGGATCCACAACAAATAACATGGGAAATCCTGCAACTTGTAAACGTTCTTTGGGTATGTTTTATTAGTACTATTTCAGCACTGTGGAAATGTCAGTTATTAATATTCGTTACTACGTTTTTATCTTGCTTGTAAATTTAAAATTAATTGGTTAACAAATGAAGTTAATACAGTGAGGGAGGATATTATGCAAGTGTAAGCTGGTTTTAAAACATTAATGTGCATGCCATCAAAGCGGGTGGATGGCGAATGAAATTTATAATGAAATACTTTTGATGAGGAACTGTTTCCATTGGCAGAGGGCCAGTAATAAGAGGACATACATTTAAGAATATTGGCAAAAGATGATGAGAATTTCTTTTGTACTGTGAATTGTGTGGCCTGAAATGCACTGCCTGTAATGGCAGTGGTAGCAGATTCACTATTAACTTTCAAAAGGAAATTAAATGTATACTTGAAATGGTAAGGTAACATGGAAAGTGCAGGGCAGTGAATGGCTCATGATGGGCTCTGTGGGCACGTTCTGTGCTCTTGTATGATTCAGTGAAACAGCCTCCTGCATAAACATACAAACATATGGAATAGAAACCAAGAGGGAACAAAGAAAAACAATATGCATCAAGGATTGACAGGTAGCACTTGAGTTAAAAATGGAAAGGTATTAGGTGAGCTCAGAGTGAGAGGAAGTACGCTAAAGCCTAAAGAGTTTACTGTGTATGTACGTGAATACAGAATATGGTAAATAAGGTGGTGATTTGCAGGCGCAGGTAGCTATATGGAAATATGGTCAGATCAGCATCATGAAAACTTCATTCAAAAAAAGGATTGAATATCCATCTTTCTTCTGGTGTGGTGACCAGAACTGCATGCAGTATTCCAATTACACCCTTAATTAGTGGTTTATACAGTCCAACATACCTCCCAACTCTTATACAACATAGAACATATCCTATGCCTTTTCTAATAAAAGCAAATATTCCATCTGCATTCATAACTATCTTATTTATCTGTTCAGCACTTCAAGATCTGTACTTCAAAGTCCCTCTGTTCCTATAGAACATAGAAGAATATAGAAAAACTACAGCACAAACAGGCCCTTTGGCCCACAAGTTGCATTGATGATATCCATACCTACTAGGCTTACCTAATCTCTCAATTCTATTAAGTTCCATGTACTCATCCAGATGTCTCTTGAAAGACCCTATCAAATTTGCCTTCACCACCACTAATGGCAGCTGATTCCATTCACCAGCCACTGAGTGAAAAACTTACCCCTGATATCTCGTCTGTACCTACTCCACAGAACCTTAAATCTGCGTCCTCTTGTAGTTCCTTTCCATTATCCTACAATTAACACAAAAAGAAAGAGACCTACAATTGAGCTCTGTGGAACCTCACTGCATGATGTAGAGATGCCGGCGTTGGACTGGGGTAAACTGGGGTAAATGTCATTTGCCTGACGAAGGCTACAAAGGCCGAAAGCTAGCAGATTTACTATCAAATAAATCGGTTGGATTTAAAATTGGTGTTGCCAGACTCTTACCGAGTGAACCTCACTGCAAAAAGTCTTCCAGTCAAAATAAAACATAGGTCACTCTATTTCTGTGCCAATTTGTCACTTTTCCTTGGATTCCAAGCTTTTATGTTTGGCATCAGTCTATCACGTAGAACCTTATCAAAAGCCTGCTAAATTTGATATAAACTACTTTAAATGCACTATCGTCATGGACTTTCCTTGTTATCTCCTCAAACAAATTCAATGTTAGTCAGACACAACCTACCTTTAACACATCAATTTTCCTTGATACAAGGTGTTCAGAGGACATAGGCAGAGGACTGGCTTTATTAATTAAAGAAAAGGTTTCAAATGTTGGAGAGTACATAGAGTCCAGGATAGGGTCTATTTTGTTAGAGTTAATAAAGAATAGAGGTACTGTTCCATTAAGGGCCTTTCCAATAAGCCATCAACTGGGTGGAAAAGTATAGAGAAACAGATTTGGCAGAAAATTATAGAGAGATGCAATGGCTACAGTTAGAAAGGGGAACTTTAGTTATCTGATTATAGTCTGGGATGGTAATAGTGTAAAAGGGCAGAAATGGGGAAGGGTTTCTAAAGTGTACTCAAGGAAGTTTTTTAGATACTATGGTCGGAATTTTACCGTCCCAGCTGCTACAGGAATCGGAGGGTGGACCAGGAAAGGTCTGTTGACGTTGGGCAGGATTTTACAGTTTCAGGACAAGCAAGGCTTTAAATCCCATTGTTTGTTTCCAGTCCAACAAGAAAGGAGGCACAAAAAGGTCTGATTTATGGTAATGAAATGGGCCAAGTAGGCATTCAGGGAACAGTTACCATAATGTTAGATGTTTTAGGTTAGCTATAGAAAAAAACAAGGAGTAATCTAGACTAAAAAATAATTAAATGTAGGCCAAATTTAACGGCGGGGGAGCGTGAAAATAGATCTATCCTCTGTAAATTGGAATCAAGCAAAACTGTAATTAAACGATGAGCTGCCTTTAAAGGGGAGATTATTCAGCTACAGTTGAGCAATATTCCACACTGTGGGCAAAACAGCAGAGACAAAGCTCAATCTCTGGATGACAAACAGAGAGTAAAATTAAACATAAAAAGATTGAGTATGACAGATATCATGTTGATAATACACACGTGAACCAAGTTAAATATGAAAATTTAGCTAGGAAGATAAAAAAGAAACGAGCAGCAAAGAGAGAGCATGAGACAGATAGCCAACGTAAAAGGGAATCAAAAGTATTTGGAGGCATTTAGATAGTAAAAGGAGGTGGGCCAACTTGGGACCAAAAAGGAGATTTAAATATGGTGGCCAAGGGCAGGGCTGATATATTAACTGAGCAAAGAAAACAAGACAGTAGAATGAGTGGAAATGTGGCAGGTGAAATTTAATGCACAAAACGTAAAGTATCTTATTTTTGTCGGAAAGAGGAGAATATAAAAGGATACAACTCTAAAGATGCTGCAGGAATAAGAGAGACTTGATGTATCTGCACAAATTGTTGAAAATGGCATGGCAGCTTGAGAAAGTGATTAAAAAAGCAAACTGAGTCTTGGACTTTATGAATAGAGGGGTATTGAACAAAAGCAAGAAAATTATGGTGAATCTTTCAAAAACATAAATACAACCTCAACTTGAGTATAGTGCCAAATTCCGAGCAATTAGAAAAGATGTGACTGTACTGGAGGAAGTACAGAAAAGATTTATAAAAATACATCCAGCTTTGAGGGACTACAGTTAAGAGGTTGGAGTGTTTTCCTCAGAGAAGAATAGGTTAGGAGGAAATTTTATAAGACGTATTCAAAATCGTAAGTGGTTTGGACAAATAGATAGTTAACTATGGTATATGTCGAATAGATATTTTATATACATAGCTATATTCCATGAGAATAATAAATGTTTATATTCTGTAGATATGTTTAAAATTTTCAAACATATATTCATAGAAACATATTTATATTTCACCAAAGAGAATATGCAGGTCAGTGAGCATTGTTCCGCAAGTTGCTACAGTAACTGAATAATTATCATTTAGGATGCAACTTTTAAAACTAATTTTTTTGTATTTTAAGACAGAACAAATAACACCAGAAATATTTGTGTCTAAGTTGCTAAATCTAAGTGTCTTCAAAAACCAAAAACATTCACATGAGAAGCTGGTTAAATGGTTAATGGTGAGTAATAAATATTTGACCATTAAAAGGATATTCTACCTGGTTTCAAATCCTAATCTTTCTTTGCATCATAAGTTTATCACTAACACAAAAAATTGTTGTGCAAGTCGTATCTTTGTTTATTGTAAATGATTTTAGCACATTCGAAGAGAAAAACCAACTTTTGTTGATTTTCTCTATAACAACTCAAAACTTCATGTAGATCACATTAGGAACATAATTCAAGATACTTGGAATAAATTGAGTGCAGCAATGGCAATGGTGTTGGAAGGATAAGGGCAAATAGAAAACAGTACCTATGATTTTGAGGGCATCATTCATTCAACAAGTTATTTGAATACTATGAAGGTGATGCTCCCATTCTGACCTACTAATTTTTTGAGGAGTCAGGTTGGGAGACACGTACAAGGGCTGATTCGTGGGATTTGCACATAACTTTCCAGACATGAGCGTCTCCTACCGCCAGAAAGCAGGCTCGGTTGGGACCATGCAGGAAACCAGCAGGAAGTCCAGTTAAGTCATTTTAATCCAATTTCAATGTTATTTAAATATGATTATCTAGCTCAGGACTGAATTCCCTGGGCCCGATAGCATCTCCCACCCCTCCAGTGCAATTTCACTCTGGTGGCATTTAGAATAGCTCCCCACTTTCTTAGAACTAGTGGGAGATCCTGATGGAGTGAAGGGGGGACAAACGCGGTCCTTAGGGGCTTGGATGGCAAAGGGGGCTCGTTCTTTCAGAATGAGCACCCTGGCAGTGCCAGCCTGTGCCTCCTGGCATTAATCAAAGTCCATGCCCAGGGGACACCTTAGCACTGCCCATTGTGTAGGGGGCATTGGCAAGAGGGCAGGGCGTAGAGGGTGATTGGTAGGGTTGAGGGGTCCCACCACTACCACTCTGCATTGGAATCAATCGGCTGGAGGGTGGCCAGCGATTGGGGCAGGCTCTGATGGTCTGCCTAGGGGGTTCCGCCTCCTAGAAGGGGGAATGGAGAATCTGCCAGATCTGGGCACTCGAAGGTGGTGGGGGTGGGGGTGGAGCGGAAGGGCTGGTTCGGGAATACTTATGGTGGCTGTAATTGGGCCATGGGGACTGGGAGGACTGCACTGCGAGGGTCCCATGAGAAGCTGTGCAGAGTTCTGGAATCTGGCGAGAGTAGGCCCCGCTCCTCAAACTTTTAATAATATTCATTATTCTGATTTCTGCATAGCAGAAATTCGAGTCTGAACTCCCATTGAAAAAAAACATTTCTCCTGCCAAATCAGCCAACTATATGTTGAATAAACAACGTGCTGGAAATGCACAGCAGATCCAGAGAATCTTGGAACAAGAAAGTTTATATTTAGACACTTTTCAAAAAAGGGTTCACTAAATATTAAACTTTTTTTAACAAAATACTGGCAATGTTGGAAAGATTCGGGTCAATCAGTATCTGTGGATAGAGAAATTGATTTAATGTGTGTGTTTTTACAGGCAACTGTGATGAGCAGAGGGAACCCCCTGCCCGCTATCAGCCCATGCAGGGAAAGGTGCTGGGCTGAGCACTTGGCTTGGGCCTCTCCTGCACTGGTTAGATCCTAATGATAGCAGGGTGAGGCCCTGAAGTGGGTATTAATTGCCAATTGAGGCACTGTAGTGGGCAATCTGATAGACAGGTTGCCTGACACCATCTTGTACCACTATTAAAATTATAGTGAGGGCATGGATAGGCAGGGAGATGATCAGCCAAAGGCCTCCAGGGCCTTAAAACCCACCAGCAAGGATATGCCAATATTTCAGACCAGGTCATTGACTCAAAACGTAATTCTATGTCTTACTTCAGCGATATGGCTGACCTGTCAATGTTTCCAAAGTTTTCTGTTTTTATTAGATTATTTTAATTTCCTGATGATTGGTCTGTTTTTTATTTGCAGTGTTTTATTTTTATTTCAGGTTTTAAGTAGTGAAATGTGTGTATTGGTACCATCAAAATTTCTTGATTCTGCGAAAATTTGTTCTATTAAATTATAGCTTTGCCAGAAGATTATTTTGAAAGTTGGATATGGAGCATACTGTGTATTACTTGCAAAAGAACTATGACACTACTATGTCCAAATTCAAACTTAAAATACATCAGTTTTGATCCGTCAAGTTTAAGGGTGTTCAAATGGGCAGTGGATAGGCATATGAATAGCATTGGAATAGTTTAGGATAGAGGGTCATAAAATTGGTTACACTGGTCGGCGCAACATCGAGGGCTGAAGGGCCTGTACTGTGCTGTAACGTTCTATATTCTGGTTCACAATTTAAAGAAAAGTACAGCACACGAATAAGCTCTTCAGCCTACTAAGCCTATACTGATCACAATGCTCTAACTGAACGAAGGAAAAAACTTTTCTTGGTCCCTTTCTCTCTATTTCCTCCCTATTCATCTACCCATTCAGATGCTTTTTCTGACAGCTTGGAAAATGGTACTGTACATCTCCCTTAAACTTTCCCCCTCTCACTTTGAATCTGTACCTTCTTATAATTGACACTTCTGCCCTTGGAGAAAGCTACTATTTACCCTATCTAGGCCTCCCATAATTTTGTAGACCTCTTTCAGGTTTTCCCTCAGCCTCAGTCTTTCCAGTGAAAACAATCTTAATTTGTTCAACCTCTTCTCATAGTCAGCACCCTCAAGACCAGGCAACATCCTGGTGAACCTTTGCACTTCTCCAAAGCTTCTATGTCCTTCTGGTAGAGTGGTAACCAGAACTGCAGGCAATACCCTAAATGTGGCCTAACCAAGGTTTTACATAACTGCAACATGACTTTGCAACTCTTGTACTCAATGAAGGCTAGCATGCCATATGCCTTCTTAATCACCTTGACCACCTATGTTGCCACTTTTAGGGAACTGTATACTTGCATGCCCACATCACTCTGCATGTTAATATTCCTAAGGATTCTGCCATTTACAATATAATTCACACCTAAATTTGATCCTCCAAAATGCATCACCTCACACTTGTCTGGATTAAACTGCCATTTCTGTCCCCAAATCTCCAATCAATATCTTGTTGTATCCTCTGACAATCCCCGGCACTATCAGCAATACTATCAATTTTCACGTCATCCACAAATTTACTAATCAGACCACCCACATTTTTCTTTAGATCATTTATATGTAATAAAAACAGAGGTCCCAGCATTGATGCCTGCGGAACACCACTACCTACAGATCTCCATTCTGCAAAAACACCCTTCCATTGCTACTCTGTCTTCTATAACCAAGCCAGTTCTATATCCATTTAGTCAACCAACCCCAATTCCATGTGATTTTAGTTGCTGTACAATTTGCCATACAGGATTTAAGTCCATATAAACTACATTCACAGCTCTTCCTTCATCTATCATCTTTTGTCATCTCTTCAAAAAACTCAAAAGCGAGTTTGAGAATGACCTTCCCTTTACAAAACCATGCTGCCTGTCACTAACTTGTTTATTTTCTTCCAAATATGCATATATCCTGTCTCTTAGTATCTTCTCCAAAAGCTTTTGCACCACATCAGGCTCACCAGCTTATAATTTCCTGGATTATCAGTTTCCTTTCTTAAACAAGGGAATAACATTGGCTATTCTCTAATTCTCTTGAATCTCACCTGTAATCAGGATGCAAAAATATGTTAAGGCTCCAGCTATTTCTTCCCTTGCCTCCCACAGTAACTTGGGATAGATCCTATTTGCAATTCAGGATGTTCAATACTTCCTCCTTTGATATACTGACATTCTCAAGAGCATTCTCACACACCTATCCCTGACCTCAACATCTGTCATGTCCTTTTCCTTAGTGAATACCAATACGAAGTAGTAATTAAGGATTTCACCCATTTTCTGTGGTTCCACACATAACTTCCCTCCATTGTCCTTGAGTGAGCCTGCTTATTTTCTGGCTATCCTCTTGCTCTTAATGTATACATTGGGATTCTCCTTGATCTGTTTGCTAAAAATATTTCATGGCCCCTTTTAGCCCTTTTAATTCTGTGTTTAATTTCCTTCCTACTTTCACAATACTCTTCAAAGGCTTTGTCAGTTTTCAGATATCTAGACCTATCTTTTTCCTATTCCTGTGAATACTACCAGTTCAGTAAATATTTCGCACAAAGATTTTAAAAGATCCGATGATTTCTAATAGCTTGTTAAAAAAAGTTTAGTCATATCAGTGTCATATCATAGTCAGTGACAAAAACAGTTGATGAAGGACAGGCTGTTGATGTCGTCTACATGGATTTCAGTAAGGCGTTTGACAAGGTTCCTCATGGTAGACTGATAGAGAAGGTGAAGGCGCATGGGATACAGGGTCGGGTATGTAGATGGGTCGAGAACTGGCTCGGGAGGAAGAGACAGAGGGTAGTAGTGGAAGGCTCTTTTTCCGGCTGGAAGCCTGTCACTAGTGGAGTGCCACAAGGCTCAGTACTAGGTCCGCTTCTATTTGTGGTCTACATAAACGACTTGGAAGTAGGGGTAGGTGGTGAGATCAGCAAATTTGCTGATGACACCAAGATGCTTGGATTGGCGGGTACAGAAGAGCAGTGTCAGGCAATACAACAGGACATAAACAGGTTGGTAGACTGGGCAGATAGATGGCAAATGGAATTTAATCAGGATAAATGCGAGGTGATGCATTTTGGCCGGAAAAATGTAGAAGAGAGTTATAGGATAAAAGGTAAAACTATACGGAGCATAGAGACGCAGAGAGACTTGGGGGTGCAGGTTCATAAGTCTCTGAAGGTGTCCTCACAGGTGGAGAAGGTGATAAAGAAGGCGTATAGTATGTTAGCTTTCATAGAAAAGGGTATAGAATACAAGAGTAGGAGTTTGATGTTGCAATTGTATAGAACGTTGGTTAGGCCTCACTTGGAATACTGCGTCCAATTCTGGTCGCCGTACTATCGGAAGGATGTGGAGTCCTTGGAGAGAGTGCAGAGGAGGTTTACCAGGATGCTGCCTGGTATGGAAGGACTGTCTTATGAGGAACGATTAAATAGACTGGGTTGTTTTCCCTTGAAAGACGTCGGCTTAGAGGGGATCTCATAGAGGTGTATAAGATTATAAGGGGTATAGATAGAGTAAATGGAGGTAAACTTTTTCCACCTTCAGAAATGGATAGGACGAGGGGTCATGGCCTTAGGGTGAGGGGGCTATGTATAAGACGAATATTAGAGGGCAGTTTTTCACACAAAGGGTAGTGGGGGTGTGGAATGCACTGCCGAGTAAGGTGGTGGGAGCAGGCCCGCTGGGGCTGTTTAAGGGTCTCTTGGACAGCCACATGAGCGGTATGCAGATAGAGGGATATATTAGGACTGTTTAACTACGGCTTTTTTCCCCACAGGTAATTCGGTCCATACTTGACCAACATTGAGCATGCATTCGGCAGGTGGTGCGGATACAGCTCTTGGATGTTGATTCATGGGTTGCCTGGTACCTCATGTCGTAAATGAGTGCTTTATGTGGACCATCTGAAGGTCACCATGACAGCTCAGAGACTATCGATGTGGCTGTGCAGACACTTGGAATTGGGCCGGTGTCTGCGGGAGTTTGCGCGTTCTCCCCGTGGTGGCGTGGGTTTTCTCCGGGCGCTCCGGTTTCCTCCCACAACCCAAAAATTCGCTCTTAGGCTGATTGGAAAACAAATTGTCCCTATAGTGAGAGTCTTCCATATTAGGAATAACCTAAATCTATAATAGGATAATGAAATTGCTACTATATAGTTATGACGGCGGCGCGGGCTCGTTGGGCCGAAGGGCCTGTTTCCCGTGCTGTGTTGCTCTTAAAAAAAAATATAATGTAAAACTGATGGTTAGATAGTCAAATGAAAGAAAGGAAAAATAATTAGTTGATTACAGTGGAAACAATTAATTTTTGTTCTTGGCATATATAAATGATTTTGGACTTGGGCACTGAAAGCACTGTATGAACATTTGCTGTTGACACAGAAAGAGGTTTGACAAACAAGAAAGCCGACTTTAAAATACTTTGTAATGTGATGATAGTACAATTAATGTGGATTTTTTTGTGTTTAAGGGGATGTTTAATAATTCAGCTTTATGCTACAGGCAGTCAGTACATGTGGAAGGAATGCAGCTCAAGATTTTGAGAGAGCCCGATAATTACTCATTTCAACCTTGCACATGGTTGAGTTAATGGACATGGTTTTACTTAAGTTCCTTGAGGATTTTGCTTTAGTGTAATTGACAGTCATGTGATGATATGGTTTATGTGCAGAGACCCATACTTTTGCAGAAAGGAGTTTGAGTTTGGCTTTTCTGGTTGAAGTTAGAATCCTGAAGCCTTCTGAAAGCTCTATGTCTCTCTGAAAACTCCAAGACTGTTTATACTTTTGGCAAGTATATTTGTGATTACTAACTATATTTAAAATGACCTTTAAGTTTCTGAGAGGAATGTTACTTACCTGGATTTGAAAAAGTGATGTTAGAAATTAAAGTGGTTTCCTTTTCATTTTTAAATATTGTTCAACTGTTGTTTTAAGTTGCTTCATTTGCTAGAGTTATATTTAAACAGTGAAGTTTCTTCTCCTATGAAAGATCCCTACTTTGTTAGTGGAATCATTCCCTGCAGGAAGTATCCAGTAGGAAAATTGTTGGGAGTCTAGTTAGGCTTCATAAGTGAGAACATACAGGTTAATGGACTGCGTAGAAAGAGAGTTTTGAAATTATGAAAGGTTTTGAATAGAGAAACATGGTATTTTCTCTGGTTATGAAATGACAAGTGGTCAACAAATTAAAATCAGTGGCAAAAGAGTCAGGAGGATCTCTGATCCCAGTTTGAGTATGGAATATTTTTTACAGCAAGGAATAGTTGAGACAAAGACTGAATTATGTCGAACTTTTGTTTCTTTGTTTAATAATCAAACACCTTGGCAAGTACATTACAAAAGGGACAAAATAATTAGTCTGCAAGGTTTCAGTTCTTAAAATGTAATTGTTACAAAAATATTGTGTATATTTGTGTTTTCCAGTTGACACTGCCATTTGCTCGGAAGTATGGCCACTGCATGGAACTGTTGTTGAAGAAAGGATATTACAAATCAGTCTCATTTCCTGTGTTGGGAAACTAATTTGAAATTAATTTGAATCCAATTTCATTCATTTCACAGTAATAATTGTATGAATGTCACTGTTGATATTTTGAAACTGTTTAGCAAATTTCAGTATAAATTAATCTATTTAATGCCAGATTTGTTCATTCAAAAAGCAGAGTTTCACAACATGAAGATCTGAAAAATATTGTCTGGTCAGTGCAATAATAATTAGCCCAGCCCATCTATTCCTTTTGCTTTTGTCATCATTGTGGGCTCACATATAAATCAAGAATGCCACAAAGAATGCAAATAATTATTTCTGTAACAGATTCTGACCAATTTTACACAATTTTTGAACACATTTTGTACATGTCAAATATATAATTTTCATTCTGGCCACATGAAATTAGTTTGTCTTTCTATAAGATTGGTAAGAGCTCTCATTTTTTTTTTTGCAGGGAAATGTGTATTTTAAGTTCTATATACATTGGTGTTTAATTCAGAGAACTGATTACATTAATTTATAAAGTATTGTGACTTATGTCTTGGAATTGCACCTTCCAGAGATATCAATATTGCTTGAAGATTATGACAACTTTGGCAGTGAATATTAACAGCATGAAAACTTGCTCATTATTTGTAACTGATCTCATATTTGTCCTTATTAATGAAAATTATTTACAATGTTTGTGTTGAACAGAAGCTTTACTATACTGTTAAATTTTATCATAAATTTAACATGCTAAATGTTTGCTGATACAACCTTGATGACACCAATAGCTTGACGTCAGCTATCATGACCCTGTTTCTGGAGTTTGGGATGGGGATTCTTGCTTTGGGTAAAGGTTCTGCCAGCCACGTCTTTTTATCAGAGTAAGGCTACAGGAATCTCCAAGTTTTAGTTCCATAATTTAGTTTTAGGTGCAAAAGTGATATAACTCCAGAAATAAGAGTAGACAAACGGGAAGGATTAGGAGGATAACCACATTTGGAGTGAAGGTCATATTTAACTTCATGGGAAAGATGACTAGAACTATACATTAATATGCCACTAGCTAATTCCAAGGTTGGCTTTAACTTGTGCAGTACAGGCTGCAGGTTACACTATCAGAAGGGAAGTTAATGCCCTGATTTTTAAGACAGCTAGTTTGATGGGAATGTAGTACCAGATGGAGACAAGTGAAATTGTATGTCAGTTTTTACAGATTGGTACAATTTACCAAGAGTTTTAGGAGCTAGATGATCTTCAGTTGTTCGATAGCTAGTCTCCATCTACCCTTTAGTTACCCGTATGGTCAAATTGGGTTACAGAATTTGGACATGGTCCAACCTTTGTCTTTTCTGAGTTCATTTATATTCATGAAGAGTAGCAGGCACAGGTGATGGCCAGTGATCTGTTAACTATTTGCAGATGGAGTTAATGAAATAAGTAGCAGCCTCTTCTTTAAAATGATTGAATGGGACAAACATTCCAAACCCATTTCTGACAAACAGCAATTGAGCTGTATAGGGGGTTGTTAGCCTGAAACTACTTTGCGAGCATATGATATGCAGAATGCTATTGAAAGCTTCCAAACTATTACCTCACTCTATGTACTGTCTGCACAGGAAGCTGCAGCACTTGGCAATATGGGTTGTCAACTCTCATATATTAAAGATACTCAGAACAGGCATTATCAACTCTTATAATTAACTAAATTATAATTCACACAGCTCAGACATTTTAAGCTTCAAGAAACAATTTTCCAATGAAATTGACATTTAATTTGTATTTACTACACTTTTATATAATTTCCCACAATTTTATGAAATGAAATATTGCTCATTCAATACTTGTGAATAAAGTTAAATTTGAAACAATGCTATTCATGTTTATTAAATACTGAAAATGCCCAAAATACCATGACAGCACATTAAATCAATGTTATTTTCTAACAGATTAATGGAAGTAATTATCATTGGCACTTGAGTGATTTCCCTGTTCATTGGTAATTAGTCAGAAAAAAATGTATTTTTATTTATTTTGCGCCCAAAAACCAGCACCACTGTGCTAAGTACATTATTTACAGATTTTACAGAAACAATTATTTAGTGAAATAAATGCACTATGTTAAACTGTTTGAACAGAAGCTGCAAAACTCCTCTGTTATCAGTACCTCCTTAGTCTCACTATTCCATTTTATTATTTATGCTGGTCAATAGACCACTCTAAAATCTTTGAGCCAGTGTGACAAATAAAATATTTTAATTTGCAAGTGAACAATTATAATTAAGCAACCCAACTAAGTATTATCTACAATAACTTTATGCAAGACACTAGAAAATGCCTAAGTGAATCTTTGATCAAACACATCAACAAAACAGAAAGTTGGCACATTAACGTTAACTAATATTTGCAGTGTAATTGCTCAGTTTCCGTAACATATTATCCAACTTATTAGCCAATATGAAAGTCATGTCATTTGCCAAATATGAGAACTGCTTCAAAAATAAAAAGTCAAAGCCTCTAGGCCACACACCAGAATGCTGTCATTGTACAAAAAATATAATAGTTTTGAAGAAATAGCAAATCATATTCCATTTTGGTGTGGTGTAAAAATATGAAGAAAGTTGCTTGTCTGCTTTTTGTCCATTTGTCTTCCAGTTAAACCTAAAAGAAAGTATATGTTAAAACAATGCAATAAAAATTTAGTGAAAGAAACAAGTTGGTGAATTTTCTGCTCAAAGTAAAAAATATGAATGCTAAGTTAAAAAAAAAAAATTGTAACTTGTTTCAAATTGGCAATAAATATCTCTATTTCTTTAGGAGAGACATAAATTGTTGGATCTCAGCTAGAGTAGTTCTGGGTATCGCATTTTAGAAATGTAAACAATCCACAGGACTAAGGGAAAATAATGGGAGTGCAACTAACTTCAAAGAGCTGGCACAGATGTGATGGTCCTATAATAGTTATCATTCTGCTCTGGTTGCAGAGCAGATTCTCATATTACACAAGCAGGAGTAATAGATAGGATTTTTTAAAAATGGAAACATTTTCAGATGTAATATATTTTTGTAGAAAGCTTTACTTGTTTGAAATTAAAAAGCTAATAAATAATCCAATCTGGCTTATGCTTGAAAAAATATCAACTTGTGTTTAAGGTCTAATCTTTTGATTTTAAAGAGTTTGGTTTACAAGACAATGGGATTGGCATGTCTGTACACTGAAGATTACCCAAATCATATCCAAACAAACATACAAGATTTTATTGCTTGACGTAGTTAATATATGGATTGACTCATTTTTTGAAAGCTAAGGTCGCCATGCTACAGTTCTTAAAAGAGCCAAGACTCTCTGATTTTACAGTGCACTATGCCCATGTCAGATAGAATCAAGCTCTCCAGTTGGAGACATTTAGTCATAATATATTTCAGCATTTAAAACATTAACATGCAGGTTTGAAAATTTAGCAGAAAGTCAAATACACAAGAATTCTTTATACCAAGCTGCAACTGTCAATAAATTTTGCCTTATTTTGCTGTCAATATACGGGCAAACAAAGAAATGAGAAGGTTTAATGACACACATTCTGCTTCATTAAATATAGCCACAACTTTTTGATTTAAGAATAAGGCTATATTCATTTAGAACTACTGATTGCTACCATCTGGAAAATGGGGTTTGTTGCCATTGAAGTTGGATAAAAAGAGGATTTAATTAATTTTAATCATTTTTGCTTCACTTTCACTTACCTTTGGTAGCAGCTTCACTGTGGAAAAAATCCAAAATTTCCATACATCAACATAATGCACTTAGGTTTAGAAATCACAAGTGTGTGTAAGGATTCAACTTGATTGTGTTCTACTTATGTGAACATGAAGAAGCTCAAGATTTATTAGGCAGTGAGAGAACTACTGATTGAACAGTTCCTGACTGACCTGAAAAACTGACTTGTCTTGGAAAATGGTATATTGGCTGCAATATAGCACAGAGGTTGCCAATAATTAGCAATGTGATAATTAGGGGGTTTTATATTCCATATCAGAGAAAGTCATTATAATTTTAAAGTTTATATATACATTGTCTTGTCTTTACTGGAGTTGGGGGCACATAATAGTCTTATGCTTCATTAAGTGGTTAACTGCAAACAATCTCAACTATTTTAATAATAATTCAGTCAGTTCAGGCCAGTGGCAAACAATTACTGGTCTGGGAAGACTTCCTCATTACTATTTCAAATATCTGAGCAATTAGGCAGATAATGTACTGTATGTAACCTAAAACTAAATAATCAGGAAATTATTGATATACTAATGTTTTAATCCCAGCTTGTCTATCAATTTATAATAAAAGCACACAGCAAGTGAATAAAGCAAGAAAGCAACACCCTACTTACTTAAAACAAGGCACGATAAAAAGTATAACTACGCTTACACCGTTGTAGATGGACTTAAGGTAATTTGATTTGATTTCTGCTGAGGAAAGTAGAATGATAGGTTAGCAAAGCAGTTAATGATCAACATCAAAGCAAGAGAAAGAAATTAAATTTAGTTTCTCCAGGTTCGGAACAGCATAGCAAGTAGCAAAAGAAGTACTGCTTATCAGAAGCAAACAGGATGACACTGGCATCAGACCTTTGGCATAAGCAACTAACAAATTTCTCTTGATGGCAATATAGTACATACAGTAACTCCAAGCTCCTCTCCACGTTAATCTGACATTTCTATTATCCTAATCATGTCAATTTCACACCCAAGGTCAAATTATAGTAACCACTAAGTCACTGACTAAAATTTTGCTGGGTGTTCTAGATTAAATACTGAAATTCCCAAATGCATTGATCAGCTGAGCACTAGAAGAAAAATATTTAAAAGTAGCATGCCTCTTGAAAATGTAAGTAAAAACCATATTTGTTAAATCCAACCCCAGCAAATATAAATGCTCTCATTCATGTAATTTGGCCCGTTGAACTTGCTCCACCAGAGTAATTAACTGAGTCGTACTTATACAATAATATAAGAGGCAGCAATAATTTAGACAGAAATGGCAAGCCCTACAATGCTTTTGAAGACTTTGCAACATAAGCAGATAATGCAAATATTTGCTTCATTTCTGTGAAATTTCTGAAAACAATTAACAAAATTCTCCATGAATTGACTGAAAATAAGATGTGGAGAAGCCAGTGTTGGACTGAGGTAGACACAGTAAATAGTCTCACAACACCAGGTTAAAGTCCATCAGGTTAATTTGGTAACACAAACTTTTGGAGCACTACTCCTTCATCAGGTGTGTGCAGGATTTGTTTCACAAACAGGACACAAACTCAATTACAAAATAATGGTTGGAATGCCAGTCTTAACAAATAATCAAGTCTTTACAAGTGCAGACAATATGAATGGAGCGAGGGTTAAACACAGGTTAAAGAGGTGTATTTCGTCTCCAGCCAGGACAGTTAGTGAGATTTTGCAAGCCCAGGCAAGTTGTGGGAATACAAGTAGTGTGACATGAACTGAAGATCCCAGTTGAGGATGTCCTCATGTGCAGAACTTGGCTATCAAGTTTCTGCTTAACGATTCTGCATTGTTGGGTGTCGTGAAGGCTGCCTTGGAGAACGCTTACCCGAAGATCAGAGGCTGAACATCCTTGACTGCTGAAGTGTTCTCACATGAGATGAGGAAAGCCTGCCACAGCAACCTCTGCAAGAGATGGCGGATCATTGAAACAGATGCCATTATCTCACGTGGAAATACCATCCACCAGGTACACAGTACATACTCTTGCGACTCAGCCAACATTGTCTACCTGATATGCTCCAGGAAACGACGGCCTGAGGCATGATACATTGGGGAGACTGTGCAGACGCTATGATAATGGATGAATGGACACTGCTTGACAATCACCAGGCAGCAGTGTTCCCTTCTTGTCGGGGAAACATTTCAGCAGTCAAAGGCATTCAGCCTCTGATCTTCGAGTATGCGTTCTCCAAGATGTCCTTCACAATACATGACAACACAGAATCGCTGCGCAGAAACTGATAGCCAAGTTCAGCAAACATGAGGGCAGCCTCAACCGGGATCTTGGGTTCACGTCACACTAACTGTACCCCCACAAAAGTATGGTGATAATAGTTCCCTGGATGTATTTTACATGCAATGTCTCAACCAGTCAGTATCCTTTTCTTATGCAGTGTAAATTGTCATTTCCTTTGAAATTTGGCATTTTTGTATCTGCCCCAAATGCGAGATGAAAAGCTTCAACAGCATTTTTTTGAGTAATACTCAATTTTGGTTTTATGCCCCAATTTTATTCTCCATTGAAATCAACCTGGGCTTGCAAAATCTCTAACTGTCCTGGCTGGAGACAATTCACACCTCTTTAACCTGTGCTTAACCCTCTCTCTACTCAGTGTCTGCATCTGTACAGACTTGCATTCCAACTATTATCTTGTAATCGAGTTTGTGTCTATATATGCCCTGTTTGTGAAACAAATCCTGTATTCACTTGATGAAGGGACAGTGCTCCAAAAGCTTGTGCTACCAAATAAACCCGTCGGACTTTAACTTGGTATTGTGAGACTACTTACTGTGACTGAAAATAGGCACGGGTTTTGGATAGAATTTGGAAACTAGATAACAAGTTATTTTAGAACATAGAAACTGGGTGGGGGGGGGGGGGGGGGGGGGGATTTTCTGCTAATGTTCACTCCAACAAAGTCGGAAGAAAACCTGAGGCTTGGGAATGAGAATCTTGGTGGCCAGACCTCATTCGCTGTTATCTGCCTCTTGCTGGTGATCTAACAAGGTTCCCATCCTTCATTTAAATGTATTTTAATCAAATTACATATGCTTAAAGGGCTTCCCTGCCCTTTAATGTACCCCCCTCCAAAAAAAAGTGGGGATGATTTGGGGTGCCTCTCCATCTAATGAAGGGGCAGTGCTCCAAAAGCTTGTGATTCCAAACACACCTGTTGGACTATATCCTGGTGTTGTGAGACTTCTTATTGCCCCACATAAAGAATAACCTGCTTTCCCATCCTGCAGTCCCTGAGACTCCTTCCATTTGAAAACGATTTACAAATACTTTTTAGTATTCTATGTTCGCTGTTCATTATGCAGTTACCTAGGAATATTGAAAAGTTGCACACAGAAAGAGGTTATAAAGCCCATTATGTTTGCATCAGCCAGAAAGAAAAAAGTGATCAGGCTAATCTGGCTTTCTAGCTTTTGGTCTTTAAACTTAGAGATGTTTATTTAAATGTATGAGTGTTTCTGGCTCAATCATTCCTTCCACCAGTGAGGTCCAGATCACCACTACACTAATGACTTTAAATAAATACACTCTGATTGTTGATCTCCCTACCAAATTTAGTAAGTCTTTCCTACCCACTTGATCTTGTCTCCTCATAATTTTATACACGCAAATTAAATATCACACATTCCAAAGAAAACAATCAACATATCTAATCTTCCCTCATGGCTAAAGTTCCCCTCTCTAGTGCAATCAAATCCTTCCTGTGACCAGATTCCAAAGATGTGTGGGTTAGGTTGATTGGCCATGCTAAATTGACCCTTAGTGTCAGTGGGGCTACAGGGATAGAGTGAGATTGTCAACTGTGCAGGATCGATGGGTTGAATGGCTATCTGTACCGTACAATATAACCTCCTGGACTCACTTATTTCAGTAACTTTCCTTAACAGCAGATGTTGGTAATTGTTTTGCTGTTGCCAGCAGTAACCTGTCTAGAGGCAGCTTCTTTTTTTTTTAAATCTTTCGTCTTGCACTGCCAATTCTTCTGTCAATTTAACCATTCCTGCCCTTCATCTTATACAAACCTTCCTTTTTAATACTTTTCCACTCCCTTCAACTAGCTATGCATTGCACATAAATTTTTTACCTTTAACTTAATCAAATTTTGATGAAAGACAGAAAAGAGGAGTAGGCCATTTGATTCTTCGAGCCTTCTCCTGTATTTAATATGACCACGGCTGCTCATCGCTAAAATGAAACTTTAAATCTGGTCTCTTTTCCACAAATGCTGACCTGAGTATTTGCAACATTTTCTGTTTTTATTTTATCCATTATACAGTGTGCCTACATAATTTCTAGATGTCTAAAACTTGAAAAATTGATGTATTAGGCATAATTATCAAACGGCACCAGCATGTATAAAGTGAGGATAATTATACATAGAATACATACTGCTGAAATATACTGGCTATTGGAGAATCGAGGCTTATCTTCCAATGCAGATGTGGTGCTCAAACTGTGCTTTAATCCTGGGAAAGAATATGAGGCAGATATATCGGATGGAGATCCTGTCTCTTCAGATAGGTTCTCAGGAAGGAGACTAGAGACACAGCCACTATCAGACCCACTAGAACCACTGCCAGACATATAATGGAAAGACGACTCTGAACTTTCAGTTGCTGAAAGAAGAAGAACATTAAATCAGATTTCTAAAACTGACCACGAGGAATACTTTCCTGAACATCCACAGGATAAGGTTTTAATTGAGAATATAAATAATTACTTTAAATAATTAACCAATCTACTTACTGAAAAGCCATTAAAATGGCTCGATGTAGTTTGGCCCTGTGAATCCACTATTAAATCTTTTCCATGCATACATTAAAACTATGGCCTTTCCTGTCTTTTGAAATGGAAAATCTCCATAGTTTTTGTCTTATAAAAAGAGCAGGGCAGTGTCCCAATGTCCTAGCTAACATTTAGCCTTCCAGCATGCCAAACAGATTAAATGGCCATTTATCTGGTTGCTGTTTGTGGGAAATGTACCATGTACAAATTGCTTTAATTATAAACCAAAAAGAGCTACAACGCAAAAACAATTAATTGGTTTTGATGAGTTTTGAGGCATGTCTCTTTCACAGAGCTGTCACATGCTAGATGGGCCAACAATTCACTTTCTGCGCTGTAAAACTCAATGTTCTCCTAAATCACTTACATTTATATTGTGCTTATCATAACTACAGTACAGCCCAAGCTGCTTTATAATCAATGAAATACTTTTGATGTATAATCACTGCTATACTGTAGAAAATGGCACAGCCAAATTGCAATGATATTGATTGAGTGTTAAATATTGAAATAGTATCATGGGATCTCTCAGGTCAATTTGAGTATAGAGGGTCTCAGTTTAATGTTTCATCTGAAAGATGGCACCTCTGATACTACAGTATTCCCACAAATCTACACCAGAGTGTGAACTTTGCTTTTTGTATTCAAGTAGTTTTGAAACTACAATCATCTGAGTCAGAGCTAAAATGTTCTACCAACTGAGCCAAGGTTTACATGCTGTGGAATAATCCCACAGGTAATAGAAGTTCTCCACTAGGAATAAAACATTTATCATGTTACTTTCATGAGTGTTATTCAGTTGTCTACAATGTGCAATAAATCAGTTAGATTACACAGTAAGGAGCATTCTGTCCAACTTCGCTTGGATTATATTTATTGATGCCAGAGTTAAGGGTTTTGCCATAAAGAGATGATTTCCACTGCGAAAAGGAAATTTTTAAAATAAGATGTCACCATGCCCAAGCCATTAATGGTTCTTGCTTCCTAATTTCAGATTAATTCTTTCCAAATAGAAAATGAATTCTGTACACATATCAAAAAAATGATACTAGCAAGCTCTGAAATAAAACATCTTATTAAAATAATATTTTAAAAAATATCATTCAACCTAAGAACAAGGTGACATACCATTTCAGCATTAACGTCGTAAGACTTCGAGTGATGGGACATTGTTTTGCACTCATAATTCCCCACACACTGGGTTAAACAAGCCAAAACCTTCCTCAAAAGATAAAATATCTTCAGACAATGACATATGTCATTTTGTACAATTTAAGTGTGCCACATGTGTAGGACAGTTATTTATGAGCACCTTCAAACGCTGATATCTTATGTGAAAGTAATAGGAGGATAAAATAATTAATAATGATGCTTTATCAATTATGTACTAGTTATAATTTAAATTTGATGCAACACTGTCATTTACTTGAAGTCATTTTGAACATAAAGCCATAGTAGGGGGCAATTTTGACCTAACCTAATGATGGAAAACATAATGGATAAGATGTAATGTTAATTTTATATCCTGCCAAATGGGCTAATTTTAACCAGACAGGCAACTGAAGGAATTGGATGCAATGAGTGGTGATTGGCTATGTAAAACCCATCATCTACCTGACCCACAAATGGTTCAAAAACCCACGATATTCAACATCTTTGCTTCCATCTCATCCCCAGTGCCACCAAAACTACATTTTCATCATCTCAAGCTCTAGTAAAAATTTGGAAGCACTGATTACAGACACCATCATTTACAGAAATTGATCTTGGGATTTGTTTATCACCATTAGATTATTGGTCATGCGGCTCACACATGTTGGAATTTATATATATTCTTAACTAGAAACCTGTCCCTCTACAATCACAAAGAATATATCCAAACACTGCATCTTTTCTGAATGAAGCAAAAGTATGGTGATAATAGTTCCCTGATGTATTTTACATGCAATGTCTCAACAAGTCAGCATCCTTTTCTTATGCAGCATAAATTGTCATTTCCTTCGAAATTTGGCATTCTTGTATCTGCCCCAAACACAAGATGAAAAGCTTCGACAGCATTTTTTTGAGTAATATTCAATTTTGGTTTTATGCCCCAATTTTATTCTCCATTGAAATCATAAGAATAATATCAAAAGTATGTTAGATCTTTTTGTTTATTAGAGATGTAACACTTACTCATAGAGGGTTGGCTGCTTGTTTCATGCTCTAGTTCATCCTCCTCAATGCATATGTTGACATCAAATGATCGATCATTGACTAATACAGTGTTCACCCCTGACAGTAATGTCTGATTAGTGTACGTATGGAGGTTCAGTGGCCCCAACAGCGAGGATGAAGATGGGCCACCAGCTGAAGGACTGCTATTATTTGAAATGTTCTGTGTCCTCCTAAATGGATTTGTATGGTCGAATAAAGACACTGCAATTGAAGCTCTGGTTCGTGCTCCTGTAAGAAATGCAAGTTTCTCAAATGTATGAAGAAAGGGCAATTACCAATGAAAATAAAACAAAAAATAAGATATTTAATTTGAAACCTAGATCGAAGTGTGAGAATGAGATTTTCTATTCATGACATTACAGGAACCATCACAAGCAATTGAGCAGACCAGCTAAAAGGTTAGTGGAACTCGACAATCCCTATCGTGGGTGGGACAGGAAAATATCGTCCTGAGTTTCATTTGAACAAACTGGATAAACTTGTGATAATCATATATGAAAGGAAATCTTTTCAGAGCTATCAATATTCAAGTGTGTTTTTGGTTAAAAAGCAATGCAACGAGTACAGATTTTAATAACACAATAAAAGATGCTGATTGCATTTTTTTGGCAGAATAGAATTCACGTTGCCTATTCTCCATTTCAGTCATATTCCTCATTTAGCAAACCAGTGCATCCATTGTAAGTTGATTCTTTTCGTAAACTTGTTTCTGCAAGCTATTCACTTATCTCTCATGACTAAGCAGAAATATCACTGAGCTAATGGAACAAACTTACCTCTACCCTTCATAATATAATCAATAGCTCGATCACTGATTGCAGCCTCACTTGGTTTGATGTCCAAGAATGGTTTGTTACCAATTCCCATAGACACCATTTCCTGCATTCGTACCTCTGAAACAGACATTCATTATAAAATATTAGATGTGAAGTAAACTAATTAATAAACATTCATTAAGGTCAACAACATCTCCACTATAAAGTAACTGACTCCAACCACCCAATTCCCAGCTTTAGGTTAATCAAGCAATGCAAAACCTTTATGAGTGACCCATTGATGGCTTCAAAAACCAAGATATTCAATTTCACCACTACTGAAACATCTTGTACCCATATCTCATCTCAGTGCTGGGAAACCACATCTGGTCACCTCTAGATCCGCTTCAGTACAAATTTGGGAGCATCATTTAGAGGCACCACCCGATGGTGACACCGGTGGGAGTTCTTGATGTCAGGTATCAAATTATATTGAAGAGGCACTGTGTGAAAATGATGGACAGGTAATAAGATTGGGACACAGGGAAGATATTGGAGGTTGGGGCAGGAGACACTGGGGTTGTATATCTCAGAGACAATGATTGGAGGAGGTGGCAACATTGGAAATTCAGCCCATTTAGAGAGGCAGCTATGAGGATGGTATTCTGAAGGAATATTTACATTTTTGCTTCTAATAATCAGAGTTCGTTTTTTCTTCACAGACTCATTTTGCAACAGGAACCTGAAGCAGGTATTAGTTTTCTTACTTACATATGCAAAGAGCCAAATACTTGCTTTAGGCTTGGTTACAGAACATCTCATTTGTCCTTAATCTTTACTGACAGGTGCAACTTGCAGTTGGAAACGTGCACATTATTTCAGATTTTCAGCATTTGCAGTATTTTACTTTTGTTCTTTATTAACTTGCTATTTTTCTTCTAAAACTATCTTGGCATGTATGTTAAAGGAAACTGAAATAAACGTAAGTCAAGGTTGTTGATGTTATAATTCAGACAAAAAAATGCACATATCAATTAAACATTCAGCCGAAATAACATAGAACATAGAACATTACAGTGCAGAACAGGCCCTTCGGCCTTCGATGTTGCGCCGACCAATTATGAAAAAAGCAATGACCCTTCAAACTAAACCATTCCCTTCTCTTCCATAAACTTATCAACTAACCTCTTAAACGCCACCAAACTTGGCGCATCTACAACTGCCGCAGGCAGGGCATTCCACTCCCTAACCACCCTCTGGGTAAAGAACCTACCTCTGATATCCGTCCTATAACTATCACCCCTTAATTTAAAGCTGTGTCCCCTCGTGCTAGCTTTCTCCATCCTAGGAAAAAGGCTATCACTGTCCACCCTATCTAAACCTCTAATCATCTTATATGTTTCAATAAGGTCCCCTCTTAGCCGCCTCCTTTCTAACGAAAACAACCTCAAATCCCTCAGCCTCTCTTCATAAGACCTGCCCTCCATACCAGGCAACATCCTGGTAAACCTCCTCTGTACCCTCTCCAATGCCTCCACATCTTTCTTATAATGTGGGGACCAGAACTGCACACAATACTCCAAGTGCGGCCGCACTAGAGTTTTGTACAGTTGCAACGTGACGTTGCGGCTCCGAAATTCAATCCCCCTACCAATAATAATAACGTTAAAACTCTTTCCAAGTTTATTACCTTTATTTCTTGTTGCTTGCTGCCATAAGATACTTGATATATCTTTTGTCCAGGCCTGCTTTACTTCATGCGAACTTGCCTGAAGAACATATGTATCATTGGATTTCCGACGACGAAACCAGATTTCAAAACGTATACCACTTTCACCACTAGTTTCTGTCAAGCCTATATCTGCAGTCTAGGAACATGAGACATAGATTAAACAAATTTACTAAAAAATTGATATTCAATTTAAAATAAAAACTTCAAAATAGTTTGACAAGGATGCATCTTTAGCTTTAATTGCACTTCACACTGAAGTCTTCAACAGCCTCCCAAAAAGAGAACACACACACAGGAAAGGATTCCAATTCCCATTAAACAGAACTGTGTTGATGTGTGATTAGTAGCTTACTGGCTCAACATTCTGGACAGTAAAAGATTTTTGCAAAAGCGATCAGGATGAGATAATTAACACTGACAACAAACTTACAATTTCTGTAGTTCCGATAACAGTTTAGAGAAAAATTCAAACTTCCAGCTATTGGCTGAAAATGTTTCATAGTTTAAAATAATTTTTGCTATAAAAACAAAACACTTAATTCTACACTATTTTCATTTTGTAGACAACTTATACTCTAAGCTACTGAAGAGTTTGCCATTGTTTACTGTTAATGACAGCCAAAAACCCCAATTCGGTCTCTAAGTAGACATCCAATCTCCTAGAAACAATCCAATGTAATCTGCAATTTGTCAAGAGTTTACTTCTGTTCTTTTCCTTTCCTAATACTATCTTCCACTATGAGCAATATCCTGGGGATTGAGAATTTTCCAGGCTGGTTAATTCCAACTTCTCACAGAATCCATGTTCAAACTGAGTGCAAACTTTCACTCACATTTTATTTACAAAATGAAAATCAGTATTTTCTCTGCTAAAGGGCTGTCCTGGCTAACATCTATCTTTTTGCTCTCCAGCTCCCAGTTGACTGCAGATTATACCAGGCCAAATCTGCATTAGTCTCCTCTCAGTGATATCTCTGGGTTTAATGGGAAATCTATAATCTGATCTCAAAATGGCTTCCTTTACCCTTCTCTCCATGGCAACAGAAAACATACCAAGTAGAACTGTTAAAAAGCTCTCAGGTCACCACTGTTTTCATCTTAGAAACAAAAAGTCAGGTTCTAGCGCAACTGTTTACAACTTAACATCAAGTATATTAAGACCTTTTTGGGTTTCAAGGATCTTCTCATTGTGGACTTTGAAATATGTCTCTCAGGTGCAAATATTCAACACCTCCAATTCAATAAAACAATCTGCCTTCCTCTTTGACCTCTCACAATAAAATTATCCAGCTTTAGTGTCAGACAATCCAGCATGTCACATTTACCTAAAAGTCCCAAACTATACCACTTTAATAAACTAAATGCATACAGATTATTCAATACTTTCAGTGCCTTACTTTGAAAGAATGCTTGTAGATATAGACATCAAATCCACCATCAATCCGCTTGGGTTTGCTGAAAAGAATGAGATCTTCGAACAAAAAGACATGTCGATGGTACTTTTTGCGCCCAGACCAGATAATGAACTCATCTTGGCGAACCAGTTGGCCCTGCTCTTTCAAGTTCACCTATTTTGACACAATTTAAGCAAGTTACTTTCAGTTTTCATCATCTATTTTCCTATTAACAGATCATTTACAAATATTTTAATGTCTTAACTTATGTTTGTGACAATAAGTGGTCTTTTAAGTTTGCTAGTTCTGAGTTTCCCATGACCACTTTCCATTGTCAACCAAGTATAACAAGATTTAACCGACTTAATGTGAAATCACTCTGGAAAAAGAATGAAGTTTAGTTCATAATTATAATTATTTATTGTGAAACCTGTGTAAGTAGACACACATAAAAAAGAACTTTCTCTCTCTCTCCATTTACAGTCATAATTGCTAACCAACAGCCCAAATCTTCTGTGAAGCAGCAATTATCAATGGATCAAACTATTTAAAACATCAGAGGTGCTCTACATTTCCGACTGTGCCTTCTGAGCACAGTCTCTGCCCAGTTTGAACAAATGGGCACATGGTACAGTGGAAGGTGGGCTGGTATGGTCAAGGAATTGAGGGGTAGTTGGAGCTAATGTGGGCGGGAGGGGTAGTCGGGTCAAGTTGAGAGGGAGGTGGCTGAGAGGGGATCAAAAGAGGGAGCTGGTGAGCAGGTTCACTGAATGATTAGGGTATCAGTTCTGTTAGGAGTTACACTAGGATTTTTCTGTCTATCCTGATCCTGATTAAGTACTACAGAACTGTCTGCAATTTCTAACTCTTGAAGTGCCAGTTGGGGCTTTCCTGCTGCTTGCTCCTTTCTGTTCCCAAATTCTCCTGAGGTCATTGTATGCAGGCAAGAGGTTTTGTGAAAAAAAGATGTTTGTGAAACAGGGAGCTCCTTACCCAGCATATGCAGTGCCTGAGAAAGCACTCTCTTTGGGACTGAATGCTTGGATCTCTATCCCTGGGATATGGTGATCTTTTGACCCCCATGATGCTGGATATAGACATTGTACGAAAATCTTTGCAGTACTATTTTGAAAATCAAGGCACCTGCAATTAAAAGAAAACTGATCCCAGTTTCAAGATGCCCTTGATTTTCACCTTTCACAAATTACATTTTCAGCTAGGCCATTTTTGGATTATCCACTTTTGGATTAAGAATACTAGGCCATTTTAGTTTATTTAAGGCATTACGCTTGACATGGTCTTGGAGAGCTTGCTGTACTTTTCTTTGTTCTTTATTTTCTGGGATGATTACCCAACATTTCCAGCAAGTTTAGACCATAAAGTTCACCTACCCTGATGAAGAAAGGGATCAGAAATGACAGACTTGTGAATACATAAAAATTTAAAAGGTAGCTCTGTAAAATGTGCTAGCATAATAACATTGCTGACATCCCTCAGCAAAATTCTCCAATCACTATTCACTACTTTTGGACCATTGAGGTGTCCCCATCTAAAATTACATTATATAGATATATGGCACAGAAATAGATCACTTAGCCCAAACAAACAGGATGCATGCTTAAATTATGCTTCTACATCTGCAATTGTATTTTTTATTCAAACTCAGGTTTAGAAAACATTTTCAAAATGCAATTAAACCGTGTTCTCATTATTAACTTCTTATGTTATCATGTTAATCAAACCTAGCAACATAGGCCCTGTGAGTTTTTAAGGCATGAGTTGACCAGGAATGCAGTAATTGCTAAAGTGGACAGATTAGATGAACATGATTGCTTCGTTGAGTCATTTGAATGGCTGCTCATTCACAATGTACATTGCAACTCAATGAAAAATAACTATTATCCAAAAGGATGGAGCAGCAGTTTGGAAGAATGCATTCTGTTGTGTGTTGAACCCACCCCAGTAAGGGCTGAACATGTTGTTTGTGCAGGATGATAGATGAGCAGCTAATGAATATGAGAGATTACTGCGTTGTGTGATGCCATGGTGAGAATATGAGTTAAGAGAGAGCTGAAGGTTGACTGACTCCAGCAGAACGGATGAGATGTTTCATCCTATTCCTGATTTGGATGGCAACTTTATTGCTGGTTGCCCACAGAGTTGACTTGCTTCATGACATTTGAGGGCTGTGGCTAACAAGAGAAATATGCTTGTTTCTAAGTAAGGAGTTCATGGGTTCAAGCCCCACTACACTGGTTAGAGTACATTATTTAGTTACCACCACAGGAGTTCCAAACAATCAAAGATGTGAGGCAGGATTTTCCATTCCAGAAACTGAGTTTGGAGACAAGCAGGATTAGCAGCACATTTCCAGCTGGTTGGTGATTCAGATTCTTAAGCCCGATCTTCCACTTGAAACCTCATTAATCATGTATAGATGAGCTGCTCACTGAAACATGCGGTGGGATGAGCCCTGATTCGTCCACCTGTCATCACCTCATGGGGTTGAAGCACCAGATTGAAATACAACCCAAACACGTTCTCTGAAGCCCAGCTGTGTGGCTGTAAGTTCCAGAAACAGTCCAAGGAACACAAAGAACGTGCCAAGATTTAGCCATGGCTCCTATAGGCTTTAATTACAGTTTCCTGCCAGCAAAAGGAGGTTCCTTTTTCCCAGTGAAGGCTGCCTTGGAGAATGTTTACCCAAAGATCCAGGAGGTCCATTAACTTCACCTCACTTGCGCAAGAAGCAGTGACAAAGGAAATTAGTTCTGTGGCAACGACCAGAGAAATTGCCATCCAGAACAGGAATAGTACAAATAATCTCATTGGCTCTGCCAGGCTAATTCAACCACTGGGACTAAACTCACATGCTTATCACAACATCATACACTCAAAGCATCACACAGCTCAGTAATCTCACATATTCAACAGCATCTCATCTTCATCGTGCACAAACAACATCTTCAGCCCTATTGGGGAGGGCTCAGCAAATACAGCAGCAAGTATGCTTGCATACCTCTGTTCCATCACTTGTGATCAAATTCCATTTAATTTGTCTTCCTGCAGTCCCAAGCTTGCCCACATCAAGAGGGTCAGGTGCCAGATTGGAAGAGGAGAGGCCAACTCCAGGAGCTTCACAAATTCGAGGATGCTGCTGCTAAGTTCACGGGGGAGGACCTGACAATCGTTCCTGACATTCACAGTGAGTGATATGCAATGTTGGCTTCAGCTTGTTTATGAACTAAATCTATCTTCTCTCTCTCCTAGGCAGGAGCAGGTCCAGACAGACCAGCACAGGCAATGTAAACTCAGCCCCAGATCACCTCAGATGAGAGTCATTTAAAGAAGATCCATTACTGTATTCATATGCATCCTCAGCCAGTGCAGAGACAAACACCCTGGTGGGTCATACTTCTAGAATTAGGCTCATGGTCACATTCTGGACAACACCACACTGACACGTCTCCACAGCAGTTGGAGACAGTGACAGGAACATAAGAACAGAAGCAAGCCATTCAGCCCTTCAAGCCCTCTCCATCATTCAACAACTTCATGGCTGATCTGGGGCCTAACTCCATACATCTAGTCTCGGTTCATATCCTTTGATATTCCTGCTCAATAAAAAATATTCTATTTCAGACTTAACCTTAACAAATGAACCAGCATCCACCACTGTTTGAGGAAAGGAGTTCCAAGCCTCCACCGCTCTGCATAACAGTGTTTTGTAACATCACTTCTGAATGACTTGGCCCAACTTTTGGATTATGGCCTCTAGAGTCTTCATGATATGGAGATGCTGGCTTTGGACTGGGGTAAACACAGTAAGAAGTCTCACAACACCAGGTTAAAGTCCAACAGGCTTATCTGGTAGCAAACACCACTAGTTTTCGGAGTACTGCTCCTTCGTCAGATGAGTGGGGAGTTCTGTTCACAATATAAAGGCACACACATATTTACAGAATATTGATTAGAATGCAAGTCTTTACAGATAATCAAGTCTTAAAGGTGCAGACAATGTGAGTGAAGATAGCAAATAAGCATAGGTTAAAGAGATGTGTATTGTCTCGAGACAGGACAGTAAGTGAGATGTTGCAAGCCCAGACAAGACATGGGGGTTGCAAATAGTGTGACATGAACCCAAGATCCCGGTTGAGGCCGTCCTCATGTGTGTGGAACTTAGCTATCAGTCTCTATTCAGCGACTCTGCACCGTCATGTGTCGTGAAGGCTGCCTTGGAGAATGTTTACCCAAAGATCAGAAGCTGAATGTTCACGGCCGCTGAAGCGTTCACTAACAGGAAGACAACAGTCTTGCCTGGTGATTGTCAAGCGATGTAACTGCACTTCAGAAGTACTTCATTAACTGCGAAATGCTTGGAAGTGTTATGACATTGTGAAAGGTGCTCTAAAAATATAAACCCTTTCTTCCGCCAACACCTTATTAGCAACCCTCCTAAAATTCATTACATGTGGAGATATTGAAGAGATGAAGAACTACAATGACGCAAAACCAGAATAAAGCCTTCTTATTAAATGGAGGCAGAGCATATCATTTAATCTAAGTGTTTCGATAAATTTACATTATCAAAGTATGGAATGTTAATATTGAAGAATGGAATGAGTTTCCAGTTTTGTTCCCTGATTTCAGTATTAAGGTCACTGGCAAAAGAGCCCAACGCAGAATAAGGGCACCTCTATATATCCTGACTCCAAACTTTGAGATAGCATGTATGCAAATTTAGAACGGAACAATCTCGTAAGTGACAGACAGCATGGCTTTGTAAGAGGGAGGTCATGCCTTATAAATTTGATGGAGTTTTTTGAGGTGGTGACAAAAACGGTTGACGAAGGGAGGGCCGTGGATGTTGTCTACATGGATTTCAGTAAGGTGTTTGACAAAGTCCCTCACGGCAGGTTGGGTAAGAAGGTTAAGGCTCATGCGATACAACGAGAGGTGGCTTCGCCACAGGAGACAGAGGGTAGCAGTTGAGGGGTCTTTTTCCGGCTGGAGGTCTGTGACCAGTGGTGTTCCGCAGGACTCTGTACTTGGATTTCTGCTAGTTGCAATATATATAAATGATCTGGAAGAAGGTGTAACTGATAAGCAAGTTTGCGGATGACGCAAAGATGGCTGGCGTTGCAGATAGCTATGAACGTTGTTGAACAATATAGCAGGATATAGTTAGGCTGAAAAATTGGGCGGAGAAATGGCAGATGAATTTAATCCAGATAAATGTGAGGTGATACGTTTTGGAAGAACTAATGTGGGGGGGGGGGGCTATATAATAAATGGCAGGGCCATCAAGAGTATAAAAACACAGAGGGATCTAGGTGTGCAAGTCTACAAATCCCTGAAGGTGGCAGCACAGATGGAGAAGGTGGTGAAGAAGGCATATAGTAAGCTTGCCTTTATAGGATGTGATGTAGAGTATAAAAGCTGAAGTCTCACATTGCTGCTGTATAGAACGCTGGTTAGGTCACATTTGGAGTACTGCATCCAATTCTAGTCGCCACACTACCAGAATGACACGGAGGTTTTGGAGAGAGTACAGAAAAGATTTATCAGGATGTTGCCTAATATGGAGAGTCTTAGATATGAGGAGAGATTGGGTAAGACTGAGGTTGTTCTCCCTGGAAAAACAGAGAATGAGGGGAGACCTAATAAAGATGTACAAAATTATGAAGTAATAAATAGGGTGAATAGTGGGATGTTTTTTCCCAGATCAGAAGTGACGATCACGAGGGGTCACAGGCTCAAAGTGAGAGGGGAGTTATCAGAGGGACGTTTTTTTTATGCAGAGAGAGATGGGGGCCTGGAAAGCACTGCCAAGTAGGGTGGTGGAGACAGACACAGTGGTATCGTTTAAGAATTACCTGGATAGTCACGTGAACAGCCTGGGAATGGAGGGATACAAACGAATGGTCTAGTTGGATCGATGAGTGACACAGGCTTGGAGGACCGAAGGGCCTGTTCCCTGTGCTGTACTGTTCGTTGTTCTTTGAACAGCATCCTCTTCTATTCTGATGTGAAGGTTTTAAACAGTCCACACTAAGCATCTTTAGTATCTCTTGGAGCAATTTTGTTCATTATATTTTGTATAGTTCTGTGCTTGGTCCCACTTGCATTAGATACTGGATTTAAACTATTATAGACAAGAGCTGGTCTGAACGAGCAACATTGCAGCCCATCATCTGGACTGCTTTAAAGCGCAGATCTCAGAACATGAAATAGCAATTTACAAATTTACTGCGTCACTCAGTCTCAAGAAATGTGTAATTATAGGCAAGAGACACCAAATAATGGTTTAAGGCAGTAATCATGTTTTTGGGTTCAAGACATTTGTCCAAGTCAACTGTACTGTTGTCTTGCACTAATTATAGGGGAAGATTATCAATTCTTCACTGCCTAAAATAATATAAACATGTAGTGTTATTTTGTACAATGCTCTATATTTTATGAGGTCCTCATATTAACAATAGCTGTATACATTTATACATATAAAATGATGGATGGGCTATGCAAAACTGCATGCATTTCCAGTTACCCAAAACTCAAAACAATTATTCATTGCATATTCAGTATGCAAAAAATTAATCTGGGACTATGTGAAAGATATCCCACATCACCTGTACGCTAAGCACCGATGGGGCATTAATCCCTGCCCATGGCAGCCATTCAGGCAGGGGTTAACACCCCATCGGTGCTTACAGCTGTTTAGAAATAGGTGACCATTAAGTATTTAAGGGTAAGACTTTTGGGGAAAATTGAAGAGATGCTCCTATCTTAGAGAACTGCTGGCCAATGCCAGCAGCGTCACGATCAACCAGCAGCCACTGCTAAAACTGCGGGCATGTCTTGAAAAGAAACAAACAGAAGTCAGTGTTCAGGTAAGTACAGTATACAAGTGCGGATCCTGGCTGTTAAGTCTGACAAGAGGACTGATGGATGATCTGAGGAGCCAGATTTGACAGGGCAGACCACCCCATAAGGATGTTATGAGAGTTTCTCCCTATTTGACTGACACCAGCTCATCCAATAAAAGCTGTCAGATCACCCACTTGACTTGCATTACCCTCCCCTGTCTTTGTCACAAGATTTCAATAAACGTAAGAGTAGGAGAACCATCCAACGTCTCATTAATACTGAAGATAGGTCAGGTAGGTGATGTGCAGAGCATGCACAGCATTTTATGAGCCCCACAGCTTAGAACTCACCAGTAAAATTCCAACCTTTAGAACAATGTTGGAGAATTGCTTTACTCAAAGGCCTGAATTTTCAGGATAGTGAGTGCTTCTGAGATAGGGATTCAGGCCTACTGCCATTTTGTGCTCAATTGATCTTCTAGGTGCTGAGGGAAGAATGCCCCAAATCTCGCCCAAGATCGAGTGCAAAGTCTTCTATTTGTTACCCTGATCTAACTAGCACCTGCCAGCCTAAAAATTGAGGCTGGGTGGGAAAGGACCTTAGAGTTGGTTAACCAACTCTATTATTGCTTCCTTGATTTCTGTTGCTTTCCCTAGTCTTATACAATTAACAAATCTAATCATCTTATACCTAACTTCCATATCTTTATTACATTAGAAATATTAGGCTATTAGGATTGACTGCTATGGAACACAAATTAACATCTCACCACTTTACCACACCCTTCTGAAACTACCCCCTCATGACTATCAAGGTTCCACTCACTTTCAATCAAAGCCTCTTGTCTTTGATTAATGCAATCAAACCTCAGCAAAGGGATGTTACTAGAAAGAATTCTGAGGGACAGAATATACTTGTACTTGCATAAACATAGATTAATCAGGGAAAGTCAACATGGATTTATTAAGAGTATTGCATTTGACAAATTTAATCAGTCTTTTTGAGAAGATAACCAGGAGCGTTGAAGAAGACAATGCATTTGATGTTGTCTGCATGGATTTTAACAAGGTTTTTGATAAGGTCCCCCATAACAGACTGGTCAACAAAGTAGGAGCCTATGGGATCCAAGGAAAAATGGCACATTGGATCCAAAACTGGCTGAGAGACTGGAAGCAGGGAATGATGATAGAAGGAAATTTCTACGACTGGAGGTCTGTTTCCAATGGGGCTCTGTAGGGTTTGGTGCTGGGACCCTTGTTATTTGTATTATGCATTAATGATTTAAATGTAGGGGTATGGTCAAGTTCACAGATGACACACAAATTGGTAGGGTGGTGCACAGTAGAAGAAAAATTGCAGACCGTAGGACGAAATCAATGGACTGGTCAGGTAGGCAGAGCAGTGAAAAATGGAATTTGACTCAGAAAAGTGAGAGGTAATGCACTCAAAGACGGCTAACAAGGCAAGGATTACACTACGAATGGCATGATCCTGTAAAGTACTGAAGATCAGGGGGACCTTGGAGTGCATATCAACAGATCCCTGAAGGAGGCAGGACAGGTAGATGAGGTTGTTAAGAAGGCATATGGGATACTTCCCTTTATTAGCCAAGACACTGTATGCAAGAATCAGAGAGATCATGCTGGAACTGTATTAAACACTGGTTAGGCCATAATTAGAGTACCATGTGCTGCTCTGGTCACGTTATAGGAAGGATGCGATTGCACTGCTGAGAAGATTTATCAGAATGCTGCACGAGCTGGAGGATCTGAGTTATGAGGAAAGATTGGATAGGTTGGGGCTGTTTTCCTCACAGCAGTAAAGGTCGAGAGGTGTCCCGATAGAGGCATACAAGATTATCAAGAGGGAGCCTCAGATAGTTGTATAAGATTATGAGAGTCGTAGACAAGACAGATAGGAAGGCTCTTTTTCCATTAGTAGAGGGTCAATAACCAGGGCACATAGTTTTAAGGTCAGAGGTAGAAGATTAAGAGGAGAGGTGAGGAGAAAGGGTTGTTCAGTCAGAAATTCTCATAACATTTTAGAGAAATTTGGATATTCACTTGTACTGCCATAACTTCCAGGGCTATGGGCCAACCACTGGAAAATGGGATTAGTCTCGTCAGATCTTTGTTGACTGGCATGGGCATGATGGAATGAATGGCCTCTTTCCATGGGATAAACGTCTAAGAATGACAAGTAGAAAAATCTATTTTCATTTACCTGTCAATCACTTACTATTTTGAATGCTCTTAACAAGCACTTCTTTCAAGGCTGCTCCATTCCTTCTATCATGAAACCCAAATAATGCATACAATAGTTCAAATGTAACCTAACCATCATTTTATAGTCATCATGACACTGTTGTTTTTACATTCATCTATTGGCTTAATATTGCTCAGCTACTTAGCTCTGCTTTCCACTCTGGATTGTTATGATTTTCAGCTCAAGTCTTTCATCTGCAACTTTAGCAAATGCTCTCCTAAAATCTAAATAATCACATCTGTAACATTCTCAAAAAAAATCAAGGAATCAACATTGACTTACGTCACAATCCCTAATAGCATCCATAGCCAGCAAGTCATTGCCATGTTGAAGTTGAAATTTAACCATTTCTTCTGCTGCTCTGAGGTAGTTAAGCTCCTGTTCCTGAACCTCACTGCACTCCTTGATCAAGTCCTTTAGTAACAGTGCATATTTGCTCATCCTTTGAATAGGTTTCAACAAGTAGGAAGCCAGATTCATCTTATCACCCAACTGTAGCTGCTTGTACTAAAATAACAAAGACAAGTAAAAACAGTGCACTAAGAAGACATATGGAAATTTAAGGGAGCAGCAGTATAATAAAAAACAGTATTACATTAAATTACTAAAATTCAAACCACTATGCCATAAGTATAATCTCATGAAACTTGACATTTTAACTGAAAAATTTCAATGGACCATGTCAAGTTCCACTATCCATAAACAGTAAAATTGAACAATATAATTATTTTGTAATCATTTTCTTAGCAGAATTTTACTGGACAATTGTTTCAAATATGATATACTTACCTTGAAAAATATATTACCATGGCTAGCTAGCAGAGCATCAGATTTGGGTTTGTTCTTGCTATACAATGCATACATGCCAAACTGGTCTTGCTGTAAATAAAATAATTAGAATATAATTATATTTTATTTATTATTTGTCACCTTTCATCACTGGATTTCAATCTCTTAATTAGTAATGGAAGCCAAGGCCCTCATGTACTGAAGGATTTAGGTGTTGCAGAAAATTAACTATTTGCACAAAGATCAAGTTGAAGACAGTTATTTTCCCCCTGACCTAAAAAAGTAGGGCAAATATAACAATCCAACATTCCCTTAGGAAATCTAAGCTCAAAGGCAGCACAGGCCAAGCATAATACTATAAAACTAACACCAATTCTTGGACCCATGTGTTCTTTAAACACAGCTTCTCATTGAGCATGGGACCAATGATTTTACCACTGCACCTACTGTGTATAATTATGATACCTAGATGGTAAGAATTAAGCAAATTTAGCAATCCTCAACAATTAGGTAAGCAGTTAAATGGAAATCAGTTACTTCCTTTGTTTTTATGAATAGTGCATATTTATTGAATTCCTACAATATCATCCTACAATATAACATCAAAAGTATATTTCAGAAAGACCAAATTGATTCAGAACTAAATTCAAATTATTTTAATTTTCAATTGAAGGCAACAAGAATTGAAACACCTTGCCTGGAAATTTCCCATCCCACTTGACAATGGATAGAACATGGTTTATGCAAAGGTCCATTGACCTCGGATGGAATTTTCCAATCTTGGGGCAAGTGCGGCTAGAACATCTCACCCCTTGTATCCATAAAAAGCGAACTGTAAAACAATGTGTACAGGATCCAATGTTTTGATTCATTGTACACATTTTCAAATATTTGTCAGAAGACATTCCAGGCTGTAAAATCTTTTGAAGTGGTGCTCTTCTAATTGCTTCATTGTAACTTGTCTCAGTGAAGCACGAGATGAGTTTGATCAATTCAATGAGTTACCATGATCAGCTTGAAGTTTGCCATACTGATATCCACAGTAAAGAAACACAGACTATAGGGATTTAGAAGGATTTCAGAATGTACTGCAGTTTGCATAAAGCCAACAGATATCATGTACTGCTGAATTACTACATATCATAATCAGAAACTATCTTATCCCATTTATAATTGTCACTATAATGCAAATGAGCTACAATTGGACAAAAGGCTGGATGATTAATTTATGTTAGCATATGAACATGCACATGTTCATGCTAGATGGTGATTCTAAAGTATTGCACAGAAGTCAGTAAGAGTCTGTGCAATTAACAAAGAACAGAAAGGAGTTGGGCCTGGGGAAATGTAATTAATTTCTTCCATCCTTTTCAGACAACCATACAGCTGAGCTTGTCAAAGGTTCAACATCATGTGCGTGCGCTAAGAATACATACTTGACTGCCATTGCTGGAGATTCACAGTCTCTTAGTGGGTTCAACCTCTGTGAAATGCATGGCAATAAACTCTTTAAATTGCAGCAGTGATTACTGTACTACTCTGATAACTGACACAAACATTTAAATAGGCTAAGACAGAAGTGCATGTGGTTAAATATGTGCAGAAAAAAGAATGTAATTTTTTAAAAATCTTCAGTATCATGATATGCGCATGTTACATACAAACTAGATATATGTCAGAGTTAATGCACATTCCTGGTCAGTTGAGTAGGTAAGTTGTTTCAACATAATGCACCATGTGTACAAGGAAATACATTTGATTTATGCCCTGGTTCAAAGAAAGAAGAGTGTCTTTCAGTATCAATCCCTCATTCTCTTATTTTGTTTTTTGTTTTCCATGCTATACCCCTGCCTCTATTGTGACCAGATTTTTTATGGGATCTATGAATTTTTTTTTACTTTCCCATCATTCAAGCACGTCTTTCTTTGAGCCTGCCTTCTTGCATCTTTCAATCTTTGGTTAAGGAATATTAGATGTATAACTCCTATATCACCTCACTTTGACACTCCTGGATATACATGAAGATGGCAAAATGGTAAATATTGTTGGGCATCTATGAATGGAGTGCTGAAGAAATAAGAGGAGATAATAGAGAAAAACTTATTGTAAGTAGGGTTGGCATTCCTGGGGTTTGATAGTACTATAATGCTCCACCCAATCACTAAGAAAGGCCCGAGGTTTAAAGTATCAGAGAGTGGATATCTGGAGTTTAACAGAACTGAACTGGCTTTCAGGAATTATTAGCAATTAAGCGAAGCGAGATTGGAACATGGCATCACATGTGGAGTCAGGGGTTTGGAAGTCTGGTAACATTAGCGAAGTAACAATTTTCTTATGTATCACAATATGGTTACTTTGTCATCTTACATATAACTTTAAAAACCATATTCGGGTATAAAAATTGTCCAGCTTGATTTGCTGTACTGTAATGCCAGAATACAGATTGCCTACATCATGAATCAAAAGGAGTGACTTAACCATGCAATTCAAGTATAAACTTGTTTGCAAATGTGTTGGCCTGACTGTTTCTTTTGAGTTTAACAGATATTTCCAATAAGTCAAATATTAAAAAGCAGTTCCATTAAGCAACCTGTCTAAAGCCATCACAAATAGCTAAGTAATACTGACAGACTTTAGAAACTCAAGCTTCAAATTATCACTTGAAAATGACATCTTGACATTGCAGGTTAGGTGTGGCTGTTTCTCTACCTTCTGGGGCAGGTACAGTTAAGGCAGCAACTACAACATTTAAATTGTGTAATTTATTTTATTTTCACTTATGCATATGTTGTTTAATAATTTGAGGAACTGTTCATTCCATTGCCTTCTTGTGAGAATGCAACAAATCCAGTAAGCCAAATTACAGTAATGAGAGCTCTGGTCAATGAGTGGTATCAATTATTTTAGACCTTGACAATTAAATGTATAATGCTGGTCTGCAGGAAGACAGGGCTTAGCTAAGTAAGGAACCTACCTTAGATACTGAGCTCAAGATGATTGTCTAATGCTCAAAATTTACATGATAGAATTTTAGAACTCAAACTGCATTTGCCACCACATTTTTAGTATCTGAGAGTGCTCAGCCAGATAGATACCATGATTTTATGTATGGAGCTGCAGGAGAGGCTGGATCTGCACATGCTTTTTGCAGGTAGAGCTTCTTCGTGGCCACGCATAACAGGCAAATGCAATTTGGAAGCAGGAATGTTCACGTGGACAAAATGATGTAATCAGAACTAAGTATAAGGAATAGTCTCAGTAAAATTAAACATGACAGGCAAGAGGGAGTCACATTTCATGGTAGGAAAATGAAGGCGTAACTTCTGTTACAGAAGGCATCCACTGCGCACAAAATATAACATGTTGTGGGGCATCTTTAAGTGGGTGTGATTATGATGGCTAAATGCTGCTGGGGAAATGGGTAATGTGATTCAGATTTGGCTGCAGTTTATTCTGAGGAAGCTACCAACTGAGAAATGAGTAGAAGTTATCCAACTGTGTAATATTGCTACCAACCTTTCATAACAAAGTTTCTAATGCTGAAAGATTACTCTTCAAATCATTGTCCCACATTTCATTTAAGAATTCATCTTGGTCACTACAAATTCCAGGCAATGGACAGATAGAACTTCTAACAACAGCCATATCAGCACTTTTCACATTTACTTTTCACATTAACTTCATTGAGTGTTAATGTAAGCCTACCTGTGATATTAATAAAATAAACATTTGTTAAATGGTAAGCATGTGCAAAGCCAATTTGGTTCCTAATCTTGCTGAGTATATATCAGTCTTTACTAACTACCATACATTGTAGGTTTGAATAGATCAAAGTAAATTGATTTAGTTCAATTATGTATTGTAAATTGGATATTTTCTTACGTGTCTGAGGAAGCAGTGGCTAGCACGTAGCGGATGGTTAACACAACTTTCCAGTTCTTTCAAGAAGTACTGACTGTGGAAGTTGTAAAGCTTCTCTAGGTTTCCAAAAATAACACTGCGTTTTCCTCTTAGATCCTGAGGAACATCAAAACGTTCCATTTCTGGGTAATAATTATCAATGATGTACCGGAGAGATTTCACATATTCACGTTCTGTTGTGACCATCTCATCCATTATGTGTCTCAGTTTACTGTAACAAGAAAAACATGTTGTGGTCATTTTGAAGCACATTACAAAGTGCAGTAGCAAATATATTAATTACATCTTGGGAAATCATACTCCCAACTAAACAACAAACTAGAGAGTCTACTAATCAAAGATTTACACTTTTTGTTGGGAATAGTGAGAAGACAGGAATAACAGTTTTCCTTCTTTTGCTCTTAAACATGACCCACTTGATTTGGATTCACAAATCATTAAATTTGGTTGCCATTTTAACATAATCTAATACAGGGCTTTATGTATGCTTTCTGGTCCGCAGATGTTACTTACTCGCTATACTACTCAAAATTACTTAATTGAAAATGAACAAAAAAACACGTTCCATAAAAAAGGAGTGCAGCAAAGATTTACTTGGCTGATTGCTGGGATGGCAGACCTGTCATATGAGGAGAGATTAAGTCAGTTGGGAGTATGTTTATTGGTTCTAGGAAAGTTTCTCACAGAAACTTATAGAATTCTAACAGAAAGAATGTTCCCTGACTGTGGGAGAGTCCAAAGCTAGGATCATAGTTTGAGGATAAGGGATAAACCTTTTAGAACTGAGGTGAGAAGAAATTTCTTCACTCAGAGAATGGTGAATCTGTGGAATTCACTACCACAGAAAGTACTGAGGCCAAAACGTTGTGTGATTTCAAAAGGAATTAAGATATAGTTTTTGGGACTAAAGGGATATGGAGGATAAGGCAGGATCGGGGTATTCAATTTGATGATCAACTATGATCATAACGAAAGGCAGAGCATCCTTGAAGGAGCAAATGGCCTGTGCGCATGTATTTTCTATGTTTATTTCTATGTGTATTAGTTTGAACTTGTATTACAAATAGGTCATGACCGGTGAAATTTGCTAGTTGATTCAAACTCAAATTTGGTTTAAGATGATCAGCTCAACAAATTTTCTTGGGTTGTCTGATGTCATCTGTTTCCAAATCAAAAATCAGCAGCTATAAAAGCGTGCAATCATGTCCATATATGAAAAGGCAAACAATACTCCCACAGAAAGAAATGATGTGTACACTTGATATAATTCCTGACACTGCCTCGCATTATAACCCCAAATTTATCTTTAACACCAATTTTTTAAAATAAATTGAATGCAAGCAGAAAAAAAATCTTTATGACATAGAGAGGCGCCACTTGGTCCATCTACTGTGCTTGCCCCAGATCTAGCTTTCATTACTTAAAAAACAGCAAGATGCAGAAAAAGTGTTGAATAGAACTACAATCACAGTTGAAGCTAGTGCTTCTGGGAAAAAGAAAAACTATTGATATTTGGAAGTTCTCTCTAAAATGCTTCATATAGCATTGTAAGATAAGCAAAATATGGTGCCTTTTTTTTTAGGGGTAGCTGTGTCATCTTTGATTCAAGCATAACTGTAAGAAAAATCACATTCCGAGTTGAAAATGGTGGGAGTTGATGCAAATCCAAGAAAGCAAATACAATGGCCAGAATTCTGCCGCCATCCTTTTCGGCGAAATTCTCCAGTCATGTTGGCAGCACATCCCTGCCCACGGATTTCCTGCTAGCGTGGGGTGACATCAACGGGAAATCCCATTGACAGAGAATCCCACTGCTAGCAAACACGCCATTTTCTGTCAGCGGGAAACACAATGCTGGAAGGCTGGGGAATCTTGTCCAATGTCTTTAAATTTACCAATTGATATTGGGTAATTTTTGACCTAAAACACAAGAAACATTAGGTCTGAAAAACAATTGGCTTAACATCATATTGTTGTGTCACTTTTCTTGGATGTTCTGAAGGCCACTCATGATTCATTCATCTTGTAAGAACTGAAAACAGAATTCATCCCACCAGCAGAGGATGCAGCTGCATCTGACACAGTTAAGGATCTCATACAGATGGTCAACTCTGCTGCAAACCTCTTCAAGCACAAAAAGTTTCTATTATGACTGAGTGGGCACAGATTCTGGATACATTGCAGTCATCATTGCTAACCACAGAAATTATTAAAGCACCTAGGGACATTTTAGTATGCTGAAAATCAAATTGTTTTGCTGAGTGTTGTAAAAATATTTAATTTCATGATTCATATGTTGGAAAAATATTATATTTAGTATTGGGGAAATTAAATTTGTTAAAATGCTGTAATGGAAACTCTCGAATTCAGAAGTTACACAGATACTAAGGTGTATTCAAAAATGTTTTTCCATGTGTAGTGACAAGTTTGGAGTTATAAGTGTGAAGACAGTAAACAACAGATGACACTTTACTAAGTCTTGATAGAGGAGAGAATTCTACAATTGTCTTTATAAAGGATTTAAGTTATTTATGTGGATTCTGGATAAAATAATTACATATGCAAAGGGAAAATTTTAAAGTATTAACATACTTTTCAGATCAAAAGCCTGTTTTGGAAATGAAAGTTTCTTACTTGAAATCCATCTGGGGCATCCCAAGAGGGATGTCATGGAGTTAGACTGTGCAGTATAAGAGTCTGGCAATTATAGATTTGAACTGTGAGTGAGTACAGTACCACTTACATAGTTATGCAAGAGTATATGACCCACATCCTAGTTATATCTAGCATTGGACAGAGCAGTATTCCAGCAAACATGGAGATAGTTCCCAGCATGTACTCTTACTGTATTTTATAGATAATTCTAAGCATCCATAAAAATGAACTTCAACCTTTGGCTCCAACGACAGTCAACACTGCAATCTCTAAACAAATGCCGTAACTCCCAGTCTGCATGCCAAAGCCACAAAAGATGCTGAAACCTGTTTTTTTTTTGCTAAGATCGCCCCCAATGAGTGAGATTCCACAGGTCTCTGAGTAATATGTACAAAAGATTCACCATGGCTGAGTGAGTAGGCGAGGACCTGGCAGATGGAGTATAACATTAGCAAATGTGAGGTTATCCACTTTGGTAAAAAATAATAGTAGAAGGGATTATTATTTAAAAGATGAAAAGCTGCAGCATGCTATGGTACAGAGGGACCTTGGGGTCTTTGTGCACAAATCGCAAAACCCAGTCTACAAGTGCAGCAGGTGATCAGGAAGGTGAATGGAATGTGGCTTTTACAGCGAGAGGGATAGAATATAAAAGCAAGGAGGTCTTGCTGCAACTGTGCAGGGCACTGGTGAAGCTGCAGCTGGAGTACTGTGTGCAGTTTTGGTCCCCTTATTTGCGAAAGGATATATTGGCTTTGGAGGGAGTGCAGAGAAGGTTCATTAGGCTGATACCGGAGATGATGGGTTAGCCTATGAGAAGAGGTTGAATAGACTGCGTCTTTACTCACTGGAGTTTAGAGGGCCAAGGGGGAACTTTATAGAGACATATAAGACAATGAAGGGGATAGATAGGGTAGAGGTAGAGAGATTCTTCCCACTTAGAAAGGATAGCAGAACTAGAGAGCACAGCCACAAAATAAGGGGTTGGGGGGGGACAGTTTAGATCGGAGTTGAGGAGAAACTTCTTCACTCAAAGGGTGGTGAGTCTCTGGAATTCTCTGCCCATTGAAGTGGTGGAGGCTATCTCGCTGAATATATTTAAGTCACGGGTAGATAGGTTTCTGATAGACAAGAGAATTAAGGGTTATAGGAAAAAAGCAAGAAATGGAACTGATCCACTTCAGATCAGCCATGATCTTGTTGAATGGTGGGACAGGCTCGAAGGCTAGATGACCTACTCCTGCTCCTATTTCTTATGTTCTTATCACTTTGAGTGAAGAAATGGCTCCTCAACTCAATTCTAAAATGGCCTAAACCTTATTCTGAGACTGCGTCTAATAGTTTAAGATCTCTAGCCAGGTGAAGCATTCTTCCTGTATCTACCCTTTCGAGCCTTGTAAGAATTTTGTATGCTTCAACAAGATCACCTCTCATTCTTTTAAACTGTGGGGAAAACAGGACCAACCTCCTCAATCTTTCTTTCCTCTCTAAACCTCTGACTCTCTCCCTCTTTTCGCTTTTAAAATATTCCTTAAAATCTAAGTCTTTGACCAAAGATTTGGCCATTTATTCTAATATTGCCTCATGTATTGCTTCTCAATGTTCCTGTGAAAAACAGGAATGTTATATTGAAGGCTTGATATAAATACAGAATGTTGTTCTCAAAATCACATGAGGGAAATAATATTTAAACAAGGGCTTGGTTGCAGAGCAGTTAAAGTTTATTCACTGGTCACAAAGTAAGGTTTACATTAACACTACAATGAAGTTACTGTGAAATTGTACAGCACCTGTCAGATTAATGCACCTAACCACACAGACACAGGAAGAACGTGCAAACTCTATACAGACAGTGACCTAAGCTGGGAATCAAACCCAGGTCCCTGGTGCTGTGAGGCAGCAATGCTAACCTAGTGCCACATAATCATCAATGACCAAAGGCTGATTTCATTAATTGCCTAAGTTTCATCATTAGTCTTTCAACATAGGTGTACACTTGCGATGTTAAGACATACGAGGCTATGGGCCAAGTGCTGGAAAATGGGATTTGAATAGTTAGGTGGTTGCTTTTGACCAGCACAGACTCGATGGGCCAAAGGGCCTTTTCTGTGCTGTAAACCTCTATGGCTCCACAAATCATTCATGGAGGGGCAATAGAGCAGTTACTTATTCAATAGTCCAGAGACTGTGCTCTACTCGGTGGCACACAGTGCTGCTGCCTCAGCATCATGGACGTAGATTTGATTCCCAGCTTGAGTGTCTATGTGGAGTTTGCGCATTCTCCCTGTGTCTGTGTGGGTTTCCTCTGGATGCTCCAGTTTCCTCCCACAGTCCAAAGGTATGTGGGTTAGGCCAGGATGCATTATATCACTAGATTGGGCATTCAGAGGTCTGGACCAACAACCTGGGGACAGAAAATCCCACCATGATAACTGAGAAATTTAATTTCAGTTAATTAAATAAAATCTAGAATTCAAAAGCTACTATCAGTGTTGGTGGTCATGAAATGACCAGATATTGTAAATATATGTTCTGACCTGGACCTGCTGAGAAATGTGGAATGTAACTGTTCTTGGAGTCCTTCAGTGTAGTTGGGGGAAGAGGGAATTAAGTTTCACTCCCTTTTACAACTCTAGCTGCCATATTGTGGCAATTTTAAATGTGCCAACCATTTTGACAAGCTAGGCAAAAAGGTAAGTTGGTGAAGAGGGAACTATTCTGCTAAGTAAATTGGAACCAACCAAAGTCTCCAAATATAAATCGCAATATCAGATTGTTCCAACTGCAGGATAATGGCCTAACAAAAGCTGAAACTATTAGTGATCCCCTGGGACACTAATATCCTTTAGGAAAGGAAATCTACTGTCCTTACTAGATCAGGCATATATGTAGGGCTCCAGACCCATAGTAATGTGGTTGACTCTTAATTGCTCTCTGCAAGCCATTCAATATTGAAGGTAGGTCACCACCTTCCCAGTGGCAATTAGGGATGGACAACAATGCTGACACCCACTTTCCACAAATAAAGTATATGCAATTTAAAAATGGATAAATTCCCAACCAACAGGAAAAATGGAAACATTACTTCAGAGAAGAACTTGTAAACATACGAGAAAGGAATAGGCCATTCTGCCCCTCAAGCCTTCTCTGTCATTCAATATCATGGCTGATCTAATCATGGCCTTAATTCTACTTCCCTGCTTCCTAACACTCAACTGAGTTTTGGGTCAACAATCTGAATACATTCATAATTGAGTAACACAATACTCAGCCTCCATAGCTCTCTGGAGTGAGGAATTTCAAAGATTAATGATGCTTTGAAAGAAAAAAATTCCTCCTAATTTCTGTCTTCAATGGATCCTTTATTCTGAAACTGTGGCTCTTAGCTCTAACTTGCACGCATGAGAAGGAAAAGCTACATGTATATTTTTCCAGCATTATGTCAATAACCAAACAATGGGCCAGATCTTCCATTATCTAGAAGGTTAGCTGAAGGCACCCTGGAAGATGATTGGGAATCCCTCGGAAACCTGAATGCAGATGCTGCATGTGAATTGCCCAGAAAGTTTCAGCTTTTGTTAGGCCATTACACTGCAGCTGGAATCATCCGATATTGAGATTTATATTTGGAAACTTTGGTTGGTTCCGATTTACTTAGCAGAATAGCTCCCTCTTCACCAACTTACCTTTTCTCCTAGCTTATCAAAATGGTTGGCACATTTAATATTTCCATAACAGGGTAGCTAGGGCCATAAAAGGAAGTGAAATTTAATTTCCTCCTCGCCCAACTGCACTGAAGGACTCCAAGAACAGCTACATCCCACAATTCTCAGCAGGTCCAAGTTAGATGTCTGAATAAGAAATGTGGAGGTTCAGTCTAAGGGAGTAAATGTAAGCCAGACTGACACTCAACAGAAGATTGTGTTCAACATCTTCAACAGCTATTGTCCTCGTAATTAAGCTTGACTTTTAAACAGGCCTTTATCCTTTGCAGTGCTTGCATGACTGCCATAACGGGACAGTGTGGATTACAATCTTAAATATTCCCTACAGAGTGGCATATTCCATTAAATATTTAAATTCAGCATCAAGAATTTGCTCATCTCTCTTAGAAATTAGAGTTCCACAAGTGCCAAAGGTGACAGCATACACCTGATCCTCTATAGCAGGTCTATGGGGAAAACATATGGTTGGAGTTGTGTCCTCTGTAGGACAAGACACAACTGTTTCCTGGATATATGCATGCAAATACAAAAATGACAGCACTTAGAAACGAATGTTTATCTTTGATGCTCCAGATACAGAATCTTGAATATCGGGCCTCAAACTGGAACTTTGTGCACCCAGAATTGCAGTGCCAATATTGGGTTCACTAAACAGTAACCTGCACAAATTTGCCACAAATTATATCCCTTGCCAAGTTGTCGTTTGAGGCATATTCCAATGGTCATCTGGAAGACCTCTCATCTTCTATCCTTTATAAACTTTGGTCATGCAAAACACTTTGGAACTCTGCTGTTCCTAGCTTTACCATGTAAAAAAAAAATTCAAATATATCTTTCTCAGAACTAAAATGGGTGACTCACATTTATCCACGTTGCAAACTTTCATTTTTTTATTTGTAACTTTTTGGCTCTTGTTTATACTACTTGCTATACTACCAATATTCGTGTCAATGGCAAATTCAGATATATGGGGCACGATTTTTCCAGGCTGCTACACTGTGAACAATGTCCAACCAATCATGTTTTTTTTTAAAAAATGGCTTGGGAAAGTTATCAGCTTCATGTCAGAAATCAGCGTGAGGCTGATTATGTTTCGGAAATTTTTATTCCCATGTCATTAGCAAGCTTAGGACAGTATCCTCTGAGCTCACTAATGTTCCTCCCCCCACCAGGAGAGGTTCCACCAGCAGGGGTTAAATCTGATCTCCATCGGCAGGGACCAGGAGTGATGACCTCGTTGGTGGAAACATTGAGACACCCTCAGAGGTCAGAGTGGAGAGAATATCTCTTCAGCTGTGACAGTCCAGCACCACCAGCCTGGCACTCTGGCTCGCCCATCAGGTGGATAAGGAAGTCTCAGTAAGATTCTCTGTCAGAGAGTTGTTACAGACTCAACGGGCCAAATGGCCTTTTTTGTACCGTAGAGCATTCTATGACACTGCGGTAGTTCCTTTTTCATAATATACACGGTGTAATTCAGATGCTTTTTCACAGAGACTGATATTTTATTTTGCCTCGTATACAATTATCAAAAGATAACTTCAAATAATACATGATAAAAATCACAAACTGAGCTGCCAGTTTTTATAGTAATAGTGTTACATAGTTGATTGCAGCATATAGTAGACAATAAGATCCAAGTTCAATCTAGGATTTGCGTTCTGCTGCTAACGACATTGTAGAATTTTCAATAATCAGTTTCAGTGTCCACAGAGAAAGGAGGGAATAAATGGCAGTATTGACAAACCGAAGTAGATACCACACATACACATGCATATTCAGCAAAAAACTCACACACACTTGACAGTCCGTGCTTCCTATGTTATTAACACTCGCCATCCAGGTTCACCCATTATTATACTATGTATAAGAGACCCATATTAAGATAGCTTATGATACCAATAGAATATAGAAATAAGAGTAGGTCATTTACCCTCTTAATTCTGTTATACCATTTAATAAGATCATGGCTGATGTGTAACCTCATTCCACATACTCACCTTTGTCCCTTATCCTAGAATATGTTTGGTTAATAAAAATATATCAATTTTGGATTTAAAATTAACAATTGATCTAGCAACAATTATATTAGCGGAGATGAATTCCAAACTTGTATGTGTAGACATGCACTCTAATCTCAGTTCCGAATGGTCTGGTTGTCATTTTTGGACTATACCTCTTAGTCTTAGATTTCACAACAAACATAAATAGTTTCTATCGATCCTATTGCCGTTCATATCATTATAATACACATTTCAAATTCCAGAAAATACAACTCTAATTAGTGGGATCTCTCCTTGTACTTTATCCGTTGGATCCCAAGTACCATTCAAGTTAATCTACTCCATGCTCCAAGGCCAATATACCTTTCCCTAAGGCTTCTGCCCAGAACTGCTAACAATACTACTGGATGGTCTAATCAGGACTTTATTTAACTAAAGTATGACTTCTACCCCCTTGTATTCATCCTTTAGTTACAATAGAACTACACTATCACCACATTATGACTCTTACCCACATGCAATGCAGGACTATCAGTGTTAACTGCAATGCCTCCTTACTGTCCTGGAGTTATTTTGTTATTTCACAGCACGTGTACGTCACTGGCTGTATTGCCCTTCCCTAATTGCTTTTGAGAAGGTAGTATATTCTAGCCTAGTCAGCGATGCATACATCCTGTGAAATAATTAAAATAAATCTCAATTTAGTTGAGGAAGAGCTGATGATTCTATTAGGAAACTGGTTTTAAAACAAGAAATAGGCACAATCAACAAAATGGTACTGACGGAATTAGTTACTGTAGCTAGAAAAATAATTCCTTGAGTATTAAGCTGTCAGTGTGAAGCAAGGACAATAATCAGAAAAAGTAAATGCTTTTCATAAGCTTTTCCCCCCAAAAACCATAAATTGAACATTTTGCAAGGTTATCACAAAGTTAAGAAACATCTGCATTGTAGATAAAGAAACATTTGCATAACAAACCAGTTTCATTTAAAATTTAAAAATTTCTAACAGAATTGGAGTATGTCCATTTATTATACGCATTTAGGATTTTGCATCCTTTACATCAAATGGTCAAAATATATTGGCTTTCGGTAGCATGACAACTACAGTTTGGTGAAAGTTTGTAATAACAACTTGCAATTTTTAATCAGATTCACTTGTTAGGCCCAGTCTAAGCTGGGAAACACTGACTGAAGCATATTGTAAGGGTTCTAATATCTGCTTTAGAATTAGGCAACGGGCCTGATCCAATATTGGATTGGATGTCTTCAAAGCTGGCCCTTGTGTCCCCATTATACTGGCAACAAGTTCCACTCGGCAATCAGAGAAATAGATGTTTTTAGTTCCCATTCCCTCCATGTTACTAAAATACCATTGTAATGTTTTGGCATATGTCCCAATTATAATAACATTACTCAGTTAAATGCTCCACAATTTGTCTTAATCCTAGATGAAATTAATACCCACCTGCTCTTAGCTCTGGTCTCTTGTAAGGGGGAATAGCTTCCGTGATCTTCTGTCTGGTTTCCAGTCCAATTGAACAATGGTTGCTGTCTAGAGGTACAAAGTCTATCATTAAGTTCAGTGCTGCTCACTTCTAGCCCTTTAATGAATACTCCTGTGTTTCCTCGCCTTGCAGGTTCACTAAAAGTTCTCTGACATATATTGTACTTGTGGGTTTCACTGGGTGAAAAATCAAAGCTCTGTGTTTTCCGTAATAGCTTTTTCAGATGTTGATTCTGAGAATCTGGTGTTGAGAGATATCTAGACTGTATTTGAGAAGAGTTAACATTATTATCACAACTGGCTTCTTCATCAGAGATACTATGCAATAGTCTACATGCCTCCGGTGTTGATGTATGAACAGAAGTACAAGATTTTTCTCCTCTCTTTTGATCAAAGACTTGGAAATTAGGGCTTAAGTTTTTGCTGAGAATAGCTTCAGGTACAAAAACATCCTCATTATTTACAGTCCCATAACAACTGCCTGATGACTGCATTGAGAGTTTGTCTTTCTGCCACATATCACAATATGTTGATCTGTTGCTTGGAAAATAACCACTACTGTTTGAGCTTGCATACTGTAATCTTTGTTCCATTCCACCTGAGTGCCTCCTGTGTCCTAAGTTAACAATTTCATTCCTCACACTATTGAGATCAGAAAGCCGATGGTCTGATGGTAATGACTTTCTAGTTCGCAATGCAGCTTCAAGCTTTTTTTCAAAGATAAGTTTCGTCTCTTGACATTTGGACCAAGCAAATTTCCACTGTTTTATTCCCTTTTCATTTCTTAATTCACATGCTAGTTCCTTCATTTCTTGAAACTCAGTATCTGGAATTTCAGGATGCTGACGATGATGGTTTTCCAGATACTTCACAACTGAGCCACAGCGCTCTGGTGAACTGCAGTCATCCATGCTGATGCATGCAAGGTGCCGCATACCTTCTAGGGCCCATTTATAAGCCTGTAACAAAGACAAAACAGCTTAGCAACCAAATCTATATTATAAAAGAAATTTCTCATGATTAAGATTTGGATCACTGAAAAAAGGAACACAGTTTCTTTTTCTATATAACACTCATTATGTGCTGTAATGACACAGATATTCTGTGGACGTAGACACACTTAAAATCATTATACCAACAAACCACAACAGCGTGTTTATTCAGCCAAAAGGTAAGAATGATTTTCTCCTTCAGCAAACAGTCGAAACAATTCTCAAGATCTTGGTTTCCTGAATCTGAAACACAACCTCCTCTAAAGACAGATGTGAACCAACTGTGAGATAACACTGATTTATACTTGTTGTGCCAAATTGCCAAAATAACTCAACTGTCTACAAAAATATTACTCATCATGAATATACTTACAGTGCAATAGTACCAAACAAAAATGCTTAACTCAGGATAGTTTTGACATTGTGAAATAGGCTTTTATATACCCAAACAATATCAATAGACAATTTCCAACAAACCAGTATAATTCAAGAAACAAATAAATGCGCCATTATACTTAATGAACACTACCAGCAAATCTCCGAGGTCTAAGTTTTGCAATCTGTTAATCCGTTTAGGAAACCCCTTATGAAGAATAAAAATCTTCGCCAATCCAATCCATTCAGTAAATTTTTTATTAGAAACTAAAAATGTGCACTTTTAACAGAATTTAAGATGATTTCATTTGTGTCTGAATCCACTTTATCCTAAAATGAAGAATGCCTTCTGTCAATGCTGACTATTAAGGTTCCCATGGGAATTGAGTTTCGGAAGTCTCCAACAAAACCTGCTATATCTTTGCACAAATTCATGTTCAATTGTTCATCACATTGTAAAGATGGCTGGAGTGGTGGAAAAATATCCTGGTGCAGTAAGATGTGCCTTTTGGCTTGAGTCAAATCTTTGGGCAGAATTAAATGATAGAACATAGAACAGTACAGCACAGTACAGGCCCTTCAGTCTTTGATGTTGTGCCAAGCTTTGTCCAAAACCAAGATCAAGCTATTCCATCCACTATCATTCGGGTATGCTCCATGTGCCTATCCAATAACCGCTTGAAAATTCCTAAAGTATCCTACTCCACTATCATAGCAGGCAGTCCATTCCACACCCCAACCACTCTCTGAGTAAAGAACTTACTTCAGACATCCCTCCTATATCTCCCACCATGAACCTTATAGTTCTGCCCCCTAGTAACAGCTATATCTACCCGAGGAAATAGAGTGGTGTTCAGAGACTATCTCCCTCATCATCTTATAAATCTCTATTAAGTCACCGGTCATCCTCCTCCACTCTAAAGAGAGAAGCCCCAGGTCCCTCAACCTTTCTGCAGAAGACCTACTCTCCAAACCAGGCAGCATCCTGGTAAATCTCCTCTGCATTCTCTCCAATGTTTCCATATTCTTCTTATAGTAAGGTGACCAGAATTGCATACAATATTCCCAATGTGGTCTCACCAAGGTCCTGTATAGTTGCAGCATAACCCCATGACTCTTTAACTAAAACCCCTTGTTAATAAATGCTAACACACTATAGGCCTTCTTCACGGCTCTATCCTTTTGACTGGCAACCTTCAGAGATCCGTGGATATGAAGCCCAAGATCTCTCTGTTCCTCCACATTCCTCAGAACCCTGCCGTCAATATTGTAATCCACATTCAAATTTGTCCTACCAAAATGAATTCTCTCATATTGATCAGGGTTAAACTCCATTGCCACTTTTTGGCCCAGCTCTGCATCCTATCAATGTCTCTTTGTAGCCTATAACAGCCCTCCACCTCATCCACTACTCCCCAGTCTTGGTGTCATTAGCAAATTTACTAACCCACTCTTCTGCTCCCTCCTCCAAGTCATTGATAAAAATCAGAAATAGCAGAGGACCCAGCACTGATCCCTATGGCACACCACCAATAACTGGTCTCCAGTCTGAAAATTTTCCATCCACCACCATCCTTTATCTTCTAATGAGATAGTCATGATGTGGAGATGCCAGCATTGGACGGGAGTAAACACAGTAAGTCTCACAACATCAGGTTAAAGTTTTGATAGTAAATGCCACTAGCTTTTGGAACACTGTTCCTTCATCTGTTCTGATCACAAACAAGACATTTAAAGGCACATACAGTTTACAGAATACTGATTAAAATGCGAGTCTTTACAGTTAATCTGCTATTCAAGTCTTAAAGGTGCAGACAACGTGAGTGCAGATAGTAGTAAGCATAGGTTAAAGAGATGTGTATTGTCTCCAGACAGGACAGTAAGTGAGATGTTGCAAGTTCAGGCAAGTCATAGAGGTCACAGATAATGTGACGTGAACCCAAGATCCCAGTTGAGGTCATTCTCATGTGTGTGGAACTTGGCTATCAGTTTCTGCTCAGTGACTCTGCGCTGTCATATGTCATGAAGGCTGCCTTGAAGAACTTTTACCCAAAGATCAGAGGCCGAATGCCTGTGACTACTGAAGTGTTTGCCAACAGGAAGGGAACAGTCTTGCCTGGTGATTGCCACGCACTGTTCATTCATCTGTGTCGTAGTGTCTGCATGATCACCCCAATGTATCATGCCTCAGGACATCCTTTCCTGCAGTGTATCAGGTAGACAACGTTGGCCAAGTTGCAAGAGTATGTGCCATGTACCTGGTGGATGGTGTTCTCATGTGAGATGGTGGCATCCACATAGTTGGTCTGGCATGTCTTGCGGAGGTTGCTGTGGCAGGGTTGTATGGTGTTGTAGTCACTGTTCTCCTGAAGGCTGGGTAATTTACTGCAGACAATGCCCTGTTTGAGGTTGTGTGGTTGTTTGAAGGCAAGAAGTGGGGAAGTGGGGATGGCCCCTGCGAGATGTTCGTCTTCATCAACGACTCATTGAAGACTTCGGGGACGATGTTGTAGCTTCTCCGTTCCTGGGAAGTACTGGACGACGAAGGATACTCTGTCCGCTGTGACCGTGTTTGTCTTCTGAGGAGGTCGGTGCAATTTTTTGCTGTGGCACGCCGAAACTGTTGACTGATGAATCGAGCACCATATCCTGTTCTTATGAGGACATCTTTCAGCATCTGGGGGTGTCTGTTGCGATCCTCCTCATCTGAGCAGATCGTGTATATATGGAGGGCTTGTCCATAGGGAATGGCTTCTTTAATGTGTTTAGGATGGAAGCTGGAGCATCGTGAGGTTATGTGTGGGTTTGCGATACAGTGAGGTGCTGAGGCGACAGTCCTTAATGGAGATGCGTGTCCAAGAATGTAACCAATTCCAGAGAATAGTCCACGACTATTCTTTGGAATCCCAAGATTTGCCTGAACTTGCAACATCTCACTTACTGTCCTGTCAGGAGACAACACACGTCTCTTTAACCTATGCTTAATACTATCTCCATTCACATTGTTTGCACCTTTAAGACTTGAATAGCAGATTAGCTGTAAAGACTCGCATTCTAATCAGTATTCTGTAAACTGTGTGCCTTTATATGCCCTGTTTATGATCAGAACTCTCCACTCACCTGACAAAGGAACAGCATTCCAAAAGCTAGTGGCATTTACTACCAAATAAACCTGTTGGACTTTAACCTGTTGTGAGGCTTCTTTCTATGAGATCGCCAGTTACTTATCCAAATAGGCAAAATTTCCCTCTATCCCACATCTCCTTCCTTTCTACACGAGCCTACCATAGGGAACCTTATCAAATGCCTTACTAAAATCACGTATGCAACATCAACTGTTCTATCTTTATCTACATACTTAGTTACGTTTTCAAAGAATTCAATCAAATTTGTGAGGCAAGACGTGCCCTTCACGAATTCGTGCTGACTATCCAGATTAAGCTGCATCTTCCAAATGCTCATAAATTCTATCCCTCACGATCTTTTCCATTAACTTACCGACCACCGAAGTAAGATTAACTGGCCTATAATTACCAGGGTCATTTCTATTTCCTTTCTTGACCAGAAGAACAACATTCGCCACTCTCCAGTCCTCTGGCACAATTCCCTGAGGACCCAAAGATCAAAGCCAAAGACTCTGCAATCTCATCCCTTGCCAGCAAAGAAACCTAGAATATATCCCATCTGGCCCAAGGGACTTATCAATCCTCAGGTTTTTCAAAATTGCTGATATATCTTCCCTCAAAACATCTACCTTCTCCAGCCTATCAGCCTATATCACACTCTCATGCTCAAAAACATAGCCGTTCTCCTTGGTGAGCACTGAAGGTAAGTATTCATTCAGCATCTCTCCTATCTCTTCTGACATCATGCACAAGTTCCCACTACTATCCTTGACCGGCCTTAACCTCACCCAGGTCATTCTTTTATTTCTCACATAAGAGTAAAAAGCCTTGGGGTTTTCCTTTATCTGATCTGCCAAGCACTTCTCATGGCCCCCTCCTGACTCTTCTAAGCACTTTTTGTTTGCTCATCCCTTGCTACCTTGTAACCCTCAAACGATCCAACTGAATGTTGTTTTTTCAATCCTTACATACACTTCCTTTTTCCTCTTGACAAGACATTCAACCTCTTTTGTGAATCATGTTCCCTCATTCGGCCATTTCCTCCCTGCCTGAAGGGCCATATCTATCAAGGACACGCAGTGTTTGTTCCTTGAACAAGTTCCAATTTTCACTTGTGCCTTTCCCTGACAGTTTCTAGTCCCATCTTATGATTCCTGATTCTTGCCTAATCACATCATAATTACCTCTTCCCCGATTATAAATCTTGCCCTGACATACAGTCCTATCCCTCTTTATTGCACTAATGGAAGACACCGAATTGTGTTCACTATCTCCAATGTGCTCGCCTACAAACAAATCTAACACTTGGCCCGGTTCATTATCCAGTAAAAGTCCAATGTGGCCCCACCTCTTGTCCACCTATCAACATAGTGTCAGGAAACCTTCCTGCACACACTGTACAAAAACTGCCCCATCTGAACTATTCGACCTATAAAGGTTCCAATCAATATTTGGAAAGTTGAAGTCACCAGGAATCCAAAAATGAGCAATGTTCATACTAAACCGCAATAAAAGTCTTCTTTTCTCTTCATTGACATTTTCACCATGATCAGCACAAAAATTCAACAACATCAAAATAAGAATTTAATACAAAACACGTGTTTTGTGTAACAAAATCAAATTACACTAGATGTTGGACTCAAACAAAAACAGAAAATACTGGAAAATCTCAGCAAGTCTGACAGCATCTGTGCAGAGAGAACATAGTTAATGTTTCCAGTCTGGATGACTCAAGGTACATGTATATTAGTTCTTTTTCAAGGCTAAGAACTGTTTTGCTCACAAATTATTAAGCAAAAGTGCTACAAATAAAATTTTTCCTGCAGCATGGGAGTTAAAATGCGTTTTTTTTTATCTTTCTTCACCAACCAAGGTTAAGCTAGCCCACACCAAATATCATTCATTTTTCTTCACTTTCCTTCTCCACTGATCAAGTACATGGCAATCATACCTCAGCATGGAAGAAATCACTGAACCAAATGAATGGAGAAAGTTTCAGTCAACGAAGTTGTACTAAACTGATCAGTTATTTTAATCACCTAATGTACAATAAAATATCCAAGTACAATTTTACTTAGATTTAAAGACATATTTCTTAAGTTTAGCTAAGCCATATTTGGAAGACAGGCAGGCACTTCCCCAAAGGAAAAAAAAATAAAAGTGAATTCCATTCCAGTGGACTTTGTAACAGCTGAACACACATGGCATTACAACTGACATGAGAACAACCTAGCGAAAAGATGGTGCATGGCAGAGAAATGAAAGCCTTTTTGGGAGGAGCAAAGGGCAGAACAATACTTCAATTATTCAAAGTTAAACTTACAAAGAAAGTTCACTGATTAAAAACCATAAAGAACAACATGGTACATCTACATACACTTACAAATCATCTACAGAACAGCATTAGGCTTTTGGCTCTACTGATCTGTGTGAATGTTTGTACTCTTCTTACTCCAATTATCTTTTCCCATCCTCCCCCACATAGAAGGATTGAGGGTTACAGATAGGCCTAGTTGGTAGAGATATGATCAGCGCAACTTGTGGGTCAAAGGGCCTGTTTGTGTTGTAGTTTTTCTATGTTTTCTATGTTCTAAGCAGCAAGTAATAGACAGAGCTAAGTGAATCAACAACCAAAAGATCAGATTCAAGTTCTGGAGTCTTTTCACATTCAGTTGTGAATGGTGATGTACAATAAAAATCCTGGAACTCCCTCCTTAACAGCACCTTTGGCATATCTACACCACATCAACTGCAGCAGTTCAAGAAGCCAGCTACTTACCACTTTCACAACAGCAATAAATGCTGAATTAGACACTGACGTCCACATCCTATTGATGAGCTAAACAATTTAACACAGACTAACAGGAAAAAAATCTCACTACTCTGAAATATGAAATAGATCTAGAAAACTTAATTTGGTCAGTCTCCATCTAAATTTTAATGAGAAAAAGCATACAGCTCAAAATATTCATTATTTGGTATTAAATTAATACTCCTTCTCAGAAGCAAATGCTGCTAGAAGAAGAATATGTCACTTAATTGGAGCAGTGAGGCATGCTGTTCTTAGTTTCTAGTCAAGTGCATATTGAGGAAGGGCATATTGAGGAAGTTGCAATTGAGGAGCTTAATCACAATAAAGCAAGTATGAAAATTCCTCAGTACAGTGAATTGAAACGCATTACTCTTTTCAATGTGATCAACATTCTATGAAAATATTAGCAAAAAAAGCAGCAAGAAGCATTATAATCACGATCAGGTATGGTAGTGGGTTGAGCTGGCTTTGCTATTATGTCTCTTCCTTAACTTAATTATAGTGCTTTCTTATAAAAAGGAGTTTTGTCAGTTGGTTCAGCTTTTTAAGAGCGAAGCTAAAATCATGCAAGAGGGCAAGTTCCAAAATACCTTGTAGAAATATAACATATAAAGTATGAATGAACAAAATAATGAATTACATAATCAATTCACACTGCCCCACACTTTGGTGACCATTGCTGCAAGAAGGAAACATCAATGGAATTTTTGACCCAGTTCTCAATTAGGAGTAACATTGTCTTCTTCTACCATGATTAGGGTTGACAACTGTGATTAAATGTACCCTTGAAGGTTTCATCACAAACCTCACATTTTAGCCATTAGTCAGTCAACAGCCTATGCCAAATGGAAAGCAAAAATATTTATAATTGATTGGATGCCGGTTAGTAAACTGTCTTTTCGCCCATTTTTAATATTTTTATATATGGTAAAAGAAATATATTCAAAGAAAATGACAAAAACAACAATTTCTTATAACATGCATAATTTTTCCTCAGGGTTGCAGGCAATACTATCCTGGAGATTGATCTTTCGAGATCAATACTGAAGGGCTATCAATCATCCATCATAACAAGTATACAGAAATAACCCTGAAGCACATTTAACACATTGGAAGTTAAAGACTGATAAAATATCACAGAATCTCTACAATGCAGAAGGAGGCCATTCAGTCCATCTAGTCTGTACCAACCACAATCCTATGCAGATCCTACTCCACAACCCCACACATTTACTCTGTTAATCCCCCTGACACTAGGATCAAGTTACCATGGTCAATCCACCTAACCAGCACACCTTCGGACTGTCGGAGAAAACTGGAGCATCTGAAGGAAACCCATGTAGACATAGGGAGAATCTGCAAACTCCACACAGACAGTGACCCCAGGGCAGAATTGAACTCATGTCCCCGGTGCTGTGAAGCAGCAGTGCCAACCACTGTGTTGCTGTGTTGAAAGCATAAATTAAACATCCATTTTTTTATTGATAAAAGGAATAAAATTGTTGAACTCTATAATAAAAGTGAACATGTGATTTAGAAACTCCACCTTTTCAAGCTATGACAAGCTTTTCCCCTTAGGCATGTGTTGTAGCTTTCTTTCACAAGCTGTAAAGAATGTGACCACATCCTAATAATCATTTCAAGAATACAAACAGAAACCCATGAATTCAGCAGCTGTGATTAGCCAAATTCAATCTGCTGAATTTCTGCGCATTATTTTTAAAACTGAAATGTGTCACCAAACACTTGCTCTAGATCTTTAGTCAAAGTTAAGTTTTAGATCCTTTTCCTTTCATTATAATTTACCTGAGGCTATCTCAGCAGTTTAAATTGAGAAAAGCCGAGCTCCTAAAAGATGAGCAAAGTGAAAATGAATATAGCAAAATGAGTATTGATGCATCATTCTCTCAAGCGAAGTGCCCCTTCAACCTGTACAAAGATGGAAAGACTATTCTAATTTACTGTCTAAACCTTTCCATAGAAAGCTACAATGCAGAAAGACGTCATTCGGGCCCATCGGGTCTGCACCAACTACAATCCCACCCAGGCCCTATTCTCATATCCCTGAATATTTACCCACTAATCCCTCTAACACATCTCAGGACACTAAGGAGCAGTTTAAAATGGCCAATGAACCTAGCCCGCACATTTTTGTATTGTGGGAGGAAATCGGGGCACGCAGAGGAAACCCACGCAGACAGAGGGAGGATGTGCAAACTCCACATAGACAATGACCCGAGCTGGGATTTGAACCCAGGTCCCTGGAGTTGTGAAGCAGCAGTGCTAACCACTGTGCTACCATACCGCCCCATGAAGCAGCAGTGCTAGCCAACTGTGCCAAAAGTAAAGATTTGCTGAGTATTATATATTGCAAATAACCTTCCATTTGCAGGCTGTCACTCAATACTTTATCAGTTAATGATTTCACGAAATGCCATTCACTGTGTTGAGATAATTTTATCAAACTGAATGAACTCAAATTCTGAAAGTGGGAACTTGGCATTCTTACTTCCATTCAGCAGGTCATCGGTTAAAACCTCAATCTGAGCCTTGAATGCATAATTTAGAATGACACTTTCCTGTTGGTTGAGGGTGTGCTGCATTGTCAGAGGCGCCACTCTTCAAATGAAACATTAAACTGAGATCCCATCTGCCTGTTTAGGTAGTGGTAAAAGATTCAACGGTACCATGAGAAGATTTTCTATTCATTTATCCATTAACTAAAACCACAACTAACCACTGATCATTTTGCTATTTGTAGGGCCACATTCTGTGTGAAATGCCAGCCATATTTCTGTTCACAGAAGCAGTGATGGTGCTTCAAAGGCAATCCATTGGCTGTGAAGAGTTTCAAGACATCATAAAAAACATGAAAGGTGCCATATAAATGCAAGAATGAATATTGTTCTTATTATAACGTTTAATAATGCTCCTCTCTTTCAATACACCTGCAAATCTTTATTGGATTTTGGCACACTGGTTTGAAGAAAGATTTTCATTATTTGATTATATTTTTCACTATATATGATTGCATAATTCAACATATAATCAATTTATTTTATTTTGAGCACACACTCTACAAGTTGTATGGCTCATTTATTAAAAGCCTATGTACAAGGGTAAAGTACAAGCTTTTAAAATAAAATATTTAACTATTTATTCAGTTGGGACATAAATCAAAATTAATGAGCCTGACGTGAAGTAATATCGAACAAACTGTGATTCAAATGTGATAAACATAATCACAGGAAACCAGATGCAAGATAGTGCTACTTTAAAATAAGTGCTAATTAAAGGATGCTTGAGTTTTAGTTCTTGGAAATTAAATCAATCCTGAAACAGAATAACCTTGAATAAATTGCTACAATATGCAAATGAAAGGCAGCTGGCAGCGCAGCAGATCAGGGACTATATACATAGGTTTTCCCATGAAATTCTTCGATGAGTTTCTTAAGCTTACTTATTCACCTGATTTAAGTAGGAAATGTAGACAAGACCAAGCCTTCCCCGAACAATTTTTAAACAGGGACGTAAGCAGAGAACTGCAAAGTGTTTGATTTTCTCAGCAGATGGTACAGAAAGGGGAGGGAGCCTGACAAGGTGGGAGAAAATTACTGGAAAAAGAACTACAGCAAAAGACTCCAAAAATACAATTAGTTAAATATATTTAGTCTGTGTATCAGAGTCTTTTAGGTTTTGATCACTGATCAAGGAGTTATAGGAAGAGGCAGTGAAAGATATGACATTCTAAAGAAAAAGTGGATTTTTATACAAATATATTTACCATTACTCATGAAGATGATTTTTAGTCCATTCCAGTATTCAGAATAAAGATGAATTTGTCTACGCCAAAGACTGAAATGACAGATGGAGAAAAACTGCAGTGAATGGCTTCAAAAGGCTGGTGACCCAGCAGTGCTCTGGACTCATGGTTCAGCCAGACAGCATGATAAGTGACATTTTAATTCTTAGAATGGAATGGACCATGACAAAGAAAATAATGGATGACTTTTCTCCCCCTCCCTAATTCCATTTTAGCCCTAGTCACACTTACCATCATAATAAAATGGGTCTCTGACATCATCAAATTCTTCTGGAACAAAGATTCCCAGCTCCCAGGCTATACACATATGGAGCATACTAAATTTTTACAGCTTTAAACTGAGATTATGTCATGTCTGTGGGGAATTTAAAAGCTTAATATCTAACTATAAATGGTAAACATATTAATGGTTATATCTAAATTAAACAAGCTATAAGTGCAGATGTTTTAGTGAAAAATCCACTTTTACCTTTCTGCATCGAAATAATCTCAAATGCAATTTTCGAGAGATTAGTTCACACAATAATCATAGAAGGTCGTACTCAATAGCTCCCAATGTCAATAATAAGTTAGCATTTGGAGATCATGAAAGTGTAGCTTTTAATACCATATGAAACAGAATCAGACTTGAGAATCTGCACATGTAAAATACAAATCTGTGTAAAGCATTTTGAATTAGGGAGTCAAATAATACTTCAAGCCAGTACCACTGCAATGTTTTTAACATTCTACACTTTTCCAAAATTAGTTTTTAATTCCAGGTCTCTCTTATTTTTTGAATAATCAACTGCAGAGTTGCTCAACTAGCTTGAGCAGGGGCCCCAAAGACAAGCATTCATCCATAGGACAATACAGCACAGTCTGAATTTGAGTTCTATTTGAGGTTCGCAGCTCTAAGAAGCAGCGAACGCAACATCTCCTGCCTATTTTTAATCAATGCTACAATTTACCAAGAAAACCTCCCTTCATCATCAAAGGTAATCTGTAAAAAAAGTGTTTTATGTTGCATCTTGAAAAATGGTGACTATGTACATTTCTTATCTAATGCTGGTACTTCAATCATGGGCCAGTTACGAAATATCAAAAAATGGTGAGCTACACAGCAAGTGAATGTTCTATAGTCAAAGGACTACTGTGGAATATGCATTGTGCAATGGTGATCAATGCTTTGCAGAACACCAACAGTAAACATAATAATTATCCTATAAGTTACACAATTACATTTCCATTAAAAAGTAAACACAGGCTTTGCATGACAACAATCAAATATCAACAGTTACGTATACGATAATGCATCTGTAGAAAAGGTTTCAGGAAAGAACATGCTCCTACCTGCACAGATCTACAAACAGGTTGCAGGTCTGGTTTCTGACAGACTGCTTCTGCTGTGTTCTGTGCTATCATCTTGAACTCTGATAAACTGAGCCAATTGTGCCCAGCAAACGCGCTAGCTTAAATCCCTATGAACGCTGCAGTATTCACAGGCAAATACCAGGCTAAATACCAGATGGGCTTCCTCAGTAACTGAATGAAAAGGGATAGAGAAGGGGGAGGAGAGCTTTCCAATCTCCACATTACAAAATTAGTGAACTGTGTAGCGTGAAATGAAAACATGGCACTGGAATTTCAATTGCATGAAGTTCAGCGCAGTCAGTCAGAATTTCTGCACATAATTCATTTTAAAAAAAAGTGAAAAATCTGAAAGTTCAGTGTTCTCCAACATATGATGCTTACTGTTCAATAATGTTGTTGCAGATATATTAATCTTTAGAAGATTTTGGTCACAATCTGGTTGATTGGCTAATATTTGAGTCGTAAGCAGCGATAATAATATTTCACTTAGAGCTTTGTTGCAGCATAAAATATGCAGAAACCCTATTATTGTTAGAACAACAGCACTTCTTAATGCATACACATTAGTAAAAGTCCTTCTCCAAACTCATCTTTAAGTACCACAAAGTATGCCAGGATACTAAAAGCACATGATTTAAGATTAATACCTTCATTAAGTATAACATGAACCTATTATCTGTCATGATGGATATATAAAAAATGGATTTAGAATAACACCATGCAACTACGTCATTGATCCATGCATTTCAACCACTGAATGCCTCCTGCTATTCCTGGCCTTTGCATTCATGGAAGTGTAGCTATATTGATGAGTTAATCAATAGTCAAAGGCTCAGCTTACTTGTCAGTTACTTGTTCAGGGTGATACAAATTTAACAGAGGCATGTAGAGATACCACAATCCTTGGTCTAGCTGGCAAATGCAGAGCCCTGATGCATACATTTTCAGATAACATACATAATTAGTAAGGCTCACCTTTCTCTCCAAATGCTACCCTAGGACAATGTGAGAACAGTGCAAATGAAATGAGCAATATTAATGCCAAAATTTTCTGTTGGATCTTGTGAAAATAGTGAAAACTTGGCACACTACTAGCAACACTCGAGGAAAATAAAAACTCTGGGGCATTTTATTGTAATTTCAAGCCATGGACTGATCAAGTTGTGATATTAAATTATCTTCCAGTTTTCTTTCTCAAAATTTTCTTGGTCTAGGCTAATTGATTATTTCTGACAGTGCTTCCTGACCAATGTCAGTCATTGCAGTTTTGCTTACAAACAGGGGGAAACGAAAGTTTAATTTTTTTTTCTATGGGTGCACAGATGTGTGAAACAGTGAATTTTAAGTGAGTTGTAGACAAATTTCAGGGTCTTGAAATCTATTCGAGCTCGTCAGAACTTGAAATTTGCGTTTCTGTGGCCCATGTTCCGTAATCTGAACATGTGCTCTCAATAGTACGACAGGGATGGCAGCAGCAGCTAACGCAGGAATCTTGGCATATCTGCAATCAGTCTGAGGGGGGTAGGACCATGATAGATATGAAAAATAAAATATATTGAAGAATAATGGTGCGAGAATAGAAATAAGGTAATCATGGAGTATATGTACAGTTGATTGAGTGGCTTAGGAGAGGGAAGAGTTAATTTAGTGATTGGCTGTCATGAACACGTGTTTATTTCCTTAACTGTTCCAAATAAGCCATGTGGCAAGAAGGTAGACCTACAGTACTGAACACAGCTTCTGTCAAAGTTTAACAAAATAATATAATTCTGTATTTAATATTGAAACAGCAAAGATATTTGTTATTTAAGACAATAAAAATAAAGGCTTATCCTGACAATACCACGTGGCTACTGTATCTGCTTTAGCTCAGCCGGTAGCAAGTATCCTAAGTTCAGATCCTACTCCAAGTTTTGAGCAGAAAAATCAAGGTTGACACTTCGGTGCTGCAGTGAGGAAACGCTACACTGTAATAGGCGCCATTTTTGGATGAGGTGCTAATTCAAAGCCCCATCTACCTGCTCATTACAGATAGATGTAAAGGTCCTATGGCACTATTTCAAAGGTGTGCAGGAGAGTTACCCCTGGTCAATATTTACTCATTCATCAACATGATAAAAGCAGAGTATCTAGTCATTTGGTGTTTACTAGAGTTTGCTGTCAATATATTGGTTGCTGCGTTTCCTATATTAGAAATGTGACTATGAGTATCATTGGCTTTAATGTGCTTTGAAACGCTTGGTGGTTGTGAAAGACACTATATAATGTCAACATTTTTTTAAAATAAACTATGTCCTGTGATGTACATAGGATTCAGCTGGGTGAAACTTGTCTGTATGCAGTCAGGAAGAGCAGAAATACAAAGCAACCAGCTCGCTCCTACAATTCTCTCCATTCTGACATACGTTTACCCTGCATCAAAAGAGGCTGAGGATTGTGCAGCACTAGAGTTGACAAGCTGCTAAAGAGTGATCATTTTCCACTTACAAACTGAAAACCCAATGTTATTGAATCCAAACTCTCAAAATGGAGCAGCCAGCACACCACATGGCCAGCTGACTGAAATATAGCAATATCTACCTTTTAAAATAGCTCAGGAATCAATAGTGTCAAATCTAAATGTGCATACCTTTCTCTTATCGACACATTTCATTATTAGAGAAAAGCTGGAGCAAAGCCTTCAACATTCCTTTGTATGCAATATACTACTGCACAGCATAATAAATATCAGAAAGCCACATAAAATTTCAGGGACAACATGAGATGAGAGCTTAGTGCACCCATTTTTCTGAGTATATTTTGAGTAAGACCAGAAATTTTTACCCAATATGAAAGCAAAGGTGTTCAGGAAGTCCCAAAACAAAGAAAGCTCCTGCAGGAGAGTTTGAATTTGAAATTATGTTAGCGTTTCACTTGCAATCATATCTTTTTCAGACTATCAAGATAAAGATAATGACTTAGCCTCTTTCTAAAAATCATTCACGAGTTGTGGGCATTTCTGGCAATACAGCATTTATTGCCTATCCCAAATGGCTGTCACAGAGGTGACATGAGGGTGCGCTTTTTCCTCAAACGGCAGCAGTTCACGTGGTGCAGGTATGTCTGTAAAACTTTTAACAAGGGAGTCAAAGAACTCTGACCTGGCAACAAGGAAGGAACAGCAATATATTTCTAAGTCAGGATGACGTATGATTTGGAAAGAAACTTCCAGGTAATGGCACTGCCATGTATCTGCTGTTCTATCTCTTTTAAATGGTAAGAAGCATAGGTTTGCAACATGCTGCCAAAGAAACCTCGCCCAGTTGCTGCATGTTGTAGATGATATACACTGCAGCCATGATGGAGAGAATGTCAATCTATCAGATTGTTTTGTCCTGGATAGTTTTGCAACTGCACCTTTCCATTCAAGTAGAAAGTATTCCACCTTAGTCCTGATTTGCATTTGTAGATTGTGAAAAGAGTTTTGCAGAGTCTGGAGTGAATAACACAGCACAGAATACCCAGCCTCTGACTTACACTTATAACCAGAGAATTTATATAGCTGATCCAAGTTTCTGGTCAATGGTGACCTCTACAGATTTGATGGTGAAGGGAAGATCATTGACTGCACTCATGCAGAACAAATGTTACTTGCTACTTATCAGCCCAGGTGCAAATGTACAGGGACTTCCAGAACTGAATACTGTGCAATTTTAAGTGAACTTTCCCAATTCTGATATGATGAAAGGTCTTTGTTGAAGCACCTGGAAATAATTGGACACAAGACATCTAATCAATGTATTAATGCGTGCAGTGACATTTTGTTTATCTTTCAAAGAAAATCCATTGTCATCCCTTATTGTTTCCAACATAGTGCTTCCCAAACTTGTTCCCAGTGTGATTCTATTTTAATGCCTCAGACTTTAATTGTCGAGGGAGGAGGCGAAGACAACGACAATTGATGGGTGGGGGGTGATATCTTCAGTTGGCAAGTAAGGGGAACTTCAGTTGATAGCGAAGAAGCTTCAGTTGCAGAGGGGCTTGGGAGCTTCAGTTGTTGAGAGATGCTTTAAGGGATGGGATTTGGGAGGACAGGAGCTGAGCAATGACTGAGTTGATGAAAATACAGACTTTTAACAAAAATAAAACTAAAAGTCTAATTTTTCATTAGCTATTTTGCAGCTGCAATTGAGCCTTAAAAAGCTATCCATTAGACTACACCCATTGATAGAAAAAAAGCACAAGAGGTAGGAGTTGGGACTCAAACAATGCTCCCTTGCTCCTCGGGGAAAATCCTGTCACGTAACTAATCAAATTGGTTAACTTTTTCAATGTGGTTACTCAATTGATGGATGAAAGTGGTGTTGCATGTATTAGATATTTGGACTTTCAGAATGGCTTTTTGAAAAGATGATAGAATATGACAATAGTTAGAATCCTGCAGAACCAGATGGTGTTGGCTAAGGAATTAGCTGTTTAAGACAGCATTATTGGTAGCAGCTCTGACTGGAAACTGATTCCAAATGCAATCCTACAGAATTCAGAGTTTGGGTCACTGCCCTTCACAATTTGTATTTATGATTTCTGTGTTGGAGATATTGGGCACATGTTCATCGATGATATGAAGGTCTGTGCTTATGTTAGAATCCTTGTGGAAAATAATACAATCTGATCTCAATGCAATAGGGAATGCACCCATAAATAGTTTTAAATGTTGATAAATGCAGCATACTATAAGAGATAGGACATAATGTTAAGTTAGCATATATGTCATGTTAGCTCTAATCTGAAGCCTGTTGGGGAGAAAAAAAAAGTGGGTTCATAGTCCAAAGTTTCCAAAAATCATGGTCAGTGATAAGAGGCTATCCAAAACATAATTAGTCTAATTCTCAAAGGGAGCAGCAGAATGGATAGTTAAAATAATGGGCAACTTAACCATTTCTTTAGTGTATGCTGCAAAGGGGTGTGCAGAAAAAAATAATCATTTACGATCAAAGTGATTCCTCTGAGTTAAAGTTGCTGCAATCAAAATGATGCACTACATTAAATGCTAAGTGGGTTGTTTTCTCCTCATTGAGGTGCACTGGCAGTAACTGGTAAAATTTTCCACTTTGGGCATCTAGTAGGAGCATCTGGTCTGCCAACTCAGATTTAGCACAGCCACTTGAAGAACAAAGCTCACTTTACTCCCCAACAGTGTGCCTTTATCTTATCCTCACAAGAGCACTAGTTTTCCTACTGCTCACTCCAGCCATCTTTGTAAGCTTCCCAAGCAACATTGGCAACTTAGTGCTGAAATGTGGATAGTTTTATTTTGAGTTCATACCCACTGGGGACTGGTTCAAGTCTGGCCAAATTCATTCTACATAGAAATGTTATAGCCAACAAAGGACAGTTTCTCTGAATGCTTCAGCTGCATTCAGTATCAAGTCTCATGAAAAAGAACCAAACTTCTAAAGCAACATGGTACTCTGCTTGCCAATCGTTCAGCAAATATAGTCAACTCAATTTAGCTCACTGTGAAGAGTTGGCCACATTCATGCACTGAATGAGCAAAACAGTTTCTATTCCAACATCTCTAATTCAATTGTATCTAAGATCCGTATAATTTAATATTTATCACGCAAGGAAAAGCACTGCAAGTTCTATTCTATTGCTAGATCCATGGACACAGGCACATGTAACTTATTACAACATCGGTTTAGAACTGGCAAACTGTTACCCTTTTAAACTAAATCCAAGTCATTTTGAATTATTTGATAATAGCTCTTGTCAATGAATAATTTAAGCTCTCAAAGGTCAAAATATTTAATCCACCATTCCTATTTGAAACAAAGTTGTGTAAAGACAAAAAAAAGTAACTTACCATTATGTTACTCAAATAGGCTCCTTATCACATGTTAAAAAGATACTTTGGCAACTAGTCACATGCCCAATTGAATTCCTATGCTACCATACTTTTACTGAGAATTTAGCAACAGGTTTTTACTTTCCAAGGTACAATATTAAATACAGACCAATGTTATATAATTGTCTAAACTACACTAAAATTATAATAGATGATAAAGGAACCACCTAGTGAAATATATATTAAAGAAATGGCTTGTAATGTTGCAGCACATTCAAAATGTTTGACCAGAAAAAAGCTTTTCTTACCAAGGCTGCATAGATGTTTACGAATCATGTTTATAAATGTGGCAGAGTAAAAAAATTAGTTTACAATAAATTATTCTCCATAGTGAGAGAAGCTGTGGTCAAAATCCACTTCTCCTTGCTCCAATTGTTCCATCCACCAACTTACTCAAACAGCAAAGCTCTGTTTAGCATCTTTATTTGTGGAAATAAAACAGGGTAATGTGGCTAACAATATCCTGTCAACCCAGCATTTTGATGATAGCCCCATTTGAAATAAAACTAAAAATAAAACAAGCACCTTTTAAAAGATCTTCCTTTATACCATACAGTCAAGAGAGTAATTTAGAATTCAATAAATGCACTGAATGAAATTGAGTACTTTAGTGTTAAACTAATGTCTCAAGTTGCATAAAGAATCAATAGTGTGCTAGAATGCTGAGATTCAAGCCTTTGATCATTATTATATACAGTAGAGCTGACATCAACAAAATGAGTTGTTATTACTAACTGCAACTTCAAATGTATTCCATTTTAAGGTTAAATTGCTTTTAAATAGTAGAAGAGTTTCATCTAAAATATTATTACTTTGTAATTTTGCATAGTTTTAATTTGTTGCCTGTTATGAAAATTTATGATAAAATAATTAAAACAAAAAACACTCACCAAGAACCGACTGAATAGAATTGGTCCAAAAGGTCAATGTTTCTGAAATAAGGCAAGTTCAACTATTATATAAAAATGTCATCTAAATACTAGATTCATGTCTATAGCGCAGAAATAATGTCTGAACAAAAATGGAGCTGAAGTTGGATTTTACATGCATGTAGTGCATATGCATACTGTAGTAATGCCACTAAAGCCATCATTTAGTACAGATGTTTTGGCTACAATGATACAGACAAGTGTGGATGACTACTCTATACAAGCCATGGTGTGTGGTAGGCAGCTGGCCATCTCCACCTCTGATGTCTCCTCACTTCTGCACCAGGTTTTGTAGGGCACAGCACACCAACACAAGATCAGAGGGCTCTATTGGAGGGCACAGCCAGAATGATCTAAGCACATGAACCACATTTTAAGAAGCCCTTTACATTGCTCCACTATTGAACAGGTGGTAATGTAGGCCTCATTTTATCGGCTCTCTACATGAGTCTCAGGCCTCTGCACAGGCATCACTAGCCAAAACTGAAGCCCCATGTCCCCCATGAGGCAACCCTGCACTCTGACTTCCTCCTGAAAGACCTCCAGGATATCTGAACTCTTCATTATAAAGCTGTCCTGCATGCTGCCAGGGTGTTTGGCGGAGACATGCATGATATTCAACCGATGGCCAGCTCGGGTTGCCTTCTGGGCCCAGTCTAGGATTGCATTGCAAAAGCTTGCTCATGCATGGGTGGGTGGGTGGGTGGGTGGGTGGGGGGGGTGGTTTGTAATTTGGGAAAGGAGAGAGATACATCAAGGTTAAAGATCTCTGCTTGCTCCCAGCCCAGCGACACAGCAACCCCATTCCTCCATTCTGTGATCATTTCTTCAACTGCTGGAGTTGCAGCAACAGAGCCAGGGAATGCAGGAGGGCTAACACGCCCCCTATTCCTCCTCACACTAACACACATCTAGAACCCATGTAGTAGTGAGCACAGACACTGCTGTCTGACAAGTCCTGAGGCTGCAGCATTCCACCTCAAAGTATTTCCAGCATATCTCCCATCTGCAACAGTGCTTACTACCGCCTGCACTGGAACCCAGAAGCAGCCCTAAGACCTGAAGTTAGCATTCAGACCTGAGTCTGTGTTGAGAGTTCGATGTTGGACTCCATGATCAACAAACCTCCCATACACACTTGCAGGCACTCCCGACCTGAAATGCAACATGTCCATCACGAAACAACACCTTCTGAGCAGCACGGAGAAGTCTGAAAGCAGAGACTTACCTCCTCACTCACCCTCACTGATCTAACTTTTAAAGGGGTGTTTCCCAGACTGATCCAGCTGCGGCAAACGAGGTTGTAAAGGCAAGTGAGCTGGGACAATCAGGAGTGGAACTTGTTAATAACATTGTGACGAGTGCAAAGATATATGAATTGTTTTGGATGCCATTCCCACTAGCTGCTTTACGACTGATTTAATGACATTTTCTCACCCAAAAATAGGAGGGACAACGTCGTAAAATTCCACTCTTTGTCTTTGTTTGCACATTCAATGCAACAAATGTAAACAAATCAAAAAACTTCATTCTGAAATTTAAAAATCTTATTTCAATAGTTGTTGTGCATGTTAGATGAGGGAATACAGTTTAACTTGACTGTTAATTCATATTTAATTTACATTAATTCTAACCCATGTTAAAATAAGACTGCATCTGCTGCCAATGCTGTGCATGTGAAGTTGTATGCTAATAATAGACCTGGGTTATTGGCCACCATATTTATAACGGGCAATGCGCAGCGACCTACAAACCACTTGCATTCCTGGGATAATGAAACAGAGTTCAGAAACACCAACATGACTGCAGTAAAATATCATACAAGGATATATTAGTTTCCTGACTGCAAATCTTTCTCTAGCTCTGCCACTTCGAATTCCAGGTTAAGGCTCCAGCAATGACTTCTTTGGATTTCTGTGCTTTCGCAACCACATTGCAATGGCAGGACACAGTGCAAGGTAAAAGTTACAAAATGTGGAATCTTGTTGGTAATTTCTAGATTTGGGGATCATTCAATAAATTTGATTATGTTGGTTCATGATTCCTCCATGAAGATTGCAACAGAGGCAGCAGCAAAACAAAGATTTTCGTTCTTCAGATGTGAGCATGGAAAAGATGAAAAATGTTCAGACAAGACACCTTAGGCCATTCTTGTGCATCATCTTGTGTGGCTGTTTACAAATTTAGGCAGTATCCTGGCTATCCTCACAACAATACAATAATGGGCAAACAAGGAACAAAAAGGACAAGTGAACAACAAATGGGAGTTAGAAAATAACTTTCCAGTATTAATAAATAACACTTAATTTTTGGGGTTAGTGATGCATCACATACTTGCAAAATGAATCTATGCTTCAAGAGATAAGATCTACTATTTTCTTTTTAACTTATAGGACCTTATTTTTATTTTTAGCATGTGGTAAAAGAGCACTTAAAAATTCATAAGATGATTGGGCAGACTCAGCACAAATTTATGAAACGGAAAATATGCTTCAGATATAACAATTTTTCTTGAGGTTGTAACTAGTCGGGTAGATAAGCAACAATAAGTGGTATATGCAACTGGATTTTCAAATAAGATTCAATAAGTTGCCACGCAAGAGATTTTGATATAAAATCAGGCCTCATGGAATTAGGGGAAATATATTACCATGGACTAAGGACAGAATAATGGACAGGAAACAAAGATTATAAATAAAGCAAATACTTCCAGATGGCAACGGTACGACAAGGATCTATGCTTAGATTTCATTGGCTATTTACAATCTATATTAGTGACTGAGATGATGGGATGAAGTGTAATGCTGTATATCCAAAGTTGCTGACAATACAATTAATAGGGAAAGAAAGCTGTGAGATGGGATGCAAAGAGGCGAGAAGAGGATACAAGCAGGTCAAGAGAGTGGGTAAGATGATGGCAGATAGAATAATGTGCAGTGAAGTGAAGTTATTCTGCTTGGAACAAAAGGTTAGAAATGCAGAATATATTTTAAATGCTGAGGAATCTTGGTATGCAAAAAACATGGTGGCACCTCACTTAAAGTCAACATGCACGTACAGCTAGCAGTTAAGTAAGTAAATGCTACTTAAGTCTTTATTGCAATAGGATTTAAGTGCAAGAGTAAATGAATTTTACTGCATTTATGCAGGACTGCCTGTACAGGTTTAGTCTTCTTTCCTCAAGAGGGTATTCTTGCCTTAGAGCAGGTGTAACAACAGTCCCTTAATTGGATATCCAGTTCGAGGCAGTTGTCTTAAGAGGATAGATGAGGTCCATATTCCCAAGAGTTTAGAAGATTGAGGGGTGAGAGGTGTTCAAGGAAGTAGGAGCCCACGGGTTCCAAGGTAAAATGGCATATTCGATTCAAAATTGCATGACAGGCAGAAAGCAGAGAGTGATGGTAGAGGGATGCTTCTGTGCACTGGAAGTCTGTTTCTAGTGGGGTTTCTGCAGATCTGTATGTTGCGGCCCTTTTGTGGTATTCCTTAATGATTTGGACTTAAATGCAGTTAATACGATCAAGAGGTTTGACACAAAAATTGGTAGGATGTTAAATAACGAGAAGGATAGACACACGACTGCAGGAGGAAATCAATGGATTGGTCAGCTGGGCAAAGCAGTAGTAACCAGAAAAGAGTGAGGTAATGCACCTGAGGAGGGCTAACAAGGAATAATAGGATCCTGGAAAGTACTAAAGATCAGAGGGTCCTTTGAGTTCATATCCAAAGATTCCTGAAGATGGCAGGCTATATAGATAAGGTTTTTAAGAAGACATATGGGATACATGCCTTTATTAGCGAAGGTATAGAAGAGCAGAGAGGTCATGCCAGAACTATATAAAACATTGGTTAAGCCACAACTGGAGTACTGCCTGCTGTTCTGATCACCGCATTATAGGAAGGATATGATTGTGATTGTACTGGAGAAGGTGCAGAAGAGGTTTATCAGGATACTGCCTGGACTAGAAAGTCTGAACAATGAGAAAAGATTGGAGAGGCTGGAATTGTCTTCCTTGGAGCAGCAACAGTTGAGAGGGACCCAATAGAGGTGCATAAGATTGTGGGGGCAATAGATAGGATGCACAGGATAGGACGTTTTCCATTAGTAGACAGGTCAATAACCTGGGAACACAATTTATGGTTAAGAGGTACAAAGCTAAGAGAGAAATTATTGGGTAACTTTTTAATTCAGAGGGTGGTGAGAGTCTAGAACTTATTACTTGAAAAGGTTAAGTCAGAAGCTCTTGTAAGATTTAAGAAACATTTAGTTAGTCACTTAAGCTGCTATAACCTCCAGGGCTACGAGCCAAGTGTAGGAAAATGGAATTAGAGTAGTCTTTGTTGATTGGCATAGATGAGATAGGCCGAATAGCCGAATAGGCTGTAAACATCCAAGAATTTTATTAAAATACACAAAATTCTCAAGGGAATTGAAATAATGCATGCTATAATGATATTTTCTCTGCATTGGGAGTATAGAATGGGTGAGTCATATTCTCAGAATAAGACATCAGCTACTTTTTTTAAATTCATTCAACGGGTGTGGGCTTTGCTAGTTAGGGCAGCATTCATTGCCCAACCCTATGAGATGTAGATACACCCAGAGTGCTATTAGAGGGAGTTCCAGTATATTGGCCCAAGAACAGTGATACATTTCCAAGTCAGGATGTTGAGTAGCTTGGAGAGGTACACACAACCACAACTGTGTGTCAATGGTGGAGGGAGTTAATATTTGTGGAAGTGTTGCAAACCAAGCTGACTACTTTGCTCTGAATGGTGTCAAACCTCCAGATTTATTGGAGCTGCACTCAGAGATGCAAGCAGAGTATTCCATCACACTCCTGACTGTGCTCTGTAGACTTTGGACAGGCTTTGGAGAGTTAGGAGGTGAGTTATTCGCTGCTCTTGTAGCCACGGTATTTATAGGCTGGTACAGTTCAGTCTCTGGTCAATGGTAACCTCCAGGATGTTGACAGTGGAGCATTCAGTGATGGTAATGTCAACGAATATCAAAAGGCAATGATTAGATTTGCTCCTGTTGGAAATGATCATTGCCTGGCACATGTGTGGCATGAATGTTACTTTTTAGGAGCGAGACAGAGGAAACTTTCCTCACAAGAAGAGTTGAGGATCTTGGGATCTCTTCAAAGAGATGTGGACATTCATTTTTGAGCATTTTCAATAACCATCAGTAGAGTTTTGGACACGAAGGGAATCAAAGAATAGTTGGATGCTGCCGAAAGATGGGGTAAGGTAGAAATTTAGCCATGAGTTTAGTGAGTGGCAGAACAAGATAGGATGCTCTTTTCTCCAATTTCTAATGCTCTAATTTACTATTTGCCAGATGCAGGATGTGGAGATTCCACCTTCCATCAACACCAGCAACTTTGCTTTGGAGATTGTTGCCAGATTCACATATCTTGGACCAACAATTACCAGCAACAGACCCTTAATGCAAAAATCAGCACCAAGATTGCCAAGACCACAGCTGTCATGTCAGTTTGAGGTTCAGTGTGTATCAACAGCAAATTAACCAAAAATACAAAGCTCCATGTGTACCAGACTTGGATTCTCACACCTTCCTATTTAGTGCTGAAGCAAAGACAACTTATGCAAGCCAAGCAAAGCAACTGAACAGTTTCTACCAGTTTCTATGGCAGTTTCATGCCGTAGATGAATATTAGGTACCTCCTGACAAAATAAAGAGCCAAATATGTAAAATAAACAAAACAAATTGCAATATCTTTCAACCCACGTCTGCATTACATGGATATTTTCAAGTCAATTGAGATCAGATTTGATACATGGGAAGTCCTGGCTGCTGACCTAAGTTTTAGGAGACAAGTAGTCAGAAATGGAGCAGAGTGGAAAAAGCAAAGGACGAAAGAGGAGATGTGGAAGACAGAGCCCACCATAAGGAAAAAATATCACTCTAGCTCAAGCCAACGTTAAATGCTATTCCAGATGTGGAAGAGATTGCCATACGTAAATTAACCTCCACTTTTATACTGAACAAGTCATGCTCAAAATAAAAGTGACACACATCCTGGGCATAGTTCACCTCTCCAGAAACTGACACATGCCAATAATTTAGTATTTGTAGTGGGAAATATACTAATATAAATGTATGTTGTATTTGAGTAGGTCATCAAATAATTTGTTAATGCTACAGTAAGTGATGATCAACTCAGATCATCTCTTCAACTCTCACTTTCTGTAATGACTTCAAAATAAATTAACTATTAATATTCTTTCACCTACCCGATCAAAGAATTCATACAATTTTAAAGTCCTGTTAATCTTCAGTCCGCATTCATCCAGATTTCTTATAAATTCATCAAACTGTTTCTTGTATGCCTGCAGCTTTCCTTCAAAAACATGCAATGCTGGTGACTTGAAGTCACGCCAATTTTCGAAGTTCTTCAAAATTTCCCTGCCTTTCTTGCAATGCTCCTATAATGAAAGAAGATACCTCATCAAAAGTAAAAAAAATTCTGCAATCAAAGAAGTGTAATACTGTTCTTGAGAGACATATACCTTGTCTTTTAAAAGTAAAACAGTTAATTTAATTACTTAACTGCTGTCATTTCTATGCATCTTAGCTTACAGGAGTAGGTGGAATCAGGATATTGAATTTGAAGATCAGCCATGATCAAAATTAATGGAGCAGCAGATTCAAAGGGCCAAATGTTCTACTCCTGTTTCTATTTTCTGTGTTTCTATGTTAATGCACAACATGAAAGATATAACAACATTTTACTTTTCATTAATAAAATATTTTCAGGGTAAATGCCAGTGTTAAATGTGGTGTTACAATATTGATGAGATGTATTTTACTTTATTGTAAATCTGAAGCATAATTTCCTTGCAGTGTAATTGCACTCTATGCAAAATGCCACTGAAGCACAAGTGAAGAATACAGTTGGCAAAAATAAGTTCATAAGCTTTGAATGCATTAACATCTAAAAGGAGCTAAAGATTTAACAAAAATACCTATATTAAGGATTTTCAACACAGAATGCATTATTTCTTTGAAATTGTATAATTTTTTTTAAAGACTACTATGGCATTTCATAAAGGCTGCTCAGCTGTTTCAAATTCCAATTTCAAAATATTGTTCCAGGTTTTGTTAGAAAGCAGTGAAAAGAATTTTTAAAATTGTCACGTAGATTTTTAAACAATTGTATTATGGACAGCAATTAATCCAAATTCGAACCAGTTAAGTTAAACCATAAATTTTAAATTTAGGAACTGATACAACAACTTTGATTATTACTTCTATTTAATTCTAACTGGTCTTCATTGTTCCATTGTTTGAAAACATTACAGCAAAATAAAAAAAAAATTGTGTAGAGAAAGCATTTCAATATAAATACATGCATTTTCAGATTGGTTTAAAACTGCCCACTGGGTAAAATTCTATATTTGAAATTACTTTCCATCTTCTTGTAAAACTGTAACGTTTAAGTTCAGAATGTCACTACAGTAGACAATAACCATGATTAATTCTGAACTATACAATGACTGATACTTATAAATCAAGGTCCCAGAACAGAATGGACTCTGGCCTCCATTTATTCAATACAGCAGGTCAGCTGTGAGATTTATGATCAGTGCTCTGACCCAACTACATCACTCTATTTCGCAATTATGTTGCAATGTCTGATTCTTCGAAATTAATCTGATTCAATCTCTTGGAGAACTCTTTCAAAGTTCTGAGCAACCTCCTTCTCATGTGTATTTTCAACAGATGATGCGGCAATTCTTTTGAAAAGGATGCTGAATATATTAGCAGCAATTATAATGATCAGAAGTGTGAATTAACAGAGAAATTTGCCATTTACACAGCCTTGCCAAAAGTGCAAGTTATTGCCCAAGCTGTCTAAAGATGATTAACAGCAATATTCTTAAGCACTAAACAAGAGAGGGATAGCAATAGCAATTAAAATATATTCAAATTGCATCCTCAGAATGTTAGTAAGGGTGAAGGAATCGAGGGAAAATGACCAATTAGATGCAAAAATAACAAATCAATGTAGGATCAATTCTAAATTAGACTGTCACCCTCACCCTATGCAACAACACTAAGAGACTTAGTTCTGCTCATCAGGTAGACAGCGAAAGGAAATAAACATTTCCTCAAGGAATGTATCAAACGAGTATTGCTGAAAAAAAAAAGACACATTGAAGCTCCTCATCTTGCACTCATGAAGACATTTCACAAGACTAGCAATACAAGGGAAAGCAACAATTTATATAGAATTGATTGATAGAGGTATTGCTGTGTAAAATGCACCAGTTGATGGTGACTGACAGGTAACTGCCAAATATTGTTTCAATTTAAACTAGGCAGCTTGATTGTGATGGTCAAGGCCTTGCCCTGGGGAATGAATCAGTGAATGGTTGTCATTTATTTTGTTTAGCTGAAACACGCAGAATGTGTGCAGATATTCTTTCTGTCTGCAAAGAGGGTATTGTGTATTAATACACGCATCTTCCAGTACATGCAAATGCACTACACTGCAAGGCTAACTGACAATCTTAACTTGGTTGTCAGTGTAATTCTTAGCAAACTGAGGATTATTTAGAAAATGTTGTTTAATCATGGAATCACATCTGATGTTGGACACCATCTTTTGAGTTTTGCAAGCACAGATTGGTTGGATACAGTCTGTTCCTTGCCCGTTGAGAACAGTGGCTGGGACATGCTGTTCGATACAATCTACCAGTCTTTGGGATATGGCCTACATGCCTAGCATTATACTGGCACTGAAATTCATATACCATGTTATTCTTTGCTTGACAGACAGAACACCCTTTTGTTTGAAGGCAGCTCCCTATTAGTGGTGAATACATTTGTGTTCTTACTGCATAGTAGCAGCATGAAACAGCTAGCTTCATTTATTGCTCAAAAGTTTGAGAAATCCTAGCCTTCAGGGTAATCTGAAGTAGGTTCTGCACTTTAAGGCTAAAAGCGATGTCCTTAAGCCCATTCATGAGTTTGTGTGATATAGAGCATAAAATGATCTAATCAGGGTAGTCATTATCCTACAGGACTCTCTGATACATCCTATTTCACCATCAAGTTTGCATGCTGAGCAAATGGCTTGGACCCTATTTACAAAGTTGCCAATAAAACCAATCTTATAGCAAATGGAACTGTAGGAGTCCCAAAGCATATATTGATCTGTGAAAGTAGGCGAAGTACGCTACCTCAAATCTATTACATATCTATGAATACAAAGGACCCTGTACTTTGCAGACAAACAGAACATATACATGCATTGGGTCTATTTCAGCTAAACAAAATAGGATATAGCCATTTGTTAGTTCATTTCATTGGGCACTGTTTTTATCAGAGTCAAGGTGCCCAGTTTAAATTTCAATCTATATTTACCAGTTAACTGTTATTCACCTTCAACTGGTGCATCCTCTATGGCAATGCTTCTGCTAAACACAGTCTACTTGCCAACTAATCAGCATCCTCTTCTCATTTAATATCAAATTGTTGCTCCCCTGATATTGGTGTTTTTGCAATTTTTCTGATGAATATGTAACCAAAAGCTTGAACACAGTGTCTTTTTTCAGTGAAATCAAATATGATCGAAGTCCATTGTCAATTAACTTAGTCAAGCAAAGCAATTTGTACGTACATATGCAACATTGCAAAAACTCTGGAACTCTCCCTGTGTGCTTTGCAATGCCTCCAGTGAATCCTCCAATTCATTACTTCTTTCCAGTTGCTTCTCTCCAACCTGCTCTACCCAGCTACTCACCTGAAAAGGACCATATTATACAATATCACAAAGGAAGCTATATATATGCTAGACTTGCATTTCAGAGAAAATCATGCATATTCAATAAGCATAGTACGTAAATATGGCAATAAAAATATGGTAACTATGAAAAAATGACATTAAAATATGACATTGGAATCCAGTCCTTCACTTTTTCAGCAGATCAAAACTCAAGTAAAAACAACTTGAATTTATCACAGGGAATATTTATACCTTATGATAATTTAAAAATGAAAGATTTCCAGTTGATACTGTAATTTTAAGCTCTTAGATGTAGATAGTTTTCTTTAAGTGTAGCATAAGGTAATAAAAATGCTGTATGTTTGGAGAGGAGGGGGGGACTGATTTAGAGAGTAGTAACTTGGGCTTTACAGCCAGAATGGAGGTACCAACAGGTGGTTATGCAAGATAGTAAGTAAGGTATGGTTTTTTAGTCACAAGTAAGGCTTACATTAACACTGCAATGGAGCTACTGTGAAATTCCCCTACTCGCCACTGTCCAGCCTGTTTAAGTTAATGCACCTAACCAGCACATCTTTCAGGCGGTGGGAGGAAACTGGAGCACTTGGAGAAACCCACTCAGACACAGGGAGAAAGTGCAAACTCCCCACAGTGACCCAAACTGGGAGTCCAACCCGGGTCCTTGGCACTGTGAAGCAGCAGTGCCATAAACAATAAGGAAAAAGTAGCTTAGTCAGCTAAATGTGTGGTTCAGAAAAATGCCAGCAGTATGGCTTTGATCCCCATTCCAGCTGAGGTAGACTTGCAATGTGCCTCCCGGCCCTGTCCCTAAGAATGGAAAAACAATGGCAAACCACCACAGACAAAAATTGTCTACAAAAGACATATCAAAATTAAACATTAGCATAGAACGAACCAAAAACCTGCTTTTAGGCATAGTTCCCATAGAAGGGCAATGTGGAAAATTATTACATTAAATTGCAAAACCAGAACAAACAGACACAATTCAAAATAATGAAAGAAATTTAGGACTATATGTTTATCACATACGAAATAACTTTCACATAAACAGACTCAAGTAGTGGAATAAAAACCCTGGAATTATTTAAGAATCAATATGAAACTGACATGGAACAACTTCTGGGATTTTCTATATGGTGTCCATCATACATAATTATCTTACGAATGAAGTAAAAGCAACACAAGTATCTCAGTCAAACTTCCTTTTTTGTGCTGTACTGCTGGTGCAAACTGCCCCAGTGCACTGATTTGTTCTCTAGTTTATTTGAATAATGTCAGAAGGCCAATTCAATACAGCAAGTGCAATATCTGGCTGTCAATGTTTCTTTGGAAGGAGCTCTTCAAATGCAGGCAATAAAAATATAACGAAACATAGTCCAACTTATAAATCAAAGAAAGGGTATAATAAAGAAACTTCATTTCTCCAAACTTGAGCCCTCACCTTGGGCATCTCCAAGTTTCCCACAGGTTCTTATTTATAGTGAGTCAGCTGACCATTACATCATTCTGTAATTGATTCCATGGTTTACTGGGTCAGCTGACTCTTGCAGCTTGTTATCATTGGTCACATTACATCCGATACAAAGTTGTCACCGGTTATATTCTAACAGTTCAAATGTACTAATGTAACAGACCTTGGCTATAAAATGGGATAAATATTTATTACAACTTTATCAAGATTATATTTGCAATCCTTGGATTTGAAGGACGTAGCCTATATCATAGAGTTGAGCAAGAAGGAAGCAAGTAGCAGTTTTATGAGAAATAAGGATGTCAAAAATGAAAGAGAGGAATGGCTAAGCAGATCAACAGCTGTAAAAGTTCTACAGTGGAAGGAAAGTTAAAGGTTACACAGACGAAGGTTCAAAAATGTAGTTGCAAACAAGTTGGAAAAGATTTGTTTTTATGGATGGGGAGAAGGAATTGGAATTGGAAGGAGGTTGGAGAACAATAACAGAAGTAATAATCATTTTCAGAAGACTTTATTAACCAAAATCCATTAAGCAGATACAAACTTAATGGCAGGAGGTGTTCCCTAGGACCTTAATTTTTTCACTTACAAAGGACTTCAATAGTGCAATAAAGTTGTACTTCTAAGTTTACAGATGGCAGTAAGTTAGAAGAAGTATTAAGTAGGGCAGATTTTTTCATTTGATTTGATTTATTATTGTCATATGTATTAGTATACAATGAAAGTATTGTTTCTTGCATGCTATATAGATAAGCCACGTCGTTCACGGAGAAAAGGAGAGGAAGTTGCAAAGGAGCACAGACTGATTAAGTGAGTAAGTGAAACTATGGCAAATGGAATTAATCATTAAGCTGATCAAGCAAGAGGTTATCCACTTTTGGAATATCAACAATAACTGAGTATTTTCTAAATGTAAGAAACTAGGAATGAGAGACCCAAAGAGATTTGGACATCTACATGCACAAATCATTCAAAGTTAATAAATGAGTACAAAAACAAAAAAGGCTAATGGAATACAACCTCTTACTTCAAGGGGTCTGGAATACAATTGCGTAGAATTATGTTGTAGCTCAATGGGGGATTTGGTTAGACCCCATCCAGGGTACTGCGTTCAGTATTGTGCACAGAACGTCAGGATGAGTATATTGGCCTTGAAGCAGTGCAGGCCACCTGGAATGATACTGGAGTTTAGGGGATTAAACTATAAGAGCAGGCTACATAAATGTAACTTGTTTTTCATTGAATATGCCTGCTGAAGATATATTTTATTGAGATGTCTGATGTGTAAAAAGGGTTTAAAGTTGAAAATATGGAACAATTAATTCTTCTCATTGGCAAATCAACAACAGCATCTATTTCTACAGCATAAGAAAATATCACAAGGTGCTTCATAAGGACAGAATAAAACAAAAACAAAGGAAAATTATCTTAAATTGAATCATCATTTAGAAACAAAATCAAAATACACTTTTTCCATGCAAAGCATATAAATTTGGAACTCTCTTCTTCAATGCTAATGGATTTGGAGGTATCAAGGATAAGCAGATAGAGTTTGGTAAGGAATATAGAGCATAGGTAGGCAAATGGAGTTGAGAGACAGATCAACCACGATCTTGTTAATGGTGGACCAGGTTCGAAAGTGATGGATGGCTTACTCTTGTGCCTAATGTTCATCAGACAAAAGTCTTGAAATAGCAAAAGCATTTGGCTGCTCATTTCAGTTTCAATATATCAAGACACCTTTATGAATCAATTGTGAATTCATGTGGTTCAACTGGTTTGTTAATCTCTTACCTCCTTAAACTCTCTTTCATGTGTTTTGAATTCCTTCAAAAACTCTAGTTCTTGAATGGATTTATTTGATAACATAACCAGCTGATGGATTCCCTCATCCACTTTGTTATACAATTCTGTGACAGTTTCTATTGTATCTCTGCAAAAAGAAACAATAATAATGATTAGCATTAAATAGTTGATTTTCCATGGAGATGATAACTATTTCTCTCTTTCCTCCCAGTTTATTTATTTGCCTTTCTACTTGTATTGCACTATTTTTCTCTATGGATATTTTGATCATTTCTCTTTGGGGCAGGACCAGAAGAAGTCAAGCCTGAGATTTCCCAACTGCATGGTTCCATCCCTAAGCCACTTTCCAAAAGGTCAGATGAAAGTATGGAATGGCTGCCCATCCTCAAGCAACAGGTAGTCAATAATGGATCTCAAGTGCCATCTGAAATTTTCTATTCGGCAGGTAGTCTTTCCTCTGTCTTTTGCTTGTACTGCATATTTCCTAATGTCTTTAAATGGATTTCACAAGTGTTGCTTTACCAGCATTCTCAATTTTCTGTGTTTTAGCTCAGGGTATGTTGAAATATGGTAGCCGTTCAGTGAATGGAACCAGAACCAAATGAGGAACAATTATACAAGGTTTGATGTAACATAAGAGAAAGCAGCAGACTGGAAGAGAATGGGCATTGAGTTTTTGAAATTGAGTAGATGGTGAGAGGCTAGGCAACATTAAGATCAACCCAGAGACCTGAAGCACTTGGGTGATCAGCAATGTAAATGGACACATTCCGGGAGAAGGCTGAGATATAGTGGCAAATCTACGTCCAGGCAAGGAAAAACATTTCCAAGATATGAATATGCCAGATCTCAGAGGTCCCCCAAAAAACCCCTAAGAACCACTGGCCTAATGTTTGCAGAGTTTATGAAAAAGGAATAGTAGGCAAAACTCAAAGAAAGCATGAAATGATGGAAAAACGAGACCAGTTTAATAATGTAGGATAATTAAGGTTATGAGCAACATTTATAATTCTATTTCAAAAAATACAGTACAGTTTAAAAGAGTATATAACAACATTCTCGACACCCAATGTAAGTAGTTGCTTCACAGTTGACTGTCATTCATATTCTCATTTACCTGAATATTTGATGCTTTGATTTGGATTTTCATGATGCCACCAAATAAACTGATCTTGTTTATATGCATAAAAATTGAATAATTTAAAATACCATATATTCCCTGGACACAATCAAATGCTTCTATTGCAGGAAGATCCTAGTGCTAATCAAACAAGTGTACTGCAAGAAGAGGGGAGATGCACAAAAGGATCCAGAGAGGCAATTTTTTCATTCAGAGGGTGGTGAATATCTGGAAGGAGCTGCCTCAGGCAGTAACGGGGTGGATACAATTTTATCTTTTAAAAAGCATTTAGATAATTGCATGGGTAAGAAGAATTTAGAGGAATATGGGGCAAATGCATTTGGGTCCAGCTTAGTGGTAAAAACTTAGCGGGCGGCATGGAAAGTTGGGCCCCAGGGCCTGTTTCCATGCTGTAAACCTCTGTGACTCTACCCAAACATCTGCCACAAAACATGAATAATATTATGTAGGGGCATCATTATCATAATGTAAGGAAATGTAACTTAAAAATTAAGCTTGGACCCTTAACCTTCAAGATAAGTATCCCTAAAGAAAAAGATAAAGGAAGGTGAAATAGTAGTACTGATAAGGGAAGATATTCTAGTGTTGAAGACAGTAACAAGGAAATGATGACACAGCATTAGCACTGTTGCCTTACAGTTCAACCAGGTTCAATTCTGGCCTCCGGTGACTGTTTGCATGAAGTTCTCCCTGTGTTTGCATGGGTTTTCTCTAGGTATTCCAGATTCCTCCTACACTCCAACAATAGGCTGATTGGAAATTGTCCCTTAGTGCCGGGCATTAAAAGGGTGAATTCGTGGGATATCAGGAATAGGGCCTGGGTGGGATAGCTGATCAATTCAGGCTTGATAGGCCGAATAATCTCCACCTGCACAATCGAGATTCTATGATTAAAGTTTTGTTTAATTATATATTTAAATGACAGGGTGTGCCTTAGGACATAAAACAAATGACTTAAGAGGGAACAAATCACTTACGCAAATGACACACTGATACTGGGTTGGAGAGGTTTTTTATTCAGTCATGTTCTTATATATTTTATTTTTGGAAAAAACTCAAAAAGTGTTTGTGTTCATTTCAGTGGAACCAATGCCTGCAGATTCAATTGCAGTAAAATACACCAAAAATATTGTTTAATGAGGTAATAATATACTCATCGTTTGAATACTGCAAAATATAAATGCTGAAGATATTTCCAATACCAGTATAACTGAAAAGTAACTGAATTTTTCAGCACAAACATTCTAGATACCTACTTTTAAAACAGATAACAGCTACACTATCCAACACTGTTAAGTTTTTGAAGCACATAAACTTGAAGAAGCTAATCTACTTATTCTACTGACTATCCTTCATGCTCAACTTTACCTGACTTACGAACTGTAATCTCCAGTCTGCAAGTCACTTGTGAATCTCCTTTCAGTTGTGGCACAAGTGCATATTGTTGCGACTTGCCTAGGAAAACCTTCCCATAGTTCAAAATATAAGCATTAATACAAATGAAGTCATAAACTGAGAAAAAGTATTACACTGTTGCACAAATCTGGTAGGAAGGGATAATAAGCGCATAATTTCTCTGACAAGTGCTTGGAAAGTAAGTAATTTTCTTTTCAGATTTGTTTTCTTGTGCCTACTGACCAGCAGTTTGTCATGTACAGCTGTCAGCATCATTTTACTTCTTCACAGACACTACTATTCCAGACATCTGGGCTCCAGTCATATTTCTGCTGTGGCGTCTCCTTTCAGCTCATGCAGATTCAAAACAGCCAACAGCTGTCACTACAGGCCACGCTATAACTTACAATAACTCCTAAGTTTGTCTCGGTGTTTGCTGTCCAAGATCTTGCACTGTTTGTGCACACATCTTACAATAGTGTCTGATTGTCACTATTGTAAGTGGACGGCTGTTCTGCAAAGTAAAAATATTACATTTCACACTAGAACACAAGATTATTTTACAACTCTTATCTAACACACACTTTTACAGCCTAAATACAAATCATTAAGGTAATATGCTAGCTGGAAAGGAAAAAAAGACCTGCTTTGATTGCTAATTAAATGAAACTATTTGTTGCAGGAAAACAGCTAAGAATTCTCTAAGAGAGAAAACGATTATTTTCAAGTTGTAACTAATTCAGTAGCTTTAATTCTGAAAGAAATGCACCAGTCCATCTCAAAAAATAACACGTAGTAGCAAAATACTAATCAGTGGGAGGCAAAGTCTAGCTTGAATTCAAAACAATAGTAACTGGTTAAGAACTTGTTTATTTTTCCCATCTTTTGGCAACTCTTTTCCATCCACCAAACCAAACTGGTTGATGGAGTCATGATAACTTCTTATTGGTTTCAACTTAAAATGGCTGGAATTATATGCTTGCCAAACCTTAAAATACATGCCTTGCTCAGCAGGGTGTTGGAACAAACTAAACCTTCATTATAACAAATTTGACTATAGTAGTCAAATTGGAATGTTTTCCTACTTCACTATCAAGTAAGTACCTTTAAGTGGAACATTACAGTTCAGTAAAAGTATGATACATAAATATTTACCCTCCAGCACAATGAGTGTTACATTCCTCACCATTACTGTTGTTATTTTTGTTAAAATTCAGATAATAGGCTTAAAGACAGGAACACTATATTAGGGAATGATAGATAATGCTTACATTTATATATTTAACTAGTAAAAAGTTCAGAAGTATTTCACTGATTTGTTAGCAAAATTTGCTAACACGGAGATTCTCCCATGCCCTATTAGTTATCTGGAAGTGAGGAAAGGCAAAGGATGAGTGAAGGTGCTTAAGATGATTAAAGGATTTGATTGATAAGGTAGATAGAGAGAAACTATTTCCTCAGCAACAGTGAGTCTAACCTGCATATTAGAACTAGGCACAAAATGCAAGAGAAATTTGGATTCTCTCCCTTAAAAAGCTGCTGAGAGCGTTTTACATTTCAAAGCTACGAAAAACGGCCCCAGACTGCCGAATAGTTGTACCCAGAATTGTGAAGCCTCAGAAGGTCCCCTACGCTGACTAAGCAGGAATGATCCTGAAGTTTGGACTTCCAGTGGGTGATTCCCTTATGCCTGGAGCCCTCCTGAACTGAGTTAAGAGTCAGAGACCTCAGACAGTTCTGACTCAATCATTAGAATAGATAACACAGAATTTAAAAAAAAAGTCCTACCTTCAAGATAAAGCCAAAAGCACTCAAGAAACTTGTTGCACCCTGTGTGCTTTGTGGACATGATGTCGAGATGCTGGCATTGGACTGGTATAAGCACATCAAAAAGTCTCACAAACCAGGCTTGAACTACCAAATAAACCTGTTAGACTTTAACCTGGTGTTGAGAGACTTCTTATTGTGCTTTGTGGAGTACAGACTCCCTTACTGAACAAGCTGAAATTTGTGGGGAGTGAGTAGCAGAAGGGTTAAAACCTGTTGTAGGTCCCTGGATATCAACTTGTATACTGTAAACTGCTGGTTTACAGGATTACTACGTTCCCTGTTCACATTTCTTTAAAGACATTAGTCTACTTTGTGCAATTTGTGTGCATGGTGATTTTCCTTGTTTAACTCAGTAGACAAAGGCAGAGAAGCTGGAAAATGGCAACTTCCATGGAAGTAAACAACCAGCAAGGTTGAGTCAGTGGGAAGGAAAGGGGTTAAGCATAGAGAATGTGGTATGAAGGGCCCACTGCCCTAGGTGTAGTGAGGACAATCAGTTAAGTAAGAAAATGAGGGTCTAAAGGGTAGTGTCAGCACAATCCAAACGTGGGTCCATCTCAGGCTGTCAGCTGGCAGAGTCCTTATGGGACTTTGACTTAACACCACTGAGTGATCTCCAACAATGTCCTTCATATTGCACAGAAGGGAGGGCCAACTTATCTACAAATTCAGTTACACAGAATGGTGGGTACAACTTTGGACACTAACACAAGCATTCAATAAAGAGTGAACAAAAAAAAGTGTTTCTTGTCCCCAGTTCCTACATAACTAACAACATATGCCAGACATGAGGCGTGCCAGTACAATGTACATTTAGATCTCGAACTAAGCTATTCTCAACAAATAATGATGATGCATGCGCAAAGCCATGTAACGTGAAATATTTACAACTGAAACTTAATTTTTAAAATCACCTATGCCACCTGGTGCTCTTAGTAAGTCCTATGCTGAGGGCAATCGAGTTGGTAGAGAAATTATGGCCATGATGCAGAGCTTCCCTGTTTGACCTGAAGGCTCTTTTATTGTTCACCCATAGCTACAGCATTTTCAGTTGACAGTGAACTTCACCACTAAAAAGCAATCTGATGCGAACTCTCACATCTGCCATACAAACCACTGGCACTTTAGGTTTTAATTGCAACCGAGAACAAGTGTAAAGTAAGATAGCAGAAGGAACACACATTTGAGCTTCCATCATAGGAAACTGATGCTATTGACACTCAAAACCTTTCATAAAACTTCAATTAGGTTACTCTAAGCCTTCATTTTCCAAGAAAGAAGAAACCTAGCATGTCAATCCTTTCCTGATATATTGGTTCCCAAGGCTTTTTAAACTAACAATAGAAAAGATAACAAAAACACAGATAACAATAGAAAACAATCATAGTTGAAAATACTAACATTTATAATGTACATTTATATATACAGGGCATCAAGGTGGCATAGTGATTAAGACAAAGACAAAGAGCAACACAGCACAGGAAACAGGCCCTTCAGCCCAACGAGCCCACGCCGCCGTCCTAACGTCTTAATGACATATCCTTGACTTTAGGCTATGCCTATTGTTGAAGATTCCCATATAGGGACAATTTGTTACCCAATCAGCCTGAGAGCACATTTTTGGGATGCGGGAGGAAACCGGAGCACCCAGAGGAAACCCACGCAACCACGGGGAGAACGCGCAAACTCCCGCAGACACAGGCCCAAATCCATGTGTCAGCACAGCAACAGCGATAGTCTCTGAGCTGTCATGTTGCCCATCAGATGGTCCAGTTTAAGGAACTCCTGAAGCAACCTCCAAGAGCAGCTCTCGCACGACATGCCGCATGCATGCCCCTTGTTGGTCAACAAGGTGGACCGAATTGCCTGCAGAAACAAATAAGACTTAATAAACATGCTAAAAAAACTAAGACATTCCCGAGACGAAACTAAAAGATAGTCTACTACTATTTGGTCCTCCCGATATTCAAACAGTCCTGCTATATCCTTCTATCTGCAGACCGCTCATGTGGCTGTCTAAGAGACCCTTAAACAACCCTAGCATGCCTGCTCCCACCACCTTACTCGGCAGTGCATTCCACACCCCCACTACCCTTTGTGTGAAAAACTGGCCTCTAATATTCGTCTTATTCATAGCCCCCCTCACCCTGAGCCCGTGACCCCTCGTTCTATCCATTTCTAATGGTGGAAAAAGCTTACCACCATTTACTCTATCTATACCCCTCATAATCTTATATACCTCTAAAAGATCCCCTCTCAGCCGACATCTTTCAAGGGAAAACAACCCGTGTTTTCAATCTTTCCTCGTAAGACAGCCCTTCCATACCAGGCAGCATCCTGGTAAATCTCCTCTGCACTCTCTCCAGGGCCTCTACATCCTTCTTGTAGTACGGCGACCAGAACTGGACGCAGTACTCCAGATGAGGCCTAACCAACGTTCTATACACCTGCAACATCAGACTTCTACTCTTGTATTCTATACCCCTTCCTATGAAGGCTAACATACCATACGCTTTTTTTTACCACATTCTCCACCTGTACTGACACCTTCGGAGACTTGTGAACTTGCACCCCCAGGTCTCTCTGCATCTCTATACTCTGGATAGTTTTACCTTTTATCCTATAACTCCCCTTTACATTATTCCAGCCAAAATGCATCACCTCGCATTTATCCAGATTAAATTCCATTTGCCATCTATCTGCCCAATCTACCAGCCTATCTATGTCATGTTGTATTGCCAGGCACTGCTCCTCAGTACCCACCAATCCAATCATCTTAGTGTCAGCAGCAAATTTGCTGATCAGACCACCTACCCCCTCTTCCAAGTCATTTATATACACCACAAATAGAAGGGGTCCTAGTACAGAGCCCTGTGGCACACCACTAGTGACAGACCTCCAGTTGGAAAAAGAGCCTTCCACTACTACCCGCTGTCTCCTCCTCCCTAGCTAGTTCTCTACCCATCTACATACCTGGCCCTGTATACCATGCGCCTTCACCTTTTCTATCAGCCTACCATGAGGGACCTTATCAAACGCCTTACTGAAATCCATATAGACGACATCAACAGCTTGTCCTTCATCAACCGTTTTTGTCACCTCTTCAAAAAGTTCCACTAGATTCGTAAGGCACGACCTCCCCTTAATGAAGCCATGCTGCGTATCCCTGATCAGATCGCAGCGCTCCAGATGCTCATACATCCTGTCCCTGAGAATCCTCTCCATTAGCTTACCTATAACTGAAGTCAAGTTCACCGGCCTATAGTTCCCTGGGTTATCCCTCTGACCCTTTTTTAAACAACGGTACTACATTTGCAATCCGCCAGTCCTCTGGGACCTCCCCTGTGTCCAAAGAAGAGACAAAGATTTGCGTCAGAGGCCCAGCAATGTCATCTCTCACCTCCCTTAGCAGCCTGGGATAAATACCACCAGGCCCCGGAGCTTTATAAGTCTTTATGCTACCTAAAAGCCCCAACACTTCGTCCCTCGTAATGATTATTTCCTTTAATGGGTCCTCAAATTCCTCAAAGCCGGCATCAGACATCAGGCCCCTCTCCCTCGTGAATACCGACGCAAAGTATTCATTCAGGATCTCCCCCATTCCCTCAGGCTCTAAGCATAGTTCCCCTCCTCTGTCCCTGAGAGGTCCAATCTTCCCTCTAACCATCTTTTTGCTCCTTACATAGGAGTAAAATGCCTTAGGATTTTCCTTAATCCTACCTGCCAAAGCCATTTCGTGGCCCCTTTTTGCCTTTCTGACACCCTTTTTAAGATCCCGTCTACACTCTCTATATTTTTCCAGCGCTGCCTCTGTCCCCAATTGCCTGGATCTAACGTACGCCTCCCGCTTCTTCCTGATCAAGTCCTCAACATCCCTAGTAACCCACGGTTCTCTAATCCTACCTTTCCCATCCTTCCTCCTTACCTGCACGTGTCTTTCCTGCAAAAATTTTAGTTTTCCCTTGAAAGACTCCCACATGTGCAGTGTCGACCTACCCTCGAACAGCTTATCCCAGTCGGTATCCCTAAGATCCTGCCTAATCTGGCTATATCTAGCCCTCCCCCAGTTTAACACCCTCCCCTTAGGGAAGGCTTCATCTTTTTCCATTAATACCCTAAAGCAGACAGAGTTGTGGTCACTATTAGACACATGCTCTCCTACTACAACGTCAACCACCTGCCCTGGCTCATTCCCCAGAACCAGATCCATATAGCCCCCTCTCTAGTCGGGCTATCCACATACTGCTCCAAGGACCCTTCTAAAACACACTGTACAAATTCTTCCCCGTCCGCACCTTCCGCTCTGGGCACCTTCCAATCTACCCCAGGGAAATTGAAATCTCCCATTACAACTACTCTATTCTTCCTACACTTATGTAGGGAAATTTTAGATATCCCTTCTTCCACAGCCCGGCGGACTGTTGGGCGGTCTGTAGTACACACCCAACATAGTAACCTCTCCCTTCCTATTCCTCAACTCCACCCATAGCGACTCAATTCCTAACTCAGCCATACCACCCTCCTTCTGCACTGCTATGATGTGATCCTTAAGTAATAACGCCACTCCCCCTCCTCTCCTCAAACCACCTCTATCATGCCTAAAACACTTATACCCCGGAATATTCAATTGCCATTCCTTTAGCCACGTCTCAGTCACCGCCACCACTTCTAACTTCCTCTCGAACATTATTGCCTTCAGTTCATCTGTTTTGCCAGTCACAGTCCTCACATTAAAACACATGCACTGAAGGCCCTCAGGCACTCTCTGATCCTCCCTCCTACTCTCCAGAATTACCCTGTCGCCCATCTCTCTCCCACTCCCAGTTCCCTCTATCTCCCCACCCACCCTCCATATTAGTTTAAACCCTGCCGAAACACTCCAGCTAACCTCCCAGCTAAAATATGGGTGCCCTTCCCAGACAACTGTTCCCCGTCCCTCTTGTATAGATGCCCCTCCCTCCTGAAGACTTCCCAATGGTCTAAGATTAGCACTGCTGCCTCACAGCATCAGAGACCTGGGTTTGATTCCTGGTTTGGATCACTATCTGTGCGGATTGTGCACGTTCTCCCTGTGTCTGGTTTCCTCCACAGTCTGAAAAACTGAGCTTTCTGAAAGTGCTGGTTAGATTCACTGGCCATGCTAAATTCTCCCTCAGCGTACCCAAACAGGTACCAGAGTGTGGCGACTTGGGGACTTTTGCAGTAACTTGACTGCAGTGTTAATGTAAGCCTAGCTTGTGATACTAATAATAAATAATAAACTTAATCTCCAAAAAATATTTTAAGTTTTCAAAAGGACAGCCATTTTAAGTTATTGTTTCATAGGTTCCCTTTAATTTCAGAGCCCACCAACTTAAAAAATGCTTCAAGATTGAACAATGATTTCTTAAACAGTAGCCCCATATTATCTTTCCTATGTCTTCCTCATGTTAATAACCTTCTGCAGCTTCTAACTTGTGCAAATGCTAACTGGCTTCTACTCGCATGCTGACTATGCCATCTAGCACAGCATTTACAGGTTTGATGCATGTAAAGTTGTTGCCTGTTTGCTTTGAAGAATAAACTCATATCACATCACTCTACATCACTCAGTCAGCCAAATGAGGGTGAGGAACTCCCTCAAGAAGTATTTACAAATCTTTCAAGGTGGTAGGGCAAGATGCTATGGCAATTAAGAAGTCAAATGGGGCACATGACTTTGTAAATAGGGACAGGGAATACAAAACAAAGTCATGCTGAACACTTAAAAAGCTCTGGTCAAACTTCACTCGAGTATTAGGTACAATTTTGGGCATCATAGTTTAGGAAGTATGTCAAGATCCTGAGAGAACACAGAGAATCTTGATTTTTTTGCTCAAATCCTACAATGGTACTTGAACCCACAATCTTGTGATTCAGAAGTTAGAACATAGAACAATACAGCACAGAACAGGCCCTTCGGCCTTCGATGTTGTGCCGACCAAAATAAAAAGCAATGCCCCTCCTAACTAAACCATTCCCTTCTCATCCATATACTTATCAACTAACCTCTTAAACGCCACCAAACTTGGCGCATCTACAACAGCTGCAGGCAGGGCATTCCACTCCCTAATCACTCTTTGAGTAAAGACCTTACCTCTGATATCCGTCCTATAACTCATACCCCTTAATTTAAAGCTGTGTCCCCTCGTGCTAGCTTTCTCCATCCTAGGAAAAAGGCTATCACTGTCAACCCTATCCAAACCTCTAATTATCTTATATGTTTCAATAAGATCCCCCCTTAGCCGCCTCCTTTCTAACGAAAACAACCTCAAATCCTTCAACCTCTCTTCATAGGACCTGCCCTCCATACCAGGCAACATCCTGGTAAACCTCCTCTGTACCCTCTCCAAGGCCTCCACATCTTTCTTATAATGTGGGGACCAGAACTGCACACAATACTCCAAGTGCGGCCGCACTAGAGTTTTGTACAGTTGCAACATGATGCTGCGGCTCCTAAATTCAATCCCCCTACGAATAAAAGCTAAGACTCCATATGCCTTCTTAACAACTTTATCCACTTGACTGCCTACTTTCAGGGATCTATTGACACATACACCAAGATCCTTCTGTTCCTCAACACTATTAAGAGCCCTACCATTAGCCCTATACTCTACACACTTATTGTTCCTGCCAACGTGCATTACCTCACACTTTTCCACATTAAACTCCATTTGCCACCTCTCGGCCCAGCTCTGCAACTTGTCCAAGTCACTCTGTAAACTATAACACCCCTCTTCACTATCTACCACTCCACCAACTTTAGTGTCATCTGCAAATTACTGATCCATCCCTCAATACCCTCATCCAGATCATTTATAAAAATTACAAACAGCAGGGGCCCCAAAACAGACCCCTGAGCACACCACTTGTCACCGAACTCCACGATGAATATCTCCCATCAACCACCACCCTCTGTCTTCTATCTGCCAGCCAATTCCTAATCCAATTAGCTAACTCACCCTCTATTCCACACATCTGCATTTTCTGTAGAAGTCTTCCATGGGCCACCTTATCAAACGCCTTACTAAAGTCCATATATACTACATCAACCGCCTTACACCCATCCACCTCTCTGGTCACTTTCTCAAAAAACTCAATGAGGTTAGTAAGGCATGACCTACCCTTCACGAAACCATGCTGACTATCCCCAATCAATTCGTTTCTCTCTAAATAACTATAAATCCTATCCCTAATAATTCTCTCCAATACCTTGCCCACCACGGAAGTAAGACTCACTGGCCTATAATTCCCAGGAAGGTCTCTCTTCCCCTTCTTAAACAATGGGACCACATCCGCCATCCTCCAGTCCTCCGGAACCCCACCCGTAACCAACGAGGACCTGAAGATCAGAGCCAGAGGCTCTGCAATCTCCTCTCTTGCCTCCCAGAGAATCCTAGGGTAAATCCCGTCCGGCCCAGGGGACGTATCCAACTTCAAACCCTCGAGAATTTCTAACACATCCTCCCTATCTACTACAATACTCCCCAATTTGCAACCCTGTACCTCAGTGCTCTCCACAGCTACATTTCCAGCACTCTGCGTGAATACCGAAGAGAAATATTTATTCAGTGCCTCGCCAATTTCTTCAGGCTCCACGCACAACTTCCCACTGCTATCTATGACTGGCCCTAATCTTGCCCTAACCAATCTTCTATTCTTAACATATCGAAAGAAAGCTTTAGGATTCTCCTTAATCCTATCAGCCAACATCTTCTCGTGTTGAGCCATGACAGAAGTTGGGATTATTCTCTTCAGAGCAGAGAAGATCAAGGGGAGACTTCATAGAGGCATTCAAATGGATATGAGATTTTGATTGCACAAGCAAGGAGAAAATATTTCTGCTAAGTTGGTAATCTGAGGATATAAATTTAATATAATTGACTACTGTACTGGGGGGAAATGACTTCAGATAAAGGATGGTGGTATCAGTTTTCACTGGAACTTATAAAAAGGTAATTAGACATATATTTAAGAATTATGGGGAGAAAACCTGGATGTGAAACTAAGTTGGCCGTATTCTGTGCTAAAGAAGTCCTAAGATACTGAGATTGCTAAAATAACGAGTACTGGAGTTCCTACTTCTTGGGTACAGGATGTTTATTCTGCAAATGCAAGAGCAAGACCAATTAACTCTTTTTAAATACCTAATTTTATGATTAATTTAAAAATGTTTTCAATTTATCCTGACAGTCAATTTACATTTTTGATTTCTAACAAACAACATTTTTGGCAGTCCATACTTGGTGACAATGCTGAAATCAAATAAACAGACTGCTACTGGCAGAATCTCAATTTATGAATAAGTATGTTATTTCTGTGGTTAATTATTCAAACTCTTTCATCCAAACATTAGCGCATAGTGTTCGCATGCAACAGGAAATGCAGGTTTAGTATAATTTTCTTTTGGGAATATAAATTTAAATTAAATGAAGGAGTACAACAACAAGCTTTTGAGGAAGTGTCTGATCCAGAATCTGACGACAGTCTGCCACTGCAATAAGATTAGCAAATCCTAAAAACTCCCAAACCAGAAAATACAGCAACAGTAATCAACTAAAGAACATGCCTAGATATATAGCCCAGGACTGTCAGGCCACACCTGCATCTGAATTCTTCATTCCCACTGGAGTTGCTGGAGATTTGACTGAGTTCCAAATTCTCCGTTCTCACAGGCAATGGTAGCAGGGAGTGCTAGACCAGAGAATTTTGGCCATGGTTTCCTAATGAATGAAGCTTTAACCATTCTAATGAATGACTGAATACTTAAAACATGAAAAGAAACAAGTTTACACAGTAGTATGCAGCATTTACAGCAGGCAGTTTGGCTCTATAGCTCTACGCCAACATTTATGTTCCACATGAGCTTCCATCCACTTCTATCAAAAACAGATCCAATTCCTGTACATCCTCATTTTCCCTTGAATACTTTGATAAGCTTCCCCATGGTAGGCTACTTCAGAAAATGCAGATGCATGGGATTGAGGGTGATTTAGCAGTTTGGATCAGGAATTGGCTAGCTGATAGAAGACAGAGGATGATGGTTGATGGGAAATATTCAACTGGAGTTCAGTTACAAGTGGTGTACCTTGTTGTTTGTCATTTTTATAAATGACTTAAATGAGCGTGTAGAAGGATGGGTTAGTAAATTTGCTGATGATACTGAAGTCAGAGGAGTTCTAGACAGTGAGGATGAATGTTACAGTTTGCAGAGGGACATAGATAAGCTGCAGAGCTTGGCTGAGAGGTGGCAAATGGAGTTTAATACAGAAAAGTCCTGTTACTTTGGTAAGAGTAACAGGAGTACAGAATACAGGGCTAATGGAAGGACTCTTGGTAATGTCGATGAGCAGAGAGATCTCGGTGTACATGGTGTGCAGCTTCCTGAAAGTTGGCACCCAAGTTGATAAGGTTGTAAAGATGACGTAGGAGCTGTTAGCTTTCATTGGTAGAGGAATTGAATTTCAGAGCCGTGAAGTCGTGTTGCAACTGTACAAAACTCTAGTGCAGCCGCACTTGGAGTACTGCGTACAGCTCTGGTCGCTGTATTATAAGAAAGATGTGGAGGCATTGGAAAGGGTGCAGCGGAGGTTTACCAGGATGTTGCCTGGTATGGTGAGGAGGTCTTATGAGGAAAGGCTGAGGGACTTGAAGTTATTTTCGTTAGAGAGAAGAAAGTTAAGAGGTGACCTAATTGAGGCTTACAAGATGATCAAAGGGTTAGATAGGGTGGACAGTGAGAGCCTTTTTCCTCGGATGGTGATGGCTAACACAAGGGGACATAGCTTTAAATTAAGGGGTGGTAGTTATAGGACGGATGTCAGAGGTAGGTTCTTTACTCTGAGGGTAGTAAAAGCGTGCAATGCCCTGCCTTCAGCAGTTGTGGACATGCCAACTTTAAGGGCGTTCAAATGGTCAATAGATAGGCATTTGGATAATATTGGTATAGTTTAGGTTAGAGGATCATTAGATTAGTTCCATTGGTCAGCGCAACATCAAGGACCGAAGGACCTGTACTGTGCTGTAATGTTCTATGTTCAATGTTGCAAGACAGAAGGAGGTGATAATGGGGCACAAAGAAAGAAAAGATGGGTCCAGAAGAGGTATGGGCAGAATCACAACTAACAGTTGCTGGCCCAAAAAAGAGGAAGAAATCACGACCTGAAGATGTCAAACTCAGTGCTGAGTTCAGAAGAAAAGGAAATGGAACAAACATACTGAAGAGCACTTCCAAACAGAGCAATCATAGAATCTATCTCTACAGTAAAGAAAACCATTTGGGTCATCGCGTCCGTACCAACCACAATCTCACCCAGGCCCTGTTTCTAAAATCCCACACCTTTACCCTGCTAATTCCCTTGACACTAAGGACAATTTAGCATGGCCAACCCACCTAACCCGCACATCTTTGGACTATGGAAGGAAGCCAGGGCACTCAGAGGAAACCCACGCAAAAAATATGGGGAGAATGCGCAAACTCCACATATCCGAGGCTGGAATTGAACCTGGGTTCCCTGATACTGAGAGGCAGCAGTGCTAACCACTGTGCCACCGTGGTAACCTTCAGTTGAGGAAAACATAAGATGCATAAAAACACTGAAAGGGACGAGACACTGTCAGAACAGATTCAACAAAAACAAAGAAACTAACGGAACTGAACAATTCTTATAGGAAGTGGTCTGGGAGATCTGGTTCATTTCCCACATTTTTGCTTCCATTCTTCCTCTCCTTCACAGAGCAATACAAAAAGAAGGACAAGATATTGGACATGTTGACAGCCTTAAGGTGGATATATCCCCAGGTCTTGATGAATTGTACTCTATGCTGCTGTGGGAGGCAAAGGAAGAGACTGCAGATACTCTGACCCCAAATTTTCAATTCCTCTCTAGCCACGCAGGAGATGCCAGCAACTAGAGAAGAGCTAATGTGGGTCCGTTATTTAAGAAAGGTTGTAGAGATAAACCAGGAATCTATTGTGCTAGAGAAAAAAATCATAAAGATGGATACCTGACATAAAATAGCTGCCAGGCACATAAAGGGTTAAAAGACATTAAGCAGGCACTGACTTTTAATGCAGATGACTACTTAAAATTTAAACATACAGGATAAACAGTTATTTGAATTAAACGTACAGGGAACAAATACTGTAGGAAGCCAAGCACCTTAAAAATAAAGACAGTCCGGGGACAACAGGGTCTTATAGACAAATTAGCCATCAATGGGAATGGGAATACATAAATGCAGGAAAACCAATTACTGTATGAATTAAGTAGTTCGTAAAGAGGAAATGTATCCATTTATGGAACAATGCGAAATTAAAATGCTCATGTCTGTATCTGTCTATAATGATGTGTTAAATGATGTTCACCTGCTTGATTACAAAGATGTGTTAAATGATGACCAGTCCATCTATTGTATAAACGGTATAAAGATGGATCACTCCTATTGTATCACTGAGAGAAGGTAGCTGCCCAGTACTGTGGAGTGCCAGTGCCTTTTCTCCATGAAGCTTTGTTAAATGAAACTGTAGTGTTGCACCCCCAGTCTGACTCTGAAGTGGCAATTTCCCACAACAATAGCGTAGTTGGCAGGATCCTATTACTGGTGAGATTAATTGGCCACAATTGGAACCAGGGTAAAAATCACTGAATCTAAGAGAGTCGGACAAAGTCAAGAATACAGTTTGCAAGGGATTAAACTTAAGGGGTATTTGTAGCAATAAGTATTGTTGTATATGGTATAATGACAAGTTTAACTGCTGATAGTGATAAGTAACTGTGACTTGTGCTGATTGACAAGAGGACAAGGTAGTGCCTATCTCTGAACCTCCCCTTAGGCCAGATGTTAAGAGGGGAAATTCCCCATGCTATGGTCAGGTATTGAAGTGGGAAAAGAGACACCATGGGCATTTAGGATTGTGAAGCACAAGTGGCAGAGGTCAATTAACATCAAACTCTGTAGTTGCGAACAAATGCAGAGTTGCCATCTGATTTGTGAAGTTGGGAACTGTACTGTCAATGTTGTGAAAGCTGGGCGGAAAAGGAACTTGATCAACTCTGACCTAAACCAGACTCTGGTGGAGAAGCACAGTGCCGAAGTGGTAACAGTGGAAACTGTGAGCATAAACTGAAACCCTGTGACAGTAGTGAAACACAGTGCAAGAGTAGTAATAGTGGCCAGGAGTAGTGAAGTCCCTATAGTAGACAGCACACTCTACTAGGGAATAATCATGGTTGTGGGGTAGTGAAGTCTGCAAAATGGCAGCTAATGAAGTTAAATGGAATCTGCACGTTCCCTCATTGAAGTTTACACAACAATTAATAAAGAAAATGCAAAAGAAGGGCTGGGTTAGTTCTCAGACCTTAGAGCAGCAGAGAAAGTGGATAGATAAAGAAAAGGGAAACAAGACAAAGAAGATAGGAGCAATGTTATTACATCAGTTAACTGGTCTAATTCACTGGAGTGAAGATAAAACAAAGATTAAAGAATTAGGATCCCGACTGAGGGAACTGGAGAAACAAAACCAAGTGTTAGAAGAGAAGCAATGGAGAGGGGAAACTGTTCCTCTACCTTACGAGTCCACATAACAGGGACCAATCGCTCCTCTAGAGGAGTGGGAAACGTTAGAACACAACTTAGCGCCAGTGACCCGAGAGGGAACAGATGCCAAAGGCAAATTATAAACCCTTCACCTCAGGTGACAGACAGTAGATAATGGCTTTTCTGGGTAAATTACAACCTAGAAACACAAACACTAAAACCTGGGAAGAATTAGGCACAATCTGGGTAGGGCACCAATTACACCTGAGAGACGTACACCAACTGGTCAGGGCAGCCTGTCAGCAGATAAGTGGAGGCAGGTAGCAGGTGGACCCGCTGCTCCTCCAGTACAGGATTATAGAGGGGAACGGTGGACACATGTAGTTGCCCTAACATCAGAGACAGACGTCCAACAGGCACCCTTCACCCAGTTTAAAGCAGAGATTCAGAGGGTATTAGCAATGCTCCCATTAACTGGAGCAGAATAACCACAACAAAACAGTTAAAAGGGGAAGGAGCTTCTGAATACGGGGAATGATTGGTCCAGGTATGTCAAGTGTGCTCAGGACAAGGGAACTGAGGTCGAGGAGATCGAGCAGTCATCCAGGCTTTTAAGGATGGGCTCTTTAGCACTCATCAAGCCATCCTAAAAATGGGAATGATTATGTCCCAAGATTATAATGAGTTGGTAGAGTGGGCTAGTGGCATACTGGGAGAAGAGGGATCCCAGGCAAGAACAAAGCTACAAAGAGTAGCAGCTTAGTGTAACAGGAAAAGAACAAAGTCTAAATGACTTGCCACAGTTGTGGATGGCAAGGGCACTTTGCGAGGGATTGGGGTCCGCACAGAAAGGGAACAGATTTGGGGAAACCTTGCAGCCACTGTAATAAGTATGAACAGACAGAAGCAGTGTGTTGGTATAAGCATGGTAGCCCCCCCGACCTGATTCATGACCACAGCAGTACTGGAGGGACCGCACAACCGCCGGGGTCAGCAAAATTGACTGTCTGCAGCTCCTATTCATAAAGGTAAGAAGGAGGGAAGGATTTATGCATCAGCACTAGTACGGGGCAGGCAATGAGATGCTACTAGACACAGGAGCATCTATATCTGTCACTGACTTCCCCTTACCCACTACAAATAAAATGATTTACCTGACCGGGATAGGAGGGAACAAAACACCTGCCTACCTGAGCAAGACCACATTAGTAGAGATAAATAATCTATATATACACCAATGAGGTTTTATGTATGCAAGAATAACGAGGGTACAATAATGGGAAATGATGTGATGAAAGAATATGAGATTCTGATATACTGTGGAAAGGGAGAATTAATCTGGCCAAGACAGGACGGTCAGAAAACTAGAATAAGGAAACTCACAAATCACCACGAAACCATTAAGGTGGCCACAGTTACCATCAGAAATTGGAAATTAGAGACACGAGGTTTCAGAGCCATCTGTGCTTCCATCCCCAAGGTGTGGGCTAAAACAAAGTTAGCTACAAGTTTGACTAAAACAGACCCAATAAACGTACCGGGATCGCAGCATAAGCCACACCCAATAAAACCAGAGGCAGAGAAAGCTGTAGTGGACATAATTAAAGGGTTAGCAGAAAGGGGGAGTCTGAGAGAAACCACAAGCACCACTAACTGCCCAACACGGCCAGTGAGCAAGCCTGACTGAAAATATAGGTTCACGATAGATTACAGCGGATTCAATTAAGTCATGTCCAAAATGCACCCCATTGTAGCAAGCCCTTTGACAATCCTGAATGGACTGTCATAGGAACACGAAATACTCTCAGTATTAGACATAACCAACGGATTATGGTCCTTACCACTGGATCCTGAATCCCAACACAAGTTTGCCTTTACTGTGGGAGGCAAACAGTACATTTGGACTCATCTACCACAGGGAGTCCACAACAGCCCCGCTATCTTCCACAGAGCACTGAGTGACATCCACAGGGTAAAACTGCCAGAGGATAGTACAATTCTACAATATGTAGATGACATCCTAATAGCTTCGGAGTCTAAGTCAGGACATTAAGAAGCCATATATTTAGTACTAAATGAATCAGAAGCCGCAGGGTAAAAGGTGAGCCCAAAAAGGCACAAATCAGGAAAACACAGGTCCTATATCTAGGACACCTAATATCCAAAGGAATTAAAGAAATGCCAATGGACCAAAAGAAGGCGATACAACAAACGCCGCAACCTGTCATCGTAACAGGGGTCAGAAAGGCGCTAAGATTACTCAACTACTGCCAGAGTTTCATCCCAGAGTTCGCAAAACTAGCAGAATCCATACAAAGACTAGTCAAAGGGGAAAACCAGCTTTAGACCCCATAGAATGGGGACCCGAGAAGGAACAGTCTTACAATAATCTAAAAACAGAGTTAATATCAGCCCCTGGACTAGGATTACCTGATTGTAATAAGAACGTCCATATCTACTATAGCAACGAGGGAAGATTTTGTTCCATAGTGGTAACACAGGACCACGGTGACATAAAGAGACCCATAGAGTATTATTCCACAGCAGAAGGGCCAATAGTCACTTATTGCTCTGTAGAAGATAGCGGGGCTGTTTTGTGGACTCCCTGTGATAAACAAGTCCAAGTGTACTGTTTGCCTCCCACATTAAAGGCGAACTTGTCGTGGGATTCAGGATCCAGTGGTAAGGATCAGAATCCGTTGGCTAAGTCTAATACTGTGAGTATTTTGTGCTCCTATGACAGTCCATTCAGGATTGTCAAAGGGCTTGCTACAATGACTGCCAAGGTACATAGTCACCTTGGACTGCACAGCCTGGGTCGTAAAGGTTAGCGAACCAGTAATCATGAAAGGGAATATAATCCTTCACACAAAACACACTTTGGTGGAGATGCTGAACACAGGAAAACTAAGGTCAGTTTCAAACATGAGAAGGGCTAAGTGGGAAGTGGTCCTCCTACCTCCAAGCAAGTCTGTGACAATAACAAGGGATACAGGGGATAACCCAGCAGAAGGAATTTTAGACGTAGGACAGCAATTGAGAGGATGTAGACTGGATGAAGGAGAGGGGAGGATAAAGGATATAATCTTAATAACAGCTGAGAAAACCGTTCTTGTAGATGAGTCATGCAAATATATGGAAGGATCACCTCAAACAGGGTGTACAGTAGTGAATGACAAATTCAAGACAGTAAGATTAGGAAGAATTGACAGAGATCTATCCGCACAAGTGGCAGAACTAGTGGCACTCACACAGGCACTAGTTATCTGAAGGTAAAATGGTAAACATCTATTCAGATAGAGGCTATGCATTCGTAGTCATACATGACTGCATGGCAGCATGGGGAAGAAGAGGGTTCATAACCACGGGAGGAACCCCTATTAAGCACCAAAGAATTGTGGCATTGTTGAGAGCTAGCCAGAAACCTAGAGAAACCGCAGTAATTAAAATTAAAGCCCACCAGAAAGAACCAAGAGGAGATAACATGGACGGTTAAATTTCAAAGGGAACCAAGCCACAGATAGGGTGGCACAGTTAGCCTTAGGACAGGAGACAATTGGCGAGCTGCCAATAGCAACGATAGAACAGACAGGAGATGAAATAGATATTCGGGACTTACAGGAAGATGCCCCGAAAGAGGAAAAGGAGAGGTGGGAAGCATAGGGAGCAGTCAAAAGAACTGATAACATTTGGAGACAAGAAGATAAGGTAATAGCACCAGAGTGCATACAAAACACCCTACTGGAATTATACCATGTACTCTCACGTGGGTAGAGAGGCCATGATAACTAATACAGGAAAGGAATGGTAGTGGAAAGGGATGGGAAGAGATAAAGCCCAACACTGTCACTGATGTGTGACGTGCACACAACACAACCCTGGTATACCCATAAAAATTAAAATGGGACACCAGCCAAGATCAAAGGGACCCTGGGAACATCTGCAAAAGGATTTCACAGGACCACTACCACAATCCCATGGCAAAACTTATTGTCTGGTTATTATAGACCAGTTCACCAGGTGGGTAGAAGCATTCCCTATTACAAAATGTAGTGCCACCACGGTGGCTACGATATTGGCAGAAGAGATAATCCGTAGATGTTGAGTATCCCTACAAATCAATTCGGACCAAGGGACACACTTCACTGGAAAGGTGGTAAAAACAGTATGCCAATTAATGGGCATAAAACAAAAATTTCACATCCCTTATTACTATCTTTGTCTCTTTTTTGGACAAGGTGAGGTCCCAGAGGACTGGAGAATAGCTAATGTTGTACCGTTGTTTAAAAAGGGTAGTAGGGATAACCCTGGAAATTATAGGCCAGTGAGTCTGACATCAGTGGTAGGGAAGCTGTTGGAGGGGATTCTTAGAGATAGGATGTATAGGCACTTAGAGCGTTGCGATCTGATTAGGGATACGCAGCATGGATTTGTTAAGGGGAGGTCATGCCTTACAAATCTAGTAGAATTTTTTGAGGAGGTGACAAAAACGGTGGACGAAGGGCGAGCTGTTGACGTCTTCTACATGGATTTTAGTAAGGCGTTTGACAAAGTCCCTTATGGGAGGTTAGTTGAGAAGGTCAAGGCTAATGGGATATAAGGACAGGTAGCTAGATGGATAAGTAACTGGCTTGGTAATAGGAGACAGAGAGTAATAGTGGAAGGGTATTTTTCTAGCTGCAGGTTGGTCACTAGTGGTGTGCCGCAGGGCTCGGTACTGGAACCTCTTCTATTTGTAATATGTATAAACGACTTGGAAGAGGGAGTAAGTGGAGTGATCAGCAAGTTTGCAGATGATACAAAGATAGCTGGACTTGCGGATAGTGAGGAGCATTGTCAGGCAATGCAGCAGGACAGGCTGGTAGCTTGGGCAGATAGATGGCAGATGGAATTCAATCCTGATAAATGTGAGGTGATGCATTTCGGGAGAAAGAATGTAGGGGGAAGGTATATGATAAAGGGTAGACCTATTAAGAGTATAGAAATGCAGAGGGACCTGGGGGTGCAGATGAACAAGTCTCTGAAGGTGGCAGAGCAAGTGGAGAAGGTTGTGAAGAAAGCATATAGTAAGCTAGCCTTTATAGGAAGGGGTATAGAGTACAAGAGCTGGCCTTTAATGTTGCAGTTGTATAAAACGTTGGTTAGATCTCATTTGGAATACTGTGTCCAGTTCTGGCTGCCCTACTACCGGAAGGATGTGGAGACTCTGGAGACAGTGCAGAGGAGGTTTACCAGGATGCTGCCTGGTATGGAAGGTCTGAGTTACAAGGAAAGGTTAGGCAAATTGGGGCTGTTTTCCTTAGAAAGACGTAGACTTAGAGAAGATCTAATAGAGGTGTACAAGATCATAAGGGGTATAAATAGAGTAAACAGGGTTAAGCTTTTTCCTAGAATGGACTCAAATAGCACGAGGGGTCACGGGCTTAGGGTGAAGGAGATAAGGTATAACTTAGATGCCAGAGGGAGTTTTTCACACAGAGGGTGGTGGGGGTATGGAATGCGCTGCCAAGTAAAGTGGTGGAGGCAGGTACTCTGGAGTTATTTAAGAAATACTTAGATGGGCACATGAACAGAATGGAAATGGAGGGGTATAGAAAACTGACTTAAAATAGGGATTGTGAGCCTTGGGAGTCCCTGGGAAGTGTGTAAATAAATGATGACATTGATGTACTTGTTTTTATCCTACAGGTGCTTTGGTCCACCTTGTAGTTTAACGAGGAGCATACACACGATGGGTCGTGAGAGGGCTGCTCTTGGATTTTTTTTGAGAGTATCCTAGTGCTTCACGTCGTTAGTGTACGCTTGACCTGGACCATTTGATGGGCAACACAACAGCTCAGTGACTATCGCTGTGCTGTGCAGATACATGGATTTGGGCCTGTGTCTGTGGGAGTTTGCGCATTCTCCCCGTGCTTGCGTGGGTTTTCTCCGGGTGCTCCGGTTTCCTCCCACATCGCAAAGATGTGCTCTTAGGCTAATTGGCAAAACAAATTCTCCCTAATTTGTCTCAAATTTGGTTTTCAATCCATAGATCTATAAACATGGACAGGGATCACGAGTAGAGGTGGGAACATTGGGATGGCGGCGCAGGCTTGTTGGGGCGAAGGGCCTGTTTCCCGTGCTGTTTTGTTCTTTGTTCTTTGTACCTAGAGAGTTCTGGAATGGTGAAATGTATGAATAGAACATTCAAAAATGCACTAACTAAAGCCATACAAACATCAGGAAAAATGTGGACAGAGTTATTGCCTACTATACTAATGAGATTAAGAGCTACCACAAACTGGACAACCGGATTAATGCCTTATGAACTAATGACAAGATAGGCAATACAATTATCAGAAAGCATCGTAACAGGTGGGACCGGTGTAGGTCCACTAAAAGGTAAAATCAGGAGATATGTTCTGGAACTAAGCACCCAACTCGAAGGGATGCACAAATTGGTAAGAAGTAATTAGGAACAAAGGGACGCAGAGAGAGAGCTTGAAATGCTCCCTGATGTCCCAACAGCAGGAAGTTGCATCCTAGTAAAAACATTACTTGACAAACCAGGGTTTGCACCAAAATGGAATGGGCCAGACAAAGTTATAACTAGTGGAGACACTTGTGCCTGTATAGACATAAGAGGGAAAGCTATATGGAAATGTTGGACACAGTTGAAATTACACAAAGAAGTGCATGAATGAATGAATGAATGAATAACGAGTGAACTAACAGAACCGCTTTCCTCAACACAGGCAAAGACTGCAAACAAGAACAAGTGGTGCATGCGGGTCAATAGATAATACAACTTTGTGATTACATAAATTATAGTGTTAGGTTTGATATTTGATCGTTGCAAATATGTATGTAATCATATATGTAACTGTACTACTTTGCATTGTTGCGATTGTAAATTTGACTGGATTTTAATCTATTTTATGAGGCTCACGTACATTTACATGGGAATCGAACTGTATGTTACCCGTTAGCACTATTTGTAGCCAACCCTGGGTGGACCTCTCATGGCTGTGTAGATACACCCTGTAAGAGACATACTGGCAAATATAAAAGAAGTACACAAGAGGGATGTGTGGGGCTTGTAAACTCCACAAATCCTGTGTGCCGGGGGTTCCAACAGATGGGAGGAAAAGCTTGTTCAGATACTGCAAGCTATCTGTTTTGTTTTACGGGGCAGGGATGGGGACGTGTCTATGCCTTGGTCCCTAAGAATGATTCTGCGTGCACACGCAGTTGTTTGTCACCATTTGTCAGGTTAATAAGGGACAGATTACTTGCACTTGTGCGGATAGAAATGTCTGAATGTAACCACAGGAGGACAGCTCATTTGTGGACAGTGGAATGGAACTCATGTAAACTCAGGCAAGTGGACACACCCATTTGATACTTACCAAGTGATGGGATCAAAGGGGGCGTCAAGTAAACTGAACAACTAACAATATAACCAACTCATAATCAAGATACTAAATGTAACTGGGCTAAGAAGGGATATGTGTTCCTCTTCAATGATACTTACACGACAGAAACACCAAATCTCCAAACCATTTTGCAGTAGGAACAATAAGACCACTGACTGTTCCATGCCCTCAAAAGGGGCATATTCAGAGCAGAACAGTAACCTGGGCTATCAAAGAATTCTGCACTGACTGGGAAGGCCCAGGGCACAATGGGGGGCACAATGGCATCCACACTGGGATATGAGTTCCTTGGAGCCTTAGGTTAGGTCAGGTCAGGTCAGGATGTGGGGGGTGGTGATGATGATTAGTGCAAAGAATAGGAATCATATTGTTTGTGGACTAACAGTCTTGGGAAATAGCACTTCAGAAGCACTGGAGATTGTTAATCAAGAAATGGCTGAACTGAGATTATTTGTACAACAAACACAAAACATAGCAGACTACCACAACAAGGGGGAATGTGTACAATTATAGGCAATAAGTGCGTAACCCATGTCATGGACGAGTCTTATAACATCAGAGAACAACTTGATAGCTTCAGACAGGGATCCAAGAAAGGAAGTAACTGGCTGGAATAGCTAGTTAGAGTCCTGAGAATCTTATTTATTACATGGATTGGTCATACTCGTTTCAATTGTAATTCTCTGTTGTCTGATTATTGGATGCCTCAAAGTCTGCTGCCAGGTTGTGATAATCAGAATTGTGCCGGGAGCCAGTGTACCCATCGAAGAAGAAAGCATGATGAAGACACACGCAGAAACGAAGAAAAAAAAAAGGAAAGCCACCTATATATCTGAACGTGCAGCTGTTGGTCTAGGGATTATTAAAAATGATAAATAATCCGACCAAAAGAAGGGACTGTGGTGGAAAAAAATCATAAAGATGGATACCTGGCATAAAATAGCTGCTCGGCACATCTATGATTAAAAGACATTAAGCAGGGATCAACTTTGAATACAAACAGCTACTTGAAATTTAAACATACAGGACAAACAGTTATTTGAATTAAACATAGAGAATAAAAACTGCAAGAAGCCAGGTCCCTTAAAAATAAAGACAGTCTGGGGACAATGGGGTCTTAGAGAGATTAGCCACGAATGGGAATGGGAATGCGTAAATACAGGAAAACTAATTACTGTATGAATAGACACAAACTAATTAACTGATAAAGAGGAAATGTATCCATTTATGGAACAATGCGATATTAAAATACTCATGTCTGTATCTGTCTATAACGATGTGTCAAACGATCATTCACCTATTTGATTACGCTGATGTATTAATGATGTCCATCCAGTTCATCTATTGTGTACAAAGTATAAAGATGGACTGCTCCTATTATATCATTGAGAGAAGGTAATTGACCAGTACTGCGAAGTGCCAGTGCCTTTTCTCCACGAAGCTTTGTTAAATAAAACTGTATTGTTGCACCCCCAGTCTGATGCCCAATGGTAATTTCCCACAACACTATAGAGCAGTGAGTCTCAATCAGCTGTAGGGAAACAATTGGAGAAACTTCTTAAGGAGGACATCTACCCTCCACTGGAGAGACAAAGCTTGATTAGGAATAGTCAACATGGCTTTGTCAGAGATAGGTCATGCTCAACAAATTTGACCAGGGTGGTCGATGCAGTTTATGTGGATGTCAGCAAAGCCTCTGAAATAGTTCCACATGGCAGAACTTATAAAGAGGGTAGATGCACATGGGAGACAGGATAATTTGATAAAGTGGATTCAAAATTGGCTCAGTTGTAGGAAACAGAGTGTGATGACAGAAGGTTGCTTCGGTGACTGGAAGCCAGTGTCCAGTACACCACAGGGATATATGTTGGCCACCCCCTGCCTATTTATTCATCATTTGTATAAATGACATAAATGGCTATGCGGGGGTTAGGATTAGTAAGTTTGCAGATGACACAACTGGCCAGATGGTTAACTGTAAGGCAGAGTTTATTAAGCTGCAAGAAGATATAGATGGAATTGCCAAATGGGCAGGTAAGTGGCAGATGGAATTTAACCCTGGAAAGTGTAAAGGTTTGAAAGGAGGAATTCGACACATAAATTTCAATGAATTGTAGGACACGAGGAGTTCTGTGGAACAAAGGGACCTTGCATGTTTGCCTACAGATCTCTGAAGGCAGAAAGGTATGTTAGTAGGGTGGTAAAAAGGGCATACGGATACTTGCCTTGATCAATCAAGGCTTAGTTTTTAAAAGCAAGAAAGTCATGTTGTAGTTGTATAGAACTTTGGTTAGGCCACAGCTAGAATACTGTGTGCAGTTCTGGTTACCACATTACGGGAAGTGTGTGATTGCACTGGAGGGGTTGCAGAGGAGATTCACCAGGATGCTGCCTGGAATTTGAGTTGTATTCATTGGAGAAGACTGAGGGGCAACCTGATCGATGTGCACAAGATTATAAGGAACATAATCACAGCTTCGAAAACTCTCTCTCCTCTGACGTTGTCAGAGCTGGTGAGTTTCATGAACACTTTTTTTTTTTAATACATCTTCTCCCCTCCCCTTTCAGCATTCCCTCCCAGGCATTCATTCCTCAACTGCCCTCAAACCCCCTTCCCAACTGATGGCACAATCTATGCAAAACAAGAGATATAATGCTGCCTTTTTATCTCCACCTTTCCCTCTCCCAAGGACCCCAGGAAACTCCTCCCAAATAAAACACCAATTTACTTTACTTCTTTCAATTCTACTCACTCTGCAGTCTCCTTGACTAAATGTAGCCTGGATGATCACTTTGCAGACATATGCATTTAGCCTACCAGCATGACTGAAAACAGGAGCATTCACAGCAATCTTCAGCCAGAAGTGCCAAGTGAATGATCCATCTCGGCCTCCTCCAATAATCTCCAACTTCTCAGATGCCAGTCGCCAGCCACCAGCCAATCTGATTCACTCCATGTGATATAAAGTAATGATCGGAAGCAGTGGATAATGCAAAGGCAAAGGGCCCTGATAACATTCGGGCAATAGCACTGAAGACTTGTGCTTCAGAACTTGTTACTCCCCTAGCCAGGCTCATCCAGTACAGTTAGAATACTGGCATCTACCCAACAACGTGGAAAATTGCCCTGCTATGTTCTGCACCCAAAAACCAGCACAAATCCAACTCAGCCAATTACTGCCCCATCGGTCTACTCTCAATCATCAGTGAAGTAATGGAAGGGACACTTATAAGCAATCAAGTAGCACCTGCTCAGTGACGTTCAGTTTGGGTTTTGTCAGTTTCACTCAGCTCATGACCTCACTACAGCCTTGATTCAGACATATACGAAAGAGCTGAATTCAAGAGGTGAGGTGACAGTGACAGCCCTCGATACCAAGGCCGCATCAAGGAGCCTTAGGAGAACTGGAATCAATAGATACCAAGGGCGATTGGTTGGAATCATACCATGTACACAGGAAGACGGTTGTGGTTGTGGAGGGTCAGTCATCTCAGCTCCATGTCATCTCTGCAGGAGTCCCTCCAGGTATTGTCCTAAGCCCAAGATCTTTAGCTGCTTCAACAATAACCTTTGTCTCCATCATAAGATCAGAAGTGGGGATTCCTCAGATAATGAAGCAGTCACGTTTAAATGAAACAAGATCTGGACAATATCCAGGCTTGGACTGACAAGGGGGGCGGGGGGGGGGGGGGGGGGGGGGGGGCAAGTAACATTCATGCCTCACATATGCCAGGCAATGACCATCACCAATAAGAGATTCTTTAACCACCGTTTCTTAACATTCAATGGCATTACCATTACTGAAACAGCCACTGTCCACACCTTTGGCATAACCATTGACTAGATACTCAACTGGACTCACCACATTACCAAAGGCTACAAGAGCAGGTAAAAGGCTAAGAATAATGCAACAAATAACTCACCTTCTGACTCCCCAGAGCTTATCCACCATCTACAAGGCACAATTCAGGATTCTTGTTTCATTTGAACATGACTGCTTCATTATCTGAGGAATGTGAATGGTGCTGAACATTGTGTAATTGTCGGTGAACATCCCCACTTCTGATCTTATGATGGAGACAAAGGTTATTGTTGAAGCAGCTAAAGATCTTGGGCTAGGACAATACCTGGAGGGACTCCTGCACAGATGACATGGAGCTGAGATGACTGACCCTCCACAACCACAACCGTCTTCCTGTGTACTAGGTATGATTCCAACCAATTGATGGAATACTCTGCACTTGCCTGGATGGGTGCAGCTGCAGCAACGCTCAAGGAACTTGACACCATCTAGGACAAAGTAGTCCACTTTGGCACCACATCTGCAAACGTCCATTCCCTCCACCACCGACACTCATTAGCAGTAGTATGTACTATCTACAAGATGCACTGCAGCAATTCACCAAAGATCCTTAGAGCACTTCCAAACCCATGACCACTTTCATCTAGAAGGACAAGGGCAGCAGATACATGAGAACACCACCACCTGCAGATACCCTCCAAGAAACTCATCATCCTGGAAAAAGTTTACTTATTAGTCACAAGTAGGCTTACATTAACATTGCAATGAAGTTGCAGTGAAATCCCCTACTTGCCACATTCCAGCACCTGTTCAGGTACACTGAGGGAGAACTTCAGCATGGCCAATTCATCTAACCTGCAAATCTTTGGACTGTGGGAGAAAACTGGAAGCACTGGAGGAAACCCACGCAGACACAGGGAGAATATGCAAACTCCCCACAGACAGTGATCCAAACCGGGAACTGAACCTGGGCCCCTGTCACTGTGAGGCAGCAATGCTAACCACTGAGTCACTATGCCACCTCATGACTTGGAAATATATCACTTCATTCCTTCACAGTCATTGGGTTAAAATCTTGGTATTCCTTCCCTAATGGCATTTGGGTCAACCCATAGTACATGGACTGCAGCAATTCAAAAGTTAACTCACCACCATCTTCTCAAGGGCAACAATGGATGAACAAGAAATACAGGCCAGCCATGTCCCACAAATGAATAAAAAAATTACTCAGATTCCAGTCATTCAGATACAAAACCTCAAGTGTTTATTGCCTATACATATCTTCCTATTTTCTACTTGTTTTCAGTTGCTTGCCATATTCCTGCTGATCTGGGCTGTGCTCTCATGACAGCAAAGTCATGGCATTCTCTGGTGAATACTGCAGTGCCCCCAAGAGCGGTCCAGGCAGCAGAACCATTGCTTGAGCTCCAAAGCTCTGCTCATCGATGATTTGCATGGCAACATGGTTGCCATCACATATATGTTGATTGTATGTGCTTGGGTTCCACACCAAAGTTGCACCCAAATGGTCAGTCGATAATCCTTGTTGCTCACCAGTCAAACTCTGATTTGATATGAAGGCTTAAATATTACAGGAACTGGTACAAAGGCATCATAAAGCTGCCAGGATATCAGACATTCACTTGAATTATGTGCTGAGCCACAAGTTACAGAGAATCCTATAACTAGGGAAACAGAAAGGCAATTATATGGCCACAGATGTCCCTCCAGGATGGTATGTTGCCTTTCTGGTGACAGGGTCCAGGATATCACTGAGCAGCTACAGAACAGCCTGATGGGAGAGAGCGAGCAGGAAGAGATCATAGACAATTTTGTTACCAATGCCATAAATAAAAAGAAGGGTTTATTTAGAGAAATGGGAGAGCAACAGTTGAAAGATATTAATCGCTGGATTACTCACGGTGCCACATGTTGGTGAGCATAGAAATAGTGTGATACAGCAGATGACAAAGGCTGGAGAATGGGTTTTGGGTTACTGGGATATTGGGACTGATTCTGGGAAGATAGGGCCTGCACCATGAATTGCATTTTTACAGAGCCAGGATCAATTTTTTCAAGGGGTGGTTTGCTAGATTTCTAAGATGTTAAAATAATTTGACAGGTGAATGTGAACCAGGATATAGCTTGAGAAAGGGGTTAGCACTGCTGCTTCACAGCAGAAGGGTCCCAGGTTCAATTCCTGGCTTGGGTCACTATCTGTGTGCAAATCTGTACATTCTCCTATGTCTGTGGGTTTCCTCTAGGTGCTCCAGTTTCTTCCCAGAGTCTGAAAGATGTGCTGATTAAGTGCATTAGCTATGCTAAATTCTCCCTCAGGATACGAGAACAGGTGCTGGAGTGTGACAACTAGGAGATTTTCACAGTGGTTTCATTGCAGTGTTAATGTAAGCCTCCTTGTGACACTAATAAATAAACTTATCAGACTAACTGAGTATTTCTCATACTAAATATCCCCAGATACAAAGGAAGAATAGGACGAGTAGGAAACAGTTGTTTTCCTTCGGCAATGGTTAGAATTAGATACTGATTAAGGAGAATATTATAACGCTGGAGAAGAAGGATGTCCTGGACGGATCAAGTACAGCATCTATTTGGTTAATATTAAGAAACAGTTTAGATGCCATTGCACTACTTGGCGTATTTGATAGGTCACCAATTAGTGGAATAAAATTTATAAAAGAGCAAATTTGTTGGAAATTACAGATTGGTGGAATAATTATATGAGTGATATCAGAAGGCTTCAATGATTCTAATATGAACTTGACAGTAATAGAGTAATTGGTACAGAGGGTAAAGAGTTTCTGAAGTTTATTCAGGAGAATTTTCTTTAGTAATTCTGTGAGGAAGGGGAATTGTGGGATCTTAATTCTGGGGAATGAGGTAGATCATGTGGATCAAATGTCATTTGGGGAACATTTATGGAACAGTGATCACTGAATCAGAGAACAAAGAACAAAAACAAAGAAAATTACAGCACAGGAACAGATCCTTCGGCCCTCCAAGTCTGCACAACAATGCTGCCCGATTCAACTAAAACCCCTTGTCCTTCCGAGGACCATATCCCTCCATTCCCATCCAATTCATCAAAGAATAGAATCATAGAATCCTTACAGTGAAGAAGGAAGCCGTTTGGCCCATCGAGTCTGTACCGACCGAGGCTCCATTCCCATAACCTCATGCATCTACCCAGCCAGTCCCCCTGACACCAAGGGACAATTTAGCATGGCCAATATACCTAACTCGCACATCTCTGAACTGGGGCAAGAAACCGGAGCAACCGGACGAAACCCACATAGATGCAGGGAGAACATGCAAACTCCATACAGACAGTGATCCATGCCAGAAATCAAACCTGGGACCCTGGTGCTGTGAGGCAGTAATGCTAACCACCGTGCTGCCTGTATCATGTATTTGTCAGGATGCCCCTTAAAAGTCACTATTGTATCCGCTTGTATTATCTTTTCCAACAGCAATTTCCAGGCCCCCACTACCCTCTGTGTAAAAAATCTGCCTCATTCATCTCCTTTAAATCTTGCCCCTCGCATCTTAAACTGTGTTCCTAGCAATTGATTCTTCCACTCTGGGGAAAAAACTTCTGGCTATCCATTCTGTCCATGCCTCTTATAATTTTGAAGACTTCTATCAGGTCATCCCTCAACTTCCGTTGTTTCAGTAAGAACAAACCAAGTTTCTCCAACCTTTCCTCATAGCTAATGCCCTCCATATCCGGCAACATCCTGGTAAATCTTTTCTGTATCCTCCAAAGTCTCCACATCCTTTTGGTAGTGTGGCAAGCAGAATTGAACATTATATTCCAAGTGTGGCCTAACTAAAGTTCTACACAGCTGCAGCATAATTTGACAATTTTTAAACGCAATGCCCCAGCTGATGAAGACAAGCATGCCATGTACCTTCTTGACTACCTTCTCCACCTGCGTTGCCACTGTCAGTGATCTACGTATCTGTACATCCAGATCCCTTTGCCTATCAATATTCTTGAGGTTCTGCCATTTACTGCATATTTCCTATTTGTATTAGACCTTTCAAAATGCATTACCTCAAATTTATCTGAACTAAACTCCATTTGCCATCTCTCTGCCCAATTCTCCAATCGATCTATCCTCTGACGGCCCTCGTCCCTATTTGCAAATTCACCAATCTTTGTGTTGTCTGTAAACTTAGTAATCAAACCAGTTATATTTTCCTCCAAATCATATAACAAACAGCAAAGGTCCCAGCACTGATCCCTGAGGAACATCACTTATCACAGTCTTCCATTCAGAAATGCACCCTTCCACTGCTATCCTCTATGTTTATGATCAAGTCAGTTCTGTATTCATCTTAGAAGCTCACTTTTGATCCCATGTAACTTCACCTTCTGCAAAAGTCTGTCATGAGAGACCTTGTCAAAGGCCTTACTGAAGTCCATGTAGACGACATCCACTCCTCTACCTTCATCAACTATCTTTATCACTTCCTCAAAAGACTCAATCAAGTTTGTGAAACACAACTTCCCCTTCACAAAAGTATGTGCCTCTCGCTAATACATCCACTTAGTTCCAAGTGGGAATAAATCTGGTCTCAAAGAATACTCTCCAATAACTTCCCTACCATTGATGTAAGGCTGATCAAACAACATTGGCTATTCTCCAATCTTCTGGCACGTCCCCTGTAGGCCAGTGGGGATACAAAGATTTCTCTCAAGGTCCAACAATTTCCTCCCTTGCCTCTCTCAGTATTCTGGGGTATATCCATCAATCCCTGGGATTTATCTACCTTAATATTTCTCAAGAACCCAAATATCTCCTCCTTTTTGATTTCAACATAACTCGAACTATCGACACCTTTTCCCAGACTCATCATCCACCAAGTCCTTCTGTTTGGTGAACACTGATGCAAAATACTCATTTAATACCTCACCCATTTCCTCTGGCTCCATTCTTAGATTCCCTCCCTTGTCCTTGAGTGAGCCAACCCTCTTCCTGGCTACCTTCTTGCTCTTTATATATGTATAAAAAGCCTTGGGATTTTCCTCAATCCTGCTGGCCAATGCTTTTCATGACCCCTTTTAGCCCTCGTTAATTCTTGCTCAAGTTTATTTCTGTTTTCTTTGTATTCCACACTTGCTTCATGTGTTCCCAGCCTCCTCCTTTGACAAATCCTTCCTTTTTCTCTTTAACTAGGCTCACAATATCACTTGTTCCCAAGATTTGCCATACTTATCCTTCATCCTTATAGAAATGTGCTGGTCCTGAATCCCTATCAACTTGCACTTGAAAGCCTCCCACATGCCAGATGTTGATTTGCCCTCAAACATCTGCCCCCAATCTACATTCTTCAGTTCCTGCCTAAAATTGTTTTAATTAACCTTGCTCCAATTTAGCACCTTCACTTGAGAACTACATTGTCTTTATCCAACAGTACCTTGAAGTTTACTGAATTGTGATCATTGTTCCCAAACCAATCCCCTACTAAAACATCAACCACCTGGCCAGGCTCATCCCCAATACCAGGTACAGTATGGCACTTCCCTAGCTGGACTATCAACATAATGTTTCAAGAAGCCTCCTAATGCTCCTTACAAACTCTGCCTCATGCATGCCCCTAGCGCTAAGTGAGACCCGGTCAATATAGGGGAAGGGGAAGTTAAAATGTCCTATCACAACGACCCTGTTACTTTTACATCTTGCCAAAATCTGTTCCTCTATCTCCCGCTGGCTGTTGGGTGGCCTACTTTAAAGCCCCAACACTGAGCTTCCTCTTGCTGAGCTCTACCCATATTGCCTTTCTGTATGACCACCCCCCCCCTCCCCAAAGTGTCCTTCCGCAGTACAGCTGTGATATTCTCCTTAACCAGCAACACAACTCTTTCACTCCTTTTACATCCCTCTGTGTCCCATTTGAAACATCTGTATCCTGGAATGTTAAGCTGCCAATCCTGTCCTCCTCTTAACCAAGTCTCTGTAGTGACAACAACATCATAGTCCCTAGTACTAATCCAAGCTCTAAATTCATCTGCCTTACCTGATACACTTCTCGCATTGAAATAAATGCACTTCAGTCCACCAGACCCTTGTTGATTATTAACCACACCCTGCCTGCTCTGAGTCTTACTGGCCCTGTTCTCTGGTTCCCACCTATCTGCCAAGCTAGTTTAAATCCTCCCTTGTGACAAACTCCCAACCAGAATATTTATGCCTTTCCAGTTTAGATGCAACCCTTCCTTACACCAGTCCCATCTGCTCCGGAAGAGATCCCAGTGGTCTGAAACCCTCCATCCTACAGCAGCTGTTTAACCATGTGTTGAGCTGCACTATCTTCCTATTTCTAGCCTCACTAGCACATGGCACAGGGAATCCTGAAATTACAACCCAAAGGTCCTGCTTTTTAACTTTCTACCTAACTCTCTAAATTGCTGCTGCCGGACCTCATCACTCTTCCTACCTTTGCTGTTAGTGCCAATATGTACCACAACCTCTGCTGTTCAACCTCTCCCTTCAGAATGCTTTCTGCCTGTTCAAAGATATCCTAGTCCCTGGCACCATACCATGCTGGAGTATCTTTCACGTCCACAGAAGTGCCTATCTGCATCCCTAACTATAGAATCCCCTATAATGATTGCTCTAGTGCTCTTTGTCCCTCCCTATTTAACAGCAGAATCAGCCATGGTGCCATTGTTTTGTCTGCTGCTGCTGTTATCCCGATTGGCCATTCCCCTCCCTCAACAATATCCAAAATGGTATACTTGTTAGAGAGGGGAACTAATTCAGAGATCCAAGTTCAATTGGCTGAACCAAATGAACCTGGCTCGTTGGTTCGAGTGTGAAGCAGAGTAACACCAACGATGCAGGTACAATCCCTGACTTGCTGAGACAGATTGTGATATCATGGCATGAGCCATGCTTAATAACTTCAGACAACAAGAATGTTACATGAGAGAAAGAGGTTAGCTTCCCATAGATTAGCTATAGAAAAGAACAAGGAGCAATATCAAGTAAAAGTACTTAACCAGAGGAGAACTAATTTCAGTGAATTGAGACCTAATCTATCAAGGTAAATGGGAATAAAAGGTTGAATGGCTAAACCATAATTGAACAACGGGCTGCCTTTAAGGTGGTGATGGCTCAGGTACAATCAAAGCACATGTCCCTGGGGATAAAAGGTAGACACAGTATGAAGTCTGACGATACCAGGTTTAAGTCTAACCGATCTATTTGATAGTAACATTGTTACACACTTTAAGACTTGAATAGCAGGTTAGGTGTAAAGATTCACATTCTAATCAGTAATCTGTAAACTGTCTGTGCTGTTATATGTGCTGTCTGAAATTAGAACACCTCATTCATCTGACGAAGAGGTTGAAACACCTCAAAAGCTTGTCAGTTTACTATCAAATAAATCAGTTGGACTTAAAACCTGGTCCTGTCAGATTTATTGTGTTTACCCCAGTCCAACACCAGCATCTCTACTACATGATAAAAAGTAGTACAACCAAAGCCAGACCTCCTTGGATGATGAAAGAGAGAGAGTAAGATGAAACTGAAAAAGAAGTGTTTGACAAGTGATTATTAATATAGATGAAGATCAGGCTAATTTACAAGGAGTTCAAAGGGCAGGTGTAAATGGAAATTAGAGAGGCAAAAAGAAAGCATGGGGAAAGACTAGCAGCTAATGTAAAGAAAATCCAGAAGTTAACTAGTTATGTAAATAATAAAAAGATAGTGAGGAAGATGGGTCAATTAGATACCATAAAGACTCAAGTGTGGAAGCAAAGAATATAGCCAAGTTACTAAATGAACACTTTGAAGAGGATGCTTTCAAAGGTACAATGAGAAAAGGAAGTTGAAATACTGATTAGACTGAAAATTGATAAAGCTGGCTGCATATAACACTGATAAGTCACCAGGACCAGATGGAATATCCCTGAGGATGCTGAAGGAAATAATATTGGAAATTGCAGAGGTACAAGAAAAGCTCAACCTTCTTTTAATGTTTAAATACAGAGAAGAGGGAGGAGTGGGAGCAGTGCAGCTGGTGATTCTAGTAGACTGGAGTAATGCCAGTATTATACACTTGTTCAAAAAAAGGGTACAAAGATGAACCCGGCAATTACAGGTCAATCAGTTTAACCTCCCTGGTGTGAAAGCTTTTAGAAACAATAATCCAGAACAAAATTAAGTCAGTTAACAAGCAAATGTGGATTAATTAAGGAAAACCACCACACATTCATTAAAAGTAATTCACGTTTAACTAATTCGATTCAATTTTTTGAGGTGATAACACAGAGGACTAATACAGCAATATAGCACGTATGTTCCACATGGACTTCTTAAAAGTGTTTGATAGGCTATGTCCCTCTCTCCCTTCTCCCAACACTCTCTCTCTTTCCCTTTCCTTCCATCCGCTCTCTCCCATCCTTCACACACCCTACTTTGCCCCACATATACGCACTCTTCCTCCCCCCACACACAGTCCCTCCATTCCCCTCTCACAAACTCTATCCCTCCCTACCCCCACACACACACTCTCCCTTCCTCCCACATCCTCTCACAGTTTATCACTCACTTTCTCAGCATGCAGTGAGCTGCGCCCACCCTCCATCCCATCACATGCATCCACCGTCCATCCCATCACATGCACCCACCCTCTATCCACACTGTCTCTAGCACTCACTTTGCGATGCCAGTGGGTCCCAATCTGATTGTTTCTTACTCTGTTCAAGCTCCCCAGGCCTTAACATTCCAACTGTTTGCACTCCACTCAAGTTCTCCTGGATCCTGTCACTCCAGTTGTCTCACATTCTGCTCAGTCTCCCCTGGATCCTGCTATTCCAGCTGCCTGGTGCTTTAGCCCCTGGAACTTATCTTCAATTGCAACTGGAGATAACTTCCTTCACTGTGCACTGTGCCACCAATCTTTGTGTCAACTTACTAATCATACCCCCGATATTCTCATCCAAATCATTAATATTAATGACAAATAACAGTGGACCCAGCACTGATCCCTAAGGCACACTACTGGTCACAAGCCTCCAGTTTGAAAAACAATTCTCTACAACCACTCTGTGTTCTGTCAAAAAGTCAATTTTGTATCCATTTAAATACCTCACTCTGGATCCCATGAGATTTCACCTTATGCAATGACCTACCATGCGGTACCTTGTCAAAGGTCTTGCTAAAGTCCAAGTAGACAACACCAATTGCACTGCCTTCATCTACCTTTCTGGTTACCCCTTCAAAAAAACTCGATCAAATTTATGAGATATGATTTTCCACTCAAAGCCATGCTGACTATCACTAATCAGTACTCGTATCTCTAAATGCCTGTAAATCCTGTCTCTCAAAATACCTTCCAACAATTTACCCACCACAGATGTGAGGCTAATTGGCTTGTAGTTCCCGGGCTTTTCCCTGCAGCTCTTTTTAAACAAAGGCACAACATTTGCCACTCTCCAATCTTCAGGCACCTCACCCGTGACAAATAATGATTCAAATATCTCGGCTAGGGAACCTGCAATTTCCTCCCCAGCCTCCCACAATGTTCTGGAATACATTTCATCAAGTCTCAGAAATTTATCTATCTTGATGAGCTTTAAGACATCCAGCACCTCCTTTTCTATAATGCATACATTCCTCAAGACATCACTATTTATTTCCCCAAGTTCCCTAACATCCCTAACAGTAAGTACTGATGAGAAATATTCATTTAGGATTCACTGTCTTGTGGATCTGCACATAAATGACTTTGTTGATCTTTAAGAGGCCCTACTCTCTCCCTAGTTACTCTTTTGTCCTTTATGTATCTGTGGAAGCTCTTTGGTTTCTCCTTTGCCTTATCTGCCAAAAAAAATCTCGTGCCCCCTTTTTGCCCTCCTGAGTCAACATGGACATGACAAATCCAAAGGCCTTCTCCTGCTGTAGCCAGTTTATGATTCCATGAGATTTAAAGACCAATGGCTAAAAGATTAGATAGATGTATCATTTTAAAGAATGCCTTGAAGGAGGTAAGAGATAGACAAAAGTTTAGAGACGAAACTCCAGAGTTTAGGGCCTGAACAGCTGAAGACATGGCCACAATGGAGGAGGATTAAAAATGGAGATGCAGAAAAGGCCAGAATCCAAACAGCAGAGAGATCTTAAAGGCTTGCGGAACTCACAGAAGCGGAGTTAGGCCACAACTAATGGTGTACATGGCTTCCATGCTTTTGGACTCAGTTGCTTTATTAATGAAGTTCAAGATCCCATAACTTCTGCTAACTACTCACTCAGTGCTCGGACTCCAAGTTCCCTCTGTCCCTACAGACTCTTCAGAACTATATCACTATGTCTATATTGCTTTTCTCTATCCTCCTGCCAAAATACATCATCTCATGCTTTTAAATTTCTCTTTCCACTTGCCTGAACATCCTATTAGCCTACCAAATCCTATGACCTTATCTTATGTCTTATATTACACCCTTAATTCTTTTTTCTTGGTGATTGCAGTAGACTTAATGTATTAGATTTAATGCAGGAATACTTTTTATTTCCCACTCAAGTTTTCAGATTTCCTTATAATGAGTTCAGATTTTTTTTCCTACACTACTAATCATATAAGATTTTTGTTTTCTCAAGCTTTTGTTGCTAACTTAAATATTAAAAATTCAGCATTTTGAATATTTTACAATATGAAAAATAGGAATTGTGATTTTACCCTTTTTTTCACCCTGAATTTTTCAAATGAATAATTGTACCAATAGTAATTTCCTGAAGGACAATAGGGACTGATCAATCTTATCAATGTTCCTAACCTGTAGTATTTCTTTATTATTTATAGCCAAATGTTGACAGTGAAATTTGTAGTTCATAGGCATTTAGATGGACTAAAAAAAGGAAAGGGGGCAGAACAGTAAGAAATGAATTTTGATATAATATGATTAATATGTCATTAACTTGCGATTAAATTTGTTTTGTCCTCTTTATTGTTCAATTAATAGTGAGAACACTCTTATTTTTTCTTTTGTAAATTGGTGCTTAGATGGCATAAATCAAAAGATTCCCTTTCACATATTCACTGTATATTGTTTACACATGAATTTTAGAAGACAAACATACGTGATTGTTGGAAATAAAAGTGGGGGGGTAGTAATAAGTCACCGTAACATAATTTGCATTTTGCTTAAATTCATTCTATGAATTGGTGGGTTCAGCACCTTCAAATTATTCCATTTTCATCTAATGCTCCATCAGTCCATTTGATTGCATTTAAATAACAATTTTCAGCCTCTTTCAGACTACACTTCCACTGCAAATTCGAAGTTGGAACAAAGTCAACAAAACATGTTTGTTTTGTAAAAGGAGATTTAAGAACCAGGACTAAAGTTGGGTGGCAATGATTTCATTAAAAATACAGCAGCAATAAACAGTTGAATTTCAGTTTAACCAAAAGATGCTGGAAGAAAGTAATTTTATCTATGGATGGCTGCTGTCACAAATTTGAACAGGTTCATGGATAGTTTTGTGTGACTGGAATTTACTTGCAATGACTCTTGTCATAACTTCCTCTGTGGTTCACTCTCCGCAGTCACACCTTACTTTGCCAATCACATTTCCCATCGCCCGCTCCCTCACTTTACCGATCACCCCTTCTGTCACTGTTCCTCCCCCCACTTTGCTGATCACTCTGTCTGTCGATTACCCTCCCTTGCATATTCCCCTGCAGTTATCCCTCTTGTTTCATGTCATACTCTCAGCCTCACTCAGATTCCAGCCCCACTCTGGCTCCAACCCTTTGGCATTGCCCCTGGCAAGCACTACCAGGGTGTCCAGTGGGACTGTCAGGCTGAAAATGCCTGATGCCATTGCTTCACCATGCCCCCAAACACTCAGGGGCTTTAATGGTCTCCAATCTCCTTGGCATAGCCATGGGATCTAATTCCTGGGGGTGGGAACCATGAATGATTTTTGCTAATGAGGGCAAAGTGTCTGGGAAGCCAGAAATAATCATGCTGGATGCACCAAGGGTAATCATGGCATTAATATTTAAATCAGCAATGCACCCATCCCACTGCCAAAACAGGGCTGGGAAGATGTTGACATTTTTGGATTTCAAGGCAGAGGTGCTTGAGCCAAGAAATTCTTTGTTTTCTACAACAGTGATTGTAATTCAAAAATAATTTGTTCATAGGAAACATTTTGCAATGTGATGGGATTGTGAAAATTGCTTTATAGTGCAAACCTTTTTCTCTTTGCCCAGACAGATACACACTGTCAACAAACTTTCCCAATGAGAATGAACCTGGCTCTACACTGCTACACAAATATAACTTTGCTAACTTCAGAAAAGCAAGAACTTCCATCAAAATAATATTTTTCCCACTTAGTAAATCTAGTGCCAAATTAAGGACAGATTTTTGTTGTGATCTTTGCCCTTTTAGCAAGTAATTGCTTTGAGGGTTTTCAAATTCATTACATGTGGCACCCCTACAGGCAGAAAACAGATTTCTTTCTCACTAGTTGCAGTAGGATTGGCTGCTATATGACCAGTTTCTACTAAAATTAATTCTTCGTGCACATCGCTCTGCTATAAAAGCAAGTGATACAATTAACAATGCAATCCAAATCTATATAATTTACTTCATCATTTAGCTGTGGAGAGCATCTATTAATATAGAACATCAACTGTATAGAAAGTCTTCAATGTAGCCCAAATCCACCACAATATAAAAGGCAAAATCTGTGAATATTACCAGATAACATGCTAACAAATTTGAGAGATCAGATTCTCTGATCTCACCCAGCTGCAATTCTCTCGTCCTGCTACAGTGAATGGAGACTTAACTGAGTGCCAAATTCTCCATTCTCACTGGCAGCAGCAGTGGGGTGTGAATGGTTGGAGAATTTTGGCCATGATCTAAAACGGTGTACTGAATTCTCAACAAATTAGACTCTGAAATGTTCTCCTAAAAGTCTGTGCTGAAGTTACCTGTACACTCCTGTTCCAGAGATAAATGATTCCTCTTTTCTCAGTCTGGCCAGGATGGCTCCTCCTTCAAGCTGCAGTCTAACTAGTCTAACATCTTCTAGAACATTCTTCATTAGGTGTCTATATTGTTGCAAAAGAGTACTGGCTTCCTGGAAACAAAATTAAATGATAAGCTTTACAACACTAGTTACATAATATTACCACTTAATATGCAATTCACCAATCATTATTAATGTTATCATCATGCCAATGTTAGGTCAACATTTATTGTTCATCCTCAACTGCCCTTGAAAACGTGGTGGTAAGCAATCTTCTTGACTGCAACACATTCTGAAGTACATCTACTGTGCTGTTAAGGAGTGTTTTGATCCAGCTAGAATTGAAGGAATGACAATATTGTTCCAAGTCAGGATAGTGTGTTTCTTGGCTCAATAAAGTTATCATCGTAGTCTGACATTTTGAGAATCAGCAATCATGTACTGTCTGTGGTGCTTAAATTGATAAACGTTTGATGTTTATATTTTACTTAAGAAAACTGAATAGTTACATTTTCTTTCAAATCACGCAATTTTTTACAGATTAAATTATTTAACACTTCTAGAAGTTTATTTATCTGGAAACCATCTGGCTTCAAGGGTCATCAGTCAGTACGCTTAGTGATAAAGAACTGACACCAAACTGGCTCTTTGCTGTAAAATTCATACGCATTTCAAGCTCAAAGCTTACAAAATAATCTGGCCAAGACACAATCATTTCTTTGATATAGCAGTAGTCTGAGGACAGAGTCTTTGTATTGAAAAATTATCAGAGAAGAAATGATATATGATGCCTTCACTGAAATGGAAATTACAACTATAATAATCAGAAATATAAGCTTTTTAAACCCCATCATGCATCTGACCTTATTTCCAAAATTCAAGAGCTGATATTTTCTCATCTTTGACTGACATTTCTAACATCTCCTTCATTGAAGCACAAGGGAACATACATAGAAAATATAAGCAGCAGTAGGCCATTCAGCCTTCAAGCCTGCTCTGCCATTCATTATGGCCATGCTGAGCATCAAATTCAACACTTTGATCCTATATTTTCTACTTCCCAAACAATATCCCTTGATCCCTTTAGCCTCAGGAACTATATCTAATTCATTCTTGAAATCACACAATTTGACCTTAGTTGCTACATGTGAGTGAATTCCAACATTCACCACTCTAGGTGAAGAAATTTTTCGTCAACTCAGTCCTAAAAGTTTATCACTTATCCTCAAACTATGACCTCTAGTTTTGGACTGCCCCACCATTGGGAACATTCTTTCAGAGCCTAAATAGTCTAATCCTATTAGAATTTTAAAAGTTTCTATGCGATTCTCTCTAATTCAAGTGAAGTCCGATGAAATAATCCTAACCAACTTAGTCCCACCTCAAATGACAATCCTGCTAACTCAGAAATCAGTCTGGTAAACCTTCACTGCACTCCTCTGTTGCACGAACATCCTTCCTCAAATAAGGACACCAAAACTGCACACAATACTCCAGGTGTGGCCTCAACAATGCCATATGTAATTACAGTGAAACATCCCTATTCCTATACTTAAATCTTCTCATTTTGAGGGTCAACTTTGTTTTCTTCGTTGCCTATTGAACCTGCATGCTTATTTTCAGTGACTAATGCATGAAGATGCTAAGGTCTCGTTACGTGTCCACCTGTCTCAATTTAAGACCATTCAAATAACAATCCATCTTCCTATTTTTGCCAGCGAAACAGATTACCTCACATTTATCCACATTATACTGAATCTGCACACATATGTCCACTCACGCAGCCTGTCCAAATCACTGCATCTCAACATTCTGCTCACAGCTCACCCTCCCACCAAACTTTTCATCTGCAAATTTGGAGAAAAGGCATTTAGTTCCCTTGTCCAAATCATTAATATATAATGTGAACAGTTGGGGTCTGAGTGCAGAGCCCTGCATTTCCCCACTAATCACTGCCTAACAATTCAAAAAAAGACCCACTTATACCAACTCTTTGTTTCTTATCTGCTAACCAGCTTTCTATCCATCTGAAGACACTATCCACAATCCCATGCATTTTAACTTTACATAGTAATCTGTTATATGAGACCTTGTCGAAAGCCTTCCGAAAGTCTACATACACCCATTCTCCTTGGTCAATTCTACTTACATAAGATCCGGCCCCTTGAGCTTGCTCCGCCATTCCATAAGATCTTTAGATTTCATTAATTGATTATCTTCAATAAGATCAAAGATGGCTGATCTTTGCGTGGACTCAATTCCACTTACCCACCCACTCACCCTAATCCTTAATTCCTTTACTGTTCAAAAAAATTATCTTTCCTTGCCTTAAAAATATCCAATGAGATAGCCTCAACTGCTTCGCTTCAGAATTCCATGGATTCACAACCCTTTGGGTGAAGAGGTTCCTCTTGAACTCAGTCCTAAATCAGCTCCCCTTTATTTTGAGGCCATTTCTATCACCCACCCCCCCACCTCAGGAATCAACCTAGTGTATCTCCCCTTCAGTGCCAATATATCCTCAACGAATTTGAGTAAATTTGTCAAGCATGATTTCTCTTTCATAAATCCATGCTGACTTTGTCTGATTACACACTGCATACTAAATATGCCTTGCTATGAAATCCTTGATAATGGACTTTGACATCCCTTTTTGAAAGGGGGCTTACATTAGCTTCAATTACATTAGTTCCAATCCGTAGGAACCATTCCAGAATGCAAAGAATTTTGAAAAATGACCAGCAATGGATCTACTTCTAGGGCTACTTCCTTAGGTACTCTGGGATGAAAATTTATCCGTCTTCAATCCCATTAATTTCCCTAAATACATTTCTCTACTAATCATGATTTCCTTCAACTCCTCATTAAAGCATTTGTTTCTCAAAACTTCTGATATATTATTCATGCCCTCCTTTATGAGGATGGAAATAAAGGATGAATTTAGTTCCTCAGCCATGTCTTGGTTCCCCGTTTTGAATTCACCAGTTTCTGACTGGAAGGATCCTACATTCATTTTTGTCAATCTTCTCTTTACGTACCTATGGCGGCTTTTAAACTCAGTTTTTATGTTCCCCTCCATCTTACTTTCATACTCTATTTCCTCTTCTTAATCAATTTGTCTTTGCTGAATTTTAAACTGCTCCCAATCCTCAGACCTATGGTTTATTCTTCCCAATTTAAGAACATAAGAACATAAGAATTAGGAGCAGGAGTAGGCCATACAGCCCCTCCATTCAATAAGATCATGGCTGATCTGTAGTGGTTCAGTACCATTTTTCCACTTTCTCCCCGTAACCTTTAATTCCCTTGTCAATTAAAACCTATCCACTCTTGACTTGAACATATTCAGCGAGGAAGCCTCCACCACCTCATCAGGCAGAGAATTCCAATGATTCATCACCCTCTGCGTGAAGAAACTCCTCCACAACTCCGATCTGAACAGCCTCCCCCTAATCTTGAGGCTGTGCCTCTAGTCCTGCTATCTTTGTTAAGCGGGAAGAGTCTCTCAACCTCTACCTTATCCATCCCCTTCATTATCTTATACGTTTCTATAAGATCCCCTCTCAGCCTTCTAAACTCCAAAGAGTACAAACCTAGCCTATTCAGTCTCTCCTCATAATCCAACACCCTCATCTCCGGTATCAGCCTAGTAAACCTTCTTGTACCCCCTCCAAGGCCAATATATCCCTCCTCGAATGCGGCGACCAAAACTGCACACAGTACTCCAGCTGTGGCCTCACCAGCACCCTACACAGCTGCAACAGAACCTCCCTACTTTTATATTCTATCCCCCTAGCTATAAAGGCCAACATTGCATTTGCCTTCTTAATCACCTGCTGCACCTGCATACTGTGTTTTTGCGATTTGTGCACAAGGACCCCCAGGTCTCTCTGCACCGTCGCATGCTGCAGCTTTTCTCCATTTAAATAGTAATCCTTCCTACCATTATTCTTACCAAAGTGGATAACCTCACACTTGCTAATATTATACTCCATCTGCCAGGTCCTCGCCCACTCACTCAACCTATCCAGATCCCTCTGCAGGCTTTCCACACCCTCCACGCAATTTGCTTTTCCACTCACCTTCGTGTCATCAGCAAATTTCGTCTACTCCTTCTGCACTCTACCCCTTCCTCCAGATCATCTATGTAAATGGTAAATAGTTGAGGCCCCAGCACCAAACCTTAGGGCTCTCCATTAGTCACCAGCTGCTGATCAGAATAGCACCTATTAATACCTACCCTCTGCTTCCTATTAGACAACCAATCCTCTATCCAGTCTAACATCCTACTCCCTACACTTTAACCTTCTGCAGCAATCTTTTGTGAGGCACCTTATCGAACGCTTTCTGGAAATCCAAAAACACCACATCCACCGGTTCCCCTCTATCTACCGCACTAGTCACTTCCTCATAGAACTCCAGTAAATTCGTCAAGCACGACTTCCCCTTAACGAATGCGTGCTGCATCTGCCTGATCAAACTGTTCGCATCCAGGTGCCTCGTTATTTCTGCTTTGACTACAGATTCAAGCATTTTTCCTACTACAGATGTTAAACTAACTGGCCTATAATTTCCTGCCTTCTGTCTGCTACCCTTTTTAATCAGTGGCATAACATTAGCTGTTTTCCAATCTTCCAGCACTTTTCCGGAGCCCAGTGAATTTTGAAAGATAATTACCAGGGCATCAGCTATCACCTCTGCCATTTCTTTGAGGACCCTGGGATGCATTCCATCCGGTCCCGGGGACTTATCTGCCCTCATTCCATTAGCCTATCAAGCACCACCTCTCTAGTGACTGTAATCTCATCAAGGACCTCATCTCCTACCACCCTTCTATCCTGGAGTTCGGGCAAGCTATTTACATCCTCCTCTGTAAAGACCGACAAAAAACTTATTCAAGGTCTCTGCCATATCCCTGTCATCCACCATTAAACCACCCCTCTCATCCTCCAAGGGTCCTACATTAACTCTGGCCATCCTCCTATTCTTTATATACTTATAAAAACTCTTACTTTTTGATGTTTTGAGCTAGTTTAGCCTCATATTCTATCTTTCCTTTTTTAATCACCTTTTTAGTCACTCTCTGCTGTTGTTTAAAACTTTCCCAATCCTCCGATCGCCCACTATTTTTAGCTGTTCTGAATGCCTCAGCTTTAGATTTAATACTCTCCCTAATTTCCTTGGGGAACCACGGCTGATTTTCCCTTCTCCTACAGTCCTTCTTCACCATTGCAATATATTTATGCTGAGTACCGAAAAAGATCTCTTTAAAAATCCCCCACTGTTCCTCAGCCATCCTACCAACCAGCGCACTCCTCCAATCCACAGTCGCCAAATCCTCTCTCATCCTATCATAGTCCCCTCTGTTCAAGCATAGTACACAGGTCTGGGACTCCACTACCTCATCCTCCATCTGCATCATAAATTCTACCATACTATGGTCACTCGTCCCTAGAGGATTCCTCACATGAATATCCCTATTTCTATCCACCTCATTACGTGGTACCAGGTCTAAGATAGCATGCTCTCTCGTTGGTTCTGTAACATACTGTTCAAGGAACTCATCCCTACAGCATTCCAAAAACTCTTCCTTCAGCCTGCTGTGTCCAAACTGTGTCGCCCAGTCAATGTGCAGATTGAAATCACCCATTACTAACACAGTCCCATTTCTGCAAGCATCTCTTATTTCTTTGTTTATAGCCCTCCCCACCTCAAAGTTGCTTCAATTTGTATGCTTCTTCATTGAATCTAATACTATCTCTAATTTCTCTTGTTAGCCATGAATAGGCCACCATTCCTTTTCCACCCTTGCGCCAAATAGGAACTTCTGAAGTTCACTTATCTATTCCTTGAATGCCTGCCATTGGCTGTCCACAGTTCTTCCTTTCAGTATGTTTTTCAGTCCATCAGAGCAATCATGCCTTATACCATCATAGTGACCCTGATCTCAGGATCAACCACCTCACAATCCACATTGATAAAGAATTCTATCATATTATAGTCACTCATCTCCAAGGTTCGCTCACAACTAAATTCCCGATTAATTCTTTTTCATTGCACAATACCCAGCCCAAGATGGTCTGTTCTTTGTTGGTTCCTCAACATAGTGGCCCAGAAACCATCCCATATTACTGCAGATTCTTCTTGTATTGTGCTCTGATTAATTGACTCACTCAATCTATGTAAAGTGTCACGTGCAACTCTGATTTCCTGTCTGTTGCTATTCCCAACATGACCACAACAGTTTGGTGGATTGTATACCTCCCCACATTTTATTTTTGCCCCTTGGTATTTAACTCAACACCAGAGATTTCACAATGGCTAATATCTTTCCTCAATATTATATCAATATCTTCTTTAATCAACAATGCAGCTCACCACCTTTTCCTTTCTATCTGTTCTTTTTTAACACTGAATAGCTCTCAATGTTTAGCTCTCATCCCTGGTCATCTTGGAGTCATGTCTCCACAATCCCAACTTTATCATACTCCTTTACATCTATCTGCGTAACTAATTCATCCAGTTTATTTTGAACACTCTGATCATTCAGGAACAAAAGTTTAAGGCTGATCCTTTTAATAGTAATGAAGTAAGTGTGTAAAACGTGTCATCTTTTTCAAGAAAAAGACTGAGGAAATTACAGAGGTAGGAAAGGGCAAGGGCTTGGACGGATGGGAAAATAAGGATAAGAATGTTAAAATAACGGCATTAACTAGGAGACAATGTTGGTCAGCAATCTAGGCAGCATTGGATGAATGAGACTTGGTGTGAGTGAAGCTGCCAGAGGTTTGCATCAGGGGAGTTAATAGGAATGTGGTGGTAACAGGGTACAATATAGCAAGGGTGTTGACACAGTTCTCTGCAGCCGGGAATGACAGTCCAGAAAGCTGTGTTGTTTGCCCAGTGCAAGGGCTTGGGAGGAACCTACAGTGGGAGGGTGAGGATCTAGTAATTATGGTTCACTCAGGTCCCAATGGCGTAAAGAATACTAGGAAATTGGTTCTGTTTGGAGCTGGGGGCTAAATTAAAAGACAAATCTCTGAACATTACCTGAGCCACAAACAAACTGAAGCAGTGCAAATAAGATTGGAAAGTTAAACGTGTGCCTCAAAGACTTGTGTGGTAGAAATGGGTTTCAGTTCATGGGGCACTAACACCAGTATTGGACAAAGTGGTAGCTGTACTGTTGGGACAGTCTTCACATGAACTATGCTGAGACCAATTCTAGTAAGTTGTATAATAAGGACAGTGGGAAGTGCTTTTAATTTAATAGTGGGAGGCCAACGGATCACAGGAAAATATGATAAACTAAAGGGAGAGGACAAGGCAGGAAAAAAAGATAATAATTTGGGCCTGGATAATCTGAGTGTGGCAGCAAGGGGCAGAGTATACAAATTACAGAGAGTTAGCAAATATGGCTAGAGGGTGTGAAAATAAAAAAGACAATTACAAGGTTCTATCTGAATGCAAATAACATTCGTCACAAAGTTGGAAAATGGATGATACAAGTGGAAGCAAACAGGTATTATCTAATTGCCAACATGGGCACATGGCAGCAAAGTGACCAAGGCTGGAAGCCAAATGTTTAAGGGTATCACACACACATTCAGAACAGTTACACAAAAAGGAACTGAGTTGGGCCAGCTCTGTTAACGATCAATACATTAGTGAGAAAGAAATTTAGGTCAGGAGATTAAGAGGTAGAATCAGTTTGGGTGGAGCTAGGAAACAGCAAGGAGCAACAAACATTGGTAGGAGATGTTTACGGATCGCCCAAAGCAATAAGAGATGTATTTTATATATTTTTTGGGATAATGTGGTATCAACGTCCCAACTGCTGGCCTCCCTCCTGCCCCGACCGATCCTGCCTGCAAATTGGCAGTGGGATCCCTTAACCTCAGCAGTCATCCCCGAGGTTCCACTGTCTGGGCTTCACCCCTTTGGCACTGCCCAATATCTGGCACTGCCCACGTCCAGGAGCATCACTCCGCATCACCCAATCCCTTGGAAGGCCTAGATTTTCGCCTCCATTTATTCCAGCAAGGTCTCTCACTAGACCCTCAAAAGTGGGCAACTACTCTAAACCCTGCTGGAGTAAAATTGGGCTAATAGAGCGGGAGATATTATCAGGGGTGGAGAATTCAGTCCCAGGCCCAATAATGACATTTAAATTACATTCAAATAAGATTAAAATAACTTTTCTGCTGTACCGGTCGGTTCTAGTGTGGTTCTGACCAGATATCCATTGCTGGGAGATGTGTGCATGTCTGGAATATAAGCGCAAACCCTACAAATCAGCGCACACATGATTTTCTGGCCCAATGCGCTAAAAAAATTAGCACGCCAGGATTGGAGAATTGCCTTCTTTGTTTTTGAGAATCAATTTATTTCTGTACCTCCTTTTGGAATTATACACCAGAGAGGAAATTTATGCGTAGTCATATGCTATAACTTCATTAAAGTTACAACAATTCCTTGGCTTGGGTAATATTACTGAATTTTTAAGGTTGAAAATAGATAAAGGGGGGTTGTTGCCAAGAAAGCAGTTTACTTTGGTACCTTTGGCCAAGAAGATTTTTAGTAACTTGTTAACTGTGTAACTTTAATCTTGTGTGCTTAATATATTTTTTAAATAAATTTTATAATTTTTAAAATTCGAAGTGTTACAGAGTTCATTGCTTTTGGGGTCAGTAACTCTTATTATCACAACTTTAAAAACACTCTCAATCAGTGAGACAGACCTCACTCTGGAGTCTGGCTTGCTCCGCAATAAACAGTCGTGGTCATAACATCAACAAATCATTGGAAGGTATGTTATTAATAAGGAAACTAGAGATGCATGTAAGAAGCTTAATCCAGTAATTATGAGAGGTTTCAATCTACATATAGATGGGTAAACCTAATAAGTACTAATGTTATAGAGGACAAATTCCTGGCATGAATATCAGATTTTTTTTAAATAACACTATATTCTGGAGCCAACAAGACAATGGACTATTGTAAATCTAGCATTGTGCATTATAAAAGGCCAATTAATAACCTTGTTGTAATGGAGCCTTTTGAAGAGAGTCAACATTATATGACAGAATTTTACATTAAATTTGAAAGAGACGTAGTTCAATCTGGAACTATGGTACTAAATCTAAACAAAAGGTATGAAGGCAAGTTGGCTGATAGTTCAGGAAACTACATTAAGTGGTGCAATAGTAGACAGGCAAGCATTTAAAGAATTAATATGTGGCTTACAACAAATTTACACTTGAGCACAAAAACCCATAGAAAGGTGATCCAACTATGGCTAACAATTGTAATGATTGTATTAGATCAAAGGAAGGAGCTAATAACATTGGCAAAAAAGTTGTAAGCCTGAGTATTGAGAGCACTTGAGAGAATTCAGCAAAAAAGGACCAAGAAATTGAAAGTAAACTAGCAAGAAACATATAAACAGGCTTAGGTACGTGAAAAGAGAAACATAATAATGCGAACTCACTACAGACAGAGGCAGGAAAGTCTATAATGAGAAATAAGGGAGTGGCAGAGAAACCAAATAAATACTTGGTTCCTTTCATTAGGGAGGAGGAATTAAGAAGTCCCAAGAATATTTACAGAACGAAAGGGCTAGTAAAGTTGAAGAACTGAAAGAAATTAGTATTTGTAAAAAAAAATTGTAGTATCAGAGAAATGAATGGACTGGAAGTTGATAAATCCCCTGGAACTGATGACCTCTGTACGTTGGAAGGCAAAACTATAGAGCTGGCATATGCAATAATGATCACCTTCCAAAATTCTATAGATTCTGAACAGTTCTTGGCAAAGATAACAAGTGTAACCCCACCATTTAAGAAAAGTGGGAGAAAAAGACAATGATGAATCATAAACATGTTGGCCTGACATAAGTAGTAGGGAAAATGCCAGATAACTAGACACTTAGAAAATGATGGTATGATTGGGCACAATCAACGTGAATTTATGAAAGGAAAATCATATTTAACAATATGTTAGAATTTATTGTGGATGCAACCAGCAGAGCAGATATGGGGAACTAGTGTATGTGGAGCATTTGGATGTTCAGAAAGCTTTTGACAAGGTCCCACATAGGAGGTTAGTAAGCATGATAAGAGTGTAAAAGAATAAGTGTAATAACTTGTGCAGATTGAGAACTGATTATCACAGAACAGAGTAGGAGTAAATAGGGTTAGTTCTCAGATCATGATGTCGAGTTGCTGGTGTTGGATGGGGGTAGGCACAGTAAGTAGTTTCACATTGCCAGGTTAAAGTCCAACAAGTTTATTTGGTAGCATGAGCTTTTGGAGCATTGTCCCATTAAGTGAGTGGAGAATTCAGTCCACAAACAGGGCATATAGAGACAGAAACCCAGTTATAAGATAATGGTTGAAAGCTTTTGGAGCGTTGTCCCATTAAGTGAGTGGAGAATTCAGTCCACAAACAGGGCATATAGAGACAGAAACCCAGTTATAAGATAATGGTTGAAATGCAAGTCTTAACAGGTAATCAAGTCTTCAAAGGTGCAGACAATATGAGTGGAGAGAGGGTTAAGCATAGGTTGAAGAAGTGTGAATTATTTTGCACCTGTTAAGACTTACATTTCAACCATTAGTTTGTAATTGAGTTTGTGTCTATATATGCCCTGATTGTGAGCTGAATTCTTCACCCACCTAATGAAGGCACAACACTCTAAAAAGGTGGTGCTATCAAATAAACTTGTTGGACTTTAACTTGGTGTTGTGAGGCTACTTACACTAGTTCTTAGGTTGGGAGGCGGTGACTAGACATACTGCAAGCAGCAGTGCTTGGGCACCAGTTCTTCGCAATCAAAATCGATGATTTGGATATGGAGACTAAATATGATATTTCCAAGGTTGCTAACAGAGTTGGGAATCAGATTACAAGGATGCAAAAAGGCTTTAAGGGGATTTAGATTAGCTAATTGGGCAAGAACATGGCAGATGGAATATAGTGTGGAAAAATGTGACCTTATGCACTGTGATAGGAAAAACAGAAATGCAAAGTATTTCTTAAACAATGAGAGATTGTGAAGTATTGAAGTTGAGTCACTAAAAGCAACAAAGGAAGGCAATGGATATTATTATAATAGGATTTGAGTACAGGAGTGAAGAACTATTCATACAATTATATACAGCTTTAGTGAGATTGCACCTGGAGTATTGTGTACAGTTTTGGTTTCCTTACCCAAGGAAGAACATACTTGTCTTAGAGGGAGTGCAAAAAAGGTTCACCAGGTAGATCCCTGATGTGGCAGGATTATCTTATACGGAGAGATTGAGGAATAGAATGGGCCAATATTCTGTACCGTTTAGAAGAAAAAGAAGTGATCTTACTGAAGCTTGAAGGGCTAGACAGAGTAGATACAAGGAGGATGGGGTTTTAGAATCAGGGACGTAGTCTCAGAATAAGGAAGAATTTTGTCACTCAGAGGGTGTTAAGTCTTTCAAATTCTTTACCCACACTGGGTTATAGAGGCTGTCACTGAATATATTCAATACAGTTTGATAAATTTCCAGATATAAAATAAGTTAAGCATTCTGGGGATAATGCTAGAAAATGGCATTTAAGTAGATGATCAGTAATGGTCGAGTTGATTGGTACAGAAGGCTTGAGGAACTGAGTGGACTACTCATGCACTGAATTTCTATATTCAGTGCCATTTGTAACTTCCTAGTGACAGAAACAGTCCAAGTCCAAATGCAGCAAAACCCAGACAACAGTTGGGCTGCTAACTGTCAAGTAATATTTACTCTGCACAAGTCGTGGAAAGGAACTATCACCACTGGATACAATCAAACCAACCCCACTTGACATTCAAGAATGGTATCACTAAATTTCCCATTATCAACATCCAGGGGGTTATATTGACCAGAAAATGAATTGGACCATCCATGTAAATACTGTGGTTACAAGAGCAAGTCAGAGATTGGGAATTATAGAATGCCTACATTCTATAATGCCTAGCCATCAAGTTTGCACCAACCACAACCCCACCCAGACCCCTCTTCCATAACCCCACATATTTACCATGCTAATCCCCCAACAGTAGAATCAATTTAGCATGGCCGATCAACCTAACCTGCACATCTTTGAACTGTGGGAAGAAACCAAAGCACCCAGAGGAAACTAACGCAGACATGAGGACAACGTGCAAACTCGACATAGATTTCATGGTATTCTGCAGCCAGTAATCCACCTCCTGACTCCCCAAAGCTTGTCTACCATCTGCAAGGCACAGGTGAGAATTGTGTTGGAGTATTCTCCAATTGCCTGGGTGAGAACAGCTCCACCAACATTTGAGAAGCACAATCCCACCTGGGACAATGCTATCTGCTTGGCTGGTACCCATTCACCACCTTAAACACTCACTCCCTTCACCTCTGACACACACTAGCAGCGATGTGCACCAAATTCAAGCTGCACTGCAGAAATTCATCTTCAATAGCATCTTCCAAGTCATGGCTACCTAGCAGGACAAGGACAGCAGATGCACGGGAATATCACCACTTGCACATTCCCCTTTAAACCACACTCTGAGCTGACATGGAACTATAAGCCTGTTCCTTCGCTGCCCTGGTTCAAAATCATGGAATTTCTTTCTACTGGCTCTGAGAGTGTAACTATAGCACATAAACTGCGGTGGTTCAAGAAAAGTGGCTCACCACCACTACCACAAGTGAAATGAAGGCTGGACATCAAATGCCGGCTTTGTCAGTGACATCTACATCCTGTGAAATAATGAAAAAAGTAATGTTTCCTCACGTAACAGTTCAACAATTACCTCAGCTGTTTCTGGTAGTTTACTTGATTTCAGGTGCTCTATGTTGCTGTGGAGGAAACTCTCTGCAGCTTTGCATCCCTGCATAAGCTGTTCCAGTTTCTATAGGAACAAGGAAATGAGTTGAATATAATTTAAAATGTACATTATTTCAATCTATTATGGCAAGAGTCAAGGCTAAATGCATTTCAGATCACATAGATAAAGGGAAGAGAATAAATTACCTGACAAGTTATCCATAATCTAGTTTCAATTACTATACTTTATTATTAATATTAACTTTGTAACCTTAATGGGGAAAATACCAGTTTACACAAGTGTTTACATAGGTATTTTCGCTTGGTGGAATATGCTATTCAGATGAGTCGACTTGTAATAAATAAACTATTCATCAAAAAGAGAGAATAGCTCTTGGAGAAAAGGACCACTACTGTAAGTGAATAATTCTAAACAGCAACAGCAATGTTTTACTTTGAGTAGCTAACAATGTCTTTTGAAAGGCACTTGGGGAATCCATGGTCTAGTTCTGTACTTAGAACATTCTTCATCAAAACATGTTTGAAAGCCACTGTTATAATGCAATGAATCCGACATTTTATTCTAAGCAGATGAGGTGAGAAAACGCATAGTTGCCATAGAGACAGGACTGGAATTTTACCCCCTCACCCATAAGGGAATCAGAGCAATCTCAGGGCCGAGATCTGTTGATCTCAGTCGAGATTTTGTGTGTTCAGGACGAGAGAGGCCGTATAATCTGTCCAGGTCTCTGTTAATTAGCTATTTTCACCCAAAATGTTAGTAAGGCAATACAAATTTTTACTGTCCATGGCTAGGGTGTGGAAAGAAATCAGCAACATTTTAAATTTCCAATTGCTCTCTGATGATTTCTAATGGCAAGTGGTTACCTGAAAAATGATGTGCCTTCAAATAAATATTTCAGACACTGTTAAATGATTTTCAGGCCTGGTTGCCAAAGAGGCGATTCCAACGATGTCTGGCCATTTAAATTCTACAGCAGCACACTTTTGCCCATCCTCAAACAGACAAATTCCCATACACAAACAATGACAGTAAAACAAATCATTCAGAATATAAAAGAAGCTAATGTACTGCACTCAAAGCCACCACCCAAAATGAATTTCTACCCTTGATGTCTAATTATACAAACCAATACCTCAAACAATAAAATTGGCAAGCAAATGCTTTTCAATTAGATCTTGGTTGCTTCTAATTTTAATCAAACTTGCAGCGTACAATCTTATTTACCCATCACTCACCATACGAAAATACATCCAGCTACTATGACAGTAGGGGAAAGTACCATCAAATTCTGGTAGCAGCTGATTGCCCTCCACATGTTTATGCAATGACTTCAATGAGGTAAGAAGTTCAAACTGTTGACAGAAAATAAAAATCAATTAAAATTTCATAGTGAACAAGATGTTGAAGACATAAAATTAAGCAAAATTAAGCAAAAACGTGAAAAACTATATTGAGTAAAAGTTGTGAAAATTTGTAAGTCACCAACTTAAGACATCATTCAACTTATCATATTTATAATATTAAATAATTATATCTGTGAAAAATGTATGCCACATGTCAGAGAAACACGAAAAATAGGACCGGGAATAGACCAATTGCCCCTTCAAGTCTACTCTGCCATTTATGATCATGGCTAATCATCCAACTCAGCAACCTGTTCCCACTCTCACTACCACCCCCTTCCCCCACCTCAATCCTTTGATCCTTTTAATCCCAACAGCTATATCTAATTTCTTGCAAACATACTTTTTAGCCTCAACTGCTTTCTATGGTAGAGAATTTCATTGGCTCACCACTCGGAGTGAAGGCATTTCTCCTCATCTCACTCTTCAATGATCTACCCTCTTTCCTTAGACTATGACACTTGGTGCTGGACTCCCCCACCATGGGAACATCCTTCCTGTATTTATCCTGTCAACCCCGGTTTCTATGCGATTCCTCTTATTCATCTGACAAATATAATCCTAACCGATAGAACTCTCACATTTAAGTCCCACCATTTAGAAATCAGTCTGGTAACCCTTTGCTGCACTCCCTCCACAGCAAGAACTTCAGATAAGGAGACCGAAACTGCAAAATATATTCCAGGAGTGGTCTCTCCAAGGGCCTGTATAACTCTAATAAGACATCACTACATCTTTCTCGAATCCTCTCGCCATCAAAGCCAAGATACCATTTGCCTTCTTTATGGCCTGTTGCATCTGCATACTTACTTTTAGCGACTGATCTACAAGACCCAGGTCTCATTCACATTCTTTTCAATTTATAGCCACTCAGATAATCTGCCTTCCTTTTTTTGCTACCAAAGTGGATAAATTAACATTATATTGCGTCTGCCATGCATTTGCCCACTCATTCAACTTGTCCAAATCCCACTGAATCATCTCTGCATTCTCCTCACAACTCACCTTCTCACCCAACTTTGTGTCATCCACAATTTTGGAGATGTAACATTTGGTTCCCTCATTAAATTATTTATATATTTTGTAAATAGCTGGGGTTCTAGCACTGATCGCTGTGCTACCTCACTAATCACTGTGTACTACTTGAAAAGAAAAGTATTCCTACTCAGCTTCCTGTCTGCTAACCAATTTTTGTATCCATCTCTATACACTACCCTACCCCCAAACCTGTGCGCTTTGGTTTTACATGCTAATCTTTATAGGAACCTTGTTAAAAGCCTTCTGAATGTCCAAATAAATTACATCCTCTGGCTCCCTTTCATAAATTCTACTAATTACATATCCAAAGAATTCCAGTAATTTGTCAAGGAAGATTTCCCTTTCATAAATCCATACTGACTCTACCCAATCCTGCCACTGTTTTCCAATTGCCCTGCTGTTAAATGTTTCATAATGGATTCCAGTATTTTCCCCACTACTGATGTCAGGTTGACAGGTCTAGCATTCCTGGTTATCTCTGTAACTCCCATTTTAAACAGTGGGGTTATGTTACTGGATTACGTACTGGATCCAGAACGTAATCCTGGGTTATGGACTAGATACACTCCAATCTGCAGGAACTGTTCCAGAGTCTGTAGAATCTTAGAAGATGACCATTGATGCATCCACTCTTTCTAAGGTCACTTCCTTAAGAAATCTGTAACGTACATCACCAGACCCTGGGGATTTATTGGCCCTCAATCCCATCAACTTCTCTACTGATACTGATTTCCTTCAGTTCCTCCCCCTCACTGAATACTGTGTTCCTCAACATCAGGGAATGTGTTGAGAAGTTAGATTAGATCGAAGGCAATCAATCTATTACAAGTATTTAGATACTAGATCTCACTGAATATTCAAACTATCAATTTTATTTAATCAGATTTCAAAATCAGGAACAAAGTCCCAAAACCATCATTCCAATTGTTAGGTTCAGTCCTGAAGAATATCACACTGCCATGAACAAAACTTCACTGGCTTGCATCAAGCCCAGCTTTTGATTATCCACTCCATTATTTAAAAATACTAATCCCAAATAGAATAATTCACAACTTTCAAAACTACAGTCATAAATTAAAAACGTTCCAGTTGCTCTAATGTATTTGATTTTTCCAACCAAAATTAGTATCCTAGGTAAAATTTGCCGATCAGTAGGCAGTATCCCATATGCTCACTCCCTTCTTGAGCTTTTACAGCTCAGGTTTGACAATTCATGATTTGAGTGAAGAATAAATGCAGGACAGCACGAAGACTAAAAATCTCTGTCCCTTCTTGCCCATGCACTCTGTTCGATTCACTCCCCTCTGCAATGTGCCACTGGATTCTGCAACCATTTATAACTTGTACTGTCCACCTGTAGTTCTGGTGTTAGGGAGATGGCAAAAGTAGGAGGAGGGAAATAAACTAACAGAGTTAATACAGAGTTACATTAACATAAAAGGGCTCTTTTAGCCAGCTATATCAGGGAACCCTGACAAACCCTTACATACCATGCATCTCCAAAACTGACACATCCATAATGGCAGCCAACCTCCAAATATTTCTCATCCAGAAGGTGTAAAGTTCTCTCACTCAGCCTTGTTGGTTTGAAACTAATCGAAAAATATTCAATTCTTATGCACACCCTACTGGATATACAGAATTCTCAAAAAAACACCTTAAAAATGTCCATAAGACAAAGCAAAATCAATTCTGTAACTGGTATCTGTCAGTGTCAATTTGAGTATAGAGCCTTTTCTTTTATGGGCATCTGTTGAGGGTTCTGGGCTTGGGCAGGTTTTGGAGGGTTTTTCAATCTGCAAAAGAGCGCGCTGCAAGCAAGACCTGTTTTATTTGTGCTCCATTTCATTGTTATTACATCTGTAGAATTATCATTAAACTTCATTATTTTGTTATATAAAGAAGTCTTCTTTTAAAAAACACATTTGACTGCCTTTTATTATGATCTCAAATTACTACATTTTTTGGCAGCGAGGATAAAACAGTAAGAGAAGAAAATAAAACAAAGTTTTTCAACTTTTTAGTGTGGCAACACAAGGTTGCATACAGTGAATAGCTAGTTTTTGTTATGGGTTTATTCAATGGAATTTCAAGTTATTAGCACCGTGGCTGTGTTCAGAGCAGTTAGTAATTTGATGAGACTGAAAAGGTGCAAAGATTGAAGCATTTCTTTTTAGTTAATGGAATAGAAGATGAGGCGAAGCAGCACTCGATTCTCCTGTGTGGCAAAGGCTTATAAGTCAATAAAGAATCCAGCTAGGCCATGGAAGACAGGGGAGATTTCATTTGCAGATTCAGTTACTCGGGTCCAGAATCACCATAACCCAAAGCTCTTTCATTGTGTATCAAATTTTATAGCTATTTTTGAAAAGCAAGTCAACTGGTAGCCAACGCTGTGGCAGAATTATGCCAGCTTTCAGAACAGCTTTAAAAGATATGCACAGAAATAGGCTAGACTTTGATATTAACTAGGGATAAGCAGAGTAAGAAGTCTCACAACAACAGGCTGAAGTCCAACAGGTTTATTTGGTAACATAAGCTTTCAGAATGCTGCCCCTTCATCAGGTGAGTGGGAGTTCTGTTCACAAACAGTGCATGTGAAGACACAAACTCAATTTATAAAATAATGATTGGAGTGCGAGTCTTTACAGATAATCAAGTCTTAAAGGTACAGACAATGTGAGTGCAGAAAAGGTTAAGCACAGGTTAAAGGGATGTGTATTGTCTCCAGACAGGGCAGTTAGTGAGGTTTGCAAGCCCAGGGGGTTACAGATAGTGTGACATGAACCCAATATCTCAATCGAGGCCATCCTCATGTGTGCGGAACTTGGCTATCAGTCTCTGCTCAGTGACTGCGCTGTCATGTGTCGTGAAGGCCGACTTGGAGAACACTATTCGAAGATCAGAGGTCAAACGCCCATGATGCTGAAGCGTTCCTCAACAGGAACAGAACACTCCTGCCTTGTGATTGTCAAGCGGTGTTCATTCATCCATTGTCGTAGTGTCTGCACTGTCTTCCCAATGTATCATGCCTCAGGACATGCTTTACTGCAGCATATCACGTAGACAACTTTGGCCAAATTGCAAGAGTATGTACTGTGTACCTAGTGGACGGTGCTCTCATGTGAGATGATGGCATCCATGTTGACGATCCAGCACATCTTGCAGAGGTTGCTGTGGCAGGGTTATGTGGTAGGGTTATGTGGTGTTGTGGTCACTGTTCATTGGAACACTGGGTAGTTTGCCGCAGACGATGGTCTGAGGTTGTGCAGTTGTTTCAAGGCAAGTAGTGGAGGTATAGGGATGGTCTTGGCAAGATGTTCATCTTCATCGATGACATGTAAAAGACTCCAGAGAAGATGTCATAGCTTCTCTGCTCCAGGGAAGTACTGGACGACAAAGGATACTCTGTTTGCTGTAACACATGTTTGTCTTCTGAGGAGATCAGTTCAGTTTTTCACTGTGGCATGTTGGGACTGTTGACTGATGAGGCGAGCGCTTTATCCTGTTCTTATGAGGGCATTTTTCAGCGTCCGGAAGCATCTGTTAGGATCTGCTCAGATAGGAGGATCGCATGTACACAGAGGGCTTGTCCATAGAGGATGGCTTCTTTAACGTGTTATATGGAAGTTGGAGAAGAAAAGCATCATGAGATAATCATGAGCTTGTGGTACAGTGAAGTGCTGAGGTGACCATTCTTGATGGAGATGCATGTGTCTTAGAATGCAATCGATTCCAGACAGTAGTCCACAGTGAGTCTGATGGTGGGATGGATCACATGGCTGCTTCAGTGATTGTTCACTACGAGTCCAAAGTAAGAAAATGTCATCAATGTATCTAGTACATAGCATCGGTTGAAGGTCCTGTGCAGTGAAGAGGCTTTGTTCAAATCTGTGCATGAAGGTGTTGGTATACTGAGATGCGAATTTGGTCCCCATAGCTGTTCCTCGTATCTGAAAAAGAACTGGTTGTTGAAGGTGAAGACATTGTGGTCCAGGATGAAGCAGATGAAATGTAAAATTGCAAAATTGGTCATTGGCAGCGTTGAGTACTGAAGCAGTTGCAGTAATACCATCGTCATGGAGGATGGTGGTGTAGACTGCTGAGACATCCATTGTGATGAGGAATGCTTCTGGTTCAACTGCTCTATGTGCTGAGTTTCCGTAGGAAGTCTGTAGTGCTGCGACAAAAGCTAGCAGTTCTTTGTACAATGGGTTTCAGGATGCTCTTGACGTAACTGCCAATCTCCAGATGTAATTTTACAACTCATCCACTTCACCCTGGACCACGTCTTCATCTTCAGCAATCAGTTCTTCATGTAGACACATGGAACAATCATGGCAAACAAATTCACATCTCAATATGCTAACATCTTCATGCACAAGTTCGAGTGAAACCTCTTCACCGCACAGAACCTTCAACCAATGATACATCGATGACATTTTCTTCCTTTGGACTAATGGTGAACAATCACTGAAACAACTATATGATGACATCAACAAGTTCCATCCCACCATCAGACTCACCATGGACTACTCTCCAGAATTGGCTGCATTCTTGGACACGCACCTCCATCAAGCACGATTACCTCACACTTCATTGTACCTCAAGCCCACGGATAACCTTATGATGCTCCTCTTCTCCAGCTTCCACCCTAAAAACATTAAAGAAGCCATCTCCTTTGGACAAGCCCTACGTATACATAGGATCCACTCAGATGAGGAGGATCGCAATAGACATCTCCAGACGCTGAAAAACGCCCTCATAAGAACAGGATATGGTGTTCAACTCATCGACAGTTTCGTCATACCACAGCGAAAAAACGCACTGACCTCTTCACAGCCTTCAGAGTACCCTTTGTCATCCAGTATTTCCCCGGAGCTGAGAAGCTATGATATCTTCTCCAGGGCCTTCAATATGTCATTGATGAAGACGAAAATCTCGCTAAGGCCATCCCCACACCCCCACTTGTTGTCTTCAAACAATCGCACAATCTCAAACAGAGTATTGTCTGCAGCAAACTATCCAGCCTTCAGGAGAACAGTGACCACAACACCACAGCAACAGCAACTTCTGTAAGACGAGCCGGATCATCGATGTGGATGTCATCATCTCACATTAGAACACCATCCACCAGGTATATGGCACGTACTCTTGCAACTTGGCCAACGTTGTCTACCTGATACACTGCAGGAAAGGATGTCCCGAGGCATGGTACACTGGGGAGACCATGCAGACACTACGACAACAGCTGAATTAACACCACTCGACAATCACCAGGCAAGAGTGTTCTCTACCTGTTACGGGCATTCGGCCTCTGATCTTCGGATAAGTGTTCTCCAAGGCAGCCTTCATGATTCATGACAATGCAGTCACTGAGCAGAGACTGACAGTCAAGTTCTGCCCATATGAGAATGGCCTCAACCACGAACTTAGGTTCATGTCACACTATCTGTAACTTCCACAACTTGCCTGAGCTTGCAAAATCTCACTAACTGTCCTGGCCGGAGACAATACATTTCTCTTTAACCTGTGCTTAACTCTCTCTCCACTCATTCTGTCTGTATCTTTAAGACTTGATTACCTGTAAAAGCTCGTGTTCCAACCATTATTTTGTAAGTTGAGTTTGTGTCTTTACATGTCCTGTTTGTGAACAGAACTCCCACTCATCTGATGAAGGGGCAGCATTCCAAAAGCTTGTGCTACCAAATAAACCTGTTGGATTTCAACCTGGTGTGTGAGATTTTGTACTGTGCTTACCTCAGTCCAATGCCAGCATCTCCACATCATTAACTAGAGAAACATTCAGTCTTAGTTGTTGGGGAAAGCCATGCTGACTTTTAAGGAGGCTCCAGAAATTTCTCTAGAAATGGCTGCCAGTAATGTTAAATATATTCAGATGGCTAATGTTAATGCCAGGTGGGAGTGCTATACCAAACACAAGCAAGCAGAAAGGTGAAAGCAGTGGTGTGTTTTAGGTATGGAGGGCCTTACATTACAGATCATTGCAAGTTTACGGATGCTACTTGTCACCGATTGATACCAATTCAATAAGAAGGGTGTTAGTAAGAAATGCAAGGACGTGAGAGGCAAGGTGAAGGCTGAGAAAGAAAGCATAAATTCAAGGAAGCCTCAAGCAACTACACACTACATGGAAAGCTTGGAGCAGACGTAGGAGCATACTTACATCTTTAATGTTAATGAGCTGCATACAGAGCCTATTTATACTACATAAAAAAACAATCAATTAAGAGATGGACACAGAAGCCTCTGCATCTGTTATTGATGAAGAAACCTACAAGTTGATGTGGGACTCCAACACAGCATCATCCCTTAAGTGGGCAGAAATTAAACATGCATCATAGAGTCCATTCCGTACTTGGGTCATTGGAAATCCATATTGCATATAATAGTCACAAAGCAAGAGCATGCTGCCTTATGGTCAAAGAGAAAGGGCCATGTTTGCTGGGCGTGACTGGCTCAGCAAAATTCCATTGAAGTGGGGTGAGATTAAGCACACTAGAACAACATTTCATCCTTGGAATGGCCAGGCCATCAGTAATTCATGTGGACTTTGCAGGATCTTTCAAGAATCATATGTTTTCAGTGGTCACAGATGTGCATTCAAAATAATTAGAAGCACATATCATGAGTAATATCACAGCTTTGTGAAAACTGAGAAATTACATCAAATTCTTGAAACTCATGGTTACCAGATTTGTTATACAAAGAAGATCCTTCTTTTAAAGGATGCATTCAACTACTTTTATTGTAGTTTCATATTACTTCAGTAATATGGATTATCCCAAACTTAATACCTCAACCTACAAGAAATATTGTTTCACCAATTAACCTAGAGGTAGTAAAGTAAGGAAAATTTGTAACTTTAAAATGTCTGAGGAATCTGTAATTATTTTTCAAGATGTTTGAAAATACCTTTTATAATTTTGCATCTTTGTTTGAGTTTGAGTCTTGCTAAAGTTGACCAGACACTTTAACAGGGTTTATCAAAAGGGCTGTATAAAAGATGTCTCTGGGAAATTAATACCATCAAGACAAACTTGAAACTAGCTAAGAAGGTCCTATAGGAGTATGCCTTTCAGAAGACAACTACCTCAGGAGACCTCAGACAGAATACAGTTGTTGGTGGGTGGGAATCAAGGATTGAATCGAATGAGTGGGAAAGTGAGAGGTCCTATGCATCAGAGGCTGATTAGAGAATTTCAGAACTGCATGTAGTGCCACATATCTGCAGGAGTAATGGGAGTGCTTGTGACTGTGTTGTATCATTGTTGTATCGACAATTAAAGCAAAATTCACTTTTTACTTTGTCTCTTAATTCCTACTTAATTTGCATTAAGTTACAATTCATGTGAAGTAAAAGCTACAAAAAGTGAAACCTTGTTGATAACTTCTCCTTTGATGTCACTTGGTTATTATAATTTACAGTTCCCTCATGAGAATTGTAATGCATTGTAAAGATTTTCATTGTACATCATAATTAAAGTAATAAACCAGAATTAACCTTCACTCACCTGTACAAGCAAACCACAAAGTTACTACAGAGATTAATAATTTTAAGATGTTTGTTTTTTCCTTCCTGGATTATTGCTATCAGGCACTGAACGGAATTTTCCATTATTTTTCAAAGTGTTGGCTCAGATGGTACTTTCTAACACTAAGAAAAAGCTGGAGATGGGTCTTATGCTGTCACATTGGCAGGGCAGGTTCCCATTGGCAACATGGGCCTTTCAAAGATAATGGTGCCTTTTTTATAGGGCGTTCCAATCTAACAGAATGAGAAGCACAACCAGAGATCATCTGCCCCCGCCCACCCCTCCCCACACACACACCAAGAGGAAGTCCTCGCCCAACACTATCTCTGACAGGACCTTGACACTGTCACCTGGCAGTACCCAGGCATTGCACCCATAGTGCCAAGGAGCAGTGCCACTGGCAGTGTCCAAGGCACTACCGGATACTATTCAGGCATGTTCTTATCCTCCTTGGGAGCTGTACTTCCCTATGCATCCCAGTGGGTTTTCTTCATCTGGTTGAAATTGCTCCAAACCGGTTGTAAACCACGCTGCTAACGTTATGTCAGCAAAAGGGAAGACCTGAATGTGGGATGTTGAGCAAGTTAATGATACTGAAATGTATTTAAATGGGATTCTAGTCATTATATAGTAGAAAATTCATTACAACACTGATAGGGTGTGGGGCATTTGTATCACAAGATCTCACCAGCACAAATCTCACTTAATGACTTCAAGATTTTGCATCCGTTGACATTTATGCCCTCAGCACATGGAGGCTCAAAATCCCGGCCACTACTGGCTGGTGAACAGAACTTCAATTCACTCAAAGAAAATCTTCATTGATGTTATTCTGCAACTTTCTAAGTTTTCCTTCCTTCCATCCTTGTGGGAAGTTAACTGGCCTCAATTCAATAGTGTCTTTGAATACTAACTTACTGCATAGAAAATCATAGCATGAATCACATCCACGAAGCAAGTTAATGCTCTCACACATCTAACTGCTATGCTGCCCTGTAACCAGGATTTTAATCGTCCTTAACAGCGGGCTTTTCTTTTAATTCTGTTTCAACTCTACAAATCAAACCAATAAAAGTTATTTTGCAAGTTACTTTAAAATCAAGGAATTGTACTTTAAAGTTAACATAAGATTAGCAGGAGTAGAAGTGAGTGTACCCAAATGTAACTTTTTATAGAGGCTTAAAATGTTGCCCTGATTCCCCAACCAAGATGAGGAGGAGGAGAAATAAACTGCACACAACTACTGAACTGATCAAACTTGTGTCAAGTTTCATTCCAAATAAAAATAACAAAGTTAGAAGATCAAATCAAAGGTTTTTTTGTATCTGCATTTAATTGATCAATAAAGTAACATCTAACAATAAGTGGCAACTAATCTAATCAGGTTAAGATGACCTGCTGTTAATGCAAAAGTTTTTTTCATTACTATTGTATAAATCTCAGGAAAAGATTAGTAGCTTGATATGATTTAGAAATAAAAGTATTATATATTATTCGACTACAATATAGCTGCAGGTATTGTCTATAGGATTTTACAGAGGAAAGTAGATGCGAAAATAAGATGGAAAAATTATTATTGTTCTTATTGATATAGATTCAGATTTCTTTTTATCTCATTAGTCTGGATTTAAATAATTATCCGTGTTCATTGCAGATAAAGTAAGTATAAACAGTCCAAATATAGTTTCTGATGAGCATGGATCTACAGCATAACTGCCACAAGGTCACACACACCAATCTTATTTAGAAAGTTCAATGACGGGGGACAAAGAGTAGTTGCAAGGATCTAAATATAAGAGTAAGAGTTGAGAGTTGAAATAGGGTCAGGGATGACAGCTAAGTATGGCTTGAGTGCAGGATAGGATATGGACAGTGACTTTTATATGCACAGTTCACAAAGTGCCGGGGATGGAAGACCAGCCAGGAGTACAAGCAGAGAAGTGAGAAAGGCATTGATGAAAATTCCACTTGTCAACAAGGTTTGGCAAGTGATGCTGTGAGAACCAAAACAGGAAGTTTTTGCGATGGAGAGGATAAAGAGATAAGGTTAGAAGAGTGTTGAATAGGATGCCGAGATTGTTGGGGGATGAACAGAACATTGGAGGTTAATGAACTATATGTCAAAGGCATCTGTCCTATTGAAGAAAGATGGTGTGAATGACCATGCCAGAGGCTGCATAGACATCAAGAATGGGTTAATTTGCTATAACTAAGGTTTCAGAGAATGCCATGCATGACTTTTGCAGAGGCTACTTTGCTTTTATGAAGTAGAAAACACATCAGTGATTCAAATAAAGTTGCAATAAAGAGAGATGAGATTCTCCCCAAAATACTTTGGAATTGTATAAGGTATAATAGACATAATAATGTCTATTTTCAAAGCTGAATATTAGCAAGGATAGCTTTTATTGCTCTTCTCTTCATTGTTTCCCTTACCAAATACAGTTTGCGAGAGAGTCCTGATGAAAGATCACATACCTGAAACATTAACCAAATGTTTCTCTCTTCCTAGTGCTGCCCAACTGCTGAGTGCTTCCAGTATTTTCTATTTTATTACACTATACAAGTTGTGATTTGGTTGGTCAGTGAGTTGTACAATTTTAATATAAAATCTTTTAAGTTGTATTCAACCGATCTGGCATGGTAAATAAATATTCCATTCACTTTACTCACTATTGCTCCAGTATTTTCATGAGTTTTTTTTGCTTAATTTACCACTTTATGAATTTTGTTTTATTTTAATTTGTTTACATTAAGGATTTAGAATGTTCAATTTTTCTAACTTGTGTAGAATTTATTTGTAATGAATTACCCAATTGCAGATTTTATTTAATTTCCCAATAATCTCAGCAAATCAACCTCCCCATCCCATTGTCTAAACAGCTGCAAACTAAAAAGTTAGCAGTGGGTTTCTATATACAAGCCATATTAGGAATAGTCAGAGCTTTAGCAATCATATTTTTGAAATTATATTCAATTCTAGTATCAAAGCAACAAAGTAAATAGGATATGGAAGACCTTCGTATAGAGACAGAATGCAAAATGTCGATAAGTGCATTTATTGTACTTATAGCAGCATTGTACAACCACTTTCTCTACTAAGATTTATGATTTTATAAATGTCTTTAGATGATTTATAGATGTGTTTTGCCAAACACATTAATGTTCTGTTACTTTAATGTTGCAATTCAGACCATTGCTGAGCATAGCTACGTGTCTGGTATAAATTTATACCTCAATAATACCAACATTAAATTCCAATCCTACCATACGGGCACATTTTACTTCAGCTAAGTTAAATTAGAATACAAAAGTTAGGTAGACATTTTGTAAAATTTAACACAAACCTGCATAGTTGACGGTTTCTCAAATCGGAATGCAAGCTCCCTTTCAACAAGCAGCAAAACAGTATGGATAGCATTAGGAATGGTGTCCTGTAAAGTATGAAATTTCATCAATGGAATATTGTATCTCTTGGCTAACTTTACACAATACTTGGAACTTTTTTTTAAACAGAAAGCACATTACTTAAACAACAGTTGCCCGCTATTTTGACAATATTAAATATATATCCATTAGCACAAAACATAAAGGGAGGCAATTTTCTGCAAAAAAGAGTCCTTTGTTGAGTCCAGCTCATCTCCACACTGAGTTTGCTGACAATCATGCTAAATAGTATAATAAAAGAACAGATCTGACTGAAAAATAAATTTTTCTTTAAAATTCAAAGCCTTCAAGTTCAAAAGCCTTGTCATTGAGGTTTGCAGCATGGAAACAAGCCCTTCAACTCAACTTGTCCATGTCGCCCTTTTTTTTTGATCCCTTAAGCTAATCCCAATTATCCGCATTTGGCCCATATCCCCCTATACCCATCATACTCATTTAACTATCTAAATGTTTTTTAAAAGACAAAATTGTACACACCTGTACTACTAACTCTGGCAACTTGTTCCAAACACTCACCATCCTGTCTGTGAAAAATTGCCCCTCTTGACACTACCGTATCTTTCCTCTCACCTGAAACTTATGCCCTCTAATTTTAGACTGCCCTACCTTTGGGAAAAGATATTGACTACCTTGCTGATCTGTATCCCTCAATATTTTATAGATCTTGATAAGATCACCCCTCAGCCTCCCATGCTCCTCAGCCTCTCCTTATAATTCAATCAATCAAGTCCCGGTAACATCCTAGTAAATCTTTTCTGCACTCTTTCTAGTAATATCCTTTCCATAATAGGTGACCAGAATTGCACACAGTATTCCAAGTGTGCCTTGTACAATTTCAACAAGGTGTCCTAATTTCTGTATTCAATGTTCTGACTAATGAAACCAAGCATGCCAAATGCCTTCTTCACCCTCTGTCCACCTGCGACTCCACTTTCAAGGAGCTTTGAACTTGTGCTCCTAGATCTCTCTGTTCTGTCACTCTCCCCAACGCTCTACCATTAATCAAGACTTGCCTGGTTCAATCTATCAAAATGCTTCACCTTGCATTTGTCTAAATTAAACTCCATCTGCTATTCATCAGCTCACTGGCCTAATTGATCAAGCTCCCATTGCAATTGGAGATAATTTTCTTCACTGTCCACTATACCACCAATCTCAATGTCATCTGCAAACTTACTAACCATGCCTCCCAGGTTCTCATCCAAATTAATATAAATGACAAATAATAGCGGATCCAGCACTGATCTCTGAGGCACACCGTTGGTCATAGGCCTCCAGTTTGAAAAACAACTCTCTACAACTACCCTCTGGCTTCTGTTAAGAAGCCAATTTTGTATCCATATAGATATCTGGATCCCGAGAGATTTAACCTTATGCAACAACCCACTATGCAATACCTTGCTAAAATCCATATAAACAACATCAACTGCACTACTCTCATCTACCTTTTTGGTTAACCCTTCAAAAAACTCAATTAAATTTATGAGACATGATTTTCCACTCACAAAGCCATGCTGACTGCTCCTAAAGAGCATCTCTAAATGCCTGTAGATCCTATCTCTCAAAATACCTTCCAACAACTTACCCATCACAGATGAGAGGCTTACTGGTCTGTAGTTCCCAGACTTTTCCCTGCAGCCCTTTTTAAACAAAAGGCACAACATTTTCCACTCTCCAATCTTTAGGCACCTCACCCATGACTACCAATGATTCAAATATCTCAGCTAGGGGACCTGCAATTTCTTCCTCCTCTCCTATCATTTGAGATGTATCACTTTCTGATCATTTAAAAAAATTTTGAGTTAAACATAACTTACAAAGTTTAATACTTTAAATAAGCAGAAATTCAATATGTTATCAAGGCATTAAAGGAATCAAAATTTAGATATTCCAAATTATTTTTAATTTGTTCTTTTGATTTGATTAAACACAAGTGGAGACGCTTATTACTTCACAATAAGATTGTAAAAAAAATTGACAAATGTCATTTATAAGCTCAAAGGGGCATTTAAATGTATCTCAGACAGGAAAAAAAATCTAGTTAAGTGAGGTTAGTACTCATGAAGGACTGAACTTGTTGCAGCTAATGACTAAATGGATTTGCCTGCACACGTTTCATTAGATCGTTCAAGCTTTTCTCTTCAGAAATACATCTAATTGCCTTCCAAACTTATAATGTCTGCATCAACAGAGTCCAGATAACCTATTTATTATTTTCATCTTTTGTGTTAAGATGTTATATTTGAGTTTTCTGTTTATTCCTAACTTCAGTAGTAATCATGATGTGGAGATGCCAGTGTTGGACTGGAGTAAACACAGCAAGAAGTCTCACAACACCAGGTTAAAGTGCAACAGGTTTATTTATAGTAAACGTCACTAGTTTTCAGAACTGGCTGCTTCTTCATCAGAAAGCTAGTGGCGTTTGCTACAAATAAACCTGTTGGACTTTAACCTGATGTTGTGAGATTTCTTACTGCATTCCTAACTTCCTCATTTTTTTATGTGCAATATTTACATACAATGACAGAATGTGTCATCAATAATGCTATCAACAATTTATTTGCGTGCTCAATTCAAGTACTGCCAAAACCATCAGTTCCAGACATGAAATAAATTGATAAATGCCAAACAAGAGGTCAGGCTTTCCTTTGGTTTCAAGACAGTTACAAGCCTGAGCTAAACTCAGGTAAAGGGAGGTCAAATGGAAAATCCTCCACTGATGATGTGGAGGATAATAATTAGAGCTCTAAAATTTCACTGCAGACTATCACTGGCTGTTTCATTATTAGAGGATTCTGAACAGAGCTATTGTAATATCATCCACTAACTCCTGACATTAGGATAGAGCGAGGTTTATTAATAAAGCAACTGAAGGTAATAAAATCAACGATACTTCCCTGAGGAACTCCTATTGTAGTTCAGACAGTTGTTCATAACTTTACATTTCATGGTATATATTTCACAAATTTTTAATGCTTGTGACTGTTAGCTAAAAAGTATTAGAATATACATATGCACAAGTAACGTATGCTCTTATCCTTCAAACCTTTATTTAGAATTAACCTGTGATAAAATTATGACAATTAAACTCAGGCAAAAAGAAGCAGCCTTGTAGAACAAAGCGATTTACTTTTGCAAATTTTGAAGGTATTTATAAAATGTATCACCTGAAGGTTATTGAAAGCTTTAAATAATGCTGGTACAGGAGAGCAACGTCGAGCATCCACCAAAATAGTTAGTCCTGCACTTTGGATTTCTTGTCTAATGAGCAGTAAACAAAATTGCAGTAGATCACAAATATTATAACACATTCATAGAAGATAACTGCCATTTTGCCACATGGTCATTTAGTAATCATCCATATACTTTTGCACTGTTTCAACTAACATCTTAATTAACTACAGAGGGCAACAAAAACAAAATGCTTACAAACAGTGCAGAATTTAAAACTGTTGAACAAACTAGTGTTCACAAAACTTCATTAGTTTACAATCTAAACACATTTATTAATTTAATAAAGATTTTGTTTTAAAATGGTAAATCTTAATGAAATGGCAATTAATACATTTGTTGCAACATAATATTTATATAATTCACTCAAAATTAACTTTCATGATTTTTGAAATTATATTGTTAAGATTATATAACTTAGCCTTTTCATGTTACCTGGCTTGTAGTTCAAGCAAATCTAAAGGTTAAACCTAAATTCACCGAAGCTTGCTGACAAAGTGTGAATCTGCACTCAACATGAACTCACAATTCAATCAGTAACAATACTTTCCAACAGAACGATAGCTTAAATACTTGCACGTTATTTTGGATTCAAATCACCTTTCAAGACATTTAATAAAATGAGCATAACATGACATTTTCTTTCATTTTCTTTCATTTCTAATATGATTCTATATCTAATATATCCCCCCTGCTTGATGGAATGAAAATTCAAAACACTTTAGCCACTACAGAATGATAATTGTGCTAAATCCTCAAAGCTTGGTTGTTCTGCCACTTTTGAAGCTGAAAATTCAGACTGCCTATTTCATTCCATTTCCATAGCCCCAGCGAGATTCTTGACAAGTTTATAAATCAGCTTTCCCTTCCTTCTGTCCATCTATTATATATTTTTCCAATACACAGTCCATTAAATGTCCAACTAATTGCATAACACATGGGCTACTAAATCTATGTAGGCCATCAATAAATATTATAATGAAATGCAAAGCAACTATTGAAATACCTGGCAATACTATAAAAGTAGAGAAGGAGCCGTACAAGTTCAGTGATGTTGCAATGTGGATTTAGCCAGATTGTGTTCCTTGTTGTTATTATCACAATTGCACGACCAGACTTATCTTTGGCTCCTGAAGCAAAACAGAATTTTTTTTATTTATATTAGTAATTCATACAATTACTTAAAATCTCTTAACGAGGATATAAAGGACAAATCAAAATCCCAACTTAATTTGCTCAAAAGGATTGTTGAACGTAATAACACCATATATAATCCTCAAGTTAAATGCGTATGCATTATCAAATGCTTAAATAAATGTGTTCAGTAGCTCAAAATATTTTGGGCCATCCTTTGTCTATCCTTTTTTTAAAAAGCTATTCTTTCACAGGATACAGGCAACACTCACTTGGCCTGCATTTATTGGCCAACTCTAACTATCCTTGGAAAAGGTGATGGCAAGTCAGCTTCTTAATCTGCTACTATCACGTAATATATGTACACTCTTAATGCTATTCGGAAAGGAATTCTAGGATTTTGACCAAAAACAGTGAAGAATATAGTTCCAAGTCAGGATGCTGCGTAGCTTGGTGAAGAACATGGTATCCCCATGTCCTACTTAGTGATAGAGGTTGTGGGTTTGGAAGGTATTCTCAAAGCAGCCTTGGTGAGAAGCTGTAATGCATCTTGTAGATGGTGCACACTACTGTTTCTGTGCATCAGTGGTGGAGGGAGAAAATGTTGAAGGTAGTGAATGGGGTGCCAATCTAGTGGATTTTGCTCTGGATAACGATTAGTTGGAGCTGCACTCTAAGTGGAAAGTATTACATCATACTCTTGCCTTGTAGATGGTGGACAGGCTTTGGAGAATCAGGAGCTGAGATATTCACCAGAAGTTCTCAGTCTCTGACCTGCTCTTTCAGGCACTGGTTGGTCCAGTTAATTTTGTGATCTAAAGTAACCCCCCAGGGTGTTAACAATGGAGAATTCAGTGATAGTAATGCAACTGAGTGCCATGGGGAGATGGACTGATTCTCTCTCGTTGGAGACAGTCATTGCCTAACATTGACCTGACGCAAATGTAATTTGTCACTTATCAGCCCAAGTCTGAATGTTACCCAGTTAATGTTGCATATGGATAGAGTTTGCCTTAATGTCTGTGGAGTCACAAATGAAGAAGAAAAGAATTAGTGAAGACAAATGTAGGTCCCTTATGACACAAAACAGGAACATTTATAATGGAAAACAGGGAAATGGCAGAACAATTACTTTAGTTTTATGGAAGACGCAAATAATTTTCCAGAAACGTCAGAGAATCAAGGGAGCAGTGAGGAGGAGTAATCAAAGGCATTGGGCAGCATGGTGGCTAGCACTGCTACCTCACAGTGCCAGGGACCCAGGTTTGATTCCTGGCTTGGGTCCCATGTCTGCGTGGGTTTCCTCTGGGTGCTCCGATTTCTTCTCTCAGTCCAAAAAAGCGCAGGTTAGGTGCTAGGGTAAATGCATGAGGTTATGGGGATAGGGCTTTGATTGTGGTTGGAGATGACTCGATGGGCTGAATGGTCTCTTACGCACTGTAAGATTTTATGAAATTAGTATTAGAAGGAAATAGTGCTAGAGTAGGACTGAAGGCTGATAAATCGCCAGGGCTTTATAATCTAAATCTCAGGGTACTAAAAGTGGTGGCCATGGAAATAATGAATGTCTTGCCTGTCATGTCCCAAAACAACGTAGATTCTGGAATAGTCCAGAAAGATTGGAGGGTGGCAAATGTATCCCCACTTTTTAAAAAATGGAAGGAGGGATAAAATCAGGAACTACAGACAAGTTGGCCAATGAATAGTAAGGAAAAGGATGCAATAACAGGACACTCAGAAAATACAAATGGGTTTAGACAAAGTCAACAAGCATTTATGAAAAGGAAATCATGTTTGACAAACCTACTAGTAGAATAGATAAGGGAGAGCCAATGAAATGGTGTAACTGGATTTTCAGAAAGCTTTTTAATAAAGTCCCTTGTAATAGGCGCAAAATTAAACCACATGGGTAATATATTAGCATGGAATGGGAACTGGTTAACAGACAGGAAATGGAGAGTAGGAATCTAACCCATTTATTCATAATATATGTCCCAGCTATTCATAATATATACCAAAGATTAGGATGAGAGAACCAAAAGTAATATTTCCAAGTTTGCTGACAACAGAAAACTAAGTGGGAATGTGAGTGATGAGCAGGATAGAAAGAGGTTTCAAGGCTACTTAGAGAAGTTGAGTGAACAAATATTTGACAGGTGCATAGATAACATGAATAAGTGTGAAGTTATTCATCTCAGTAAGACAACAAAATGGCAGAATATTATTTTAATGATGATAGATTAGGGAATGCTAATGGATTTCCTTGTACACTGATCGCTGAATTAGATGTAGCGGTCAGTTAGGAAGGCAAATGGTATGTTGACCTTGATTGCAAGAGGATTTGAGTACAGGAGCAAGAATGCCTTAGTACATGCCTTGGTGAGACATATCTGGAGCATTATGTGCAGTTTTTGTCCCCATACCTAAGAAAGGATATATTTGCCATAGCGGGTGAAGCTCCCCAGCGTTATTCCCGGGATGGCAGGATTGTTTTATAAAGAGAGATTGGATTGACTTGGCCTGTATTCACTGGAGTTCAAAAGAATGAGGAATTTCAGAAATATGGACGGTTCTGAGAGGGGTGGCTGACTGAATGCACGAATGTTTTCCCTGGCTTGGGGGCGAGGGGCCAGAAGTAGTTTTGCAATATGGAGTAAGGCCATTTAGAATTCAGCTAATGAGAAATTTCTTCATTTAGAGAGTGGTGAACCTACAAAGTTCTCTACCACAGAAGGCTATGAATGTCAAGTTACTGAATATACTTGAGGAGGAAACAGGAGTACAGCTTTGAGATAGAAGATCAGCCTCGATCAAGCTGAATAATGGAGCAGCCTTGAGGGCTGAGGGATATCAGGGAGAGAGCAGGATTATGGTTTGAGATAAAGAATCACACATGATCACGTTGGCTTGATAGTAATGATAGAGTGAAGGATAAGCCGGACCACAAAGTTACAGATTGTGATTAAGTACAATTCTGTTGCTGCTGTCGACGGCCAACAATGTCTCATGTATGCCCCCTTTTGAGTTGCTAAATCTGTTTGAAATCTATCCATTTAGCACAGTGATAATGCTATACCCCACAAGGATACATGCAATGTGAAAATGACACTTCAACTCTACAAGAATTGTGTAATGGCCACTTCTATTATTGTCATGGTTAAATATATCTGTGGCAGGTAGGTTGGTGAGGATGAGATCAAATAGGTTTTTCCCTCTTTTCAGCTTCCTTAACCACTTGTCACAGATTAAGCTTAGCAACTATGTTTTTAGGGCTCAGTTGGTCATGGTGCTGCCATGCCATACTGTTCAACCTGTGCCCTTGCCACCTTCAGTGTTTCTTTGAAAGAGTGTTCAACGTGGACTCATCAGCTGAGGCTGGGAACAGCATGGGTGAGGGAGCTCACAGGAGAAGGTTGTAGATCATAACCAGCAGGAGGTTACTTCTGATGTCATGAGACTTCATAGCAGTTGGAGTCCCCATTGAGGACACTCAGGGCTGCTTTCTCCTGCTGTATATAATTTGGCTACAACCTCTGGTAGGCCTGTCCTATCAGTGGGACAAGACATACCCAGAGATGGTAAACCATACCCAGGTGGAGACTGGGACATTTTTTGCAAGATACGACTCCGAAAATATGACTATATAAGGTTGTTGTTCCCTAGCTCTCCCAATTTTTGGTGCCTGATGATCCATCTGGTTTCAATCCTACTTTCAGACTTTGTAGTAATTTGATAATTACTGTTAGCTATTTCAGGGTTAACCACATTGCTGTGGGTTTGGTGTCACATATAGGCCAGATCAGATAAAGGCAGCAGATTTCCCTCCCTGAAGGAAATTACTAAATTATGACAATTGATAACGGTTTCATAGTCAACATAACTGAGAATAGTTTTTCATCCCAAATTTATTGGTTGTATTTAAATTCCACCAGCTGCCATAATAGGATTTGAACTGATGTCCCAGAAGCATTAGCTTGGTCCTTTGCCACCAATTCTCAACTCTTGGGGCTGTTGGAGACAGCACGAAGCTCTGCAGAATATAGGGAACAAAAGTTTTGTAGCAGAGAGAGGTGTGTGATATAAAAAGATATAAACGCAGAAAGGGCAGACCGTGAGACCCAATGTCAGGAGGGGAGGTTCACACAGTGCCAGGCTGGCGTGTTGCCAGAGAAGAAGTGGAGCTTGAATCCTAATTTCTCTTCATTTTGCCAACCCCTATCATATTATCGTGAACTGCTTCCAACATACGGCTGGAAAGCAAAGGAAGCAAAACAGAAAAGTGACATTACATACAATGATCCCTTTCGATTATTTTTCGAAATTCAATCAATCCAAGAAGCAACTTCTTAAAATAAAATTTCCGATATCAAGCCTCAAATAGAAGTAATAAGATTATAAATAACAAATGGAAATGCAACTAAGCAGAGAGGTTAGAGTTAACTAATCAAACGTATCAATATATGAAACTTTCCTTTATATGGCAATTTATCTGTCCATCCACATGTCCTAACAGCTCTAACCCATTCAATGGGCTCCTCTACCATAATGTGCGAAATTTAGAAACAGTAAATGTTCATCAATACCTACCAGTCAAACATGCTACCCCAGAATTAAGAACATCAAAGTTGATTTCTTGAGATAGTGTTGGTAGATTAGGTTTAAGCGATAAGGAAGACACCATCTCACAATGTTTGACTGACGCTGATTCTTGCTTGCTAACAATGCACTGTGCAACCAGTGAAGTTATTGGAGGATCACCTAGTAGGTTAAAAGTATCTTCATCGTAACTTTCTTTTTCTGTGTCCAATTTAGCACTTGTTTTTGCATCAAATCCTAGTGGATAAAATAAAATATGACTGGATAATTCTTACATTCAAAAACAAAACATGCCCATCAAAAACACACAAACCCCTCTTAAGTTAATAAGTTCTCCATTCCATGCCAGAAATTGTTTCTGAAGCAGGGGCATAGAATCATGTTACATTCTGATCAGACACCTTGGTTTGGGCCATATTGAACAAAAGTTATTTGGATAGATTGGGATAGGAATTAGTTTATGCATTGTTTTTATTTAAGCATTAAACCGACAGAATATATACTAGTTTGCAAGACCATGCACATAATCTACATTAAATTCTGTTTGTCCAAAAACATATGCTTTTCGGCAGCCCCAAATTAACTTTGGAAGGATTTAAGTATACAGAAAAAGCTCCTGGATCTTGTTTCAAGTTTCTTCTGTAAAATATATTAAAAATATACGTGGAGTGCTCTTTGCAACTCCACTGTACTACTGCAGGCCAATGCTTGCCCGTACTCATTACACTCTCCACATATTTTCTCCTGCGATGTAAAATTAGAGCATGCAGATCAGTGTGTGCAGGGAGCATTTTCAGTCTTCACTGTTCTGCATTTAACCACTTCTTGTAATCTTTTCACAATTTATTCAAAATAGTTTCATTCACCCTTTATTGGCTCCCACCAACAATATACCAAACCCCAATCGTGCGGGATAACCCAACACCTCATCTCACTGTGTTTCTTCCCTTCATAACCCAAACTCATTGCTCCTGAGCTATGTCAAGGAACAGGGAGGGAACAATACTGTAGTGCAAAATATGAAATGCAACAGTTTTTGCAGATTTGGTATCAACTTCAGCATTATAAGGAAAGAAGACGACAGTCTGGATGAAACTGCTTCACTGCCATGTTTGACAGCCCTGTATTTCCATCAACATGCTTTGCATATATATTGTTGATAGATATTTAGGGCAGGATTTTAAGGCCTCGCTTGGGCAAGACCAGAAATTCCCACCACAGGTCAAGAGAGATTTCTACTGTCAGACACTTGCCTGCACCAATTCTGTGGCGGTTAAGTTGGTAGAGTTCTGGCCTTAGAGTGCATTCATTTGCAAAAATGGAACGAGTGATAAAACAGAATGTTGAATTTTATATGTGTGTATATACATGTAGGATCTATGGCACAGAAATAAGTCCAACCAATCCATGCTGGTATTTTTGCTTCATTCAAGTTTCTTTCCATCTTTAGGCACCTTCATTTTGCATCCCTTCCCCCATATATGCTTGCCTAATACTAATGGCTGCTACTGTGTATGTGTGCACATATGTAGAAGTTGTTTCTGAATACTTATTTTCTATTAAAACCTTTCATAATCTTAAATAACTCTATGAAGTCAGCACTCAGCCTTCTGCTTTTTGGATCCTTCTAAATCTTCTCTGTATTCTTTTCAGTGCACATACATACTTTTCATAATATGGCAACCAGAACAGCACAATGTACTCATCCTTAAGTGTGGGCTAACCAGGTTCAATTCAGAGCTGGCATTGCTTTATCATACTTTTCAGTACATACATTAACATACAAATGAACATATAAATTAGAAGTAGGCCATTCTACCCTTTGAGCCTCCTCTGCCATTTAATAAGATTGTGGCTGATCTAATTGCAACCTCAACCTCACAATCCTTCCATCAATAACCTTTCACCCACTTGTTAATCTAGAATCTATCTAGCTCTGCTTTAAAATATTCAAAGATTTTGCCTTGACCTTCTTTTGAAAAAGATTTAAAGACTCATGATCCCCAAAGAGAAAGAAATTTTCATGTCTGTCGTAAAAGAGGGACGACTTATTTTTAAAATGTGACCCCGGCTCTAGATTGTTCTACGAGGTGAAACATCCTCTCCACGTCCACTTGTCGAGTCCTGTCTTCTACCTCTCTGGAAATAAAACTTAGTGCTTGGTTTGCTTTTTCATGGTCTTCCTAACTGTGGCATAACCTTTAGTGACTGATATTATTTATATTCAGAGATCCCTTTGTTCCTCTACTCCACCAAAACTCATACTTTCCAAGAAATGTGACTCCCTGTCCTTCCTGCTAAAAAGATACTAATTACATTTACCTGTGTTGTTGAACTTTATTTGACAATTATTTTCCCATCCTGTTAATGTCATCCTGCAGTTCTTCAGTGTTTACTATTATTCCCAATTTGGTGTCAACTGGAAATTTAAAAATTCTGTGTTTAATTCCCAAGTCTAAATTGTTATATAAATTGCTAATAGCAGTGGTCCCAGCACTGATCATTGTGGAACACAGCTTTCTTCTTTCTGCCATTCAACTACCTGTTTACCACACTGTTTTCTCTTTCAAAACCAGCTAACAATCCATTTTGCCACTTGCCCCCGACTTCGCATTTGCTGAACTTATTCATCAATTTATTATGGGGCACCTTTATCAAAGGCCTTCTGAAATTCCAAATAAATTATATCTACTAATTATTGCTGTCTGTTCTCTGTTATTTCCTGAAATAATTCAGTAAGACTGGTATTTTTCCTTTTGAAATCCACGCTGACTATTCATTATAATATTTCTTATTTCTGAGTGGTCTTCAATTCTAGCCTCTAGTAAGAATTCCGTTATTTTTCCGACCACTGATAAGATGACACGTCCTGCCACTCTTCTTAATAATAGAAATTATATTGGCTATCCCCTATTCCTCTGGCACTACATATTTTTCAGATGAGTTATTACATGCATGTTGTAATGTCTCTGTTAACTCTTTCTTAGATTCTTTTAAGATGAATAATACAATCCATCCAGACAAGGTTTTATCCTCTTTCAGTTTGCTTACTTTGCTCAATATATGCTTTTAAAAAAATTAAATCCACTTCTCCTATTACTCATTTCATCACTCAATGACACATCTTCATATTCTAGTTCCTGATCAATACTAAAGCAAATAATTATTTAATATTTCTGCCATCTCTCTATCATTACCTGTGCTATCATGTCTATACCTTAAATGGTTCTATCCCTACCATATTTTCTTTTATCATCGAGATGCCTGTAAAATATTTTACATTTTCATTTTATGTTCTTTAATTTATTTTCCTTGCCTCAGTTTGTTCTACTTTCCTCCTAAGCTCTCAGTATTGTTTTAATCATCATGCACACTTCAGCTATTTATGTACTGAAAGTAGCTTCCTTTCTAGTCCTCAATTGCTCCCAAATGTCTTTAATTATCAATGGAATCTCATCAGTATTTCATTAGTCCTTCTCTTTTAGCAGGTTTTATTTTCCCAAATTCAGAAGCATACAACGTGAAAATAGCTTGTTATGGGTCCAGCTGCAGCATTCCTGGAGATAAACATACTCTACATGTAGACTGCAGTGCTCTGATGAAGTATAGAATCACATCATAAAGGCTGTTAGGTGAAACTCCTTGACAAGTCAATCAATACATCATACAACCTATTGTGTAATGCCAGCAACCTTCTTTCATGGCTATGTACAAAGTTATAAGAGGGCCTCACTCTTTGATTCGCTGTCTCTGCTGTTTCTACAATCAGTACCTGCTGGTGCCCGGTAATTCACCAAATTCAGACCTCCTTCAAACTCTATCTGTACTGCAGCGAGCTAAGGCTCAAGCTCAGTTCACAGAACTCAAATTTATGAACAAAATAACTTATTAGCCATTATCAATAGATAAGAGAACAAGGAAAAAGTTCTAAACTCCACAGGCCCATAATTCCAACTGTTAGAACAGGCCCAGGGAACCTGAGCAAGTCCCTAACTCAACTCTGGACTGGACCAGCAGGTCACATGATCTTTCGAGCCCCTTAAAGGCTATTATGTCTCATCCTTTCTCCTTTAAGTTTCAAATTATATACACAGCAACACATAACTATTTACAAAAATGATCCAAAAGTGGTAGAACGCTGAATACAATCCATTACAAGTCAAGTCTGTCCAGTGATCTCCCAACTCGCTGTGAGCAATGAAACGCCTGGGCAAGCCGCTCTCTCACTAGAGTAATCTCCAACCACTGCGTGCTAGATGAACTTTCCACCAGTGATAAAGTGCTTGGGCCAGCACCCTCTTCGCTTGCAAATGCTGCCATAGTCATTTCTCTTGCTGGAGGATGCAGTTCACCCCCACTGGATGGCATCACCATTATTGACACTACAACGCTTGACCACTCTTCCTTGAGGAACACTCATTTGTCTCTTCCTTAAATGATCCATATGTCTCTGCATTCTATTTCCTTGAAAGACAATGATGTACACCAGCCCAGTCTATTTAACAACTTCCCTTGGGCTCAACGCCAAACCTCTCTCAAAGTTAATTGCAAAAACGAGGTTGTCCACCCTGAGCGCTCTCTCCAGTTTTTGAGAATCATGACACATCTTCTGGATGCCCTGTTTATCTCCACCCACCTGTCAAGTTTGGAAATATGAGAATCAGGCACATCCAAAACTTAACTATTAACACTTCAGTAGCAGACAACTCTGTGGTGGTGTGAGGGGTCATCAGACAAGCCATTAGAATAGTTGAAACTTTAGCTTCCAGGAAGCGTGAGCTCCTTTTTCATTGATGCCTTAAAGGTCTGCACTGCTTTCTTTGCTTACAAACTGGACACCAAATAATAAGGTGCTGTTTAACATGCCAAACACCATTTGATTGTTAAAAAGAACTAAACTTCTCCTGAGTTTAAAAAAAATTGAGCCATTATCTGACACTAGGACTTCCGGCAACCTGTGGTCGGCAAATATCTGCCACAACATCTCTATCGTCACAGCAAGACTATGGATCTCATTACATGCACATCTATCTATTTTGAACAGGAACTGGCACTAATAAGGAAGTTGGCACCTAGAAAGGATTCCGCAAAATCAATGTGGATCTGTATCCCCAGCCAATCAAGCCACGCCCAAGATTATATTTGGCAGCTTGCACAAGTCACATTGCTTGACCATATTCTCAAATGCCCGTGTCCAGACCTGGCTACCAAAACATCTTCATCTTATCAGGGTGAGCTGTGCGCTAGTCCTGTAGTAGTGCTTTTGGGGCTGGGGGCAATGCCCAATGCTGGACTCTGGTTGAGGTAATAGGAGAAACGGCTTCATCCTGCTCGAACAAGCCCACTAACAGTTTGTGATCCGTAAGTAATGTGAAGTGCTACTAATAAACATAGCGGAAATTTTTTCACCCCATATACCACCACCAAATCATTCTTTTCAATCTTTCTGCATCTGCCAAAGTCCTGGAGGTGAAGGCCACAGGCCAACTCAGTTCATCGTCCATCCTATGAGACAGCACAGCCCCGTGCAGTAGGGTGATGCATCGTATGTCAATACAATCTCTTCTTTTGGGTGAAAATGCACCAATAAGTCTTAAGGTTGTAGGGTGACTTTGATTTTTTTTTGAAGGCCTCTCTCTGGCACTAGACTCAAATACCAATGCTGACAATTTTTCAGCAGCTGATGTAGAGGTGCTAATAGTGTGGGTTACAGTTTGGGTATGGAACTCTCAATTTAGGGTTCCCAAGGAAAGCACTTCTTGGCCTTCTGACTAAGATCAAATGTAGTACAGATATGCTGTGCTTGGTTGAAGTCATTAGGTTACATTTTAGTTTCATTTGAAGCAATTTTTACAGGCGTCATCTTGGCCTTTTAGCTAAGATGCAAATGTGATCAAGCCTTGGAGGAGGAGCTATGCCTACTCCAATCAGCTTGGATCATGCAGGTCAAGCCCAAGACAGGAGGTGACAGCCCTGTCTTGTCAGCGTGGATTGGGAATGTCTCAACTTGTTAAGACTCTGAATTGGACTTGATTTGATTGAATTGGAATAAAAACAAAAAAAAGGCTTCAGCCTGGTGCCTCTTTTGATAGCCTTTATCTTGGCACTGGTAATTCTTTGACAGCCTTCACAGCCAAGGTTCAAAGGCCCAAAAGTTACAATTCTCTCATTTGAGAGTTATTCCTGCATCCTTAAATCTCTTCAGTGCCTCATTGGAGTTAACTAAATGTTCCTCTTGGGACATCCCTGTCAAGAGTCATAGAGTGCAGAAAAAGGTTCTTCAGCCAGAGTGTGCACCAACAATATCTAGCATTAAAGATGCACTTTCCTGCAGTTCTTATTAAAATATCAAATTCAAGGATACGGGAGAAGTTTCAAAACACCAGGTTAAAGCCCAACAGATTTTTTTGAAATCACAAGCTTTCAGAATGCTAGTCCTTTGTCACGTCCAATGTCGGCAGCTCCACATCACAATGTTTCAAATGCTCATACAAATGTTTTTTTAAGGTTGTAAGGTTTCTGGCCTTGACTACCTTCCCAGACAGCGCATTCCACATTCCCACATCCTCTAAGTGAAAATGTTTTTCTAAAATCCCCTTTTGCTCTTATACTCTATAACACAACTGATGGCAGCATGACGACATAGTGGTTAGAGCACTACTGCCTCACAATGCCAGGGACCTGGGTTCGATTCCCGGCTTGAGTCACTGTCTGTGTGAAGTTTGCATTCTCCCTGTGTCTGCATGGGTTTCCTCCGGGTGCTGTGGCTTCCTCCCACAATCTAAAAGATGTGTTGGTTAGGTGCACTGACCCGAATAGGTGCTAGAATACGGTGACTAGGGGAATTCCACAGTAACTTCATTGAAATGTTAATGAAAGCCTTACCTGTGACTAATAAATAAACTTTTTCTTTATGAAAGCAAATATCCCATATGCCTTCTTCACTATCCTATTCACATGCTCTGCCCACTTCACGGATCTGTGAATAATTACCTCCAAGATCCCTCTGTTCCTCTGAGCTTCCTAGTGTCTTGCCATTTATTAAATACTCCCTCATCTTGTTTTTCCTTCTAAAGTTCATCATCTCACAGCTAAGTACCATCTGCCACTGCTCTGCCTATCTGACCAAACCACCTATATCTCCCTGTGACCTGTAACTGTCTTCTGCATTATTAACCACTGTACCAATTTAGGTATCATCTGCAAACTTGCTTATCAATCCCCCTACATTTTCATCTATGTCATTTATGCGTATAACAATCAATAAGAGTCCTAGTACTGATCCCTGAGGTACACCGCTGGACACTGGCATCCAATCACTCAAGCAACCTACTACCACTACTCTTTGCGTCCTAATACTAAGTAAATTTCTGATTCATCTCACAAAGTTTCCCTGAATTCTATGTGCTTTAACCTTCTTAATCAGTCTTAATCAAAGTTAGAACTGAATATTTGCAAGTGATAGTCCTTAAAGTTGTGCAGTTTGCTACATCTTTGCTGATGTGAAGGATTATAATTAACACATGGGACACAGGAATGCTGTCAGCCTTGCTATGTCAAATGTCCTTTAGTCTATCTGGGCCACTCATCTCTAGAGTTTCTGGTGATTTGGATGAAGGCAATGTGGTATATGCTCCCCCCCAAGTCACTGTATGCTGCTTCGTCCTCCTGAAACAGCAGGTTTCTGTTAGAGTAGCTACTAGAACACATGCTAAGTTTATGATCAGAGGAGATGTTTGAGAGGTGGAGAAACAAATGGAATGAGGATGGAGAGATGCTGAATGTAAACAGAAGTGAAAGTTACATGCAGTGAGGAAGAAGTGGTGGATTGAGTTAATAATGGTGCAAGTGGTAATATTTGAAAGTGTCATAAAAAGCCAAAGTGTTAATCTTTGTATTAAATAATCCCTAAATTGCAAATAGAAGCCATGAGGTTCATCGAGTCTGTATTGACTCTCTGAAAAGCATCCTACCGAGGCGCTCCCCTCCATCCTATCCCCATAGCCGTTCACATTTATCCTGGCTATTCCACATCACTACACATTTTTAGACTTGGAATAAGAAAAAAAGGTGCGCCTCTGAGATTGAGAGGATTACTGAGAGATGCAAGAATATGGGGGCAGAGACCTGAGGAATTGTAAAGACAAACAGAAAAATTAACAGGTGCATCCCCCTTCTATTCTTCTGATGTTATGGAACTTCTTCCTACATAAGGTCAGGTCCTTGTGAGCGATGTTCAAGGCAGTGATCCTTTCACCCACATTTGCCTTGGAGACACCTTGCAGCATTTAGGGAATGTTGCTCACTCCTTCTGCAATTAAATTTGCAGAGAACCAATAAATAATTGGAAGCAGCCTTTCTCAACCTGTCCACCAAGAATTATTCTGCATTTCCAGCAGTTTATAGGTAATTGTAGGCAGCAAATGGAACTGAGTAATACAACCTCACATTCCTGCTTTATAATAGTTAGGAGCTGCACCATAAATTGAACACAACAAGGGATAAACAATTCTGCAAGCAACTGAATGAGTAAACTGCCCAATAAATTCCAATAAGATTTAGTTCAAGTCTCTCACTCATCTGTCCATGGATTGCCTGCCTACCCTAAAACAAAATCGGGTTTGAAAAACAACAGTTAACAAGTCTGGAGTGCTGTGCCATCACAACAGAAAGGAAAGACATTAGCTGAAATTCTCCGACAGTTCATGCCAGCGGGATTCTCTGGTCCTGCTGCAGTAAATAGAGATTCGGTCGAGTGCCAAATTCTCCTTCCTCACTTGCAGCAAGAGTGGGGCGCAAAAAGCCAGAGAATTCTGGCCATTATTTGTGAGAGAACTTACAGCTTTGCAGTAAAAACTAAGACCAAAACAAGAAATTTGTATACAGATAATGCAGTGTGTCCTTTGCTTTTAATATAGGTAAATTTGCATACAAATAACGACACTAAGTTACAAGCACACAAAAATACCAACTGTTAGATTTTTAGGCTAGGTTGTGTTGACAGCAGTGGAACCTGGCCTCAAGTTAGATGTACATGGGAAAATGTTTTATTTCACTTTTTCTTACATATTTTGCTACAATCTACTCTATGTATGCTTTATTGGATAATCTTGCATTTTGCTATTTGCCTGCCGGATATTTTTAATTGTTTCTGACTTCTACATTGAACCTTACAACAGCTGAGCTTGCATATTTCTTCATTTAAGGGGAGGCAGGATAGTTTGAGAGGTCAGCAAATACAGGTGCCATAAACATCCAGGTACTTTTGTTCTCTCCATCATTATCTCAGGATATGCAACGAAAGACCCATAAACACCCACAGCCACCTCCGCCGAATGAAACAGGTTGCCATAGAGTAAATGCTGCATGATGATCTGCATTTATTCTGGGGTCAAAGATGAATCTGACCTTAAGAGTTAATGATTGCAATCATTGGAAACTTTTATTGATTATAATGTTTTATTGAAGGCAGTCTGCAATGGGTAAATACACCATCAAGTGAACAACCACTTTGTCACAACATCTTCCATTTTTACTGGAAAAGAGGCAACAGCTAGACAAGTTTCATTGGGATGACTTTCCTCAAGTACAAAGTGTCACAAGTACCTGTTGGAACTCTCTACATTCATATTTCATGACCTTTGTGAGCAGATGAGGTTTAAGCAATTAGCATGTAGGTGGCCCATACAAATTATTGGCTACTCATTATGTAGTATTCAATGGTGTGCACACTTTCGAAGAATAATAAACATTGGGTGGGTGGATCTTAGAAAAGTGAGATATTGAAGGCTGCTCACACTGGAATTATTTTGTACTTCACAGTTTTTCAGCTACTAATGCCATTTTTTATTTCAGGCACAACAAAATTGTGTGCACACAGGGTGAATAATTTTTTTTAGAGCAACACAGCACGGGAAACAGGCCCTTCGGCCCAACGAGCCCGTGCCGCCGTCATAACTATATAGTAGCAATTCCATTATCCTATTATAGATTTAGGTTATTCCTAATATGGAAGACTCTCACTATAGGGACAATTTGTTCCCCAATCAGCCTAAGAGCGAATTTTTGGGTTGTGGGAGGAAACCGGAGTGCCCGGAGAAAACCCACGCAACCACGGGGAGAACGCGCAAACTCCCGCAGACACCGGCCCCATTCCAAGTGTCTGCACAGCCACATCGATAGTCTCTGAGCTGTCATGGTGCCCTTCAGATGGTCCACATAAAGCACTCATTTACGACATGAGGTACCAGGCAACCCATGAATCAACATCCAAGAGCTGTACCCGCACCACCTGCCGAATGCATGCTCAATGTTGGTCAAGTATGGACCGAATTTACCTGTGGAAAAAAGCCGTAGTTAAACAGTCCTAATATATCCCTCTATCTGCATACCGCTCATGTGGCTGTCCAAGAGACCCTTAAACAGCCCCAGCGTGCCTGCTCCCACCACCTTACTCCGCAGTGCATTCCCCACCCCCACTACCCTTTGTGTGAAAAACTGCCCTCTAATATTCGTCCTATACATAGCCCCCCTCACCCTATGGCCATGACCTCTCGTCCTATCCATTTCTAAAGGTGGAAAAAGTTTACCTCCATTTACTCTATCTATACCCCTTATAATATTATACACCTCTATGAGATCCCCTCTAAGCCGACGTCTTTCAAGGGAAAACAACCCCAGTCTATCTAATCGTTCCTCATAAGACAGTCCTTCCATACCAGGCAGCATCCTGGTAAACCTCCTCTGCACTCTCTCCAAGGACTCCACATCCTTCCGATAGTACGGCGACCAGCACTGGACGCAGTATTCCAAGTGAGGCCTAACCAACGTTCTATACAACTGCAACATCAAACTCCTACTCTTGTATTCTATACCCTTTTCTATGAAAGCTAACATACTATACGCCTATAACATATATATATATATATATATATATAACATATATACTATACTATATAACATACATACGAATTACACAGCATTTCAAATGGCAGCTCTTAAATAATGCTGTAATTCCAAACTTAGACTTGTGTTATATTTGATTACCCCCAAAGAACAGGAGACATTCCTTTTCACATTACTCTGATACCAGCACAGTATTTTCTTAGTTGCAGTAAGATACAAGAGAGGTGGATGACTGTACTGACTTGATTAGTAAATTCCCTCTATGTAGCTGTCACCTGGGTTTTAGTGAAGGTGGTTTCAAGAACCAAATTGATCGATTTGGATTTGGGTATCCATGTAAATGAAAATAGTTATTCTGAAATGTGAACTCCTTGTCACAACAGTAACCCCAAAAATCAAACGATCCAGACTGTATTCTCTGAAATCAGAAAGTCAATATATGTATTTATCTTCTATTTCCCCAAAAACATGGGAAGTAGGATCCCTTAAACTATGTTCTTCTTCACCTCCCCTCCAAGAATAGATCATAACAAGTAGGAGCAGGAAATTCAATCCATTGAGCTTGATCATGGTTGGCCTGATTGTGACCTTAACTCCACTTTCCTGCCTGTCCTCCATAATTTTCTACTCCCTTGTCAGTCAATCATCTGTCCAACTAAGCCTGGAATATATTCAATGACCCAGTCCACTCCCTTTCAATGAAAGGGAATTCCAAAGACTAACAACCCTCAGAATGGAAATTCCTCCTCATCTCTGTCTTCAATACAAAATCTCAATTATACGTTCTGCCTCCTATTTCTAGATTCACTCAAGAGAGAACATCCTCTATGCACCATCCTAATAGGGCTCTTCAGAATCTTACATTTCCATAAAATCACCTCTCATTCTTCCAAACTCCAGTAAGCATGGCCATAAGACAATGGTTTCACCCAGATATCAGTTAAGTGAATCTTCTCTGAACTGCTTCAAGTATATCATTCCTTAATAAGGCCAAAACTGTACACAGTACTTTAGGTACAGTCTCATCATTGCCTTGTACAGTTACAGCAAGACTTCAGTATTTTGATACTCCAACCCCCTTGCAATAAAAGCTAACGCTTCATTTGCCTTAATTGGTTGCTGTGTCTGTATGCTAATATTGTGATTTCTGTATAAAGAATACCTAGCTCTCTCTTTACTGCAGCATTCTGCAGTTGCCCTTCATTTAGATAATACTCTTTTTCATCTTCCTACCAAAAATGAAAAATTTCACATTTTCCTACATTAAACTCCATCTGCCATTTTGCACCTATTTATGTTCCTTTGCAGACATTTGGGTCTTCCCCCAAAACTTTCTTTCCTAGCTATCTCTGTATCATCAGCAACTTCATCCAAGTGATTACTGCTTTGAAATTACTTTTAGGTTATATTAACATTTTCACTTTTAAGTTATATGTGTTGAAAAAGGGATGTTTGTTTGTACTTTTGGCCATTTTATGCAGTTACTGGTCATTATATTTCGCAAGTGCAATGTGAGATGGTTGTGCTGCAACAGTATTGCAATCAATCAAATAGTTGCATAGAATAGTCTTCAGTTTAAGATGGGAAAACCTCATCTTAACACATTTTAGGGCAATATCACTAAAAAGGATGCATAACTATGAGAAAACAACAGGAGTTTAAGAGATGAAATGTTCATTTTCTTATTGGTTTCAGTTTGTGATTAACTGAGCAAAAACTAAATTTCTGAAAGTCATCCTATCTTTGTGTTTGAGTAAAAATATTTTAACATTGCTCATTTCCATTTCCAAAACACTCCAGATATCTTCAGTTATAAGATAGCCTATAGGCAAGAAAACAACTGCTCTCGACAAGCCACAGTTTTTCAATGTGTTTTCTCAGTTCAAATACTGCATTCCTATGGCATAAGTGATATTTAAATGATACAATTTGCTGTTTGTTTTCTTCTACTGATCGTTAACCTTCAAAAAAAAACACATTTTTTCTACATACAAGATAGAAAAAGAACCAATTACGTATTTGAGTTAATAATTGTGGCCGTGACTATTCAGAAATCAGTGAAAAGATTCAAATTTTGAATCTTTAACAGTTCACCATTTCTTAAACACAAACATGAAGCCTGAAATATTCAAGTTCTTAATCAAGTTTTTCTTTCAAATTCTGAACAAGTTTTGCCAAAAATGTTAAGTATTAGACTCATTTCCATAGTGTAGGCTGATATCATGTCATTGCATTCATGTTGGAAATAAAATTCAAGATACATATATATTCATACTGATAGCAGCATAATTGGAGAATTGTTATGGTACAGATGATGGCCATTCAGCCTATTGTGTCTCTACCAGCTTGCCAAATGAGCTTATGACTTAATGCCATTCTCCTACCTTTTCTCCATACCCTACATATTATTGCCATTCAAATATTTAAACATTAAAATTTTTCCAAATAATTAAATATCAAATATTAAAATTTGGCTGGTCTGCGACAACTCTCACCAACTTTTACAGGTGCAATATAGAAAACATTCTTTCTGGTTCTATCACAGCTTGGTATGGCTCATGCTCTGCCCAAGGCCACAAGAAATTATAAAAGATTGTGAATGTTGCTAAATCCTTCACGCAAACCAGCCTCCCATCCATTCACTCTCTCTACACTTCCCTCAAAGCAGTCAGCATGTTTAAGGACTCATGCACCCTGGACATTCTCTCTTCCATCTTCTTCCATCAGGAAAAGGATACAAAAATCTGAGGTCATGTACCAACTGACACAAGAACAGCCTGTTCCCTGCTGCCATCAAACTTTTGAATGGACCTACCTTGCATTAAGCTGATCTTTCTCTATACCCTAGTTATGACTGCAACACCACATTTTGCACTCTCTCGTTTCCTTCTCTATGAACTGCATGATTTATCTGTATAACATGCAAGAAACAATACTTTTCACGTATGCAAATACATGTGACAATAGTAAATCAAATATTAATCCAATACCCTTTTGAATGCCCCGATTGAAATAGATCCAAAAGCCTAAGTAGAAGCAATTTGCAATATATTGCACCAAACAAAATGTTAATAGAAGTGCCAATCAATAAAATAAGAAAATCGAGAATGCTACAGATATAGAACCAATTGCTCAAGAAGAAATATTACAATCAGAATATTGTCCATTAGGTGGACATACTACTTAATGAAGTATCCAATATTAACTGAAACATAATAAACATGCAAACCACAGTGCTCTCAGTTGCGTAGGACACAATGTTCAAAGAACATAAAGTATGTAAAAGTGCATTACGAAATCCTCTTTCTCTCCAAATTACTGACAGTTAAAATCTTACATTCAACAATACAATAAATTCACAAAGTACCTGAAAATATCAAGAGTTAGACCCATCTTTTCTCAAGGGCAAAAAAACAGTAGAACAGAAAGGTAGGCATTTTTCTAAGGCTATCTGCAGCCTAATGAATCCCTTCAAACCTACAGGTCCAGAGGTTAGAGTAGCAGGCGTACCAGGTAGCGTACCTCATAGAATTCGTGGCACAGAAATTCAGCAAATTTTTCTTCATCCATCTCAAGTCAAATTGTTCCAGCTAAAAATATTTGTCTCAAATTCTTAGTTAGGGTCTTTACCAAAAGTTGAACTTAAACGCCTACGACAACTTCCTTGTAAGATTTCAGGAAAGAACATCTTTCCAAAATCTGGAGAATATTCAGATAGATTCTTCAAACTAATCTGACACTGAACGCCTGCAGTTGTCCTGACTGTGAAGCTGCTGCACTGAGTGGGTGGTTAACTTTTTCCTTACAAGCATAATGAATAATGTTTAATACATAAACCTCTGCAACGCATAATAATTCTGGCAGTGTAATTCCTGCATACTTGTATCTCATGATCACAGATGCCCTGGACTAAGATTAAAAAGCAGTGCATAATGCACCACAGAAGACAGTCTTTCAGCCTATAGTCCCTGTGCAATTCTTTGAAAGAGCTACCCAATTATGTAGTCCCACTGCCATGTTCTTTCCAAATGGTTTGCAAATGAAGAGGGCAACAATAGTGCTACTCACAAATATCCTGGTAATTGATGCTCAGGTTATATCCCAACAAGATCACTTGACTTGAGACTTCATTACAACATTGCTCTGAACTATGGGCAACAGAGCTAAATTCCAGAAGTGACAGTGACTGCGCTTGATACTAAGGCAATTAAAGAACTCTGGCAAAACTGAATTCAAAGCTAATCATCCAGGACACTATCACATGAATTCTTCAGCGCAATGTCCTACACCACCATAAGCTACTTCAAAACCTTATCTCCAATATAAGGTCAGAAATAGAGATGTTTGCTGATTGAAGTGTTCAGTTCCATTCACTGGTTCTCAGATAATGAAGCAGTACATGTCCGCCTGCAGAAAGACCCAGACAACTACAGGTTTGGACTGTCAGTGGCAATTAATAGCTGTATAACACAAGTGCTAGACACCAACCATCTATATAGGAGGGTATTACCACCATCAATATCCTGCAAGTCATTACTGATAAAAACTCAACTGAACCAACAGATCCAAATCTGGGTATTCTGCAGCAAGTGACTGGCCTCCTGACTCCCCAAAACTTTTCCACCATCTAAAAGATCAGAGTCAGGAGTGTGATGGCATGCTCTCTTTCTAGCTGGATGAATGGAATTCCAATTATACTCAATGCCATCCATGATACGGTAGTCACATAACTGACACCCTATCCACCACCTTAAACATTAAATTCCCTACACCTCCAATGCACCATGGCTGCAATACATACCATAAACAAGAGGCACCACAGTAGCTTGCAAAGATTTCTTTGAAAGAACATTCTAATCCCAGGGTCTCTATATCCCTAGAAGAATGAGCAACAGGCACATCAGAATTTGGCCTTTGTTTTTCATTCCAATTCAATCAAATCAAGTCCAACTCAGAGTCTCAACAATTTGAGACATTCCCAATCCAAGCTGTCAAGACAGGCCCCTCACCTCTCGTTGTGGGTTGATCTACATGGTCCAAGCTGATTGGAGTATGCATAACTGATCTTCCAAGGCTTGTTTTCATGTCATCTTAGCCAAAAGGCCGAGATGCCGCTTTTAAAAATTGCTTCAAATTAAACTAAAATGTAACCTAATGACTTCAACCAAATACAGCATGTTGATACTACACTTGATCTGAGCCAAAAGGCAGCTTGGATCATGGAGATCAAGCCCAAGATAGAAGGCGAGAGTCCTGTCTTGTCTTGGATCAGGAATGTCTCAACTTGTTGAGATTTTGAATTGGACTTGATTTGATCGAATTGGAATAAAAACAAAAAAAAAACAGCTACATTGGAATATCACACTAAGTTTCATTCAAAATCACACAGCATCCTGATCTGGAAATAGACACCATTTTTCCTTCCCTTAACAGTACTTTCAAGCACAGATTGCAGCAGTTCAAGAGGCAACACCACTATCACCTTCTAAAGGGCAAGTAGGGATTGGCAAGAAATGCTAGATTTGCCAACAAAATCCACATCACATGAATAAATATGAAGATCTTCAAAAATTTATTCAATTTTCTCTTACACATGATTAATCAATTTGCTGTACAAACATTTACAGATCATAACCATTCGCGGCACATTTTCCCCTTATTGTCGCCATTGGGTTTTATGCCAATTAATTTAAATATGATCTCTGGTTACCAACCCTTCTGTCACTGGAAACAATTTCTCCTTTCTTAGCTCTACCAAAACCTTTCAACATTTTGAATACCTCAATTACATCACATTTTAATGATCTCTCCTCCAGAGAATAATTTCAGTTTTCCCAATCTCTTCACATAACAAAAGTTTTTCATCCCTGTACCGATCTAGTAACTCTTCTCTATATACTTTAAGACTTTGACATCATTTCTAAAACTTCCTAAAGAAATGGAGAACTGAAATTTAAATAACTAAACAAGATAACAGATAGGGAACAAACAAAGAAAAAGTTGTTCTAAGAGCAAACCAGGTGTTTAAAAGACAAAAAAAAAAGCAGAGTTCAAATTTGCATCTCCTAAGGAAATCTAAAAGCTGTTTGGATGAGTACCGATGGGTAGATACTTACTACTAATATTTTGTAATATCATTCTGTGATTCACTGTTTGTAAGAAATATATTCCATAATAACAAAGCACAGAAAAGAAGCGTCCTGGTTGATATTGTTTGATACTCACAGATTAATTTAACTTAAAGGGATAAATTCTGTGCTTTGTTATTATTGAATGTATTTGTTACAAACAATGAATCACAGAATGACATTTGGATGGTGATCTGCTCAAGATCAAGTGTGGTAACAACATGCTGTGCTTGGTTGAAGTCATTAGATTACATTTTAGCTTCATTTGAAGCAATTTTTAAAAGCGGCATCTTGGCCTTTTGGCTAAAATACAAATGAGATCAAGCCTTGGAGAAGGAGCAGCTATGCCTATTCCAATCAGCTTGGATCATATAGACCAAGCCTAAGACAGGAGGTGACAGCCCTGTCTTGTCAGGATCAGGAATGTCTCAACTTGTTGAAAGACTGAATTGGACTTGATTTGATTGAATTGGAATAAAAACAAAAAAAAATACTAAGTATCTATCCAACTGTACTTAACCAAATAACTGTTTAGATTTCCTAAATAGGGGTAGGATTATGAGAGCTCCAAACCATGGTCTGTTCTTCTTGCTTCATGTGGGAGAGCTGAAATATTTCTAGTTCTCAGGACCAGCATATCTAAAGATCTGGCTCGTGGCAGCCCAAGTTTTGGAGCTAGAGTTATGTCTGGGGGCACTGCGGAACATCTGCAAAATGAAGAACATCGTGGACAGTATATATAGAAAACCGGTCATACCACAGATTCAGCCTTCGCAGATCAAAAGGGGATGGGTGACCATCAGACAGAGCAAGAGGACTAGGCAGGCAATACAAGAATCTCCTATGGCTATTCCTCTGCAAAACAAATATACTGTTTTGGACACTGCTGATGGGAAAGGCCTCTCAGATGATAGCAGCAACCAAATTCATAGCACTATAGTGGCTCTGCTGCACAGGAGGAGTAAAAGGAGCAGAAATGCAATAGTCTCAAGGGGTTCAACTGTGAGGGGAATAGACAGATATTTCTGCGATTGGAAAAGAGACTCCAGGATGATACGTTGCTTTTCTGGTGCTAGGATCAAGGATATCTCAGAGTGGTTGCAGGACATTCTGACAGGAGATGATGAACAGCCAGTTGTCCTGGTACACATTGGTACAAATAACATAGGACCTCATCCCTTTTTATCTAAAAGCAGAATATAGGGAGCAAGGAAAGAAGTTGTAAAGTAGGACCTCAAAAGATAGTTATCTCAGGATTATACCAGTGTCACAAGCTAATCAGAGCAGAATATACAAGATGAATATGTGGCTAAAAAGACAGTGAGGGGGAGAATTTCAGATTCCTGAAGTACTGGAACTGGTTTTGGAGAAATGGGACCTATACAAACTAGACAAGTTACATCGGGACAGGGCCAGGACTTATTTCATTTTTATTTCCGGGAGGAATCAAGGGGCAGAATCAGATAAGGGCACTGTAAAAAATAATCGGAATGGAAATAGCCTTAAGGTTTTATACTTGAACTCATGAAACATTTGAAATAAAATGGGTGAATTAGTTATGCAAATAGAAGTAAAGGAGTGCATCATGGTTGGGATTACGAAGACATGGCTTCAAAGTGATCAAGAGTAGAAACTAAACATTGAGTGATATTCAGTATTTAGGAAGGGCAGACAGAAAGGTGGTGGAGCTGCATTGTTGATTAAAGACGATTTTGATACAACATTGAGAAAAGATATTAGCACAACGCAAAATCTGTTTGGATCAAGAGGGGCAAAAATTATTCATGGGAGTGGTATACAGACCACCAACTGTAGTGGTCATGTTAGGAACAGAATTATACAGGGGATCAGAAGATGAATGTGGTAAAGAAACATCTGTGATGAGGGGTGACTTCAATTGTATATAGATTGGGTAAGTCAAATTAGTCAAAGTACAACACAGGACAAATCGAAGTGTAAATGGGATGGTTTTCTGGGCCAATACATTGAGGAACTAATAAAGGAAGAGACCATCTTGGATTGGGTTGTGCAGTGAGAAAGGATTAGTTAGCAATCTGGATGTGAGAGAACCCTTGGGGATGAGTGATCATAATATGATAGAATTCTTTATCAAGATGGATAGTAAGATAGTTGACTCTGAGACCAAGTCCTGACTCTCAATAAAGGTAACTATGATGATATGAGGCACAAGTGGCTCTAATTGACTGGGAAAAGGGGTCTTTTTTTGGCTGGAGGTCTATGACCAGTGGTGTTCCGCAGGGCTCTGTGCTGGGACCTCTGCAATTTGTGATGTATACAAATGATTTGGAAGAAGGTGTAACTGATGTGATCATTAAGTTTGCGGACAACACAAAGTTGACTGGGCTTGTGGACGGTGATGAACATTGTCAGAGAATACAGCAGGATATGGATAGGCTGGAAACTTGAGGGTGCTCAGAATTAGGGGTCATTGTTTGAGGATAAGGGGCAAAACTTTTAAGACTAAAGTGTTGAGAAATCTCCTCACCTAGAAAATGGTGAATCTGTGGAATTCACTACCAAAGGAAGTAGTTGAAGCCAAAATGTTGTGCCATTTGATGAAGGAATTAGATGTAGCTCTTGGGGCTAACGGGATCAAGGGATATAGGGAAGGCGAGATCATTGAATATGATCGTAATGAATGGTGGAGCAGGTTTAAGCGCCTACTCCTGCTTCTATTTTCTATGTTGCTATGTCTGAACAATGCTTCAGCTTAGGCCCAGCTAGGGACCCATTAAAGGTTTTGCATAATCTGCTTCTTTGACAGTTTTACCTCTATGAAGCAGAGGATTCTCGATGGCTTAACAACCTTCTCAACCTGTCCTGCTTTCAAACTGTGTAAGCATACCTCCAAGCCTTTCTGTTGCTACATCTGTTTAAAATTGTATTACATAGTTTACATCGTTCTTCTCGTTATTCAAACCAAAAGGAGTCACTTTATTCTGCTCACGTTAAAATTTTATCTGCCAGGTGCTATACCACTTCAGTAAGAAATCTCACAACACCAGGTTAAAAATCCAACAGGTTTATCTGATAGCAAAAGCCATTAGATTTTGGAGCACTACTCCTTCGTTGGGTAAGTGGGAGTTCTGTTCACAAACAGGGCATATAAAGGCACAAAGTAATGGTTGGAACGCAAATCTTTACAGGTAATCACATCTTAAGATAAGTTGGAGTTCTGTACCATTTTATTTACATCATTTCACCAGTCTGTTTCTACCCTTTTAAAGTCAATTACTACTTATCTCACTTTTCAAATAGTTCAAATTTTGTGTTATTTGCAAACTTTTTAAGTTACGCTTTGTGTGCTCAAAGAGCAATGGATAACACCAAATCTTCACAGTCACCTTTCTTCCAGTATGGAAAAAAATTGTTCACCACCACTCTCTGTTTGCCAATTTCTTATCCAAGCTCACTTTAATCAAAGGCTTCAATTTTGTTAACAAATCTATTACATGGTACTCAACAAATATCTTTTGACAGTCCATATACACATCAATTGTCAGTTACAACTCTCGCCAACTTTTACAGATGCACTATTGAAAGCATTCTTTTTGGTTGCATCACAGTTTAGTATGGCTCCTGTTCTGCCCAAGACCGCAAGAAACTACAAAAGGTCATGAATGTAGCCCAATCTCCCATTCATTGATTCTGTCCACACTTCCCGCTGCCTCAGCAAAGCGGCCAGCATAATTAAGGACCCTGTGCATAGTTTCTTCCACCCTGTTCCATTGGGAAAAAAATACAAAAGCCTGAGATCACATACCAACCAACTCTTCCCTGCTGCAATCGAGACTTTTGAATGGACCTACCTTCCATTAAGTTGATCTTTCACTACTTCCTACTATGACTGTAATACTACATTCCACTCTCTTCTTTCCTTCTATGAACAGTATGCTTTGTCTGTGTAGCACGCAAGAAATAACACTATTCACTATGATAATACATGGCAATAATAAATCAAATCAACACTGCATTACTCATCAACTTTCACTGTTACTTCATCAAAAATGCAATCTAGTTTGTAAAACATGATTTTCCTTTAATAAATCTAAGATGGCTTTCATTTATTCACACATATTTTCCAAGTGCCAATTAATTTTGTCTCAAATTGATACCTTTAAAAGTTTTCCCACACTGCCTGATTTTATCTTTTTTTTAAGAAAGGTCTTCAAATTCTTTGCCACAAATTCCTTTATAACATAAGAACATTGTCATCCAATTTGAAGCCACTGAGCTCAATCACTTAAGCCACCCATTTGAAGCAGGCAGGGCCTCTTAAAAATATGGAGATTGGGTTCATAACAGGTCCTAATTGAAATTTTTAAATTTAACTGTTGGTTTCCTACCAGGCTGCAGAGTGCTGCAACCGCAAGTAAGGTGAAGTAGTCCAATAAGTAATTTTCGAAACTTTTATTTGTTGGATCAAGAGGAGTTGGTATCTTGATCCCAGTCCCAGAAAGAAGGTTCAGGGCTTCTTTCTGCAGAACCCTCTTTCCCACTTCCCCAAATTCCGACATACAACTATGGTCAACTGGTCTTTTGTCGATGAACAGCATAGTGAAGAGGTCCAAAAATTAAAATATTGCTTTATTTCAATTAGTAAAACTTTCCAGTTACATGGCTTCACTACCTAGCCAATGTTAAGAATAGGGCTGAAGTCTTGACATTCAGAAGAATGATATCCTTTAGTATTACATAGTCATTTACTTTCATTTTGTAATCACAATTAGTCATCTAAGGTAAAGCAAGGAAAAGGAACTATGTAACCCTTTAAAATAATAAATCACATTTTTCAATTTTAGAGATATCCTACCTTCTACACTTTTGTCAGCAAGACATCTTTCTTGCTTCTGTTGTTCAGCAATTCCTCCAATTAAATTCTCTATAGCTTGTTTTTCTGATTGATTTTTGTGTTCCTTTGAATCTCCATGTGCATCATTGGCAGAGAGCAAGTCTTCATTTCTATCTATGTCTGCAGTAGTTTCAAGTTTTTCACTTCCCACAATACTCGAATAAGCATTGCTAGACTCTGTTATCAGTATACTTGACCAGTATTCTTCAACAGTAGAATACTCCTTGCATTTGCCTTCCTTTATAACATTAAATTCACTATTTTCTTGCACTGCATTCTCATTTTGCAGGTCTGTTGAGATTGGATTTCCACAGTCCTGGAGCAGATTTACATCTTTAATAATTAGATTACAGCTTTCTGTTAAGTGCAATTCCTTAATTTCAATGTGTTTCTGTTTATTGAATTCATTCTGCAATCGATCTGTATTTGCATGTTCCACATGTAATGCATCGTTTTGAAGCTGCTGACTAGTTCTTTCTTTACTAACTGAACATGCATTCAATTGGATATTTTCATCTGTCCAACATGCATTATCTTTCTCCAAATGTGTCACATGTTCAAGTCCATTCTTTTCACAATACTCAATGTGCTCTGTTAAATTAGACTGTAAATGATCAGTATTTGTTATATTTGGCATTTCTTCATTTATTAACTCTGCAGTGCCTGTACCATCAGTCAGCTGGTAAATGGCAGATTCTACATTTTCTTCAGTCAATTCAGCAGCTGTAATCCCTATACGTCTTCTGCTGTCCTTTAATGAAAGATCTGAATTGTCAGCAAATGCAAAATTCTCAAATAAGTTAGTTTCAGTAGTGCCTTCAGAGCCTAAAGACTGGGTTAAAGGAATTTTGTATCTATCCAATTGCACATCTGCTTCTGGTTGAGTTACATTTTTAATAATCTGTCCAGTTTGATTAAGACTCTGATCATTAAATTGTTCAATGCGCTCTGAATGTTGGTTCATTGCCTTTTTCTGCTCTATACTTTTAACCAAAGACTCTAAGTACTTAGGAGATGCCTTGTCAAGAACATTTACAAATTCCTCTGTATTAGCTAACTTACAGTCAGACAACTGATGACTGAAAAGTTTTTTACTAGAATGCATAAAATCCATTGATGTGCTGTTCTGCTCTGCAACTTCTACGTGCTTATCCTGAGTATTTTCTGAATCATCTGCCTCAGACAGATATTGGTTACTTTTCTGAAATGTTTTTACTCCATAAATTTCTTTGCAATCTTTCATATCAATGTTATTTCTACTGTGTGGCTCAGGCAATGGATCAGCTGAAGAACTTTGAAAATGTCTATCTTGTAAATCGTGAGCAGAAGTCTGAATTTGGCTGCAGACCAGTGGTTCTAAGCAATTACTTAAATTATTTTCTGCGGCATTCATAGTCTGTTTAATTAATATATGCATGTCTCCACAGCAAGGCTTGAACTCCTGTTGCATTCCTTCTTGATGGTCAGTTTCCACTGGTGAAGACAACTGTGCTTTTGTAAACACACAAGGCTCTTTATTTTCATTATTTCTGCAAGTCTTATTAGGAAATGGCATTTTGTTTTCCATGGCATCTCCAAGTGTCATATGTTCAAGAATTTCCTCATTGATGCTAACCTGCATATTAAATGAGTTTTGTACTGTTTCTAAATTGGACCTCCAAGTTACATCAGAAGATGCCACTGTGCAATTTAGACTGTTTGGTTTCTTGAAACAAGTACTACTACTCAAGACATCAAAAGAGATTACTCCTGATGACCTGTTAGCCTTTAACTTATGTTGCAATTTTGAGTCTGATGTGCTTGACTGCAAAAGGAAATCATTTTCAGCTAATGAAATTTGACTAAGCTCAACATACTCCCCCTCAAGTTCATGAAGAGGAATTGCTGGGGAACTAACAGAAATATCTAAACAATCTGCAATACTAGTTGAGGAATTCTGCAACATCGTTTTAGGATGTACTTGCTGCACATTCAGTTCTTTTTCTTTCATGGTTAGATTTTGAGGTGTTTCAGAATGGTTTTCTGGTCCCTCACATTTATCATCCAACAGTAAATTGTTTGGATTATTACAAACAACTTCCGGATCCATAATCCAGTTTCCCGATGACATACTTTCAATCATTTTTGGTTTATCAGCAAATTCTGGATTCACTACCTCTTCCCAAGGTACTCTCAAGACGCAGCTGTCAGCAGACAAAAGACAGTTTTGCAAAGCTGTTCCCATCCGTCCTTTATTAATATCGCCCAACCATTCCATAGTGAATATAGAAGTATAAGAGATCTCTGGAATTATTATTTCCTCTATGTTGTACCCATTTGCTGCCAGACATTTTAGTATAATACGTGGTGTTTTCTTCAGGTGTGGAACCACTTGAAGGTAGAAATCACCAGGTTGTAAAGTTCGCCAGTCAAGTGCAGAGAGTTGGATTACAATTTTTTCACAAATGCATAAAGGCCAGCCTTCGTAGCGAAATAGTAATCCACAGTATTGAAACTGTTAAAAAATAAGATTCAAATCATTTCTGTTAGATGTTTATTCTTGGACTTAAAGCAATTTTCCATTATCAAACAGTTCACAAAAAAAACTATGCTTATAATGGCCAACACTGAAAAACTGACTTAATAATAGATTTGGGTGGTTTAAGGTCAATCAGTATACATACAAATGTGACAATCAGGCAATGAAACTAGCAGGAGAAACAGGGACGGAGGGCGGGGACGGAGGGCGGGGAGGGAGGGGAGGGCGGGCGGACATGGCGGGGAGGGAGGCGGGGCGGAGGAGGGGGCGGGCGGGGGGGGCGGGGAGGGGGCGGGGCGGGAGGGGGAGGAGGGAGGGGGGCGGGCGGGCGCGGGGGGGAGGGAGGGGAGAGGGAGGGAAGAGGGAGGGGAGAGGGCGGCGGTGAGGAGGGGGGCGGGCGGTGAGGGAGGGGGGGGCGGGCGGTGAGGAGGGGGGGGGCGGGCCGGTGAGGGAGGGGGGCGGGCGGTGAGGGGGGGGGGGCGGGGGTGAGGAGGGGGGGGGGCGGGGGAGGGAGGGGGGGGCGGGCGGTGAGGAGGGGGGGGCGGCGGTGAGGGAGGGGGGGGCGGGCGGTGAGGGGGGGGGGGGGTGAGGGGGGGGGGGCGGTGAGGGAGGGGGGGGGGGGCGGTAGGAGGGGGGGGCGGGGTGAGGGAGGGGGAGGGGGGGGTGAGGGAGGGGGGGCGGGCGGTGAGGAGGGGGGGGCGGGGCGGTGAGGGAGGGGGGGGCGGGCGGTGAGGGAGGGGGGAGGAGGGGGGGGGGGCGTGAGGGAGGGGGGGGCGGAGGAGGGGGGGGGTGAGGGAGGGGGGGGGGGCGGTGAGGGGAGGGGGGGGCGGGCGGTGAGGAGGGGGGGCGGGCGGTGGGGGAGGGGGCGGGCGGGGGAGGGGGGGCGGTGAGGGAGGGGGGGGGGCGGGAGAGGGGGGGGGGGGAGGGGGCGGTGAGGGAGGGGGGGGCGGGCGGGTGAGGAGGGGGGGGCGGCGGTGAGGGAGGGGGGGCGGGCGGTGAGGGGGGGGGGGCGGGGTGAGGGCGGGGGAGGGGGGGGGGCGGGCGGTGAGGGGGGGGGGGGGGGGGGGCGGGCGGTGAGGGAGGGGGGGGGCGGCGGTGAGGGAGGGGGGGGCGGCGGTGAGGGAGGGGGGGGGCGAGCGGTGGGGAGGGGGGGGGGCGGGGCGGGGAGGGAGGGGGGGCGGGGAGGGAGGGGGGCGGGCGGGCGGGGAGGGAGGGGGGGGAGGGGGGGGGAGGGAGGGAGGGAGGGGGGGCGGGGAGGGAGGGGGGGCGGGAGGGAGGGGGGGCGGGGCGGGGAATGACAGGAAGTAAGGAGTGTGTTCCTATTTTAAACAAGGAGTGAGGGGATGATATACACTAGTGTGCAGGTGGTTATGAAGAACTCAACTGCATGGAAGGCAAAGGAGAGAGCTTGCACAGGCAGGGTCAGAGTACGCAGGAAGATCAAAACCCGGGTAGGGCAGGGCCAGAGCACAGGCTAGCGGCCCACAAAATATGGATCAGCTGGGTGGGAGGTTGGGGGAAGGGAGTTTGGAGATTCAAGGGGGAGAACGCAAATTCTCTCACTTTTGTCTGCTGTAGATCTTGGCACAAAGTAATCATTTAATACATCTGCTACGATCTCATTTTCATTGACAATATTGTCTTCCATTTTCGTGCCCAACTTGCACATGACCAAAATATTTTTCATAATACAATTGTTCACACATGTTGAACTTGATCCTGTTTCAAGTTTCTTTTCCTATATCTTGTCTGTTACTTAGTGATTCATCTTCCTTTGATATGCTTTGAAATTCTCCTGTTCACCAGGATTTTTTTTTTAAATTTATCCTGTATTATTGAAAGCATTATTTCAACCCCAGCTTGAGTAGTGTCAAATTCTGGGCAGCTCACTTTATGGAAGAGGTGAAGTTTTTGGAGAGGGTATGGAAGAGGTTTACTAAAATGATTTCAGGGATGAAGGTTTGCACTTACATGGGTAGAGTGGAGGTACTGATTTTGGTCGTGGTGATGGCTCAGCAAAGATTAGATAGAGATGTTTATTTATTCTGCCTAAATTCTACGTGGTATTAAAGAGGAATGGTTTCTAATGAGTAAAGAATCGGTAACTAGAGAGCACAAATTTAAGGTGATCGGTAAATGAACTGATGTTAAGTAAAACTTTCTAACCAAGAGGTTAGTATTTTGAATGCACTGCCAGATAAAATAGATACAGCTTTAATTGTCGTCTTCAATTACAGAACGGAATAAATATGTGAAGGGGGAAAAGAACTGCTGAAATGGGGAAAGAGCTGAGGAGTAAAATATTAGCTATCTAATTTGATAGAAGGAGGCTATTCAGCCTATGTTGTATCAATCTGCGCTCCACTATAAAGCTTTGTGACTCAGGGGTTATTTGCTACATTTCTATGATGCTATAATAGATTGTACTTCCATCCAACCAAATTCTCAGTTGGGCAAGCATTCAGTATATACTGCACTTTTCCTCTCCATTAAAACGTAAAGATTCAAAACATCAGTTTAAATCTTACACATGGGGTTGTTTCACACAAGTCAAAGGTTTGGAAGTTACTAGTCTAAGGTTTAATCATTATATGTGTCAAGCAAAATTTCTAAATACTCCATCATCAGTAAAAATCAAACAATTAAACCAGAAATATGCTTCTTGTCACACAAATTCCCAAGTACTTGATTGTAACAGTGTAAAACACAATCCCCCGCAGTCCAAGAACCATCGAAAAGTTACACTACAGGAAGCCATTTGACCCATCCTGTCCATGCCAGCCCTAATCCCACCTTCCTGTACCCAGCCAGTAGTCCCATAGCTTATCCTTTTTAAGATGCAGGTCCAGATGCATTTCAAATGAATTTAGTGCCTCTGCCTCCATCACCCATTCCAACAGTGAATTCCAGACCCCACCCACCCATCCACCCGGCGCGCAACAACTCTATACAAAAATGTTCTTCCTCAATGTTATGGCTACACCCTCTGCCACTTATCTAGAATAGATTCTAAAATTCTCTGCCAAGAGAAACAATTTTATCCTGTCCACTCTCCCCCTTATAATTTTTATACCTTAATCAAGTTACCCCTCAACCTTTGCTCCAAGGAAAATACTCACAATATATCCAATCTCCTTGTAGCTACACTTATCCTGTAATCTGGCACTGTCATGTCTCTGTTGCTCAAATACCTCTCTCACTTGAAGTCTTTTCATCCCCTAATTCTCCATTATGCAATCAGAGCCATTTCCATTGACTGTAAAGATCAGCAAATGCACTGAGTTGATAGTACTTAAAATCGTAAAAGGCTAGTGAGACCCTGACTATTACAGGGTCTGTTAATGAAACAGATATGGGTCCGGAGATCAGAAGTTCAGGGAAAGGTACCAACAGATGGTTCAACAGAAATAACAAGTGGGGAGGGGAGCAGAAGACTGTAAGACCAGAGTAAAATGGAGCAAAGTGAAAAGTCCTAACAGGTGAATGCAGGTCCAAAAGTAGAAAATATTGCAATCTCTTTTTAAACAGAAGGCTGCAATGCCAAAACAGAGGATTCAGTAAGGATGTGAGTTTAACGTTAAAAACTAAAACAACTGAAGTTCCACAAAAATTTACAACACAGAAGGCCACTACTATGTTTTTGCCAGTATTTTAGATCAACCCAAAAGTACCCTCATGTATCTGTTCTCTCTCTGTAGTCCTGTGTCATCATTTATTTCAAATATTTGTCCAATTTTCCCTTCAAAGATACAATGGTCCTTAACTCATTCATCCCCATGAGACAAAATAAAAAAGTGATAAAGCCTAACCACAAATACCATCTAAGAAACAAAATTTCTACAGAATAATATCTTTATTTGAAGTGGCAGGACTAAATACTAAGTCTAATGGACAGTATCAATAGTTTAGTTAATCAAATATTGCTGAAGTGATGAAACTATAATGTGAAATAAGTGCAGAAGTACAACATACAAACTGTCTCTCAATTTTTGAAGAAAACACAGATATTCCAGTATGATTTCTTTGAGCTACTCACATGAAGCCAAAAAATAATCTTGGAGTGGTACTTATATTAAAAATCTTTGTTACTCAAGTTAAATTGATATGTTTTTCGAATTTACTTAATGGCAATTAAATAGTCACACATTTTTCCTGACCAACTGTACTTTTGTGCTCCAAAATACAAGGCTGCAGTTAAAAGGAACTGACTAAAATGAGTTGCGTCTTCTCCCAGGAATTTTTGAGTGGAGCCACCAACGGTGGCACGACTTGCTTTTTGAAGTATGACTAGTATTGCATTCATTGTTTGATGTGAAAATATGAAAGTACATAGATATAAAAGCCACAGTCCCATCTAACTGAACTAATTTGCATTATCCCCACCTACTACCCTCATACTTACACAGGCATCCTGCTGAATGCATTGCAGAATATGCTTAGCAGGAACAAGGAAATCAATGAGGTAGCACAATCCGTCGCCACGATACGTTTTTTCCACTACATCGAAAACTTGACACAGGACAGTGGATGCTGTTGCCTCGAAAGGTGGATAGAGTGCTGAAAGAGTACTCTGAATGCAAGTATCCAAGGATTCAAAGTCCTGTCAAAAGGAAAACATTAGTAATTTAGCTGTTATAATTTAACTTGCTAACTCCAGAAATGTACAATAATCTTTGCGATGTGCAAAAAATATAAAAGTTACATTTATAATTGGTTCTGTTTAAATATCTAATAGGCAAAAATCAAAACTGCAACCAAATTTGTTTACCAAAACAAATGGTGTTCCCAATTCAAGTCAATAACCTTTTGTGAGAAATTTTGATGAAAGGAAATCCTGATAAAAAGTCAACCTGAAATATTAACTCTGCTTCTCTTTCCACAGCTGCTACCAGACCTGCTCAATATTTCCAGCATTTTATGCTTTTATTTCAGATTTCCAGTATCCATAGTATTGTGCTTTTGGGGGAGAAATGACTACTGACTAAATTTGCACAGCTCAGCTTATAAATTTGACAAAGACTTTAATACATCTTACGAAGACAATAAAAATAGATCATAAACTAAGTCAATAAAGCTTGCATTTTAAACAAGTGATCATTTGAATTCTCAGTAAAAAAACATTTACAGATGTTACTGCTTTCTTCATAAATCAAAAATTCTCTTAACATGCGTTGTAACAGGTCCAGTACCACTTGCTAGTACTAAAATGTCTGATACATGGTTCATGGACTTATAAAAGTTCCCTTCGTCATCCCTTCATAAAGATAGATTGTGAAAGGAAGACTGAATTCCACGTTTCACTGTCATTCACACCAACAGAAAGCTGATTCTCTGGAAACCATGGATATCATACAAAACAACATAATACTCTACTTATTATTTATTGCATAGATCTACCAAATGCAATTAAGGGAAACTAACCAATTAAATTATTTGCCAGTATGCAAGTTAGGTAAATTGTACATTGAACTGCAATGCTGTTTATGTATATAGAGATTCTCATAAGGTTTTCTACTTTGGACTTGCATGTGCAACGGTCCAAATACTTGCATTAAATCCATCAGGAAATGACAGGACAGTTTGGTCAAAGGGTTAAAAGTTTCTGCTTGCTTATTAAGTTTCATGAAAGTAATTTCATTATTGATGCTATTGCTTTGACTGAATTATAATCCTTGCTTCACCCCAGGAATGTCATGCTTCATTAATAAAAGGAACTTGATGTTTCATCGAGCTCAGCACCATGCAGGTATATTTGTCAAATACAAGCTGCACAGCACACATTCAATCGAAAAATAGCACACAACATAGTGTAGAAGTCAAGACTTTCATACATGACCACAATTATGTAATCTGTTAATATAACAGACTGATTTAAAACTTTATTCGACTGATGTTGGCTTTTCTCTCATTCAACATTCCTTTCTACATCCTATGAAAATACAGGTCAAGGAATTCTTAGATCGATGACAGATTGTTATTTTAGTTTTAAAATTTGCAAGTAATTATGAGCTATTTTTCAAGAGAAAACACTGGAAAATCTCAGCAAATCTGGCAGCAACTATTAGGAAAGAAAAGCACTGATGTTTTGAGTCCAGGTTACCCTTTTTCAAAGCTTTGACAAAGGGTCATCTGGACTTGAAACATCAGTTCTTTTACAGAGGCTGCCAGGCCTGCTGAGATTTTCTGACCATTTCTTTTTAGATTTCAGATTCCAGCATCTGCAATAATTTGCTTTTATCCAGCCATTTTTCAATTTTTGTTTGAACTATCCAATGGCCAATAGAGTTTCTACCCTCAAGAGTGAAAGGCGACTTGCACTAAACTTTTCATCCAAGCTTCAAGCTTGTATGTCTGATCTTCACTGAGCCTCACTCAATCTTGTGCATAGCACTCATAGCAACAACTTTCACATGAAAAATATACTTAATCATGTAACTAATTTCATACAGAAAAATGTTTGCATTATGAAGGCCATGGCATCTTTAATGACAAGAGAGAGGTCTCAGAAGCAAACGGTCAAGAACCCAGGATAAAAACAATGTTCACAAGCACTTATCTATCTATCATGCTGGTAATAATCTCAAAATATTCCACTTAATTAGCCAAGCATGACCTGCACTTCACAAATCCATGCTGACTCTGATGAGTGATATTTGGCCAAGCCCTCAATTACTCTCTGATGACCGATTCCAATAAGCCTGTCATAACTAATACAATAGTGTGCATGCCACTCTGATGTTTAGACAATTTATATGCACTGGTTCAAATTTAAGCCTTTCCACCCAGCAGCTATGTACAGTTAAAATCATTCTCTTTATTTACCTGCCCTTAAGGTACTAGCAACCAACCATTCCTAATTTTATTCTGCCCTTCTCAGGGAGCAACAACTACAAAACTGGTTAGGGTCTTGCTCACATAAGATGTCTGCTTTTGACATTTAAAATGAAATTTGGCTGTTAGAATTGACTAAGTCTCATTCTTCTGCAGGCAAACAAAGCATCAAATCTTCAAAGTGCTTTACTCTTAAAAACATGCTGGTAACTAAAATCCAAACCACTGAAAAGAGTAATGGTCCAAAAACATAATCACTATGAACATTACTTATATCATACCAATCTTAAAAAAAAGCAACTTTTTTTTTGCTTAAGAAATTGCTGCCCAGGCTGTAATGTATCATTCAATGCCATGCCACTTATTTCAATAAATCATCTTTGCACATTTTATCAAATGTCCTTTCAAATTAAATAATAAACTCTATTTTCAATAAATATCCTTGCTTCAAGTTACTCTATTAAAAATTTATCTGGTTTGCCTTTTATAAAGTCCACACTGACTTCCTAACTAATCTAAGCATTTCTATTTAAATATCAATTTCATCTCATATTAGGGCCTCCTAGAACCTACCCATTAACAATGTTAAGCTACCTAATCGATGATTGTGTGTTTTTTTTTAACCCTTACTCACGTGTTAAAGTGTTGTATTTGCAGCTAGCAGCCCTCTGGTTAAACTTAACCGTTACAAGGATTTTTGGAAGAGGGTACTTACTGTTCTCTCATTTCCAGCATTTCCATGAAGTCTCTTCTCACCACTCAGCCATTTTTTTTTATTTATTAGTGTCATAAGTAGGCTTACATAAACATTGCAATAAGGTTACTGTGAAAATCCTTAAGTCACCACATCCCGGCGCCTGTTTGCCTATACTGAAGGAAAATTTAGTATGGCCCATGCACCTTATTTGTACATCTTTTCGACTGTGGGAGGAAACCAAGCAGACATGGGAAAAAAAGTGCAGACTCTGCACAAACAGTGGCCCAAGCTGGGAACTGAACCCAGGTCCTTGATGCTGTAAGGCAGCAGTGTTAATCACTGTGCCACAGTTCTCGGATAGGAACCTGATCAAAAGCTTCTACCTTCACTGAAATCATCATTATGTGAACGCTCAACTTACAAAATAGTATAACTATTGCCATTGCTCTTTGCCTCAGTCAACACTCAGTACAAAATTAGTACCTTTTGTTCCATGCTAGGAACAGAATGGAAGTTTCATTGATCTAATTTTAAAGAGGTAGTTGTAAACTCGTGTCCTCATCTGAACTCACCAATTTTAATTCTCATTAAAGGGGCAGACCTAATACATTACTACCTGCCATTATTCATTACAGATAATGATGACCGAGTGCATTTCTAGCATCATCTGTTTTTACATAGACAGAGATCATTAGAGAAAGAAAACACGAGAACAGAACAACACATTAGGCAAACAATAATCATGGAAACACATCAATCACAGGCAAGACAATAAATCAAAGGTATTCTGCATGACAAGACAAAAACAAGAGATTACTTCAATAAATCACTATATACGCAAGTGCCCAAAAGAGTTCAGAATCAAATAGGCTAGAAAACTGCCAGGCAATACAGAGACCACTTTGGAGACAGTAAATAACAATAATGTCACAAATACAAATTTCAAGCCAGTACAGCAGATCAGACACTCAGATCAAGGGCACCCAAAAAGTGACAGCACAACAAAGAAAGTTACAAATGCAGGAATAGAGACACTGACGTGTCAGAAGGATCAAATCAGAGAGTTAATGGGAGCAGATCACAACAGCTCACAGAAGTACATTTACACTAGGAAAATCATAACTCCCTTAACCTAACACATATTCCAGGAACCATAACACAGCAAGTGGTCAACTTTGTACTTGAGCTTTTACATACTAAAGCTGACAGAGTTCCAGGTGCTGATACAGTCAAAGACAGCAAGTTCACAAGCAGATTAATTCACGCATGAGGCTTTGTTGCTGAAATTATCCACCGATAGAGCCCAATCAGCCTGCTACGGTCCAAGTGTATTGATTGTCTAGTTCGCTCTGTAGCTGCTCCAGTTATTATCTTCCAGAAACCTGACACAGTCCAGACACATCTCTGTAATCTTGCAGTGAAAGACAATCTTAATCCATAGACTATTCAAGCAATTGCTTTATGATAAATTGTCAGGACATGTCACTAATTTTAAAGCTGGTACCGTAAACACGCTATTTAATCAACTTCACTTTTATCCACTACTATACACATATAAAACAATGCTTGGAAAAAGTAAAATACAGATTTCATTTGGCCTACAAAGAGCTGACATCTGGGAATTGCAAGATTGTAATTTTGCACTAACTGCACATATATGTGCAAAGTCATTTTAGAATTGCATTTGTAAGTTTGAAGCAAACGTACATGTGCAATTTTTGCCAAATCCTGTACAATTAGAACCACTATAGCTACAGTCTCATAATACAAACAAATGATGGTACCACTAGATCCCTGAAATGAATTCCATTCCCAAACTTTGATCAGAATAAAAATACACTGAACAAAGTCACTAAATATATATTACAACACTGCCCCTGTAATTACTTTATTCAAAAAAAATCTTTAGAAGTTTCTCAGTTCTATCATAGCTAACTTATGTTTGCGATGTTCAAACATTTGAAACTCATTTAAAATACTTTAAGATTAAAATGGGTTATAATAAAGTTACTGTATATTTGAGACCATTTGTCCCCATGGGGAAAACACAAGTGGGTGTAATGTTAAACATTTGTATTGTTACACTAAGTTACCTACAAGGGTAATTTTCAGAATTTACAAAGACTGCATCAAGAGTCTAAATATCAGGATTATTATATATGTTTACTAAAACTGAATGATTGGAAGTTTACTGTTTCTGTTCAAATCTCATTTTTTTCACCATTAGTTCTATGATGACAGCTTCTTAAGAATAAAGGACTCTTGCACAGAGCAATTGCTTTTGGCCAGCAACAAATCTGGTTACTAACATGGGAAGTGCAACTTTAACTTCATCATATTAATAATATCTTCCATAAAATAAAGTCAAGCTGATGTACTAGCCTGCAATGGGTTTGAAAATCAAAAAAATCAACAACTGGCCTCATATTTATGTTAGTATGTGCTGAAACATGTTTGCAATAGATACATCCTTTCTTAATGTTGCTGCAATTACCACACCCATGTCAACTTATGCACTTAGATGTAATTCAACAGTAGGTAATTAGTTTTGACGTACAGAAAATGCACTCCAGAATTTTTGTGAACTATTCAAGCTTGGTCCAGATGCACAAGTAATGAATAGCTGCTCACAACATCAAGGCAACATTCAATGAAGTATAGCATCATTTGTCATCATATTACAAAGAAAGCGACTCCAAGCTGCTTCCGCAACCTTGCCACTAAGATAAGTGCTCAATCTTCATTGTGCTGCTACTTTCCTTTATATAAAATGGACAAAATTCAAACACAGTCCAACATTTATCTGATTTATAGAATCATACGATCCCTGCAGTGCAGAACAAGGCCGTTCGGTCCATCAAGTCTGCACCGACTACAATCCCACCCAGGCCCTATTCCCATTGCATGAATGGCGTTAGTTCCCCATCCCATTAAGTTTCCATATAATACTATATACAAGTTTTAACTTCTAGCAAAATAAATACACTTACATTTATTTGGCTCCTTTTACATTATCAGGATGTGCCAAAATACTCTGCAATTAATACATTTGCCTGTGTGTTGCAGTTAGAAATGAGTGTTCTCCATTCACCTCACTGATAGCTTCATACAGAATTATCACCAGCTTTAGAGAGGGGCTTCCTCCAATCCAGCATTTGTATCAGCACCACATGCTCTACAGGAATTTATGGCATCTGAGAGTCACAAAAGGAACTGCAAGGTTCTTCAACCAGATTGAAGTATTCTTAATGAGTCACACAGTGCCTAAATCCTTAAAAATAAAGGAAGAAATATGAATAATAAACATAAAGATTGCAAAACACAGATGCAATTAGAGAGAGATAGACAGGTAGAAAAAAAACTTTAAAAAAATTTTTGACAGGTCTCTGACGTTAATTAATGCATAATGAGGCTCCACACTTGAAAATTAAATTTTCAGAGCCAAAGATGTTCTACAGTAGTAATTATTGCTCAGTGTGCCATTTAAAAACTCCCATATTTTTGAAACTAGTCCTAATGTTTGTCAGTTGTTTTTAGTGTATAACCAGTGGGCAAGTACCCTTAGTTCAGGCATTTTCATTGATTTCAATGCCATATCAGCAAGCGACAACATACCCTATGGTATTTCTTAATCTAACTTTAGTATTTCCAAATTTAACTGAGCTCCTGCAAGTGCTGTTAGCTTCTCCATTATATGACACTGTGCCTTTAAGAAATGTATTTATCGCATGTTTTTTGTCCCTAGTTCACTGCCAACATCTCCACCTTGTATCTCAGTTTTTGTGAGGGTATGTTTAAAATTTAGCTCTGGTACACGGTGCTGATTTGTCTGCAAATCAGGCAGTTCAAATGCTGAGAATACGGACTAATGACTGATTGTAGCTACAGATGTGTTTGTTTTGATCTCAGTTATGCAATTTTATTTCTTTGGTTTCCCCCTAGGGTTTCAGAGTAGGGTTTTGAATAGGTTGATTGACAGAGAGAGTCATGTATTCAGGAGAACAGTTAAACATACAGGGAAAAGCAGGCAGTTTTGCCTGGTTCTGAAAGACGAGGTGTCTTGTGTCTTTTGTCTTTCTTTCCTTAGAGCTGTCAGAAAATAAATCTCTCTTTCCAGCGTGTTCAAAATGCTCCAGGACTATTAACAACCCAAAGTACAAAAGCCTGTCTGTTGCAGACTGATTTTGAAGAGGAGTTTAAGTCTTTAAGAGGAATAATGCTTGAAGTAAACCTATTAGAGATATGCTAGCAGTTAGAAACTGTATCTTGTCATGTTTCTGTATTGCTAAATTAGTAAATATTAAGCTAATTCATTTTTTACAGTCAAACTGCATTGTTAAAATAAAGTTTGTTTTGATAAAAGTTTCCCAGTGTGTCAACAGGGGTAATACCTTATCCTCACATTAATGGCAAAATAGTAAATAGTGGGCGTCTGTCAAACTTCATAATACAACTTGAGATTTCTGATCTAATATCCTAACAATTATTATAACAAATTCCTCATGAAAACTATGTCATAGATCAAGTTTCTGTTCACCCCATCCAAAATTCTCTCCTTTGGTGTGGTATCCAATTTGGCCTGATTATACCTCGTAAATATCTTGTGGCATTTCTATACATGAAGGGTGTTATATCAATGTGAGATGTGGCTTTTGCTTTGCAAGCAGATGCAGCAATCAATTTGCACAAATGTAGAAATTAAACCATGTGTTGCAAGTTAGTATAATACATCTGCTGATCACAATGCAGTGTCCTCTAATTTGGGAAGAGCAAATGTGGACTGAGTGATCACTCTATGCATACCGCAAGCATGTCCCAGGGCTGCTTGTCACAAGTCATTTCATTCTCCATCTTGTTCCCATTCTTGACTTTTCTGACCTTGGCCTGCTACAGTGTTCTAACAAAGCACAATGTACAGAAGTAATGCAAGAAATAGTATCCCATCTTTCAATTCAGCATTCAGCAGGCAACATAGTGGCTAGCACTGTTGCCTCGCAGCCCCAGGGACCCAGGTTCTATTCCCGGATTGGGGATTAACAGGGTAAATATGTGAGGTTGCAGGGCCAAGGCCTGGATGGGGTTGTGCTTGGTGCAGATTCAATGGCCAAATGGCCTCCTTCTGCACTATAGGGAATCTATAACCCACTTACAGGTTCTTAAACTGACCAATCAAAAGCATCCAGATTAACAAAAAAACTGTCATTGTAAACTTACACCATTAATAAAATTTTTCTAAACTGAAATTTTTTGTGGAGAAATCATAATTATCATCTACAGTGATACTTTTTTCAAAAAGTTTGTCTTCAATTAGATGAAGCCTTATCCAGGTCTGTATGAGATGATATATGTATATTCAGAAAAACATAAACAAACATAAATTATATATTTAAAAAATATTTATAAAAATATTAATATATTATATTAATGCATATAAATAATATGCAGCAACAAACAGTTACTGGAAATTATGTTCTTTAAAAAATACTACATTTATTGGGGCAGTTTTATTTCCAAATTGATTTGTTTGCTTTCTCTGTAGAGCCACACAGATCTACAATGCTATCATTTCTACATACAGCACCTGCAAAAAAAAAATCGCATTATGACAAAAAATATATTTGACTTTGTACCACTTTTGTTGTACCATGGAGTCCATCATTCAGCTTTTTCGCCCTAAATCTCAAGTAAAATCGCCAACAGTAAGGAGCTGCATCAATTAATTTCCACAGGGATTACAAACTCATGCTAACCTAAAAGCCAAATCAAAATTGTTTATTTCCAATAATTTCTACAACAAATCTTCAGTTCTGCAGGAACCAGTTTGACTGTTCATACTGGAAGAAATGATACCAGATCACCAGGGAATTGCCCAGTTTAACTGAAACCAGCACCTACAGAAATTGAGCTTCAAATATCATTGCAAAGCTGTACGACCATGCAAAAAACAAGTTGAAAATGTCAAGTTCTACTGAATTTGGAGCAGGCTTCATGCCTTTAAAACTCATGAAATGATAAGAAACTGCAAACAAATGTTAAAAGCAGGAAGAAATTGCACATGGTAAGCTATAGTAGGCCAACAGTATCACTGAATGAATCAAAATGATGCAACTTGATCAAACTACAATTATCCAAAACTGTAGGAAGACTTTTGAACAATGATTGCACTTGAAGCATTTAGAAAGCATTTCTGATATAGGGAAATTTCACATAAAATCAACTGCTGGCAATAAGAAAAAAACTATACAGCCCAGTCTTGAACATAGTGGAATGAGGGGTACAGGGGAAAACTCAGATGGCGCCTGATGCTAATGTCCTTTATGGAATCTTAGTCAATTTCTCTTCATTGAACGACTGTTAGTACGTGGAGGGAAAATTCATTTCAGCAGCTACAAACCTACTAAAAATAATAAGTTCTAATGCATATCTTGCACTTTCTATGCATAACAACAGAATGTTTGCTGCAGCATCCCAGATGCACCAGTGAAGATCAGACTTAATTCATCATACATAGGAGAATTTTGCAGTCCTCCCAACCACCAGTCCTTTCATCTTTTATTTCTCAATTGTTGTTGCCTTTCATAATTAAAATTAGCTATGATAATTTATTAAAAATTAAAACATCCCTGAGAAAATAAATAGCACAATTTTATAATAAGTTATTCATAACATTAAAAAGATATAAATGCAACAAAAATATTGCCCTAAACCTTCCAACATAAATGAAAATAGCTCCCCAAAGCATCCAACCCCCCTTTTTGAAATCTATTCACAACAAGAACTTCAAGTTCAGGTCAGCTCATTTACATATCACCGCCCATTGTACAATGCGATCCATATGTTTATAGAGGGAATAAATTACAAGCACCTGTCAAAGTGACAAGTGATTAGACCATTCAGATCAAATATCCTGAATCTTAACCAACTGTAGTGTAATAACTTTGCATATTTAGGTAATATAAGTGCAGAAGTCACCTGATGGGCGATTTTATAAAGTCAATTTTTTTCTGTGCTGTTAAAAATGGAAAATTGCTGAGCTAACATGCTTCCAGCCAGTCATCTAACACCTGATAGCAGTTTCAAAGGCCATAGGAATGGTAAATCCGTCCATGCTAACTTCAAACGAGGGAAAACCTTTTGCACGTCTTTATCTCCCCCATGATGGTGCTCATGGCCAAAGCATCAGCAGTCCCAACACTATGGTTTCAGAATGTCAGTTAGTTGACCCAACACCGTGTCAGCAAAAACAAGAGAGTTCTGAACCCTTAAGATTCCAGTCATCCTGTGTCCAACGCTGTAAAGGTATGTCACCTGACCTTTCCCAAGCTGCACTGCTGGAACTGAATTCCAGCAGTTACTGTTTTTGACCTTCAATGTAAACAGAACTCCAGGCAACAGTTTGTGCTGCACCTCATCAAGCCAATGACAGCAGAAAGGACTCAGATCCTCATCAAACCAGCCAACTGCTGGAATCTCGGAACTCATGTCTCCAAAGTGACTCATTCAACAGGTGGAATTCTCCCCCAAAAATTCCAAGTGTTGAATCTGTGGGAAAACTAAAATAATTCGCACTGTTTTTCAGTGGGAATTCATACTAGAATCTCCCAGACACTGTGCAATGCTGAGGGAATATTGTTAGATTTCAGAGGGCAAAGCCTATTCCTGTCCCTGAACTATCAACCTTTCGTTTGCTGCCAGTTCAATCGCTGGTCAGCCTGGGACCCCCACAGTCCAATTACAGTCCCTCCGACCATTCCTGCCGTGTGCTCCCATCCCAACACCAAATCACTGACTTCCTTCCTAACCCTCCCCCATTGATCCCTATGCAGAATGGCAGCCGGAGCTCTCATCACTCATCCCCTAAGCCAGGCTTCTCATATGCTCTGCCTGCATGCCAAGCCCCATGCCTGACGGGCAGTGCCAAGGTGCCACCTGACATGGGCACTGTGCCCCTTCAGTGCCAAGGGGCAAAGGCTGGCATTAGCAGAATGCCCTTGCCAAGGGGACATCAGCCAACCCCCTCCCGGAGCCCAAAATTGCCCCCAATCATTCCAGTAGGGTCAGGCTGCTAGCTCCCCCTAAATCTTGCTGAAGTGAAACGTGCGGACCCAGCAAATTCAGTCCTGGGCTGATAGCATTTAAAATATCATTTAAGTGCTAGCCTGCCTCCTACGTGATTTCTGGCACGGAATAGACCACGCTGTAAAATGCTAGTGGAGTGCGAATACTTCCAGGAACTCTGCAAATCTCCTTTGGGTAATTTTCCTGGGCCACAGCACTAAAACAATTAGTGCAGTGGGATTGGAGAATCGCCCCCAACATGCCTTCTCCCATCACAGGATTTTCAGCTTGGACAGACAGAGCATTCTACACGATGGACTCTGGATACATGTGAAAACACAGTAAGAGGTCTGACAACAGCAGTTTTAAATCCAACCGATTTATTGTGAAAACCCATACTTGTATTTTGCCCTGAACCCTCTTCCTTATGCCCCATTTACTGTGTGAATGCAAGAAGTGTGGACGTTGTACAATCTCTTTTGCGTCTGCATAAAAGTAAACCACCCTCTTATTTTTATCTCTCAAGTTTATGTGCAAGTGATCAATGGTGATTGGACCATTTCCAAATCTGGAGAAAATATGCCACCATTTATAAAAGGAGGAAATCAGGATTTGTAAAAAGACACTTTTTTGCTTATGATAAGTACAGACCAGCAAAATCAAGGCAGTAAGTCGATATTCTCCTATCCATGACAAGACCAAGACTGGATATTGCCTCATTATTTTTAATTCCAAGTGATGAAGTAATACACTTTTAAAATATTTTATTTTATTACTTAATAATAAGTAATTATTACTTATTGCTACTTAATAACAAATGGTATGTCAGCTCAATGCATTTCAGCTGCATCTTACAAGTTATGGTTACAATAAGATTTCCATGTGCCCCTGTTAAAATTTGATTCTCATTGTGTATGACAATACTTTGGCCTGGAGTCTCTTCCTTGGACGCAATTCAGAAGTTAGACTTAAAAATGCACTCAGTTTTGCCTCAATTTTGCCACCATCAAATTACAAACAAGTTTCCTTCCAATCTCATGAGAACAAACCAGAATTTAAAATGTTTGAAAATAGGCAAAAATCAAGAGTAAGCAATCACAGTGCGATGAAACAACAAGCTCAAACCATTATATTTTTTCTTTGAGACTTACAATTGAAGGACTGATTGGCAGCCGGTGTAGTGAATCAGGAACCAGTTCATTCTGTCAGCTCTTTAAATCAGCAATGGCGTTCACATCCAGTGTACAGGTTTCCCAACCAAAGAAGGCAGACAAGATGACAGACCACATCTGTCAGAAAGATTTCTAGGTAAATGTACCCAGCCTACATCAGAATGGCTGACCTGTATATTGAATCTTCTGGCTTCAGCAACTGCAGGAATGGGAAAGAAGCTTTGGAAGGCTGAATCTTAAATGAAAGTCCTCCTGCAGGATCTGAAGTAAATTGATGCAAATCAGGAAAGGAAAAGGCCTGCCTTTCAAACCATTCAGGCGTAGATGGTAATGACCAAGGAATGTAATTCCTCAAGCCTACAGTGTCCCTAGAGTTTAAGGGATCTCAGGAGGCAAGAAAGATAAGCTTTTTACATAACAACACTTATCAGACTTCTACTTCCACCAAGATCTTTCTCTCCAGTCACATCCTCACATTCCCATTTGAGCAATGAACACTTGCCTCATTGTGGTGTCATCTCACACAAGTATTACAGGCTCCTTCCAGCAATATTGTTCTTCCTCCTCTGCACATAATCCATCTTTCACACTTAAAGACTCTCAGTTTCCTCTGCTTGCAGAAGAGTGCACAAAACCACAAGGGAAGACAGAGAACTGTTGTCGTCTTTTTGGCTGTCACTAGCAATCCATGCCTGCCTGGTTCACAGAGAAAAGAAGATCTAGTTTCGCAATGTCATACAGATGTCAGCAACAACTTGGCATGAAAACAGGAGCCTCAGGATTATGGTTCAGAGGGGAGATCCTCAGCCTACAGACCATGCTGATGGCCTCATTTCCTTGATCTGGGTCGATGTCCAAATGTATTAATAACACAAAGTTGAGATGGTAGCTGGTGCAGCTGTCAGTGCTCAAAAGATATTCAGACACAGCATTTGCAAGAAATGGATCCTTTATTGCTTTATCATCGATCAGGAGAGAAGTGAAGAATTCCTAAGTTTTCTTCAGTCTGCTCTGCTCAATTGTTTACCGTCAGCATTCTTTTTATAGGGCATATCTTACAACTTCTAATAAAGGTAATTGTTTCTAGTCATGAATACCAGTAAATTATTTACATATGATACAAAGAGATAGGCCCGAGACAATAGCTGTTTAATTGCGTCCCATCGGTAATGTCATAATCTTTAGTGGTAGATGAATGGAATGTCCGTTCAAACAAAGATCACTTAATCATGTCGCAGTTAGTTTCAGTGCTATTAGCAAGGACATTTAGCTTGTCCTGTTAATAGATATAGCAAAACATTTGTCTGCTGTCTATTTCATGAATATGCAGAGACAGTCAGTTTACAGTGAGGCTATTGCTGTATTAGCTTTCTTGGCCCAGCTGAGCTCAGTTCTCCTCTCCCACATAGCTCCTCTTGTTCCTTATCCAAAGTGTTAAGAACAGAGCACAGGAATGAGCTAGAGAACCTGATGAACTGGTACAACGACAATAATCTCTCCCTCAATGTCAACAAAATGAAGAAGATTTTCATCAACTTCAGGAAGCATAATGGTGAACATGCCCTGTCTGCATCAACGGGGATGAAGCTGAAATGGTCGACAGTTTCAAGTTTTTTAGCTGTCTAGATCACCAACACCTTTCCTGGTCTCCCCAAGCCGACACAATAGTCAAGAAAATCCACCTATATCTCTATTTCCTCAAGAGACGAAGGAAATTTGGCACATCAGCTACAACACTCAAACTTTTACAAAAGCACCATAAAAGCATTTCTTCGACTTGTATGGGTATGGCTCCTGGTCTGTCCAAGACTGAAATAAATTACAAATGGTCATGAATGAAGCCCAGTCCATCACTCAAATCAGCTTCACATCCATTGACATTGTCTATACTTCCAGCTGCCTCTGAAAAGCAGCCAGCATAATCGAGGATCCCACACAACCTGGACTTACACTCTTCCACCTTCTTCTGTCAAGAAAAAGATACAAAAATCTGAGGTCATGTACCAACCGACTCAACTTATGCACTTTGAAAGGAGGAATGCAGTCATAGATTATTTTCTAAATGGGAAAATGCTTAGGAAATCAGAAACACAGAGATTTGGGAGTCATCGTTCAAGATTCTGTTAAGGTTAAATGTGCAGGTTCAGTCAGCAAATGCAATGTTGGCATTCATGTGGAGAGGGCTAGAATACAAGAGCAGAGAGGTACTTCTGAAACTGTACAAGACTCTGGTCAGACCCTGTGAGCAGTTTTGGGCCTCGTATCTAAGGAAGGATGTGCTGGCCTTGGGAAGGATCCAGGAGAGGTTCACAAGAATAATCCTTGGAATGAAGAGCTTGTCATAATGAGGAACAGTTGAGGATCTGGGTCTGTATTTATTGGAATTTAGAAGATTAAGGGGGAATCTTATTGAAACTTACAAGATTCTGCAAAGCCTGGATAGAGTGGATGTGAAGAGGATTTCCACTAGTAGGAAAAACTAGAACCAGTGGGCACAATCTTAGACTAAAGGGATGATCCTTTAAAACAGGGATGAGGAGGAATTTCTTCAGCCAGAGAGTGGTGAATCTGTGAAACTCTTTGCCGCACAAGGCTGTGAAGGCCAGATCATGGAGTGCCTTTCCAACAAAGATAGATAGGAACAGAATTAGAGCACTTGGCCCTACTTATAGAACCTATGTCTTATGTTCTAAAAACTGCTTCTTTCCTGCTGCCATCAGGCTTTTGAATGGACTTACCTTGCACTAAGTTGATATTTCTCTACACCCTAGCTATATTCTGCACTGTCTTGTTTCCTTCTCTATGAACAGTATGTCTTGACCACACAGCATACAAGAAACAACACTTTTTATCATATACTAATACATATAACAATAATAAATCAAATCAAAGTCACTCTGCATCACAAACCAGCTATCTGACCAACCGAGCTAACCCCGCCCCCCACCCCGTTAGGAAGTTCAAGAAGTTAAACTGCCTTCCAAGAAGTTGTAAGTCACTTGTCAAGCCAGAAAAGTACTCTTAGAAACGCTGCAGTGTGCAGCAATCTCTCACTGAAACATCATTGCAGCTCTTCAGTTTGACTATTTGAAGGCTTGCCAGTCTGTGAGTTTCACAGAGAAAGTACCCCTGTTGTGTTCTCATCCTCCTGAACCTGGCAAGTTTCACACAGCTTGGAAAACCTTTGCACTGGCTGTTAAAGCCAGAATAGCGTGTTGAAACCTCAGCTAATCACCTCTTTGAACATTTTAATTACATAACCAGACAGCTCCATGGGGGTTCTCTACTCCCACGCAAACCAGCCCATTAAATCTGGAAGTGGGAAGATTATGCAAGGTTCTAGACATGACCCACTTTGCAGGGCTTTAATCCGTGCCAGGACCCAAACCAGCCTCCCCTTGGCAGTTAAGTCAAGACTCAACTCCCTCATTTAACCATTATTCATGGACACCAGGCACAGAATATTTTAAGAACTTGCAAGCAGTCTTTCAATTTTTAATATGATTTATAGTAATGCCATGAAAATTATTAAATGAAATTGAAAAGAGTTGCTCACAGTGAGGATTTCTTTAAAAAAGTCAAAAAATGAATGACCACCTAAAATAACTATTTCTATCTACATCTGAAAATGCCAAAGCGCTGATACTTCTTTCCTGTTCTGAAGATACCCATAATACAGAGGCATGGATAAGGCAAGATTGGTTGCCTTATGAAAATTCATTCAGACAGAAGATTGATGGCTATCAAACGATCAAGGAGGTTTGAGCAATTAGCTCACTAACACCCAACAGTGTGTGATCTTTTATTGGTTTGCAGCCTGATTATTAGCGTATCTGGCATAACTCAGAGGAAATTCTGGATCTTCATATTTATTCAGACGCGAAGACACAAATCTCTTAAATGATTGTGATGGTATATTTTCATCAATGAGCAAAGTTCAATGGGGTAAAAATTGATCTGGTCCATGTCAATTTGGTCATACTGTTGTCAAGATAAAACAGTACCTGTACAATGGGCTGCCTTTGAAAAGGAGATATTCAGGCACAGACAAGGCAAATCCCCACAAAGTGAAAAGACAGGGCAAACAAATGCTGAACGACAAAAGAGATAAAGATAATGAAGAAAAGAGTTGCTTATGATGGTTGTCAGGTAAATACAATGCAGAACTTGCTTACGGAAGGTACAGAGGATACATAAAAAAGTAAACGTTGTGAAAAGACACCAGTAGCAAATACAAAAATGAATCTAAAAGCATACAATCCTTGGCCAGAGGTTATAGGTTGACAGTGATAAAACAGAATTCACACTCTAGCATTCAGGCTAAGTACGAGGTACACGTGAATAAACAGGCAACAGTGGTCAAACATATCACAGTAGAGAAAAAGGCATGGTACGTGGATTTCTCAACAATCTAGCCAATATCAGTAAACACCAAGTCAAAGAATCTCAGTGAAATTCTGTCTCACAAGGCATTTCAAAAGCTTTCTTTTTGAAATTCTCTCTCAACGTCGCTCCCACTTTTTCAGCTTTAACAATGGCCTGGCTCATTTCAAGTTTTCAATCTCGTCTTCTGAGATTCCTTTCCCCTGAATTTCCAAGTATACTCAAACATTAGCTTACCAGCATACTTTCAGATCTATGGCCATGTCAAGCAGAACATCACTGCTCCAAATGATATCTTTGTTCTAATGTCCCTCTTTACTTAAGATTGTTTCCTAGAGCACTTTCTTTAAACTTACTGTGACATGTTTCTGTTCCTTCTTCTGTGACACAAATAATAAAAAGGGTGATAAATGATGTTGTGTCAATTAGGAACCAAAAAGGGGATTTGCCCATGGAGGCACAGGAAATGGCTAATGTATTAAATAAATCTGTTTTTATTAAGAAACAAGATGTTGCACACAGAATTTTCTTCCTTTCCACTGTTGGTGGAAGGGAAGAAAATTCATACACTTAAAAGGGTTTAAAATTGGTAAGGAAATGGTATTGAAAGGGCTATGTATACCTCAAGTTGATAAAGCGCGAAGGCCCAATGGAATGCATCCAACAATCTGAGAAATGAGTGTGGAAATTAAATGGTATTGGAACTGGCCATACCTTTTCAGTCCTCTGTAGACTCAAATGCTGACAGAGGATTAGTAAATTCCAAAATCTTACACACTTGTTTAAAAAAAAAGGTAAAGGTAAGCCTTGCACTACAGACCAATCAGTTTAACCTTAGATAGAGGAGAAGCTTCAAGGAGCAATAACAAAGAGAACAAAGAAAAGTATGGCACAGGTATAGTCCTTTCAACCCTCCAGGCCTGTGCCAATGATGTTGCTCTAACTGAAAAAAAACTTTCTGCCCTCATTTGGTTCATATCCCTTTATTTGATGGATGAAATTAAGTCACTGGGGCAAATACAGGTTAATTAAGGGAAGTCTGTAAAGATTTGTTTAAGATAAATTGTGTTCACCTATCTTATAGGAGCTTTTTTTGATGAGCTTGAAGGCAATGCTGTTGATAGGCTGTACATGGATTTCTAGAAGGCATTTGAAAAAATGTCATACAACAGGTAGCTCATGGAATGAAAGGGACAGTTGCAACATGGATATGAAATTGGCTGAGTGACAAGAAGCAGACAGTATGGATTTTTTTGCACACTATAGGTGGCTTTATAGTGAAGTGCCCACTGACATGGGTCAGTGTAGGGATCGTTGGTCTTCCTGATACATATTAATGACCTAGACCTTGGTGCAGAGGGTACAATTTCAAAATCTACTAATTACAAAACTTGGGAGCTTGTGAATTTTAAGCATGATAGTGCAGAACTTCAAAAGGACACAGACAGATTGGTGGAAATGAGCAGATGTGATGATGTGTACCTTTAAAAAATATATTCGTCATGTTTTTTGTACAGGATCTATTTTAGAAGTTTTTTTTATTGTCAGTGCCACTGGGTCTATGCCTGTCAACCTGTATTGTTATTGCAGCAGCATAATTGTTGCTAATTGCTAGAATGTTTATCTTAAAGTGGATTAATGCTGCTCTGTTGTTTTTAGTGTGGAGTTTTGCAGTGTAGAACTTGATTGGATTGATTCAAAGTAATATCACATGGCTGGATGGAGCTAGTCTTACAGAGAAAAAAATCAAGATTAGATGCTACTTAGAATTGTTCGGGAGCAGTGCCACTTTTCCTCTCTAAAGTTGTAGGCTGGAATCTGCCACGATTCCAAAATTCTCAGATTCTGCTGCATGAGAGTCAGAATACAGGTGTCTGTCGAGATCTCCGTTCAGAGCTGTTAAAAGGCTGGAAATCTAGCATCCACGGAGCATATCTGTTTTTGGTGCTAACTGTTTCTGAAGAAGGATCTTATGTCTATGAAATGCTACTCAGTCGAAATATGGAGATATATAGTTGCTAATAATTATAACTTGTCATGTTTAAGCTTTTAAATTGGTAAAAATTATGCTCAATTCTTTATATTATATTCTGTATTCTTAAATAAAGTTTGTTTTGATAAAAGCTTCAAGTGAGTCAACTGAATCAAACTGTTTCACACTTGAAGAGGGATACCTTATGCTCACTTAAATGCCATAAAAGTTGGGATCCAGGCTAACTTTATAACATACCTTAGTTTCTGATGTGGTCCCAGACACAGGCAAGTGGCAGATGAAACTTAAAGTATAAAATTATTCATTTTTAGAAGAAAGTGGAAAGACAAGATAAAATGGTAGCATTTCTTTTTATTTATTTATACATTTTAGATTGTCCCATTTATTTATCAATGAAGGTGGCAAGACAGTGTGAGTATACTTAATACAGCTTATAGCACTTCTGGCTTCATTAATAGGGGCAGAAAGTATAAAAGCAAGAAAGTTGGCTTGAACTTATATAGCATACTGGTTTGGCTTCAACTTCAGTACTGGGCCCAATTCCGGGTGCCACACTTTAAGAATGCTGTGAAGGCATGAGAGAGGGTGCAGAGAAGATTCACAATAGTTCTAGGAATGAGAAACTTCAGTTAAGCAGATAGATTGGAGAAGTTGGGAGTGTTTTCCTCAGAGTGGACAAGGTTGTGAGGAGATTTGATTAAAATATTGAAAATCTAGGCGAAGTAGATAGTATAAAACTGTTACCATTGGCGGAAAGATTGGAAACAAGAGGACAGAGATTTAAGGTAATTGAAGGGAAGGAATGTCAACATGGGGAAAACATTTTCATGCAGATCTGGAATACCCTGCCTGAGATAGTGGAGAAGTATGTTCAACCAAAGCATTCAATTAGGAATTGGATTGTTATCTGAAAAGGCAGATTTGCAGGGCTTCAAGGAAAAAGCAGGCAAGTGGCACAAAATAAACTGCTCCTATGGAGAGTCAACACAGACACAACAAGCCTAACAGCTTCTTTCTGTGCCAGGAATAATTCTGAAATTCTGAACTGAATGCTTTCTTAATAACTTTTGCTATCACTTGATTGTATTGTCGCCCATTCTCAACTACCCTGAAAAGGCGGTGAGCCTTCTTCTTGGAGCTTGCTAGGGCAATTAAGAATTAACTACATCAATGTAAGACTGCAGCCTCATACAGATCAAATAAGATGAAGGACATTAGTGAAACAGCTGGATTTTTCTGACAATATTGGTACTTTTGCTGATAGCAACCAAGTATTTTAATCATTAACATTTGGATTATTAACACATTTGAAACATGCATCAAGGTTATAACCAGATGACATACTTCAACAAGAATGAAATACAATGAAAGAAAAAGCAATTTTGGTAAAGGGCAAAATTCTGGTGCTGGAATTTCAGTTTTGGATCAGTTGTAAATTTAAATCAGGTATATGTTTATTTTGCGTTCATGATTTCAGAAAATGAAAAGACCAATTTCTGGCAATATATCTTTTTACAATGTACAATTCTGTAGATTTAACATTAATGCAACACAATTTGTGCTCTTATAATTCACAACATCCAGTACATTTGAAAATATACTACTGGCTATTCAAAGATTAATTCCTACTGAGGTTCATCTAATTGCCCAAATCTATAACATCGCAGAAATTCGCATCACAGAAAGCGGCTATTTGGTCCAATGTGTCTGTTTTAACTATTTGAAAAAAAGCCCTGCTTGATCCCACATCTTTGCTTTATGTCCATACTCCTGCAAGTTCCTCATTAACGAGCCTGTCCAGCTCACTTTTAAAATTATTTTTTGAATCATAGAAATCATTGAAACCCTATAGTACAGAAAGAGGCCATTCAGTCCATCAAGTCTGCACTGACCACAAACCCACTCAGGCCCTATCCCCATATCCCTACATATTTTACCCACTAATCCCTCTAACCTACACATCTCAGGACACTAAGGGGCAATTTTAGCATGGCCAATTAATCTAACCTGCACATCTTTGGAACGTAGGAGGAAACCTGAGCACCTGGAGGAAACCCATGCAGACATGAGGAGAATGTGCAAACTCCATATAGACAGTGACTGATACCAGGAATCAAACCCAGGTCCCTGGAGCTGTGAAACAGCAGTGCTAACCACTGTGCTACTATGCCGTCCATAAATTTATCATAGCTTTGAAATGTAAAAAAATCTCAGCAGCTTTTTCCAGAAATTATAGGCCGGTGAGTTTGACATCAGTAGTAGGTAAATTATTGGAAGGAGTACGAAGAGATAGGATCTACAAGTATTTGGATGGATTTTATTAGGGAGGATCAACATGGCTTTGTGCGTGGCAGGTCATGTTTAACTAATCTATTAAAGTTTTTCCGAGGAGGTTACCAGGAAAGTGGATGAAGGGAAGGCAATAGATGTTGCCTACATGGACTTCAGTAAGGCCTTTGACAAAGTCTCGCGTGGGAGGTTAAGAAGGTTCAGTTGCTAAGTATACACGGAGAAGTAGTAAATTGGATTAGACATTGGCTCAATGGAAGAAGCCAGAGTGTGGTAGTGGAGGATTGCTTCTGAGTGGAGGCCTGTGACTAGGGGATCAATGCTGGGTCCACTGTTGTTTGTCATTTATATCAATGACTGGATGATAATGCGGTAAATTGGATCAGCAAATTTGCTGATAATACAAAGACTGGAGGTGTAGTGGACAGTGAGGAAGGTTTTCAAAGCTTGCAGAGGGATTTGGACCAGCTAAAAAAATGGGCTGAAAAATGGCAGACGGAGTTTAATGCAGACAAGTGTCAGGTATTGCACACTGGAAGGCCAAACCAAGGTAGAACATACAAGATAAATGGTAGAACACTGAAGAGTGCGGTAGAACAGAGGGATTTGGGAATACAGATACATAATTCCCTAAAAGTGACATCACAGGTAGATAAGGTCATAAAGAGTGCTTTCGGTACATTGGCCTTTATAAATCAAAGTATTGAGTATAAGAGTTGGAATATTATGGTGAGGTTGTATAAGACATTGGTGAGGCCGAATTGAGAGCATTGTGTGCAGTTTTGGTCATCTAATTACAAGAAGGATATTAATAAGGTTTACAAGGATGTTGTCGGGATTTCAAAAACTGAGTTACAGAGAAAGGTTGAATAGGTTAGGACTTTATTATTATGATGGGTATAAGCAAACTGAACGCAAGCAGGCTTTTTCCACTGAGGCTAGAGGAGAAAAAAACTAGAGGGCATGGGTTAAGAGTGAAGGGGGAAAAGTTTAAAAGAAATACTAAGAGGGCTTCACACAGAGTGGTGGAAGTGTGGAATGACCTGCCAGATGAAGTGGTGAATGCAGGTTCACTTTTAAGATTTAAGAAAAACTTGGACAGGTACATGAATGAGAGGGGTGTGGAGGATATGGTCCAGGTGCAGGTCAGTGAGACTAGGCAGAAAAATGGTTTGGCACAGTCAAGGGCCAAAAGGCTTGTTTCTATGCTGTAATGTTCTATGATTTTAAATCTATGACCTTTAACTATTAATGCACTCACCAGAGGCAATATTCTCTCCCTATTTATTCTATTAAACATTCCTATGATCTTTATAAGCTCGTAATCTCCTTTGTTCCAAAGAAAATAGTACTAACATATCCAACTTCTAATAACTAAAAGCATAAATTTCTGTAGTACCTTTCCTGAAGTGCCAAGAGACATCCCCATTCTGAGAATTATCTGTTTTCATATTCTGTTCATATATTTTAAACTTAAGTAATCCATATGCTTTTTGTCCTAGGATTTTTATATATGGACGCCAAGATCTCTCTCCTATACTTTTAAAGTCATGCCATTTATCATATGCTGATTTTCTGTAATAGTCTTCTCAGAGTGCATCATTTCATACCTTTCCACTTTGAAATCCATTTGCCATGCTTCCATTTCAGCATCACAAAACTTTGCAAGTTTTACATTATTTGCAAACCTCATAACATTACTTTCTAAACCAGATTATTCACAGTTGACAAAAATTGCTAATAAGTATAGAGACCCATTTGCTAACTTTTCCCAAAAACCATAATGTGCTTTTACTAAACTACTTAAAAATATACATACTTAAACTTTTGTTTCTTTAATTTTAACACAATTTACAATCAAAATTGAACAATCCTCCAGTTTAGACCTCATTGAATGCATAAGTATATGGAAATCTATTGTTTCAATATTAGCATTATCAGCATAATTTATGCAAATCAGTGATTTTTATTTACCTAAATCCAATTCATAAGTTTTCTCTTAATTCATACTGTTATATATAGAAATAATAATATGGAAAGTAGTAATTCAGGTCTGTGAGTTCATTTTGATGTTCACCATCACACAATTCAATAGTCTGACCATTTTCCCATCCTGTTTCCACATCTTTCGAACCCACTAACTTTATCCATCAATCTAATTTAATCCGGAACATTTAGATGGGGTGGAATTTTCCCACTTTTCCAACCAACAGATCTTCCAGTCCCATCAAAGGTGCATCCACACCATGGGTTTCCTGACAGCGTGGAGTGGATTCAGTGGGAAATCCCATTAACAATAGCGGGACCAAAGATCCTGCTGCCGAGAAACAAATTATGGAGATACAGAAAATCCTACAATTGTTTCTGCTTCAACTGCCATCTCTGCAATCCACAGCCTTCTGTATAGAGGATTTTCCAGCTCTCTGTTCTAAATCTCACATATTTAATCTTGCATCTATGGCCCCTTATTCAGAACACCTCACCTGCAAGAAAGTTTCTTTTTACCACCCTGTCATATCCTTTCATTATTTTAAACATGATGTAGTTCCAAAGAAGGAACTATTCTATCCACCATATCAATGCTGGCTAAATGTACTTTCCTACATTTTCCCATAAACCTGCAATTTTCCCCATTTTAAATGCTCGTCTGGTCATTCCTAAACAAAATGAACTCATCATAGATTCTCATGTCCACAGCCATTTTCAAATCCAAACAACAACACTAACAGCAATTGTTTTCTATCGGTCAACCAATTTCCTACCCATTCTGCTACATCTCTCAATACCAATGCATGAATTTTTGCAATTAGCTTTCCATTGTAAATCTCAGTGAAAATCTATATATGCAAACTAATTTTCCTCTTTCAGTGCCTAGTGGACAACCAATGAAAAAGGATACTTCACATGCACAATCCCCACTGCATGATTTCTTTGCCTTGAGAAATACTGCACAGTTTGCCCTCTGACCTGCTTCGTACAAGTGCTGGCTGTTGCCATCAAAGTTGCGGTAGCAGTTGCCAAATGGGAAAGGTCTGGAGGTCATTCTGAGGAAGGTGGCTCAAGTGAAATTATGAAATTATCTGCTTCAATTTAACCTGCCCCAGGACAACAGATCCATCCAAGATGGTCCTTTGTATCAGTAAAAGAAAAATAGTCCAAGCCCATGAAACTGAAGAAGAAAGCTTCATTCAAACAGAAGTATGCAACAATGCAGGTACATTTCTAACACTGGAAAGGTCGTAGGAAATCCCTGACCAGGACAGGGTTGAGGAGAAGTCTGATTCCAAGTCTTTTCACTATCTACAAGGCTCAAGTCAGGAGTGTGATGGAACACTTACTTTTGGATGGGATGTGGAGACACCAACCTTACTGGTCACACACAAAGCTGGTATGGACATATATTTCCATTCTATAATCACCAATGTACCAACTATTCTGTAATCTCCCATTCAACACCGCTGCAGAATCACCATTACTATAACAATAGCAGCTGTTCAACATGAAAGCCCACCACCATCTTCTCAGGGCAGCAAGGCATAAGTAATGAATATAACTTACCATTATTGCCTATATGCCAAGGAAGAATAATAATAGATCACAAATATCCATGAATTCTCATATCACACCATACTACTCACCAACATTATACATCACAGAAGTTACACATTCTCCTCCCCTTTCACTCCAATCCTCATGCTTAAGATTTCTGTAATATTTCCATCAAAAATCTTCATCAAATAGCTCATCAAGCTGTACCTCAAAGCTCTTTAATGCACTGTTTTGACTGCCTGCTGACCCCCTTTACATCACAATATGACTGCTAGGGGTTTGAACTCAACTGACACAAGATAAACCCTCCATAATGAGTATTGTTATTATTCAGTTAATAAACACATTATCAGTATGATGTTTTGGGAATGCGTGCATACATTACTGCTAGTGCAAAGCAAACTCAGGAGTATTTGCTTTCATTAATGCGCTCACCCAATGTCTTTTCAAACTAACAGTAAACTAACTATTGTGAAGGATATTGAAAGCAATATTATGCGAATTTATATTTATACAGGACCTCTGCCTTTCAATACAAGCAACACATTGTGCTTTACAATCAATAACATACTTACGAAGGATAGCTACTGTTATAATTTAGAAAAATCACAAATACTGTAACGGTGGTGGCAATGCATTACAGATTACTCAGGAGTCTACATTGTTGTAGCAACATTCAATTTTACATTCATACTGTGATCTGAAGCTTCGACAGGGGTTCATTTCATCATTTGGCTGATCTCTCTCGCTCTTAATGTCTGCCAAAAGATTTCCATGTTGATAATCAATATGTTTAGCAATGTCACGAACACACCTTACTTGGCCAGGTCCTAGGGTGAGACTGATTCAGAGTTTCTGATTCAGAGGCAGGGAGCTACCCACTGCGCCACAGCATCTTCTACCATCAAAGTATAAGCAATCATTATTAAAATACTTGTCTTCCAAGAAAAAAAGCTTCTTGAGTGATACACTCAAACTGACATATTCCTTTCAAGAAGGATTCACCATTTACGAGTTAAGATTTTCCCACCACCCATCAACTTATAAATCAAAACCTAATTCCATTCTAAATCCTCTCTTTAGAACAAAGAACAAAGAACAAAACAGCATGGGAAACAAGCCCTTCGGCCCAACGAGCCCACACCGCCATCCCACCTCTACCTGTGATCCCTGTCCATGTTTATACATCTATGGATTAAAAACCAAATTTGAGACAATTTAGGGAGAATTTGTTTTGCCAATTAGCCTAAGAGCACATCTTTGGGATGTGGGAGGAAACCGGAGCACCCGGAGAAAAACCCACGCAAGCACGGGGAGAATGCGCAAATTCCCACAGACACAGGCCCAAATCCATGTATCTGCACAGCACAGCAATAGTCACTGAGCTGTCGTGTTGCCCATCAAATGGTCCAGGTCAAGCATACACTAACGACTTGAAGCACTAGGATACTCTAGAAAAAAATCCGAGGGCAGCCCGCTCACGACCCATCATGTGTACGCCCCTTGTTAGAAAATAAGGCGGACCAAAGCACCTGTGGGATAAAAACAAGTACATCAATATCATCGTTTATTTACACACTTCCCAGGGACTCCCAAGGCTCATGAACCCTATTTTAAATCAGTTTTCTATACCCCTCCATTCCCATTCTGTTCATGTGCCCATCTAAGTACTTCTTAAATAACTCCAAAGTGCCTGCCTCCACCACTTTACTTGGCAGCACATTCCATACCCCCACCAAACTCTGTGTGAAAAAACTCCCTCTAGCATCCAAATTATACCTTACCCCCCTCACCCTAAGCCTGTGACCCTCGTTGTATTCGAGTGCATCCTAGGAAAAAGCTTAACCCTGTTTACTCTATCTATACCCCTCATAATCTTGTATACCTCTATAGATCTCCTCTAAGTCTACGTCTTTCTAAGGAAAACAGTCCCAATTTGCCTAACATCTCCTCATAACTCAGACCTTCCACACCAGGCAGCATCCTGGTAAACCTCCTCTGCACTCTCTCCAGAGTCTCCATGTCCTTCTGGTAGTAAGGCGACCAGAACTAGTATGCAGCGTTAGTGCCAGAAAAATTAGCAATGATAACAATTTGTCATCCATTTATATTTTGGCATTTAAAAGTGTTAAAAGCACCAGATTTGTCAGGTTACTTTTCAGTAAGTGATTCTCACCAACGTAATGTCTGCTTGGCAAAGGAGAAAGTAGCCATGCTGGACTCGATAACTACATTTACATGTAGTCAGTGCTATGCTAATATTCCTTGCAGCAAAATGGGGCCAGGAAGATAATAGGTGCGAATCAGGTTTTTGGCCTTACTCATCAATCCCCAGCTCACTGAGCCAATTGACTGGTGCAATGATCCCATAAGATCGCATCATCATATCAATATAACACCTTTAAAAGAATAAAATGTCCCAAGATATTTTGCAGGAGAAGGCACCAAACTTCATAAAGAAATACTTGGGCAGTTGACCAAAAATTAGATCAAAATGACACATTTAAGAGTGGAGGAGTTTGTAGATAGAAAATAGTAAAAATATAAACTACTGTATTGCCTTACCTGCCTGGTATGCTACATGACTACCTCTAATTGTTTGAGAATTACTTGCCCACACTGGCCAACATTTCTTGTTCTTCTATATACTGCCAGCATTCTCATTTCAGCAATGAAAACTACTAATGGAAGATTTCAAGTAGTTTGACAGGTCTCTTAACAGACTGGAAAATATTCGCAACAGTGATCATGATGTTCCTGCTAGGAGTAAGATCCAGATATGTTTCTGCATCATGTAATACTTGCATTCACAGCATGTGCTTATAAAACCTTATTTCTAACACCACCACAGAAACACCTAGGGAGTGAAATTTCACTGGGGTCCTCACCCACTGTAACTTTGGGAGTTTTCGTGGCTGTTCTGCCAAAAAAGCAACATCATGACAGGGGTGAACTTAAAAACCTAGAGAGTTTTAATTCCTTATTTAACGACAATATAAATGGCACCCAACAAACATTTATAGCAGCGTAAAACTCTTAATCCACCTGAAAACACTGCATTCCCCCCCTCAAAAAATGACAAAAATTGTATGTCGTAGAAAACTTTTCTTCACCCCACCCAGTATTGAAAGGTAGTATTAATATTTCCCACTCATTCAACTATTTAAGTATAGATGAAATGAAACTGTTCCTGCACCAACGTATTTAATTATAGAAAGTATAAATTTTACCCCACCAAATATTTAATTACAGATGACAGAAAATCCTTTGAACATTTTGAAAATAACTGAGCTGCAAATATGATAGTTTAAAACAGTAAATCTTTATGGAAGCCTAACATCAAATTAAATGCAATATAAAACTGGCACAATTAAAATGTTAACTCTCCACACTATATTTACTTTGTTCTTCATTTTACCTGGATAGCTTCCAGAACAAATAAAACACATTGTCAAAGTTGAAAAGAGGTTCTCTGTTCAGTCCATCTTCTGCCAGTAACAATGTGTGTGCTCGTTCATGAACAAATAGAAATTTAATTGGATATCCTGACAGGGTCAAACTCCTTTCACCCTCAATCCAAATAACAGAACAGGCCTGTTTGGAATTAGGTGGAAATAGCAATGTGGACGACTCATCACACTTTAAACATGTGTAGAAACATGGAAAACCACAGAAATGTAAAAGTAGTATTTTGGTTGTTCATCACCACTAAATCTAGTTCTCAAACCTTTTCTCTTCCTAGCGTAAATACGACCGCCACTCCAAAATCACAAACCATCCTCAGTTGAAATTATATCACCATTCCCTCATTGTTGCTGGATTAAAATCCTAGAATTTCCCTTCCAACAGCTAATAATGCAGTGTGATGTTCTTTACAGTTGCCAGATTTAGCTATTCAACTGAGAGTGCTACCTACATCACATTGAGACAGCAGTTCATGAAAGCAGCTCACCATCACCTTCTCAAGGGCAATTGGGAGTGGATAATAAATGCTATTGTAACCAACAATGCACCTATCCCGTTAAAAAAGTGCAGTGAATATGCTTATCGACAATTACCAGAAACACTTCATCTTACACAGACACACTGAGTATTACTACCTTGATAAATTACAGCCTACAACTTACTCCATTACAGTTCTTATCTGAATTGCATCCCTACACAAGTAAGGATAACAAATGGCAAAATTCTGATCTTTTGCAGTTCTGGTACAACAGAATTAGAAAAAACAAAATAAGTTACAATTTTTTCTGTTTGCTGTGTGATTTTCTTTACGGTTGCCAGATCCAGCTAATCAACACCGGTAACAGAGTAGGAAAGTTTAGCTTCAATTCAACTGTGATTTTATCAGAAATAACTTGCACAGTATGTAAATAAGACATTTACCACAAGCACTTGGGCCATTTCTGAAAATATTAATGCAAAACATTTTAAAAAGTTCATAGTAACTTTTTTGCTATGTAGATTGCACAAAATATTTTACACAAAGATTCTAGCTTTTACGACAGGCGACAATCTTACTGATTAGCAGTGTATAGCAAAACTGGCATGAACTTCTGGCCAGTGGGATTAAGTTGTCATACGAATAGAGTGAACACAATATCTATAATCTGTTCATGATGAGGATCAAAATATACAGGATGCAAAAGAGGATTTAAAGTTGTACCATTTTCTTCATATTCTTTCTTTTCCAGATGTATTTTCCAATTTGACATTTCGCTTTTTCCTTCTTCAACCGGGATAGCTCCTCAAGAATACTGATCACTGCTGAAGTTGATGAATAGCGAAGCACACCAGCACCCAAAGCATGCAGCTGTGATCCAGCCTTTTACCCGCCCCCTCTCAAGGTTGCCAGCAATTCTAACTCATGACACATATGGTCAGCTGGGGACCTATTTAAGGAGATTCTAACTACCAACAGTCATTGCAGAATAAACCTAACAGTCACTTTTTCAAAGCAGACACAGGCTTAAAGAATTAACTGGCAAATGCTTTTAAAATAGCTTAAAAGTAAAGTAAAATGTTGGCTTTAGTATTAGTTGGCCAAACCCTCTGAAAATATAAAGCATAAACAACTATTGTGCATTTAATAATAATGCATACCAATGTGAATTCTGTAGTTATTTCATCATTTTACATAATTCAACATCAAATCAAGGCTACTGCAATAAATATAAATCAGCTATTATTCTCTGACCATTGTACCAGCAGCTAGAAATGCTGCAAGAAATAATCTGCAGTCCCTTCAATCACCCCACTTCCCTAATTATGCATACAGATGAGCTGATTTCCTGTGGCTACTGCTGTCACAGAAAAAACACATCTTTTTTCAAAGGAAAGGCACACATCATCAGATGTTATTGGATTAATTCTCCTCCATAAAAATGTAAAGAATTATAAAATAAGATTTTTAAAACAGGAATTCTTCTGCAAAACAAGCACAGGACGGAAAGATGTGGCATCAATTTGTGGGTGTAGTTTTTTTATATGATTACAATGCAACACTTGTTTCACTGTTTTGAATGGCAAACATTTTCCCTAGGTTGATGACTGACTTTAGTGTTCATCAGTTGTAAACCTTAAAAAACAGACGCAAGGCAAATACTCTGGAGAAATTTTCAATTACTATTTTCTCCCACATCTACAAATTGTACAAATCTCATAGAAAAACAAAAACCTTTACTGCAAAGGTCAGCTGCTGAATAGTAAACACAAAATATCACTAAAAGAACACTGAATTTGTTCTGATCGTACTCTATTAATTATAATACTGTAAATTCTAATTGTTTCAGGATACTTTTTTCCTTTCATGAACTCATTGGATTTCAGTAAGGCGTTTGACAAAGTCCCTCATGGCAGGTTGGTTAAGAAGGTTAAGACTCATGGGATACAAGGAGAGGTGGCTAGATGGGTACAGAGCTGGATTGGCCACAGGAGACAGGACAGCAGTCGAAGGGTCTTTTTCCAGCTGCAGGTCTGTGACCAGTGGTGTTCAGCAGGGCTATGTACTGGGACCTCTGCTATTTGTGATATATATAAATGATCTGGAAGAAGGTGTAACTGATGTTATCAGCAAGTTTGCGGATGACACGAAGATGGCTGGACTTGTGGATAGCTATGAACATTATCACACAAAACAGCAGGATATAGATAGGCTGGAAAATTGAGCAGAGAAAAGGCAGATGGAATTTAATCCAGATAAATGCAAGGTGATGCATTTTGGAAGAACTAATGTTGAAGGAAGCTATACAATAAATGGCAGGGTCATCAAGAGTATAGAAACACAGAGGGACCTAGGTGTGCAAGTCCACAAATCCCTGAAGGTGGCAGCACAGATGGAGAAGATGGTGAAGAAGGCACATGGTAAGCTTACCTTTATAGGATGCAATATAGAGTATAAAAGCTGGAGTCTGATGTTGCAGCTGTATAGAACGCTGGTTAGATCACATTTGGAGTACTGCGTCCAATTCTGGTCGCCACACTACCAGAAGGACTTGGAGGCTTTAGAGAGAGTGCAGAGAGGGTTTACCAGGATGTTGCCTGGTATGGAGGGTCTTAGCTATGAGGAGAGATTGAGTCGACTGGGGTTGTTCTCTCTGGAAACACAGAACGAGGGGAGACCTAATAGAGGTGTAGAAAATTATGAAGGGTGTAGATAGGGTGAATAGTGGGAAGCTTTTTCCCAGGTCGGAGGTGACGATCATGAGGAGTCACACATTCAAAGTGAGAGGGGTGAGGTATAACTCCAATATCAGAGGGACTTTTTTTTTTAAATGCAGAGGGTGATGGGGGCCTGGTAGGCACTGCCAAGTAGGGTGGTGGAGGCAAACACGATCGCATCGTTTAAGAATTACCTGGATACTCACGTGAGCAGCCTGTGAATGGAGGGATACAAACAAATGGTTTAGTTGGACCAATCCGCAGCACAGGCTTAGAGGGCCAAAGGGCCTGTTTCCTGTTCTTTGAAAAAGTATGGCATCACCATGACTGTGGCCAGAATTTTTGGCCATTCACACCAGTGGAATCTTTTGATCCTGCTGAGGGCACATTCCCCACATGGAGTTTTTAAGCAGTGAGAGGTGCATTTGATGGGAAACCCTATCGACAATGGTGGGATGAATGGACAATGGTGGGCCACCTCCAAAGCGATAAATGTGCAGCAGATTGCATGGAAAGTCCCATCTTATGATATATAAAATGAACTTCAGGCCATTAATCAAAGCTGTTGTTTTAATGTGAGTTTTCAATATAACTCAAATCTGTCAATAAAATAATTTTTTATCCAAATATCACAGTATAGCATGAAGTCACATTAAAAAAACCTAAAAAATGTTGATTTCTCAATGACATGCAGCAGTCATAATTCTGTGTAATCAATGGAAAAAACTAAACAATAATTAATGAACCACATGCAGCAAGAATGGTCTTTTATTGTTTGTTTCCTCAGTTGCTGTAATTAACATAGCAGTTTATTATTCTGGCAATGGCAGGTTTTCCTTCTTCACTAATTGTTCAATCTGGTTGGAGCCTTTAATGTTTTTCTGCCCCCTAGCCAAATATAAACATTGTAATCATTAGCCCGTTTAGACTGGAAAAGCAAACATTAATTCTGTACAGAATCAATATTTCAGTATTACATTTGCTTAAGTCATGACAGAAAACCAGGTGAAAACTGGGTAGGGGATTTTAATTTGGAAAAACTCTGGTGAGGAGAGGGGGCTAGAGGTGGGACCATAGGGAATCTGGAAGTAAGTGCAATACATCCGTCAATGGCTTTATAGATAGCATTGCATTTGTAACTGACTTGTCAATCTTCTGACTAATTAGCATGAGGGCAACTGAAACTGGTTCATTTAAATTGAACTATGTAGAAAGGAAAAGATAATAACGTATGGATTATGGAGATCAGGGAACAGGAAGCAAAGGCCATCATGGAATCCCAACATGATCGGGCTGTAGATCGCTTCACAGTAACTCATCTCCTTCCTGACTCCCCAAAGCCTAACCACCATCTACAAGGCCAAGTCAGGACTGGACGAGTGCAGTTCTACAGCACTCAAGAAGCTCAACACCATCCACAACAAAGTTATCCACTTGAATGGCAGCACCTTTAATATTCACTCATCCACCACTGACATACAAAGGACAAAGAACAAAACAGCACAGGAAACAGGCCCTTCAGCCCAACGAGCCCACGCTGCCACTTCGATGTTCCCACTTCTACCCATGATCCCTGTCTATGTTTATAGATCTATGCATTAGAACCAAATTTAAGACAATTTAGGGAGAATTTGTTTTGCCAATCAGCCTAAGAGCACATCTTTGGGACGTGGGAGGAAACCGGAGCACCCAGAGAAAACCCACGCAAGCACGGAGAGAATGCACTAACTCCCACAGACATAGGCTCAAATCCATGTATCTGCACAGCACAGCAATAATCACTGAGCTGTTGTGTTGCCCATCAAATGATCCAGGTCAAGCATACACCAACGACATGAAGCACTAGGCTACTCTCGAAAAATCCAAGAGCAGTCCTCTCACGACCCATCGGGTGTATGCCCCTTGTTAGACAAGGCGGACCGAAGTACCTGTAGGATAAAACAAATACATCAATATCATCGACTTTGTCCATCTGTCCTTCTTTGCATATATAGGAAGATAAAAAATGAGTAGAAGTAAGTACATTTAGCCCTTCAATCCTGTTCCACCATTCAACAAGATCATATCTGATCTCTCCTTGGTCTCAAATCCACCTCCCACCTTTTCTCAATATCCTCCTTCCCCTTTTTTATTAGAAATATGTCTATCTCCCTCTTGAAACCATTCAATGATTCAAACTCCACTGTGCTATGAGACAGTGAGTTGTACAAATTCACCACCCGCTGTGAGAAGTAATTTCTCTTCATCTTAGTTTTAAATTTACCTCCTTGCAACTTATGTCTGTAACCTCTTATTCTAGACTGATTGACAAAAGGAAATATTTGATCTAAACTCCAGCGAGTACAAGGCCAAACTGTTTAGTCTTTCCTCATGCGTTAACTCATTCATCTCCAGAATCAATCAGCTAAACCTCCTCTGAAGTGCCTCCAGTGCCATTGCATTCTTCGTCAAATAAGGAAATCAAAACTGAACACAGTAATCCAGATGTGGTCTCACCAACACCCTATACAACAACAACACTTCCCTACTTATATACTCCAGTCCTTCTGCAATAAACGCCAACACTCCATTTGCTTTTTCCATTACTTGCTGCAGCTGCATACTGACTTTCCGCGATTCATGAACATAGACACCTTGATCCCTCTGCTTGGACTCATTTTAATTCTGGAAACGAATAAGGATAACCTTTAAAAAGTATAAAATGTGGTTATTCATTTGTTAATGAAGGAGGGCATGTCAAGAGCAGGATCAGGCACATCTAAAAATGAGATGTAAATCTTGTGAAACCAACACACAAGGCTACTTGCATGCCAAATAGCATAAACAGCATGCAATAGGCAAAGTGAAGAGATTGCACAACCAACGGATCAATTCTAAGCTCTGCAGTGCTGCCATATCCAGACTTTTGTCTATGCTCCCCTCTGCCTCAGCAAAGCAGCCAGCATAATTAAGAACCCCATGCATCCCAGACATTCTCTCTTCCACCTTCTTCCATCAGGAGAAAGATACAAAAGTCTGAGGACACGTACTAACCAAGTCACAAACAGCTTCTTCCCTGCTGCCATTAGTTTTGAATGGACCAACCAATTACATAGTATACATAGAGTATACATAGAGTATACATAGAGTATACATAGAGTATACATAGAGTATACATAGAGTATACATAGAGTATACATAGAGTATACATAGAGTATACATAGAGTATACATAGAGTATACATAGAGTATACATAGAGTATACATAGAGTATACATAGAATACATAGAGTATACATAGAATACATAGAGTATACATAGAATACATAGAGTATACATAGTATATACATAGTATACATATAGTATACATATAGTATACATAGTATACATATAGTATACATAGTATACATATAGTATACATAGTATACATATAGTATACATAGTATACATATAGTATACATAGTATACATAGTATACATATAGTATACATAGTATACATATAGTATACATAGTATATACATAGTATATACATAGTATACATAGTATATACATAGTATACATAGTATATACATAGTATACATAGTATATACATAGTATACATAGTATATACATAGTATACATAGTATATACATAGTATACATAGTATATATAGTATATACATAGTATATATAGTATATACATAGTATATATAGTATATACATAGTATATATAGTATATACATAGTATATATAGTATATACATAGTATATATAGTATATACATAGTATATATAGTATATACATAGTATATATAGTATATATATAGTATATATAGTATATATATAGTATATATAATATATATAATTGTAGATCTTTCTCTAGCTATAATTGTAACACTGCAGTCTGCACTCTCTTGGTTCCTTTTCTATGAATGATATGCTTTGTATAATGTGCAAGAAACAATACAAAATCAAATCAAAATGATGAAGAGTAGTGGACAATTAAACAATTCACTACAGGAGGAAGCTCTGCAAATATCCCCATCCTCAATGATGGAGAGGCACAGCACATCAGTGCAAAAGATTAAGCCGACAAATTTGCAGCAATCTTCAGTCAGAATTGCCATCTCAACCTCTTCCAGAAGTCCCCAGCATCTCAAATGCCATTCTTCAGCCAATTTGATTCACTCCATGTATTGGATACTGCAAGGGATTTGTGCTCTAGAACTTGCTGCATTAATAGCCAAGCTTATCCAGGACAGCTGCTATGCCAGCATCTAGCCAGCAATGTGGAAAATTGTCCACCTATGTCTTATACACAAAAACTGCATAAATCCAACCCAGCTAATTACCAACCCATCCATCTATTCTCGATGTTAAGCAAAGTGATGAACAGGAGCTTTCAAGTGACACGTGCTTTGCAATAACATGTTCACTGCTGTGTTTGGGTCACTCAGCTCCTGATGTCATTACAGTCTTGGTTCAAACATGGACAAGAGTTGAAATCCAGAAATGAGATGAGGTGAGAATTATTGCCCTCAACATCAAATCAGCATTTGGCATCAAGAAGCTCTCGCAAAACTGGAATAAATGAGAACTGTGGGAAAATTCTCCACTGGTTGCCTAGAACAAAGGAAGCAAATACAGTGGCAGCAGTCTATACCACCTACAATACGCACTATAACAACCTCCCAAAACTCTTTTGACAGCACCTTCCAAACATGAGACCTCTACCATCTAAATGACAGAGGTGCACGGGAACATTACCAACTGCAAATTCCTCTTCAAATAACATACTATCGTGACTTGGAACCGTACTGCTATTCCTTCACTGTTGCCTGATCAAAATTCTGGAATTATCTCCCGAAAAGCTTGATATTAAGAAAGAAAAGTTGCATTCTAGACCACAGAGGATGGTTATGGTTGTTTGTGTACAGGAGAAATCTCTAACATGATATCTATTGATGTGACCTAATATCTAAAGTGGCTAGGTGAGAAAGCAAGTGGAAGATAGATCCTTGCCACAGCAATTAATGGAAGGTTTTTAACTCAAGAGACTCTGGCAGGAATCACACTCCTGACTGATTTTTCAGGTTACCGCAAGCCAGGAAGTGCAACATGGGAAGGATGCCTCCAAGTTCTTTCACTCTTTTCCAGAGGTTTTGCTGTGAAGTTGAGAAACATGAATGTAAATGAAAGTGGCAGCAGCAGTCAGCAACAGTACATGATTGTTCCTAACCTGGATTCAGTGCCACAAGAGGCTTAGTTACCTCATTAGGCTGGGAAGAATTAGTAGCATCCCACTTTTCGGTGCCAAGCCCACACTGGTTCCCTAAAATCTTTCTGCTTAAAACTCAAGCTAAAATATCTTGCAACTCCACTTGTTCGTCTCTCAAGGTATCTCCACACATCCCCATCTGAATAGTGAACACTTGCACTCAACTTAATCATCTATATCTGATACCCATGTTCACATAGCTCCAAGAATGCTGTAATTTCATCATTTTCACATAATCCAATTCTCACATTCAGAACTTTTCACTTTTGCCCCTTGCAAAATAAGAGTGCAGAAGTCTAGCAAGAGAGAAACAATAGCAGGTAACCTTCTAATGATAGCCACCCCAACAACTGTAAAGCTAATAGCCTTGGCAAAGAGATAAATCATAATATGAAGCTTTCTTAATAAAAAAAGTGACTTACAGATGTAAACTAATTATAAACTAAACAACAAACAAACTTCAATCCAAAATTCATTTAGTTAATCTAAGGGATTAAATTGCAAGGATTTGCACAAACAGATCGAATAATTGTATATTAGAAGTTAAAAAACATATTTTGATTGGCTGCACCTAAAATACCATGCTTTTGTTGATGATTTTTAAAGTATTCAAAGTTTTAAAGTAATGTTCTATTTTCATGTCCATAATATTATACAACAAAGTATTTTGTCAGGAATTTTGAACATCATTAACAGGTTTCAAGCACATAAAACCTTAAAGAGTAGAACTGATATCTTTCTTTAACTGTGCATTTATAACATCCCTTTGATCCCTATTTTCAAACAAAAAGACTTAGGATGGATGTGACAGCAGCAATTCTAAACCATGCCTCTCCCATCATTCAAGATTTATTTATTTCATAGTTATGATTTGTTCAATTCCAGGATAAAGTAAAACTGAAATTCACTAAAATTAAATGGAAACAACGACATGATTAAATAAATATACATTACATTTTGCAAGACAAAAGAAAGACAACTCAGACATGTCAGTGAGAAAAAGTAACCATGAAGTAAAACTATTTTGTTCAATTAGAGGTTAGGCCCACAGTATGGTCCTGGTGACCCAACACCTCTTCACCACACAACATACAATTGATTTTGAGATATCAGACATCTATCTGCATCCTTGATTGCCTGGCTGTGATTCCTCAGATCACTGGTTCCATCCCTTTTTCATGGTTTGAATGAAACTCTTTGTCCTGGCTTGCCACAGAAATGAGACACCGGTTCAGAGACTGATTTTTTATATGAATGCTGAGATGGCCCCAACTTGTGTTGAAGCCAAAGTTGTAGCAAATGACTAGAAGCTCACAGCTCATGGATATGAAATGATTCATAGCAATATTCTTTTGCTTCTCTTAACTAATACATTCTAATTTGTGCACACTACATTAATAAGTAAATATAAACATCTTATTAAGAAAGGTTTTGGGGGAAAAATGATTCAAACATGAAGTAGCACCGTCAGATTGGCCTTGGGAATACAAGACAAATTCTACGTTCAAAGGGAAGTCCTGTCTATAAAATTTCATAAAATTATTCGTAACAAAACTAAAATTAATAAAGTTGTATTATATATTGACAAAAACAGATGCCAATAAGAAATCAGTATATAATGGTTTCAAATGCTGAAAGCAAAGTGCACAGTTGAGAACATAAATTATGCAATATTAATTTTGAAGCACATCAGTAATACTAATTTTGGAGCACAAAAGTTATACATTAACATGACTTAAAACAAAAGAATTAGAACACTGCCCATAATCTGTGAAGTGATCCTAAACAGAAGCATCTTTTACACTTATTTTGAAGGTGGAATGGCAAACCACCCATAATTTTGAGAAAGTAACATTATCCCAAGAATGGTTTCAGCAGTTATAAAATTATTTAGGATTAATGAAGTTTCACAAGTTCACATCAGATAGGTGAAGCACCACAACAACTAGTTTCCACAATACTGCAAAATTTTTCCCAAACATATTACAAAACCTACACTGTAATGCCCGCAAGTTAAGCTAACCTCTAGTTACTGATCTTTTTGTCACTAGAAATAATTCTTTATTTAACTTTTCAAAAGCCTTCGTAATTTAATTAAATTCTATTAAAGCTCTGCTTAAGCTTCTCGATCCCAAGAACAACTCCAATTTCTCCAGGACCTCCAGAGAACTGAAATTGCTCTGTATTCTATATCCTCCCTGACACCCTGACATTTTTCCCCAAAGTGTAGCACCCTGGAATGAACCGAAAACTCCAGCTGAAACCTAACCAATGTTTTTTTACAAAATATAGCATGAACTTAATTGTATTTGTATTTTGTATTAAATACAAAAATTAATTTGTATTTGTATCCACTATCAATAAATCCAAAGATTTTTTGTTAAAAAAGACAGAATTTTCAGCTTGATGTACCCCCTCACTCTGTTTCAGGACATCATTTAAAAAAAATACACGCTGCCTCTCCTCATTCATCGTCCTTAAAAGCATTTCTTCTGATAAATTTATTTTACCATTATCCGATATTACAGTTCCGATTGTAACACTACATTCCGCACTCTTTCATTTCCTTCTCTATGAAAAGTATGTTTTGTCTGTACAGCATGCAAGAAACAATACTTTTCACTGTATGTTAACACATGACAATAATAAATCAAATTTTGATGAACAGAGGGATCTTGGTGTATTTGTGCATAGATCCCTGAAAGTTGGCAATCAAGTCGATAAGGTTGTTAAGAAGGCATACGGAGTCTTAGCTTTTATTGGTAGGGGGATTGAATTTCGGAGCCGCAACGTCATGTTGCAACTGTACAAAACTCTAGTGCGGCCGCACTTGGAGTATTGTGTGCAGTTCTGGTCCCCACATTATAAGAAAGATGTGGAGGCATTGGAGAGGGTACAGAGGAGGTTTACCAGGATGTTGCCTGGTATGGAGGGCAGGTCTTATGAGGAGAGGCTGAGGGATTTGAGGTTGTTTTTGTTAGAAAGGAGGCGGCTAAGAGGGGACCTTATCGAAACATATAAGATGATTAGAGGTTTAGATAGGGTGGACAGTGATAGCCTTTTTCCTAGGATGGAGAAAGCTAGCACGAGGGGACACAGCTTTAAAGTAAGGGGTATGAGTTATAGGACGGATATCAGAGGTAGGTTCTTTACTCAAAGAGTGGTTAGGGAGTGGAATGCCCTGCCTGCAGCTGTTGTAGATGCGCCAAGTTTGGTGGCGTTTAAGAGGTTAATTGATAAGTTTATGGAAGAGAAGGGAATGGTTTAGTTTGGAGGGGCATTGCTTTTTTCATAATTGGTCGGTGCAACATCGAAGGCTGAAGGGCCTGTTCTGCGCTGTAATGTTCTATGTTCTAAATCTTGTTATTTATGATATTTCTGTGTTTTATATAATTTGTAAACTGTGAAATTATGCTCTGCATATCCAAGTATCAGTCATTATTAAGCAAAATACCAATCTTTGGATAACGCCAGTCTTTTACCTATCCATTGTTTTCTGACCACCAGCCAATTTTGTATCTATGTTTCCAATGCCTTTTTCATCCCATAGGCAACAATTCTACTAACACATCAATTGTGATGTGGAGTTGCCACCATCATACTGAATAGAATGGATTACTGCAAAGAAATGTACCAGCAACAGAATAACAAGGAACACACTATAGATCCAACCAAAGAACACTCCCATCAACTCAGACTGATCAAGATCTTTGATCCAGACTTTCAGAGCACCCTCTGTGCTCTCATCCCACATATTTTTCGCACTAGAGATTTTTACTGCCTCCCGAAGATACATAAGGCCAACACACCCTGCCATCCCATCAATAGGGCCCTATGTGAGAACCTCTCTTAGCCATGTCAAGAGCATCCTGGATTCATCATACAAAAAACCCCAGCTTCTGTCGCAACACTACAGACTTCTTACAGAAACTCAGCACCCATGGACTATCTGAACCAGGAATACAATGGATGTCTCAGCACTCTACACCAGCATCGTCCACAACAATGGCATTGCTGCAACAGCCTCAGTACTCAATGCCGACAACTGCCAATCACCAGACGCAATTCTACAACTCATTCGCTTCATCCTGGACTACATCATCTTCATCTTTATTCTTTATCCAGACACACAGAACAGCCATGGGGACCAAATTTGCGCCTAAATATGCCAACCTCTTCAACTTTGAACAAGACTTCTTCACTGCACAGGACCTTCAACCGACTCTATACACTAGACACGCTGACGGCATTTTCTTCCTTTGGACTCATAGTGAACAATCACTGAAACAACGACATGATGATATCAACAAGTTCCATCCCACCATTAGACTCACTATGGACTACTCTCCAGAATCCTCTGCATTCTTGGACACACATCTCCATGAAAGAGGTCACCTCAGCACTTCATGTATCGCAAGCCCAAGGATAACCTCACAATGCTCCGCTTCTCTAGCTTCCACTTAAAACATGCTAAAGAAGCCATCCCGTATGGACAAGCCTTCCCCATACACAGGATCTGATCAGAGGAGGATCACAACAATAAGAATAGGATATGGCACTCAACTCATCGATTGACAGTTCCAATGTGCTGCAGTGAAAAACCTCTCTGACCTCCTCAGAAGACAAATACAGGATACAACCCTTCGTCGTCCAGTACTTCCCTGGAGCAGAGAAGCTGCAACATTTTCTCCACGGGCTTTAACATGTCATTGATGAAGATGAACATCTCACCAAGGCCATCCCCACACCCCCACTACTTATCTTCAAACAACCGCACAACCTCAAACAGACCATTGTACGCAGAAAATTACCCAGCCTGCAGAAGAACAGTAGCCATGACACTACATATAGCAACCTCTGCAAGATGTGTCGGTTCATTTGACACAGATACCATCATCTCACGTGAGAACACCATCCATTAGGTATGTGGTACATACTCTTGTGACTCAGTCAACATTGTCTACCTGATACATTGCAAGAAAGGATGTTCTGAGGCATGGTACATTCGCAAGACCATGCAGACACTACGACAACAGATGGATGGATATCACTCGACAATCACCAGGCGAGAGTTCTCTTCCTATTGGGGAACACTTCAGTAGTCAAGGGCATTCAGCCTCTGATCTTTGGGTAAGCATTCTCCAAGGCAGCCTTCACGACATATGACAACGCAGAATCACTGAAGAGAAACAGATAGCCAAGTTCTGCACACGACTGAGATCCTCTCATCCAGGATCTAGGGTTCATATCGCACTATCTGTAATCCCACGACTTGTCTGAGCTTGCAAAATCTCTAACTGTCTTGGCTGCTGGAGACAATTCACATCTCTTTAACCTGTGCTTAGCACTCTTTCCACTCATATTGTCTGCATAGGATTACCTGTTAAGACTCGCATTCTAATCATTATCCTGTTTGTAGACCAAATCCTGCACTCACCTCTTGAAAGGGCATTATTCCGAAAGCTCATGCAACCAAATAAACCTATTGAACTTTAAGCTGGTGAGACAACTTATATCGACTGTGAATTACTTTGACAAATGCCTCTTGAAGCTTAATGTACACAAAATAAATGGTAGCAAGCCGCCTTCTTGAATCACAGTAATTTATTTGGTGTTGTACATCCAGAGTGCTGTTAGAAGAGAGTTCCAGGATTTTGATCCTGTGACAGTGAAGAAACAGTGATATAATTCCAAGTCAAGATGGTGTGTAACTTGGGAGCTCGAAGGTTATGATGTTCTCATGCATCTGCCACTCTTGTCCTTCTAGACGGTAGAGTTCTCAGATTTGTAAGGTGCTGCCATAGGAGCCCTGGTCAGTTGCTGCAGTGCATCTTGTGGATCATACACACTGCTGCCTCTGCACGTTGGTGATGGAGAAAGTGGATGTTAAAGGTGAAGAATGAGGTGCCAATCAAGCAGGCTGCTTTTGTCCTGGATCTTGAGTGTTGTTGGAGTTGCATCCATCTACTCAACTGCAAAGTATTCCATCACACTCCTGAATTATGCCCGTGTACGTAATGGACAGGCCTTAGAAGTCATAAGGCAAAATTTCAAGACTGTGACCGGCTCTTGTAGTCACAGTATTTTTAAGGCTGGTTCAGTTAAGTTTCTAGTCGATGGTAACTCCAGGGCATTGATAGTAGGAGATTCAGTGATGGAATCCTATTGAATAATAAACGGGAAAATGGTTGGATTCTTGTTGAATATAATTATTGCTTGGCATTTATGTGATTGACAATTAGTTGCCACTTATCAATCCAAACTTGGTTGTTGTCCAGATCTTACTGCATATGGGTAGAAACCATTTCAGTATCTGAGTTGCAAATGGTGCTGAACATTGTGCAATCATCAGCAGACGTCCTCAATTCTGATTTTATGATAGAGGAAAGGTCATTGATGAAACAGTAGAAGACAGTTGGGCCTAAATCCTTCAGCACTGTTCTGGGCCTGAGATGATTGACTTTCTTTCATGCTAAGTTATCACTTATAATTTTTTTCCTTGTTCCATTGCAAATTCCTTTAAGCAAATACTGACTTTCATTTATTTATCTGTGCTTTTTTAAATGCCAAATCATTGTCATATTTTTCCTCCTCTGACATAAGACTAAGCAGCTTTTAGTTGCTGGATTTTTTTTTCAAGCATGAGGGTAGGACAGCTGTGATTTGGTCATGCGAAAGCACAATTCTTCCTCTGTACTGCACAGGATTGTCAGCATCAACGTTCCACTCAATTCCACAGAGTGAACTTGAATCGGCTGGTCAAGCAATCATTCAATCTTCAGATTCAGAGATAAGAGTGCTACTAACTGAGCCAAAACTGGCAACATTCATGATTAATAAAATATTGCCCCACCCTACAAATCAGCACTATCAGATCTGATTCAGCTGATATTTTTCAAAGTCATCATAGCTCAAAGTTATGTTTAGCTACCACAGGATGATAGACCAGCATTTGCTATGCTTTAGAATCCTCAACTCAAATTTGTTTTCAATACGATTTCAAGGTGAGGGATTGCGCATTAAAACATAAAAATGATCAATTTTAAACTTCTGGTACAGTCAACTAACGAATGAAAAAGTGGGATTGTTCCTGCAACTGCACTGAACCACAGAAAAAATATAATGAGATTAGGAATGCCAAAGGCAAAGTCTATATCGCCAGAGTCACAAAAGAAAGATTGGTACCCTGTGCTTTTGGGGAAACAATCACTTCTTTGGATCAGGGTTCCCAGATGAAAGATGGGATTTGAAAATTCCAGGAAGGTTCCAGCTATGTTTTTTGCTTACCAAATATGTACTTTAAGTTAAACAGAAAGATCCACATTATGTTAAGGATTCAAGAACCATATAAAACCATTGCTTTACCATTGATAAAGCGCAGATGATAATTACGTGATCTATGCCAGATGTTTTTTCCTGATTTCCCATGGGATTTTAAAAAAGAAACACATGATATTTATGAAAATTAAAACATAAAATGAAGAATAGGATTTGTAGACAACTTAGATCAAGTATGATGTGCATCGCACTGAAACAGCTTGGTTTACCATCTAAAATTCCTAAAAGTTCTGTTAATATTTCAATCAATGCATTAATACCACTACCATTCTGCACAGCATCATTCAGCAGACTATATGTGTCATGACTAGCTCAGTGGTTAGCACTCCTGCCTCACATCTCCAGTGACCCACATTCAATTTCAGCCTTGGGCAACTGTGAGTGGAGTTTGCACATTCCCCAGGTCTGCCAGGGTTTCCTCAGGATGCTTCATTTTCCTCCCACAGTTCAAAGATGTACAGGTTAGGTGGACTGGCTATGCAAAATTGCTCCTTAGTATCGAAAGACGTATATGTTAGGTGGATTAGTCATGGTAAATGCATGGGTTACGGGGACAGGGACTGTTGTTATGGTCATATGCTTCTAATGAGATGAAGTACAATGCATTGTTTGAGTCAAACAGTTGTAATAACAACATAGTCATGATTTTGACATAATATTAACTCACAGCAAATGCTCTCAGCCAAGATAATACTGGCTATCAGTGTCTTCCATTCACAAAAAATCATATTGGTTTAAAAATATATTATACTTTAATTCATATAACTGAAAAAAAAAATCGCTGAACACTTAAATAAGCCTTCAAATTGCAACATCTTTGCCAATTATAAATTTCTGATATTTTCTAGACATTACTAATGATAAAATTTGATGGTAATTCCCGCTATTTCAGTATTACATCAACAGTCCATTCTTTTCCATCATGGCTTTACTTGATTAAAGTTAATCAATGCAATGGAAAACCACATTCTTTGAAACAGAGTTAGCAGAAAACCTAAAATAATTTACACAGCCAATTCCATCACACACAAAAATAAAGATAAAACATTGCGGATGCTGGAATTTGAAACAAAAACAGAAAATGCTGGAAAATCTCAGCACATCTGACAGCTACTTTGGAGAGAGAATAGAGCCAATGTTTCAAGTCAGGATGACTCTTTGTTCTTTTGTATTTCATTGCAGATAGGGTTCCAGACTCAAACATGTAATTAAATTGACTTTTGAAGAACATTACAATTCCTTCATGACTGCTAATGTTGTCTAACATGAGGCTTAGTTTATAGAACAGCTTAGTTCAGCAAGATATCCATCATTCAAACTTCTCAACAACATACAACCAAAACATCCCTCCGCCAGTAGTAGTCTGAGATTAAATCACTGTTTGCAACCTTGATGTCATATTCAATCCTGTCAGGAGCTTCTGATTTTATACTTGCATCATGATTAAAACTTCTATTTTCACCCCTGCAATATCACTCAACATCACTGTCTCAGTTCACTTGCTGTTAAAACCCTCATCTGTTTCTTTATTTCCTCTAAACTTGGACATTCTAATGGGCTGCCGACTGGTCTCCCACTACCCTCCGTAAATTTACAGTCAACAAAAACACTGCTGCCCACATCTTAAATTGAAGCAAGTCCTGTTCTCCAATCACCCTGTGCTCCGTTGACCTTCACTGGCTCCCAGACAAGCAACACTTTGATTTTAAAATTCATATCTTTGTTTTCAAATCCTTCCATGACCGTGACCTTCCCTATCTCCTTAATCTTCTCCAACCCCGCAAGATTATAAATGGCCCTCTAAACCTAGCCTCTTGAGGCTCCTTGATTTTAATTGCTCCACCATTGGTCTTTAGCTGCTTTGGCCCCAAGTTTGAGAAGTTCTTCACCGTACCTCCCCTTATTGCATCTCTCCCTTGTTTATCTCCTTTAAGGCAAATTGTCTCAAATGTTTTGCTTTTTGTCACCTGACTCTTAATGGTTCGATGTCACACTTCATTTTTAAACGCTCCCATGAAGCGTCCTCATATTTCATTACGCTATATACTGCTGTTGATTATAGCTTTAGGCCCAGTTTAATGGCCTTATCAACAAATCAAATTTTGTTACAGTCCTTTAGTTTTAGTATTTAAACATATTCATACTAAAGCACAGTATATAATTTCTGTTAGTAACTCTTCAATAATTCATGCAGAATGTGAGAAGTTCATCTGCTATCCATGAACCATCATTTTCTACCAAATTATAGTATTTTGTTTCATGATGCACAAAATCATGTTATGTATCTCCTCAACCTTGTACCATTTTTAGAAATCAATTACTATAAGTATGGTTTACAGAATATCCTGCAAAGTAGAAATGTTTTACACTTACTTAGTATCTTCCCATTATAATAAAAGGCTGCATTAGGTTAGTGATGTCAAGTGCTATTTTGATAAATTTTTATAAATTTTATGAGTATTTAGAAAGCTATGATTATGGTAGTCAAATCAACAATTGGTGACAAAACCAGAGAAGAGGCTGGGTCTTCCATGACTACTGATTCACCTCCTGGCCTCTCTATGCCTCCCAACTATCTACAGGGGTCAAGGCAGGGATTTGATTGGTTAGTAACCACTCATTTGGACAAGGGCCATTGCAACATTTAATATCACCCTGACAGAGCAGTCAGCTTAACAGTGAAGGGACAGTGATATATTCTTAGAATGGTATGTGACTTGGAGGGTAACTTACAGTGGATAGTGGTAGTCAACTGCACTTGTTCTTCTAGGCATTAGACATTGTGGGTTTTTGAAGCTGCTGCTGAAGAAACTCTGGCAAATTGCTGCACACTATTATAGAAAGGACACACTGCAACCAGGATACAGCGGTGGCAGCGAATGTTTAAGTGGATGTGGCAAATGGGTCATTTACTGTTGGATGGAGCTGCATTGATCCAAATGTGTATTCCATCAGACTCAGAATTCCTACAATACATAAGGAGGCCATTCAGCCCATCGAGTCTGTACCAACGACAATCCTACCCAGGCTCTATTCGTGTAACCCCTCATATTTACCCTGCTAATCCCTGACACTAGGGTTGTTTTAGCATGGCCAATCCACCTAACCACCATTTTTGGACTGTAGGAGGAAACCAGAGCACCTGGAAGAAACCCACACAGACACGAGGAAAAAGTGCAAACTCCACACAGATAGTGACTGAGGCTGGAATTAAACATGGGTCCCTGGTGCTGTGAGGCAGAAATGCTAACTACTGCACCCCACGGGTGGCAGAAAGGCTATTCAAAAAATGAGCTATGTACTACAGAATATCTAGCCTCTGCCCTTATAGTCACAGTATTTTCCTGGCATTCCAGTTACGTTTCTGGTCAATGGAAATACGCTGTTGATGACAACAGAGATTGAATATCAACTGGAGATGCTTAGATTCTCCCTTGCTCAAGATAGTCATTGACTAGCACTTAGATATCATGAGTGTTACTTACCATCCTGGAAGGTTATCCAGGTCTTGCTGTTTATGAGCATGAACTGATTCAAGGGTAGTTGAAATTAAACTGAACACTGAAATTAGTAACAAGTATCCCCATTTATGGCCTCACATTGGAAAGAAGGTCTTTGACAAAGAAATTAAAGATGGTTATGCTAGGACACCAGCTGAAGTACTCCCAGAGATATGTCATCTGGAGCTGAGATGATTGATCCCCAACAACACAACCATTTTCTTTTTCTAGCCAGTGGAGACTTCCCCCCCACCCTCTACCCCCCAATTTCTACTAACTTCAATTTAACGCAGCAACTTGACGCCATAGTCACTTAAGTGTTGGCTGGAAAGCAAGAGCAATTAACTTCCACTGTGAAATTCAACTCTTTTGTTGGTGTTTGGATCAAAACTGTGATGTGGCCTTTTTTTTTAAGAGCAACACAGCACGGGAAACAGGCCCTTCGGCCCAACGAGCCCACGCTGCCATCATAACTTTATAGTAACAATTCCATTTTCCTATTCTAATTTTAGGTTATTCCTAATATGGAAGAATCTCAATATAGGGACAATTTGTTTCCCAATTAGCCTAAGAGCGAATTTTTGGGATGTGGGAGGAAACCGGAGCACCCAGAGAAAACCCACGCAACCACAGGGAGAACGCGCAAACTCCCGCAGACACCGGCCCAATTCCAAGTGCCTGCACAGCTACAGCAATAGTCACTGAGCTGTCATGGTGCCCTTCAGATGGTCCAGATAAAGCACTCATTTACGACATGAAGCACCAGGCAACCCATGAATCAACATTCAAGAGCTGTCCTCGCACCACCCGCCGAATGCATGCTCCTTGCATGGCATAAGCTGTATTAATGAGCAAAGCATGGTCTGCTTAGATATTGGTCAAATGTTTTTGACCAAATCCAAGATTGGGATTCACCAGTGAAGCTGCAGTGATTGGAGTTTTGGCTGGTTATCAAATTCTACATTCCCACTGGCAGCCACAAACAAGATTAAAGAATCCTGTCCATTAACCTGGGAACTGTAATAATTTTGGGAGAAGTTCTGCATTGAGAGATTCAGGATCAAGACCAGCATAAAATCACTTCTGTACCAATTTTCTTAGAAAAATCCAAAATATGAGAAATCCAAAAGTTACAAGAAAATTCCTGATCTACGACTTCCACTACTTCTTTTGCTACACAACATCACTCTTCCAAAGCTAAGGTTAAAACACATTCTGCCTAAGCCTCTGGTATTTCAGAAGCCATAGAATATAATGACCCTATTTATCCCAATCTATCCCCCAGTCAGAATTAAATGCCAAAAGAGCAATTAATGAATTTGGAAACCTTGGCATGTATTTTGATATATAATGCTAACCAATTTCCTGAAATACCTTTTATTACTCCAACACAAGGGGAGTGAAAACATTCAGAGCATATACAAAGCTGGGACTAAGTGACAGAAGAGAAAAAAGGGAGAGCTTGGCAGAGTTCTGGGTTCCAGCAGGGTTACTGGCTGGGGTAGGTAGCAGTGTTGATGCAAGGATTGATGAAGGTTTATAGCGGAGGGACACTCATTCTGCAATAAGAAACAAAACTTTTCATGATCTCCAGAAGTTTAATAATACCGTGATTACACTTCAAAAGGTACTTACTTGGCTATAACATTGGAAACAAATTTGTGCACAGCAAGTTCCCACAAACAGACTAGATAATCTATTTTTGCTGATAATGATTGAGGGATAACATGGGCCAAAATACCAGGGATAGCTTCAATGCTCTTCATTGAAAACGTGCCATGGGATCTTTTATGTCCACGTGAGACAGCAGAAATGAATGAATCCCCTTTGGATTTTAATTATTTCCTGACTGATTTTGATGATTTCCTTTCTGCTTGAATTCCATCAGAACAAAGTCCACACCACTGGCATAATCATATAATAGAAGTATTTAAATTGTAATGTCTTCATTTTTAACAGTGCAAATTATTCAACATCTAACTCTACAACAGAAGTGAAAAATAAAAAGTATTCAATCTGAAGATTTACAGCCTATGTTGCACCTATTAAAATGAATACATAACACAAGAAATAGGTGTAGAAGTAGACCATGTGACCTGTTCCATCATTCAATACAATCATGATTGATCTTGGGCTTCCAACTCCTTTTGCTTGCCTTCTCCTCACATTCCCTGATTCATTGACACCAAAAAAGCTCTGTCCCTGCCTCATTCACATTCAAAGCTTAATATACCATGATTTAGGAATCTCACAATGAAAATATATTTTAAGTATTCAGAAACTGTAACTATATATACACTACAAAAAAAAAAACTTTGCTGTTGGTCACTGTCTGTTTTGGTTTTCTCTCATTTTTGCTGTAGGGATATGTTCCTTTTGATCTTACTTTGTCCAATAACCTTTCGTTAATAATCAAATCCTCTGCAACCCTATCTTTCAGTAACAGACAATTTATCTCTCAATGGAAATGCATGACCACATTTCCCACTGTTCCAGTAGACAACAGTGACTTGCCATGAGAAACCCGAGTCTTCTGAAAATGGTGCTCAATTACAGCAAGACTCTTGGAGTCCATATTATGTACTTCGGACAATCTTGCAGCCGAAGAGAAGTTATCTAGTACTGCTGCTGGAGCTTTGGCTTCTATTTGTCAGCAGGGACAGACAGCGGAGTTGCATGAGTTGTTTGAATGCAATGTCAAAGTCAGCAGAAGGTAAGTGTTACACTGGATGAAATGCCTTCCAAGAAGCTGGCAATAACCAGTTTTCCTGAAATATAAAAGGTAACCATGGGTTTTGCTTCCCTACTACAGACCATCTTCTGAAGCCCATTCCTCTTCTCCACTCTCACCCAAAACTATCAACTGCACGTGCCATTTTCCATCTTTCTCCAAGTTCAGGACATCTCCTAAAACTCTGCATTACATTAGCCCTGAACTTGTATCTTTCTCTGGTTTCTCTCCCTATCCCTTTTTACACCCACTTCAAGTTCATCTTGTTCATGAGACCTACTTTCTTAACTCTATTCCCATTAAATTGTCAGCAACGTAACATCACTTCAGCGTTCCCATATTAGTGACATTGTTAATGATTCTCTCCCTTCTGTCCTTCACCTTCAAATTTGCTCTCTAAAAGGAAAAAATACCATGAACTACTACATGTACTCTTAAACTCTCTTTCCAACAGCACCAACTCATCCGCTCTCAAAACTTTTTCCCTTCATTTCAGTGTTGAGGAATGCAAACTTTCTTTCTCTTTTCACAGATTCTGCCAGACCTGAGGTTTTCCAGTATTTCCATTTATATCTTAGATTTCCTGCATCCGCAGAATTATACTTTTATTTTAGTGCTTAATACACTTCCATTTCTCTTCCAGAAATGCCTACATTGAAGAAGTTCTACTCTTTTCTCCAATATGGTATTTGTCTGTCTCTTTTACCATGTAACCCTTTGTTGATTTCCAACTCACCCTTGGTTTTTACCAAAATTCACTTCCACAGCCACATTTCTTTCCTCAGCAACCGTCTGACTCATGTCATGCCGATTCCTACTAAAATTCCATCTCTCGTGCTTTGAATTGACTCAAGATTACAGACATCTCCGGGACACACAACACTCAAGACTGCTGTTCTTGCCACATTCTGAGATCCCCACAGAGTGCCATGTGCAGCCACATGTCCATCCTGGACCACCTTCTCCAGCAGGAAAAACTCACTCTTTCTCAAAGCTCTCCTTGTCCCCAGTTCCATTTTATTCTTTGTTTTATCCGATTGCTTAGTAAGAAGCTTTCTCTTATCCTTTCAGATGTTAAGGAATGGAAATTTTGTTTCTTGTTTCCAAAGGCCAGAAACCTGCTGAATTTTTCCAGTATTTTCTGTTTTTATTTCAGATTTCCAGCATCCACAATAAATTGCTTTTATATTAGCAAAAATAGATTCAGCTACAATAAAGAAACTGAGCTAACTTGGTGGCAATGAATGACTGATGCTTATTTTGGGAATGTTTTTGTTTCGATTTTCTTTTTCTAATGTGGTCTAACAGGAGCGAAACCCTATATTGCTGGACTGGTAGGAAATTCTGAAAGCTATTATAGAAATTGACCTATATCTTAGCCATTGACACCACTATCATCGAAAGTTAAAATTCAATCTATGTATGCTCTGCTGCAGGCAGCAATGAAGGAAAAGTGGGGCATTAGAGGGCACATGGAGCAAACCAAGCAAATGATGCCAGTATCAATTTGAACTTGGGCATGTACAGTAGTATTAATGTTGAAAGTCCTATCCCTTCTTCCCAAAATTAGCAATGCAAAGAAGCTTTGATTAAAAAACAGAAAATGCTGGATAAACTCAGCAGGTCTGGCAGCATCTATGGGGAGAAACAAGAGTTAACATTTCAGAACTAAATGATCCTGTCTCAGAACTAATTAAACTTTGATTAAATAGTTTCAGGCATTCAATTATAATTAGGCTGTTGAATCTGACTAAGAAAACATCATCCATTTCTGAACAGACAATGGATTGGAAAGACACTATTTTAATGTCTATCTACAACAGAAACAGCATCACCACTGTTTTAAACCACTAAAAACACATTTAGCTAAGACCAAAGCCTGAACTGGACAGTTCACAGACAACAGAAACTTCACTTTCCTGTTCAGGTAGAGGGAAAGAGATCTTATTCAAAAAGAAGGAAGCTCTCCAAGTGTCCCTTAACTATCAAAACATGATGTGACATTGGACTGGGGTGGGCACAGTTAAAAAGTCTCTTGGACTTGATTATCTGTAAAGATTCATATTCCAACCATTATCTTGCAACTGTGCCTCTATCTCTATATGCCATGTTTGTGAACCCAATTCTTCACTCACCTGGTGAAGGAGCAGCACTCAGAAAGCTTGTGATTCTCAATAAACCTGTCTGACTTTAATTTGGTGTTGTGAACTTCTTACCATCAAAACAGATTCATTAATTGATATCATTTTCCTACATAACAATAGTAAAATTTCAACAAGAGTTAAAATGCTCTTTCCCTTCTGTCACCTCACAAAGGTTTATCATTAGTCCAGTCCTCTTTTTCCAATGCAATTTGCATTTATGTGGTGCATTCAGTAAACAAGACAGCTCACTGGAGTATTATCAGCTCCATTAGGGGAGGATAGTCTGGTGACCAAAAGTTTAGTCAAAGAGGCGTGGATGTTTCGAAGCATCTTAAAGAAAATACTAAAGCCAGGGGCCGAGACAGTTAAAGGCAGAGTCACCAATGAAGCTTTCCTGTTTGATAAATTATCAAATACTGACTTAGGCTCACAAATTGTAATGTCCAATTGTTAGAATCTAGGTTCTTGCTCAAAGCTTAGAGTACCAAACTATGACAAAGGATCATGTGGATTCGAAAAGTCAGCTCTTTTCTTACAGGTGTTGCCAGATCTGTTGAGATTGTCCAGCATTTTCTCTTTTGGTTTCAGATTCCAGTATCTGCAGTAATTTGTTTTTCTCCTTTAAATCAGAATAGCGGTGTATCAAGTTGAATTCAAATCAATCTCCCAAATTCTATTTTGAGATCAACCACTGGACTGAGCATTCATTTTTAGAGAAAACTTATAGATGGAGATACTATATGTCATTACTAATTGGATTTCCTCAAAACTTTGGGTATTTATTATTTTAGGAAATAGACTCTATAGTTTGTCTGTTTTGTTAACAGCGCATCTTGTATCCAAATGGGGAACTTTACAATTTAATTAAAAGTCCAGCATTTTGGGGTCATGGTGGAATCTAGTTGTGAAAGCAAAACAAGCATGACAAAAAGATCAGAGAACTTTGTCAAAATAAACAAAAACAACGTGGGGTATTGCATAAACACTAGATTGGCAGAAACTGCCCCAATGACAATAACAGCAAAGAAACGTGATTTTCCCCAAACCAAATCAAGAATGGACAGACCTTATATAGTTTGGGGTGCCTGAATGAAGAATGTAATTTTTCAGGCTACAATAATACAATCATAAAGATAACATACTATCTGTCAAGTAAAATCCCACTCAGTAGGAACAATACAATATTTGAGTGGACCAAAGATTAGAGACCCAAATACAAGTGCAAAGATGGATGTATGTACAATATTTAAACAATTACCATTTTTAAACTCTCCTTCTGAAGCTCTTCTACCACTGACCTTTTTTTCAAATCCACCAATCAATGATGTGATTTTATACAACTGTTGTCAATGCTATACAAAAGAAAGATTACAGAATAAAGATACTATTTAGCTAATATAGCTTTTGTAACATTTAAAATCATCACTAATTGTATAGAATACAAACTTGTTTTGATATAATACATTAAAACACTATAATTTCATTTTCCTTTATTGCCACATTTTTGCTGCACTGTTTAAAGCAGAAGTTAAAATGTTTTTTATGACAGTGTGGATTTCCCATGTCAACAGTGGACACTTTTAAAAGAGTGATCCAAGTTTCAGAAGGGCAAAACTCGAGTGCAGAAGATAGTAAACCCTCACCCAAAAAGATCTTCTATAATGAAGCATCCAATCTGATGAAATTCATTCATCATTTGCCATGTCTAACTAAGCGGAAGTTCTATTTGTAACTGGACACTGAACATAGTTAGACTTTGGTTGAAGCCTCCTAAGGGTGACAAAGAACTATACATGATCCTACTCACCACAGATAAAAAGGCCCTTTATAGGTTCTCCAATTCCTTACAATGTTAGCTTGAATATGGAAGATAAAAGACTATTTACTCCACAAGCAACTTCACATTTAATATTTTTACTGTTTTATAACCTATTAATAAAGTCCTTCTTATATTCACTTTGGAACTAAACAATAAATCATTGATGGCTAATTTAAAACATAATTTGAGATCATTTTCAAATACTTATAAACTAAAAATGTGTATCCTCTGTAAATAATTAAAGTTGCAATGGAAACAGAAAATATCAAGGCTTGCACAACATGTCAGTCAGCAGCTACCCAAAAACGATGCCATTTTGAACATGACAATTCATAATCACATTTTTTAGTAGTAAAAATGCAGGAGACTACATATAATGTCAGAGGCACCCATCAGTTCTTTTTTCATTAATCTGTATAGGTTGAATCCAGATACACTCAAAATTTAAAACTTTCAATCCCCATCAAATCCCTCTATAGCCTTGCCCCTCCTCATCTCCTCTTCCAACTCTATGTTCCTCCAATTCTAACTTCTTATGCATCAATTTTCTTTATCCTTCATTAGCAGACATGCCAAATAAATCTCTACCTCTATATCACTTACCTCTCCTTTAAGACACTCCTAAGTGGCCTTTTCAACAATCAGTCATCAGTTCTATCCTCTCCTATGAGACTTGGTGTCACATTTTATTACTTAACACTACAACACAATTTACTAAAGGCACTAGATTAGTGCTAGTTTTTGTAGAAGGGGAGGAGTTCTAGAGCAATGAGAAATCTTGGGAGAAGAAGTGACAGAGGGCAGAATCGATGGCATTGAATATCAGGGAGATACTATGGAGAATTAGGAAAGGTTTCCAAAAAAAGAGATCAGCCGGGAATTCTCTGGCCATTCATGCCAGTCGGATTATTTGGTCCTACAGCAGTGAACAAATATTTGGCTAAGTGCCAAATTCCCTGCATTTGCTTGCAGCAGCAATTGGGCCATTACTCTGTCTTCGGCCTTTACAAAATAATCCAGCAACTGCAACAGGCGCTAACAAAGATTTCAGAATAAATTTTTTTGCTGTCACCTAAACTGTGCAGAACCATTCTTGTGCCACCAAATTAGAACCAATTTGGACACACTTCCATAAGCATTTATTTACAAGAGATAAATGTGCATCTCCTCACCTAGAACCAAACTCAGTCTACTTCCTTTCACAGGGGCAAAAATGCATCCCATGTTAATGCACCTCATTTGCTTACAATAACATGCAATTAGCAGACTTCCTTCTCTTTCTTTAAATTTAAATTCCACGTCAGTATTGTTAACACAATTCTCAAATCCCACAATAGCACCCCATAAGAATTCAACATATATCATGAAGGTACCTGAAAAAATTTCCCTTTCTGATACAAATCCTTATTTTGTATCATTATGCTATAATGTTGAGTGCTTAATGGGACAAGCATTCACATTTAGCATCAGGAAATTCATTTTAACATTGTTTTGTGCTGTGTCTAACATTGAGTGTGTCACCAGTGGCACCATTTCAGAGCAGCTGCTCCTGCTCCCAATCATACCAGACGCTGATGACCCTCCTTCTATCAACAGGGATGGAAGTAGAAATGGTTGAGAAATTCAAGTTTCTAGATGTCCAGATCACCAACAACCTGAACTGGTCCTTCCACATGGATGCTTCAGTTAAGAAAACCCAACAACGCCTCTACTTTCTCAGGAGACTAAGGAAATTTGGCACGTCTGTTACAACTCTCACCAACTTGTACAGATGCACCATAGAAAGCATTCTTTCTGGTTGTATCACAGCTTAGTATGTCTCCTGCTCTGCCCAAGACCACAAGAAACTAGAAAGGATTGCGAATGAAGCCCAGTCCATCAGGCAAACTAACTTTCCATCCATTGACGCTGTCTACGCTTCTCGGCCAAGCAGCCAGCATAATCAAAGATCCCATGAACTCCAGACATGCTCTCTTCCACTTTCTTCCATCGAAAAGATACAAAAGTCTGAAATCATGTACCAACCAACTCAAAAACAGCTTCATCCGTGCTGCCATCAGACTATCTTACATTAAGTTGATCTTTCTGCACTCTTGTTTCCTTCTCTATGAATGGTATGTTTTGTTTGTATAGCGTGCAAGAAACAATGCTTTTCACTGTATGCTAAAACATGTGACAATAACAAATCAAATCAAGTAACTCCCACCCTCCACTTGCAGCTTATCTATACAATAGTATATCTCAAAGTTGCACTTCTTGCCTTTCTCCAATCATCTCCAAAAACCTTATTCACAATGAGCGTTCAAATGAGGGAAGTTATGAATGGAAGAAGGGGGCAGTGCAAGATTTCAGGAGATAGTGGCACAGTGTTGTTGTATCACCTAGTAATTCAGAGACCCAGGGTAATAACATAGTGACTCAGGTTTAAATTCAACAAAATATCTGGAATTAAAAGTCTAAATGATGACCATGATAGCATTGTCAATTGTTGTAAAAATCCATCTAGTTCACTAAGATCTGTCAATGAAACTTACAATCCCTACTTTGGCTGGCCTCTGTGTGACTCCAGACCTACAGCAATATAGGTGACTCTTAAATGCCTTCTGCAATGGAGTTGCAAGTCATTCAATTGTATTCAATTACAACAAATAAAAAAAAAGGAAAGAAACCAGACAGAAACCCAGCATCAACCTAGACACCAGAAATAACAATGGTAAACACAGCCCTATCGATCCAGCAAAGTCCTCCCTATTAACATCTTGGGGCTTGTGCCAAAATTGGGAGGGTTGTCTCACTAGTCAAGCAATAGCCTGACAGTCATACTCACTGAATCACACCTTATAGATAAAATCTAAAACAACCATCACCATTTCTGGGCATGTTCTATCTCACTGGCAGGACAGATGATGGCAGAGATATATAGTCAGGACGGAATTGCCCTGGGAGTGCTAAGCATAAACTTGGACCCCATGAAGCCTCCTGACACCAGGTCAAACATGAGCAAGGAAATCTCCTGCTAATTACTGCTCCTCTTCAGCTGATGAAACAATACACCTCCACGTTGAACACCAGCCATAAGTGCCAAGTGGATGATCCATCTCGGCCTTCTCTGGAAGTCCCTGGCATGACAGATGTCAGTGTTTGGTAATTCAATTCACTTCACATGATACTGAGAAATGTCTGAAAGCACTGGATACAGCAATGGTGATGGGTGCTGACAATATTCCAGCAATAGTCCAGAATTGCCACACCCCTAGCCAAGCTGTTCCAGTACGAAAACATTGGCATCCACCTGGCAATGTAGAAAATTGTCCTGCTCACAAGAAAGCTCATTAATACCTCACTTTCCCAGGAGGCTAAGGAAATTCAGCATGTCTGAATGTCTTTTTTTTTTTTACAGATGCACCACAGCAAGCAACTTTTCTGGATGCTTCACAGCTTAGTATGGCTCCTGCTTTGACCAAGACAGCAAAAAACTACAAGGGTTGTGAACATAGTCCAGTTCATCATACAAACAAATCTCTCATGCACTGATTTTGTCTACACTACCCACTACCTCAGAAAAGCAGCCAGCATAATCAAGGATTCCACACATCCTGGATACACTCTCTTCCAATGGGAAAAAGATACAAATGTCTGCAAACACATATGAATTGACTAAAGAACAGCTTCTTCTCTGCTGCCATCAGAATTTTGAATGGATTATATATTAAGCTGATCTTTCTCTTCACCTTATCTGTAATTACAACATTATATTCTACACCCTCTCCTTTCCTTCTCCCCATGTACTCTATGAACAGTACGCCTTGCTATACAAGCACACAAGAAACAACAATTTCACTGTATCCCAATACACGTGCCATTAATAAATAAATAAAGGACGAACATTCCAGCTGGCCAATTACTGCCCCACCAGTCTACTCTCAAACATCAGTAAAGTGATGGGAGGGGTCATTAACAGTGCTATCAAGCAGCACTTTCCTAGCAATAACCTGGCCCACTGGCCCTCAATTTGGGTTTCACCAAGGTCACTCGGCTCCCAATCTCATTACAGTCTTGGTTCAAATATGGACAGAAGAGTTGAGCTCTTGAGAGGAGGGGAGAGTGACTGCCTTTGACATCAAGACAGCATTTAATCAAATGCGGCATCTAGAATTCCTAGTAAAACTAGACTGGATCAGAATCAGGGAGAAAACCCTCCTTTGGTTGTGGTCATATCTGGCACAACGTTAAGATGATTGGAAGTCAATCATCTCTGCTCTAGAACATCACGCCAAGGCCCAACCACCATCAGTTGTTTCATCAATAACTTTCTTTCCATCAAAAAATCAAAATGGGTACATTCAGCGATGACAATGTTCAACACATTTACGACGCCTCAGATACTGAAACAGTCCATATCTCAACGCAACAAGTCCTGAACAATATTCAGGCTTGGGTGCTGACAAGAGACAAACAATAGTTCCACCATACATGTGCCAGGAAATAACGACATCCAGCAAGAGAGAATCTAATCATCGCTCCTTGACATTAAATTACATTACTATTACTGAATCTCCCAGCATCAACATTCTGGGAGTTACCACTGATCAGAAATTAAAGTGCATTAGTCATATAAATAGCATGACTACAAGAGAAGTCAAAGGTTAGGAATCATGCAGCAATTAACTCCACCTGACTCCCCAAAGCTTGCCCACCATCCACAAAGCAGAAGTCAGGAGTGTGATGGTATACTTTCCACTTGCCTGAAATAGTGCAACTCCAACAACATTCAAAGTGATCCATACCATCTATGATCTACTTGATTGCCACCACTTCATAGAATCCTACACTGCAGAAGGAGGCCATTCGGCCCATTGAGTCTCCACCAACACTCAAGAGCATCTCATCCAGGTCCAGCCCACTCCTGCCCACCCACCATAGCCTAACTTCTCATATTTATTCTGCAAATCCCCTACCCTAGACATCATGGGACACTAAGGGGCAATTTAGCACAGGAAAGTCATCTAACCTGAACAATCTTTGGACTGTGGGGAGAAACTGAAGCCCCAGAAGAAATCCATGCAGACACAGGGAGAATGTTTGTATGGAGTTTGCACCATCACACAAGGCTGGAATTGAACCCAGGTTTCTGGCACTGAGAGGCAGCAGTGTTAACTATTGTGCTACCCTCTTCCACAAACACTCATTCCCTCCACCATCAACAGATAGCTGCAACCACGTGTACCATCTCCAAGATGCACTGCAGTAACTAAGATTTCTTACACAGCACTTTCCAAATTTGCTAACGCTATCATCTGGAAGCAGATGCCCAGGAACAGCAGCAGCTGGAGGTTCTCCTCCAAGCTACTACTAGAGATGGGCAATAAATGCAATACCTACATTCTGTAAATAAGTTTAAGAGAGGGTCAGCAGTGAGAGATAGGGTCAGGGAAGGTTCAATGAGCATAATTCATCGCAACCAAAGGGGCAGGGAGCGGGAATGGTGATGAACTACAAGATCAACAAGTAGGATAGGTAGCTGGTGAGCAAGTGGGATAGAAGACGAGCCAGAGTGAAAATAAGCAGGAGCGGTGATAAACAGAAAGGTAAGAAAAAGACCCTATTTTTTAAAAAAAAATTTACGTCTTTTAAAAATGACAGTAAATATTTTAACTTACAAATGTAAAGATTAATCTTTTTGCGATGAGACTGTCAGGTCTTTCTAACTACAGCTTTTACAAAAGGTTGGAATGATTTAATATTGTTTATAGCTCTGACCAGTCTTCCGTGGGATATAATCCTTGTACATCTACTTGGTACCCCAGCTACCATGGTGGCTTGGAAAGTACAATTCTTCATTTTGAAGCAAACTCCAACCTCCTAAAATCTCTTTAGCACCTCCTCTAAGTTAGCTAGGTGTTCGGCTTCTGTCAATCCACTTATAAGTACACCATCAAGGTATACTCCAATTCGTGGCAGTCTTATAACAAACTTTTCATTGACTTCTGGAAAATAACACATGGTGGCAATACACCAAAGGGCAGGAACATATTCGGGAACAAATCCTGTGTGTGTGTTCATCGTGACACAGCATTGAAAAGAACTGTCTCATTCAAGTTGCTCATATACATGACTCATATCCAATTTTATGTAAGATTGGCCTCCAGTCAGCATTGTACACAGGTCTTACATCTTCAGGATTGGATATTTATCCAATTTGGCAGCCTGATTAAAACTGTTAACTTGTAGTCCTCACAAATATGGAAAGCCTTGTCTGGCTTCAACACAGGGACTGTGTTGCATGCTGCCCATTCCGCAAACTGAACAGGCTAAATTCTTCCAATCACTTTAATTCAATGTCCACCTTTTCTCGTAAGGCACAAGATACTAGTCTTGCCTGAAAAAACAATAGTCACCTGCAGTTATTGTGCCTAACCTGTCACTGAAGATGCTCTCATATTTCTTTACCAGTTTGGGCAATCCTCCTACCTGCACTTGGAACATTTCAGTCAAATTTAACTTGATTTCCTTAAGTCAATTTCTGCCCAGAAGGCTTGGTCTTTCACCTGACAGTACAACTACTGAGGAGTAAAGCAGCAAGTTGTCCACAGCTTATAAGTACTGCTGTTGTGCCCATCATTTTTAAGGCTACTCCTGTATAAACTGTTAACTTTATTCAGCACTCTAAATTCAATTCTGGGCTCAAGTACCAAAATGTATGTTGACTTATCATAGTAGCAGATGCCCACTTATCTACTTCCATCTCAAGAAGCTTTCCACCTCAGAAGCATTCCAGTAATGAGGCTACCTTGCCCAATTGCATGTTAAATAGGGAGCAATCATATAAACTGTTGGTTCTTCCAGCTTTTACTACTTTACATACTTGTGCTGCTCCACTCATTTGGTTACTGGACAGATGTGGTCGCATGATTGCTTTAAGAGCCAGTCACCTGATTTGATAGTAATGCTATTAGGGTATTTCACAGGCTGTGTAGTTTCTGATCTGTACAAAGAACACCTCTTTCAATAGAACCGTTGTGTGTTACTTTGAATCTACATGTAGAAACAACATCTATTGTTTTTGTTTGAAGCTCACAAATGCTAAAATAGGAAATTAGCGTGGACTTGACTTGCTTTTGTACTTTAAGTGGGTCTTCCTATGACTGAAAAATCATTCAGCCTCTTTATACCTGCAAGGTATAAAGCTGCAAGATTCATGGGACTGGCTATCCCCACAATGGTAACATTCTGCTTCAATCTTTGCCTATTGATTTCCTCCTCTGAATCTATTTTTATTTATTTTGCTTTGTGTTTCACTATTACATCCTTGTGAACGGCACAATTTTGCATGCTTTGTAATACTTGTGTACCATTTTCAACGCCTCTGTTAGTAACTTCTGCTGAACAATCTCATTATTTACCCCACAGACTAATGTGTCCTGCAGCCTATCAAAGTGGCTCCAAAGTCAAAGATTTGCATCAACTTAATGTTACAAGTCACAATACTTTTCCCTGGAGCTCTCACCTCTTGAGTTAAACTTAGATCTCTGCAATACGACCTATGGCTTCAGATGGAAATGTGACTTTACCAATTCAATAATCTTACAGAATGACTTGGGGTCAGGCATGCTTGGGGTTGAAGCTGCGAATCAAACTGTAAACTTGGCTCTCATACACACTCAAGGGGTTTGCCTTTTTCTTCCCCTCCTCCTCTATCCCATTTGGTTGAAAGTAATAGCCCAGGCACTCCATGTATTTTGTCCAGCTATCTACAGACAGTCTCCTTCATAGTCAGTGCCATAGTGAATAGAACCAGTCCAGTCCATCCATCAGACACACCTTAATATAATCCAATAATTTAAATACCAACACCACTGATCCAGGGAACCCCAAATTGAATTTTGTGAACCTTTTATTCAATTTGTTAAACTCCTTGGTATTTCTTCCATGAAATGAATTCTGACCATGACTCACTGATATTTAACAAATCATCTTTCTTACAAGATTCATCCAAAAACTCTAACAGATGGTTTAAATCTTGGTCATTATCTAATCAACAGGCTCCATCTCATAAAATATTCAGATTTTTTTTTCCAAAAGTATACTTCATTCAAGACTTATAGAAGTACATTCCATAACTTCATATTTGACACTGTTGATCTTGATGAAGCTGATCTTTCTCTACACTCTAGCTATGACACTACATTCTGCACTTTCTTCTTTTCTTCTCTCTGTACAGCATGCTTTGCCTGTTGGCACATAAGAAGCAATACTTCTCACTGTATGCTAATATGTGACAACAATAAATTATAGCATTACATAAAGTGCAAAACAATTCAATTTATTTTTTGACGCTCTGAGGTGTTTCACTAAACTTGTAATTGTAAATTATATACATCACCTCAAACATTCTCTGGTGCTCAAAAGGCAAAGCGTTTTATGGTTAGTTCCAGCCCTCAATGTACTATGGTGGAAAAACTGTGGCCTTTTTACTTCTTGTAGAATGCAACTAAACCAAAGCCATACCTTATTTTCTCTTTCGTGAAGATATAACCAGTTTCCACATTTCCACTTAATTTTGGTCATATGATTCAGACTCCAAGAAGACAGGAGAATAGTTCAATACTGACAATTTAACTTGCTTTCTGTCATTAAAATTAGTTATAACATTACTATAACTAATGTTATAGTAATAACATTACTGTAGAATGTTACTTTTGGTATGAATTTGACTTCCTTAGTTGCCAGCTTTCACCTTAAGACAACTGTCCTTTATTGCCATGATTGTATTCTAGAAATGATGCAGAGATGCCAACATTGGACTAGGGTAAACACAGTGAGAAATCTCACACCACCAGGTTAAAATCCAACAGGTTTATTTGGTAGCAAAAGCTACTAGCTTTCAGAGCGCTGCCTTCATCAGGTGAAATGGGAGTTCTGTTCACAAACTCAATTTACAAAGTAATGGTTGGAATGCGACTTTTTACAGATAAAAAAAAGTCTTAAAAGGTACAGATAACGTGAGTGGGGAGAGGGTTAAGCACAGGTAAAAGAGATGTGTCTTGTCTCCAGCCATGACAGTTAGTGAGATTTTGCAAGCTCAGGCAAGTCATGGCGGTTAAGGTAGTGTGACATGAACCCAAAATCCCGGCTGGGGTCATCCTCACGTGTGCAGAACTTGGCTCAGTCTCTGCTCAGCGACTCTGCATTGTTGCATATCATGAAGACCACCTTGGAGAACACTTACCCAAAGATTGGAGGCCGAATGCCCATGACCGCTGAAGTGTTCCCCAACAGGAGGAGAATACCCTTGCCAGGTGACTGTCGAGCGGTGTTCATTCATCCATTGTCATAGTGTCTGCATGGTGTCCCCAATGTACCAAGCCTCAGGACATCCTTTCCTGCAGCATATCAGATAGACAATGTCAGCTGAGTTGCAAGTGTATGTACCTGGTAGAGGATGTTCTCACGTGAGACGATGGCATCCATGTCAATGATCCAGTAGTTTGCAGCAAACTATCCAACCTTCAGGAGAACAATGACCATGACACCACCTAACCCTACCACAGCAACCTCTGCAAGACATGCCTGATCATCGACATGGATGCCATCATCTCACATGAGAACACTATTCATCAGGTTCACAGTACAGATTCTTGCAACTTGACCAAAGTTGTTTGCCTAATACACTACAGGAAAGGATGTCCCAAGGCATGGTACACTGGGCAGACCATGCAGACGCTACAACAATGGATGAATGAAGACCGCTCGACAATCATCAGGCAAGAGTGTTCTCTTCCTGTGTGGGGACACTTCAGTGGTCATGGGCATTCGGCCTCTGATCTTCAGGTAAGCGTTCTCCAAGGCAGCCTTCCACACAACGCAGAGTCACTGAGCAGAGACTGACAGCCAAGTTCCGCACACATGACAATGCCCCTAACCAGGATTTTGGGTTCATGTCACACTACCTTAACCTCCATGACTTGCCTGGGCTTGCAAAATCTCACTAACTGTCCTGGCTGGAAACAATACACATCTCTTTAACCTGTGCTTAACCCTCTCTCCATTCACATTGTCTGTACCTTTAAGACTTTATTATCTGTAAAGACTCACATTCCAACTATTATTTTGTAAATTGAAAGTGTATCTTTATATGCCCTCTTTGTGACAGAATTTCCACTCATCTGATGTAGGGGCAGCACTTTGAAAGTTAGTGGCTTGTGTTGGACGTTAATGCGGTGAGGCTTCTTACTATGTATTTTAGAAAGCCTGGTACTCAAAGAACTAGAGCCATTCTTTACATACTTTTATTAAGATTTGTTTTACAAACATAAGCCACCTCACCTCACAAATACAGTTTTAAGTCTTTTTTTCTGTAGGGACACAAGTGAATCAATTAAAAATGCTCAGCTGACCAGTGAGGTATATCAGAAAATTGTGAAGCAGATTCACAAATGGTTGGAAGAAATAAATGGAAAGGAAAAAAGTGAGCAATAAAATGAGGGAGCAAAATATTTGGGGAACTCAAAACAATGTACTCATTTTTTTGTTGTTTTCCCAAATAATAGTTTTCTATGACACATTATACTGCAGCCATGTGAAACAAATCAAGAACGCAAGATCAAACTCTCCTTTTGTGTATTCATCATGTTTGTCATCTTCAAATTTCTGATATTAAATCCAGCATTTTAAAGTACAGCAATTTGAAAAATTTTACTCAAAGTTAAAAAGTGATGAATATGGTGCACCAGGTAACCCATTAATACTTGAAGTTAAATGCTCTCATTAAAAACAGCATTGCACAACCCAATACGGAAGTCTTATCCAACCTGTAATTTGCGAAAGCACCAGTCCAGAGGACCTTTTTGAATATCTTCACATACATGGGGAATAGTGAGGATTTGGAAGGATTTACAGCCAGTTAAATCACTTTATGCACGTTCCTGAGATGGAAGGAAAGTCATTGAAGTAGCTGCTGAAGATGACTGGGCCAAAGATGCTGCAGCAGGAGATCTTCAGAGACTGAGCTGATAGCCTCCATTAATCACAACCATCTTCCTGTGTGTTACATGGAAAGTCCTTTGCCTGTATCTGACTGATATAAAATTTACTAGAGCTTTTTGATGTCACACTGAATCAAATGTTACTTTGACATCAAGTACCATCACTCTCACCTCATCATGTTCCATTCTTTTGTCCAAGTTTGGACCAAAGCTGTAAGGTCAAAAGCATAATGGCCCTGGGTGAACTCAACCTGATCACCGGTAAGCAGAATATAGTTGTGCAACTATTAGAACATAGAACAGTATAGCACAGTATAGGCCCTTCGTCCCTCAATGAACCCAACATTAAGCTATCCCATTCCCTATCATTCTGGCATGCTCCATGTGCTCATCCAACAACCACCTGAAAGTTCCTAAAGTGTCCAACTCCACCATCACAGCAGGCAATGCATTCCACACCTGAACCACTCTCTGAGTAAAGAATCTATCTCAAATGTCCCTCCTATATCTCCCACCATGAACTTTAGAGTTATGCCCTCTAGTAATAGCTACATCTACTCGAGAAAATAATCTCTGCACGTCCACTCTATCTATCCCTTCATCATCTTATAAACCTCTATTAAGTCGCCTCTCATCCTCCTCCACTGTAAACATAAAAGCCCCAGCTCCCTCAACCTTTCCTCATAAGATCTACCCTCCAAACCAGGCTGTATCCTGGTAACTCTCCTCTGCACCCTCTCCAATGCTTCTACATCCTTCATATAATGAGGTGACCAGAACTGCACACAATATTCTAAATGTGGTCTCACCAAGTTTCTGTATAGTTGCAGCATAACCCACGACTCTTAAACTCAAACCCCCGGTTAATAAACACTAACACACTATAAGCCTTCTTCACAGTTCTATCCACTTGAATGGCAGCCTTCAGAGGCCTGTAGATATGAACCCCAAGCACTCTGTTCCTCCACATTCCTCAGAACCTTGCCACTGACCATGTAATCTGCATTCAAGTTTGTCCTACCAAAGTTAATTACCTCGCACTCATCAGGATTAAACTCCATCTGCCATTTTTCTGACCAGCTCCGTATCCTATCAATGTCTCTTTGTAGCCTACAAGTGCCCTCCACCTCATCCACTACTCCAGCAATCTTCATGTCATCAGCAAATTTACTAACCCACCCTTCAGCACACTCTTCGAAGTCATTGATAAAAATCACAAGTAGCAGAGGACCCAGCACTGGTCCCTGTGGTACACCACTGGTGACTGGCCTCCAGTCTGAAAATTTTCCTTCCACCACCACCCTCAGTCTATGAGACAGCCAGTTACTTATCCAATCAGCCAGATTTCCTTCTATCCCACACCACCTATTTTCTTCATGAGTCTACCATGGGGAACCTTATCAAACGCCTTACAAAAATCCAACATCAACTGCTCTACCTTCATCTACACACTTAGTTACCTCCTCAAAGAATTCAATCAAATTTGAGACAGGACTTATCCCTCATGAAACCGTGCTATCCCAGATTAAGCTGCATTTTTCCAAATAGTCACAAGTGTTAAGCCTCAGGACCCTTTCCATTAACTTACCGACCAAAGTAAGACTAACTGTCCTATAATTACCAGGATCATTCCTATTTCCTTTGTTGAAGAGAGGAACAACATTCGCCACTCTTCCATACTCTGGCACAATCCCTGTGGAGAATAAGGATGCAAAGATCAAAGCTAAAGGCTCTGCAATCTCATCTCTTGCCTCAGAGTATCCTAGGATGTATCCCATCTGACCCAGGAGACTTATCAACTCTCAGGTTTTTCAAAATTGCTAATACATCTTCCCTCAGAACATCTACCTCTCCATTTTATCAAGCCATAATCACATAATCATCTCAAAAACATGGCCCTTTGCCTAAGTGAACACTGAGGGGAAGTATTCATTCAACGCCTGACCTCTCTCTTCTGACTCGATACACAAGTTCCAACTACTATCCTTGACTGGCCCTAACCTCACCCAGGTCATTCTTTTATTTCTCACATAAGAGTAAAAAGCTTTGGGTTTTCCTTGATCTGACCCACCAAGGACTTGACATGCCCTCTCTTAGCTCTCCAAAGCCCTTGTTTTAACTCAATCCCAGCTACCTTGTAACTCTCAATCGACCCAGCTGAACCTTGTTTTTTCATCTTTACATACATTTCCTCTTTCCTCTTGACAGGACATTCAACCTCCTTTGTGAACCATGGTTCCCCCACTCAGCCATTTCCTTCCTGCCTGACAGGGGCATGCCTATCAAGGACATGCAGTATTTGTTCTTTGAACAAGCTCCACTTTTCCTTTTGTGCCCTTACCTGACAGTTTCTGTTCCCATCTTATGCTCCCTAATTCTTGCCTAATCGCATCATAATTACCCCAAGCATTTAAGTGGATTTGGTAACTTCTGGTTCTTATAGTTCAGGGCGACAGTCTTCCAAGTTGAGCCAATCTAATGTACTCTTCTTCTCCTCCTCAGTCTCAAAGCTATTAGGAAGGCAGAATTCTCCGCTCTCATGTCTCTGAATGAATTCAATTCAGCAGTCAATATTAATTCCCTTAATTGTCTCCTATATACAAGACAGGTGTGGATTCTCCAGCCCCTGACTTTCTCTTTGTCTGCACATTATATATAAAGACCACCTTTTGGAGGATGATATCATGCTGGAAGATGGTTGATTTGTCCCCTCAGACATGAATCCATATTCACAAGCGTGTTCATTAGGATCAGAAACCTTGAAGCTACAGTTAATCTTGCGTTGGTTGACCTCCAGTGGCCTTTACAACAACTGCTAAAACCTGGTATTGCACTGATGTCCTAACTGCAAGCATGGTGCCTTGAATGCTATGATCAATGCACCAGGAACAGAGGCTTGTAGGGCTCATGCCTTCACTCATCAGATGTGGTCACTGATTCTTGGAACAAGCAACCATTCCAACTTGCCACTAAAGAGTCAAATGCCAATTAAGATCCTATATTAAGGATCAGATGCCAATTAAAATCACTCAAATTTCTTGCCCGGAAGTGTACTAGCAGGCTCCCCTTATATCAGCCAAGATTTGCTGTGCAGAACTTCTCCTATACATTAAGACCCTTCCTAAATTATGATTTTCCAGCTCAAATTTCAAACTGCATCATTCTTTGGGGAATATGAAAATATACTGTTGACTTTTGGGAGCCTTTGACTCCTTCTTGACTCCGGATAATCTTTCATTACTCCATTCACCTGTTCTGTCTTCCCTTACCTTGCATGTTTCATTGCCATTCCCCTCACCATCTTTTTCCTCCCCCTTGCTATTACTTTGTGACTTGTCTTGGCAGTTTTTGATACAAGCACATGAAATCTCACAATAAGGCTCTTAAAAGTAGGCAAAAGCAGCATCGAATACCATGAAGCCATTGGTAAACTGAAACTTGGCAGTTGCATGCCACTTGTTTAAAAATATACTGTTGTAATTATCCTCTGGCAGAGCACTTAATTGGAAGGGGAATATAATTCCACTAAGTTTTGCCTTTTAATAAGCATTCATGAGATAGTAACACATGCAAATGTGCTTCTTGACATTGATCGGTAGAAAACTCAAACCATCTTTAACTCACTGGGCAGGTGTTTCCATATGTCCACATGGCAGAGGTAGCCTGGCATCAGCCAGCAGAGATATGAGAAAATTCCGCCACCGAGAAGAGTTTCCCATTCTACGCATCTTCTGCCACCGGGAACCCATGGCGAGAACATTCGGAAAATTTCAGCCACTTGTTAAGTCAGGAGAATAAAATTCCAAACTAATTTCCTGCCAGCAGGAAACAGACATTTTCTCATCATGCCAAATTTACAGCCCCACCCACCATGTTTCACACTGTTTGCTTGAGCAGAAGATTCTCCAGTGTCTTCAAAAGGGCAGTTAGAGGAAAAATCGGACCTCTTAGGGACAGAGGAGGGGACCTGTGTTTAGAGCCCGAGGGAATGGGGGAGATCCTGAATGAATACTTTGCGTCGGTATTCACAAAGGAGAGGGGCTTGTTGACAGCTCCTGTCTCTGATGGAGCTATGGACCAGTTGAGAGAAATATCCATATCAAGGGAGGAAGTGTTAGAGCTTCTAGGTAGCATTAAAACTGATAAATCTCCTTGGCCTGATGGCATTTATCCCAGGCTGCTTAGGGAGGTGCAAGGTGAAATTGCTGGGCCTCTGAAGCAAATCTTTGTATCTTCTTTGGACATAGGTGAGGTTCCAGAGGACTGGAGAATAGCTAATGTTGTACCGTTGTTTAAAAAGGGTAGTAGGGATAACCCTGGCGGAAGTAACTATGACTCTCTTACTCTTTGGTGGGGGAGTGGGAGAGTCATGGTTACAGTAGCTGTGTGAATCTTGTCGCTTCTGTAGCGCATCGAGTTTGCGCCTCCTCCATGATCCCGCCGGGCAACATCGCCGCTACTCCACCTGCAGTGATGGCAAAAGCAACTGTCCAAGAAGCGACGCGGATGTAGTTGCATGTCTGGCTGTACTCAGACTACAATTACAAACAGGTGTTTGAAATTGGCTAGTATCCATTCGTGCGTAAAGGCTCGTTTGATAGCCGATCTCAGTAGCTGTGCGATTCTTCTGGTTTCTAGCGCACAGTGAGTCAATCCCTTCCGCGGGAGCCACCTGGTATCGTCTCCGTGGGCACAGATGATATTCCACGACTGGCCGAGAAACTAATAGCGGGGGTGACTCATGCTAGGACCACAACCACTACCACCGGACTGCCAGCCAGGAGTGGTATTGTTGGAATGGTCTCTGGTACGTTTTGCATAACTGTGGTATTCTTGGCGTTCTAGACCACAGTGAGTCAAACCTGACCGAGGTCCCGCAGGGTATTCAGGCCTTCAAGCTGGCAGGTGAACGGTCCTGAAGGGAATTTGACTGGCCGAGAACAGCCAACACGCTTCTATACCTGTAAACCCGGTTAATTGTGAAAGAAAAATTTTGTCTTGACAAGTTTCGGCTTGTCCCGGGGATAGTTGGTGATCTGCTGGCGGATGCTGTCACGCCTATCAAGGTAGTAGAAGCACCTCCGCGACCTCCTGCCCACATGATCGGCCCTGAGGAAAAGACGCACAGATCTGAACCTGGTGTGACGCAGAGAAGGGATGCAGTGCCCCGTCTCATTCCTGATGATCACTGCCAGACGTTGACGAAAAAAATTACCAATACAGACGTGTCTTCCATGCCCCAAGGGTTGGGCATGGTCGACAGCGATGGGTGCAGCTCCTGGTGTTGCACGAGCGAGTTTCACGCCACGGTCGCGTTTTCGGCAATGTAGTTTGTTCGTTGCACGGGCGTGTCTCCTAATAAATAAAAATTCATTTTTGTATCAAATGATGATTTATGGGTAAACGGCTCGAGGCTGACGAGCAAAAACTGACCTGGACGTTAGGCACTCCCAAAGGTGTGATTCAATCTGCTTGTCTGCAATTATAGTAGTTGCTGCCGCATCGTTCTGATCATTTCCCCATTTCCACTTATGTCCTACGGCTGTGTAACATCAGGTGGATGTCACTGATTCCATTCAGAAGTGCACGATGCACGTTGACGAGCGACAATAAAACTCAGATAAGACACTCTCACGAGTGTCTCTTAAAATAGGCCGGTGAGTTTGACGTCAGTGGTAGGGAAGCTGTTGGAGGGGATTCTTAGAGATAGGATGTATAGGCACTTAGAGCGTTGCGATCTGATTAGGAATACGCAGCACGGCTTTGTTAAGGGGAGGTTGTGCCTTACGAATCTGGTAGAATTTTTTGAGGAGGTGACAAAAACGGTTGACCAAGGGCGAGCCATTGATGTCATCTATGTGGATTTCAGCAAGGCGATTGACAAAGTCTCTCAGGGGAGGTTAGTTGAAAAGGTCAAGGCTCATGGGATACAAGTACAGGTAGCTAGATGGATAAGTAACTGGCTTAGTAATAGAAATGATGTAGAGATGCCAGCATTGGACTGGGGTAAACTCATTCAAGTTTGACAACACCGATTTTAAATCCAACCGATTTATTTGATAGTAAATCCACGAGCTTTCGGCCTTTGTGGCCTTCGTCAGGTACCTAACCTGCTACAGTTCCCTTCCTGTGGGCGAACACTTCAGCAATCATGGGCATTCGGCCTCCGACCTTCAGGTAAATGTTCTTCAAGGGGGCCTTCACGACACACGACAGCGCAGAGTCGCTGAGCAGAGACTGATAGCCAAGTTCCGCACACTCGAGGACATTCTTAACAGGGATCTTGGCTTCATGTCACACTACCTGTAACCCCCATGACTTGCCTGGGTTAGCAAAAAACCTCACTTTCTGTACTGTCTGGAGACAATACACATTTCTCTAACCTCTGCTGTTAGCCACTTTAACACTTGAAAAGCAGGTTAGGTGTAAGGAACATAGAACATTACAGCACAGAACAGGCCCTTCGGCCTTCGATGTTGCGCCGACCAATATAAAAAGCAACGCCCCTCCAAACTAAATCATTCCCTTCTCTTCCATATACTTATCAACTAACCTCTTAAACGCCACCAAACTTGGCGCATCTACAACCGCTGCAGGCAGGGCATTCCACTCCCGAACCACCCTTTGGGTAAAGAACATGCCTCTGATATCCGTCCTATAACTATCACCCCTTAATTTAAAGCTGTGTCCCCTCGTGCTAGCTTTTTCCATCCTAGGAAAAAGGCTATCACTGTCCACCCTATCTAAACCTCTACTCATCTTATATGTTTCGATCAGGTCCCCTCTTAGCCTCCTCCTTTCTAACGAAAACACCCTCAAATCCCTCAGCCTCTCCTCATAAGACATGCCCTCCATACCAGGCAACATCCTGGTAAACCTCCTCTGTACCCTCTCCAATGCCTCCACATCTTTTCTTATAATGTGGGGACCAGAACTGCACACAATACTCCAAGTGCGGCCGCACTAGAGTTTTGTACAGTTGCAACATGACGTTGCGGCTCCGAAAATCAATCCCCCTACCAATAAAAGCCAAGACTCCATATGCCTTCTTAACAACCTTCTCGACTTGACTGCCTACTTTCAGGGATCTATGCACATACACACCAAGATCCCTCTGTTCATCTAGACTACTAAGAATCATACCATTTGCCCTATACTCTACACATTTATTATTTCTGCCATAGTGCATTACCTCACACTTTTCCACATTAAACTCCATTTGCCAACTCTCGGCCCAGCTCTGCAACTTGTCCAAGTCCCTCTGCAAACTATAACACCCCTCTTCACTATCTACCACTCCACCGACTTTAGTGTCATCTGCAAATTTACTAATCCATCCTTCAATACCCTCATCCAGATCATTTATAAAAATTACAAACAGCAGGGGGCCCAAAACAGACCCCTGAGGTACACCACTTGTCACCGAACTCCACGATGAATATCTCCCATCAACCACCACCCTCTGTCTTCTATCTGCTAGCCAATTCCTAATCCAATTAGCTAAACCACCCTCAATCCCATACATCTGCATTTTCTGCAGAAGCCTTCCATGGGCCACCTTATCGAACGCCTTACTAAAGTCCATATATACCACATCAACGCCTTACCCCCATCCACCTCCTTAGTCACTTTTTCAAAAAACTCAATGAGGTTAGTAAGGCACGACCTACCCTTCACAAAACCATGCTGACTATCTCCAATTCAATTCATTACTCTCTAAATAACTATAAATCCTATCCCTAATTATTCTCTCCAACACTTTGCCCACCACAGAAGTAAGACTCACTGGCCTATAATTCACTGGAAGGTCTCTCTTCCCCTTCTTGAACAACGGGACCACATTCGCTATCCTCCAGTCCTCCGGAACCACACCCGTAACCAACGACGACCTGAAGATCAGAGCCAGAGGCTCTGCAATCTCCTCTCTTGCCTCCCAGAGAATCCTAGGGTAAATCCAGTCCGGCCCAGGGGACTTATCCAACTTCAAACCCTCGAGAATATCTAGCACATCCTCCCTATCTACGTTGATACCTTCCAGTTTGCTACCCTGTACCTCAGTGTTCTCCATAACTACATTTACATCACCCTGCGTGAATACCGAAGAGAAATATTTATTCAGTACCTCTCCAATCTCCTCAGGATCCACGCACAACTTCCCACTGCTGTCTATGACTGGCCCTAATCTTGCCCTAACCAATCTTCTATTCTTAACATATCTAAAGGAAGCTTTAGGATTCTCCCTAATCCTATCAGCCAAAGTCTTCTCATGTCCTCTCTTTGCTCTCCTCAATTCCCTCTTTAGCTCCCTCCTGTCTAATCTATAGCTATCCATTGCACTAACCGAGCCTTCAATCCTCATCCTGACATAAGCCTCCTTTTTCCTTTTAACCAGCAAGTCAACTTTTTTTGTACACCAAGGTTCTCTTACTCGACCATTTCCTCCTTGCCTGACAGAATTAGGATTCGCATTCTAATCTGCAATCTGTAAACTGTCTTGCTGATATGTGTGCTTTTGGAGACCAGAACACCTCATTCGCCTGACGAAGGCCACAAGCTCGTGGATTTACTATCAAATAAATCGATTGGATTTAAAATCGGTGTTGTCAAACTTTACTTAGTAATAGGAGACAGAGAGTAATAGTGGAAGGGTGTTTTTCTAGCTGGAGGTCGGTCACTAGTGGTGTGCTGCAGGGCTTGGTACTAGGACCTCTTCTATTTGTAATATATATAAATGACTTGGAAGAGGGAGTAAGTGGAGTGATCAACAAGTTTGCAGACGATACAAAGATAGCTGGACTTGCGGATAGGGAGGAGCATTGTCAGGCGATGCAGTAGGACATAGATAGGCTGGTAGCTTGGGCAGATAGAATTCAATCCTGATAAATGCTAGGTGATGCATTTCAGGAGAAAGAATGTAGTGGGGGGAGGTATATGATAAAGGGTAGACCTATTAAGAGTATAGAAACGCAGAGAGACCTGGGGTGCAGGTGTACAAGTCTCTGAAGGTGGCAAAGCAGGTGGAGAAGGTTGTGAAGAAAGCATGTAGTATGCTAGCCTTTATAGGAAGGGGTATAGAGTACAAGAGCTGGCCTTTAATGTTGCAGTTGTATAAAACGTTGGTTAGACCTCATTTGGAATACTGCATCCAGTTCTGGTCGCCTTACTAACGGAAGGACGTGGAGACTCTGCAGAGAGTGCAGAGGAGGTTTACCAGGATGCTGCCTGGTATGGAAGGTCTGAGTTATGAGGAGAGGTTAGAAAGACGTAGACTTAGAGGAGATCTAATAGAGGTGTACAAGATTATGAGGGGTATAGATAAACAGGGTTAAGCTTTTTCCTAGGATGGATTCAAATAGCACGAGGGGTCACGGGCTTAGGGTGAGGGGGGGTAAGGTATAATTTGGATGCTAGAGGGAGTTTTTTTTCCCACACAGAGGGTGGTGGGGGTATGGAATGCGTTGCCAAGCAAAGTGTTGGAGGCAGGCACTCTGGAGTTATTTAAGAAATACTTAGATGGGCACATGAACAGAATGGGAACAGAAAACTGATTTAAAATAAGGATCATGAGCCTTGGGAGTCCCTGGGAAGTGTGTAAATAGATGATGATATTGATGTACTTGTTTTTATCCTGCAGGTGCTTTGGTCCGCCTTGTTGCCTAACAAGGGACATACACGCGATGGGTCATGAGAGGGCTGCTCTTGGATTTTGAGAGAGTATCCTAGTGCTTCACATCGTTAGTGCACGCTTGACCTGGACCATTTGATGGGCAACACAACAGCTCAGTAACTATCGCTGTGCTGTGCAGATACATGGATTTGAGCCTGTGTCCGTGGGAGTTTGCGCATTCTCCCCGTGCTTGCGTGGGTTTTCTCCAGGTGCTCCGGTTTCCTCCCACATCCCAAAAATGTGCTCTTAGGCTAATTGGCAAAACAAATTCTTCCTAAATTGTCTCAAATTTGGTTTTTAATCCATAGATCTATAAACATAGATAGGGATCACGGGTAGAGGTGGGAACATCGAGGTGGCGGCGCAGGCTCATTGGGCCAAGGGCCTGTTTTCCGTGCTGGTTTGTTCTTTGTTCAAAAAGCAGGATTCATGATAACTATGTACCAAAGTTACTGAGGCAAGGACTTGTGCCTTGTAACACTCCAAATTAACATCTCCAGCTCCCCTTGTATTAGTTGTCAAGCATTGTCCTCTGATTCAAAACAATAACTTCAACAGCTGTCAGTCGTAAAAAGATATAATTGAGAAGTAGCTGTACATAAAGGTATACAACCAAGGAAATGAATAAATTATTTTTCATGCACTTACTTTGAAATCACTATTGTTTTCGGATCATATTCTGTTATTTGGTCTCTGTGAAGAACCACCAATAATCTTATGCAGAACATATGAAAAGCAATAACAATAATAATGCATCAGAACTTGAATTTATAATATTTTTGTAGCAAAATCCAGCCTTCTCTAAGAAATTTTGACCATTTTTTAGTACCCTTTACAGCATTTTGAGGTGTAATGATTTATACAGGAAGGATAGCACAGTAACATTCAATCTAACCAGAGTATAGTGATAATAATCTCCACAAAAGCCTCCTCCTACTCAAAACATAAGAGCAGAATTAGGTCATTCGGCCCATTGAGTCTGCTCTGTCATTCAATCATGGCTGATAGTCTTTTCATCCCCATAACCCTCATTAATGAAGAGCCTATCTATCTCTACCTTAAAGACACTCAGTGTTCTGGTCTCCACAGTCTTCTGTGGCAGAGTTCCACAGATTCACCACATTCTGGCTGAAAAAATTCCTCCTCATCTCTGTTTTAAAGAATCATCCCTTTAATCTGAGGTTGTACCTATCGGTTCTAGTTTTTCCTACTTGTGGAAGCATCTTCTCCACATCCACTCTACCCAGGTGTCACAGTATCTTGGAAGTTTCAATAAGATCCCTCCTCATCCTTCTGAGTTCCAATGAATACAAACCCAGAGTCCTCAACCGTTCTTCATATAACAAGCTCTTAATTCCAGGGATCATTTTGTGAACCTTCTCTGGACCCTTTCCAAGGCCAGCACGTCCTTCCTTAAATACGAGGCCCAAAACTGCTCACAATACTCCAAATGGGGTCTGACCAGAGCCTTATACAGCCTCAGAAATACATTCCCGTTCTTGTATTCTAGCCCTCTTGCCATCCATACTAACATTGTATTTGCCTTCCTAATTGCCGGCTGAACCTATATATTAACCTCGACAGCCTTGAACAAGGACTCCCAATTTCCTTTGTGCTTCTGATTTCTTAAGCATTTTCCCATTTAGAAAATAGTCTATGCCTCCATTCCTCTTTCCAAAGTGCATAACTTCACACTTTTCCACAATGTATTCTATCTGCCATTTCTTTACCCACTCTCCAAGCCTGTCCAAGTCCTTCTGCAGCCCCCTATGCTTCCTTAATATGACCTGTCCCTCTACCTATCTTTGTATCATCTGCAAATACAACAACAATGCCTTCAGTTCCTTCTTCCAAATTGTTAATGTACATTGCAAAAGGTTACTGTCCCAGCACCGATCCCTAAGGTACACCACTAGTCACCAGCTGCCATCCTGAAAAAGACCCTTCTAAACCCACTCTGCCTTCTGCCAGTCAGCCAATCCTCATCCAAGTCAGGATCTTACCCTTAACAACAAGGGCTCTTTAGTCTCTTACGTGGCACCTTTTCAAAGACCTTCTGGTAATCTAAATCAATGGCGTCCATCAGTTCTCCTTTATCTAACTTCCTTGTTACCTCCGCAGGACCCTAACAATTTTATCAGACATGACCTCCCATTGACGAAGCCATGCTGATTCAGTCCTATTTTATCATGCACTTACAAGTATTCCACAACCTCATCTTTAATAAGGACTCTAAAATCTTGCCAATGATCAAAGTCATTCTAACCGGCCTATAATTTCCCATCTACTGCTTCTCTCCTTTAACAGTTGTGTCATCCTACCCAAACTTCATTAACCTCCAACTGTACATCCCAAATTTCTTTCTCCCTCATGCTTTTACCTAGTTGCTCCTCAAATGCATCAATACTACTTGCCTCAACTCTGACTTCCTATAGCAAGTTCCACATTCTTACCACTCTCTTGAAGTTTCTCCTGAATTCTCTACTGGATTTTTTTTTATTGGTTGGCCAACTAGTTTTGGATTTCGCCAAGTACGGAAATAGTTTCTCTAAAGCAACCCAACTAAATCGTTATAACACTGAAGGCCTTTATCAGATAATCCTTTATTCTTTTTCAGAGAACAGCTCCACCTGATTCGTCACAGTTTTAATATCATTCATTTGAATTTTTTTTCACCTTTAGTGTCTCTATTTATTCTTTCCTTCAGAGTCCAGAACTTTATATAATACTCCAAATATGGTCTAACATAATCAATAGGTTAATGTTACTTCTGTTTTTCAATTCCATCTTCAGCTAATGCTTGTTTTTTTTTTAAAAAAGGCATTAACTGAATTCATTGCCCAATTCCCAACAATCCCTTTCTCTATCCTTTCTCATAAAATCTATTCCTTCCCTGTAGCCTTTATTTTCCTCACCTATTACCAATCAACACCAGGTGTGCCAGACAGATCCCACTCAAAACATCACATATCCCTAATGTTAAAGGCTCAGATCCACATGCTGAAAGCAGAATTACATGTACAACTCCTGGTTTGTAGCTACCACAGAATTGAAATAGGAAAGAGGAAGAAAAGAAAAGCATTCCCCTTCCTGAACATTAATCAATTATCCACAATCTCAAACTAGAAACTCAACTATGATGTTTAATGATGATTGCCAGATCCCATATTATACAGACACTGGAGGTATATACTCCAAGAAAAAAAGTACTTAAATGCTAGTGAAAAAGCAAATGTTGATGGGGTGGGAGATAAAGAGAGAGAAAACAGAAATGAAACAAGAGAAATTAGAATTAAGCATAATATTTAGCGGTCATTTTTAAAAAGAGATTTGACACTGTTAACATTCTGGCCAGGGTATTTTACATTTTAACTGCTTTGATGCTGTGATTTTCCAGCCATTTCTTTTGGTGAGGAGAGATGCAAAAGCTAAGGTCTTCTCCACTTCAAAAAAATTAATGACAGTAATTGGGTGTTATGACGGCATATTTTAGTTTTAAATTGGCTGTTGTCTTCTAAAAATATACAGGATGACCAAGTAAGTAAATACTGCACTACTAAATTCAAAGTGCACACTGTGGATATTTTGTTTTTATATTAGAGAATACCAAATTTAGTAGTTTCTAAAAAACTTACTTACCTGTTTAATAAATTAAATACTTAAGAGCTGATTAGAAACTTTGTAAATGCAATTTTCTTTGACACAAGCATTCCGTTACACAACTCATTAGTCCTTCAACATTTTCATAAATGAGTTACATAGCAAAGAAGCACAGCCACACTGGTTTCAAAACCACAAGGGCAAATGATTTGAAGTGTTCAGGTAAAAATTTCACAGAAAATATTACATGCAAGGTGAAAAAGTATGTATTTTATTTTGATGAAAAAGTATTCATTGGACTATATACACATGTATATATCATCTTCAACTGTTAGTCAAATCATTTTAGAATACAAGAGACATTTCATCCATCAATCAGAAGTCACCCAAAAAGCTGGCAGTCACTAACTGGATTGTCCCACATTAAAGAAAAAGAATACTATCAGGTTTTGATGAATTTGCTCCTCTGAAGGTTTGGGAGAGCTAACTGGCAGAGATGAATCCAGCAGTTTCTATGTGTGTGGCTTTTGCCACTGCACGCTATAGTACAATGAAACTAGTCAGTAAAAACTTTGTCTGGATTAACTACACATTTGCACCCATTCGATTTCCCCAACCATAAAATAAAAGTATATAGAAAAGAACTTAAGTAGTCAATTGATTCAATTGTTTTAGTACATTCTTTTTCTAATAAGTTAACACAATGTTGTGGACTAATTTGCTTTTGAAGGTATGGCTGCATCATGAACTAAGATACAACTGAATCCTTATTTATCTGATGCAGTTCAGTACAGTGAAACTGGTGTTACCAGTTCTCTCATCCTCTTCTGCCACGAGAAAATGGAACATTTCCATTAGTGTTAATCTTTCCACTCAGGATCTGAACAAAATAACGTCAATTGATTATGAAACAACACTAACTGGCATTTATATAGCATTTTAAATCTACTACGAGGTTCTTCAAAAGAATGTAATCAGACAAATGGCACAGAGTCAGAGAAGCAGCTATTAGGAAAGTCACCAAAGCAGTAGGTTTTAGGTAGAGTCCTAAAGGAGGAGAGAAAGCCAGAAAAACAGAGGTTTACGGAATAAATTTCAGAGCCGAGGATCTAAATGGCTGAAGTAACAGCTACCAATTGGGGACTCAAATAAATGGGGACTGCACAAAGGGTCAGAGTAAGTTGAATATGGGTTTTTCAGAGGGTTGAAGGTTACAAATATAGTGAACACGAGGCTATGGAGAGATCTGAACATGAAGATGAGAATTAAGCATTATAGGGCCAGAAATCAAATGTTGATCAGCAAGCAAAAGAATGAAAGATGAGAAGGAATTGGTGTGAGTTAGGATATGGGCAACAGGATTCTGTACTAGCTCATGCTTATAGAGGATGGAAGATGAGGGACCAATCAGGAGACCATCATGAGTTGAGTCTGGAGGAATGCAAAGCATAGCTGAGGTTTCAGCAGGGACAAAGATAAGCAACATTATGATTTGGAAAAAAAGTGGTCTTTGTGATGGAGAAGATTTGATATCTGAAGCTTAACTCAGGATCAAATGGGACACTGCGTTATCTATCAATCTGGTTTAGCCTAAGAGTGTCCTGGGAGAGGATTTGAACTAGTGGCTAAGAATGAAGTTTGTGACACTACTTTTAAGACAATAAAAGAAAATAATACAATATACAGTAAAACACACACTAATCTTTGAAAAAAACTAGATATTGATTGCATGAAAGTCACAAGATCACTGAATCACAGAATAGCTACCACACAGGTTGTCATTTGGTCCATCATCTCCATGCTGGATCTTTGTAAGAGCAACTCAGTTAGTCCCATTGTCTTACAGCCATGTATTATTTTTCTCATCAGACATTATCCAATTCCCTTTTGTGCCTCCACCACACTCTCAGGCAGTGCATTCCAGATCACTAAGCTACAAAAACCTTCCCTCAAGTTGTCATTATTTGTTTTTCCAATCACTTTAAATCAGTGTGCTCAATTTTTTTACAATTCAATCAATAGGATAATTTCTCCTCATTATCTCTGTCCGGGTTCCTCCTGATTTTGAGCACCTCTATCAAAAGTCCTCTCAATCTTTAACCTTCTCTTCCAAAACAACAGCCCCAGATTCTTCAAACTGTACAAGTATCTGAAATTTTGGAACCATTCCAATTAATCTGTTCTGCACTTTCTTTAATGCCTTCCCCAAATCTCGAAGAACAGTGCTCAGAATTGGACCTAACACTACAGTTATGCCCAGAATAGTGTTTTCTGCCAGTTTATCATAACTTCCTTGCTTTTGTACTTTATGTCTCTGCATGCCTTTTTAACTACTCAAATAAGCAGCCTATCTACCACTAAATGATTTGTGCACATATAGCTCCTGGTCTTTGTTCCTGCACTTGTTTTATAATTATATGCTTTGTTTTATATTGCCTCATCTCCTTCTTCCTACAAATCAATTGCTTCACATTTCTGCATTAAATTTTATTTGCCACATGTCTGCCCATTCTAATAGTCTATCAACAGCAGTTCCCAATACTTCCAAACTTTGTGCCATCTGAAAATTTTGAAATTGTGACCTGCATATCCAAGTCTGGGTTATTAACATTCATATCAAGAAAAGGAATCCTAACACAAATCCCTGCAGAATCCATTGTATACCTTACTGAAGTACAAAAACATTCAGCACATCCAAGATGCTCCTGTCCCTCTTAATCCATGAGCTGTAATTCTGCTGACATCTGGCACTTCTGCCTGTTACCTGGCACTATATCAAATCTATTTTGGAAGCCCATGTATGTTACATCAAATGCATTATCTTACATCAATTGTTTCCTAATCAAAAAACTCCAAGTTAGCTATAAACGTTTTGCCCTTAAATCCATTCTGTTTTTTTTAATTAATCCACATGATTTCAATATAATGCAAATCTGTTTGATAATCTATTCAGCAGGTCTTTCTCTGCACCCCATGGTATACATGAACCACACTTCTGGGTCACTCAACCTAGCTGCTTTGACTTAAGCTTCCCCAAATAGTTCACTGGGTACACAAACCATAGGTTTGTGCCACCACTTTGGTACTGAGAAACTTCAAGGTTTGACATAAAACTGAGAACACTAGATGTTCTCACTTCACTGAAGGCATAGAATTTAAGATTTATTTAAACAGCCAAGGACTTGCGACACAGAATCAAAAAAGCAGCCAACAATCCACTCTCCAAATAAATACGGAAAAACAGTATTAGTTTTAACTGTGATGCCTCCATGTTCCAAATTAGTTTCCCCCACAGATTCTTAATGTATTGGCGACATGCTACAAGACCCGTGACTAACAAGTTACACACACACACACACACACACACACACTTCACAGCTTGAAGTTTTAACGTTTATTTTTTAGTGTCACAGGTAGGCTTACATTAGCACTGCAATGAAGTTAGTGAAAATCTGCTAGTCACCACATTACAACATCTGTTCAGATACACTGGAGGAAGAATTAAGCATGGTCAATGCACCTAGCCAGCACGTGTTCCACCAGAACACCCAGAGGAAACCCACACAGACAAAGGGAGAACATGTAGAATCCAGTGACCCAAGGCTGAAATTGAACCCAGATCCCCGGCGCTATGAGACAACACTGCTGACCACTGTGCCATAGCACTTGCATGCAATTTTGCTGAACATTTCCCCAAGAAAACATTCTTTTGCAATAAACTGTAATTAGTCCTTGTGTTCAAGTGTAAGTAGAGTTAAATTCATTGTGGTGCATGTAGCTGAAGCCCAGAGATTTGCTGTATATGCCCATGTCCACTCTGAATTTTGTAGATCACTTATGAATATTACTTTATGAATATCACCAATTCTTAGCTACTAAAGCCTCAAATAGCTATTCAGCAGACAAGGAAATAAAAGAACAATTCCCAAGACAGATAATTTATTGGCTTTGTCAAATACATTGAGAAGGGCGGAATTGTAGTGCTCTACCTCTGGAATTAGAATACAAATCTAATGGGAAGACTATGCTGGATTTTGTCAGAACAACACCAATGTGCCACACCCCTGTGCTTATGCTGCCCAGGCATGTCACTTCCTTTAGGCAAATTTGGAAAACTAAAATCTAGTCTCCATTTTCTGACAGTCGTCTGGAATACTTAATTGTATCATGTTAACACATACATTACAATGTGTATGATGATGGTGGGGGGAGGGGAATAGACGAGTAGAAAGTAATCAATATCAGTGAAAGCATGTTAAATGGACTAGCATCCAACAGATAATTGTTCTATTCATGGTACCCAGAATGCAAGTGTCTAATGGCCTGTAAGAAAATAATCAAAACAAAATTTTTCCAGTTTTATTTACTCAGCTATTAATCTACTGGATAATCTAAATGACTACTGGATACATTTAATATACAATTTCTTGTGGAAAAATTAATACAATTTCTAAAGCCTGAAACAGTTCAGACCACTATATCCAAAATCCTATCTTAGATTGTGGCACCAAAGAGCACAAATGGAAACCAGTGTGAAAACTTCCAGTTCAATAAATATTACCATACAAGGTTGTACATATTTGCAAAATAGTAAAACAAAAATATTAGCTGCAAATGCATAAATAGATCTCAAAGGGTGTGAAATGATCTATGAACTAATTCTACAAAAGTCCAACAGAAAAATACACCTACATTAATTCAGTGGAAATGTATATAACTGGTTTGCCAGCGTCACATTGAAGTATACTATTTGATTTTTAAACCTATGATAATCCATGATTAATTATACTTCAGAAACATTACCTCTCAAAGCTATACAAAAATAGGATTATACCCAAATCACATTTAAAATGAATATAAAAATATTTCATTTTCAAACCATTCTTAAAGGAAATGTCATATCAAGTGTACAGATATGCCAGGCACCATATCAGTCAGTTTTTTTTGAAAGCTCAATCATCTAACTGAAAACATAATTCTAAAACAAAGTTAGGTCAAAAATAGCTTTGATGAACAAGCACGCATATGTAAGTTATTTTTTCCCCCAAGCCTCTTCCTCACTTTCATAAATGACATCCAAGAACATTCAGAAGTATGAAACTGTTCAGTCTGTATTGCTGCTCTCTGGATTTATATAAACATTATACAGTTGTTTACCTTTATAATAACTCTTGCCCTTCACAATGAAAATTTTTTATAAGTTACAAAATTCCTACAACAATTTGCATGTGCACTTTAATGCCTGAATAATAACCTGGTCTCAGGATATATCCACTTGCACCAAAACATAAAGGCTATAACTATCAATCTGTTTGCTGATGTTAAAAATACCTTTCCTGGTCTTTGAAATTATTTATTATGCTGCAAATCATGTCCTACAAATACATTTCCAGATGTAACAAAGCAGTGGTAAAGGCATTAGTTTTTGCTTTCTTTCTTTATGGTAAAGTGGTAACCATGGCAAGCAATAAGGACAAACTCAATAACTGAACAGAATCATTAGTGATCATCTTGCAACAGTTCAGTGGGTGCCTTTCAGCAAGGCAGGATTAAAACACAAGCAAGTACTCTTACTTGCTATGTAGTAAAATCATTAACGCGAACACCTGCAAACTATCATCCTTTATTCCAACTTTCTCTCCCTCCCCCATTGCAAACACTTTAACCTATTTCACATTCAAAATACAAGTTTCAAGAGCTGCCTAAGTTACATTTCTAAATTACGGATGAAGTATAAAAAAAGCTTTTTACTTCACAAAATTCTTACGGTACAAGAAAAGACACATTAATAAGTTACTGAAATTAAAAGATGCACGCTTTAAAGTAAAGAGAATCAAACACAATTTTAAGAGATTCTATTATGAAATACCCTAGCTTAGAACAAAGCCCTTTTCCCAACATGTTTAAGCAACACATTGCACTAATTGTAAAAAATAAAAATCAGCAACAGTAGCAACCGATGCATGAAATCTTGCACAAAGGCACAAGCAATTAAATCAACAGCTGTCGGTAACTAATCATACCTGAAATACCAGAAATAAAATAATGTAGTTAATAACTCAGTGACAAAACCATACAAAAAGACAACAGGTAACAGCCTGTACTTACATAAAACACAGAAGTTCAAATCCCACCTCCCAATTTGTCTTTTCTTAGATTCATTGAATCAGAGGTGTAACAGTGAAAACACACTGCAGCAGTTCTCAGCTCCACTTTGTCCTCTGCTTCTTTTGAGGCCACAAGATAAAAGATCATGACAAGTAAGAATTACAAACAGAGCTCTGAGATCATATTTACTCTGTCTTGGTCTGTCCTTGCTTTCTCGTCAGGGCTAATTTACATATGCCTGTCAAAGCACGGGATGAGGAAACTGGCTGATGATTGGAGAAATTCTTCAGCTATTTAACTCTTTAAAGTATTGTTTAAGGTAGTTCAAAATTAAAACGAATGGAAATGAAGTTGCCTAGTCTCAGTTGAAAAACTTCCAAATATCAGGAAACCGCTTTTCAGTGTACACTTTTATCTGAACCCCTGGTAATTACACAGTCTTGAAATAAGACAGTATTAGTCAAATTTACAAGTAATTTTATTTAACTACCAGTGTCTTGTAGTATTATGTGAATATCCACATTTTTCAAGACCGTTGTTAAATATACCCATTGTATGTTAGTTACATATTAGAGCCAACAATAAAAATAGTCTTTGTAAAATTATAAAAAGATCTCCAGATGATGCAGAAAAATGCTTCTCCAGAGTTCTCATCTGCAACATTCTGAAAGTCAACTTATTTGCAATCATTTATAACCCATGAAGTATGCAGCTAGCATGAATCTCAATTAAGTCTGTTCATAGACCCAGGTTGCAATTCTAAATTCAGCACAGCATCTAACTATCCATGCAAGTGTTCTTCTATACTAAAATAACGAGCCCCATTCAAATACAAAAAGTTTAAGCATTGAATATATTGCTTAATTGCAACAATCAAATTGCCAATGTGACTATAAATAAGGAAAAATATGTATAGTAGTAAATGTGTATTTTGTTAAATTTACTAGTGTATTTTCTCTCACAAAACTATTTCTTCTTATTTTTGTACAAGATGAAACTGCTGACAATTTTTTTGTTTTGGGATCAAGAATTTAGGCAGTTAACTTGCATTAAAAATTCCACAATAAAGTTGGAAGTCATTCTTTCTGAAATTTATCAATAATTGGCATGGAAAACATTTTAAACATAACAATATTTCCAAAATATAAACATGTAAACTTTAACGTTTATTGGTGTAGTTTTAAAATATTTCCTCAATAAAAAAAAGTGATTTCCATTTTCAGCTTCGTCTGAATTCCTGAACAATTAGTCCAGCAACAAGTGAAGAAGCATATTGTCAGAATAATGAAATTAGTACACCAAATTATGCCTTTGAAAAAGGCATAAGTTTTTTTTAAAATTGATATAAAAGCCAAAGAATGTTGCAGATGTAAAGTCTGGCATTAGTACCACTAGATCCCTTCAGTTCTTATTACACTGGCTAAATTGCTGTATAATACTGAGAGACAATGAAGCCATATCCTGTTTCCAAGCAAAGATACATCCAAAGCATAAGAAACAAATTGTCATCTCCATTGCAGACAATGGGAGATAAGGGTCCATGAGTATCACTTCAGCAAGAAATATCCTGTGCACAATGTCAAGACAGATTTGAGGTTTCATCTTTCAGGAATATGCAAAGACAGTTGAAAAGCTGATATGTGTACACACATTTGTGTTTTTGTATATCTGTGCTTACTTAGGACTCAATCCTCACTTCTTATCTGTATGAATGTACATGTACGGGTTATAACATTTTCTTGCTTTTAGAAGATAAGCCACTCATTATCTTTAACTCAAGAAAGTCTAGTTAAAATAGAAATATTGGGACTGGGAAAAGGGAACTGTGAAGGAAAACATTCTTTTTAGATTAATTGTGCTGTGATCAACAGATGGGTTAAATAAAGAGAGGGAGCCAGTTTATCTTTCCTGGTCTGAGGGATAATAATTTGGGGCTATCCCAATCAAATGCTGGAGAACCAGAGCACTTGTCCATGCTTTTATCAAATTGTGGGCTTGTACCAAGATAGTTCCCATCCAGGGGAATCCCATCCAGGTTTAACCTCACTTCTAGACCAATCATAATGGTACACATTTAAATATAAAACTCCCTTATATATTTAGAAACAAAATTTGGGCCGTTAAAGTTAAACTGGATGAGTGTGTTAATTTCAGAAACAGCTGTTTGATTTGTGCCTCTCTCCCCCCTGCGCACACAGTTAACATAAATGGCAAGAAGGAATCTTGCTGATTCATGCAAATTTGTCATTTGGTTTGTTACACTAGCAGGTAATGTACTGTATTTTTGAAGTCAGTGTTTTTGAAGGCAGGATACTGGACAGGGAGTTGGAATCAAAGCTTCGGAAACAGGATCTTGTAACTCAAGTTATAGCTTTGGCAGAAGGAATGGGGTAAGGGACTAGATCTCTGAGTTGGAGCAGCAGTGATTAGGATGATATTTGTGGTACTGATTTTGTTCTTCCAATATGTAAGGTTCATTTTTCCCACTGCTTCAGAGAAAATGAATGTTGTCATATGAATGGAAATCAGGCAGCTGGTGAGATCGTACAGGCAGTGTATAGTTCAGTCAATTTGTATACTATAAAGAACCTTATTCAGGCAGGCACCTTGTGATTCCAAGGTAGGCCTTTCTGAAGTGGACGTGAGCCGGATTGAATGGTAAGCTTTTCTCCAACATTTCAGGATAGTTACCATCCTGTTTGTGTGGAGCAGCACTAGTACCACTAGATCCCTTCAGTTCTTATTACAACTTACAGCACTGCCTGGATTGTGACATTTAAAACTGAAATCACTTTGTCTAGTAAAGATCTTAGGATTTAAGAAATCTTCAGGAAATGCTTTGAATCTTCAGAAGTTTGAAAGCTTATTTAAATCTACTCAATTAACTAAGAAACAAGAATATAGCAATAACACATTCATCTTTTGTAAAGCTGCATATGCCCATATTTACTTATTGTTAAATCTAAATGATCACTTACATGTTTCAGATAATTCATGACTTGTCACAAGTAGTCACTGTAAATAAAATTAAAACAATAAGAAAAGTGTTCCATTTCTGCCAACTAGATGTTAAAATTTAAAATGATTATAAGTCAACACTCGCAAATAACAAATTTTAAGATAAAAGCAAATTACTGCAGATGCTGGAATCTGAAACAACAGGAAATGCTGGAAAATCTCAGCAAGTCTGACAACATCTGTGGGAAGTGAGGAAATGATTCTTTTTAGATTAATCAACAGAGAAGGTTGAAAGAAGAAAGGGAACCAGTTCATTTAACTAACCAGGGCATAACATTCCATAAATAACGAAGAGCCCACGTGAAGCCCAACATATCACAGCACAAGATAAGGTTAAAAAAATCAACACCCAGCTTCAGCTAAAAGTGCCGAGTAGAAGATCTCAGTTTTCCCCAAAGTCTCCACCATTATTGATGCCAATCAACAGCCAATTCAATTCAGGCCACGCAATAACAATTAAAAGCATAGAACATTGCAAAGGTTTTTGGCCCTGACAACAATCAAGCAGAAGTATTTTAGACTTGTATTCGAGAACTAGTTGCTTCCCCAGAAAACCTGTTTCAGTACAGCTATAAGATTCATATCTGCCCAGCAATGTGGGAAATTGCCTAAGTACTCTGCCATCCAGAAAAAGCAGGGCAAATCCAACACAGCCAAAATAGTCCAGACGAGTCTATCAACAACAAAGTGATAGAAGATGTCATCAGCAGTACTATCAAGTAACACTTGCATCATAATTTACTCAGTGACATTCAGTTTGGGTTCCACCCTGACCTCATTATACCCTTGGTCCAAACATGTAGAAAAGAGCTGAACTCAAGAGACGAGGTGACAGTGACAACCCTTGACCCAACAGTTGCATTTGACCAAGCACAGCATCAAAGATTTCTAGTAAAACTAGAAGTCAATGAAATCAAAAAGAAAATCATCCACTGGCCGGAGAAAAATCTAGGAAAGGAGAATGGTTGTGCTAGTTGAAGATTAATCATCTCAATCCCAAGACATCACTGCAAGAGTTCTTCAGAGTAGTATGCTTGACCCAACAATCTTCAATTGTTTCATCACTGACATTCCCTCCATTATAAGATCAAAAATGGGGATGTTTGTTCATGATTGCTCAGTATTCAGTACCATTCAACTCTCTTCAGTCCATGTCCACGTGCAGCAAGATCTGGGTTAAGTGACAAGTAACAGCCACACCACAGAAATGCCAATTACCATCTCCAACAAGAAAGAACAACCATCTTCCCTCGACATTCAATGGCATAACAACTGCCGAATTCCATCAGGATCAACATTCTGAAGCTGAACAGAAACTGAACTAGCCATATAAATACTGTGGCTAAAAAAGCAGGTTAGAGGCTGAAAATTCTGCAGAGAATAAAACAACTCCTATCCACCATTTTCAAGGCACAGTCAGGAGTACGATGGAATACTCTCCAGTTGCCTGAGTGTGGCTCCAATAACAGTTAAGAAGCAGCCTTCTTGATCAGTACCCCTTCCATTCCCTCCACTACCAATACATAGTGGGAGAAGTGTAAACACAACATGCATTGCAGCAACGCACCAAGACACCTTTGACATCGCTTTCCAACCTTTACCACATGAAAGTTCAAGGATAGTAAATGCATGTGAACACTGCTACCTGCATGTTCCTCTTCAAGCCACACACAATTCTTACTCGGAAATAAATCACCATCCCTTCTCTGTTGCTGTGTTAAAATACTGGAACTTTATTTCTGAAGTACTGTGGGTGTACTTGCACCTGATTCATAGAATCAGTGCAGAAGTCTGAGTCCAGTAAGTCTGCATCAATTCTCTGAAAGAGCACCCCACCCAGGACCATCTCCATAACCCCACCATTCACCATAGTCAATCTAGCCAACACATCTTTTAACACTAAGAGGCAATCCATCTATCCTGTATATCTTTGAACATGCAGACACAGGGAGAAAGTGTGAACTCCACAGACAGGGACCCAAGACTGCAATTGAACCCAGGTCCCTGGCACTGTGAAGCAGCAATGCTAACCACTGTGCCACGTGATGCTCACCATAAACTGCAATGGTTCAGGAAGGTAGCCAATCACCATCTTCCCAAAGGCAGTTAGGGATAGGCAATAAATACTGGCATAACCAACAATGCCTACATCTTGTGAAAACAATTTTTAAAATATATTTACAGACAAAAAATTTGGGTAATATTGGCCATTCAGCCCATTACATTTGTGCCGACTAAAGAACTATACAGCTTTATCTCACTTCCCAGCTCTTGGTTCGTAACCAAGTAGGTTATGGTACTTTATAGTAACTTCATTGTAATGTTAACGCAAGTCTACTTGCAACACTAAATAAACTTTTCAAGTACATATTCAAATTTTTTTCTTAAACGTGTTGAAGATTTATACTACTACTGCCCTTTTAGAGTTTCAGGGCCTATCACCCTCTGGAAGTTTCTCAATTACCTTCTAATCCTTCTACCAATGACTTTAATTCTATGCCCCTGGTTATTGACTTCCTTTAATTTGATTTTATTATTGTCACATACTAACATACAGTGAAAAATATTGTTTCTTGCATGCTACACAAAGCATACTGTTCATAGAAAAGGAAATGAGAGAGTGCAGAGTGAGTTTATAATCATAGCTATGGCGTAGAGAAAAATCAATTTAATGCAGGACAAGTCCATTCAAAAGTCTGACAGTAGCACGGAAAAAGCTGTTCTTGAGTAAGTTGGTACATGACCTTAGACTTTTGTACCTTTTTCTGATGGAAGAAGGTGGAAAAAAGAATGCCTGGAATCCTTAATAATGCTGGCTGCTTTGCCAAGGCAGCAGGAAGTGCAGACAGAGTTAATGGATGGGACACTGGTTTGCATGAAGGATTGGGTTACATTCGTGACCTTTTGTAGTTTCTTGCGGCCTTGAGCAGAACAAGAACCATATTAAGCTGATATCTATTCTATTTTATCTACTTTACTCAAGCCCTTCATTTTGATACACTTTGATTAAACCTTCCCTCAGCCTGCTCTGCCCCAACAAAAAAATCTCAGCCTATCCAAACATTGGTTCATAGTTAAAATTCACCATTCTTCACAATAGCCTCATAAATCTCCTCTTCACTCTCTTTGGTGAAATCATATCCTTCCTGCAATTATGGTGACCAGAAGTGTACATAGCTATGGTTTAACTAGCATAATGTTCCTGCTCTTATACTTTATGCCTCAGCCAATAAGCGAAAGTTAAAGTTAAATTATTAGTCACAAGTTGACTTAAATTCACATTGTAATGAAGTTACTGTGAAAATCCCCTAGTCGTCACCCTCTGTTCAGGTACACTGAGGGAGAATATTAGCATGGCCAACGCACATTATCTACATATCTTTGGACTGCAGGAGGAAACTGGAGCACTCAGAGGAAACCCACAATGGGGAGAACATGGAAACTCCACAGAGAGTGACCCAAGCCAGGAATCAAACCCAGGTCTCTGGCACTATGAGGCAGCAGTGCTAACCACACATTCACCATGCTGCTCCATGTGCCTTCTTATCCACATTATCTATCTGCTCTGCAGAGCTCTAGGGACATACAGTCCGAGATTCCTCTATATTTCTCAGTATCCTATCATTTGTGTATTTCCTTGCCATGCTTGCACTCCCCAAATCCATTATTTCACACTTCTCCAGATTGAATTCCATTGTCACTTCTCTGTCCATTTTCCTGGTCTACTGATATTGTCTGATAATCAAGTTTTATTTGTCACTATTGTCCACATGGCTAATTTTCCTAGCATCTGGAAACGTCTTAACCATGGCCATTCATGGTTACAGTACTGAACTATTGTGAAAACGGATCAAGCAACTCAGCAGTCAAGATGTATTTTACTGATCTTTCGACTGAAAGAAATTTCTTCAGCTGATAATCATAGCAAATCAATGAAGCAGCATCTAAATAAAACGTATTTTGTTTATTTAGTAAACTTCATTGCGAATACTTAAGATTAAAATATCTTAGGTTACCTGTCTAATATTTTATCTAGTGCCCATTATGCACTAGATAAAATTTTAAAATATCTTTCAATGGTACAGAATTATATTTTCTAAACTACTATTTACATAGCTATTTAGTGAGAAATATCATGGTAAAATATAAAGATAAGTTGTTTTTTTTCTCTCAAATACATTAACATTTTTTCTGAAATTAGTTAATGCAAATTAAGCAACTGTAGAAAAAAAACATTTCTGACCAAAACGATTTTATCAGGTAATTTAATTCGGCAGCATATAATGTAATGTAGTAAAATTTCTAAGCAGGATCACAGATAGTTGAAGAGTGAGGCCACTGTCAATGCATTCATAAAATTGCATAATTATACGACAAATTCCTGTAAAGAGGGAATATTGTTTGATTTCACCCCCCCTCCAAACAAGGTAAAAACAACATTTTAGAAACATTTGCACAACTTATGAAATTTGATACAAGTAGGTGTGAGCTTAAGAGAAAACACATGGCTAAAAGTTCACTCTAGGAAAGCCAGTTTGCCAGCCAGGAAATTCTATCTAGACATTAACTACAACTGCTTCTTTTGGGCGGTGAGGTCAATTATGGAACATACCAATCTGTCTTGCAACATTTCATCAACAGCCAGTCCAAATTTGCAATATTCTGCCAAATTCTGCAGTCTAGCCAAGAACTCTGATAAGTTTCACACAATTTCTCCCAGCTACATTGAAGTGGTATCTTTGGAGGATTACAGAGGACATTGCATCATAGTGGTTTTTCCATTTGGTCCACCAGTTCATTGAAAGTTTTTGCCTCAGGGCATTTGATAAGTCAGACTTTTATGAAACTGAAAGTCAGGGCCATATATGCCATCAACAATACCCCTTTCACTTTTCATCTCCTTCAAAGCAGTTAGCAAGGAAGTAGTACTGCACGCATTCACTAAATCAGTCTTCCTCATGGTGTCATAGGGTTCAAATTTCTTGAAAAGAGACATAAGGGCTTTTTCTTACCTGAGGAAGTTCTTGACTTATGGAGGTTGCCTTAAGGAGGGAGATGGAAAAAAAATCCTCATTGCCAATGTAGTAATGCAGCCAAACATCAATTTCCAATCACTAAGCTCCCTTTATTGTATAACAAGAAAGAGACCATTCCACGGCTTACAGTTAGATAGTTCAACACCTTTTGATGGTATGAGGCAGGAAATTTCAAAAGTTAATTGGGGGAATCTGTGGGAAGGCAAAGGAACATCTGGTAAATGGCATACTTTCAAAAGTTTGTTAACCAGGATTCAGGGGATAAACACCTTCCTCTTAGAGGGATGGGCAAGGGTGGCAGAAGTAGGGAACCCTGGATGACTCAGGATATTGAGGGTCTGTCAAGAAGAAAGAGACACATGACATGCATAGGCAGTTTGGGATCAAGTGAATCCTTGAAGAGTATAGGGGTGTAAGAATAGAATTAAGAGAGAAATCAGGGGGCAAAAAGGAGACACAAACTTGTTTCGGCAAATAAGGCAAAGGAGAAACCAAAGAGCTTCCACAAATACATAAAGGCCAAAAGAGTAACAAGGGAGAGAGTAGGACCTCTTAAGGATCGACAGGGTCATCTATGTGTGGATCCACAAGAGATGGGTGAGATCCTAACTGAATATTTCTCATCAGTATTTACTGCTGAGAAAAGCACAGATCTTAGGGAAATAGTGACATCTTGAGAAATGCACATATTACAGGAAAGGAGGTGCTAGAAATCTTAAAGCGCATCAAAGTAAACAAATCCCCAGGCTCTGATGAAGCATATCCTAGGACATTTGGAAGGCCAGGAGAAAATTGCAGGCCCCTAGCCGTGATATTTGAATCATCGATAGTCATGGGTGAAGAACCTGAAGATTGGAGAGTGGCAAATGTTGTGTCTTTGTTTAAAAAGAGCTGCAGGGAAAAGCCTGGGAACTATAGGCCAGCAAGCCTCATATCTGTGATGGATAAGTTGTTGGAGGGTGTTTTTGAGAGACAGGATCTACAGGCATTTAGAGATGCAAGGACTGATTAGGGACAGTCAGCATGGCTTTGTGAGTAGAAAATTATGTCTCATAAATTAAATTGAGTTTTTTGAAGAGGTAACCAAGAAGGTAGATGAGGGCAGTGCAATTGATGTTATATACATGGACTTTAGCAAGGCCTTTGACAAGGTACCACATGGTATGTTAAATCTCACGGGATCCAGGGTAAGTTATCTAAATGGATACAGAATTGGCTTCTTGACAGAAATCAGAGGGTGTTTTTAGAGAGTTGTTTTTCAAACTGGAGGCCTGTGACCAGTGGTATGCCTCACGGATCAGTGCTGTTATTTGTCATTTATATTATCAAGATTGACAGCATAGTGGACAGTGAAGAAAGTTATCTTCAATTGCAAGAGGATCTTGATCAATTGGGCCAGTGGGCTGACAAATGGCAAATGGACTTTAGATAAATGCGAGGTGATGCATTTTGGTAGACTGAACCAGGACAGTACTCACTCAGTTAATGGTAGGGCACTGGGGAGAGTTACAGAACAAAGATCTAGTGGCATACAGTCATAGTTCTTTGAAAGCAGAATTACAGATGGAGAGTGATGAAGAAAGCACACAGCATGCTTGGTTTCATCACTCAGAACACTGAGTACAGGAGTTGGAATGTCTTGTTGAAGTTGTACAAAATATTGGTAAGGCCATACTTGGAAGACTATGTGCAATTCTGGTCACCCTATATTAGAAAGGATATTATTAAACTAGAAAGAGTGCAGAAAAGATTTACTAGGATGCTACCAGGACTTGATAGATTGAGCTATAAGGAGAGGCTGAATAGACTGGGACTTTTTTCTTTGGAGCGTAAGAGGCTGAGAGGTGATCTTACGTAAGAGGCTAAGAGGTGGTCTATAAAATAATGAGGGGCACAGATCATCTAAATAGTCAATAAGTTTTCCCAAAGGTAGGGGAGTCTAAAATCACAGGGCATAGGTTTAAGGCGAGAGGGGAGAGATACAAAAGTGTCCAGAGGAGCAATTATTTCACACAGAGAGTGGTAAGTGTCTCGAACAAGCTGTCAGAGGTAGTGGTAGAGGGTACAATTTTGTCTTTTAAAAAGCATTTAGATAGTTACACAGATATGATGGGTATAAAGGGCTAAGGGCCAAATGCGGGCAACTGGGATTTGCTTAGGACTTTAAAAAAAAAAGGGTGGCATGGATAACTTGGGCTGTAGGGCCTGTAAACCTCTATGATTCTATGACTTTTGGACCTACATCAATTGTTCAGAGAATTAACAGAATTAAAACACCCCTCTGAATGCTTCCTTTAGGGGTAAGCCTCTGCCTGCTCAATAATGGAACTCATACTCCATGAAGCCCATGGGAGACCCACCAACGATCCCAGTGGTCTTCATAACAAATCTTTTCAAAACTTAAAAATATTAAGTTTATCATCCTCTAAAATACGGTCCATGCTTTCATATGTGGTCTCAACAGCATCAGATGGCAAGACAAAGTACCAGGCACCGAAGTTCTCTCTAGAACAAGTTTACCATCAGTCCACACACTATTAATGAGAGTGCAGATCCAGTGGACAGGTCATGCCATCCATATGACAGACGAGTGCATACCCAAACAGCTCCTTTTTGGAGAGCTCTCTGCTGGAAGACGCTCACATAAAGAAATATTTCAAAGACACACTCAAGACCTCCCTGAAATCGCTGGACAGAGACATGACTACCTGGGAAACGCTGGCACAAAACCGCTCTACCTGGTGCTGCTTCATTCACAAGGGCTATCAAGCTTACGAAGCAAGGTGTATTGCTGAAACACAACTTAAGCGCGAACTGTGCAAATTGAGAGGCTTCTTGCTGTGTTTACCCCAAGACAACAAATATAGTGCCTACACAAGTCTGTCCAATATGTGCCAGGACATTCCGTGCCCGAACGGACCTGATCAGTCATCTTCAGACACACCATAACCAGCCTCAAAATGATGTCAAGGTCCTCATCAATGAACAATTCCAACTTCAATAGCATAAAATGCACGGTCTAACAAAAATCCATTTTCCAGTTGTCAAACATGAAAGATTCAGCTTGCAATCCATTGGGTTGCACAGTAACTGGGTAAATAATCCTGCATTACCACCATGCAATGTGGGATAGACTTCAAACAGATCTAACAACTCAAGACTGGGTATCCATAAGGTGCTGTGAACAATTAAGAGTAGCAGAACTGTATTCAAACATGATCTGTAACTTCATGGCTGGCATATCCACCACTCTACCAAGCCAGAGGATTTATCCTGGTTCAATGAACAGTGTAGAGGGCATGCAAGAAGCAACAACGTACATACCTAAAAATGAGATGCCAACCCAGTGAAGCTGCAACACAGGACTACTTACGTGCCAAACAGCACAAGCAGAAAGTAACAGACAGAGCTAGACAATTTCACAATCAACAGATCAGACCTAAGCTCTTCCAGTTCTGCTGCAGCCAGTTGTGAATGATGGTGGACAACTATCCTTTGTGGAGGGGGCTGTACAAATATCCTCATCCTCAATGATGAAGGATCCCAGCATATCAGTGCAAAAAGATAAAGCTGAACTGTTTGCAACAATCTTTAGCCAGAAGTGCCAAGAGGACAAACCATCTCTGCTTCCTCCAAATATTCCCGCATTACAGATGCCAGTCTACAGCACTCTGATTCACTTCAAACGATACAATGAAATGGTTGAAGGAACTAGATACTGGAAAGACTGTGGACACAATATTTTGGGAATAGTATGAAAGACTTGTGTTCCAGAAACTTCTATCCCACTAGCCAAGCTGATCCAACAACTACAGTGGCATCTACCCGACAATACGGAAAATTGTCCAGGTATATCCTGGACACCTCAACCAGGTCAGTTACCACCTCATCAGTTAACTCGATCATCAGTATACTGATAAAGTTTTGACAGTGCTATCAAGTGGCACTTGCTTTTAGCAATGAAGTGCTTGTAAACACTCAGTTTGGGTTCTGCCCGAGTCACTGACCTCTTGACCTCCTTACAGCCTTGGTCCAAACATGGTCAAAAGAGTTAAATTCCAGAGCTGAGGTGAGTGTGACTGCTCTTGACACAGCGCGGCACCTAGCAAAACTGGATTCAATAGGAATCAGGAGGAAAACCCTCTGCTGCTTGGAGGCAAACCTAGTATAAAGGAAGATGGTTGTGGTGGTTGGAAGTCAATCATCTCAGTTCCATTGCTGCAGGAGTTTCTCAGGGTAATGTCCTATTCCAACCACGTTCAGCCGTTTCATCAATAACCTTTCTTCCATCGTAAGATCACAATTAGGGATTTTTACTGATGTTCACACCATTCATAATTCCAACATATCTCCAACAAGAGTAATTCTAGCCATTGCTCCTTGACTTTCAATGGCATTACCACTGCTGAATCCCTACTATTAACCTCCTAGGATTATCATTGCCCAGAAACTGAACAGGACTCACCATATCAATATTGCGTCTACAAGGACAGGACCAGAGCTAAAAATCCTGCAATGAATAACTCATCTCCTAAATCCACAAAGCCTTTCTAGCATCTACACGGCACAAGTCAGGTGCATCTTCACTTGCCTGGATGAACACAGCTCTAATGTTCAAACTCTACACCATCCAGGACAAAGCAACTCATTTGATAGGCATTCCTTCCACAAACACGCAATCCCTCCCTCCATCATCGACAAACAGTAGTAGAAGTGTATACCATCTACAAGATGCACTGCAGCTACACATCAAGGCTTGCTAGAGATGGCATCTTTCAAACCCATGACCACTACTATCTAGAAAGCCAAGGACAGCAGACACATGGGAACACTATCACCCAGAGGTTCCACTCCAAGTTACTCGCCATCCTGACTTGGAAATACATCACTATTCCTTCACTGTTGCGCGATTTAAATCCTGGAATTCCCTCCCAACAGCACTGTGGATGTATCTGCACTGCAAGAATTGCAACAGTTCAAGAAGAAAACTCAGTCACCTTTTTAAGGGCAAATATGCTGGCCTAGCCAACGATGCCCACAATCTATAATGAATAGTAAAATAATGTGACACCCAGCCATATAAGGAGATATCAGGATGGTTGACCAAATCTTGTCAAAATGGTTGTTTCAGGAGTATCTCAAAGCAGAAAAGTGAGGTGGATAGTTTAATGAAGAGAATTTCAGAGTTTTGAATTTTGGCAGCTGTAGGTATGGCCAAAATAGGCCAGGTGATTGAAATTGAGGATGTTAAAGAAGTCAGAATTGAAGAACACAATTATGTCAAACAGCTGTGTTGCTGGAGAAGATTATAGAGATAGGAACAAAGTTGAAAAGGGGTTTGAAAATGAGGACAAGAGAATTATCCTTTAACTGGGAGCCAATTTAAGTCAATAAGCACAGAATGATGAACGAATGGGGCTTGGTGCAGATTACTACACAGGTAGCAGGTTTCTGGATGACCTCAAGTTTACAGAGTATACAGTATGGAAGGTCAGACAGGAGTGTTTTGGAACAATTAGGTCTAAAGATAACAAAAACATAGATGAGAAGTTGAAGTTGCAAATGAGCTGAAGCAAAGGTGGAATCAGCAGTGCCAAGGAAGTAAAACTAAGCAATATTAATGATAGTACAAATATATGGTCATAATCTCATCTCAGGGTCAAATATGATGCAATCTCAGACAACTGTCAGGAAGAAAAGATGGATGGCAAGGGATCAGAGCTTATTGTGCAAATAGAAGACGTTGGCTTTGGTCATTCCGATATATAAGTGAAGCCTATTTTTGTTCATCCTGTCCTGGATATAAAACAATCAGTCTAACAAGTTACAAATAACGTTGCAGACAAAGGAAGCAGCAGCGAGTTATTATTAGCATGCATGTGAAAAAAAGGGACATAATGTTTACAGATCACGTCATTGAGGGGCAGGTGGCAACAGAGCAAGAGATAGTTTGGCTACAACTAGATAGATAAGAACTGAACCAAGAAAGCTCAATCCCATGCAATTAGATGTTGGTGAAGTTTCAGAAGAGAATTGTGTAGTCAACTGTGTGAAAAACTGCAAACAGGCTAAGAAGAATGTAGAAGAATTTGTTGCAATTATTTTATAACACAGAAGACAGAAAATTGAAAAAAAAACAATGGAATGCTCATTCTCAATGAAATCAGGCTTACTTTTGTACTTTTTTTTTTAAATACAGGTATTACTGAATTTCATTTACAGCACGTGCATATATTTGGCCAGACGTATGAGCCAAAGACACCAAATAAAAAAGCTAAAGTTTGCCTATAAATCATTCTGATTTTCATAATAGGCCCATGGGTACAGTGCGCCTGCTCACAATTTATAACTGTATGTATAAAGAACATGTACATGACACTGCTACACACAAACACTGGAAATGATCCTTCCCTCAGCAATAGTATATATGCATAACAAATTGCAAAAACGTGAAACAACAGAAAATGTGGGCAACATCCAGCAAATCAATTCACGTGTTGAGAAAACACTGATTATTTTTGGTTAATAAAAAAGAAACCAAAATGAAACCAAACTCAAAAAATGTTATTTTCATGTTTCCTGCTGAAGTTGAAATCCTGAACACTTAAAAGAAACTTAATCATCTATCCTTAAATTTAATCACGTGTACAATACCCATATAAAGCTCATCTACTGACATCATAACTAGAAGTGTCAGAGTAACACTGAAAAGGCTTGAACGTAACAGAATTTGGCAATGAACAAAGTAAAATTTTGAAATAAGATGCAAAATAATATTAATGACATGAATTAGACTTTGTAGAAAAAGGGTTGAAATATTCTTAGCCTGAAAATGGGCAGGGTAGAGGATAGGGAGAACAGGCACACCTTGTACATGCCTTTAAATTTTAATTCTAGAGCCTTCATTTACATAGAATTGTTGAAACTTGCAGTACGAAAAGAAGCCATACAGCTCACTATGCTCATAGTGGGTCTTTAAAAGAATCATAGAAGTCTTACAGTACAGAAGGAGGCTATTCAGCCCCTCTAGTAATGTACTGACCACAATCCCAACCCAGGCCCTATTCCCATAACCCTCATTTAACTTGCTAATCCCCCGACATTAGGGTGAATTTAGCACGGCCAATCAACCTAACTCTTTGCACATCTTTGGACTGTGGAGAAAACCCACACAAACATAGGGAGAGTGATCACCCTATGTGTGATCACTCCACAAGACAGTGATCCGAGGCTGGAATTAAGCCTGGGTCCCCGATGCTGTGAGGCAGCAGTGATAACCATTATGCCACCATGCTGCAGTTGTACTTAGTTCCATGTCCTCAGTTGTCAATAACTCAGCAATTTCTCATCCTCTAGCTCTGGCCAACTAACTTTTATATTTATGGGATCAACTTCCATCTTATATTTATGCAAAATATTCCAGATCCTGATAAGGCTAGGTGGAAACATTTTTCCTCATTCCCCTCGAGATGTTTTGAATCCATAATCTCTGTTACTGATTGATTTGCCAAAAGAAATATTTTTAGTTATCTTCTCTTATCAAAACATCTCACCACCTCTCAACCTTCCCTGTTTTAAAGAGAAGTCTTAAATTATAAGGTGAGGTTGGAAAAATTAAGTCCCTAACGCTTTTCAATGCATTAATATTTTTCATGATATATGATATCCAGGAATGTCTAAAATACTCCAAATTAGGTCTAAGCAGTGATTTATAAAGTTCGAGCAAGAATTCTTTGCTTTAATATTTGCTGCCTCCACTTATATATCCAAGTAACTCATATTTTGTCTTTAACCAAATCATATGATAATCCTTTTAAGAATCTGTGTATATAGATCTGCTCATCTACATTTATTGAAGTTGTGCCATTTATAGGATTAACTTCATTTATTAATTCTCTCAATATACATCACTTCACACTCATCTGAACTGAGTTCCATCTGTCATGTTTCTGTCCATTTACCATCCTGTCCATGCCTTGTAACAATCTACATCACTATCTACATTTTCATGTTTTTTTTTACAAATTTTATAATCATGCTCCCAACACCAGAACCTAGACAATTTATAAACATTGTAAGATTAATGGAGAATGCTTCTACTCAAGCAAGTTAATTTTATGGAAAGATGCTAAATTAATATACAGCTTTATACTACAGTAGTCTTCATTCAAAGGGTCTAATTAGTTATGACATGATTAATTAGCAAGCATAATTTTATGGTTATGTCTAATGTTGCTCACTTCAATTTCTGCATTTGCCATAGAATTTGCAAACAAAAAGAAAAGGAGAACGTTTGGGATTTTTTCACTACAATTAGCAAGTATTATTGATAGGGGAGAAATTTTCAGAGCGTTATTGCTAAAATCAACAGTGCAATATGTCCAAATTGCTACTTTATTAGTTAATCTAACTAATTAGTACCCAAGGAATCTTACTTAATTAGTTGTGAAGAAAGCATATAGTATGTTAGCCTTTATAGGAAGGGGTATAGAGTACAAGAGCTGGCCTTTAATGTCGCAGTTGTATAAAATGCTGGTTAGACTTCATTTGGAATACTGCGTCCAGTTCTGGTCGCCTTACTACCAGAAGGATGTGGAGAGTCTGGAGAGAGTGCAGAAGAGGTTTACCAGGATGCTGCCTGGTATGGAAGGTCTGAGTTACGAGGAGAGATTAGGCAAATTAGGACTGTTTTCCTTAGAAAGACGTAGACTTAGAGGAGATCTGATAGAGGTGTACAAGATTTTGAAGGGGAGAGATAGAGTAAACAGGGTTAAGCTTTTTCCTAGGATGGACTCAAATAGCACGAGGGGTCACGGGCTTAGGGTGAGGGGGGTAAGGTATAATTTGGATGCTAGAGGGAGTTTTTTCACACAGAGGTGGTGGGGGTATGGAATGCACTGCCAAGTAAAGTGGTGGAGGCAGGTACTCTGGAGTTATTTAAGAAATACTTAGATGGGCACATGAACAGAATGGGAATGGAGGGGTATAGAAAACTGATTTAAAATAAGGATCATGAGCCTTGGGAGTCCCTGGGAAGTGTGTAAATAGATGATGATATTGATGTACTTGTTTTTATCCTACAGGAGCTTTGGTCCACCTTGTTGTCTAACGAGGGGCATACACACGATGGGTCGTGAGAGGACTGCTCTTGGATCTTTTTCAAAGTATCCTACTGCTTCACGTTGTTAGTGTATGCTTGACCTGGACCATCTGATGGGCAACACGACAGCTCAGTGACTATTGCTGTGCTGTGCAGATACATGGATTTGGGCCTGTGTCTGTGGGAGTTTGCGCATTCTTCCCGTGCTTGCATGGGTTTTCTCCGGGTGCTCCGGTTTCCTCCCACATCCCAAAGATGTGCTCTTAGGCTAACTGGCAAAACAAATTCTCCCTAAATTGTCTCAAATTTGGTTTTTAATCCATAGATCTATAAACATGGACAGGGATCGCGGGTAGAGGTGGGAACATCGGGTGGCGGCGTGGGCCAAAGGGCTTGTTTTGTTCTTTGTTCTATTTATGATGCAAATTAGTCTTATATTTCTCCAAAAAAATTGAAGAGACCCGACACTATAACTTAGTGCATGAAATTAGTCATCTGTTGTGACTGTCAGAACAGAATACATGCAGTCATTTTCTCACGAAAGATCAACTTGCACACTTTTAACTATAATTCACATAAAATTATTGTAACTGTAGCGGCTGACATAGTTTTGGGTGTGATTGGCAGGTTCTACAGAGCAACAGAGGTTCAATCTTGCACCAAGGGGCAAATATATTCAATGACTTTCGATAAATACAAAATTAATATAACCTACCTTGTCAAAAAAATGAAAAACAATCAGATTGAAGTTGAGAGAAGAAAAATCAGTAAAATACAGAGAGGAATACAGCCCAACAAACTGTGGTAGTAATGCAAGAAATTGCATTAGACAGGAAATCAGAGATGCATGTGGTAAAGGAACATCTGTGGTTATGGGTGACATAACCTGCATATAGACTGGGTGAGTCAAATTAGTCAAATAACAATTGAGGAGTAATTTCTGGAATGTATAAGCAATGGTTTTCTGCACCAATATATTGAGAAATCAACATGGAAACAGACTATCTTGGACTGGGAATTGTGCAACGAGGAATGATTAGTTGGCAATCCAGTTGTGAAATAACCCTTGGGGACAAGTGACTACAATATGGTGGAATTCTTTGTCAAAGAAAATAGTGAGGTAGCTGATTCTGAGAGCAGCGTCCTGAATCTCAATAAAAGGTAACAATGATGGTACGAAGCATGAGTTGGCTATGATGGACTGGAAAACATTACTGAAGGTAAAGACAGCAGACAGCCAATGGCAGGAACGTCTATAGTAGTGAAGTTGCTAGAGTCAATTACCAAGGATTTCATTTTACTTGGAAAACTGTGTATAATCAGACAAAGTCAGCATGGATTTACAAAAGAGAAATCATGCATGCAAATGCACTCGAATTCTTGAGATCCAACTTGTAGAGTTGACTAAGAGCTACTAGTGGATGAGGTTTATTTAGACTTTCAGGAGGCTTTCAACAAGCTCTCACACAGCAGACTACTATGTAAACTTAAAATGCATGAGACTAGAGTTAATATCTTGAGATGAATAGAAAGCTGGTTAACAGACAGGAAGCAAACAGTTGGAATAAATCGGTCTTCTTCCAGTTGACAGGCAACAACTAGTGGGGTATAGCAACAATGTGTGCTAGGAACTCAACTGTCCAAATTTCCAGATGATACAAAGTTGGGCAGGAGGGTCTGAGGTAAGCTGTGACGAGGATGCAGAAATGCTTCAACATGATTTGGGCAGGCTGAGTAAATGGGCATATTCATGGCAGTTGCAATTTAATATGGATAAATGTGAGGTTATTCATGTCAGTGGCAAAAATAGGAAGACTGATTAGTATTTGAATGGATAAACATTGAGAGAGAAGGATACTCAGCGAAATCTTGATGTCTTCATGCATCAGTCACTGAAAGTAAATGTGAAGTTACAGAAAGCAGTAAAGAAGGCAAGTGGTATGTTGGCCTTCATAGCAGGTGAATTGGAGAATATGAATAAGAATGTTTTACTGAAACTGTATAGGGCATCAATGAGGACATACTTGGAGTATTGTGTGCAGTTTTGGTGTCCTTATCGGAGGAAGGAAATTCTTGCTACAGAAGGAGTGCACTGAAGGTTTACCAGACTAATTCCTGAAGTGGCAGGACTTTATATGAGGAGAGACTAAATCAGTTAGGATTATATTCAGTGTTTAGAAGAGTGAGAGGGGATCTCACAGAGATTTATAAAATTCTAACAGGATCAGACAGGACAGATTCAGAAAGAATCTTGATGGTGGGGAAATCAAAAACTAAGGGTCATAGTTTGAGGATAAGGGGTCAACCTTTCAGGACTGAGGTGTGGAGAAATTTCTTCATCAAATGTGTAGTGAATCTGTGGAATTCACTGCCATAGAAAGTAGAGTCAGTAAGAGGTCTGGCAACACCAATTTTAAATCCAACCGATTTATTTGATAGTAAACCTGCTAGCTTTCAGCGTTTGTGCCTGTGTCAAGCAAAGGCACAAATGCCTCATTCGCCTGATGAAGGCACAAACGCTGAAAGCTAGCAGGTTTACTATCAAATAAATCGGTTGGATTTAAAATTGGTGTTGCCAGACCTCTTACTGAGTTTACCCCAGTCCAACACCGGCATCTCTACATCATAGAAAGTAGAGGCCAAATCGTTGTGCAATTTCAAGGAAGAATTAGATATGCTCTTGCCGCTAAAGGAATCAAGTGATATGGGAGAAGAATGTGAAATCAGGGTTAAATTTGACGATCAGCCATGAATAAAATAAATGGCAGGGCAAGTTTAAAGGGTCAAGTGATCTATTCCTGCTTTCATTTCCTATGCATGTTTTATGATTTCCCTTGGTATCCTGCACCCCACCTTCCTAATTTCATCGCTTTTCTCAATGCTTCAAATGACTGTATGACATCAGCAGAAAGTTATAAAACTAGTAATCAAGACATGGAACAAAATCCTGAAAAGAGTACTGGTGACAATCTAGGACAAATTTAAGAAAAAATTGGATGCAAGGTAGAATACCAGATGGACAAATTAAAAGGGACTGAATGGCATCCCTGATTCATAATTATCTTGTGATCCTGAATACTAGATGATCCATTAAATAGTAAAAAGTAGAAATAAATTGTGCCTGTAATGCCAGTCAGGTTCAGATGATGTCATACAGCAGACAGCTAAAGTATTTTCTCCTTTCAAGCCCTTGTTACACCTTCAATACACCTTTGTTGCTGGTGGGTATTTGCTGAAGCATTCTCAGAATATCAGGTTAGCAACATAAAACAGGACAGAACCTCATCATGTTTCTCTGTTTAACTCTTTCTTGAATGTCAAATGAAATCATCTTCCATGTCTTATTCTTACTCTAAATGGATTAATAGATTATGTATTTTCTGCTAAATACTTAGGATTAAAAAGCAGTGCTCAGTTTAGTTATGTGCAGCTGAGATTAATTTCCACACTCAAACTTTTAATTACAGAAACACTATGTTTTGTCAAACAATGTCAGTGCATCTTGGTATTAAGACAAAAACATCATACTTATTGAACGTAGAAATCCAATTAAAAGGCCTTCAGAAACAAATCACTTAAGCAGTTCTGCCTAAGTTTGATTATTCCACAGCAAGTAAATATACCCCATCAGCATGATTTATTGCTACATGATTGCACTTCCTTAATGAAGTTAAATTTTTAAAGATATCATTGAAAGATATAGAACAGAATCATTCAATAATTTATCTTGTGATATCCAAATTACCTAAAATAATAGAAAATACATACATCTACACTGGATTTGCACAAGTATTTTTCTTACTTTTCTTTAACAAATCCATTATGGGCAAATAACCCAAATCACTAAATCCCTCAAAAAACCTGACACAGCTGACCCTGACATCTCACCGAAAATTCTGCATTTATTTTCTTGCAATCTAAACTCAAAGATCTTTCTCTTTAGTATACAACAGGGCTTGGATCAACCAGTTTTTTTTCTAACTAATTGGAGATTAAACATCATGAGCAAAATTATCCCAAAACCCCACCAGTTTGATGACAGGCATGATGGGAAAATATGGTGGGATGGCCAAAAATTGGTTCCATGCTGGCGTGAACTTACAGCTGAATATTCCACTGATGCTCCCAGGGAACTGTCTTCATTTTCAGGAGGTCCACCATCATCCTTCAATAGTGGATGAAGGGCGTTTTTCAATGTGGCAGCCAGATACAATAGTGGACTGCCAGCCCCTCTACTAAATTTGGCATAAACCACCACCAAAGTGCATAACTGATGAAGTACAGTCAGAAGACTTAGCATGTTTACTTGTCCCATCACAGTAGTTAATCTAAAAATAGTTCATCTCAGCAATGTCCAAACAACAAAAGCTAGGCTGAAATTTCTGAGCTTAAGAAATGTAACTGGGATGGACTGTCCTCCAGATGCAATGGGAAACTAACCCACAACCCCCCTGGATGTTCCCAGGTAAGGTTTGCACAGCAAATGCAAACTTCCATTGCACAACTGTCCTGCACTGATAGTCATGTGAAAATGCAATCTAAATTACAAACATCCGATGGTTCAGACCGTGATACGTTAATGGTTACCCAGAATTAAGAAGGATTATAAACCATCATACAGATCCAAGCCGACCTCCCTAATGGGACACTCCCATTCCTTCCAAACTGTCACAGGACTTTCCCCTCCCAGGGCGGCAACTATTTCCTTTCAACTGAGACCCAATGTCCATCTTGAGGCACAGTATGACACCCCCCAAAATTCCCAGCCCTTCCCCAAATCTTATCCACTGATGACATATTTATCTTCTCCTTTGCTTGGCAAAGACTTTTAACTTGAGTAATTTACAGTAGCTAGCACCATAAAAATAGGACATGTCCATACATCCAATTGAGATGCCTTCAATGCTAGGTCTCAGGAACACGCTGCACTGCCCAGGCTATGTCAGGAGATTGTGCAAGATAGGATTACAAAAGTGTTTGGGTAAGAAAGCTGGATCAGAGTGGCAAATCGATTGTGCCACGTGCAAATGTTCAAGCCCCTTGAGTTTGCTGAATCTATATACACCACAACAGCTTTTTGCATCATTTATCCAACCAATTTCATGAATAATTCTATCCCCTCCCCCCACAATTGTCAGTTCCAAATCAAAAGGCACTCTTCAGAAAATTAAGCTTTTCATGTTGCAGTCACGAAAAAATTCTTACGTGTATAGTGTCCTGTGGTTCAAAGCACATCACCAAACACTTTACAACCTTATTTCTGAAGTATAATCATTGCTGTAATGTAGGGAAACGCAGCAGCAAATGTGCAGGCAGCAAGCTCCAATAAATATTAACATATTAATGACCAGGTGGTCTGTTTTTTATAGTGTTAATTGAGATGTGAATATTGACCAAGGCAGCGGAGATAATTCTCCTGCCCTTGGTCAAACATACGGAAACGCCTTTATAAAACGTTATCTCCGTGTATCAAGTCATTTACCACTGGTTCGGGCCGGAGCTGCCAGCCGGTCTCAGCCAAGCCACAGGAAATCCTAATTCCATGCCCCATCCGACCACAGACACAATCTCTCCAGTAAAAAAAACCCTCGCGATCTAGGCACCGACTAACCTAATAATGGCGACCAACTACAACCCTCCCACAAAGACACCAACCGCCACCCCAACCAGCCGGAAACTGGCTTCGACGGCACAGACGTCACATCCGTAGCACGTGGTAAACAGGCGGGAAAAGTGCCCATGCCCCGAGCTCATTTATAGAACGTGCCGTTGGTTTCATTGCTGTTGAATTTGTTAGAGCCCACTTATTCCAGATAACCCAGTCTTTCACGATTTAAAGCAAATGTAAAAAGATCTGCAAATGAATTTATGTCACTTACATAGTGTCATTGCATAATTATGGGTGTTATGATAAATCACATTCCAGATATTTCCTTCCACTGCCCAGGAATTTGAGAAATGTTCAGTGCCAGACAAAATTCACTGCCATCAGCAATGGTGCTGTAAAATATGAAGTACTGTAAAGACTCAGCAGGTCTTGCAGTATACCTGGAGAGAAACAATTAACTTTTTTTTAGTCAAATGTGACTACATAACGTTATATTCAACTCAAAACATTTACAGTTTGTCTTTCCACAGATGCTGCCAGACCTGCCAAGTGTCTTCAGCATTTTTGTGGATTTCAGATTTCCAGCATTGCTAGTATTTGCTTTTTCTAATCAATGGTGCAGCGTACACATCCCCATGAGTTACATTTTAATCATGCTCCAAAAATTGTGAAAATCTCATGGGTGTGTGTTACACTAGAGGCATTTCCCTCTGTTTAAACTACTCCTAACTAGTTAATATTTTGCACCTTTGGAGCACAGGTCTGTATCCACAAAATGCATCCTTAATACAGAAGTAACTGCAAATACCACTAAAATTATATAATAATATTTAGGTAACATATTCCAAATCTGTCACAAGATAAAAGCTTTAAGTTCCAATTAGCTGTATGGAAAGCTTTTAGTCTCAACTGTGCTGGCAGACATAAGTAGATATCAACAGGAGAAATAATTATATAGTTGCTGGCTTAGCAGTGATGTGCAACAACCCAAGAACAGAAGATTCGGTCAGTTTTGACCAGGGAGTAAAGAAGTAAACATAGGGGATGCTACCCTTCAAACTGACTAAATGCTTTGTCCACATAAAACATAATTCATATATCAATTCCAATACCTTGTCACATGTCTCTATCTAACTCAAAGTAAATGATCAATTAATTATTTACTACATGCCAGTGACAAGAAAAAGAAGAACAGCTATTGTAATTAGGCAAGTCATATTTCAGTTAAATTCTAATTCAGGGCAACTTACTGCCACACAATAGGACTACATTATCAGACTGATCGTAAAACTTGGCAACAATTTAATCAACTGTGTAAATTATCAAGGATATCCATCGCTGTTTAGAGATACTTTTATATTTGAGCTCTTCAATTCCCAGGAATGGAAAACAGGTGTGCCAGTCATCAGATCTAGGTCACAGTTTGTGCTAGAAACTGTATCTCCATTTTTTGCTCTGTTTGACTTGTACACAATTGAAAGCAGGCCCCCTTTTACTTTGTCCTAATTTAATTTGAGTTTGTTTATTTGGTTTGACCTTAAAAGAGGACAAGTGAAAGCAGGCAGGTTTTCTTCCACTCAACTGCCATGACCAGGATGTTCCAGAATTTCACTCTTGTCAGTATGTGGGTATCACAATCCACCACAACTTTGCTGACAAGAAGGGATCCTCCAATTTCTTAGCAGTTTTCTGTTTATAAGTTAAATATTAAGTTTAAGTATTGTTGTCACAAGTAAGCTTATGTTAACACTGCAATAAAGTTATTGTGAAAATCCCCTAATCACCACACTCCAGCATCTGAGGGAGAATTTAGCATGGCCAATTAACCTAACAACTTTCAGACTGTGGGAGGAAACCTGCACAAACATGGGGAGAACATGCAGACTCCACACAGACAGACACCCAAGGTTAGAATTAAACCTGGGTCCCTGGTGCTATGAGGCGGCAGTGCTAACCACTGTGCTACCGTACCACCCAGGAAGAAATATGTAAGAATTAAGCAGAAAAACTGCACTATTCAGCCACCACAACATCAAATGTTTCTTAAATTGTTCTAGGATTTTCAATTCCATTACAATATCTGAAAATCCAATTACTTTTGACCACACTATTTGTGACACAGAACCTCTTGATATCAGCCCTCAATTTGTTTTTTACTAGCTTGAAACTTATTGCATCCTAATAGTTTTGTTTAAAGTAATTATCTGAATCTTCCTTTTCCATTTAATCTTCCTTTAATTAATTCTGGAAGTTAACTTACATTCATTGCTAAACAGTGTAGGTATCTGCAGTTTTTTTCTTCATAACTCACTCCTTTGATGCTCAAAGTTAGTTCTGTCAATCTTCCCCGAAATAATTCCAAGGTCTCACTTTTGTCTGGACAACTAGAATGGAATGAAATGTTCAAAATATAGTCTCACCAGAGGGCTGTGTGAATCCTCGTAAAACATTGGTTCAGCTTCAGGAGTATTGCATCCAGTGCTGGGACCACAAATTAAGAAAGATGTGAAGGTTTGGAGATTGCAGAGAAAATGAGAATGATTCCAGGGAAGAGAAGCTAAGTAAAGAAATTGGGACTGTTCTCCTTGGAGAATGTTGATGGAAGTATTCAAAATTATGAAGGGTTTCAAGAGATTAGATCAGGCATCAGATTTTAAGTAATTGGGAAAAGAAGCAAAGGGTGACATGAGAAAAGGTTTTCTACATAATGAATGGTTAGGATCTGGAATGCACTGCTGAGAGTGTGATGGAGGCAGGCTCAATTAAGGCTTTGATAAGAGGATTGGATCATTTTCAGGAAAATTGCTGAGTAATGTGAAAAAAGGCAAGGGATTGGCACAGGGTGCATTGCTCCTTCAGAAGGCCAAATAGACACAATGGGCTGAATGGCTTCCTTCTGTGTCGTTACCACTCTATGCTTCTATGATCACTTTCCCCCTTGGTTTGCACTTTATTATTAGTTATAAAAATCTGCATTAAAATTGTTAACTGCTGCTTCATAGTGTTTGGAGCTCCTGAATCTGAAATGATGCTTAAATTTCTGTCAACATTGCTAGTAACTTTGAAATAGCATTCATGTGGTGCTTTTGATTCTCATTTTTTAATGTAAAGGCTTTAGATTATTACATTTAAAATTAATTCAACCATTTTGCATCTACTTTCATTATTCAACACATTTTTTGGCTCCATACTATTTCTCGAATGAATGCCCCACCCTGTTTCACATGTAAATTTAAGCAAATTTATGTTAGCATTTTGGACCCAAGTCAATAATGTAAATAACTATCCAATATTAATCTGACTCAACACCCCACCCTAACTTCTTAAAAATGCACACTTTTAAAAGCATTTTCTGCCTATTTTTTCCAAACTTTATTGTGGATTGAAAGACAGAAAATAAGGATGCAAGAACGTACTCAACTTGATAGGATGTATAAAGTGCCGTTCTTTCATGGGATCTCAGTTTCACACCATATGTATATCAATGATTTACATAAAGATATAAAGAGAAGCATATCCAAATTGTAAAATGACACCATATTAAAAGACACTGTGAGTTATGTGGTAGGAGCAGGAAGTTACTAAGGGACACAGGTTAAGTTGGAATTCAGATGGAGTTCAGAGTAAGGAAATGAAAGGTCGTCCTCTTTGGACCAGAGGAAAGCAAATCAGAATATCTTCTTAATGGTGAGAAACTAGAAACCATAGAAAAGGATTTAAGTGCCCATATATGTGAAACATTGAAAAGTGCACAGGTTATAAAAGTAATCAAAAGGCTAACAGAATTTGATCTTTATCTCAAGGGGACATAAGACAAAGAGGAGAAAATTACAGAGCATTATTTAAACCCCCATCTAGAATATTGCAGTCAGTCTTGATCATTGCACCCCAGCAAGGCTATGTTGGCCTAAGAAAATGCACAGTACATTATTAAGTGGGTATTAAATGTTGAAATACCAGTGCCAGTCGCTGGACTCTGGAAAGCTGAGAGATGTTCAAATCAAGGGATGGGATTCCTCCCAAAAAATTCTAAGTTCAAATTCATGTAAAAATTGAAGTAAATCCTGCAGAACTTTTAAAATGAATCTTTCACACACGATGCACTGCAGAATGCATTAGCATGAATTTTATTCCATACTCTGATGGCCAGCCCTGATCGGTGGCCTTCATCCCTCTGTCACCACTGAGTGCAGAGTGGCAAAAACCACACCCTCACCTCCACCGATCTCTCACTCCAGAAGTCTCACCTCCCCATCAGGTCCCACCCAGCTCCCATTAGGCCCTATCCCCTTGGCATTGCCTGACACCAGATGATCAGTGCTAAGGTTCTCCCTTGGGCAGTGCCAGGGGCCAGGCTGACACTGCCAAGATGGCAATTCAACCTCTCACCGTGCTGACACTTGGAGGGCCTCCATCGCCCCCTTTGCTCCAGTAGGATTGGGCCGTCAGTTCCTTGCAAGTGGAAAGTTATTGGAGTGCTGTTTGAACCCGCTGGAGTGAAATATTCCTGACAAGGGGGAGACTCTAGCGAGCCCAGAAACTTCAGTCCTTGGCTTGCTAATTACACTTAAATCTCCATTTGAATAATTCATTCTGCTCCACACTGATTTCTGGCATAGAGATGTTGGCTCCAGAAACCTGATGGCTGGAGACCCCTGAGGCCATGGTGCCCAGTGGGTAGCCCACTAAATGGCCTCAGCTTGAGTCTCCCTGCCCACTGCACAAGCAGAGGTGTTTAAAAGTATAATGACATTTGACGGGATAGACAAAAAGAAGCAATTTCATCTTGCGGGGATGCAAAGATCCATATTCCAAAAATGACAGCAAGATCGTTATGGAGTAAAAACAAAAGAAAATCTTTAATTTTCTCTTGAAAAGGCTGTGGCTGTCAGGTCAGTTGAAATTTTCAAGAACATGTGAATGTATATGTGCATAAATGAATTAGGAGAAGGCCATTCGGCTCCTTGAGCCTACTCAGCTATTCAGTAGGATCATAGGTGATTTGATTCTGGCCTGAGGAGATTATTGTTAGTTAAAGTGTTAAAGAATATGAAGCAAAAATGGGTAAATTAAGTTACCCTGATCAGCTGTGATCGAATGGAATAACAAAATAGTGCAAAGGTCTGAATGGTGTACTCCTATCTCTATGTTTCGGCTGAATCCCTAATACTCTGAGCTCACTGCACAAGCACAGAAATTGGAATGTTTCAAATTACATGGTATAAAGAAAGGGCAGTTCCTGGCATGCCTGTTTTATGAAAGGAATTCAGATAATAAAGTGAGAAATCAATTGAGAAGCTTGTTAAAAACCCAAACATGACATCTAAGTTATTGAGGTAACATATAATACTTTATAGAGAGGACATCTGGTTATTTGTGAGCATACCCATTTTCAAAAGAATGTGTGTTGATAGAGTATCATTTGATGTTCTGATTCAAGAATTGTATTTTTTCAGCACAGATGTATTTTGTGTGTAAACATTTCTTTTAGCTTAACGTCTTAGTAGCACTTGGTCACTAATTCTTCTGCAATTTTTCTTGAGCATGTTCAATCCTTACAATAAGTGGTCTTTTGACTGTTTACAAAGTTTGATTTCAGTTATCAGGTGCGTTCATTCTTTTTTATTTTCTTTCACACAAAGGAACCATGTAGTTTTTCAAACTATGTCCATGATTTGAAAGAATTTACATTAATTCATTGACATGGGAAGAAAATGCTGCCAAAAAAGCTTATGTATGTTAAAAAAATATTGAAAGACTTGCATTTATGTAACTTACTTCACAATATCAGACATCCAAAGCACTTTCCAACCAATTAAATACATTTTAAGTACATTCATTGTGGTAATATGGAACCACACAACTATAGAAAAATTACATCACAGAAGGAGGCCATTTGGCCCATCTTGTCGATGCCAGCTGAAAACAACGAGGTGCCCTTTCTAACCCCATGTTCCTGCACCCAGCCCAAAGCCCTCTAGCTTATAATACTTAAAGTGTAGATCCAGGAACTTTTTAAGAGTTTAGGGCTCTGTCTCCATCGTTAACTGGAAACCATCAACACTGTCAATGGTATGTGCAGCAAATTCCAGACTCCCACTATCCTCTGCATAAAAAAGCTCTTCTTCAAACATGGTTTGCAGATGCAGCAGCTAATTAAGAATATGAATTGAATTTTGCCCTTCAGAGGAATAGAATTTAAAAACAGAGAGGTTATGTTGCAGCTGTATAAGGTCCTAGTGAGGCGATATCTGGACTACACTGTACAGTTTTGCTCTCTCTACTTGAGAAAGAATGTACACTGGAGGAGGTGCAGAGAAGATTCACTAGGTTGATTTGAGAGTTGAGAGGGTTAGCTTATGAGGAGAGAATGAAGAGACTGGGGCTATACTCATTGGAATTTAGAAGAATGAAGAGGGATTTTAGAGAAACATATAAAATTATGAAGGGAATAGATAAGATAGAAGCACAGAGGTTGTTTCCACTGGCAGGTGAAACTAGAATTGCGGAGGCATAGCCTCAAAGTAAGGGGGGGAGCAGATTTAGGACTGAGTTAAGGAGGAACTTCTTCACCTAAAGAGTTGTGAATCTGTGAAATTCCCTGCCCAGCGAAACAGTTGAACCTACCTCATTGAATGATTTTAAGACAAAGTTAGATAAATTTTTGAACAGTAAAGGAATTAAGGTTTATGGTGAGTAGTTGGGTACTCAGTCCACATAAGTATCAGCCATAATCTTATCAAATGGAGGAGCAGGCTTGAGAGGTTAGGTGATCTACTTCTGTTCCCAGTTCTTATGTTCTCATGCCCCATCTACACCTTCTGCCACTTATCTTAAATCCCATGGTTCTAGAATTCTCCACCAAGGGAAACAATTTGATCCTGGCCACTCTATCTCTTCCCCTCACAATTTTTACACATCAACCAAATCATCCCTCAGCCTTCTTTGTTCCAAGGAGAATATCCTCAAACTGTCCAATCTCACATCATAGCTTCACTTTTCTAGCCATAGCAACATTCTTGTTAATTTCCTCTGCACTCTCTCCAGAGCAATTATATTCTTCCTGTAATGTGGCAATCAGAACTGTATACAGTTCAGTCTCATCTCTGTTGCCATCAGACTTTTGAAAGGACCTACTTCATATTAAGTTGATCTTTCAGTACATCCTAGCTATGACTAAAACACTACATTCTGTACCTTCTCCTTTCCTGCCCTGTGTACGATATTCTTTACAACACAATACAAGAAACAATACTTTTCACTGTATACTAATACATGGGACAATAATAAATTAAATACAATACATTACTTGTGGCTTCACCAGTGTTTTATACAATTCCAACATTGTATCCATATTTTTATATTCTATGCCTCTGCCCCAATGAAGGAGAGCATTCCATGTGCCTTGTTTATGACTTGTACACTTGAACTGCTGCCTTTAGGGAACTGTGTACTTGTACACCAAAATCTCTCACTTCATCTACCCTTCTTGGGATATTTCGATTTATTGTGTATTCCCTATAACTGTTTGACATCCCTAAATGCATGACATCACACTTCTCTCTGTTGGAATCCATCTGCCGCTTTACTACCCACTCCACCAAGCCATCTTTATTAATTATATGAGATTATATTTTCCTCTAAACTATCGAATTTGACACAATGTTTGTGTCATCTGCAAATTTTCTAATCAGCCCCCCAAGTTCACATCCAAATTGTGAATACATAGCATAAACAATAAGTGTCCCAACACCAAATCTTTGGAACACTATTTGAAACACCACTGCTACAAGATAAAGGCATGTAAAATCACCAACTCCAACGCACCCCTCCCTGATGAGCTCAATTCAATGCATTCTACACCTGTTTTGAGCAAGAGCATGTCCTCTATCCTGGAAGTCCTGGATGAACCTGTATGGTTTCAACATTACAGATGTCAGAGCAGCTGTCTCAAAAGTCAACCCATGGAAAGCGACTGGCCTGGATGGAATACCTGGACAAGCACTCAGACCCTGCACAGGTCAGTTGGCAGGAGTATTCACAGACATTTTCAACCTCTCTTTACAACAATCTGAGATTCCTATCTTCTTCAAGAAGATGACTATCATCCCAGTACCAAAAAAAAGCCAAGCAATGTATCTTAATGACTACTTAGCTGGTGGCTCTGACATTATCATTATGAAGTGCTTCAAAAGACCAGTCATGGCACAGATCAATTCCAGCCTCCCAGACTACCTGGATCCACTACAGTTTGCCTACCATCGCAAAGGTCCACAACAATGCCATTTCTCTGGACCTGCACTCAACCCTAGAACACCTAGACAACAAGGACCATTTTTTTGGTCATGACTTAGCCTTCAACATTATTATTCCCACAAAACTCATCTCCAAACTCGGTGGTCTGGGCCTCGGCATCTCTTTCTGCGACTGGATCTTGAACTACCTAACTCACAGACCACAATCAGTAAGGATAGGCAACAACACCTCCTCCATGCTCATCCTCAACACCAGTGCCCCACAAGGCAGTGTTCTCAGCCCTGTACTATACTTCTTTTACATGTGTGACTGTGTGGCCAAATTTCCCTCCAATTTGATTTTCAAGTTCGCTGACAACACCACCGTAGTGGGTCGGATCTCAAACAATGATGAGGCAGAGTACAGGAGTGAGATACAGAATCTGGTATGGTGACAATAATCTCTCCTTCACTGTCAACAAAATAAAGGAGATTGTCATTGAGTTCAGGATGCGTAAAGGAGAACATTCCCTGTCTATATCAATGGAGACAAAGTAGAAAGGGTCCAAAACTTCAAGTTTTTAAGAGTCTAGATCGCCAACAACCTGTCCTGGTACCGTTTGCCATCACTATAATTAAAAAAGCTCACTAATGCCTCTACTTTTTCAGAAGACTAAGGAAATTTGGCACGACAGCTACAATTCTCACCAACTTTTATAGATGCACCACAGAAAGCATTCTTTCTGGTCATATCTCAGCTTGTATGGCTCCTACTCTGCCCAAAACCACAAAGTCATGAATGTAGCCCAATTCATTATGCAAACCAGCTTCCTATCCATTGACTCTGTCTACAATTCTCACTGCCTTGGCAAAGCAGCCAGCATAACTAAGAATGTCACACACCCGGACATTCTCTCTTCCACCTTCTTCCTTCGGGAAAAGGATGCAAAGATCAAAGTCACTGACTCAAGAACAGCTTCTTCTCTGTTGCTGTCAGATTTTTGAATGTACTTGCTTTGCATTAATTTGATCTTTCACTACACTCTAGCTATGACTGTGACAATATATTCTGCAGTCTCGCATTTCCTCCTTTATGTATGTTTTGGCTGTACAGCGCAAGAAATACTTTTCACTTTACATTAAAACATGTGACAATAATAAATTAAATCAAATCAAATCAAAATCAACTTTCCATTTACATGGTCATCCATTGACCAGTATGCTTTATTTCCTGTTACTAAGCCAACCTTTTATTCAGAATGTCACATTATCCTGTATTCCATGGGCTTTTAATTTTTTGATCAATCTGCCATATAGGACATTGTCAAATGCCTTGTTAAAATCTATGTACGTATCATCTATTGCACAATCTTCATCAACCCTCCTTGTCACTTCCTTAAAAGATTCAGTCAAATTTGTGAGTCAAGACCTTCCTGTAACAAGTCCATGCTGATCATCCCTGACTATTCCATGCCTTTCTTTGTGACCATTAATCTTATCTCTTTGGACTGATTCTACTAATTTGCCCATCACTAATGTGAAACTAATCAGCTGATAATTTTTTGGCATTTTCTCCAATTCCAATTGTTTTAAACACATGGAATTACTTTTGCATTTCTCCAGTCCTCCAGTACCTCTCCTATATCTAGTGAGGATTGGAAAATCATCTTCGGATCATCTGCTATTCCTGCCTGACTTCCTTTAGCAACTTCAGAAACAATCCATCCGGTCTTGGCGACTTATCAACTTTCAAGGATTCCAACCCTTCGAATATTTCTCTTTGTACGATCACCATGTTCCTCCTGGACTACTATAATTGCATCATCCCTTTCCTTTGTAAATATGTTGTAGAAAACTTGAATAATATAGTACCTTTCATTTCCTCAATATTGTATTCAAATGGTTACTTCTGTTACTATGGTAAGATTTAGAAGATTCTTATGTTCTCATAGAATCCCTACAGTACAAAACAATTCAGTCCATCTATACTGACTCTCTGACAGAGCATCCTACCTATCCCTGTAACCCCTATATGCTTACCCCCCTACTACTCCCTCACCTATACACTTTGGGATACAAAGGGGCAATTCAACATTGCCAATTCACCTAACATGAACATCTTTGGACTGTGGGAGGAAACTAGACCATGCAGACAAGGTAGAATGTGCAAATTCCAGAGTGACCTGAGGCCAGAATTGAACCCAGTCCCCTGACACTGTAAGGCAGCAGTGCTAACCACTATGCCACCATGTCATTTCTAACTCTATTTTAAAATTTAAGGTAAAATGAAGGCGGGTGGAGCGGGGGTGATCATAGGACTTATTTTGAAATCTGCCTGACAATAAGGCTGGGTGATTTAATTGTTAGAGATCAAAGGAAATCTTAGATTGTTTTATTGGAAAGAAGTTGCAAGATATTTATGCTTGGAGACAATGGCAGCAGTCTCTGAGTTCACAATAGATAGGCTCTGAGAATCTCAAATCACAGAAAGCTGTCGTCGGCTTTGGGTTGTAAACAGTTGTGTTGTAAATTGTCCATTTATTTCAATGATGAAAGATAGTTGGGATCAGGTATATTAATTCAGAACTTTTTGTGGTGAATTTAAGGAACTCTCCAAAAACTGAGGAAAATGCATGGAGGCAGTCACTCAAAGTTACTACTCAGCAAATCAGGGAAAGGGAAGTCCATTGGAAGTTGGATGCAACAATGGACTGTTTATTAAAAAGATTAATTCTGTGGATAGTGTGACGGATCATAAGTGTGAAACAGAATGTTATTTTCTGCACAGAATCGTAAAATGGAAAGACACCATTTGTCTTTTTGTGTCCGTGCCAATTCTATGCAAAGTTTATTCCCCCACCTTTTCCCTTTCCCCCACTTTTCCCTTAACCTTGCAAATATTTTCTTAAGATGATACAATTCTCTTTCAAAGGGCACAACTGAATCTGCCTCCACTACGCTTTAGACTGTTCCTTCCAGATGCTGACTATTCACTGCATAAAAAAATTTTTTTCATTGTGAAACTTAATGTTTAAGTGGCTATAAAAAGAAAAAAGTTGTGTTTAATTTGTTACAATAAACGTTTTAGAATGTGAAATTTTCTGTTATTCTTTCAACCATCAGCTGAAACATTGAATTTCTTTTTAGAGGTTTTGAGTCTCCATGAAGATTGTAACACTTGTCTTTGATGTTTTTGTAATGTGCAGTGCATAACATTACACGAGATGGCCATTTTTCTCAAATGTGGAAAGAATATTCTTATGTTATTTTTAGATAAACTAAATTAGGTGAAAATTGTTCTATTTATTTTATGTAGAAAGCATTCATATTCTCCTTCTAGATCGGTTGATAACAGACAGGTTTTCTATTACAAATCCTATTATATCCTGTTCACTGTTATATAACACTATGAAAGCAGGACAACTAGAATTTAACAAAGATTAGTACTAACCTAATAAAGATAATTTGATGCTTTCCAGTCACAGGGCATCAGGTCTAATCTGCAATCTACTGATGCCAAATTAAAGTCAAATTTTTGACTAGTTTAACATGATCAAAGGGAATAAACTTGAAGTCAGAGATTATACTTTGCATCTGTCTTTATCAAGGAAGAAGATACAACCAAAGTTATAATGGGAGAGGAGTATTTGAGAAAGTGGATGGACTAAAAATTGATAAAGAGGTATTAAAATGGCTGCTTATACTATAAGTTGAAAAGTCACCAGAACTGTGTCAGATGCATTCAAGGACATTGAGGGACATAAAAGTGATTATGGTATTGGCCATAATCTTCCACGCTTCCATAGATAGAGGGATGGTGCCAAAGACCTGAAGAATTATAAGTGTTACATTCCTTTTCAACAAAGGGTATACTGATAAACTCAGCAAAGATAGGGAAATCAGTTTAATGTCAGTAGATAGAAATCTAATGAGATTATAATGGCCAGTCCCTCCTTCAGCTTTTCCCAAATTTCATGGGGTCACCACAATGCATGTGATTCACCTTCGTATCAACCAATGTTTCTGGATGTAGCAAGCTTTTGTACACTCAGTAAGAATCTGGCAACACCAATTTTAAATCCAACTGATTTATTTGATAGTAAATCTTGGCTTCATGTCACACTATCTGTAACCCCCATGACTTGCCTGGGTTGGCAAAAAACCTCACTTCCTGTGCTGTCTGGAGACAATACACATCTCTCTAACCAATGCTTCACTCACATTGTTAGCCACTTTAAGACTTGAATAGCAGGTTAGGTGTAAGGATTCGCATTCTAATCAGCAATCTGTGACGGTCTGTGCTGATATGTGTGCAATTGCAGACCAGAACACTGCATTTGCCTGACGAAGACGAAAGTCGAAAGCTCGCAGATTTACTATCAAATAAATCGGTTGGATTTAAAATTGGTGTTGCCAGATTCTTACTGAGTTTACCCCAGTCCAACGCCGGCATCTCTACATCAAGCTTTTGTACAGCCAATGCAACTAACATTCCTCCTCCCATTTAACCAGGCTGAGAATTGGCACAGATACATCCTATTATATGCAACAGTGCCTGGCTTCCTTTGTAAACAACACTCTCTGGAGTAGGACTTGGAGTGGAACTGCTGGTGTTGGACTTGGATAAGCACAGTAAGGAGTCTCACAACACTATGTTAAAGTCCAACAGGTTTATTTGGTAGCAGAAGCTACTAGTTTTCAGAGCACTGTTCCTTCGTCAGGTGAGTGGGAGTTCTGCTCAGAAACAGGGCACATAAAGGCATAAACTCAATTTACAGAATAATGGTTGGAATGCGAGTCTTTATAGGTAATCAAGTCTTAAAGATACAGACAATGTGAGTGGAGAAAAGGTTAAACACAGGTTAAAGAGGTATGTACTGTCTCCAGCGAGGACAGTTAGTGAGGTTTTGAAAGCCCAGGCAAGTTGTGGGTGTTACAGGTAATGTGATATGAAAGCAAGATGCCAGTTGAGGCTGTCCTCATGTGTGCGGAACTTGGCTATCAGTCTCCACTCAGCGACTTTGCGTTGTTGTTTGTCGTGAAGGCCGCCTTGGAGAATGCTTACCTGAAGATCAGAGATTGAATGCCTATGACCACTGATGTTTTGACACCATTGTCAAATGGTGTTCATTCATCCATCCATTGTCATGGCGTCTGCATGGTTTCCCCAATGTATGTACCATGCCTCAGGACATCCTTTCCTGCAGCGTATCAGGTAGACAATATTGGCCAAGTTGCAAGAGTACGTACCATGTACCTAGTGGATGATGTTCTCACGTGAGATAATGGCATCCATGTCAATGATTCAGTATATTTTGCAGAGGTTGCTGTGGTGTAGGCTGGGTAGTTTGCTGCGGACAATGATCTGTTTGAGTTTGTGCAGTTGTTTGAAGGTGAGAAGTGTGGGGAAGGCCTTAGCGAGATGTTCGTCCTCATCAATGAGACGTTGAAGGATCCAGAGAAGATGTCGCTCAGGGAAAATGCTGGATGACGAAGGGTACTCTGTCCATCGTGTTTCATGTTTGTCTTCTGAGGAAGTTGGTGCGATTTTTTGCTGTGGCATGTCGGAACTGTCAATTGATGAATCAAGCACGATCTCCTGTTCTTATGTAGGCATCTTTCAACATCCGGAGGTGTCTGTTGTGATCATCCTCATCTGAGCAGATCCTATGTATATGGAGGATTTGTCCGTAGAGGATGGCTTCTTTAATGTGTTTAGGGTGGAAGCTGGAGAACTGGAGCATCGTGAGGTTGTCTGTGGGCTTGCGGTACAGTGAAGTGCTGAGGTGACCGTCCTTGATGTAAATGCATGAGTACAAGAATGCAACTGATTCTGGAGAGTAGTCCATGGTGAGTCTGATGGTGGGATGGAACTTGTTGATGTCATCATATAGTTGTTTCAGTGATTGTCCACCATGAGACCAAAGGAAGAAAATGTCATCAATGTATCTAGTGTATAGCATCGGTTGAAGGTTGTGTGGGCTGAAGAGGTCTTGTTCAAACCCGTGCATGAAAATGGTGGCATATTGAGATGCAAATTTGGTCCCATGGCTGTTCCATGTGTCTGGTTGAAGAATTGATTGTCAAAGGTGAAGACATTGACAATCAATGTCAATTCTGTGATCCAGAATGAAGCAAAAGAGTTGCAAAATTGCATCTGGAGATTGGCAGTTGTCAGCATTAAGTATTGAGGCAGTTGCAGCAATAGTATTGTTGTGGAGGATGGTTGTGTAGAGTGCTGAGACATCCATTGTGATGAGGAGTGCTCCTGGTTCAGCTGCTCTGTATTTTCAGTTTCTGTAGGAAGTCTGTAGTGTCGCAACAAAAGCTGGGAGTTCTTTGAACAATGGGTGTCAGGATGCCCACAATGTAGCCAGGGAGGTTCTCGCATAGGGTCCCATTGCCTGATATGATGGGACAGCCAGGTATGTGTGCCTTGTGTATCTTTGGGAGGCTATACAGATTTCCAATTTGGGGAGTACATGGGATGAGAGCACCGAGGGTGCTCTGAAGGTCGAGATTAAAAGTCTTGATCAGTCTGTTGAGTTGACAGATGTGTTCTTTGGTCAGATCTCACTAACTGTTCTGTCTGAAGACAATACACATCTCTTTAACTTATGCTTAACACTCTCTCCACTCATGTTCTCTATATCTTTAAGACTTGATTACTATAAAGACTTGCATTCCAATCATTATTTTGTAAATTGAGTTTGTGTAATTATATGCTCTGTTTGTGAAATGAACTCCACTCACCTGACAAAGGAGCAGTGCTCCGAAAGCTAGTAGCTCTTGCTACTAAATTAACATGATGTTGTGAGCCTTCTTACAATGTAGGACTTGAACCCAGAGCTTTCTAATTCAGAGGGATGATGGCCACTCCAGCTGCCTTAGCGACAGAAGGACAAAATTAACAGTCACTTGGATAAATGTGTATTAATTAAGGAAAACCAACACAGTAAATTGTATTTATATAAATTGATTGAGGTTTTTTGATGATGTAGCAGAGAAGGTTGAAGATGTTCATGGGGTTGATATGGTTTATATGGACTTCCAAAAGACATTTGATAAAGCACTACATAACCAGCTTGTTAGTATAGCTAGCATATCAGAAATATAAGGAACACTGACAGCATGGTTATGAAATTGATTAAGGGACAGGACACAGAGAATAGTGGTGAATGGTTGCTTTTCATAATGTAAAAACATAGTTATATACGGTGGGGCTCCCCAGGGCTCAGAATTAGGATCACTACTTTTCATTTCTATGTTAATGACCTAGCTTTGAGTGTGCAGGGCACTATTTCAAAATCTGCAGACAACACCTAACTTGTAAGGATTATGAACTGTGAGGAGGACAGAGGTAGATTTCAAGAGACATGGACAGACTGTTGGAATGGATACACAGGTTGAAATTTGATGCAGGGAAGTGTAGAATGGTACACTTTGACAGCAAGAGTAAAGAGAGGAAAGATAAAATATAGGATATAATTCTAAATGGGGGTGAAGTGTGGGAACAGAGGGAGTTAGGAAATAAGTATACAAATCGTTGAGAGTAGCATATGCCAATAAGACCTAAGATATCCTCGGCTTTGTAAGTAGAGGCTTAAAGTACAAAGTAGAGGTTATTGTGAACTTGGACGGGTTCATGAATGAGAGGGGTGTGGAGGGATGTGGTTCAAGTGTGCAGGTCAGTGGAACTAGGCAAAAATGCTTCGGCACAGACAAGAAGGGCCAAAAGGCCTGTTTTTGAGCTGTAATTTTCTATGGTTCTATCACAAAATGCAATGCAACCATCTATAACTTCTTCATGAATGATCTTCCTTCCATGTTGAGGTCAGGAGTGGATATTTTTGTTGATAATTACACAGGTTTTAGCTTTATTCATGACTTTTTCAATAGTGAAATTGGATATATTAGTTTATAGCAGGATTTGAAGCAAGTCCAGAATTAGGGTGGCAAGTAATCTCTACGCCACTTTAAAACAAGTTAATTACTATTTCCAACAAATAAAAAGCTCAATCACCACTTTCTGACCTTCAACAACACAACAATAATTAAATAACTCATACCAACATGTTGGGAGTCATCAATGACCAAATCCTTGGCCATGCCAAAGGCAAGAACCTTAGCCATGGCTACAAATTCAGGACAGATTCTGGGTACTCCTCAATAAATGGCTATACCCCCTCACTTCTCAAATTATCTACAGCATTCAACTCAGGAATGGACTGAATATATGCTGCTACAATAACAGCTAACAGCTGGATCTAGGGCAGCCTAGCCCTCTAGATTGGTTTTCATGCCCAGAACTCAATTTTAAAGGGTAGAAAAATTTTAGTGTCTGCTCTTGGAAGCATTGAAGTGGAAAATCTCTAAATAAAATAATCAAGCAGTGTTAGGTTGCAATTAACTAGTGATTTCCCTTTGCGTATTCCAGATTTTAACCTTCAAAATCCAGCCTCCTACCAGTACTGAGGCTGTTGACTCCTATCTGTCTTTCCACATTCATCTATAATTCATTCTTACTGTTACAGAAACCATCAATCAATCCTCTGCTAGCTTTAGTCATACCTACTGAACTTATCTAACCTGCCCTGCAATTTCCAGAGAAACTTTCAAAATTAACTAATCTCCAAAACTCCAGGCACTTTTTTGAATTCTGCACCTCAACCAACTTCCCTTTCATCTGTGTCCTTGCCAAATTCCCTACGCCTCAATACATCGGACCCATGTTTCTTGTTCATTAATATAAACACTTCTTTAATTTCACTTCTCTGCTCAACCTCCAATATCCACATAGTTAGTATGTTATCCTCCACTCTCTGGAACCACCTCTTCATTTGCCATAATTTTAATCTCAAAGTCTTCAGTTGCTTTACCCCTACACTCCAATTGCTCTTCTTAAAATTTTTATGCTTGTTTATTTGTCGCCTTTCTTTTACAGCTTTGTTAAAAATTACTTTTGTTTTCTATCATCTTCCCTAATCTTTTTACCTTCACTTTTTTGTTGTTTCTAGTTTTGTGAAGTGTTTTGGGACGTTGATTGTTAAATGTTAGTACCTTAATGGTAAATCATTAAGTAGAAGGCCATAGATTCAAGGCCCACTACAGAGATTTGAGCACATAACTAGAGAAGAATTTTGCACACATGAACATATGAAATACGATCAGAAGTAGGTCTTTCAGCTCCTTGGATCTGCTCCACTATTCATTAAGATCATGGCTGGCCCGTTTGTGCTGCTAATTCTACATTTCCCTCTACCCCTGATAAACCTTGAGTCCCTTGGTAACAATAATCTATCTAACCCTTCCTTAAAAATATTCAGTGATTCCATCTCCAATGAGGGAGCACTGGATCTGGAAGCAGCAACTTGACCAATAAAAGAAAATAAAGAAATCAGTCATTTGCTTTTGTGTGTGAAACTATTATGGGTGCAAACAGGCTGCCATGTTTTCTGGCATAAGACACCTCAAAAGTAATTAATTGGCTCTAAAGCACCTTGACACATCTCAGAAATTTGAAAGGCTCTAAAAAGTTTTTGTTTCCAAAGATAATGGGTGTACTTTTTTGTGGCTGCCAGTTGGAGAGCAAGGGAGAGATCATCACTGCTTCTTTCTCGGGAGATCTGCCACATGACAATCAGGTAGCGGTGAGGCTAGCAGTGGGCCATCCTATAGAATTAAGACCCTGGGGGAAGAGGCTATTGGCAAGACAGATGTCGACATCTCTTGTGCTGGGCAACTCCATTGGTGAGGCCATGGCCGTTGCTAGAGAGACAGGCACTAGAGTACCAGAATCACAGGAAGACCTAGGTAACAAGGGAACTTTTACAGGATGGTGATCACAGGGACAGGTATGAAGGGGGAGGGGAACTGTCAGTAGCAAGGTCATGAGGGGGACTTACAGCAGCTTCCCCCGCTTCTTGAAGTTCCTCAATCAGGTACTGAGTGCCTTTGATTGAGGGATTCACCCCTCACTCCCCCCCTGAGGTGACAACTAGCCGCAGTTTTGTGTGTATGCATGCCATATGGTGACAGGCGTGTCTGAAGCTGATTTAATATGAGTGATGACAGGATAAGGCCCTTCAGTGGTCGTTAATTTAACAGGGTTTCAGTTTTACTATCTGTTTAAATAAATGCTCTTTCTGCCTCCAAGCTTACTACCGCTGAAAGCAGAAGGTTCTGGCCAATACTTAAATGTAAATTTTATAAAAAGCAGCAGAAGTGTTACACACACAGAGATCAAAAGAGATAAGAGATTATTTTTTCAATTTTAACTTGGCTGATGGCCCACTCTGCTCTGGTCCACAGAACAGCCTTAACACTATAATACAAAGGTCACTGCTTGAATAAAGATGATTTAAAACCATTTCATGAGTCAAAATCTGTTGAAATAGATTTTATATAGCTTATACTATGTATGCTGGTGCATTGCTATAATGAACGTGTGAATTCAATGGATAAATGCTAATAAGAATGGCATAATATTACTTCATCTTTATTTTAACGAATTCCACTTCCTCTGTGCTCTCTAAGGCCAAGGATAAGCTTGTCTAGACTATTCATACATTATGAGAGATTGACAATTACAGGGGCTCCCCAAGTCCTTACTTGCCTACAGTTCTTATGTACATCTTTGCCTTGTAAACAAAGATATAATGTTGAGTTGTTTGAAGAGCACAATGAGTAGCCATTCAGTTATGTATAAACAAGTAAACATACATCAAATAGACTAGTTATGCAGTAAGCTTATTTACAAGCACCTTCCTGCATTGTTGGCCACCTACTTGAGATCTATTGACCATACCTACTTTAGCTGACTTCCTGGAAATAATATTGTTTTCTTCATTTGCTGTCAGATGCTCTGTATATTGAGATGGAATTCATTTTATTAACCCACTTATGCCAGGCAGTGTGAACTTTCTCCACAAGAACATGCCATCCAGAGAGGCCAAAGAAAATCTCTGTCTTTTGCCAATACTTATACAAAAAAACTTACAAATTTCAATCATGAAATGACACTAACCTACACTTTGCCGCAGTCATTTTTCTGACTAGCAAAAATATTTAGCCCCTTTAAGCATTTGCTACAGGCTTTAAGGAATACAGCTAAATGTTTTCAATGCCCCCCTCACTGCACCCCACCGCCCCCACCCCACCCCACCCCGCACCATTACTAAGCTTCCTCCTTTCAAGCCCAATCCAGGGCAGGAGTTTGCAATGAATGTGTAATTGAACTAATCTCAGGAAATCTCACAGGCTTGGGTCAATGTAATTTGATCAAGTCATATGCTTCCTGCTTCAAGGTTCTGCTGCATTATTGTTGGAACTGGAAAATCCCCCTTTCATGTCGAGGGAAAAGAGATGACTTACTTGTTATGGACTGGCAGATTCAAGACAGTTGCATAACTAATAGGAATAAAATGTGATTAAGATATTCTGGGATATGGGCTCCTGTCCTCTTACTCCTATGTAATAGATTAAAATTCAAGTATAAATTTATATTAACTAATAATGCAACATATAAATGTTCATGAGAGGTAGGTGTTGGCAGGAACATGAGAACACTTTACAAGGTTGTAATTGAAAGAAGTTGTTCAAATGCTATGAAAAATGCTGAAGCAAGTTTTGTGAATAAGGAGATGTAATTTCAGTGCTTAACTCAGTTCCAAGTAATTTCTTCTATAATGCAGTTCATTGTACAATTTAGTAATAATAATTCTCACCTTTATGTGGTAGCTATGCACTTCTAGCAGTAAAACTGATGAGGTGGCAAGTCTGAGAATTAAGGATTTAGTTGCCAATTATTTGTTGCATCATATGACAAGACCCGTTTTATTCTAAAATACATTGATAGTGTTTCACATCATTGATTTATAGGACAGATTGATTTTATTTTGTAACAACCAATTCTATTATTTTGCATCAGAAGTTATTAATCGTAAAAAATATGGCCGAGTGGTTAATATTGACAACTAAGCAAAGGATTGAAAACAGAATAAAACTGTGACACCACTGACATGTACGTATATTTTACATTATACAATGACACCTGAATTTCATAAAAATGAAGTGTGAATTACTTCTTAATAAATTTATATTAATAATGAAATGTTCATTAATCCTGTAACTTGAATATTATTGTATTTCATTACCATTTTACATAGTAATAGCTGCATTCACAATTACCATCCATTCAGAAATAGTGAGAAGTCATTCTTTTGAGATTTGGGCAAGGTGTTGTAGTAGTGAAGTAGGATGAGCTTTAATCTGCACCAAGTCTGATACTTAAAAATTATACTCAATGGAGGTAGCAAGTCTTCAGTTTACCAGCACATAATCCCTTACCTTGTTTAACCATCACCTCTCCTTAAAGAGAAAAAAAGACATTGATACACATGGCTGCATAAGGTAGCTAACTGGATGGACAAATATCACAACTTGGGCTGATTTGTAAACATACAGATATTTATTTTATGACTGCATAATTTAGTAGTGTTTTTAATGTGCCTTTCTGTTTGTGTTAATCAGAAATGCAATACATACTGTTTCTAAGGCTGAGACAATAAACCATTCCTTTTTAACAGACTACCTTTTTCAAGATGCCATGCAGGACATTGAATTTTGTAGTATTGACAAAATAAATATGTACCATTTGTATTTAAACCCAGTATTGCCCCAGGAACCAAAGGCTGATAGTATTTATTAAGGATCCCTGCAGGGAGTAAAACATTGTTTAAATGCATTTATTAATGGTATTAACAAGCATGAGAGTAATTTTAGAAGACTAAATACAACAAAAGTCAATATCCTGCATTGTCAATATTTTGTTTCCCATTAAAGGGGTTCGCATCCATATTGATTTGATATGCCTTTGAACTACTGTACAGTCAGAATAACAAATATATCATCCATGATTATATTGAACGCTGGTGCAGGCTCAAAAGGCTGAAGAGCCCACCTCTGCTTCTATTTTCTATGTTTCTGTTAACAAGAAGAAAACCAACTGAAAAATTATCTATCAGTTGCAAAGTTAAATTCATTTTGAAAAAACATTTTCCACTAAAATATTTACAATGGCATTGTTAGGTGGGTGTTTAAAAAATACAGAACAATGTTTGGCATTGGTTAAGAAACAACTTAGTAACTTGACATTTCCATATATATGATCCTGATTAACTGATCAGTGCTTCATGATTTTGCGATCTTGACTCAAGCCAGTTACGTATCCTCAAATACTGAATGCCTTGTGCTGCTTACGGTGAATTTTAAATTCACACGTGCATGAAGCCAGCTTCTTTTAGAGGAGGAGAGAGTCAGGGGATTTCTTGATGTTGCAATTCTGCTTTCTGGCAGACAATATCCGCCAAAGGGAGCTAGGAATGGGCTGGTGGCAGAGACAGCAGGTCTAAGGTGGAACAGAAGTGGGACAAGGTTGACCCCAATTCTGGAGATGAATGAGAGTCTTTTGAACCCTCATCCTCTTACTCTCCCTCACTCGCCTCATTCGCATACCTCACATTCCCACTACTCAGTATCCACTATAAACAGGGCATCAGAGCTCTATAATATTCTTGGGAAGAATTTGAGAATCTCATAAATCTGTCAAAATAAACAGACATAATTTTAAAGCCAATCGAAAAATTGTATTCCCCTTTGCAGCTCATGACCTTGTCAAAATAATCAAGCTCACATTCCTTTGAGACCTGTATCAACTCATTCTGTTGAGCAGAATCCATTAGTGGATTTGAAAGTCACCCAAGCACTTCTAATAAGATTCCATTGAACTATTGTACAAACAACCCCAGCTGAGCTGAATATATCAGTGGATTTGGAAGTCACCTAAGCATTCATAATGAGTTTCATTGAACAACTGTGTGAATAACTCTCGTGAACAGAATCTGTTAAAGGCTTTGAAGATAACCCGAAGTTCAACATCTGCCAAAGCTTTGAACCACCCAAACAGATGGCTGAGCAGAACAACAAAGAAACTCTCAAGGAATTGAAGATATTTCATGATATCATCTGAAGACTTTTCCACTTTTGCAATACTTTGTCAGTCCTTTCACAGCTTGTGATGTTAGGAGTGCAGCATAGCAACCACACTAATAGTTGCTTACTTTTTCATAGCAAAGCCATATCATCATTCTTTGTATTAAAACCATATCTAACTTACGATACAGGATTTCATTATGAGACTTGAAGTTGATAACACATCTTGAATGTATCTTTCTTTGGGTTTTCGACTCCAAACCATCTCTATGCAGATGTAAATCGTGTTGCCTTCTGGCTTGATACCATGAAAATTGTGGAACACCTTAAATGCCTTTTACTACAATGGTTCTGGTAATGTAGGCATATCAACATGGGAACTTCCAGCCAGACCCTTATCCCATGCTCCTAAAAATGATTACCAGGAATGGGAATGCAAGTCCCAGATTTGGTCCCACTCACCGTTTTTAACGCTCAGTGAATGAATTTTGGTTCCACTTTGGGATAACAGCCTTGCCCCTGTTTTCCAAAGAAAAGTTTCCAAGAACTTCTGGAAATATGTCAGATGATTGTGAACTGATTCAACTCATGGTTAAACTGCCTATTATAACCATGCTATGATTAGCTAGAGGCTTGCATTTCCAATGAAAGAAGGTAAGTCAAGGTGCAAGTTAGCCAGTTCCTTCCAGCATTAAGTTCAGAGGTGACAATAATAGTAATCTTCAGACACATTGCCTACTCCATAAGTCACTGATAAAATATTTTCTTATGCGAGTGAATAAAAAGGACGAAAATAGTGAATTGATAAATGCAAAGTTCATTCTGTATTCCTTACTTCAATGTTGCAATTATTGCTGATGTTTAGTATAAGATGCTCTTACTTAGGAGTCAATAACTAGATTGATATCTCAATTATTATTCTATTTACAATACAAATCATAGTCATTCACATATCAATTGCTTAGAGAATAGAGCTTCCAATCACTGATAACAAGGATGAGACTATTGTGTTGAGATTGAATCCATTGAGGTCATTGGGTTACTTCAAGAGAGAGTTGATATCCTAACCTCTGGATTTCTTGTTTATTATCCAACCAGACATTTTGTTTAGATGTTTTATCCTGATTAATTTCTTTTCCAATGTCCTTTGTTTTCTCCATTCCTTCTCTGAAAGCACTGACTCCTGCTTTTATTCATTTGCAGATGTTTGAGAGTGGAAGACTGCAATTAGGTGACAAAAACATCCTTTCCAATATTTACACACACAGGGCTGAATTTTCCTCCATAATATCTGATGAAATCAGCCAATATAGTGTCCGAAAAATCAAGGTTAACTTGGTGGGAAAGCTTACAATTGTATTCCTAACGCCTAAAATCATTTCTTTGCCCAGCACAGTAGGATAGGCAGTCAGTCACACCATCACTACTCTGTCACATAAATATTGTAGGTGGATGAGATCAAGAAACATATCCAATATTTCTGCATTGACCCAAGGAATAGCCAAGAGAGAGGTAATGGTAGACCAAGGGCTGGCAGCAACAGATGATTCACTTAATGTCCCATCTTCTGGTTCCACCACTAACCTAGTAAAATATCTCAGCCCAGTTTAAAACCTATGGGAGCAGTTATTAGTACTTCTACCTTTTTTAGATATTTATTCTCCTATTTTTGATGTTGTCATGCGTGTCCCAGTGCAGCACTACCAAACATGGTAGCCTGGCGGTGGCAGCCTTCCCGTTCATGGCAGAAATGTCACTTGCAGCCTACCTTGTATAACTGATCAACTTTACCTCTAAACTCAGGAATATAAGCTGGATCTTGGAGGGTTGCTGGGTCTGCTTTGTTCGTCTTCCAACAGAGTTCCTACCTTGAAGAAAAATCTGGGCAGCATTTTGTAGTGTGGTCAGTGGATAGTTCTCAGAAGTGGAAACCTGGACTGAGTTTCCTTTCCTGTATAGCATGCAGTTCAATTGTATTATCCTCGTTGCTAACCCAGCTGAAATCAGCAATTAAACACAGACATGCAATCAAAGTTTGGACTTTTTTAGTCCATCTGGATCAGTAAAATAACACAACAGTTTTTATGTTTATCTACTGTGCAATTTGGAGGAAATGGTGAAAAATTGCTTTACTGCAAATGAAAATTTGTCAAATGAGTGCCTGCAGGATAGCAAGTAGTTAAGATATGGAGAAAAACTTATACTGTGTTTGAACTTGGTGATCTCTACACTGTGATACATACACTGATAATTAAATGAATCCTGTTGGACAAGCTTCTCATTGCTTGCTGTCTGCTATATGAATGACATTTTCTATTCAATTGAGAAAACATGAAATAAAGCTATTTATGCTATTTCTGACATTAATGATCTCAAATATCATGAAACAAAAACTCTAATGACCTCACTGTAGTAACAAATTATTATTTCTGCGGCAATACAGACGGTAATTTGATGACTATGCATTGCTAGTCGAGTCTCACTAGCCTGTAATAAACATTAGGAATCAAGGCTTGCACTGTATATTGTTTCTGCAGATGGAGTTGTAAAATTGTACCTCTGCCCAACCCCACTCCTTCTAGAGAATCTATATTGCAGTTCATTGTAAGCATACAAGAAAGCAGCTTCCAAAAATGATACAAAAACCATTTACCATTAGACATGTTTATTCTTTTTTAATCAAATTAGCTTATTTTCCATAACATTTTACAAAACATTGACACATTATTAATCTAAGTGAATAAATAAGCCAAAGTTACCAGCAACCAAGTAAAGGGATTATTTGAATAACTTTTGTCAAGAAGTTTTAATTTATGCATGTTTTCATTAAATGGCAATGCTGCTATTTAATACATTCAGTTTTGGAGAAAATTATGGAGAACATCTTCCAAAATGAAGGTACACAGTTTACTTATATAGACATCAATAAATGTAAGTTAATTTCACACAACTGTGTTTAGCTATCCAGGTACATTATCTATACTAGATTTAGTCTTTTGGGTGCAAGTTGATTTACATACATAAAGACATTTTTGTCTTTTAACCATAATGTGGGAAATAGAATTTATATTATTTTATATAACATATGTTACAATTAACTGAATATATGTTACATTCTAATCAATCATTTTCAAACATTAGTTATTGCTTGCATGATTATTATTTTATAAAATTGTTTCAAATCGTAATCTTAAACGAAAACATCATGTCAAGAAATTGGTAAACTACAAAGTAATCAGGTTTATCTTGTTTCAAACATGTTCACTTCTAGCAGGCACATTACTTTGAGGTGTGAGAAAGAGCAAATCATATTCACATTTAGTTTAAGAAATACTTTGTCTACCACACATGTTTTGCACATTATATAAAGCTTTATTCAATCTCTTGCTCCATTATACAGTATATAATTAGAATATTATAATCATTCCAGCTGAGTTGAGATATTAAGTATGGAACATATTTTTTTCTTTACTCTTTTATGAAATGTGGGGACAGCTGGAAAGGCCAGCATTTGATGTCCACCCCTAGTTGCTCTTGAACTGAGCGGCTGATTCAATCATTTCAGAGGGCAGTTAAAGTCGACCATTGTGGGAATGGAATCACATGTAGACCATACCAGGTAAGGATGGCAGATTTCCTTCCCTAAGAGCATTATTGAAGCAGATGAGTTTTTACCATAATCTGTGATAGTTGTCATGGTTAAGACTAACTTCTTAATCCAGATTCATTAACTAAATTTACATACCCCCAGCTGCTATGGTGAGATGTTGAACCAATGTCCCCAGAGCAATAGACTGAGCCTCTGGATTACTAGTTCAGTGACTGTACCACTGTGCCACCTTCTCCCCCAAATGAAAGAAATTTATATTGATTCAATGTTAAATCAGTAGTCTGAAATGATGTACAATTGTTACTTTTATAATTTTACTTATAATTGTCCACCCTGAGTTTAAACGGTATCATTATGCAATGACCTTATAATACTAAAATAAATTATCTTAGTACACGATACTTGGTACAAAAATGCAATTCATCAAAATGTTTTACATGTATATACATCTAAAACGCTAATTTTGCGATCACAGCTAAATTGGGAGCAGCATGCACACACCCACTAGTGGTGCAGAGATTGGAATGAGATGATGAGACTGTGCAGCATTTTACACTGGGAGAACCTCCATCTGTTTGATTAGGTTACTGACGCAAGAAAAGTTTGCTCCAAGAGCCTGTTCTGCTACTATTGTTGGAGCACAAGATCCAGTAAGTAATTAAAGGGTCACAGCTCACTTATAAAAGAAAAACTTGTCAAGAAAAGAAAACTAATTGTTCATAATAACACAAATGGAGAAATGTACAAAATACAATTCTCTTTAATTCTAACAATTTGGAATACTTGAAGCAATCATTGAGACCTCTTCTGGGGTGGGTGGGACTTGTACAAGAGAGATGGGTTACACCTGAATATACTTTCAAGGAAGTTTGCTAGTGTTATTGGGGAGGGTTTAAACTAGATTTGCAGGGGGATGAGAACTAGAGTGCCAGAGTAGATAGTGGAGCAGGGTGATGTTAATAGTTCATGCAAAATCACAAATAGAAAGGTTGAGTGTGGTGATAATAATCTTCTGAGGTGTGTCCATTTCCATGCCAGGAATATTGTGGGAAAGGCAGACGAGCTGAGGGCGTGAATTGACACATGGAATTATGACATTATAGCCATTAGTGAAACTGGGCTACAGGAGAGGCAGGACTGGTAGTTCAATGTTCCAGGATTCCGATGTTTCAGATGTGATAGAGGCAAAGAGATGAAGGGTGGGGGCAGCGGGGGGTGGTGGTGGTGGCATTGCTAGTCAGGGAAAATGTTACAGCAGTACTCAGGCAGGACAGATTAGAGGACTTGTCTACTGAGGCCATATAGGTGGAGCTGAGAAGCAGGAAAGGTATGACTACATTAACGGGGTTGTATTGTAGACCACCCAATAGTCAGCGAGAATTGGAGGAACAAATCTGCAGAGAGATAGCAGATAACTGCAGGAAACATGAAGTTGTGATAGTAGGGAATTTTAATTTTCCACATATAGATTGAGACTCCCACACTGTTAAAGGTCTAGATAAGTTAAAATTTGTAAAATGTGTTCAGGAAAATTTTCTAAATCAATATATAAAAGTGCCAACTAGAGAGGATGCAATATTAGATCTCCTATTAGGAAATGAGTTAAGACAAATGACGAAAGTGTGTGTAGGGAAACACTTTGGTTCCAGTGATCATAATGCCATTAGTTTCAACTTGATCTTGGAAAAAGATAGGTCTGGTCCTTGGGTTGAGGTTCTAAACTGAAAAAAGGCCAAATTTGAAGAAATAAGAAAGGATCTGAAAAACGTGGACTGGGTCAGCCTGTTTTCTGGCAAGGATGTGACTGGTAAGTGGGAGGCCTTCAAAGGAGAAATTTTGAGAGTGCAGAGTTTGTATGTTCCTGTCAGGATTAAAGGGAAAGTGAGTAAGAGTAAGGAACCTTGGTTCTCAAGGGATATTGGAACTCTGATAAAGAAGAAGAGACATGTATGATATGTATAGACATCAGGGAGCAAATAAAATGCTTGAGAAGTATAAAAAATGCAAGGAACTACTTCAGAAAGAAATCTGGAGGGCTAAAAGAAGACAAAAAGTTGCTTTAGCAGTCAAGGTGAAGAATAATTCTAAGAGCTTCTACAGGTATATTAACAGCAAAAGGATAGTAAGGGATAAAATCGGTCCTCTTGAAGATCAGAGTGGTTGACTTTGTATGGAACCAAAAGAAATGGGGGAGATATTAAATGGGTTTTTGCATCTGTATTTACTAAGGAAACTGGCATGGAGTTTACGGAAATAAGACAAACAAGTAGGGAGGTCATGGAACCTATACAGATTAAAGGGGAGGAGGTGCTTGAATTCTTAAGGCAAAGCACAGTAGCTAAATCCCCAGGACTGGACAGGGTATTTCCTTGGACCTTGAAGGAGACGAATGTTGAAACTGCAGGAGCTCTGGCAGATATTTTCGACATGTTGGTATCCATGAGTGAACTGTCGGATGATTGGAGGATAGCTCATGTTGTTCCATTACTTAAGAAAGGCTCAAAAAGTTATCCAGGAAATTGTAGGCCGATAAGTTTTGATGTCAGTAGTAGATAAATTATTGGAAGGAGTATTGGATAGGATCTACAAATATTTGGATAGGCAGGGACTTATTAGGGAGAGTCAACATGGCTTTGTGTGTGATAGGTCATGTTTAACCAATCTATTAAACATTTTCGAGGAGGTTACCAGGAAAGTGGATGAAAGGAAGGCAGTGAATTTGTCTACATGGACTTCAGTAAGGCCTTTGACAAAGTCCCGTGTGGGAGGTTAGTTAGGAAGGTTCAGTCGCTAGGTATACATGGAGAGGTAGTAAATTGGATTAGACATTGGTTCAATGGAAGAAGCCAGAGAGTGGTAATGGAGGATTGCTTCTCTGAATGGAGGTCTATGATTAGTGGTATGCCACAGGGATCAGTGCTGGGTCCATTTTTATTTGTCATCTATATCAATGATCTGGATGATCTGGTGACCTTGAACAGGATCCTTTATACATCTGGTTCCCTCCAGGTTGATACGGGAATTATTTTCAACATCTCCTATTGTTATGTTGGGGAGATAATTGGGACTCTGTAACTCTAACAGCTAAATCTATTTCGTTATCTTTCATTGGAGAGAAGCAGGTGGGGTCAGCATGTGGTTTCATAAGGATTGCAGGCTTAGTCATGGTGCAGATTCCTTTTTGACTGCACATATTTGCTTTATCACAAGCCAACTCTGAGATGTATTGCCAATTCAATACCTAGCTAGTGTGTTACTACAGGCAGCACTGTGTCGGTCAATACTAATAATACAGCAGTCATAATGCCTTCATTCTATGGTAACTGCTGTGGCAGTTGCATTTGAGCCACTGCAAAAAGCCTACACAGCTCAGGACCTATCCACAGATGGGCATATTTTTACATGAAAGCCATGCTCACACAAAATGGGAAAGACCAGCATTGTGATGCTGAAACATTGGGCTGGATTTTTATTTTGGGCTTGTGACACCTTTCTTATTGTCAGCAATTATTACTTTTGGTGGATCAAGGTCAAATGGTTACACGGACCATCCTCAGTGGTGATTATTGCCATGTTCAAGGGGAGTTTTTGCCCCACAATTTGCTAACGATTGATTCAATGAGAATTATGGGGTTGATTGTCCCTGCTCACTGCATTGCTGAAGTAGGCCTGGAGATATGAGGATGTTTAGCGGGCTCCCTGCTGGGCACCATAGCCTCCCCAAATCTTCGGCTGCCGGATTTCAATCAGCTCTGTGTCACAATCAGTGCCAAGCTGTATAAATTAACATTAAAATGAGGCAGGGCTTTTTTTATATCCTCATTATCTCCCTGCAAAATGCCGATTACAACATTGTGACTAATACATTAGAAGAAGAAGAATTCATTTTTAACATTTTGTTGCAACATTCTCTTTTCTTTCTATTTTTATATACATGTTTCCCTCAGAAAGTGTCTTTTCATGTCACTCATCCTCGGGTAGTGGAGCTGGATTAATGCTCTATAGTTAGTCAGCCTGTGTTTCTTGTTTACCCCAGCTGCCACTTTTCCGTTATCCAATAATCTCTATCCCCTCCACTCACAAAAGGGGTGCACAAGAGCCAAACTCCAATCTGCATTCAAGGAATTCCCAACGTTCAAATTTTAGCAGTGATTGTATCAAACACTTTCATTTACTTAGAAGTATTGGGAACTTTGATCACACAAATAAAGCAGAACATTGTGCACGTTTTTTTTCACACATAATCAGTTACAATCTTCCAAAAGCATTATGCTTAAGATTCTGCAGTATTTTCATAGCGTAAAAGTAAGAACTTTACAAAACTAAAAAAGTTATGGTCCACCTTAATTCATGTATGTTATAGGAAATAAAATCAGAGATTTGTCTGCATATTACCAGACTTTTCTGGTTGTTTAATGTTATACTGTGTTGAGGTAACTAGAGATCTCAGAGCTGAAACATAGGAAGGTCTGTGGAATGGTGCTGGCCACCTGGTGCTCACTAACCCAGCAGATGGGACTGGTCTGCTGTCACCATCAGCAGACATAAGGGGTTGCAACTCCTGCTGCTGAATTGACTCCATGGTGTCCTCATCAGTGCTTCTTTCACCAGCTGTACAAGGAAACTGGAAATGGATGGGATGTCGTGGCACTGGCAGGGCAGCTGAAACTGTGCATTCCTCCAGCATAAAGTTCGAGGTCTTTGGCTGAAATACTGCGTCAAATACAGGTGGCGACACCAAGCTCTCCAGTGACAATGTACTTTGCTTCCAAGCATATTGCAAGTCGATTGGCACAATCTTGTTAGTTTCTGAAGACACGCAGGCTGGAAAATCACTCTGATTACCTTTCCAGGGCAGCTCTTTTTCTGCACAAGTTGGACTTGGTGGAATAACACTGGGGCTTTGAGGATACTCTAAATTACCTGCACATAGAACAGTTAATAAAATATACGCTAAGGCATTGCAAAAGGTGCTGATTGCTATTCTAATCTGAAATATATTTGTATACACTGAAGATTTGGTAAAATATTAAAACACACACTGTCACAGAATAAAAGCAGCATAAGATTTGTTACAAGATAAATAAGCTGGAAAGTTATAGTTTCAGAGTTAAAGTCAACTTAGAGCTAATTAAGATTGAGTAAGTGAGAGACTCTTGAAAGATCAACACTATTTTCCAGAATTAAAAGGTAATAAAATATTCAAGTTTGCTACCAATACTGGAAAATCTTAAAAAAAGTGAATAACATGGAACAAAGTAATCTGAAAATTTCAGAATCAATCAGTTACTTGAATGGCAAAGTAACAGTGGGTCAAATTCTCCACCTGGGATTAAGCAGCATGGAGGGGGTGATGTCAGGGATTGTTTCCCTCCGTGGTGAGCAACAGGAAACCATGCCATATGTTCCAACACCGATGCCAATAATAATGCATCCAAGCATTATTTCTTGACAGAACAGACTTCATTGCATGCATCCTGTCATCATATCTGGGTGCCATATTAAAAAGACACTCAATGTCATGGTTCTACTGTTGAAGGTAGAAGGTAAAACTTTTGAAAAAGAAGATGGATCACCAGGAACATTTTTAGGCTGGAAGGTGGATCTCCTCGATGACACTGAAGCTTGAAAATCCACCTGATAGATGCTCTGCTTGACCACTGTTATGATGTTCCAGGGCCCAGGGTTGCAGGTAACCTTTGTTCTAAACTCTGGAGGCAGCCCCAGGCCTCTTCAGGTAAATCCGACTTCTGCATGTCACATTGTTCAGGACATGTTTTCCTGCTGGCATTGCAGGAAATCAGGTGTGGGAGGAAGATTCTGGTCAGACTTTTATCTCCATCTCATTAGCAGAATACAAACCAGTTTCATACTGGCAGTCAGATTCTTTCCCGAACTGCTAAGGTGGACACCAACGGAAGATTCCACAGGAAATTCATACCAGTATAAAGCTTATTTATGAGTCCCCTGCCAAATTCTCCTCTCTCCCATCTGCTATTGAGCTCACTGGCGGGGATGGCATGGGAGAATTCTGCTAGTGTGGTTAAGGTGTATATTGTCACTATTACGTAGATCATCCAATTTGTTGGAAGGGAAAGATAACTCCTGAGTTGCAATTGGTTGACTTGGCCATTCCTCTACTACCCTGATAAAAGAACAGCAACTTGCACTCAATGTGAATTTGAAGCACGTACTACATTTGCCCATTAACTATCAATCAAATTTGCTGCAGAAAATTAGGGCTGATACTTTCAGCAACAGGATTAAAATTCCTGCGATATGCCACTCTATACAGATCTTGTTGCTCAGTGGATAATGCCCTTATCTTGGAACCTTTAAGCTCTGGGTTCAAGTTCCACCCCAAATCTTGCTGGTCATGGAAGGAGTATTCATGATGCAGCCAAGAAGGTTGACTGTCTATCTGTTAATCTTTTACATACACCATTGATAGGTGTTAAGAAGAGAGGTTTCTGGTTAACCATGACTGACAATGTACCTTGCCAGCATGTCAATATATGGCAGAACGCACTCATGCAAAAGCATGAGGAGGGCTATATCCTACACTGGATGAACATAGCCAAAGGTAAATACCACTCAGCATGCCCCACCCAGAAAGCGCTATGAAGTTTCATTTCTGCTACTTGTATATTTTTAAAACTTAATTTTTTTGTGTTTATTTTTCTTTTCTCTTTCTTTGACTGGGATTCTCTGATTTCATGCTGCCAGTGAAAACCAAGAATTTGTGCTTAACCAAAACTCCATCCCTTGCAGCAGGACTGGAGAATCCCAGCTGCGGGTGAGGTTGAAGAATTTCTTCAATCTTATTTCTCTTTACCTGATATGGTTGCAATTCATCTTATTTCTTTCTTTGTTGTTCCTCTCTTTCTTTCTCAATGATTAAATCTCATTTGTTAAAGAGATTGGACCATTGGTCCTGCTGTTTCATTAGGTCCTAGAGGACCAAGCTGTCTGTTATTCACTCTCATTTCCAGCAACTTGCAAATATTTTGAAGTTGAAGGGTGTAGGAAAATGTGATTTGCTTCCATTAATTGGACAAGATGTCCTGTTCCAAGAAATTTCCAGCCATTGTTTGAAAATGAGCACTTGAAAACATTTACATTAAATCCTGATAATGAAAAGTGGAAAATTAATATCCTTTGATTGTAGATACAAAAGTAAAATTACTGAAACTGATACCTCCCACCTAGAATGTATCATCAACAGCCCTCTTGGAGACCTAGCACATAGTTTTGTTCTCTGGTAGGAAATTTTTTAATGACGGGGAGAACACAATTAACAACATCTGCTTTGTCTTACATCATGGAAAGCAAATTGACATCTGTAATCATTCTTCTATAAACTACCCCCACCACTCTCACAACACTCCCATTGGTGAACACATTTCTTGGAGAGATACTCCCCGACAAATGTGGTGTTATTACATATATAATGGAGTATTCCAAGTTCAAAACACGTTTTTAAAAATTTCACAATGAATGGAGTAATTCTGAATAAAATTGCAGAACAATTAAATGAGATTTATGTTTATTTGTATGCGTTAGACCATAACTTCATCGAGAAGTGAGTGAACGTTTACTGTAATCCTGTTGAAAGAGGCTCTCTCCTCTCCTCCTATCGCCATCTCTGAATAACTCCAACTTTCTTTCTTAATTCACAACCAATCTCCCCCTACTTTCCAAACTCACTACTCCAGATTACCTTTGTAGTTGGATAGAGCAGATAGGTAGAAACTATTCCCACTCATAAAAGGACCAAGAACAAGAGGGCACAGATTTAAAATGATTTGCAAAAGAAGCAAATGTGATGTGAGAAAAAACTTTATATGGATTCAGTGGTTTGAGTCTGAATGCAGTACCTGGATGTGTGGTGGAAGCAGGTTCAATTGAAGCATTGATAAAGGCATTAGGTGGTTATCTGAATAGAAAAAATGTGCAGGAATATGAGGAAAAGACAGGAGAATGGCACTGAGTCATGATGCTCATTTGCAGAGTTGATGTAGATTTTGTGGGCTGAATAGCCCCTTTCTGCACCATAACAATTCTGTGATTCTGTGCCTTGGATATAGCTCATAGCTGATCATATGGTTGTGCTGTAAATAGGATTCTAATTGAAAACAATACCAAGAATTCTCACTGAGAGGTGTAGGCTGAAATCCCAGAATAAAGCAGGAATGTCAGCTCTGAGCAGCTTCTGTGGCCCGCGGCATTCACACCAACCCAGAAAACCAGCAAAAGCTGACCAACTGCTTTGAAAAAGCTACCAACTTAAACATAGCCTAACAATAATCTCGTCAGATGTACTTGATTTGCCCTATGGTGGCAGGTTAAAAGGCATGAAGAGTCAAAATATAATAAAGAGGAGTCTGATTTTTTAAAAGTTGTAATCAGATATTCCAAAGGATGGACAGTAAGGTGGGACAACTACATACAGAAACGGGATAGGAAAGTAATTAAGCCCATTTAATAGGCAACTAAATGCAATCTTATTTCTAATTCTTAGAAAAAATGTATTGCAACAACAGGGCTCAGAACCTCACCAGATATAAGGAGGTAGTGGCTGAGCAGGAGGTCAATGCTGACTCCAGAAAGCAGACATTGTAAAAGTAGCATGGCTTGCCGATTTGGCAGAACAGTGTGAGTACTGGCAGAGGCAGTCAGAAACAGGACCAAACTTACCAACACATCACGGGCATTCTGCTTCAGTGCAGAAGTTACAATAGAGCAGTGGGATCTGATCCCTGGAAACTGAGAGCAGTTACTTGCCCTTGGCCTCATTCATTCAGGCTTTGGGACCACCACATAGGAGAAGAGTTACACAGGTTAAGGGCACTCAGAAACCTCAGGGAGGAATGTGGAAAGAACTTGCAGAAAGGCACACAACTAGTCTCATTCGCACAGTTTCCCATCACAGAGGGGATACTTTCAGAGGCTTAGCTTTCTGCAAATGTTGGAGCAGCAGCATCATCGATGAATGTGCCTCTCAAAGAGCAACACACAGCAACACAGCACGGGAAACAGGCCCTTCGGCCCAACGAGCCCGCGCCGCCGTCATAACTATATAGTAGCAATTCCATTATCCTATTCTAAATTTAGGTTATTCCTAATATGGAAGACTCTCACTATAGGGACAATTTGTTTCCCAATCAGCCTAAGAGCGAATTTTTGGGTTGTGGGAGGAAACCGGAGTGCCCGGAGAAAACCCACGCAACCACGGGGAGAACGCGCAAACTCCCGCAGACACCGGCCCAATTCCAAGTGTCTGCACAGCTACATCGATAGTCTCTGAGCTGTCATGGTGCCCTTCAGATGGTCCACATAAAGCACTCATTTACGACATGAAGCACCAGGCAACCCATGAATCAACATCCAAGAGCTGTCCTCGCACCACCTGCCGAATGCATGCTCCTTGTTGGTCAAGTATGGACCGAATTACCTGTGGAAAAAAAGCCGTAGTTAAACAGTCCTACTATATCCCTCTATCTGCATACCGCTCATGTGGCTGTCCAAGAGACCCTTAAACAGCCCCAGCGTGCCTGCTCCCACCACCTTACTCGGCAGTGCATTCCACACCCCCACTACCCTTTGTGTGAAAAACTGCCCTCTAATATTCGTCCTATACATAGCCCCCCTCACCCTATGGCCATGACCCCTCATCCTATCCATTTCTGAAGGTGGAAAAAGTTTACCTCCATTTACTCTATCTATACCCCTTATAATCTTATACACCTCTATGAGATCCCCTCTAAGCCGACGTCTTTCAAGGGAAAACAACCCGAGTCTATTTAATCGTTCCTCATAAGACAGTCCTTCCATACCAGGCAGCATCCTGGTAAACCTCCTCTGCACTCTCTGACGATCAAAGGAGATCGTCAGATCTGTATGCCATGATAGAGGATGAGCTGAGTCCCATGGGAGTGATTGCCATCTATGCATGTGACACTGAGGGCCACTGTAATGCTGAATTTCTACATCTCTTTATTGCTTCAAGATAGTCACCAATGTCATGTTTAAGAAATGATGTGGAGATGCTGGCATTGGACTGGGGCAAACACAATAAGAAGTCTCACAACACCAGGTTAAAGTTCAACAGGTTTATTTGGTAGCAAAAGCCACTAGCTTTCAGAGCAGTGCTCCTTCATCAGGTAACTGGGAGTTCTGTTCATGAACAGGGCATATACAGATACAAACTCAATTTACAAAATAATGGTTGGAAAGCAAGTCTTTACAGGTAATCAAGTCTTAAAGATACAAACAATGTGAAATTGGGAGAGGGTTAAACACAGGTTAAAGAGATGCTAGGACAGTTAATGAGATTTCTCACAAACTGTCCTAGCTTGAGACAATACACATCTCTTTAACTATGTTTAACCTGATGTACACATTGATGTATATTTCTCACTAACTATCCTGGCCAGAGACAGTACATATCTCTTTAACCTGTGTTTAACCCTCTCTCTTTGTCTGTACTTTTAAGACTTGATTAACTGTAAAGACTCACATTCCAACAATTATTTTGTAAATTGAGTTTGTGTCTTTATATGCCCTGTTTGTGAACAGAACTCCCACTTAGCTAACGAAGGAGCAGCACTTTGAAAGCTAGTGATTTTTTTCTAACAAATAAACCTGTTGGATTTTAATCTGGTGTTGTGAGACTTCTTACTATGTTTAAGAAAGCCAGCCAATAAGTGTTGATCCAGATGGTCAGGGTGGGAGAGCATTCAAAACTATTTCTGGTTCTGATACATCAGGCTGCCAACAACTACACATGTGGCCATCAAGGAACTTACCGACCAGCCAATGGCCTCCCTCAGTGGGGAGGATTTCCACTCACTTATCCAACTGACCTGCAATGACTCCAAATGGTTCTTTTAGATGTTTACATGTTTCCCGGGAAGCAGCCATGATGTCCTCATACTAAGGCAGTCCTAGGTACCAGATCATTTAAGGTCTCCAGAGTACTTCAAGGAGAGATGCTGAGTGACAAAGGCTACCCATTTAAGACATGGCTACAAAAGTTGTGAGGAATCCTAACATTACTACAAAGGAGAGATACATAGCCACTTTTCCCTTTATTCTGTCACAGAATGTGTTCATCACTGACATGGCCAGTATTTATTGCTCATCCCTACTTGCCCTGGAGAAGGTGATGGTGAGCCACTACAGTCTGTGTGGTATCAGCGCGTACACAGTGGGAAATGAGTTCCAGTATGTTGATCTAGTGACAGTGAAGGATAATGTATGGCTTGGAGGGGAGTTTGCAAGTGATGGTATTTCCACGTATCATTTCTTATTCATCTTTCCACGTATCATTTCTTATTCATCTTGGTGTTAGAGGTCATGGATTTGGGATGTGCTGTTCAAGGTGCCTTCATGAGTTATAGCAGTGTATCTTGTATAGAGTACACACTGCTGCTCAAAGTGCATTGACGATGGAGGAAGTTAATTATGAAGGTGATAGATGGGGTGCCAATCGAATGATGTTGTCCTGAATGATGTTGAGCTTCTTGACTCTTGTTGGAGCTATACTCATGCAGCAAATGGGGTGAATTTCATCAGACTCCTGACTTGTGCATGTAGATGGTGGACAGGTTTTGGGGAGTCAGGAGGTGAGTTACCTGACACAGAATTTCTAGCCTCTGACCTGTTCTTTGGTCAGAATATTTATATTGATAGCCCAGTTCAGTTTTTATAGCGTCATAGACGTTTATAGCATGGAAACAGGCCCTTTAGCCCAACTTGTCCACGCTGCACCTTTTTTTTAAACCCCTAAATTAATCCCAATTGCCCTCATTTGGCCCATATGCCTCTATATCCATCATACCCATGTAAGTATCTAAATGCTTTTTAAAAAACAAAATTATACCCACCTCTATTACTACCTCTGGCAGCTTGTTCCAGACATTCACCATTCTCTGATTTTTCTAGTTTAAAATATCCTTTCTGTAATAGGGTGACCAGAATTACACAGTGTTCCAAGTGTAGCCTTACCAATGTCTTGTACAACTTCAACAAGACATTCCAGCTCCTGTATTCAATATTCTGACTGATGAATCCAAGCATGCCGAATGCCTTCTTCACCACTCTGTCCACCTGTTACTCCACTTTCAAGGAGCTATGAACATGTACATTGAGAACTCTTTATTCTGTAACTCTCCCCAGCACCCTATATTAACTGGTACAATCTCCACCCAGCTCCCCGTTCCCTCAAGGTGTGAGTTACCTCAAACCTCTCTCAATTCCAGACCAAGTTCTCCATTTCATGTCTAATAGTCAGAGATAGGTCAGATAATTGCCTTGCCAATTTGACAGTTCCAGCTGGGAGTATAATATATTTTAAAAAATTAGCGTGCAGAGTGAAAGAGATAAACGTAGAATTAAAATATTATGACTTGGTCAATAATAACCTTCAGCATTTTGATAGTAGGGGATTCAACAATGGTAGTGCTGTTGAATTTCAAAGGGAGATGGATGAATTCTCCTTGGTTGGATATGGTCCTTGCCTGACAATTGTTTGGCAAAATGTAACTTGCCACAATCAGCCAAGTTGGAAATTTGACCAGGTCTTGACCAATGTGGATGCAGACTGCACCATGAACAACTCAAGCGACCATTGAGCAAACCACTGAGCTTTTGGAAAGATAGCTCAGATGCCTAGGTGCGGAGTCCTTCCGAATGCTCCAATAAGAATATTACATTTTGTGGTGTGCTGTATTCTCTACCAGCTGATACTATAGAGGGAAATGCTTTGAAAATTGAGAATATTGCGAAGTGCACTGCCTCCTCCAACAGCAAGACTAGGGAAGCAGATGCTGACCTGGTGTTGCAAGATAAAGAATCCCATGAACCACAAGCACATGAGATATGACTCTTGACAGAAGTGTTCCAGATGATTCTTAAGGACAGATCCAGATAATTCAATAAAGCTACAACGTTTTGCAATTCTGTGCAATTTGTTTTATTGCTATTACCATTATCTGCACTCAGTAGGACATTAAAATGTATCATAGGAAATACAATGGCCTCATGCAGTCTTTCACAGTGCATGTTTGAAGACTGAGCAGTCCTCAAAAAATGGAACGAGACATCTTGCCTTGCAACATTCCACATTTATTAGTGAACAAAAGAGATTGCATTTTTTGCAATCTCTTTTGTGACCACAATTCGGTTATGTTCACCTTAGTGATGGATAGGGATAGGCATGAAGCTGGGGGCAGTAGTTATAGCTGGGGGAAGGGTAATTATGAGGCCATCAGGAGAGAATTAGGGTGCATAGATTGGACTAGGAAACTACAGGGACTGGGAACATCTGGAATGTGGAGCTTATTCAAGGAGTAGCTGCTGCGAGTCCTTGATCAGTATGTCCCTGTCAGGCAAGGAGGAAATGGTCGAGTAAGAGAACCTTGGTGTACGAAAAAAGTTGATTTGCTGGTTAAAAGGAAAAAGGAGGCTTAAGTCAGGATGAGGCTTGAAGGCTCGGTTAGTGCAATGGATAGCTATAGATTAGCCAGGAGGGAGCTAAAGAGTGAATTGAGGAGAGCTAAGAGAGGACACGAGAAGACTTTGGCTGATAGGATTAAGGAGAATCCTAAAGCTTTCGTTAGATATGTTAAGAATAGAAGATTGGTTAGGACAAGATTAGGGCCAGTCATAGACAGCAGTGGGAAGTTGTGCGTGGAGCCTGAAGAGATTGGAGAGGCACTGAATAAATATTTCTCTTCGGTATTCATGCAGGGTGATGTTAATGTAGTTATGGAGAACACTGAGGTACAGGGTAGCAAACAGGAAAGTATCGAAGTAGATAGGGAGGATGTGCTAGATATTCTCGAGGGTTTGAAGTTGGATAAGTCTCCTGGGCCGGACGGGATTTACCCTAGGATTCTCTGGGAGGCAAGAGAGGTGATTGCAGAGCCTCTGGCTCTGATCTTCAGGTCGTCGTTGGTTACGGGTGTGGTTCCGGAGGACTGGAGGATAGCGAATGTGGTCCCATTGTTCAAGAAGGGGAAGAGAGACCTTCCAGGAATTATAGGCCAGTGAGTCTTACTTCTGTTGTGGGCAAAGTATTGGAGAGAATTATTAGGGATAGGATTTATAGTTATTTAGAGAGAAATGAATTGATTGGGGGTAGTCAGCATGGTTTTGTGAAGGGTAGGTCGTGCCTTACTAACCTCATTGAGTTTTTTTGAAAAAGTGACTAAAGAGGTGGATGGGGGTAAGGCGGTTGATGTGGTATATATGGACTTTAGTAAGGCGTTTTATAAGGTGGCCCATGGAAGACTTCTGCAGAAAATGCAGATGTATGGGATAGAGGGTGATTTAGCTAATTGGGTTAGGAATTGGCTAGCAGATAGAAGACAGAGGGTGGTGGTTGATGGGAGATATTCATCGTGGAGTTTGGTGACAAGTGGTATACCTCAGGGATCTGTTTTGGGGCCCCTGCTGTTTGTAATTTTTATAAATGATCTGGATGAGGGTATTGAAGGATGGATTAGTAAATTTGCGGATGACACCAAAGTCGGAGGAGTGGTAGCTAGTGAAGAGGGGTGTTATAGTTTGCAGAGAGACTTAGACAAGTTGCAGAGCTGGGCCGAGAGGTGGCAAATGGAGTTTAATGTGGAAAAGTGTGAGGTAATGCACTTTGGCAGGAATAATAAATGTGTAGATTATAGGGCTAATGGTAGGATTCTTAATAGTGTTGATGAACAGAGGGATCTTGGTGTATTTGTGCATAGATCCCTGAAAGTAGGCAGTCAAGTCGATAAGGTTTGTAAGAAGGCATATGGAGTCTTAGCTTTTATTGGTAGGGGGATTGAATTTCGGAGCCGCAACGTCATGTTGCAACTGTACAAAACTCTAGTGCGGCCGCACTTGGAGTATTGTGTGCAGTTCTGGTCCCACATTATAAGAAAGATGTGGAGGCATTGGAGAGGGTACAGAGGAGGTTTACCAGGATGTTGCCTGGTATGAAGGGAAGGTCTTATGAAGAGAGACTGAGAGATTTGAGGTTGTTTTCGTTAGAAAGAAGGCGTCTAAGAGGAGACCTTATTGAAACATATAAGATGATTAGAGGTTTAGATAGGGTGGACAGTGATAGCCTTTTTCCTAGGATGGAGAAAGCTAGCACAAGGGGACACAGCTTTAAATTAAGGGGTGATAGTTAAAGGACGGATATCAGAGGTAGGTTCTTTACCCAAAGGGTGGTTCGGGAGTGGAATGCCCTGCCTGCAGCAGTTGTAGATGTGCCAAGTTTGGTGGCGTTTAAGAGGTTAGTTGATAAGTATACGGAAGAGAAGGGAATGGTTTAGTTTGGAGGGGCATTGCTTTTTATATTGGTCGGCGCAACATCGAAGGCCGAAGGGCCTGTTCTGTGCTGTAGTGTTCTATGTTCTATTAATATAAACTTATGAATCCCAAATGCAGTCAGATGTTGTCCTAAAATTTCTTATACATCCTTCTACATGGTGGTCTCCCTCCATTGTCAACAGAGACAGGCTGCTGACCATGCTATCCTGTGGCTTTGCAGCACGTGGGCAGTTCTCTGTCCCCTGGCTGCCTGAAGCCTGGAATACTCAGCCGTATTGGGAGCCTCCTGTACAAATGCAGGAGCCACTTGTCATTACAGTCTCAAAAAAGACTGGGGTCATTGACAGGGAGACTGAGGATTCACCGAATATGCCAGGAGAATAATGAGAGTGATCCCCAGCTATCACTCCTCTGCCTTTCAGGGCACACTTGCCCCTCTCTGACCCCTTGAGGAGTCTGGGGAACCTGGTTGTGTGCTCAGGCACCTTGCCCATATTCCCAACCATTTATCCGCAAAGCCTTTAAAGGTGACCATTGCATGCAAGCCTGCACATATCTGTGGTATTCACTGAGCAAACTGCAGCATATAGTTCTCCATGTGGATCATCTATAGTACAGGTAGCCTGGTCTTCCAATAATGATGTACTCTGCATGCCACTTTTGTAGCAGAAGTCAACTCTGATGAATCAGGATCCCCCACAGAGAAATGAGCACCTTTGACAGGAAATACTGTTGCATAGTTATTGCCAGTGACTTGGTGGGTGTGCCTTTTCTACCAGTCTCTTATAACACTGTGGGTTAAGCAATGAGGTTAATCACCTTGACAGAAAGCATATGGTCATTTACCATCTTGTGACACTGCTGCCAGATTCGAGGGATGATTCCCTGACTGCTGGCCTCCTATGCAGTCTTGGATGTCTTGCTCTCTCTGCTGGGTCAGGCTCTTCCTCCCGTCCCAAGGGAAGAGGACCTCCTTTCTTGCCCAAGCAACTTAGAGGAGAATCTGCAGAGAGGCATCATCGAACATGGGATCACTCAGGGTCTTCCTGCAACCATCCCTTGGGCTGAATTCATCTTCAAGGCTTTGCTGTCTGCTACTTTATGGCAGATGGAATTGTCAGAGTACCGGCAACCCTTTGAGTATGGCACCCACAGACTGATCTCATCCCTCAGTATCACTCAGTTCACAACACTAGGTTAAAATCCAATAGGTTTATTTGGTATCAGGACCTTTTGGAGCACTGCTCCTCCATCATTTGAAGAAGCACTCCAAAAGCTCGTGATACCAAATAAACCTGTTCAACTTTAACCTAGTGTTGTGAGACTTCTTACTGTGCCCATCCCAGTCCAACACTGGCATCTTCACATTATCAGTTCATACTGTAACTTTTCTCTCAACAAGAGAGAAAGTGCTGGCACTTCAACCCCCTAACTATCCTCCTCCTTCTCAGCTCATGTCAGCATATTACACTATTCTTTCTTTCTCTTCTTGCCCCTCATGCCCAATCAGGTTCCTTTTCCATTCCCCAACGTCAACCCTTCATCCACACACATTCCTGTGGTTCATCCTTTCTTCTCCAACTGGTATAATTCTTCTTTCTCTTGAATGTCACTGAACAACTACCTGCTGCAGCTTTGCATCTGATCCTTTAAAAGTGGCATGAGTATCCCTGGCCATGGCAGTGTTTCATTCCTTGGAGCAGCATAATATTGGATAGGAAATATTCTCACTGACCCAGGAGGTTTTGAAGCATATGCAAATGTGTGTACTCTGGCTCGAGCTATATATTATGGTCATTAGAAATGATAGCCTTTTCACTTCCACATTGCAACTTCAAACAGGACTGTAGTTGTGCAGCTGGTTTGAACTCAACTGGGTGTGAGTTAGCCTCATACAAGGGATCGCACACCAATTGCCTTGAGTGCACTTTGGTGCCAGTTTGGAATCCAACACCCAAATTGTATTGCTACTTTTTGTGCCACTACACACCCAAAAATAGTTTGCATTAGTCTAGATGTGGCTGTGTAACTCTCATCTTAGTCTATTAATAAAACTCATTATATTTAAAATGCAGCTGTTTGTCAAATGCTCAATGAGAAGTTGCATATACTTCTAATAGGTCAGTGTGTGAAACACTGGCAAGTCCAGAAAAATCTTTATTTCGGTAAGGATAACTTGTGGTGAACATAATACTTTCTTGTTGATAACTCTTACATCACTAACAAGATATTTCAGGAACCCAAATGTATAGTCTCCAATTTAACGTGCTCTTAAAGTTCAATGTGAACTTTTCATTATAGAGACTGAGGCCAGAAAATCTGTCTGAAGTCACTGGATCTTTGCATGGTGGACGGGATGGGAGTCATAGAGTCATAGAGCAATACAGCACGGAAACAGGCTCTTCGGCCCAACTGGTCCATGCCGAATATACTGCCTTCCCAGCTAGTCCCAATTGCCTCCATTTGCCCCATATCCCTCCAATCGTTTCCCATCCATGTAGTTATCCAAATGCTTTTTAAATGTTGCTATTGTACCAGCCTCAGCCGCTTTCTCTGGCAGCTCATTCCATATATGCACCACTCTCAGTGAAGAAATTGCCTCTTAGGTCCCTTTTAAATCTTTCCCCTCTCACATTAAACCTATGTCCTCCAGTTTTCAATTCCCCTACCCTGGGAAAAATATTTTGTGCATTCATCCTATCTATGCTCCTCATGATTTTATACACCTCTGTAAGGTTATCCCTCATTCAATACCTTAATTTAAAAAAAGGCAGGTAGAAATAAAATGGTAAAATGCGCTGTGTTTTTAAAGTTGATACTAACTCAGGGTGTTGCAAATTACATCTTAGAATATATCAAGTTTTTGATGCTCCACAGAAATAGCTGAAGGACAGAAGCAGAAGAGCTCCAGATTGAAGGAAAAAGGAGATGAAGATAATTGCCCTTTTAGAAGGAAATAAATCGATAATTGTATTATTTACTGTTGGTGTGTTTGCTGATGCTGCTCTCTTATTTCGATGGACAACTGCGAATCTGTTGAATTACTTCTGATCTTGTGGAGCTGAATGAGACCAGGCCGTATTAGCTGAGCGCTCTGCGAGAGTATGGGTTCATCATTCTGAAATTTCCAAGGGGGCTCCTTCTTGAAAACCTCCGATTCTATGCCTTCACTGGTGTGGCTAATGACTGAAACAAGACTGAGTTATCCTCAAAAGATCTTGACAATACCAGAAACAAAAGGGTACGCAACTAGTGAAACTGTTTGTTTTTCAACCAAATTAAAACAAATGTTGCAAGGTTAAATTGATGGTAACGATAAGCAGAGGTACAGGAACATAACTTTTGACAGATTCACTGTAAATCAATAATGTAAATTGTTGCTCCTAGGTGCAGAGATAACCAAAGGTATAATTTAAATGCAAGGTTGGTAATTGGCTAGATTCTTTAAGGTCGATATCCAGTTCTAAATGGTCACAGTGACAAATAGAAGAATTGGAAATTTTTGAAAGTCATTTACTGCTGCTTTCATAGTTTGAAAATGTGGCAACTAGCACCATATTTAGTTTCCACCATTGGAAAATCAGCACTCCATGCAGCTTAATGAGGGAAATTAACTGTGAAATGTGAGGAAAGCCTGCCACAATGTTTCCAAGTTCTGTTCATGGATCCTGTGGTTCAACCTCAAACATGAAGACTTTTGAAACATCACCAAGAAATGGCGAGACAATTGACATCTCAAAAAATCAAAAATAAAAATCACTATTTACATATCTGAGAATGGAACACAGGAATAGGCATTGCTGACATCAACCCTTAAATACGTATGTTGCAAATAGGGCTATTATAAAAGAGACCCCAATGAAGACTTTTTCAGTATGTTTGTGTAACAAAATTATCATGTTTATTTTGGATCTAGTGCAGCTAGAGATATCTCCAGTCCTTCCCTATGGGGAAAAGTTTAAAATATTATCAATGGGGCAAGAAAATCCTTGCAGACATATGAATAAAACATAGTGGTTAGCGCTGCTGCATCAGAGTGCCAGGAACTCAGGTTTGATTCTGGTTACCGTCTGTGTGAACTTTGCACATTTACTCCATGTCTGCATGGGTTTCCTCTGGGTACCCTGGTTTCCTCCCAAAAATGTGTAGGTTAGGTGGATTAACCATAGTAAATGCTCAGGGTTACAGGGATAGGGCAGGGGGTGGACCTGGACATGATGCACATTCTGAGAGTCATTGCAGATTCAATGGGCCGAATGGACTCCTTTTGTACTGCAAGGATTCTACAAATTGTTCAATGAAATTGTCATTGATTCTCTCATACTGAGGAAATGTTCTCAGTTACTGATGCAGTGACTAGTATTCATGAACCTCAGCTGGATGCTCAATGTGGATACATAACATAGTTCGGCTTATTCCTATTTCTTGCAAAATTAGTTCTTTAATTCATTATCAGCAGGAGAACTATGCTTACTAACAGTATTATCTTGGTGTTACACCACTATAAGGGACAAGACAGGTTGCAGAGTAAGGGAAATTAAAGACATAATAATGGGGAATGTGTCCACAAATCGCCATGTATATGCTTGCATCTGCCATATTTATATGGTGATGAGTATTGTGGCATTTGAGTGCCATGACGTGCAGGAAGGTGGATTATTTCATGAACCTATTTAAATTGAGTTCCATTGTACTATTGGAAACACAATTTAAAATGTGTGGATTTCCCAGGGAACAGGAAACCTGGCAGTGAAAGAAAGGCAGGAGCAATTGACTCCATAGGTAAATGCCTTTTTCAGCAACTCTTGTGAACCATGAAGGGGGAGCAAGGATGTTTCCCTCAGCTCCTCAAGGAAGCCTTCAGTTTCTCTTCTGTTAAACATACTCTTTTTTTTTCTCCCACATGTTGCATTTTCCAATCTACCTGGCACTCCCAACCCAGCCTGGATTGATGAACTCCCTCTTCCCGATTGCTGAAGGCTGTCCCCTAAGGACCTGGTTGCAGCCTCTTGCTTCTGCTTTACCTCCCTGTTACCAACCAGGTTGTAAATTTGGCTGGGCAACAAATGGCAATGAGGCCCTAATGGTAAGTTTAACAGGGACTCTATCTTCCCAGTCCTAGCTGAATTCTTCAGCAGTTTCCCTGCTACATTCCCTGCCTCCCTGTAACTAACTGGACCTAACTGTCCAATTTACTTTGCAAATCCAAAATTGTACCTGAAAATTTTCTTTCTTGGGGGTTCTCATTTGCTGCTCTTGCCATAAAGGTGATGCCCTCGTCATCCTCCTGTTCTCTCACCTTTGTAGATTTATCCTTTTCCTCATCTTCTGAGTCAACTTCGACAAAAACTGGAACTAGGGGCAGTAGAAAGAAAGGTTTAGTGGCTCCAGTGGCCTGTACATTAGTTTTAAACAATGAGGAATATAGAATCCAATTACTCCCACTCATGTAACTGATTGAAGATGAGAGTTTTTAAAGTAAATTTTACAAATAAATGATCTTAGCCACCTCATGTTTGACTAAAACATGATCTCAGTTATTTCACTCGCATGTATGGCTCAGTGGGCAAATGTATTGTCCACTTTAGATCTAAGCCATAACATCAGGAAGACACCAGATGTGACATATTCCCTAGAATTCTAACACCCTGTCTGCCACAGAATTGGACAACAGAAATGTCTGTTGACTTTGGATGAGATTTTCTGGTCTTGCTCGAGCGAGGCTGTAAAATCCCACCTATAGAGTTAACTGATCTCTGCAAGAATTAGAGAGGAATTGTTTTTAGCACCAGAACTGTAGTGCTTGCAGGAGGAGGAAGAAATTTGGAAAAAGAATAATATTCAACTCTTATGATTTATTTTTCCTTTTGCTATTGCAAACAATTTGAAGATGAAAGAAAAATTTGCAGTTTGTAGCAATACTAAATATTATCAAGAGTGAGATTCCCAAATTTTGCTTCCATCAGTTCTGATTTCCTTTCTTGTACTTCATGGGCTCCTGTCGTTTTCATTGCATGATTCCATTTGCTGTGCCCTCGTAGCATGTCCACTATAGAGTTACAGGCCACAATTTACTCCTTTTCCTTAATACCACCAATAGCTCTCTTGTCCCTTCTAACTTTACTTTAAATTAGACAAATTTACAACTGATGTTCAAATGTCAAAACTTTATTTTTTGCTGATAACTGGCATATTTTAAATTGTAATCAATATTGAAGGGGTAATTTTTTTATTGTGAATAGTCATCCTATTGTCTCATTACACCACCTTGTGATGCTTGATTTTTTTTAACCATGTCTGCTCATTGGGATCGCTGCCACATAAGCAACAATTTACATTTATTACACCATCTCCTCTGGCAAGTTTCATTAACAGTTGAGTGAGAATGACTATAAATCCAAGTTGTTAAAATGTCTTACGTTTTATAGATGAAACATAGAAGTGATGCATTCTAGCAATAACTATGTTCCCAGCAATGGCTTCTTCTGACAGTTAGTTATAGCCAGTGCAACTGAGAAACCACATCAAAGTGAAATACAGTGTGGCATGTCCAAGATGTCAAAAAAAGAGAACATTGGGGCAATTCAGTAAAAGACAAATTGAGGACTGTTGTCAGAAAGTTCATTATACAAAGAATGAACAATGTGTGGAATGGACAAGAAATGGCAAAGATTCTGCAATTACTTAACAAAAAATAATGGAACAGTGAATGAATTATAGGATCTTTCTGGTGAATTAACTAAATGGAATATATTCCTCATCCATATTGCATTTATCTTGTGATTGCAATAGATAAAACTAACATTCTTAAGATTCTCTTAAAACCAAGTTTGCTTTTCTAACATCTTTGCATAAGTTGTATCTGAAAGTAAACAAGCAAGACTTGAAGTCCCTTCTGCACCTGGGTGCTGGTCAGGTGTTTACAATTGGGATCACTGTACCAATGGTATAGGCTACCAGTTTTAGATCCTTCTGGATGTTGTCTATGTATAACTGCTAGATTATTATTTCCCATTATCCATGAAAGAAGAGAGTTTTGTTTGCAGCTTCCAGGACTTTACTGGCTGCCTCTCTCTGATATGTCTCTAGAGAGACATTGAATGCATGACTAGAGGCCATCTTCTTCTGGGTAGCCCTTAAAACAACTGGTTTTTCATTCCCAGGGAAGGAAAATTAAGGAGGAGGGCAGGGGATATTTTTCAACTTTTGTGCTTGTATGTGATGCAGGTGCAAACACATTCCCCCCCACCTACCACTGCCATCCCACCCCCTTTCCCCACCCTGAAAACTGGTGTCACGACTGTCCAACTCTATTTCCTCTCTTTTTTTGTTTGGAACCATGGTGTGATGGAGAGGAAGGTAGTCCTGTGATGTTTTTAGACAAAAACTAAGGAAAGTACAGCACAATTATCTATTATCAAATATGGCTGGAAAATGGATTTTTGTCACTACCATATGAGTATATAAAACAGCGTGAATCAACTGAGTTGATTCATTCTTTTAAAGATAAATTAACATTTATTTAGCAATAATATAAACATTATAAATATATTTATATTGATGATGAAGAAAGACAAAGACATTTCCAATACAGGACTATGTATGACTTCCTAGTTTACAATTTGCCCTATTAATGTAACCTTCTAAGGGGTTAATCTGCAAGTTTTCCCTTCTCAGAGATGAATAAGCACAACTTCAGAATTTTTAACCTATCTCAACTGATTCCAATGGTGCACTTTTCTTGCTGGAACCAATACTCTGCCATTTTATTGGAAAGATTTCACCCAGCATCAAGGTCTTTTGGTAATCTCTGAGTGACCTTGGTCCTCTACTGCAACATTTGGCATTTTTGTTCCACAACGTGCTACACCAACATCTGTTGCTCCGTAATCTCAGGGTTTGGTCTGATCCACTTAAGTGTGGATGTAAGTACTGCATTTCTTGTATCAATTCTGATGATCTTTCAAGATCCATTCCAATGCAGGCCAGTGCCTGCTCCCTATTCTCATGCCACATTTGGTCTTAGGAATCTTCTTCAGAGCAGATTTCTTCTTCTTCCATTCTCGCACCAGATTTTCATTCATACTAAATTCACTTGCTGCCATACAAATATTTGATGAGTTAGCAAATATTACACAGTTTAGCTTGAAACCATTTTCGCAATTCATTTATTTTGTTGGAAGCCTCATTTCTCTTTATTGTTCACAACATGTGGTCTTCACTATGCTGGCCTGTCTTAAATTCCTACACATCTTCACAATACAGCCCATGTTGCCTGCTTGATTCTTTAAGCCCTCTTATAAGGTACGCAAAATGCATTTGTAGAGTGAAAAATTGAGGCTGATTCGAATGTATATATTGCATGTTCTGGCTGAAAAGATGAACCTATTCACATGCCAAGTATATGCAGAAACATCACAGGGTCTTGCTTACGCACTGTGATCCATGGTTCAACACAGAAACTGTGATTTTGGGAGCAAAAACTTAGAATTGGTTATGATTTGACAGTTACTCTGTCAGAAGAATATCATGGTCATTGGTTGTGTCCCTCCATTACTTACAGAATTGAACGTAAGAACATGGCATACAGAAATAGAACAAAGTGACATGTCTGCAGCAGCTCTACTGCAGTGTCTCTGACATTGAGTGTGATCTTATGACTTTCGTGATGGTAAGATCGAGTGGGAGATGAAAGTGAGAAACGCATTCTGTTTTTCACTTCTTCTGATTATATGGGCCATGCTTTCCCGGCAAAATTGGCTTCGTGTCCAAAAGAGATGCAAAGTCAATTTAAACATTAATGACATGTATAACAAAAACCAGTATCATCTGGTTCATTTATCTTTACCAAGGTCAAAATTCTCCTTGGCAAGAATCACAGCTGATCTCCACATGTGGAGACCAGACATGGTGCACTCACAGGGGTATTGGAGGCCATTGAAGTTCAGGAGCATGGTCCGACAGTACACACAGGACAGTGCCTGCCTGCTGGTGCAACAAGGCACCCTGACATTACCCACTGTACACCTTGGCACTGCCCACTGGGCATCAGAAAGGTGGAGCCTCTGGGGGGGAGCTCTGATGGGGGAGCCAACGGAAACTCTGCAGCATGGAGGGGGGCGAGGAAGAGGTGAATTGCTGGGATTATGAGAGAAGGGGCAGAACTCTGCTGGAAAAGGGTGGAAAGGAAGTGGGGAGCTCTGCTGGAGTGGGAGGTAAGTGGGGAACTCTGCAAGCTGGTGAATGTAGGATGGGGAGAGGAAACTCTGCAGAAGGATTGCGATCAGGATGGGAGTGAGGATACTCTGCCAGAGGGGGTTGATTAGCCATATCTGTTGGGGGGAGGAGGTGGAAGACTGGCACAGGAGCAATTTATGGCATGTGGATAGGGGGATTGGGCAGACCAGTCCATTATCTTAATTATTTTTTTCAGATTTGCGGAGAATTTTAAGTGAAAGATCTTCTGTACCTTCAGATTGTTTAATAATTTTGTAAAGTGATGTCTACTCTTAAAAATGGGTTATTACATGAGAACACAATTTGCTAAGTGCAAATTTCTTGTACGTTGGAAATTAGGAAGAATTTTTTCTTCATGTCGTACTATGAGCAAAAAAAAGATGCCTTTTGTATGCATCAGTTGAACACACAGGCAACAATTTCTTTCAAGTGGGAGAATGGCAGTCGAAACTCATAAATCTTTCCAAAGAAAGCAGTCATCAGGCTTTTATGCATTGTAAAACAAAGACTGCAGGAAGAATTTCCAGGCCTTCTTGTCAGTGGGATCTACCAGTCTCACCAAAGATTAACCCCCTCCGTCCCTAGTGGCAGATTCGCCAGTGGCAGGGCAGCTGTGTCATACAAAACGCCGTAGACATTAGTGGGACCAGAAGATCCCACTGGCAGCCAACAATCAGCCACCTCTGCTGCTGGAAAACACGCCACGAGCTTGGGGGTGGTGGTGGGGGGGGCGGTGGCGGCGGCGTGTAGTGGAAAGTGGAAAGAACTGGCCTTTGTTATTCCTGGGGCCTTAATAAACTTCAAATATAAAATTGCAGGTTTACTCTCAAGGTCTCCCAGAGATCCTAAAGATATATAGGTTAATACAGAGTTCAACTGCCCTCCAGGCTTTCAGTTACCCTATGGGTAGAGGTTGACCTTATCGAGTCATGATTCCAATACAGCTTTCATAATATATCTAAAAGGCTGCTGCTTCAGAGATAGCCCTGGGCTTCTTTCCATAAAAAGCTTTTTTCAAACGGGATGTTGGAATAAATATTTTTAAGTACAGAACATTTTTTCATCAAGAAACCCAGAACTATTTTCCTTGTTGACTTCTAACTGTAGCAGTATGTATGGATGTATTGAACTATATAGGCCCTCTGCCAACGATTCTGCTTTGGTTAAATAAAGTCAATGAAAGAAGCACTGATCTCATGACGAGCAGTTTTAAGCCGTTCTACAATATCTTGGATTTCAGGGAACTATACAGGAAAGACAGAGAAAAGAAAAATTGTACTTTAACTTGTAACAGTATTAAATCAATTATATGCCTACCTGTGTCATGCCAACTAACATTTCGCTGTAATTTATCATTAGGTACTTGACCATTTACACCTTCAGCATTTCTCTGTTGGAAACACATAAGTAGGTGAATTAATTCACCTTTAAAAAGACACACACACACACACACACACACACACACACACACACACACACACACACACACACACACACACACACACGTGTGCCCACACAACATGCACACACACACGCACAAACAGACAAAAACAAAATCATAACATTAAAATTGGGAGCAGAATTCTTATCATTTTATTGTATCAGTAAGGCAAATTAATGACCACTTGAAGGCCTCAACCTGTCGCTGCTGGGATGAACCCAGCGATAGGCGAGCCTGTTGCCAAGGGACATGCATGATATGTGAAACTTATCACATTGTAGGAAATCCCTCAATACTTAGTCAAGGAATTGGACATTGGGAAGGGGTAATCTGTTGAGAGCCACTCACCTGTCCTTATCTCCAACCTCCCTGTCCCCCATCCCCTGCAGCTCCTATGCTATGAAATCAAAACCCTCCACCCCCATTACTTATCTGTAGCCTCAGTCCTCTGCTATCCTAGGGCTCCAGGACAGCAGCCAGGTTCTTCTCAGTGACACTGCTGATCAGGAGAGCTACCAGCCTCTAAAAAACTAGCAGTTCTCGGTAGGTGACACTTCAATCCCAGGGTCTTGATTCTCAAGGAAGCCCCACTGGTAGACTTGCCACTGCCTGACTAACTTGTGGTTCAGTAGGTTTTCCAAAAAGAGGCAATGCAGGTTTCTTGCCAGTTGTCTTGCTGGCAGGATACCTCAACAAATACCTTTACTTGCATGCTGTCTGTCCTTGGAGGAAATAAATATCAAAATGATACCTTGTGCATTGTGTAGTGTGAGATGGGGGTTGGCGGGGATGGTAGTGCTGGATATCCTTATCAAAATGTAGAACTTCTCAAACTGGTACCTTTAATGGTGAGATACTATTTATAAGAGCACATCACACAGAAAATAAAGGAAAGGGCAGAATACCTGACTTACACCATGCACAGTTCAGGAAACAAGACTGGAATGCAAATCATTAAGATTCAAAATGAGGCAATTGGTTGAATATTAACTAAATTACTATAAACAAGGCTTTAGGTTAGTTTTAATCTAATTTGCACATTAGGAAACTGATGGGATTTTGTGCATCACTGGTTTAACATCCTGCCTGATTTTACTGACGGTTGAAGTCAATATCAGATGAGGTGCAAATCAGGGTCCACGTTGTCCCATTGGTTTTCTGTCAAACCAGTTGGATTAAGATTGCAGCTTAGTGGCTCAAAATTAAGAAATTTGAAATCAATCTGCCTTGACAAAGTTGACCAAAGTTTATAGAATTAAGCATGTTCTGATGAAGGATTAACCCTTCCATCTTTCCGACTGACCTATTGTTCATTTCCGGCATTTCCTATTTTCTGACTGCTCTGAGAGCCTCTGGCTAAAAGCAGGCAGCACAAAAATGTTAACTAATTCTTCTGAGGTTATCATCAGTGTCAAAAATACTCAGTGACAGCTTTGATCTTGGAAACAGAGGCTTGCTAGTTGAGATTGTTTTTGGGATCATAAGAAAAAGTCACTCAAAGAACAATATGTATTCTAACAACAATTGATTAGACCGTAGCAGAGTGCAGGGTAAAGTTGAAGTCACTAACTTTTGCAGTAGCTAGTACACCAGTGGAGAATGACAATGCGTTACTTTATAAATTGAAAGACTTGGCTTCTATGACATCATTTAAAGGAATAGGAAGAAGGAGCTTTATCATTTCTGTAGAAGGTATTGTTATCTGAAAGAGCTATCCTGAATAAAACTGAACCATAACTAAATACAATGTAAAAAGGGTTTCATGTCATTTACATTCTTTGAGCCTGGAGCATTCCACTATTATGCATGATTCAGCTTACCACTCATTAAAATGAAAGTGAATATGTTCACAGAAAGGGAAAATTGTACAATCAAACTCCCTCTCATTTCCTTTCAAGTGGATTATTTTTCCTCTAGCAACAAGCGTGGAAAACAATTTTTACCCTTAAAAAATTTCAAGGTTTTAAAATGTAATCTCAGGTATGTTCAATTGAAAGCGAACTTACCCTTTTTTGACACTTGTGCTCTTTCTTATGCCTGCATTTGATCTTTGAAGAGTATACATTATGCTTGGTGGATTTGAATGACTCAAGACGACTTCTCATGTTTCGTTGAAAAACTTCTCTTTCTTGCCTTTCTTGTTCACCTTGAGCGATGAAGTGCCGGCTATAATTTCCTTGATACTGGTATAACATGGAACCGACATTCATCATAATAAATACAACAAGTATATATTGAGAGCACTAACAATAGAAAATGTCATTAACTGTCAAACCGTGTTAATAGTACAGAATTTCTTTTTTCACACTCTATTAATTGGTTCAGCTCGTGTTATTTCTCTGACTAGACTTTGGAGCTATAAAACCACAGGGATTTACTTGTTCTTTAATTTTATGCAGTAAAATAGAAGGCCTGCTAACACAGGCTGTGGGTATCTACTATGGTATTGCCCAAGATTCCCAAAAGGTTGTCCCCAACTCCAATTCATGGAGGAGTTCAAGGGAAGGAGAAAATATTTTTGATGTTGGAAAGAGGGGTTGTCAAATAGAAAAGTTCTTTTGTGGAGGGGTTTATGAGATTCAGCAGCATGCTCTTGATTGGGAGCAAATGGGTGACCAGGTGGAAAGTAAATTAAAGGGAAAGAAATATAAACAAAAATGTTTATAATCATGTAGATAAGTTATTTAAAGATTAAAGAATCTCTGTCCTAAATTTAACCAATTATCATGTTTTCCTGTAATGTTTTTGAATTAATACATTTGGATACATGTACATAGTTACAGTGGCTGAAAATTGCCAATGTTCTCAGGTTGGGCTGAGGGAGCAATTTATAAAGCCTGTAAATAAGGAGTGGGAAGGCATTTGTCTCTTGCATTTTACCAGTGTTGAGGAAGGTGGAAGATAGGAGCTTCCCAGAGACCAACCTGATCGCATCACTAGACTATTAAGGCCTCTTCAAACTGCCACTTTTATCAGCAATGGGTGGGTCCTCTGTAATGTCGGGAGGTTATCTTTTGAATCCGGGTGGCCTAGCTCCTAATGACTCAGTGTGAGGATGGGGCTCCTAATCGACCATTTTATGTCCTATGGCGTGACCTCCCAATGGCTATGATCACTGCTGCAGCAAACTATTCCTTGCCCTCGCTCCCTGACTAATCCCGCTGCACCCAAATGCCATTTATCCAATGCAAGGACAGCCTGCTCCCCTGATGACCTTTCAGCTAGGTACAGTCCCAAGACTATCTGCTGTTCCTTATAGTGTTGCTGAGCTGCCAGCTTTCTGATTGGCTGGCAGCTGATGGGGCAGGTACACATCCTTGAAAGGGATAGGAGGCAGGTTGGCAACTCATTAGAATTGTTGTCAACGACCAAAACACTGCAAACTGTGATCCCACAAAGTGTCAATGCAGGGTTTTGCCTCTGGCTCCAGGGCTCATTGTCGGGGCCTCTGCTGTGTTGACACAATTCCAGCCAGAATGTCCATTAATACACAGCCAGAAAAATATTCTCCTCATAAAATGTGCTAAAATTGACCTTTCCGAAAGTAACCGTAAGTTTTTTTTCTTTAGTCTTGGGACACTTAGGACCACTGTGATAGCCTTATCATCCTCCACTTAACAGCTAACAAATCAATCTATTTCTGTTTCTTTTTTTTGAGAAAGTGACCAGAGAGGTGGATGGGGGTAAGGCGGTTGATGTAGTATATATGGACTTTAGTAAGGCGTTTGATAAGGTGGCCCATGGAAGACTTCTACAGAAATGCAGATGTGTGGAATAGAGGGTGATTTAGCTAATTGGATTAGGAATTGGCTGGCAGATAGAAGACAGAGGGTGGTGGTTGATGGGAGATATTCATCGTGGAGTTCGGTGACGAGTGGTGTGCCTCAGGGGTCTGTTTTGGGGCCCCTGCTGTTTGTAATTTTTATAAATGATCTGGATGAGGGTATTGAGGGATGGATCAGTAAATTTGCAGATGACACTAAAGTCGGTGGAGTGGTAGATAGTGAAGAGGGGTGTTATAGTTTACAGAGTGACTTGGACAAGTTGCAGAGCTGGGCCGAGAGGTGGCAAATGGAGTTTAATGTGGAAAAGTGTGAGGTAATGCACTTTGGCAGGAACAATAAATGTGTAGAGTATAGGGCTAATGGTAGGGCTCTTAATAGTGTTGAGGAACAGAAGGATCTTGGTGTATGTGTCAATAGATCCCTGAAAGTAGGCAGTCAAGTGGATAAAGTTGTTAAGAAGGCATATGGAGTCTTAGCTTTTATTGGTAGGGGGATTGAATTTAGGAGCCGCAGCATCATGTTGCAACTGTACAAAACTCTAGTGCGGCCGCACTTGGAGTATTGTGTGCAGTTCTGGTCCCCACATTATAAGAAAGATGTGGAGGCATTGGAGAGGGTACAGAGGAGGTTTACCAGGATGTTGCCTGGTATGGAGGGCAGGTCCTATGAAGAGAGGTTGAAGGATTTGAGGTTGTTTTCGTTAGAAAGGAGGCGGCTAAGAGGGGATCTTATTGAAGCATATAAGATGATTAGAGGTTTAGATAGGGTGGACAGTGATAGCCTTTTTCCTAGGATGGAGAAAGCTAGCACGAGGGGACACAGCTTTAAATTAAGGGGTATGAGTTATAGGACGGATATCAGAGGTAGGTTCTTTACTCAAAGAGTGATTAGGGAGTGGAATGCCCTGCCTGCAGCTGTTGTAGATGCGCCAAGTTTGGTGGCGTTTAAGAGGTTAATTGATAAGTATATGGAAGAGAAGGGAATGGTTTAGTTTTGGAGGGGCATTGCTTTTTATTTTGGTCGGCACAACATCGAAGGCCGAAGGGCCTGTTCTGTGCTGTATTGTTCTATGTTCTATATGTTCTGCATGGTTCATTACCACACATGACACTGACTGACATGTATGTCTTTGCTATTTCTTGGGGTCCCTGAATGGATTATCAAAGTAACTTACCCTTCTCCTTGGCTTGTATAGATTCTCTCTTAAGACATGATGCATCACAGTATCTTCTCGATCTCTGCCACTCCTCACTGTGTCAATCACTTGTAAATCTAAACACACAGCACTCCCACTCTCCCTCCTGACACATGTAAACAGAAATCATGCATTATAATTTAACGCACCACCTTTATTTAGTTAGTATTGTTTTTAATGCAACGTTATAGCAGTCAGTTGGCCATAGCTCTGGAAAATTCTGAACTCCACTAGCAAGTCCACAATAGATAGTGATCAATCACTGTCATGCAGTAGACATTAATAATCACAGAACATGCTCTGACTTGCTCATCCAGCCTCCCAAAGAAGATACAAAAGCAGAAGGGAAAAAAATAGGTTAAATGGAAATTCAACAAAACAGTACTTCTTTAATCTCAAGTAATTTATTGAGGCATTTAAAAATAATTTGAACATATTCAAAAACTTGAATTGCTACTTCAGATCAACGCAAAAGTACAAATAGAACAAGGTTTAGGAATATAGGAATCAGAGTAGGCCATTCAGTCCATTGAGCCTGCTCTGCCATTCAATGTTCAGACACTTCAATGTCTTTTATGTCCACTATCTCCATAATCCTATTGTTGTGAAGTTTGCATTAAAATCAACTGTACATACGTTAGAAAACAAAGGTAGTTTAAGGGATTTATATTCGTATTGACAAACAAAAGAAATAAGATATAATTTTAAGTGAGTTTAATTTAATGTTTCTATGCTTCGAAGGGTAAAACTTACACTTAGATTAATGCTGGAGCTTGGTGTTTGTATGTGTAGGCGTTGGTTTCAATTCTAACTGTGTTTTTATTGTGCTTAGACAGGGTTACAGTAAGAAGAGTAACAGAAGCTGGCAGATGTAGCAGTGGTTGCTTAGCAATTGTGGGCATTGTAGAAAGGCTTTTGAATTTAGATTTTAGCTAAGTTTGTTTGCAGTTGAAGAAGGACATCAGAGAGTTAATATCTCTCAACTCTGCTAGGAGAAGCTAGACAGGACAAGGGGACTGCAAAGAGGCAGGTCTTTCAAAGAACCAGGTAATCGTGGAACTGAGACATAAAGAATGCTTTAAAAAGGCTGAAGTTAAGAGAATAGAAATCAAGGTATAATTCAGGAGAATTCAAGGGAGAAGCAAAGTGATTGGAGTGAGAGACAGTTTCAGTAACCAGAAGTAAAGTGCGAAAACAGACAGGGCTAAATCAAACGTTTTATGTCATTTTAATAGAGTGTGGGAATTGAGAGTTAAAGCAATTGTAATCAGTTTATACAGCAGTCAAGAAAAGGAACTTCTGAAGGGGGAGTTGTAAATCCTGCATACTGGATTTGTTGTTCAAAGTGGAGCTTTGTTTGAAAGGGTAATTTGGAAAACCTGGACTAGATTTGTGTATGCATATCACTGATGGAAAGCACTGTTGTGAAAGAAGATTTAAAAGCATGTTTTTTTGGGAGTGGAGTTTGGAAACTCTCTTGTGACAATCACCTGGGGGGGGGGGACTCTGAGGAGAACTCCACAGACATTCAATTGGGTTCAAAGTGGAGAGTGTATTTGACCACGGCCAATCTATGTGTCACTAGACTATCGTACCTTAAGATGTGCTTTGTTAATCTTAAAATCTGGGTGCATTTGTTGAACTAAAGGGGGAGTAAAGGAGTACTGTATTGTAATCCACTTTTCATGTTTAAAAAATTTTTTTTGTTAAAATTAATTAGTGGTCCTGTGACTGTGTTTCTCCACATTTTCAAAAATCAAATTACGATCTTTTGAGCCAGCGGTTCCATTCTGGGATCCATGCGTCCAGTTATAACATCAATTGGGGTTGTTAACACCTAGAAACATTACTTTTGATCTCCCATTCATAATAGTTTATCTATTTTGTTTTTAGCTTAATTTTACGATGAGTCAAATATTTCCATACTGAAAGCATGTCTGATAAAGTCACTTTAATGATGTAAACGAGGGCAGAGGTGGGTTAGATTATGGCAGCCATATTTTCTGCTCTGTTGGTTAGCTGCCATGGGAATTACTGAGACATTAATGTGCACAAACCTGCAGCAGAAAATTGCTCTTAAACATGCTCTTAACTATTTGCACTTAGTATCCATTGTGCGGCAATTCACATAATCCACAGATGTACTGATTAGTGGAAGGAAGAGTCTTGCACTATTCACATTTACATAAAGTTGTGCAGAGGGAACTGTAGAATAAAGTAGTTTTTAGTGGCTAATTCTTTGTGAAACCTGAAATGGTACAGTAAACATTTTAATCATTGCTTAGACATCACAAGTAACAGTCAATAAAATCTGATGGTAGTAAATAGATTGTTTACATTTACATTGTTCAATAAATCATGAGAACTAGTCGCAAAATCTATCTGCAAATATTGCTTGTAGTTGACATTAGACATTAAGTCTCAACTTCACATAAATAGCAAAAACAAAGTAAAAAATGCAATTAGCCAATGTTCCCATTCTTAATGATTATTATGGCTATAGAGTTTATTACTATAACAGTGTAATATGCAATAGTGTAACATATGTAGTTGAATATTAAAACAAATCTGTCAAACAATCTGACAATATTATAAACAACATTTACTTTCAAGTTATACATCAACATGTATATTCTACTATCATAGAATTTCTACAGTGCAGAAAGAGGCCATTTGGCCCATTGAATCTACACTGACCATTGTGAATATAATATATAAATATTAAATAGATGTAAGAACATCTATTTCCACCTCCATAAATCTGAGGTCATCTAAAAACCTACTGCCTGTCTCACAGATTGTGCCAAATCTCATTCACTCTCACCCCCATGCTACTACATTCTTATTTGAAAGTGCTGACATAATTTGCATTCAACAGCTATCATTTACATTTGTTTGATTTTAACTACACTCCAAAGCAATCATTTAATAATCATTTGACATCAATTGCACTTGAAACCATTAACTTAGCAATCGATTACCATTACAAATACTGTAATTGACAAACCACAGCATCAAAACATTTGCAATTAGCAACATACATAAGCAAAAATGATTGTAGCATTTATTTTTATATATTTCTGAAACTTAATAGTTCATAGAATCATATAGCACTGAAAAGGCCCGTTGGTCCAACAAGTCTGCACCAACACATTTGAAACACCTGAACTTGAATCCCTTCTGCCAGTACTTGGCCTGTAGCCCTGAATGTAATGATGTGTCAAGTGCTCATCCAGTTACTTTTTAAAGGATGTGAGGCAATCTGCCTCTACCACCATCCCAAGCAGTGCTTTCCAGACCATCACCACTCTCTCAGTAAGAAGGTTTTTCATCACATCACCCTAAACATCCTGCCTCTCACCCTGAACCTAAGTCACTTCGTGACTAACCCTTCAACTAAGGGGAACAGCTGATCCTTATCCACTGTGTCCATGTCTCTCACAATCTTATTTACTCCGATCAGGTTGCCCCTCAGTCTTCTCTGCTCCAATGAAAACAATCCAAGCCAATCTAAGCTCTTCATAACTTAAATGTTCCATGTCAGGAGGCATTCTGGTGAATCTCCTCTGCACCCCCTCCAGTGCAATTACATCCTTCCAGTAATGTGGCGAACAGAAACTGCACACAGTATTCTAGATGTGGCCTCACCAAAGTTCTGTACAACTCCAAAATAATTTTGTAATCTATGCCTCCAAAGATAAAGGCAAGTGTCCCTTATGCCTTTTTCACCATCCTACTAACATGCCCTTCCCCTTTCAGAGATCTGTGGACAAACATACCAAGGTCCCTTGTTCCACAGACCTTCCTAGTGTCCTACCATTCATTGAGTACTCTTGTCAAATTACTCCTTCCAAAGTGTCTCACCTCACACTTTTCAGGGTTAAATTCTGCCTGCCACTTATCTGCCCATTTGACCATTCCGTCTATGTTCTTTTAACCCAAGACACTCTGCCTCACTGTTAACCACCCATCCAATATTTGTGACATCTGCAAACTCACTAATCCTACTCTTCACATAGTCATCAATGTCATTTATATAAATGATGAATAGTAGGGAGTCCAACACAGATCCCTGTGGTACATCGCTGGACACTGACCTCCAATCCCTAAAGCAGCCTTTTGTTATCACCCTCTGACTCCTATAACTGACCCAGTTTTGAATCCACTTTACTAAATTATCTGTATCCCATGTGAATTTACCTTCTTTACAATATCCCATGTGGGAACTTGTCAAAGGCTTTGCTGAAATCGATATAAATTATATCGACGGCACTACACTTGGTCACCTCTTCAAAAAATTCAATCAAGTTTATTAGGTATGATCTCCCTCTGACAAAGCCATGCTGACTATCCCTGATCAAGCTTTGCCTCTCCAAGTGGAGCTGAATGCTCTCCTTCAGAAGTTTCTCTAATAGCATCCCTACCACTGACATGGGAACTTACTGGTCTGTAGTTTCCTGGTTTATCTCTAAAACTCTTCTTAAATAATGGATACATATTAGCTATTCTCCTGTCATCTGGCACTTCCCCTGTGGCCAGAGAGGAATTGAACATTTGGGTCAGAGCTCCTGCAATTTCCTGCCTTGCCTCCCATAGCAGCATAGGACACAATTTTTTTGGACCTGGAGATTTATCCAATTTTAAGGCTGCCAACACCTCCAATACCTTGCTCATCCCAATTTGCACAAGAATCTCAGGTTTTCTCTGAATTCATACCATTGTCCTCATTCTCTTAGGTGAAGACAGATATGAAGTATTCATTCAACACTCTATCAATGTCCTCTGGTTCCATCCATAGATTGCCTCCTTGGTCCTTATTGGGCCCTACTCTTGTCTTGTTATTCTCTTCCCATTGATATATTTATAGGATATCTTGAGATTTTCCCTACTTTTACTAGCCAGAGTTTTCTCAAAGTAGAGTTTATTTATTAGTCACAAGTAGTCTTATATTAACACAGCAATGAAGTTACAGTGAAAATTCCCTCGTCATTACACTTCGGCGCCTGTTCGGTTACATTGAGAGTTCAATTTAGCATGGCCAATGCATCTAACCAGCATGTCTTTCGGACTGTGGGAGGAAACCAGAGCACCCGGAGGAAACACACACAGACAAGGAGAGAATGTGCAGACTCCACATAGACAGTGACTCAACCCGGGAATCGAACTTAGGTTCCTGGCGCAGTGAGGCAGTAGTGCTAACTACTGTGTCACTTCTTTGCTTTCTGAATTGCTTTCTTAAGCTCCACCCTGCACTTTCTATATCTCACTAATGCCTTCACTGATTTGTTCCCCACAACCTTTTTAAAAGCTTTTATTTTCCTTCCCATTGTTTCCTAAATATCTCTGGTCATCCATGATTCTCTGGATTTATTATCCCTACCTATCACCCTAGAAGGAATATGCTGGGCTTGCATCTCCCCATTTTTTTTGATTGCTCTCCACTACTCTTCTATAGACTTTCCCATTAGTACCAAATCTCAGTCTACTTTGCCCAGATCCTGTCTTATTTTACTAAAATCTACTTTCCCCTGATCCAAACATTTTTCTGCAGCTTGTCTATTTCTTTGTTCATAACAAGCTTAAATTGTACCATGTTGTGATCGCTATCACTAAAAGGCTCCCCTACCATTACCTCAACCACCTGTCTGTCTTCATTCCCCAGAATCAAGTCCAGCACAGTTCCCTCTCTTCTTGGACTCTCCACGTATTAATTTAGAAAGTTTTCCTGTACATATTTCAAGAAATCTACTCTATCCAAGGCCTTAACACTATATATATTCCAGTTAATGTTGTGAAAGTTGAAGTCACCTAATACAATAACCTCACTGTTATCATTTTTATACAACTCCACAAACTGAGCACATATTAGCTCCCCAATATCCTTTTGACTATCTGGGGGAATATAATAAACAGCTAACAATGTGGCTGTCCCTTTTTTATTCCTAAGCTCTACCTCAAATGAGGTTTCATTTGACGCTCCCTCCAAGATATCATCTCTCCTTCTTTCAGTTACTGACTCATTAACTCATAATTTACTACCTCCTCCCCTGAAGATTCTATATTGTGGAATGTTGAAATGCCAATCGTGTCCTTCATTTAACCATGTTTCTGTGATAGCTATAACCTCACACTTCCACGTGTCAATCATTGCCCTCAACATATCTGTTTTATTTGCAATGCTCCTGGCATTGAAGGGAAGGACATCCAGCCTGCCACTGCTCCCTTGAAACTTACTACAGCTGCACTCCCTCTGACTTGTTTGTTTTGCTGTATGATTCATGCTCTTATTCTGCCAGCAGTCTATGTCCCCTCCTCCTGCCAAAGTAATTTCAAACATTATAAAGCTGAAATAACTTTAGGAAAAAGCAGATCCTGTTTTAATGAGACATTTTTACATTTTTCTTTATAATCTATAACTCATGCAACACAACCTTGTCACTCCTCATTGCCTCCCCCTGCTGTGCCCAACCACCTCTCCTGCTAGATTGCAACAGTTCTCTGCTATCAACCACCATCCCCCAGCCCGAGCCATTTTGCTCCTCTCCCACCTCCTGCTGAATACTTTTTCACCACCAGCTCCTCTGACAATATTCCTCTCCAACACAACCCTCCCCAACTCCCACAAATATCCACCCTGGAGTAATTTTTTTTTGACAATCCACATTTTCAAAATTCAAACGTTTCAGGTAGGGTGAGCCAACATAAGGCAGTATTGATTCATATGACCAAAAGCCTAGTGTAGAATTTTGTCCTTTTTTGGCAAAAATACCATCTCGAGCAGGAAAGATGGACAGTAGCCCGCTGGCGGCATTGGTGGGTTTTCCAACTGTATTTTTAAACTGTTCGACAAACAAGATGAGTGAATCTTCTGATGTAATGCTGACTAACAGAAACACAGCTTTTTAAAAGATTGGGATGACATTTTTAAAGGGTACCCTGTGGATTCTGCTCTCCACCACTGCCATGGAGCCCCTTCTCCTCCACTACAGAAACCAAACAGCCCCCACAGAACATATTCACAGCTGCAGTACCAGGATAGTGCCAGAGTACTGCTCAAGTGCGACTTTCTCCGCACTGTATTCACCTGTGTGCGTCTGCCAGAATCTGCTTGCCAGGTGCATGTTGTGAGGGACCTGTTAATTCATGTCAGTATCCCCTTAAACTAACTGAAAATTATTTAAGTAATTCATTTTCTTGTAATTTTCAATGCATAGCTTTTCAAAGGGTAGCTTACTCGATAACTGTGAACACACGATCAAATTTGGTGTCAAATTAATTTCAAATTAGAACTTATGATATCCAATTGTAATTGAGAGCATTGTCCACACTTGAAAGTAAAAGTGTTGTTAAAACTCTTAGGTAGGCATTGGCTCTCTTCAAATCACACCTTAATTTTAAAATATCATCCTCGTTTCAAATTACTCCAAGGCCTTACCCTTCCTTACCTCTATAATTCCTCCAAGCCCACAACCCTCCGAGACAGCTGATTCATCTAATTCTGGACTCTTGAGAACCCTTCAATTTGATCACTGAGGGCCATGCCTTCAGTTACTTTGGACCTAAGCCATGGAATTGCCTTCCTACATCCCTTTGCTTTTCTACCTCATTTTCCTTCTTTATGACACTAAATTTTGACTAAATCTTTGCTCATCTTACCTAATATCTCTTTGTGTGGCACAGCATCAGATTTTATCTTATAGTACTCCAGTGAGGCATCTATGTTTAGGGTGCTCAATAAATACAAGTTGTTGTACACCTGCATAAAGAACAAGTAACACACTCCAAATGTCAACTGCAAAATGCTGAACTCTCCAGCTCTGAAATACAGAAAGGAACCCACGCCAGCAGAATAACTGTACTCACAGGAGGTTTGTTACAGATGTTTCAGAGAACGACGTTCTACTTGGCATGGATGCAAATGCGAATTTTCCTGATGACATGTGACCTCCCTTAAAAGATAATAGTTACATTTAATTTCAACAGCTTGCTAAGTATATTAATTTTTGTCTAACAATCAAAAATAAGGCAATAATAATTATGCATTAAATAACAGAACTGAACTTTTCTGACTCTTTTCTCATCTGTATGCCTCACAGCTACAGAGGCAATGCATCTAACCACTGATAGAATGTAAATTGATCCCACTTGCTAAAGATGAAAAACTGATGAACTGGAAAATAAGTGTATTTTCTGGACAATATACTGCCTCAGGAGCATATGGAGCAGAGAAATAAGGCTCGATCTTGGATCTGTGCTGAATTATCTGTACTCAGCTGGGCTAATGGTCATTCCTTAATGAATAGGCTTAGTGTTCGGGCCAGAGAGAGGAAGTCACTCTTCTGTCCTGTTACCCATGCCTGATTCAGGGATTTTTGTCAGAAAGCTGATCTGTATGAACATAAGATGAGGAGAGATTCCAACTTGTTCATACTGTTTCCCATGATTGAAAACAGTCCACTAGCATTGTTACTGATGCACACATGAAGAAGTTAGCTAAAGTAGCGAAGGATAGCCATGTATCTGTGGAATCTTTCGAACAGGGGAAGCATGGTGAGAGAGAAAGAGAGGGGGAACCCTTTCTTCTTTTGAAGTGCGTTAATGATACTCATGTTTTCTCAAAAAAAAATAAAAATAAGATGGTAACTCCCCACCTTGCTGAAAATTTTACACTGTAACCTCCCCAACTGAACTCATCATCTGATGTTCTTCCCCTCTCCTTTGGCAAGAATTTGTCAGCGTGCAGAGTCTTATTTCAACAGCTCACCTGTGATCAAGATCTTTCTCTCTGGAGAGTTCTAGCAGCCTTACCCTAAAATTGTCCTTTGTAAATCTCAGTTTCACATTGGTGGAATTCTGTTCTTAATGTCAATTCTTAATGTTGTTTTTAAGTCTAGGTTTTGCTCTTTGTATAATCACTAATGTCATTGTCACATATGAGTATTTGACAGTTTTGTTTTCTTCATTTTATCTTATTCAATGCAAAAAGGTGCCCCTAAACATGAGGTTGGATTTTTGACAAACTGAAAACTACTTTTAAACACTTGGTTGAGAGTAATCTAAAAAATATACAATTCCAAAGACATCTTAGAACAAATTCCATCCAATAAGAAGTGTCAATATTGTTAACTATAACAATATGAAAATTAACCAGATGCATTAAAAAGTGATTTTCTGATAAACAGAGATCACTAAATGTTTTAAGTAAATTTCTATGCAATATATTCAGACATTGTACAAGGAATATCAACAAGACACAAAACCTCCACTGCAAACATAGGGGCCATTATTTCAATTTTGACTTTATGAACCATAACTGAAATGCTAGTAGGAGTGATAAGGGAATAGTGTCCCATTTCCAGGGGGAGGGTGAATAGTATCATTTCAACAAAACACAAGATGGTGATTTTAAATGTTCCCCATGGAACTGTGCTCCTTCTTTGTTTACTCTGAATTATACTGACTGGTGTCAATATTTTTTTAAACTATTGTCCAAGTCAGCACTGAGATAGCATCTGACTAATGATGTTACTGCCCCTCTTGAATTCTGTTATCCAACTTATAAATCTATTAAAACAATAATTATAAGGGGGAAGCTTTTAAGTTTCCTTTGGATAGCTGTCAAAGAAATTCTAATGATGGTCATGTCTGATAAATTCCATTCACAGATATGCAATTAGAAGTTTCATTCAAATAAAGATAATCATCAAATGTAACAGTCATGATTTTCATGCATTACTGAATAAGGGAAAGTTAAAAGGCCCCACCTTACTTGGCCAGTTCCTTATAAATGATTGATAAAATAATGAAGGTATTGAAAAGAGAATGAAAACCATCTGAAGTATCACAAAGGAAATGTCGCCTCTGTAAATTTCCCATGACACAATGATTGTTTTATTTGTAATAAACCTTAATACAAACAGACTTTAATACAAATAAAATATTTGTATTAATGCAGCATTCCATCTAATCTGGATTCAAGATAACCATTTGCAACAAAATAGTTCCTTTGCGAGTGGTAGCCAAGACATTTAGACAACTGGCAGTGAGCTTATTTAGTTTACTAACAGGCTGGCCAGCAATCCAGTTGGCCAGCAAAGAGGAAGATTGACAGTTCAGGGCCCATTGCACATAGACAGAGGTCTGCTGGTTTCAGCCTTCCTGGGTGAGAATAGGCCCTGTCCCTGAAATCTAATAATATTCACCCTGGTGGCCGCTGTATTGCGTAAGTGTGAGAGATTCTAGTGTGAACTCCAAATGAAAAAAAAATGTGATTTACTCCAGTTTTCCCATGAATTTGACACTTAGAACTTTTTTTGGATGAATCCCGGCCTATGTATCTTTGCATTGGAACAGATTCTATATCATTACAACTGCAAAATCCTAGCCTCTATCTCTCCTGCTCCGCTGCCCATTGGCAGATCTCTTCTTTTGTTCTATTCTCCCCTTCCCACTTTCCTTGACTTTATATTTGCTCAAAACCTGTTACATGTCTAACCTTTGCCAATTGTAATGAAAAACCATCAACCTGAAATGTTAACTTTTCTTCCACTCTCTGTTTTGCTGAGTGTTCCCAGCATTTTCTACTTTTATTCCCATTGAATAATATGTCTCAATCTTATCAACAAGTCTCTTATGTGATACCTTATCAAATACATTCTGAAAATCCATTCACATAATATTTACAACATTTCCTTTATCTATCTACATTATGCTGTTTTCCCAAAGGAAGCTGGCACCTTTAAGAAACCTACTGCATTTGCAATATTAATTTAATCTAAAACTGGACTCCCTAGAAGATCAAAGGGAGAAGTACAATATGGGTAGTTGTGGATATCAGTAAGTTTGGAACAAAGGTTAATGAGCAGCTTAGGCTGAATTTTTTATTTTGGGATCAGGTCCCAGTGTCAGATGAACTTCTAGATCTTAAACCCATGTGGAGTTGATGTCAGATGCCTGATGGCTTATTTTTAAGGTTGGTCAATTAGTTCTGGGGCATTTTTCAACATCCAGTTAAGGGTGGAGGATGAAGAACCAATAGCAGACCCGCCAGCAATGGTAAGATTGGCAGTCCTACTTGCAGAGGTAGAAGTTTTTAAAATTCCTTCCTGTGATGTGGGCATCACTGGAAAGGCCAACATTTGTTGCCTAGAGCCCCTCTGAAATGAAGGTACAAAAGTTTCAATTTTGAAAGGCTACAGATGGAAGGCTGTCATCATGGAGGGACAAGCTATTCATCAAATGGACGGTGATGTCATTTGCAGCCTTACAACTATGTGGAGGGCAGTGATACCTGGGTTGGATGGAGCACTAAATAATAACCCCCCCCCCCACCACCACCACCACGACCAATCACCATGACCATTGTACTGCCAGGATGCTGCCTCTAGACATGACTCTGTTGTCAATTGGAAAATTCTCCACAGCCTTTAATAGATCCGTTATGGCTAATCAGAGCTTGTGGGTGGTTAGCTATCACCCCCACTACCTATCCACTTTTAAAATGATCCAAGGCCAGAAACATGTCAGTAGACCAGCACTTCAAACCAAATTTCCTCAAATCCCACTCCAACACCACTGGCCCCACTGTCATGCATTTATCTGATGCCCCTCCCAGTGCTCTCTCAGTAAAATTGCAGCAGGATGCTACTTCCAGGGACCAGTTATTTTTTAGCAGAGGATGTTATAGCCAACAACACTACAGTGCAAGGTCTAATTCCTTATTCAGGTCATCTCTGCTGATAACATTATTTCCATTCTGCTGCGTGCCCTGAAAAGAGAGTTACATTCTTAATGTAAGACAGTCCTTAGGTCAGTGTCGGAACAGTATCGTGGAGAATCTGGTTTGCATGCTTGGATCTTCATCTGCATCCTATTAATGCATTGGGGGAGGCACCAGTGGACAATCCCACCATAAATTCATGCCACTGCGAAAACAATTTCTGGCCTCCTGCTATATTCTCTTCCCTACTGAATCTGCCTATAGGGGCTTAAGAGAAATTTTCAGAAGTACGTCATTGGCTATAACCTGCTTTGAGATGGATGGCACAGTGGCTAGCTCTGCTGCCTCACAGTGTCAGGAACCCAGGTTCGATTCCAGGCTAGGGTCACTGTCTGTGTGAAGTTTGCACATTCTACTCGTGTCTGCGCTAGTTTCTTCCAGGTGTTCCAGTTTCTTTCCATAGTCCAAAGATGTGCAGGTTAAGTGGACTGGCCATGTTAAATTGCCTCTTAGTGTCGGAGGACTAGCTAGGATAAATACACGGAGTTATGGGGATAAGGCCTAGGTGGAATTGTGCTTGGTGCAGACTTGATGGGCTGAATGGCCTCCTCCTGCACTATAGGATTCTATGATATCACAACATGTATTACGTTGTGCAAGTTTTTATTTATTTTTACTAAAATGCAAGTTTTTTTTAATACACCTCATGCTCCATATTTTGTGTGTTCATGTCCTGTGATAGCAGGTTCTAGTCAAGATGATTTTAATGGAACAATGGATCATAGCTCTGAAAATATTTATGAATATTTTGAATTTTTAAATAAGGCATGCTTTAAAAATAGCACATACAAGCATAACCAAGCTCAGACTGGAAAGTAACCATTTGTTGGAATTCCAAGATGGATTATACTTCACCAACTTGTCCAGGAAGAAAGGAATGCTATACCTTTTCAAAGGAAGGGATGCGAGACAGAAATTGAACTATCATCTCGTGTAGAGATAATGGAAGTTGATTGCCGTCTCAGAAGAAACCCTTCTCCTCAGAATTATATCCCAGACTGTTGTCATGCTGTGAATTGAAAGAAAGCAGATCTGGGCAATAGACATGTTTGGGATTTTCCCTTTCCAGGAATACATAAAAAAGGGGTTAAAAATCAACAGCAACGCTGATCTTGGTATGCTAGTTTGATGTTCTACTTCTACTGTGCTAGTACGTGCTGCGAAGGTCACAGATGAAGGAGATTATTAGGTAAAGAGATATGGTAATAAGAAATTTATTGTAATGGGCTCCTTGACATTCATCAAAAGTCTGATGGCAACAGAGAAGAAGCTTTTCTTAAGTAGGTTGATATGGGACCTCAGACTTTTGAATCTTTTTCCCGATGGAAGAAGCTAGAAAAGAGCAAGTCCGAAATGTGTGGGGACGTTGATTACACTGGCTGCTTTCCCAAGGCAGTGGAAGTGTAGACAGAGAAACCCGAGGTGGGGAAGAAGCAGAATGACTGTTTTGAGAAGAACAAGTTCCTCATGCTCCTGTTGACTTGAATGATTACAGCAGGTTAGCACTTTTCTGGCCCCATTTCCTGGCTGTAGCCAGCCAGTATGAGAGACTGGTTATCAAGCAAAGAAGGGAAAAGGCCATAGTCAAGATCAGAGAGGAACCAGGGAGGAAACAAAGGGTGGAGGGAGTAGGAAGATTAGGGCCCAGAGCCAGGAGAGATCAGAGAACTTGGAGCAGAGAGAGATGGAGATACCGAACCAGGCAAGAGGCCAGAGTCAGGGGAGATTGGAAACCCAGAGGGAGATTGCAGACCATGTTGGGAGTGTGTGTGTGTATGTTTGGTGGGGGGTGGTATTAATCCAGATCTGGAAAACAAAACTGAAAGTTGTGGCTATAATATTTAAAACGCCAATCTATTTTCTGCGAGTTCATCAGTTGTCAACCCTCTATCTCAGCTCTTGGGCAGGCTGGAGGTGGACTGCATTTGGGAATCATATTTTAACTTCTCATGCAATCCAAACAATTAAACAGTTAAAATTCTGTCCTCTATCTCTCCTACAATATTCCTAAATGGTAGCAGTAACAATTTACCACCCGTACAAGGGGCAACTGATCCTATCCAAATGCCTGAAAGAATTCTTGCCCATGCCTTTAGGTTACTCTTAATGTAGATGTTGGCAGACACTCATCTAACAATGGATTCCTGCTGGCAAATCCTGAAACAAAATGCAAATGCTATATTGCCAATATCCATCGCCATACTTCATACCATCAGCACCATGCAAACCTATCTATCTGTATTTAATAGTATAGTTTGAACTAACATTGAACTATAAACTGAGCCATCACTTGAGGGAACTACATACATATAGAGTGCTGCTAATTTTGGGGAATAAAATTATGGAAGGAATGACTATAAGTTAAATTAAAATTAAATCTAAATTAAAAAGCGATTCTCCTTTCAACCTTGTGGACACATTTAGTGCTTGTTTCATAATTCTATTATAGATCAGGTCGGAGGTGGAAACTAAAGCCAGCCAAAAGTATTTATTATGAACAGTGAAAATTGCTATTATCGAGTATCCTTCATCCGTACATCTGAAACCTGAACAGATCCAAAAACTGAACATTTTTAATCATATTGATAAAGTAATATAATATTAGAGGTATAGTAAACATTAACAATAAAAAGTGAGGAGTGTGAAATTTGGCAAATGGAGAAACAACTTAGTATTTGTAGAATATAGGCAGAATTTTGAGCCTGCGTTAGTTGTCAGCGTAAATCATGACACAGGCCCAGAATCCTGTGAGAGTTTGGAGACGAGATTCTTGTTGGCAATTTCCCAATTTTCCTCACCTTTCTCTCTTGTCATGTAATGAAGGGAACCTCATTTTAATTTTAATAAATGTAAATATCATTAAAGGGCTTTGCAGTCACTGAATATTCATACCTCACTGAAAATAACGTCACATCAGAAGTGTCTACAACAGACACATTGAAATGGGAACCAATTAATGGGAACCTGCTGTGGTGCCAGGATGAGTATAGTCACTGGTGGTGGTGGGGACCTGGTATGGGTTGGAATTGCCAGGCAGTGCCAAACTGACATTGGCAACCTGTGAATCTATGTCAGGGTGAAGTACCAGGTGATAATGCTAGGAGCAGGCTCTCTGGGAAGCTTCACTGAGGTTGGTTGCCCTTATGTGTGGTTGGCGGGGGAGTGTGTGTTGGGGAGAAGCCCACAGCGAGTGGGAATTACCCTGATGCTTGTACATTGGGGGGAGGATTCCTTGATACCTTTGTGGTGGGGAAGGATCATGCTGATGCTTGTGTGAGGTTCCCCATGTATGTGGGGAGATGGGGCAATTTATTTTTATGAGCTTTTAAAGATTGCAACCCAACCTCTGTGGACCCAACGTTGCCAGCTGTATCAGGCTCCGCCCTACAGTGACAGTGAAAACCAAACCCTCAATCATTTTTGCAGAGTGTGCAAAAATTTGGAGAGAAAACTTAGCTAAAGAGCCACTGTGCGGTGTTCTTGCCTCAACTAGCATTCTGTGCACTGATGGGAAGTTTCCAGCCTCTGGGAGAGATTTTCCATGCCTTCCATGGCATGTTTCACAGTGTCAAAGGCATTCTACAACTGGTTGATGGTGGGATCTTCTGGTTCCTAACCCCCATGACTTGCCTGGGCTTGCAACATCTTACTTACTGTCCTGTCAGGAGAAATACATATCTCATTAACCTATGCTAAATGCTTCCTCCATTCACATTGTCTGCACCTTTGAGACTTGAATAGCAGATTAGCTGCAAAGACTCACATTCTAATCAGTATTCTGCAAACTGTGTGTACCTGTATATGCCCTGTTTCTGAATAGAACTTTCCACTCACCTGACGAAGAAACAGTGTGTTCTGAAAGCTTGTGGCATTTACTATCAAATAAACCTCTTAGATTTTAACCCGGTCCAACGCCGGCATCTCCACATCATGTCCCTAGGGCTGCAGTGCAGACTGAGCTGCAGAATGAGTGGAGAATTTGAAGCCCTGGACCTGGTCCAGATATTTCCTTAACACTGCCTTGCCTACACATACTTGGTAAGCTACCGGTCTGCTCCTGGACTCAATTGTTCTGGTTATCCAGGCAGATGTATTTGCATAATTTCTGACCCAAGCTCTCTGGCCCACTTCAAAGTGCCTCTCTCAGCAGGTGTTGTTATGGCCCCTTCATTGGACTTCCTCTTTCCACTTTTCCGCCCAGGTTCGGCAACAACAGGCTCAGTCTGGTGCAGAGGCATCTGCTCATCAGTAACTCTGTGGTAGGGGGATTGAATTTAGGAGCCGCAGCATCATGTTGCAGCTGTACAAAACTCTAGTGCGGCCGCACTTGGAGTATTGTGTGCAGTTCTGGTCGCCACATTATAAGAAAGATGTGGAGGCATTGGAGAGGGTACAGAGGAGGTTTACTAGGATGTTGCCTGGTATGGAGGGCAGGTCCTATGAAGAGAGGTTGAAGGATTTGAGGTTGTTTTCGTTAGAAAGGAGGCGGCTAAGGGGGGATCTTATTGAAGCATATAAGATGATTAGAGGTTTGGATAGGGTGGACAGTGATAGCCTTTTTCCTAGGATGGAGAAAGCTAGCACGAGGGGACACAGCTTTAAATTAAGGGGTATGAGTTATAGGACGGATATCAGAGGTAGGTTCTTTACTCAAAGAGTGATTAGGGAGTGGAATGCCCTGCCTGCAGCTGTTGTAGATGCGCCAAGTTTGGTGGCGTTTAAGAGGTTAGTTGATAAGTATATGGATGAGAAGGGAATGGTTTAGTTAGGAGGGGCATTGCTTTTTATTTTGGTCGGCACAACATCGAAGGCCGAAGGGCCTGTTCTGTGCTGTATTGTTCTATGTTCTATGTTCTGTGGCACTATTCCCTGGTGGTGTATGGGGTGGTCCTATCAGCAAATAACCACCTTGACAGTTTCATCTCTAATGAGGCTGCTGGCTGTTTTTTTAACTTGGTCTTGAATGCCTGGACTGCTCTCTCTGCTAGCCTATTTGATGCCGGATAATGGAGTACCGTCTTGATGTGCCAGTTCCCATTTGATTTCATAAATTTTGTGAAGTCTAGGCTGGAGAACACTGAACAATCGGAAACTAATACCTCTGGGTTGCGAATGAGCTGTGAAGTTTCTCAACAGTTGCCATTGTTTGCCAAGTTTAGTCTATGGACATCTAACCACTTGGGATGGGCATAGAATCATAGAATCTACAGTGCAGAAGGATGTCACTTGGCCCATTGAGCTTGCCCTGACAACAATCCCACCTATAGATACCGTCCTATCCCTCTAACCCTACACATTTACCCTCCTTGTCTCCCTGATATTAAAGGCAACTTATCATGACCAATCAACCTAATTTGCACATCTTTGTGCGAGGTGATGAAAATGAGTTCAGCAGGTTCAGTCAAACCCAGAGGAAAGGGATACTTCAAAGTTGTGGGCAGCATAAAGTTTTGCTATTTAAATAATGGGATGTATGGCAACAGTTCATCTGTGAATGTCAGTACAGGGTTAAGTGATGCTGCGGTAGTTTATGGACTATTTTAATCACTTATGGTTTCTATGTATTTGGAGCTGTATTGGCTTATTCCAGGTTTTAATATTTTCGACAGGAATAGCAAAGACCTACCAACCTCTGGCAAATTAAAGAACACATGACTCTACTTCTAGTGTTTAACAGTTAGGTTGCTTCACACTTGATACTTGAAATATTTCACGGTAAGTAATTTACATTACAATAGCAAAGCAGAGGGGCTGTCAACTGTTAAACATATAGAAACCATAAGTGACTAAAATAGCCTATAAACTATCGTAGTGATACTTTACGCTGACATTCACAGATGGGTTGTTCCTATACATCCCATTGCTTAAATAGCAAAACTTTAATGCTGATCACAATTCTGAAGTATCCCTTTCCTCAGGGCTCAGCTGAACCTGCTGAACCTCAACATCAAACAAGCAGGTTCGAATACAGTAGCAATTGCCTCACATGGAGAGCCTTCCAGAGGGCATAGGGAAAAGTTAACTCAACACACAGGACATTTTACAAGTTACTGGTAGATTGGACCCAAATTATTACAATAAAGCATAAAATAAAACACCATCAGCAAACAACATTAAAAAAGCAAAATTCAGAAATAAACCTTTTGTAGTGCAGCAAGCCAGAGGATTCAAGCAGAAGCTGTTTCGTGGGCTCCCCACTGGGCATCACAGCTTCCAGCAGCCGGATTTCTGGAACTGCCAGCACTGCCAGATATCAGCATGCAGCTGCATAATGTATGCAGGCCCCCATTTTAATATAATTTAAATGCCATTGGCGAGCCTGGGATTGAAATCTCTGGGCCCATTATCCTCCATCCCCAACCCCCCATCACTGCCATGTTGGTAGTCCAGCCTGTGCTCTCTGGCACAACCCAAGGCACAAAGTGCCAATTCCCAAGGGGCATCTTGGCACAGCACACAAGGCACTGGGCATTGCCAAGAGAGCAGAGCCTGATTTGGGGGGAGGGCAAGGCCTCTGGGGGGATTGATCTGTGAGTGTGATGGGTCCCACTGCTACTCTGCACATTGGCTGACTGACAGAGGGAGGAAAGGAGGTCAGAGATTGGGGCAGGCTATTCAGGGTTACAGGAAAGAGTCAATACTGGCCTGGCCATTTTGGGAGGGGGGGTGCCAGTAATCGCAAAGTGTGGGAGGGGAGATCGGTGATGTGGGAGTCAAGACGCCGACCAGCGATCAGGGGCCAGCAGCAGAGGTTACTGCACATGCGCCAAGCTTGGCACTGTGCTGACATGTACAGTGTTCTACTCAGCCCTATGCTGTGGGCCTCTCCAGTGGGAATAGGCCCTGCTCCTGATTTTTGGACTGATTCATGCTAGTGCACTCAGCGTGGGAGATTCATTTTTGAAACTCCTGCTGAAAAAAAACAGCATGATTTACTCCAGTTTTCACACAAGTTCAAAACTTGGAAGTTTTTTAGGAGAATTGCCCCCATTAGATTTATCACATAAATGTACAAACATTCCCTCAAAAAGTTAAATGCATACTTTACTTGAGTGAGTTTTTGAAATGAATCTGATGAAAAAAGGTTCTTTATAAATTTGTTTGAAATCAAAGAAGGCCATTATGTTTGAGATTGTAACTTCTTGGTTTTGGTAATCAAGGCGGAACTCAGTGTGGGCTGCACTGGGATTGATGCAGACTTGTAGAACTGATACAAAAGCACAATAGAGCCAAATTTTGTGACCCTGGTGTCTTCGGTCTGTGAAACACAATTTAGTCAAAAAACTTCCTTTTCTGCTTGATCTGCAGCTACAATTCTGTAGTAGTGGAAAATCTATCTTCTAATTTATGGCTTATACAAGGACAGGAAGTAAAACATCCCTCCACAAAGGCAAGCAGGAGTAGGAGTGAGAGGAAGAGCAGGAGAATGAGGCGAGGGAGAAATGAGAAGAGGGGAGATGGTGATGAGCAAGAAGAAAGGGAGGAGGAAGTGAAAGGGCAAAATGATAAGAGGGAAAGAATGGGAGAAGCAGGAGAAATGAAGGAGTGGGATATGGGGGTAAGGGAAGAAAGAAAATGGTGAGGAGCAAGGGAGGAAGCGAAAGGGAAGGAGTGAGTGGATGGGAGGACAGGATGAGTTGAGAAGGGCAGGAGAGAATTTCACTAGGCTGATATCGGGGTTGGTGGCACCATCTCTGAGGAGAGGTTGGTTCAACTGGGTCTGTCATCACTAGAATTTAAAAGGATGAGAGAAGATTTGATTGAAATTCTAACAGGGCTGGACAGGCCAGATACAAGGAGGATGTTTTCCCGGGTTGGGGTATTGAGAAGCAGGGGACACAGTATCATGTTATAAGTTTTAGGACTGAGATGAAAGATTTCTTCAGTCAAAAGTTAGTGAATCTGTGCAATTCTTTACTCTCTGAAGGCTGTGGAGGCCAAGTCACTGAATGTATTCAAGAAAGAGATAGTTTTTTTTAGATTTTAATGGTATCAAAAGATATGGGGAGAAAGAGGAATTATGACTTTGAAATCGAGGATTAGCCATGATCATATTAAATGGTGGAACAGGCTCGAAGGGCCAAACGGCCTACTCCTGTTTCTAGTTTCTATACTTCTATGTTTCAATGACAGAGGCGTTGAATGTCATGAACAGAGAGATGCGCGCAGAATGTGCATATGGTTTTACCAAGACAATGGTCATCTCTGTGTTGCAGAGTGCTGTCAACTGTACTTACATGGTTTTACATGAATGAGTATTCATTTGATTTTGATTTGATTTTATTATATTCATATGTATACAATGAAAAATATTGTTTCTTGCACGCTGTACAGGCAAAGCATACCATACATAGAGAAGGAAAGAAGGGAGTGCAGAATGTAGTGTTACAGTCATAACTATGGTGTAGAGAAAGATCAACTTAATATCCGGTGGATCTATTCAAAGGTCTGATTGCAGCAGGGAAGAAATTGTTCTTGAGTTCCTTGGTATCTGACCTCAAACTTTAGTATCGTTTTCCTGTTGGAAGAAGGTGAGTGGCTAGAATTCTCCCAAAAAAACTAAGTGTTAAATTCACATGAAAAATGGAATAAATCATGCTGTTTTTTTCAGCATGTATGTTTCTCTGAAATAAATCTCCCATACTCTGTGCACTGCAGTAGCTATGAGCATGATTAACATTTTAAAAATAAGGGAGCAGGGCCTATTCTCATGAAAGAGGCTGAAATCGACGTAGTGAGCGGAACCCCATGCATGCAAACATCTCTAGGAGAATGCTAAAAATATCTCACAGCATTGAGATTGCTGCCCTCAACCACCCCCCCCCCCCCCGCGTTTTTCACGTGAATTTAACACTTAGTTTTTTTTTGGGAGAATTCCAGCCACTCACCTTCTTCAGTTAGGAAAATGATATTAAACTTCGAGGTCACATACCGAGCAACTCAAAAACAATTTCTTCCCTGCTGCAATCAGACCTTTGAATAGATCCACCGGATATTAAGTTGATCTTTCTCTACACCACCATTCTGCACCCTCTCCTTTCCTTCTTTATGTATGGTATACTTTGCCTGTACAGCTGGCCTCATCACTGGTCTCTCACTACCCTCTCCCCCCATCCCACATGAACATTGCTGACCACTTGAGTGGCACCAGGGGCAGAATCCCAGTGTGCTTTGTAGTCAGTCATTATCACACTCTAGCTTTCACCAAAGACTTGCTACCAATACCAGCCCACGCCCATTAATTGGTTGTGATGTTTCGCAGGGTCGGTGGTGGGATGAGAGAGAATGTGGAAAGTGGGGGGTGGGGGAATGAGATAGGGGAAGAGGAAGGGTCATGTGAGTTGAGGGGACAGTTTGAGGTTGTGTGGGGGCTGGGGGTTTGGTGGAAGTATGTTTGGAGCAGCCCCCACATTACATAGCACCAGCTATGTGAAGCAGGCTGATATCAAGACCCCCTTCACTGTTCTGCCAGATGATGCCACAGCCACTTGCTGATAGTCATTAAGGTACGCTGCCTGCTTTTTCTTTGGTACAGGGATGATGGTCATCTTCTTGAAGCAGATCGGGGCCTCAGATCATGTAAGGAAAGGATAAAGCCAGCTAGTCTGCACAGGATCTGACTTCTTGTCTGGGAACCTCATCCGGGTCAGTCGTTTTCTGTGGGTTGACTTTCAAGAAGGTTGATCTGACGTCAGCAATGATGATCTTGGCCAAGGCTTCCAGGGTGGAGGGCATGCTCTTGCTGACCTCTTGTTCAAAACAGACGTAGAATGCATTGAGCTCATCCAGAAGGGGTGCATTGGAGCTAATGATTTTACATGCCTTCATCTTGCAGCCTGTTATGTTTTGCAGAGCTTATTATATTTGGTGAGAATCCATGAGACTAGCCTGGCACTCTAGCTTAGTCCAGATCTGTCTTTTGGCATCTTTAATGGATCTCCATTGTATGAAAATGCGTGGTTAATAGCATCCAGGTGGCTCTGTGGCTATCACGACATTAACTTAATTTTTCAGTCTCAACCTGACATTGGAAAATCTGAGATTTTAGTTCACATTTAATTAGGTGCCTATACCCACCTCGATTCTCACTCTTGCAGACAATTAAATACCATGGGTTATAGAGGAAGGCCAGTGGGAAAGATAAGGATAGAAAAGTTGGAATTGCTGCTTATAAGGAGGCAGCGACAGACTCAATGAGAAATGGTGGGTTTATTCAAAGGAGCTACTAGCTCGGAACAGATGCAGGGAAGTATGTGGCAGAATGTTATGGAGGAGATTAGGGGTACCAAAGAGTATCCAAGAAAAACACTTAGTCAAAGAGACAGGTATTGATGAGCGTCCTAAAGAAGAAAAGGGAGCAAGGGAGGTGTAGAAATTTAGAAAGGAAATTCCTGAGGAAGGGGCCAAGGCAACCAAAGATAGGGTCACTAACAATGGGGCAAAGTTTGCGAATGTACAGGAAGCCAGAATTAGAGGAGATCTGATATCTCAGAGTTATGGGGCTAGAGGAGATTACAGAGATAGGGAGGAGTGAGGCCATGGAGCAATCTGAAGGCAAGGTTGAGAATTTTAAAATCAAGGCACTGCTTGTCTGAGACCCAGTAGATACAAGGATAAAAGGGACATGAAATTTAGTGTGAGTTGAGACATGGTCAGTTTTGAATGACTTCAGGTAGAGAGTATAATGTGGGAGACCCGCTGTGAGTCCAGCTTAGAGATAAACTAAACAGACTGCAAAGATTGTGCACTGCCAGCATCACTTTGACTGGGTGTGGATTAACCTTGCATTGCTATCCCAGATTTTGGGGGCTATCCAGTTTGTTCCCGAAGTCTCTTTTTGACAAATTGTGAAGTTCAGCCCATATCTCTATGTTGCATTCTGTGTTGCCATGTAATTGCTAGCATTTCTCCCCAGTGAAGTAAGTATTATCTTGTCCTCACACTCAGTGAACTTGTAAGATTGGATTTGTATCACCATTGCTTTATCCCACCCAGGGATTTCAATTTTACAAAGTTGACTTAGGTTTAAGGTAGTTTATCTAGAATTTTTTTGATTCTTATTCAACAGAATTGTACCTAATAAATGCTATCAATCTACAATACACCTAAATGTGGTCAATAAGCAAGACTGAATTACACAACTTTAATGTCATGATGGCAATGTTATGCAATTTTTCAAGAAATAAAGCTAGTGAATGCAACCATATTTGGAGTGCTGCAACAATGGTTAAGTTTATGATTCTGTCCACACTTTCCCCTCCATTTCTTCTATGGCTGAAGCAAAAGGATTAGAGCAACAGTATCTAATGTTTCTTGGCTTGTCAAGCAAGGAGCTAATTCCTGCCTAATTCAGGTAAGGGTGAGCCAGATTCCTGCCAGCTTTCTCCAAGCAGGGATTTTCTCCATCTGGGGTCAGCTGAAAATTTCTCATCAAAAACCCATTCAGCATATGGTTGACAGTCTCTGGGAGCTGTGCAAACTGCTTTGTGTGGCCTGATGAATAATAATTTATAACCTACGTGTATGACTCAATCTAACCATGTAGTTTGCACAAACCCATCACTTGTGCTTGGATGGGTTAATACTTTTGACATTGGTTATTTTTAGACTTGGTTATGGGTGGCCTTGTTGCTTCAGCAGTTATATGTTGACCCCTCTAAATCGGAAGGTTACGAATTATATTTGTAATGTTAACAAAGTGTTGAAACTTGCCAAAACTGAGTTAGCTGAGCTTTGTTAGTGTTTGGCAAGGCAGGGGATTAAAACGATTCAACTGTTGGGGTGAGGCAGTGAGGGAAAGAAATGGACAGTGTCCAATGCAGGTGACCTCAATCAATCCTCCTGTCAGTGTGTGAGGGGGTAGGGAATTCAGGCAGCTATATCCATACAAAAGCTAATGGACATCTGGAGAAGGCTATTAATCCTCAGACTGCAGGTGGGCGCAGGGGTAAACCAGTCACCCTGGGGCAGAAGCATTTATTTATATACAACTCACAAACTTGTAACACTAAAGTCACAGTAATAAAGCCATACAGGAATCAGACATCAATTACTGTGATATCAATTCTATATCTCCAACATTTAAAAACTGTTTTATAGAAGACGTACTTCGTTTTGCATGCTTATTTTGTAATCACCCTGCCTACCCAGTCAAAGCCATATTTTGAACATTGCTTTTCTAACCTTGTTCATCTTTTCTATTTCTTCCCCAACTTTTAAATATTTTATGAATAGTGGCTTTGTGAAATCATACTATATACACTGAACATAGATCTCCTCCTACACTGGTGCTAGTTCACTGAAAGTTACTAATAGAATCAGGAAAGTACTATTAAGTCAGAAGGAAGGGATGGTAATTTATTGTTCAATACATCTAGATATTTCATGGCCAACAATATGATGCATCTAGTGTTTGTGGATGAGAGTTAGCATGTTTTCCATTTTTGTGTGCAAGTTTGCTTGTCATTTGCAGCCCACACCACTGGCTAGCAGCAATGAGAAAAAGAGATAAACGTGTGAGTCTCTCCCTGTGAGTACATGGCCTCTGCTATCACCCAGTCCTCAGCTGTGCCTTCTTGTGATGACACACAGAGACTAGGTCCCTCATGGCCCAAGGAAGGAGGAGGGGGTTTGGACCCTCTCAGACATGAAGTATGCAGACTTACCCGCATATGGACACGTCCTGGTCCATATGCACCTACATCCTAGCTGTAGGCAAATAGTTTCACTACCATGTGCTACTTTGGGAGAGTTGAAGGCCAAGGGAGTAAACCCTGACAAAAAATCTGGAATGGAACTCAAAAGCAGACTGAACCCAAAAGTAAACTTTCCAGCGACTCTTGCAGCCAAGTTGCTGCCAAACAGCACTTTGAATTCTTGCTGAAAAAATGTGTTGCTGAAGCAGTCGTCTGGACAAACTCAAGAATGCCAAATTTCAAATGGTCACAACAACTTATACAATAGTGTAAGAGGTTGGCAAGTCAACTTTGATTGACTTAGATGTTGCCATGAGAAGGCAATGGGAACCATACACTTCCCAAGCACCCAAATAACTCAATAAAGATGTAAGGCTCAAACATATTTCTTTTACCTGCAGAGAACACATCTCTGTATTTGAATGATTGTCACTGCCAGCTGATTACTTTAAATTGGTTGTTAACGTAGCTTTTAGCACAGTCAGCATTGTTCAGCAGGTGCTGCTCAATCATGAAATTATAGTAGACATTTTATTTGGATTTTGCGTATGTGGAATAGTTGATTATCATCTGTATTCCGCTTATTATGAACAACCAAAGAAACAGGCTGTTTGATTCAATGAGCCAATCGCTGGAACACACAGCTTAAACAGCTGGTATCACACCAACACTGCAATTCACGCACAACATTGCTCAACTGTATGGTAAGCAAGCAGTTTCACAGTGCTACTATACATTAGCTACACGGGATGCTGTTTTTAACTAATTAAATGTTATTATCATTCAGCCCAAAATGACGTTCTCCCTACCACAGATTCAGTGTGGGATCCAAGCTAGAAGTCTCTGGGTGCACTAAAAACCACACCGAGTAAAGTCCAACAGACTATTAGGCAGTACACCAATGACAACTGGGTACAACTTTGTAAGACTATCAGATGTACTTCAACAAGAGGAATGTTTGGAGCAAACATCCATCTGCAAAGAAAACAGCTCCGTTGAAAATAATCACTGATTGAAATAAACAATGGGAAAGGTGGTTGGAACACTATCTTAATTAGTACTTTAGGAATAATACTGCCACCAAGGAAGCTGTAGACATCATAGAAACCTTGTCTGTCATATCAGATCCACAATTAGTGAAACAAAGTTATTGATTTGTATGCCATTGACAAATAAGGTCCAGGTGCTACATCACCTGGATCCATCAAGCATAGGAAACTGGCACTCCTATAGCATCTGCACAGACTTCTCTGTCTCTGCTATGCTCCAAGATTGGTATGGTGCTCAAAATAGTGACCCTGTACAAAAACAAAGGCAACTGTAGCAATTGCAATAACTGTCAAGGCATCTCCCTGCTGACCAATGTAAGAAAATAACTTGCTTCTACTGCCCTTGTCAGAGACATTTACTCTGAATCATAGTGTGATTTCAGAACTTGAGTTGTATTAATCTTCTGAGTCTGGCAGCTGTAAGAGAAAGGAGACTGCCATATATTGGCTTCATAATCTTACCAAGGAACTTGACCACTTGAGCAGAGGTAATCTATTCAAGTTGCTGGAGAAAATTGGTTGCCTGCTGAAGCTGCTCAGTATGATCCCCCCTTTCATAACAACATGTTGGATAAGGTCAGCTACAACAGTGTAGCATTGGAGCTGTGTGAAATCCTGGTGGGGGTCAAAGTGTTGTGTTCGGACATCAACATTCCTTGGCAAATTCTTTCACAGAATGAGGACAACGGCAGGGCCAATATTTATTGCTTACCCTTACTACCCTTGAGAAGATGAACAGCCTTCTTGAACCACTGCAGTCAATGTGGTGTAGGTACACCCCAGTGCTGTCAGGGAAGAAATTCCAGGATTTTGATCCGGCAACCATGAAGAAAAAGAGATATATTTCAAAGTCAGGAGGATGAGAGGTTGCAAGTGGTAATATTCTCATGTTATCTATTGCCCTTGTCCTTTTAGATGGTAGAGGTTGCAAGTTTGGAAGATGCTATTGAGGTGTTGCAGTACATCTTGTAAATGGGACTCGTTGCTGTCACTGTGTGCCAGTAGTGGGTGGGGTGCCAATCAAATTGGCTGCTTTGTCCTGGATGATATGGTTATCTTGAGTGTTGCAGGAGCTGATCTAATTCAGGTAAGTGGGGAGTATTCCATTGATTTGATTTGATTTATTATTGTCACATGTATTAACAAACAGTGAAAAGTATTGCTTCTTGCATGCTATGCAGCCAAAACATACCATTCATCAAGAAGGAAATGAGAGAGTGCAGAATGTAGTGTTACAGTCATAGCTAGGGTGAAGAGAAAGATCAACTTAATGCAAGGTAAGTCCATTCAAAAGTCTGATAGCAACAGAGAATAAACTGTTCTTTAGTTAGTTGGTACATGACCTTAGACTTTTGAATCTTTTTCCTAAAGGAAGAAGGTGGAAGAGAGAACATCTGACGCACATGAGGTCCTTAATTATGCTGGCTGCTTTGCCAAAGCAGTGGCAAGTGTAGATAGAGTTAACAGATGGGAGGCTGATTTGCATGGTGGATTGGACTACATTCACAACATTTTGTAGTTCCTTGTGGTTTTGCGCAGAGCAGGAACCATACCAAACTGTGATATAACCAGAAAGAATGCTTTCTATGGTGCATCTGCAAAAGTTGCAGAGAGTCGTAACTGACATGCCAAATTTCCTTAGTCTTTTGAGAAAGTAGAGGCTTTGATGGGCTTTCTTAACTATAGTGTTGGCATGGGGGGACCAGGACAGGTTGTCAGTGAAGTGGACACCTGAAAACTTGAAGCTCTCAACTCTTTCTACTTTGTCCCCCTTGATGTACACAGGGACATGTTCTCTTTTATGCTTCCTGAAGTCAATGACAATCTTCTTTGTTTGGTTGATATTGATTATTGTCACTGTACTAATTCACCAGATTCTCTATCTCATTCTTGTAGTCTCGTTGTTTGAGATCTGACCCACTACGGTGGTGTTGTCAGCAAACTCGAAGATCGAACTGGAAGGAAATTTGGCCATACAGTCACAGGTGTAGAAGGACTTGGAACTGAGAACATAGCCTTGTCAAACTCGGCATGTGTTGAGGATGATCTTAGAGGTGTTGTTGTTTTCTATCATTCCTGAATGCATTCTTGACTTATGCTTTGTAGATGGTGGAGAGTTTTTTAGGGAGTTGGATGACTTACTCTTTGCAGAATTGTCAGCCCCTGAACTGCTCTAATAGACTCACAATTTAGATGACTGTTTCAGTTCAGTTTCTGGTCAATGGTAATCCCTCCCAGGATGTTGACAGTGGGGGATTCAGTGATGACAATGTCATTGAATGTCATGGGACGATGATTGCATTTACTCTTGGAGATGGTCATTGCAGAGCATTATGGGAAATGAATGACGTTACCAGTTATCAGTGTGAGCTTGAACGTTGTCCACAATTGTGTTGCTCACAATCTGCTTCAATATCTGAAAACTTACAAATGATACTAAACAACATGCAATTATCAGTGAACTTTCCCAAAGCTGACCTTATGTTAGAGGTTAATGATGAAACAGTTGATAATGATTGGGCCTGGACACTACTCTGAGTAACTCCTGCAGCCGTGCCCTGGAGATGACTGACCTACAATTCCCACAACCATCTTTCTCTGTGCCAGGTATAAGTCCAAACAGTGAAGAATTTTTCCCCTGATTCTCATTGATTCCAGTTTTGCTCAGGCTCCTTGATGTCACACTCAGTCAAATGCTGCCCTGACATCAAGGCAGTCACTCTCACCTTACCCTTGGGTTTAGCTCTTTTATCTGTGTTCGGACCAAGGTTATAAAGAGATCAGAAGAGTAGCCCTGGAGGAAACTAAACTGAGGGCAAGGTATTACAGCTCCTTCTGTTGGCAGGACTTCCCAGTTCTGCAGGAGTCAATGGACAGTTGAATGGCTTGTTGCATTCCCTGCTGTGATAGGGACGCAAAGTTCTACCATGACCAAGTTTTGCTGAGTAAGTGCTGCTTGATCTCATTATGGACAACACCTTCCATCCCTTTGATGGGCCTGTATTAGCCCAGTAAAGGTGGCACATTTTCTTTCCTAATCATTACAGCAATTGACATGGTCATCATTATTGAGATTGGCTTTTAATTCCAGACTTATTACTTGAATTTAAAATGCACCAGCTGCCACGTTGGAATTTGAATCCATATCCCTAGAACATTAGCCTATCCTTCTGGGTTACTAGTCCAGTGACATTATCACTAAGCCATTGCCTCTTTTCTTCATTGCTGTTACATGCCTTCAGGTTATGTAGAGAGGATGTCTACTTTCCTACCAGCAGTCAGAAAGTATTTCAAACTTGCTGACTTGAGATTCAAGACAAAGATACACCAAGTACTCATCAGAGAGTTATTGTAGGTGATGATGCTGCACTAACATTTTATACTGAAGAGGCAAATGGACAGACTCGATCATGCCTAAAAAGAGTTTGGTTTGAGCATCAGCATCAGAAAGACACACATCATGATACAGGATGTTGCCATATTGCTATCTATCAGCATTGACAATGTCACGCTGGAGGTTGCTGACAGCTTCACATATCTAAGCTCCACAATCACCAATGATCTGTCACTTGATGCAGAAATCAACACAAGCATCACAAATACTACAGTCAGACATCCAAGCTGAGTGAAAGAATGTGGAACAACAGCAACCTGACTAAGAACTCTAAATTGCATGTCTACTAAGCCTGCAACACCAGTGCACTCCTCTACAATAATGAAACCAGGACAACATACTTTAGGCAGATGAGAAGGCTGAACAACTTTGCTGCCTCAGATGTATAGATGGCATCTTTTACTAAGACAAGGTCAGCAACACTGAGATCCTGGAGTGTGCTAATTACATGAGCATACACTCCTCATGAAGCCAATGAAATCCATGCTAGCTGGGCCATGCTCATCAGACAGATGACACCCACATACCCAAAGATGTTGTGTATGGTGAATTGGCTACCTGTGAGTCCATGTCCTTGCTACAAGGAGATATGTGAGATATGAAAATGGAACAGTTGCTGACAGCTGTGACCTTTGTCGGCTTCTTTTTGGAGAAGCATTGAAGAGGTGAGCAGAAATAAAACATCTGGCGGGCTGAAAAGAGGGTGCACGGAAAACAGAAGCCAGTGACTTGTGCATCTTCTCAGTGAACTGCTTTTTCCTATAGCAAATTAGGTAGTGACTGTCAGGCCACAGTGGGGCTCAGGAAGCATATCAGGCGATGTTTAACATAGAGCTGAGTACCGTGGCACAAATATTCATTTTATGAGATGGCTGGCTGCAAACAACATCTAGACACAGATTCTGCATCTGTTTAATTCCTGGGGAAGAATTTCCCTTAGGCAAACATTTAGTACAGACAACCCTTCAGGTTTGTTGATGAAAATGTGGGATAGGTTTCACTGAACCGTAATTCCATACGCAGCAACACTTTTAGACTTTTTGCACATTTTGGAGAATCTGCAGTTTATCTTACTGAACTGATGAGTGAAACTGCAATCTTCCAAAACTATTTGAGATTACAGTTTAATGCATTCAAATCAGTTCATGTTCTTAATGGCTCCAGTGGTTTAGCACACTGAGTCTTGCCAACTAGCAAGTTCTAAGATGACAGCCACCATTTTATCCGCATAGGAATAAATGTGTTTTGAGTGAGTTAAAATCCCAACCTTAATTTCCTGAATGTTCTGAGTTAACTGATCTTAGGTGGACTTAATTTTTTCATTCCTTCTTGGGATAGCAGCATCAGGAACAAGGCCAGCATTTATTGCTTATCCTACACTTGCCATTGAGAAGATGGTGGTGAGCCACCTTCTCAAACTGCTGAAGTTCAGGTAGTGAAGGTACACACATGATGCTATCATGTCAGGAAGTCTGAGATGTTGACCAACTGACAACGGAGAAATGGCAACACATGTTTAATTCAGGACAGTATGAGACTTAGAGGATTTCTTGCAGATTGTGGCCTTCCCAAGTGCCTGCTGCCTTTGTCCTTCTAGGCAGCAGCGAATCATAGAATCCCTACAGTGCAGAAGGAAGCCATTCAGTCCAATGAATCTGCACCAACCACAATCCCAACCAGACCCTATTCCCATAACCCCACATATTTACCTTGCTAATCCCCCTAACACTAGGGTCAATTAAGCATGGCCAATCAACCTAACCTGCACATCTTTGGACTGTGGAAGAAACCGGAGTATCCAGATGAAACCCACAGAGAATGTGCAAACTCCACACAGACAGTGATTCAAGACTGGAATTGAACCTGGGTCCCTGGCATTATGAGGCAGCAGTGCTGACCACTGTGTCACCATGGCATTACAAGAATGGCTACAGTAACAGTTCAATTAATTTAGGTATTTCTTTCTTGGTTGGAGGAGAGTAAAAATCATTTAGAGTTCCTTTTCCTGACTGTTTCCAGCAATCTTAGACGCGTTCAGATTAAAGTTTGGTTATAAGTCCAACTGCACAATTAAAGTCTGCTTCCAATCATTATGAAGGCTTCACAAAAGAATAACAGATTGGTTACTGGAGCAAAGCATCAATGTGGAAGGTGTCCATACGATCGAACTCTAGTAAGGAAATCAATATGGTGACCAACCAACAAGATGAAAATGATTTTGCTCAGATTTTGGTATTGTGTATATGTTTTAATTTTAATCAGATCTACTTTTAATGGGAGCACAGACTGTGTTAGAATGGTGAAAGGAAATAAGCTGTCAAACCTGATGAAAATTAAGACATCAGTTTGTACATGACTGAGAGGCCTTTATCACTTCTGACAGGTTATCAACACAGAACACAGGAATAATTCTTTGGATGGTATTTGCTTAGAAAGGAATTCAATCAGCAATGCAAATGAGGGTTGATGAAGCTTTTTTTGTTCTATAATGATTACTTTTCTGTATCGCAGCTCAACATTATCCACATGTGAAGCTTGATTGAAACGAGTCCAACTGAACCTGCATTCATCAGGCATACACCGGAAAGCAACAGAGAATTGGGACCTGGTAGACTCCTTTTTCCCAGTAAAGGTGCAGAGATTGATTCTAGTCTTCTAATGAGATAGTTAACACCACAGACGGAATCAAATCTGAATCAAGTGCATAACTTAATTTGCAACGGATAAAGTCCCTGAGAAACCAGAGGAACGAAATGAAAAATCTATGGCATTAAAGCAAAATCACCTGCCTGTTTTTTGTGATAGGGGTTTTTTGAGGTATTGAAATAGGCCATTCAGTACATCAAGTCTGTTCTGTTATTCAATTAGATTATCTGTCTTTACTTGTGGGCAGGTTCTCTAATGGGTCCATGGAACACCGCCATTGCCCACCAACAACCCATGCAGGGAAATTTTCTGAGCTGGCTGCTTGCTATGAACCTCTCACAGTGCTGGTTAAGTCCTGGTGGCAGTGGGATGAATGGAATAGGGCCACAAAGAGAGAGATAGGATAATATCACAGGTAATAATGGAAAGATGACAGAAATATTAAATAATTATTTCACTTTTGTACTTACCAGGGCAACAGAAATGGTAGCAAAGGCATTGAATGATGAGAGGAATAATGAGATAAGTGCAATTGAACTAAAAAATAAAAATTTAATTAAACAGAATAAAAACCCTAGTTCAGATTTAATTGCAGCCACATTTTTACAAATAATCGGCATGATAGAACAAGTATTGCACATAGTTAATTAGTCTGCAAAAGATGTTTAAGCAGAAAACAGGAGGATAGATAATGTAATTTTTATATTTAAGAATGGATTAAGGAATTACAGACCAATCAGCTTAATATCAATGGTCAGAAAAATAATGGAATTCCTTCTAAAGAAGGAAATAGAAGAACATCTAGGATGCGATTTTATCGGTTTGCCCCGCCCATTTAAGGGTGGAGTGATCCTGAGAAATCAGGATCGTGCCCAATTTCTTGCCTCTTGTGATCTTGCCAGAACCCCAGATTTCTGGTGAGGCAAGCCTCTAGCACATTTCCTAAATTATGAACATTTATTTTACTGCTTATTTATACCTGTTTAGCTAGCCTGGCCCTCAATTGTCCAGGCTCACTTGCCTTTCTGGCCTCACCAGGAGAGGTTCTCTCTGATGAGGAAAACACCTGTTACCATGAACCAGGAACAGCTGTGTTGCCCTTACCGATAGAATTGAAGGCCATTGAGGCCCCCAGGGGAGAACTAAGGGGGTGCCCAGCCTGGCACCTTGGCATTGCACACCAGTCAGTGCTGTAAGCAGAGCCTGGAGGTGGCAGGGCATGGGGGGGAGGCAGGCTGACAGACCAATCAGGAAGGGGAGACCCACTGTACATTCTGCCTACAATTGGTGGTGGGAAGGAGCATTGTCGCTTTGTCTGCAATCAGCTGCTGTTCTGTCTGTGACTGGTTGGGTGGGGAAATCCATTTAGGCAACAGCAGCTATATTTTCAAATGGTAGGGGGCCTATGATCATTCATGGGCCCCTGCGATTGTGGAGAGGGGAGGGTGTCTGTGTTGTGGTTGGCTAAAATAGCTGATTTCATTCTGCTGTTGGAAATGCACATGCACAATAGCTCTCTCTGCTGCTTGATTAGGCATGGCTGGCAAATTAAGCCCCACCTACTGTCTCTAGTAATTAGAAACAGTCTAGCCCATTTTTTCATGTATTATATGCACAAGATTGGGAGTAATATCTCGCCTAAAAAATGAATCTGCAACTCTCCCATTTTCAAGCTAGCTGGATACTTAGAATTTTTTCTCATAAAATTCCACCCCTAGAAATGGAAAATATGATAATGGATGGATTTCAAACAGGAAAATCTCGCTTGACTAACCTTATTGAGTTTTTTGAAGGGCAACAGAGAAAGTTAACATAGGTAATGCAGTACCTGTAATTTTTCTGGGTTTTCAAATGACCTTTGATAAGGTGTCCTCTAACAGACTAAGAAAAAAGTTAGAGAATGTGGAGTCGGGGATAATTTGCAGAAGTAATTGTGAGCTGGCTTCAAGACAGATTGCAGAGAGGGGGAGTAAAAGTTAGTTATTGAGAGTGAAAGGGGTTAGAAATGGGATTGAATTTTGTGTGCTGATGGGTGTGTTTCTTGTGAGGGGAGCGGGCAGGATGCAAACACCCATCATGCCATTTTCCTATTCCAGAGCTCTCCCCATAATATGGGGGGAGTGTGGTGGCTAGGGAGGTGTGCTGCCTCTGGCCATTTTGAAATAAATAATCAATGGTCCATTAGGCCAATTATCAGGGCAATTGACCCCAATGATACACTGCTCTTGCCATAAAAACTGTAGGTGAGTGAGACCAGTTGACAGGAGGTGTCCAATTTTTAAAATCAAATACTTTAAGGGCAGGAAGGTTACATTTTGGGGTGATCCTTTGCCTATTGCAAGGATCCCCCGAGGTCACCCTCCCCCCCCTCATCTTTCTACTAGCTGCCCCATTTAAGCCCTCTCCCTCACCACCATCCCTCTCTCTAACTTATCACAAACCTCTCATCCCAAGACTTTGGATGTACTTGCTTTGGGAATCCATGGATCTTGATCTTCGTCTCCTGTACTCCTGGCAGCTGCCACCATCACCTCCCTGGCACTGCTGGAACTAATACAGCTGCCAACTCATCGGACTGCGGTAATATGGTAACTATATTTGAATTGGTCAGAAACTCCAAAGAGTGGAACTTTTTCCCCAATGAGAGGTGAAAGTCCCACTCTGTCTCAGTTAATCTAACCCACCGTGTTTTATGGTGGGGAGAGGATGGGGGGCTCAACATGGAACATCCCAGGTAGCGAATTCCAAATTTACCAACCCTCTGAGCCCAAATTCCTTCTAAACCCTTGTCTTCAATGGAAGATCCTTTACCCTGAAGATCTGGCTCTTAATGCCAACTTGTTAGGTTGAGAAGGAAAAGCTACATGGATAATGTCCCACCCATTGTGTCAATAGTCAAGCAATGGCCAAATCTTCCAAACTTGTGGCGGGGAGGGGTGCATAATTTGTTAATAATCTCCCTCATTTGATAATATACAAATCAGCCTACACATAGTGGGTGGAGAGTAGGCTATAGTGGCCGAGTTGCATTTCTGGATACAGTAACTGTTAACCGACTAGAGTAATAATGTGCAGCTTCTACAGAATGGATGAACAAACCAGTATTATCAAAGCAAAGACTGCCTGCCAAAGCATCAACATAATAAGACCAAACACAATCAGTGAATACAAAGCTACCCGATAAACAGTCAAGTGCATCCCCAACTTGCTGCATACCCGACCTTGAAACAAAAGTTCACAGCCATATCTTTCTGAGAAACTATAACAGCTTCCCAGCTGCTAAACCTAGTGTCCTACCTCTGTCAGATTGCAAATAGAGGCATATCAAATGTTTAAGATTTCTCCTGGGGTAAAAAGTTACAGGCTGATACCACCTCTTCCCCGTTCCTACATTATTAAAAAAATGTGCATGTATTTTGTGCTGGACCTAGGAAACAGGACAGGATTTTTCCAGCCTCTTCAGTGCAGTGGAATGGGGGCTCTGAGGTTAGAATATTGTGGATATCATTGAATTGAAACCAAATTACTTCACTCAAATGACATCACCATCTGTGGAGCATTAAAGGTCATCCATGTGTCATAGGCACACTGGCTTTCAAACCATAAAAAAAAACCACAAGATAAGGTTTCAAAGCCTCAACAAAGAGCCAAAAACATAACAGGTTTGTGAGAGAACGCTGCAGGAAATAAATATTTGTTAAATAACTGCCCAAGTCTGCCTTGTATTTAATTTAGAAACCATGTGTGATTTTTCTCTTGGTGGAGAGTCTTGCGTGTCATGATAAGGACTTCATGTTTAAACAACTGATTGCTTTGGTATTTCGGAAATCACCCTTCCCATCATATACCATGTTTATTTTAATGCTACAAGTTCTTACTCAGAGACAGAAATGTTTTTAGTGAAACATTAATTTAAACTCTCAGATGACACATGCAGAGGTATATTAAGTGATGTAGTGATGCCTGTGGTATGGATTTCCCCTTTCCCCAATGTCAGGTTGAATCTGGCACCAACTCAAGAGGATCTCTAGGCCTCTAGCAGTGCTGATGCCAGGAAATGCATTGAAAATTTCATGTTCAATTGCAAATTTTAAAGACAGACAAATAAAAAAAATTGGACATACACCTGGGATAAGATAGAAGTTAAAATATTACAAACAAACTTCTAAAATATATAATTTTAAATATGTGAATTTTCTGAAAGAATTTTAATTTTTCCCAAAGAGTAAATTAATTTTTCAGGGTCAGTATTTATAAACTTAATAATCAATTAAAAACCCATTTGCACCTCACTTAACAAGGTGTAATTCTTTTCAAGAATGTTTACAGTGAGAATAAGGGTGATAAGGGGGGGATTCTTGTCCATTCAGTGATTTCAATTTGAATACTTTCCATGGAGACCCAATGGAAAAATGTGGTATCACTGACAGTGACTACTGGATTTCCAAGTTTAATTGTGTATGAGAGGATTCCAAACATTGCTGTTAGTTTCAGAGTGAGAATGGTGAATGCTTAAAATCCAGGTCAATATTTCACCCACTTCTCTCCCCCTTTTGCTAGCAGCACAAACCCATGCTTGGATTTTCTTCTACACACCAGAAGATTTCTATCCCTCATCAACATGGTCACTCTTCGCTTGTGATTCAGGAGCCATGGTGAGAATCACAGAAGAACCTCACATCCTCTTTCAGAGTGAACACCAAGCAGGACTGGTTGCTTAATGGTCCAGGGTACAGATGCTATAGGAAAGATAGAACAGGAGGTAAGAGAGATGGGGGAAGTTGCACTTTTGATTAAGGAAAGCATCACGGCCGTACTGAGAGGGCATATATCTGAGGGTTCGGCCACTGAGTCTACATGGATAGAAATGAGAAGGAGAAAATCACTTTGAAAGGTTTGTACTACAGGCCCCCAAATAGTCAGTGGGAAATTGAGGAGCAAATATGTAAGGAAATTACAGATAGCTCCAAGAAAAATAGGGTGGTATTAGTCAGAGATTTTAACTTTCCCAACATTGACTGAGGCAGGCATGGTATTCGAGAGTTGGATGGATAGAAATTTGTTGAATGTATTCAGGTGGAATTTCTCATTCAGTATGTGGATGGCCTGACGATAAAGGCGGCAAAACTTGACCTCCTGTTGGGAAATAAGAAAGGCAGGTAACAGAATTGTTAGTGAGGGATCACTTTGGGACCATTGATGATAATTCTACTAGTTTTAAAATAGCTATTGAGAATGATAGGTCTGTCCCAAAAGTTCATATTCTAAATTGGGGCAAGGCCAATTTTGACGGCATCATGTGGGAACTTTCAAATGTTAATTGTGGAAGTCTGTGGGAAGGAAAAAGGGTGTATGATAAGTGGCATTCTTTCAAAAGTGTGTTAACCAGAGTTCAGGGTAAACATATTCCTCTTAGAGTGAAGGGCAAGGCCGGCAGAAGTCGAAACCCTGGATGACTCGAGATATTGAGGCTGTGGTCAAGAAGAAAAAAGAGGTACATAACGTGCATAGGCAGTTGGGATCAATTAAATCTCTTGAAGAGTATAGGGGTGTAGGAGAAAAGTTAAGAGAGAAATCAGGAGGGCAAAAAGAGGACACAAAATTGTTTTGGCAGATAAGGGAAAGGAGAATCCAAAGGGCTTTTATAAATACATAAAGGGCAAAAGAGTATCAGGGAGAGAGTAGAGCCTCTTAAGAATCAACAAGGTAATCTATGTGCGGATCCACAAGAGATAGGTGAAATTCTAAATGAATATTTCTCATCAGTATCTACTGTTGAGAAAAGCATGGGAACTTACGAAATTGAATACTGATGCCTTGAGAACATCAATTGAGGACAAATATTACAGAGAAGGAGGTGCTGGAAATCTTAAAGCACATCAAGGTAGATAAATCTGCGGGATCTGATGAGGTATATCCGAGGATATTGCTGGATGTAGGGAGGAAATTGTGGGTCCCCTAGCGAGATACTTGAATCATCGATAGTCATGGGTGAGGTGCCTGAATATTGGAGAGTGGCTAATGTTGCGCCTTTGTTTCAGAAGGTCTGCAGGGAAAAGCCCGGGAACTACAGGCCAGTGAACCTCACATCTGTGGTGGGTAAATTGTTGGAAGGTATTTTGAGAGACAGGATCTACAGGCATTTAGAGATGCGATGACTGAATAGGGGCAGTCAGCATGGCTTTGTGAGTGGAAAAATCATGTCTCACAAATTTAATTGAGTTTTTTTGAAGGGGTAGCCAAGAAGGTAGATGAGGGCAGTGCAGCTGATGTTGTCTACATGGACTTTAGCAAGGCCTTTGACAAGATACTACATGGTAGCTTGTTACATAAAGTTGAATCTCATGAGATCCAGGGTGAGGTATCTAAATGGATACAAAAGGGTGATTGTAGAGAATTGTTTTTTTCAACTCCCCTACAAAAAAATCCCCAACCCCCAGTTCACTCTGCCGTGGGCTGGGAAAATTGTGCCTGTCCAAAGCTGGAGTGGGGGGAGGGAGGTTTTGAGCTTCACAGTTGCCCTGAGTGTCCCAAGCTGAGGTGGCTTGAGACTGCATTTGACTTGTTAATGACGACTTACTCCCCAGTTCATTAGATTCCAAATATACTCTCAACTATTAGCAGAGCAGTATGGGAGGGACATTCACAAGATTCAGAAAAACTTGTATAAACAGAACACACTAAAACCATGGGGCATGTGGATAATATTCTTATCATAAATAGCACAACTCAGTTGGGTGAATACATTATTGCCTAAATATGCATCCTCTTTTGAATTGCTTTTTCTTTGCTGTCTGTCCAGCTTACAATGCTTGAGAAGCAGCTAACAATCTGAGTACTGCAGAAGGTTTTGTGCACGAACTTAAAAGAGCCATAACCTGTAGGTGTGTGCAATGATATGCAATCTACACGTGAATCAATCAGGTTAAGCAATGAATGCTGGAAACTATGGATACTGCAGCAACACACCTGCGATAATAATGGACTTTGGCCCTTGCTTGTTACAGCATTCAAACAAAGTGAGCTCATGCCACCCCCAGCAAGAAAAAGATCACAATCAAAGATCTGCAAGCAACTCTGACAAATAGCTGCTGTTCCTTGCAATTGTAAACAATTTTCTTTCCAAACATACATGGCATGGCATTGATGTAATTGCATCAAAGTCAAAATCGAATGTGGACATAAATAAATTATATTTGAAATAGTTCACTTCAGGGCTATTCTGAAATAATGACAATGCAGGAACAAATTCTACAGCAATCAGTGCTTTGTAAGGATATTGTTGACATGTTTTGTAAGAACACAGAGTTCTTTCAGCTACCAGAGGATTTCCCACGGTGTCTATGTGAGTCAAAGGATATATTATAACAAGGGCATTAAAAAATTGCACAAAGTGTTCCTGGGCACAACAACTGTTTGTACATTCACTTTACTGTGACATAAAATAGCTCTTAATGTTTTGTCTCACTGTGTCTGCATGGGCTGCCTTGGAGAGATTGCATTAGTCCATATATAAAAGACATGACCATCTGGTTCAAGTCACAAGGGATATTGCACACTCTGCTCGCACTCATCCTATAGATAATGTGAGTCATAAGTGTGAGCTGCTCAGACAGCATCTGACAACAACTGTCCTGAGAACCTATTTGTGACAAACATAATTTGTAACAACCTCTGCTTTCTGAAGGTCTTCTCATTCCCTCCTATTTGTAGAGAATATCTGTGTAATGTAGTTGATGAATAATAAAAATTGAAAATAATTGATCAGGAAGAAAGCTATAAAAAGGGTTCTGATTGCAACCAGTTCCTGGGTGAGATGAAAGACTAGGCATGTATGATAAATGTGAAAAATTCACAACAGGCATTGCATCTGATGTCTCAGACTGTAATTAGCAGCTTATTATAGCCCTTGATCCGTGGCCAATTCAGCAAATTTGCAGTTATCAGACAGGGAACATCACAGATGTGACTCCACCAACTATGTTTCTGAAGGTCACTCGCGTAGCACAGCCTGTCTTTTTGGATCACTCTTGCATGGAAACTTAATTTACTGGTCTGCTTGTCAGCAAGTTATGTTTCCTTCCTTCCCTCTAAGAATCATCACCATCTTATTTATTTAACTTACTTATTCACACACAACCCCCTTTCAAGTTTAGGGCAGAGGATAAACAATTCTCTGGGACTGTTAATGACACTCCATTCTGCAGATTTTCCAATTCCCCTTCATTTTGCAGACTGCACCCTCACTTCTCAAAAACCATGTCTGCATTTTCTTATAGGGGAGACTCAGTGTATCAAACAGAACAAATTAAACAAATTGTACCTAAAATAGCTAAATTGCACCTTCCCAGCCCTTTCATAAATAATGGACTTCCTTCCTTAATAACTTTGAAATGTTTGACTAATGGCAGGATCCATGTTTATCAGAAGGAGCAAAATGACGTGTCAGATTTAATCTCTTTGTCAAGGAGCCTCTACCTGCAGTGAATGTCTCCCTCTTGTGTCCAAGACAAGAACAGAGAAAGCTGACTTATCTGGTTGTGTATGCAGTGCCCAGTGCCTCTGCTACTGAGCTGGATGAGGAGTTTGAGTAATAAGAAGATTCAAAAGATTGTTCCTTTTGATTGATTTCATCCACCACTAAACCTGATAGGTCATGGATTGCTGGTGGGTGACAAATGGAAAACAGGTGGAAGCAGATCAGATGTCTGATATCCACCACCCTGAAGTCTGTATAAAAAAAGCGTCAGGTGGGTGGATGACAGGGCATTCTGCCATCATCTGTTAGTGTCATCACCAAAGTCAAATTTCATTTCACCACAATGTCTTTAAAAATGTATCTGGACGGTCACTTCTACTGAAACAACTCCCAGGCTCTATTGCAATCTAGAAATTGGTGCTTTGACCCTCTGTGGCGAGATGGCTCATATTTGTAACACTTTCTGCTGAAAACATTCACCTAAACTGTAGGCTCTTTAGGTCCAATTTTACATTCTGCTACCAATGGACAACCTAACTGTCGTAGGGAAGGAGGATAGGGGAAACTGGCCCTGGATTGTCCAATTCTCAGAAGGCTGTGTTAAATCCCAGCATCAACTTTAAAATTCTGGCTTACAAGTTGGATTTCCTTTGCTCATCACATTGCTTTACTTGCATCTTTATTCATTCATTCTTCTTACATGACCTTTGTGTTGCAAAAGTCTTTTCAAATCAGATTTCCACTGGCATAGGAATTATGTAGTTTGAGGAGCTCAGGAAAGACAGATGTGACAATTATTGTACATATTACACACACAGATTTCCTTTATTTATTTTCACTTTCTGACTCAAGTCAGAAATAACTAGAGGATCCATTTCAGGAAGGAAGTTGATAGTAGAGGTAAATCAGTGAGCTTAAGAAGAAACTGCACAAGCATTTGAAGGAGACTTCAAATGGGGTTTGATATATAATAACTGTCTATTCTGTATTTCAATATTGGAGCTAACTAGATAGATGGTTACACTCTGCCACACTATGAAAACGATGCCACCCCTGATAGCTGATCTGGAGGCAATGTATATAATGGGGACAGTGTTTCCAATGGATGTGAAGATAATGACTATATTTAACATCTTATGTCACCAGATCCTTCCTGAACCACATGTAGGTCGGGTGACCGTCCTTGAGTAATGTGAGGCTTGTGTACAAGGAGCAAAGGCCTCATTATGTTCCTTCTGGAAACTTGCATGGCAGAGCTCTTGAGAAGGTAGAGGAGGGTATTAGCCTCATATGGCATCGTGAGAAGGTTATTAAATCTGGCTGACATTCTTTTAAATTATAGCCCTGGAAGTGGATTTCCCAACTTCTCCAATAGTGAGCTACCTGTGTGCAATCCAATGCTGTTCTGGAAGTTTCTGCTCTTTATTTTCTATCCAGAAAGTGGTGAGAAGGTAGAACCTGCTACCACAGAGAATAGTTGATATAAATAGCACAGGTATATTTAAAGATGGATTAGATAAAAATGAAAATTAAATAGAAGAGCAGAAGGAGGATCATGTGGTGCTTGAATGCTGATAAAGAACAGTTAGGCTGAATGGCCCATTTATTTGATGTAAATTCTAAGCCATTATTCAGATATCTTGTTCCTCCCCCATCAATACTACAGTTTGCTCTACCCACCTCAGCATTTGACCCACTTCTGATTCAAATTTATATAATCTTCATTTTTAAAAAAAATGGAAAACTGTACCTGGTCAACAAAGCTGATGGCATCACGGACATTGAGCTTTTGGTACATGTCCCAAATATCATCCTTGATCCTATAGGCTGACTTGCGCATCAGGAGCTGGCTCAGGTACTTCTTGTCAAAGTGCTCCCACCTGCAAGAATAACAAATGCAAAGGTCATCTATCAATGTGTTTGAACAATGCACTTGGTGCGATTCTTACCAATGACGTTGGGAAATTGAGAATTAGAGAGCAAGTTAATGCAGAGCAACCCCAGTCTGTTTAAAAACATACTGCAGGCTAGGGTTGACATATACTTCATGTTTCCCCAGAACCAAATGGTTCTAGATTTGTCTCTTTCCCTTTCCTGACACACTATCAAAAGTGTGAAAGTTGAAAGAATTCCCTGTGGCCTCGATGTCGTCATTGAAAAGGATCACATTGGCACAAAAATTTCAATTTTCCAAATAACAACAAAATAATTTCAGAATAACACAGGTATCGATTTTTACACAGGTCATTAGTAAAATACTGGGAATTAAAATTAGTGTCTCCGACTTTCTTTCTCCTTTAAATTATATTTGTCCCACGCGCTCAAACTATTTGGGTCAGAATGATCTCTGCTTCACTTGGGACATAGCAGAATCTCCTGCATTGATCTTCATGGATGGCCCTGGTTACACTGTTCTCACATCAGAAACAATTACACTGTGTATATTTACTGTGAATTCGCCACAGATTTGAAGCAATGATGAATTCAGAGGTGCTGTAACAAAAAAGGGGCTTTGTTGACATGATCAAATAGTAGTGGCAACTTCTACCATCTGGTCACAGAGAGGCATCAATGAGGGATCTGTGTCCGATCCCACCCACACTCTCAGCTGCTACTCCCAGTGTGTGAAATGACGAGAACAAGAAAACTGCAGGGAAGTTACAGAGACTTTCACCACATAAGCTCCCTTTCTCATTTGTATTGATTTGTCTTTGAACAAGTTAAAAGAAAATCTCTAAATACCATGATTAAAACACAGTGCATCCTGCACATTTCACATTGATGTATATTTCTAATATCTTCCTTATGCTCCCTTTCAGAATGAATTGACAATGAAGTGGAAAATAAATAAAGTTAAATCTAAGTATCAGTAAAGCACAGGGTATTAAAGCTCCAGACATCGTGACCTTGGAAAATCCAGGGCTGCGTGCAGCTGTTCTGATGAAAGGTCACTGACTTGAAACATCGGCTGGAATTTTCCAGCTGTTCAATCCAGTGGGATTCTCTGGTCTCGCTGGCAGTGCACCCCTGCTTGCAGGTTTCCTGGTGGTATAGGGTGCCTTCAATGGGAAATCCCATTGACAGCGCTGGAACTAGAGAATTCCACTGCCAGCATCCAGCACACACCATCTTCCAGCACCAAGAAACACGAGGCCGGGAAGCTGGAGAATCTCATTCGTTAGTTCTGGATGAAATTTTACTGATATACTGAGGACCCTGCTACTGGGGCCAAAGCTATGTGGACAAACACCAGGACCACAGAGAGGATCTAACCTACAGAGGTCAATTAAGATCCCTTCACCCCAGGGGTGCCATCCCATTAAGGACAGCGACCTGCCTCTCAAGGCTGCTGATCCTGTCTTTGGGCCAAACAGCAGTTCAACAGTTTTGGCAGTTTCACCAGTAGAGACATTTTCTTGGTGGGTCACTGAATATCCAGAAAAGAAGCCCCTGCCCTGCCCTCACCCCAAATATACCAGGTGATTAGCAGGAGACCTGTCCCAGTGTCATTAAAATGCCTGCAGGGGGATAATATGGCATCGATAGACCAATTAATAGGACGAAGTGGCAGCCTAGCTGTTTTTATTCCAACCATTCAGAACATTCTGTGGCCACTTGAAGATGTCAAGCTTCCCTGTTGATGCTTTATCCTGCTATTATAACAGTCATCCCATCTCCCAACCAATCTCCAGAGGGGTGGGTAAAATCCTGGCCACATTTCTCCCCACAGGCGCTGCCTGACCTACTCAGCATTTCTAGCATTTTCTTCTTTTGCGCCTGCATATAAATGTGCTGTGGGAAAACCTTTGACAATAATTTAGGGGAAGATTGTGCAGTGTCCTCAGCCCCTTACTATACTCATTATACATCCCTCCAACTCGATTTTCAAGTTTGCCAATAACATTACTATAGTGTGTTGGATCTCAGTGATGAGATGGAGTGCAGAAAAGAGATAGAGAATCTGGTGTGATGACAATAATCTCTCTTTCAATGTCAGCAAAACGAAGGAGATAGTTATCGACTTCAGAATGGAGGACATGCCTCTTCTACCTCAATGGAGATGAAGTGGAAATGGTCAAAAGCTGCAAGTTTCTAGGTGTCCAGATCACCAATAACCTGTCCTGATCCCTCCATGCTAATGTTACAGTTATGAAAGCCCATTATCGCCTCTACTTTCTCAGAAGGCTAAGGAAATTTGGCATGTCTGGTAGAACTTTCAATAATTTCTACACATAGAAAGCATGCTTTCTGGATGCATCACAGCTTGGTATGGCTCCTGTTCTGTCCAAGAATGCAAGAAACTACGTAGGGTCATGGACAAATCCCAGTCCAACCCCCCATCCATTGATTCTGTCTGCACTTCCCACTGCCTTGGAGAAGCAGCCATCATAGTCAATGAGTCCACGCACCCCAGACATACTCTCTTCCACCTTCTTCCATTGGGAAAAAGCCTGAGGTCACGTACTGACTCAAGACAGCTTCCTCCCTGCTGCCATCAGATTTTTGAATTAACCTACCTCCTCTTAAGTTGGTCTTTCTCTACACTCTGTGTCTGTAACACTATATTCTGCATCCTCTCCTTTTTTTCTCTACATATAGTATGTTTTGGCTGCATAGTGTGCAAGAAACAATATTTCTTACTGTATACTAATAGATCTGAAAATAATATATCAAATCAAAATCAATTCACACACCCTGTTGTTGTTCCCTAGGGTGATAGACTTGACAAGCAGTCAGACCAGGAAGCATGGCTGATTGCCAATTCCAAAACCTGGCCAGCCTGGCTGTATTTTTAAGGATGATTATGATTGCCAACTGGAGGTCTTAATGCATCACCTCCAAACTCCAACCAACCCTATTCTCATGCTCCTTGACTAACTCACAGCACCTTCCAACACCAATTTGAGTGGCATGATGGCATAGTGGTTAGCATCTTTGCCTCTCAGCGACAGGGACCTGGATTCAACTCTGGTCTCAAGTGACTGTGAAGTTTGCATGTTCTCCCCATTTCTGTGTGGGTTTCCTTTGGGTGCTTCGGTTTCCTTCCACAGTTCAAAAATGTGCAGGTTATGACAATTAGCCATGCTAAATTGTCCCTTAATATGTGTCAGGGAGATTTTACAGGGTAAATATATGAGATTACGGGATAGAACCTGGGTCAATGCAGCTCGGTGGGCCAAATGGCCTGTTTCTGCACTTCAGGGATTTTATGATTCTGTGAATTGTAAAGCAACCTGGCTCATAATCCTCTGATTGACTCGTACTTGAAGAAAGTGAAAGGAATCGTGCCTCTTCAATATTTCTCTTGGCTTGCAATGGTTATCAATTTTGAAGGCTATGAGACTCCAGAACAGTTCTGGAGGATTTGTTCCCTCCCAAAGTAAGGACACCTTTTTCTTCCTTTATCAAGTTGAAGAATAACTGTGAGCACAACAAGTGAATGATTGCCCATTTTTATGATGTAAAGAACAACTTGCATTTATTTAGCACATTTTATGGTCTTTGGCTGTAAAACACTTTGGCACACTCTATGTATTAGATTTTGAAGTGTATTCACTGTTGTAATGTAGGAAATATGGCAGCCAATTTGCACACAAAAACTCCCACAAACAGTAATGTGATAATGATCTGACAATCTGTTTTATTTTAAGTGACATTGATTAAGAGCTAAACACTAATATTGAACACTGGGAGAGCTTCAAAATACTGCCATGGGTTGTTTCATACCCAAGTGAGCAGCCCCAGTATAGAAGGTCTTATGCAAAAGATTGGCCAGGCGAGGCTTGATATTATCCTTGTTTCAAAGGTCTGGTGACATTCACTGTAGTTCACCTGATCACTTGGGTAGCTGCAGATTGACTGTCGTTGCCACAGTCTTCACTGAGAACAGGTTATATAATAGAAGCCTTCAAAATTATGAAGGGTTTGGCAGAATAGTTATGAAGAAACTGGTTCCACTTGCAGAATGATCAGGAACTGGAGGACACAGATATAAGGGTATTGGCAGAGAGAGGAATGAGGGGATTGTTTTTTGAATGCAACAAGTTATGATGATCTGAATGTAGCGTCTGAAAGGCTGGTGAAAAAAGATTCAGTAGTCTCTTTCAGAAAAGAATTGGATAAATACACGAAAGAAAAAAAAACTGCAAGGCTATGAATAAAGAGCAAGAAAATGAGACCAATTAGACAGCTCTATACAAGATTCAGCACAGGTATGATGGGTTGAATGGTCTCCCTCTGTCCAGTTGAGGGAAATAACAAACTAAAGTTCTTACTGGGGCAGAGGCTGCAGTTTAAGCTTGCTGTGGATGCAGATAGCAGAGGCACCACAAGCAGTACATGATTAATGAGTTTGTTGAAGGAGCACTAAGTGAGACATTATTCACAACGGGGACAGGCAAACAGAAAAGGCAGGGAGGAATCTGAACTCTGATCTAGACAGATTGTACACATTTCCAGTGAGTGGGGAATGGCTCATGTCCCTCAATCTGCTTTCGGATTCAAGAACACAAACTACTAAACTAATGTTGTTCATATCAGATTCAGGCAATGAGGTTCCTTTAAAATTAACATGAGGCCTCTTTTTGAAATGTAATGTTTTGGAATGTGGAATTGAACCAAGATTATTGTCAGCTGATTGAAAAATTGATTGAATTAATTTATCAGCATGCTGCAGAATAAATTAGAAGCAAATTCTAGAAAATTCTAATATTGAACCAAAGTGATTACATATTGTCCTCAACTGAACCTGATCTAGAACATAGAACATAGAACATAGAACAATACAGCACAGAACAGGCCCTTCGGCCTTCGATGTTGTGCCGACCAAAATAAAAAGCAATGCCCCTCCTAACTAAACCATTCCCTTCTCATCCATATACTTATCAACTAACCTCTTAAACGCCACCAAACTTGGCGCATCTACAACAGCTGCAGGCAGGGCATTCCACTCCCTAATCACTCTTTGAGTAAAGAACCTACCTCTGATATCCGTCCTATAACTCATACCCCTTAATTTAAAGCTGTGTCCCCTCGTGCTAGCTTTCTCCATCCTAGGAAAAAGGCTATCACTGTCCACCCTATCTAAACCTCTAATTATCTTATATGTTTCAATAAGATCCCCTCTTAGCCGCCTCCTTTCTAACGAAAACAACCTCAAATCCTTCAACCTCTCTTCATAGGACCTGCCCTCCATACCAGGCAACATCCTGGTAAACCTCCTCTGTACCCTCTCCAATGCCTCCACATCTTTCTTATAATGTGGCGACCAGAACTGCACACAATACTCCAAGTGCGGCCGCACTAGAGTTTTGTACAGCTGCAACATGATGCTGCGGCTCCTAAATTCAATCCCCCTACCAATAAAAGCTAAGACTCCATAAGCCTTCTTAACAACTTTATCCACTTGACTGCCTACTTTCAGGGATCTATTGACACATACACCAAGATCCTTCTGTTCCTCAACACTATTAAGAGCCCTACCATTAGCCCTATACTCTACACATTTATTGTTCCTGCCAAAGTGCATTACCTCACACTTTTCCACATTAAACTCCATTTGCCACCTCTCGGCCCAGCTCTGCAACTTGTCCAAGTCCAAGTCTATTAAACTCCGAACGATTTCTCAGCAGTTGTACCTGTCTGATTATCACCACTTTTGTGGTGCTTAGCTGCCAGGCAATCGGCAGCTGCACTCACTGTAATTAACAAATCATCATCAGTCTTTCTCTATCCTGTTCAAATCTCAGCTCCTTTGCTGGAGTACAGATAGCGAATAAAAATCACACTTCAGATATGTAGTAGCATCAGATTGTGAAGGAGACAGACACATAATGGACTCCCCTTACGGGGGGCCGGGGGAGGAGGAACAATCCTCCCATTGCCAAAAAATTAGCATAGCAGCCTGGGAGATTTCAGTGGGGCCGAATTAGCGTGATCCGCACTAGGTATCCAGCCCCGAGTACTGGAAATAGGCACGGAGCTGTATTAGTTATGCAAACTCAGTAAAGTCTGGCAACACCAATTTTAAATCCAACCGATTTATTTGATAGTAAATCTGCGAGCTTTCGGCCTTTGTGGCCTTCATCAGGTGAATGAGGTGTTCTGGTCTCCAAAAGCACACATATCAGCACAGACAGTTTACAGATTGCTGATTAGCATGCAAATCCTTACACCTAACCTACCATTCAAGTCTTAAAGTGGCTAACAGCAGAGGTTAGAGGGATGTGAATTGTCTCCAGACAGCACAGTAAGTGAGGTTTTTTGCTAACCCAGGCAAGTCATGGGGGTTACAGATAGTGTGACATGAAACCAAGATCCCTGTTAAGACCGTCCTCATGTGTGCGGAACTTGGCTATCAGTCTCTGCTCAGCGACTCTGCGCTGAGCAGAGTTATGCAAAGCAGCATGCAAATCTAGTTTAAGTATCATAGCTTCCCTCCCCAACTGCCAGGCATGTTTCATGCCAGCTGGGTTTCCAGCGGCTCCCACTTTTGGGGAGCTGGCGGCCCGACTCTGCTGGAGTGAAGAGGAGCAATTGAGGCCTCTCAGGGGGGTCAAGCACAGGGACTGGGGGCATTCCCCAGGCATAAGCACCCTGGCAGTACCAGCCTGGGTATCTTGGCACTGTCCAAGAGGCAAAGTGCCAATGTCTAGGGGGATGCCTTGACACTGCCCATTGGGCATGAAGCAGTGTCAAAGGGCTGGGGTCTAATGGGCAGGGCCAGAGGAGGCAATTGATGTAGGTAGGGGGGGGGTCCCACTGCAACTCTGCACTTTGGGATCGTGAGCAGAGAGAGGGAGGCCAGCAGTGGGGGCTGGCTAACGTAGTGGCTTCGAGGAGTGGGGGAGGAGTTGGGGCTGGAACCGGGCATGCTTTGGGGAGGGGCGGGGCGGGGGGTGTCCAGTGATTGGGCTGTGCTGTGGTTTGGTGGTGGTGGCATTGTGGGGATCGCGGAACTGGCCAACAATAGGGTTGGCCAACAATCGGAAGGTCAGCAGTGCGGGGCTACTTCGCCTGCACCAATCTCGGCACAGATAGATTGGCGTATGCGCAGTGACACACTTAGCACTATACTGCCAACCTCTCCAGCAGGAACACACCCCACTGATTCATTTTTCACACAGTTTATACTGGTGCACTCTCTTGTGCACAGAGTGTGATAGATCCTTCTCTGAATTCCCACTGAAAAAGACAGTTTGTTTACTCTAGTTTTCACGTGACATTGACACTTAAAATTTTTTTGGGAGATTCGCACCCCCCTCCCCAGATGTGGATTACTACCAGGAGGGATTATATATCCTATAAAACGCTAAACAACAAGAACATAACTGCATGTACTGTCCAATGAGATTTATTGAAGCTTTGAACTTCTACACACTGATGATAAAATGTAGCGCAGCCGGAAAATCAGTTTCTGGAAACCCTAGAGCATGTGCCTATAGAGGACAAGGGAGGAGGATAGTTTTGGTGGCCATCATACAGTGCTGAGGGCCAAAAGGGGGAGGAAAGCTTGGGACATCCTGATCACCTCACGCTTGCTTCACTAATGACCAGGATGATGGTGATCACCAAGTCCCCATCATGGGAGAGGGGTCTTGCTCCAATTTCACCATGTTCGAGACTTGAATTGATAACTTCCTCCAGATTCTCTCTTATCAATCCTCAGCTTTCCTCAATTTAACTTATAAGAACCATCTTGTGTGCCTTCAAGCCCATTCAAGCTAATCTGTAGTGACCCAATGCTCGCAGAAATTGTTAATAAGGTCCAATTAAATAATAGCCCAATATTAAAACTCTCAAGACTGTTTTCACATTCTTCCATGACCTGTCCCTCCCAATCTCTGTAACCACTGCGAGCTCTGTAACCCATTGAGATCTCTGCTCTCCTGCCATTCTGAGCTTCAGCATCCCCGCTTATACTCCACAACTGACAACCAGTCTTCAGCTCCCTGTGAAGCACCCAGGAATCATTCACTAGGTTAAAAGTGCCACCTCAATACAAGCTCTTTTTGAACTATTTTAATGAAATTGCACAATATGTGACTCTGTAATACATTTAGATAGGAATAGGGGATATGTAATCCCTAACACAATTTGATGTGTAACATGACATTATGATTTATTAAGGCTGGATGAATCTTCATAAAGTTACAATACACAAATACTAAAAGTAATTGTATATTGTGATAGTGTGTTAGGAATTATTTAGATTACTGTTGGTATTATTAATGAAAATGCTCATTGAATTATTATAATTGTCTTCTGTTACTTTAGTAGATCAGTTAACTTATTTAAAATAAATGATTTTGTGTTTTGGCTTGTGTTAAAATAATAGATGAAAGAATGAACATGAAAATATCAACAGTAATTTCTAGAATTGTTGGTTTTCCTGTTTTAAAGTAATTTATTCTTGGTTAAAGCTACTATGCCCTGTTGTATTTCACTATATAATAATTCTGTAATATAGTTCAAAGAAATGCAGCAGAACCTTAAGCTGGAGGGATAAAATACGAATAATTTATCCACCAAATGACTATAAACAAGATATAAATATTCCAGTATTCTCTTTAAATGCAATATATTCTCATGCATATTTAATAAGAACCTTAAGAAAGGCAAAATGAACTGCTGAGCAAAAGGATAGATTTTCATTCCTCCCCTGGCCATTTTGCAGTAATCTGGCAAAGATCACTCACATCCTCATAGAACAAGAGAGGAGCAGAAATAGGCCACCTGGCCCATTGAATGGTGGAGCAGGCTCAATATGAATATCACTGATCTTTGGCTTGACTCCATTTCCCATCCGCTCCCCATGTCTCTTAATTCTCTGAAACAATGAAATTTTCTGATTTTTTTTGGCTAAGTGTCAACTCAGACAAGAAAAGCAAGTGTAGTGCACTGGTGGCACTACTGCGATTCCCTGCTGTATTTCTAGCAATTTAGAAGAAAACACTTTTTGCAAGGGTTTCATGCCACCTCTGTGGTGGGTGGAACCTGATTCACCCATCCCACCATTAGCTGAGTGCTTCAATTATTCCATTTAAACACCTCCTCAGAACTTGTTCCACGTCCTGCGTGGAGAGTGATTGCAGGGAAGCCTGCTCCAAGAATCTCAGAGGGAGCCCTGACCCAAATGCTTGACACTGCTGAGGAGAGGCGTCACATCTCGCACCCTCAGATGAGGGGGAGGCCCTCAGCATGGTCAGCAAACTCACATGAGAGGCAATGGCAGCACTGGTTAGTGCGAGCTCCATGCACAAGAGGATGAGAGTCTGTGCAGGAAAGAGTGAATGATCTTTGCTCAGTCAGGGTAAGTCATTCTTCTCATCAATTTCTGCTCACTCACTCATGCACCCATTGCACATCCATCGGGAGCTCACTCACTGCTATCTCAAGGACCACTATCACTCGCCCTCCCACATACTTTCTCATCTTAGGAGTATAATATCAAGGGTAGAAGTCTTGGCAGTGTTGAGGAGCAGAAGGATCTTGGGATCCGGGTCCATAGGACTCTTAAATCGGCCCCGCAAGTGGAGGATGTGGTCAAGAAGGCATATGGTGTACTGGCCTTCGTTAATAGAGGGATTGAGTTTAGGAGTCGGGAGGTAATGCTGCAACTTTATAAGACCCTTGTCAGACCCCACTTGGAGTACAGTGTGCAGTTCTGATCCCTCACTATAGGAAGGATGTGGAAGCTATAGGGAGGGTGCAGAAGAGATTTACAAGGATGTTGCCTGGATTAGGAGGCATGCCTTATGAAGACAGACTGAGACAGCTAAGTCTCTTCTCCCTGGAGAGACGAAGGTTGAGAGGCGACCTGATAGAGGCTTACAAGATGTTGAGAGGAATAGATAGGATGGATTCTTGGAGGCTATTTCCCAGGGCTGAAATGGTCGCTGGGGGGCAAGTACAGAGGAGATGCTAGAAGTAAATTTTTCACTCAGAGGGTGGTGAGTGAATGGAATCAGCTGCTGTCAGTGGTGGTAGAGGCAAACTTGCTGGGGTCTTTTAAGAGACTTCTGGATGAGTACATGGGATTTAATGGGATTGGGAGTTACAGATAGTTCTATGGCCATAGGTATGGGTATGATCGGCACGACTTGTGGGCCAAAGGGCCTCTTTGGGCTGTAGTATTCTATGCTCTATGTTCTATCTCCTATCGGTTCCTTTCGTTCTCACATTGCTGCTCCCAGCTTCTAGCCACACGTCAGGTACTCTTACCATCTGACTTGGCACATGGCCTACTTACACCCTCCCTACTTGTTTTCTTATAGGACAAACTGGTTCGCAATAAAAGGGAGAGAGCACAGATGGACAGAAGAATGGCTAAGCTCAAAATCATCCAGCCATTTGTGGAGAGAGCCCTCCAGCTGGCTGTGGAGAATGAGGACTGCTCCTGCACCAAGATGGAGGTGGGGAGTCAGTGAGGACCGAAGAGTAAGGACCCATTATACCATCATCCTTCTCAACAACTTCATGTGAGTTTGATATTTATATCTTTATGCCCTTCTATATACTGAAGTCATGTCCTTTCTCCTGCAGACACATCAGGGGAGCAGCCCAGGGCACTGACCAGTAGGACAATAGATACTAAACTGGAGAACAGCTCAGGTAAATTCTCCACCATGCACACTAAAGAGATGTCTTCCTGAAGCATTGGGATTAGGGACAAATGCTGCCGAACCATGACACAAGCCATATCTGTGTGAATGGTGTCAGCAAACAGCAGCAAGACCCATCTCCCATTGATGGGGATCTGGCGGTCACCATAATTCTGGTCGTCAGTGAAGTGTGAGGTTATTAAGGTATCTCGAGCTCTCCCCTCCCTTCTGGTCCTCACCACTGCACGATGGCCTCCGTGTGCATCTTCCAGGGACTTCTCATCATCAGTCAACTCAACATCTTCTTCATCAGAGGAGATATGCTGCTCATTCATCTCGTCCTTGGCCAGCTTCTCATTCCATTGAAGCGCCAAACTGTGGAGAGTACAGATGACTATGATGTGCGAAATCACTGGGGCATGTATTATAGGGCTCCATCTAACTGGTCCAGGCATCAAACTTCATCTTCAATATCCAATAACATGCTCTACTAGCTGCAAGTGTCTTGTCATGTCAGGTCTCTATTGCTCTCTGTGGCCTCCACAAGGCATTGTCAGCCACGTCCCTTATCCCCGAGGAGCCAGTCCTCATAAATGCTGTGCTCCCTCAAACACCTTGGGCATCTCTGAGCAGCCAATGATGAAGTTGGCGTGGATGCTTCCTGAGAATCTAGTGCATACCTGGAGGATGCAGTTTGTGTGGTCACAGATGAGCTGAATGTTAATGGAGTGAAAGTTAATAAACGGGACTCCCTGATGCATAGGGAATCGGAGAGTCACATATGTGCACTCGAAGTCTCCCTGCAATTGTGAGAAGCCAGCAATCTAGAAAAATCCCAAGGACCTTCCTCTCTGGCTAGTCTAGTCCTGGTTAAAATTTATGAAACTGTTAGTCCTTGCAAAAAGTGCAGCTATAACCTCTCTAACGTACTTAAGTGCAGGGGCCTGTGAGATGCCTAAAAGTCGCCAGTAGAGCCTTGAAAGGAGCCACTCACAAAAAGTTCAAGGTGGCTGTCACTTTCGGAGTGAGTATCCATCAGGTCCACGTGGTGTCAACTCCTGGACTAGGTGGCACAGGAGAGTGACCATGTCCCTTGACATGTGGAGTCTCCTCTGACACCAGTTCTTATTCAGATCCAGGAAAGTTAGGGACCTTCTGTAAATCCAGGCCTGAACATGGTACTTCCTAGCAGCTGCTCTCAATGGTTCCCCCTCTGCTGTGGAACAGGCACTGCCATCCCTTCCTTCTCAGAACTCTGCTGCATCTTCCAAAAGAGGCAGACTTTGGCACCTTTGTAGTCTCAAGGTGAGAAGGATCTTAGCCAGATCTACTGGCTCCATCTCTCCCTTGCTGTGCTCACTACTGTAAAAGGAAGAGAAAAGGCAAACATTATGCCGTTGACTTCATGCCCAGACCCGTTGCCCAGCCATTCCAAAGAGCATCCTTTCCATGATACTGTGTTGACCATCACACTTAGATCCACTCCAAAGAACTCTCCCCGAATGGACAAGATCCATATGGGCAGCACAGTAACACAGTGGTTAGCACTGCTGCCTCACAGCACCAGGGACCCAGGTTCAATTCCAGGTCTTAGATGACTGTTTGTGTGGAGTTTGCATATTCTCCCCGTACAGGCATGGTTTCCTCTGGTCCAAAGATGTATAGATTAGGAGGATTAGCGAGATAAGTGTGTGGGGTTATAGGAATAGGGCAGGACATGGGCCTGGGTAAGGTGGGTAGGGTGCTCTGTCTGAGAGTTGGGATGAATGGCCTTCTCCTGTAGGGATTCTATGCTTCCACTGGCATCAGCTTTGGAGACCTTCCTGAGCTCTAGGTTCTCGTGAAAGATGCAGGGATCTGTAAGGCCCTGTGCACAACCCTGTCAAGGGGGAGTGTGTCCTGTGATGATACCACTGTGACAAGGCCTGCTGGAGCAGGACAATCTGCTGAGTGAGCTTTGAGGCCTTTGTCCTGTGTCTGGGACGTTGTGTATCTGCTCACACTTGCAACAAATTCTGGAAGCAACCCTTGGGGTTGACATAATGGGGATTTCAGCGCATAAAGAGTTAGCTATTGATCGCTAATCAGTGCCACTAACACACTCCATTGCATAATTGGCTTATCTGTCAAAGCTAAGGAATGTTAATAACTAAGTGAGTCAGTAATCTGGCAGACGAGAGTGAGATTGTTGATGATACAGCTCAATACTACCAATTACTTGCTCCTTCATTAAATCACTGGTGGAGCCCCCACCCCAACAAGGTTCTCCAGGTCAGTGCCAGGTCATTTCCAAAACATAGAGGGTCTTCAGGCCAGAATCTCAACTTCAGGGTGAGTAAGTTTCAGAAGTGTCTTCCTTCATCTCTTCTCTCTTATTCCTTCCATTCTAATAAGATAGACCACTGCCAGCACCCATTCCTTGCCCTCAACACCAATCTTTGGTCATGAATTTTTCCCTCCACCCTCTTCTGCCATATGCCCCAGCGCGAGGCTAATCTCTAAGGACTCCCATGATACAATCTCCCCAGATTTTCTCAACTGCTGCAACTCTGATGTTAGCTGCTACCGCGCTTCTCTTTTCCCCCCAGTTAATGTTCTATATTTATACTATTTCTTTCCTTTTGATAATATCCACTCTATAGAGTCGGCTTTTAGCAATTATGTGCCAATATCCTTATCTTTCCATCATTTTCTCCACATAAATAAACACTTCTTTTTCCACGGGTAGTGCCAAGGCTGAATCTGTAAATGCTTCTTGGAATGCTTACTCGGTCTTTTACTTACTGTCCATTGCCACCAGGTTTTGTTGTGTATTTAGGGGCTAGATGGGGTTCCCCAAGTAAGCTGTTTATGACTATAGATTGCTAAGATCATAACTCTTTATTTACAAATTCTATAAACATATTAAGACCGCTGCATAATGTTGGGACTTCTCCTTCCTCCAGATCCCTGTTACTCCATCATGTGATGTTAATTCATCATTACATCAGCACAATGTGCTTCTGATGTTAACCTTTTACTCTACAGCAACTGGGTTCTAACCATTTTTTTTGTCTGTAGAAATGTTCAGTCTTTCTGCAGACACATGCACAATATAGAATTAAAACATGCATTTATATAGTGCTTTTCATAACCCATGACATCCTACAATGTTTTACAGCCAATGAAGTACTTTTGAAGTGTAGTCACTCTTTTAATGTAGGAAACATAAGAGGCAATATGTGCATAGCAAACTCACACACATAATAATGACCAGATGATCTGTTTTAATGATGTTGGTTCAGGGATGACTGTTGGCCAAGACACTGGGAGAACTCCTTTTCTGTACTTTGAGAAGTGTCAAGGCATCTTTTATGACCACACAAGACAGCAACTCTCAACCAAAATGAAACAAAATGTGTTGGCCTCATTTTCTCCCCTTGGCAGACTCTCAACCACCACAAACCCGTGTCCTACTGAAAACATTGGATAGCCTTCAAATTAGTTTCCATTCAGATTTTACCATTGGCAATATTCCATAGTTAGTCAAGACGTTTGGCTTAAGATGGTGAGTTAAATGATTCTCCTTCTCCCAGCTTCACCAGGGCTTTGGTCCAAATGCTCAGTGATCAGCTGACAAGTTACCTTTCTGAGAGAAGCAGATTCAAATATGGCCATTTATGACTCCCAATCCAAGAATTTTCTCTGCATTCCTGGACCATTCTTGCTTCTTTCAGAAATGCGTCTGCCCTGGAATAATTGTCTCTTACAAAATAATTCCTTTTCATCATTGCCCCCATCCTCCACCCCTGCAACAGATAGAAATTTTCTCAAAGCAATTTTTCCCTAAGTTACAACAAATAGTGGGATTTTCCTGCCCCACCCACTGCCAGGAATACTCACTTCCATCCAAAGTCAATGGATTTTTTGCTGGGCTGCTAAATCTCCACTGGTGGATCCTGTCACAGCCCTCTGCCAGGACAGAAATTCTCAGCCAATATTTGACTACATTATGAAGATACGAATTAGCAGTAGGCCATTTGGCACCTCAAGTCTGCTTTGTTATTAATCAAATCATGGCTGATATGACCCTACAATCCTGTCTTAATAATATTCAAAAATTCTGGAGGTGATTCTCCCAAAAGTGTTGATTTGGTGAGAAAATTGGTCTAAATCCTGATTTTCTTCAGTTCAACTTCAGACGCGAATCTCCCCACTCTGCAATACAAAGGTTACAACTGTGAATCTCATTAAAAGCTCAGGGGATGGGGCCTACTCACACTGGAGTCTGACAACTCTGGAACTCTGCACATGCACATGACCCTGATCTGTCAATCTCCCATTTGCTGGCCAGCTCCTCCCTTCACTGCCTGATCGCAGCCCCCACAAGCTTTCCCAGACCAGCCTCGACCATGCCCCCATCCAGGTGTGCCTTAATATTCAGCCCTCCCCCCACTCACCCAGCAATGGCGATCCCCTCATCCCCCGCTGACTGCAGGAGGCAGACCCTCTCCCAGCAGGCCACTCCCCTTCCCCCCAATCGCTGGTCTCTGTCCAGCCCTGACTGATCCCAATGCAGAGTGATAACGGGACCCTCCCCCTCCACCCCAACGAATCGCCTCCAGTCTCATCCACAATAGACAACAGCTCCTGGCATTGCCCAATGGGCAGGGCCAAGGTGCCCTATGGGCATCGGTACTTTGCCCCTTGGGCAATGTCATAGGCACAGGCTAACACTGGCAGAGTGCCCATTCCCAGGGGGCATTATCCCCCCACCAACCAACCCCAGAGAGCATGTTTGCCTCCCCCTTCACTCTGGCAGGGTCTCCCACTAATCTAAACTCCACCGGAATGAAATACACCGGCAAGGTGGGAGATGCTATCAGGCCGGAGAAGTCCATGCCAGGCCCGATAATCACATCTAAAATACATTTTAAAAAGATTTATTTTACTTAACTCCCTTCTCGCTAGTTTTCAGCACGGTCCCAAACTGCGTCTGTTTTTCTGGCTGTCCGGGTGGGAGAATCGCCCTCTCTATTTCCACCACCTCTTGAGAAAGAAAATTCAGGAGACACATGATCCTCTAAGAGGGTTTGTATGTCTTCTCCTTACTTTCATCTTAATGAGCAACCCCTTATTTTTAAGCAATGACCCCTATTCTAGCTTCTCCAACAGGAGAAAACATTCTACATCCACCCTGTCAATGCCCTTCAGGATTTTAAAGGTTTCGATCAAGTTACCTCTTACTCTTCTAAATTCTAATGAATGTAAACCTAATGTCTGCTACATTTCCTGGTACAATAACCTGCTTGGAATTTGTCTAATAAACCTTCCTCTGAACTGCTACTAACACATTTACATCTTTCCATATGAAAGGAGACAAGTGACAGGAAAGTCAGTTAGTACAGTTTAAAAACAATTAACTTGCTTTGAAGAGCTTGGGAGACTGTGAAAACTTTAACAAAGGAAGCGTTTTCTCTACTTTTCTTAGGAGAAATGTTCTAACTCTAAATCAAAAAAATTGCACATCTATGGAAATATTAATAAAAATATATATATTTTAAAAAGTGCTTATTTCTTAAACACATAGATACATAAACAGCTAAATTCTACATTCAGTTGTGGAATCATTGCAATTCATAATAAGGCAAGTTTTTGTTCCAGAAATTTTAAATTTAATTACAGATCTTTATCTAGATAGCATAAGCAAAAATAGAGTTATCTGAGAAATTCAACTCAGCAAATGAATGATGATACAATGAAAATACTGAATCAGGCTGTGCACTATCAGTCTACAAGACATCTCCACAAAAGAATAATTTACGGTAAATTATGATTTATATGAAGAATAATTTGAAAGCTTTCATACAGCCACTTTTCTTTCCTTGAATTGACTGAATAGAAATTCATGTAAATGAGTTGTTTAGTTTGTTACTCACTTGTCTCTCCAATAATGGTAACCATGGTGACCTACAATATCTTCTACAGCTGCCAGAATGTGGTCAAAAGCCTTTGAAAATAAGAAGCAAAAAGTGGTGTCAGATTCCTAAGAATGAACTTGCTGCTGATGCATAAATGGCCACAAATCTTGATGATTCTCATATAGGCCAAGTGCCAACTGTTTAAACTGTACACAGAATCACCATAGAAGCAAGTTACAGTCGCTACACTCTGAAGCAACAGTCTTAATTGCCAATAATCCTGTTGTAAACTCATTGTAAACAAAATGTAGAAAAGTAACATTAAAGAAACATGAGATGCCAAGGCAACCTTTAGTTAAGTCTGTTTCCATAGTGACAGGCAAGGCATATTGGGTGCAATATCCCATCTTGCCCGTCATGGGAATTGTAGCAGGCAGGACACAGACTGTGCAAAGGTCCTTTACATTAGGTGGCCTTGATGTGAGCGTGGCTGAAAAATCCAGGCCAATGTTTATCAGCAAAAATGGAAAAACTTAGTTTTTTCAATTTCAACTAATATATCCAGGTAGGTAATTAACTGTTTGGCCTCTATTATCTGTGTGTCCAGGATTCTCTTCAGCTAATAAATCTGAACTGACATTGATAAATACTGTTGATAAATACAAAACTACAATATTGCAATCTCTGCTGCAAAGTCTTCTATCAGTGGTGCCAGACTGGGGATACCCTAGAGGGAAAGGAAAGCAAAAGAAGTGACCAAATCCCAATTAAAAATGTGACTGAAATTTTGTGCTTATTTGGAGGGTGAGATTCCAGAGTTTGGATTCTCCTCCTGTTGTCTGAATTTGACAATATGGTCTCATGATTATCAAACTGCTTCAAATCTACTGCAACTTCCTTGCTGCCCTCTTTATTAACAATGCAACCAAGTTAGAGAACAGACACCATCCTTTATTGTCACACATGCTGAAGGAATGCACCAAGGCAATGAGGTAGCTGCTGTAAAGTTGCAATGGAGAAATATCACTTTTGAAATGTTTTTTAGCCACAGTGCACTGAGGGACAGGAAATACAGAATGCAGTAAGAAGTCTCACAACCGCAGGTTAAAGTCTAAAAGGTTTATTTGGTAGCAAAAGCCAATAAACCTGTTGGACTTTAACATGGTGTTGTGAGACTTCTTAATGTGTTTACCCCAGTCCAATGCTGGCACCTCCCCATTAATACAGAATGCTCCAGGTTCTGTGACTTGCATTGAATGCATACAGTGAATATTGCACGCATCACAACTGTATTGAAGCATCTCAGAGTGCAACATGATCCATGTAGAAAATTTGAATATCATTGCACTTTCTGTAATGCTCATTTTAGAACATTTTGTAATGTTCTTTTAGATATTTTATGAATAAAGTATATTTTTGCAAAGAAAAAAATCAGGAGTTCCCCTACCATCCTTAATTGAAAAGTGTGTTCCCTGGCCATTCATTACCCAGTGCTTTGAAAATTAAGTCAAGTGAATATTTCTGACACTGTATATGTTTAGGACCCAGATTCGAGCTTAACTCCTAATTCCAGAATAAAATTCTGCTTGGAAGGCTGGATGTCAGTGAGAGTGTGAGAAAATGTCACAACAGAGGAAATTAACGAGTGGCAAATTGAATTCACATCAACAAAACGGTCAGTTCCTGGAAGAAAACCAATTAAGTTTTGTATACTTACACGTTCATGCAACTCTTCATTAAGTGTTGGCTTGTGATGATCACTCCGCTTCACCTTCAGCCATTTAACAAGTGGTTTAATGGTCAATCCCTGAAGACAAGATATATAGAGAAAGGTTTGAATGGAAATGTTTGGATATACCCAAGGTCGAGAAAAACAATTATGGAGGGAGTGAAATCATCCTTGTGTAGATGTGCTCATGACTCCAAAACCCATTTTACACCCAACTGATCTTCTTTTCTGTTGCCTATGGATTACTCTCTGAGACAATCAAGGCCATCCAGGATCAAAGTCACCCCCTGAGCTTTTAATGGTAGGTTATTATACACAATGGGTTGTTCACGTGGTGTATGTATCATAGATATGCTGTTATTGTTTCTGAACAGAAAAAGCATAAGAATGTAAGAAAGGAGTAAGATATTTGTCCCCTAAAAACTACTCAATTAGATTGTGGCTGATCTTCTTTTCCAGATACACCTTCCTGCATTATCCAGCATCTTTTGGTTCTGTTTTATTCTGTTCAAATTTATCTAAATGAGATGTTCTGACCAGTTTCATCAAAAACTGAGGAACTCAACAGGTACAAATCCAGACATGATGATGTGTATCTGACTAACTCAGTGAGCTGTTACAACAGTTAGTCACTTCTTCCAGAGAAACTACACATCTCACATTACTAAAATTGAAGGACTACCCTTTTGTTGGATCCATATGGTGAAGTGACCTGTTACTGTAAGTAGTGAGTTGCATAGTGACTGACTGAATGCAGATAATGTCCAGATAAACTGCACTGTTGTGATACAGATCTAAATCATTAATGGTCACAAATGCTTTAGTTGCACTGCAAATATTCATTTAATACTTATACCCATTTTAGAATTACATGATTTAGCAATCCAGAAGAACACTGCAAGCTTCTACCACTGTCAGATTATCAAGAACACAGTTGTTGTATTTACCTATTAACCAGCATCCTGCTGATAAAGGATTATTTTCATGGGTCACTGAGGAAATGTTTATTTTGTTAAAAATCTAATAAAAACCTCCAAATGATTAAAATTATAATTAAAATTTAGAATTGCTTGGTTCAGGGAATTCAGAATTCGGAGAATAGGGGACATGCTACTAAGTGAAATAGTTGAGATGCCATATGAAATTGTTGATGTAAATGACACAGATGCATTTAAGGGGAAACTAGATAAACATAAGGAGGGAGAAAGGAATAGAAGGACATGCTGATAGGTTCAATGATATAAGGCAGGAGAAAAGCTTGTGTGAGTATAAACACTGGAATAAACCCGTTGAGTTTAGCAGTCTGGTTGTATGCTGTAAATTCCTTGCTTATAATTATAGTGGAGTTGGTATGATACCTAAGTGATGTGAAAGTACTTCCAGTTAGTGTGAAGTCCCAGTGATGTGAAATTACTTCCCAGAGCTAGTCTCACAGCCAACTCAGAAATCCAAACTGAATGTGCTTTGGCTATAGTTATAGTACACTTATTGTGTTGTTACAAAACCAAAGCTGTGCTAAAGTCATGCAAAATATTCAGATTTACTGCTGTAAAATACTACTTCAATTCTTGAAACACTGAAAATTGTTCCTGAATGACAGGAGAATGGTAAGCAATCAGCTAGAAGAGACAATTATTAAATCAAAAATAAAATCACCAGATTAAATTGATGGTTTAGTGAGTAAATGACATATTGAAATCAGGAAGGTTTCCAATTTGATCACTAGCCTGTGTTGAGGTGATTGATCTCAAGCAGAAGGTGGCATTACAGCTAGCCCCAGAAGCAAAGAGCTTGTTAGGGGACAAAAAACATCAAGTGAGATATCCAACCATTTTATAAGTTATCCTAGATCCCTGAGAGAAAGCTGCACTAATTACAATTAGTACAGGTTTGATTCTAATCTCTTTCACTCCCGAACAGTCAATGCCTCAGGGTTAAATGCTTCAGATAGTCCTCGGGCAGACCACTAGAAGATTTCTGTTATGTGGAACTGCAACAGGTCAGTGTAAGAGAACAGAAAGGAGAAAAAACCCGCAAGATCCTGAATCTTGTTTGTGTCACAATGAGTTAAGACACATAGGGAGTGACAATTTTGGTTTTGACTAATCACTGAATCATTCAGTGACTCACTTGTGTATCTGCAATGTGACAGAGCTTTTGAACAGGCATTACAACAGACAGGAGACACCTAGCTGTTTATGCTGTTAGAAGACCTCTGGTGTGAATGGAACCATGGCTTTTTGACTGCTTGGTGCAAACTTCACTTTCAATAAAGCTTAGTCCTGCGTACAGTTTACAGGACAATAAACACACAAACCGATGCTTGCTTATCTGGCATTTCAATCATCTAATTAATGACTTAAGTTTGTCAAGCTAATTGCAATGTACAAGATGGCTAGTTTTGTTTGTTTCTATGAGTTCGTTAACTGCTGCACAGACCCAAAATATTTGGAGCAACTAACTCTAGAAGATTGCTAAATAAAATAATGTGCATTTAAAATAAAATACAATTTGTCAAAAACATGTAAGCAAGCTAAAGGTTGAAGTCAAGTATATTTTTAATATATTCAATATTTTATAAACTTAGAGGGGCAAATTTTATTGTCCTGCCCATCATGGGAATTGGAATGATGGATGACGGAAAAGTTCTTTGATCTTGGCCAGATTTTCCAGTTTCCAGGCGAGTAGGCCAGAAAATTCTGCCCATGTATTCTATATTTTTGAAGTTTGATGTGGCTCTCTGCCTTGGAAATGTAAGCGTATAGGCTAAATGATCTGAAGTGCTGTTTACCAACAAAGTCACCAAGACAACTGCCATTTGGAAAGTGTAAGGGAGTATTCCTGCCCCAGACAACTGAGGGAGAAAAGCATACAGTCAACAAGTCCAGCACCTTAATCTACCAGGTACACATATCCATTTCGCATTCTTTTCTATATTTTCTGCCATGGTCTCTAGCATCACCTAGGCCTGGATTCCCTTTCTTCGCTCCTACTCATTTTCCTGAGGCATTTTCCCTCCTGACCCTCCCCATTCTCCAATGAGGAAGCTTACAACCACCACTATCTCTACTGAGGCACTTTAACTGTATTCTCTCTGTGCCTAGTCAGGTGTCTTTCAGCTCCTGAACACTAAGCCCATGCTCACAGTCAGTTGTCAGTCTTGGTGACTCTTATAGGTTATATTTCACTCCCTCAACAGAGGCACTTTGTTCCAGGCAAGACACAATTCAGCCATGCACGTCTTCTCTCTCTCTCTCTCAGTCCTCACACTTGCTCTTCCTCACTCCCTCCTCTTCCCCATTCCTTCCCTTTCTCTCCTTTATCCCTTCCTTCCTCTCGATTTCCCACCCCTTCCTCTTCTCTCCCCACCCATCCTCAAACCTTTCCCTGCTTCTTTCATCTCACCATTTTTCCCCTTCCCTCCCACATCTCTGGACCGCTACCCATTTCTTCCCACCCTTCACCCATTCTCTTCCCCAACCTTCCCTTCTTTCCCCAGCCCCCTTCTTTCCTCATTTCACCTTTCTTTTCTCTCCCTGACCTTTAGCTCCTTTTTTTCCCCAACTGTTACCCCCCCCCCTTCACTTCCCCACCGTCCCTCCCTTTGCTTTGCCATCTTTCCTCACGCTGACATGAGTGGACAATCTAACAGGGGTGGGAGGGGAATGCATAAAAGTTTGATTATGATATTTAAATTTCTTCAAGTGGGTATCATAAAAGTCCTACAGTGCAGAAGGAGGCTATTCATCCCGTTGAGTCTGCACCGACTCTCCGAAAGAGCATCTTACCCCGCTAACCCACACTTTCCCACTGCTGAAGAAAACAAGAACACAGCCAGACTGCTTCACAATGGAGGGTCAGGGTTATTTAGCCTCATAGCACACAGGACACAGGAGGTGACAGACCAGAACACAGGCTGCTAGCACTACTTTGTTTCACTGTCCCGTTACTGTTCAATCACAATTCAGGATAGGAAAATCCAGCCTAGGTATCATTTTGGTAAATCAATGCTGCATTTGCTCTGAGGCCAATATATCCTTTTAAGGTGCAGTGTCCAGAACTCCTCATTGTGCTCCTGGTGTGATCTGAACAGCACTTTGTATAGCTGAAGCATGACCTTTAATTCTAATCCCTTAGATGTAGATGTATTGTGGAATATGTTGTTGCTCAACTGAAAATCTTCACATCTCTTGGAAAGTGGTTAAATGGCTAAAAATGGTATTTAATCAGTGACTGCAAGTTTAATGAGAATGCGAAGAACCATGTTTGAAGGTAAATTATGTAACTCAAACTTATAAATTCATGCTAGAGTTAAAGGCGGCGATACTCCCAGCCTGGGCCAGGAGACATAAGCAGAGGACGTGCAGTGGGCTTTCTGCTGGGCGCCACAGTTCCACGCATCTCTAGCTGCCATCTCAGCCCCACTGAATTCTGGAAAAATTATGTAAATTGTGATTTGCATTTCATTCATGGTCCCAGATGGAAGTCTCCAAGCCTGCTAGTGCCTTTCCACCGTGCGCCACCCCCTCTGGGTGGTTCACTCCATTCACCCCAATAGGGTTTACAACAGCTCTCCACTAGCGGGGAGCTGGCAGCCCAACCCTGCTGGAGTAAAGAGCGGGGGAGGGCTATGGAGGCCCTCCAGGAGGTTGAGGGTAAGGGAGGGGGGGATACCCCCTGGGCACTGTCAGCATGGGCTGGCCCGGATATGTCTGGGATGCAGTGATTGGGTAGTGGGGAGGAGGTGGTGTTTGCATGGTCAGCATTGCAGGGTCACGGGGCTAGTCAGCGACTGAGCTGCCCAGCCATTGGGAGTCTGCACTGCAGGCCATCGCACATGTACTATGTTCCAGTTTCTCCAGCAGAAATAGACCCTGCTCTCTGATTTTTTGCTGTGAATCACACTGGGCATTCCGTGATGTACAGATTGTGGGAGATTCATTTTGAAAATCCCACTGAAAAAAAAAACAGCAGGATTTACTCCAGTTTTTATGTGAATTTGACATTTAGAATTTTTTTTGGGTAAATCCCACCCAAGATATCAAATCTTGGGAGCAATTCTTGCATTGCAACCCACAAATTTTCTCGTCACTCAGATCAGGAGATGCACGTGTTGGCTACTTTATGGGATTTGCACATGCGTTCCCGATGCATGCGCATCTCCCAGAGCCAGAGAACAGTCACAGTTGGGACCACTCTGGAAACCAGCAGGAAGAGAGGCAATTGCTTTAAATCATTTTTAAATGTATTTTAAATCTATTTTAAATGTGATTATCGGGCCTGGTATGGAACTTGCCAGAGCTGACAGCATTTCTCACTCTGCCAGGAGTACTTCACTCTGACGAGGTTTAAAGTAGCTCCCCACATTTGGGGAACTAGCAGGAGACCCACTGGAGTGAAGAGGGGGGGGGGGCAATCAGAGCCCACCTGGGGGTCAGGCAACAGGAGGTTGGTGCCCTCTGGGCATGGGCACTGTGGCAGTACCAGCCTGTGCCGCTGGCACTGCCCAAGTGGCAGAGTGCCCATGCCCAGGGAGGCACCTTGGCACTGCCCACTGGGCAGCATCAAGGAAGTGGTGCCTATTGTGGATGGGACCTATGGAGGTCATTGTTGGGGGGGGGTCCTGCTGTCATTCTGCATGGGATGAGTTTTGGCTGGCGGGAGGGAGAGGCCAGCGATTGGGGCAGCCTGAGGAGAGATGCGAAGGGGTCAGTGGGATTGGGAGTGGCTGCCGGAATGAGGGGGTAGGGGATCGCCTCTGCTAGGTAGAGGGGAATAGACATTGACGTGTTCCTGGACAGGGGACAGGGGTGTCGGGGCTGGCCCAGAAAATGTTGTCGAGGCTGCAATCAGGTTGTAGTGTAGTGATGGGGGAGAGCTGGAGGGGCTGCAGTGCAGGAGTGTTGGGCTGGCCAGCGATTGAGCTGACCAGCAAACTGGGAATCTTACAGACCAGGGTCACTGCTCATGTGCAGAGCTCCAGAGCTGTCATACTCTGGCACAAATTGGCACCGCCCTGTTAGGTTTTTAATGATATTCACGATTGTGATCTCTGCATTATGTAGAGATGCCGGCGTTGGACTGGGGTAAACTCAGTAAAGTTTTACAACACCAATTTTAAATCCAACCAATTTATTTGATAGTAAATCCGCAAGCTTTCAACACTATGTGCCTTCGTCAGGCAAATAAATTGGTTGGATTTAAAATTAGTGTTGTAAAACTTTACTGAATCTCTGCATTACACAGAGTACAGAGATTTGGTTCTTACATTTCACCGAAGAAACCATTGTGATCTAGACCAGTTTTCACATCAATTCAGCACTTTTGGGAGAATTGCTCCCCTCAATTCTAATGTTGAAACTAAAAATGAAGGGTACAGAGTTTAAAGAAATATCTCCAGGAATTAAATGTTCTTCTTTCTTAATGGGATTCATCTGTACTTGGTAATGGAATGGATATGAGGATAATTTTTAACATATACGTGATTCTTCTGGCAGTCATGCTGTAATTCTCACTGAATAGAGCTGCAGTACACCTGGAAACTGAAAATATATTCAAGAGTAGTCAGCTTGGATTTCAAAATGGAAAACTTGGTGAAACTTATTGAATTCTTTGTAATATATTCAGATTTCCAAAAGATTGTCAGTAAGTTCTTTTTTAATTGTGGGTATGTTTGCTGGACTAGCATTCATTGCCCTTTCCTAGTTGTTCTTGAATTGAATGGCTTGCTTGGCTATTTCAGTGGGCATTTAAGTGTTCACCACATTGCTGTGGATCTGGAGTCACATGTAGGCCAGACCAGGTAAAGTTGGCAGATTTCCTTCCCTGTGAATCAGATTCTTCTCTGAACTGCACAGAAAAAAAACCCAGCATGAATTACTCCAGTTTTCATGCAAATTTGACATGGGAGAATTCCGGCTGATATTTATTTGGAAAAATGGAATAGAATAGAATTATTTTCTCTTGGAAACAGAACATTGAGGGATGGCCTGTTAGAGATATTTAAGTTTATGAAAGAGTATATACCAGTCATGGAAATGTTTCAACTTATGAAGGGACTAGGGGCAATAACTATAACAATAGTTATAACAATAGCCAAAAGACAGCCACTAAAAATCCAATGAGAATGTAAAGGGATGGCATTGGATGGGAGGGCGCCGAAATGGAACATAAACACCAGCATGTACATATTAGACAAACTGGCCCTGTTTCTGTGCTGTAAATACTATGCTATGTAGTAAACAAGTAAATAATCAATTGAAAAATGGACAGAGACATTTCTAACTGCAAATTGGAATGCAGCACTAGTCATGCACTGACTATAAAAAGCTGCAAATTACAATTCCAGCAAACAGTTCAATTTAGAAAACCATTAGAAAGCTCAATAATTAATTTGGCTTCCCTTGTAACCTCAGTGGATTTTGGTTTCGTAACATAAAAAAACAAGGACAAAAAGGGTAAATGAGAGTTCTTGCTTGGTCAAACTTAAGTCTTCATCAAACAATGCATCTCAATGGGAACATCAAAATATTTCAGACAAATTGAAGACTGACTGCCAGAACAGCCAGTCATTGAGGAACATGAAACATATAATCAGGCACAGCACTCACCTGAATTATCACTGTGAAAAATATAACTGTGATTGTCGTCGCAACAAAGTAGTCCTTCGCCTTGATAGTCTGACTGTTGAGAAGTATCACCAGTGCAAATGCTACTGCACCACGCAAGCCACCGTATGTCATAACTACCTGGTCAATTCTGTCCAGTGGGACCAGCCGAAAATGATTTAATACCCAGCTCTGCAGAATTACTCCTGGGAGTGAAAGATTAGTCGCAATAATAATGACTTTCTTTAACTGAGAATATGAACCATAGAGACAAAGGCTACAAGATTCTTAGTTTCAAGGAGAAGGCACACTTCTACAACAGCTGTTAGCATTTGGAAGGTTTACTCTCAAATGTGGAAATTTGCGATTTTACTTATTTGACCTGGAACATATTTTGGTTTGCTGATATTAAGTCAGGTTCAGCTCCCAAATGTTAATTTCAAAAGACACAAAGCACCCAGGATACTGATATGAACTAGTAATTGGGCTCCAAACAAAGCAGCAATCCAAAATCATGTTTTCCATCAGTATTGAGAAAATGGAGGTCAGAGCAGACTGTAAAGCTGAGCAAGACTCTGTACAAGTGTAGTAAGAAGTCTCACAATACCAGGTTAAAGTCCAACAGGTTTATTTGATAGCACAAGCCACAAGCCTTCCCAGCATTACCCCTTCATCAGATGAATGGGAGTCCTGTTCATAAACAGGGTATAAATGTACACACACACTCAATTTACAAGACAGTGGTTGGAATATGAGTTTTTACAGGCAATCAAGTCTTGATTATCCGTAAAGATTGCAAAAGACTTGATTGCCTGTAAAGGCTCGCATTCCAACCATTATCTTGTAAATTGAATTTGTGTCTAGATATGCCCTGTTTGTGAACAGAACTCCATTCACTTAATGAAGGGGCAGTGCTCCGAAATCTTGTGACTTATGCTACCAAATAACCTGTTGGACTTTAACCTGGTGTTGTGAGACTTTTTACTGTGCTTATCCCAGTCAACGCCCGCAACTCCCTATCACAACTGAAGTATAACATCCTCCCCCTCCAGCCCTCCTGGAATAAAGGTCAATAATCTATTAATCTTGTTAGTTGTGCATGGACACTGCTATCCTTTTTGTCCATTACAGTTCTTAATTTCACACTAAGAAAAGATACTGAATGAACTATCTTGGATTTGAGGACTACATCCTTTCCTACATCAAACTTTATCTGTTTCAGCTTTGCCTACTCATTTAATCTGTTTAGACCCTTTTTTAAAATTCCTATCCCAACTTTACTACTCATTTTGCCTCCTAACTTCTTAAATCAAAACAAAACTGTATTTTATTTGTTCTTACATCTCATGTACAATTAACTAATTTATGATTGATCTGAGCACAGTAGAATACTAGGTAATATAATGGTTAGTGCTGCTGCCCCACAGTGCTAGGGGTCTGAGTTTGATTCCTGGTTTGGGGTCACTGTCTTGCATAGCCTGCATGTTCTCCCCATGTTTCCATGGGTTTCCTCCGGGTGCTCTGGTTTTCTCCCACAGTTCAAAAGATATGTGGGTTGGATGGCTTGACTATGCTACATTCTGCCTCAATGTACCCTAACAGGTGCTGGAGTGTGGCAACTAGGGGATTTTCACAGTAACTTCATTGCAGTGTTAATACAATCCTGCTTGTGACACTAATGAATAAGCTTCTAAAAAAATCTTTTTGAATAGGAAAACACACATTAATGCAATTGATTTTCAGTACGTAAAACAAGAGGTATTTTACAATCTGGCTATTCCTGTTGTTTAATTAGAAAACAAGTCATAAGGATGTTCTTCAATTTATGAGGGATATAAGATTCACTTACAGGAGTGACCAATAATGCTGAACCGAACAAATTATCTATCACAGTAGAGTAATTTTATAACACTGTCATTGATGATGGTGCTTATTCTTTGAACATTTTCTAAATGTATCATTTAAGTCATATGTCTAAGTAAACATTGTTCCCCTATCTTTCCCAATCATTATTATTTTGAAGAAGATAAACACTAAGATATTGCATCTCTGATGATGATTGTAAATTATTAACTGGATGCCATTGTGACAAGCACCCCAGATTTTACAGTAAATAATTTGAAGACATATTTTCTGATAAACAAATTAACAGTGAAATGGATTAAAAGCCAAGATTAGACAAATCACATCTTGAATGCCTACTAATTCCAATATCAACCAACAAGCTATTGACTGGTCAAGAGCTAAAGGATAACAATTTTCATACATCATACAATAAATGTCAGATTAGAAATTCAATCCATATTTATCATAATCAAACAATAGCAATAAAACCACAATTGAGAAACATTAGGACAAGTCCCAACGCTCGTCATAATGTCATATCTGTTAGGATATTAACCTTTTAAAATATTGCTGGCTGGTATCTGTGTCAATACAAGGAAAATGCAATGTTGCAATGTAAGCTAATGGAATTGTAGGGCTGTTGGTACCCTTTAGAAACATGCTGGTCCAACACGCATGCAATGGCCCTTTCAATACAAGAGAGCATTTTAGTCATTTCTGAAATGTGAATCTTTGGGATTGCAGGTCACTTTCCTGGTCCTGATTTCAAAGATGATCCTCACTATTGTTGAGAAAAGGCAATATGCTTCTTACTACTTGACATACTGGCCTCCCAAGATGCCTTCAACGTCTGTAAGAATCCCAGCACTTACAGCCCCTAGAAGCCCCAACTGCTTGGTATCAATCATCTTGTCAAGGCATGTGAAGGCCTTGGCCTTTACAAGGGTGAGAAGGAATTCCAATAAAAAACATTTTTTTTGATGCAAAGTCAAACTAAGGTTGTATGTGCCTATTTGGGTGAACTCTCAACTAATGTTCTGGTGATATGGGTTTGGCATAGCAGATGGTGAAATTCAAATTTAATAAAAAGAATCTGGAAGTAAGAATTTAATGATGACCATGAAACCATCGTCAATTGTTGGAAAAACCCATCTAGTTCACTAATGTCCTTTAGGAGGGAAATCTGCTGTCCTGGCCTACTTGTTACTGAGGAGCCAAAACAATGTGGTTGACTCACAAATGCCCTCTGAAATGGTTTAGCAAATCATTCAGATTGAGGGCAACTAGGGATGGGCAATAAATAGTCAGTATTGCGCATGTTCCACGAATGTATAAAAACAAAAAGTAAAAGATCCTTTGGCACTATTTGGAACAGAATTCTCCTCATCTTGCCTGCTGCTCTCTCTCCAGTAGCAAAACCAAAATCAGATGAACTAGCTGTTCATTCACTTATTGTTTGTGAGAGTTTGTTGTGAGACAACCAAAGATACAGGATGGAAATGTACCTTTAGAATAATCCATTGGATGTAAATTATTTGTGAGATGACCTAAGGAAATAATAAGACACTAAAAAAAATTACTTTACTTAACTACAAAAAATGGTCAATGGAAAATATTATGTTTTTCCTGAGCTTATGTGACTGCCTGGCTGATGTGGACTGCTTACTGTGCAGTGTACAGTTTACTAATATACTGCACTCTCACACATCCACTCACTATAGTTTGCAGTGGTGATCTGACAGACTTTGATGGAGCAGTGATGGAGGGAAGAGAAATGAGTACTTACCTATTGCCCTGAAGACAAATATGAAGAGAAGTGTGAAGAGCACCAAACCTGTGTCCCAGGTCCACTTTGAAGTATCAACAGCTGAGATTCCCAACAGCATGAAGATGATTGTTTCTGAACTGCTGGCTAAAGTTTTCATTGTATACTTGACAGTTGTGCGGGATTTCTGTGAAATGTTAGCTTCTACATACTTTTTGCAACACAGACCACAAAAGGTAACCCTAGATGTGGAAACAAAATTTTGCTTTAGACACTCTGAAGTTGCATTTAAGTAATACATTGATACTTAAAGGGACAATAGTTTCCTGGTGCATTCTCCATGACAACATCTTGGCAGATCTGTTGACATACCAAGCAATCAACACCCTTTTCTCATGCAGAATAAATAGTTGTTCACTGTGAAATTTGACATTCTTGCATCTGTCCTGATGAGTGCAAAATAAAAAGCTTCAACAGCATGTCTCTTTATTCAGTAATACTCAAGTTTTGTACTATCAAACAATTATTTATATTTTAACTTGCCAAATTATTTTCTCTGGAGGAATTTTGGATCTCACTTACTTGAAATTTAATTCAGCTCCAAGTAGGTCTAAGATTTTCTTAGCTAAATTCCAAATATAAGGATTATTTATATTGCTACAGCTGGAGGAAGCCAATTGTTTCATTTGAAATAGTACTCGGGATTAATTTTATTTTGTTTCACTTAACATCTGACATACTCTACAAAGGTCCATCTCATTTGCCTCCATTCTGGAATGAAAAGTCTATACTGTTCTAATCTTTCCTCATAAAGTCCTCTGGCATGAGAAATCTCTCTTTTGGTCCTTATCTGCAACACTCCTGAGGTAAGCTGTTTCTCTTTGGTGAAACAGAATTGAATGCCATTCTCAAGACAGCTTGAAGAGAATACCTGTGTTTAACATGGTGCTGTCTCATGTTAAAATCTGCTAATCTGGCAATACAATTTAATATTCAGCTTATTAGATTGATTTCTGCTGTGTAATGACAGAGTATGGTGAGTGTGGAGTTTATTCCCACTCCAAGATCATTTTCACCCCACTTCCAAGCTATCTCAACAGATTGTCTCCCATTATCCCAGCATCTGCAACCTTATGGATAATTAATTCTAGATTCATGCCATCCCACATGAAAAAACGTATTTCTTGATATTCCTCTGAAATTGCCGAGCACACATCGTAAGATCATGGCCTCTTGATTCCCTGCCTGAGGGAAATAATTTCTCTCCATCTACCTTATTAAACATTAACCCCTCTCTCTGACCATTCTTCAATATTTTGTCATCCACAGAATACAAGCCAAATTCATCTACCCTTTCCTCAAATTATCGTCTCTTAAGGCCTGTTTTCATTCTGCTGAATCTACTTTCCATCCCCGAAAGTCAATATGTCCTTTCTGAGGCACGGCACCCAAAACAGAGCATAGTATTCCAGATGATGACATAAATTCTAAACAACTGAAGCATAACTCCCTTCTCTCTATTTCTAAGCCCTTGAGATCAAGGTCAAAATTTCAATCCTCTTGCATCCATTCTATCAGCTTTAAACGATTTGTATACTTCAGTTCCCAAATCTCTATGCTTTTTCATTATTTCCATTTTGTCATCATTTTGGAAAACATTCTGACTGATCTCCCTTGAGTCCAGTGAGACCTTACATTCAATTGAGTATTTGAAAAACACTGCAAAAAGATTGAATAGAAAATGCAGATAGTGAATTCCAAACAGATTGTTGTGGACAATGGGTTGTGAAGACCTCATTCACATGGAAAAACTGACTGCTTTCTGCCCTCTATTTTAATCTGCACCTGTGATTGCTGGTGATGTCAAGTTGCAATGCTAAGATACAAAAGACCATTCCCCCATTGGAACATTTCTTGTCTTTACCTGTTGCCTAATTCTATCCTTCTCAGTTCTCATTGCTGCTTTGCTCTCCCTCCTTCACTTCTATTTCTGCTTTTATTTCCTTTCCTCCTTTTCCTCTCTGTTACTGGTACTCTTCTCCTTTTGCTCTTTTTTTTCATTTCTATCTCCTTACCTGTCTTACTCTTTAATTCATGTCTCTCAGTTGTTTGTCTGCTCTCCAGCTTTGTGTCTCAGTTTCCTCTGAGTTTGTTCCTTTCCTTTATGCCCACAGCAACAGGCCTAAATGTCTTTCTAATGCAGGCATTTGAAACTGAATTCTTAAAAATAGGAGAAATGCTGTTACTGGAAATTACAGAGGATGCAGTCCAGACCACATTGCAAATGGGAGTGATCTCCCATCAAGGGATTGGTAAATGAGGCAGGAACAGTGAATTCCATTCTGTCTTTTAGCTCCAGCCAACTTCTATGGCAGAGCCAAGGGTAGTTCATCTATTTTACTCCATCCTCTCCTTAGTGAGGAATTCCCAGGCCTTCTGCCCTTGAAGTTAATACAGTGCCCACTCACTGGTGCTGCAGACACTGGCACAGCATGATCCTGGTAGGATTACACGTGAAGAAATAGAGACAAAATTGACTTACGCCAAGATGGAGGAGAGAGAGACCATTTCAGCCGTGAGGTGGGCCAGGTAAACAATCAGGAAGACGAAGAGTGGCTCAATGATGCGAACCCGCTTGGTGAAGCGGCTGATGAGGGCCAGCAGAAAGGCAAACACAATTCCTACAGCAGTTCCACCCAAACTTACCACAAAGATTGAACCTAGAAAACAAATAGGAACTTAGCCACTTGTGTTGTTTTTTTCAGTTCTCTAGTTTGTACATTCAGTCACCTTCGACTGCAAATTGCTTCCTTCCTGCACTCAATACTTTGTGCGTAATAATTAATTAAATGCTAACGTGACAAAATATTTTTTCCAGGTCTAATATGATTAATGATAAACACTGCAACAATAGTTATCATTTTTTTTGGATGATATCCAGAATCGCCATCCTGATATGCACAAAGAGATTTTATTTAGATGCTCAGGTTATTGTGTCACTGCCTGAATTCATTCATAGGTACATTAGCAATGGGTAAAACTCTGGCAATTGCCTTTAATAGTAGAGAAAGTAGCCATTAGGAACAGACAGCATTCATCACAAATAAACGGTCTTGATTATTATATCAGATTGGTTTTGGATTTGCTTATCAGATTTTGAATGTTACAAGTGATTGGTCAACCTGTATAACCATCATTACATTTAGATTCCACTCTAATAACTATCAAGTGGCAGGGATTGTTTTCTTCCATCGTTGCCTGTTTCTCAGAGGAAATGTCTTTGTTTAATCATTGATTCGGTCACTGATCTTATTCCCAGATCAGATACCTCCTGTGGTCAACCTGCCCCAGGTCAATGAATCGGTTCTTGAATTGCCCAATGATGCTTCCCCTTTTGATCTCCTGCCTCCTCTCCTTCACCAATACGGAGGTACTTACCTTCTATTCTGTGCCTTCCCACAGGCAAGATTGAACTTTGGCAGGGTGTGTGATTGTTGGCAGTGAGCCAACACTTCTAACATTGACACTTGACCATTTATTTATATAGTGCACAAGAATTTTCTCACCTACACCCTTAACGTAATCCAAAGCCTGTATATTTTCTGAGCCAATTCCTGCGAAGGAATTAAACACTTTATAGAGCACCTGTGAAAAGAAAAGGATAAAGAACAGATTGATAAGAGATTAGGCTCGTCTGTTGTATTTGCCATGAATGAAAATAATTAAGTGTCATGTGCAACCATTTCTTTGATATCCATTTCCCTTCATATGAAACTCCTGACCAGATGTGGAAAATTGGAAATTTGCTTCTTTAATGTTCATTCACCCGAAACAAATGAGACAAATATATCTTCTGTTGATTTCTGCACATCTGATGTCATAATGTTTTCTAATTTAAAGAAAGTTGAATCTTCTCTCTGTTCAAAAAGAGAAAAACACAGTGGCACAGTGGTTAGCATGGCTACTTCACAGCACCAGGGACCTGTGTTCAATTCTGGCCTTGGGTGATTGTCTACATGGAATTTGCACATTCCATCCATGTCTTCTGGGTTTCCTCTGTGAGCTCCAGTTTCCTTCCCACGGTCCAAAGCTGTGTAGGTTAGGTTGCCTGGGCATGTTAAATTGCTCCTTAGTGTGAGGAAGATTGTTAGGGTGAGAAGGTGGGGTTACAGGAATTGTGTCTGATTGGGAATGTTGTCAGTACGGGTCTGACGAGCTGAATGGTTCCTTCTGTACTGTATGGTTCCTATGATTCAATGATAAAGGCTGGAAAGTGTGCTCTTATTCACTGAGGCTAGGATTTCTGCTTTGCTTTTTGTAGTGGGAGCAGGAATGAAAGAGAGGGCAGAGAATCTCATGTTGTGAAACAACTTCTATGGATGGGTAGTGGTGGGAAACATCGGTGGGATATTTCCGAGTGATTGTTCCCAATGCTTCCCCAATGGCATAATCGATTGAATGTCTTTTAAATATAGTCAAACATCATAATGAAGACTTTATGCCTGAAAGTCTCACAATTGTCCATTCACATCAGCATGAGGACTTGCCAACATGAATCATGACAGGACTCCACAATGTGTACCTGGTAAGCAGAACCCATTGAATGTGCACAGGAGTAGAGCCGCTATGGGGGATGGGGAGGAGGGTTATGCCTACCCCCCAGCTCTATTCAGGCCAGTGCCTGAGCTGTGCGCAGACAGAACTGGGGAAGTGCTAAGGGTGAGGGATTTTCCATTATCGAGGGGAGGGGAGGGATTTTCATGTTGGAAGGGGTAGGCTTCATAGCAGAGGATGTTGCATGTTGCAGAGGTTCCATATTTATCTAATAAAAGCGTTGAACTGATCCGTTTAACAACCTGATTTTCTGGTCGCCAGCATTTCATGGGGGAACCATCCCTTACATTTTTGAAATGTACAGAAAACCCGCCAATTCCGCGGGTGAGCTACTTTCCGATTTCCCTGTCATGACGAGACTACCAAAAATATTGCAAAAGTTCACCCTCAGTATCAATTTCAAGTACTCTCAGGATATGAACAAAATAGACATTTGGTGAGATTTTCTGACCCTTCGTGCTGATTCCACTGAAGGCGACCTCCTCCCCCACCACAATGGTGGGTTTCCCAGTGCTCATGCCATAGATACCAGAAAATGCATTTGTGGCCAATGGTGAACCCCCGCCCCACTCTACTGCTGGAGAATACACAGGGTGAACTAGAAAATCCCAGTCAAGTCAAATGTCCTTTACTTTGATTTCAAGTTATTTTTGAGCCTCAAATTCAGAAAAGCACCCCATACCAAAGCAGTAAGATAATTAGAATTCCCAAACAACTTCTTGACAGAGACTATTAATTCTGTGCTGAATTAACGGCAGTGCTGTGCTCTGAGTTAGGAGCCTGATATACCAGGTAATTCAGAGATTATTCTGATTTTACAGACAGGACACTTTTGAAATTCTATAACACTCAAACTCTCCGATTACCCAGTGATCGCCTTTCTGTTAAATTACACTCCCATACCATAAGACACCTGTGTTAGCACAGCCAACCCTACAGCCTTGGCTCTTAGATAACCCCAAAATAAAATATGGCTCTTAGCAACAAACAGCTTAATGAATCCTTCAGATTGTAGCTGTCTACATAAGAGACATGTCTGAACAGCAGAGCTAATATGGGATTCTCGAGTTACAAAGTGTTCCAGAGTAAAACAAGACAAAGACCTAAAACTTTTCTAAAGTCCTGTATAAACAGAAATTGGAAATGACACTCAATAAGTACTTAATAACAAAATTATTTTGTATACTGAATTATACATTCATAAAGGCAGTTATCATAACAGCCCTGTTGAATATCTTACAATTTTGTATATATGCCCCATGCAAAACACTGAGGATTAAGCTGCACACAGCTGGTTAGGTGCCTACCAGCTTTAGGTGACACAACCTCTTTGACCGTCACGGAATTGGAAACAAGTCACAGCAAAGCACATTAGTATTTCTAGAATTAATCCTCTGCCCTTATCATTAATTCATAAAGAAGATCAACAATAAAGTCTTTTAAAAGCCTATCCTTAAGCATCCCTTTAAGAAGCACAAAAAAGCATCTGAATCGATTTAGGTGATAAATGTAGATCCTTTTTAACTTTTGCCAGGTTAAGAACTGAAATCAATGAAATTCCTACAATTTGTTGGGCAACAGCAAGTTGCAAATGGTGCTATAGGAGACACACATAGTGAGATTCTTCCTGGATAAAAAGAGTTGCCATAAATTTAGAGACACTGTTGAGTATAGAGGAGTTCACCAGATGCTAGATTTGATTTGGAAAAGGGTAATATATTGTTTCTCAGGCTGCTGTGCAGGTAGCTGAGGCTTCATGATCCTGCAATTTCCGTACATCATTTGAGCCCCAGGAAGTATGAGACTGTGTGGATGTCAAGAGCTTGGAAGTACCTATAGGAAGGGGAATGTATGGGGATTCACCATATTCTGTGTGCAACCTGGGTATCAAATGCTCAGATTGGCAAATGTCCCACAGTTGCCTAGTCCACCTGAGGCCACCTGACATTTGTCACATTTGCAGGAAGCATCTTCACAAAGGGGCAGCACAGAGACACAATGGTTAGCACTGCTGCCTCACAGCGCCACAGCCCCAGGTTCAATTTCAGTCTTGGGTTATTCCCCGCCCCCAGTCTGCTTGGGTTTCCTCCAGGTGTCCGATTTCCTCCTGCAGTCCAAAAATGTGAGAGTTAGGTCATAGTAAATTGCCCCTCGGGGGGTTAGCAGGGTAAATAGGGTTATGGGGATAGAATCTGGGTGGGATTGTTGTTTGTGTAGACTCGATAGGTCAAATGGTCAACTTCTGCACTATAGGGATTCTATAGTATCTATCTGTGGTAAAAGTGAAAAAGATGAAAGTCTGTGCCAGACAGAAATTTTAAACTTCTGTCACCTTGGATACAGATCATGTAAGGTGGCCGTAGTCCCAGATGACCATTGGTTGCTCTCCTCTTGGAGGGGGAAGAGCTGATTGGTGGTGATTTAACCTGAAGATCACCACACCTCAGGCAAAGGCAAGGTTGAGAAGGCAGGCCTACATGAAAAGCCTCAACCAATAGAGAAATTGAACCCCTGCTATTGGCATAGATCAGGGATGGAATGAATCTTCTGAGAAGGTAAGGCCCATTACATTTTTTGTAATCTCCAGGATCTTAGTACATAAGGTCTGCAGGCAGGAAATGATGAAAATTTGTAAGTTTCATCATGTTTCACTTTGACAAAGATCAGAATGGGATGTCTTTGGCTCCCTTATCTTTTCATCCAAGATAAAGCAGGAAGTAGCCTGGAACATTTGGGAAAAAAGGTGGGGGAGAGGTGGATATACATCGTGCTTTTTCCTAAATAAGTTCATCGATTACAGCGTTAAAATGGCATCAGTCTGCCCAATGTGGAAAATTGCCCTGGTAGGTCCCATGAGGAGAAAGCCCATTATCACCTGTTCAAAGACATCAGAAATCTACAATAAATGCTGCTTTGCCACCATCACCCATTACTGAGCGGAGATTCTATTCATGTCAATGAAGAATCAGAATAAAATTCCCTCAAAAGGAGACCCATGTAAGGTTTTAAACTTTAATTGATACCTTTTCTCCCAACTAGTTTGAAGGTGAGGATATTTTTATGAGACAACTGAATGTGTGAAATTTAGTACAAGTCAATGGAATAGTCAATGGATAGCAATGGAAAGAGATAGGATCAGGCAGGCTAGCAAGGTGTATGTCTGGAGTAAGGGGAAATATGAAAACATTAGGCAGGTAATTGGATGTATAAACTGGAAGGAGGCATTCTTGGGGAAGAGTACAGAAGGAAAGTGGTGGATATTCAAGGAATGTTTGTCTGGGGCACTACAAGACAACGTTCCGAGGAGTCAAGGAGGTTCTGGTAGGACGCGGGAACGGTGGTGCACGAAGGTTGTGGTGAACCTAGTTAGGAAGGAAAAAAAGGTATATAAAAGGTTCAGAGAGCTAGGGGATGTTAGGGATCTAGAGGAGTATAAGGTGTGTAGAAGGGAGCTTAAAAAGGAAATTAGGAGAGCCAGAAGGGGTCATGAGAAGGCCTTGGCAGGTAAGATTAAGGAGAATCCCAAGGCCTTCTACAAATATGTGAAAAGTAAAAGGATGAGAAGAGGGATAGGGCCTATAAAAGGTGAAGGGGGAAAAGTCTGTGTGAATCCGAAGAAATGGCAGAGGTGCTTAACGAGTACTTTGCCTCAGTATTCACAGTGGAAAGTGAACTGGGAGATTGCACTGCAGGTTTGAGGCATACGGAAAAGATTGAGTATGTGGATGTTAGGAAAGAGGATGTGTTAGACCTGTTAAATTCTATCAAGATAGACAAGTCGCCAGGACCGGATGGGATGTACCCCAGGTTATTGTGGGAGGTGAGGGAAGTGGTTGCAGAGCCCCTGGCGATGACATTTGCGTCGTCCATGGAAACAGGAGAGGTTCTGGAGGATTGGAGGATTGCGGATGTGGTTCCTATCTTTAAGAAAGGGAACAGGGATAGTCCAGGAAATTACCGACCGGTGAGTTTGACTTCAGTGGTTGGTAAGCTGATGGAGAGGCTTCTGAGGGATAAGATATATGAACATTTGGAGAAGTTTGGACTGATTAGAAATAGTCAGCATGGTTTTGTCAAGGGCAGGTCATGCCTTACGAGCCTAGTTGAGTTCTTCGAAAATGTGACTGAACACATTGACGAAGGAAGGGCGGTGGACGTAGTGTACGTGGACTTTAGTAAGGCGTTTGATAAGGTCCCCCATGCAAGGCTTCTGGAGAAGGTGAGAGGGCATGGGATCCAAGGGGCTTTGGCCTCGTGGATCCAGAACTGGCTTGCCAGCAGAAGGCAGAGAGTGGTTGTGGATGGGTCTTGTTCTGCATGGAAGTCGGTAACCAGTGGAGTGCCCCAGGGATCTGTTCTGGGACCCCTGCTGTTTGTCATTTTCATAAATGACTTGGATGAGGAAGTGGAGGGATGGGTTAGTAAGTTCGCCGATGATACAAAGGTCGGTGGTGTTGTGGATGGTCTGGAGGGATGTCAAAAGTTGCAGTGGGACATAGACAGCATGCAAGACTGGGCAGAGAAGTGGCAGATGAACTTCAATGTGGATAAATGTGTAGTGGTCCATTTTGGCAGGAATAATGGGATGAAGGAGTACAAAATCAAGGGTAGGAGTCTTAGCTGTGTTGTAGAGCAGAAGGATCTCGAGGTCTGGGTCCATAGGACTCTTAAACTGGTCTCGCAGGTGGAGGAAGTGGTCAAGAAGGCGTATGTGTACTGGCCTTCATTAATCAAGGAATAGAGTTTAGGAGTCAGGAGGTAATGATGCAGCTCTGTAAGACTCTTGTCAGACCCCACTTGGAGTATTGTGTGCAGTTCTGGTCACTTCACTATAGGAAGGATGTAGAGGCTATTGAGAGAGTGCAGAGGAGATTTACAAGGATGCTGCCTGGATTGGGAGGCAGGCCTTATGAAGATAGGTTGAGGGAGCTGGGACTCTTCTCACTGGAGAGACGTAGGTTGAGAGGCGACCTGATAGAGGTTTATAAAATGTTGAGAGGAATAGATAGGGTGGACTCTCAGAGACTATTTCCCTGAGCTGAAATGGTCACTACGAGAGGACACAGATTTAAGGTGCAGGGAAGCAAATACAAAGGAGATGTCAGGGGTAGGTTTTTCACTCAGAGGGTGGTGAGTGAATGGAACCGACTGCCATCGGAGGTTGTTGAGGCAAACTCACTGGGGTCTTTTAAGAGACTTCTGGATGAGTATATGGAAAAGAATAGGATAGGGGGTTATAGATAGGTCTGTGGATTGGTAGATGTGATCGGCGCAACTCGTGGGCCGAAGGGCCTGTTTGTGCTGTATTGTTCTATGTTCTATGTAAGTCGTGTGCAGAAGCTGTCAAACACAGAGGAAAATAGCAGAAAAGTAAATAAAAGACATTTTTAAAATGTATCTTGGACAGCTCTCCAATCTTCTGCAATGTTTGTCAGCTCAACACTTGTTTATTTTGCTACAACTCAAACTTTTCCCCCGATTTCACTTGTCAATGTGGCTCGCAACAAACAGGTTGCAAACTGTTACGTTAACAGTTACGTTAGCAGAGCTTTGAAGCATCCCCATTGTCCACTTACTTTAACGTGATGTCTTGGTGATATGAATCAGGAATTTTATATCCAACTTCAAAATGCCATTTTACTTAAAATAACCCTGCTGCGCTAAAAGCAAGACTGGCCCTGCTAATCGCTGCAAGGATCACATCTCCATGATCAATATTCATCACAACTGCAGCATTTGTTCGTGACTTTGAATTCCATCTCCTTTGCGATAGAAGCAAACATTGCCATTAGTCTTTTTGATTGCTTTTTGTAACTGTCCACTTGCTTTTGATGAACTGTGTACCCAAGTGTCTTTGTTCCTCCATATAAACTCCAACTGATCAAGTTGAAGCTGCAGATGTCTCGAGTTAAGCAAAAGAAATCTTTTATATTGTGAGCGCATTTGTGCTGAGATTAGAACTACTCTGCTTCTTGTAGCCAGTCTGCCAGTTCACAAAGCAGAGTTTAGCTCCTGTTTACTCTACACACAGGGATCAGTTAGCTCAGTTGACTGAGTGTCTGGTTTTAAGGAGCAGTGTGATGTGTGATGTGATGGGTTCAATTCCCTTATTGACTGAGATTATTTATGAAGGCCCCATCTTCTCAAATATGCCTCTTGTTTGACGTGTATTGATCCTCAGGTCAAATCATCACCAATGACCTCTCCCCCTCAAATGGAGAACAGCCTACGGTTATCTAGGACTATGGTGACTTTATCTTTACTCTTGATATAGTTTGATGCCTCCAAATGTTACTCTTTCCCAACAGCAGTCACCCTCTTGCTTTTTCATTGTGATGAAACATCTGGCATTGAAGGCTCATTGGCTGAAAAATCAACCTCATCTGGTGAAAGTGAATGCACTCTGCCACCATTAAAACATCTAACCCTGATCCCCGCAGTTTCTGTCCTGAAATGGATCAACATACATTGGAGCATCATACCACAAACTCCCTACAGTGCAGAAGGAGCTTGCACCCAGGCCCTATCCCTGAAACTCCACACTTCCATCCTGCTAATCCCCCTGACACCAATGGACAATTTAGCATGACCAATCCACTTAACCTGCACATCTTTGGACAACGGAAGCAAGCCGGAGCACCCGGATGAAAACAACGCGGACATGGGGAGAACGTGCAAACTCCATATAGACAGTGACCCAAGCCGGGAATCAAATCTAGGTGGCTAGCACTGTTAAGCAGCAGTGCTGACCAAACAGGGCTGAAACTTATTCAAACAATTTTGGCCTGCATTTTTATTTTCAAGGTGAGTCACGGGAGTTGGGAAAATTTCTGGTTTAGCTTGCCCACCTTGGAAGAAAATGCCCACAGAGGTGGGAAGGGAAGAGTACCAGGGGATTGAGCCAACTGACCCTGAAAAACATCCAGAGGAAGCCACAGAGGCTGCCACTTGCCAGGCAAAAAGACTCAACTCAGTTCTGTAGGAGTTCATCCCAGTTAAAATCAAAGATTTTAATTCCACACATTCCTTATGCCCCATTTCATGTTCCTGTTCTGACCAAGACTACAAAAAACTACATAGAACATAGAACACTACAGCACAAACAGGCCCTTTGGCCCACAAGTTGCGCCGATCACATCTATACCTACCAAGCCATAGACTTATCTATAACCCCCAATCCCTTTAAATCCCATATACTCATCCAGAAGTCTTTTAAAAGACCCCAGCAAGTTTGCCTCTACCACCACTGACGGCAGCTGATTCCATTCACTCACCACCCTCTGAGTGAAAAACTTACCCCTAACATCTCCAAACAACCCAACATAGGGTTATGAACATAGCCCAGTCTATCACACTCTCAACCTCTCATCCATCAACACCATCCTTACTTCCTGTTGCTTCGGAAAAGCAGCCAGCATAATCAAGGAGCCCACGCACTCCAGACATACTCTCTTCCACCTTCTTCATTGGGTAAAAGATACAAAAGTACCAACTGACTCAACAACAGCTTCTGCCTTTTGCCATTAGACTTTTGAATGGACTTACTTTATATCAAGCTGATCCTTCTTTTCACACTAACTATGATTATAACACCACATTCTACACCTTCTTCTTTCCTTTTCTATGTACAATATACTTTGCTGTATGGCGCACAAGAAAAATACTTTTGACTGTATGCTAATACATCTGATAATGATAAATCAAATCAACATCATGCACTCTCTCCCTATGACCCCTCATGACCCCATGTCAAGTTACATCTCCCCTCCCTATCCCCTATGTTTTCTAATTTCTCAGATACCAAGGTATGCCCCTCACCCACCCTGGTGGCCCCTCATACCAAGTTATGGCATTTACTTGCCCATTTATCCACTATACACAGTACAGAAGCAATGAAATGTCTCTTGGCATTGTGTGTGTAAAATGGTTTCTTAAAAAGGCATTTAATTGTTAGCTTTCCACTTCTTTTTAAAAAAAAGTGTTAATTATCCAAACCTTTTCAGGTTTCAAAGGTTGAAATCACAAATGCTTTAAATCTCTTAATCGTGTACAAATGAACAATGTGAAGTTGACAGCAAAGATGAAAGAGCCAGAGTCATCATTCAAGCAATGCTTTCTCTGGGGCTCAAGCATTTTTAAGGATTGATGGGTTTCTGGGGCCTCAGTCAAGCCTAATTATGTATTCTTGGCTGACAGATCAGACATCCATTAGAGTATTAAAGCACCTGAGTCTGAAGAGAAAGCAATAGATGATTGACAGTTCTATCTGATGATTGGCATATTTATTGATGTTTTTAATTTATAACAGTTCTTCTTTCATTTTATTCTGTCCTATAAAGGGTTTTATTTATTATGGGGAGATTTCAGTGTTAGACTGGAGTAAACACAGTAAGAATTCTCACAACAAGTGTTGTGAGGCTTCTTATTTATTATACAGAGTTGCATTTCTACAGAAGGCCTACAGTCCAAACATTAATGTGTCTTTTCTCTTTTTAGGTGCTAACAGAGATGTTTGGGGCGATTCTCCCCCCACCCCAAAAATTCTAAGTGGCAAATTCACATAGAAGCTGAAGTAAATCACGCTTTTTTTTTCAGCACAAGTTTCAAAATGAATCTCACACACTGTGCATTACAGAGTGCACTAGCATAAATCCAATTGAAAATCAGTGGATGGGGCCTATTCCCGTTGGACAGGCTGGTAGCATTGCGCTGAGCGGGCCACTGCATAGGCACCGATCTGTCAGTGCCGATATTGGTGCTTGTGCAGTAGCCTCACATTGCTGGCATCCCAATTGCTGGCCAGCTGTGCTACTCCCACATGACCTGATTGCTGAACCCCTCCTACCGCAGCCGCGCCCCCCCCCCACCCCCGAAATGTGTCCAGGTCAGCCTTGACCCTCCCATCCCTCTCTAGCCCTCACCCAATCTCCCAAACCAACCCCCCCTCCACCAGCAGCCCTGACCCCACTCTTTCCTTACCAATGGCCAGCCCTGATTATTGGCATTCCTCCCACTGATTATGATCTTAGTGTACTCTGGTAGTAGGCGCCTCACTGAGCACCCCAGAGACCCTGCCCCCATTCAGACGCAATCCCTTGGCACTACCCGATGCCTGGCAGGCAGTACCAAGTTGCCTCCTAGGCACTGGCACTTTGTCCTTTGGGCAATACCAGGGGCCCAGTCTGGCACTGCCAAGCTGGCAATGCCTAGGGATTTCCTCCCTCTATTGCCCCTGAACTCCTAGGGGACTTCAATAGATCCCCTTCACTCCAGCGATTCGGGCCACCAGTTCCCTGCAAGTGGGGCACTATAATAAACCCCATTGGAGTGAACTACTCCTAGCGAGTGGAAGAGTGGATAGCGGGCCCAGAGATTTCAGTCCCACGCTTGCTTATGGTATGTAAAAGAGATGAAATGCACATTTGCATATAATATGCAGCTCTGCACCAGAAATCGGCGTAGAGCTGACAGTGCCAGAAATTCAACTCCCAGAGATGTGCGGAAGCCATGACACTCAGTGAGGAGCCCGCGGAAGGGCCTCTGTTTGAGTCTCCTGGCCCATTGAAATGTTGTGGCCATTTCAGAGACTTGGGTAGAGCAGGGACAGGAATGGATGTTGCAGGTTCCGGGGTTCAAATGCTTTAGTCGGAGTAGAGAAGGAGATAGAAGGGGGGGAGGAGTGGCATTATTAGTCAAAGACTGTATCACAGTGACAGAAAAGAAGTTTGATGAGGACTTGTCTGTTGAGGTAGTATGGGCTGAGATTAGAAACAGGAGAGGAGAGATCACCCTGTTGGGAGTCTTTTATAGACCTCCTAAAAGTTCTAGAGAGGTAGGGGAAAGGATTGCAAAGTCAATTCTGGTCAGGAGTGAAAGTAATAGGGTAATTGTTATGGGGGACTTTAACTTTACTAATATTGATTGGAATAGCTATAGCTCTAGCTCGTTAGAGGGGTCAGTTTTTGTACAAAGTGTGCAGGAAGGTTTTTTTGACTCAGTATGTAGATAGGCCAACTAGAGGTGAGGCTACATTGGATTTGGTGCTGGGCAATGAGCCAGACCAGGTGTTAGGCTTGGAAGTTGGTGAACATTTTGTGATAGTGACCACAATTCGGTTACGTTCACCTTAGTGATGGATAGGGATAGGCATGAAGCTGGGGGCAGTAGTTATAGCTGGGGAAGGGTAATTATGAGGCCATCAGGAGAGAATTAGGGTGCATAGATTGGACTAGGAAACTACAGGGACTGGGAACATCTGGAATGTGGAGCTTATTCAAGGAGCAGCTGCTGCGAGTCCTTGATAAGTATGTCCCTGTCAGGCAAGGAGGAAATGGTCGAGTAAGGAAACCTTGGTGTACGAAAAAAGTTAATTTGCTGGTTAAAAGGAAAAAGGAGGCTTATGTCAGGATGAGGCTTGAAGGCTCGGTTAGTGCAATGGATAGCTATAGATTAGCCAGGCGGGAGCTAAAGAGTGAATTGAGGAGAGCTAAGAGAGGACACGAGAAGACTTTGGCTGATAGGATTAAGGAGAATCCTAAAGCTTTCTTTAGATATGTTAAGAATAGAAAATTGGTTAGGGCAAGATTAGGGCCAGTCATAGACAGCAGTGGGAAGTTGTGCGTGGAGCCTGAAGAGATTGGAGAGGCACTGAATAAATATTTCTCTTCGGTATTCTCGCAGGGTGATGTAAATGTAGTTATGGAGAACACTGAGGTACAGGGTTGCAAACTGGAAAGTATTGAAGTAGATAGGGAGGATGTGCTAGATATTCTCGAGGGTTTGAAGTTGGATAAGTCCCCTGGGCCGGACGGGATTTACCCTAGGATTTTCTGGGAGGCAAGAGAGGCGATTGCAGAGCCTCTAGCTCTGATCTTCAGGTCGTCGTTGGTTACGGGTGTGGTTCCGGAGGACTGGAGGATAGCGAATGTGGTCCCATTGTTCAAGAATGGGAAGAGAGACCTTCCAGGGAATTATAGGCCAGTGAGTCTTACTTCTGTTGTGGGCAAGGTATTGGAGAGAATTATTATGGATAGGATTTATAGTTATTTAGAGAGAAATGAATTGATTGGGGATAGTCAGCATGGTTTTGTGAAGGGTAGGTCGTGCCTTTCTAACCTTATTGAGTTTTTTGAAAAAGTGACCAAAGAGGTGGATGGGGGTGAGGCAGTTGATGTGGTATATATGGACTTTAGTAAGGCATTCGATAAGGTGGCCCATGGAAGGCTTCTGCAGAAAATGCAGATGTATGGGATAGAGGGTGATTTAGCTAATTGGGTTAGGAATTGGCTAGCAGATAGAAGACAGAGGGTGGTGGTTGATGGGATATATTCATCGTGGAGTTCGGTGACAAGTGGTGTACCTCAGGGGTCTGTTTTGGGGCCCCTGCTGTTTTTAATTTTTATAAATGATCTGGATGAGGGTATTGAAGGATGGATTAGTAAATTTGCAGATGACACTAAAGTCGATGGAGTGGTAGATAGTGAAGAGGGGTGTTACAGTTTGCAGAGAGACTTGGACAAGTTGCAGAGCTGGGCCGAGAGGTGGCAAATGGAGTTTAATGTGGAAAAGTGTGAGGTAATGCACTTTGGCAGGAACAATAAATGTGTAGAGTATAGGGCTAATGGTAGGACTCTTAATAGTGTTGATGAACAGAGGGATCTTGGTGTATATGTGCATAGATCCCTGAAAGTAGGCAGTCAAGTCGATAAGGTTGTTAAGAAGGCATATGGAGTCTTAGCTTTTATTGGTAGGGGGATTGAATTTTGGAGCCGCAACGTCATGTTGCAACTGTACAAAACTCTAGTGCAGCCGAACTTGAAGTATTGTGTGCAGTTCTGGTCCCCACATTATAAGAAAGATGTGGAGGCATTGGAGAGGGTACAGAGGAGGTTTACCAGGATGTTGCCTGGTATGGAAGGCAAGTCTTATGAGGAGAGGCTGAGGGATTTGAGGTTGTTTTCATTAGAAAGGAGGCGGCTAAGAGGAGATCTTATCGAAACATATAAGATGATTAGAGGTTTAGATAGGGTGGACAGTGATAGCCTTTTTCCTAGGATGGAGAAAGCTAGCACGAGGGGACAGCTTTAAATTAAGGGGTGATAGTTATAGGACGGATATCAGAGGTAGGTTCTTTACCCAGAGGGTGGTTAAGGAGTGGAATGCCCTGCCTGCGGCAGTTGTAGATGCGCCAAGTTTGGTGGCGTTTAAGAGGTTAGTTGATAAGTTTATGGAAGAGAAGGGAATGGTTTAGTTTGGAGGGTCATTGCTTTTTTCATAATTGGTCGGCGCAACATCGAAGGCCTGTTCTGCGCTGTAATGTTCTATGTTCTATTGCACTATAAAAGCAGTGCTGCTTTTGGGATTCCAGGAGAATCACTCCTGTTGCTTTTTCCTATACTTGCTGCCATTATTAAAGGGAAAAATATTTCTAAGATGTTCTTCCAGAACGCTCTTTCAAACTGTCTGCATTACCAATCTGCAGATTCTGACTATGCGATCTCAAGATCAAAAATTGTTCTGAAAGAACATTAAAATGGATAGGACGAGGGGTCATGGCCATAGGGTGAGGGGGGCTATGTATAAGACGAATATTAGAGGGCAGTTTTTCACACAAAGGGTAGTGGGGGTGTGGAATGCACTGCCGAGTACGGTGGTGGGAGCAGGCACGCTAGGGCTGTTTAAGGGTCTCTTGGACAGCCACATGAGCGGTATGCAGATAGAGGGATATAGTAGGACTGTTTAACTACGGCTTTTTTTCCCACAGGTAATTTGGTCCATACTTGACCAACATTGAGCATGCATTCGGCAGGTGGTGCGAGTACAGCTCTTGGATGTTGATTCATGGGTTGCCTGGTACTTCATGTAGTAAATGAGTGCTTTATGTGGACCATCTGAAGGGCACCATGACAGCTCAGAGACTATCGATGTGGCTGTGCAGACACTTGGAATTGGACCGGTGTCTGCGGGAGTTTGCGCGTTCTCCCCGTGGTTGCGTGGGTTTTCTCCGGGCACTCCGGTTTCATCCCACAACCCAAAAATTCGCTCTTAGGCTGATTGGGAAACAAATTGTCCCTATAGTGAGAGTCTTCCATATTAGGAATAACCTAAATCTATAATAGGATAATGGAATTGCTACTATATAGTTATGACGGCAGTGCGGGCTCATTGGGCCGAAGGGCCTGTTTCCCATGCTGTGTTGCTCTTAAAAAAAAAACTACTTCCTATTCACATCGCACTTTGTTGCCAAGGGTTGTGCTACTCTATTACCAAAACTGTCTCTCCAGAGAGATTTAATTAAACACAACCTTTCAATTAGAAAAGATATTCATATAGTTCACTGCTTCAATGTAAATAGGCTCAGAAATATGACTAAAATTCTTCAATTTCCATTTCAAACTAAACATTAATCGTCCAATAGAGTTTTTTAATATAGCTGACATTTTTAATCCTTTACAAACATTGCCCACCACATTAAAAAAGCATAAGTAAGTACTGAACAAGTCCAATTCTGATTTACAATGGCTGGAAATTTCCCGTCCTGCCCGCTGCAGGAATCGTAACAAGTAAGACTAAAACTTCAGCGGACCATATAAAGAGCCATGGAGATCACTGGGAATTTCCAGTTTTGGGATACATGTCCACAACTGGAAAATCTCACCTGTTGATCTTTTCCTTAACAGCTCTGCAATACATTTCCTCCATTTTCTTTTTAAATACATTAAGACAGTAGCCCCAATCTAGTGAGACAGGCAGATTGTATTGGCTATGGCAACTATATTGGCATCCCAGAGGCTAGTTGAGGGGTGTGGGCAGAGGTTGTTCTGAATTTTTTACAACACAAGTTCTCACCCCAACCCCTTCCACTAATTTAAATGGATTGCTCACACAGAAAAGGCTTGACAAGAAGAAACTTGTCTGGAGAGCACAAAATTCAGTAAGGCAGCAGCTTACGAATAGGCAATTGTGGCGGTGCAGGAAAAAGGACTTAACCTTCACGATGGAACAGTAAGGATGTATAGAAATCAGAGATTCCCTTTAATGCTAAAAACCTGGATCCTCTATTGCACAAGTTCCACCAAAGTGAGGTTGTATCTTATCTGACAGTAAAAACATTGCAACCAACTGTATAGAAATGCAGAGATGCTTCAGCGCGATTTGGATAGGCTGAGTATGTGGGCATATGCATGGTAGATAAATGTGAGGTTAACCACTTTGGCAGCAATAACAGGAAGACATTTTTTTCTGAATGGGTGTAAATTGAGAGAGGTGGATAGTCAGCGAGACTTTGCTGAGCACACAGGTACAGCAGGCAGTAAAGAAGGCAACTGTTTTGTTAATCTTCATAGCAAGAGGATCTGAATACAAGAATAGAGATTCTCCTTCAGTGTACCCAAACAGACGCCAGAGTGTGATGACTAAGGGATTTTCACAGTAACTTCACTGTACTGTTGAACTTATAACACTAATAAATCAACTCAACTTAAAAAGATGTTTTACTCCAATTGTATAGGGCGTTGGTGGGGCCATACTTGGAGCATTGTGTCCAACTCTAATGTCCATATCTGAAGAAAGGTTTCCTTGCTACAGAGAGAGTACAGTTTATCAGGCTGATTCCTGAAATGGCAGGTCTATCAAATGAGGAGAGACTAAGTCGGTTAGGATTGTACTCATCGGAGTTTAGAAGAGTGACAGGGGATCTCTGAAACTTATGACATTCTAATAAGGTTAGGCAGGGTAGATTCAGAAAGAATGTTCCCCATGGTAGGGGTGCCCAGGACTAGGTGTCTTAATTTGAGGATAAGGGGTAAACCTTTTAGAACTGAGGTGAGGAGAGATTTTTTCATGCAGAAAGTGGTGAATATGTGGAATTCACTTCCACAGAAAGTAACTGCGGCCAAAACTGTATGATTTCAAGAAGAAATTAGATATAGCTCTTGGGGCTAAAAAGATCAAGAGATATGGGGAGAAGGGTCGGGGGGGTGGTCAGGATATTGAATTTGATGATCAGCCATGCTTGTAATGAATGGCAGAGCAGGCTTGAAAGGCCAACTCCTACTTCTAGTTTCTCAGTTTTAAGACTGACTGAGCCAAAGCAGATGCACAAGTTCTCATATTTGACTGCTAACAAATAATGAGAAAAGAGAAGCAAAGTAAAAAGATATCTAGATTCATTAGGGGTGATTCTCCCATTGAGTTCACACCGTGCTTGTAGCACTGGATCTCTAGCAGCATCTGCGCAGCACCAGAAATCATCTGGGAGGCAGGGCTAGCATTTAAATAGCATTTTATGTACTATTTAAATGCTACTAGCAGGCCCGGGACTGAATTCTCACAGGCTTGCTAGCATCTCCCACTCCATCAGAGTGTTTTCAGCGGGGATTACTATAGCTCTCCACATTCAGGGAACTAGCAGGACATCTCTGTTAGTCTGAAGAGGGTCATCAATCGGGACCCCCAAGGGCCCTGGCTGTGGGAGAGTGATGCCCCCTAACACTGCCCAAGGGGCAAAGTGCTAATGCCTAGGGACACTGGCACTGCCCATTGGACATGGAGCAGTGCCAAGGGGACCTAGTCGGACAGGACCTCCTGGGGAAGAGCCAAGGGGTAATCAGTGGCAGTGGGGGCTCCCAATTGGACGTTGAGCCCAAAATTGGGCTCATACTGTTTTTTGTTTGCCTATTACTCATCCTCCAATGTTCGCACAAAATTAAAAGAGTGCCTAGCATCATTAAAAATGAAATCGAGATGCCCAACTTTTTTCCCAAGAATCTCACTACCATGGTAACATCGCAAATGGCTCAAAAAATTAATCCTATTTAACAATTTATTACCAAATTTCAGACAACAAATTATATCAACCCACAATCCACTCATTATGCAAAATTATCTCTCTCTATACAAAGAGCATTTGTATTGTTCACTTTAATGGATTTATTTGGGTGAACAAACTAAAATCGTCCGTATACCTAACCTCTTAAATTTTAATTCAGACCCCATGATGTTTCAATACTTTATCACAGTCAATAATTTGCCTGGACACTCGATTACACAGGGAAAAGTATGAGGTCCTAAGCTTTCTAGCACCCCCTGCTGGTTGTACAACAGATCTGAGTTGGTTAAAGACAGAAAGCAGCTCAGAGATTGTGTGCTATTTTTCAGAGTGTCCTGTCAAGATCATTTATCAGAACTGCAAGGGGAGGCAGGCAAGGACACCTGCTAAAGACATTTGCTAAATCAGCCCATGATAAGAAAGCCTGCAAATTTATATGAACTTTTATACATCCCAGATTCTTCAAAGCCAATGCCAGTTCTGTTGCTTTCATATAATCATAGTATCCCTATAGTGCAGAAGGAGGCCATTCAGCCCAACGAGTTTTCATGGACTCTGACAGAGCATCCCATCCAAGCCTTTTGCCCGTAAACCAACGTATTTATCCCACACATCTTGGGATCTAAGGGACAATTTAACATGGCCAATGCACCCAACTAGCACATATTTGGAATGTGGGAGGAAACAGAAGCAGCCAGAGGAAATCCACACAGACACAGGGAAAATGTGAAAACTTCATGTAGACCATAACCCAAGATCAGATTTTAACCTGGGTTCCTGGCACTGTGAGGCATCTATGCTAAACCACTGTGCTGCCCTGCAAACTTATCAGTTTCCTCCACTTACTGACCAATCTTTTGTAGGCAAACATAGCAGTTATTTTTTTTAACACAAAGACCCACAAACAGCAAAAACCAAATAAATGATCTTTGTGGCATTGATTGAGGGATTAAGAGTGCTCTTCTTCGAAATAGTACCATGGGATCCTTCATGATTATCTGAGGGAAAGATTAATACCTCATCTGAAAGATGGCACTTTGGCAGTGCAGCACACTCTATGCAACACTGAGACATAAGCCTCAGTTAAGTGTCTGTGGAAAGTAAATGGGACCCTCCACAGCATTGACTAAAGAAAAGGTTTAAAAGAGTATTAAGAAGGCACAGGTGCTGAAGATCTGAATTGCAAACTGAATTTCTAGTATGGAGTCAGGAAAATTCCCAAACTGACTCAGGAAAAATGTCCCCATTGGTCTAATTTTCATTCTGGGTGGGGGTCAATAGGATTCAGACTCTCTGCCCCAGAAGGGGTTCAGAGACAATAATGGGAGCTGCCAAATGTAGAGGTGTGCTATCTGAAAGGCTCACCTCAACAAATGATCTAGGAACTCGTCCCAGCTGTAGTGAAAACAATAAAAAGAGAAACAACCCTCTAGCCCTGTCTTTCACACTCCCATTCCTCCACCCTGTCACAAAATCCCATCCTCCATCCCTATCAAACATTCCCATCCTCCATCCATGCCATGTCACTTCATGATTCTCCATCCCACATGTGGTTCCTCATGCCTCCTCTGCCAACCCATTTTTCTCTAATCGCCTTCAAGTCCTTTTATAGACCCGATATCACAAAATGCCAACTCATGCCCCCCCAAACACCACCCTTTGCCCTTACATATTCCATGCCATACCACCCAGTATCCACCACATGTACACTACAGGAGCTATGCTGAGATTAAATAAAGTTCTAGGTGATGATTATAAACTTTACTGTTTTTTTAAATTGTGTTCATAGAAACATTCATTACCTTTACATTCCTTCAACTATATTATCCCTTATACAAATTATTCAAATGCCTAATCCCTTATAAAAACAAGAATTTGTATACATAGCTTGACATCAAAGGCATTTAATCTCTTGGAGCTACAAAAAAACTGTGAACTGACAAGCACCCTGCTGTGACAATGATAGTTTGACAATTTGAATGAGATTTAGATGCCATGGTAAGAGTTTATCTACTACTTATGCATATTCATGTCTATGTTTAACAATACAAAAGAGCATTTAATCTCTCCCAGATGGCATCAGATCTTTCCTAAATGTGTCTTTGCACCTATCCAAAATGATACCCTTCCTCTCCAGTTTCAGAAAGAGTAAAGCCAATAAGTTGTCTGTTGAGCATCCCGCTAGAAAAAATGGGTGTACTTTTACACATGCAGCTACCTCTGTAGATCGTGTGATGTGAAAACTACAGCACCCTTTCCCCACCTTCACCCAGTGAAAATGATGGATGCTGGGTTTGGGGGAGCAACTTCTGGAACTGAGTCACTGGCGCCATTTTGGCTTCACTTGGAGACACTTCATCTTTACACAAATTTAGGCCAAAAAGCTGAAAGTACTAATTCTGATAAAAGGCTGCACACCACAACTGATAACTTGCCAGTTTCCTCCACACACTCTGACCAACATGACGAATGTTTCTACAATTAAAACGAAATGAGGTTTCCTTAAAGTAGATACTCATTTCAGAATAACCACCAATTGAAAGGAAATTGTAAACATATTGTCCTTTGAATGATTTCTTGATAACAAGACTGTAATGCTTAGAATAGTAAGCTTATTAAGTGAGATGCTTATAGCAATGTCATGGGAAACCATTGACAACTCTTCACTTGCCTCACGAAAACATACAGTTTAGAAATATATAGCAACAATTTTAAATGACAACAATGTATTAATAAGCTATCTCTGAAATAATTGATTCAATATACAACAGTATTATTGGAGATTTTGCCTTCACTCTTCCCCCTGCACACAGATATGTGGCAAGTTCAAGTAGAAGTACTCAAACAGCTCCTAAAAGGTGATATAAAAATGGAAGCCATGCTAACATCCCAACAAAAAGTTCATTCTCTGTTTCTGTCACAATGGTAAGTCAAAACTGATATATTACAGATTGTACAAAATAAGATATTGCAGAAGTAAGCAAAAGCCTTCTGTGGGATGACAGAGTGGTTAGCATTGCTGCCTCACAGCACCAGAGACTGGGTTTGATTCCTGGTTTGGATCATTGTCTATGCAGAGTCTGCATATTACATTTCCGCCACGTCTGTGTGGGTTTTCTCTGTGCTGGTTAGGTGTAGTGGCCATGCTAAATTCTCCCTCAGTACCTGAACAGGCGCGGAATGTGGCAATGAGGGGATTTTCACACTAACTTCGCTATTGTGTTAATGTAAGCCTACTTGTGGACCTAATAAATAAATAAAAAGCCTGTTTTTATCAATCCAGGAATTCTGTGAAACTTTCAGTTGTACAGTTAAAGTTATATAAACTCTCCTAAATCAAAGCTAATTATAATTTATATTTTATAAATACAAAATAATACTTGAGAAGAGTACATGACACATGGGTTGGGATTTTCTGCTCCTGTTTGTGTCGGGTGGGTTTGGCAGTAAGAGCAGAAAATATCAGGAGAAGGCCTTAGTCACATTCCCCATCAATGTAAATGCAAGTGATGATCGCAGCAGCGGTGGGCCATGTTACCCACCTTCCAACATTGGGAACCATACTGCAATAAATTAGCATGTTATTATTGGGCCCAGATGCTGGAATCATAGTCCTCACATCAAATAATACGTCCAGCACATGGTGATTTCAGAATGGTGCAAAGTACGACTGGTTTCAGAAGACATGCACCTGACAAGCAGAACTCCAACAGGACCTCAGTCAGGGACGTGTGCACTCAAACCGGCGTAGCGCTCAAGGAACGGCACCCCATCTTCAGGGGGACAGTGAGGATGGCAGTGAGTTGGGGGATAAGGATTGAATGGAGGAGGACATGTGGTTAGTGAAAAGGGGACATAGGATAAGTTAGATGTTATAAGGGTTGAGTGGGGGACAGGAAAAACAGTGAACTTGGGTGCAGAATGTTTCTTGTGTCTGGCAGCCATCATGTCCCAGCGAACTCCAAAGTGTGCTAGCTGTGTGGAGAGGCGACCATTAAATATGATGAGATCAAAGTGATGATGGACAGGCAAATCAGAGGCTCACCCCACCCCTACTCCCCCCACCAATGATAAGATGTGAAACCGTGCCTGCCAATTTTCCTTCTCTAAATCCTGCACAATATGGCCCACAAAGCCAGCATTGCTGTCAGAACGCCCAAAACTATTTTCCCCTCTGACTCGGGCTTTACCGATATCGGAGATGATTCACCCAAAAACTCAAAAAAAACATACACTAAAGAGAAATTTCCTTTCATAAAAAAATTGCTAAACACCTGCAAATCATTCCTGTGGAACAATCAATTTGCAAATGGCACTGTAAACCCAAACAGGTACAGGTGTTAGTCAGGTAGTGCATTATAGAGGCTCACTCAATCCTTAGTTTGCTGATCTTGCCTGATGTGGTGGAGGTCAGGATTTATTTACATCATGTGGGTGAGCTTCCAATTATAGTTGGCTTGAGGTTGCAGTTTGCTAGAGGGAGCAGAGGGATTGTGTGCAAACAACCACTTAAGGATTGTTTACAAGGAATGATGAAATGGTAGTATTTTAATGCACTTGAAACAGATAGCAAGAGACCTGGCAAAATCTCAACAATAAGTGTGATACAAAGTGATTGAATCCACAGCCAGTGAAATTGTGCATCATCTCAACCCCTTATTCAGTGAAATGAAGGTGGAGGAGAATATGATGGTAGCAAGTTGTGGAGTTGGGGTGAGGAGGGAAGCATTCAGGGTATCTTTCTCATATACAACATTGCAGCGTGCCCGGAAAGAGGCAGAAAAACAAGACTAAGGTCATTGCTGTGCATGAAATGCCAACAACCAGAAACATGCTTTCAATACACCACCAATTAAAACTCAATCTTTTCTTTATGGAGCAGTAGTGTGATTAATAGCGCAGCTGACATTCAAATATTAATGAGGCCCAGACATGAAAATGGATTTAGTCTCCTGATTACAAAATCAGAAGAGAGGAGTGGAAGATATTTTTCACCCAGTCCCAGTAATGCGCATGAAAATCAGCCCCATCTCTCTGCACCAGTACCCAGAATCCAGTACAATCCTTCAGTTCACTGTTTTGACCCGGTGTCGGTATAATTTAACATTTTAATTCTTTGGGGAATCACAGTCAGCTTACAACTGGTCCAATTCATCACCATGCAAAACAGGTTTCATCCTGGTTTGAAATAATGTGGAATAAAGGAGCTATTTGTCACCAAGGAAGTGTCAGCTTCTGATATATTACTCCGCATGAGGAATGCACCTTTCCTGTGATAATCCTGAAATGTAGAATCCATGCAATCAACACATCCAGAGCACAGAAGATCAGTAGCTGCATGACAACTGATATCTTGCTATATTAGATTGAAACATCAATGTTTGATGATAGTCTCAGTTACTTTTGTGACTGTACTACAGCACTAATTTAAAAAAGATTGGCATCATATGTATCACATAACTCTCAGAACTTCAGTTAAAATGAGATAATTAGCTGAACCTCGAAATCTAGCCAGGTTTAGTGCAAGTTAAATTGAGCACATGCAAAATTCACCTAATTAATTTGTGTTGGACAAATCAGGAGATAAGAACATATGAAATAAGAGCAGAAGAATGCCATTCTGCCCTTTTGAGTCTGATCCATCATTCAGTAGATTACGGCTGATCAGTTTGTATTTCAAGTTCTACATTCCCATTTACATAAAATACACTGCAATTTTTCTTGTTCCCTTTGAATTGATAAGAATAGTGCTGCTTGTACAAAATTCAATAATTAATAAAATTGTAAGTATTAACTACATTGTTGACAATATGAACACATCAATACCAGAAATAATTGGTCTTGTAGAGGAACATCCAATGGTAAATGAAAGAAAATTATTCAATTTAATCATGGTTGCAACTTCTGTTTTCCCTTTACCCCTTCTATTTACTCATTCTTTTCCATAGTAAGAAAGATCTTTTTTTTGGAAATGCATCTTAAGTTACAATGTCCTGACAACATTTTAAGTGTGCAGCATGTTTGACCATCAGACAGATGGTCTGACGATAATCAGATTTTTGACTACAGTGGTCCAAGAAGGCAGTTCACCAACACCTTCTGAATGGGCACTAAATGCTGACCTAGCCAGCAAACTCAGTAAGGGGTCTGACAACACCAATTTTAAATACAACCAATTTATTTGATAGTAAACTTGCAAGCTTTCGGCCTTTGTAGCCTTCCTCAGGCGAATGAGGTGTTCTGGTCTGGGACCTCATTCGCCTGAGGAAGGCTACAAAGGCCGAAAGCTTGCAAGTTTACTATCAAATAAATTGGTTGTATTTAAAATTGGTGTTGTCAGACCCCTTACTGAGTTTACCCTAGTCCAATGCTGGCATCTCTACATCAAGCCAGCAAAGCCCAGGAATGAATTTTTAAAAAAAATTCTTACATAACTGCACACTAAAACACAAACAGAAATGAACAATGCCAGTCATTATTCATCTTAAAAGTTTACTATACACAGGACTGGACGATATTCAGAGCTAATGGCCAGAAATTGATCCAAAATACACATGGATTGAGGTCAAAATGTTTCCCTGCACATAAAAATATTTTGCATTGTCTACTTGACATCAAAACTTTGATATGTTAGCACAGTGGGATGAAGTAAACTGGGAGGAAATTTATGCGAAGCATAAACAACAGCATAAATCAATGGAGCTTGGCCTGTTTCTGCACTGTAAATATTTTTGCAATACTGTACTATCTAATGTGAATTAGTTTCATAATATTATGGCAAGTGAGAGGCTGAGAGATTTATGGAAGGACTTCCCAAGCTTAGAACAGCCAATGATGATGGAATGATAAAAACCAGAAATGCTGAGTTGAAGAAACCCCAAGACCTCAAGAGTTTTATTGGGCTGGGCAGGTAGGAGATAGGAAAGAGGCTATGCAAAAATTTGAAAACAGAACAATAATTTTTAAATTGAGACATTGAGACTATGTGGGTCAGTAAGAAATGGGGGTGATGGGTGGATGATACTTGGTGTGAGTTAACGTATGAGCAGTAGTGATCTGAATACCTTTATGGAAAGTACAAGGTTGATGCTGACCAGGACAGTCTAAGTGAATCCATTCTTTCCTCTTACCACACTAAGCGGCATGTGGGACAAACAAAGTATCTGCTTCCATATGTTTCTATTCATTTGTGGGATGTAAGTGTGACTGACTGGGCCAGCATTTATTGCCAATCCCTAACTACCCATGAGTGGCTTGCTAGGACATTTCAGGGGCCATTTAGGAGTCAACCACATTATTGATCCCATAGCTCTTTTTTTCCCTGGAAGAGAACATGCCTGTTGCAAGAGGCTGCAGTTTGAGGGGTGACACTTTGCATCAGCTATGGCTGGCCAGGAGGCTCTCCTGCTCTTACCACCCCTGTAGAAGTATTACAAGGATTTTCAGGCCAACACTCAACCTATTGGCCACATTATGAATGCATCTTCCATTACCATCAGAACCTGGACTGGCAGTCAAATCCAAAGCTTCTGGTTCAGAGGGAGGGAAGGTACCCACTGGGCCATACGATCTTCTCAGTGAACCCATTAATGGCAGTCAAAAGTTAAAAGCACAAATTCGGATACAGTTTGCCTCAGGTTAATTATTCAGCCAGTTTGAGGTCAGACTTAAAATCAGTTGTTAAATCTGTATAGATATTCTGCTGTATTCAGCAGCCAGTCCAAACATCTAATGAAATCCTATTGTGACATCAAAGTTCAAAGAGATTAAACTGCAAAGTACCAGCAACTAAACAACAAAGAACAAAGGAATTACAAGCCTGCATCAACCATGCTGCCTGACTTAATTAAAATCCCCTATCCTTCCGGAGACCATATCCTCTGTTCCCATCCTGTTGATGTACTTGTCAAGACACCCCTTAAAAGCCACTACTCTATCAGCTTGCACTATCTCCCCCAGCAACGAGTTCCAGGCACCCCCACCACTTCTGTGTAAAAAATCTGCCTCATACATCTCCTTTAAACCTTGCTCCTTGCACCTTAAACCTATGCCCCCTAATAACTGATTCTTCCACGCTGGGAAATAGCTTCTGACTATCCACTCTGTCCATGCCTCTCATAATCTTGCAGACTTCTATCAGGTCTCCCCTCAACCTCCATCGCTCCAGTGAGAACAAACCAAGCTTCTCCAACCTCTCTTCATAGCTAATGCCCTCCATACCAGGCAACTTCCTGGTAAATCTTTTCTTACCTTCTACAAAGCCTCCACATCCTTCCGGTAGTGTGGTGACCAGAATTGAACACTGTATTCTAAGTGCGGCCCAACTAAGGTTCTATAAAGCTGCAATATACTTGCCAATTTTTAAACTCAATACCCCGGCCAATGACAGCAAACATGCCACATACCTTCTTGACTACCTTTTCTCTCTGCATTGCCACTTTCAGCGACCTGTGTACTTGTACATCCAGGTCCCTTTGCCTACCAATACTTTTAAGAGTTCTGCTATTTACTATATATTTCCTATCTGTATTAGACCTTCCAAAATACGTTACCTCACATTTGTCCAAATTAAACTCCATCTGCCAACTCTCCGCCCAAGTCTTCAATTGATCTATATCTTGCTGTATCCTCTGACGGTCCTCATCGCTACGCGCAAATCCACCAATCTTTGTGTTGTCCGCAAACTTACTAATCAATCGAGATACATTTTCCTCCAAATCATTTATATATATTACAAACAGCAAAGGACCCAGCACTGATTCCTGAGGAACACCACTTGTCACAGCCCTCCATTCAGAAACATATCCTTTCACTGCCACCCTCTGTTGTCTTTGACTGATGTACAGATGTCGGCGTTAGATTGGGGTGGTAAGAACTCAGTAAGAATTTAGCAACACCAATTTTTAATCCAACCGATTTATTTGATAGTAAAAAAGCGAGCTTTCGACTCTGTGTCTTCCTCAGGCAAATGCATTTGCCTGAGGAAGACACAGAGTCGAAAGCTCGCTTTTTTACTATCAAATAAATCAGTTGGATTAAAAATTGGTGTTGCTAAATTCTTACTGAGTCTTTGGCTGAGTCAGTTTTGTATCCACCTTGCTAGCTCACCTCTGATCTCACGCGACTTCACCAGTCTTCCATGAGGGACCTTGTCAAAGGCCTTACTGAAATCCATGTAGACTATATCTGCTGCCCTAACTTCATCAACCATCTTCGTCACTTCCTCGAAAAACTCGATCAAGTTCATGAGACACAACCTCTGCTTCACAAAACCATGTTGCCTCTCACTAATAAGTCCACTTATTTCCAAGTGGGAATAGAATCTGTCTCAAAGAATCCTCTCCAACAATTTATCTATCACTGATGTGAGGCTCTGTAATTGCCTGGATTATTCTTACTATCCTTCTTAAACAAAGGAATAACATTGGCTATTCTCTGGGACCTCTGCTGTAGCCAATAAGGATACAAAGATTTCTCTCAAGGCCCCAGCAATTTCCTCCCTTAACTGTGAAGTTTAGCGAATTTACTACTTTGTTTACGTGTTTCAAAGAATTTTCCCTGAAGAAATCTATTCAGCATGGGTTCTACGTTACTCAGAGTGTAAAAAAACCTTGTATCAGCTTTAAAAGTTCCACGCTATGAAAATAATTACAAGTATTATTTATACAGTATCTCAAAACCTCCTTCCCTGGAGGAGAAAAGGAAAGAAAAGCTCATTCAGAATTCTCCCTGTGGTGATTGTCACTTTAAGGACAACACAGTTGAATATGGGTCTCTGGTCTGGGTTTGGACAGATAGTTTGCTACCAAATAAATCAGTTGGATTTTAACCTGGTGTTGTGAGACTTCTAACTGTGCTTACCCCAATCCAAAGCCGGTATCTCCACATCATGACAAATAGGGATTCAGAGTAAGAAATCACCCTGCAGGAGACAGGGAGGCCTCGGAGGTAAGGAGACTTGCACAGAGCTAGCTAATGACTGGATGTCATGCAGTCCTAGGAAGGCACCTCACATTGTGCAGTTGTTCACCATGCACATGGACAGCTTCTCAAGGTTGGGGTGCCTCTTTTTGTAATTCAATCACTCCCATTGTGCCCCTAATTACAGATCTTTCCTTTTGTTGTTTGCTCTATGCGTCCCAGCACCCTTTCCCTGCTTTGAACTTGCTGTAAACCTATTAAATTTGTTATAATTTCTATTTCTGACAGGTCACCCACCTACCGACAATGCATTTACCTACCTTACCAACCTATCCTATGTGTTTACCTGCTTCAGCCATCTCCCCAACCTACTGTCTTGCCCATTTATTCACTCATCCAGCCATTCACTAACATTCATTCACTGGCATTGAAAGATTTGAAATTTACTCCTTACTGTACAGTACCTAGTGCCATAGAAAGGGGGCTGTCCCCCCTCCTCTCACTGGTAGATCTTTCTCGTGGACTCAGCTCTACTTACCCGCCCGTTCATCATAACCCTTAATTCCTTTACTGTTCAAAAATCTATCTTTGCCTTAAAAACATTCAATTAAGTAGCTCAACTACTTCACTGGTAAGGAATTCCACAGATTCACAACCCTTTGTGTGAAGAAGTTCCTCCTCAACTCAGTCCTAAATCTGCTCCCTCTTATTTTGAGGCCATGCCCCCAGTTCCAGTTTCATCCATCAGTGGAAACAACTTTCCTGCTTGTATCTTATCTATTCCCTTCATAATCTTATATGTTTCTATCAGATCCCTCCTCATTCTTCTGAATTCCAACAAATATAGCCCCTGTATCTTATTGTCTCCTCATAAGCCAATCCTCTCAACTCTGGAATCAATCTAGCGAATCTCCTCTGCACTCCTTCCAGTGCCAGTACAAGCTTTCCTAAGTAAGGGGACCAAAACTACACAGTATTCCAGGTATGGCCTCACCAGTACCTTATACAGCTGCAACATAACCTCCCTGTTTTTAAACTCCATCCCTCTAGAAATTAAGGACAAAATTCTCTTTGCTTTCTTAATTACCTGTTGCATCTGCAAACCAACTTTTTGTGATTCATGTTGATCCCAGGTTTGGGATGAGGAAGGCTACAACAGACAAGAAACTTGCTGAAAGATAATGAAGGATCAGATATTAAATGCGAACTTTCCTTTCCTTGTCCACAGATACTGCCTGACCTGTTGAATATTCCAGTATTTTCTATTCTAATTCTGATTTCAGTGTCCAAAATGATTTGTTTTTTGTTCTTAGTATCTTGCTCTCTTCCATGCCCTTCAATGGAATTATGAAAATCTTAAGTTATTTAACATTTGATCAGGAGTTTTCAGACTCACCTTTTCTTTCAGTGTTATCAGCCTTGGTTCTAATAATTTGGGATTTTTGTTTCAACAAGATACAAATAGTTTTATTTTTAATACAAAGCTGCAGTGGCCGTCCATGAATGTTCCAGATTTCTGGAATGGACTACTTCCATAGTGTATTGAAAACAGTTCATAACTCTTCACAAGTTCAATTGTGAAAGAACAACATTGATAACTTCATAGAATCACAGAATCCCTACTGCTGCCTCACACAGCCAGGGACCTGGGCTTGATTCCTGGCTTGGGTTCACTGTCGGTGTGGGGTCTGCAAGTTCTCCTGTGTCTGCATGGGTTTCTTCTGGGTGTTCCAGTTTCCTCCCACAGTCCGAAAGATGTGTTGGTTAGATACATTGGCCATGCTAAATTCTTCCTCTGAGTACCTGAACAGGCACCGGAACGTGGCAACTAGAGGATTCTCACAGCAATTCATTGTAACGTTAATGTAAGCCTACTTGTGACATTAATAAATAAACTCTAATATGCAGAAGGGGGCTTTTAGCCCATCGAGTCCGCACTGACTCTCTGATAGAGCATCCTACAAAAGCCCACCCCATCCTATGCTCGCGACCCAAATATATAACCCAATACTCTTCCTAATCTATACATCTTGGCACACTAAGGACCAATTTAGCATTGCTAATTCGCCTAATCTGCATCTTCTTGGACTGTGGAAAGAAACAAAAACACTTAAGGAAACTCACGTAGAAATGGGAAACAATTGCAAATTTCACACAGACTGTAACCCTAAAGTTGAATTAAATCCACATAACTGGCATTGACGCAGCATTGCTAACCACTGTGCTGCCCTCTAAGACAAACCTATTACATCTACAGAGGGTCCTAAAGCACTTAGCAATAAATGAACTTTGAATATGTAGTCACTATTGTTGTCTTGGTTCACCTTACAGCCAATCTGCTCATAGCAAGGTCCAACAACCAGCAAATGAGTAAATGATCTGATCATTCATGTTGATGGTGTATCATTTATTGAGGTAAACTCTTGACCAGGAATTGGAATAACTTACTGCTATTTTCTCAACAGAGTCATGAGACGTTATACATCCACCGATAGACAGTCTCAAATTAACGTCTGGAAGCACTGCCTCCAACAACGTAACATTTTTTTCAGTAGTGAACTGAAGTATCAGCCCAAATCAAGATCTCAAGTCCATCATGTGGTTTGAACACATAACCTTTTGATTCAGACGGAAAAGTGCTACCAACTTGCCGCTTCGGGTCCATTTTAAAGTGGTAACAAGAATTTGCATTGATATAGCACCATTTAACATATAAAATGTTCCAAAGTACTCCACAGGAACATTGTCATCAAAAATCTGACAATGAGCCAGTAAGGATGTATTCACACAATTCAATGGTAGTTTCAAGGAGCCTTTTAAAGAAAGAAAGAGAAGCAGTTGGCTTTAGGAGGGGGATTCTTAGGACCTAGGCAATTAAAGGCACGGTAACAGTGGAACAATTAATATCAGGGATGCCAACAAGCCAGAATTGGAGGAGATAAGTGAGAGGGTTGTGGAGACTTTTAGAAATAATAGAGAGATGAGACCAGAGACAGACTTGAGATTAGAATTATTAAGCCTAAAGGTGACAAAAGCTCAGATGATAGCTTTAACAGAAAATGAACAGAGAGGTGGGGTGAAGTACAATGATATTACGGAAGTAGAACTGTGTTGTCTTGGTTTGGACTGGAAATGTGCTCTGATGCTCACATCAAGGTCAAAATCAACACCATGATTACAAATGGTGTGATTCAGTTTTAAAAAGATAGGCAGAGAGGTGAAATTAGTAAGCTATGGTGGTGACTGAAGATAATTGTTTCTTTTTCCCCAATATTTAGTTGGAGGAATTTTCAGGAACCTAACTGAAGGGATTAAAAGGAATTCCAGGGAAAGTGGACATAGAATTGGGAGGTGACAACACATTGAAGGATTTTGGAGAAGAAAGGGAGGTTGACAGTGGGGCTATAATTTGCAAGGACAGAGTCCAAAGGTGTGGTTTTTGAGGAGGGGGCTGTTGATGGTACACTTGAGTGGACAGCATAGTACCTGAGGAGAGGAAAGCATCAATAGTATCAAGTAGCAGGAGAAGTTTGCTGGTCAGTGGTCTGGTAGCTATAGGGTACAGATAAGAGGTGGATCTCATGGATAAGGTAAACTCAGAGCAGGCATGAGGAGAGGCAGGGATTCATGAAAGATTTGACAAATGGTGGAAGGAATAAACCATATTTAATTTATTGGACGGTGACCCAGGTTTCTTTCAAGATCACAATGTCAATACAGTCATCCACAGTGAGCACCTGGATGGCAAGGATCCTGTTCATCAAGTGAACAGATAATTTGGAAGGGTATAAGTAGGGGGGTCATGAGAACTGATCATCTGGGCATAAGCTACATGGTCAGCAATGGGAAGAGTGCATAGGAAGTGAAGAATATTGGTAAAGATTACCATTCAAGGAGGGACAGGAGCGAAAGTCATTGAGAACAGAGGGTTGAACAGTTGCAGTTACTGATATTGTAAGGAGACAGAGATAACTGCTTCAATGGGAGGATGTCAACAGACATATGGAGCAAAGCTGTGGCCTTATCTAAGATGGAATCAAGAGTGGAATGGTGACAGAGAAACAGGGAAGTCCAGGAATACAGAAGGATTGGATGAGAGATTTGGGACAGCAGAGCACTTGAGAGTGGAGAAATGAAAGCAGGCATGATAATAAGAGAGGAATGTCTTGGCAGGGCAAAGAGAAAAGGAAAGTAAAAAGAGAAATAGAAGTGGTGGGCTCGGTTCTAGTGTAGCAGCTAGTGACAGGGAAATGGAATATGTAGAGTTGATTACATAGCAAGACATTATAACTGTTTCTCTTGTGGATTATATTAAAGATTCAGAGTGTAAAGTTTTGTTTCAGTTTAAGATGAATTAAGGTTGCTTACTTTTGATCTGGTTTATTATGCCTGTGTGTGTTTATAAATAATGCTTGAACTTCCAAGCAACTCAGAGGTTTCTTGAGGCTAGAAAGCTCTGAGGTTGCTATAGAGAAAATTGCAAAGTAGAGCTAAGCACTAAAAGAAAAATTTGTGGGTATTGTTTTGTTTATAGAAAATAAGTAGGTGTAAAAGAAACTACCTTGAGGCTTCAGACATTATGTTTAACTAGAAACTCTGTATGTTTAGAGAAGAATAGAGGGAGTTTTAAAGAATTGGATAGGATCAAATCCGTAAAGAGAGAAGTCCAGCTGAAGAAGAGACACTAAGAGGATGTCTATGGGTTGTTTTTATATGCTCCTGATGGGCATGTTTTCCACAGAGGGCACATAAAATTGGAGTGGAGGGTACTAAAAATGAGGTCAGCACCCAGCACCTTCCTATTCATCACTGATCTTATCTCCAGAATACAAGAGGTGGGTAGTTGGCAAAATCAGCAGCCTGCCACCATATTTAAATGAAAAATTAAGGATCAATTAGGCTAGTTATTGAGCCAACATACTGCCCATAATATAAAACATTTTGTGCAGGAAGAGGAGGAGAACTGAAAGCCCAATTCATTTTACCTGGGATGCTGAAAGAAGAGGAAGGGAGAAGGAGTCACTCCTTGGGAGTTGCCCTTTGCTGATCATGAGCAACCTCCTCTTTGATTCAGTTTCCCCAAAACTCTCTTGCTCCAAGAATTTGGATTTATCTGCTTTGGGGATCCAAGTCTTGGGGTCCTTCCTTCTCTAGCAGTTCCAGTATTGGCACTGACAACTTCCTGACACTGCCAGCCACTCCAGAAGTGAGACTTCCAAGCACAGAAGTCCCATGGAGCCCTAAGGTGTCCACTCCGCTGTGCTGCATGGACACACACAAACACACACACACACACACACACACACACACAACCCGTGTATTATTATTCAGCCCTGGTGTGTGTCTTTTACGCTATAGTGTGTGACCATCAATGATGTATATATTTGGATCAGGAGGCCATATTGGTGAGGATACATCACAGACCTGAGCTGTGACCTGTGCAGCCCAATCCAGAGTAATAAAGGAACTGCCTTCCAGAATATGAACATGCTTAAAGTCTATCAGAGTGAAAACTACAGTGAAAAGATTAAACCAGACAGAATCTGTTGGATTGGGTTTAAGGTATATGCTTACTTTGTTTAGAGTCTTGTTTGTTCAATGTACTTATTCTGTCATTATTGCTTGTATTTGTTTTGTTCATATCTACATCGTAATGATTTTTTTGGTGTTTCAATTTAATCTCGGAGTCACATCACTTACTTCCTTGCCCTGAGTTCTTCCACGCATTATATTTTTAAATGATTATGGTCTATCAAGTGTACACATTGGTCAGTACTCATATAATTGGGAACATAACAAAAGTTAAGATAGATATGTCCTGTAAACAAGAGGAAAGACAATAAGAGGGAATCCATAATTACAGGCAGAGGTCCCGTGGAGGATTAAAATTCTTAAGTGGGGTCAAGTCAGCTTGGAGCGTTGGGAAACTGATGTCTAGATTTGATGATAGGTGGGGACAGTATGTGAGCCAAAAGCTATTTGGGAGTAATTCTAGTAGGTTTCTGTAGTTTACAATATGTAATATATAATTATAAAGTAAGTATTTACTTACAACAGTTACGGCATCATTAAGGAGTGACTCGCCAAACACAATGATGAATAGAGTTTCGTTAACATGGACTTCCTCAAAGACAGCTATTACAGCCACTGGATCCACAGCAGATATCAAACTGCCAAAAAGCAGGAAATCAAGCAAACCTGCTTCCACTTTATGATCTGAAGAAAATGAATAAGACATTAGAGAAAGTTACTTGCTTCACAAGATACTCTACTATAGCATCTAATCATTCAAATAAAATAAGAATCCTGAGTGAATACAGATAGGATTCAATAATTAAGGATTAATCTTGCAGACCCTGCTATAAGAAGGAAGGATCTAAGGCTGTTTGGCTGCCATAAGACAGGTTTGTTTTGCTGAAGTGAAAATGTGACAGTTGAGAGTTGGAAGGTCATTTGATGAAATCTCCCAGAAACTATCCAATCTTAAGTATATTTTCCCTCCTAATTTGCCTATTATATAGAGTTCTGTTTTTGGTCATTAGTGAGGACAGGAGAAAAAAAAAATCAGGAAATAAGATTTTACCAGCAAAACTTGGGTGCAATATTCCCCCCTTAGTGTTTCAATTGAATTTCAACAAAAATATGCCACCTAAGAAAAGCATCATGCAGCTGTTCTTCCATCTTAGCCAGATTAGATTTTGGCTTGGCTGTAATATAAAGTAGGGCTGGAATGCTGCATCTGTCTGTTACCTTGCCTCTGCTGCATGGTCCAGTCTCTAAGCCACTGCACTGTACCAAACATGATTCCCCCTTAGTAGTAGCATCTGATGCTGGCCAAAGCATCAATATCAGTGCGAGCAATGCATGGAGGAGTTAATCATTTAAACTGTGCATTAGAAATGGAAAGGGCTTTAAAAGTCTTTAAGGGTTAATTTCATTTGTTTACATGGGTAAAATATCCTTTTGACAAAATAGACCATGTAAGAATTGCTTAGCCTGAATGATTTATGGCAGGGTCATGTTACTAGCCACACTTACTACATCAAAGTCATCTCTCAGTTGAGCATAATTCAATCCCAGCACCTGCTACTTCTGCAGGAAAGCCATCTAATGTTTGCAACCAACAAATATGCTGTTTGGGTTCAAAATTGAACTGAATTACATCAGCCGCAGTCATGTAATGAACAACAATGCTAAACTTCTTAAAAATTAATTTACCGGGTGAGGGCACAGCTGTTTACGCAAGCATTTATTGCCCAGCCTTAATTTTCCTTTAAGAGGAGATGGTGAGCAGCCTTGTTGAGCCGCTGCAATCCCTGAGGTGTAAGTACACCTGTAGTGCAGTTAGAGAAGAATTTTGGCCCAATGACAATGAAGGAACAGTAATCTGTTTGCAAGTCAGGATGGTGAATGACTTCGAGGGAACTTTTAAGTAGTGGTGTTCCCATGTGTCTACTGGCCATGTTCTTTTAAACAGTAGCGGTCATGAGTTTGGAACGTGCTGCCAAAGGAGCTTTGATGCATCTTGAAGATGATACACACAGTTGCCATTGTTTGTCAGTGATGGAGAAGTGAATGTCTACGTGAGGGTATCAATTAAGCTTGCTGCTGTGTCCTGGATGGTGTCAAGCTTCTTAAAATACATCAAGATGCACTATATGCCTTATAGATAGTGGATGGGATTTGGAGAGGTCAGGAGGTGAGTGAATCACTGCAGATTTCTAGTCTCTGATTTGCTCTTGTACCCACAGTATTTTTATGGCTATTCTAGTTCAGTTTCTGGTCCAATTCCATTTCCAGGATTATCCCAAAATGTTGATGGTGGGGAATTTAATGATGGCAATGTCATTAAATGTTAACTGATAGTTAATAAAGGAGGAGACTAGAAGTCAATCTTTACTCCATTTGGATTTATTACAAAATGAGACATTACAAATAGTTACTCCCAATTCTCCAAGCCACCATCGATGTCATTTGTGTAAAAGTCACTATCAAATGTGTGTCCCCAATCCTGATCAGCAAACAGACACTTAGTTTACAGAATTCACATAAAATATTGGCTGGTTTAATTTTTCATCTGCTTTGAAGTACTTTTTTCTTTATTGACTGCTTCACTTTTAGCCCATTTGATAGTTTGGCACTGAGAGGTAAAAGGATTACAGGAGGAAGTTAGAGGAGACAAATGAGTCTGCAACATAAAGGATGGTTTTGCAATCCTGCAGTCACAGCTGGTTGACAGTATTCATTGACAACACAGTAACATAGTAGGGCAGCATAGTGGCACAGTGGTTAGCACGGCTGCCTCAGTACCAGTGACTTGGATTTAATTCCTGGCTTGGGTAACTGTCTATGAAGTTTGCACAGTCTCCGCCTATCTGTGTTAGTTTCCTCTTGGTGCTTTGGATTCCTCCTCCCATAGTCCGAAAGATGTGTTGGTTAGGTGTATTGGCCAGGCTAAATTCTCCATCAATGTACTCAAATAGACACAGGAATATGGCAATTGGGGGATTTTCACAGTAATCTCATTGCAGTGTTAATGTAAGCCTACTTGTGATACTAATAAAAACATTTTTATAAAAACAGCAAGTTCTGACTACTGTTCAGGTATCAGCTCTCTGGGAGGCAATTTAGCTAGTTCTATTCCTCTACCCTTAAGATCTGCAATCTTTTTTTTCCTTCAAGTATGTATTTAACCCCCTTTTTTAAAGTCATAAATTCATCTGCTTTTAGGCAAGACATTCTAACCACTCAAATGGCTTGACCTTCTAGCTCTTCATGCTGGTGGAATCTTTTGGTGCCACTAACAGCGCAGCCCACTGCATGCTTCCCAGTTGCGCATGGTGGAATCATTGGGAAATCCCATTGACACTGGCAGAATCAGAAGATCAGAATCAGAATCAGAAGGCTGGCTAATGGCGCACTACCTCCTGACACAGAAAAATGTCATGGGAAGGCCAGAGAATCCCAGCAACTATGTAAAAAGATTTATTCTCATATGAATTTGGCTCTTTTGCCAATCACCTTAAATCTGTGTTCTCTGGTTCTCAATCCTTCCCCAAATGGAAATCATTTGTCAGTATTCTGTCCAGACTTCTCATGATGTTGAATAGCTCTGTCAAATCTCTTTTCAACTTTCTCTGAAAGAGTACAATCTTATCATCTTCAATCCATCCATATAATTGATCATCTTATCTCTGGAACCATTATTGCAAATCTTTTCTGCACCCTCTCTAAAATCTCACATCCCTCCTAAAGTGGGACACCCAGAGCTTTTTTTAAATTCATTTTATGGGATGCGGATGTCACCAGCTAGACCAGCATTATTGCCCTTGAGAAGACGGTGGTGAGCTGCCTTTCTGAACCACTACAGTCTATAAGGTATAGGTACACACACACTGCTGTTAGAGAGCAAGTTCCAGGATTTCATCCAGTGACAGTGAAGGAGATGGCGAATAGTGAATGACTTGGAGGGGAATCTTCAGATGGTAATGTTCCATGATATGTGCTGCTCTTCTCCTTCTAGATGGTAGCAATCGTGGGTTTGGAAAATCCAGCCTTAGGAACGTTGATGATTCCTGCAGCACATCTTATAGATGACACACATAGTTGCCGTTGTTTGTCGCCAGAAAAGTGCCGGAAGATTAGAAAATGGCTAGTGTTATGCTGCTGCTTAAAAAAGGTAGCAGACAGAAGGCAGGGAATTATAGGCCGGTTAGTTTAACATCTGTAGTAGGAAAAATGCTTGAATCTATAGTCAAAGCAGAAATAATGAGGCACCTGGATACAAACTGTTTGATCAGGCAGACGCTCCTCGGATTCGTTAAGGTGAAGTCGTGCTTGACGAATTTATTGGAGTTCTATGAGGACGTGACTAGTGCGGTAGATAGAGGGGAACCAGTGGATGTGGTGTTTTAGATTTCCAAAAAGCATTTGATAAGGTGCCTCACAAAAGATTGCTGCAGAAGGTTAAGGTGCAGGGAGTCAGGGGTAGGGTATCAGACTGGATAGAGGATTGGTTGTCTAATAGGAAGCAGAGGGTAGGTATTAATGAGTGCTATTCTGATTGGCAGCTGATGACTAGTGGAGTGCCCTAAGGTTCGGTGCTGGGGCCTCAACTATTTACCATTTACGTAGATGATCCAGAGGAAGGGGCTGAGTGCAGGGTGACGAAATTTGTTGATGACACGAAGATGAGTGGAAAAGCAAATTGCGTGGAAGGTGTGGAAAGCCTGCAGAGGGATCTGGATATGTTGAGTGAGTGGGCGAGGATCTGGCAGATGGAGTATAATATTAGCAAGTGTGAGGTTATCCACTTTGGTAAGAATAATGGTAGGAAGGATTACTATTTAAATGGAGAAAAGCTGCAGCATGCGACGGTGCAGAGAGACCTGGGGTTCCTTGTGCACCAATCGCAAAAACACAGTATGCAGGTGCAGCAGGTGATTAAGAAGGTGAATGTAATGTTGGCCTTTATAGCTAGGGGGATAGAATATAAAAGTAGGGAGGTTCTGTTGCAGCTGTGTAGGGTGCTGGTGAGGCTGCAGCTGGAGTACTGTGTGCAGTTTTGGTCGCCGCATTCGAGGAGGGATATATTGGCTTTGGAGGGGGTGCAGAGAAGGCTTAATAGGCTGATACTGGAGATGAGGGCGTTGGATTATGAGGAGAGACTGAATAGGCTAGGTTTGTACTCTTTGGAGTTTAGAAGGCTGAGAGGGGATCTTATAGAGATTTATAAGATAATGAAGGGGATGGATAGGGTAGAGGTTGAGAGACTTCCTGCTTAGCAAAGATAGCAGGACTAGAGGGCACAGCCCCAAGATTGGGGGGGTGGTTTCAGATCAGAGTTGCGGAGGGGTTTCTTCATGCAAAGGGTGGTGAATCTTTGGAATTCTCTGCCTGATGAGGTGGTGGAGGCTTCTTCACTGAATATGTTCAAGTCAAGAGTGGATAGGTTTTTAATTGACAAGGGAATTAAGGGTTACGGGGAGAAAGCAGAAAAGTGGTACTGAACCACTACAGATCAGCCATGATCTTATTGAATGGCAGAGCAGGCTCGAGGGGCTGTATGGCCTACTCCTGCTCCTATTTCTTATGTTTCTTTTGTCAGTCATGGAGGGATTCAATGTTTGTGGAAGGGGTAGCAATCAAGTGGGAGGCTTTGTCCTGGATGATGTTAAGCTTCTTGAATGTTGTTGGAGCTTTATCTATCCATAAGACTATAAGACACAGGAGCAGAATTAGGCCACTTGGCCCATCAGGTTGCTCCACCATTCAATCATGACTAACATTTTTCTTATCCCACTTTCCTGCCTTTTCTCCATCACCCCTGTTCCCCTTATTAATCAAGAACCTATCTATCTCTGTCTTAAAGACACTCTATGATCTGGCCTTCACAGCCTTTTGCGGTAAAGAGTTCCACAGATTCACCACTCTCTGGCTGAAGAAATTCCTCCTCATCTCTTTTCAAGCAAGTGGAAATTATTCCATTACACTCCTGACTTGTGCCTTGTAATTGCTGGACAGGCTTTGGGGAGTCAGGAGGTGAATTACTCACCTTTGGATTCCACAATATTTATATGACTGACCCAGTTCAGTTTCTGGTTAACAGTAATTCCCAGTGGGGAGTTCAGAGATGATAATGCCATTGAATGTCAAGACGCTATGGGTACGTCCTCTGTTGGGGTCCAATATTCCAGTTGAGGCTGAACCATTATTATATAAAAGTTTGTCTTCATCTTATATAGTAGGAGAAGCAAGGCCACAATGTTCCAACGCTTTATGTGTTCCATGACCTTTTGTGTGTAACTTCCATTCTGAGACCATTTCCACTTTCAACAATGGTACTAAATGTAAAAGAAAAGTATAACGGGGAAAGGTGTATACAGGTGATATTGCCTGTTTCACACAATTGTTAAGAGTTAAAACTAACCCCAAGAAGAGTAGGAGTTGTGCATCACAAAAGCAGACAATTATTGTCAAATGACAGCTTACAAAATTGCTGTTCTACCTGTTTCAGGGCTTTATATTATCAAGAACTGAATGAAGCAGACTAACAGCATGAACACAGTTCACCATCTGTTAATAGAACTCCTTCCTCAGTGCTCTGGCTCAAACCCATCTGACTGACACATTATCAGATACCAGTATTGTGAGTGGACCTGAATCCAAGTCAAATCAATAAGAAACAATGCCAATTACTGTACTATATATTCATTCCATACATTGCCTGTTTATTATCAGAGTTGTGCAATACAAAATGATGGACTCAACTTCATAAAGTTGATGAAAAAAACGAACTGAATTGTTTGATCTGGAAAATACACAAACTATTGGAACTATTAGTCCAGCTACTGTTTAAGGCTCTAACATTACCTTTTTTTATACAGTGTAGATCTCTACCGTAGTGTAAATTGATCCAGTGGGGAGGCATGGAGGCACAGTGGTTAGCACTACTGCCTCACAGCTAGTGGGATCCGAGTTCAATTCCAGTCTTGGGTCCCTGTGTCTGCGTGGGTTTCCTCTGGATGCTCCAGGTTCTTCCCACAGGCCAAAGATGTGTGGGTTAGGTTGCCTGGCCATGCTAAATTGTGCCTTCATGTCCCAGAATGTATAGGCTAGGGAAATTAGTGGGGTAAATGTGTGGGGTTGTGGGGAAAGGACCTGTGGTGGGATTGTAGTTGGTGCAGACACAATAGGCTGAATGGCCTCCTTCTGCACTGTAGGGTTTCTACGGATTTATCTATGACAAATGGCATACACAACAAAGTCATGCTAGACACCAACTTACCCATGAGGCCAGCTAGTTTGACACCCCAAAGTGCTGTTCCAGTTGTAAATGAATTCCAGAGAGTGCCAATTGCTGCATACATCAGAATTGCACCAAAGTTGTCAAAGAAGAGTCTGCTGGGCATGAAGTACCCCGAGTCTAGCACAATGGGTGGTAGAAGAAAGAGAAAGAAGGTATCTGGGTCCAGCTGGTATTCTGGTTTCTTGGCAGCTGCAAGGACAATACCACCAAGGCCCAAACCCAGAAAGATCAGCAGACAGCTTTCTGGCACCACAGTAGTTACTTTGCTTGAGAGATGGAACACTGAAAATGAACATAAGGAAAGGTCAGTTGGCAATTTTTATTGTTTATCAACAGCTATTTACAAATGCAAGTTGTAGTCAGTGTAGCCCTATAGTCTGACAAGATAGAAGATATGTTCAAAATCACTTTACTTGCAATGTTGTGAAAACTGCAACTTAAAAGAAATACCTTTAACGAGTGACAAAAGTAGAACTAACTGATCTGTATGGTGGCTGTCCACAAGAAGTGGTGGCAGTGGGATATGGACTTTGGTGACACAAGACAAATAGGCCAGAAAAGGGGAGAGGAGTCACGGGGAGACCAGAAGGTACATTGATGGGACAAAAGTTAATGCAGTTGAGAGGAACAAAAAGAAGATTAAAAAAATCTAGAAATAAAGCTAAAGCTGAGGCCAAGGCTAATGAGACAGGGAAAGTCTATAACAGTGAATGTTAGTAAATCTGTTATTTATTTTCTTAAACTCTTGAATAGTATGATATTAATTCTATCTTTTTTTCCTGTGGATAGTTATACAGAGTGGTTGAGAAAACATTATTGCTTCTGGTGACAGCTTTAGCTCAATGGTAGCCAGTGACTACTTTGCCCAGTGCTGTGTAAATCTGAAAAACAGTATGAAGACTCTAGTCCAGGAACTTGAACACATAACTTTTGCCGACACTTCAGTGAAGAACTGAGTGAATGTTGGACTTTAGGTGCTGCCTTTTCAGAGCAGCTGTAAAATTGACATACCTTTTCAGGTCGAAGAGGAGCAGGGTGTTCTTTTGGTGGTGTAATCAATATTTATCCTTGAATCAGCATCGTTAAGACAGATTGTGTTATCATGTATCTCATTGCTGTTTGTGAGAGCTTGTGTGTCAGATGGCTATCATCATATTTCCCCTACTTTACAAAGGTGACCACAATTAAAGAGTTTTTTCTTGGCTGAAATTCGCTTTGAGATAAGAAGGTCATTGATGGGTTGCAAATGATATTTACCAGAATAATTCTAGGGATGAGGGATTTTAGATATAAAGTTAAGTTGGAGGAGCTGGGATTGTTCTCCTGGGATTGAGAAGACTTTTGATAGGCGTATACGAGATTGTGATAGGTTTCTGTAGAGAGACAAAGAAAAGCTCCTACCATTTGCTGAAAGACCGAAGGACATAGATTTAAAGTTTTGGACAATGGGGCAATACAGTGGCACGGTGGTTAGCACAGCTACCTCACAGTGCCAGGAATCCGGGTTCAATTCTAGCCTTGGATGACTGTCTGTATAGAGTTTGTACATTCTCCCTGTGTTTATATGGGTTTCCTCTGGACGCTCCGGTTTCCTCCCATAGTCCAAAGATGTGCAGGTTAGGTTGATCGGACATTCTAAGTTGCCCCTTAGCATCAGGTGGACTAACAGGGTAAAGAGGTAGGATTACAGGGATAGGACCTGGTTGGGATTGTTGTAGCTGCAGACTTGATAGGCTGAATAGCCTCTTTCTGAACTATTGAGATACTATAATTCTAGGAATAAGAGAGATAACTTATTTTGTGCAGCAAGAGGTAATGACCTGGAAAGTGCTGCCTATGAGGGTAATGGAAGCAGAGATGACGATTGATTTTAAACGGAAATTGGTTGGGCTCCTTGGGGAAATAAACTTGTAGGGCTAAGGTAATGGAGCAGGGAAATGGGATTGAATTAGATTGCCTTGCAGTAAGCCAGCCTCAGCTCAATGGGCTGAATGGTCTCCTTTTATGCTGTACTGACTCCATGACAAAAAGTACTACATCAATATAAGTTCTTTTTTGCTCTAATGTATAGCATATTTCTGCATTATGGGTACAGGTAAGGTGCAGAACATTCTATATGCAAAACTTCCAATTGTACTGATAAGGCCATAGTGGGTGGCATTTATGATAAAGATCTCCATTTACAAGGGAAATGGTAACTCATGACTTTGACACTTGATAACTATCAAGTTAGTCTCTCTTGCAGACTCACACAATGTAGTTGTCAAGTTCTGATTTATGTATCGAGATAAGACTTGTATGAAATACGTTGCTGGGCACTAGGCATTAATCAGTTAACTCAAAAGCTTCTCATCACACATTCTGTCTTCAAAGACAGCTCAGGTTGAGGGAAAGAAACATTTCCTCTTTCTTTTTAATTTTATGGGTCTGATGTGTAAACAGTTTAGACAGGCTCAACCAAGATTTTAAATACAAAGGAGATAAAGTAACATTAAAATGGAAAACAGACGGAGAGAAAAGGGAAAATGAAGGATGAGCAGAAAAGAAGTTTTTATTCATTTTATTCACATAGGAATAATGTCACCACTGACACTTGACGAACAACATCCACTTTATGCCAGATGATTAATTTATTAAACGTCATAGTCTAGTCTGAAAGCTCCATTCTCAAACCATATTTGAGGAGACATTTTAAATGGCCTTTAATCCTTTAATTAATTTAAAGGAGCATTGTTGTCTTGGTGACAGAATTTTTATGTTAAACCTGTATGTCATTTTGACAGTCTGATGTTAATTGCCAACATAACAATATTGTTATATCATTGACTATATGTGTGGCTAAAACCCCTACAAAAAACACAGCTCAGGTTTCTACTGCAAACTGTATATTCCAGAAGGTGTCACTCCATAGTAAACAGAGATCATGATTGAGGGCAGATGCAGGTTTAGCCATGATGCTTTCCGAACACCAAAGTCGAACTACTGAACAACATTTTGTCTTATTACATGTTTAAGACAGCCGTTCCTGTATTAAGAACAGTCAGTCACTTTGTTAAGGTAGCCATTATTGCCTAACACATAATGGCAGATGTGTTGCACCTTCAGGTGAGGATAATGCTGAGGAGGAAGCCAAACATAGCGCTGACTTTTCCGGGAGACCAAAGGTAATACCAGTCTGAAATATTTATTTTTAACCTACAGGTTCTTCCAGCAAGGATGCACTCAACAGTGGCAATATCCTTTCTTATACTCAGTGTTTAATGTCCCACTGGACATTGTTTATATGCATAGGAAAGTAAGTGTGACCGACCTGCAGCTCTGTGGGATTTTCCTCAGCATTACTCACCTGGTTCATGAATGTCCTTTAAGGAAGGAACTTTGGCCTACATGTGACTCCAGACCGGCAGTGTGGATTCCACAGCAATGTGGTTGACTCTTATATGCCCTCTGAAATAAGACCATAAGAAATAGGAATAGGAGTAGGCCATTCAACCCTTTGAGCCTGCTGTGCCTTTAATAAGATTATGGCTGATTTAACTCACTATGTCCACTGTCCGTAACTCTTAATTCTTATAATCATTAAAAATCTATTGATCTCAGCCTTGAAAATATCTCCACAGATGCCTGGCTTAACAAGCCACTGAGTTCAAGGGCAATTAGGGATGGGCAATAAATGCTGGTTTAACCAAGTGACACTTGCATCCCATAAGTGAATTAAAAAACACAATCTGAGGCATATTTGCTTTCTAACAATTTATCATTTTCATATTTGAACAGTAGATGCTTTATCCTCACAAACTCTATTCCTTTTGTTATCCCTACTTAAAGAGCTTCACAAAGACAACAGTAAATCAGTAGATTACAGTGGGTGGAATTTTCACCCCCAAAATTGTTATAACAGTGAAAATAATGTAGCAGTCTGTGCCAGTCTCTCAAGGCACTCTGCATCGCATTGTCCACACTTAGTCACTTTTTTGGTAAGTTGGGAGCTTTGTGCCACTACTGGGGGGGTGGGGGGCGGGGAAGGCCTGCTTTTAACGCATTTGGGCGCTAGTGCACAACAGTGCTCTGCTCCCCCCGTCCCCATGATCATTGGGATTTCTTTCCTTTATTAGTGGCACATTCCCCCACCCGCTTCCTGACATGAGTTGCTAGCATCAGAGCAAGGGGCCCTACATTGCCTGACCATAACATGCCCCCCCATCATGACCCTATCCTGTCACAGCACAGTCCCTAACACATTGGCAGTGGCCAACCCGCACCACCAGGGTGTCCACAGGGTGGCTATGCTGGAGCACCTGGTGACTGCACCCAGGGTGCTTGCTGGCAACTGGAAAGGCACCTGGTAAGCACCAATGTGCCAGCTGGGACCCACCAGGTGGGCACTTGCCAGCCATGCCCCTCCAAAACCCCCAGGCTTCAATGGCCACTGAGTCCCCACTATTACCATTGCGTCAGGTCTCCTATCGTGGAGGGCAACAGTGATTCTTGCCATTACCTCACCATGCCTGGAGGCCGATGAATTCCATGTGCTGAGATTTGAATGAGCAATGCACATTTATTTTTAATCAGCCTTGTACTATTTCTGGGTGAGATTTACATCATTAAAATGGGACGGGGATGATTACAAACTGTTTCGCACTGGACGCAAAATGGACTTTCAGGCTCACGTGCTATTCCTGCAGATCCACACCAGGTGTGGTGAAGTAGGAAAATCACCCCATTCTGTCCTTCAGGGAGAAGCAGGGATGCAATGTATTGTATCAGAAACTGAATTAATCAAATGAAGAAACTAAATCATTCAAAATCATTTTGGAGACACTGAATTAAAAGTATGTCTTTTCACTTAGATGAGGCTGTCTAAATCACCAGCTTAATACCCTGGTTGCCTTTGTTTATACAACCAAAGTAATGTATCAGATGACTGAATTTCTTTTTTCCTTTTGCTTAGTCTTCACATGGAATTCTTATACAATGGTGCTATAAACAACAACAACTTGTAGTTATACAGCACCTTTAATACGGATGCTAATAATGTTTTACAAATGTTATCAGACAAACATCATTTGACACTGTGTCACATAAGGAAATTTGAGGCCAAGTGATCAAAATCAAAGAGATGGTTTTAAGAAGTGTCTTATAGGAGGAGGAATTTAAGGGATTGAGATAGAAAAGACCAGAGCTGAGCTTCGGCACTAAATTGAAGGCAAATGAAGGCACAGACATCACTGGTGAATAATTAAAATCAACGATGTTCACGTGACCAGAAGAGCACAGATATCCTGCAAGGTTGCAAGACTGGGGAAGAGTGAGGCCATGGAGAGATTTGAAACCAAGGGTGAGAATTTTAAATACAGAAAAGGTGGGGGGATTTCTCTGCCCTTGCCATGGCATCATTCTTCTCGCAGAAAGCGGTGTGCCGTTCGCTGGCAATGGGATCTTTTAGTCCAGCCATTGTCAGTAACATTTTCCATTGACTACACCCCACTCGTTAGGAAATCTGCAGCAGTGGGACCAGAAAATTCTGCCATCACTAGCAGTCGGAGAATTCAGCCTATGTCTCTAAAGATATCAGTTAAAGGGGGAATGATGGTCAAGACATGAGGAAAACTTTGTATTCCTTTTTAGGCAGCACTGTGGCAACCATTTTACCCAAAGAGTTGCATCTGATTCTGGTTCTTTCTTGGTGGGTGAGTTAGATTAAAATTGCCTCCAATCACTTTTAGATATGAAGATTTAGAATATGCTGAATGTACTGTCACTGCAATCAAAATGCAATCTTCTTTAGTAGTTTGGGCAGAAATATATTCTACTTACCATTCTGTTTGGATTACAGTATGATTCATGATTGCACACCAAGTGGAGTACAGAATAGGAGCAACGTGGAAAATATGGAAGTTACCAATTGTAGCTACCTCTCTCTACAACAATTCGACTTGTGCATATAAATACTTCTACATTTGAAAAACAACAGTTTACTTATCTTTGAAGAATTACAATACATGGTGAATTAATTCTTGTGACTAAAAGGGCATCCACTTTGTGGATTTAATTTGTTCAATCCCCTCAGCCTTTACAATGAGTAGCAAATTGGGTGGCACGGAGGCACAATGGTTCGCTCTGCTGTGTTACAGCACCAGGGACCGGGGTTCGATTCCCAGTTTGGGTGTATGTCTGTACGGAGTCTACATGTTCTCCGGTGTCTGCGTTAGTATCCTCCCACAATCTGAAAGACGTTATGATGGTTAGGTGTATTGGCCATGCTCAGCGTAGCCAAACACGGCCTGGAGTGTGCAGATATGGCTGTCTGAGCATTTAAGAAAAGCAGCAAGAAATGTAGGTGCTCTTACTTTGGATGTAAGCTGCCATATTCTCAGTTGCATTTTGCATTGTGCTATGAAGTGAAGTGATACCATGATGACGAACAAAATCTCTGTCCTAATGAAGAACGATAGTAGTCATGATGTAGAGATGCCAGGGTTGGACTGGGGTAAACATGTAAGAAGTCTGACAACACCAGTTTAAGTCTAACCGATTTATTTGATAGTAAACTCACAAGGTTTCGAGATGTTTCGACCTCTTCGTCAGGTGAATGAGGTGTCCAAGGCCGATATATCCTTTCGCAAATAAGGGGACCAAAATTGCACACAGTACTGTAGTTGCGGCCTCATCAGTACCTTGTACAATTGTAGCAAGACCTCCCTGCTTTCATACCCCATCCCTCTCACGATAAAGGCCAACATTCCATTCGCCTTCTTGATCATCTGCTGCACCTGCAGACTGAGTTTTGTGATTCATGCACAAGGACCTCCAGGTTCCTCTGCACAGTAGCATGTTGAAATTTTTCACCATTTAAATAATAGTCCACTTCACTACTGTTCCTTCCAAAGTGGATAACCTCACACTTCCCAACGTTATACTCCATCTGCCAGATCCTCACCCACTCACTCAGCCTATCCAAATCTCTCTGCAGACTTTCCGCATCCTCCACGCAAATCGCTTTCCCACTCATCTTCGTGTCATCAGCAAACTTTGTTACCCTAGGCTCGGTCTCCTCCTCCAGATAGTCTACGTATATGGTAAATAGTTGAAGCCCCAGCATCGACCCCTGCGGTATGCCACTAGTCACCCATTTATTCCAACTCTCTGCTTCCTGTTAGATAACCAATTCTCAATCCATGCTAACACTTTACCCTCAACTCTGTGTACCCTAATCTTCTGCAGCAACCTTTTGTGAGGCACTTTATCAAACGTCTTCTGGAAATCTAAAACATCACATCTACCAGTTTCCCTCTGTCAACCGCACTTGTTACAACTTCATAAAATTCCAGTAAATTCATCAAACATGACTTTCCCTTCATGAATCCATGCTGTGTCTGCTTGATCGAACCATTCTTTTCCAGGTGTCCTGCTTTTCCTTCTTTAATGGTGGATTCCAGCATTTTCCCAACTATGGACGTTAAGCTAACCAGCTTGTAGTTACCCGCCTTTTGTCTACTTCCTTTTTTAAAATAGCAGCTGTTTTCCAATCAGCAGTTTCCCAGAGTCCAGTGAATTTTGATAAATTACTACTAACACATCTGCTATTACATCTGTCATTTCTTTTAGTACGTGGGACGCATTCTAAGCGGCCAGGGACTTGTCTACCTTTAGTTCCATTAGTTTACCAAGCACTACTTCTGTCATAATAGTAATCATTTTAAGGACCTCATCCCCTACAGTCCCACGACTGTTAATGTTTGGTAAGCTATGTCCTCTACCGTGAAGACCAACACAAAAAACCAGTTTAAGGCCTCAACCATTTCCTCGTTTCCCATTATTAAATCCCCCTTCTCATTTTCTAATGGTCCAACATTTACTTTAGCCACTCTTTTCCTTTTTATACATTTGTAAAAACTTTTACAGACAGTATTTATACTTTGCGCCAGTTTAGTTTCATAATCTATCTTTCCTTTCTTTACCGCTTTCTTAGTCATTCTTTGTTGTTTTTTAAAGCTTTCCCAATCACGTTATCCTCCACAATGGAATCAAATGCAAAAGTTATGTACTTGCTTTTCAATATTATAAAATAGTTTACTTCAGCACATTTGTCTTATTTAAGAACAGTAATCAAAAATTCCAGTTCAGTTCATGTTTGGTGTATAAAAAAGGCCTTTCAGTTCATGGGTCAAATTGCCAGTTTAAGAAAGCGAAAAGAGATGGCAACCAAAATTGGAGTTGGATACACAACATACACAGAGATTAATGAGAAGTGTAGTGCAATAAAATTAGGCACAATTCTTTACCATGGTAACGAGTTTGCGTTAAGAGGATTTATCAGCCACACATCAGCATGGAACATATTGAGCCTCAGCTCCCCACAGAAATATCCTTTTACTGTCACGAGTCAGCATACAACTGTAGAAATTATAATTAAGGATTATAAATATCACTCAATTATTTAAAAATAAAGGCTTTGCTGCACAGTATTATTAACTCCTTCAGCACCTGAGGACATGTTTGCATCTCTCAATACTATCGGACTGTGGGATCTAGCAGTTGTCCTACAGGTTTGGACATGTTTCCTGTTTCACAAATCTGGTCATGCAAGACTTCTAAACTTGGCTTTCCTCTGGGAAAAGCAAACATTCAAAATATTTTTTAGCCAATGAAATACCTGAGTGAAAATATATCCAAAATAAGAACAGAGAAAGGAAGAATAAAAGTAGATGAGGGGAGTTTAAACTGTAGAAAAAATACAGGTTAAAATGGGTAGAATGGAGCAACTTAATTTGAAAAACAATGTGTAAAATTAAAGGGAGGATAAGATGATACGAGAGAAAAGGGATAATATGTTGCCTGTATAAAAGTTAATAGTTTCAGCTAATCATAGCAGTAAGATTACTCCTGATATTTAAATGTCTTTATAAACATCCTATTCATGAGACGAGTTTTTTGATTTGATTTATTATTATCTCATATATTGGTATACAGTGAAAAGTATTGGCTGCGATTCTCCCAAAAGTGCTGAATCGGATCTAGATTGCATCAGGCCTGACAGATCAGCTTCTCACCTGTGCACTCTGTACAATGCAGAGGTTCCCGTTGTGAATCTCATTAAACGCTTTGGAGCTGGAGCCAAAGAGCTTAAGATTGGCAGAATGGAACGGGAACCTGGGTATGTGCACGTCACTGGGAAATTGCAGAAATGACTTCCCAGCATCTAAATCAGTGCCATCAATACCCACACACATTGCTGCCCCACAACCACTCCCCCCCCCACCACACACACACACACACACACACACACAACACACACACACACACACACACACACACACACACACACACACACACACACACACACACACCACTGATCTCATTGCTGGTCCCCACAACAGAGATGTCGCTGCTGCCCCCCATCTCCCCCCAACTCACAGACATGCTACCCATTCAACTCATGCCCCCACGGATCTGGATAATGGGGGCACACAATCCCTTCATCTCTCGAAAATACTGTCCTCACTGCTGCCCTACAGAGAACTAGCATTGTGCTGACACGCACAACCCCAGCTTGTGATTATTCCCTGTCTCGAATGGAAACCCTGAGTATTGCACCCACCCGCCTCCTCCCAGACACAGCAGCCTATTGAATGGCAGCCAGTCAGCACCCTGAGGGATGTGTGACACTCAACTGAATGCAGCCTTAAAAATCTTTCACAAGTATTTGTTGCCAACAGGCCCTTGGATGACCACACTCGCTGCACCCGCACTCCTCTTATAATCATGATGTAGAAATGCCAGCGTTGGACTGGGGTAAACACAGTAAGAAGTCTCACAACACCAAGTTAACACTCACCTGACAAAGGGGCAAACCCCAAAAGCTTGTGAGTTTATTATCAAAAACACCTGTTGAACTTTAACCTGGTGTTGTGAGACTTCTTATTCCTCTAATAAGCCAGAGCTGTATATAAGCTGCAGGAATGGACTCACAGCCAGTCATGCTACAAAGATGGCTGCTCGTAAACTGACTCCCCAATTCTCCGAGGCAGATCAGGAGCACCAGCTGGATGCCATCTATTCCCCAGATAGGTGCCCCAACCCAAGGGAGCATCTGCCACGGCACTGTGGGAGAAGGTGTCAGAAGCAGTGAACGCCAGGGGCCTTACACCGCGTTCTGGCAGGCAGTGCCGCAAAAGCAATAAAGGTGAGTGAGCACCTCTCTTGGAACTGTGCACATGCTTGGCATGCATTTCCAACCCTGTTTAGACACCTGAAGGCCATGCAACAAGTGACCCTTCCCTCAGGAACAGAATGTAACCCCCTTCCCCTCACCCCTCAACAAGCACTCTTTAGTAGTGACCACTTTCCCCAAAACTGCCAGCACAATGCCCGAGATACAGGTACACATTGTGCACTGTGCAAGGCAATATCTTAATTCTTGCTATCCACTTTGTTCCCACAGGAAAAGAACATTCACAATGTACAGGAGGTGACACGGACTGGTGATGGTGCGCTTGACCTGCGGCCACTCAGCTGCATAGAGGAGCATGCCATGGAGCCGGCAGGGCATCTTGGGCCATCCCAAATGGTCACTGATGTCACTGTACAGCATGCAAGTGAGCAGAAACGTACTCTCAACAATGGTCCTCCTCTTAATAAGTGCAATGTTGCATGGAATGGTTTGCCTTCCTCCCCCTCGTGTTTTTCTTTCCTAGATCTGAACCCAGAGGAACCCAGCCCTTCGGATGTTGCCACCACGCCTGCTGCTCTGGAGCAAATTGCCACTGGATGACAAATTACCCCCTAGATGATACCTCAGAGGGAGGCACTGAGGAATCCTTCAAGGGCAGTACCACTGAAACATTTCTGGCATGTACCACACAACCCACCAACACAGAGACGAGCATCACAGTGGGTACTTTTAGTATTGAGGCTTCTAGCTCATGATCTGGTGAGCACATCATAGACACTGATGCACATCGGGTGAGGCAGGCATATCCAAGGGCTCAGGCCCACAGAGATCTGCTGGAGGTCAGGATTCAGCTGTTCCCAAGCCAGCTACTGGGCCTCTAGTTATGTTTATCCCAAGACTGGTGGAGATGCATCAGAAAACCCGGGGAGTTGTGGAAGGGCTGTCAGCAACCATGCAGTGATTGCAAGGCTGTTTAGGGGAGTCCAACAGAGTGCTGTTACGCAGCATGAGATCCAGGCCAACACTGCAAGGAGATGGCGATCATAGTGGAAAGTCTGGCTCAGGGATCTGTCCTCGTGGTGACAGGATCCAGGCCATCCCAGAGACACTACAGGTGAGTGGGTTTCTGCATCCAGCAGGTGTAGCATTCAATGGCCATGGGTGTTAGGGTCACATGGAAGACACCATTGACATTCTGGAGGCACAGCAGGCAATGGCTGTGGGCCTCAACAACTTAGCCCAGGCTCAGAGGGCTACTGCTGAGGGGCTCCAGAGCCTGGCTTGCTCATAAAATGCTTTGGTGGAGGGGCTCTGGAGCTTAGCCAAGTCTCAGAGGGCCAGGGCTGAGGGATCACATCTAAGCTGCCAGGACTAGCAGAGCTTCTGGAGCTCAGTACAGCTATCCTGGCATCCCAAGGAGTGCCCCCAGGGTCTCTGGGTACCCCAATGGGAGAGGAAGGGCTTGAGCCCATGTCGGGATATTGGCGTCCGGAGACCTTCCGATTCCCTCCTTCCTCACACCGAGGCATCTCAGGGTCAGCAAGATGAATAGAGTGGCACCGAAACCATGCCATCCACAAGTCAGCAAGGGTTCTCCAGGTCCCGGCCTCCCAGGTGACATCCATCAAGGATATCACAAGCAATGGGATATGCATCATAGCTGGACACCTCCATCCCCCTGATCTGCATCCTGCGGTAGCACTTAGAAGCAGTAGACAGCACAAAGTTAGGAAATTGTATTTCACTAGAAGGCACAGGTGAATGTCAGCATTAGTCAGGGTTTGGGAATCATTTATGCTAAGCATACAATAAAGTGTTAATTGCACATCATGCTGTAACCAATGTGTTTCTGACACACGTGCGCTTGCATGCATGCACGCACACACACAGGTCTACATGAGAGTGAGTGGTAGTATGCATTCAGAGTACAGGCAGGAGTCAAATTTGAATTGCCGGGGCAGGATCCCAGTTCACAACAGTGAGTCATCATCCTCCAGCCTTCAAACAAGATTCGCAACCATTGCCAGCCCAAGCACATTAATAGGGTCAGATGTCTTTGGGGAAAGGGTGGTGGGATGATAGGAGCAGGGAAGGGTGATATAGTGGTTTGAAGGCCCAGGTCAGTTTGAAAGGGGAATACCCACTTGCTCCTGGGATATGGTGGATATGTGTTGGTTTCACTCCCTTCACTACACAGCACCAACTAGATGAAGCTTTGCAATCAAGGTGCCTCTCGCTGCCCATCCTTACTGGATACCTTCCATTGCTGCCCATCACCTCTCCTCTGGCTCTTCATATGGTGGGGTGCCTACCTCACTCCCTCGCCATTCCTCCTCCTCCTGCTCCAGCTGGTCTCCCTGCTACTGGATGATGTTGTGCAGAGTGCAACAAACGATAATGATGCACAGGGTCATAATTGGAGGATCTCCCCACCCCCCAGAGTGGTCCAAGCAATGGAACCCATCTTCAGCAGGTTGATGCACCGCTCAACAGTGGGCTGGGTGGCTGCATGGGCTTTGTTGTAGTGGGTCTCTGCCTCGGTCTGGGGCCTCCGCACAGGCACCATCGACCATGATTTTAGCGGTTATCTCTTGCCACCCAGTAGCCATCCTGGGAGCTTGGACTGATCTTCAAAGAGGTCAGAGATGTCTGACTGCCAGACCACAAATGCTGGATGGCATGCATTGACCTGCATGATCTTGAGCCAATGGTTGCAGATGATTTGAATGTTCAGGAAGTGGAACTCCTTCTGGTTCACAAATCACTACGGCCCTGCAATCGAGGGCCCACAAGGTGATGTGTGTGTCATCCACAGCACCTTGCATATTTAGGATCTTGGCAATGGATGCAAAGCAGAGAGCCTGGACTCCTGCTGTGCATGGCCCACATTGTATTTAATGAACTGCTCTACCCAGGCATACAGGGTATCTGTAACTTGTTGCACATATCTGTGCATGGAGTCCTGGGAGATATCAGCCAGGTCGCCACTGAGAGCCTGGAATCATGTAGAGATGCCAGCATTGGACTGGGGTAAACACAGTAAGAAGTCTGACAACATTAGTTTTAAGTCCAACCAATTTACTTGATAGTAAACTCATGAGCTTTCAAGGCTATCCTTTTTGTCAGGTGAATGAGGTGTTCACCTCATTCTCATGAGGCGTTGTCAGACTTCTTACTGTGTTTAGCCTGGAATGACCCAGCGGCATAGAAATTAAGGGCTGCCACTCCCCTCTCACGCGTGAGGTGCCAGATGTGAGAGCACCTCATAAGTGTGACACACACCGTGATCTTGGACAAACGCAGTCGACGACGTCACATCTCTTCCAACGGGGCCCTCGAAGTAATTGTGGGGCCTGTACCTCCTTGGCCTCAACATCCTCTGTCATCTGTGCATGCTCTCAGGAGGCTGCTCACCCACGTCCTGGTTCTCAGTCTTCTCAGGGTCCAGTGGAGGCTTTTCTTGCTGGTGTCTCTCCATGCCCATCACCTCCTGAGCCACTGTCTCCTCCTCCGTCCTGGCTGCCACCAACATGGCCAATTCCAAATTGAGCAAAACAAAATCCATCTGCACAGTGAGGTTTGGAAAAAGCATAGAATGACAAATTATGACCACTGGCCGCATGGGTCCAGCACCACTCCAATTCCTCATTTGGGCCAGAATCCTCCTTGTGGGAGCTGGCAATCCATGGTGCCAAGTGTGGCCCAATTAGTGTCATGTGAGATTCCCATCATGACAAACGCTGGCACAGATTATGCAGGTCCATGTGCAACTGTGGGCAATGAGGACCCTTGAGCCATTGCTATGTGTGCAACTGTATGTAGCATCATGTAGCAATATGTAGCATCAATTAGAAGTATGTGTTGCTGGCTGGGACAGACTGCAAATCAGCACCAGATGTGTGCCCCATGACAGCAGATTCCATTCAGTCCAAATCTGAACCTCTGCACCCCAGCCTGGAGCAGCAGCTGCTTCAATTGGTTAGGCCTCATGCAGCATATGGTACTTTCCTCCCCCACCTTGCAACACCAGCACTTAGTCGAGTCCCTGACTACACCCTACAGAAAGTCAATGCCCTCAAGGCTGCTTCCCCACTGCCAGAAGGTGGAGGGAGAGGTGGGGACAGAGAGAGCAGTGGGACTCCCTAATGCAATCTCACCCACGAAGCTGTGAGGAAATGGAAGCCCTCCCCACCTGTAGATGTCAATGAGCCAAAATGTGAAGGCAGCAGCAGAAAGGCCACCAGGTATCTCCATAGCCAGTCTGCAACAACCTCCCATGCTCTGTTCACAACACTTACCTCTTCACACCAGTTCGAAGTTACAATGCCAGGTCGCATCTCTTAAATACCTGTTCTGATTCGCGTCAAAATTCTACTACCCTAAAAAGAGGTGGGAGACGCAGATATGGTGGAGATTGACACGTGGAGTTCACTAATGGCATGCAAAATGTATTTAAGCTCATGTTAAACAGCGGCTTGATTTTCAGGGGGTTCCCAGCAGCACCAATTTTCTCCAACTGAAAAAAACTGGTAGGAACCCCATAAAATGGTACATCTCCCAGCTAGACCTACCAGAAAAATGGCAGACATGGATGGGAGAATCGCGGCCATTGTTTCTTGCCTGCGATGCCATTCATAGAGTACATAAGGGTGAAGGAAAGAAGAGAGTGCAAAATGTAGTGTTACAGTCATAGCTAGGGTGCAGAGAAAGATCAACTTAATGCAAGGTAAGTCTATTCAAAAGTCTGACAGTAGCAGGGAAGAAGCTGTTCTTGAGTTGGTTGGTATATGACCTCAGACTTTTGTATCTTCTTCCCAAAGGAAGAAGGTGGAAGACAGAATGTCCGGGATGTGTGGGGTCTTCAATTATGCTGGCTGCTTTGCCATGGCAGCGGGAAGTGTAGACACAGTCAATGGATGGGAGGCTGGTTTGCAAATAGCTTGGGCTACACTTACGACTTTTTGTAGTTCCTTGTGGTTTTGGGCAGAGCAGGAACCATACCAATCTGTAAAACAACCAGAAAGAATGCTTTCTATGGTGCATCTGTAAAAATTGGTGAGATACTGACATGCCAAATTTCCTTAATTTTCTGAGACAATAGAGGTGTTAGTGTGCTTTCTTAACTATAGTGTCAGCATGAGGGCACCAGGACAGGTTGTTGGTGATCTAAAAACTTGAAGTTCTTGACCCTTTCTATTTCGTCCCTTTTGGTGTAGACAGGGGGCATGTTCCTCTTTACACTTCCTGAAGTCAATGACAATCTCCTTTGTTTTGTTAATATTGAGGGAGTGATCATTATTGGTGCACCAATTCACCAGATTCCCTATTTCATTCCAGTACTAATTGAAGATAGTATTCTAGAGCATAAGTATAGACACATAAGAACAAAAGTACCATTTGTGATCATTAGTTGATCATGCTCAGACATTAACATTGCAAGTGGGATTGAATGTTTCATTGCTTGTTCTTATTTGTAGTGCAATAAATGATGAAGTGTATGATATCTTGTAAAATAGTAGTTACACATTTTAATCTTATCATCAAAATCTCTTGATACACCGCTGTCTGCAGCAAAGTCCTGCTCCTCCCCTGAGTTAAAAGCACACAGGTCCAGTACACAGTAAAGAAGGCAAATGGTATGTTGGCCCTCACAGCAAGAGGACCTGAGCATAGTTTCATACATTTTATTTATTTGTCAATAACATGACTCTGTTAATATAACTTGAGAGCAATTCCATTCTTAAATTAAGTTAATTCACTAGTCTGGGGGAGAAAATACAGATGTCCTGTCATCTGACCAAATAAGTGCAGAGCAATATAAAATTCAGATCAGTGAGTGGGCTGCTTCAATTTAAAGATCACCTTCTGCAATGAAGAGGGAATGTGGCTCTGTCAATTCTTTGCAAAATCATAGAAAACTCCAGTTTGAAGAGAAGACTGCACTGCAAAGTACCCTCTTGCCAGAGCTTTCCTGCACAACAAAACTATCCAAAGGATATAGCTGAGGCAACTACATATGTATTGTCAAATTCCAGATGGAGTAGGTCCACCTTCCAGCCCCAGGGTGTTCCTGACGATTTACCTTTATTTCAAAGGTGCATCTTCTTTCTTGATTTATGGGTCAGTGATGATGGTCACCTTTTCAATGTGTTCCCCCAGAAGTGATGGCAAACTATGCATCATCAGGGCTGCCCTACCAAAAAATATAGCACAGAAATGCCAGCTACATAATTAATGAGGTTAGAACTGAAAGGTATGACTGTTGACTTCTACCACCAGCCTCTACGACGGAAAACATGTTAGTTTCTATATATTAAGATTAGCTTAATATATAGTATGTCCATTCAAAATGGATGGCAGTAGGGAAGTAGCTGTTCTCAGCTTCTGTATCTTTTTTCCGATGGATAAACGTGGAAGATACTATGGGCCCATTTTAATGTGGCATCTTGCCCAAAGCTTGGTAAAGTTGGGCATGAAGCCATTAACGTGACCTGCGCCCACGCATTATGCCACTTTATGAAGACCTGAAAATGGCTGCGATCTGAATCATGCTTGAAATGGGCGCAATGGAGATTTAAATGTATTTGCCTGTATTTAAATTGAATTAATGGGCTGCCTACCCAATTTTATCAGCATTTCCCCCTTTACCATCGCATTCTCGTGTCCAGATTCAGCGCAAAACAGACATGCTAAGCAAAGGTCTGTTTCAGACGCTCCAGCTTCTGAAGAGGTTGCAATTGATCTGGGTATTCGGAGGGGGAGGGGTGGACTAGGGCGACAGTTATGTCGTGGGGGTGGGGCAATATCTGTGGGAGGCCATTGCTCCTGGGCCGCTTTATCCATTTTTTGCATCCTGGGAGCAATGTGACAGGGGCACATTTTTTAATTTTTTTTCCTCACTGCACATGCGCAGTTCAGAGCTTCACTCAGACCAGCAGTGTTTTGGGTGTGATAAGCCCCACCCACAATGCTATTCAGACCCGCCATTTTTTTTTCAGGCTAAGTGCACATGGGGGCACCTGAGAGCAGTTTTCCAAGTCGGATATGAATTGCGGCCAGATTCAGCACTTAGAACGAAAATGGTAAAATTGGGCCTTATGTCTGGGACATGTGGGACCGCTGATTATGCTAACTGCTTTTCCAAGGTAGCAGGAAGTGTGGGTGGAATCAATGGATGACAGGCTGGTTTGTATGATGGACTGGGCTTCGTTAACAATGCTTTGTATTTTTTGTGGTCTTAATCAGAGCAGAAGCCATACCAAGCTGGTATACGTCTGGAAAGGGTACTATGTATGATGCATTTGTAAAAACTGGTGAGAGTCGTAGCAAACATGCCGAATTTCCTTAGGTCCTGAGAAAGTAGAGATGTTGTGTGCTTTTTGAACCCCATCCAAGGTCTTTGGGCTTGGCTGCAAACTCCCCAACCACAGTTATCAGACCCTTCCTGGCAAGTGTCTGAAGCTGAAATAGAATTGTTGCAACTACAAAAATAAACTTCGAACCACACATCTGCAACATCATAAATACTGCTAATTTCCACCTCTAAATAATTGTGCCCCTGGCAGCTTGGAAAAGCTTAAAAGAGAAGCAGCAGCTTTGAATAGCAATATAGTGTTTAAATCCAGGCCAAGGTGATGAACGAATGTCTCCCGCTTGTTGACTGTAGATATTAAATGAGTTTGAGCAGTCACAATTAGGTTTTTTATTGTGTTGGGCTGTACAGCATTACTGCTCTCCAATGCAGTACTCTGGGTCCTTGAAAGCCATGGGAAAATGTGTTAATAAACTTGCAGAATGGTGTTTCATTGGCAACTGAACTTGTATGTATACGAAAAGGATGGTGTGTTTTGACAGAAAGAATAAGGAGGCCACTTATTGCTTGGGTAACAAGAGTCCAAAGGGGGTAGAATAGCAAAGGAACCTAGCTTCTATTAATGTCGAGGAAGTGAATATGAACTTCTGAGTCCCTGGTGAATTAATATGTGAATTTTTGTTTTCCTTTTGTTGCACTTTTTATAGCTATCAGTACTTCTTGTGTTTACACCAATTCAGGGCCATTACTGCAGCTGCCATTAAACTGTCAGCAGCTCAGTGCATCATCCATTATCTATAATATAGAAATTGACATAAGAGCACAAAACCTGCAATTAATAACCCTCAGAAGAAACAAAGAAATAAAAAACCTCAATTGAAATTCAGCACTGCACTCCAGCTGAATTTCAATAGTGGAGAAATACAGCATCAGAAATGCAAAAGCATGGAAAGATTATGTAGGAATAGACCCTTACCATAAAAGCAAATTACTGCAGATGCTGGCTATATGAAATATAAAAACAGAAAGTACTGGAAAGCATCTTAGAACAAGAACAAAGACAAAGGACAAAACAGCACGGGAAACAGGCGCTTTGGCCCAACGAGCCCGTGCTGTCACCTTGATGTTCCCACTTCTACCTGTAATCCCTGTCTATGTTTATAGATCTATGCATTGGAACAATATTTGAGACAATTTAGGGAGAATTTGTTCTGCCAATCAGCCTAAGAGCATATCTTTGGGATGTGGGAGGAAACCGGAGCACCCGGAGATCCACGCAAGCACGGGGAGAATGCGCAAATGTGGAACTTTCCAGCCATTTGAATCTGCTTGAGACTACCTACCATGGTGGGACAGGTGAACCACAGAAAATGCCATATACATTGGTGGGACCAAAATGCAGCACGGTGGGGGGAGGGGTGTTGTGGTGATGGTGGTAGTACAGGTGGTGCATTTCAAACCATACAGTTACATATGTAACATACAGTTACATATTACTAACTTGCTAAACTTATTTCCCATTATGCCTAGGTGTAAACTGCTTGTTGGCCAGTGCTGACAAGAAAATACTAAAATATAGTTTAAATCTATAATATTTGTTCAAAAGTAATTATATATGCTTATACAGATAATACCGTTGTATGACATTTGAGTCCTCTTGTGATATATATATATGGCACACTGAGATCCCTATTTTAAGCTGATCTATTTTGTTTTACTAGTCTCGAAGAGCAGAGGTTTCGGTATCCCCTGCTATAAGCCTTCATTGTATCCCCTGCTATAAGCCTTCATTGTAGTAATGTGCTCCGTTGTGTAATGTGGGCAAAAAAACATTCAAATTGGATGGATTAGACAGCAGAGAAAAAAATTCCTGAAATATTATTGGTCACCAGCAGCACAGTTATGTAAACTCTCAGCCTTACACACTCCTCACTCTTTAATCACTATAAAGCAAGAGATCTGCCCTAGTTAAAAGTAGCACGTAGAAGGGTATGCTTCTAGCCATAATCTCAGAATTTGATACAAAATCAGTGAATCTACTAGACATTGCCACCTGCATGCAAAACACAAGCAGCAGAGACAGCTAAGTGGTCCTTCCCACAATCTGAAAAGCTTTAAGAGAAACAGAGTTAATGTTTTGAGTCCAATATGACTTTTCTTCATAACTCTTCCAGAGTCATATCGGAGTCAAAATGTTGGCCGAGATCTTCAATTCCATTCTGGTGAGGGAAGCTGAAAATCTTGAGAGAAGCCCAAATTGCATTTTACGTTGAAGCGAAGACTCGTTGCGATTGTGCCTGCCGCCCACCAGTGACACTATAGGAATCCTGATGTTCAACGTTAGGAACACTAATTTTATAAATCTGAATGTCATTATCAGGCCCCTAAATTTGATTATCATTCCATTCTTTCTTCCCCCCATTCCCACTAAATAATCCATTCACATCAGTGAGCTGGTTTCACCTGTGTGATTTAGGGCTGGTTTCCAACGGTGTGCACCTAATGGCCAGATCCGCTGCGGGTGTTCACTTCTGGGTACTGGGGCAGCCTTTAAAATTGGTGCCCCGATCTTTAAAAAAAAAACTAAGTTGCTGGTGGGATGAATCATGGGAACCATCCTTTCCAGTTTCTTTTCCATGTATCTAACAATACAGTGGAGAAAGTCACTGTTGACACTTATGGCTTTGATGCTGTTTTTTCCTCCATTTGCAGCCATGCTGCGAAAAAAAGAGATAAATTCCACACTCTAACTTCTTCCAAGCTGCTGTCAGGCTGCTGAGTTTTTCCAACATTTTGTTTTTATTCACAATTGTATTGTTCCTTTGTGCTCAACGATTTGCATGTATCCAACCTCAGGCTTTCTTGAAGGATATAGTGGCCAAAAACTGGAAATGTTTTCAGTGATGAAAAGACAAATTGCATTTTTAGTAGATGCAAAAATCTACTAAATTTTTGTGGCTATACATATATCTACAAAATATACAGCCATATATAGCATTGATGTTACATTCAGGATAGACCCCCAGGATGCTGAGATGAATAGATTGCGTTTGTGAAGAAAGTTTAATTAATTAAATAGTTTAAGGAGAAGCAGAGGTTACAAACTAAAATGATGGAAGAGTAGAATTATGTCAGAAACTGGGAGGTGATTTTTTTTTTACCCAGGGCATAATGGATATTGGAACAGGCCTGTGTAGTGGGACACTAATTTGGTGAATTCCTTCAAACAAGAGCTGGATCTGTTTCTTCAGGAGACTAAGGTCACCTTCATACAAAATGTAGCTACTGTGAGGAATTATCATAATGGTCTGCTGGAAATTGCATTAAACAGATAGCCACTGAAGAGGTAGAAAGCATACAAATCAAACACAGGGATAGTGCCTGGCAAAGCTATCAATGATGTAGCGATACCGACGTTGGACTGCGCTGAACACAGTAAAAAGTCTGATAACACCAGGTTTAAGTCCAACCGATTTATTTGATAATAAACTCACACAAGCTTTCGAGGCTCTGCTCTTCGTCAGATGAATGAGGTGTTCTGGTCTCAAGAGGTGTTCTGGTTTCACCTGACAAAGAGCAGAGCTGTGAATTAAAAATCTGGTGTTGTCAGATTTCTTAAAGATTTCTTAAAGCCATCAATGGACAGCAACTGAGGATGCATGGATAAAATGAAGAGCAAAATGGTAACTAGGAGCTATTTGTTCACTATCTTTTTCCACAGGTTCAAATAGGATTGCAATTATACAAGTTCTGTATTATATATCTCAAAAGGTGCTCCAGTTTCCTCCCGCAGTGTGAAGGACATACTCGTTAGATTCATTGGCCAAGTTAAATTCTCCTTCAGTGTATCCAAACAGGCGGTGCCGGCATGTGGCGACTCAGGGATTTTCACAGTAATTTCATTGCAGAGTTAATGTGAGACTATGTACAACACTAAATAAATAATCTTTAATATGTTTTCAAGTGCTAAAGAGTCATTTAATGTGAATTAGGCCAAATGGTTTACCCTTCCTCTTCCTGAAGTGCAGTGACTGTTACACAGCAAACTCTCAGAAATAACAATGGAATGAACTATTAATTTTGTGGTAATGGTAGAAAATGTTTTCCAGGGCTACAATATACTGCTCATTCTTTGACTAATGTTGTGTTATTTTATTGTCTACCTGAAGAGATAGTTGGAACACTTTAACCTTCCATTGAAATGTCAGCCCAAATTATTTGCACAAGTGGGACTTTGACCCACAATCCAATGACTCAGAGATAAGAACACTGTCGAGTGAACCACAATTTGGCAGTTTATCACACTTTGTGCCAGAAAAATAGCTTGCATTACAGGGCCAAACCACAATAGTTCAGTTGGTAAATGCACTAACTAATGAGGTACGAAACCCATCCAGTCTAAAAGATCCCAAGTTTAATTGCCTGTACAGGAATTTAGTTAATTTTTGATTTCCACCACAGATTGTTACACTCATCACCTGATAGATGAAGCATATGTGTAGTTATCTGGTCAGGATGTAGGGATTTTCATTGATAAGTAAACCATCAAAATGCACCATTTGTGCTCACACAATGAGTAGGCGCTTGGGTGACAAATCAAGGCAGACACAACCTGTGGAATTATAGGGGTTGGTGACAAAAGAAGTCTGGAGTTCAGAATGAAGCAGTTATGTGAGGTATGACGTATGCAATTGAATAGCAGTTTTCATGGATAGGAAGTGGGAAGAGACATTAGTTAGCAATGAAAATGAATTTTCTTTATCCTTTTGCACAATACTTCATGTTCTTGTGTCAACCAGTTCCTCCCCTATAATTTGCTGGTGTGTTTATTGAGGTATTTCTCAATCCAGAATAACCCCCCCAAGAGCTCTGACCTTTAATGAGATTGGAAACTGAAATGATTAAAAACTCATCTCCAAACAAAGGTTATGCCTGATAATTATCAGGAGAACACTATGTACACACAGACGTAACACCGAGAAATACACAGGCTGCTGTGACCTGAGCAACAGCCAATTAGTAACAGTGAAACAGAACAGGAATTCTATCATACATCTCTATTACTGTATATTTTACATAAAGCATTTTTAAAAAAAAAAGAACTGAACTATTGAACCTATTCCAAATTGCTGTAAGGAATATAAGATTTACCGGTAAGCTTTACAATGGTGGTACAGCATGTATACAAATCACAGTAAAAACATGAAGGTAACGTTTTATTATGTAAAATAAAGCAGATTTATTACACCCAACTATCTTTTGTTTAGGTAATACTTCCTGGAAACCACAGTGTCAGCACATTCCCACTCTTGTATGATTTTTCACTGGTTTCCCACCTGCCATGTTATGGACATTTAACCTACTTGTGTCCATGCCACACTGTCAAAGAATCATTTTAGCACAGTGTGAAACAAGTGTTTGTGGCTTCCTTAAGCAGTGAATGCAATCCAATATCTGAGTGCTACAGTAGTAAGCACTGTAAAGGGGGACCAATTAATTTTATTAGTATTGGCCATGAAATAATTCATCCCCAATGTTCCAGTGAATGGGCAAACCATTAACCTGGAGACACTATATTAATGGCTGCGATACTAATCGCACTCACTACTGTGCTATCAGAAATCGAATTAACACTCCCAATGACCTGTTTCACATTACTTGACTATTGCAAATTAGATTCATCAATTTTGTGGTTAGCAGCAATGGAAAATCTTGCTCTTGACTTAAATAATGCTGCCCACAAAGATCTATCAATCTCTGGGCCATTGCTTTTTCGACGGCAGTTTAAGCTTCTAAAGTTTTAAAATTCTCAAGGGCAATTAGGGATGAGCAACAAATGCTTTTTGAAATTCATTCATAGGACGTGGGTTGTGTCAACAATTACTGAGCTGAGTGGCTTGTTAGATCATCAGTCAAAAACATTGCTGTGGATCTGGAGTCATAGAATCCCTACAGTATAGAACAAGATCATTTGGCCCATTAATCCTTCACCAACAACAGTTCAGTCCAGGCCCTATCCCTGTAACACCATGTATTTACCCTGCTAATACCCCTAAGGGACACTAAAGGACAATTTAGCATAGCTAATTAACCTGATCCACACATCTTTGGACTGAGAGGAAACCAGAGCAGCCGGAGGGAAACCCGCAGACATGGGGAGAATGTACAAACTCCAAAGACAGTGACTCGAGGCCGGAATTGAACCAAAGTCCCTGCTGTGAGGCCACAGTGCTAACCACTGTGCCACCATGCTGCCCTAGTCATACATAGGCCAGGCCAGGTGAGGAATGCAGACATCCTTCCCTAAAAATTAGTGAACCAGGTAATGAGTTACAGCTGGGCAGACCGCTGCCTGTTACCAGGAGAACTCTTATTCAACACTCCTCACAGGGAGATCAGTCAGTGATTCCCCATGGACCTCATGGATTATCACAGTAATAATGGAAGTTCTTGGGCACAATTATCCTGTATGCACTCTAAATGCTCCTGCCAACAGGAAAAACTGGACTACATACTGGGAATACCTAGAATCACTGGACCAGCAAAGTTTTATAGAGTTTGGGGTATCTTTTTTTAAAAGAGCACCCTAATCTTTGCACTGACCTCTGTTCCTAACTGCAATGAATATAAATATAATTGACAGGTTGGATCCTTTATGGGGTTTAACTTCTTGTTTTCCCAATTATAATATTTACAAAGTACTCAAGATATATTCAACTGTGCAGGGAAAGAAACACAAACAAGGTATTTTGCGAATGGCACATCTGTCAATTAAACCACTTCAAAAGATGTAGACATCAGATGCTAATCTTCCAATCTTAAAAAGAGTACCCTCCACATCCAGTGAAACTGACCATCAAAACACTTGCTGCTGAGGGAAGTCCTGATAGGTCATTTATATAATAACACTTAATAACTATAATATAATAAGCCTCAAAGAGGGCTTTTAACATTTTTAATAGGCCATTCCTATTGTAGAATGGAGTATTGCAGTGATTTTGAGGATTTCTAGGTATCCAAATGTCATGAATATCAAAATGACTACAGCACTACAAAAGTTTTTAAAGAGAGACAAAAATTAATTTCTTATTCCAGAATGATGTCTGCAATCACCATCCTGAAACTGAACACTTCCCAACAAGGACAAGTGCAGCCAATAGAACCCCATCCTGGTAGCGTCCCCAGCCTGAGCCCACCCAACCCGCCCCCCAAATTCTCTTGGATACATTCCCTCTGCAGCAGCAGAGGGGCACATGGGCACAGCACTTAACTCCTTGCCACTCCTCGGATTGCAAGGCACCAGGTCCATATTAGTAAGGACCTGCACCAAAGCTTGCCCAATGTACCATCTGCTGGGACATGTGGGTGCATTGCAGGAGGGCATTGAATAGGACTTCCAAATTGCTAATTAAATGTACATTCACAGTTTTGCATATTTATCTGGTTCCTGCCCACTCTGTTTGCAAAGCTGATTGGGGCCAGCAGGGTGGGGAGGGCAAAAGATCATGACAGGATTGCTGCTTAGCGGGAATCCTGTTTTCGGCCCGCTGCAAGGGGCCATCAGAATTTCCATCCAGGAATAACAGGCCCAGTAAATCCCAATCCTTATTAATTCAATTGATTTTCATTGACTTCAGTATTGTTGGGACAGGGTCCCTAAACAGTGCACCCCTAGGTTGAATTTTTCAGCTTCAGTGCCATCAGGAATGTCCATCGTCCAGCCTCAGCCTGTTCCTGATGATCCAGGTTCCATTTCATGAGATCCATCAGCAATAGATCACTGATATTATGCTCCTATTAAACATGGCTCCCCAGATATGATGGTAGGGCATGCTCAATCAAACCACCCTCCACTGAAAATAAGACAAGCTCTAATGCTTCACCCCTGGATGCATGATTAATGAGATTGGAGTTGGAAGGTATGGCTTGGCATCCCGTCATCTTCCTCAGTGAGGAACACTCTTTGTTCCTACCACTGGACTTAGCCCTAGATGGGTGAATTCGGCCCAGTGATATTGTTGACAGGCAAGTACAGAATATCTGAATGCTGATAACATTCATATTGATAACATTTCAAGGGGACTAGGTAGAGTAAATACATGAGTTTATGGGGGTAGGGTCTGGGTGGGATTGTGGTTGGGTGCAGGCTCGATAGGTCAAATGGCTGCACTGCATGATTCTATGAACAAGTTAAGAAAACACCAAAATGATAAATACATCTTCACTATTATTCTTCTGCAATTGTCTTGGTCTGCATGATTTGCCAGTTGAGCATCAAACCAAAATCCTAATTTAATAAACCATATCCATTTCAAAGTTTTTATTAAATGAATTTTCAGCACTGTTCATATATTGACCCAAGTACAGGTGCAGCTAAAAGATCATCAGTAGGATACTGAATGGTCTAAATTTAATTTGAGTTGATTGAATAGAAACTACTCAACACAATCATGACATTCATAGTCATCGTTGTAATATTACATAAATCCCATTTATTTTTATACAATGTAAAAGCCTATTTCATTACAGCCATATCATCAGCTGGCCACGTTGCATTCCAGTGATGGGCAACTCACATTAACCAATATAGCTACAGTTAGTTTAAATATCTGATGACTCAGATCAAAGCTGGGTCACATGAATTCAGACATAAATAGCAATGGATTTTTTTTTTCTGAATATTGAAAATGTGAAACTTCAACAGCTACTTTCAATGCTTTTCTTAGTTCACATCAGATTGCCTGGCAAACTTTACCAAAAAATGGCACAGTGTTAGTTCTGGTGCAAAAAAATGGAGTAATTCCCACCAACATTGTGTTTTCAGACCTAATCTAATGCTCATTAATAATAATTTAATGCCCATGAGAATCATGGTATTCCAGCAGTGTGCTCCCTCTGTTTCACCCAACCACAACAACTTAATTGCTGTAGGCACTGGGAAGCTCCATATAAATGGCTCCCCAGTACTTGTTCCACAACAACAGCAGGAAATGGTAACCAAGAAGACAGCAATGCTCTTTGAGAGGGTCTGCAGCATGATGCTGGACCAGATGTAGGACCCCTACCCTACCCCTACCTAGGAACACAGCCTTTGAGTGGGGTCACACCTCTTCTTGGGTGGTAATGGCAGCCCTGGTCAATGCAAACTCAGTCCAGAAGAGATGGGGCAGCAATATGGGAAGCAGATGAATGATTGTCTGTGCAGAACCAGGGTAACTGAACCACCCTCAATCTCCCACTGGACCCCCTCACATCAACTCCATTTCATACCCAGCCACCCCAGGAGGTGGCCAATGTCAGGCACCAAATTCCCCCTTCTTTTCCATAATCACCATACTGCTCCCAATAACTGCTGTGCTCCTCAGACCCTAGCTCCCACCCAAGTCCCATGCCTGATTCACCTCATTACCATCTTATATTTCAACTCCCACCTATACTTTCCCCTTGTGTCCTTGGAACCTCCAGGAACGTAAAGGGAAGAGAATTGGCAGGAGTACAAAGTTGGGCCTTCCAGCTATGGGATCCAGGGCATCTCCAGCCTAGCTGACAACTGCCTTTCCATGAATGGCACAACTCCCCCTGAGGGGAGCAAACAAACATCTGTACTGTCCAAAGGCAAGCCCGGAGCCTCCAAATTTGAGTCCCTCAGAGGATGCTCGCCAAGATCATCTCAGACAAAAGGGTGTGAAAGTCAGCAAGCTACCTCAACCTCAGTTGTGGATTCTAAGGATGACTTACTGCAAGGGTGAGAAGATTATGAAACTGTAGGTACTCAGTGAGCTCAGGTGAACATAGGCATTAGTGTAAAATAGGTCACCATTTTGTATCAGATATTTAACATTAAATGTCACTTCCTTCACCCACAGAGTCTGTTCATATCACCAAGCTTGAGGAACTAATACATTCCTCTGGCATCTCATCCCGCTGGAGTGTGAGAATGGCACTGCTACATCCCTCCCACTCTAGTGATGTAGTAAGGAAGCGTTAGTTGCTGGCAAGCCCTGACCCCTCTTCCCCCCCCTCCCCCAAATCCTTGGAAAAGGGAATTCTGATGCCCCTCCAAAGCAAAATGTGATGAGGCTTTCCCTAGTCCAGTGACTCAGCCAGGCCCTGACTACTACTTGGGTTCCTTCTGTGTGACATCTCCTCTCCTGTGTGATCACCCTCATTGCCCATTTCAACATCCTCTTCATTCAAGATGTGGAGCACCTTCATCTCCTCTAGGTCTATGTGGTCTTCCCTCTGCAGTGCCATGTTGTGGAGAGCACAGCAGACTACAATGATGTGGGAGAGCCTTTCAGGTTACATTGTAGGACATCCCCTTACTGGTCCAGGCACGGGAACCATATCTTCAGTAGACCATTCACCTACTCGACCAGCACACGCATTGAAGAGTGAGCCTTGTTTTAAATGAATCTCACTCAGCAGGTGTTTGTGGCCTCAGCACTGATGTCATTAGCTATCTGCCGAATGGGTATCCCCTATCCCCAAAGAACCATCCTTCTTTCCATTGGATTCCCTGGATGACAGCTAGGAACTCCCAAGATGTATTGTCATGGACATTCCCTGGGAGACAGGTACACACCTGCATAAAATGCATGAAGTAGTCATAGAAAAACTTCATACTGAGGGGCAAATATCCCTTGCAGATCATAAATGGTGCCACATTTCACCCTGAATCATAAAGGGCCATGTGGGTGCAGTCAATCAAACCTGGCACCTAGGGCAAAACCTACATTATAGTGTTATCTCTGTGGGAATGTCAGCTCAATGTTTGAAACATTGGCTTGTGAAGGGTTAACAGTTGGCTTCTACTAAACAGCAGTGCTTTTTGGCTGCACACTATTTAATGGCATAATCACTAATATGGGGAGGCTGGGCTGGCTGTTCAGACAAGTGTTTGCCTCTTGTAACAGATGAGGCGCAGCTTAATCATGAAGCCAGCAATTAACATGTCCAGCTCATTTCTAGAGGACATCCTGTTTCTCTCAGGTCACAAGAGGTACAGAGTGGAGAACTTTCCATCACCCAGTGAGATGTATCGTTACATGCAAGCATCCCTGATAATTGGTTTTGGTCTTCTGGTACTTCTCCCCTTTGCCCTCACACTGCAGCCTGAGTGTGGTTCCAATCACACTGCAGTCATTCTTTTGATTGCAAGGCTCTTCAGACCACGCAAGGGGAGACACAGCCTATTCCTGATTCCTCTACAGTTGGCTTCTCGTGGGATCCCACCCAGACAACTCACAATCACACCCACCTCTATGCTGAGCACCTTGTTTGCAAACCCTCCCATTCTCTGGCCAGCTCCCACTGGGGAAGGACTCTCTCAGCTGCAATATGAACAGGAACCCAGGAAGGTGGCAATGGGAAGCACTGCCTGCACATCACCCTTCACAGGTCCTTTACAGCAAGGAGTCCCCTAAAACGAAGGGAAGACAAGACTAAGTGAACCCTGTGGAACCCTCCCTCGATATGCCAATTGTGGGACGCCCAGCCCAGCCTTTTGTCACTTGTCTTTGTCCTCTGCATCTTCTCTGTGAGGTGAACACACCAGAGAGGGCTAGCTGCTTGCGCACTCATCTCTGAACCTCCTCGGAGATGGAAGTGCTGATGTCAAACTGTTGTAAATGGTGTCAGCACCCGAATATCTGGAGAGTGCACTTGTTAATGACATGCTAACATATTAAAATAAGCTTTCTGAGGTCTCATATTGTGTTCCAAGCCACTCTGCCGGTTAGGGGCTAGGGAAGTCGGAACTCAGAAAATCGATGTGAATTATGCTTTTCAGATTTTGAACACATACTGCCATTCCCACAGGGGAGTATATGGGGTCAAATATGGATGTCGCCAATCTTCTGTCTCAATTGTCCACCTCTTGCATCTGATTTCCATTCCAGTTTGCAGTCTATTATAGAATGAACTCAGGGCTGCATTGTGTCAAAGTGCTAATGTAGCCCTTCATTGGGAAACATAAAGAGCAGTGTTAAACCAACTCTTAATAATACAGATCAGCATCCAGAAATGTCAAGAATCCCCAGTGGCAATTTTAACTTATGATTTGAGCAGTGAAACCTATTCTGGCATTGGGAAGAATGTGGGAAAAAGATAGAACAAAGAAGCTTGGGATTTTTCTCATGGGGCTAGAGGAATAGAAGTGCTGCTGTAGGCACAGATGAGGGCAGATTTAGATCTGCTCGAGTCTCTTCCCATTTTGTGTCCCATGAGACCTGCCAGAAACAGCAGCCACCACCAAATAGACTGCAATTTGTTAGACTTCAACAATGCATCCTGTACAGAAATACAGAATCATTGATAGCCTCTTCCAGCCTTTTGCATATGTGAGGAGTTCAGAGGTTGCTATCAGTTTCAAAGGAGTAATGATTACTAATGCTGATAATCTTGCTGTCATTGCAAATGCAAAACCTGAATCTATAGTTCTCATTTCTGACTCACTCTGGCCTCAGTCTCTTACACTGATTCTTCATTTGTTGTTTACTTGAGCCATTAACACCTCCTTTTATCTTTTTTCTTTTGCCATGTAATCTTTTACCCAATCACAGACATTCCCAAATATCCCTGAGCCAGTCCTATTTCCTTCCCTTTGTACTTGCTTAAAATCTGTTATCAGTAACATTTTCCAGTTCTAATAAAATACCATCGACCTGAAATATTAACACTATTCCTTTCTCCAGACCTGCTGAGTATTACTGCAGTATTTTTTCTTTGTAAATCAATGCAAATGGGAACGGGGACATCAGGACCAAGGCTTGGGGATGGGTAGATGGGGGACAGGAAACAATCAGGAGATTTATCAGGCACAAAAGCATCAAACTAAAATAGGAACATGGGCTGAGAAATTTCAGGTGCAATTCAATGTGATTGAATTCTATGCGCAGGGCAGCCGTTAGATTGAAAAGCCATGACTGTATTTTCTGGCAGTTAGACAGTTAATTGCCTGAGATGGAGATCTCAGTAGGTATTGTCTCTGCCTCTGGGAGTAAATTTGGAAACTGTCTTGACATATGTTCCCACCCTCAGAGGGCCAGGAAAATTCACTCCTGCATGCCCTCAGTGCTCACAGCTTTCATTTCTTCCAGAAATGTGATTTTAGATCACTGCTTTCTGACCTCCTTCATTCACTGCCAGGTGATAAATCATTTCCAACACATTTCTTGTAAGTCTAACAGGCCCAATTGCAAACAGAAATCAAAAACGAAAATTGAGGAAAAAGTGAACTGATTCTTCCACTTTCTAGTGGAAACTAAGATTGGGAACCAAAAGTTATGGGAAGTTGAAACTACAGTCGAAATCATGAAAAAAAGTCACAGAACCATCAGGAGATAGATAATGATCCCAATGGTGCTGTACAGGCAGGCTGAAGACAGAAGCTAGCTCCAAAAGCTGAGGATCGACAAATTACACTGTTGCTGTAGCTGTTTCTATTAATTGAAGATAGCATTGGTGAATCTACACCATCTGTAAGCAGAGTTGAGGAGATTTTGAAGACATATGTCATTCTTGCTGAAGATTGTGTCCATAGACATTGGATTGATTATGCTGCAGGGCTAAATCCTGGAAGAGGATGAGCTGGAACTTTTCATGAGGAAGAGAGAGAGTTTTGAAGGACATTGTGACTTAGATTAATGACATTTATGCTGAGCAGATTACCAAGCCTATTTGTAAGGTCTGTCTTATTGTATTTGTCATTATAGTTTATGGTCGACTGCAACTTACCCATAATTCATGTTTAGTTTGTGTTGATTCTTGGGTTTTAGAGTTTTGATGAGTAGCCAAGAACAATATTTAGTGTTTGCTTTGTGTAGTAAAAATTATTTTGTTTAAACTGCAGAGTTTTATGGCTTCATTCTTTCAGTAAATAACTGAAATTTCATTTTTTTTAAGTTACTGGTCTCAACCAATGTTGTAACAGTATCTCTGATATTTTGTTATTTCATCCAGAGTACTCTGATCAATTGACATTCTTAGCCTCACGATCATCTCAATTCAAATCCCCACGTTTTCTCTGTTGTTGAACTACCTGCAGAGGCCATGGCAAGCTCTTATTCCCTTCAACAATTCTTAAAAAAACCCAAGTTTTTTTTCTATAAGTTTCATGAGTCTTAAATTCTATAACGTTGTACAGAATCTGCCAAATGCAACATCACATCACACTGAAGCTGAAATGTGTAAGAACCACATTACATTCAGGAGACTGAATTTAAAAAGTAATGTGCTTTTAAAATCAATGAACAACTATAGACTCTGGGTGGCCAAAGCTAATGCAAAGAAATTCTACATTATTCATATAGGGTTTCTCAAAACAAATGGTCAATGCACTGTTCTGACATTTTAATGCTTTTTTTGCCTCATTATGGGACCATTTTAATTCTATGAAATTCCAATATAAATCTTGACTGAGCCATGTGGTTATTTTTGATGTTATTGTTTAGGAATATGATTAGTTATTAAACTGGACCTTGCCCATTTTCAACTGCCAACAAGGGAGTGAGATTTAAGAAGTTGAGTGTAATGTTTTCTCTGACTCACTGGGTTTGAGAATCTGGAGACTCCTCAAAGCTGCTGTCTAAAATCTTACACAATTTTCTTTTAAAGGAGTGACATATTTCAAATGCTGCTTACTCTCCAAAATGTGTGAAATCCCATTAATTAAGCAAGTACAACCTGCTACTACTGCACAGAATCATTCAGTTCCTTGGAATCATGTCCCCATTCCCTAGTTTGATGTGGAGAAAGATATTAAGGGTTTGTCTCAAATTGGCAGGCAGCTGTGGAACAATATTACTGGCTATCCAAAGTACGTGGTGTTTTCCTTTCGGGCTCTCACTTGTCACCAGGTATGGGCTTGTAGCAGCAGTATTGTTCCTGACAGGTGGTATGGAAATTCAGATTGAGTTTGAAAAGCCTTTGAAAAACTACAATTAACTGGAGGCATCATTTTTTGATCAGAGCATCCTAGACATGTGAAGGATCAGGAATCATGAGCCTTTCTGGGATTTGTGTGGGGCTGTTAGGTTGGGAGAATGAGCAAGGAGGGAGCCACAACAGGAACAGCATCCAAATTCACTGCTGCTTCCATGGAGATGTTGCCAAATGAAGTCAGAGCAAGAGATGCAGGTTAGATGGATTGGCCATGCTAAAAAGTCCCCTTAGTATCAGGAGGAACTAGCTAGGATAAATGCATGGGGTTATGGGGATAGGGCCTGGGATTGTGGTCGGTGCAGACTCCATGGGCCAAATGGCCTCCTTCTGCACTGTAGAATTCTAAGATCTATGATTTATGATTAACTGCTGGGCAGTAAGGACAGGAAGCCCCCAAAAAGAGGTTAGCCCAGTTTAACGGAGGAAGTTTGTAGGAATTATCATTGCACCTCCTACACCTCCAGAACTGCAATACAGTGCAGGAAGTGAAGATAAGTTAAAGTGCTGTTATTCATTTATATTCATTATCACTGATGTATGTATCATAATCTTCTTCTGTTAGTACTTGAATGGCAGGGAATCTCACCTTTGTACTACTGAATTCGCAACCATTCTGCTAATTTATTCAATGAGACAAAGCACCAGTACTCCCAAGATGGTATGCATGTACATATCCAGCATTATATGGCATTCAACATCAAAACATTTCAGTTGTTTTCTTTTCAGTATACTTATATTAAAATTTGCTGAAAAAAATCCATGAATTCAGATTTCACCTCACAAAGATCACTTAAAATGGATGTATTTGAAAAATTCTAACTTTTGAAAAGTTACGAGGTAGAGGAGAAATTTTACTAACATCTAGAAGATTGAAGCCTTCACTGATGGTCTGATCTTGCTCAGCTGACATTATAAATAGATTAAATGTGAAAGAAAATTGTTCATTTCCGCAATGGCATTGACATGATAAAATTTACTCCAAGAAACACAATAACATGCTATATTAAATTGCATTCACTACTTAGCCAGCAGCTTCAATACTGTTTGATATTCAAATGAAATACTTGATTGGAATAGATAATTTGAATAATCTAACAGAAATTGGGGCAACAAAATAAGTCATTAAAATATTGTTATACAAAGAAATCTCAATATGAGCCAGAGTCAAATTGCACAAACACTTCACACATTTGTCATCAACTTATACAGCTCACATCAGCTTTTGAAGAGCTTTGGAACAATCATCCCCGGCATTGCTCTCATGATGAATTGGCCTCTCATATGTTAATAGATGAGCCTCCAAAATTCCTTCAAGGTATCATTCTGTTGGCAGTTTGAAAAGGGCCAATCTGACTGAGCAAGAAGGAAGATAGATGAAGCCTCTCCATTGCATGCATATTCTGAAATGGACAAAGATCACCATAATGATAGAACATTTTTGTTTCCAAAGTAAGTGAATGAAGCAAGGGTATCTTAACATTGATATTCAGTGCCCAATTCTCTATAGACTTAACAAGTGTAGTCAGAGATGATGAGACAACATTGTACACTTTGACTGATTTGCCCCTCTGGACCCTAAGTAAGATACCTTCATATGAGAAATTCTCTCTCGCTGCTTTTAGAGTACAACTTTAGAGTCTTTGTTCCCCGTCAAGACATTTGAGATATCTCTTGTAATTTAAACTTTCGTTAGTTTATAACAGGTTAAATGCTCTTCCTTGCTGTTCTGACCTCAAGGAATTAGTGGAATTACCTGCAGTGATACAATGATCAATATTATGTCATGACTTAACAAGAATTAACATCAGAAAATATACTGAACAGATATCTAAGTAGATTGTATCCACTTAAACTTTAAACAAATTTCTACATAGAATTGCAATGCACATTATGCAAACAGATAACACTAATCATGTTGCATTAAAACAAAAAGTAGAACTTATGAGTATGTCCTCTTTATTTTTACAAACATGATTTTTCAACTTGCAATTCGAAAATGAGACAGAACAAACTACTCAAAAATGCAAGGCATCTTCCAAGGTGAAAGTGAAAAACAAACAAATCACCTTCAGGGGAATACAAATAATTCCTTTATTCCAGGGATACATTGTAATCCGTCACCACAATGTGAAGCTGGGTTTTGAAACAATGGCTGCCACAAACACACTCATTCAGAACCTTTCAAATACACTATGGGTAGAATATTTCACAGCCAGACTACAGCCACTACAGAAAGAATGCAAAAACTTTTTCAGCAGAGAAGTTAGGGTGAAAGCAGCGTTCTTTACTTCTCTCCCTTGGAGCAACATTCCATGATGTGGGAGACACAATGACACAATGGTTTATACTGCTGCCTCACAACATCAGGGACCGTGTTCAGTACTGGGTAGCTGTCTGTGTGGAGTTTGCACATTCACCCTGTGTCTGCATGAGTTTCCTCTGGGCGCTCCAGTTTCCTCGCACACTCCAAAGATGTATGGGTTAGGTTGATTGGCCATGCTAAGTTGCCCCATAGCATCAGGGAGACTGGCAGGGTAAGTGTGTGAGGTCAAGGGGATAGGACTTGGGTGGGATTGAGATTGGTGTAGACTCGATGGGCCGAATGGTGTCCATCTGCATGCAGGGATTCCATGAAAGCAAGGATTAAGCCAATATTTGTCATTTACATTGCAACAACAAGCTGTGTTAGTTAGGGAAAATTATGTTGGATTATATATTGTATAAAGCGTGGAAAGGCTGGAAAAATGATTTGGGAGTAATTGCAAACAAAGATGTGTCAAAACTTAAGAACAAGTGACAGATGCCTGGTGGGGGAGGGGAAGGGTTTTGACATAGGAACAAAAAAAAACTGTTTGGGGTATTAAAAAAAATTCAGATGAGAAAGACTGCCGTCTAAAGTTATTGAACTTAGTGTTGTGTCCCGGGTGCCTAAAATCAGAAAATGAGGTGCTGCTCCTTCAGTTTGTGTTGAGTTTCACTGGAGCATTGCAGAAGACAAGGATTGACATGCGTGCGTGATGGCAAGATGCTGAGTTGAAATGGCAAACAAAAGAAAGGTTGGGGTTATGCCTGTGAACTGAGCAAAGGCATTCCACAAAGTGGTCACCTGGTCTGCGTTTAGTCAAGGGCAACTCATTATTCTGAGCAAAGAACAAAGAAATTTACAGCACAGGAACAGATCCTTCAGCCCTCCAAGTCTGCAACAATCATGCTGCCTGACTGAACTAAAACCCCTCCCTTCCGGCCACCATATCCCTCTATTCCCATCCTATTCATGTACTTGTCCAGATGCCCCTTAAAAATCACTAGCATATCTGCTTCCACTAACTCCTCCACCCAACATGGCAGTCCTGTGCCTAGGAAACTGGCTCTCCAGACCGGAGCCTGATTGGAAAAGAAAGAAAGTCCCCCAAGACCAGAGAATCTGAGGCTTGAGCTTCCAGTCTTTTGCTGCTAGGTCTACAGAACAAATAAAATAAGGATTTGAGTTGAAGCTGGTCAATATTTCTTCACTGAAGAATGCAATGTAAGTAGAGCAGGAGCAGTGTGCAGCTCTAACTGAACTTATCTTGCTTGGTCCTTCCACCTTACATTAAAAACAGACATTGGTGGAATGAGCACACGCTTCCAACCTACAGTAAAGTAAAAAGATAATGGTTTTATTGTGCATGGGTTTGGTAATGACAAGTCAAAGATCATTACGCCATTATATTTGGAGAGGAAAAAAAACAGAATTCCTTCACTGTTGAGTTGGCAACTCCACCAGCATTCTGGCTAGAAGAGGTGGAACAGTCTCCAGCAGTGATTCTGAGAAGAAATAAAGTTTAACTTGCAGCAACTGTACAAAGAGGTTTTGCAGGTTCTCTGAATGCAACCTTGGCTCAGATAATGGAAAGGAAGAGCGGCCTAGGGCTCAATCTTCTCAGGCACCAACCCAAGTTGCTCAGTTACCATCCCTCGGGAGTGGCTGTGTCTTTCTGCTCCACAAATCTGCTGTCCTCTCTTTGGATGACAGCATTTCTGGTCCCACCTCTTGTGTCCACCTTTATCATGCGGATGTCTCTGCCAAGCTTACTGCTCCTGGGGTAGCACTGCATGGGAGCAGTAGGTTTGGCAAAGACACCCACATGATAAAAGGTTAAAACAAAGCACAAGGGTTAATAGCTCAATTTTGTTTGTATTATACAAATTGTTGGAGCATAAAGTGGTTATAGAATGGTTTTGCATTGTTTTTCCATCAGGATTTTGGCCAAAAGGACACTTGAATGTCTACCAGGAAATGTCAGGAATTGTGATGCAATACTCAGGAAGGAACTGGAGTCTCATTAATCAGTCATCAACAGCCCGTGAGAAAGGGTGTCATCTACATTCATTTCCTCATCTGAGGCTCTGGTGACAAGGGCTGCTGCCTCATGGTCAGGCTTGAGTATAATGCAGCAGTCGACCACCAATTTGGAAAGACACTCTGAAAATTGTCGAGTTCCCATCCAGCTATCCAGACAGTTGAATGAGAATGCTGATCATTTGATTGACAAAGTTCCTCATCTCAGCACAGCCTTCATTGTGTGCTTGTTGTTGTGCGGTGTGGCAAGAATGGAGTCTTCCTCATCAAGAAGCAGCAAACCTCTGATACATTGTGGTGGCTGGAAGATAGCAGGATCAGTTCACTGGCTGGAGTGTGCGCATTGGACAACATAAATGTTCTGTCTGTGGTCACATACTGACTGCATATCAAAGGAATGTAACTTTTTGCAGTACAGCCCCTTTTTGGGATGCAACACCTTTGGAGCCACTTGTATACAGTCAATGACCCCCTGCATATTGGGAATCCTACTACCCTGTCAAAAGGAACATGCCTTCTTCTGCTTCCCTACTTGGAGAGAACGCAACAAAGCCCCTTCTCTCTGTATTCAGAGCCCCTGCTGCAGTGACGCACAATAGGTTGAGAGATGTTGGTGACATTCTCGGTTCCAGCCTGAAAGAATCCTGAATCACAGAAACTGAGGGAGACAGCAACCTTGAAGACTGCTGACAGGGCCTTCTTCATCTTGCTCTGTTGTTGCACACTGATTGGAGCTAGTTCCACAGTTCAGTGGCCATCTAATCAGCATCATATATATTGTTATATACTGTCCCTAATGGGAAGTGGGAGGCTGGCCAATAACTGGGAGGCTGGCAGACAAGGTCCACTACACACATGCTGATCTTCACGCTGACAAATCAGCACACGTGCAGTGGCCCGCTCAGTGCTACTCCACCAGGCTGTCCAGCAGGAATAAGCCTCACCCACAGCTTTTTAATGGGTTTCATGCTAGTGCACAGATTATGGGAGGTAAATTTTGAAAGTCACAAAAAAATCAGCGCGATTTACTCTAGTTTTTATGCAAATACGACTAGAATTTTTTGGAGGGAATCACCCCCAATATGTTTGAGCCATCCCACTAATTTTTACTGTACTGTCCAAGTGGAATAAGATAGCAAGGCAACATCGGGTGTTCATTTAAATGTTTAAAAATAGAAACATATCTAGATAGCAATACAAACTTTAACATTTTGTTATACATGATGAATATGTCAATCAACCTGATGCTTTTATAAATCATAAAACTTGTGCAATATCGCTTGCAGCATATATTGGCTAACCAACTCGATGGGTGAAATTTTTCATTAATTAGACCAAGTGTGGTGCCCACTCTGCTAATTGGAGTGGTGGGAACTCATGTCTGATTCAACATTTGGAAGCTCATGCACAGGTGAGTATCAGGCTGAAGCAGGTGAAAGCTGGCAGGTGAGAAGATCTGGGTGCCATATCAGTCCAACACATACATATATCTGTCTCTAGCCTAGCTGGCATCAAGATACTTGAAGATGTCCTCCAATCACCAGAAGAAAGTCAAAAGCTTCAAAAAGGCATTCCAATTCACCCATCAGGTACACAAAGCCTTAATCAGAGAAGTGCTAGCATGCAGGCAAGTCCTGTATCCCAGGGCTAGCTTAAGGAAACATATCAAACTTATGACTTGGGCCAGGGTGCTGCGGAGCAGGTCAGCGCAGCTGGTAAACATACCCAAAGTGCCAGAGTGCAGGAAAATGATAAACTTAACTCTTCCTGTTACTTATCAGCAATTAAAATATTAAGGACAAGTCTCTCACTTTTTCCTTCTTTCATGGCATTATTGCACTCATACTGACTCTCAGCCGCTTCATGGGTCTCTGGATCTTTATCCACTAATGAGCTCTCATCCTCCTCCAGTTCACCTCTGGCAAGGGATCGCCTCTTTGCATTGTCAGATTGTGAAGGGCATAACACATTGCAATGACGTGTGAAACCCTATTGTGTGTGTTTTGCAGTGAGCCACCTGAGTTGTCCAAGCATCTGTTGTGCATCTTTGTCTAAGTCCGAATGCACGATGCAATAGATTGTGCCCATATTGCTGTACAGGCTTCATGGCAGCAGTTTATGTTTATAAACTGAAAAGGCTATCTTTCCTTCAATGTGAAACTGACACATGATTATCAGAAGCAGATACTGTATGTTTTTGCAGGGTATCCTGTGAGTTGCCATGACTCCTACAACCTGAATCACTCCCAGATGCCTGAGATTTTCAAGGGACCAGTGCATCTGCAGGGTTGGCTACTGGGGGATATGGGTATCTTCTGAAACACTGTCTAATGACACTGGTGCATCATTCTCAGCGTGGTTCTGAGAAGAGATACAACGCTGCTCACAGTTCCACATACTCTCTTACACAGCAGGTTTCAAAAATTTATCGATCCTTGACTTAAAAACATTCAATGAGGTAGCCTCAACTGCTTCACTGGACAGGGAATTCTACAGATTCACAATCCTTTAATGAAGAAGCTCCTCCTCAACTCAGACCTAAATCTGTTTCCCCCTATTTTGAGGCTATATGCCCCCAATACTAATTTCACTCGCCAGTGGAAACAACTTCCCTGCTTCTGTCTTATATGCAAGTATAAAATCTCCCCTCATTCTTCTGAATTCCAATGAGTATAGCCCCAGTCCACTCAGTCGCTTCTCATAAGCCAACCCTCTCAACTCTGGCTCCTCTGCAATCCCTCCAGTGCCAGTATATCCTTTCTCAAGTAAGGAGACTAAAACTGTACAGCAGTACTGAGCTTTGGTTCCATAAGTTCTTTTGGCTTCTTTCTGAAATGAAGCATTTAAAACAAGAATGATTAAAAGCTTAAGTGAAGCTCTGAATAACAAATCTACGACAAACATAGGGCTCCACAGATTTCCTGCCTTACTTGCATCGTGGCTGAGGAAATCATGTCCTTGCTAGCAACCATATTGAGATGACCAAGAAGGTAACCCAGAAATGTGACATCCAGAGCCTTGTGTGGGATAAGATATAAATGAGACGAGACCTAAAGTAGTTCTCTGCTGCAATCTCTAATGCAGCATACAGTTGTTCATGGTCAATGAGAAGAAATCCTTTGGCCCATATGAATGTTCATTCAATTCTGGTGAGCATGTGACTGGCCTTCATTGATGGAATGCCATACATGCTGCAGCTGTTACTATTACCATCATTCGCAAAAAAAACAACATATTTTTATATTACCCTTGAGACTGTGATGTGGAGCCACTGAGTTTTGTATATTCCTTTAATGATAGCATTGGCTTTCAGTAGCTTTCTGGCCAAGGAGGTCTTCCTCCTTTCTAACTAAGCTCAATCCTGTCCAATCTTGCAGCACCAACAAGTGAGAGAGTGTGTTAGAAATTGAGGTCTTGAATAAACATATTCTCCGCATACTATAAAATCCCTCTAAAAAGGAAACACTTTTTAAACAGTCTGTGGGGACATGCGGGGTCACTTAGTTCAGACTGACATGTTGACAATCTGAAGTTGTTAAAGTGGTGTCTTGTGTACTCCCTTAACTATGCAATAATTTAAAAGGAAGCATGATATGACACTCAGCTGGTTGTAAATGAAAAAAAATTGACCTCCAACAGGATGATGTACAGAGAAAGTGGTAACCACCCTGAATACCTGCCCTGTATCTAATGGTCAGAATAGGTTGAATGGATGACTGACTGGATAAGCTACCAGTCACCTCAAAAAGGCTACATAATATATAGGTGTTATACTGGGGAGGTGTCAGTGCTCACTGGGCAGTTGCCTTTTTCTGATGGAAGGTAGGCTAGAAAGAGAGAGAAAATTGAGGAAAGTATTTCTTAACGCTTTGACAGAGATCAAAATAATGCCAACTGCTCTCGACTGATGTGATGTTTCATGTATTTTTTCTATCTCACAGAATCTCCATAATGCGGGAGACCTTTCAGCCCATCAATTCTGCACTGACTCTCTGATAGAGTATCTTACCCAGGTCCACTCCTGCAACCCCACAAATTTACCCTGCTAATCCCTCTAAGTAGTTACTGCATCAGATCTAAACTGTTATCTCCTTATAAACTATTTTAAAATTAATTACAAATAATTGACAGCCTATTTAGGGGTATCTGTGGTCCCTGAACTCTGTAACCACACAAGTGTGCTCCCAGGAGGGGCCCCTTAGTCCAGCAATGTGATCGTCTCACTTTGCCTCAGATACTTCCTAATAAGGTTCACTTTTATTTTTGTTTTCAGTCAATATCATTACTGTGGCACAGCATGATGGTGGATTTTCATTCTTATTTCCCAAATGCCAATAGCTCTGTTTGAGTTTCCCAATAGTATAGCTTTTATTGGTAGGGGGATTGAATTTAGGAGCCGCAGCATCATGTTGCAACTGTACAAAACTCTAGTGCGGCCGCACTTGGAGTATTGTGTGCAGTTCTGGTCCCCACATTATAAGAAAGATGTGGAGGCATTGGAGAGGGTACAGAGGAGGTTTACCAGGATGTTGCCTGGTATGGAGGGCAGGTCCTATGAAGAGAGGTTGAAGGATTTGAGGTTGTTTTCGTTAGAAAGGAGGCGGCTAAGAGGGGATCTTATTGAAGCATATAAGATGATTAGAGGTTTAGATAGGGTGGACAGTGATAGCCTTTTTCCTAGGATGGAGAAAGCTAGCACGAGGGGACACAGCTTTAAATTAAGGGGTATGAGTTATAGGACGGATATCAGAGGTAGGTTCTTTACTCAAAGAGTGATTAGGGAGTGGAATGCCCTGCCTGCAGCTGTTGTAGATGCGCCAAGTTTGGTGGCGTTTAAGAGGTTAATTGATAAGTATATGGAAGAGAAGGGAATGGTTTAGTTTGGAGGGGCATTGCTTTTTATTTTGGTCGGCACAACATCGAAGGCCGAAGGGCCTGTTCTGTGCTGTAATGTTCTATGTTCTATGTTCTATAACATATATTCCTCTGACTTCCAGCTACACACGCACACAAAATCTTCTGATCCTGTGACCCCTTTACCCTTAATCACTATTCTCTCCCAATTCTATTTATCAGTGTCTGCTGCACTATGAATTTATTCATTCACTTGTGCCTATTTCTCCGTTAATTTTTAAACATTAATTAGTTTACCCTTGCAGCCAATTTATTGATTCACTGATGGTCTCTGCTCCATTAATTTATTGATCTGTTTGTACCTGCAAATCAATGTTTATTCATTCACTGCTGATTATGTATCACTAGTTCATTTTAGTGCTCCTTTTCTAAACTCACTAATCTTGTTACTTTGAATTTGTTAATGTCACCAATGTTTACTTAATTGCGAGGTGATGCATTTTGACAGCAAGAAGAGACAGTCGTATACAGCATCAGAAGGACATCTGGGTTCACATGCATGGAATTTTGAAGACAATAGGACATATTGAGAGAGTTAATATTAGCAAAGCACATGGGATCTTGCACTTCATAATGCGGATTGAGCAAAAAGTTATGTTGAACCTTTATAAGGTTTTAGTTGGGCTACAGCAAGAAGATTATCTCAAATTCTGATCATTACATGTGACGGTCTTTTAAGGGTGCAGAGGAGATTTACTAGGATGGTTCCAGGGTGAAAGATTTTAGCTACAAGGTTGGGTTGGAGAAGCTGCTGTTGATCTCCCGAGAGCAAAAGGAATTGAAGAGAGATCTAATGAAGGCATACAAGATCATGACAGGTTTAGGTAAGATAAACATAGAAAAGCTATTCCCATTAGCAAATGGTATCATGACTGAGGAAACAAAGATTTAAGATTTTGGGCAAGAAATGCAGAGGAAATATGAGGAAATTTACTTTGCACAGCAAGTGGTAACGATCTTGAACTCACTGCACGAGGGTGATGGAAGCAGGGACAATGAATGATTTCAAAAGAAAATTGGAAAGGAACTTGAGGGCAATAACATTCAGGGTGACAGGAATACAGCATGAGAATGGGACTGACTGGATTGCTCTACAGAGTTATCCCCAGTGGACCAAGTTACTTCCCCATGTGTTAAATGCATTTTGGGGCACTTTATGACTTTATGGTGCAACTTTTGCCTGTATTCTTTTTCAATGTCAATGAATTTATTTTTTGTAGTTTGAATTGGTATTTCTAGCTTTAAATTTTATGCTGTAATTTGGTATTAAAATAATCCATGTTTGTTCAGTTTATGTTTTCCAGTTCATTTAGAATTAGTATCTTCTGTCCATTGCTTAAGATTGCATTACCATTGTATTTGGGAATTGGAGGTAGCATTCATATCTTATTTTAGAATCTGTGATAACTAAAAGGCAGATACAGCTATAATATCATTAAAAAGCAGATGATGATGTTTTATTGTAGTCAAATGAATATCTTTGAGACTATTATAGGGCAGCAACCAGAAAGAACTATTTGAGATCTGGCTAGAAAACACATTGTAACACATGGCACTCATTTATTAAGTCAGAATCATGCAAACACAACAGAGCCTGCTGCATGAAAAAACAGTAAAATAAATACATAGAATTAAAGGTGGGTGGATCCCAGTTTCAAGTCTGCCCAGCACTTAGAAGCAAAATGGTAAAATAGGGCTCTATATGTACTATATACATCTTATATTTCCTGGAGGTGGAGGGAGTGAATGTTCAAGTTGGTGGATGAGGTGCTGACCAAGTGGGCTATTTCAAATTGGATGGTGCTGAACATCTGGATATTTGTTGGGGCCTGCATTTATCCAGACAAATGGAGTATTCCATCACATTTGGCTTGTGCCTTGTAGTTGGTAACAGGCTTCGGAGACAAGCTTAGGGGAGTCAAGAGATGAGTTACTTGCTGCAGAATTCCTACTCTCTGACCTGCTCTTGCGGCCACAATATTTATATTGCTCATCCAGTTGAGCTGCTGGTCAATGGTAACCCCCAGGATGTTGATAGTGGGGGATTCAGCAATGGTAATGTCATTGAATTTTACAGAGAGAATATTGAATTTTCTCTTGTTGGAGATGGTAATTGCATAGGACTTGAGCAGACATTTACTTTAAGCAATGTTCCTACTGCCTGTAAAACATGACCATTAATTTCATTTCCCTTCAAGCTTTGGATTTATTGATTATTGCAAAATGGATTTAAAACCAGTTGCACAAAATAAATAAAAATCTAATACTCATCTTGTGACTGGTTGTCTTGAACTTCATTAAAGCTGCAGTGCCACTGGGCATTTTGTAGTTTCATGGTTATCACTACTATGAAACAGGGACAGAATCCTCCCAAACACCGCATGTGGATTCAATGACAGGCGGGAAAAGAATTCAACCAGAAGCCCAGAAATCAGCTTTACAATTGCATGATTTTCCAGCGGGATCATCATGGTGCTCACCACAACGGATCAGGAAACCCGCTGGAAACTGGCATAAACTATTTTTGCATCCTACTAATGTGATGCAGATGGAGACCTGAACACCTGAAGGCTCTGAGAAAGAATCATCCAGACTTGAAACATTGGCTCTATTCTGTCCACATATGCTGTCAGTCCTACTGAAATTTCCCAGCATTTTCTTTTTGTGCCTAACCACACCGCCCAATGTTCAGCAGCATCAGTGGGAAAATACACAATGCCTGGGCCAGCCTTCAGAGTTTAGGATAAAGACCAACATCAACAGCGTGGGAGGAGCATTTACAGACAGTTCTTCCAGATTCGGTGTCCTGGGGGAGGCTCACTTTGTGGTCTTAGAGTGCCTCCGGAGATTCATCTTCATTTTAAGAATCCACTTTCTTTTTTCAATTTTGGGTCAGTGGTGTTGTACAACTTTGCAATATGGTACCCAGATAGGATGTCAATCTAATGCTCTTAAGCCTGCCCCATCATGGAATACAGTGCAAAACAGCCAGGTTGTATAATTAATGAGAGCAAAGCCAGAAGATTTGATGTATTTTCTCAGCAGCCTCCGCAACAGGAAACACTCTACATTCCACCCCTACCACAGGACCTAGTTTCTAAATGGGAGAATTCCAGCAAGGGTGTCTGTCAGTCACCTGGCCACTTTCAGACCTCCTATCCTGACATTTCCCCCACATCTATCACATCACAAGGTGAGTTTTAGCATTCCACTTGAATTTATGGAGCAATTATAGCCCTGTCCAACTTTGCACCAAATAACAGGAGTCGACTATAATTGCCATTGACCCTGTCCTGCCATTCAATCTTATCTTTGGCTTCAACTCCACTTTTCCCTTATCGCACAATTCCCCAAGAGACCAAAAGTTTGTCTAACTCAATCTTAAACATAGCTAGTGATGGAGTATTCATAACCCTCTGGGGTAAGGAATTCCAAGGTTCTCAAGGCTTTAAGTGAAGAAATTTCTCCTCATTTCCATCTAAATAATCACTTCATATGTGTGTGTTAACTCCAGCAGGAGTCACTGGAATGGAAGCTTTAACTAACTCTACTAGGAAGAATGGCTAATTGTAATTCTCCTCTTGCATTTCAGCCCAGGTCAGCTAACAGTACAAATGGAGGTCAAGCTTGAGTTCTTTGTTCTTCAGTATCATTTCCATGGTAGATTTCTCTCTCTGTTAGTGGGACCCTACTTCTTTTCTGATCTGGTAACGCATTCATTTCAGACATTTTGGGAACATTTGATGGAAACTGAATTCACTCCTATTCTATTGATTAAATCACAGAGAGGCAAAGATAAACTTGCAATTACAATTTCAGAAATGACAAGGCACACAAATAAACACTTGTGTGCCAATGCATTAGCAACTGTTTAACATTCAGAGGTAGTGCATTTAGTGGCACCCCGATCACTCTCCTTTTGCAGTCAATGGTAACGGATAGGTTGAATGTGCAATTGCTTCAAGTAAATGGGCCAACAATACAAACCTATCTATCTACTTGGCAATCTTTCCGAGCGAGGAAAATGAAAAAGCGTTTCAATAAAAGAATGCTCCTTACAGACTGTTTGCAAATCACAATGTTGGAGCGATAGTAAATAGAGTTTTACTTTGCATCTAGCCAATATGGCATCTAATGCAAACATTAGGGTAAGAAAGGGCACTGACATTTCTCCACCACCCTCACACACATCATTGAGCCAAGCACAATAAAGCCCTCAAATCTTAAAGTATAGAGAAATATGTTGTTAGATTTAGACATGTCACTTGTCAAAATACAATTGGTCCAAGGCTATGAAATATTCAGTGAACAGCATACTCTTCCAATACCTTATCAGTTTCTAACCTCTGCCTTCCATTTCCACCATCACAATACCAGACCTGGTCCCAATTCCTAGTCCTTGCTTAACAACCACTGATGAACAGAAACATTCTACATCATTTACACTAGTGTATTGAGATGCATCTAACATTCACATTTTGTAGCAACTCATTTTTGATCACTCATGATGGTGCTGATGGAAAGCCTGGGACTGGAACATGGATTAAATTTGCCTAATATCAGAGACAGAACTGTTAGTGATGGGCATTTTTAATTGTGGCTGCTGGTTTTTTTTTGATAAATATGCTCCAGGTGAGATTCCCAATTTAGTGGTACTTTTGGGCAGTACATCTGCTCATTAGAAGCTAGATTGATAGCTAACTCACATTTTCTCCCTCCCTCCAACAAGTTCTGGCAAAAGAATAGAAAATCCGTTCATTCCAATTTTCAAATACGCCTTTACACAACCAACGACTTGTCTCTTGTCCAAAGTCAGTCACAACATTAAATTCACCAACTAATTCACCTTTTGGCTCAACTTAAATACAAAACATATTTTATAACAGTTAAAATCTGTATCAGAAATTGGCTCTTCTACTCAAAAAGGTCAAAATTGGAAAATGTCATCAGTACAGCATGGCATCAAAGGCACTGCCAAAGGATTTTATAGTTACAACTCAACCTATATCAAAGTTAAAGAAGAGCCTGCCATGAGGAACTGCTGCTGAGCAAGGTTTGGGAAATAGCTTTATGCACAATCTTTGATAGTGGTTGGTAATGGAGATCAACCAAGAGGATTATGATATTCAGTGATTTTCCAATCATGAGCTCATAATAGTCAGATAATAAATTCTTTATATACTTTAGCATCATAGAATCCCCACAGTGTAGAAGGCCATTCAGCCCATCAAGCCTGCACAGACAACAATCTTGCTCAGGTCCTATCTTTGTAATCCCACGTATTTACCCTGTTAATTCCCCCAACACTAAGAGGCAATTTAACATGACCAATCTACCTAACCTGCATATCTTTGGACTGAGAGAGAGAACCCACACAGACACGAGGAGAATTTGCAAACTCCACAGTCCTCCGGGGCTGGAATTGAACTCAGATTCCAAGCACTGTATGCATAGAAAACATTCTCTCTGGTGGTGACACAGCATGGTATAACTCCTGCTCTGTCCAAGACCGCAAGAAACTACAGTGGGTCATGAACGAAGCCTAATCCATCACTCAATCCAGCCTCCGACCCATCGTTGACACTGTCTACACTTCCCACTGCTACGGAAAAGCAGCCAGAATAATTAAGCACCCCAAACACACCAGGATATACTCTCTTCCACCTTCTTCCAACAGGAAAAGGACACAAAAAAGTCTGAGGAAACATACCAACTGGCAGCTTCTTCTCTGCTGCCACACTTTTGAACAGACCTACCTTGCATTAAGTTTATCTTTTTCTATATCCATATTATGACTGTAACACTACATTCTGCATTCGCTTCCTTTTCTATGAATGGTATACTTTGTCTGATACAATAAATCAAAACCACTGTCACCATTTCAAAATATTTCATTCACTGCAAGTGCATAGCTAGTTTATTATTGAAATGTTCCATAGACAGGTGCAGAGACTGGCCCCTACAATTCAATATTGATAATTTTTGAACTTGGTAAGGACTTAGAGACAAATCATGTGCTTAGGTCTATTTCCACAGCTAGTTTTTCCCTGAAATAGATTGTAGCCTGTTGCAGAGGCTATAGATTGAAGGGTGTCACTCAGTATCAAGCATAGCTAATCAGAAGACTCTTCAGATGATAATCAACCTGGTTTTGACCATGTTACAAAACTATCTTCTGTGACCATCAGGTTCTGGAGTGGGATGTAAACCTAGAGGTTCTGTCTCAGAGGTGGTGATATCAACCTCTATCATTAGACTTATTTGCTCTTCAATGAAACAACAGTGACAATACTTCAAAGCCAATTTATTGTCTGCAAAATACTTTAGATGTCCTGGGGTTGTGAAAGGTGCTGTATAAATTGAAAACTTTTCCTTTCTCAATACCTTTAGTTTTCATAGTGCTCGAGGTTTTTACTTTTTGCTGAGTTCTGGGTTGTCAGCACTTTATTATGAAACTGGTCCATTAATATATTTGAGAAGCTGTCTCAACAACAAATGAAAATGCCAACCCAAATACAGCCATTTAAGAAATGTTAGATGTCCTTATCTGCCTGGGCTCACTGTCCCTATGACCTGATTTGTCAGATGTGTTGGATTCAAACAGATGTGTTAACAGATCTTGCTTTTCCTTCCAATATCAATAACAATGCTAATACATTTCCTCTTGTACACCTGAATTTTCTAATGGACCATCTGAGACACTATATAGAATGTCCTCTGAAAAAAAACGATGTATTCTACCATCTACTACATTGCTTTTATCTATACAGTCTCTGTTTCAAATAAAAACTTAAAATTTGCCATACAGGAATTCCATCTTGGGTGTCGTTGATTAGCTTGTGTTTCTTTATAAACGCTCCCTAATTCTATCTGGAATTATAGAATCGTGGTTGGCTTTCAAATTACATTAAACTGGTCTACGTTATCCCGTTTTTATTTGTCTCTCATTTCTTGAGAAAAGATATCACACTATTTTCCCATTCCACTGAAGGAATTTAAGAGGAACATAGAAAATGTTTGTTGCCAGAATCTCTATTAATGCCTTTCTGCCCTTTATCAGCTCCCTGTAGTAAAGTAACAATCATTTAGTGACTTATCACATGGAGTTTAAGGATCAATTATTTTGACAGTCACTTCTAACAATTATTCCATATCTTCTTCACGTTTTTCTTTCACTCTATTTCAACCATAATTGGATTTCTTCATTTTCTAGTGGTCTTTGACTAACGTTATATTATTAAAAATAGCATAGGTTATTCTTTTTTCCCCTTTATTTTCTCTTGGTTCTTTGATCCACTATTTTCACCTCATCACTGCACTTTCTATATTCCTCATTTAGTATTGCTATCTCTAACTTTGTTCATACTGTAGTCTATCCATCCCATATTTGAAGGTTTCTCCTCGCTGATACATTGATCTTTTGACAAACATTAATGCTCAATTTGGGTCAAAAACCCTTCTTATCCTACACCACTCAATCTCCTTCAATCCAGCATCTTTTGACTCATTTGTATTTTGCAGTTTTAATATTGATCCACTTCATTTCCCGCAACTAAATAAAGCAGTGTTTCTTTCCTTTGTGGAGCTGGGACTTTATGGACATGATCTTACCAGCTTGTCATGCTGGCCGATCAGTGTGGTGATCCAGGAAGATTGCAAGAGAGGCCAAAAGTCCAATTTACACCAATCTCTAATGAAAGAGTGTGCTAGGTCATGATGGGACATTATGTCAGCGTCCACCTGAGAACTCATCAGGAGGGTCCTGATGCCCCAATGCTAGCAATAAGGTGGGATAGCAAGGCTTCGCCCCCCTATCCCCCACAGCAGCAAAGTTCCCAGAATTGACAGAGTGTTGGAAGATTGCAGCACTGAGTTCACTTAAAAGATCAGCATGTAGAACTACCATGTTCACACTGTTACAACACTTGCCCCCTATATTTGGAACAGCTAGGATGCATTCTAAATGTATTTCCTACTTGGACTACATGCATAGCAACATTCATACAAATTTACCTTTTGTAGAAGTGCTGGGCTCCCAAACACTGAAAGGAAGGACTTGCAACAAATAGAAAAAAAAACTATTCACAAGCTGAGTAGCTACTCCATGTTTGTGCTTTGCCCATACTCCAGAGAGAACAGCCAGCTCCCAATCACATGGCCCACATCATCACATGACCAGTAAGTCTACATCTTCTCCAGCTGAGATGGGACAGTCAATGGAACTGAGATGTACCAGTGTGCATGCACAGTAACTGCGCATGAACCGTTATGTAACAAGTATATTGAACAGGCTAACAAAACAGAACAATTTAAATATAGTGAGACACAGGTGAAGCTACTGCATAGCCCACTACGTCTCCTGTCCCCGACCCCCTTTTTGTGCTGGGTTCCCAAACACTAACTAAAGATTTGTAACAATACTTTATTCACTAGCTGAGCAGCTACTCTATGCTTCACTCTGCCTCTGTTCCAGGGAGAACTCCTGTACTCTTGTCACGTGACTCTTTGTAGCTACATGATCATGGGACCTCTATGTTACCAAGAGGGGCAATGTTCTCATTGCAAACCATTACCCATCATACTAACTAGATGCACTTGCACTCTTTTGGCTAACAGCATGATTGACTGCGTTGACCCCAAACAACCTGCCAGTAATGACCATCAAGGTTCAATACTGAATCATGGCCACTTGACCAACATACCAGCAACACTTGATCAAGTGATTTCACACGTACCGATAAGAAACAAGCATTACTTTATCAGGTTAGGCACAATTTTATTGACAGAAGAGAATGAAACAGGCTATACTCATGATGTATTATATGGGCTTGACTATTCCAACAAATTCCTGGCTGGCCTCCCATGTTCTACTCTGTAAAATTGAGATTGTCCAAAACTCAGTTGCCTGTGTCTTAACTTGCAGCCACTTCCATTCACTCATTGGCCCTGTGCTCACAGACCTACAAAGGCTTCAGTCAAATGTTACCTTGACTTTAAGATTCTCATTCTTGAATTCAAATCACTTCGTGGTCTATCCCTTCACTATCTGCATATCCTCCCCCAGCAACACAATCCTTCAAAATATGTGCACCTCTAAATTCTGGTCTCTTCAGCACCCCCAATCATAATCATACCAACATTGGTGGCTGTCCCTTTAGTCATCTGGACACCAAATTCTGGAATTCTTTCTTTTACACCTCTCTAACTTGATTTTCTTGTTTAAAGATACTCCTTAAAACATTGTTGACAAAGTTTTTAGGCATCTGACTTCATTTTGTTTTGTTCATGTGGGCTTCAGTGACTAGGCTAAATCCCAGAGGGCATTTAAGAGTCAACCACATTGCTGTGGGTATGGAATCACATGCAAGCCAGATCAGGTAAGGACTACAGATTTCCTTCCCTAAAGGACATTAGTGAAACAGATTAGTTTTTATGACAATCGACAATGGTTTCATGGTCATCACTATATTTTTAATTTCAGATTATTGAATTCAAATTTCATTATCTGCCATGGTGGGATTTGAACCAGGTCCCCAGAACAGTACCCTACATCTCTTGATTACTGGTCCAGTGACAATATCACAACTTCCTCTTAATATCTCCTTACTTTGCTTTATAATGCTTCTGTAATCATCTTGGAACTTACCATTACAATAAAAGCACTATATAAATACCAGATTATCTGAAGCAGTTTTTTTTTAAATCTGACTAACTTTAAATCTAACCAAAAGAGACAGCATGGTGGCATAGTGGTTAGCATAGCTGCTTCACAGTGCTAGAGGTCCAGTTTCAATTCCAGACTTGATTGACTGTGAGGAGTTTACACATTCTCTCCTTGAAGGGTAGGTTTCCTCCAGATGCTTCAGTTTCTTCCACAATTCAAAGATGTGAGGTTTAAATGGATTAGCCTGGTAAATTGGCCCATAGTGTCCAAGGAAGTGAAAGTTAGGTGGATTAGCTGTAGTAAATGAGTGGGGTAACAGGGAGGAAACAAGGGGGTGAGAAGCTGTTTTGGGCAATCATAGAATCATTGATTCCTGATAGTCAGTACAGATTCAATGGGCCAAATGACCTCCTTTTGCACTATAGGGATTCTATGTTTCAATCTGCTTACATGAGCTCTTGGAGATAAGAGTGCATGGCCATTGGAGACAGAGACCACTCAAAATCACATTACCACATGCCACATAACTATTGTTATTGTTTTACCATCAACACTGAGTTGACTTTATTCATTTCCCCACATCATTCATCTCCCACAGGATTGTTCGGCATGACACAGGAGCTGGAGCAGGAGAGCACAAGGATTCCTCAGAGGAGGTCACCTCACATCTACAACCTGAGTTTTTCTAAAACTTCATTTGGTGAGTAGTGGAATTTACCTCCCCAGATTTTTCCTCAAATTAGAGAAGTTCTCTATTATTGGAAAAATACAACATCATGAATCATTGTGCACATAGTCAGGCTGCAGATCTTACCTTCAGTTAACAGATCACCACTCTAGGAAAAATGGTTCCACTTTAGACATTTAATTTCATATTCTGCTTAAAATGTTATTCTGAGCGTTAGAAAAAACTGACTGATAGCATATTGATCAGAAAAGGACTTCATACAGTTAATACTGTGGAATTCCAAACATCTGCAAGGTGGTGATGAAGTTAAGAAATAAGAGTTGCCATAATCATTGCCACTAAAAATATTTTTGCATATTTGTTTTAAAATCTTTTATTTCCTACGTCTGCTCCTTTATCTATTAAATGAACAACAAAATGCGTACACACTAGCTTTTGCTCAGTTTGGTTGCTAACTTAAACATGTGACAAGTCAGTGTCAATTTCCAAACACTCCTCTCTTGAAATTGGTTGTCTAATCAGGCAAAACCAAAAGCTTTAAAATGCAGGCATAAAATTGAATATTAAAATAATGCTTCTAATCATTTTCATTGGATTATTAACCAAAGGCATCCATCAAATGGGAACTGTGCAAGAACAGTACTTCAGAAAATTTTTTACATGGACCTAATAATGTAGAAAGCACAAACTATTCGGACAGCAAAGTTCTCCCTGTTCATTATCTGGAGATATGTGCCGAGATGAAGGTCACCTGTGCGCATGTCCCATTTGTACCCTGACAAAAATGCCAGTGATGCTGAAAATGTTGATCCCAAATCATTACAAAATAGGAAACAGCAGGTAGATGTGAAATGGAAAATTTTTTTGCAATGATTTATGCAGCATCACAACATATGATTAAATGAATAGCCAGCAGAGGCAGAAGCATTAATCCAGATCAAGGGCAAAATGACTAGGAGAGCAGTATAACCAGAAACAGGGCATATTTTCCACAGGTGGTGTGCTGATGCTGTGTGGAGCCAGGCAACCAGAAGAAAAGAAATGGAGAGCAATAGAGTTTCTCCCCACAGGGAAGGTGAGAAAGTGAAATATCCAAAGTACACAGCCTGAGCAGGGTAGGGTGGGGAATAAAACCCAGCACATAGTAATCACATGAATGATTAGAATATTACGGATGTACATCCCAAAACAAAAAACACAGAATTGCTTAACAGTCTATATTCCAGATTTTTATTAATTCAATGAAGCGTTAATCAGCTCAATTGTCCATCAAAATAAGATTGAGCATTGCCTCACATTTCCTGCCACCTACGTTCAAAGTTCACTCTGTGTACACGATCTGCTGTTTTTTTAATCAATTCTATTACTCATGCATCAGATGGTGTGTTTTAATAGCATCCCACAGCGGGATTAGAAAACTTGTGCCCAGGTCACATTGACTGAAAAAATCATTTGGACTGATCAGATTGACAAGATGCAGTCTGACATGTTCACGTCACTTGTCAATAACTTTCCAACCAGCACTACCTCAAAGTAGCAGGTCTACAATAACCAAGCATGTCTGACCTTTTTAAATTCAGTTTACCAACCCTGGCTTAACATTTAACTAGACGTGCCACCACATGATCTCCTGTTGCTAACCACCCCACTGCCATAGTCCTTTCATTGGTCATCCAATTAACTCAGAATTGTGGCACACCATTTCCACTTCAATTGGGAAACAAATAGGCTCTTTATTATTATCTGATTGCATAGTACTTGATTATGAATTAAAGCACCATTTATCTCCCTATCTATTATTTGTAACAGACAAAACATTTTTAAAAATTACACCCCAATGATTAGGTTTTGTTATTTTCTCATGGGATATGAGCATTATTGACAAAGCCTAATTGCCCTTGAACTCAGTAACTTGCTGGACTATTTCAAAGAGAAGTTATGAGTGGCATTACTGTGGATCTGGCATCACATTGTAGGCCAGAAATTTCTTTCCTAAAAGACAGTAGCAAATTAGATGTGTTTTTTTTCATACTAATTAATAATAGCTTCTTTGTCACTGTTAGTTTTAGAGACTAGCTTTATATTCCAGATTTTTACTAATTGAAGGCAAAGAGTGGTTAGCCCACAGAAGGCAAAGAGTGGTATAGATAGGTCACATTCTGCATGGAGGTTGGTCACCAGTGGAGTGCCCCAGGGATCTGTTCTGGGACCCTTACTCTTTGTGATTTTTATAAATGACTCAGATGAGGAAGTGGAGGGATGGGTTGGTAAGTTTGCTGATAACACAAAAGTTGGAGGTATTATGGATAATGTGGAGGGATGTCAGAAGTTGCAGCGAGACATTGATAAGATGCAAAATTGGATGGAGAAGTGGAAGATAGAGTTCAACCCAGATAAGCGTGAAGTGGTTCATTTTGGCAGGTCACATAGGGTGGCAGAATATAATATTAATGGTAGGACTCTTAGCAATGTGGAAGATCAGAAGGATCTAGGGGTCCGAGTTCATAGGACGCTCAAAGCAACTGCGCAGGTTGAAGTTTTGGTTAAGAAGACGTATGGTGTACTGGCCTTCAAAGAATTGAGTTTCGGAGTCAAGAGATAATGTTGCAGATGTGTAGGACTCTGGTCAGACCCCACTTGGAGTACTGTTCTTAGTTCTGGTTGCCTCATTACAGGAAGGATATGGAAGCCATAGAAAGGGTGCAAAGGAGATTTACAAGGATGTTGCCTGGATTGGGGAGCATGCTTTATGAGGATAGGTTGAGGGACCTCAATCTTTTCTCCTCGGAGAGACAAAGGATGAGGGGTGACTTGATAGAGGTGTACAAGATGTTGAAAGGTATTGATCAAGTGGATTGTCAGAGGTTTTTTCCCAGGGCTGAAATGGTTGCCACAAGAGGACACAGGTTTAAAGGTGCTGGGGAGAAGATACAGAGGAAATGTTAGGGGTAAGTTTTTCACTCAGAGTGGTGGATGCTTGGAATGGGCTGCAGGCAATGGTGGTCAAGGTGAATTCAATAGGGTCTTTTAAGAGACTTTTAGAAAAGTACATGCAACTTAGTAAGATAGAAGGTTATAGATAAGCCTAGTAATCTTTAAAGTAGGGACATGTTCTCTCTTTGGCCTGTCTTGTGCTGTAGATTCTCTGTTTCTATGAATTCAAATTCCACCAGCTTCCATTAAGGGATTTGAATCACTATCCCTACAGCATTAGTTTGGGATTTCTGGATGATTAGTGCATTGACAGTAGTACTATTATTACTGATACCAATTTGGCAGGATTAGCAAATCTGTTATAGTAGCATAATTAAGCACTCCCATTATTAATGTTTTATTTTTTCACAGCACAAGTGTCACCAATTTGGCCAGAAATTAGTGCCCACCCCTAATCGCCTTCGAGAAGATGAGGGTTTTTCTTAACAACCAACATCATTTGGTTTCTCATACATTGAAATAAGAATGAAAATTAATTGATAATTCACAAATCTTTATTCCATTATATTCATTAAATTTAACAAAAGTCTTTCCAATTTTCCCAAAACTAATTTAGATTAAACAAAAACAAGAAAAAAAAAGGAAGTGTAACTAGCAAGTAATGGATTTGGCAAATTACTGGATGCTTCTTGAATATTTGGCTTTTTCAAAATTGTGAGGGAAGCTGCTCAGAACTACCCACCCTCAACACCGAAAGCAAGACTCAGAATTCTTGCAGCCCAAGGCTCAAGTCCCTATGTATTAATTTGCCCATTGATACCTTCACTTTATAAGCTTCTCTAATAATTACCTTATCCATTCTTTCTCTATCTGTGGGTAAGACTAATTTGCCTGTCTGTGCTTTTGATTCATTAACTCACAACAAACCACCCTCATCAACTCTTTTTTCTCTGAGCACAAAAGACTCACTTGTTACGCCGCACATGCACACACTTGTTTTCCAGCAACAGAGGTGGCTCACCACGGGGTCTATGGTGTTTTGGAGACCATCTGATGGGCAACACAACAGCTCAGTGACTATCGCTGTGCTGTGTAGATACATGGATTTGGGCCTGTGTCTGTGGGAGTTTGCGCATTCTCCCCGTGCTTGCGTGGGTTTTCTCCGGGTGCTCCGGTTTCCTCCCACATCCCAAAGATGTGCTCTTAGGCTAATTGGCAAAACAAATTCTCCCTAAATTGTCTCAAATTTGGTTTTTAATCCATAGATCTATAAACATGGACAGGGATCGCGGGTAGAAGTGGAAACATCGAGGTGGCAGCGCGGGCTTGTTGGGCCGAAGGGCCTGTTTCCCCTGCTGTTTTGTTCTTTGTGTTGTTCACACTCCCCACCACTCAAGAACCCTCCATGGCGTAGAGCTCAGTCGGCTTTGGCAGAACCAGGAGATTCTGCCATGGGGAGGGCTGGAAAATCCTTTCCTTTGGAGTTTGCTTTTTAAAAATCTTAAGTAAATCAGGACTTGTGCCTCAAGATAAATCACTGATAATTCAGAAATTCTGTTCACGTTCATCTCTGTGCAACAAACTGCATGCACCTAACAGGTGGACAAATGTTTATTAACCAAAATAAATTATTTACAGTTTGTTTGAATTTGCCTCATTTCCCATTTTAATGGAATACATTGTGCAATTATTTAGGTGACCTTTCTGATTAAACAGATCATTAAGATTTTACAACCCAATACTGAAAGCCACTGGACTTCGATGGGTAAGTGCCATTTACTATGAATCAGTCATGCAGCTTAAAATAAGTAACCTAATAGAATAACAGTCCTGTGGTTTCTCAGCATCATTATAACCTATAGGCAGAAACAAGCTGCTAATGGAATCATGTCCAGAAGGTAGCTTAAATTTACTTTGTTTACCTCAGATTTTCCTTCCACTCTCCTAGGACTTTGATGGTGAGGCCCGTATCGTGACTCTTCAACCTGGATTCTCAGCAGTTATAAAAAGGCCAGAATAAAATAATTGTCATCATTCAAGTGACCCCTGATAGCACCTAATGATGAGAAGGGAAATTTAACTTTTCACTGTTTAATGATTTCAATTAGATTGATTCCACTTGTTGGTCAGTTAGTTAGAAATGGTGTCGGAGCCCAGTTTTAATCCACTCTTGGAGAAGACATTCTAGCATATTCTGAGAAGCAGAATAAGTGGGGTTTTTTGCATCTGTTCAATCTACTGCAGAAATACACCTTTGTATTCTAATTTTCTCTGGGAAGGAATTGTTAACTTAGTCACATAATATGATCTGGGAAACATAGCATTAAAGCTAAGTACTTCAATGTTGAAATGTTGTTAAGTTCACAGTGCAAGATTATAACAGCTATTTGTATTTCTTTGAAAGAATGAGTGCAACTTTAAAAGAAATGCACCCAAGCCTGAATTAAGTTTTAAATTATAGCTGCATTGAAAAATTTGAAGAAGGATAGCAGCAAACTCCCCTAATGGTGGAGACTGGTATGAGCCAGATACATCTCAGGTGTCCCAGCAGCACCAGATTCTGAATAACTGTATATACAGTGTTCTCATACTGTACAAGGCTCATCACCTTAGTCTTACAGACCTGACACTTTTTAAAGGAATGAAGGTTTTTACACTAGGCCAGTTACATTGCTCTATAAACTGCTCCGCCATAAAATTTAAAACTAGACCTTTTATCACGTGCTGGAATGAGTGACATTTCCCATGAAAAGATTTGTTGCTTCTTATAAAATAAACTTTCATTCTCCTCAAATGATAGCAGCTATGGTATTATATGGCCTTGGAATTAGCACTGGTTTCTGTTTAAAACCTATACGCAGTATAAGATACACAGCATGCAAGTTAAAAATCACAGATTGACCAATTCCAGGTTAGTCAATTAGGATCTGGATTGCAATCCTTTAATAAGATTCATCTTTTATATATAGGCTCTGCTAATAAGGGTATGAACCTACAGTCTAATAAGGGTATGAAACTACAGCCAGATCTGAGTAATTAGGAAAGCTCACATTTTCCAACTGTGAGAGGAATTGGAAATATTACAGGCACTGTAATTGAAAAGGCTCAAGAATGACAGTACATACCTCAAAAACCAGAGCTCATTATCACACATAGCTAACTAGAATTTCAAGCCAATGTGATACAGTTGCAGTCCCCACAGGATGTAGAGAGCAATCCAACAATAAATTCACTAATATATATATGATACAAATTTACCTTGTTTCATTAAATAAACATTTAAAATGACCATATCCATGTATTAAAAATAATGGTACTTTTAATGCCGCAATGACAAACACAAAAAAAACAAGTTGTTGGCCATGTATTTTACAAGTAATTTAAGTGGCAACTTTCATTTTATCTGATCATTGTGATGTGCTGGTATCAGTTCAGGATTTTTCATTGTTTTTTGCTAAATTAAGACTCAAATTGATTAGCAAATCTAGATGCACTCCAGCACTGATCTGATTTACTGGTTAAATTAAAATTGGGAAAGCAATGCAAAGGTTTAAGACTCATGCAGCCATACAAAGGCTGGCCTTTTAACGAGTTATTTTAGCTGAGATTCTCTCTTTGCTATCCAATCAGACTGTCGTATCAATGAATAGTGGAGCAAGGTTTAGGGTTGAAAGACCTACTCCTCTTAAATTCCTCGAAGAGAAAATGGTAGCATAATGCTTAGCATTGCTGCCTCAACGCCAGAGACCCAGGTTCAATTCCTGGCTTGGGTCATTCATGTGGAGTCTGCACACACATTCTGCCCGTATCTGCGTGGATTTCTTCAGGATGCTCCAGTTTCCTCCCACAGTCTGGAAGATGCGTAGGTTAGGTGATTTGGCCATGCTAAATTCTCGCTCAGTGTACTCAAAATAGGTGCTAGAATATGGCAACGAGGGAATTTTCACAGTAACTTCATAGACTTGCATTAACATGGCAACTTGTCACCCTAATAAATAAACAAAAGGATGACTGTAGTTTAACTGTCCTGTATGGAATCGAAATTTGAAGTCCTTAAAAGTTACATTTTTAAATAATTTGTGGGTACTGGATTTTAGTGTCCTTCACACCACATTTAATTGCATATGTTCCTTGTGACCCTTTAGACCCTTGCTTTAAAATGAAACATTGTTCTAATACTGAAATTGAGATGAGTCATCAGTTCATTACCTGAAAGAATGAGATGCCAGGACAGCAACAAGCTGAAAAGAAACAATAGGTAAACCAAGAGATGAATTGATCTGTTGGAAGCAACATATTTGCCTCCACTTTGTCATCTACAGATTTCAATGTTCTGTTGAAAATTAATAATGTATGCAGGTCAAAAGGACAAGATTGCAATTTAATGAAAATTCAGCTACTATAAACAAGAGTTGCAAAGCTCCAGGATCCATTATTGAAATTGCATGCTTTGACATAGAATTGTTTTCCCCTCACTCTAGGGACAGCAGATCACGTCTGTTTACTAGTCTCCATACTGCATTTATTTCAAATAAGGAACGTGTATGCAATAAACAGCAGAAGGGAATTTCACAAGGGCACATCAGCATTTTGGAAAGCAGATCGATCATGTTCCTGTTATTGAAGGTTAGAAATTACAAATACATATTCCCTTAGTCTAGATTATGTACATGTTTGCATTGGGTAGTAATTAGATTGGATAGGAAAGTGACTATCACTGCATCCCATTCTGCCAATTCATATGGTATTCAATTAAATGAAATATGTTTATAACAAAGAACAAAGAAGAAAACAATGCAACATCAGAAGGCTAGAAAATCCATTAAAAACAAATCTAAAGAAAAGCAACAAAGTATAAAAAACAAAATAATTCCCCATGTATAATTCTGGAAAGAACTCACTTTCTTGGGGACTTGAAGTTTCATTTCTATATCTTCCTAAATATTTAAAATTCTATTTGCTTTCATTTTTATCATTTTGTTTCATCCATATATTATTACATATATATATTATATATACCATCATGTCATTAAACCAAAGATCATTCATACACTGAATTTTTAAAGCCACTTGTTGTATTCTGATGAGTTTTAGCTGAATTTGGAATATAAAAACAACTATGGAATAGGAGCAGATTGCAAGATATATCTGAGTGAAAAGTTCTATGAATCGCAGAAGGTGGCCAGCTTAAACAGCTGATCTCTATGGGTAGATTATCAAATGACAATAATATAGTCGTTATCAGTTGGTTTTTGTGCTTATTTGCACACGCGCTATGGCTGCCTCTCCAGATCCAAGACTGTCAATTATACTTCATTATTTTTCTCAACCTTATTTATTTTCTCTCTTCCCCTACCTCCTGTCACAATGCTTCCTTTCATTTTGCCTCTTGTGGATAATCCACCTCCCAATACCTTTCCTAACCCTTTAGTACAATTTGACGTTCACATTTTCCTGTTACCACCCAAGGCATAATTCTGTCTTGGATAAGCCTACATTGACTCTCTTGGCATTCCCCAAAGAGCCATTGATGCACTCCTCATGAGCAGAAACTCCAACTGCCTCATCATATCTCACACTGATGTTCCCAGTCAATGTGCCAGCTGAGGGTGTGTAAATGGTGCTCTTTACAGAGGTCACAAGGGTGCCTGTTCCACACGTTATTCATCCAGAGTTTCACTCCATCCTCATTCATGCACCCATCGTTACTGGCATGCACTAAAATATCAGCAGGGAAGTTGATTTTATGTTTGAAAATTAGCATAGGATTTGCTTTTGTTCTGTCAGTCAAGTAGGCCATTTGGCATTTTTGTTCTATAAAACGGCTAAAATACTAGCTGGTGTTCTAAATTCTTTTGCTGGACTGATTTGATCCATGCAAGTATGTAATTACTTTGTCTGGTGACAATTCTGATGGTTTGGGGACCTGTTCTGATACACGGTTCTCAATTCAGGCCTGTGGTTAGTTCCTGTAATCATGTCACATTTGGTTTTGAGCATCTTTGAGGGCAGATTCTTTCTTCTTACATTCTTGCACCAGTTTTTCATTAACACCAAATTTTCCTCGCTGCAGGATAGCTATTTGACAAGTTAGCAAAATATTCTGACTTTTAGCATGAAAGTACTTCATTATTTTTGCCTGAGGGTGCATTCTTATTTGTTGTTCACATTCGTGGTCTGCTCTGGATGGGCTTATGTTAAAATCTTGTGCAGAATCTTGGTAACACATCCTGCATGGCCTGCTTGATCCAACATGCCAACTGATAAAGTCAGTAAAACATGCATTACTGAGGTGAACAATTGAGGCCAACTCCTAATGTAAATATAGCATTTCTTATGCACTGAACATATGGGCTGGAATTCTCCAATGACAATTGCCAGCGGGAATGGAGACTTTGGTGCTCAACCAAATCTCCATTCACAAAAGTTGGATTGGAATTTCCAACTGCGGATGAGATCGGAGAATTCCAGACATGGACAAGCATCCGGCCATGATTTCTGGTGCCTAAAAAGAAAATGGGGTAATCTTATATGCCAGGTTGATTTATACACAGCAATCTGTGGTTGTTTCCTGGCATCAGCTCATCCTTGAGCATCCTACCTTATTCCAACATCCATACAAACACCATGCTAATTTTCTCACTGAACTATCTGCTTACATCTCAGCTTCTGCACTGAGCAATTTCTTCTGTCATATTCTCCAAGTTACTTACAATTGTACTTTCAAAAACAATCTCAAAACCCACCATGCATGCAAAATCTCTAATCTCTGTTCGGCAGAGCCCTTGAATGTGTTGTCACTTCCTAAACGTGTGTTCATCTTTTCCAAAGCTCTGTTTAAATACCTCCTTAAGGTTTCTTAGTCCTGCCCTATCAGCATCACAAATGACATCCTATGTAATTGTAACCAAGGCAAATTTTCTCTCCTCTACCTTCTCAACCTGTCTGCAGACTGTGATATGGTTGATCACATCACCGACTGCCAACACTTTTCCACTGTTTCCCAGCTGGGGGGGATTGGACCCACTTAGATAAGAATGGAATTATCTGATTGTAGCTTGGTTTGATTGGCTTCTCTTTTGAGACTTATCCTCAATACAGCCTCTCCCAATTCTTCCACTGTTTTAAATTAGCAGACTGCTCAGTTGAAACTCAGTGCTAGATGGGCAGAAATTTCTTCCAATTAAATATTGGGACAATCAAGCACTGCTTTCCACCTCGGCCACAAACTTTGGTCCCTCATCACTAATTCTATCCCTCTTCAACAACCGAGCCAGGTACTTAGCAATCTTGGCCATATTTGATCTCAAGACAAGCTTTAAACCTCTTTTTCAAATTCATTTGTGGGATATAGGCATCGCTGACTGGCCAGCATTTATTGCCCATCTCTAGTTGCCCTTGGAGGGTAGTTGAGAGTCAACCACATTGCTGTGGTGCTGGACTCACATGCAAGCCAGACCAGGTAAGGACGACATATTTCCTTCTGTAAAGGCCATTATGAACCAAGTGTGTTTTTCCAACAATTGACAATGGTTTCATGGTCATCAGTAGATTATTAATTACAGACTTTTATTAGATTCAAATTTAGCAGTTGTTCTGATGGGATTTGAAACCAGGTCCCCAGAACATTAGCTGAGTTTGTGGATTAATGATCTAGCAATAATACCACTAGGTCATCTCTTCCCCTGTGTATCCATCACTAACAGTGCTGATTCCACCTCTGTATCATTGCCCAACTTGATCCTCCAACTTCTATTGGAACCTTCATCCATGCTTTTTAATATCTCCAGATCAGACTATTCTTACACACTCCTGGCTGATCTCCTACATTCTACCTTTCATACATATGAGGCCATCCAAAACTCTTCTCCTAGTATCTGAATTCACATCAAATACCATTCATCCCTCTACACCCTGAGCCAGTTAACCAATGCATTGAGCTCAAAATTCTTATCTCTGTTTTCAAATCCATCGATAGCTTCACCACTCCTTAAATCGCTGTAATCTCTTGCAACCCTACAATCCTCAAAATTTCTGCATAGTTCTAATTCCAGCATCCCTGGGTTTAACCATTTTATCATTGGTGCTCATACCTCCAGCTGCCTGGGCTCTAAGCTTTGGAATTCGCCCACTAAACCTCTGGCTACCAACATCACTTTCCTCCTTCATGACATTTTAAAACCTAACTCTTTGATCAACTTTTTAGTTATCTGACCTATTATGTCTTTACATGTTTCTGTGAAACACCTTGGGATGTTTTATTGCATTAAAAGTGCAATGTAAGCCAAACTTCATTTGCTATGGACATTTTTCAGACTTATTCACCTATCCAAGTCTCATAGACAGTGACGAACGTATTCATTTTCCATTATTTAAAACTAATTGCTTATCCATCACCATGGCACACTTGAGTCACCTGTGGTTTTTAGTTTAATTAGAAATCTTTCACATGGAATCAAATCCTTTGAGGGACTAATTACACTATTATTCACTCTCATGTTCTATCCCAGACGTTTGAGGCCTCTTTCGTGTGAATCTTTCTGAAAACGTCCAAATTAATCACATCATGGAGAAAGTTGTTAGTCACGATTCTCCTATGTTGCTGCACCAATTTTTTAGTACAGTGGGCCAGGAGAGTTGCACATGGGGCAATACGAGAATGTGCACCTCACTAGCATCTCCCCTATGCCGGGTTTCTGGCAGGGAGATGGGGCTGGCATTTAAATTATATATTAAATATAATTTAAATGCTATTAGCGGGCAAGGGACACAATTCTGCGGGTTTGCTAGTTTCTCCTATCCCACTTCGAAGAGCTAGCAGCCCTACCCCACTGGGAGAGAAAGGGTACAAAATCGGGACCTCTGAGGGGGTCAGGTGATGCCCAGTAGGCATGGGCGCCCTGATACTGCCCGAAGGCATCTTGGCACTGTCCAGCAGGCACGGGGCAGTATCAAGGGGAGGGGCCTATAGAGCGAACAGTGGGGAGTCCTTTTGCCACTGGGATCGTTTGGGGCGGAGGGAGGCCAGTGATCAGGGCAGGTTGTGGGTGGGACAGGCAGCACTGTGGGGCCCTGGGCTAGCCAGTGATTGAACTGACCAGCCAACACGAGGCTGACAGTTCAGGACCACAGCACATGCGCAGAGGCCTGCTAGTTTCAGCCTCCTGGGTTAAAGTAGGCCCTACCCTCTGAAAGTTAATGATATTCATGCTGGTGGCCTCTGCAGAGCACAGTGTGGGAGATTCTAGTCTGAACTCCCACTGAGAAGAAAAAAAGTGAATTATTTCAGATTTCCTGTTAATTTAACACTTGGAAGGCTCAAGAATGTTCCTACACTCCAGGAAGAAGCCAATAAGTACAAGAATGAGAAGCAGTGCTAAAGAAAATAGTTAGATATATGCCTAGCCTGGCAAGAGAAAGTAGAATTTCTCACCAAAGAATGAAAAATTCTAAAACAATTAGTGAAAGTACATTCACAGAATGTAGGCTTGAAGAATAGTGGGAGGACTTAAGTTCTGTTAAAGAAAAACTGACTAGTAATTACAAACAAATTTCACATTCGAGCTTGAAAAGAAAAATGAGAATACTGGAATGTTGCTCAGAGGAAATAGAACAGTTAAGAACTTAAAATGCTTAGATGATGACCTTTTCACAACATAGCTAATAAATACAGATCTTCAATTAAAGATTAGTGAACTTCAGACATCAAAAGTCTCTAGTAACCAGCTATGCAAAATGCCTGGAGTAGAAGAATCACTGATACATCAGAACAGTTGCTCAAAAGCAGATTCAGTAAATAAAATGGAGAAACGTATTGAACATCAGTCCAATCTGAACAACATGAAGGATGAGATAGACATTATGGAAGAGCAAATCCAAACTTTGAAAGCAGATAGGAAATTGTATTAAACAAACTGATGATCTAATGAGTAAATTGAGAGTTCAAGGAGCAGCGAACCTAGAAGAAAGATTTTGAAAAGAACTGAACGTCCAGGTGAAGTTAAGAATTCTGCACATAACTGAAATAAAGACAACTCAACCTATCAGAGTTGTTGCTGAAATGAATGAAAAAGATTCATAAGCTTGAAAACAACTAGAAAAGTACTCAGAAATTTGGATAAAATTATAAAACAAGTGGAAATATGGCTTCCATTTTTGGAACCAAAGCTCTCAGATACATCACAATGACCCATGCAATGTGGAAGCAGAAACAAAAAGGTGAGCAATGTTCACTTACCCTGCAAAAAAAAAAATGATTAGGGGTGGAGTGGTGGTTAAAGCTTCTAGATCACCTGAATTTTTGAATTCAAGTACTTGACAGAGACAGATTGGGGTAGTTATAATGTAGCAATGACATTAGAAAGTAATAACAATGTAAAACATAGGGTAAACTATAATCACTTCAAATCCAATATTCTAAAACTTGGGGGGGGGGGGGTGGAGATAGTTTCAGGTTCTGGCACATTTAGGGTTAATGTGCAATTGAATATAGTGCTGCTCACGGTGATGTAAGAAAGCACATTGAAGATGGTTTTGAAGAAGAAGCCACCTTCTGCACCAGCATCAGCCTTGTGTTGAATAGACAACAGATCTATAACCAACACCTTACAACTAGGGACATGTATATCAATTAACCATAGAATAGAAGGGATGGAGGAAGATAAAAGGTGGAATTTAATGCCCTGCATTCTCCCCGTTTGGAGGCAGGGAGTCCTTATGATCTGATGAGTGGGTGGGAGAAGAAGGACTGCAGTGGAGATCCTGCTGGTCTCCCCACGAAGGCCAATTGAAGTCTTCAAATAGTTCGTGGGCCAAAAACACAGCAAAACTGGTTGGGTTTGCCTGCAGTCTTCAGGGAAGATTGGGGTGGAGTGGCTTCCCTCTCAAGCATTCTATGCCCAATTGAGTGGCCACACAGAGTAAAGTAGACCACCTCCCTGTTCTTACTGTCTACCCTCCTCCATGGGACCTCCCCTACCTGATTCAAGAACATTCATTTTCAATCCTCTGTGTGTAGAGTCCAGTGCAATACTGACAGTGATCACTGCTCCATGTCATGCTGAAAAGCTATCAAGCCCAATCATGGTGAAAGCTAGCGTCTTTTGCTACCAAATAAACCTGTTGGAGTTTAGCTTGATGTTGTCAGACTTCTTACTGTGTTTACCCCAGTCCAACACCAGCATCTTCATATCCGAATCATGCTACCAGTACTGGAGGACTGCTGATCTCTGATTGGCTGAAAATGCTTGGGGTGGGGAAGAGAGGGAGAGAGAGAGAGAGAGAGAAAGAGAGAGAGAGGAGAGCAGGATATGTGCCCCACATGAGAGGTTTGCACATTTTCCACAGTAGAGCTGTGAGTCATGTACGAAGATTTCTGTAACGAATTAGGCAGTTCATTCTCTTGGGGCTTCTGAAAAATCAGATTGGCGTGTGTGCCACTAGTTTTTGTTGTGAAGGTTAGGCTCTCCATCACCAATGTTAAATTCCACTTTAGTGATGTGTGAAACAACTCCTCAAAAGGATTAAATAACAGATAGGCTAGGAAGTCTTGTCTGAGGAAATTACCTCTGAAATAAACAACTCAGATTGCTTATGTAAATAGAAGTTTCTCAGGGTTGAGGGTGGCATTATAACCAAGATGATTATAGAAGGTTGAAGGAGACAAATATTTTTATAAAATTTTACATTTCATATATTATATGGTAATCAGTTTTCTTGGTATATCTGCATTATCTGTGAAATACCACATAAAACTGAAGTGATTTTACACTTTGTAAAATAGAGAAACATATCAAAAAACAAATACTGAAGATGAAAAGGGTCAAAAATCTATCTTTACAGAGGTACTGCGCCAAGCAGCATAGCAGCAGCAACAGCAACAACAACCCCTCCACCCAAAGCCCCTGATGATCTGGAATGTTGCTACTGCTCTATCCTCTGTCAGTTTTGAAGCCAGCAGCAGGCATTGCTAGAGCTAAACACTATTTACTACATACTTTTATAAACAGGGCGTTATTTTTTGGCAGGAAGGATAAGCTTTGCCTAATTTTCTTGGTCGTTATAGGTGTTTCTTAAACCATGTAACAGGTTTCTAACATCTACTCCTAATAATTTATCAACTCCATATACATTATGCAATTTTACGATATATTTAAATTAATTCAATAAATTTTCTCTCCCATATACTCCATTCCATTGAGCATAAACTCAGTGCAATATGAACATATATTAGAATTACAAGATAATGTTTTCTACTTGATTTATAATGGTCTACCTGCCAGTTTGTGGCTGACATATTTTGATATGCTAGTACCAGATTGGATATATTCTAATTTACAAGCTTTCATAATTCAAAAAGATTTCTTGGTGTAGATGTCAGGGGTCAGAATCATCTTTCAGTAGCTGTACTGATGACCGACAAATAAACAAATCTAATGTCTCATCCTCCTCCACAGTATATCAGCAGGGTCATTACGGGAGTCTTCAAAATTGACTCAGCACTTCATGACATTTCATGGTGTTTGCTCAGCAAGAAGAAAATTTCTTTCTGCCCCTCACTTCAACTGACACTTCAGCAATCTGTGTTGAAAACTTTGAAGGATGCTCAAGGAGCAATATGGACACAGAATAGTCACTGTAGTGTTGAAGGGACCGACACAATGAACTAACCTACTCTACTTTATCCTCAAACCATACACTATTTATTGAATAGAAGTGACTGCCTCAATCCAAAAAGCCACGTAAGGGGATTTTCTTGGGGGTTTCACTTCAGAGGATGGGGTGGATTGTGTTCAGCTAATGCAAAGACTTCCATAAGACAGTATGCAGTTAAAGACATTCTTCATTTGACCAACACGTATTGGGAAAAAAGAGGTAGTCAAAGGATTCCAACTTCTCTGATGTTACATTGTATGAGCACAACAGATATACACTTCCAAAGATTCAATCTTCCTGCCCAACCTGTCATCTCAGCTGGATGGTCTAATTACATTAATGCACTTTATTTACTTTGGCCAGTAGCATTCTATCTTCCAGACAAATTCAGAATTAATTGGTCAACCAATGTTGACCAATCCAGATGTTCTGCCTCCCCCATTGCCTAGTAACCTTATCTATACAAATCAGGTGGGTCCAAGGGTCGCTCTAACACCTGCAGTCCTGGGAACAAGGAGGGAGTCATCTTTGTCTGTTTTCTATCCCCTTATCATTGGAGGCTGAATATGTTTATGGATTACAGCTAGAAGCTGAATCTTTCTATTAATTTCAAAAACCTTGATAGCTTGTAGCTGCCTGGCCTGCCCCAGATATATACTCTATGCTTCACTGTTCCAAAAAACAGATCTGTCTTGCTAAACTTATTTCCCATATGCCTAGGTGTAAACTGCTTGTTGGCAAGTGCTGACAAGAAAATACAAAAATATAGTTTAAATCTATAATATTTATTCAAAAGTGATTATATATGCTTATACAGAGAATACTGTTGCATGATATTTGAGTCCTATTGTGATGTATATATATATATATGGCACACTGCGATCCCTATTTTGTTTTACTAGTCTATGTTTTACAGTTTATAGTTTTGTTTTACAATCTATTTTGTTTTACTAGTCTCAAAGAGCAGAGGTTTCGGTTTCCCCTGCTATAAGCCTTCATTGTATCCCCTGCTATAAGCCTTCATTGTGGTAATGTGCTCTGTTGTGTAATGTGGGCAAAACACCATTCAAATTGGATGGATTTGACTGCAGAAAAAAAAATTCCTGAAATATTATTGGTCACCAGCAGCACAGTTATGTAAACTCTCAGCCTTACACACTCCTCACTCTTTGATCACTATAAAGCAAGGGATCTACCCTAGTTAAAAGTAGCACGTAGAAGGGTATGCTTCTAGCCATAATCTCAGAATTTGATACAAAATCAGTGAATCTACTAGACATTGCCACCTGCATGCAAAACACAAGCAGCAGAGACAGCTAAGTGGTCCTTCCCACAATCTGAAAAGCTTTGTAACCCAATGACATCAAAATGTCAATCAGACAGGTAGTAGGCAGGGAGGAGACACCATGAGCATTCATATCTTTAACTAGGATGATGTCAGGCAATCATGCACAAAATGAAAATGTTTGCAGATATTAGACAATGGTGGCAACTATTGTCCAGTAAATGCAGTTTCTTCCATGGAACATTAAAAAAGGCAATGGATCTGACAATTTCTCAGTTGTAGTACTGAAATCCAGTGCTGGAGTTTCTCAGCTCTCGACCTTGACAATCAATCCACCATTACAAAAGCTTTGAATATGATAAATATTCAGCATTCATTTGGAAATTAGCAGCTGAAAAAACACAAGTAGCTCAAATCCAACATAGACACAGCAGTTAGTCTTGGCACCTTGGTTTAGCATCTCTGATGCAATGTTACTCAATCATTTTGAGGCACCTGCATCCTTGTGACCTCTATCACCAGTGAGGACAAGAGCAGAACTGTCACTATTTCCTCTCCAAGTCACATGTGATCCCTAGCTTGGGCATACATCGCTGTCTTCAAGTCAAAATCCTAGAATTCCCTGCCTAATAGCATTGTTGTAGCATCATCACCACTTAGGCTGCTGTGGTTCAAGGGGCATTTTCTCAGGTCAGCTAAGGATGGAGAATAAATCCAATGTCACTTTGTGAACTTTTTTTAAAAATCCACCTGAGCAATTGTCAGTTTCAAGTTACTAGACTGGGTGACAACGCTTTGCAGAGAAAGCTGCTAGATACACAAGCAAGTGATTCACTGTCAGACAGCAGAATAAGTGACATTTACAGAAAATTAAATGTTACAGCCTGCATATTTTAGCAAATGTTACACATTTTAGACAATTCCAAATGTTAATTGGAGAAGCAGCAATTATTCTTCCAGTCAAAGTTGTTTATTGCCGTAATAACAAGGTGCAGAGGGATAGGTGTTACTAAAAAAAGTGATGAAGGATGATTTTGTGTGCACACTAAATGGAAAAGGTCAGGTTGTTGAAATTAGAAGTTTATCTTTCCCTACTGTCAGGTGGTGATTTCAAAGTATGCTGGAACATACAGACAGTATAAGATCTTGCACGAGCACAAATTTCAAATTCTGCATCTTGTAAAAGGCTGTTCTTCTCACAAGAGGCAAAAAAAGCAAAATCTTTCCTTCGCCACCCTCCCCACTCCCAACACATTTCTTTGTAATTACATTACATCACAACACATTGTGTCATCCATCGAACAAGTGTTTTCCTGGAAGGATAAAATATACATTATCCTGTTTTATCAATTTTTAAAATCAGAGATGACAGTTGTAGCATTTTTGTACAGACTTATATGGGAGGGGCTAGACACACATTGTACAATCTGCACTTGAGGCAAGACAATTTCTGATCAACATGGAATGAAGTGCAATTTGTGTTCATCTCCACATTGCAGATTGGTCTCCTGAGTTCATCACCACACATGATGTGCACCTGGGGCCAGTAATGAAAGTGATCCAAAAGTCCTGGGCAGTTTCATTCTGTCAATTGCTAGGATTGACATAGCTGTCATTTTGGAGTGGCCTTAGAACACAAAAGAGATGTTCTTTGTCCAATAGGTGCCAAGCTTCAAAGTGTTATGAATATGAAATGCACGAGATCTAAAGCATGCAACTCCCAGCTGGTATTGCTTCTGAATCCAAATTCCCATCTGTGTTGTGTACTTCAGTCTTATTTTTTTCCCTGAATAAAGTTATCTTAGTAACAGCAGTGCCTTTTTAAGTGGAATTGTGAATGAATGTGAAAAGTTTGAATTTACATAGTGCCTTTCTATGACCATTGGATTTCCCAAATCGCATTAATGATAATATTTCTGAAGTGTAGGCCCTGTTATAACTCAGGGAAACATGACAACAAATTAGTGCACATTAAGTGCAACAAAACTACAACTTGCTTATGGATAATCTGTTTCTATGATGCTGATTAAGAGAATAAATACTGACCACAAAACAAAATGCCATGGGATCTTTTACATCCACTCTAGAAGGCAGATGGCTCTTTGGTTTAACATCTTATCCAAAAAACAGCACCAGCAAAAGTGCAGCACTTTTTCAATGTTGAGACTGATGCTGCAGTACAATTTTTGTTCTCACAGCTGAACTTGCATTTGAACCTAGAACCCGGTGACTCAGAGGCAAGAGTGCTGCTAACTGAACCATGCCAGATACTGTGTGTTTCACCAGGTACTTTGATCTTTTGATGTTGTTCTCTTATCAATGATTCTACATCCAACAGTTCCTCAATATCAATTGATCTCTGTGTAGTGCAGCTACTGTTTATTCCAGAGATATCTCACTTCTAGTCCCTTAATTCCACTCCACCAGTTTCACCCGACATTGATCTCCCACTCTCCGTTAATTTACATCTGTTTCTCAAAGTTTTCCTGCATTGGTCTATTTGGATTCTTCCATGCATTGGTCTATTTAGTTGTCGTCAGCATAGTTAATCATTTGAGAACGTTCAGTGCAGCCTGTTCCTATTTTCCTTTACTCAAAGCGTGTATATGCAATTCCTCTATAGTTCTTGGCAAGTCTTTTTAAAAGACTCAAAACAATTTCTGGGCAAAAGGCAGAAAAGTAGAAATTGGACTTTGAAAATCTTTGGGAAAGAAAATTGGATATTGCTGAAAGGTTATTTGGATTAATGATGAATTTAGGCCAAATAATCTTAGGATGTAAATAGTACTCTTCCAATAAGATTATATGGCTGTAATACTTGACTTAAGTGAACTGGGGATTTTTACATTGTCACAACATTTTAAAAACAAAATATGTAAAAAAGTAAATAAGATCTCAATTACTATTTAAATAACAGGAATTTATGATCCAATGACCAGATTATTTCTTCCACGAGATGGAATGGATTGATTTATCTATTGACAGCAACCCAAGTAATATGCAGATAGCAAACTTCAGCTTTTTTTTAAAACGTTATCAAAATTAAATACACTGTTTAGAGTATAAATTACATTCCATCCCCAGTTACTAGGGCTTCAATCTTTCATTTGAAGTAGTCAGCAGTAACAGCAAGCTTGAGGGATATTATGGAGTGAACAGATCTGATTTAACATTGCACTAAAGCTCGACCCAGTTTGAATGAATAAAATGCAACAATCCTATGAGCTTACTCCAGTCCTTCATTGAGCGTAATGCTTTTGAATATGCATCATTAAAATTAAAAAAGTACCAAATGGAAAGTGTGTCATGTAGCAAGTGACACAATAAGAGGCTACAAACTGACCTGTTACATTTTCAGGAGAAGAAAGGATAGTTGGCAGTGTGGTCATCTTTCACATATTTCAGAGAATAATTTTAAAAATCTATACAGGTTGGAATTGATAGAACAGACTGGTTTGCTAAATAAAGCAAAGTAATTTACATAAGTTTAAAATGGCAATTTCCATTGATCATGAGGGGCTTCTTCTATTAATGGTTCCCACTTGATCATGTTATATGTCAGAGAGTTTATTCTCAGCCTGTGAAATGACATCCTCTCTCTGCTCACAGTTGATTTTGACTTCTAGCTTTTGAATATCACACTCTGATTTTACCAAGTTAAACTTTCACTGATGATCTGTCCAGTGTACCTCTCATAGGCTGAGAAATCGATTGCAGGACAGTACTGCTCATTGTTCAATTGAGATAATTAGAGAAGGAAGGCTCTTTATTACATTGCAATTCATCCATTTAGTGAGACTCTAATGTTTCACCTCTGTAGGATCTTACTGTTTCTTAAATAACTTCAGGTTTTTTGTTCTCTAAAATTATTGCATGTTGATCAGTGTGTTTGTAGCATTTCTATATCAGACTAAAAATTACCTTTTATTAATTTAAAGCTGAATTCCCTTGTTCTGTGTTAACTTATTCTGCATTTTCAGTAATTTTGTATTCTGTAAACTCTCGAGACCTCCTTTTCAAGCTGAAAACTTATGGGGAGCAAAATGGCAATCATTGCAGGGTAATGTTGAGAACTGTTTTACTACTAAAATGTTTTACATCTCAAAGATTCAACTACATGGTTGTAGGTAGTGTGTTGCACATTGTACAGTAAGACTTAATGAAGTCTTCCTAGTCTGCAAGAGGTTAATGGTATGTATTTATCAACTACAAGAACAACATGCATATGTACAATAAAGGGTTCAAGTGAGGGGTTGTCGTCATGCTTTCTTAATTGGTCAACAATGGACCAACTCCTAGATGCGGGTTCCATGCTCTCTTATATTACAGCACGAGTGAAACTGCACACACAGTCTCATGTTAACCCCATCTCCCCCTTCAAATTACTGGGCTCGTAGGATCAGGTGGTCTAATAGCCTTATAAGCATTCCAAATGCATTCACCCCAGTCTTAGGAATGGTAGCTCTTTTGTTCTTGTTAGCTGATTGGGAAGCTGTTCTGGTACCTCAGTACCTTTCTTTTATCTTTCAATTCTTTTGTATTGAATCATTCATTATCAATTTAGCAGTTATGATAGGTGGTTGTTTCATCCCCTTTCTTGCAGGGCAAATGAATGCTTAACATATCTGAATATCATTTTCTTTCCTCCTGTGGGTCATTGCAGTGTGTCCTTATGAAGGAAGATGGCTATTCCTGTTATAAGTATATGGGGTTTTTTTTGGAATCTCAAGTTTACATTTGGCTTTGTGGTGTACTTTTGGTAATGGATGGCTATTACTTGCATCCAGCATCATCTGTGGACTCTGGTATGCTGGCCAGGAGTTGCAGCATTTGCTATGTGATTGTAATGTTGACATCAACAGTTGTCAGACTGGAGGTGGAGGCTTTTCTAGTTGTTAGTTGCTCTCTTGTCTGCCCTGCACAGGAGAGATATGATAACCATTTGAGTGGTTGGTTGGTCTGACCAGTGAGTCCTTTACAGCATTAGCAATGAAAATGGACAAAACTTGGTCTGCAAAGAGAGAAGACAGTTCAGACTTTAAGTTTCAATAAAGATACTCATGTGGGAGATTTTGGAAACTTGCTGTTCTGTACAACTTACAGGAACTGTTGCCTTGACATCTCTACCATTTTGAGAAGATTCTGGGCTACGCATCATCATTGCTCAAGAGAGATAAAGATTATTATGGATGATGCATATCAGTTCAAAGATTTGTTTTGTCACAATACCTGGTTCCAAAATCATTACCATGACTGAAAACCATTTTAACTTTAGACAATTCAGTGGTCAATTGTTGTTTTTCATTTCAGATTCCTTTACCTGGATTTAAATCCCCCAGCTGTTGTGAGATTTGAACTCAGTTTCTTTAGAGTGTTGGTCGAGGATTTCTAGTTCAGTTGCACTGCTACAAAGTAATGAAGCCCAATGCAAACTGGAGGAACAGCATCTCATCTTCTAATTAGGCACTTTACAGTCTTTGGGACTCAACAACTTCAGACCATGAATTCTGTCCTCCATTTTGCATTCTTTTCTCCCAAATGTCAGTCTGCATTTTGGTACCATATTTTTGCTTTCAGAAAGCCCAGACTTTCATTATTTCACTATTAACACATTTTGTTTTCTGATAGTGCTGACCTTAATTCTGATATTAACACTTACGCTAGACCAATGCTTTGTGCCTTTAATACTATCATTCTGATGACTTGTGTTCCGTAACATCTTGTCATTTAATCTTCTGATTTTCTCTTTTGCTCCACCAACAATTTGCCTCTTTTTCAATAGCACCAAACCCATCACATTCTTTTCTCTCTACAGTTCTGAAGTAGTATCATATTGGACTCAAAATATAACTCTTGTTTGTTTCTCAGATGGTTCTAGGTAGCGCTGTTTTTATTTACTGCTGGTACTTATACAACATGTTTCATTTTTTTTTAAATGAACGCTCATTAGTAAGATGTCAGCCTTGACTTTTTTTTTTAATTCATTCATGGGAAGAACAAAGAACAAAACAGCATGGGAAACAGGCCCTTCGGCCCAATGAGCCCGCGCCGCCAACCTGATATTCCCACCTCTACCCATGATCCCTGTCTATGTTTATAGATCTATGGATTAAAAACCAAATATGAGACAATTTAGCCTATTGTTTTGTTTTGCCAATGAGCCTAAGAGCACATCTTTGGGATGTGGGGGGAAACCGGAACACCCGGAGAAAATGCACGCAAGCATGGGGAGAATGCGCAAACTCCCACAGACACAGGTCCAAATCCATGTATCTGCACAAGAGAAGGTCACTGGCTGGGCCAGCATTTATTGCTCATCAGCTGAGTAGCTTATCAGGTCATTTGAGAGAACAGTCAAGAGTCAATCACATTGCTGCGGATTTGGAGTCAATTTAGGCCAGACCAGTAAAGGACAGCAGATTTCCTTCTTTAAAGGGCATTAGGTGAACCGAATAGGGTTTTATTTTTACAACAATTGCATGGTCACCATTAATGAGACTAGCTTTTCAACTGAACACAATCTAGGTTAACACTTCAGTGTAGTACTGAGGGAGTGCTACACTGTCAGTAGTGATGTATTTCAGGTGAGACATTAAACTAAACTCTTTCAGCCTGAATTGGGTGCAAAAAGATCCCATGGAACTGTTCAAAGAGCAGAGCAGTTCTCTCAGGTGTCATGGTCAATATATATCCCTCAGTCAAAAGTCACTAAAAAAAAAATCTATTTGTTCATGTTGAGAGGGAGCAAAAGTTGACCTTCTCTTAGGAAATAAGGAAAGGCAGGTAACAGAAATGTTAGTGAGGGATCACTTTGGGACAAGTGACCATAATTATAATAGCTTTAAGATATCTATGGAGAATGACAGGTCTGTCCCAAAAATTAATATTCTAAATTGGGGCAAGGCCAATTTTGATGATATCAGGCAGGAACTTTCAAATGTTAATTGGGGGAGTCTGTGGGAAGAAAAAGGACGTCTGGTAAGCGGCATGCTCTCAAAAGTGTGTTAACCAGGATTCAGGTTAAACAGATTCCTCTTAGAGAGAAGAGCAAGGCTAACAGAAGTCTGGAATCCTGGATGACTTGGGATATTGAGGCTCTGGTCAAGAAGTAGAAAGAGGCACATGACACATATTGGCAGCTGGGATCAAAGAGTACAGAGGGTGTAGGAGTAGAGTTAAGAGAGAAATCGGGAGGGCAAGAAAGGGACACAAAATTGTTTTGACAGATAAGGAAAAGGAGAATCCAAAGAGCTTCTACAAATACATTAAGGGCAAAAGAGTAACAAGGGAAAGAGTAGGGCCACTCATGGATCAACAAGATCATCTGTGTGTGGATCCACAACAGATGGGCGAGGTGCTAAATGAATGCTTCTCATCAGTATTTACTGTTAAGAAAAACATGGATGTCAGGGAACTTGGGGAAATAAATAATGATGTTTTGAGGAATGTACATATTACAGAGAAAGAGGTGCTGGAATCTTAAAGCAATTCAAAGTAGATAAATCCCAAGGATCTGATGAAGTATACCTCAGGACATTGTGGGAGGCTAGAGAGGAAATTGCAGGTCCCCTAGCCAAGATATTTGAATCATCGATAATCACTGGTGAGATGTCTGGAGATTGGAGAGTGACAAATGCTATGCCTTTGTTTAAAAAGGGCCTCAGTGAAAAGCCTGGGACCTACAGGCCACTAAGCCTCACATCTGTAATGGGTAAATTGTTGCAAGGTATTCTGAGAGACAGGATCTATAAACATTTAGAGACAGTTGGCATGGCTTGTTGTTTTTCAAACTGGAGGCCTGTGACCAGCAGTGTGCTTCAGGGATCAGTGCTGGGCCCACTGTTATTTGTCATTTATATTAATGATTTGGATGAGAATATAGGGGGCATGATTAATAAGTTTGCAGATGACACCAAGGTTGATAGCATACTGGAAGTGAAGAAAGTTATCTCCAATTGCAACAGGATCTTAATCAATTGGGCCAGCAGGCTGACGAATGGCAGACGGAGTTTAATTTAGACAAATGTGAGGTGATGCATATTGGTGGATTGAACCAGGGCAGAACTGGGGAGAGTTACAGAACAAAGAGATCTAGGGGTACATGTTCATAGCTCCTTGAAAGTGGAGTCACAGATGGACAAAGTGGTGAAGAAGACATTTGGCATGCTTGGTTTCATCGGTCAGAACATTGAATACAGGACTTGGGACATCTTGTTGAAGTTGCACAAAACATTGACAAGGCCACACATGGAATATTGTGTGCAATTCTGGTCACCCTATTATAGGAAGGATGTTATTAAACTAAAAAGAGTGTAGAAAAGATTTACTAGGATACTACTGGGACTTGATGGATTGAGTTACAAGGAGAGACTGAATAGACTGGGACTTTTTTCTCTGGATTGTAGGAGACTGAGGGGTGACTTTATATAGGTCTATAAAATAATGAGGGGCATTGACAAGGTAGATATCAGTATCTTTTCCCAAAGATAGGGGAATCTAAAACTAGACAGCATGGATTTAAGATAGAGGGGGGGTGGGGGGGGAGGAGAGATACTAATGTGTCAAAAGGGGCTTTTTTTTAAGAAACAGAGAGGGTCAGTGTGTGGAACAATCTGCCAGAGGTAATAGTAGAGGCGGGTACAATTTTATCTTTTAAAAAGCATTTAGATAGTTACATAGATGTGAGGGGTATGGGCCTGATGTGGGCAATTGGGATGAGCTTAGGGGTTTTAATCAAAAAAAGGGCAGCATGGATAAGTTGGGTCGAAGGGCCTATTTCCCTCCTGTAAACCTCTACGACACAATGTAGAAGATTGCTATTTGTGGGATCTTGCTGTGCACAAATTGGCTGTAAAGCATTTTGGGATAACCCAAAATCATAAAGTACTATATGAATGCATGCAATTTCTTATTTCCTGTGAGAAGATATTTCAGATATAATATGGTGGTATATTTTTGGCTCAGGGAAAACACATACTTCCTCCAGTAACTTTGGCATATATCAACTTGTAACTTCATACAAAGATACTTTTTCAAAGTAAAAAGACATGCGTGATTAAGCAGCAATTCTGTATACTTAACATCAAGTTCCTGATTTATAGATAATTGGGCACTGCAGAAGCTCCACTAGAACCACATAATGTGAACTGAATGCTCAAAATATACTTTTCCTGTGAGGATTTGAATTTCACCACATATCCCTTAACCTGCTATTATTGATAATCACCATCCAATGATTCCTGCTGAAAAGGGAGAGTATGAGGGGCCAGGATGGTCTCAACCACAAGATTCCCTTTGCTGCAAAGCACATTCATGAAGCATTTGATTAAGGTGGAAAGAACTTCAAGAACCATTCCCCATCAAATAGGTAAATAAATTGGAATAAATGGATGTGAATCAACAGAGTGAAAATGAAAATTCATCTGTTCCCCTGCATAACAACCTTAACAAGTGAAAACAGCTATTGAGGATGCATCAATTTCCAACAGTGAAGTCGGGAGTTCTGATTCCTATCCTTTATTTGGCAAGAGGGCTGCATTCTCAAGTCCATAAATTGAGACAAAGATTCTACTGAAGTACAAAACCATAAATGTTACAAAAAGAACCTTTCTCTCCACTTGCCCACTCAAGAACCCAAAAGTAGGAATAATCAGAAAACATACAGTCTCTGTCCCATTTTCATTCAACAGTCTCAACATGTTCCAACGTTCTCATTGAGAACAGACTGATACTTCATAAAACCATTTCATGTCTGTAGTTCTACAAAGCTTTATTGTACATTGCAACAAGTCTGCATTCTCAAACAACATGCTAAGTAAATCATTAAGGACAGCATTTGCTAATAATAGAATATAATTTCAAAACAGTACAGATATAAAATAAGGTACAATTTCAGTATAAAATTTTCCTTTGTGACCAAGCCCTTGAATAATCCAGAGCACAAGCTGCAGAGTTGCAAAATCCATTGAGAAACAGGGTATAGAATGAATAGCAAGGAGTAGGGAAGGCAGAGTAAAGTAACAACCAAGCTGGAGTTCATTTCCTACCAGCTGGGAACAGGAGGAATTGACAAGGGCCAAAATGAACTTTTCTTAAGAAAGGGGAAAGAAATTGATTTAAATGTGAACAGCTGACAATATCAATGAACATTGATTAGTGGAAAAAAAGCCATGTGATGAGCTGAATTAGAAGGGAGAACCACTTCTCAGCCTTTTGGCTAAGATCAAGTGTAGTTCTGTTGTGTAGCACTTGGTTGAAGTCATGAGGTTAGACTGAGGCTTCACTTGAAACAATTTTTTAAAGCAGCATCTAGGCCCTTTTGGCTAAGATGCAAATAAGATCAATCCTTGGAGAAGGTGCAATGCCTGCTCCAATCAGATTGGATGAAGCCCAAGACATGAAGTGGAGAGTCTGTCTTGTCAGCTTAGATCTGGAGTGTTTCACTTGCTGAGACTTTGATATAAAAAAAGAAAAAAAGATGTTTGTTGTAACAGAAGTGCATTAAGATGAGACTTTCAAAAGAGGGGGCTAATTGTGATTTTCATAGGGTTGGGTGTATGAGGCATTAAACAGAGCTTTGAGGCATTCTTTCGAGGAATAGCTGCTCTCTCCAATGCCTGGCCAATGTTTATTTCTCAGGTAACACTACTAAAACAGATGACCTGGTGACTATCTTTTATTGCTTGCGTTGCTGGGTGCAAATTGGCTGCTGCACTTTCTACGTTACAACAGTGATCACACTTCAGCATGCTTATTGGCTGTGAAGCGCTAAGATAGTGAAAGGCGCTACATAAAAGAAAACAATTTTTCTTACTTCAATGAGAAAGCTGTTGACACCATCATCGTGGCAATTACTTGGGTTTGGGCATAAGAAAGTTTCCTTTTGTGTTCTCAAAAATTAAGCCTTTGTCCTGCATCTTAAACCAAAAGTATTCATAGATGGTATTCAACGCTCAACTTCCTTCCTCACTGTCTCCTCTATTTGACCACATGTTGTGTTCCAATCCCCTAACACATTAGTACAATCTTAGAGAATGCCTCCAAACAATGCAAATAATTTAACATTATTTCAATTATTTTTAATTAGAGTAGTGTATCATTGATATCCAGGATCTAAGCAAATTGAATTATAGAAGTGTCAACCAAGATCATACTGCAAAAACAGTATCAATTGTCAAGCCTGTTCCTATCCCATTGCACAATTGTCAAGCCTAACCACAAATAATGTGTGACCTGGAAGATCACTCTGCCAAGTACAAGGTATCCTTTATCTCAAACCCAATGAGCGAAATTCTACCATCGATTGGTGGAGCGAGCTGGTAAAAATCGAGCAAGAGCCAAGAAATGAGGTTCACACCTAATTTCTCAGCTCTCACGATTTTATGACAGTCAGATTTCCAGGAAGGTCAGGCTCTCGCTCAAAAAGGAAAAGAGGCTGAATAATTTACTTAAATATAATGAAAATGTTAATTTACGTTTTAAGGGGCAGCATGGAAGCACAGTAGTTAGCACTGCTGTCTCACAGCATCAGGGACTCGGGTTCGATTCCCGGCTTAGGTCACTGTGTGGAGTTTGCACATTCTCCCAGCGTCTGTGTGAGTTTCGTCCGGGTGCTTTCGTTTCCTCCCACAGTCTGAAAGACATGCTGATCAGGTGCGTTGACCCAAACAGCTGCCAGAGCATGGCAACTAGGGAATTCCACAGTAACTTTGTTGCAGTGTTAATGTAAGCCTTATTTCTGACACTAATAAATAAGTTTTTTTAAAAAAAATTAGTAAGCACGATGCTCAATCATCCAGACACTTTTGCCTTTTTGGCCCTGCCAAGAGAGGTTTATTCCAGTGAGGAAAACACCTGCTCCCCATGACCAGGGAACAGTCATGATGGCCTCACTAGTGGAGCTGGAGACCAGTGAGAACCTGTGGGGAGGCTAAGGGCAAGATGGGGGTACCCTATGGGTAGTGTCAGCTTGCACTTTGGCAATACCTATTAAGTAGTGCCAGAGGGTGGGGCATGAAAGGGGCAGCCCTATCAGGTGGCGGGTGCTGCCATTGTGCAATGGGATAGGAAAAGGGGCCACAATTGGTCTGAGCAGCATAGGGTTGGGGTAGCAGGTATAGATGTCCATGTGTTGTGAGCTTGCATCTGTCATGGGCTGCCACAATGGGGGAGGGGGGGGGGTTGTTGCTTGGGGCAGGCTGTTGTTGTTGTTGGTTGGAACTGGCTCTAGCAGCAGGGGCCTGATAGCTTTCTCTGACTGTCAGATCCCTGCTACTGATATTGTACATGTACTGCATTAGAGATCTGCACATGTGCAGTAGCTTGCTCTTCAGGCTGGCTGGCAAATTAAGCACAGCACCTGCCTGCAGCAGCTAGAAACAGTCTAGCCCATATTTTTAATGACTAAGTGCATAAGATTGGATGTGAAAACTTACCCAAAAACAAATTAGGAACACTCCCATTTTCACGCTAGCTAGACATTTTAGAATCAGTCTTGTTAAATTTCGTCCAATGTGTTAATTTTCTCATCCATTTCCCACCTAATCCAAGTTATCTCCATGAAACCAATCACCTAATCAAGGCATTCCCTATTCAATACCTCTCTACAAACCACAGCATAGCAATAATTCCTTTTTTTCCCCAAATAATATCTCCACTTCAAAGTTGCATCAACTCCATCCTTATAAAGACTACTCTATGGGTCTGGCCTTTCCAATTTCATCCAACGTCTTAACATTGTTTTGTAGGATTCTCAAATGCTTCATGAGCACCACGTCTATATCCATGCTTCTCAGTAGACACTTCAGTGTATGAAGTTAGGTTTCAGATCAGCCACGATCACATTGAATGATGGAGCAGGCTCAAAGAGCTGAGCCCATTCGTATGCATTTCTTTGGAGGTACCACTCTTATGGCTCCATTGCCACCTTCTCCTAATGCAACCAGCATATCTACAAAGCTTGTCTCTCCAGATCCTGAGTCAGAAGATACAATCATTGATGGGCTCCTATTTATCATCTACGTATTGTCTCTGTGTAACACTATCCAGAAGCATGGGATCAACTTCTACATCATTGGCTTCTTTTGATAAAAAAATTTAAATCTTTATCTTCATCTTTTAGGCTTTCTATAGCTTATCCTACCCCACCTCATCCTTCTACAATCTTCTCTAACCCCAAATCCCTCACCCCTTTGAATTTAGTGTTTTCCTTTAACCTACCACTGGTAGCACAACCATTCTCTGGAGCGTATTGCCCTGACTCCTCCAAAATCAAATCTTTCCAAAATCAATCCAGAAGGAAGTGTTGCTACGACTGTACATGCTCTTACTGAGACCACATCTGGCTTACCGTGTACAATTTTGATCTCTTTACTGAAGAAAGGGTATAATTTCATTAGTAACAGTTCAAAGAAAGGTCACTTAATGCCTAAAATAAAGGAGTTACTTTATGAGGAAAGATTGAGCAGGTTGTACTTACATCCATTGGAGTTTAGACAAAAGAGGTGATCTTACTGAAACATACAAGATCTCAACAGGACCTTGTAAGATCAGTGCTGAGAGGATGCTTCCCCTTTGGAGGAGTCTAGAACTAGGGATGCAGGTAAAAAATTGAAGGTCTCCAATGTTAGAAAATAAAGTCCCTTATATCTATTAGAGAATCATTAGTCTGTGGAATTCTCTCCCCCAGTGAGCAGTCAAGGCTGGATCACCGAATATATTTGAGGCTAATTTCAGTTGATTTTGATCAAAAAAACCAAGGACTATACGAGATGGTCAAGAATGAGAAGTTGAGGAGACAATTAAATCAGCCATGAACTTACCAAATGATAGAGTGAGCTTGAGGCACCAAATGGGCAACTCCTGCTTTTCATTCCTCTGTGCCTGCTCCAACAAAATATTACTCTCCCTAATCATATCCTTTAAAAGGTATAGCTTTTGTTACTCCATGTTTATTGGAGAAGCATGAAAATTGCCAAAATGACATTAAAGGCGCTACAGGAATCATGTCGTTCAAATCCAATCAGAAGCGTCACACCATAGATTCATATCCCTACCAAGGTCTGTGGCCAATTTATTTTGGTAAAATACTTCTCAACTTCATAGGCTGGCATGTGCATCTCAGTTTGAGTGGAAGTATGAGGTGGAGGTTAGGAGAATAAACTAGGATATGAAGATCTTGGAGCTGTTGGCATTCCTGCATTAAAGACAACCCAAATCAATTAATTTTCACCCTATCCAGTTCATTTTCATTTCCTTTGATCAACAGAAACATGATAGCTTATTTGGCACTGCTACACAATGCTAATAAGCACAAAACATATTTCCCAATTGATCTTAACAGATGAGAAGAACCATTAAATCTATCATTAATTTTTCCATTCGGGTTTTAAACAGAACCCCAAATCATCTGGCAATTTGCTATTCTAATTGTTTACACAGTTTTGGACAGTGGTGGAGGGGGGTTGCCAATAAAAGAGGCAACATCCAGACAGCAATCAAAGTGGAAAAAGGGCTGGGAAAGAGGCAATGGCAAGCAGCATTAGCAATCTCATTACTACAAGAACTCTAGTTCATGAAACAATTCAAATCTATGGTTTCCAAAACCGCTTCCCAGTCAAGCTCACTTCAAGGAAAGCAGATTAAAGTCAAGTCAATTATGAATAAGAACCATATTCAATTCAAAACATTAACTCTCTTTCTCTTTCCACAGACACTGCCAGACTTCCTGGGTTTTCCACCAGCACTTTGTTTTTATTTCACATCTCCAGCATCTGCAGTCTTCTGCTTGTTAGCGAATCGGATTATCAGAAGATGTGTTACATGCTTGCTATAATGTTGACATCAACTTAAAATGCTTCCCTCAGCAGTGAAATATTTTGCTGGGAAGCAAATTGAAAAAATTATGGCAGATAAACTGAAAAAAATTCAGGAACTTCTATTACCCCTCACAGATCTCATGCTCAATAATTGATCACAATATTCTTATCTTGAGTAGAACCTGATCATTTTCATCCTGAATTGCTTTGTGTGCAGTACCACCTGCCTTGCCAAACTGAAGATTCAATGCTGAACAATTTCCAGGGAGCATTGAGACATTGTGTGTAGTCGACATGCACCTCATTTCACCTGCCTTTGCTTTATGTGCATACCACTTCAGGAAAAAACTACGCAGATGGAAATTAGAAGGATATAACAACCCTGTGTGTGGGCAACAGTGAACAAAATATTTCAGAATTCAGATGGGTTGCACGTAGTGCCCGGGTTGCAGGTTGTCCAACACTTTGAGGCAAGAAAATCAATTGTATCAAGAGGTGGTCTTCAAAAAAAAAAACAGAACCCCTGCAGTGCAGGAGGTCCTTCAGCCTCTCAAGTCAGCACCAACTCTCTGACAGCTTACCCACTCCTTATGGTATTCTAGCCATTCTTTGATTTGATTGCTTAATCTCTGCTCTAGGGTAGTAGTCATACCCAGGATGCACTCATTCAAATGCATCATGCATAGATGCGTACACCTCCCCTCTCCCTACTACTGCACCTGAACTATCACAAAGGCCACTGTTACTCTGCTTCACAGCATTCCACCGTTATTCACAGAATTAAAATAACTGATACAGATAAAAGCTCAACCTGCAGCCAGACAGGTGAACCATGGGAGACATTTAGATTCAGAAATATGATCACTTCTTTAGGATCTTTCTCTTTCTCTCACACACAACCGAATGTAGTACAGGTCAACTGCACTCAGATCAACGTATAGGGATTAGAATGAATGGAGTTAATAAAATTAAAACTGTACTCATTGTTTTACAGATTTGTACGTCTCAAAAGTTGCTCTCTGGAGGAAATTACATCAGATTGTAGTATCATAAGTTCCTTGAACGGAGTAAATGGTCAGTAGCCAGAAGAGTTTTGCTATGCTTTACTACAAATACTGTCACAGCCGGACAGACTAATGTACCGCCTCTCAAATCTCTGGGCATAACATGTGTACTCACAGATTTTGGCCAGGCTGGCTACCAATATCCACACTGCTATCAGGAAAGGTCCTTGAACATGAACCCATTGCCACTTTACCATCTCGAAGCCCACGATATCATGACCTTGAGCAGCTCCTCCATCCTCAGCGCTCTGCATTTTTGTTGGGTGGCTGGTTGTCCGTAGCTCCGGGTGGCTGCCGATGCCGGTGAGCGGATGCAAAGGTGCGAGCCCAGCTTCTTCCAGTAACTCTGTCAGCGCCGAGGTCCCATTGCTGGCAAGCAAAGCCCTAAGGGCACACAAGAGCAGCAGCGCTGTGATCGCGGGCAAGTGGAGGCGAGCAGCCGGCATTCTCCCCCACGGCGTGCGTCCTTCACCTGCAGCCGGGATAACCAACAACTCACAACCTGTCTCCGTACCTCAGCCCCCTTGGACGGATTCTTTGCTTTTTTATTGGGAGAGGCTGATCGGGGGGCACGTGATGAGCAGTGGTACCCAATGACGGCTCCCGGTATCAAGCTGTCAATCACAGGAGAAAGTGGAACCCTGTCCCTGGACCTCAACTCTGCTCTGCTTCCTCATCAGACTTCCAATTACGTGCAACCAGATTCACATAGGTACGCATATTTCAAATATTGCACACAAACGCATAACACTGCTATAAAGAAGTATTTCGCCTATCAATTAATTTTGAGTCTCCTTGATACTTAGAGACATTGTTTTAATTCAAAATTAAATCAAACGCTACAACTAAACAACGTTCTCCTGCTTTGACATTGAGAACTGTCTAGCAACATACACTGACAATGTTACGTTGTTGAAGAGGCTGTAATAACTGACTGTTGTATCTATGCTATTACAGAAGCTGTACAAACTGGTTATTCAGTAACTGTGCTAAATGTGCTGACCGTTGTAACTGTGCTATATTGTCAAAGGGGATGTGCTAATTATGTGGTATATTGTAAGAGAGGTTGTGCTGACTGTTGTAACCGTGCTATATTGTCAAAGGGGCTCTGCTAACTGGTTGTACATTTGATTTGTGCTATCTGTTTCAAAAGGCAATGCTTCTGATTTATCTTTAGCTTCAATACTTCACATCACCGTCTCTGGATAGAGAGGATACAAATCATTAGGTATCAGGCGGGGAGAAAGGTCACTTTTACAGATTTGTTGTCCAAAAGGAGTCACTCACCATCTCCATGCCCATTTCGCTTATGCTTAATATTACCTGGGATGGGGGGAAGGGGCTGGTCGCTTCCTTAAGGTCTCCCAATAAAGCTCACATAACAACTGTTCCAGAAGATGCCTGTAATTCTACATCTACAGTTATGCTCATCATTAGGAAATTGATGATCAAATGCTACAATTAATATTCGTTACAGTTTAACTCCGGCAGAGGCACCATGGGTCGAATGGCCTCACTCTGAAATGTAAATTCCCCTCCCCCATCCCGATTGTGTATTTGTCTGAAACTAATTAATTCAATTCTTTAAAAAACTGTTACTTACGACCCCCACCTACCACCCACCCGTCCCCCGCCTCATTTCAAATGTTTGCATATTAATCATATGATCTGGGTGGGGATTTGTTTGGTGGGCCGGGGATCCGGACTGCAGATTGAAACACTTCCATTCAATTAATTTTCCCCAAGATATGTCTTAATGTAAACATTGGATTTAACAATGTGTCGATTTTTCATTTTTTATAGAGAATGAAAAAGTATACAAATAGTCACATTAACCCTGTTTGACAGTGAGGAACCTACCCGGTAAGCAGCAGGGCCAGCCCCCTCCTGTGCTGGACACCTCCAACAGCAGAATGTGAAAAAGGGCGGGAAATATCGGAATTCGGACTTTGTGAAGCTGACCTTTTAGTCTGTCGGTGTCTCTCACCCAGGACCCTCCACCCCTTTGATAGCAGCGATTCATCACACACAATTATTGGTGATTTGACATTCATCAACTTCCTTCATGCTGTATACATGTCAACCTCCCACCCACTGAGGCCCTCATTTTACCATAAACGGGTGCGAAAACGTGATAAAGTCGGGTGTGAGGCCATTAACGCGATCCGCGCTCGTGTCCATGCAGGTGGCCCCTTTACCAAAACCTGGGAATGGTGGTAATCCAATTCACACCCGAAATAGGTGCAATGGTGATTTAAATGCATTTGCATGTATTTCGATTGAATTAACCGTCCGCCCAACTTTACCAGCATTTGCCCTTTTTTTAACTGCCGTGTTCCCAAATCTGGAATCACGCCAAAATGAACCTGCTGAATAAAAGTCTGAATCAGGCACTCAAGCTGCTGAAGAGCAAGTTCAGAGCTTCCAACCGCTCTTTGACTCAGATCCATAAGGGGAGTGATGGTGAGGGAGTGAGGCAGTTGGATCATTCTTTGTGGGGAGAGGGGAGGAGGCAGGTTAAATGTATCTCTGGTGGGGAGGGGGAAAGGGGAGGGAGGCCTGTTTGTTGTCTGGTGGTTAGGGGGGTGGTGGGCGATCGTTGACTGGTGATGGGGGGGTGGTGCTGATCATTGTCTGGAAGGGAGGAAGGAGGAGGTGGGTCAGATGTTCCTTTAGAGGGGGCTGAGTGTGACCAGGTCTGGGAACAGGGGGAAGGAGAGAGATAGGTGAGATGTATCTCTGGTGGGGGGTGGGGGGGGGAAGAGGCCCAATAGCTCACTGGTAGGAAGGGGCAGATAGAGGGAGCCACAGGGTCCGCTACCACTCTATGTGTAATCATTGGTGGGATGGGGACAGGGGTTACTGATCGGTCTGGGTAATGGGGAGTGGATATGGGGAATAGTGATTCTGTGGGGCCATCGCTCACGTTTTTCACTCCCAAGGCCATTTTCTCCGGCCTGCGAGCGATCTGACACAGGCATACTTTTTCAATTTTTTTTTCCAATTATTCAGAGCACTGATCATTTTCAGCCGTGCTAAGCCCCGCCCACAACACGAATGGGACTGGCGATTCTTTTTCAAGTTGAGTGTGTTTGGGGGCGCCTGAAAGCAGATTTTCAAGTCGAATCTGAATTAAGCCCAGATTCAGCACTTAGGGCTTGATTTTACTCTTTTCGTTCTATGTCTGATGTGCTGAAAAGATTCGTCATTGGCTGTCATCAGCTTCATCTTCTTTAATTGGGAGGAAAACAAGTCATCTTTTATTTTTCTTAAAACACCCTTTATTCACTCAACAAAAACAACTTCCTGGCATAGATGACTCAATCCTTATTACCTCCACATACAAAAGTACAAAAAAGATCAAATAAGACAGTTAAAACACACTAATGAACTGCCTCCCCTCCCAATCTGTTGATATTTTTGGGTCTTATTATTCTTTAAATCTCAAATTGAATTCTTTCATCTTCTTCATTCTTAAAACAGCCTCTAAGAATCTTTGTTTCTCTTTCTGCCAAGCAGCTAACTTTTTATCCCTCAATAACTTTGGAGTTTCTATATAAACTTAATACTTGAATTTTGCTCTATTAGAGAAGGGTATTCCAACACTTATTTTCTTAACCAGATATAAAAATATCATCTGACATACAAGTCCAGAAGGAAATCTCTTCTTTGTTGTCTGATGTATCAGTACTTCTCCCAGTAAAAAAAATATGGTGCATTATACTTCAATCATTCCCAGGACTCCAGAATTGTTGAAATCCTTTAGAGGTTTTAAATCCTTTCACCTAATTTTACTTTGACGTATGGAAATTTCTGTCTTAGTGCTCATAGTATTGGTGGTGTTCTATTCCATGAGGCTTCTCCCTTCTTTTAGGGTTCTCGTGTTTTTCAGAAAGGAAGAACTTAATTTTGATGGCAGTAAGCAGTTACAAACTTTGAGAATGACATCCCTCCCCTATTTCCTATTCCTAACAGTGCAGATCCAATAGAATATTTGCTGACTTGCTATCCAGCTCTGTAACCACAATCCTGTTCCCAACTTGATGCTTTTCAGTTCCTTTTTTTAAATAATTAATTGGCATAACATTAATTACTTATGCTGAAATTTTGCTGAACATTTCCAGTACTTTTAGTGGGAGGGGAAAGCAAAGAGAATTCGTAATCTCTAGTCTGTCTTGCTAATATTTGAAAGTTGAAGTGGCTTTGTTAACGGAATTGAAATACGCAACACAGCAGAAACTACATTGGTAAACAAAAATACTCAATAATACCCCAACTCTAGCAATGGTGGATAATGAAAAATTGCTCAATGCAATGTAATCCCTATGAGATGATTTAATATGGAGTATCTCAATGTGCCCCAATCTAATAGGGCAGCATGGTGGTACAGTGGTTAGCACTGTTGCCTCACAGCTTGAGGGACGTGGGTTCGATTCCTGGCTTGGGTCACTGTTTGTGTGGAGTTTGCACATTCTCCCTGTGTCTGCATGGGTTTCTTCCAGGTAGTCTGGTTTTCTCCCACAGTCCAAAGATATGTGGGTTAAGTGAATTGGCTATGCTAAATTGCTTCTTGGTGTCCTGGGATGTGTAAGTCAGAGGGATTAGCAAGATGAATGTGTGGGCTTGTTGTCAGTGCAGACCAAATGGGCCAAATGGCTTCCTTCTACACTGTAGGGATTCTGTGATTTCTATGATTCTAATGTGAATTTCAGGGCCTAGCAAAGCTCATTCATTAGAGCTTGTATTTCAAGTTTTCAGCAGTTTTCATATGATCCAGAATACACAGCTTTCAAACTCTGGCTGTATGGAATTTATTGAGCCCAGGCTTCCTATTTCCCAACTGTAATAACTACCCCAATTGCACTAATCCACAGACTGGAAATTAATCAGATTTATATTTAAGTTCAGTTATCACAGAATAGTGCACAAAAGGACGACATGGTAGCACAGTGGTTAGCACTGCTGCTTCACAGCTCCAGGGACCTGGGTTCGATTCTGGCTTAGGCCACTGTCTATGTGGAGTTTGCACATTCTCCTCGTGTCTGTGTGGGTTTCCTCTGGGTGCTCTAGTTTCCTCCCACAGTCCAAAGATGTATAGGTTAGGTTGATTAGCCATGTTAAAATTGCCCTTAGTGTCCTGAGATGCATAGGTTAGAGGGATTAGTGGGTAAATATGTAGAGACATGGGGGTAGAGCCCAGATGGGATTGTGGTCGGTGCAGACTCACTGGGCTGAATGGCCTATTTCTGTGCATTAGGGTTTCTGTTTATGATTTAATTATAAATTAAGGAGCATTAAAATAGTCATAGAATATTTACAGCATGAAAGAAGCTATTCAGCACATCATATCTGTGTTCACTCTCTGCAATAGAACTTACATAGACCCTATAGCTTGCCTTTTCCATATAAAATCTGTAAATCCTTTGTCCTCAGATATTGATACAATTTTCTTTTGAAGGTCTTGAGAGAATCTGTCTCCACCTCACTCTCAGATAGTGCGCTTCAGATCCTAATCACTTGCTGTGTAAAATAATATCCTCCTGTCACCACTGTTTCTTTTGCCAATCACTTTCAACTGGTGTCCTTTGGTCCTTGATCCTTCTGCTAATATGGAGAGTTTCTCCATATCTACTCTGTCTGCACCTCTCCTAATTTTGAAAATTTCTATCAAATTTCTCTTACTCTTCTGTTCCCCAAAGATTTCAACCCAATCTTCTCCAATCTACTCATGTAACTAAATATCTGGAATCATTCTCCTGAATCTTTACCACACCCTTTCTGAATGTTTCCTTCCTAAAATGTGGTGTCTTGGAGCTGGACATAATACTCCAGTTGAGAACAAACAGATGTTTTATACCAATTTATCATAACTTCCTTGGTTTTGTACTCTATTCCTCCATTTATAAAGCCTAGGGTCCCTCATGCTTTATTAGCCTCTCTCTCAACCTGCCCTGCCTTTGTCAATGCTTTATGCACATCTACCCGCAAGTCCCTTTGCTCTTGCACCAGTTTTTAGAATTGTACTCTTTATTCCATATGAAGTATGAAGATTAGGAAAACATAATAAGTCAGGAAAATTTTTATCCAGAAGAACCTTTGAAACATATGATTTAGAGTAGTGAATTTTGTTTCGCAAAGCCAATTTTTTTCCTGTTATAATCCAACATGACCTTTAATAAAGAATTCTTTCATATATGTTTTAAAGTCCAATATTTTCCATTTGATATTAGAATTCAACCAAGTAATAATAGTTCTTCACCAGTACAATTAATAATAAGAACAAATCATCAGTCTTAAGGCAACAAGTGTACATTCATGCAATAATTAATAATGCTCAGTGAAATGGTGCTTAAACTATACAAACAGCTTCCTATTATCAAAGTTCAAAGACAATTTCCCTCAAAACAAATACATACCTTTGCTTGTAGGCTTGATACTATTTCCTGTAATGTAAGCGCACTATCAGTCTCAGAAAATTATATATAATGAGTTGTATTGAAACAGTCATCAAACACTTTAAAATAACCATTGGAATCAAGAGAGATTTGCTGGTCTGCCTGGATTCATATTTTACCTTAAATTGAAACTAATATATTATTTTCACATTCATTAGGCACAAGGCAGACTTTGCCTATTAATTGGATTCAGTGCTCTGTATGCTCTTGTTCATTAATTTTTATTTGCTTGGTCATATTCTTTCTCACTAATATGTTTTCCATGTTTCATCCATGCATGCTGTCCTCACTCCATTAATAAACATTTGCAATCAAAATGGAAACATTTATGTTTTAGCTTTGTAGCAGATCCTTTTGTTCATTCACAAATAATTTTAAAAAGGTGTATTCAAAATTACAAGACCAATGACCTCCAAACAGATATTGTGATGATTTTTTTGATTATCTGCAAGGCTATGGGAATGAACCATAGCATAATGGAACAAAAATGTTTGCTGCAATTTGTTGAGTTATTTATATGATTGACAACTGTCAGTTACTCTGATCTAAAAGTGTTGAGGGAATATTTGGGAGGGCATTGTTCAAATCATTAGGTTGGTTTAAAATTTTCAAAGATGAGTTAACCCCCACAACTACGGTAAAAGCAACATAGTGCAGGCGCTGGAAATCCAATAAAAAAAAAACAGAAAATACTGAAAAAAACTCAGATCTGCTGCTAAAGAGCTGCCAGACCATTTATGGAGAAAAAAATCAGAGTTAACATTTCGAGTCCAATATGATTCGCCTTCAGAGCTGAAGAGGTTGAAAAATATGATGGATTTTATTCTGTTCCACCGCCTCCACCCCCTCTCCCACGATATAATCTATCACATTTCTACCTCTCTTCAGTTTTGTAGAAGAGTCATTTAGACTCAAAATATTAACCCTGTTTCTCTTTCCAAAGATGCTAACAGAACTGCCGAGTTTATCCAGCATTTTCTGTTTTTATAACTCCTACAACTAGTAAGATTATGTAATTAGCCACAAACCCAACTTTTCACTTCTGTGATTTTTGGTTGTTAGCAATTTTGCTGTCAGCTGTCATGATGTTGTTATAGACTGTAGCCATGAGATGGCTCTGAAGTGAGTTTTTGGAATGTTTCTCCAGGTTCTGTCATCATGGAATTGTACTGCACAACACAAATGGTGATCCTTTAGCCTATTGTACAACAACCCTATTGCTCTATCCTGACCATTCCACATGGCTCTGTGCATAAAAATCCATTTCCATCAGTCCACCATGATCATGTCAAGACAACTTTTTTAGTAAAAGTAAAACATATTTTTAAAAACATCAACTATAAAATTAAACATGAATTTCCATTAGAAGATATAGTTATATTTATTGGTAAATACACCTATATTTGATTATTAAATTGGGCATTCATTTATTTAACAAATACATTTAATGTTTGAAGCTTGGTTGGATGTTTTCCCACTTTCTGAAGATGTGAAAATGTGGGCACAAGATAGATGTGGTAGGGAAAAAAAAATGATAGAGAGTTTTTTTGTTTGTTATATCACCAAAACATACCTGGTTACCAGAGGCATTGTCAGCGCCCTCAATCTATCTCATATTAATACATGCTTCCAATCTTTTACTTATGATTGCTCCTTTATTGTTATATGTGTTACTGTGTCTTTGTCCAATGTTTCATTATGACAGATTAACTGGCTATATCAACAGGGTGATGATATTGGGGCAGAACAGTTGCCACATCAACATACATTCCCGGAATAATTCATTTTGATATATATTTTGGAATGTTTGGAAGTGCTTTCTCTTTATTTTTAAAAATTATTCACCTTCCTTTCCTCTCAGTAGTGTTTTTTTTCTCAAGCCCTCAATATGTTTCTTTCATTAATATTACACTTTGTTTCAGCCCATCCCAGATGTAATTGTTCTTTACTTCATGCATTCTATCTGACCAATGAGTACCTCATTCTCATTGATTAGGTGGAATTTAGTACCCCACTCCCCAGTGGTGAATTTAGAAGCTGGAGGCATTTAATACTTTCCCATTTCCACTTAAGTCATTCCAAGATAGGTAGGCCTTCCTGCCTGGACAAAATTGAGGCTCTTAAATAGACAATTAATGGGCCCATTGAGAGCTACAGCCCTGCCTTTCCTAATCTCTCACTTCATATCCAGCAATCTCCTCTCTGTGATACCTATTCCAACCTTACTCACATGTAGCCTGGGCAATCCTAAGCGTCAGGTGGATATGGTGCTAGTAGCTGCCACCATTCTCTGTAATGGAGAACTGCTGACCTTGAATTAGCTGTCAACAATTGTGGGGAGGGATTTCCACTCTGTGATTCCTAAATTCAGACTAAGGTCCACTGCTGGAAGTGTCCAATGGAAACTTAATATGGCAGTACTTCCCCAGTGGAATTGGGGAAATAGTGGCTCACACCAGCTTTCCAGTTAGAAAGTGATACTCCTGTCCTCTGCATTAAATTCCACCTGTCGTTTCACTTTTTCATATTAATATAATGTTCTTGTAATATAATAATCATTATTAATATAATGATTTCTTTCCACAATAACAACTATCATTTATACAGCATTGTTAAATTGAAGAAATAAATCCCAAATAGAATTATTTTGCAGTTGTATGTAATAATATCCTTACACAACTTGATGGGCTGGATCACATGCTCAAATCTATCTATCTTTGAAATGGAGCAGCCTAATGAGCTTCCCTTCCTCAATGTGTTAATTGAGAAATCTGCTAATATCTTCTCCACTGTAGGCCTACCTTCGTCAATATAAATGACAACTCCACACTGATTAATTGACCTTATAACATTGGCTTTATCAGTGATCACATAAATAGGGACCAAACCATTTGCTCACTGTGACACAGGGATCCCACACAGATAGTCACCTGAGGCCACAATTGAACTCAGTCCCTGGTAGTGTGAGGCATCACTGCTAACCACTGTGCTGCCCTGTTGAGTGGAAATCCATTTCCTTCTATAACGTCTGTTATAAAGCTCTGACCTGTTGGTAATAGTACACTTGGTTCAAACCGGATTTCTCCAAAACTATAGATTCAGAATAATACCTGTACTTGTTTTTTTACAGCCCATTTAATAATTCTTGTGCTATTAATTCCCAAATATAATACATAAATGTCTTTCAATCAACATGATCCAATGTATAAAAGCAAATTATTGTGAATGCTGAAATCTGAAATCAAAAGAGAAAATGCTGGAAAATCTCAGCAGGGCTGGCAGCATTTGTAAAAAGAGAAAAGAGCTGGCATTTCCAGTCCAGATGACCCTTTATCAAAGCTTTGATAAACTTTCATCTGGACTTGAAATGTCAGCTCTTCTGATCCAATGTATATTTTAGGATGAATAAGCTTCTCTACACAATACACAATGTGAGATTGGTAGCAGAGATTTCAATATATTGATTTAATTGGCAATGGTGTTTTTCGGTGAGGTACAATTTTATAATCACATATACATTAGCATAGCAAACAATATATAGTCCTCTGCAAGTTTAACAGGAAAATAATGAATTAAACCATCACAGTAGCAACTCACCAAGACAATCACAGCTTCAACCAAAATAATAGTTGAATCTTCTACTTGAAGTTCACGGAAAAACATAAACAGCAAAACACTCAGAATAAGACCACTATCTTTTATGTAGCGCACATCATTCCCAAAGGAGGTCTTGTGGCACAATGAGTAGCATATCTCTGCCTCTGAACCAGCAGTTCCAGGTTCAAGTCCCATTCCAGGACAAAATGGCCAAGGAAGGTATTTTCATGATATGGACAATGAAGTAGAATGTGTCAACTTCCAAAATTCTTCCTTCATGTTAATAGATGATGGTAAGGGTAACAGAAACTCCTGGTCAGCCATGCTAGACAGAGAGCAGCTTCCTTCAAGCCATAAGCCTCTAGCGAACAAACCAGTGACCTGTTCCAGCAATAACTAGCTATGGAGATGGATGAAAGTCTACTTTAGTGCACCACAAGGTGAAGGAAAAGAATTGGAATGGATATCATCCCCAACCCCATAAAAATAAACTGGACTTAAACATGTTCTTAAACTGTGATTCCAGCACTCCCAGTGCTTTCAAATCCAAGCATCAGAATTGAAAACACAGTACTCTGTTCTACTCCATTCCATCAGCCAGACTTCTTGATTCAATAATAACTGTGCGGAATTTGCACACTCTCCTTCTGTTTGGTGGGTTTCCTTCAGGTGCTCCGGTTTCCTCTCACAGTCCAAAGATATGTGGGTTAGGTTGATTGTCCATGCTAAAATTGGCCTTAATGTCCTGAGATGCATAGGTAAGAGGGATTAGTGCGTAAATATGTAGAGATATTGAGGTAGAGCCAGGGTGGGATTGTGGTTGATGCAAACTCGATGGGCCAAATGGCTTCCTTCTGTACTGTAGGGATTCTATGAATAACAGATACTTAGTGCCCCACTAACTTCAATAGTCATCAAACAGATTCTCAGTGCTGGAGGGGGGGCCTGAGCTGTGGCAAGAACATAGGAAAACAAAAACCAATGCTGTGAGCACCCCAAAGTTGTGGAGGGAATTGGAAGAAGCACAAATCCTGGGGATTTGACGATTGCAGAGAATTGGCCATTTTGTATATCTAATCGGAGGAAGAGAGGGTGGAGAGTGTTTTAAAATAGGTTTAAAATTATTGTTTTTACTGTTATTGTCACTTGTAATAGCTTAAGTCTTGATTGCAATGTTATTGTGGTGTATTACTTTCTGAAGCATAGCTAGAGAACAAGATTTCTTGTATAAATAAACTCTGGTTTTATATTATGAAGCCATTCGTCTGTACTGGACTGTCACAAATGAAAGTGATTTGTGAATGCAAGCTGACTAGTAATGTTGCTGAAACATCAGTGCAGCTCTACTGCTGTAATTCAAGGTCATGTTGAGGATAAAGTTGTTGCAATCACCACTGCCCTCATGTGGACCAGCTTTGTCTAAAGAACTCAAACAGTAGGAACAAAAACTGAAGCTTGAAACATCACAGGTCTTTGATGTCTGATATGTGTCTATAATTTATAACCTTAATGTTGTAATTATCATTTATCATGATACAAATTATCCCTTGTTAGCTATTTAGGTGCCAAGGGCACAAAGTCCATCAGTCCCAGACTGCTTCAGTCACCTTACTTCCCACCAGACTACCTGGATGGAACTATCTTTTTCCTTCATGTCTCTTGGAAGAAGTAGAGTGTGTCACCCAGTTTAGCAATCCTCTTGTAAAACTCCTTCCCTGACTCCAGAAAACCTTGGGAGGAGTTGGTGGAGTAGTGGTGATATCATTGCACTAGGTATACAGAGGCCTGAGTAATGATCTGGGACATGGGTTCAAATCCAACCATGGCAGCTGATGGAATTCAAATTTGGTTAATGAACCTAGAATTGAAAAGCCGTCTTACTAATTGTGACCATGAAACCATTGTCAATTGTTGTAAAAACCCATCTGGTCACTGGTACTCTTTAGAGAAGGAACTCTACCATCCTTACCTGGTGTGGTCTAAAGGTGATTCCAGACCCACAATATTTAACTACCCTTTGAAATGATATGACAAGTCACTCAGTTCAAGAGCAATTAGCAATGAGGAGCAAATGTTGGGCCTTGCCAGTGCATCCATATCTAATGAATGAAAAAAAAGCAATCCATTGCATGCCCTAGAAGTATTTGCAAGAGAAACTTTCTTATTTTACTTCTGTCATGAAAATCCACTTTTTGAAAATGTGTTTTGACACCTTCTCAAAGCATTGTAAGTGGACAATCCTTGCTCCACCTCCAGAATACCGATCCATTGATTGACCATTCCCTAAGAAAGGAAAACTTCTGACATCCATCCTCATTTTCAGTTTTCTCAGTTTAAAGGATTGGCTGCTGGATTTTTTACATCCAAATAATTTTAAAGATCCATTGGCAACTGGTAATATTGTGCTTGGAAGATGAGGAGGCAGTGTTAACTGCTAAGTGCAGTTCTGCTAAGTGCTGTTCTGCAAAGGACTCTGTTTTCCAATCTATATGAAAAATTGGTACCAAACCTCAACTGTAGGATGGACGTGAGACTAAGGTCTGGAATGGATACAGCAAAAGATTTGCAAAACAGTTCAGATTGGACAATTACATCGCAACTCAATGAATATTGATAAATAAAAAGTGGTTTGTTTAGGCTGAAATAATGGACAGTTGTATACAATTAATTGGTTAGAAAGGGGTCAAGCAAGAATAGTTGACATGTCACTTTCAATACCAAGACAAATGGCAAAGCAAATTGAAAATATACAAAATTCTAGCCTATATAAAGGCAGAGCAGTAAAGTATAAATCTACAGAGGTTATACAAAGATGTTACAATGTCCCGTATTACATAGAGTACAATATTCAGTTTTAGTCACCATGCCAGAAACATTGACAGTGAGGACAGGGAAAAGAACAAGAATACTATATGTAAAATTAAAGATTAGAAATTGAAATGACAATTGATACATATAGAATTTATTATATAATATACAAGATAATGTCAGATTATTTCAAAATGTGATTTAAGAGCATAAATAAAAATAAGCGAGAAATACACTTAGAAGTGATATCAGTAAAATTACTAAATCAGAACAATAAAATTTTGGAATAATTTACTAAAAAACTATCACTCATCCACTTTAATGTAACACTATATGCTTTAAGACACTTCACAGGAAGATTATTAATAAGGAACATTGAGTCACATAAGAAGATATTAAATGATGAAAAGTTTGGCCAAAGAAATGCCTTAAAGAAGGAAAGTGAGGTAGGGAGGCAAAGATGTGGAGTGAGGGAATTTAGGACCTAGGCAACTTAAAGCCTGTACAGTAAGAGGTCTGACAACACCAATTTTAAATCCAACCGATCTATTTGATAGTAAACTTGCAAGTTTTCAGCTTTGTAGCCTTCTTCAGGTGAATGAGGTGTTCTGGTCTGCAATAGCCCACATATCAGCACAGACAGTTTACAGATTGCTGATTAGAATGCAAATCCTTACACCTAACCTGCTATTCAAATCTTAAAGTGGCTAACAATGTGAGTGGAAGGAGCACTGAGCACAGGTTAGAGAGATGTGTATTGTCTCCAGACAGCACAGTAAGTGAGGTTTTTTGCTAACCCAGGCAAGTCATGTGGGTTACAGATAGTGTGACATGAAGCCAAAATCCCTGTTAAGGCTGTCCTCATGTGTGCGGAACTTGGCTATCATTAACTTGGCATCTGCATTATTTTGCCTTTATTGTTAGAGGCGAAAATCATGTGTTCAAAGAATAAGATGCTAATTCAGATGATTTGACTTTTTCTTGGTGACTTCAATGCACCCTGTTGAATCTTCATTAAGAAAATGTAACTTTCAGGCTTAATTTGTCCAACCTCTTTTACAGAGGTTAGTTAGCAGAATTGTTTCTGATAGAAACCTATTTCCCAGTGCCCAAATGGCAACTGGCAATGCCTAGCCATGCCCACTGGACAGTTTGACTGTGTCAGTTGGGTATTGTCAGTGTATCATGTGGGCCATGATTGGGGATGGGTGGGTCTGACAGGTGGTCAGGCTGGGGTGGATTGTGAAGACAGTCTTGGTGAGTGAGGGGGACGTTGGTGGACATATCAGGGTCAAGCAGGGGAACCATTCAGGAGGCCCCCAATCCCCACACACCCATCATCAGCAGCAGCATAACCTCCACGCCCCATGGCAACACAGGTTGCTGGAATTGAGATTGTCCCAATGAGTTCCCCATCATGACGCCCTCTGTTGCCCACCCTACATGTCCCCCTCTTTGCCAGTTCCTCCTAATCCCCATTAATCATGCTTTATATATGCACCCCCCTTCATCTCACTTCATATCCCCTCACCTATCAGCCACCCCACTTACCCCCTCTCTTGCCTCTCCATCCTACAGAACTGCCTCCCTACTGCTAAGCTCTGTCCCCCATTGCACAGCTCCGCTGTTACAGCTTGACACCCACTTAGGCCCCAGCCTGTTGGCATTGCCTTTGGCATAGTTAATGATGCCCAACCAGGCAGTGCCAGGTGGGTTGTGCCCAGCCATATCCCTGACCACTTGGGAGGCTTCAATGGCCTCAGATCCTGCTGTAGAGATGCTGGCGTTGGACTGGGGTAAACTCAGTAAGAATCTGGTAACACCGATTTTAAATCCAACCGATTTATTCGATAGTAAATCTGCGAGCTTTCGACTTTTCATCTTCATCAGGCAAATGCAGTGTTCTGGTCTGCAATAGCACACATATCAGCACAGACAGTCACAGATTGCTGATTAGAATGCGAATCCTTACACCTAACCTGCTATTCAAGTGTTAAAGTGGCTAACAATGTGAGTGAAGCATTGGTTAGAGAAATGTGTATTTTCTCCAGACAGCACAGTAAGTGAGGTTTTTTGCTAACCCAAGCCTGACGAAGACAAAAAGTCGAAAGCTCACAGATTTACTATCAAATAAATTGGTTGGATTTAAAATCAGTGTTGCAAGATTCTTACTCAGATCCTGCCAGCATGGCTTTGGCACTTTGTGTCTGCTAGAGGAGACTAGTAGTGATTGCTGCCAGCCTGGCATCACACCAGCAAGGAGGAAAATTCCAGGAAGTTGGAAGATGCCGTGTGGGAGCAAAGCAAGTCCTCTTAACTCGTTAATCATCTACATGCGCATTCTAGGCACAAAGCCAATTGTGCCCAAAATATACAAATGGGAACAATAGTGACTGACAAAATAAGAACCATCCATCATAAGAAAATATGGACAACATACTAAAAATTTACTTATTAATCACAAAGATGCTTACATTAACATTGCAATGAACTTAGTGTGAAAATCCCCTAGTCGCCATACTCTGGCACCTTTTTGAGTACACTGAGGGAGAGTTTAGCTTGGCCAATCTATGTAACCAGCCCATCTTTCGAACTGTGGGAGAAAACCAGAATACTTGAAGGAAACCCACATAGGCACAGGGAGAAAGTGCAGACTTCGCACAGACAGTGACTCAAGCTGGGAATCAAGCCCAAGTCTCTGGCACTGTGAGGCAGCAGTACTAACCACTACGGCATCTTGCAGTCCATTAATGATACAGAATACGAGGGTGTAAGAGAGGTGTGGGTGTTAACAGACCTGGCACCTAGCACATCAAGTCAATGTGTAGTGGCAACCAAAGGGTACAAAATACTGAACTACACTGCCAAATAAAAAGTTGAGTCAGAAAATGTAATGTTCTGGTCAGACTGCACCTTATGTATTGTTTCAGATTTGGCGACCAGTGCACATTTGAATCATATAAGTCCTGGTGGCAGTGCTGAGGTGAGCTCAAGGACTGGCCGTGAATAACATAGGACCAAACCACAAAGGAAGACTCGAGAAACTGGAGCTCCTTAGATTTGAAAGATAGTAAAGGGAACTTAAAAAAAATTAAATATTAAATAATATAGAAAGAGTAAACCCAAAACATTACTATAAGGTCATCAGCCAGGTAAGGAAGTACCAACCCAAAGGAGTGAAGGGTGAATTTAAGGAAAAAAATATATTTATTATAGTGCTTTGAACATCATCAGAATAGTGCAAGTTGCTTTACAACTAATTAATTATTTTGACAGGTAGTCACCATTACTTTGTAGGTAAATACATGGCTAGTTTACACAGCCAAGCACCACCTGCATCAATGAAATGAAATTCAGATAAACATATAAAAATAACAAGTAAGGGAAGCTTAACTGGGTCCATTAAGTGTAGTATCATAGGAGCATCATGACTAAATAATTCTTATCCTATTAGGATTCAACAGTGAATATCAGAAGTACACTGGGAAGAACACTGTATTCATCAAGCCATGGCATCTTTTATGTCTTCCCAGATGACTTTGGAAATAGCAGAACCTCTAATGCTTAAGGCCTATTTGGGACTGTTTGAAATGGACCCACAAATGCTGATGTGGCCACAAATCTTAAGTGTTATTCAAGAGCAAGTTGGATAATCTAATGGGAGGAATCTTCAGTTTTTGTTTTTAGATAGATGGGCTGAATGACCTTCCTATCTGTATTTATTCTGTGAAATAACAGTGCAGCTATGGAATTTTCTTGCTGAAGCACCAGAGTTCACTTGTGCAGAAATACCACCGTGTGCCTAATTAGCTGCATGGTGGAGTGAGCGGAAATTGATTTGCATTTACAATTCTTCAAACGCTAGGATCGTAGACTTAACCAAATTGTTAAGAAACAGCTTGGAATGCACAAGTGGAACTCTCATACCTGGAAGAAGTAACTAGAGTTGATTTCAAGTACTTGCTGGTATCATCAGCAGAGTGCAGTGCATAGAGGCCCTAATAAAGCACAGAAAATGACAAAGATCTGAAATGTTTTCATATTGGATGAGGAATGATCTTCAATTCCATCAAATTGTTTCAAATTTTTCAAATATTTATGTTTCAAATATTTATGTTGAAGGTACACATTTAAAGAGATGGCAAAAGATAAGCCAATAGTGCCATGACTTTTCACCATCTTCACAGCTTTCAAAGAAAAGGCAAAGAAACTCGAGAAAAATGTGAAACATTTAATTGTTGCAACAACCCTTATACAAACATTCAAAAAACATTAAATCTCATGGATAAAAATATAAAGTTCATGAAAAGTAGAATGATATGTACTTTTAACATTTAGTATAAACTGCTTATTTCTGCATACTTCAGCAAACTTCCAAACCATTTGAAGAAAAGTACTTTTGGATTGTTATAGATAGTTGCTGGAACTACACTGTAACTAATCTTAACTGAGTTGTCAATTAGTGGTTTTTAAAAAGTGTGCTCTTAATACTGCCTCTATATGGTCATTTAAAAGAGTAGCGTGATACCCAGTGCAAATTTTTGTCCATTATATGGGCTGCACACAGTATGCTGGCCTGTCTGCCAGCAATTGTTAATATGCTGCATGAAGACAACTCCAAATATACTTTTGTTGTAGTCTGACAATTGAATATACTTTATTTGCTTTTACTCAATGTAGTAACCATTATTATTGATATCAATTCTCCACCCTGTAGGTTTAAGATATCTTTACAACATAGTGCTAGTTAAAGACCAGCAATTTTACATAATTTAAATACTTTTGGTTATGGACATGACAATTCCACTAGATAGCTAGCTAGTTAAAGTCCATTGTGTTTAAAATAGTTCAGTGGCATCTCCTGTTGGCTCAGCGAGTAAATGCATCATCATGAATGGGTGAGCCATTTATATCTGGGAAGTCTCAAGTTCCAGCCCTGCTCTGTAGCCAACTACTGTCAGAGCACCAGTGGGAAGGATCTTAGTGTCCTGGGGTTGGGGAAGGGGAAATTTACCAGTATTTCCAAGACTGATCACTATCCACTGAACCCTCCTGTGGATGTGCATTATGAACAAGGACAGGATCAAGTTCAACTGTGAAGCCCTTCATGGTCCAGCAGCTCAATGTTACTCATTATCCAATATTATACCAGGGAATATTATTGGAAGATGAACGATACCTGTGGAATTGCTGCAAGAGGTACACTGCCTTCAAGAAAGGATTGAAAGCAATTTATTGGGGAGAGAATAGAAATGGGTTTTCAGTTGAACACCAGTAGTTTTGAGAGAAATCATCATCATTCAGCCTAATTAGAGAAGGGAACATTCATGTGAAGTTTGGCTGAACTCCTATTTGCCCTCAGAATCCATTACGTAGAACAAATTGGGCTGTCAGGTTTAGTAAGCCCTCCTCATGCCATTTAAGTTCAACACAGTGAACTTAAATTCCTTACAACAGTGTGTTTGTACAAAGCCCACGGACACTGTAACAATTTAAAATACTTGTGAAGTTCTGGAATTTGTCAGGAATCTGGAGGGATATGAAAATACATTGTCCATCTTTCCACGCTGTCAGCATAGGTATCTCAATTGCTGATGGCCTCTGAGCTTCGCTCGCATCCAAGATCTTTATACTTCTACTTCTGGTGCTTTGGACAAACCCAAAGCTTGGACCACATCAGGGGTCAGACCACTCTTCAGGGTTCTTCGCACTGCATAGAAATAGCAAATTCCCGTTAGTACAGGTAAACTGAACTGAACTCCTGTTACTACTCTGGTCACTCCAACTCAATTCCTACTGGGATATAGCCCAAGATGGTGCTAACCAGTAAAGCACAATCATACTAATGGAGATGACAAACATGGCTGTTATGGAAGACATGTGTTGGGAATTTTATTTTCAGATGAAGAGAAAGTTATGTCAGTGGAACTTATTTTGTATCAAGTTTTTCTGTAACTGGAGCAAGAATTTGTATCTATAGGGCATGTTTCATAAACTCAGCTATTTTCAAAGTGTAGTCACTGTTAGAATATGGAAATATAGCAGCTGATGTGCATACAGCAAACTCCCAACAACAGCAATGTGAGAATATGCATCTTCTTTTCAAGTGATGCTAACTGAAGGACAAACATTGATTAGTACATCTGAGAGAATTCTCCTACTCTTCTTCAAAGTTGTGCCAGAGAATCTTTTACATTTTACTGATGGGGCAGGTTTAATGTCCCACTTAAAAGACAATACTTTTGACTGTGCAGCATTCCGTCAGCAGAGCACTGGAAGATCAGGCTTGATTTTTTTGCTCAAGTTCCTGCAGTGAAACTTGAACCCACAACCTTCTGCCTCAAAAGCAGAGTATTAGCAACTGCACCATGCCTAACATCTGAATTAATGGCATTTTTTAAGAAAGGTAGGAGTGTGTGGGGAGGGTGTATGCTGGGTATAATTTAGAAAGTTATTCCAATCTCCAGTATTAACTGTTCACTGAACAGATGATGAGCATTTATCACCCTGTCAAATAAAAGATTTTTAATAAATAATCTTCAACATCTTCAAAATGCTGAAATTACTTTACAATCCCATTTATCAACATATTTAGCAACATGTTCCACGTTGGCTATAAAAGTACACAAAAAACAGTTTCAACTTTAATTGGTTTCCTAAGGAAACTATGAATCACATGCTGAAAGTTAAGGGAAAATGTAAAATTTGCAAGATCCCTGTTGGAGATTAAATGAAGATCACTGTCAGAAGACTTGTCTTTGGTCACAACTTAACTCTGTCCCTATTGACTTCAAACCTTTCCCTGATAGAGATTGAACCAGATCACTCATAACTTTATCAGCCTATTGGATCCTGAACTGAGCTTCCAAGCCATATATTCTCCATTTGCAAGATTGCCCTCATCCATCTCTAACTCCATCCTGGTCTTAGATCAACTACTATTGAAACTTCATTCATGCCTTAATTTGAGTTCGACTTGGCTATTCCAATGCTCTCCTGTCTGCTTCCCTTCTTGCACCTTCCACAAACTCTAACTCATTCAAAACTCTGCTGAAAAATATCAGCTTGCACCAAGTCTTGTTCCTCCATTGGCCCTATGCTCATTACACTGAAAACACTTCATTTTAAAATTCTCATCCTTGTTTTCAAATTCTTTCATGGCCTCATTCCTCCCCATTTCTGTAACCTCCTCCACTCCTACAACCTTCTGCCATCTCACCAATCATCCAATTCCAATAGAATCATAGAATTTACAGAACTGAAGGTGTTCATTTGGCCCATCAAGTCTGCACCCACTTTCCAACAGAACATTTTACCCACTCCACTGCCACATCCCAGCAACTCCTTTAATCCCACCAATCTGCCTAATTTACATATCTTGGAATAATTTAACATAGCCAATCCACCTAACTGCACATTTTTGGAGTGCGAGAGAAAACTGGAGCACCCAGAGGAAACCCACACAGACACGAGGAAAACATAAACTCCATACAGCGTCACCCAAGGCTGGAATTGAACCCGGGTCCCTGGTGCTGTGAGGCAGCACTGTTAACCACTGTGCCACTTGGTCTCCCTAATCTCTTGTGTGATTTCCATTGATTTGCCATTGGTGACTGTCCCTTCAATTGCCTATGTCCCTAACTCCAGATTTCCCACTCCAAACTCCTCTACTTCTTCAGTTCTCTCTCCTTTTAGATACTCCATAAAATCTACCTCTTTGATCAGCTATGACAACCTTATTTTGTTTTAAAATTTTGTTCAACAATGTTCCTGAGAAGCATTTTGAGATGCTTCACTATGTTAAAGACACTATACAAATGCAAATTGATGTCATTGCTCTCTGAGGGAATTGAAGTTGCATTGTAGATACTTGGATCTATGAGTAAATTTCTTATAAATGTCAGGCTCAAGGTCAATGGCTAGCTTTCTTTCTCTATAACAATGGTGCAGTTGCATTAAGCATGCCAATTTCTGTTGGCAGTTTCAAACTGATAATTAATTGGTTTACTCCAACAGTAGCATTATGTCACTTATCTTGAAAAAGGCTTGAAAGAAATTTGTATTATTACAATGCAACTGATTTTTTTGTATGATTAAAAATGAGTGAGTGTCGCACTCATGAAACTGAGAGGTGGTTGGCAAAAGGTCAGTCATGTTAGGAAATGAATCACATTATCACAACAAGCTAGACAAAGGTGTGAGCCAGTTGCTGCATGCCATACTACTTTTCATAATCCTGAGTGACAGTTTTGTGTGCCCTGAGGAATTATAGCAATATTATTAATACAATGTGCATGTACATTTTCTATTATAAATGCCTCACTAAGTCAGATACTTGGACAGTGAAATATTACAACCAGAAGTTCAAGTCATAGGGCTGTCGATCACAACAATTCATATTCCTCAGTGAAAAGAATTAATTACCTAAGTGGGGGGAAAAATTGGACATTGCTGGGACATTTAAGGGAGGGAAGACAAAAAAAGACTTGCACACTTTCTATCTGGACTGTGTTCCCTGCCAAACAGTCACCATTTCAGTACATAGTAAGATATGTAATAGTGAGCTGCTTGCAAGAAAAGTAAATAAACAACTGTGGAAGGGAAAAGAGAAGGGTAAGGAGATATATTTAACAAGTAAATTTTAGGTACAAGCATTCAGCAAACTTTCACCACCTACCCAAAAAAATTATTCAGAGGAAGGAAATTTGAGCATGCTGAATTTCATTGGTTCAAAAGGAAAGCGAGTGAGAGTGTAACAAAGCGAGGCCATGACTTACACAGTTCAAGAGACCCTTTCTTTTGTTACAAATTGAGAAACATCTTTGTAATTAAAGTAACAAGAACATGGATGAATTTAATGCAATTACACATGATCAGCTATCAGTTATCAAATTTTTCAATGTTTCGGCAATCTGAAATTTTTCTCAAAAATATCTGTCTGTATTCATTGCCAAAGAACAAATGTGAACATAATTCTGTATCACATGCACTAATTCCACATGCAGTCCCGTGCAATGATTTAAATGTGGTTTCCATACTTTTTCCACGCACTTTACTTCCTCTTTGCTGTCTATGAGAATTTTTCAAGACAATAGGCTAATTAGACTGCCTATTCTTTTGCTGAAGACTGCCATTTATCTTCAAAAATGGCATAAAATTCAAGGAAAGGAGGAAAGCTACGCTCCAGAATTTGCCTTGTTTGCAACTTTTCTCCATATCAGCAGCAAGTGCCAACTCTTCGCCAATGACTGCAATTTCTGATCTCATATTTTGCCATAATTAATTTAAGTTTAATAACTCTCAAATGTGTAGCACTTTTAACAAAGAAAATATTATTCCAAAGTGTTTCACAATGGTATAAGCAAGCACAGTGGATAATGAGCCAAACAAGATGATATCAGTAGGGACAGGAAGAGAAGCCATTGCAGGAAATATTTTGCTTATGATTGGATAGATGAAGTGGTATGGCCCAAAATAGCAGAAGAACGCTGTAGAATTAACTGTAGCTTTAAGGGATATTTTAATAAAAACTATTGAATAATTTATGTGCGCAAGAATATCTAAGTGGAAAAGTTATCATTATTACAAAAAACTGTACTTGTATAGTCAGGGTTCTGATGAAAACAGTCTTATCTCATTAGGAAACAATGGTACAAAAGTAAGTTTGCTTCATTTTTCTAATTTTACAAAGTTTAGAAGAACAATAATCATCCTCTCACAGCACTTTCTCCACCACTCTTCTTTCACTACTTCAGCCCCAATTATTAGAGATAAAGACTTACAAGATTTCCTATTTGCTCGTGATCTCTTGCGTTCCTTCGGGGTAGATGGCCTCTGGTTGGGATTCTGTGTGACTGATTTTACCAGGCGGTCCATGATTTCATCAGTTGCATCATCAGTTGGACTTGCTGCTTCATCCTTCAGAGCAGAAGAATTTGGTGGACTGATCCTTCCAATAGCTGCAAAAGCCAAAAACAAAGGGGAAAAAGAAACATCAGTGAGGTATAAAAAACAAATGCTGCATAGGAAATGCAAAATTTTGTAGCACACTGTGATCAAAGAAATAGCAAAAGTACACTCCTGCTAACTATTGTATCTTTATTGTGTGTTTGCTCGAAGCACATGTTAACTAGTTCATGTGTTGTATTCAATAAACATCCAAACTAGATTCTCATCCCTCTACAATCATCAGTAATAAAGATTATTAATGTTAAATAATTGTGGATTTTTAAAAATCTATAATATCAAAGCAATAGATACCCTGAGCCTTTCTTTGCCCTTATAGTACAAAGGTGATTATCATAGATTTAATAATCAAACTTTTATGGAAAAACTGGTCCATAATCTTCCCTGTATACTAGTCAGGAATGATGAGGGGGTGCATCCCTTCCCAGCCATTGTGTTGAGAAGTAAAGTGCCCAATACTGAGTTGACTGAAAATAAAGTGTTCTTATTCTCAGTCTTCTTGGAATTAGCAGATCTCAGCCATGGTGGTAGGAAGGACCCACCATTGGCCTTGGGGTCTCTATTCTAGGGAAAAAAGAAATAAATAAATCAGCCTAGTCTCTAGCCCATGATAACTGTCAAAAGATCCCGGTTAAGAAAGTACATGATTGTCTATATCAGATGGGAACAGAATCTAATTAGCCGACAATGTGCATCATGGTAAAATAGCCAGCCCAAATTCCTAGTAATGATTCTAAAGTGAAATGTCTCCAAGTACACATGTTATTGGAGGGTGACCATTGTCTATGGCTTGTTACTTCAGCAAAGACCAGTGCTATCAGGTGAAGAAGGCAGAAATTAAGGCCCAAAGGAAATTCAATAGTTGCTCCAGTTGCTTAATGTAGATTAAATTCTACAATTGTGAATCCTATAAGATTTTAAATTTTCTTAAAAAAACCCAATAAGATACAATGAGATACTACTAAACACTAAAATAAATTGAAGAATATTGCCTCAGGACAGAAAGTGAGGGAGGATTTCACCTATATTCACACTGTAAATTGGAAAGGCTACTTGTGCTGGATTTACACAATGCACAACGTGCAGAATACTACAATACTCTAACTGAATAACACAGGACAGACTGCTCCACTCCCAGTGAAAAGTCAGAAATAAAGCTCACATCTGTTGCCTCTGCTCCTTCGAGTCTGTGGCACCGGTACAGTCAAAATGTTTTTCATGTTCTCATGCTCCTCATCTGCTTGTAGCTGGTGATCTGGTGTTTCAGCAGCTGGGCTGCTCTCAGGACTACCAGCTGCAGTAGAGAATTTTGCTGTCTGCAATAATTTGCAAAGAAAAAAATAGCTTAGTTCAGCGAGTTAACTTGCTGAGTTTCAACATAGAATGGAACCGTTTCTGCTCATCATCAAGGTCAAGATGCTTTAGTCTCTTCCTGAAACCCAAAATTATAATAAAAGAATGGCAAATATTATATGTAATTCATATCGAAACATTCAAGGCTTCGACACCTCATGACCTCAACTGGACATAATGTCAGCATTACGTGCCTCTACATTGATAGGTGGTTCACATAAAGGTCAGGATTCTCTCAAAAAAGTTTTAAGTGCCGAATTGGTGTAAAAACTGGAGTAACTTCGAAGTGAATCTCCCACACTCTATGCACTGCAGAGTGCCTCAGGGATTCATGCTGAAAATCAGTGCGTGAGGCTTATTCCCACTGGAGAGATTCAGCAGGCCACTGCGCACATGCTGATCTGTCACAGCACAGATTGGCACATACACACAGACCCCGCACTGCCCCCTAACTGGTTCACCTCGAATCCTCGCTCACCTGATCAACCCCTTCCCTCCCTCTGTCACTGATTCTAAGTGCAGAGTGGTAGCCAGTCCCTCCCATCCCACACTGCCACAATCTCTCCCCATTAGACACTGCCCACTCCAATAAGCTCCATCCCCTCTAGTCTTGCTTCCTTGGCATTGCCTGATGCCTGGTGGGCAGTGTCAACGTGACCTTTGGGCTGTGCCAGGAGGCTAGGTTAGCACTGCCAGGCTGGCAATGCCCAGGAGAAACCCCCCCTAATCCCTGACTGCCTGGGGGATTTCCATGGCCTACATTTACTACAGCTGGGTCCTGCCACCAGCTTGCTGTTAATGGGTAACAGTTATAAATCCTGCTGGAGTGAACTCCCACTGCTGGTGGGAGTGAATGAGGTCAGGAATGATGGGAAGATGCTAGCGAGCCTGGAGACTTCAGTCCCGGGCCTGCTCATGATATTAATATCAGCATTATAATATTTAAATCAGTTCCATGCCAATTTCCGGCACAGAACTGACAACGCTGGAAATCCAAGGCCCAGAAACACACAGAGGCTGTGGAGTCCAGTGGGGAGCTTGCTAAATAGTGTCCACTGATGTCTCCCAACCCGCTGCACTAAATCACCCCAAGGAGTTTGAACAATACATTACAAATTTACTTGCTTCTTTGCTGCTTGTCCTAGTGCTCTTTCACCTTGCTTTTTAGAGATAAATACCTGACACTGAATATGTTCAACCAATGCAAAGCAGTAACTGACATAGCCAATATAGAATGCTCAACTATGTAGCTGAAACAGTAGACAAGTCAAAGATTGTGATCAAACCACAGTACTTTGGTCAGATTGGTGTCCTATTCTGATTGCCAAGTCACAAGGGAAAAACTTGGAGACAGTGCAGAGAAGGCTGATTATATGTCAAAAAAACCAAAGGCTTTTTGGCCTTAGAAGGAGGCAGCTTGCAGTATCTTAAGACTTTTTTTTAGATAGTAAATAGTATGGAAAAGATAAACTGGAAACTTAAATCTAAGTTGAAAGATTTGGACAAGTGAACACAGGTTGAAACCAACAAAGGGGCATTTAACACACACATTGAAGGCACTCCCCCCCTCTCACTGTAATTATTACATGGATCGAATAATCAAGGCTACAAACCTGATAATTCTTCTTAACCAATTGCAAAACGTAGTGGGGACACAGAAAGGTCTTTCTGCTTGAATGTGCCAAGACTGTCCAAATGGCTTCTCTCACCCACAAGTACTTTGTGAATACTGAAAATCAAAACCTAATCTTCTCTGGGCTTTTCCCTCATCATACGATCAATGTCTAACGTCATGTTTTAATTTACTGGTCAGTTTAAATTGTTTTCATAAACAAAGATGTTTGGTGATGAGACTATGGAAATATTGACAAATTTCCATTAAACTGACACTGTCACAGTTTTATTTTGAGGATAAGGCTTCTTGTAGATGCACAATCCCATTTGGTCCCTTATATGTATTCCCTTAATTTGGATAAGTTGAACATGTATCTTCAATGTTTTGCAGCCATTCTTGATATGTGAAGGCTGAATGTGCAGTGGCAAATGTATCTGAAATAACTGAAACAAATCAAAAGCTAAGAGCACTTCAAAAATAATCTTGTATTGAACTAACTGCAGCCATTTGATCTTTGAAAACAAACAAACAAAAACTCTGTTTTAGGTTAGATTGACCTCACCAGAATAACTCAGCCTAGAGCCAAATACTTAAACCAGAGTCGGACATTTTGCTATTTGGTGTTTAATTAAAAAAGTAACCAGACAAGGCACATGTTCCTCAGTTTTATAGCTAGAAATCCCTTGAGTGCAGCAGGAAAAGTCCAAATCCTGTGTTTGTCACCCTGACCTACACACTCATCAGAAATCCCATATTTCTTGTTGAATTTTTTCTGGGTACAAAATTGAAATTGTTCGATTGCCAAACTCAATTTAAATCACAGGTTTGAGCTAGAAGTTACAACCATTTATGAAAACAACAGGAAGCAAAAGCTGATATATTCTAGCCAAATGAAGAGTTAGAGAGAGTTAATCAGCAAACCATGAGATGAATACTGTAAAGAAGGTTTCAATCTGTTTCACATAAATGAGGGAGGGAAAAATACAATGAATTACAACCAAGTTGCTGGTCTCTCTACTTGCTTGCCTTAGTTTGTAACCCATGACCTTGGGTTTGTTGTCCATTTTATTCTGTGGATTGAAATCTGCTCACTCCCCCCCCAAAAAATGAAGGCAACCTGTAATCAACCATGAACTTATAATTGAAGCGGCTTACCAAACAATGTTGTTTCCTGAGATTTGTTAAGTGATTTATGCATTTTTCTCACATGTAATAACACTAGAATTGGATAGATACCTACAGCCTACAGATAGGAATCATTTTAACAAGTTTTATAATTTGTGAACACATAGATATTGCTCACACAAAATGTAGTCAATAGAAATGTTGCTCAAGCAAATAGCAAGAGCATAGTATTGTACCCAATCTTAAGTGTGGATGACCGCAGAAAAAGAAAACACGGCACATTCTAGAGTTCAATAAAAATTTGAAAGTTTTTTGCACCACACATAGAAACCACGTCTTCAGTTTTTGTGCAACATAACTTTTGCTACTAATTAGTTTTCTAAGTTGAGATATTATTTTGTGGACTAGATATGGAAGGATCTTGTAAATTGAGGAGCTTAAATGAATGACCAAAGCCCAGGCTAATTGATCGTTGTCAAATGCTAACATACTTAAAACAAATGAAAGTTCCTGTTGATGTTTAGTTTTGAAAACTTGGATTGGTTGTAAAACTCACCAGCAAGATTAAACAAAAAAAGTGAGATAAATCACAAGATAGTGAGGGTGCAATATCTAATTTGGCTTTTAACAGCCTGTTAATTATTGAAGTAGGGAAGATGATTAATTTTTTTACAAGTACTGGGAAAGAATATTTTACTGTTCTTGATTGCAACTGAGGATAAAGAGGATGGAGGACTGCACGTGTGAAAATTTGAAGGAAATATAAAAAGTGCAGAGAACTACTGAACAACATTGTTAAAAAAAAACAGAGAAGCCTAAAAAGCTGCAATTTAGGGAGGGCAGATTCTGAGTTTCTATTGACTAACCTTCTTGTTCCCCAATCAAGACAATGGCAGAGGTATTGGATGTGTCTCTAAAAATAACAGGAATAATTATGTATCAAAGAATCTAAAATTTAACAAATAAAACTCTAAGTTGTTACATGAGAAAAGAAACTTGCGTGAAAAATTAAGTTCCGGTTTGCTGGAGTTTGTGAGTAATGGAATTTTGTGAGAGGTCAAAGGTTTTGCTATTTGGAGCCAAAGGACTAGCTTGAGGCTAGTCAGGGGTCGTGACTCAGGAGCAATAACCATTTTCCTGCTAAAAATACATGAAACTGTTTCCACTCACCAGTGCTTGCAATTTTCAGCAGTTGCATCTGAATGACATAGCAGCAGTTGCCATATATTGTTGGCACTTGTTGAAATTAAACATGATGAGGGTTTTTCAGTCTTTGACATTGGCAGCTATGTCAACTTGATAGAGTTTAGAAGACACAAAAAGACCTCACCTAAAATTTGTTAGCTGAAGCAGGTTTCAAAATAAGCTTAATAAATGAGTATCTGCACATCCACTATTTTAATTAGATGGCCATACTGATACCCTTAATTCATTCAACTAGGATGTAATTGCAATGTAATTTAAGTGACTTCCTTATACTTAGTTCAAGTCACAAAATTAATCTTAATTTCTGTGGAAGACTTGGCATCGAATGCAGACTCTTATTTAAACTAATTTGCTCTGATCTTTCATGTTTATGTTACAAAATAATGGGTGGACTTCTTTGTTGTTGCTTTGGTTTCCAGTTACTTCATCTCAGTTCCCTTGGCTCCTCCTTGGTGCTATTCCAAGGAATATTTCAGACATTCCACTGCGGTCCTATACCTAAACCAAAACTGGCACATAGAGAGTTCAGGGGTTCAGTTCAAATGGTGCCTGGGGAGAATGGAAAGCTTGGACTTCAATCATGACATTACTGGCCATGCTCGGATCACAAAATTTGTAATTATTTCATGTTCCTGTGGCATTAACTTGTCTCTCACTGAATTTTCATTTACCGAGACATTATAATCTGATAAGGTAACCCTGGTCTCTTGAATATACACTCAAGCCCTCCAGAGATCCACTTAGAAATAATCCATCACTTAGAAGCTTGCTTTGATCTATAGCTCCAAGCTATTATGTAGAACTCTCCCGTGCACATCCAGAATGTCAGTGGTAGTTGGGGACTTTCAGAGATGACCTCATGCAGATCAGGAGACCAATGACCTTAGAAACAGAACACTTGCACAGTTCAGCCTCCTGCATTGCACATTCATTCCTTTCAAATGCTGTTTGATTACAAACTTCCCTAGAATTTGTCAAGCATGTCCCCTACAGTGATTCAATTTATTCAAGTTAGTGATAGTTGAACTGACTTTTCCAAAATGGAAAAGATTCCTCAAGTAGTAAAGTTGATGCTGAAACTTTCCATTCAAATCATAGCAGGTAGCACAATATATTGTAGTAACTCTTTATTCTGAACCTAGCTGGGCTACAACACAAACCAAATTATATCCATATGAAAAAAACTCTAAATAAAAAATGCATGCATCTTGATATGAAATGATTTGCACCAATTTTACATTTTGAATCCCAGGATTTGTGCATCTTTATTGCAAACATCTAATCATTTGTGTCTTTATCCTGCCTAACAATGACAATAACATACAGAGATTCCTCCAGTATGTTTAGATTCTGGAGATAGAAAATTAATCTTGTTAAGTAAACACAAGGACACATGAAATATAAGTAGGCTTGTACCATTCAGTATGATCATGGTTGATCTATGCTGACCTCAGTTCCTTTTCTGTGTCAATTCCCCATAGCAATCTATTCAAGCAAATATTTATCCAACTCCACTTTGAATACTTCTAATGATTCAGCCTCCAATACCCTTTGAGATAGGGAATTCCTCTGCAAGAAGAAATTGCTACGCACCTCAGTTTTACATGACTGGCCCTTTATCTGTGTCCCCTTGTTTCAGACTCTCCCATAAGTGGAAACATCTCACCATTCACCATGTCAGATCCTCTCAAGATTTTGTATGTTTGAATAAGGTCACCCCTCGCTCTTCTAAATTCTAAGGAATACAGACCCAGACTGTTTAGTCTTTCTTGATGGAACAACTCACTCATTCCAGGAATTAGCCTGCTGAATCTCTTTTGGACTGCCTCCGATGTTACTGTTTTCTTTTTAAGGTAAAGGGGCTAAAACTATATGTAATATTCCAGGTAAGGCCTCATCAACACACCATACAATTGCAATAAAACCTATTTTTAAACTCCAATGTCTTTGCAATAAAAGCCAAAATGCCTTTTGCCTTCGTAACTATCTACTGAACTTGCTGGCTAGCTTTTAGTGATTCATACAATAGAACATCTAAATCCCTCTGTACTTCACTCACCTGCAGTCTCTCTTCATTTAGATAATAATCTGCCTTTTGATTCTTTCTACCAAAATGCATGATCTCACACTTCCCCACATCAAACTCCATTTGCCAGGTTTTCGTTCAGTCACTGGACCTATCTACGTCCTGTTGCAGAATCATAATATCCTCATCATGACCAGCCCTTCCACCTATCTTCATATTGTCAGCAAATTTGGAAACCTTAATGTAAATAGTGAACTATTGCAGGCCAGGAACCAAGCCCTGCTGTACTCCACTAGTTACATTTTTCCATTCTGAAAAGGACCCATTTATTCCAAATCTGAGTTTTCTACGTGACAGCCAGTTTTCAATCCATACTAACACATTTCCTCCAATTCCATAGGTTTTTTGCTTTATGCACTTACGCAGCATCTTGTCAAATGTCTTTTGGAAATCTAAATGCACTACAAATACAGCTTCCCCTCTAGTCAATCTCTCCATTACATCCTCAAAAATTTGAGCAAATGTGTCAAACATGACTTATCCTTTCCTATAATCATGCTGTCTAGTTTGATTATATTTCCTAAATGATTAGCTATTTCCTCTTTGATTATTGACTCTAGCATCTTGCCAATAGTAGATGTTAAACGAACTGATTGTTCATTGGGTCCTGGTGACTTGCCCACAATTAGTTTTTTGAGTTTCTCTAAGACTTAGCCCTTGTGATCAGGATTATTGTAAGTTCTACTATGTTTTTTGAAATCAGTCTATTTGATAATTTAGAAATATTTGCAATACCTTCCATAGTGCATAATAATAAAAAAATGTATTTACCATACACACCATTTCTTTGTTTGCTGTCATCAGTTCACTCACCTCATTCACTAAAGATCCCACATTTACCTAGATATCTGCTTCCTATTTATGTATCTATAAAAACTCTTACTATTTGTTTGAATACGTCATGCACGTTTTCTTCAAAATTAATTTCCTCCTCCTTTATAAAATTTTTAATCTTTTGCTGCTGGATCCTAAAAATTATCCTGTGGTCACTTTGTTTTTCAATTTAACATTTTCCTTGACCTCCTGTATTAACAATGGATTCTGTCTCTTTCTCATGCAATCCTTATGTTTGATTGGGTTAAACTGCTGAGCATTTTGGACCAGTTGTTTGAGTATCTGCCCCTGTTCATCTACTAACCTGCATCTTAGCTTGTTCACCCAGTTCACCTTATACAATTCCTCCCTCATACCATGATAATTTTACTTATTTAAGATGAAGATACTGGTTACGGACCTATGGTATCTATCCTCAAATTGCATCTGGAATTCTATCATATTGTGGTCACTGCCCCCTAGAGGATCCTTAACCAAAAATTCCCTTATTGATCCTTCTTCATTACACAAAACCAAATCTAAAATAGCCCATTCCAGATAGGTCCCACAACATATTACTCTAAAAAGCAATTCCTGCTACAGTCCACAAATTCTTTGATGCCACCCTTGCCAATTTGGTTGTCCAGTCAACATGCAGATTAAAATCTCCCATGATGATTGCAGTTCCCTTTGAACATGCCCTTGATATTTCCTCATTTATGCCTTGACTGCCTGAGAGGTCATATGTTGGGGTCTATAAACTGTTCCCACCTTCATCTTCCTTCCCCTACTATTGATCGTTTTAACCCAGACCGATTCTACACCACGATCTATTACCTTTATAGAACATAGAACATTACAGCGCAGAACAGGCCCTTCGGCCTTTAATGTTGCGCCGACCAATTAAAAAAAGCAATGACCCTCTAACCTAAACCATTCCCTTTTCATCCATAAACTTATCTACTAACCTCTTAAACGCCACCAAACTTGGTGCATCTACTACTGCAGCAGGCAGGGCATTCAATTTATATCATGATTCAGCACTGCTGTGAAACCTTAAACATACCTCTGTGATCATTTTGCCCCTCGTCTTGTTCCGTTCTCGATATGCAGCCCGCTTCTGTTTCTGCTGCAGTACCCGTTCTCTGGTAGTCCGATATTCTAGTGCAAACTCGCTAATTATTTTACAGAACCTGGTAATCTTCAACTCGCGAGCAGTGTTAGAAGGATGACCCAGGTACAACAGAAAAGAATGGAACCTGTAAGAAATGATTATGTGTATTAGAGTTTCTATCCACAGTTGACATGATAAAAAATTTTCCAGTACTTTTTGACATGGACAATGCAATGATGGTACATATGCTGTGAAATGGGACCTTGGCGACTACAGGCAAAGTGGACTTTACTTTCAGTAATTAAGGATATACATAATAGCATTTGCATGTCAGATTCCTCCACAAGAGTGCACCAAAGCACAAGAATGCACACTGACATCCTGTGCTGGTATGACTCTGTTAGACTGATTTGAGAGAATTGCTGATTAGATAGGGGGCGTGTGTCAGGGCCAGGAACCTTTTCTAACAAGACAATTGATCAACATGTGACGGCCAATAAGAGTTTTGGCTATTACGAGTTGCTTTTTGTAAAGTACTGGACCTTGTTTGAACTCATGGCTGCGTGGATGGTGCAGGAGGGAGGGGTTCAGGTTCCTTAACAATTGGGACTCATTCTGGGATAGGTGGGACCTCTTCAAGAGAGATGGTCTACACCTGAACCAGAGGGGGACTAATATCTTGGGGGGAAAATTTGCTAAGGCTATGATGGGGGCTTTAAACTGATTCGGGGGGGGGGTGGGATCCTAAGTAGTTGGGGTGCTGAGAGGGATGAGAGTAAGGGGGTTATAGAGGAGAGTTGTAAAACACAGCGGCGTACGGGTGGGGTGGAGCATGGTTTGAGATGCGTATACTTTAATGCAAGGAGTATTCGCAATAAGGGGGAGGAACTTGCAGCTTGGACCAGTACCTGGAACTTCGATGTTGTGGCCATTTCAGAGACTTGGGTAGAGCAGGGACAGGAATGGATGTTGCAGGTTCCGGGGTACAAATGCTTTAGTCGGAGTAGAGAAGGGGGTAGAAGGGGGGGAGGAGTGGCGTTACTGGTCAAAGACTGTATCACGGTGATCGAAAAGAAGTTTGATGAGGACTTGTCTGTTGAGGTAGTATGGGCTGAGATTAGAAACAGGAGAGGAGAGGTCACCCTGTTGGGAGTCTTTTACAGACCTCCTAATAGTTCTAGAGAGGTTGAGGAAAGGATTGCAAAGTCAATTCTGATTAGGAGTGAAAGTAGTAGGGTAATTGTGATGGGGGACTTTAACTTTGCTAATATTGATTGGAATAGCTATAGCTCTAGCTCGTTAGAGGGGTCAGTTTTCGTACAGAGTGTGCAGGAAGGTTTTTTGACTCAGTATGTAGATAGGCCAACTAGAGGTGAGGCTACATTGGATTTGGTGCTGGGCAATGAGCCAGACCAGGTGTTAGGCTTGGAAGTTAGTGAACATTTTGGTGATAGTGACCACAATTCGGTTACGTTCACCTTAGTGATGGACAGGGATAGGCATGAAGCTGGGGGCTGTAGTTATAGCTGGGGGAAGGGTAATTATGAGGCCATCAGGAGAGAATTAGGGTGCGTAGATTGGACTAGGGAACTACAGGGACTGGGAACATCTGGAATGTGGTGCTTATTCAAGGAGCAGCTGCTGAGAGTCCTTGATAAGTATGTCCCTGTCAGGCAGGGAGGAAATGGACGAGTAAGAGAGCCTTGGTGTACGAAAAGAGTTGATTTGCTGGTTAAGAAGAAAAAGGAGGCTTATGTCAGGATGAGGCTTGAAGGCTCAGGTAGTGCAATGGATAGCTATAGATTAGCTAGGAAGGAGGTAAAAAGTGAATTGAGGAGAGCTAAGAGGGGACACGAGAAGATGTTGGCTGATAGGATTAAGGAGAATCCTAAAGCTTTCTTTCGATATGTTAAGAATAGAAGATTGGTTAGGGCAAGATTAGGGCCAGTCATAGATAGCAGTGGGAAGTTGTGCGTGGAGCCTGAAGAGATTGGCGAGGCACTGAATAAATATTTCTCTTCGGTATTCACGCAGAGTGCTGGAAATGTAGCTGTGGAGAGCACTGAGGTACAGGGTTGCAAATTGGGGAGTATTGTAGTAGATAGGGAGGATGTGTTAGAAATTCTCGAGGGTTTGAAGTTGGATAAGTCCCCTGGGCCGGACGGGATTTACCCTAGGATTCTCTGGGAGGCAAGAGAGGAGATTGCAGAGCCTCTGGCTCTGATCTTCAGGTCCTCGTTGGTTACGGGTGTGGTTCCGGAGGACTGGAGGATGGCGAATGTGGTCCCATTGTTTAAGAAGGGGAAGAGAGACCTTCCTGGGAATTATAGGCCAGTGAGTCTTACTTCTGTGGTGGGCAAGGTATTGGAGAGAATTATTAGGGATAGGATTTATAGTTATTTAGAGAGAAATGAATTGATTGGGGATAGTCAGCATGGTTTCGTGAAGGGTAGGTCATGCCTTACTAACCTCATTGAGTTTTTTGAGAAAGTGACCAGAGAGGTGGATGGGGGTAAGGCGGTTGATGTAGTATATATGGACTTTAGTAAGGCTTTTGATAAGGTGGCCCATGGAAGACTTCTACAGAAAATGCAGATGTGTGGAATAGAGGGTGATTTAGCTAATTGGATTAGAAATTGGCTGGCAGATAGAAGACAGAGGGTGGTGGTTGATGGGAGATTTTCATCGTGGAGTTCGGTGACGAGTGGTGTGCCTCAGGGGTCTGTTTTGGGGCCCCTGCTGTTTGTAATTTTTATAAATGATCTGGATGAGGGTATTGAGGGATGGATCAGTAAATTTGCAGATGATACTAAAGTTGGTGGTGTGGTAGATAGTGAAGAGGGGTGTTTTAGTTTACAGAGTGACTTGGACAAGTTGCAGAGCTGGGCCGAGAGGTGGCAAATGGAGTTTAATGTGGAAAAGTGTGAGGTAATGCACTTTGGCAGGAACAATAAATGTGTAGAGTATAGGGCTAATGGTAGGGCTCTTAATAGTGTTGAGGAACAGAAGGATCTTGGTGTATGTGTCAATAGATCCCTGAAAGTAGGCAGTCAAGTGGATAAAGTTGTTAAGAAGGCTTATGGAGTCTTAGCTTTTATTGGTAGGGGGATTGAATTTAGGAGCCGCAGCATCATGTTGCAGCTGTACAAAACTCTAGTGCGGCCGCACTTGGAGTATTGTGTGCAGTTCTGGTCGCCACATTATAAGAAAGATGTGGAGGCATTGGAGAGGGTACAGAGGAGGTTTACTAGGATGTTGCCTGGTATGGAGGGCAGGTCCTATGAAGAGAGGTTGAAGGATTTGAGGTTGTTTTCGTTAGAAAGGAGGCGGCTAAGGGGGGATCTTATTGAAGCATATAAGATGATTAGAGGTTTGGATAGGGTGGACAGTGATAGCCTTTTTCCTAGGATGGAGAAAGCTAGCACGAGGGGACACAGCTTTAAATTAAGGGGTATGAGTTATAGGACGGATATCAGAGGTAGGTTCTTTACTCAAAGAGTGATTAGGGAGTGGAATGCCCTGCCTGCAGCTGTTGTAGATGCGCCAAGTTTGGTGGCGTTTAAGAGGTTAGTTGATAAGTATATGGATGAGAAGGGAATGGTTTAGTTAGGAGGGGCATTGCTTTTTATTTTGGTCGGCACAACATCGAGGGCCGAAGGGCCTGTTCTGTGCTGTATTGTTCTATGTTCTATGTTCTTGTTGAGTTTAATCCTTAGATTGTCGACAATTCCAAATAATTGTGTGATCTTTGGGCTATCTTTTTTTTTGTTGAAGTTATTTTTATCTAGACCACTCATGATTTTGGGCAGCATAGAGATGATAGTAGACCCAGCGAATTCAGTTCTGGGCCTGACAATCACATTTAAATAAGATTAAAAATATATTTAAATGACTAACCTGCTTCCCCATTGATTTCCAGTGTGGTCCTGAATTCACTGGATATCCATCACTGGAAGATGCATGCGTGTTGGGAACACATGCGTAAATCCTGCGAATCAGCTAACCTCCTGACCTGCTGCGCTAATTTGGGAGAATCACTCCCATTGTCTTTTGTACTGCTTCCACTTATGAAGCCCATATATGACCATTATACACCGTACAACCAACGCGTTGTCAGACAGTTACAGACAACTTGGTCATGTATATTATGCAACAAAGGACAGTTGTTAGCATTGCTGCCTCACAGCACCAGGGACCTGGGTTCGATTCCCGGCTTGGGTCACTGTGCAGAGTTTGCACGTTCTCCCTGTGTCTGTGTGGGTTTCTTCCGGGTGCTCCGGTTTCCTCCCACAATCTGAAAGACGTGCTGGTTAGGTGGATTGGCCATGCTAAATTCTCCCTCAGTGTACGCGAACGGGTGCCAGAGTGTGGTGACAAGGGCGTTTTCACAGTAACTTCATTGCATTATTAGTGTAAGCCTACTTGTGACGTGAATTAAAAAAAAACTTCTCTGAACACTGTTTAGTACTGCCGCCTCATGCCGCCAAGGACCCTGATTCTCACTACACTGCCCCAACCATGGTACAATATGATGTTTCCCCATTACCTATACCAGCCATCTATGTGGACTCTGGGTGAGGTTGTAAATTTATGGCAATTGCGCCCAAATTATCCTGAGGGGGTCAAGCAATTTAGGAACAGGGCTGAGCCTGTTCGTGTTTCATGAACTGAGAGACTCTTATAAACTTTAGAAGATGTTTTCATCTTGCAAATCAGGTCTGGATTTTAGTCAGCTATACCTTAACCCCCCCCCCCCCCCCCCCCCCCCCCCCCCCCCCACCCCCCACCCCCCACTCTCCCCTTCAAAGGTTTGAACTTTTTCTTTGTCGTGGAGGAATTGACTCCTCAAAAAATTCTCCTTCCTTCTTGCAATTTTTGTTTCTTTTTCAGCCTTGCAACTTACAGATAGGCAGAAAATGATCACCAATAGTCTCTGGAATGGGCCACTAGGAGGCATTGGGGAATCTCCATGGATGACTGGGAGGCAATTAAACGTCTTAGTTTGCCAATCAGTGGTGATAACAGCCTGAGTAGACAGGCCCATTTCAGCTGTCCCCACTCTAGCAACACTGATTCTTAGTGCACTCATGTTTAATGCAAATACATCATTCCCAAAAACATATTTTGTTTCCTTAAAAACGCTGTCCAACTCACTGCAGGGATACAAGTAACTCAACAGAATCTCTTTTGAGGTGTGTGAAAAATGTGGCTTGAGAACAAGCCTGAGCCTGGAATATTCTGATGAATTTGTTGAATGGACACTCTCCTGAACTGTCTTTCCTCAGTAACTTATTGTGCTTGATATTTTCTTTATTTTTATTCATTGATGAGGTGTCTATGTCATGGGCAACACCAACATTTATTGCCCATCCCTAATTATTGTGAAGGAAGTGATGGGGAAATGCCTTCTTGAATGCAACAGTTTGGCCTTCCAGGTTATTACAGAAGGTATTTAAGGTCAATCACAGCCAAGATTCTGGAATCATAGTTCTGTCAGATTGGGTGTGGATGGTACCTTTTTTTCCCTCATGAATAAGGTGGGTTTTTAGAATAATTCAGTAGTTTCAAGGTGCCCTATTACTGGGACTAGTTTTTTTTTAGATTTTTGAATTAATTGAATTTAAATTTCACAACTGACAGTGGGATTTGAACTCAAATTTCCAAATCATTAGACCAGACCCCTGGATTACTAATCCAGCAATATGCTAATGTACCGATATATCCACACAGTTTGAGCAAGGGTGAAGGGGCACAAGCATCTGAGCGGGGGCGGGGGGGCTGAGCGAGAGAGAGAGAAAGAGGGGCTGAGAGAGAGAGAAAGAAAGAGGGGCTGAGAGAGAGAGAGAGAGAGGGGGGCTGAGAGAGAGAGAGAGAGAGAAAGAAAGGGGCTGAGAGAGAGGGGTTGAGAGAGAGAGAGAGAGAGGGCTGAGAGAAAGAGAGAGAAAGAGAGAGGGGCTGAGAGAGAGAGAGAAGAAAAAGGGGCTGAGAGAGAGAGAGAGAGAGAGGGGGGCTGAGAGAGAGAGAGAGAGAAAGAAAGGGGCTGAGAGAGAGGGGTTGAGAGAGAGAGAGAGAGAGGGGCTGAGAGAAAGAGAGAGAAAGAGAGAGGGGCTGAGAGAGAGAGAGAGAGGGGGCTGAGAGAGAGAGAGGGGGGCTGAGAGAGAGAGAGAGAGAGGAGCTGAGAGAGAGAGAGAGGGGGGCTGAGAGAGAGAGAGAGAGGGGCTGAGAGAGAGAGAGAGAGAGGCTGAGAGAGAGAGGGGCTGAGAGAGAGAGGGGCTGAGAGAGAGAGAGAGAGCTGAGAGAGAGGGGCTGAGAGAGAGAGGGGCTGAGAGAGAGAGAGAGAAAGAAAGAGGGGCTGAGAGAGAGAGAGAGAGAGAGAGAGAGGGGCTGAGAGAGAGAGAGAGAGGGCTGAGAGAGAGAGAGAGGGCTGAGAGAGAGGAGAGAGAGGGCTGAGAGAGAGGAGAGAGAGGGGCTGAGAGAGAGAGAGAGAGGGGCTGAGAGAGAGAGAGAGAGGGGCTGAGAGAGAGAGAGAGAGAGAGAGGGCTGAGAGAGAGAGAGAGAGGCTGAGAGAGAGAGAGAGAGGAGCTGAGAGAGAGCTGAGAGAGAGAGGCTGAGAGAGAGAGAGGGGCTGAGAGAGAGAGAGAGAGAGCTGAGAGAGAGAGGGGCTGAGAGAGAGAGAGAGAGAAGAGCTGAGAGAGAGAGAGAGAGAGAGGCTGAGAGAGAGAGAGAGAGAGGGGCTGAGAGAGAGAGAGAGAGGTCTGAGAGAGAGAGAGAAGGTCTGAGAGAGAGAGAGAGGGGGTCTGAGAGAGAGAGAGAGAGAGAGAGGGTCTGAGAGAGAGAGAGGGTCTGAGAGAGAGAGAGAGAGAGAGAGAGGGTCTGAGAGAGAGAGAGAGAGAGGGTCTGAGAGAGAGAGAGAAGGTCTGAAGAGAGAGAGAGGGGCTGAGAGAAAGAGAGTGAGAGAGGGGCTGAGAGAAAGAGAGTGAGAGAGGGGCTGAGAGAGAGAGGGGCTGAGAGAGAGAGGGCTGAGAGAGAGAGGGGCTGAGAGAGAGAGGGGCTGAGAGAGAGAGGGGCTGAGAGAGAGAGGGGCTGAGAGAGAGAGGGGCTGAGAGAGAGAGGGGCTGAGAGAGAGAGGGGCTGAGAGAGAGAGGGGCTGAGAGAGAGAGGGGCTGAGAGAGAGAGGGGCTGAGAGAGAGAGGGGCTGAGAGAGAGAGGGGCTGAGAGAGAGAGAGAGGCCGGGGGAGAGAAAGAGAGAGAGAGAGGGAGAGAAAGGGCTGAGAGAAAGAGGGAGAGGGGCTGAAGAGAGAGAATTAGAGGCAGGGCTAGAGTGCGATGCAGAGCGCAAGCGTGAGTGTGAAAGCGTGAGTGAAGGTGCGAGAGGGAGCGAAAGAGACGGACAGACACAGTGGCTGATTTGACAAGACATTGGAAATTCCGTTGATTTTTGGCAGGAACGGACGATCTTGTTCAGTATAATTTACTTAAACTTCTTTCCACATACAGTTTAGTAGAAATCTGGAACTATCATCCGCAGAAAGCTCTGAATCCGAGTCAATTTGAATTTTCAAGTTTTAATGCGGTGGGGATACCAAAAGATACAAAGCAAAGGTGAAAGAGATGAAATGAAGCATGATATGACTGAATTGAAGACTAAGCCTGAGGAGCTGAATGATCTCTTCGTAAAGGTTCTAGATTGTTCTGATATCAACTTTAGGAGGAGGAAAAAAAACTGACTAAAACAGAGGCAGCTTGTTTACAAATACTTAGATGCCAATTCATTCAAGTTTATTTATTGAAAGTGTTTTCATTTTCGACACGAGTCTCACTAATATACTATCCTTGAAATCTTAGAACTCCTGTGAGCGGACAGAAACTTGAAAATGAAGTCTGACCTGTTTATAATTCTGCGATGTACCACTTTGAGGATTATGATTCTTTCTGTGCTGTCCTTCAGAAATTCTGTCATTTTATTTTTGAGAACAGGTTTTGTTTCGTGCTTTGCAATGACCTTCAGATGATCCCATGAGGCTTTGCATTTTCTCTCCAGCTGAACAAGGCTTTCTGCCAATTGATCAAAGTCAACCTGCAAACACAGACAAGCGGACATGTGATGAGAGCAACCCCATCACAAATGATGCCAATGCAGTTAAAAGCAGGAAGGAAACATAAACTGGCAGCATCAGTAATGAATTATAACAGCTACCATCAAATGTGACCCACTGGCCAGAAGGGTTTTCCATTAGATTTATTAAATTTCATTGTAAATAGAGAAAGCTTTTTAAATCTGTTTGCTTTTGGCATTTGTAAAAGCCCAACATATACAAGAGGATCCAATTTATAACTGATTCCATTTTTCATGAATAACATGAAAAGATAAATTTTATTTTGTAATGGGATTGAATTTTTTGTTGCTTTTGTGCTGCAATAGCAGACCCTTTCTTGCTGATTTGCTAAGATTCAAAACGTCCTTTATAAAATCTTGAACTATTGACTTCCAGGAAACTGCATTTTAACTTTTGCTCACACATCTTGAGACAGAAGCTTAATTTTGCTCTTTTTCAGGGTTTGATTTTGCTTTAATTCTTCACATTATTGTCTTGTTGAGTGCAGAAGATTGGTAGGGAACATATCATGTGCCTGCAAGTCGAACTCCAGTATGTACCACCAATGTTCTGAAAATTGTCGCACTGGGACTTGTACCAGCTGCAGTATGACAACAATGACTTGCATTTACATGGCACGTAACATGGCAAAATGTCCCAAGGTGCTTACTTAGAGCATAACCAGACAATAATGGACAACAAGACAAAGCAGGAGACATTAGGTGACCACCTACTTTGACTAAGAGGCGTCATTAGTATTGTCTTAAAGGAGAACAGACGTGCATGGATTGGGTAAGGAATTCTATGGCTGGGATTCTTCAGCTCCTCACGCCCACAGCAATGGTGGCTGAGGTGCCATTGGCTGCTGGTGGGATCTTCCAGTCTTGCAAAAATCTGTGGAGTTTTGAATGGCTCACTTGCTGTGTAGCTGGGGAAACTGCCTTTTGCGGGTGGGGGGTGGGGTCACCTTTGGTCAGATAAAAAGATCCTGCCAGTAGGTGGGCCGGAACATCCTGCCCCATGTTTATGACAAAGTTAGCTGAAGAGCATGGTCACCAGTGTTAGGGTGAAGGATATAGGGGCGTATAAGAAACCATGACCACAAGGAAGAAGTTGACTGTAAACCAGATACCACATTTGTTCAGCAATGGATGTGCTTCTGTGGTGGGATTAAACTGGAAAAATATAGCAGAAATCGCACAATGTACCTAATCTGTATGAATGTTCTCATAATACTTGATGTTACTGGGTGCACAAAGTAGAAAATAACAAATTTCTCAACTTGGTCACTGTTCACACCAGTATGATGTGTACCTTCCAGGTAGTTACCTTAGCAGATCTGGTGATTGCTGCAATTTCTGAATACACATCTGTTGTGTCTGGGAAGTTTTCCACCACAAGGTTGCAGGTATGATACAGCAAAGACTGTCTCTGAATGGTATCTTTCACCTCAGACACTTTCTCCAGGTAACTCAGTTCAAATCCTTTGGCCTAGGGGAAAGCAAGTTCTAAAATGTAAACTTCAATCAGGGAGTTGGGGGGGTTTCAAATAGCAATTCCATCACCATGAAACAAGAATGGCTTCTTACACTAGAATTGTTCAGAAAATTCCCAATCGCAAGCAGAGTTGCCAAAAGAGATTTAAAGGTTTTATTCTTTGCAAGCTGCTCCATTCCAAGCTTCAGGTCAAACAGTGGTTCTGCAATTTCCTGCAACAAAAAGTTAAAACTTTGATTTCAGAACTTTATATGCAAACCCTCTCTTGAGAGTCAATTTTGAAGCAACTCACTCAGTAAAGCATTAAGCAAGCAATCTGAAATATTTACAAGATTTATCAAATGGATAGAATCAGAATCTTGTTGAATTATAGCACCTCACTAAAAGCATAAGATTGCCAGTCATGAGCTTTAAAACTGCAGATTCAATTGGCAGGTCAAAGATCGTCATATTTTATAAAGTACTGTGCAGATTCTGTGGATTGCTAACTAGCACATGCAAGTCAATTCAAATATTGCAATGTTCCTCTTAAACAGCAAAAAATGATTACAATATACCCATTTTAGGCATCTAGAATTACACAAGTTGCCCATTATCTGCCTAACTATCTGGGACATATCCTTCACAACTATTAGTGTGATTAAATTAAATCATATTCTGCATGTTATTAACTGTGTTTTCATATATTAAAAAATATTATATTTATATCATATATTTAATATTTATATTGATATATAAATATTTATTTCTAGTTTTCCCCAATCAAATGGATTTCAATTCTACACATTGCATAGAACCTAATATTCCTTCTAGGTAATCTATTTGAGATTGTATTTCTTTTAAAAGCTGCAACATTCCTTAGCAATCTAACATAAGGATTCAATGGCAATTCCCACCTTTTCCATGAGCTCGTAATCTAGTTTGAAAGCCCAGAGCTGCAGCCGAGCTGTAATCCCATTGATCGAGGACAAGGTTAAAAGGAATTGCTCAGCTGTTCCCAGTGGCACATCAGGACTTGCTAGCTGAGCTTCTTGGATCTTCTGCTTCTCCTCTTCTGTGGGGATCATAGTCAGGATTTTCTGTTGGAAAACAGAGGGGGAAGGTGATGGCATGGTTTCCAGTAGAAATTACAAACATTTGACACATTGACTAAAAACTCACTGTTAAACTTGTTTGAAAATGTCACCTTTAAGTTAACTGGATATAGTGGGGTTTGCTTTTGAATATATTAATTTAAATTCAGGCTCTCCTGTTTTAAGAAGATGTTGCAATCTGAAAATGGTGAGTCCAGTGATCTCAATTAGCTAGACAGCTAGTGTGGGGATAAACTTAATACCAATAGCATAGGGTTCTATCCCCTTCCTGGCTGAGCTGATTTCAGGTCTACCTTCTCACCCTACCTAGAATGTAAATAAACTTGTGGCACTTAGCAGTGATTTGGTAAATAATCACCAAAGACTTGCCCTCAGGCAAAGAATTACAAGCGTGTTTGTAGTAGCTAACGTACCACGTTCTTACTATTGATGACATGATCTGTGATGATCCAGATTTTTGTGGCCATAAGAGCTGCCATTCGATCAATATTTAAAACTCATGAAGACAGATCACCCTGCTTTGAGCCATGAGATTTGTGGATTTCCATTTTCTAACAAGCCTTCATTAAAGATGGCTGTACCAACAAAAATAAACTGAAGAATAGCATCTGCAAGTGAACACCATTCTTAACATGGTGTAATGTTTCTCACTGAACATTGGTCTCAGTTAGATTAGAATAGGCTCATAGTGGATGAACCTCCCTTTCCTTTGGAGGTTGTCAGACAATTGAGTCTCCAAACTTTGGCTGAGCAAGTTCTGAAGTACTAGTATAGGAGTGAAAATAAATACACTGCAAACAACATAAATTGAATTTAATCTTTCTAGGATTGAGGAGTTGACTTACACCCAACAGGAAGAGAATGATGTTGGTAGATTACATCTTTAAGGAAAAGTCTAATGAAAGACTGCCCTCCAAAGACTCTGGAAGACATAGGGAATAGGAGTCATGGTGGCGCCATTGTGTTTGGTATAATTCCAGAAGGCAATGAGAGAGAAAGAAAAAGAAACAATTGATCAATCCAACTAACCCTTCCTGCTTCCTAATGAGGAATGGTAAATAACATCCAGGGTTGGGGGAGTGGAATTTGCATGGGAGAATTCCTGTTTGGCACTGAAGCATTGGAGAACCAGTGGATTACATCCATCATCTTTTGTTCAGGAAAGCAGTACTCAGCTTGGCAGATGTTAATGTATTTTCAAAATATAAATCAGCAGTGAAATTAGATTTAATTTAGAAAACAATAAACAATTTCTGGCTGAATTTCTTGCCAGCACACCCTACTCAATCACATTTATCTGTATTTTTAAAAAACATATTGCCAGTTTAATATGTACCACAAAGTATTGGAATTTCCAAGGCAACAGTTGGGTATTAGTTGTAGGAAGAATATAGTGTCATGCAATAAAACTGGTGCAAATATTTTCTTTCTCAGAGAGGCTGTACAATATTGAAAGTTCATCTAGTTTCTTTGCACTTAACAGAGTTTGATATCTGATACCAGCATGACATACAGCTTCTGGGGATGACTTGGAGGAGTGGGGAAATATTTATTCCTTGATGCTGTGGCCATCATAGTGTGGGGATAGCTTCTTGGATCAGCTGGTCTTTTCTTGCTTGTCAGTCTTGTAAATGAAAGTACTAACTGATACACAACAATGCTGAGACAAGGGTGGAGGATTGAACTAAAATTGATGACAGGGAGCAAGCAACTGTTGCAAACTTGTGTTCCCATTCTTGTTTTTTTCCCCAAGTTCTTGACTGCACACTAACTTGAACCCACAGTTTCAATTTTGGATCCCTTACCTCAATGCCTTCTTTGTTGATTGCGTATTCATCAAAGTTGAGGATGGCATTTTTGATGATATGTACCGGAGGCAATACTGTGAGACCAATATTGATTGCATTACTCCTCTTTGGGTCCAGCACAGTTAATTCTTGCCTCTTGACATCTCCTCCTTTCTAGAAGTTAAATTAAGAACACAGTTTTGAAAGTAAGTTGTTTCATTTAAAATATATACTTGAAGCACAGTTGCTGCTGTAATGCTCAATTACCTTTTAGACTTACAGCTACAAAATGGATCAACTGTTTGTATTTACATTCACCACCAGTATCCTTGCTGAATAGATTCAGACTAAAACAATTATAAACTGCATAGTGGAGAGGAAGCAAGTGGGTTTTCATCTCTAACTGTTACCTGCATATCAGTTTCCTTGAACAGATCCTTTTGGATTTGAGGGAGAATTCAGCTATAGAACAATTCATGGGTATAATCAGGAAATCTCCCAATTTTCCATATGAGACTCTACCTTTGCAAACAGATCATCTGTTAAATTAATGTACGTAATTCAAGTCCTCAAAAATAAAACACTCAATGTCTACAAGTCAATAAGGCATCTGTCAGGAACTATATTTACAAGGAATGGAAATTTTGCAGATTGTCCACATAACTATTTTTGGTGCCCACCCAAGTAATGACAGGAATTAAAGACAAGTCAGAACCAACAAATACGCAGATTCTTAAGAGATAACTGATAACTATGGAATTTCCAAATATTCTCCAGGTCTCAAAAACTCTGATTCCATAAATCATGACATAATTATTCTTTCAGGTGTTGAATAATTTTTCCATTTGTCAGTTAACCATTGTGTAAGCTATAAAAATCAGAAACAAAAAATAATGTTTTGACACAAACTGAATTTATCTGATCTAGGAACAGTCTACAGCCCACAGTATCAGAGGTACCAGATGCATGGAATATTTGTGATGATGGTGCATTCACAAACCTCCGAGGGAAACAGTTTTAAAGATTCACAACCCTTTTTCCTCATCTTAGTCTTAAATGATTGGCCTCCTATCCTGAGACTGTACTCCTGATATCTCAGAGCTATGCAGAGATGTCACACATTTGTATGTGTAACAGCTGTTATTTCATGCTTTAAAATGTCTACTCAGTTCTTCAGCTCTGACTGCCACCTCTTTCTATGGTTTATTTACATTTCTCTGATTCCACACCCAGACTCAACCAAGCAACAGAAGCACATAATCAAACACAGACCAATTGAACACTGCACACCTGTGTTCTGGATGTCCCATCAGGGGAAAAAGTTTCTCAATGTCTATCTTGTCAAGCTACTTCAAAATCTTATATTTGGCAAAGATATCAGCTCTCATTCCACTTAACACTCTAAGTCCAATTTACTCAGTCTCTCGTCATAAGCCAATCTTCTCATTCCAGGAACCAATCTTGTGAATGTTTACTGCCTGCCTCCAATGCAAAAATATCCTTGCTTACAATCACTAGGTGTGATCTCCCCAAAGCCCAGTAAAATTGTAGCAAAGCTCCCTCATTCTTGTATTCCAATCCCTTCATTAAAGCCAACATGCCATTTGCTTTCCTAATTGCTTGCTATACCTAACTTTCTGTAAAAACAAAGCAATGCTCCTGTGATGTCCAATGCAAACTGGAAGAACAACATCTCATCTTCTGATTAGGCACATTATAGCCTTCAGGACTCAACACTGAGTTCAACAGTTATGCAGTTTAGGCAGTACACTTCTCCCTTTAATTCCCCCAACCCCCCCTTCACACAACCCTACTCCTCCCCCCACATGGGGGAGTTCAGTTGCTCCCATTAACACACATTGCAATCTTATTTTTTTGTCACCATTTGCATTCTTCATCCCTTAGTAGCATCATTAACACTCCCCTTTGTCTTATGTCCATAATAAATTTGTCCACATCTCCTTTACCATGACCTATCCCTGGTCTTCTATTCTGCCCCATCTCCTCCACCTGCTTTCCAGTTTTAAAAATTCTGTGTATTTCTAGCTTGCTTCACTTCTCTAGAAAGATCATTTATACTCAAAAAGTAACTCTTTCTTTTTAGAGATGCTACCAGACCTGCTGAGTTTATTCAGAATTTACTAATCCTGTTGCTAACTTTGTGTTCCATATATGAGTTTACTTCACGAATATCAACATGTAGAAATATCATGGCCGTTAAAGATATTCTGCTGTCTATTCCTCTTTGCTTCCCATTCATAACCTTTCTATATCTCTTTGCAGCCTCTTTGTGCCTGATTATACTATGATTTTTCCAAGTGCATTGTTAAGACTACATTAATAATAGAATACAGCATTTTCCTGGCAACTGATACCAGGCCTACAGAATCAGAATTCCTACAGTGCAGAAAGAGGTCATTTGACCCATCGAGTCTGCACAACAATAATCCTACCCAGGCCCTATCCCCATAATCCCACACATTTAACCTGCTAATTCCTCTAACCTACACTTCCTGGGGCACTAAGGGGCAATTTAGCATGGCCAAAACACTCTAAACTGCATACCTTTGGACTGTGGAAGAAACCAAAGCACCCGGAGGTGACCCATGCAGATATGGAGAGAACGTACAAACTCCACATCGACGGTGACCCATGCCAGAAATCGAACACTGGTCCCTGATGCTGAGGCAACAGTGCTAACCACTGTGCCACCTATTATAATGCTCTATTTTCACTGTCCCATCTTTCTTGAATAGTACTGTAACATTTACAAGCTTCTAGACCAGTGGGATGGTTCTAGAATCTAGGGCAGTTGTCATTTACTGAAATATATTTATCATTTTGGTATGGCCCTTTAATTCTTTCAGGCATTATAAAAGATTCATTGGTTAAACATTTAAAACAATTATAAAACCTGAGTAATTATTATGACATCTCATTGCTTTCTTGAACATATTTGGAACCAAAAGTCATAGACTTTTAAGTTCCTTAAGGGCCTGAAACAACACAATCAGAAAAATCTCCATTCCAGGTTGTGGTTTAAAAAATCTTTTTCTGACTTAAACAGGAAATGATTCAACAATATAGAACTAATTACAGCGCAGGAATTGACATGTTCGTGTCAACCTGTAATCCAGTTCTCTTTCATATTGTCAAGCTCAGAAGATTCTGGACAATTCTAGTTAACAGCAGAAAATGGACACTCTAGCTTTGGGCCTGTGTATTTATTACCTCCTCCCTGCTGAGACACCAGAACTGTGGACAGTTAGCCTGAGACAAGGTCTCTGTAAAAGCCTCTCAAGGTTGACCATTATTCCATTGCACATAGGAAGATACAGATCAGTGATTCCTTCTCAAATGAGGAAGTGCTTGACGCTGATCCCCATTTTGCACTTCCCTACAGTGGGATGGATGAAATCATGAGCTGACTGAATCAGCAATTGAAGGATCAACGAACCTACAACTCTCAGGGTACACTGCACTGGCACTCAGGTCTGGTTTAGCACCGTACCACTACTGTACAAAATTTTGTGATTTCACAATGACAATGCAAATATTTGCATACCATAACATACTGCAATTTCTTTGCAAAATGGTATATTACACAATCAGTAATGTTGTAATAAGGGATGAATTAGTGCAGTCAATGCCATGTCTCAGCCTTGGTCACTGATAAAACACATGGCTCTGAGTCAGAAGGTTATGAGTTTAATTCTAGTCAAGAGAGTTAAATGTGAGCCTGAACTATGTGGAGAGGTCTGCCTATCCTCTTTAGTCAACATAAAATATCCCCAGACACAATGTGAAGAGCAGCAAAAGAACTTTCCCATGTTTTGGCTAGAATTGCTTTTTTAATTCACATCACTGAAACAGGTTATCTGGTCTGTTTACAATTGGTATTTGTGGGATCTTGCTGTGCATAAATTGCCTACTGCATTGCCTACATTGCAACGATGACGACACTTCAAACGTAGTAATTGGTTGTAAAATGCTTAGAGACTCTAGAAGTCATGGAAAATGCAATATAAATACAAGTCTTTTTTTCAGTCCACTGTAAATGATATTAAAACAAATGACATTAAAACTTTGCAAACTTAGAAATACCTCACTCTTTCAATTTAAGACATTGAATCATTGATTGTATGTAGCTTCACAATGGCTAAGGGAGTTTTGAAGTACAATATCTGTTGGAGACACAGTAGGAAGGGACAGATATTAGTGAATGGGGTACCTCCCAATTCCAGAAACCTCCTGGGAGAAATCTGTGGGAATGGGTTTGAGGGAACCCCGAAATAGAGACTAGTAAATTTGGATGGGCAAACCTCATGAAGCAGCCTCTGCAGCCATGAATGGGCCAGACTGAAAACTACAAACAATACATAGGTTCAGGGGACAGGAAACCAATAGACAAAAGCAGCCCAAACAATTACTTGATTAAACAAAATCTCTCATGTCAATGAAAACATAAATTAAAATGGGTGACTGCAATGCCAAATTGGATATAGAAAGAGAAACAAAAAGAGGGGAAAAGAAATACTGGTTCAAATACTGAGAGAGAGAGAAAGATTCAGAAACGAAAAGTAAAAGAAATCTTTTAGTTTTGTATTTTTCAAATCTTCAATAACAATTAAAACCTGATAAAATGAGACTCCATTGGTAATAATTAATACAAAGTGCTGAAAAGATTGACTGAAAGTAACTAATACTTACTCTGTTATTAAATGGGTACTTACACTGGAGTGGACAAGACTTAAGTTTTCTGTGGTGGGTTTTGTTTGTATCTACTATGAAACTGTAGCAAGATCACGCTGTTTAACATTTCAATGCAAGTGAGATGCTGTTTAAATACTGCTATCAGAGTCGTGCATCTCAACAGCCATTCTGAATTTCCATGTTTAATCTCTCATCAGCTTCTCAGGTGAAATTACTATAGTATTTGCACATTAATAATGTAGAATGTCATTAGCTTCACCATTACTTTGATCACAAATCATGGGCATGTGTATTTTGCCCATATGAGATTTCATAAAAAGAATGCACTTACAATATTATGATACCTTTCACAACTTCAAAATATCCAAAAGCACAATTAGATCTTTCTTGAAGTGCAATCACAATCACAATGTAGGAAATGCCTCAGTTGATTTGAGCAAAGTCCCACAAATAGTGTGAAAGTAATCACACTGGATAATCTATTTTTTAAGAAGTATTTGTTTAGGGATAAATACTACCATAGAACATAGAACATTACAGCGCAGAACAGGCCCTTCGGCCTTCGATGTTGCGCCGACCAATTAAGAAAAAGCAATGACCCTCTAACCTAAACCATTCCCTTTTCATCCATAAACTTATCTACTAACCTCTTAAGTGCCACCAAACTTGGCGCATCTACAACTGCAGGAGGCAGGGCATTCCATACCCTTACCACCCTCTGGGTAAAGAACCTACCTCTGACATCCGTCCTATAACTACCACCCCTTAATTTAAAGCTATGTCCCCTCGTGCTAGCTTTCTCCATCCTAGGAAAAAGGCTATCACTGTCCACCCTATCTAAACCTCTAATCATCTTATATGTTTCAAAAAGGTCTCCTCTTAGCCGCCTTCTTTCTAACGAAAACAACCTCAAATCCCTCAGCCTCTCTTCATAAGACCTGCCCTCCATACCAGGCAACATCCTGGTAAACCTCCTCTGTACCCTCTCCAATGCCTCCACATCTTTCTTATAATGCGGGGACCAGAACTGCACACAATACTCCAAGTGCGGCCGCACTAGAGTTTTGTACAGTTGCAACATGACGTTGCGGCTCCGAAATTCAATCCCCCTACCAATAAAAGCTAAGACTCCATATGCCTTCTTAACAACCTTATCGACTTGATTGCCAACTTTCAGGGATCTATGCACATATACACCAAGATCCCTCTGTTCATCAACACTATTAAGAGTCCTACCATTAGCCCTATACTCTACACATTTGTTATTCCTGCCAAAGTGAATTACCTCACACTTTTCCACATTAAACTCCATTTGCCACCTCTCGGCCCAGCTCTGCAACTTGTCCAAGTCTCTCTGCAAACTATAACACCCCTCTTCACTATCTACCACTCCTCCGACTTTGGTGTCATCCGCAAATTTACTAATCCATCCTTCAATACCCTCATCCAGATCATTTATAAAAATTACAAACAGATCCCTGAGGTACACCACTTGTAACCAAAACACCAACTGTTCACCCATGCACTTTTTCCAAAGGATTGGAGAAAACTGATGGTACCAGGATTTAACATCTTTAACATCTTATCTAAACAATACTACTTCTGACAGTGGAGCATTTCCCAGTACGCCAGTGCACAGGATCACATTCTCAAATCTGGAGTGCTGCTTGAATGTATGACTTCTTGCCTCAAAGGCGAAAGTGCAATGAATGATCAGAGCATGATGAATACTCGCACAGCAATTCCTTACAGTTATTAGATTTTGCATTAAAAAGAATGATACTTTAAAACAAAGAAAATAAAAGAATTTGAAATTGTAATTATAACAGCAAGGTGCATTTGCTTTTCCCTGTCCTGATGTTAATGATCATTAACTACATGGAAGTGGTGGACATCAACAAACGTTTTACTTGTTCTCCTGTAAATAAAACAAAATGAAACCACGATGAGCGCATAACAGTAATACATATCTTTGTGAATAAAAACTTATAAAGTGTGAAATGATTGGTTACAGTTCTATCCTGGCTTTCAAAAATGTAACACTCGACAAGTGCAAAATAGATCATTCTTATTCAAGATGCAGAAAATTTCAAACATTTATGTCAAAGGGCAATCATGTCTCATGGTTCTAATTAATCACTGAAACACTAATACCATAATTCAATTGAATGCAAATAATTTGTGGCTTTGATGTCAAGTTAAGATAATGAATAAGATATAATGTATCTTGTACAAGATAATGAAGGGGATGGATAGGGTAGAGGTTGAGAGGTAGAGGTTCCTGCTTAGCAAAGATAGCGGGAATAGAAGGCATAGCCTCAAGATTTGTGTGTGTGTGGGTGTGTGTGGGGGGGGGAAGAGAGTGGTTCAGATTGGAGATGCAGAGGGGTTTCTTCACGCAAAGGGTGGTGAATCTTTGGAATTCTCTGCCTGATGAGGTGGTGGAGGCTTCCTCACTGAATATGTTCAAGAGTGGATAGGTTTTTAATTGACAGGGGAATTAAGGGTTACGGGGAGAGAGCAGGAAAGTGGTACTGAACCACTACAGGTCAGTCATGATCTTATTGAATGGTGGGGCAGGCTCGAGGGGCTGTATGGCCTACTCCTGCTCCTATTTCTTATGTTTTTATGTTATTATTAAGTTATAACCTTCATTCCAGTTAATCTAAATTTACATCAGTTGGAATTTTCCTGCTCTTTTGTGCCAGTGGGATCTTCTGGTCCTGCTGACAGCGCATCCCCTTTGCCGTGAGTTTTCCGGCAGCACGGGATGCAGTTGATGAGAAGTTCCATTGACAGCATCAGGCCCAGAATGCCACTGAATAGTGCGCTGCCTCCCACCATGAGAAACGTTGCGGGAAAACCAGAGGATGTGAATTTAAGAAACAGAATGTCAGTTTACAGCAAAATATCTGTGCGCATTTTAAAAACAGCAAATTAAATAATCAACTGTGTAAATTTAAAATTTGAATTTGACTCCGTTCTTCTGGTGGTAATTAATACTGATAGGTTACACTTTGTAATAGATTTAGATCTGAAAAAAATCTTGAGATATTTATCCATAGTGCTGGGGTTTTAGGAAACATAATTAAGATGAAGCAAAGCAAATTCAAGCACAATGACTTCAGGAACAGGCATATAGTGATCTGGTACAATCTGTGCATGAACAACATGCTAAATAGAAACATTTCAAAAATGATGCACTTCTTTGTGAACTGACCCATTCGCTGAGTTAATCAAAAACGTCCAACAGGTTGGAAGTATTAAATCTGCTTATGAGAAAAATGATTATTTCCCCAACCATCACAATAAACCTTTCCAAATATGTTATGAACAAATAAAGCTTGAACATCACACATCCAGTCTTCGTTGTGATAAACCTGATACTGGACTGGCGTTGACTGGAATAAGTTAGGAAAGAGTCAGCAATTTTACCTGGATTGAGCACCTTATTATCTGAGTCTTAGCTGAAATATTACTAGCTGGCACTGTGCTCTACAGGGTGACCTTCTAAATATAATACTTTCTTGTTATATCAGTGAAAAGCATGACAGTAACATGGTATTGCTTTGTGAAGGACTAAACAATTGATCCATAAAGCCCAGCTTTGTAAGCTTTCCATCAGATTGCTTAGCTGATCCTGGATGAATAATGTTTCATTCACAAGAAATAATCCTATTCTTAAACCCTCATGCTTTTCTATTCTACCATACCCACCAGTAATTTTTCCCACAAATCTATCACTACCCTTTTAGGAAAACAAATGTTTTAATTTTGCTTTACTATCCATAACTTTATGATCTGCATTCCCCTTTCAATCCTGATTCTGAATGAAGTACTTTCTAGAATCAGGCAGGCAGAACATTCACTGCTATTGACCCTTACATGAAGGTGACTTTAAATATTGTGTCAGATTACATTGGTAGCTCTACAGTCCACTCCCTGAGCAGGGAAAGATTCTTGTGGAACAGGGAATAATGAAAAAAGACAGACATGCTGAAGGCCAGTTGGAAAAGTGTGCTGAAAGGTGTGCAAGAAAGTTAGCTAAACAATAGAACCAATCAGGATCAGTGTACGCTCCATCTGGTTCAATGCCAAAACTAACCAAAACCAAAGTTATTTTAACCTACTAACTGGCAGAGAGCATCACAGTTTGTTTATTATCATACTTACAAGAATGAAACTAGGTTAAGTTGGATGAAATGAAATTTGCTGCAACTGTTGCTCAGTATACTCATTTAACAGTTAAAAAATAAAACATTTTGACAACTGTTGCATCTGCCTCATCTCACTCATATCTTCCTTTGAGAGCATTGCAGAAATGCACAAGGTACATATAAAGGATACAGCAGCTTATGACAATTGTTTAAGATAATGTTGAGCAGTACTAGTTTAATACTTGAACATGGCCAAAGCTACTGCAACCAAGACAATTGAGATTCAGAATCTCCTAACCCCAGTCAAATTTTTAACATCGCCTTCCAATAAACTTGCATCTTTGTAACAAAAGTGAATAAAATGCTTTAGATGTGGTCTCACCAAGTCCAGAGATAATTTGGACATCATGCCCTGTAGTTTCTAAATTACATCCTCATCTCAACTTTTTATTTAGACCAACGGAAGCCAAATGGATTTAATAATATCCAGATCTCTTTCTTACTTCTGTAGGAGCTTGTACTTCATATTTCCATTAAATTTCGTGACCCAAATTTGATCAGCATTGAGTTTTATATCCATTTATGTAATCTCTCTATTATTGTGCATAGATTAGCATAATTGGCACAGTATCCAACTTGCCATCATCTATAAATTTAGACTTGCTGGACTGAATTCCATCCTTTAAATAATTTACCAGATCATTGATTCTGACATCTCTCTCTTGCACTATTTCCCTTTCTGCCTGTCTATCTTTCAACCAAAGACACTGCCATCTGTCTCATGGCGATTGTATTGGGAAACAATCTATTATGTGGTGTTCAAATTTCTTTCTGAAATCAGGACAATAAATATTTAGAACTCTTTACCCACATCCACCAGGTATGTAACATCACTAAAGAAATTCAATAAATTGGTCAGACATAACCTGCCTCAACAGAAAGCGCAATCTCATTGAATTGGAGATAGTGGATGAGATTCTCCAAACTTGTCGATTCCTGTTCTGCTGCCAGCGAGAATGGAGAACTTGGCGCTCAGCCAAAACTCCATTTTCTGCAGCAAATGAAATGAGAGGTTTTTAGTGCATGTTATAAATTAGTTATGCAATACTTAGGAATACAAAGAGTTTTCTTTTCATAGTTTTTCAAGAATCAAAAGACAGTTCAATTCTTACCTTTGTGGGTAATTCCTTAGCTTTAGATTCAAACAGATGTTCCAATTTAGTGGTGTCCACTTTCACTTTATCTAGGGAAGCCCAGACAGTACCGCGGCCAAATTTACAGCTCTTGAAGGGGCCCTCTGGCTGCTTCAGTTCCTTCCAGAAGAGCTTAACAGTCTTTTTCTTCTTTGTTAATGCCGAATCTGCTGCTTGGGAAGGTGATAAGTTACTAGGTGGAGGTGGGGGAGGTAGAGGAGGGCCAGGTATTTGTCCAAAAGGTGGTGGTGGTGGTGGAGGAGGAGGAGGAGGTGGGCATCCAGGGGGTGGGGGAGGTGGAGGAATAGATGCACCCATTGAACCATCAGGCGTTATAGGAAGATCATGTTTAACTACTGCCTTGGCAATGGAAGAGTCTGCATCTAAAACATCTATGTCCTCCTCCTCACGGAGATCTGTGAAGTCTAAATCTTTAATTTTTAGCACTCTTGGACTTGATTCTAGTTGATCCCACATGTGTTCAGAATCTTTCTTCAATGGTGTAATTATGGACGTTTTCTCTGCATTTTTCTCATTCAATTCAGCCTCAATGCTAAACTGCTCCTTCAAACTCTTAATCTGAGGTGCAGCAAATTTCTCTGCCGTAGCTTTCACATTCCCAGGGATGCTTTCAATTTCAGGTTTCCTTGGGCTCTCCTCAGTTTGTTGGCTGGTCTGCCTAGAAAAACGTTTTATCAGACTCTCTGTGGATTCCTCTAAAGCCTCTTCTGTAACTTTCCTCTCACTCTCAGTAGGACTCTCTCCCTTGGTTACTTGGAATTTGCTGACTTTGGTTTTTGCGTAAAGCATGTCAAGCATGAATTTCTTGTCATTGGAGATGGTACTGCACTGATCCAAACTGGACTGGCGGGAGATGCAGTGACCTGCAGTCAAACAAAATATTGATATTTTAATAAAACATACCAATGCCCTGCACCAGTTCAATAAGCCAGTTAAATAATTTCTAAGCATTATTCTTTGTTTCAAATTAATGTTTCACACTGAAAAGACAAAATCAGAGCAACAGTGAAACAAGTCTCTCTGCTTACTTCCATGGTGTCCAACATTGGAACAAAACCCCGAGTTTCCACATGCCACCATTTCAAATTCGAGAAAGTGAAATGATGCTACTCATCAACACAGGAGAAGTAAATTTGCAGCTTTGCTGAAAGTCTCACTCTGAGCACTGTGCTGTGCAACAAAGTGAACAGAAACCAAGCAAGAGACGTTTGTTTTGCACCAAACGAGGAACGTGACCATCTGATCTAAACAATTTACATACTCTTACTTAACATAAACGTCAAATTAAAGTAATTTACTCTCCCCAGGCAAGGGAGTGGACTCTATGCTGTGTAATCTGGCAAGCAGCCCAGAGTCCTGTCGATCATATCAGAACAACTTTGAATACTTTAAAAAACAACCAAACAGATTCCAACACTTCTCTCCTTCTTTAACAAAGAAATTAAAGCAGTCAGTTGTTTTTTTTGAGTGGGGGGAGGTAGGTTGATAAACTACTATCTTATTTTTCTTTTCAGGGTAACAACACTTTTTTACTGTTTACTGAGGAATGTGTACCCTATTTGCTTGTATGGCTGCTATTAGCAGATACTTCTACAGTTTGCTCTTGGGGAATGAACGGATACTAAGAGATGAAATCTTTCTTGCCTGTCTCATTATCACCCGCCTGTCTGTCTCCCCTCTCTTCCCTCTCCAATGTACTGCTGGTGGACGAACTGCTGGAGGCTGAACAAGGCTCTCTCTCATTCAATGCTTCATTCTGTTGCTCCTTTTCACTTAGCATCTCAACTGCAAGGAATAAGAATGATTCAGTTTAGAAAATATTTCCATGTCAATTTTCCTCTGAACCAACATATTTTTATCAACAATCATCCTGCTGCTAAATTTAGCAGTGTAGAAAATTATCAGCGACAAATATATGTAAGTCAACTTTCTGGAAAGAACCAAAATGCCCAAGGATTTTTCATTCCAAGAAATAACTCAGAAATTACTAACATAGCAACTTAATAATGTAAACTTTCTCAATTGACTATTGCAATGTCCACAGTGGGACTGGATCATATAAACCAAAAAGATCTCAGATTACTGGTACTGATGAGTTAGTCAGTCATAGTTGTGGTCACAGTTTGGGTGCAATAATTGGTCTCAACACCAGGCTTAGAGTAAAATATCAGTCAGCATTCATCTAACAGAGTGAAAAAAAATGCAAGGAGAAATATCTTTATGCTGAGAAAGAAAGGAATTGTTTGGCACAGCAAGAAGTGGAGGCAAAGGCAAATTTCAAATTCAATAATATTTTGAAATTATAAATATAATGCTGACCATAAAACCATTATCAATTGTCATAAAAACCAATTTAGTTCACTAACTATAATAATTCAATCGAAAGCCAGATTCCCATCACCAGAAACCCTTTATTGTGTACCAAGGAGAAGGGTCACACTCACGGCTTACAGCTGGACAATCTACATCCCGGGATCGACTGCACCTGTTTATAAGCCCCGCTGACTGCTTCTCATTGGGTGACTCTCTGCTCTCTCAATAAGAGAGCTTGTATTCTACAAAGGCCACAGGGAGATCTCTTGATTCCCTCTGTTCTTCGCAGCCATCATTACATCCTTCATCCTTTGGTCCATTTCTCCTCCAGCATCCCTACTGTGAGAAAGTTCCTTCCACTACTTAGCGGTTGGTCGGAGGCCCGAAAGTGGTGCTGGGTCAGGCAGTGTCAACCAAATAGGGGACCTTCCTTTCCAAGAGGAGCATCGCAGGATTATTGATGTGGGTTCCTTCCCAGGTTTTGTTTCGCCCAGAGGCCCACTTCAGCTTCCATCTCTGAAGCCTTACCTTCGCTATCCGGAGTGGCTTACATGGAATCAGTTTCGAGCTGAGGCTGACACTCGAAGTGGCCATCTTTATGGCCGGTAGTAAGATCTGCTCAGGTATTACTCCTTGGCTCAGTGTTTCTTTAAAGTTTTACCCTGGATTTTGACCTTGTAAGAAACTGACCCCAATTTCTCCATAACGATCTCAGGCAAGCAACCAGGACCATCCCCAAAATGTCTCACATTAAATCAGATCACTCATTGTGAAAATATCTGTCCTTGCAGAATTGTAATTTCTTTTTTGGTTTTCTAGTTTGGACTCCACTCTCCCCACCAACTTTGGGAATAACAAGCTTAATCTGGTAGGAATCCGTCAGCCCATTAACAATTCCACTGGAGCAACACTTGTTGTTATGTGTGGTGTAGTCCTACAATGGGTCAAAAATCATGCCTGTTCAGTCTCGATAGATGCTACCAGTTGTTTCTTCACATCATTTTTGAAGGTTTGAACTGCCCGTTTGAAAATGAGTGATAAAGTGCAGTTTAGCCATATTGGATACCATTAGAGAGCATGAAGTTCTGGAAATCACAACTAGTAAATGAGTGCCATTATCAGAAACCAGGACTTCCGATAACAAAGAATCCCGAATAGTCCACATGGACTCATGGCCTGCCAGGCCCTTCCCATGGATGTAAGGAGGCTGAAGGTGGGTGTTTTTGATTTTCCTGACACAGGTCACATTGCTTCACCAAGTCTGTGAAGTCAGAATGAAGACTGAGCCACCAGACATAACTCCTAGTCAGCATTTTCATTCTTGATACTCCAGGGTGATCATTATGTAGTTCCTTTAAGACTGAGCCTTGCCCTGGCGGCAGAACAATTACTGAGGACCCTCAAACCATGATTCCATCTTCAACACTAGCTTTCTTAATAAGTCTTTCTTAATAAGATTGTATTTCATTTCTTCTGAGGGTCATTCTTGGAATCCACTTTGTAGGATCATAGGCCTTATTTTAGATAAGGTTGGATCTTTTTTGGGTCCTGGCCTTAATCTTTCTTGCAGACACTGACAAAGCCTCCAAAAAATTTAGAGACATCACAACCTCTTCCAATGCTGGTGAGGAAGCCAGGCTTGTGGGCAGTGGAAGGTGATTCAGTGTGATAGCATTGGTTATTCTGGTTCCAGACAGTGTTCTGGAAGATATTCGTAGGCTGCCAATAGTGCAGAGGCGATAAGAGGATTGCCTCATCCTCTTTGAAAAGGCCCAACAAGGGTTTATATTCAGTAACAATAAAAAAAAGTCTATCACGGATGTGCTAATATGACTTTCCTTCCTTTTCAATTTGAAAGTACCTTTGCAATCACGTCCAAAAGGGTTCTGGCAGCATTTGCATGGACTTTTCCGTTCCGTTCTTCCAGTGATGTGAGAGTACCACACAAACCCCCTATAGGGAAGCTTTACAAATCAAATTCTTTCTTAGAATCAAAATGGTTAGATGACAGTACCTGATGTTTGATTTTAGAAAAAGCCTCTACCAGCAGAGTTTTGTAGACCATCTCTTATTTTCCTGAATTTGAAAAGGGCCAGCGTAAAAGCCAAGTTTGGAATATATTTTCCATAATAATCTACTAATCCCAGGAAAGATTTCAATTCCGTATGTTCCTTGGGGTTGATGCTGTGTTGCTGGCCTTTACCTTATCCTCTGCTTGCATCTACTCAGCAGTTTTTCTGTCTTCCAGTCTTTTCAGCTGGCATCATAGAGTTCAGGTTTCTGAAAAGAGGCATAATGGCTTTTTCTTACCAGAGGAGATTCTTGAATTATGGAGGTTGTCCAGCAGAAGTGATGGAGAAATGTCCTTCTTGTCACCACCAATGAAGTAAATCAGCCGAATGCCAGTTTCCCATCACTAAAAACCCTTTACTGTGTACCAAGGAGAAGGGCTGAACCTGCAAATTACAGCCAAACAACCTACACTTTGGGACCTACAACACCAGTGTAGCAACTGCCGTCTGCTTCTCATTGGTAAGCCGCCATTCATTCAATAACACAGCTCATATTCCACAAAGCTCACAGGGAGATCTATCAATGATCCCCCGTATAATTCAGGGAATATCCTAATACTAATACTTGGATAAATCTGGCATACAGGTGACATCAGAACTAGGAGCAGGAGTAGGCCACCTGACCCCTTCAGCTTGCTCTGCCATTCAATAAGATCACGCTGATCTTTTTGTGAACTCAGCTCCACTTACCCCCCTGCTCACCATAACCCTTAATTTCTTTATTGTTTAAAAATTTATCTATCTTTGCCTAAAACCATGCAATGAGGTAACCACTGTTAATGGAATGCCAGATTCACAACCTTTTGGGTGAAGAAATTCCTCCTCAGTCCTAAATCAGCTCCCCCTTATTTTGAGGCCATGCCCTCTAGTTCTAGTTTCACCTACCAGTTGAAATAACTTTCCTGCTTCTATCTTATCTATTCCCTTCATAATCTTATATGTTCCTATGAGATCTCCCCTCATTCTTCTAAATTCCAATGAGCATAGTCCCAATCTACTCTGTCTCCAGTGCAGTATATCCTTTCTCAAGTAAGGACAGCAAAACTATACACAGTACTCCAGGTCTGACCTCACCAGCACCCTATACAGCTGCAACATAACTTCCCTGTTTTTAAACTCCATGCCTCTAGCAAAGGAGGACAAAATTCCATTTGCCTCCTTAATTACCTGCTGCATCTGCAAACCAACTTTTGTGATTCATGCACAAGGACATCCAGATCCCTCTACACAGCAGCATGCTGCAATTTTTTACCATTTAAATAATAGTCCATTTTGCTGTTATCCTACCAAAATAAATGACTTCACATTTACCGACATTGTACTCCATCTGAAATCTGTCTTCGGAGCAGCACCTAGTCAAATGCCTTCTGGAAATTCAGATACACAACATCTGTACGTTCCCCATTGTCCACCACACATTTAATGTTCTCAAAAACTTCCATCAAATTAGTCAAACATGACTTGCTGCATTTTACTAATGGGATAATTTATCTAATTTATATCCAGATGTCTCGCAATTTCTTCCTTGATGATAGATTCAAGCATTTCTCCTCCTACAGAAGTTAAACTAATTGGCATATAGTTGCCTGCCTTTTGTCTACCTCCTTTTTTAAATAGTGGTGTCACATTTGCTGTTTTCCAATCTGCACAAACCATCCCAGAGACCAGAGAATTTTAGTAAATCACCATTAGTGCATTTGCTATTTCTTCCACCATCTCTTTTAGTACCCTGGGATGCAAACCATCAGTGACTCCAGACCACAGTAATATCTTCTGAAATGCCTGAGCAAGCTGATCAAGGCCAATTAGGGATGGGCAATAAATACTAGACCATATCCAATGGACAGAAAAAAAATCATGATTTTTTAAAAATTCATTGATGGGATATGGATGGCCTTGGTTAGGATAACATTTATTCGTAATAGTGAACTGTCACGTGGTAGAACATCTATCTGATTATCTAACCTCCTGTAGAATGTCTCATGGAACTCCATAAAGGAAATTAAGCATTTTGTTTTCCTTAAATTATAAAAATTAACCCCATTTGTATTTATTCTAATAAATTCAATCCATTTTCAACTAGCCAAATATTTCAGCAAGTGAACTAACAGAATTAGCAGCAAAGCTGTTTCCACATTGTTGGGGGAAGGGAATGAAGGGTATAAGATCTCCAAATGCCTCATTCACACTTCCATCCTCTAGTTTTACCTTTGTTAGCCAACCTACCTAACCCCCTCATACCTATGCCATCTCAGCATTCAATAACCCAGAATGTATCCCCTTCATAGCTTTAGAGCAGATTCACATTTGGGACATCCTGAGTCAGGCATACCTGAGGTGTGCTATGCCTGTCAGAGGAGATACTGCCTTGGATCAATAGCATGGTTCATTTGCAATTCTGATAGAAGTCAGTCATTTGGCCACGTCTTATGCTGACATCTCAGCCTTTCGGTTGTCGTTTGAGAGAAACATTTCTTCATTTCTCCCACAAATGCTCTCTGAACCTTGCCCTTAAATGGTTATCTGTCCCTAGTAAGGTGTGCTTCACTTGTGTTAACCTTCACGGTTTTAATTGGCATTATCCTTTCCAAGCGCTCACTCTGATGACTAACTCCATTTTGAAGACATACTTAAGGAAATTGTTTTGACATTTTTCACACAGTAGACCTCACCCTTTGCTTACTTAATGCTAATTGGATGTAAAGTCATAAATCTAGATCTAGAGAAAAAGAGAGATCCTCAAAGTAAATTTTAAATTGTTTGGGAGCTGCTCAGATCGCAGATTATTTTATTTTCAATTTGGTCTTGTAAATTAAAGATTAAGAGATCTTCACATTTACAGCCATTATAAGGACATCAAAACTAGTTCATAATAACCCTTTTCTGTCCTACATATCTTTACTTCCACTGTGAACACTTGCAAATATATAACAGTAGGAAAGGTACACGGGTGTGAGCTGGGGAAGGGACTAAAGCCTTATTTTTATTGATTTTTTTTAATGATCTAAATTTGTTTCAGTAGCTATGTGATCATAACTATTTAATTGTTAAACATAGTCACTTGGTAATGCAGACTTGAGTATTAAAGAAAAAAAGAGGCATGTTGTTGAAGCTTTTTGTCTTCTACTCATTAGGGAGGAAACAAGAATACCAAATCACGCTGCATGAGAAGAGAGTGCTGATTGGTTGCCAGGTGGACTCTGATTGGTGGAGACTATGCCATGGAGAATGTACCAAGGAACAGTTAACTGCCAAGCTTTTGTTTAACTCCAAACCAGGCAAGTTGACTCTGATTGGTCAAGCTGTTGCCATGCGGAAATGAACCAGGGGATGGCTGTCCCCATGCTTTTGTCCAGTTGAAAAGGATGCAATGTGTGTTTACAAAGGACTGGCCCTGTACATTTGATCATTTGCATCTTCTAGCTTACATAAATGTGCCAAACTGTGAGCCTGACTAATAATCTTGAACTAGTTGTTCATGTAATTTGTAACTCAATTCCGATTATGCCAAGGAAGATAACGTGTCTATTTAATTATTCTGCATTTTGGGATTTAGATGTCAGTTACTTGCATAGACTTCAGGTTCACCAGGTAATTTTCGTAATACATAGTAAATCTTTTCTAAGGTCATAATTATAACTAATGTATCATGGAGAATATGACATTCATAATAAGCTTCAACTGAATTATCCACAATGAATTAGACAGTTTCCAGCATAGGTATTGCTCCAACTAAAGGACGAAAGAACTTTTGTATTTATGTTTGTATGGTTGTAACCAATTAATTGCTTTTTAAGTGGAGACACTGTTGTCATGTGAGAGACGTGACAGCCAATTTGTACACAGCAATGTGATATTTATCACATTGTCTGTTTTAGATGCTGATTCAGAGATAAATATTGGCCACGATACTTGAGTGAACACCCTTCCTATCCAACATTGAGCAATGGGATCTTTTACATCTCTTGTGGAAGTCTTGGACCAGAGAAAGGGGTTGCCCACTAAAGGCAGAGATGAGGAGAAATCTCTTCGCAGAGGGTAGTGAATCTGTGGAATTCTTTATTGCAGAGAGCTGGAGAAGTTGTGTTGTTAAATATACTTAAAGCTGAGATAGAATTTTAATCAGAAAGAGAATCAAGGATTGTATGAATAAGATAAGAAAATGGAATTGAGGATTGTCATATCACAACAGTCATGATAGCCATGATCTCATTAAATGGTGCAGCAGTCATAATGGGCCAACACCTGCTCCAATGACTTGTAGTCTTATGGTGACCTGAAGGGAGAGACAGGATCTTGGCTTAACATCTTCTTCCCAAAGACAAAAAGAATGAGTGGAGAGATAATTGAGTTTTGCCGCTGAACTCTCAAAATATGACCCCATTAGGCATCATATACACATTTAAATCTCCACCTCTCTACTTAAGGCACAAATGAAGAGGAATTTCTTCTCTGAGAGGATCGTTAGATTATGGAATTCTCTTCCCCAGCGATGCTGGAGGCCAAGTCAGTGCCAGGGACCCGGGTTTGATTCCAGCCTTGGGTCTCCATCAGTATGGAGTTTGCACATTCTCTCTGACTGCATAGGTTTCCTCCTGGTGCTCCTGTTTCCTCCCATAATCTAAAGGTGTGCAGGTTAGGTTGATTGGCCATGCTAAATTTCACCTTAGTGTCAGGGGGGCAAATACATGGGAATAGGGATCTGGCCTGGGTGAGATTGTTGTTTATGCAGGTTCATGGGCCGAATGGCCTCCATTTTCACTCTAGAGATTCTATGGTTTTATGGAATATAGTCTGCTTTCTTGCATCTTTGTAGAAACTTGATGTCTATGTCGATATGCACGATCTTCTTGGAGATCCTCTCCACTTGGAGCCATCAGTTTGCAGTATCGATGGTAGTCATGATGTGCAGATGCCAGTGTTGGACTGGGGTAAACACAGTAAGAAGTCTCACAACATTAGGTTACTCACTTGTAGACCCAACCATGATACAGTGTCTGATGTTGCAGCACAAGCAGTGGCCACTTAATGATCGAGCATTCTTTCGAAGCTCAGACTGCTGTTGGACTTTAACCTGGTGTTGTGAGATTTCTTACTTTATGGAATAGATCCAAGTTTGAGGGAGACAAATTTTTGATTGACAAGGAAATGGAGGATCATGGACAGCAGGCAGAAAGTAGAATTGAGGCCACAATCAGATCAGACATGATCTTGTTTAATGTTAAATTAGGCTCAATGGGGCCAAATGACTTAATCCTATTTCCTATGATTTTAATGAAATCATTCCTTGGCATCTGTCTTCTGGGTGCCTTTGCCTGGTTTAGTGCTCTATGTAGTGCTATTGAGTGGCTGCAGCATGGCTTGTGAAATGTGCTGATTTTCACTGAATAAAGATAACATTGCTGGACACCCTCAAGCAGCTCTGGGTTCAGAAGGGTCAGTTTTGGGATGCACCACCTGAGAATGAATGGCAGCAATCTGGGCTAGCTAATAGGCAGATGCCAGCAAGGGCACTGATAAAGTGGCTATAGTGGGAGGACAAATGTTGTCTTCCTGACAGAACAGTAGGCTTCATGCTTGATGCAGCCACTGGCACTGCTCCAAAGCAATATCTCATCAACCCTGGTAATCTACTGGACTATTGCAATACTGATAGCCTCTTTGACCACTGCAATTCACAGCAACACTGAGAACAGTCTGAGCTTCCACCAGAATGCTCAGATATTAAGTGGCTGCTGCTTGTGCCGCAACATCGGACAATGTATCATGGTTGGGTCTACAAGTGGGTAGATGGCAATGGCTACAAGTTCCAGGCTGAAAAGGATGGACTTCAAACTTGGTCCAAAGCACTGTGCCAAACTGGTGCTTAACACAGACTGCAGACTTTCTGACAAACCTGAATAAGTATTTGTTGTGTATATCCACCAGTGTTCTCCTGCAATCTAGTCCATTGAAGAGCTGATTGGAGTCCACTGCAGCAGAACCCATTCTCCAAGTACAGGGATCTTTGCTCCTTCTGTGGGTACTCATGCCCATCATCTCATGATGTGCAGATACTGACTCTAAGCTAGCCTTCAATTTATGCAGAGTCAGCATCTGAATTGGTGGCTGAGAGTGAGAAATGAAGTGATGGCGTGTCATCATCATCACTTTTTTCTTGCTGTTGCCTGAACAGATTGCGTTTCTTGAGTGTAAGGTGGAGGTGTGCTGTGGGAAGTTGTGAGGAAGGTACAGGTGCATTTTTAACCCAGTTGCTGCTTGTAAATCAGGAGAGAGTGTGGGATGAAAGGGTGCTGAGATGTGAGGAGAACAATTAGATATGAGGACACCATTATGCTCAGTGGTTTCAATTCTACTGATTGTCACTTGTTCAGCAACAGTTATTCCAGTAATGGAAAGTCCCATCTACTCTATAGGGGACAAGACAGGCTAGATGCTGAAATAACTGAAATGAACAGGCATGAGGAGGTTGACATGCTATCTGCATCACAATCAATGGATATTGTTTAATCATACACTGTGATCCCTGCAATTAATTTTAGTGGCTATCCAATAATCCCACCAAATGTTTTAAATTATAAAATGGATAATGAGACATCAAGGTTGAAAGATGTAGAAAAGAAAAGAAATTCAAGAAGTTGCAGTTAAATAACACCAACATTACCTTTTATAGATTGCAGGAAGACTGAAGACAGAGGTAGAAAGGGAGCTCAGTGGTTTACTATGTAATCAGACTTTCAACTACTTGAGGATTTAGGGAGGAAGAACAGCATTTTAGAATGATGTATTTGCGGTGTAGGAGGAATGAGGGAGGGAAGTTCAGTAGACAATGCTTTAAATGTCAGTAGTTGACTTGAAAATTCCCGAACAAATGCTTTGAATCATTTGATGCGTCATGGAGAAATTCAACCTGAAATGTTATATAGTCTTATTATTGACGCTTCTGTCACTGCTCTTTGCTATGCCTAGCTTCAACATCCTTTTCACAGAAGCTTAGCACATGAAAGAAAATGTTTTATTAAGGAACTGTGGAATGAATTACATTCAGCTTGATGTTGCTGTTTGAAAATTGTCCAACTAGTTATCCTATGGATTTATTCTGTACATTATAGTTCACAAAATTTTGGCTCATAAATTTTTTTCTAAGTGAGCTAAGATTCTGTGAAAAGCAGCAGAGTGACCTGGAGCAAAGGCAGTGACGTATTTGAAGCTCAATGCATTAAACACTGAGGAGGAATAAGGCAATTCATTTAAGTGGAAAATGTACCATCTTTCTCTCTACTTTGAGAACAACATCATTTACCAGAGTTTTCTTTATATGACAATATCGAAACCCAGTAATGTAACACTGCCTACTATCAGCTAAGATTGATGAACTGTTTTTAAATCTTTAAATTGCTGCTGATAAAATCTCAATGTCATAATTCCTACATTCCTATGCTGCTGCTGGGATGGGCAGTGCAAGGATTTTGCAATTAATGTCCTAAAGAGCTCACCAGTCGGTCAGCCATGATAAGAAATCTTCTGATAGCTTTGGAAATCAACTGGGCCTCTGAACAGGCTTGTTTTTTTCAGCAATCCTATATATGCATGCATCAGTTTGGTCTGAATGACAGCAATGCAGCTAACAAAGCAAGCTTCAAAAAGTTAGAGTGAGTCAAAATAAAATAGAATATTTAAATAAGTTAAAATTATATACATGACGGAAAGAATAGAGAAGAATTAATGCAGTATAGGATGAAACCTGCTCTTGACTGTTAGTGACATTATTAATAATTGTGTTATAGTACTTTGTAGCACCGTTGGTCTGTAGGGTTGATGCTGGTGTTTAGATGTTCTTATAAGTCTATTCCCAACATCCTTGATCTTATTCTATTCACATATCCTTATATTCCTCTGTCTCATATGTTTATCCAGCATCCCTTAAATGCATCTACCCAATTTGTCTCAACCTGTTCTGTAGTGATTAGTTCCTGCAGAAAACATTCAATTATTTTATGCCAATGAAATTATCAATGGTTTTTGATTTTTCCTTTAATATTTTTATCTTGCTGGGAATTTTGTGCTTGTCAACTGTGAAGTTTTAGCACTAGTAGGTTAAAGAGGATTTTACAGAACAGAGAGGATAAGAGAAAATAGGCAGCTACCCATCATCAACTTTATACATGGGTTTCCATAAGTATTGATCCTCCCTTCAGTGCCTTATGTGGGGGAACCCAATTAGTGGGCAATAACAGGCTGTTGGCCATGGAAGGCAAGATGGCCAATGAATTTTTTTTCAGCATCATGGTGTAGGAAACCACTTAATCTTGCTCTGCCACCTTCCCTGATCATACAAGTGAAACCTGAAACCGGCTTTGCCATCAACATCCAGTTAAAGTGTCAGTTGGAGCTCAGTTGGTAGCAACTCTTGCCTGAGACACAAGGCTCCTTGTTCAAATCCAACTCTCGGGCATGAGTACTGAAATTAAAACTGACACTCCGGTTCAGTACTGAGGGAGTGCTGCACTCACAGATGTTAAACAGAAGTCCCAGCTGCTTGCTTGAGTAGATGTAAATGTCTTCTGGTATTATTTCAAAGAGGGGCAGGGTTTTATACCTGGTGCCATGGTTAATATTTATCTGCTCATCAACATCACAAAAAAAAGACTATCTGGTCATTATTATTTGCTATTTTTTGGAGATTTTGTGATGCACATATTGGCTTTTGCATTTCCTAAATTACTAAAATGACTACACTTCAAAAAGTATTTAATTGGCTGGAAAGCACTTTGAGACATCTGGTGATCATGAAAAGCATTTTATAAATGCAAGTCTTTTTTGCCAGCTGAATTTCTACCACATTATAGTCATAGGCTCATACAGTTACTTTAGTACAGAAGTAGGGGAGTCTAAAACTAGAGGCATAGATGAGAGGGGAGAAATACAAAAGTGTCGGGCAATTTTTTCACACAGAGGGTGGTAAGTGTCTGGAACAAGCTGTCAGAGGTAGTATTCAAGGTGGGTACAATTTTGTCTTTTAAAAAAACCATTTAATTATATGAGTACGATGGGTATAGAGGGATATGGGCCAAATGGGGACAATTGGGGTTAGCTTAGGGGTTTTAAAAAAAATGGGTGGCATCGACAAGTTGGGATGAAGGGTCTGTTTTCATGCTGTAAACCTATATGACTCTATGAGGCCATTTGGCTTTCAAATCTGTACCAACCACAATCCCACCCAGGCTCTAGTGGATAAGCATAGTGCAAACTGTCACAAACTGCATTACTTTCTCCTATAGAATTTCAAAGAAACTTACAAAACGTACGCACCTAAATGTTCAGAATGTCATATACTCAATCAACCCCCAATCCCAAAGTTTTTCTTTGATTTTGGACACTGGATGATGCAGTCCCTCACACATACTGTATTGGAATAGGGCTGGGTTTAAATCCAATTAACCACAGTCACATTCAATGCTCTTGTGATGGTATGGGTCACTCATTATAGGATTTATTTTTCAAAATTTCAGTCAATTATTCTCAACAGAGAAAAAAAATTTCCATGACTGGTTGGACTAAAACCTGCAGTCTTGAGCCTGTCACTGCAACAATAAGCCATCAATATGACATAAATTTTACTGAGTTCTTAGGTAAAATGAAAGGACTTAAAACAGATAAATTGCTGAGGTTAAATAATATTTGTAGGGTGTAATAATAATAGGGTGTTGTAAAAAACTAACCTGAAGATTACAAAGCACCAATGATCATTACAAGTCAAAGGAGAATGGATACTAATAAACCAGAAAGAGACTAACATGATCCACGTGTTGAAAATGCATGACAGACTCATTGATCTTACTTCAATCATCTGGAGCGTACCTGAGGATTATCTGTGTAGGAAATACTCGGACATGAAAACACAAGTCGAAATATTGTGCATCAGAACCAGTTTTTCCATTGGAACAATGCTATAAATGGGAGATTGATTACTGAAATGAGGTTCGATACCCTTTTTATACCAAATAGTGAAATGTTTGTGAGATCTTACATTAATATAATTGCTTTACAGTAGTGTATTTCCCATGATCTAATAGTGCCTACACTTTCAAAGATACTTCTATACTGTATCTGAGAAGCAATTTGCCCTTCCTGCAATTGTGGAAGGTGAAACGTAATGGAACATTGCAGTTGATTAAAAATCAACTGTTCACTGGCATGGTATCACGGAGATGAAAGCGGTGTTGTAAAGTTGAAACAGATTGTTAGTTTCTAAACGTTTTAGTATCATTCATTGTAGCTTGAATGTTGTAAAGTCAAGGATTGCCTGTATATTAGTCATTTAGTAAACAGCAGTTGGTGTGGCTTCAAATGGGGAAGAACCTGCCTGATCAGTCTCCTCAATTCAGATTGACTTTGGTAAGCTATGTGATACCAAGTACTTCCAAAACTCATTTAATAAAGTACCACATTAAAAAAATGCTAATTAACCTCAAAGCTGAGCAAAGCTTTTGTATGGGCAAGAAACTGGCAGAAAGATATCAAACTACTGGCACTAGTTAAATGGGTAATACCAAGTAGCGTGAAGGGAATTATTGAGTTCAGGGTTGGGGCTGCTACAATTGCTAATTTACATCAGTGACCTGGATACTGAAACTCAATGCAACTGAATTAATTTACAGATGATATCAAACCTGGACAGGCAATGGAATAGAAGGAGCTACGTAATGTGATAAATTTGTGTTAGCTGCAAGAGAGTAGCAGTTAGAATTTAACACAAACATACATAAAACATTGTATACAAAAAGGATATTTGTGTAAACGGTACAGTAGTTAGTATTGCTGCCTCACAACTCCAGAGATTTGGTTCAGTTCTGGCCTTGGGTGACTGTACGGAGTTTGCACGTTCTCTCTGTGTTCGTGTGGATTTTCTCTGGGTGCTTCGGTTTTCACCCACAGTCCAATGATGTGCAAGTTAGGTGGATTGGCTATGTTAAATTGTTCATTAGTGTCCCAAGATGTGTAGGTAAGGGGGATTACCATGGTAAATATGTGGGGCTATGGGGAAAAAGCCTAGATGGTTTGCTCTGTTGGAGAGTCAGTACATACTCAATGGTCTCCTTCTGCACCGTAGAGGCTCTATGATGATAAGAAGGGCACTGAAATTGTTATGTATGAACTTGATAGAGGTCTAGAGGTAAAGGTGTGCAATTAAGACAGAGTAGCAATGAACAAAGTCAACTGTACACTGAACTGAATCGTCAAACTCAAGTCACTGAAGTTATGATAAAACTAAGCAGTGCTATTTTCAGATTGCGTTACAGTGCCAGTTCCGGTCACTGAGATATGAAGGAGATACTAAATGATCAAAGGCTAGTCCTGGCACTGATTGTCTGACTTATGAGGAAAGACTGGAGAAACTTTTGGCTTTTCACCGTGAAAAAGAGACAACTGAGAAGTGACATTAGAACCATAGAATCCCTACAGAAAGAAGCCATTCAGCCCATCGATTCTGAACTAACCCTCTGATTAACTTCAAACTAGGAAAAAGAGCCAGATCAATGCTTGGAAGATGGAGATATAAACCCTGGAATCATGTAAGTAATAAACTGACGCACTCATGGAAGAGTGCAGGTCCTTCTGGATGAACATATCAAGGTGGCATCTCTCATCCCGACTATCATACAAATGAGCAGAAAAGAATAACTTACTATCAGGTGGTCGGTCTGTGGGTATGGAGGCAATATCTCTGGGAAAACTTGACTTGCTTAAATCCCTCTCTCTTTGCGTTGCAACGAGATTTTCTAAAAAGCGATTTCTGAAAGAGTTACAGAGGAAACCCAGCATCACACTTTGAGCATTCCCAAAACCATTCCACAAGTTTTAGCAAATTGGCATTCCAGCACACCACACCAAACCAAACATGCAATTAAGCAAACCAATCAGTTCCCAGAGCAAAGCATAATCTTTATGAACCTTAAAATTCAAAGCACTTTGCATCAATACTTCATTTTTTAAAAAATAAGCATTGTCCCCACTTTATTACTTCCGGTGCCAACAGCCCCAAAAAGTCAAAATCAATGTGGATCAAAATTCATCTCACGGAAGGAAAACATCTTCCAGTTTCCAAAATAAGATGACAACCAGCAACACTTGCCCCCTGCCCAGCACCATGGCCCAACCACCATTGTATCATTCCACTTATTATAGGCCTGTAATTTTTAAAATAACACACATATGCATTGGGGCAGCAATCTGATCTCTCAAATACCTCCAGTTTCTTAAAGAAAATGCTAAAACAGGAATTGAAATTCAGTCTGACAACTTTCATTCAAGGTGGGCAATTGACAACCAAATTTTAAATTTGAATTAGAACTTGGTTAAATTACAACAAAACTTTTTTTTTAAGCAAAAGCCCAATACTGGTTGCTTATCTTACACAGCATAGAGATCATCACTGGATCCATCAGATATGAAGCACCAACAAACTCTAGCTGTGAAGAAGAGATGACCAGCTATCAATTAAGAGAGTCAATTACACTAATGGAGTAGTATCAGTTCAAATGCCCCAACATCCACACAGCTTGTACAGGCCTATAATAAAATTTGATTCTGAACTTCAGACCTGTAGCAGAAAGAAAATATCACAAAGAAATCCCAGTCCAGATCAGTCAGTTAAAATTTTTAATCCAAACCCAATACTTACTCATACTTTCTCAGAACTGGCTTATCGCCAATAGAAATTCCTTCAGTCCTGAGAAAAAGGATCAATTTCAGTTCAATAACAATCTGTGTTTATATTGTGCCCTTATCACTGTAGAATGCTCCAAGGCGCTTCACATGAGCATTCACAAATAAAATTTGACACCAAACCACATTCAGAGATTATTGAGCAGCTGACTAAAGGTATGATTAAACGGAAAGCTTTTGAGGAGTGCAATGGAGTGAAGCAAAAGGTTTAGGGAGGGAACTCCAGAACTTAGGGCCCAACCATGGCTGACAATGGTACAATTAAAATTGGGAATGCTCAAAAGGCCTAAATTAAAGAAGTGCAGAGATCTTGGAAGATTGCAGACCTAGAGAAGATGACAGAGGAGCAGCGGATGAGATATGTATATGGGGGAATTTGAAAAGAAGGATCAGAATTTTAAAATTGAGATGCTCTTTAACCAGAAGTCAGTATATGTCATTGAAGACATTGGTGATGGATATACAGGCATAAAGTCTTCAATTTCCATGGATAACAAGTCACTGGAGGTGCTAGCAAAGCAACAGATTGTTTAATTTTTGTTTTAAATAGTTAATTAACCATTATAACATTAAACAAAAGCTCTGATGTGACTCCAGAAATATGTATCACAACTATTGTTGTGGCAATTGTACACTACTTGTTTATCAAGTTGTACAACTATTCATTGGCAAAGTGCAAAATAACCTTTGTTTTATGTGGAAAGACTTCAATCTTCATCCTTTCCATAACAGGAAATGTGACAGTTGTCTATTTTCCTCCCCAATGCACTTATGCTCATTATGTATAATATATTATTTGTTACTGCAGGATCAGCTTAAAAATCTTTGTCAACATCTATTTTACTTCCTTGGTATTGCTCTCTACTAGATGGGGGTTGGATTAATCTCATTGTTTGACATGAACTCATGAATGAAAATGTCTATACCCCTAATGTTGAAAAACCAAAGGCATTGTGTGCACCTCTCTAGAAGCTGCATCTTGATTCTGAATTCAATCCTTCTGCCTGAGTATCGTTCAAGCTGAAGGCAATGCACAAACTAAGTGTTCAATTCAACCTTGAACTGAGTTCATTGCTCTACATCTGGCCTTTCACCAAGGTCACCAATTTCCACAATACTTCCTTCCAAAGATGTGCGGGTTAAGTTGACTGGCCATGCTAAATTAGTGTCTTGGGATGCATAGGTTAGAGGTATTAGCAGGGTAAATATGTGGTTATGGGCATAGGGCCTGGATGGCATTGTTTTCAATGCAGATTCAAAAGGCCAAACAGCCTCTTTCTGCACTGCAGGGTTTCTATGATTCTATGATTCCATCCCCATCTCACCCAACCACCATCAGTAATTCCACTTGCATCTTTTTCACTCCAGGCTTGATGTCACCAACACTGGTTCCTTAAGTTCCACCCTGTGCACACTCCAGTTCATCCAGAACTCTGCTTCCTTAATCCTATCTTGTTCTTTGGTCTGCTCACTGATCACCCTTGGACTCACCCCAGTGTCCCCCTCTGGCCTTGTCTCTCAGATTTACTATTGCTGAGACAGGCTTCAGTCACCCAATTACTTCAATTTAAAATCCCTCTCACACTGATCCACCAGACTTTGAAAGAAGACAAATGTGCTTTAGTTACTGCACAACATAGAGCTGGACATTTATTTTTCAACTCCTGTAAGTTTATGTACTGAGATACATGTGAAATTACCAGACTTTTTGACTGCATAACAGAGTAAGGGGAAAGAAAGCTGCAATGGGAAATTAGGTACTTTTTGTTCAAAATACTATCCATTTCAGAGGGGAAAATAATTGTTTCAAAGTAAATTATTCAGTTTATTTTACTGCCCAACATGGGAGCCGTCAAGAATCTGTATAATGCTGCATGATATCAACAATTGAATGTAAGAAAAAATTGAAAATGATTGCTGGTCAGGATCGTGGATACATAGTAATGAAAGGTTAGCATGAAATACAATGTGTTAAAGATAAAAGGACAGAGAAATCAGTCAACTGTGAGATCAGTTTTAGGATTCTTTGAGAACTGAATCCTCTTTTAAGAATACCAACACAGTAATGATGACATTTAAAGCTACACTAAAGTGTGAACTATATTCAAGTGGAGAAAAGAAATCATAAGAATGTACAGTACTGAGAGTGATAGGTTAAACAGTAAATTAGAGTACAAAATCGGTTGTGTGAAATCACAAGAACAACTTTTTTTAGACAGCACCTTTTACATAGTAAAACACACCAAGGCATTATAGAAGTGTTGGCAAACAAAGTTACCAACATGCAGAGCAGATGTTATATGCAGCCTTAATGATCTTTGCTAACTAGAACCATTCTCTCCGATGATTCATGGAATTTTGCTGCATAATTGATAAGCTTTAAATTTTGGTTCCTAAGCACAAGGTATAACAATTTATTATTGGAATAAAGACTCATACAATACAAATACCAAAAGAAAGGTTACTACAGCTTTATGTAGGAAGGGAAACATAGACTATCAGGGGAGGCGGTGGGGTAATGGTAATGTTGTTGAACTAGTAATCCAGAGGCTCAGGCTAATGCTGTATAGACAAGGGTTTAAACCCTACCATGGCAGCTGGGGGATTTAAATTCAATTAATAAATCTGGAATTAAAAGTTAACAACTTTTAAAAGTTAAAAAACCATTGTCAATTGCCTTAAAAACGTATCTAGTTCACTAATATCCTTCAGGGAAGGAAACCTGCTGTCCTTAACTGATCTGACCTACATCTGACTCCAGGCCCAGTGCAATGTGCTTGATTCCTAGCAAGTTACTCAGTTGTATCAAACCATTACAAAGTCTACAAAAGGGAATGAAATCAAACAGGTGACTGGGATTGACCTAGGCACTGGAAACAATAATGGCAAACCAATAATGGAAACAATGGCCTGTTGACCCTACAAAGTCCCTTTTTTCCCATTTATGGGTGTAGCCATTGCTGGCTAGGCCAGCATTTATTGCCCTTAAGAAGATGGTGAGCCACCATCTGGAACCACTGCAGGTCCTGAGGAGTAGATACACCCACAATGCTGTTGGGAAGAGAGTTCCAGGATTTTAATTCAGCCACATTGAAGAAATGGTAATATATTTCCAAATGAGGATGTTGAGTGACTTGAAAGGAAACTTTCAGGTGCTGTGTTCCTTGGTATCTGCTGCTCTTGACCTTAAGAGTTTGGGACGTGCTGTCTAAAGAGCCTTGGCAAGTTCCTGCAATGCATCTTATAGCTGATACACATGGCTGTCACAGTTCATTAGTGTGGAGGAACTTAATGTTTGTGGCAGGAGTACCAATCAAATGGGCTGTTTTGTTTTGGATGGTGTTGAGCTTCTTGAGAGTTATTGGAGCTGCACTTATCCAGGCAAGTGGAGAATATTCCATCATACTCCTGACTTCGACTTTGTAGATGGTTGACAGGCTTTGGGTAATCAGGAGGTGAGTTACTCACTGCAGGATTCCTAGCCTCTGATCTGCTCTTGTAGCCATGGTATTTATATGGCTAGCCCAGTTAAGTTTCTGATCAATGCTAACTCCCCAGGATGTTACTAACATCTGGAGGCTTGTGCCAAAATGAAGAAAGCTATCCTAGAGACTATTCAAACAATAAGCTGACACAATCATACTTGTGAATCAATCTTTCAACGTCCTAGATATCAGCATCACCATTCATAGGTACGTCCTGTCCTACCAACAGGATAGACCCAACAGAGGTGAGAGCACTGATATACAGTCTAGAGGGAGTGACGTGGGAATCCACAACATCGACTGTGCATCACACGAAGCCTCAAACATCAGAAAGAAAACACCCTGCTGATTACCAAGTACTATTCACTTCAGCTCATGAATCAGTTCTCCCCCACGTTGAGCATCACTTGGAGGAATCACTGAGGGTTGCAAAGGTGCAGAATTTACTCTGGGTGGGGGACTTCAATATCCATCACCAAGCATTGCTCAGTAGTATCATCTCAGACCAAGTCCTAAGGGGAGATAGCTGTCAGTTTGCGGCGGGTGGTGAAGGAACCAACAAGATGGAAAAACCTACTTGACCTCAGCCTTAATGGTTTATCTGTCACAGATGCATATGTCTATGACAATATCAGTAGGAGTGATCAATGCATAGTCCTTGTGGAGACGAAATCCCAGCTTCATATTGAGGATACTCTCCATTATATTCTGGACTATAAGTGGGATGGACTTTGAACAGATCTAGCAACTCAAAACTAGGCATTCATAAGGTGCTGTGAGCCACTATCAGCAGCAGAATTGTATAATATCACATTGTTTAAACAAATTGCCTGACAGTAGCCCCACACTGTACATCTACTATCACGCTGAGAGATCTGTGCAAAAGGGAAGGCTGATCACAGATGCCAGTCTTCTCCACATGATATCAAGAAAAGGCTGAAAGCATTGGATACTGCAAAATCTATTGGCCCTGACAACATTAGGCAATATTACTCGGAAACTTGTGTTCCAGCACTTCTCTCACCCCGGTCAAACTGTTCCAGTATAGTTACAACACTATCTGGCAATGTGGAAAATTCCCCAAGTACATCCTCTCTACAAAAATCAGGACAAATCCAACCCAGCCAATCAGTCTACTCTCAATTTTCAGCAAAATGATGGAAGGAGTTGCAGTAGTGCTATTGAGCTGCATTTACTCATCTATAACCTGCTCACTGAAGCTCAGTTTGCTAGGGCCACTCATCATGGCCTTCACTGTTATTGGATCAAAATCTCCGAACACCCCCCCTTAACAGCACTGTGGTTGCACTTACACCACACAGACCACAGCAGGACAGGGTAGCAACTTATCACCACTTTCTCAAGGGCAATTAGATTTGGGCAATAAACATTATGCCCACATCCCATGAAAGAAGTTTAGCAATGAGTTAATATCTTAAACAAGGTATCGTCCAGTGAAAGTCATCCATATGACTGATGATAAAATTGTGAATATTTAAAATTACGCGATTATTTCATTTATTCCACTTTGAAATAAATTCAAAATGAATTTTCATATACTAAACATACACATCCAAATTTAACACACAAGCCTTGACACAGCTCTGACTTACTTGAAAATACTTCTTTCTCCAGGACCTGATTTCATTGTTTTCTCCTCTGAAGGTGACTTTGGCACATCCGGCTTACTGAACGATGAATATAATTTTCTAGGAGCAAGACTGTGGACAGATTAAAGGTCAACTTTTTAAAAATTCAGGCACACTATAACAAGAGTTCATTTAAAAATAAAGACAACGAAATGTATTAAGATGCCTTGATGTTGTCACAGAGAAGCTCTGCACTGATCTCTCCCATGTCGGCAGTGTTTGCAGACTAAACAACTTCCTGTCAGTTTCTATACTTCAGTAACAGTCTGATACCCTCTGAGTCGCTGCAATGGAGCAAGAGTGAAGAGTTACTTTTCTCCGAAGCAGGAAAGCAATTTCTATAAGTAGCATTTTCTATTCAGCTAAGGACTACCCCCCCCTCAGTGGGGTCCCCAGCTCTTTTTCTGTCAATGCACCTTGCTACAGACTTTAGAAAGCCTAACTCTGGTATAATTTTATTTTAATATCTTAAGGAGAAAAAAACTTAGGGATGGACCATAACTGTTATATAACAGCATTAAAATCTGGCAACGCAATATATTTTGAATTTATGCATCACATATGACTTGACTAATATGACAAACACCAAAGTGGGGAAAAAGAGCATTTACCTGGACAGGGATACATTTTTCAGAATGAATATTGTGAACCAGCACTTAGAAAATCAACGTCTAAAACGATATACAGGCCATAAAAATTATAGACGTATGTAATTTGAATCATAAGGATGTGTAGAGTTGAACTCAACAATTTTACTGAAAGAAAAATAGGCAATGAAAACCACTTTTGCATTCAGTGAGTATTATTTTTGCTATGATTGTTGACAGGAGGAATTTTATTTCCTCACTGACATTGTCAGAAGATTAACAATGTTTGTAATTCTCCCATCTGATTAGTTTATTTTTATTTGAGTTGTATTGCTATTGCCTCAGCAGGCCACCATACTGAACATAGATGGGTCAAATGGAGCAATAGGGAGAAAGAGTTTATAGTTTGAAACCACCTGGAGAGAGAGAATCAAATTCTGTGCTCCTGGAAAACCATAGGAAATAAGAAACTGTTGAAACAACTTGTTTTTAAGATCAAACTCATTAAGGAACACTAAAATAACAGAACAACTCCAGGGCATTTAACCAAATTAAATTAAATTCAGGTCATTATCCACTGGTTTACCCTACACAAACTTCAGGTCTCCTCTTTTGAAGAGTGGCTCTACCCAACTACATGAGGAATGTTAATCAGCAGTAAATAACAGATCAGCTTTTTTGGGTCTATTACTGGCACTTGTAGTGTTTGGAATATAAAACCAATTTCTGGAGTTAACAGAACTCCCTGAACTCACCATCTTTGGTTGAAAATGAGAAACTGGGAACATTCAAACTCACAATACAAAAATAACACGAACCTGGTGGGTTTTAGGGAGCGCTCATCTGATGCTTGATTAGTAAGCCCAGCTCTCGGTGGAAAGGTGAAAGAAGTTGCTGCATAATAACTGGTGTATGAAGGAACCCTGGTAAAGGACCAGAGATGTAAGATAAAGATGTAGGCAAAGAGTTGCTGAAGCAACAAGCTGTGCAATATTAATATAGACTGCATGCTAAACAAGCCATTAAAGTTGTTAAATATTTAAATTAGAAGCGTGAATAACTGATATGTTTCAATGATGCAAATAATCTGCATTTCATACAGACTGAAGGTTTTAAAGTACACTGCTTAATGTAAGTAATTCATCTTTCAAAAGATAGTACAGAAGTTACAGAGGAGAATATTTTATCCATCAGCGATAGTAAAATCAATTTTAAGGCACAAGAGAAGAAATTGTTGTATGATCCATTTGTGTGAAGGTAGTTTAAAGAATTCAAGATCTAGTCTTCACAGAATTGATGAGATACAAGGGTGGGTTTTGTGGTTGGGCGTCCCCAGCACAAATCGATGTTTACCGAAATGCCTCATCAGAAAATCACAGTTCACAGATACTGATTTTCTGTCTGCTTCACGTAATGGATACAAACTCCCACAATTTCCAATGTTCTCTATAGGCAGCATGTGCACCTTACTGTTGAATAAATATGACCAATCTCAAAAGATAAAAGCTGCCATTCTCTCAATGCTGAAAATACTGTCCCAAATACTGCCTTCACATATTTTAATCTTTTGACCAGAGATCATTTTAAAGGATATTTCAATTTTGATTTTGTCAAAGATCTGCCTATGAAGAACCAGCAGAGAATCACTGGAGATCTTGCTCATCTTCTCATTTATATAAATAATAATGCTGAATCATAAAAGACTGGTTTAGTCCATGAAGATCACCCAATTAAATGGGCTAGAGCTTTCTTCATTACAGTCACTCACTATTTAACTCAATTGTTCTCTGTGGCATTGGATAGAGATTTTTTTAAAATCAAACCTTTTCCACGGACATTCTTCTTTGGGCTTGGTTAAGAATTTTTGAAAGCAGATGTGGAGCAAAACTAGCCAAGAAGGCCCATTTGATGGAATGGGGAATTATATGTTTCCTGACACTTGGTTGTAAATCTGTTTGTTGCATACTCACATTCTGTACTGATACTGGGCTTCATATGCCACTCATAATGGCTTGTGACTGAACCTCTACAATGATTCTGATTATTTGACTGACTCACATTACCATCCGACAAGAATTACTATGAAAGGAGAGGGTCTGCACTATTCTGAATCTCAATCCCAATTTAGCTAGTGGCTATTTGCATATTTCTAACTATTCCCTTTGTGTGAAGTGGTGGAGTGATTGACAGGCTATAAAGTGATCACCCTTCCACAGCCATTACCATCATCAATACTGTTACTGAGGTGGTTAGTCTTGCACAGCGGGAGAGACTTTGGTGATGTCACCATTGAAGATGAGGGGCCATGCACATTAAGCACATAGGCGCATTCCCAGCTTGTTGTCAGCCTAAAATTCAGAGTGGAGTACTTGTCTTCACTCGCTAAGACTGGTGGAAATCAAATACTGCACCTTCAGACCCAGAGGCCAGAATACTACTACTAAGCCAAAAGCTTGCTGCAATATTAGCTGGTGTTCCTCAATCACGTAATTTCATTGACAATCTGCCTGTATCTCTATAGTCACCAGATTCATTTCACATTGCTAGCAATATTTGTCATCATAATTTCAAGGTGTATATTTGTATATCACAATTATATATGGAGAATATAGGATACTGGGTAAAGCATACTGCAGTTTGCCACAATGTAACAGCCAGTCCGTCACATAATAACATAGAAATGGGAAATCTGCGCTGACACTAGAAATGATTTTGGGGAAAGAAGAGCTATCCAAAAGCTAAAACTGATGCAGCAGCCATGAAAAGCACACATATCTCATATATCACGTGTATACCAATATAGTGTTTTATGCTGTATGTATGTGTGCACTAGCAGCCAAATGACTTGTAGTTTTTTCTGATGACCAACAGTTAAGAGTGTTGGCAGAAAATCATGCAGACATTCCAACAACAAAGACCCAATTTGTGGTACAATGTATATGAGAGTGCACCCCTCATTTATCTCTACAAAATTGCTGTGCTTGCTGCTGCTGCATTGGGAACAGATGTGCCGGTCCACTCGGTATCCACTTCTTCCACTGATGCTTGCAAAGAATCCCCATCACTGACATCGTCATTCTGTGTCCATGCCAGACACAAAAGGCTCATGGCTTCCCTCCTACCCCTCACCATTTCACCCACTATGTCCTTTCTGATCCCTCACCATCTTCTCACTGCCTCTCTTGACTTGAGTCCCCTCCCTCTTGACTTGAGTCACCTCCCTCCTCACACCACACTTGCCATGCTTGCTACTGCACTGTCAACCCCTTACAGCCCTTCTCCTTTCTCTCAGCAGGCCAAGCGGAGACAAGGGATTAGGAGAGGGGCTGGATGGACTGCGGCTTCGGGCCGGGAGAGAAGAGTAAGAGGGATTGAGAAGTGGGGTAATGAGTGGAGCAGCCAGAGTTCAGGAGTGGGTGGCGAGCTAGAGGCAATGAGGATTTGAGAGGCAGCAAGCAGATAGCGAGCAGAAGCAGACAACAGACTCATAAAAATGGCCCATCATTGGAAAAACTGCACATAATGCTGGCTGACACTGAGTGAGATTACATTTGTGTGTGGAAGTAGGAGTACAAAATAAACTAACAAAAGAATAATTTCAATGGTCAATACATTTAGTAAATTCCAATCTATGGATAGAAACAGTTGCCAGAACTCCTGCAGCAGTGTGGTGAGTAAAGAGGGATACAAAGCCACAGAGGGCATCAGGCATGATTTTCAATCCTCAGCAGGAGAAGCTCTGAAAAAACAGAGACTGATAAGCTGGAATTCTAATGCCTTGCCAGCTATGGAATCAGAACGGGTGAGGGGCAGACAACAGGAATATCTGTTGACTCGGGCAGAAATTTCCAGTCTTGCTCAAATGAGGCTGCAAAATCCCCACATAACATGGAGAAAAAAAACTGTCCACCAAATTTTTGTAATGATTACAAAATCAAGGTGAATGCTTACTACACAAGTCTTCAGATGCGTCAGTTAAGCGATAGCAGATTGTATGAAATACTCACAAAATTTTGATTGAAACCTTCAGTACATCATACAATGTCAATTAAAAACTTGTATTGATGGATTTGTGCTATAAAATTGAGTTTACAGCTGCTTTTGAAAAGAAAACATATTGGTTGTCTTATTGCTTTACGAGGATCAATACAATCTCGACCATTAAGTCATCAATAATGCCAGAAGTTCTATATTTCTGATGTCATTAATTCAAGATTCCATCTGCCCTTTGAAGAGCAGCGGAATTCTATCTTGTCTTTTAGTCAGTATTTATACTTCACTCAACATCGGCCTTGTCATGTTGCTTGCACCTTGTCTTATACAAATTGGCCAGTGTGATTGTACTTTAAAGCACTTTGGGTTGTTCTGAGGTGAAAAGTATTATTTGAATGCAAGTCTTTCTTTCTTATACTGTGAAATTGTAAAACACTGCACACCAATACTGGGTAAAGTTAATAGAGAAATTGCGGCTTGTAGTAAAAAGCATTTGCTGCTGAATTAAGCAAACATCGAAATACAGGCCTACATTTTTTTTTACTCGAGTTGAAGGAAAGAAAATCTTTCCGTCTTCAGTTTCTATGATGACTATGTGGAAATGTTAACTAATCATCGACATTTTTCCTACAAAGGTATCTGCTTGTTCTGGGGGAGGATTTGATCTGTTTCCATAAACTTGATGACTGCTTGTCTGCTTCCTATAATCCTGGACTATAGGAAATGAATAACACTGTGACTGCAGACCAAAAGACTAATACTTAATGCTTTTACATGTAAATTATCATGCACGATAAAGATGGGAAATACAACTAATCACATATCAGCATAAAACTACGCACTTGTACCTAATTTATGAGGGAACTCAATGTAAACACATACCAATACTTCACCATGGTTCACTGATTCTAACCTTTTTAAAATTAATTGAATATTTCTATCTCACAAAAGCCAATTCAATTAAAAAATTAAAGTTTGCCAATTTTAAAAAAGTCTTAAAAATAACCCATATATATATGATTTTTTTGTCCTCTTGGATGAATGTAAAATATCCCATTACAATACCGCTGCAAAGGGAGTTCTGGGAGTTAGGTGGTAGGTTGAAAAGTAGGACCTATAAAGGGTTATAATTTCACGATTACTCCCTGTGCCTTGTGCCAGTGGGGCTAAGGAATAGAAAGGTAGGACAGTAAAATATGTGGCTAAATAACAGGTGCAGGAGGGAGAGTTCCAGATATGTGGATCATTGGGATGTCTTCCAAGGCAGGTCTGACTTATACAAGGATGGGTTTCACCTAAACCAGAGGGGCAGCAAAATCCTGGCAGGGAGATTTGCTAGTGTCACTTGAAAGGGTTTAAAAAAGTGTGGCATATTCCCGTGAAAATGAAGGATATGGATGGCAAGATTTGAGAACCTTGGATGACAAGAGAAATTCTAAGCTCAGTCAAAAAGGAAAAGGAGGAATGATAAGGTTTAGGAAACTGAAGACAAATGGAGCCCTCGAAGAACATAAAGGAAGCAGAAAATAAGTTAAACAAGCAGTTAGGAGGGCTAAAAAAGGCTGTGAAATGTCCTTGGAAAACAATATTAAGGAAAATCTCAATGCATTTTATATGTATATCAGGAGCAAGAAGGTAACTAGGGAAAAAGTAGGTTCACTTAAGAACAGTGGAGGGAATTAATGCATGGAGAAAGAGAGTGAGGTCCTTAACAAATACTTTACATCAGTGTTCACAAAGAGAATGACATGGTGGATGGTGAGTGTAGAGGGCGGGGGGGTATATTGATATTCTAGGGCATGTTGATATAAAAATGGTGGTGTTAGGTGTTTTGAAAAGTATTAAGGTAAACTTGATCTAATGGGATCTATCCCAGAATACTGAGGGAGGTGAAGCAGAAAATTGCTGGGGCCTTGTATAAAAATCTTTGTATCCTATTTAGTCATAGGCAAAGACCCAGAGGGCTGGAGATTGGACAATGTCGTTCCTTTGTTAAGAAAGACAACAGAGATAATCTGAGAAATTACAGGTCGGTGAGTTTACATCAGTGGTAGAGAAATTATTGGAGATGATTCTTAGGGACAGGATTTACTCATATTCGTAAAAATATGGATTTATTAGCAATAGATAGCATGGCTTTGTGTCGGGGAGGGCATGTATCACAAACTTGGTCGCTTTTTTTGCGCAAGTGACAAAGATTATTGATAGGAGCAGGGTGGTAGATGTTGTCTACATGGACTTTCACAAAGCCTTTGACAAAATCCCTGATGGTAGACTGATACAGAGGATGAAGTCACAAGGGACACACAGTGAGCTGATAAAATGGATACAGGACTTGGTGATAGGAAACAGAGTAGCAATGGAAGGATGTTTTTCTGACTGGAGATCTGTGACAAGTGTTGTTCCACAAGCAACAGTGTTAAAATCCCTGTTATTTGAAGGAGAATGTAGATGGCCTGATTAGTAAGTTTGTGAACAACACAAAGATTGGGGGAGCTGTGGATATAGAGAGCAGGATTGCCAAAGAATACTACAGGATATAAACAGCCTGGAGATTTGGGCAGAGAAATGACAGATTTAATCCAGACAAATACAAAGTATGCATTTTGGAAGGTCTAATAAAGGAGAGAAGTATACAGTAAATGACAGAACCCTTAGAAGCATTAGCATACAGAGGGATCTAGACATAAAGGTCCATGGTTCCCTGAAAGTGGCAACGCAAATGGATAAGATGGTTAAAAAGACATCTGGCATGCTTACTTTCATCAGTCGGGGCACAGAACATAAAAATTGGCAAGTTATGTTGAGACTGTATAGAACTTTAGTTAGACCACATTTGAAATATTGCATACAGTTCTGGCCACCACACTACCAGAAGGATGTGAAGACTTTGGAGAAGATACAGAAAGGGTTTACCAGAATATTGCCTGGTTTTAAGGGTATAGGCAATGAAGAGAGATTGGACAAACTTGGTTTGTTTTCACTTGAATATTGGAGGCTCAGGGAGGTTAGAAGTTTACAAAATTATGAAAGGCATGGATAGAATGGATAGTTAGAGTCTTTTTCCAAGGGTAGAAATGTCAATTACATGGGGACATAGGTTTAAGATAAAAGGGGAAAGTTTAAGGAGATGTGAGAATTAAGTTTTTTTTTACTCAGAAGGTTGTTAATTGCCTAGAATGCAATGCTAGAGGAAGTGGTAGAAAGAGATACAATAGCAATGTTTAAGAGACATCTTGACAGTTACATGAATAGGTAGGGAATAGAGCAATACAGACCAAATGGTCTTTAGAAAGGCACCATGTGTCTCCACTGGCTTGGTGGGCTGAAGAGCTTGTTCCTGTCCTGTAGAGTTCTTTATTTGACACCATTGTGAAAAAGAGCATGGGAGTTTTGCTTTGGTGCCCTGACCAATATTTATCCATCAAGTAACATCACCAAAAAGTCAGAGTTGTTTGTGGGGCTTTACTATCCATGAACAAGTTTCGTTAGTATATATCACATCATCAGCTACATTTCAAAAGTGCTTAATTAGCTGTAACTTGGAATGTCCTGAGTTTATAGAAATGTAAATCTTTAATTTGCTTTAACAAAGCTTGCAACGTTTTCTTCAATGGGTGCACCCTGAGACGTCTTGTGAAAAATGTTTATTTTCTGATATGAATACATTAATTCAACATCAATGACACAACTAATAGCTGCCAGCAAACAACAGGTACCGCGAATTCTTGTAATTTGCTCTACGGCACAAGCTGATCGATGATATAGGCCAGGCTTATCCAATGTACAGTCTAAGCCCAAATGTGACTCTCAAAGTCCCTCTCTGTGGCTCCTGAAACCAGTGTACCATGCCGACCAAACAGGTAAGTTTAAGTGAGAGAATTGCATTACTGAGATTGCTGCTGTTCTCCACAACAGGCCATTTCTTTCCAATGTTTGCCTTTGATAGCTCATCAGTTCTAGACTGCCTCTGAGTACACCATATAAGTCATTTCAAAAGGATGGAACATAGTTCTCTCCTCATGTTCTCCCTGTCCCGGGTGGGATGTAAGGTCACGGGAACATGGTTCACCCTGTTTTCACTTCCATAACATTCTTTCAGTTTATTGTTACTGTTGGAATGTTTTTGATAAGAGGAATATATGATCATTGTGTAGAAAAACAATTTAAAAACTGACTTAGGCACATTAGATAATGAAACTCTACTTACTAGGCCTTAAAATGCCTGGTTTTATATTGAATATAAATAACCAATAGATTAACCTCAGAGAGTTCAGGCCTGTTGTCAATTAATGAGGATAATTTATTAGTGCCAATTCTGGCTCAAGCTTATCTATTTAATCAGCTTTCAGAAGGTTTAGAATTATTTTGTTTGAAGTAACCCTTTGTGCCTTCAATTTGTAATCTTCCTTTGTGAGCAACAATGATCACAATTTAATTAATGTATAACATTTCTAGTATCAAAACAAGTTAATTATTTCCTATGGTGATCTGTCTAGCTGTCAAATTAATAAATTTACAAGCCGCCTACAGTTACAAGTTAAAATTACAAGATCCTTAATTTACTGCAGATTTTGATGGAAACCAGAGTGATTTTTTTTTTCTCTCACTGACAATGAACAGGCACTGGTAACGTCTGGAGAAAATAGGACTGAGGACCTTCCAGGAAGCTGGAGGATGCTGGATGAAAGACTGGTCCTGACTGCTGCAGCGTGTAGCAAGTAATTAATTGGTCAACATTTCAGCATGGTTCCGAGACTGCAGCACATCTTATGGGGATGAGATGTTGGAACAAGGTCCCTTCGGCCGTTGCAGGTGGAATTTTTTTTAAAAAAATCATGTGGCACTATTTAAAAGCAAGGGATTCTTCTTTGTCCCCTGCCCAACATTCATCTCTCAACCAATATGCAAAACAGATGATTTGGTGTGGGAGCTTATTTCAATTTATGATTTGTTTATGTTGAAAATATAATGGAAGTGCAAATTGTTTTTGTGTTGGAGCCGAAAAAGCAATAGGGATTAAAAATATCGCTCATCAGTAAAAGGCATGTTTCACACCTATTATGGCATTGTTCACTTTTTAAACATAATTTATCAGATTTCTGTCCATCTGTGTAGTTCTATATTTTGAAGTCTGAATTCTTTACTTTGCTTTCATTGATTTCTAACTATCCAGATGCTTATTTTCTTTGCTGTTAGGTTAATTAACTCAGTTGGCTGTGTGGTTGGTTAATGACACAGATTGATGCCAACAGGTTTAATTCCCAAAGCAGCTGAGGTTATTTATGAAGGCTCCACCTTCTCAACTTTGCCCCTCACTTGAGGTGTGGTGACCCTCAGGTTAATCACCAACAGTCAGCGTATGGTCATCTGGGACTATGGTGACTTTTGTCTACATCACAAGAAGCCTAGTTTGCTATTCACTTCCAGTTTAGGATTAGGATAAATTCTGTTGCACATTACAATGCTTTGAGGTAACCCAGTTACCAGTGACATGGTGTAACATCTTCCATTAGTCAGGTAGACCTCAACTTTGTGCAATAATATGAAACAGGTAATAGCATCCACTTGTTTTTTACTTCTCTCATATTATTTCAATTGATAGCAACAGAAATAAAGTTTGGTGAGATGTGAAATGTGGCAGTCAAACTGCTGCCACCAATTTTACAATCTCAGAAAGTCAGGATTACCTCCAGGGAATAAAAGCAAAAGGAAAGAATTTCTCTTTCTGAACAGTTATTCACAGACTCAATAAACATTGCAATGGAACGGCCAGTAGCAAATTCTAACTGGGATGAAAACAGAGAATGATATGGTTCACAAACCAGGAGAAACACAGAAATTCCAGCCCTTGTGCATAGAGTTCAAAGTACGGAGTACTGAATAGCCAATGTGACTTTCAACTTAAATGCCTTTCCCACTCACATTAGATTTGCAGATGTGATTTCACATAATATAGAATGCCGAAAGTATACACAACTAAAGGAAAAGGTGTTTGTCGGATACTTTTAGACATTGCACTCAGATCAATGCCAATATGTTGTCCAATATCCAGAAGATAACCTTTGCTGCAATAAGAGTAAAGTATGTCTGGGGATATGATGATATCACATTGTCACTGACATGTAAACCTCAGCATTTATTTTACCTTTAAATGCAATATTCATAAAAAAAATGCAAGATTTTATAAATATAATTGCATGAAAAGTAATCAAGTCCCTAATTTTATTCTCTGTTTACTGCTTCAGGGCACAAGTTAAATTGCTCAATAAGTATTCAAGGAAGCATTTAGTTTAGGAACATAGTCCCATCACTTCACTATCTCCAAGAAAGTACAAGGTAGCTAAAAAAAAATCTTGCTATCCTTAACTAGAAAGGCACAGCAAAAAATACATTAAACATTCAAAGAAATGTGCTATAAAAGAATCAGCTGATGGTGGGAATTGAAGGAAAACTAAGTACACTTCGATTAAACTTCACAGTGCCACTGAACTGGCAGAAAAAGCAGCTCCTGTTTAGTAAGAAATCAATTAAGTTAAATTAAAGAGACTTGTCTTAGTGCTTCAGAAAACAGAGTTAACAAAATGGTCAAAAGTCTGACTAATGCCAGTGTTTGGATTAAAGTCAGAAAGATAAGCCCTGCTATTTGAAGATTAAAGTACTAATGAGGCATAATGAGAATGACATTGGCCCAGAATTTGCTTAAGTGGGGGGGAGGGCATCTAACAGTGTATCCTTGTGGTTAGACTTGCTCCTATACTCTTCTGCTAAAGATATTTCCGCCCATGAGAGTTGCAGGAAGTGCTAGCTGATAATAATGCACTAACAGCAGCAGAACATCTGGGACCTTGTTGAACTAGAGGCCAAAAAGTATATCTCTTTAACCAATGAGATCAAAGCACTGATAAATAAACAGAGAAGAGACTGAACAGAAATGGCCAAATCAGATACAGAAAGAAAAAGTTAGAAAGGAAAAGAAATATTGCACTAATGGAGAAACACAAGGGACAGGAAGGAAAAGCAGGATGTTTTTTAAAAAGTTGACCGTTTTAAAATCTCCAGTCAACTACCTGAAGGAATGAGACACCACTATTTAACTTGTTCACTTTCTCAGCCAGAGGTTAATCGCCAATTATCAACAACTATCATAATGCTACAAAAGGGTACTTAGACTATCAATTAAGATGTGTCATTCTCTATTGACTTTAATGTGCAAATACAATATCATGAGGTGTTTAACAGTGTGACAGTGTTTTTACATTACAGGGATTGCAGTGGTGAAAGAAGTCGCTCTCTGCTATTTTTTAATTTATTAAATTATTTTCATTTAATTTATTAAATTATTTTTGGATACAAGCATCACTGTTAAGGCCAGCACCTTCTCAGGGCAAATTGGGATGGGTAACAAATACTGACCTTAACAGTGATGCTCACATCCAAAAATAATTTAATAAATTGAAAAGCAGCAGAGTTGCTCAGATTATTCAGCAAATTTGGTGATTCACAATTCACGTGATATCAGTCCCTCATTAAAAGTTGCAAATTGAATTACACATTAATAATGGTGTTCAATGTTCACACCCCATAATTCTTCTCAGGAAATTCTAGGCTGATGTACAACTACTTCTATTTATAGAACACCTTTAACATAATAAAACATTTCAAGATGCTTCCAAGAGGGCGGTAATGATCTGAAATGCACTGCCTGGGAGGGTAATGGAGGCAGAAAGCTTCCCATCATTTAAAAAGTACCTTGATGAGTATTTGGCATGCCACAACATTTCAGGCTATAGGCCAAGTGCTGGCAAATGGGCAGATCAGGGCCTTTCATGCAATGATGCAGACTCAATGGGCTGAAGGGCCTTTTCTGCACTGTAGTCTTGCTTCACAAGAGTATTATAAAACAAAATATGACATTGAGCCACATAAAAAGATATTAGTGAAGTTGACTAGAGGTTCATCAGCTTCTGAAAGGAGGAATGTGAAATTTAGGTAGGAAATTCCAGTGACTAGAGCCTAGGCAACTGAATGTTTTTTCAAAGGTGTGAAACATGTAAATATTGCTGTTGAGCGAGACAAGGGTATATTTGTATCAGAAACACCGAAATTTGCCATTCAGTTATAGCAAGGAAGTGGGATGCCAAATGGCCTGCTGGTCTTTACTGTAAGAGGATTGTAGTACAATAATTAAGGCTTATGACAATTGTAAAGAGTTTTGGTGAGACCACACCAGGAACACTGTGTATTCTTTTGGTCTCCTTTTTTGAAGAAGGATATATTTGTCTTGGTTTAGTGAATGTTCAAGAAATTGACTTCTCAGGTGTGAGGAATGAAAGATTGAGTAAATTGGGCCTACATTCTCTGGAGTTTAATAAACAACAGTTCAGCAGCGGAACAGGCCCTTTGGCCCTCCGAGCCTGCACTGAACATGTGTTCATCAAGCTCTAGAAGAATGAGATAATTTCATTGGAACATACAAGAGACTAAAAGTCTTGATAAGATCGACACGGAAAGGTTGGTTCCCCTAACTGAGGAATCTAGGAAATGAAGCAGAATAAGGGACCTATCATTTAAACAAAGATGATCAGAAATTTCTTCATTCAAAGAATTGCAAATCATTGGAATTCTCTATACCAGAGAGTTATAGATGTTTCTTTGTTGAACATTTTTGAGATGTACAGATTTTTGATCTGTCAGGGAACCGAGATGAATAGAGCGTGGGCGGGAAAGTGGAGTCCAGGCTGCGAATTGAATGTAATCGTACTGAACTGTGGAGCAGATCCAAGGAGTCATATAGCTGTAACTCTCCTATTTCCTTTGCTCTCTAATGGGCAGTGGAGAGTAGGTTGAACATTTCATCTCAGATGGGACTGCACATGGAGGAATGCTGAGTGGCACAAAGATCATCAGATATACCCATGGTTACCAAGACTGCTGGATGGTACCAGGTGATCTCAGCCTGGAATTAAAGGATAGTAGTGACCATGAAACCACCTTTGATTGTTGTAAAAACCCAGCTGGCTCACTAATGCCCTTCAGAGGAGGAAATCTACCAGCCTTATCCTGTCTGGCCTATGTGTGACTCCAGACCCATGCAATGTGGTTGACTCTTAACTGCCCTCTGAAATGGCTAAACAAGCCACTCATTTGCACCAAACTGCTTTAAAGCAAAAAGGAATTGAACCAGACACCAGAAACAACAGTGGCAAATTCAGTCCTGTCAACCCTGCAAAGTCTTCCTTATTAACATGCAGGGACTTGTGTCAAAATTTGGGAAGCTGTCCCACAGACCAGTAAGCAACAGTTTGATTTGTATGTAAAGTATTACTCCATGAGGAACACAGGAAGATAAGAACAGAAGTAGCAAATTCAGCCCTTCGAGCCCGCTTTGCCATTCACTCAGATCTTGGCTGATCTCTCCCTGGTCTCAAATCCACCTCCCCATCTGTTTCCCATATTCGCTTACCCTGTTGTTTATTAGGAATATCTATTTCCTTCTTGAAACCATTCAACAATTTGGACTCCACTATGCTTCACAAATTTGCCAGCCTCTGCGATAATTAATTCCTCCTCATATCAGTTTTAAATCTACTGCCTCTCAACCTATACCTATAACCTCTTGAAGCCACTTGAAAAGTGCTGTCTTCACATTGAGGATGTCTGAAATGTGTGGCACTACCACTCTGTTAAATACGAAAGAGTATGAGTATGCATATATCCCAGACACCATTATCCCCATCTCTCGGTATGTCCTATTCCACCAGCAGGATAGTCCCACCAGAAGTGGTGGCACAGTGGTATAACATTGGAAGGGAGTTTTCTTGGAAGTCCTCAACTTGATTATTGTTCAATGTTCACAACTCCTTAGATACTGAAGCAGTCCATGTCCATAGGCAAAAAAGCCTGAACAACATTCAGTATTAAGCTAGTAAGGTGCCAGTAACATCCATGCCACTCATATTCCAGGTAATGGCCATCTTCAATAATAGAGAATCTAATCATCTCTCTATGACATACAACAGCATTACTCCCACTATCCTGAGGATTTCCATTGACTAGAAACTGAATTGGGCCAGCCTTATGAGTACTGTAATGACAACAACAGGTCAGAGGCCAGGAAATTTGCAATTATTTGCAATCTCCTGACCCCCAAAACTGTCTACCATTTATAAGGCACAAGTCAAAAGAGGAATATTCCCCACTTTCCTGATTCAATGCAATTCTGATAGTACTTAAGAAGACAAAGAAACCTACTTTACTGGCACCTCATCCACCACCTTTTACCTTTCACTCCCTTTATCACCAATTCACAGTGGCACAGTGTATGCCAGGAACTTACCAAGGTTTCTTCGACAGCCCTTTCAAACCTGTGACCTCTACCACCAGAAGAATGAGGACAGCACATAGATGGGACCACCTGCACCTTCTCCTCCAAACTACTCGCCAACCTAACTTGGAATTGTATCATTGTTCCCGCACTGTCGCTGGGTCAAAATCCTGGAACTCCCTTCCTAACAGCTGACTGTATCTACACCACATGGACTGTAGCAGTTCAAGAAGATGGATCATCACCACCTTCTCAAAAATGGACAACTGATGCTGGCCTTGCCAGTGACACTCACATCCTATGAAAAAAATAAAAAAAAGACATGCAGCATTTCTATATGATCTGCATGATGTAATATTTCAATTTTAATTACAGTGCTCTGTGATTAATAATCCATTTGAAAATGGATCCTTCGACCAAAAATGTTCGAGAACACGTGATTTATATGAAGGACAAAAGGATGCTTATATGGACCTTCAAAGTACCATAAAACAATAACTTTAATTTCACTGTTATCCGAGTATGGAAAAGCTTGGAAAGACATAAAACCCAATTTAAGATTTCCAGATACAAAGAAATGGTGCTACATTACTTTTGTGTTTTTATATTTGTTCTCTCCTCCTAATCACCATTAAGTTAACTTCCATCTTTCTGTAAGCTGCTACATTAACCCCCTTGGAACTATTATTGTGCTGTGGTTTGGCAAGATATTGGCTCGTGTTAAGAGAAAACAAAACTTAGCCAACACGAAGGGTCAGTGTCAGTGTCAATGATGGTCGTGGTTTATCCGAACAACTCACTGAGATTGTTCATGTTTATTGCAATTGATAAAATAAACGGATTCACGATTCTCAAAGCAGTTTGAATTTTAATCAATGGGCCCATAGCCTATAGTTGTTATCCCCTGAGTGCAATGTACTTTTGTAAAGGCTGCCTTAATTAGATTTTTCAGATAATGTAAACAAATTGGAGCCAAATGGAGAACAAATCTAGATGGGCAGATAGTTTTTGGGAGAATAAGAAAAGTTCAATGAACTTATCACATTATAACTAGCAATTAATCTTTATTTTCAAAGTGCCCATTTGAAACTGGTCTTTGCTGGAGAGGAAGTTGAATCAGCAGCATTAAGTTGTACTGTCATCTCCATATCATGCCCAAAAAGATATTCAGTCAAATATACAGACAGATTAATACTCAGATTAAAGGTTTCAAGTTGGTAAGGAGCTAATTGTCCCATCAGTTTCTTAATAACATTGAAAATTTGAGTTGAGCTGTATGAGGAATTTTCAACTTTTGTTTTAAAGTTGAAGTTTTAAGATCAAGTTAGAGAAAAAGCAAGTCTGTATAAAAATAGTAAGAGGGTCTCTCCCAAAATGGTATTTACACTGCTTCTGCTGGATTGAATTGCACTGGAAATTAAAATGGAGCAAAGCTCCAGATTCCAAATCAGTGCTGAGGGAAAATCACAAATCCACAACACAACTGTCTCTAATTTGGAACTGTGAAACTACAAATAACACTGCTATTTCCAACTAGATTTAAAACTATAAAGGTGTTTTAGCTTCTCTTTAAGTTTTCCAAATCTGATTATGAGTACATCTTCTAAAAGGTAGACCTGTGAGGATGAATTGAAACAAAATGCCCAGACATCTTAACTATCCAGTGCTTACAAAGCAAACACATTATATTTTAGGATCTCTGTCAAAAATTACCAATGACTTCAATAGTACTGGAGCAGCAAAAGAAAATGTAAAAAAAAATGCAGCAACTGATTAAGTACATCTCTACAATCACAGGAACAAATCTGGGATATTCCTTTACTTTTCCCCAATTCACATCCAAAATATTAATTTTGATGTGAGAATTGAGCAGCAATAATAAGTAGAGAATTCACCCAAGCATTAGTCTAAATCTACCAAAAATATTCTACCAGGCTATCAGATAGTAAATGCAAATGGAACAAACCAGCGGTAGCACAAAAATTATGAATTACAGTCCCTTGACGTATATGAAAATAATCCCTTCACTTTCTTAATTTTCTTCAGGGCTATTCATTTTAAGAGATTTTTTAAAAACTAAACTGAGGTTATCAAATTGATGGTTCCATGGTCTGACTAGCCATAGTGGTTGGAGTGAGGAGAGTACAGAATTTCTGCCCAGTGGAATCACACCATTATTTTCCCCATCCAATCAACAGCATAATTTTGACATTTATGACATTTTGACATAGTTTTGACATTTATGTCAAACTGCAGAGAAATTTATTCTCCACTTGTCTGGAGTGTAGATCTGTCTGAAGCTGCTCCGTGTTTACCTTTTGTTATTATTACTGCTATATGTTATCAACAGTATACAGCTGAAATCACCATTCTGATGTGTCAGAAGAACATTAAAAAAGAATGTGGACACGTGGATATGCTACTTGCATCAAAGTTACACTAGAAAGACAAGAAACCATTCCCTCCACTGTTATTCATGGCAGCATGATGTTATACCTGACTCAGCTGGTAGCACACTGACCTGAGTCAAGAAGTTATGGGTTCCACTCTCACTTAAGACACTAGAGCACATAACCAAAGCTGACACATTAGTGCAACACTCTCCTCGGTTCTGCACGGTCAGAAGCATTGTTTATCAGATATGTTGCTAAACTAACACATTGTCTGCCCTCTTTGGCTGACGTACAAGATCTCATAGCATTATTTGAATGAAGAACAATTTTAATGAGAGTTCTCCAAGTGACTGGCCAACATTTATGCCTCAACCAATATCAGGAAAGTGTGACTTGGTCCTCTATTTGATTGCTGTATCCTTGCTATGTGCAAATTGTGTTTCCCACAACAGTGACTAACTTCAAATTGCTCGATAGGGTGTAATGTACATCGGAATGTTCTCAGATCATGTTTAAATGCAAGTCTTTCCTTTCTTTGTTAACTATGGGAAAACATTAATGACATGAGGAAGTTGCTGATGATTGAATATTACAGCACTATGCTGGTGCATTTTGTGAAAACTTATAAAGGGGAATCTGTACCAAATGGGTTAATGTTTTGCTCCATTGGGTATAGTCATCATGTTCCAACTACCAATCTTATAAACTTGTGTGATGGCCAAATATAATAGCTTTCGACATTCACCATGGTTCCAGCCTAATTTGGCACCATTGCAGTCTCCTGGTGTTTATTTATTCTTGATGTTGAATCATAACTCACAACCTCACATACACTTAACTCAAGACAAGTCTCCAGAACATTTGTCCTTCTCCAGCAGCAGCAGAAAAATTACTAACCAACTTGTTGAGAAAAACAGGAATTTCTTAAAACAGTTGCTGCCTCCTCACAAATGTGTATTTTTTTAAAAAAGTTCAATTTCACTTAATTCTCATACTATCAAACATGCATATTGCATTAATTTTCAAAGGACTGGTGGGGGGGTGGGAGGAAGAGAGAAAAAAGAAACAATGGCCTATGAATACCTGAAGCAAATGCTTTGTAGGAAGAAGTAATCTAACTCCTTCCATCATATGGTCAATTAATTTCAAGAAACAGCTTTTGCCTCTGGTTGCAGTTCTATGAAAGCGAGAAGATCCAACATGATCTGTGCTCTCTGTATTGACTTCATTTATCACAGTGTGGTATTAATGACAGTAGGTAATGAAATTGGAGAGGAGAAGAATAACATGGGAGGCACCCTGGCTGCAATCTCTACAAGATGCACTCTAATAACTCACCAGGTATTCGAGGATAGCACTTTCCAAACCCTAATTTCCCCTCCAAGTCACACCATGTCGAAAGCTATTACATCAGGCCATCACACACGTTTATAGGATTGGTGATCACATCAATGTGCCTTGGAAATGTATTATTCCTTCATTGCTGCTGCATCAAAATCTTAGAACTACCACCCTAATAGCACTGTAATTATACTTGCATCTTATGGACTTCTGTTCGTGAAAATTGTTGCACAACCTTCTAGAAATATATTTAAAAGCAAAAATCAAACTCTCAACAATGACTCGGTGCACAACTAGAAGAATCTCTTGTTTAATTTGGTCTTTCTGATGAGTTACTTGTAGCAGAATTTCAAGCGGAGGCAAAGGCCCTGCCCGTGTTGGACTGTTAATTGGCTCAGGGTGAGAACTGTGGTCTCGTTTGGGAGGAAGTCCTATCTTTGAGAGCTATCGATCAATCAAGTGGGGCCTGAACTTCTCTGGTCCCAACAGCACTACTGAGAGCAGTGGCCTCTGCTGACTACAGCCAATCTCCAATAAGAGCATCGCAGGAGTTGAACATCCAAAGATTTTCACTGGGGACAGTCCATTAGCCCTGAAAAAGGGAAAGGAGCTGTGACCAGAAGGACAGGGTCTTTTTTGCCAGGAGGACAAGGGGAAGACAAGGAATAGTGCAAAGGGAACCTTGAATGGGCACAGGGCATCTGGACAATAGGATCACCTTCCCAACCCATATCAAGTTAACCTTGGTGGCCTTGCCAAATAGTGTGGACACTCCCTGGATGGAGGTCCTAAGGTGGCCATTAATTAGCTGCTTAAGAGCCTCAAATGGCATAAAGGTGGGTGCCTTCCCTGTCACTGGTAGATTACGTCCCAACATGCCACCTGACTTTATGCCTTCCCCCTCCTAACCTGCCATGGTGGTCCAGTTTTGATCTCAGCCATTGTTGTACATTCCAGAATTGAGTTTGGTGCCCACTTTAGGGATGGGGAAACTGGCCACAGTTCTCATTCACATTTGCACATGCAAAGATCAGATGCTGCAACAATGAATGAATGACCCACCAATACATACATTCAAAGCTCTGTCATAAATAATGAGCACTTGGGAAATGATCCAGCAGCTAACCTGTGGAACTGTAACCCAGCAAGGATGCAGAATTTGAAAAAAAGAGGTAAATGGGTAAAGACCCTAACCTGCTAGAAGAATTCAAGTTCACCTGTGATCAGAGCTCCCTTGAACAAAGTTGTCCTTATAAGAGTGCTAGGTGAAATACTTCCAAATAAATAAGATCTTGATTAGATATTTGCACATAGTACTGCCTATTGAAGCTTATAAATGAAGAAATCTACCAACTTGTTACATCTGATTTTCCCTGCAGTAACAAAGAATGAACTTTTATTATCATCTTTATAAATGTAGAATTGTTCCTCCTGAATGCATTGCAAAATCATCTTTTAGCTCATTTCACATCACCAAACACTTTTAAAATCCAAGTGTTAAAGAGCCTTAATTTTGGAAATAGGCCTTAGATATTCCATATTACACACTAATAAATTAAGAATTAAATACAACCACACACAGAATGAAAATATGGTTCAACCAGACTGGGAAAAGAAGAGAAGGACTTGTATGATGAAGTTACTCAACCCATTTCTCAGAACAAATGAAAAATATTTCACATACTATGAATTGTTTTGAAGTGCAGTCAGCGGTGAGTGAATAACCATTTTATGCATGTAGTCCAAAAAAAGAGGGGCAAGGTTTTGTTTTGGTTGTGCTGGTTCAACTACAGTGAGCTACCAATCAATGAGCTGACATTGACATCTGTAATTAGTTACTTAAATCTAAAAACACAGAACTGGCAATAATATTTTAAAGTTTGTCATCAAGAGCAAAATTATCCAGGCAACAACACAAAGAAACAACATCTTGTATTTATATCGCCTTTAACATAACCTAACTTCTTTAGTAGCATTATCAGCTATAAACTGACCACAAGCCAGGAAAGGTATTAGGACAGGTGCTTGGTCAAAAAGACCCATTTTGAGGAACCTCTCGAGATGTAAAAGTTTATGGAAGAAATGTGACTATTAGCTTAGCACATAGAAGATCGAAAACCTATTAAGCTCCAAAACAAACAGGCTGTGGTTTATTATTTTTTTCACTCAATCATTTGAATTGAGAGGGGAGATGATGTAGAATTATTTTTCATACAGTACGTTATGGGGATCTGGAATGCCCTGCCTGAAAGATTGCAAAAGGATTCAGTAATAACTTACAAAATGGTGTTAGATAAATTCTTGAACGTGAAAACTTTGCAGGACTATTGGGAGAGAGGCAGAGAATGGAAGTAATTGGATAGCTCATTTAAAGAGATAGCACAGGCACATGAGGGGTTGAATAGCTTCCTTGTGTGCTGCATAATTCTACATAATTCTGCATATTAAGTGTTTCAGTATCTCTTCAGAAAGATCGGACAGCATATTTCACAGCATATGCAAACTACACTGTGTATGGATTACAAAGGGATTCTATTGCTACAGCCTCAGGTTATGTTATGGTTTGAACAGATAATGGGCACACTTAAGAATTAAATGTTCAGGACAGGCCAGGACTACATTGTGTGTCTGTTTGTAAAAGTAGTTTGCAAATTTCACCATCTGACTTCTACCTGCTTCCCCCCTCTTGGTTTTAATTAGTCACATGAAAGCAGCATCTTTTTTCTCACCAGGCCAATCCCTTTGAACCACTAATCTTTCCTTCTCTTCTGGATACTACCCATTCCCAGAACTTTCTGTTTTTATTGCAAATTTCAATGTGCAGTGAAAGAACATTAAGGCAAGCTACAGACTGACAGATCCTGACAAATATTTGGTAATCACATCAAGTGCATTTTAAAAGGTACCAGATTTCCGGTTTAGATCCAGCTGAGGCCACAGAGCTAACATGTCAACTTGTCAACTTTGAGGATGCAATGTGCCTAACATAATTGGAATCACATTTCACTGCTTTCTATCAACACACAGTGTGTCATTTTATAATTCTGGGAGCCTTGTGCTGATCAGAAAAACTACACAGCTGGATTAAAATGTGTTGAGAAAAATGAATGACGAGTTAAATGTTTCCATGGCATAAACCACTGACAACTTTTACATGCAACAGTAGTAACACCACAGTTAAATTGTAATTGACTAAATGTACAACATATATTTGGAATGTCATGTCAGATATAGCTCGGGTCTAAGGGCGATGATTCAGTTACCTGTCTCCTTACAATTCCTCCACTATGCTAAGTCACTTCCTGTAGTTACAGCCAGGAGAATGCACCATTCCCATTCAGTCACTCGACAAGTGCCAAACAAATCAGTGGACACCAGATCACAATGAACTTCAACCATCTTACCCATAAGGGAGAATGTCACCATCTCTTTGAATTGGAATCAGATAAGTATTCACAAAAATCTTAACTTTGGCTCCCTCTGGCCGAGTCTGTTTCAAACTCCAAAACCAGAATCGCCATGTCTCAGGAGCTTCGACCCATCTTCCAGGATGAAAGCCATCATTGTATCTATGGAACGAATTTTGGATTCTGGGAATAATTGTTTAAAAATGTGAGGACAAGCTTGTAAAGCTGTTAAAAGTAGATATGATGCCCAGGTTTATAAATAAGGCATAAATTACAGAAGCAAAGACACAGTCCTTAACACATATGTGTCTGTGAAAAACAAGACTTGGTTGAGAGGCCAGCTAAATTGGGGTGCTTAACCACTTCTTTCTCACCCTGATTTGTTTTTTTTTGCAATATTAAACAGCAGGCAGGAGTGACACATGCCCACAAGCAGAATGGGAATCAGGGCACATCCTCTTTAAATATGTAGATCGAGCTCTGGTGACATAATTGAGACCTGATCTGCCATTTTAACTGGAGGGCTGAATGACTGGAAGAAAGTTCTCAATATTGAAAGTACAGGGTCAGCAAGGTACGCACAGAACAAAGGTGCAAACTACTGATTCTCATTTAGAAAGAGTATAAACAACATGATCAATGATGTCTCCTGAAAAAATAACAGGTTGAGAAGTGATTTACTTCTTCAAAGCAGCAGAAAATGGAATATTTTGTAGTTTGGTGTTAACCAAATAGTGCAAGGAAAGTTCTTGGTCCTGTCTGAAATCGTTTTGTCAGACAATTGTCTTATAGATATTTATTTAAGCCAGTGATTTTCTATTGCATTTCCTGGTCCTTTTTTTTTTAAGCTGTTTGGACCTCTTCCCATACATCTCTTTTTTTTAATTTGTGCCCCTTCCTCTAAACACCAATTCAATACACACAGCACCAACTTCAATAGGCATTTTGGCCAAGATTAAGTAATGTAACATTATCATCTGCTTATATAAAAACCTTAGTCAAAAATACCCCGCACAAAGTAGAATTTTACTGTGTAGGTGAAGTAATTAATGTGGGATTGAGCAGTAGATAGTACAGGAATGTGTTCTAAAGTTGGTTGAAAGCCATAGTTTCCATGGAAAATTAGATTTATATGTAGTTAATAAATGTCTAATTGCAATTAGAAGCAAAAATGCCATTTCTTGACAATTTATTTCCCGTAAATTTGAATTATTATTTACAATAAGTGGTGACTCACTTTCAATTAATAAAATGAAATTTCAGACCACAATTTATAAGCTAATGTCCTTGTTCTTAACGGATCAACTTCCCAACATGTGGTAATGAATGGTTCATACAGATAAAAACTATGATAAGATGGCAGTAAATGCTTTATGAGTTCTGTTCTAAGGCAAAACATCTGCCATAATTCAGTGCACAACAGTTCATTAATGAAACACTAGTCATTTAAAACACCTCTAGTATCAACCAACCCTGCACATGTAGATTAATATGAACTATGGAACAAAAGATCTATCTCAGTACGGTCACAGAGTCACACAGCACACAGAGGTCAATCAGCCCATCATACTTCACTGTAAAAACTATCCAATTAGTTCCATTCTCCTTGTCTATCCCCACAACCCTGCAGAAGTTTCCTTTTTAAGTATATGCACAATTCCTTTTGGCTAGCTACTGTTAAATCTATTTCTACCAACCCTTCAGGCATTGCATTCCAGTTCATAACAAGTGCATGTAATCTTCTGACTTGATATCATATGGATTTCATCAAAGACAAAACAGAAAGCTTATTTTTAAGAGTATAAGAATAAATATAGCTGATAAATAATTATAATTGTCATCTTTGCTATGGTCTAATATTCAACCTTTTTCTGCCAGTGGTCAAAATCTATAGAAGATCAACGTTTTGGAATATTATACAATCTAACATATCTTGAACATGACGCAAGTGCAGTGAGCTAATTGCTGGCGTCAGCCAGAAACTGTCTCACTGTGGTTCATTCAGACCACACATACTGGGTGGTAGTGAGAACAATGCAGAATACAAATGGAATTTTTTAAGAATGGGATAAAAAAATGTTGTGGAAAACAAATTTATTCCCAAAGGGATTCATAAGGGATGCAGTGTTTACTTTGATAGAATGGGGCTCCATTGCCTGAAAGGATGATGAAGGCAGGGACCCTCATAATAAGAAACAAGTACTTAGATGTGCATTTGTGATGCCAAGGCAGACAAGGATATGGACTAAGTGCTGGAAAATGGGATTAAAATAGCTGAGTGATTTGTCTTTGACTGGCGCAGGCTCGATGAGGTTGAAGGGCTTTTTTCCATATTGTAAGCCTTGATGACTCGCAGACTATGCCAAATATTAAGGATGTTCAACATGGCTTCATGCCTTAAAAATCTAATCGTAAATTTTGAAGAAGTTATGAAGTGTGGGGAAAAGGAAAGCACAGTGGACATTGTCTACTTAGACTTCAAAAAAACTTTTGATAAGGTGACATATCAGAGACTGCAGTTATTGATAAACATCTTTATTACCAGTGGTAATATATCAAGCTAAATTGAAAACTGGCAGACAGAATGAGGCAATTAGAATTTATACATGGATTCAGATCTGTTTGGAGACTACCACAATGAATGGTATTGTTTGTTTGCTATTTTTACTCATCATCTGGATATAAATATTGGGGGAACAATCTGAAAAATCTGCATATGGAAATCTGCGAGTGATAGGACTGTAAAAAATGCTCGACTGCTTCAGGTGGATATTAACTTGTTCAGGGATTCAGCTTCTGATTGGCAAATGATGTCTACTTTGTCAAGAACAGATAAAAATGCTCATTATTTTGTCTTGTACAACATCTTGATCAGACTGCATTTGGAATATGGTGCCCAACTTTGGATTTCCTCACATTGTGAAGATTTGGAAAAGAACAACCACAAGAATAATTTCCAGTATAAAATATCTTAGTTTTCAAAATAGGCCTCAAATGTTGGGATACTACATTTTAGAGAAGGTGTGAAGTTTATGATAAAGGGGAAAGATTGTGTTCCAACTGATTGTTTGTATCAATTAAATAGACTCAGAGATCACAATTCTATGATTTTATAAAAGCAGGAGAATGGCACTGAGCCATGTTGCTCATTGGGAGAAATAATGCAGATATGATGGGTCAAATAGTCTCCTGCTATGCCACAACAATTATGTGATCACAATTTTAAGTTATGCAAAGCCAGATCAACTCTGTCAGCATTGGTTTAGTTGGTAGTGCACTTGTCTTGAGACAGAAGTCTGTGGGTCCAAGTGTCACACAGAGTGACACTCCACTGAGTGAATGCTGCACCATTAGAGATGCTGTATTTTGGATAAGACATTGTCTGCTCTCTAAACAGGACATTCGACAGCACCATTTCAAAGAAGCGGTGTCCTAGCCAACATGCTTTCCTTAATCAACATCACTTGAATGGTTTATATGGTCATCATGTTGCTGTTAGTCGTAGCTTACTGTGCATAAATTATCTGCTGTATTTTCTACGTTACAATATTCGCTACACTTCAAAAAATTCTTTGTTGGCTGAAAAGTGTTCTGCAACATGCAATTGTTGTGAAAATGTAAATCTCTCTTTTTATCTATGTTGCATATTGTGAGATGGTTCATTTACTCTTAAGCAGGCGGCTGTATCATGTGGTGAATGCCGATTTGCAGGATTCTTTCAATGGGAGTTGAACATGTTTCAGATTCAGTGAGGATCACATCTTACAATTGGATAGCTTTTTCATGGAATTTATGGCCAGAGATCTTCTGGACTACTTCAGATTGCTTAGACGGATGGATGAAAAATTTCTCATAATTTATTTGGCTGGGCTTTATTTGAAAGGCTTGCCTTTCTCATGGTTTGGTTTGCCTTTCTCATGAGTTCACAAAGCGGTTTAGCCAACAAGCTCTTAACATAAAGATTATGTTATGTGCCCTCCATTACCATAAAGCCAGAGAGTTGCTCAGTGGTGAGATGGCTGGTTTGTGATGGACTGGGATGCTACAAGAGGACTCTTTCAGAATTACTTCTTCTACACTCTGGACCAGACCCTTAAGTTACAAATTTGATGGGCTACTGCAGTACATGGCATCTGATGTCCTATCCCTCCAAAGCCATGCCCAGTGTATTCCACCTCTACATCATGTCTTAAAAAGGAATTGCAAACTCTGTGGAGACTAAAGCACCATCCTCTCCCAACAAGCCTAGGAGACACTCTAGATAACTCTTTAGGGTGGCATGTTGGCATAGTGGTTAGCGCTATTGCCTCACAATGCCAGGGTCCCAGGTTCAATTCTGACCTCAGGTGACTGTGTGTGTAGAGTGTACATATTCTGCCTGTGTCTGCATGGATTTCCTCTGGGTACTCCGCTTTCCTCCCGCAGTCCAAAGTTGTGCAGGTTAGGTTGACTGGTCATGCTAAATTGCACCTTAGTGTCAGGTAAATATGTGGGGGTTATAGGAATAGGGCCTGGGTGGGATTGTGGTTGGTGTAGGCTCAATGGGCTGAATGGCCATCTTCTGCACTGTAAGGATTCTAATGATCTGATGAAAACAGCAGCAAAGATCAAACCTGATGCAATCTACCAACCAAACTTGCATAATCTACATGTGGTGTTACTCCCATACGCTAGACCTCATCACATGCTCGACCATACCACATAGCAGCATACTGCATACCTGTCCAACAAAGGATATCATGCACACACGCAAGCAAATATACACACACACACTCACCCCTACCTTATGGACATTCAATTGAATACAGCAATGCACATCTTATCTGGAAATATTGAATAGTCAACCACCACCACTTGGGTCTCAGTACAAGTAGAGAGACACAAACAATACTGCACATTTCTGATGAGTATCTCTGTTCCAGATTAAGTGGTGGACTAATTACCTTAAACTCAGCAAATGAAGAGGCTGCCACTTGGCTTCCAACATTTGCATTCACTAAATAATAATAGAGATTACATGGTTTCAAAGCATCAAATTGTATGGGCTAAGCTGGCCAAAGGGTCTTTACCTGTATGTCATCATTCATTTACCCATAACAGATCAACAGTTGAACTTGGTACTTTCCTGGTCAATACGGCTCAGTTGGATAAACTGGCTGCACCACTGGGAGAGTTAAGAATCCTAGAACATTATTAAGCAATTTATAGGCTTGCCTTTTTTTTAGTGCTTGTTTCAGTGTACTGTACTTTGTTTCCTTAATAAGTTTGGACAGTTACTGCATCTGCTTTACAGATGCACAATTTATAAAACTGATTTTCATTATTTCTGCAATCTATGCACTAACATGGTAAAATATGACCACCATAATAAAGTTCAGATAATTGTGGCTCCCCATGAGCTAATTCCTCGTCATCCTCTTTAAATCGGGAATATTGAGCAGGCTTGCTCGCTGAGACAATGCTACTACATGGAGGAGCTAGGTAGTGTGAATTTTTCAGCATGACATACCATATGGAGGTAAATTTACGTTGTCATATACGCACGCACGTGTCTGATTTGATTCTGGGTTGGATTTGACACTGGGTAACAGAGTACAAAGCCAGTATATGCATTCTAAAATACCAAGTCAAGTCTAATATAACTTGGCAAGAGAGAGTACCCAATTCCTTTGCTTTTAGCAAAATAATGTGGCCTGTCGGGCCAGAACCTAAAGTACCCATTTGCTGTTGTATACTGCAGAACAAATGACAAACTACAGTTAAAAGACAAGGGGCCAAATATTCCAATATCAGCACAATCACTTTGGAGAGACTAACTTGGGTAAAAACATGTTTGTATTGTCTTAAGATCTCAGGTTACATCTCTGATGCTCGACATAAAACACAACTTGAAACATAAGCCAGACAGTGTCATGTATCTTTCCATGAATTAAAAACATATTGAACTCTCCTTAGGTAGTAATAAAAATGGCAATCAAAAGACACTTCTTTAAAATTGAATTGAATATTTATGAATAATGATTAGCACAAATTTAAAAACAATGGCTATATTGAGAAGGATAGCAGCAGTCTGGATACTGAAAGGAAGAAATAACTTGCTTATGTGGAGTCTTTCATGACCTCAAGATGTCCAACAAGACATTTAATAGCCATTGAAGTATTTCCTTTTTAAAAAATGCAGTACTTGGTATGCTGAAAATGCTTCACTTCAGCTCTTTCAATTTATCATCTCAGCAAAAATAGGTCTGTCCACATATTTGCTATTGTTGGGTCTCATCACTATCTTCAAAGTGAAAAATAACATTCATAAATGTACAGAAAAACACTAGCATGACCCTTATCTTCTAGTGTTCAATACAAAACAATTCATTCATAGTATACAGATGAAATTCAACATAACTTACTCTGTTGAAGATTTCATTTGGTCTACAGAAGGTGAGTTTAAGTCATTTGCAGATGTGGACGTAATTTTTGCAGAATGGCTTTGGGAGTCAGGCTGAGCTGGGTGAATGGAAAGCACCTTTGAACTCTTTACATCAAACCCGGAAGGACTGTTAAGGCTCAGTCTTTCAGGGGTTGGACTGTGCGGTCTTGCCGGTGCTGGACTGGTTGTTCCAATTGCTGTTGATACATCAGCCATGTTCTGTCCTGAAGAGCGCCTGTTTTTCCGTCCTTCATCCCCATTTGGGGTCAGCTTCCTCCGGTCTCTACGTGCATTTGACATCTGTCCATCATCTTCACCGTCTTCATGCTTCAGTGCGTTCTGAGTACAGGAAAGTTACAGTGAGATCTGGAATACATTTATTGGCCGAATTTTACTGTCCCATCCACCATGGAAATTGGAGCGGGTGAGGGACGGATTGTGGAAAGGTCTGTTGACCTTGGGCGGGATTTCACAGTTTTGGGGTGAGCTGGTACTGGTAACACGAACGTTTCTGCTTGAGGAATTGCAAACTATGGAGTGGCATTTCTACTGTCAAGTCCTGAGTGAAAACAATTCAATAATTTCACAGTCTGCACTGAGTATCATCACTTTGAAATGAAGGACAAATCACATTTTAAAGCAGTCTTGGTAGTTCTCAGTAATACACCAAGGTACAAGCTTTTAACAGTCTACATTTGTCTGGGATTAACTAATGGATGTAATCTTATTCACACCTGCTTTTCATTACTCCACCATTGGTGGCAATACCTTAATGGTTTTGGCCCCAAGCTCTGGAATTCCCACTGAAATCTATCAGTCCTGCTTTAAGGCACTCCTTAAACCCTACCAAACTTTTGGTCACTTGTGCTAATATTAGCCTGAATTCTCTGGTGGTTCATGCTGGCAGGATCTTCTGGCTCTGCTTGACAGCACATCCCTTTTGCATGTTTCCCAGCACTTCTGGGATGGAGCCAATGGGAAATCCCATTAACAGCAGCATGACCAGAAGATTCCACTGCCAGTAAATGGCATGTGAGAAATATGCCATGAGGAGGCCAGAGAATCCGCACACCCCCCCCCCCAACACACACAATTGTCTTTTGTGAATTGGTGTCCAGTTTGTTTTGACAATGCTCCTGGGAGACCCCTTGAGATAGTTTACCACATTAAAGATGCTGCACAAATGGAAATTGTTGTTAGATTTGAGGTAGAATAAAGAAAAATGGAGCAGCAACAGTCTGGTGAGATCAATAAATGTCTACATTCTTTATAATGATTGCACTTTGAATGGAAGTGAAGGGGGGCCTGTGTAGACTTGAGCTCCGTCAATGAAGTTGATGAGTCAATTTTTACAATGCATTTTTGTATTATTGAAATCAGAAATATTTTCAAAATAAACCAGAAACACTCTATTTAACTGGACATATTGCCAGATTCCCTCTACAGTAGGTTGTTGTTCCCTTCACATGTCTCTGTCTATGTACAGCTGTGGACCAGAACATTCTAGTAAGTCAGCTTTTAAAGGCCTCAATAGAGAGACAATAAAGGAATGGGGAGAAGGGGGGAAAAAGAGAGTTCTGGCTGAAGGTTTTGGACAACAAGGCACAAACATCAGCAAGAAACAGATGTAGAGCAAAGCAATAAATGTGAATATTCTATATACAATTTCCTGTAAACTAAACATTTTCCCAGCACTTTCATGTTGATTATACATTTCTATACAGCCCAGAAAAGCTCAACAAAATATAATATTTATTTTTTGTAACATTGTTTGTATAAATATGAAGGCGGAAAAAAATCTACTTCAAAACAAATGGACATTTATACCAAAACTCTGATCACAATCTGGAATAATGACAAAGCTGGATGATTATGGATGAACTCAGCACTACCCAATACTTTCCAAATGGACTTTGAAGAAAAAAACCTGAGATCATTTTGAAGAACTCTAAAAATAGCTCAGTTATGCCTTATAAGGAATCAGAGATCCGAGCATTGCTACACTGTTAATCTGTGCGCAGCCAAAACTTCAAAAGCATTATCACGTTACACAAACAGACAGGTTTCCTAATTTGCAAGTGCCATCTGATTTTTATCTGTCTTATCTGACTTATCTGTAGGCTTTTACACCCAAGTTTCATGTGACAGTGAGCAATGAAAGCATAAGAAGTACAGTATTTTAACACATAGTGGAGCAAGAAAGGAATACAGAAAATCTGAGGAGTGTTTGGCATTCAGCTAATTATATGTTTATCAAATTCTACATAGAGGCAAATCAACAAGAAAATATGAAAGGAATGAAATTTGGTGTACAGATTTCAAAGTAAATGAACAGCCATCTACAGCTAATAATGGCAAACTGCTTCATCCTTTTAGATGCCATCAATTTCAATTAAAGCCTGCATGAAATCACTTGTTCTTTGCTAGAACAAATGCGTGCACACATTTGTGAATTGAGTTTCTATTCGGAACAGCTGAATTCATTGGGCTGAATTTTACTTTGGGCTTCAGGACCCAGACCTCAAATGGGGATCCCAGGCCTCCACGTGCCAGCTGCAACACCAACTCAGCGCTATCCCTGAAGTAGGCCTAACTGGCCATCTCAAAGAGCTGGCAGCACTAGATCCTCGGCAACTTCAACAGGGAACGCCGAAGTAGTATGGAGGTGCTCTCGGACGGAGAAAATTAGGATCCTTGAATTGGAGGATAAGCCCTCCCAATGGTTTGTTGGGGCTGCAGGGGTTCTCTTTTGTGTCTGTGATCCCTTTTTGGAGGACGGAGTTTCTGACTCCAATGGTCTCTTGATCTATCACAGGGAGAATGCCTCCATTAAACTGGCAGTATCCTGGCAGTTGCTCCATTGTCAGCTAAATGCCAGTGAGCTGGTAATATCACTCCTAATTGAGGCCTTAATGACATCATTGGCTGTTTCACTATCTGTTTCACTGATGTCCTCTAGGGAAGGAAACCTACGATCCTTTCCAGGTCTGGCCTACATGTGACTCCATATCCACAGCAATTTGGTTGACTCTTAATTGGCCTAATAAGCTGTCCAGTTTTATGAAGGCACTATGAAGCATAAAGGGAACACAAGCAAATGACTATCAGGCAGCATACTAGGCACAGGAAGAGACAACACACGCACGCATGGCATGAGTACTGAGCGAGTGGGTGAGGACCTGGTAGATGGAGTATGACGTTAGCAAATGTGAGGTTATTCACTTTGGTAGAAATAATAGTAGGAGGGATTATTACTTAAAGGGTGAAAAGCTGCAGCATGCGACAGTACAGAGGAACCTGGGGATTCTTGTGCAAGAATCACAAAAACCCAGTCTGCAGGTGCAGCAGGTGATCAAGAAGCGAATGGAATGTTGGCCTTTATAGTGAAGGGGGATAGAATATAAAAGCAAGGACGTCTTGCTGCAACTGTACAGGGTACTGGTGAGGCCACAACTGGAGTACTGTGTGCAGTTTTGGTCCTTGCATTTGTGAAAGGATAAATTGGCCTTGGAGGGAGTACAGAGAAGGTTCACTAGGCTGATACCCTGTGATGAGAGGGTTAGCCTATGAAGAGAGATTGAATAGGCTGGGTCTATATTTGTTGGAGGTTAGAAGGCTGAGAGGGATCTTATAAAGACTTACAAGATAATGAAGGAGCTAGATAGTGTAGAGGTAAGAGATTCTTCCTGCTTAAAAAGGGTAGCAGAACTAGAGGGCACAGTCTCAATGTAAGGGGAGGGGGAGACAGTTTAGAACAGAGTTGAGGAGGAATTTCTTCATTCAAAGGGTGATGAATCTCTGGAATTCTCTGCCCATTGAAGTGGTGGAGGCTATCTCGTTGAATATATTTAAGTCATGGGTAGATAGATTTCTGATAGACAAGGAAATTAAGGGTTAAGGGTAGAAAAGCTGGAAAGTGGAACTGATCCACTTCAGATCAGCCATCATCTTATTGAACGACGGGGCAGGCTCGAAGGGCTAGATGGCCTACTCCTGCTCCTATTTCTTATGTTCTTATGCATGGAACCAATAAGAGGGCAAACAGACACATTTGTCCTGACAGTATGGGGTGACCTCGCACAGAGGTGAGGCTACATTGGCTACATTGGATTTGGTGCTGGGCAATGAGCCAGACCAGGTGTTAGGCTTGGAAGTTAGTGAACATTTTGGTGATAGTGACCACAATTCGGTTACGTTCACCTTAGTGATGGACAGGGATAGGCATGAAGCTGGGGGCAGTAGTTATAGCTGGGGGAAGGGTAAGTATGAGGCCATCAGGAGAGAATTAGGGTGCATAGATTGGACTAGGGAACTACAGGGACTGGGAACATCTGGAATGTGGTGCTTATTCAAGGAGCAGCTGCTGCGAGTCCTTGATAAGTATGTCCCTGTCAGGCAGGGAGGAAATGGTCGAGTAAGAGAGCCTTGGTGTACGAAAAAAGTTGATTTGCTGGTTAAGAAGGAAAAGGAGGCTTATGTCAGGATGAGGCTTGAAGGCTCAGTTAGTGCAATGGATAGCTATAGATTAGCCAGGAAGGAGCTAAAAAGTGAATTGAGGAGAGCTAAGAGGGGACACGAGAAGATGTTGGCTGATAGGATTAAGGAGAATCCTAAAGCTTTCTTGCGATATGTTAAGAATAGAAGATGGGTTAGGGCAAGATTAGGGCCAGTCATAGACAGCAGTGGGAAGTTGTGCGTGGAGCCTGAAGAGATTGGTGAGGCACTGAATAAATATTTCTCGTCGGTAGTCACGCAGAGTGCTGGAAATGTAGCTGTGGAGAGCACTGAGGTACAGGGTTGCAAATTGGGGAGTATTGTAGTAGATAGGGAGGATGTGTTAGAAATTCTCGAGGGTTTGAAGTTGGATAAGTCCCCGGGGCCGGACGGGATTTACCCTAGAATTCTCTGGGAGGCTAGAGAGGAGATTGCAGAGCCTCTGGCTCTGATCTTCAGGTCCTCGTTGGTTACGGGTGTGGTTCCGGAGGACTGGAGGATAGCGAATGTGGTCCCATTGTTTAAGAATGGGAAGAGAGACCTTCCAGGGAATTATAGGCCAGTGAGTCTTACTTCTGTTGTGGGCAAGGTATTGGAGAGAATTATTAGGGATAGGATTTATAGTTATTTAGAGAGAAATGAATTGATGGGGGATAGTCAGCATGGTTTCGTGAAGGGTAGGTCATGCCTTACTAACCTCATTGAGTTTTTTGAGAAAGTGACCAGAGAGGTGGCTGGGGGTAAGGCGGTTGATGTAGTATATATGGACTTTAGTAAGGCTTTTGATAAGGTGGCCCATGGAAGACTTCTACAGAAAATGCAGATGTGTGGAATAAAGGGTGATTTAGCTAATTGGATTAGAAATTGGCTGGCAGATAGAAGACAGAGGGTGGTGGTTGATGGGAGATTTTCATCGTGGAGTTCGGTGACGAGTGGTGTGCCTCAGGGGTCTGTTTTGGGGCCCATGCTGTTTGTAATTTTTATAAATGATCTGGATGAGGGTATTGAGGGATGGATTAGTAAATTTGCAGATGACACTAAAGTCGGTGGAGTGGTAGATAGTGAAGAGGGGTGTTATAGTTTACAGAGTGACTTGGACAAGTTGCAAGCTGGGCCGAGAGGTGGCAAATGGAGTTTAATGTGGAAAAGTGTGAGGTAATGCACTTTGGCAGGAACAATAAATGTGTAGAGTATAGGGCTAATGGTAGGGCTCTTAATAGTGTTGAGGAACAGAAGGATATTGGTGTATGTGTCAATAGATCCCTGAAAGTAGGCAGTCAAGTGGATAAAGTTGTTAAGAAGGCATATGGAGTCTTAGCTTTTATTGGTAGGGGATTGAATTTCGGAGCCGCAACGTCATGTTGCAACTGTACAAAACTCTAGTGCGGCCGCACTTGGAGTATTGTGTGCAGTTCTGGTCCCCACATTATAAGAAAGATGTTGGAGGCATTGGAGAGGGTACAGAGGAGGTTTACCAGGATGTTGCCTGGTATGGAGGGCAGGTCCTATGAAGAGAGGTTGAAGGAGTTGAGGTTGTTTTCGTTAGAAAGGAGGCGGCTAAGAGGGGATCTTATTGAAGCATCTAAGATGATTAGAGGTTTAGATAGGGTGGACAGTGATAGCCTTTTTCCTAGGATGGAGAAAGCTAGCACGAGGGGACACAGCTTTAAATTAAGGGGTATGAGTTATAGGACGGATATCAGAGGTAGGTTCTTTACTCAAAGAGTGATTAGGGAGTGGAATGCCCTGCATGCAGCTGTTGTAGATGCGCCAAGTTTGGTGGCGTTTAAGAGGTTAATTGATAAGTATATGGAAGAGAAGGAATGGTTTAGTTTGGAGGGGCATTGCTTTTTATTTTGGTCGGCACAACATCGAAGGCCGAAGGGCCTGTTCTGTGCTGTATTGTTCTATGTTCTATGTTCTAATCCTTGTGGAGATGGACTCCTGTCTTCACATTAAGGATACCCTCCATTGTGTTGTGTGTGACACAAAAACTGTGCTAATGGGACAGGTTTCAAATTGAGGGAGGTGGTGGTGGAGGTAAGGAGAAGTCATCTCCGTTTGAATGAAGAGTTCAGGGAGGCATGCTAGGAGCAGCACCAGGCATATCTAAAAATGAGGTGTCAACTTAGAAAAACGTCAACTCAGGACTACTTGCATGCCAAATAGTGAATGCACTAAGATTGGATCTAAGCTCTATAGTCCTTTCACATCCAGTCACTCTGGTGGTGGAAAATTAAACAACTAACTTGAGGAAAATGCTCCACAAATATCAATGAATGGGGAGCCCATCTGTGCAAAACAAAAGGGGGAAGTATTACAAATGCCCAGACTTCAGCTAATCTGATTCACTCTACATGATATCAAAAAATGGCTGAAGGTATTGGATACCACAAAGACTAGGGCTCTGCCAACACTTTGGCAATAGTACTGAAGGTTTGTGCTCCAGAACGTGCCACACCCCTAACCAAGCTGTTCCGGGTACAGCTACAACATTGGCATTTACCCAGCAACGAGGAAAATTGCCCAGGTATCTCCTATCAGGACAAATTCAACCCAGTCAATTAATGCCCCATCAGTCTACTCTCAATCATAAGCAAAATGATGGAGGGTGTCATCAACAGTGCTATCGAGAGGTATTTATTCAGCAATTAGGCAAAAGATAAAGTTTCCATAGTCCCAGATGACCATGGGCTGCTCTCCCTTTTGAGGGGCATAGCTGACTGGTGGTGATTTAACCTTATTGCTGAGGTTATAAGCAATAACCTCAGGCGAGGAGCAAAATTTAGAATGCAGGCTTTCATGAATAACCTCAGCCGGAATAGGAATTGCACCTGTGCTGTTGGCATCACTCTGAATCACAAATCAGTCGTCCAACCAGCTGAGCTAGGTCAACTGAGCAATAACCTGCTCGCTGACATTCAGTTTGGATTCTGTCAGGGACACAGCTCCTGACCTGGTCCAAATATGGACAAAAGAGCTGGATTTGAGAGGTGAGGCAAGAGTGACTGCCCTTGACATCAAGGCAACATTTTATCAAATGTGGCATCAAAGAGCTTGAACAAAACTGGTATCATGGGAGAAAAACTCCCCACTGGTTGGAGTCAAACCTAGCAAACTGGAAGATGGTTGCGGTGATTGGAGGTCAATCATCTAAATCCCAAGACATCACAGAGCTCCTCAGAATAGTTTTCTAATTATAGCCATCTTCACCTACTTCATCAATGAACTACCCTCTGTTATAAGGTCAGAGCTGGAAATGTTTGCTGATGATTGCACAATGTTCAGCACCATTCCAGATTCCTCAGATACTGAGGCTGTTCCTGCTCACAGACAGCAAGATTGGACAGCATTCAGGCTTGGACTGTTAAATGACATGTAACATTTGTGCCAACCAAATGTTAGACAATGACCATGTCCAATAGTGGCAAATACATCCACTTCCCTTCTCATTCAATGGCATTACCAATACTGAATCCCCAACTATTAACATCATAGAAGTTATCATTGACCAGAAACTGAACTGGATCAGCCAATTAAGTACTGTGGCTACAAGGCCAGGTTAAAGGGTGGGAATTCTGTAACGAGGAACTTAGCTCCCGACTTCGCAAAACTTGTCCATCTGCAAGGCATAAGTAGGGAGTATGATCGAATACTCTCCACTTACCTGGATGAGTGCTGTTCCTGCAACACTTAAGAAGCTCAATATCATCCAGGACAAAGCAATTGGTTGGTGGTGATTTCGCCTTATTGCTGAGGGTCACCACACTTCAGGCGAGGGACAAAGTTGAGAATGCAGGCCTTCATGGATAACCTCAGCCGGTACAGGAATTGAACCTGTGCTGTTGGCATCACTCTGCATTACAAATCAGTTGTTCGGCCAACTGAGCTAAACAACTGAGCAATAACCTGCTCGCTAACACTTAGTTTGGGTTCTGCCAGGGACACAGCTCCTGACCTGGTCCAAATATGGACAAAAGAGCTGGATTCCAGAGGTGAGGCGAGAGTGACTGCTATTGACATCAAGACAACATTTGATCAAACATTGATAGCACCCTATCACCTTAAATATTCACTCTCTCCAGTACTGACACACAGTGGCAGCCATGGATATCCACCAACGAGAGGCACTGCAACAACTCATGAAGACTCCTTTAATAGCACCTTACAAACCCATGACTTATATCAACTAGGACAAAGGCAGCAAATGCATGGGAACAGCACCACCTATAAGATCTCCAAGTCACTCACCATCCTGATTTGGAAATATATTGCATTCTTTCCCTGCCGCTGGATCAAAATCCTGGAACACCCTGCCTAACAGCACTGTGGGTGTGTCTATGCCACATGAACTGCAGCAATTCAAGAAGGCAGCTCACCAATTTAATTCCATTCAACTTTTGTTGTCGTATGGGACATAAATACAAACACAATGAAAAGTGAGCTTGCAGGCCATCACTTTTCAAGGGAAACTAGGAATCCCGTGAAGAATTTAAAAAAGAGTTAGACGGATTTTTGACCTTTAAGGGAGTTGAGAATTACGGGGGAAGTAGATCAGTCATGATCTTATTGAATGGTGGAGCAGACCAAAAAGGCCCAATGGCCTATTCTTGTTTTTTTTTCCCATATTTCATCCATTTGACCAGCTATTTCTGGGAATCTTCTCCAGTGGTGGGATAACATGGGGAGCCATCCTGATGCAACTCCCTGCTATTTCCCAAACCCACCACCACCCCACCTCTCTCTACACTGCCTGCATTTCCTCCAAGGGACTGGGAAAACTCTGCCCAGTCAATTGGCTGCATGTAGCTCCTGCATAATTCCAGTCACAACTGAAGTTCAAACCAGTTTTATTCAGTGCCGGCATTAATAGCATTTTTGTTTTACCTTCTTCCAAATGAAATACCAAGGAACAAGTATTTCTGCCATATAAGGAGTAAAGCTAAAGGCAAAGACGGCAGATTTTGGAGACATCACTGCAATACATTGAACTAATTGTCCATTGGGTTATCAACAGCAAGCTTCTCACATTTATCTATAAATGATGGACTGACTCTGGTTGCTGATATGAGAGAAGTCCACGACAGTGTTTTTTTGACAGTGCTTTTTAAGAACTCTTTCGAAAGAAAGGAGGACTGTTCAGATATCCAGCTGTTAACCTCTTGTTTTGCACAGCCAAAATTTTGCTTCCCAGCAGCTGTCACTTCCAGTTTGGTCAAGGGACCAGAATTCAACTTCAAATCGCAAATTCTCCAAATACACTAATATGTTTTGGTTTGGAAAATGAACCACACGGAAGAAGAAAAAATGGTGAATAACATTACGAGATGGAACGGGAGCCAGTAGAGAGCACAAGTGCCAAGTATGTTAGAAATAGAAATCAGTAGGAAAAGAACATCAAACTTCTACACAGGATGGAATAAAATCTCACACCCTCCTCTACCCAAAGTGCCACAATTTCAGTGAGTGATCCTAGTAATAAATTGAGCTACTTTGTTCTTTGTTCTTTATACTTTCCACGCCATTTCCGTGCCTGAAGAGTATAGCAGCAGCCCCTCCCTGTTACCCCCCCTCTCCCGCTCTCCCAACTCCTAATACCCATCTGGCATTATCTGACCTCACTGGATCAATAAACATACAGATTTATTTTTACAATTATGAAGGTTTGTAAGATTGTTATGTTTTGGGTTGTTGCTGGGATTCTCCAACCCTCACCTGTGGCTGCTGTGAATGAGATTTGGCTGAGTGACAAATTCTCTGTCCTCACTGGCAGCAGTGGCATGACATTGGAGAATTCTGGTTTGTGTCTTTAAGGTAAAATAAAGATGATCATGTGCTGTGTTCTGAAGCCTGCCTGACAATAGGCTTGGAGCAATCATTAGAGATTAAAGGTTATTTTAGTGGGAAGAAGATGCAAGGTGTTTACACTTGGTGGCAATGGCAGCAGCTTGTGCACTAACAGTGGATAGCCTGAGTCTCCAAAGTCTCTGAAAAGTGAGGATGTTGGGTGTAAACTTATGCTTCAAACTTCCAATTTACTTCAAAGATAAAGGAGAGCTGAGGTCTCAAGGATATCTAATCACCTCCTCTACATGAATTCAAGGTCCATATGATTCATGTTGTAATGGTGATAGGTTTTGAGATGGGAGAGAAACAGAGGAAGCCATAGGTTACCAGCTTCCCTAAAATATCATAGACAGATTAACCTGTCAGTATCTAGAAGAGGCAGAGCCTGTCAGTGTCCAGAGGTGGGAGGACTCCTGGTAGGTTCATCCATGACGGTGAAGTCGAAGTGGGGGCAGTGGTGGGGGGGATGGAAACAGACAAAATGCAATTAGGAGAGATGCCAGAGGGTGGTTGTAGAGAGTTGTTTTTCAAACTGGAAGCCTGTGGCCATCGTTGTGCTTCAGGGATCAGTACCGGGTCCACATTTATTTGTCATTTATATTAATGATTTGGATGAGAATACAGGGGGCATGCTTAGTAAGTTTGCAGATGACACCAAGAATAGTAGCATGGTGAACAATGAAGAAGGTTATCTCTAATTGCAGCGGGATCTTGATCAATTGGGCTAGTGGGCTGACGAATGGCAGATGGAGTTTAATTTAGACAAATGCGAGATAATGCATTTTGGTGGCATAAACAGGGCAGGACTTATTCAGTTAATGGATAGAGTTATAGAACAAAGAGATCTAGGGATACATGTTCTAGCTCCTTGAAAGTGGAGTCACTGGTGGACAGAGTGGTGAAGAAGGCATTCGGCATGCTTGGTTTCATCGGTCAGAACATTGAATACACGAGTTGGGATGTCTTGTTGAACTTGTACAAGACATTAGTGAGGCCACACTTGGAATACTGTGTGCAATTCTGGTCACTCTATTATAGAAAGGATATTATTAAACTAGAAAGAGTGCAGAAAAGATTTACTAGGATGCTACTGGGACTTGATGGATTGAGTTATACGGAGAGGCTAAATAGACTGATGTTTTTCTCTCTGGAGCGTAGAAGGCTGAGGGGTGATCTTATAGCGGTCTATAAAAATAATAAGGGGCATTGACAAGGTAGATAGTCAATATCTTTTCCCAAAAGGTAGGGAAATATAAAACTAGAGGGCATAGTTTTAAGATGAGAAGAAAGAGAAATAAAAATATCCAAAGGGGCAATTTTTTCACGCAGAGGGTGATCGGGAACAAGCTGCCAGAGGCAGTAGTAGAGGCGGGTACAATTTTATCTTTTAAAAAGCATTTAAATCGTTACATAGGTATAACGGATATAGATGGATAAGGGCCAAATGTGGGCAATTGGGATTACCTTAAGGGTTTTAAAAAAAATAAGGACGTCATGTACTAGTTGGCAGAACAGCCTGTTTCCATGCTGAAAATCTTTGTGACTGTGACTGTGACTTTAAGTTCTCAATGGCAATCAGGCGGAAGATACTTGTGTGATATTAATGTCTGTGATGACAGGATGATAGATGAAGGCTGTAGCAATGGGGAGATCCCCAGAGATCGAGGTGATACAAGTGTAGCTGAAGATGTGTTTGAGGAAATCCTCTAACTCCCCATCAAATGTCATCTTGGAGTTCTACCAAGCATGGATGAAGTCGAAGCCACCATTAAACACATGAAGAGTGGAAAAGCTGCAGTAGGATTCCACGGAGATTTTCAAACTTGGAGTTGAAGAGATCACCCATCATCTCCATCAGCTGTTCCTGAATATGTGAGACAAAGAAGAATTCTGTGCCAACCTCAGGGATTCATTATCTCCATCACCTTCGGGAAAGGAAACAAAGTGAGCTTGGGGAATTACTGCAGCATCTCCCTACTCTCCATCACCAGGAAGTTTATTGCCTGAATCCTTGCTAGCCACCTTCTTCCCAGTCTCTAAAGTAATCCTTCCAGAAAGCCAGTATGGCTTCGGACCAAACCATGCACCTAATTTTCATGGCTTGACAACTTGTTCTGTTCTCTAAGCATGACAACTCTCAGGAGGTCCCTTCAGCTTCGATGTATGAAGAAGTTGAACTGGCGCACAGTTAAGCATTGTAGAAGATGCTAGATCATGGCTCTAGCGAAGAAGAACTGCAGGTGAATCAGGGTATTTGCTAAAAAACAATTTATACTATTGACAGTTTGTATGTAGTGTGTTATCAGGAAAATGCATCTCCCCTTGGGGCTACATGTCTGTTTCATACTGTGTCATGATTGTAATTTGGTTTGACCTTGCATCCGTCTGCCTGTTATCCATGCCACATCATCTTGTGGCCCATACATTAGTAGATCCATTCTGTTAACCATTAACACCACATCATGACGTCTCCTGAAAATTTGCACAAATGAATACATTGTTTACAGAATTCTCTCTCTCAAACAAAGCTCCTCCAATAAAATTACCAGTTTTACCTAATCCACTTTTTTTAAAAAAAAATAGATGCACAACAAACCAACTCCTGAATAAAAATGAGAAGCTACTGTTTCAGTTAACAGTGCCATCAGCAATGAGAAGTGACACCAAAGACTTCTTCATTTTTCTTGCATTTGTTTCTCTCTTAATCTTAGATTTTCCTATATACCTAAAGCAGATTCAAGTTAATCTCAATTTTTTTCAAAGCTGATGCTGATGATTAGAATCTCTCTTTAGTACGGGCCGGTACAGTGGCACAGTGGTTCGCACTGCTGTCTCACAGTGCCAGGAACCCAGGTTTGATTCCTGGCTCTGGTGACTTGTGTGGAATTTGCACGTTCTCCCAGTGTCTGCATGGGTTTCCTTCAGGTTTTCCAGTTTCCTCCCACACTCCAAAGATGTGCGGGTTAGATGGATTTGTCTTGTCCCTTCATATCCCAAGAAGTGCAGATTAGGGGTATTAGTGGGGTAAATACATGGGGTTTCAGGAACCATAGAAATCGTAGAAATACAACAGTACAGAAACAGGCCATTCAATCCATCGAGTCTGCACCGACTACAATCCCACCCAGCCCCTACCCTACATCCATACATATTTTACCCACTAATCCTCTAACCAATGCATCTATGATCAATTTAGCACGGCCAATCAACCTAACCTGCACATCTTGGACTGTGGGAAGAAATCGGAGCACCTGGAGGAAACCCATGCAGACACAGGGAGAATGTGCAAATTCCACTCAGACAGTGACCCAAGCCGGGAATTGAACTCAGGTCCCTGGAGCTGTGAAGCAGCAGTGCTAACCACTGTGCTACTGTGCCTGGGCCTGGGTAAGATGACTCAATGGCCTTTTTATGCACTACAGGGGTTTGATGATTCTAATAAGGAAAATCATACCACTGAAACATAAATACTGATGATGACATGCACTATTCTTTCAAGTGTGTTACAGGCTCCAAATAATTTAGAGGGAGTGTAACTGTAACCAATTTTGCAATTATTTTGGAAGGGTGAAAGAACAATCACAGCACATCAGCACCTAGTGTGAGATTCTGTTATATTCTATATCTTCCTGAGGAGGTTTAGGAAGTAAATGGTCTTAAAATGCACAATTATTTTGTTACAGCTGTAAAACATCTGTGGAGTGGGTATGTAAGTCATGCTTTGACATACTTTGTTCTTGGCAACCGTGGGTCAGTGCCTTTTGTTCACTGATGTGATCTCTACTCTGGAATAATTGACTTCACTGCATGAAGAAGGACAACGTTATTAGTGAAACTGCAGGCCCTTTTCCACCACATGGAAAACAGCCCCTCCAGAGCTTTATTGCTTGACTTGCTGATTTACACTTCACTCCCTCTCATCCAGTGGTATGCGAGGAGCAGCCGTTATAAATCAACCACCGTACATGAACATTCAATCATCACACCAACAGGTGTTATAGAATCCCTACAGTGCACAAAGCACCATGCACATGGCAACAATCTAGAATTGATGATGCTTTATCAAAATCATGCTGCCACAAGTATCGAGCATTCAGTGACCAGACTGAAAGCAGGCACCTGCACTCAAGAAATGCAATGCTTGCAGGTTCCTCGACTAACAGAACACAATACTTTTAGTAAAAGAAAAGTACAATGGGTGCAGGAAATCAGAAAAAAAAACAGGAAATGTTGGAAAAACTCCTGGCAACATCTGCCCAAAGAGACTCAGAGTTAATGTTTTGAATCTGTATTACAACTTCAGAATTGAAGAGAGTGAGAAATGTAATGTGTTTTATGTTGTTGTAGAGAGGGGTTGTGGCAAAATAAACAGGCTGCATAGTGGCTAACACAGTTGTGCCACAGCATCAGGGATCCAGGTTTGATTCCAGTCCAGGTGACTGTATGTGTGGAGTTTGCACGTTCTCACGTATCTGCATGGATTTCCTCCGGATGCTCCGGCTTCCTTCTACAATCCAAAGGTGTGCAGGTTAGGTGGATTGGCCATGGTAAAAACGTGTGGGTTATGAGAATAAACCAGGAAGGAATTCTATGGATTCTAAACTGGTTTTGCTCTTCTTAGAGATGAGACAGTTGAAGGAAGATTTGATAGAGGCACTGAAAATCAAGTGGTGTCTTGACAAGCGTAGAAAAGTTTCCATAGGCAGAAGGTCGAGAAGCAGAAAACAAAGATGAATAGGGGCAAAAGAACCTTGACAGTGTGGTGGAGACAGATTTAATTGTTGTTTTCAAAGGGGAATTGAACAAGATAAACATTTGCAGGTCTTTGGGGGCAAAGGCTGGGGAGAGGGACTAACAAGAATTGCTTTTGCAGGAAGCTGACATGAGCAATAGACCAAATAGTCTGTTTCTGTGCCTTAACTATTCTAAGATTGTATGATTCTATATCTGTGCTCTTTGGATTCTGACTTCCTTTGCAACTCTGATTCCTTTTGCCCCAAAGTGGTGGCCTTTCCTTTACCTGCTTGGAACCCAAGCTCTGAATTACTCTCCGTAAATTTCCCACTTCTCTCTCCTCCTTTAAGATGCTCCTTAAAACCTGTGGCTGCAAAATTGAGCTCCTTAGCTTCAGGTATATGTGCTCTTTTATACTAACAGGTTGTATGCTAAGACTGTGCACACTTCCACGGTGCTGAACTCCACTCCGATGATGGCAGTAACACTGGCATGCATTGGAAGTATGCAGACTGTACTTTGATGATAGGACTACCATTTTGAACCAGATTGCTGGAGCTAATGCCTTCCGTTAAATATTCAAGCAGAAAGAATTTCCTTCCCCACGCCCACACTTGTGCTATTTAGAGGATCATCAATAACTTGAGTATAATTGCTGATTAATTTCTGGTTCTGTAAAATTTCGGTTGTAGTTGGTTATAATCACAGGGGTGGTCTTTGCACCTACAGAGGGACGAGACTGATCGCAAGAATCAACCTGCAGTCATGCATACTATAGTTACTTTTTTACTTGTTCATGAGATGTTAATTTCGCTGGCTGGACTAGTATTTATTGCTCGAGGGCAATTAAGAGTCAACTCCATTGCTGTGGATCTGAAGTCACATATAGATCAGACCTGGCACGGATAATAGATTGCCTTCCTAAAGTCATAAAGGAAATGTTGGTGGATTTGCATTGCTAGCTAAAGATAAAATTAATACAACAGTGAGAAAGAATATTGGCTGTGACAATGTGGAGTTTGGATAGGTAGAATTGAGAAATACCAAGGGGCAAAAAACATTAGTGGATGCCATACATAGACCCCCAAACTGCAATGGTGATGCATTAAACACAAAATTAGAGATGCATGTGGTAAGGGAATATCGGTGATTAAGGGTGATTTTAATCTGCACATAAATTGGGCAAATCAAATTCCATAGAGGAGGAATTCCTGGAGTGTATAAGAGATGGTTCCCTTAACCAATATGTGGAAGAACCAACTAGAGAGCAGACCATCTTAGACTGGGTACTGTGTAATGAGAAGGGAATCATTGCCAATCTCGCTGTATGAGATCCCTCATGGGAGAGCAACCATAACACGATTGAAGTTTTTATCAAGATGGAGAGTGAAGTAGTTTATTCAGAGACTAGGGTGCTGAATCTTAATAAAGGAAACTATGAAGATACAAAGTGTGAGTTGGAGTTGATAGATTGGAGAGAATTACTTAAAGGCGTGATAGTGGATAGGTAATGGCAAATATTCAAGAAACGCATGGAGAAACTGCAGCAATTGTTTATTCCTGTCTGGCACAAAAGCAAAATGGGTAAGAAGGTCAATCCAGAGTTTACAAAGGAAATTAGAGATATTATGTGATCCAAGGAAAAAGCATACAGACTGGGAGCAGTTTAGAATTCAGCAAAGAAGGACCAAGGGATTGATTAAGAAGGGGAAAATACAATACAAAAGTAAGCCTGCAGGGAACAAAGACTGACACTAAAATTTTCTATAGATATGTGGAAAGAAAAAGGTTGACGAAGACCAATATAGATCTCCTACAAACAGAAATGGGGGAATGTATAATAGAGACAAAGAAAGGCTGAACAACTGAAAACATACTTTGATTCTGTCTTCACAAAAGAGGACAGAAATCAGAAATGTTAAAGAATGCAAGATTTAGTGAGAGGGAAGAACTGAGGGAGATCAACATTAGTAGAGAAATGTGCTGGGAAAATTGATGGGATTGAAGGTGGATAAATCCGCAGGTCTTAATAATCTACATTCTAGAGTATTTAAGGAAGTGGCTCTAGAAATAGTGGAGGTGTTGGTGGTCATCTTCCAGAATTTTATAGATTGTGGAGCACTCCCTACAGATTGAGGGTAGCTAATGTCACTCCAATATTCAAAAACAGAGGTAAGAGAAAACACGGAATTATAGACCAGTAAGCTTAACATTGGTAGTGGGGAAAATTCTCAAATCCATTATCAAGGACTTTACAGTGGAGCATTTAGAAAGCAGCAACAGGACCAGACAGAGTCAGCATGGACTTATGAAGGAGAATTCATGCTTGACAAATCTGTAACAAGCAGGGTTGACAAGGGAGCACCAGTTAATATGGTATATTTGGACTTTCAGCAAACAAGTCCTGCATGAGAGATTATCATGCAATATTAAAGCACATGGGATTGAGGGAAGTGTATTGAGATGGATAGAAAACTGGTTGACAGAGAGGAAATGAATAGCAGAAAATAATGGGCCCTTTTCAAATCAGCAGGTAGTGGAACGCCACAGGGATCGGTGCTGGGATTCCAGCTATTCACAATACATATTAATGATTTAGATAAGGGAACAAAGTGTAATATCTCAAAGTTTGCAGATAATACCAAGTTAGGTGGGAGCATGACTTGGACAGGTTGGATGAGTGGGAAATCAATGGCAGACACAGTATAATTTAGATAAATATGAGGTGGAAGCAAAAACAAGGAGGCAGATTACTACCTGAATGGCTGTAAATTGGGAGAGAGGACTGTGCAGCACAACTTTCATGTGGTTGATCACCATTACATATTTGCTTTGCAAAGCTTAGTGCCAGGTTCGAGCTGGATGCCAACAGCATCCTTGACATTGTCCTTGTGCACTAGTCACTGAAGGTAAGCATGCAGGTACAGCAGGCAGTAAAGAAGGCAAATGATATGTTGGCCTTCATTGTGAGACGTTTTGAATACAGGAGCAGGGATGTGTTGTTACAATTATACAGAGCCTCAGTGAGGCCACACCTAGAATAGCATGTGCAGTTTTGGTATCCTTTTCTGAGGAAGGATGTTCTTGCTCTCAAGAGAGTGCAACAAAGGTTTACTAAGGTGATTCTGGGAACGGCGGGACTGATGTATGAGGAGAGACTGACTAGGTTAGAATTGTTTTCATTGGAATTCAGACAAATGAGGAGGAATCTTATAGAGACTTATCAAATTCTTAGAGGACTAGATAGGGTATATTCCCAATGGTAGGTTTGTCCACAATCAGGGGTAGACTCTTTAGAATGGAGATGAGGAGACATTTCTTCACTCAAAAAGTGGTGAGTCCGTGGAATTCATTACCAGAAGGAATAGTTGATGCCAAAGTATTGAATGTGTTGTAGAGGTGGCTAGATGTAGCACTTGGGGCAAACAGGATCAAAGGTTACGGGGAGAAAGCAGGATTGGGCCATAGAGTTGGATGGTCAAGTATGATTGTGATGAATGGTGGAACAGGCTTGAAGGACCAAATGGCCTCCTCCTGCTCCTATCTATGTTTTCATGTGGTTGATCACCATTACATATTTGCTTTGCAAAGCATAGTGCCAGGTTCGAGCTGGATGCCAACAGCATCCTTGACATTGACATCAGACTTTTTGGCAGGTTCCCAAGGCACCACGTACTTCAATGTTCATTCCTGACAGCCTTTTTCTATATACACTATCCAGTGCCCTCATCCACATTCTTTGCTGAGCAAAAATTCTACTATCCTTTCCACCACGTACAAATGCTCCCTCAATATCTTTCTCTAAGAAACATGCAGTGTCAGTTTCTGAGCTGTGGGTGCAGGCATGAGATTGAGTAACAATCTCTGCTATTCATCAGTCCTTTAACTGTCCTGAATCTTAGGCTTTCACACAAATTCTTACCACATGGCATTTCAGGTATCTGAAATAATTTGGGCTGAAGCCAGGGAAGTGGAGCCATGGATTCTGTTTAGTTTCTACTGCCTGACAAATTTTGGTTTGGTTTTCAGCACCTGGTAGGTTTTGATGTGGGTTCCAGTGCCTGACAGGGATTTTGATTATTGCTCCCATATAACCCGATAAAATGATTCAAAGGTGACAGGAGTACAAATATCACATGAATGACGAGAATAAGTGGCTTAATCAAGTTATTGGATAATCTATTCCTCCGTTACGGTCATCACCATGTACAGAAAAGTGCTGTAGGATAGAAACCTGACAAGTATATGTTTATACTGCTCATTATCTACATTGTTAAAAATATTTACTTTGAGTGAAAATTAAAAATTTATGTGCAGGTGTTAATGATAGGTTGATTACGTGGTTGAAGATAATAGGTGATAGAAATTGTTTGACAAAGGACTGGGATCATATATCAATGGTAGTGTCAACTGAAACACTGGAATATTAGTTAAAATGTTAAAATGAGACAAAGAAACTACACCATTTACATGCACACCAAGAACAGGAAACTTGAAAAACGGCATCGCCACCAGCAACAACCAAGCCTCCCTTGGCACCACAGTAGAAAACAACACTACCGCAGGGAGGTCCATTGTTAACCTGTCGGACTACAGACTTCAATCAGAGGAAATCGAAGTTCTCAGCCGAGGGCTCAATTTCTGTCCCACCACCAAAATGGACCCCATCAGTCTCGCAGCAGATACAGAGGAATTCATCAGGCGAATGAGGCTGCGTGAGTTCTTCCACAAACCCCAAGAGGCCAATAGTGGACTCAATGAGACAGCTAATGAACCAGAACAGCCGACAGAGGGATCCGCAGTGCAGCAACCGAAGAGGAATGAATCCAATTGGACTCCTCCGGAAGGCCGCTGCCCCCGACTGGACATGTATGCCCAAGCCATCAGGAGGTGCGTGAACACCAGATTTATCAACCGCACTTACAAGACAGTCCCGAACATCACCCAAGTACAACGCAAGGCCATCCGTGCTCTCAAGACCAACCGCAACATTGTCATCAAACCAGCAGACAAAGGAGGCGCCACCGTCATACTGAACAGAACGGACTACTGTGAAGAAGTGTACCGACAACTAAACAATGAGAAACACTACAGACAGTTACCAGCAGATCCAACCAAAGAACACACCCGTCAACTCAACACTCTGATCGAAACCCTTGATCCGGACCTTCAGAACACCCTCCGGACTCTCATTCCACGTACTCCCTGCATTGGAGATCTCTACTGCCTCCCAAAGATACACAAGGCAAACATACCCGGCTGTCCCATCGTATCGGGCAATGGGACCCTGTGTGAGAACCTCTCCGGCTATATCGAGGGCATCCTGAAACCCATCGTACAAAGAACCCACAGCTTTTGTCTTGACACTACGGACTTCCTACAGAAACTCAGCACACATGGAACAGTTGAACCAGGGACATTCCTTGTCACAATGGATGTCTCGGCGCTCTACACCAACATCCCCCACGACAATGGTATTGCTGCAACTGCCTCAGTACTCAATGCCAACAACTGCCAGTTTCCGGATGCAATTTTACAACTCATCCGCTTCATCTTGGACCACAATGTCTTCACCTTCAACAATCAGCTTTTCATCCAGACACACGGAACAGCCATGGGGACCAAATTCGCACCTCAGTATGCCAACATCTTCATGCACAGGTTCAAACAAGACTTCTTCACCACACGAGATCTCCAACCAAGGTTATATACTAGATACATTGATGACATCTTTTTCCTTTGGACTCATGGTGAACAATCATTGAAACAACTGTATGATGATATCAACAAGTTCCATCCCACCATCAGACTCACCATGGACTATTCTCCAGAATCAGTTGCATTCTTGGACACACGCATCTCCATCAAGGACGGTCACCTCAGCACCTCACTGTACCGAAAACCGACAGACAACCTCACAATGCTCCACTTCTCCAGCTTCCACCCTAGACACGTTAAAGAAGCCATTCCCTATGGACAAGCCCTCCGTATACACAGAATTTGCTCAGATGAGGAGGATCATGACAGACACCTCCAGACGCTGAAGGATGCCCTCGTGAGAACAGGATATGGCGCTCGACTCATCGATCGACAGTTCCAACGTGCCACAACGATAAACCGCACTGACCTCCTCAGAAGACGAACATGGGACACGGTGGACAGAGCACCCTTTGTTGTCCAGTACTTCCCCGGAGCGGAGAAGCTACGACATCTTCTCCGGAGTCTTCAACATATCATTGATGACGATGAACATCTCGCTAGGGCCATCCCCACCCCCCCACTTCTTGCTTTCAGACAACCGCACAACCTCAAACAGATCATTGTTCGCAGCAAACTACCCAACCTTCAGGAGAACAGTGACCACAATACCACACAACCCTGCCACAGCAACCTCTGCAAGACATGCCGGATCATAGACATGGACGACATCATCAAACGTGAGGATACCATTCACCAGGTACACGGTACATACTCTTGCAACTCGGCCAACGTTGTCTACCTAATACGTTGCAAGAAAGGATGTCCCGAAGCATGGTACATTGGGGAGACCATGCAGACACTACGACAGCGGATGAATGAGCATCGCTCAGCAATCACCAGGCAAAACAGTTCCCTTCCTGTGGGCGAACACTTCAGCAGTCATGGGCATTCGGCCTCCGACCTGCGGGTAAACGTTCTTCAAGGGGGCTTTCGTGATACACGACAGCGCAGAGTCGCAAAGCAGAGACTGATAGCCAAGCTCCGCACACATGAGGACGGTCTTAACAGGGATCTTGGCTTCATGACACACTATCTGTAACCCCCGTAACTTGCCTGGGTTAGCAAAAAACCTCCCTTACTGTGCTGTCTGGAGAAAACACACAATTCTCCAACAATGCTCAGGATTCCCTTCACACACATTGTTCGCCACTTTAACACTTCAATAGCAGGTTAGATGTAAGGATTCGCATTCTAATCAGCAATCTCTGACTGTCTGTGCTGATGTGTGCTATTGCAGACCAGAACACTGCATTTGCCTGAAGAAGACACAGGAGTCGAAAGCTCGCGTTTTTACTATCAAATAAATCGGTTGGATTATAAATTGGTGTTGCTAAATTCTTACTGAGATATTAGTTAAAAGGCAGAGACCTTCATTGCTGAATCCTGTGAATAAACTTACTATCAAAGAAAAGAATTGTGTTTTGTTTCATGCTTCACCATGCTGCGCTCAGATCCATTCAACAACAGGTAGCAGACATAGAGTCCCACAATGCATAGGGAGGCCACAATCCCATCCAGGCCCTTTTCCCATAACCTTACGCATTTATTCTAACTAGTCCCCCTGTCACTAAGGGCAATTTACCATGGCCAACCTAACCAGTATAGCTTTGAATTGTGGGAGGAAACCCAAGCAGACATGGGGAGAATGTGGAAACTCCACACAGTCGCCAAAGCCAACTCCCTGGTGCTGTGAGGCAGCAATGCTAACCATCCTATGTGGCAAACGCATCACATGTTGCAATAATATTAGTGAAAGACTCTCTCCTCCTCACAGTAATGTCTGCTCTCACTTGTGATACTATTTCCATGCAACGCAATAAGTGATATTAAGTAATGTAAAAATTTATCTTCAGTGTATTCCAAACTCCTCTTGAAAACTGTATTTGTAAACTTCATTGTGAAAACAATTGGCTTCTTGTGTGCACAGGTCTAATAATTGCTTTGGTGAAGTTCCAGGCAACAAATCTCCACTGTATTTAATCAGAAAGATAAAACATGACAGATGTTGACAATGCAGCTGCCTGGGATCAGCTTTACACTGCAGCTATCAGTTTCTACTACTCAATCTGTCACTCTCTGAAGAGGGAAATGAATCAATGTAAATGTAGCCAATGTGAATTTAAAACAATGTGAGGCTATAATTGCCTGAAGTAAATTTAGATGATTTCATAATTGAGTCACACTGCTAAATATGCATGAGTACAAATCTGAAATTGTTCCATATTGTTGCAAGCTGTATAGAGTATATAAAATTAGTAATATTGACTGACAATTTCACCTGTGGCAATATACTTCTCACCACTTGAGCAGATGCACTGATTATTAATGTGATTTTCTGCTATACATGGTCAGCGGTAAACCAAAGATATGTGACCAGCATTTTTTTTAAAGAAGAGCAGGAAATCTCACTTACCAATTGTATCTCTTAATTGTTAGCAGAATTTCAACATTGAGGTAATCGTACATTTAAAGAGGTGCGAATAACTGATGGAAACAGCATCAAGAGCTGACATTGCCTCAAACCAGCAGTGTCTTTTAAACTGGTAAGTGCTTATTGAACTGCTCAAGACGGTCAGTGTGCTTAATGAGCTATAGCTTGCTGAAGCAGGATTTTTAGTGGCATCTTCCATTAAAGCTTATTTATTAGTGTCACAAGTAGGTATACATTAACACTGCAATGAAGTTACTGTAAAAATCCCTTAGTCACCATACTCTGGCATCTGTTTGGGTACATGAACAGAGAATTTAGCCTGGCCAATGCATCTAACAGCATATCTTTAGGATTGTGAACAGAAACTGGAGCACCTGGAGGAAACCCATTCAGACAAGAGGAGAACATGCAAACTCCACACAGATAATGATCCAAGCGGGAACCGAATCCAGGTCCCTGGCGCTGCGAGGCAGCAGTACTACGCACTGTGCTGCTATGCCATCCTTTTCCCTTGGATATTTCAGTTTAAAATGTTTCTCCATGGAAACTTGTTGAAAATGTGAGGTAATAATGTCACAGTAAGGGAAAAGGGGGCACCTGGGGCCTGAGTCAACATGGCAAGCACTAATCAGATTGAAAGATTGTGAAATTAACAGCAGAAGAACTGAGGAGAAAGAATAAATTAGAGTGGGTGAATTCAATGTCAAAAAGAAAGGAGGAAAATGAGACAGAGTGGAAAAGTAAGCAAATATTTAAAAAGTTTCCAATAATTAAAGCCTAAAAGAATGAGACTTTAAGCTTGGAATCATTCATTTTCAGTGCTAGAAGTTGATTCACAGTAATTAATATTTACAGATCATTAAAATAAAATGGACAAGAGACTTAACTCTCGGGTGTATTCCTTTCATATCTGCTATGTAATTGCAGCAGCTTCACACTTTATGATGTACATTCATGATCAGCCAGCCAGATGTCATTTCCATAAAGTTAATGGCAAAGCAACACAACTGGGTCATCAACCTATTGGATGTCTGTATTTAACATTACATTTGCCTTTCGCATAAAGTTGCATATAAATAATTGCAAGGATCGTTAGTCTTACCATTATTTTGATCCAATACGTTGCACATTTCTAACTGACTCTTATGGTAATGTTAAGTTTATTCATTAGTGCCACAAGTAGGCTTACATTAACACTGCAATAAAGTTATCATGAAATGATGAATGGTCATTGCCGTTTTCCCAAAATAGGAAGCAGATTAAATTAACAACGAAAAAAATCAAGAAATCAAGAATCATTCATCCAGCCAACTGATGACAAGGTGATTCTGATTTAATCTGAGCTGAACCAACAACAAACCAGACACTATTAACTTGCTGCAGTGCTCTCCCAAGGGTCCTAATATAGAAGTGACAATATAAATAAAAAGTACAATTCTAAAGGGTGGACAGAAGCAGAGTGTCCTGGGTGTATTATGTACATATGTCATAAAAAGTGGCAGGCAAGCACAGAGATCTGTTAGGGCCTGATTTTACTATTTGAGTCTATGCACCGGATCTGGGAGTAATACAGATCCGAGCCTGGAATCCTCTTTGCAGAGCGCCCATATATTTTTTGTGGCTCCAATCCAATCTGCGCTGTGGGCTGGGCTTAGCGCTGCTGGAATAATCAGAGCTCTGAACTGTGCATGCACACTTCGGAAAAAAAGCTGAAGCAGTGTACCCAGGCAGGAAAGAAAAAAAAGCGGAGAGAGCAGCTCTCTCATATGTGGAAGAGTTGGCACTAATTATACCTGCTCTCGTTAGAGAAAATATTGTTCTAACAATCTGATAATGCTATTAAACTCAAAACTTTTGTCGAAAGATTACACTTGCATCTATTTTAACTGTTTACTTTCGTCTCAGTAATGAATGTGAGCTGCTTGGGTTATTTTGGACTGATTATGTCTACTTGCAGGGCTCAAGTGAAAAATAAAATTTGCATTTCTGAGAATCTTCGACCACGCAGAACAAAGTACATCCATTTCATTTTGAGTGTCTGTTCATTCCTGTTGTCTCCGAGACATCGCCCCATCAACATATTGTAAAATAAATATATAACAAACCCAGTACTGGTAGCATATATCCTGAAGCAACAGTTCTTTAGAAGAAACTTCTAGGCCCAGGAATATCTAGGATATACTTAAACAGTGTCAGAAGTTTAATATTTTAGAGCGAATGAATGAAATGGTAGTTCATGCAAGAAAATTAGTTTATTAACTTTCTAAAGTGTAACAATATTTTGAAAAGAGATGCTTTTTACTGTGAAAGAATAGGAATTAAAACATTCAAATGTTTCAATTCCTATCATTTAACAGTAAAGATAATGAATGGTTTATGTCCTCCACCCGCCCAACCACAGATCCATCCTCCCCGCTCCTCCCAACTCCCCAACCAGAGATCCACCTGAGCCTGCTCCCCTCCTCCTCCAGATGCCAGCGAACGGTGTGAAGCCGGTCACTTTAGCCATGGCTCCAAGTTTGTGATGTGGAGATGCCACCGTTGGACTGGGGTAAACACAGTAAGAAGTAATACTTGCATTCTAATCAGTAATCTGTAAACTGTCTGTGCTGTTATACGCTCTGTCTGAGGCCAGAACTCTCCATTCACCTGATGAAGGGAGAAACCACAAAAGCTTGTGAGTTTACTATCAAATAAATTGGTTGGACTTAAACCTGGTGTTGTCAGACTTCTTACTGTCCAAGTCTGTGGCCAGGAAGGTGCTGCAAGCTCTCCAAGGACTGAAGATGGTTGAGGAGGATGCTGGAGGGAGACCAGTGATCAAGGCAGGTTAAGAGTGTGATATGCCAAAGGGGGCCTGGCTCCCAGGAGTGTCAGGGTGGGGGTCAGCTGGGGTTGGGGTGCTCTGCCAAGACAGTCTGCCTCCCGGAGAGATCTGCCTCCAGGGGAGGTAGTTGGTTTGCTGTGGTTAGCGGGAAGGGGGAGGGGCGTTCGGTGAGGGACTGCCACTGCTGAGGGGCGTGGGCTGGTTATCAGGGTGCTCTGAGAAGGATGGTGGCCGCAGACTCACTTCACAAGGGCACAGAGAACGTCGGAGGCTCCCCTACAGAACAGAAATCTGCTTCAGATTTTTATTTTGCAGGTCACTTAGAGCCCGGATCCAGGACGGACCAGAAGATAAAGTGGGATTTGGTGATAGAGTTGGGTGCGCGGTTCATTAACGTGCACTTAAATCGTCGGGCCGCCCAAATCGGGCATTGATAAAGTCACGATTTGCTCAGATTCGGGTGCGGATCATGTTGAAGGCCCGATGCCCAAATTTACTGTGATTTTGTGCGCAAAAACGGGCGCAAATTGTTGGTAAAATCAGCCCTCTGCGTCGTAGGAATATTCAGCACGGAAACAGGTCCTTTGGGTCAACTCATTCATGCCGACCAGATTTCCTAAACTGAACTACTACCATTTGCCTGCACTTGGTCTATAATCCTCTAAAACTTTCCTATCCATGTACCTGTGCAAATATATTTTAAATGTTGTAATTGTACGCACTCTACCATCTCCTCTGGCAGCTCATTCCATATATGCATCACCTGCTGTGTGAAACAAGTTGCCCCTCAGAATCACCTTGCCATCAGTTGGCTGGACAAATCTGTCCCCTCCCTCTTAAACCTATGCCCTTTAGTTTTGGGCCCCTTACCCTGGTGCAAAGACATTAGCTATTCAACTTATCTATGCCCCTCATGATTTTCTAATCTTCTATAAGACAGGCTGATAACCTTATCCTTCTACACTTCAGGGGAAGAATTCCCAGCCTCTCCTTACAATTCAAACTTCCAGACCCGGTAACATTCTTGTAAGTCTTTTTTTGCATCCTTTCCAGTTTAATAACATCCTTCCTATAGCAGGGTGACCAGAATTGCACGCAGTACACCGAATGTGGTCTTACCAATGTCTTATTCAGTTGTAACATCTCCAAGTCCTGTACTTAATGCTTTGACTGATGAAGGCAAGTGTGCCAAATGCCTTCTTCACCACCTCGTCTACCTGTGATGACACTTTCAAGCAATTATATACCTACACCCCTTGGTCTCCTCGTTCGAAAACATCCCCAGGGCCCTCCATTGACTGTGTAAGTCTTGCTTTGGTTTGTTTTACCAAATGCAACACCTCGCATTTATGTGAATTAAATCCCATCTGCCTTACCTCAGTCCAGTTGAACGAAGTCCCATTGAAATCTTAGATAATCTTCTTCACTGTCCACTACACCATTGATTTTGCTGTCATCCGCAAACTTACTGACCATGCCTCCTATATTCTAATCCAAGTATTTATATAAATGACAAACAACAGTGAACACAGCACCAATCCCTGTGGTGCACCACTGCTCACAGACTTCCAGTCTGAAAAACACCTCTCTACCATCACCCTGTCTCCTACCGCCAAGTCAATTTTGTACACAATTGGTGGTTCTCCCTGGGTTCCAAGTGATTTAACTTCACTGATCAATCTACCATGCAATACCTTGTCGAAACATTGCTAAAGTCCATGTTGACAACATCTACCATACTGCCCTCATCTATTTCCTTGATCACCCTTCAAAAAAATCTGTCAAATTTGTAAGACACAATTTCCCATGCACAAAACCGTTGTGATGATTCCTAATCTGTCCTTGCCTTTCCAAATGCATGTAGATCCTGTCACTCAGAATTCCAGTTAATAAAGCATACATTATTCTGGGCTTTATTGATAGGGGCATTGAGATTATGCTGAACTTGTAAGGACTCTGGCTAGACCTTATATGGAAAACTGGGTACAATTCTGGGTGTCAAAACTTAAGAAGAACGCGAACACATCGGAGAATGCACAAAAGAGACCTACAAGAACGATTCCAGGGATGAGAATCTTCAGTTACGAGAATAGGTTGGAGAGGTTGGGATTATTCTTCTTGGAGAGAAGAAGGTAAAGAGGAGATTTGACAGAATTGTTAAAAATCATGAGCATGCTGGATACAGTAGAAACTGTTCCCGCTCATAAAAGGATCAAGCATGACAGGACACAGATCTAAAGTAATTTGCAAAAGAAGTAAATGCAATGTGAGAAAAATCTTCATCGCACAGCGAGTGGTTTAGGACTGGAATGCATTGCCTGAAATGTGGTGGAGGCAGGTTCCACTGAGGCACTCAAAAAGACATCTGATGATTAATTGAATGGAAACAATGTGCAGGGGTACAGGAAAAAGAAGAATTGCACTCAGTCATAATGATCATTTGGAGAGTCAATGCAGCCAAAATGGGGCAAATGGTCTCCTTCTGCACTGTAACAATTTCGTGAAAAGAGCAACAACAATAGGGAAAAGCTAACTGAAGATTTCCCCAGAGAGATCATGCAAGAAATAGGATCTGGTTATTAAATACATCAGGCAAATTGGTTTCAGCAAAACACAGTAAATTAAAACTTTGAGTGATAGTCAGGTTAGGTAAGTTGTGGACAATTCTTGGAGAAACTATTAATTGAAGGGGGACACAGGATTTTGCAGACAGTACAAATCAGCACTGTTTACAGAATGCTAAATCTACTTTTTCTTCTAAAACCATACCCTATGATTAATTGAAGCTCTTTGGGATACAAGATTACTATAGCATTAAGCCATGATTGGCACAGCATGAAAAAAGCCAGGCATTAGCAAGGCAGCATGAAAAGATAGCTGGATTGAAAGATGCTGGCAGTAAAACAATTCGAAAATAGCCAAATCAAACAAAAGCACAACATTTAGAGATTCCCAGCCAAGACCACAACTGCAGAAAATTTAGACAATACAGTTACAGTACTGTTAAAATTCCTCTGTTGGCAATTTGACACAATTCATATTCAATTCTCCATATTTCACTATTCTGTCTTCTCATGATGGGTGAAAGAGTGGCCTTGAAAAGGGTTCACAGGAAAGTCACAAGAGTGATCTCCAGCTTAAGGCACTTTAATTACTTGGTTAGGCTTAAAGAACTGGTCTATTTATGAGAGAGCAACATGGACCTGCAGGCAACCCAAGAGATCGAAAGGCTGGATTGCGTAGCTCTTGATGGATTATTTCAGTTTGATAGATGGGGGAGAACCAGAGATTATGCACTTAAACTATGCAGCAGTCGAATAGGGAAGTTCAGCAGCCCCAGTGGGAGAATGGTGAGGTCCACAAACATAACGAACAGTGAGAAATAAAATCATATTAATCTCTGGTCACCTTATGCTGCCCCAGCAATGGAAAGTAACCAGTCAAAAGACAAACTGCTAACAATGGATAATTTGGCCACAACGATTCTGGCAAGACCAGTTATGATGTAGAGATGCCGGCATTGGACTGGGGTAAACTCAGTAAAGTTTTGCAACACCAATTTAAAATCCAACCAATTTATTTGATAGTAAATCCACGAGCTTTCGACACTATGTTGTGCCTTCGTCAGGCAAATGCACTGCATTTGCCTGACGAAGGCACAACATAGTGTCGAAAGCTCGTGGATTTACTATCAAATAAATTGGTTGGATTTTAAATTGGTGTTGCAAAACTTTACTAAGACCAGTTATGACATAACTCTGGGTCTACATAAACATATCAGAGGTTTTCTGGAGCAATGGCAGTAGAGACAGATGAGGATTTAGTGACTGGTGGCAGCTCAGTTGCCGGAGATTCGAGATTTCCATATTTACGTGGCATATTGCATGTTCACTATAATCATACATTGAATTTTACAGTGCTGCTTTCTTTATTGCTGCGTTTTTTTTGTCGTGAGAGATCGAATTCAGTTTTAAGTGTAAAAATGGTGTTGCACTGGAAAATGATTTGAGAAACACTAAGCTAAATGTTAGCTTATCTTTCACTTCCTAGAATGCAGTGACCCTCTGGAGTACATTGTTGATTTATGTGACATGTTTTGACTTGCTGCACCATTAAAACAGAGATGGACTCGTTCGTAGATGGAGTGGAGATCATATTGAAAGCCAATGCATTAACAATCAGCGCATGTGGAGTCAGTGTGTTCACCTGGATTGGTTTTGAACCCCAAGGGGGTGGTAAGGAATTTTCAGATTCTTTTTTCCTTTTTTACCCTTGCCACTTTTATATGTTACTTGGCTTTTCCCAGAAGTTTATGTGGCTGCAGTGTTTGAGATAATTAGGTAGGGGAGAAACTGTCTTGTTTAGTCATCCAACCTGGTATTGTCAGACTTCTTACCATTGTCAGGCAGCTCCAGAGTAGTGCGAATGGCAAGGAGGCTTGAGGGACCAGTTGCTCCTTTACAATCTGTCATTTTGTTGCTCATATCCTTTTTATTTTCTCAGATTCATAACACTTTGTATGCAATCTTTGGTCAAGCAATTGCCCTGTCAACCTACTATACAGTTATACAGGACAGGAAAATGGGGATTTAGGCGTAGTCTTCACAAGAACAATGAGTAAAGACTGAAATATAGTTGCAGAATATACCAATACATCTTTCAGCCAAGCATATTGCCAGATGCAAAATTAATTTGATAAGATTAAAATATGTACAAAGCTTCTTTAAAAAGCTTTCAATATTCAAAGAACAGCATCAATTCAAAACAAAATTTAAAAAAAATCTATTTCTCCAAAATGGCTAATAAACTAGGGGAACCAGAGGCATTCATACTCCATGATAATCGGTCATGATCTGTAAAAGCAAGTTTGTACTTTTGATACCTGGCATGAGAACAGGCTGGTTTTGCTGCATTGTAAAGGCAAGGGAATGAGTTTGTGCTTGGCATTTCACCAAATTAAATCAGAGGCCAAGTCAGTTAAAATATCGAGCATTCATTTCTCAAACTAATTCCCAATATAGTGGAACTTGGAGGGGTCAGTAATAACTCCTGCAGCTCAATTTCAGTGCTATTTTCATTCTCCTAGTTAGATCCTATACTTGGGTTCCCTTTGAGAATCGTAAGTATTGGTGATACTAAGTCAATGCTTAGGGCATCTCCAGCAAGTTAACAAAGCAGAAAAAAAGCCAGGAGTTGAATAGGCCCTTGCAAAGTGCCCATTTTAGACTCATAATGGAAATAATAAAAATAATCAGCAGCAAGACCTTACACATTGCATCTCATGCCATGCATTCATATTAAATCACTTGTGATAGTGCTTTTTTATTTAGAATGCCCATCGCCAGGCAAGTTATCAATAGTTGTAATTGCATTAAGCACTAAAAGCAGGAAAATCCAGAAACAATGAGCCACGATTCATTCAATTAACTCGCACCTTTGTCCAGATTTAATAGAGGTGTTCAAAGTTATGAAGAGCATTGATTGAATAACAAGAGACATTTTCTACTGTTAGATATGCAATGATCTTTTTATGCTCTAAAATCCAATTGTCATTGCATTTATTGCAGCACAAAGATATAGTACATAGCAGCAAGGGACACATATACAATGATTTTGTTTGCTGTGATAGGGAACAGGATAGGAAATAGTTGAGTACACCACTACAGGTGCAAGCTTTCCATTCATTCCTGGACCAGATGCAAGATAACGTATAATCTGATCAGCAAAATCCATCTCTCTGACAGACTCTGATCTATGTCCCAAACTTTCTGCTGTCTGCCTCAACTTTACTGATCTTATCAGTCCTCTAAAATGGCCTTGCAAGCCACTGAATTAAAGGGCTATCAGGAATGGGCAATAAATGCTAGCCTTGCCAACAATATCCACATCCTGAATGAATAAATTTATAGCACTGTGGTCATTGTTTCCCTGTACTTTCCCATTCTTTCTCAGCTCGAAGTACAATATCCTTTGCACCATGATGACATATCATGTTCTGCTCCAGCACATTCTTACCCAGGACTTTTCTCACTTCTTATGCTATCTACTTCAAAGATTGGATGTGCTTCAGGGTAGAGGCATTTCATGCAACTTGTGGGGATGCTACAAATCAGCATTTGAATAACAATGTCATCCTCACCATCACTAGTTCTCCTTTCACTCTGCTATTTTAAATCTATTTGGCATCTCACACTGTCCCTAGTTTTTTAAAAAGGTCAACTCTCCTCCTGCGTGTTGTCTGGTGATGAGTATGGTTATTGTGGAAATAAAGAATGAGATTCAAACCCTCATTTAAAAAAAAAACTTCCAATATTATAGCTCAAGTTGAAAGAAAAAGACTTTTTAAATTAATGTAATTTAATGCACATAGAAGATTAAATACCTAATTTACAGGAATCAGGACAAAACAGAAAGGAAAACAAATTAGTAAATTGCCTGGCTGGAAATGCAAACTATTTGAAAGGAAAGGAGGGTGAACCACATCACTGATTATTCTTTGATTGTTCCTAGTTCTCTGATGTTTTCACCATGTGTTACTCATCAAAGGCACGCTATATTACAGACACTCTGCCAGACCATAGACCAAAATGTTGAAGCTTCTACTTGATTAATTCCGTTATCCATTTGATCTGGCTTAAAATAAATACTAATAAAGAGCAGGTTTATGGTTGCATCATGTGAGGCAAAATGTACTTCTTCCTTGTGGAAGATGAGAAGGCATGAAATCATTTTACTTCAAAAAAAAATCAACTGTGGGGTACTTCTGAGGCCCTGGACTCTGAGCATTCCAATATCTTATAATGTGACCATGAGAGTGGCCCGGGTATTGGTGCTCCTTTCAACATCTTGAAACAAAACCTGCAGAGAACCCATTGGTTGGCTTCATGTATTGTACACATGCCACTAATACTTTGCAAATTTATAACTAGCAAACAAGACAAATGATTTGTCTAATCTCACTACTTGAGGGTCAGAAGGCCATATATGGACAGAGAATGCCAAAACAAAATTTACACGATACCTGCGATTTCTGAGTCAAATTCATTTATGCATATGGTTAACAACAGTGGTCCCCACAAGGATTCCTGTGGAACACCACTTCCCACTTTCAGCCAGTCTGAAAAACTTCCTTTAATTGCCCTGTATTAGTTTTAGTTTTAGAGCCTCCTTCAGTTCATTCAGTTGCTGACTGCCAAAACCCTGGCCATTGTCTTAGATGCATCTTGTCAAAGGCTTTCTGAAATTCCATATCACTGAGCACAAGCCATTGGACTCAGGGTTTAATCCTCAAAATCTAGTTTGTGTAATGTCTCCTTTCTTCATTGTTACATTATCTCTTTCAACTTCGTTCGTAGCTACTTCCTCTTTGTTAACATCTTCAGTATAAACTGAGGCAAAACATTTACTCAGTATCCCTGTCACTTCAGCAAAATTTATCTTACTTGAGTTTATCTTACTTGCCTCTTTTGGGCCCTATTCCTTTTTAAATTCTCCTTTAATACTTAATTACCTTAGAATAGTTGATATTTATTTCTATATTCCTTGATATTGGGGCAGCACGGTGGCACAGTGGTTAGCACTGCTGCCTCACAGCTTCAGGGATTTGGATTCGATTCCCAGCTTGGGTCACTGTCTGTATAAAGTTTGCATGTTCTCCATGTGTCTGCATAGGTTTCCTCTGAGTGCTCTGGCTTTCTCCCACAATACAAATATATGCGGGTTAAGTTGATTGGCCATGCTAAATTACCTTTTAGTGTCCCAGGATGCATAGGTTAGTGGGATTAGTAGGGTAAATATGTGGAGTGGCATGGATAGGACATGGATGAGATTGCTGTTGGTGCAGATTTGATTGGCTGAATGGCTTCCTTCTGCGCTGTAGGGTTTCTATGGCTCTATGACATTTAAATTTCAGATTTCCTCTATTTTCCTAATTCATTCACTCTCCTTCCTAAAGTCATCCTATTTAATGTTCATCCTCCTTTATCATTAATGTGCTTTGTGTACACCTTTTCCTCCAGATTTGAACCATGGCATTTCATACTTGGCTAGTGTGTTATCATCTGATGGGACATTTTTTTCTAACTTCCTCTTAAATACTGGATACTTTTGATCTACATTTCAGTCAATATTTTTTCTCGTTGACAATTTTTCCTTCCATAGCTCCATCTTTTTTCTATAGTTGTCTTTTTTAATCAACAATCTGTCAGTTTGGTCTTGAACTTTAGTTTTCAATTGTTATTCTGAATCTAATTATATTGTGATCACTATTCCCAGATAATCTCCCATGCCTTGGATCAGCAAGCAGTCTTGTGCACATTGTAGAAACCCTATCTCCTTCTCCCCTTCCACTGTCTCCACTGGTATATTTTAAACCCCCATGATTATTATTCTTGACTTGGGTAGTCAGTTCACAGATTTTCCTTCATTGATTTCTACATCCAGATCTTTTCCACCATCTGATAGTCTGTAGTTATCCCTAATTATGTGACTGAGCCCTTTTTGTCCTTCATCCCTGCCCATGTGGGTTCCATTTCTATCTTGTTAGTTATGACCTTTCTCATTCCTGTCATTATGTTGTATCTAATTAATGTAGCTAAGCCCTTTTATTTCTTCCTTTGTCATTGTTTCCAAATACATTATAACCTGCAATATTTAACTGCCAAAACTGTCTTGTCTGGAGACCTTAGTCGCTTATTAACTACATCCTCTTGGCGTACTTTTGGTGAAGTTTCAGAAATCCTTCCTGCTTTTTGAAACGACTCTTAGTGCCATTAAACACAATAGTCACTTCAGAACGACTGACAGAGCAATGTGGGCGAGATTGTGGAAACACATTTTTCAAATACACATCAACTTCCTCATAAACCCAAGTTACTTATATATTTCTTGGAAGATGAGTAATAATAGATGGCAGGATGCATAGCTTCCTAAAAATGGCATCATTGTCCTTTCTTTCATCCTCTCCTACTGCTGCTATTCCTGATCCTCTTCTTTTCAATTGTGCTATCTATAGATGATGCCATAGCTACTTATTTTGGGTAGGGAGAGAATCAAAAATGCACCTAGGGAGTGGCGTGGAGCGGTAGGTGGGTGGAGTCTCAAACAACCAAAGACAACAACTATACTTAAACTTCCTGTAATCCTCAGTCTCAAAAATGCTTCTCTCCCATTGGTCTAACTGACCCTGGCAAGAACTTCAACTTATATTTTTCATTCTGACTTACCACTCATTGATTGCAATCTCAGGGTTTATAATGCCATGGGATGTTAATATGCTTCTTTTTAGTGAAAAAAATCAAATGCAAGATAACATATCAGAATTATTCTGATTCAATGGCATTAGCACAATGTTAAGGGCAATGGAGAGCTATCAATACTTCATGAAGGCAAAATACCACAATGCTAGAATCTGAAACAAAAACAAAAAATCTGGAAAATCTCAGCAGATCTGACAGCATCTGTGGAGAAAGAATAAAGAGAATAGAGATATATTCTTCATTCTCTTTATTCTCTTTCCACAGATGCTGTCAGACCTGCTGAGACTTTCCAGAATTTTCTGGTTTTGTTTCCATCAATACTTCACCTTGGTATTAGTGAGCTCAAGATGCTCTGTCTAGACAACCAAAGCTTTGAAGGGCAAAATCAAATTGCTTGACAGTTAAAATTAAGATTTGATACAAAATCTCAGGAATTTATCAACTTTTCTCTTAAAAAATTGTAATAACACTAATAATTGCTAACATTTATCAACAGAATGTAATTAATCTTGTTTCATTGATATTTTAACAAAAGAGCGATTTTACCTCATAAATGGTAAACTGCTGTTTTAAGTCTGGGTCAATTCCTTTATTACTCATGTGCCGTTGGATGATTTTTTCCATCCCCAGTTGCTCAAGACAGTCTGTAACATCATAGAAAGAATCCTGGTCTGGAAGAGCCCCTAAGGTCTGTCAAAAAAAGAAAAGCCTTTCAAATCAACTTTGAACTTCTAAGAAAAACCACCAACACAGCAAAATTCAACCTTCAGTTTTGAAATTTATTTGACAATTTCTAATGATTCTGTCCCTCCTATTGTGTCTGGTACCTTATTCCAAGTACTATTGTAAATGTTATGATATTGAATATAAATTTACTTCTCAGTAGTTCAAATTTATGTCCTTTGGTCCCACTATTATTTGGAAGTATTAATATTTATTACATCAACATCCCTTATTATTTGTTTATTAGTATGAAGTTCCTTCCTTAATCTCCTTCTTTCTAGATTGTAGAAGTTGATTTTGTCTATTCTTTTCTAATATTCAACCTTCTTCACCATTCTACCCCTTCCAAAACATAGTATTTTGTAGTATGATGGCCAACAGATTTCCCTACCAGACATTCTGCACTCTCTCCACTGGCCCTATTTACCCCAAGAAAAATGTTTAAGAAATAATGGTCAGAAAAGATCATGTGTGTAGCACAATCCATCCCGCAAACCAGCTTCCCATCCATTGACTCTGAGTATACTTCTGCTGTCTTCGAAAAGCAGCCAGCATAATTAAGGACCCCATATATTCAGGACATACTCTCTTCCATCTTCTTCCATTAGGAAAAATATACAAAAGTCTGAGGCCACATACCAATCAACTCAACAACAGCTTCTTCCCTACTGCTATCAGACTTTTGAATGGAACTACTTTGCATTAAATTGATCTTTCTCTACACACTAGCTATGACTGTAACACTACATTTTTCACTCCCTCCTTTCCTTCTGTATGAATTGTATGTTCTGTCTGCGTAGTATGCAAGAAAAATTACTTTTCACTCTATATTAATATATGTGACAATAATAAATCAAATCAAAACCTGTGATTATCCCTCTTCACACACACTGTTTGTACGTGTAAAGATTTGATTACTTGTAAAGACCTGCATTCCAACCATTCTTCACATTTCAATTTGTAATTATCTTGCAATTGTGTCTTTGAATATATATGCTGTATTTGTTGACTAATCTCCACTCAGCCCCGAAAGCTTGTGATTCCAAATAAATCTGTGTTTAACCTGATGTTGTGAGATTTCTTCCTGTGCCCACCCCAGTCCAAAGCCGGCATCTCCACCTCTGAAAGTCTAAACCATGCTTTTGTTACATCCAGATTAGACCTTTCCAATGCCTTCCTGGCTGGCTTCCCCCTTTCCAACCTTCATAAATTTGAACTCAATGAGGATGATACAAATTGATTGCCAGCAAAATGTCCAGATAAGTGGGAGATAGAATTCAATGAAGTGGGAAATGTAGTATAGAATTAATAGCATAGTTCCAAACAGTATGCAGAGAAAAAGTAACAGAGTTCATTTGCATAAATCTGTGAAGATGGCAGAATGTGTTATTATGGTTCAGGTCAGAAATTCCAATATGTTCTATGGAGCCCACCTGGATCATAACTTTAGACTCTTGAATTTGGCAAGGATAAGCATGAGATGTTTCACTTCAGGTATGACTGAAGTGACCCACTAGAGAGCTTTTATCAATCAAAGTTTATTTAAGAATATAGTTAACATGTATAATAAGAAATTAGCAAGAACTTTTATCAATTGCAAACAAGAAACAAACAATCACGATAAAGTATAGTCTTTAAAGATATCTACAATGTTCCAATCAAACCAATCCCATAGACAAAAGATCATTTTCACAGGTTTAACACAGCACACACTAATACTCATGTGCTACTGGAAATTGAGTCCTCTGCTTGGTGAATTAAAAACTCTCAGTCTTGATTTGCTCAGAACAGGTTGGATTCAGAAGAGCTTCCCAGAACATCAGGGGCCCTAGGCAAAACTGCTAACAGCAGATTTTTTCCTTCAGGAAAGCAAAACTTTGCTTCAAGATCACCAGCAGAATTTTGAAGTAAAACAGGGACAGAAACTTCTGTTCAGCTTGCCATCCCTGTTAAAACCCAACCTCTCCCAACTGAAAATAAAATCTTAAACTCAGTGGGGAAAAAAGCCTAAACAAAAACACATGGCCTTCTCTCTAACAACACGATCATAAAACTAATCCAGAGTAAACACAAACAATCTTATTTAAACCACTTAAGTTGCAATAAAAGGACTCATCATAACCAGCTCGGCAATATAATGACATCAGCTAAGGCCGTGAGCTGAGAAATACTGGCTGTGAGAGCTGCAGAGATCATAATTTCAAAAAAAAAATCTCTTAAAGGTACACTAATGACACAATGTTGAGAAAGTAGTTGGAGAGAATTTCTTTTAATTTGCTTGTGGGATATGGGTGTTGTTGGCTGGGCTAGCATTTGTTACCCATCCTAAAGGCAATTAAGAATCAACCACATTGCTGTGGGTCTGGACCAGGTATGGTTAGACCAGGTAAGAATGACAGATTTTCTTCCCTAAAGGGAAAATGGGCTTTTACAACAATCGACAATGGTTCCATGGTCATCTTCAGACTTTCAATTCCAGATTTTTATTGAATTCAAATTTCGCCACCAGGTTTCAGGTAAGAAGTGCAGAGGAGGTGTAAGAAGTGCAGAGGAGGTGTAAGAAAGAACTTTTATACACAGTGAGTGCTAACTTGGGTCGTCAATGCATTGCCCTGAGTCTCTGATTACTAATCCAGTGACATTACCACTGTGCCATTGCTTCCCGACAAGATGGGATTTTTCACCTTTTGTGATAACTCTCATGGGATCCATGGGGAATCACTGATTTATCTCCCTCTGGGACTCATTGGATAAGAGTTCCCCTAGTAACAGCTGGAACTCATTGTCTTAGCCTTTTATAAGTCAGGCCCAGGACTAGGTCTGCTGAACTGTAGTCCCAAATAGGGACTAGTGTATGTACACCACAGTTGTGACTTTACTTTGCATTCTGTAATAAATTATGTTCCTTTCCAGTCGGGCCCCTTGCTGACAAAGAGCAAGAAATGTTTCAGACAGCTTTGCCTTTCAATGAACCTGGATAAAGTGACAGGGAGACTTTGAAAATGCTACTATTTGGAAAACTGGAAACTTACAACACAGGTATGGAGGATTAGTCCCAATGTACTAAAAAAATGAGATATTTCTTCTGGGTGAAGGGGCAAGAAGGGGACAACCAACAAAAGTCATCCTTCTGATGCTTGTGGAGCCCTGACTTTAAGCATCATAAAAAGTTTAATCTAGCAGGTAGCCCCAAATTCAATCATTTGACAAATTGGTAGATATGGTATTGGAGCGCTACAACCCTAAACTACCTGTTATATTGCAATGCTACAAGTTTAACATGAGGAAGAGACAATAATGGTGATTTTAAAAATGAGCAAGAACTGAGGAGTGGGAGTCATTTACAATATCAGTTAGTATAGGGGTGTATGGTAGGTCTTGAACTCCAGGTAAGACCTGGTTACAACCCAGAGTAGTGTGGTGAAGGGCAAACACTAACCAGCTTTTAGTTAAGGAAACACACATTACATAAAATGCACCTCCAACCAATCACCTGCTCCACCCAACTGATTTTAACTAACAAGGGGTGATAAAACAATACCAAGCTGATACCGTGGCTAAATCAAAGGAATTCAAAGGATACTAAAATTTATTCAATAACAACTTAAGTAAAAATGAAACACGAAAGGCAGTTCTTATTCTTTAATGTAACTTTGCAACAAAAGGTTGAACATTTATAAAGGGAGTGCACAAAATGTCATCATAAGAATATAACTGTAAATGAGACATTAGTAATAATGCAAAACAATTATATTTTAATTTCTTACTTCTTGTTTTGCACTGTGTTTTGTTACACGAATACAGGATACCCCTCCTTGTTCATTCTCCAAAGATTCAACGGTTTAGTCTCCAATTGAGGGGCCAACAGGATTTACACAAGGAGTCAAGCAGTGTTTAAGTTACATTTGCCAGCAGACTGCTGAAAGTCTCTTACTGTAGCCAAGCTTAAATATTTACAGAAAAGCTGGAGTTACACATTGTTTAAAAATAATCTCAAGTTTAACAGGCCCATCTTTTATTAAATTATATTGTCCAGTCGTCCTGTATTTCAGTGAACATAAAAGTACCCAGGTTTTAGTACAGACCAGACACACAACATTGCATACCTTTAGATCTACATCATTCCAATCTGTAGTGCTCTATCACCTGGATCATTTGCAGATTTAGTCCTCACGGGATAAAGAACATGACCAAAAACAACTGCCAACACCACTAAGCAATTGAAGTAAACATTACTAATACATCAAAACTAACTGCTTATAAACATTAAAGATCTTAAAAGCAGACTGCAGGTGCACAAATTCAGGTAATAATGAAAGCTACTTAAAACTTTACCCTTATAAATCATCAGCAATGTCTTGGAAAATTAAACTGACCAGTTTGGGATCTTTAATAAAATGTTTGTACTTCAGTGGAAAAATTATAAACCACAATCATTACTTCACTAAAGAACACTGAATTAAAAATAGAAAACATCGCACAAAATATCATATAGCTAAACAAAAATAAATCAGTCATCAAGAGCGTGCAATGATTTTGTAGTTTCACTGAACAATCTGACTCAACAGCCCAATTAGGCATGTTTAAATGTGAACAGAGACACTACACAGACCTCAAAACATGGAATAAATGCAGAAAAACTGAAGGAGGTTGGATCACTTCAACAAAGTGTCAGCTCAGCCTCTTCTGGTTGATTCAAAAGCCAGGCCACCCATCCACTTTGAGCATATTCATCATCTCCAGCAGCAGTTTTGTTTGACTAAATTATGATCGCTGATAACCAACTCACGAAATTAATTGGATGCGTAAAAGATGTTACATGCTCCTCAACAAAACATAACAATTTCATAAAGTAACACTTTGCGATTCATTTTCTGTAAAATTGCATGGCATGTTTCAATTCCTCACTTCATGGACATGGACTTCATTACTCAAATCAAGAATAGAAGGAACAAAAACCTAAAGAAATACTTTTCAACAGATAAACTTTACTTTGAGGCAAACATACAGGGCAGAATTCTACTACTGTTTTGTGGCAGGAAAAGTCATAAAATCATGTGTGAAGAGACTAGCGGGGGTGGCACCTGTTTTGGTGCCTATTCCCATTTTACAACGGAGAAAAAAAAAATCAGTGATTGGAACTCTGCCCAAAATGGGCAAAATGTCAATTTGCATTTTTTTGCATTCATCACAATATAATTAGTGAGCTTTACCCCAATTGTCCCAGCTCACTTGCCTTTAACAACCTCGTTTGCTGCAGCCGAATCAGTCAGGACCTCGAGACTAAAGTTGCATTCAGGCACTTGAGCAGGGAGAGTGACGAGGCTAAGTCTCTGCTTTCAAATTGCTTCCTGCAATCCTGAGGGAGGGTTGTTGTATTTTGCAGTAGCTATGTTGCATTTCAGGTTGGAAGTGGGTCCTGTGAATGTGTGGAGGGGATGCTGTTGTTCACAGGGTCCAATGTTGGTCTCTCAGGACAGACCCAGGCCAGTGCGCTGACCTCAGATTTTAGTGCTGATTCTGGGTCCCAGTGCAGCAGCAGCATGCACTGCTGCTGGTGGAGGATGAGCAGGAAACTCTCTGAAGTGGCAGCCTCAGGACTTGTCAAGCAGCAGGGTATGTGGCCAATATTGCATGTGTTTGTTTGGGGGGGGGGGCGTGTTGCCATTCTGGGAATTGTCGGGAGGTGTATGGGGAGTGTGCATTGTTGGGTGTCGGGGGGGGGTGTGCTATGGGGAGTGTATGTTGCTGGGGGGACTGTCGGGGAAGGGTATGTGTATGCGTATGTTACTGGGCTAGGGATGAACAGAGTTCTTTAACCTCTCTCCCCTTCCCCACATTCCTCCTACCCCCTTTAGATTGACAAGATGGTATTTGCAATGTAACCAATTGATCTTGTTATTCTTTTGATTGCTGCTGGAATTAAAGAGGAGAAGCAGGAGGATAAATTGTTGGCAGAGGAGTCCCAGGCTTTACCAACCATAGGAGTGGAAGGAGAAGGCCACCAGAGGTAGGACATGGCCACCACTTGCCCCGAGTTCGGGGAACAGGAGAAGGAGGGAGCAGAAACCCGTGGCAGTCCACATGCGAGCATGCTTTGCGCAACTGTCAGACATTGAGTGCCACCAAAGGAGCAGTGTGATGCCTGAGCCATTTGCTGCAGGACTTGGCACGGAGGAGGGGGGTGGACCCATCTTAAAGTTTTACTCCACCAGGTCCTTATAGAGCACCAGTGGAGACCTTTGTAGCATTTTCCAAACATCCATTCACAAGTGTGTCAAGGTTGTCATGGATGCCCTGCATGCCCAGACTGGCAGGGCCAGGCCCAACAAAAAGCCCGGGCTGCAGGATTCATAACCATCACAGGAATGCTAAATATGCAGGGTGTTACAGACTGCACCCACATCACCCTCAAGGCCCCGGTGAAGAATCCAGAAAGATTCATGAACGGAAAGGGCTTCCATTCAATCAATATGCAGTTGGTGGGGGACCATCAGCTGAACATTATTCATATCTGCGCCAGACAACCTGGCAGTGGTCATGACAAGTTTTTTGTTGAGGAGCTCCAATGTCCAAAAGTACTTTGAGGAGGAGACCAGGCTGCAGGATTAGCTCTTGTGATCATGGGGTACCCATCTCAGCCGATGATGCCTGTGCAAAGGTCTGAGATGATGAAGCCACATTGCCGCCCGTTCAATAATGCATAACTTTACATGGCCTACTACTAATGTCTTAGTATCTCTCCAGGATGTACATTGAAGGTGGAGGTGGCCAGCTGCCTCCTGCGTCCCGTGGCCTGTATTGCCCTTGGTGATCGTCTTCTAAAGGGCTTGTACAGATATGATTAAACACTCTCCCTTGCTGCCCAGATTAGGTCATTCAGTTTTTTGAGGCACTGCTTCCTGGTTCTCCTGGCCAGTGCCCTGGCACTGACACATGCTACTGCCACCTCCCAGGCTGCCTTTCCATCCCTTCGCTAGGGACTGGGACTGGGACTGTGTCCTGCTGAGAGGAAAGAGGGTGTCCTACCTTGCGTCCACCGCCCCCAGCAACCTAGTCAGCATCAGTCTTCCTGGAGGTCATGTCTTCCTGCACTGCCTGCCTGTTTGTCCATCCTTAGGGTTTTTATGGGCAGATTCGGTGGCACGGTAGCACAGGGGTTAGACTGCTGCTTCACAACTCCAGGGACCTGGGTTTGAATCCTGGCTTGGGTCACTGTCTATGTACAGTGTGCACATTCTCCCTGTGTCTGCATAGGTTTCCTCTGCATGCTCCGGTTTCCTCCCACAGTCCAAAGGTGTGCAGCTAGGTTGATTGGCCATTCTAAATTGCCCCTTAATGTTCTAGGATGTATAGGTTAGAGAGATTAGTGGGTAAATATGTAGAGATATGGGGATAGGGCCTGGGTGGAATTGTGGTTGATGCAGACTCAATGGGCTGAATAGCCTCTTTTTCTGCATTAGGATTCTATGATTTTATGATAGATCAGCTGGAGGCAGTTTAGGCAAGTCAGGTGCCTGTTAGAACATTCCAGTGAGTTTAATGCCGTTTGCCTTGTTGCCATAGGGAGGAAACCAAGTCAGCTCTTGAAGGTGTGCTGATAGAGGATTATCATACCAACAAAGTTGATGAGCAGAAAAAAAGCACTAGGGTCACTGAGTCTGCCCCACACTCGTACTGTTGCAGCATTTTAATTAGACATTTAAACTCTATCCAACAGCTCTATATCCCCTGGAAGAAGCAGAAAAACAACAAGGCCAATAAGGGAATAGTATTCCAAAAAAATCCTCTTGACACACTTGGATATTCACACAGACCAAGTGTTTGGCACTTGTCCTCTGTATGATGCACTGTTCTAAAAAATGGTTTTTCATTTGTCTTTGAATATTTTGCTTCGCTGATGTTTTAAATGTGCTGTCCTTGTTAACTCAGTTAATAAAAGCCATGATACTTCATCTTCCTGGGCAAGGCTATCCTAGGCAAAGTCATATTACAATCATGACATTACTGGAGCTATTCAAGCTGCAGCAAGCTGAAAATCTATTTAAAAACAGTTGAATTGTTCTTGTGTTCTTGAATACGAATGAATGGATGGATTAGTGATGCTTAGAATTAGGTGGAATGCTTAGCATATGAATACAGAAATATAGATTGATCACAGAATGGAGCAATTCTGTCCAGCCTCTTGTATCCATACAAGAGTAACTTGATTAGTCCCATTCCCTTTCCCCAAAGCCATGCAAATGTTTTCCATCAAGTGCTTATCCAATTCTCTTTTGAAAGGCATCAAGTGCTCTGCCTTCACCACAGATTTTAACCACTCAGTGTGTAAAAGAAATTATTTTTCATATTGTCATCAGCTCATTTGCCATTCACCTTGAAGCTCTCTGGTTCTCCACCCTTGCACCAATGGAAACGTTTCTCTCTCCATCTACTTTGTCTAGACCCCTCATGATTTTGAAGATAGTCATCAAATCTCCTCTCAATGGATGGTCAAACACCAGTTACTGCTAACAATCTACCTGTGCTTGCATGAGAAAGTAGTCGGGTGTGGTGATCACCCTCTGAAGGTAGAGGCATATTTTCCCTTGCCAGATGTACTCAGACCCTCAAGCCTCTAAACAATTTTAACAGTGGAATTTGAATGTCTATCATATATTCACGTGTATACCAATTAAGTTCTTGTGTGCTGTGCTGATTGAAACTGAACCTAGCAATATGTCAATCAAATTTCAGACTCAGGAAAATCTGGAATTTGGGATTTCAGGTTGGCAGCTTCATAGCAGGATTTCTAAATGGCTTTCTAATCAATCTATTCCCGACTTTTGTGCAATTAATGAAGTTTTTAATGGTTAACGCTCACAAAGGGAAGGGAATTCATGTACATAAGAAGAACCAATGAAGAAGATTACTGAAATATAATCGTTCACTAAGAAAACTTAGTGAGAGTTTATTAACTATTTATTTTACTGCATGACATCTTTCTGCTCCCTGCCTTATTTGACAGTAAAAAGTTCAGGAAAGAATTCTAAGAAGACTCTAGCAGAGCTGACACAAAAATGCACCATTTTTTTCATCTAAAAAAAATCAATGAACTGAAACTGGAATCAATTATTTCTGAGCTGTTCTGCAAAGGACAGCCAATGCTATAAAGCAGGCAACATTACAGAATAAAATGCGCTTTGGGAACTAAGATGAAAGATGTGATTTACAATGGCTTACATTCTGATGATAAACTGGAAATGATCAAGTAACAAGATTTCAGGATCTGAAGCTGGCTAAATTGTTGGAAGTAGGCACAGATTCGAGAGTAGGAATTTTAAGGAACGAGGAGAGAGACTCCAAGATGGACTGTTAGGATTGCCCCTGTTTCTACATTAAATCAGTCACTTGAGTTTGATTTTTAGCCCCATGATTGGAGACGGGCAGGCACTAAAAATAGCACCACGGGTTCCCTGGTTCCATACCACACATGGGCTATTCTCACTGAGGTGGGTTGGGGGAATTAGCAAGGCTACCCACCCTCATGTGGCAGGTAGCCGATCCAGCTTCTCAAAGGCCACTTGAGGCCAATTAGAGGAGACAGAGTGGAATTTTTCAACCTTCACACTGTTGCAAGTGGCTGACATCAATGTAGCTGCCTGGAGGCTCTGACAGCGATCCACGGGACCAGTACTCTTTGAAGACTGAGAAATCACACCTGTCTGTCCTTCAATTACTTTGCATTGCAGACTGCTTTTGCTTTCATTTTGAAAGGCTTCTGATCGGCCCTCCAGCTTCAAGTGCCTGCCTAATAGGTGTCCTCATTTTGGCACATTACTAACTAGTAAAAACAAATCTATAACAACGTCTCTAATCACAATTTGTCATCATTTTGAAACATTTATTGAGTCAACCTATAATTCTATTGAAAGAAGTACCAACTTCTTAAGTCATTTTTTTAAGGTTCACTGCATCTTATCCATTGCTTTATATCTATCCTATAAGGATTGTCTAACTTTGCACACATTATTCCATGTGCAACCTAACGAAGATCTGTTTACAGTCATTATCTCCCCATTTTTATATTCTGTGGCTGAATTTATAAAACCACTGGCAGTGCTACCTTTAATGACCTGGCAATTCTGGCACATCATGTCCTTTTTACACTATTTAAAATCCTGCCATTGAAGATGTGGTGCCTTTCATGATTTTATTTCCAAAATATATTACCCCATATTTTTCTACACATTCTTCTTTAATTGGATGACAAGTCCACCTCCTGGGCAGTAATTGGCAATCCATGGAAAATCACACTGAGTGATTGTTTCATACAGAGCGGATTCTTAACCACAACTTTGAGCCTGATATTGTGGATCAGAATCCTACAGAGAAAGATCTGCCTCTGGATTTTGCTATCCTGTACAAATTAGTCAAATATGCAGACAATCCTAAACCTGACAGGAAAGAGGAATAAAGGAGAGGAAACAGTCGAGTTTGAAGAGACATCCGAGGATACACAAGAGGAGCTGGATAGGGGCAGATAAACTTCAGTCAAAGGGATGATGCACAGGAAGGAAACCAGACAGCATACATACCCTTGTGAATGGTATAAAACCAGCAAGAGTGAAGTTGAAACAGATTTAAGGGAATAATAAAGCTCAGCATTGAACATTTCTAGTCACCTTGGAGTAGAAAGTAACAAAGCAAAGAGGACCATTTTGCTAAGTCAGCAGAATTTCACTTGAGAATTTATCGTAGAGTCGGACACTGCTCTGCTTACAACTACCTGTTAGGCCCAGGATTTGCTTCAGAAACACAAAGAAACCGCTCAAAACCCGAAAGCAACATAAAGAAAGACCACGAGGCTGATTGCTAGTTTATGAGAATTGAATCAAGAACAAGGTTGGTAAAGCTTTGAAAGGTGACCAAAGGGAGACTTTATGGAAGTGTCCAAGGCAATAAAGGATATGAAAAATATAAACTATGAGCACTAATTCAAGAAATGTCATTAAAGGAGGCCAAAAAGGTCAGAAATTCAAATCCTAGGGAATTCAGGATTGATGTTGAGTGATTTGTAATGACTCAACAAGTCATTAAACACTTAGAATGACCTTTCAGCAGCAAAAAAGTTTGGAGTCACAATAAACAATTGAATGGTGTCTCAGTTTTTCTAGAAGGACAGGCTAAGGAAGCCCATAAACTTCTGAGTCTATTATTTATCGTGTGTAACCTGAAAACAATATTGAACTGTGACAGACAGTTGATTGAAACCAGCAGTACAGTAAAATTTAGATACAATCTTGGCCATAAAAGTTGTATAACTAGCAACAGTCTACAAGTATTATATTTCAGGCTTTCTGTTGTGCACTTGGATGTACTGAGCATTACAGAGATAGCTTTTGCAGAACAAACAAGGATTCTATGATATGACCATGATATCGTCAGCATTGCTCAGAGGAAAAATAAGTGAAACAGTTTGTGCTGTCCTCAAAGGGATAAATAACCAGAACCTTAGCAAATTTTGCAAACTAGATTGGAAAGAAACAACTCCTGCATACAAGTCTAGAATTGGCAAACATGTGTCCACATGAACATTTCAAGGCGTCTGTGTTGAAGCCATTCTAATTTACCATGTATATTAATGACTTGCATTTAGAACTTGGGTGAATAGCATTGAAAGTTACTTATTGCACCAAAGTGGGAGTATTGGCAAATTGTAACAAGAATCATGAAAGGCTGCAAGAGGACGCAGATGAGACATCAGGGTAAGTCAGATAATTAGGGATGGGCAACAAATGCTGGCCTTGTAAGCGATGTTCACTTCCTGTGAAAAGATAAAATAAAAGGCAGATAGTTTGGGGATGCAGTGTACTATAGAAAAATATGAAAAATATTTTGGAAATAAAGTCATGTAAATAGCCACACCTTCAATGTTAATGTTTTAAATGGCATGGAAAGGACTTGGTGCCCGAATATAAAGTCATTAAAGGTAGCACTGCCAGTGGTTTTATAACTTCAGCCACAGAACACAAAAGCAGGGAGATAACGACCTTAGAGAGATCTTAATTAGATTGCCCATGGAGGAATGTTTGCAACATTAGACAATTCTTAAAGGAAATGTATAACGCAATGAATAAGGTGCAGAGAACCGTAACAAAGTGACTTAAGAAGTTGGCAGTTTCTTCAATAGAAGTATAGAATGATTCTATAAATGTTTTCAAAATGAAGGAAGATTGTGATCAGAGAAGTTGTCATAGATCGTTTTTAACTAGTCAGTAACATGCCAAAAACGAATTTAAGATGAGCACAAAATGAATTAGAGGTTCGAAAAAAAACTAATCTCACAGAACTGATTAGAATGTGGACTTCTGTGCCATAAAGCAATGGTTAAGCATGTCCAGGATGCATTCTTTAAAGGGTAATTACAGTAGCTGCTTGATATTAAGAAATATTAAAGAATGAGGGGATCGAGCTGAAGATTGGGATTAGACTGAGTGGTTTATTTTGAGACAAACATGAACAGAAATTTGAGGAATAAGTAATGATGAATCTGCGCTGTCCTATTCTAAAACTGTTATGGAGAGGTTAATTCTAATGAATACAAGAATCTGCAAGAAGTCTTGAATTTCATATTTGGTATGTACTGGATTAGTCACAGCCCAATCTACCTGCTCCATTACAGCAAATTTTGACCATTTTCTTCAAGATAATCATTTATTCTGTTCAAAAACAGTACCTAAAGTCTGTTCAATTATATAACATTTAAGTTTTTAAACATTATTCTGCTTGTAGTGAAAACAAAGCATAAATTACTACAAATGCTAGGAATGGTCAGATTTGCACAGCAGCCAACATGAATCATTGCTAACATAAACATCTTTTGCCTGGTTCTGGTCAGTACCGTAATTTTTGGAAACTGCTTTAAGATATCACAATCCAAAATATCACTTCTGTAATTAGATTCTCGGAGTCTTTGTAATTTTACTATTAATCGTTTCTGACAACATTACTCATGAGCCAAAGGACAATCCAAGTAATTTTCTCAAAATGCTCCTTGCGGCAGGATTTCCAACTCACAAGACTGACGTTTCCCAGTAGTGGGGGAACTTACCAGCTTTGTGACAAATGATTATTATTTTGCTTACAATTTGCCAATGAACATGAAGTTTCTCAGTGGGTATGACAGCCACAAATAGTAGAAAGGCCAAATGTTCCATCCTTGCCTTTGCCAATTTAGCAATGCTGCAACTGGTCTCAGTGTTCATTGAGTTAGAGAGTAGGAAATAAATTCAACTTGTATTGCTGGAAGAGCTTATGTTAATGGAACAAGACCAGAATCAGTTTTGACTACTACGCTCCTGGTCGTCGACTAACTTCCTGACACTCAGTGAAGTCTTCCACATGAATGATATCTACTCTGTCACATACATTTGGGGCGTTCACTAGCATCAGATCAAATGTACCCCATCAAGAAGTTTACTCCTTCAGGGTAAGGAATAAAATTGGAAAAGAAATTATGAATGATTATAAATCAAACTCGCCACATCCTATTTTCATTCACTGCTGTATATTCAGAAAGGGAGGATTAATTCAAAATGCATCTCAAAGGTTGCAAAGCACTTTCGGAAACTGCGGCAAGAAAGAAATATAAATTCAAGTTTTTTTTTAAATATCAAATTTCCTCAATAAACCTACCTGTAAAATTGTTGTTTGAAAACTGAACGTGTTGCAGTATGATTTCTATGTGAAAGGATACAAGTGAAGACTGCAGAGAAGAAAAATTAGATCTCAAGAGAACTTGACTGTTAGGCTTACACTTAAAAACCAAGGAGGTTGGTGTGACCCATGTTGATACAGTGAAATACCAGACTTTGTTAATGAAGGTTGATTTATGCAACAGGATCTCACAGGATTAAACAGAATTGCAAAAGAATCACAAACAAATTTTACCTTGTTAATAAGCGTCATAGTAAAGACAAGCAGCTCAGAATCAGCTCCATTCTTCTCCTCCAGAATTTCAATTAAATTTGTCCATGTCTTTGTGTCTGCAGAAATAGTCAGATGCCAGATTTAAAAGTTTGAAGAGAAATATGGTAGCTTTTTAATTTGATCACAGGGAAGTCGGTTGCTTAGTGGTACTGTCACTGGATTAGAAATCCAGAGAGACAGAGTAATGCTCTGGGCATTCAAATTCAAATCCCTCTAAAACCTGGAATTAAAAAGTCTAATGATGACTATGAGGCAATTGTTGTGAAAACCACCTGGTTCACTAATGTCCTGGAGGGAAGAAAATCTGCCATCCTTATCTGGTCTGGTCTAAAAGAACTGTAGCAATACGATTGACTCTTGACTGCCCTCTGAAACGGCCTAGCAAATAATAGGCAATAAATACTTAATCCATAAATGATTTTTAAAAAATCAGCATAAATTACAACAGCAGAGGAAGGATGCATTACCCATTCAGTATTCAAACTATAAATTCATTCATACATTAATAGCATATTCAGCATGAAAGCTGGTCATCTTCTTTATTATCCAGAACGTTCATGATATTTACTGCTTTTGAAATTCTGAATTTGCTTCCATCACACTTTGAGGTAGTCAATTCCAGAATATAACAGTTCACCGATTTAAAACAAAATCCTCATCCGTCCCTCATTTTCTTGGCATCAATACACAGGCGCAATTTACCACATTAACATGAATCAAGAGTACACAAACACTGCTTACCACACTAATATAGACTAAGTGTACTATTTACCCTAAGAGTCAGAGGGCCCATTGTGGAGTCAGATGTTAGGAAGCATTTGATTACTTGAATTTTTCTAACATTTGGCACACACTTGATGTAGAACATCTTCTAAAGTATCTTAATTTACTTAATAGCAGCAAGAATCCAAGTACACAAGTCACAGTTATTGTCAGGGAGAGGTGACAGGATCTGAACAGGCTAGCCATCGTCACCTTCCATGGGATACATTTTATAATTATAGCATCAGTTCCACAATTCTTAATTTATACAAGGCACAGACATACTCTGAGATTGTATATTTTCTATTTAAGAAAAAACTTGAATGCTAAACATGATGCAAAGAATCAGGTGATGGAATAATCCAGCACATGGGCATTCAATAGCCGTGAGTGATGGAATGGTCAGACACAGGTAAGCACCAATGATTCCCAAAGAGCTAAGAGGAAACTTAATCTTTGTCATGAGGGTGAGAAGAAATAATTAGAAAGCATACCATTGCTAGACGCTCTGCATGCCTATCACTGCTACAGAATGATGTGTGGTTCAGGGCATCAAAACACATTTTGGTGGGTACACGTCGGGTGAGAGCAGTAGAGATTTGAACAGGTAACAATATGAAACAGCCCACTTTTGCTACATTGCTGAGTGCAATAGCTGGAACATTCAAATAAGCACCAAAAATACCCTGACTGGTGATGAGAAATTTCCTTCCCATCAGGCCCTTCCTGCATGCTTAGAGTCTCACCACCTCAGCACACTTCCCTTGAGATATGCAGGTAGGTGGATTGACCATGCTAAAATTATCCCTTAGCATCAAGAGGAGTAGCAGGGTAAATACATGGGGTTACGGGGATAGGGCCTGGCTGGGTTGTTGTCAGTGCAGGTTCAACAAGCTAAACAGCCTCCTTCAGCACTGCAGGGATTCTAAAATTCCATGATTCTATGACACAAGTGGGTGGGGAAGAAACTTCCATCCATCTTCTTCTGGGACATGCCTTTGCAAAGAAGACGTGGAAAGAGATTATGTTTTTTTGTTGAGATACAGCCCTAGCAGTTCCGTAACATGCTCTATAGGCTGTTGCCAAGGACACACTCCAAAATAAACATCAACTGCTTCTGAAGAACTAGCAGCTCGATGTAATACAAAGAGATGTGGATGACTGGGAACTGTGGGCCAGCACATTCCAAGGTCTATGTCTACATGTTGAGGAACGCACTAAAGATTGGGGAAATGGGGAAAGGCCACAAGAACGTTAGATTATGGCCCTTCCCCCTTGCCTCAATCTAAGGTCTCATGGCATAGTATCCTGAAGTGAAGAAAACTATGCAAAACTCCTTGAGTTGTATGATTAATGTGATTTGAATATTGTAAATATAACTTGTAATTGGGAGAGTAGTGAAGCACTTCAGAGTGCCACGTACTGTAATGAGAGAAATGTGTTTTTGCACTTTAGGACCAGAATTTTCCAGGCCCCTCCTAATGGTAGGGCCATTGAGCCACTGAAATCGCCATTCACATCGACAGGACTGGAAAATCCTGCCAGCGTGAAGAGCTGGAAAATTCTGGCCTACATAATTTAAATTATACATTATACAATGCTTTTCTATAAATTTTATGAAATATATTTTTGGGGATAAAAACTGTCAGAATAAAAGTCAAAACACAATTTCACAGTCAGCAATGTTGCCCGTGATTCGTCTATTGCGATCCACAACATTTCTGTTCAGTTGTGAAGGGAGATGCATGTCTCCAACTTTGAACAGAGATTTTTTTGCCGTTTTTATTTAAACTAACTTGTAACCGGAAGTCGTCACTAGGAGGCTGCCGGTAGTTGTAGTTTTTCTCTCTGACTCTATAAATTGGTCCAGAGAGGAAACCCGATACTCTACACAGGTAGAGTATCCCACCCTCCCCCCTCCTCTAACCTAATAATAATAGTGTGTGTGTAGTTTTTTTTCTCTCCTGCAAATTAAAGAAACAGTGATGGCAGTGCAGGCAGTACGTTGCACCTCCTGCGGTATGTATGAGGTGAGGGACACCAGTAGTGTTCCTGCTGATTACACCTGCAGGAAGTGTGCACATTTGCAGCTCCTTGAGGATCGTGTTAAGGAGCTGGAGCTGGAATTAGAGGAACTCAGGTAATTCGAGAGGTTGAGGAGGATATAGGCAGGAGTAACAAAGAGATTGTAACTCCTAAAAGTGATAATTGGGTAACTATTAGGAGGAGGGGTAAGAAGCAATCGGGGAGACAATCCCCTGGGGCTGTTCCCCTCCAAAATAAATTTTCTGTCTTGGAGGCTACAGTTGAGGAAGAATCAACTGGAGCTGACCAAAGGGAGCAGGTCTCTGGGGGTGAGCCTGCTGAGAATGCTCAGGTGGGTGGGGGGAATAAGAGATTAGGCCTAGTTATAGGAGACTCCATAGTTAGAGGGACAGATAGGAGGGTAAATAGTAATAAACGGGACTCAGGGCTGGTGTGTTGCCTCCCAGGGGCTGGGGTCCAGGATGTCGCAGATCGGGTTTTTAAGATTCTTAAGGGTGAGGGGAGTCAGCCCCAAGTCATAGTTCATGTGGGGACACATGATGTAGGTAGGACAAGGGAAGGGGATATTAAACAGAAATTTATGGAGTTAGGGTGGAAGCTTAGGTCCATAACAGGCAGAGTGGTTATCTCTGGACTCTTGCCTGTGCCAAGGGATAGTTTAGAGATGAACAGAGAAAGGGATAGTTTGAACTCATGGCTGCGTGGATGGTGCAGGAGGGAGGGGTTCAGGTTCCTTAACAATTGGGACTCATTCTGGGATAGGTGGGACCTCTTCAAGAGAGATGGTCTACACCTGAACCAGAGGGGGACTAATATCTTGGGGGGAAAATTTGCTAAGGCTATGATGGGGGCTTTAAACTGATTCGGGGGGGGGTGGGATCCTAAGTAGTTGGGGTGCCGAGAGGGATGAGAGTAAGGGGGTTATAGAGGAGAGTTGTAAAACACAGCGGCGTACGGGTGGGGTGGGGCATGGTTTGAGATGCGTATACTTTAATGCAAGGAGTATTCGCAATAAGGGGGAGGAACTTGCAGCTTGGACCATTACCTGGAACTTCGATGTTGTGGCCATTTCAGAGACTTGGGTAGAGCAGGGACAGGAATGGATGTTGCAGGTTCCGGGGTACAAATGCTTTAGTCGGAGTAGAGAAGGGGGTAGAAGGGGGGGAGGAGTGGCGTTACTGGTCAAAGACTGTATCACGGTGATCGAAAAGAAGTTTGATGAGGACTTGTCTGTTGAGGTAGTATGGGCTGAGATTAGAAACAGGAGAGGAGAGGTCACCCTGTTGGGAGTCTTTTACAGACCTCCTAATAGTTCTAGAGAGGTTGAGGAAAGGATTGCGAAGTCAATTCTGATTAGGAGTGAAAGTAGTAGGGTAATTGTGATGGGGGACTTTAACTTTGCTAATATTGATTGGAATAGCTATAGCTCTAGCTCGTTAGAGGGGTCAGTTTTCGTACAGAGTGTGCAGGAAGGTTTTTTGACTCAGTATGTAGATAGGCCAACTAGAGGTGAGGCTACATTGGATTTGGTGCTGGGCAATGAGCCAGACCAGGTGTTAGGCTTGGAAGTTAGTGAACATTTTGGTGATAGTGACCACAATTCGGTTACGTTCACCTTAGTGATGGACAGGGATAGGCATGAAGCTGGGGCTGTAGTTATAGCTGGGGGAAGGGTAATTATGAGGCCATCAGGAGAGAATTAGGGTGCGTAGATTGGACTAGGGAACTACAGGGACTGGGAACATCTGGAATGTGGTGCTTATTCAAGGAGCAGCTGCTGAGAGTCCTTGATAAGTATGTCCCTGTCAGGCAGGGAGGAAATGGACGAGTAAGAGAGCCTTGGTGTACGAAAAGAGTTGATTTGCTGGTTAAGAAGAAAAAGGAGGCTTATGTCAGGATGAGGCTTGAAGGCTCAGGTAGTGCAATGGATAGCTATAGATTAGCTAGGAAGGAGGTAAAAAGTGAATTGAGGAGAGCTAAGAGGGGACACGAGAAGATGTTGGCTGATAGGATTAAGGAGAATCCTAAAGCTTTCTTTCGATATGTTAAGAATAGAAGATTGGTTAGGGCGAGATTAGGGCCAGTCATAGATAGCAGTGGGAAGTTGTGCGTGGAGCCTGAAGAGATTGGCGAGGCACTGAATAAATATTTCTCTTCGGTATTCACGCAGAGTGCTGGAAATGTAGCTATGGAGAGCACTGAGGTACAGGGTTGCAAATTGGGAAGTATTGTAGTAGATAGGGAGGATGTGTTAGAAATTCTCGAGGGTTTGAAGTTGGATAAGTCCCCTGGGCCGGACGGGATTTACCCTAGGATTCTCTGGGAGGCAAGAGAGGAGATTGCAGAGCCTCTGGCTCTGATCTTCAGGTCGTCGTTGGTTACGGGTGTGGTTCCGGAGGACTGGAGGATAGCGAATGTGGTCCCATTGTTTAAGAAGGGGAAGAGAGACCTTCCAGGGAATTATAGGCCAGTGAGTCTTACTTCTGTTGTGGGCAAGGTATTGGAGAGAATTATTAGGGATAGGATTTATAGTTATTTAGAGAGAAATGAATTGATTGGGGATAGTCAGCATGGTTTCGTGAAGGGTAGGTCATGCCTTACTAACCTCATTGAGTTTTTTGAGAAAGTGACCAGAGAGGTGGATGGGGGTAAGGCGGTTGATGTAGTATATATGACTTTAGTAAGGCTTTTGATAAGGTGGCCCATGGAAGACTTCTACAGAAAATGCAGAGGTGTGGAATAGAGGGTGATTTAGCTAATTGGATTAGGAATTGGCTGGCAGATAGAAGACAGAGGGTGGTGGTTGATGGGAGATATTCATCGTGGAGTTCGGTGACAAGTGGAGTACCTCAGGGGTCTGTTTTGGGGCCCCATGCTGTTTGTAATTTTTATAAATGATCTGGATGAGGGTATTGAAGGATGGATTAGTAAATTTGCAGATGACACTAAAGTCGGTGGAGTGGTAGATAGTGAAGAGGGGTGTTATAGTTTGCAGAGTGACTTGGACAAGTTGCAGAGCTGGGGCGAGAGGTGGCAAATGGAGTTTAATGTGGAAAAGTGTGAGGTAATGCACTTTAGCAGGAACAATAAATGTGTAGAGTATAGGCCTAATGGTAGGGCTCTTAATAGTGTTGAGGAACAGAAGGATCTTGGTGTATGTGTCAATAGATCCCTGAAAGTAGGCAGTCAAGTGGATAAAGTTGTTAAGAAGGCTTATGGAGTCTTAGCTTTTATTGGTAGGGGGATGGAATTTAGGAGCCGCCGCATCATGTTGCAGCTGTACAAAACTCTAGTGCGGCCGCACTTGGAGTATTGTGTGCAGTTCTGGTCGCCACATTATAAGAAAGATGTGGAGGCATTGGAGAGGTACAGAGGAGGTTTACCAGGATGTTGCCTGGTATGGAGGGCAGGTCCTATGAAGAGAGGTTGAAGGATTTGAGTTTGTTTTCGTTAGAAAGGAGGCGGCTAAGGGGGGATCTTATTGAAGCATATAAGATAATTAGAGGTTTGGATAGGGTGGACAGTGATAGCCTTTTTCCTAGGATGGAGAAAGCTAGCACGAGGGGACACAACTTTAAATTAATGGGTATGAGTTATAGGACGGATATCAGAGGTAGGTTCTTTACTCAAAGAGTGATTATGGAGTGGAATGCCCTGCCTGCAGCTGTTGTAGATGCGCCAAGTTTGGTGGCGTTTAAGAGGTTAGTTGATAAGTATATGGATGAGAAGGGAATGGTTTAGTTAGGAGGGGCATTGCTTTTTATTTTGGTCGGCACAACATCGAAGGCCGAAGGGCCTGTTCTGTGCTGTAATGTTCTATGTTCTATGTTCTATTTGCGTGTGCACCGGGAACGCATGCATACTTCCCATAGCCAGAGAACAGTCACCAGCTAGACCATGCAGGAAACCAGAGAGAAGGAAGCTAGGTAATTTACATCTTTTCTGCATGTATTTTAAATATGTTTATTAGTTAATTACTGGGACCTTTCAGGTCCCGACTGAATCTCCCATGCTACCAGTAGTACTTCATTCCAACAGGGTTCAGACTACTCCCCACATTCAAGGAACTAGCTGAAGACCCTGCCAGAGTGAAAGGGAGGGGACAATTGCAGCCCCCACAAGGGGGTTGTGAGGGGGGGGGGGGGGGGGGGGGGGGGGGGGTGGTACCCCTGGGGCATGGGCACTCTGGCAAGTGCTACTTGTGTTCCCAGCACTGCCCAAGGGGCAAAATGCCCATGCCTAGGGGGCACCAATGTGTGGGGCCTAGGGGCAATTGGTGGGGGTAGGGGGTCCTGTTGCTACTCTGCATGGGGATTGGTCTGGGATGGAGAAAGGGCAGTGAATGGAGTGGGCTGGGGCAATCTGTCAGGGGGCTCTGACCCAGGTGTGCAGGTGTGAAGGGGGGAGGGGGGGTCGGTCTGCCGGGGTGAGGGGCTGGAGGGATTGCTGAGGGATGGAGCTTGAACATCGGGAGTGCTCTAGGACAGGGGGTAGTCAGGGGCTGCGATTGGGTCATGGCAGGGGCTGGTGGGGCAGCACTGCGGGGTTCCCAGCTGGCCAGCGATCGAGCTGGCTAGCAAACGGGAAGTTGACTATTTGCGACCACTGCGCACGCACAGAGCTCCAGAACTGTCAAACTCCGAAGTGAATAGACCCCCTCCTCCAGGTTTTTAATGAGATTCCCAATTGGGATCTCGTCAATGCACAGAGTGTGGAGATTCAGGTGAGAAGCTGAACTGATAGAACAGTCAGGATTTAAAACAGTTCTCCCACCAATTCAGCACTTTTGGGACAATCGTGACCATTATCCTTGGTTGTATTACCACATATGAGGGTTGAGGGTAAATGGGTTATTGTTCAGGGCCAGAATTCTCCAATCTCACCTGCGGCTGGGATTTTCTGGTCCTGCTGCAGGGAACGGAGATTTAGCTGAGCACCAAGTTCTCTGTTCTTGCTGGCAGCAGTAGTGGGGGTACGAGACCAGAGAATTTTTGGCCAGAACTTACACTCAAAATAACGGGTTCAAGAACACGAGTTGCTCTGGCAGCAAACTGCACAGTCACATTAGCTGGACAGCAAACTTGTCACTGACCCCATCTAGAATCTATCCTGGGAGAAAAATCAATAAGATCTCAAAAAGAAAACAAGGCAAAATGGGAAATTCAATAAAACTTCATTTTCCTGGGCATGCAGTTCACTAGACATTTGTTCATTCACAGAGTTGAAAAAACAATGAGATCCCTATATTTATCTTTTGCAGAGTACAAGGATAACAAATCAGATTTGATACTCATGTACATAATAGGAGAAACAGACAACTTAGGTGTTCAAGTTGATGGATACAGAAATTAATGCTTTGAAAACAAAACAGCAATTTCATTGTTAAAACTTCACTTCTCTTGGATTTTCTGTTTAAATATTATTGACAGCAATAAATAGAACTTTGGAAGTATTGTGGAAAAGGACGTTTTGTCAAAGCTTTTAATCTTGCACTTATCAGGACAATCACCAGAATATAATGTCAGGGGAAACAACAAATTTATACTATATGAGAAGCGAGTGCTGACTGGTTCACAAGTGGACTCTCATTGGTAAAGATATTGTCATGAAAAATGCATCAGTTAATGGTGACAGACAGTTAACTGCCAAGTATTGATTGAAAATTTAAACCAGGCAGCTTTACTTTGATTGGTCAAGGCATTGCCTTGAGTAATGAACCAATAAATGGTGATCATTGCTAAAGTATAATATGTAGTGTAGAGCATAAAAACGCATAAGGTGGTGATGGCAAAGGTATGAACAAGCAGCATTATAAATAGTGTAGTTTTGCTACATTGCTAAGTACCATATAGAGAACTTTCAAACAAGCATCAAGATGTAGTTTGGCTGGTGATAAGAAAAACCCTCTCCTCCAGGTCCTTCCTGCATGCATAGAGTCTATCCACCTCCACACACTGCCCTCAAGATGGGCACATCCAGTGAAAGAATTTTTAAAAATTACATGGTTGACGTGCCTGGTCAGGCCACTCCAGGCACCATGAATATAGGGAAGACCTGATGAACAGCTGCTCTGTTCCTGCCCGTCATTATATCCCATAAAAGAAAATCAACTCTTTAAACCTGTTCAATTAGACCATGACTGATTTGTATTTTGAAGACAGCACAGTAGCATGATGGTTAGCACTGCTGCTTTACAGCGCAAGTAATGAGTTTGATTCCTACCTTGGGTCACTGTCTGTGTGGAGTTTGCACTTTCTCCCCCTGTTTGTGTGAGTTTTCTCCGGGTACTCTGGTTTCCTCCCACATTCTAAAAGACATGTTGGCTAGGTACATTGACCCCATCAGGTGCAGACTAGGGGAATCTCAAGGCAACTTCATTGCAATGTTAATGTAAGTCTTACTTGTGACTAAGAAATAAACTTTAATTTTATTCAATCACCTTTGTTGCATATTCACTCATAATCTTGCCCGACAAAAATTTTACCAATAAATTTTTACATTGTATCTGTACACCAGTCAGCAGTGGTCTGAGCATCCATGTAAATTAACCCACATGGTATTCCAATTTTCCACCAGTGTTCTTCCCCAACACATTCCTCCCCTCCACAATCCTGATGCAAGTCAGTATGAGAGGCCCATCTGTGGCTTGCATTCTAACGTGGTAAGAAAGTATAGGATTTCCATTGCTCGCCTGCACAGATTACATCTGGACTCAGAGCGTTTTAACAGCTAGACAGATAAACAAATGGGATACTCGACATTGATTAAAGTGAGTCAGAGACAGAGATCTGAAGAACGTGTAGAATTAACATCTGCAGTTGTGGCTGCTTCTTTCAATTTGTTAACTTTATCCAAACTGGCTGCACAAGTTCAACATGGTTGATTTGTCGCAGATTTTTGAGGTCTATCCGGTTTAATTAACCATAACCATTCTTTTAAAATTGATAACATATCTGCAAACTCCAGCAATTGGAATTAGGTTATTAACTCAACTCCTACATTTAGTTTGGGGAGGACATGAACAAGGTTTTCAGACCTGTATAGGGAGTACAATATTTCTGACTAATTGTGGGAATGGTGTGAGTGATACCACAGTATACTGAGTTCAAGGGGAAGCCTGTTAAATCACTGAGATGGAGTCAGGTACTGAGGGAAGAGGTCAGCCCTAGTTCCTACCGCACAACGTTCAAAATACCACTTCTGAGAGAGTTTAAACAGTGGGAACATTTAGGCCCTAAAAAAAATAAAGTCAGAGCATCCCACTACACCTTATTCTCCTCATAGACTAGGGATGGGCAATAAATGCTAACCAGCCATCGACACCTACGTCTCACAGATGAATTTTCAGAGCAGCATTAACTGTAGATTTAAGACAAATGGAATCCGTGAGTACTTTCCACAGTGTCATTTTCCTCATCATAACCTGCCACATTGCTTCTTCTCTCAAGTCTCTCTCTCTCTCTCTCTCTCGTTTGTTACCCTTCTTGTCCAACTAGTGAAATTCAGACACTTGTGATCTCCTGGTTACTGCAGCAATAAAATCCAGTTATCACATACCTAGTTATTCAAAGGCCATGCAGAACAATTCAACATTCTAATCCTTGCCGCCAATTTGATGTTACCCTTGCACAACTGTTAATGTTACTTTTCCCAATCACTATCCTCTCATAGCTGTTATAATGATCCTTCTCCAAAAGTGATGAGTAGTTAGTTAGTTTATTTATTAGTCACAAGTAAGGCTTACACTAACACTGCAATGAAGTTACTATGAAAATCCTCCAGTTGTCACAATCCAGCACCTCTTTGGGTCAATGCAGCTAACCAGCACATCTTTCAGACAGTGGGAGGAAACAGGAGCACCTGGAGGAAACCCATGCAGATACCGAGAGAACATACAAACTTCACACAAGCAATAACCCAAGCCAGGAATCAAACTCGGGTTCCTGGCACTGTGAGGTAGCAGTGCTAACCATTGTGCCACCATTATGACAATCATATAAAGTTTGCTTTAACAGACATGGCCCCTTTATTGCCATTTCTCTTCACCTTCCTCGTTCATAGTCTCAAGTTCAAGCTCCTTATCATTTTGTGATTAGATGGGCTTAGATTCGTTCAATTCGGTCTTTTACATGTATAGTAAATCAATGGCCTGGCTTGTTTTCACCTTCTGTATTTTGCACTTTCAATGTCAGCTTTAAAACTTTTTTAACTCGAAGGCAAAAAATTAAATTTGTTTTTTTTTGCTCCCAGTGAGGTCTCAGAACGAGGGAATGGTCATTTCTATATCTCATCAGTCACGAAACCCCAGGGTCAATACTGAAGAACAGAGATTAGCATCATAAATAAACCACACACTTCAACATATTAACTCTGAATGAAACTACAGTAAATTGACTCAAAAGCCTCAAGTTGAAATTATTTAAAAAATCAAATAGGTAACAGCAAAAAAAGCCACAGCAACATATTGAAGTACATTTGCACCTTCGGTAGCATATTTGCCTACCAGGCACCATTAGTTTTGATTCAGTCTTGTTCAAATGCCTTTGATGTTGTGCCTTGAACACTTACACTGCTTGTAACTCTTCCTGACCTCATTAAATAGTACTTACTTCTTTTCTCATCCACAATGTTGACAGATTGGATCAGAAGAGCTGCGTTGCTTTCAGTGTATTCCACAAACACTATCAGGAGTTTGAGTGCAGTCTTCACCACCAAACGGTACTGGGATTGAAGAACAGAAGAGCAGGCTGTGAGTAAATGTCAGGTTTGCCAGCTAACCAGAGAGGGAGAAAGTATTTCAGGCTGAATGTTTTGATCTTACCAGAGGGCGTCACTGTAGAGCAGTGACAAGTTTGAATGAAGTCACCGCTTATTTGCCTTCAATTAATATATTCATTATTTATGGACATTGTCTTTTCTTATTTTAAAATACACTTCATAAAATCTCTACCGTACAAAAGAAGGCCATTTGACTCACCGAGTCTGTACAGACAGCAATCCCACCCAGGCGGTATTCTGGTAACCTTCATTTACCCTGCTAATCCCCTTGACATTAAGGTCAACTTAGCATAGCCAATCAACCTAACCTGGATATCTTTGGACTGTGGGAGGAAACCGGAGGAAACCCTCGCAGACAGGGGGAGAATGTGCAAACTCCACACAGTGACCTGAGACCAGAATTGGACCCAGGTCCTTGGCGCCATGAGATAGCACTGTTAACCACTGTGCCCCCAACTTTCATTCTAACAAGTGATATAAACTTTATAATTATGTGCAGCTTCATACAGATTGTAGTTTAAGTGTAATACAGATTTTCAGAAAAGGATTTATGTTTATTGCCTTGTGACCTTGCATAAACAGACACTTTTGTGCTTTACAAATTAAGAAAAATTCATCTATTTTCAAAGATTAGCAACAGGACAGTTCCCACATGAAGGTTTGATGTCAAATACATCAGATGGTCAGCACTTTCTCCTTTGACGGTTTGGGGTGTGGGGTGGGGAGGTGGGGGTTGCCAGGTCATCTAAGTTCTTTTTATGTAGATTCATGCTCCATAACTCTGGCCTTCCTCCCTCCCATTTCTCAGCACCAAGAGGAGGAAATAAGTCAGTGACATCTGGTCACAGGCAAGAACCGAAACCCCAAAAAACAAGATTGAAGCAGGGAAGCCCCTCCATTTCTCTGCCTCCATCTAACTGCACACCAAGAACCTTGACTAAATGAACTGCCTGAAACTGTCCAACTCTCAACAACTGTTGGCCCATCCCAGTGCCACCCCGTTCCCTGGAAATGCCATCAAGAAACAGAACACATTGGAATTTTGTTGGTGAAACAAACTTGTTGATTGAAATAGAAATAGAAAACTGGATTGCATTGTTAGGGACAACACAGTGGTTCGTACTGCTGTCTCACAATACCAGGAAACCTGGATTCGATTCCTGCCTTGGGTGACTGTATAGAGTTTTCATGTTCTCCCTGTCTCTCCGTGGATTTTCCTCCAGTGCTCCAGTTTCCTCCTACATTCCAAAAATGTGCATATTCGATTGATTGGCCATAATAAATTGTCCCGTAGTGTTCAAAGACGTATAGGTAAAGGTTATATATACGTATAGAGTGCATTTTAAAAGAAAATCTAATTCTTTTAAAATATATCCAATTAAACAACAAACCAAAGGAAGAAACTTGAATTAACCCATCAAAATTTTTGAGATTTCTCCAAGTCTAATGTGGGGGAATTTCACAGCAGCTTCAATGCAGTGTTAATGTAAGCCTTAATTGTGACTAATAAATAAGCTTTACTTTTAAAAAATAGAAGTTTCTCCTGTTTCCAGTCCTGCTCTGATATACTCTGAGGACCCCTGCTGGCAAACTGAGTGGACTGCACTTTTCTAATTGTCACGTTTGTTGCCCTAAAGACAAATAATCACATTGACACATCATTAAAAATAGGTTCTTGGTTGACAACTACTGGAAGAGATTTATAAATCGGCAATCTGGTGAGATCTGTTCTTGTAAATGGAATGGTTAGTCTCAAAACCCGGACAAGCCCCTCGTTTGTTTCCTTAGTATTTATCAATCAAAGAATTGAATTTAGAGTCAGGAAATAATGCTGCAGCTGTATAAGACCCTGCGTTAGACCCCTCTTGGAGTACTGTGCTCAGTTCTGGTTGCCTCATTATAGGAAGGATGTGGAAGCCATAGAAAGGATGCATAGGAGATTTACAAGGATGTTGCCTGGATTGGGTGGCATGTCTTATGGGGATAAGTTGAGAGAGCTCAGTCTTTTTCTCCTTGGAGAGATGAAGGATGAGAGGGGACCTGATAGAGGTGTATAAGATGATGAGAGGTATTGATCGAGTGGATTCTCAGAGGCTTTTCCCCAGGGCTGAAATTGTTGCCCTAAGAGGACACAGATTTAAGGTGCTGGGGAGTACATACGATCGAGAGCATCCCACATGCCTTTCTCATCACCCTACTAACATGCCCTTCCGTCTTCAGAGATTTGTAAATAAACACACCAAGTTCTCTTTGTTCTACAAAACTTCCTAGTGTAATGCCGTTCATTGAATATTTTCTTGCCAAATTTTATCATCTCACAGGGTTAAATTCCATCTGCCAGTTATCTGCTCAATATAATTTAACTTCTGTGGTTTGAGTGACATTGGGATAGACCCTCTCTCTTCTGATAAGATGTTGTTTTGTGTCATGGTGATCTGCTCAGTCGCATAGGAGCCTCACTGTAGCCTGGCACCTCTGCTACAGTTGCTGCGCAGGAAGATACCCGAGATGAGGGCATTGGAGTATGAGGAGAGACTGAATAGGTTAGGTTTGTACTCTTTGGAGTTTAGAAGGCTGAGAGGCGCGGTGGGGGGGGGGGGGGGGGGGGGAGGAGTTCAAATCGGAGTTGCGGAGGGGTTTCTTCACGCAAAGGGTGGTGAATCTTTGGAATTCTCTGCCTGATGAGGTGGTGGAGGCTTCCTCACTGAATATGTTCAAGTCAAGAGTGGATAGGTTTTTAATTGACAGGGGAATTAAGGGTTACGGGGAGAGAGCGGGAAAGTGGTACTGAACCACTACAGATCAGTCATGATCTTACTGATGGCAGGACAGGCTCGAGGGGCTGTTTGGCCTACTCCTGCTCCTATTTCTTATGTTCTTATCATGGGCTGACAATTTATACTGGCCTCTCTTCTCTGGGTCCTCCTGTTAGTCAGATAAGCTTTTAGTTTCTACTTTCATCTACAAATGTCCCTCCAAATAGTTAATTTCTGGAGGTCACAGCCATCAGTGACTGTCTCCCAGTTGTCAACATAGAACATAGAACATTACAGCGCAGAACAGGCGCTTCGGCCTTCGATGTTGCGCCGACCAATTAGGAATAAGCAGTGACCCTCTAACCTAAACCATTCCCCTTTCATCCATAAACTTATCTACTAACCTCTTAAACGCCACCAAACTTGGCGCATCTACAACTGATGCAGGCAAGGCATTCCATACCCTTACCACCCTCTGGGTAAAGAGCCTACCTCTGACATCCGTCCTATAACTACCACCCCTTAATTTAAAGCTATGTCCCCTCGTGCTAGCTTTCTCCATCCTAGGAAAAAGGCTATCACTGTCCACCCTATCTAAACCTCTAATCATCTTATATGTTTCAATAAGGTCTCCTCTTAGCCGCCTTCTTTCTAACGAAAACAACCTCAAATCCCTCAGCCTCTCTTCATAAGACCTGCCCTCCATACCAGGCAACATCCTGGTAAACCTCCTCTGAAACCTCTCCAATGCCTCCACATCTTTCTTATAATGTGGGGACCAGAACTGCACACAATACTCCAAGTGCGGCCGCACTAGAGTTTTGTACAGTTGCAACATGACGTTGCGGCTCCGAAATTCAATCCCCCTACCAATAAAAGCTAAGACTCCGTATGCCTTCTTAACAACCTTATCGACTTGATTGCCAACTTTCAGGGATCTATGCACACATACACCAAGATCCCTCTGTTCATCAACACTATTAAGAGTCCTACCATTAGCCCTATACGCCACACATTTGTTATTCCTGCCAAAGTGAATTACCTCACACTTTTCCACGTTAAACTCCATTTGCCACCTCTCGGCCCAGCTCTGCAACTTGTCCAAGTCTCAACACATCAGTGTGCACTATCTTCAAATCTTGTTTGTAAATGTATGGAAGCTGATTAGCCATCACTTCTTAATGATACAGGGGCCTTTCTTCAACATAATATAGGAACCTAAGAAACAGTAGTATGTCACACAACAGTTCAAACTTGCTCTTTCACCATTCAGTATAGCTATGGACCTCAACTTCACTCCCCCAACTGATTCCTGTGTCCCCAGCTCTGACATAGCATCATCTAGACTCGAAATGTTTGGGTCTATTCTTTCTCCACAGATACTGTCAGACCCCTGAGATTTTCCAACATTCTCTGTTTTGTTTCAGATTCAAGCATCCACAGTAATTTGTTTTTATCCTGTATCCCTTGGTTGCCTTTTATTTTGGGAATCTAAAAGTAAAGTTTATTTATTAGTCACCAGTAGACTTATAGTCACACTGCAATGAAGTTAATCTGAAAATCCCCTAATCGCCGTATTCCAGCGCCTGTTCAGGAACACTGGGGGAGAATTTAGCAATCCACCGAGCCATCACATCTTTGGACTGTGGGAGAAAACATGAGTGCCTGGAGGAAACCCACACAGACATAGAGAGAACGCGCAAACTCCACATAGACAGTAACCCAAGCCGGAAATCAAATCTTTGTCCCTGGCACTGTGAAACAACAGTTTTGACTGTGCAGCTACAGTCCTTTGTGGCAGAGAATTCCAAAGATTCATAACCTGAACAAAGAAAGTTTCTGTATCACAGTCCTAAACAGCTGACTCCTTCTCCTGAGACTAATTTTGGTCCCTAGTTTCAGGCTCTCTATCATTGATTTGCTGGGATATTGCAGAGGACATTAATTTGCACATTTTCCTTGTGTCTGCATGGGTTTCCTCTTGGTGCTCTGGTTTCCTCCCACAGTCCAAGGATGTGCGGGTTAGGTTGATTGTCCATGCTAAGAAATTGCCCCTTAGTGTCCAGGGATGTGTAAATTAGAGGGATTAGTAGAAATAACATGTAGAGATATGGAGGTAGGGCCTGGGTGGGGATTGTGTTGGATGTAGACTCGGTGGGCTGAAGGGCTTCTTTCTGCACTGTACAGTTCCATGATTCTATGATTAATGTTTAAAACTTAGATGGGCATACAAACAGAATGGGAATGGAGTGGTATAGAAAACTGATTTAAAATAGGGATCATGACCTTGGGAGTCCCTGGGAACTGTGTAATTAGTCGATGGTATTGATATATTTGTTTTTATCCTACAGGTACTTTGGTCCGTCTTGTTGTCTAACAAGGGGCATACACGCGATGGGTCGTGACAGGGCTGCTCTTGGATTTTTTTCGAGAGTATCCTAGTGCTTCACGTCGTTAGCATACGCTTGACCTGGACCATTTGATGGGCAACACAACAGCTCAGTGACTATCGCAGTGACTGGATTTGGGCCTGTGTCTGTGGGAATTTGCACATTCTCCCTGTGCTTGCGCGGATTTTCTCCGGGTGCTCCGGTTTCCTCCCACATCCCAAAGATGTGCTCTTAGGCTGATTGGCAAAACAAATTCTCCCTAAAGTGTCTCACATTTGGTTTCAATCCATAGATCCATAAACGTAGGCAGAGATCATGAGTAGAAATGGGAACATCGAGGTGGCGGCGCGGGCTCATTGGGCCAAAGGGCCTGTTTCCCGTGCTGTTTTGTTCTTTGAGATGTCAGGGATAAGTTTTTCACTCAGAGGATGGTGGATGCATGGAATCGGCTGCCAGCAGTGGTGGTGGAGGCAGATTCAATAGGATTTTTTAAGAGACTTTTGGATAAGTACGTGGAACTTAGTAAGATAGTGGGTTATAGGTAAGCCTAGTAGGTAGGGACATGTTCAGCGCAACTTGTGGGCCAAACGGCCTGTTTGTGCTTGTAATTTTTCTATGTTTCTATCTATGTTTTTAAAAATCATTTGGCAAATTTAATTTCTATGACAACAAAAACAGATTGGTCAGTCTGATGTTCAGTGTATTTCATTCATATATATTTTCCCATCACTTCACAGATTGTTTCCCATTAATGCCAAAAGCTTGCCGTTATTGGCAAACATAAAAAATAAATGCACAATAATTATTTGTGGCTCCTTCATCACATCACACTTTTATTAAGTCGAAAGCAGGTGCTTAAAGGTTAGTACCTTGTAAACATCTCTATAAAAAGACAACACATATTCACATTAAGATGAAAATGGCTGCTTCCTGTGAAGCTACATGCAGCTACAGGACATTAAAAAAATCTGTTGGTTCAATGCAGCTTGAAATATTAGTGCGATTCAATGGATTGTTGGGGTTCTGCATAAGTGAAAGCAGCTGTCTTTTGATTCTTTCCACTTGCAGTTTAACCAATACAACATGTTACATGTTGCCAGGGGAAATGAAGGTTACAACGGGCTCTAGTTTCCTCTAACATTGTTCTCATTACTTACATCTTACCTTGATGACACTGGGAAAAAGGTACATCACAAGTAATTTTGTTCCACAAAGTTGAAGCTAATCAGGCTACAAGTTGTGACGAGCATAAATCAGGCCATCGTTTCAAGAATTAGAATGAATTGTTGGTTCGTGAAAGTATTGCTCATGGTAAGCCAGTGAACGTGCTCCTCAATGATGGCAGGATTATAATGACAAGGCTATCAGACTCCCTCCAGGAATTCTACATCTTTCCTGTAGTATGTTTTACTTTAGAAGCAGCTTCACCACAGCTTGATATAACATTAAAATCACAGGAAAATGAGTTCTGAACAAGAGTCATAGAATCATAGAATCATACAGTGCAGAATGCGGCCATTCAGCCCATCAAGTCTGCATCAACCACAATCCCATCTGGACCCTATATCCATAATCTCATGCATTGACCCTAGCTAGTTCCCCTGACACTAAGCAGCAATTTAGCTTGGTCAATCCACCTAACCAGCACATCTTTGGACTGGGGAAGGAAACCAGAGACCCACAGGAAACCCAAGCAAACGCCAGGAGAATCTGCAAACTCCCACAAATAGCCAGGAATTTAACCTGAGTCCCTGCACTGAGAGACAGCAGTGCTAACCACTGTGCCACGTGCTGCCCCAGTCATTTGGGCCTAAAGCAAAAACTCTGCTCTCCCTGTAGATGCTGTCTTTTTCCAGCCCTTTCTGTTTTTATATTTCATATCTCCAGCATCAATGGCATTTGCTTTTATTTAAAATTGCCTCTGTTTACTTATAATTTAACAGGTGTGTTAAATTTTATTCACCATTGAGCTTTTTGGACAATCATAGCATCAAACCTCCCAGGTCATTTTCCTGCTCAGTTTTCTCTAACGTCATTTAATATTATCCACATTCTTACCTCTTTGACGCAATTATATGATTACCCATGATGATTTTTATTGCAAGTCAGCGATTATTTATGAGTGATTTGCAACAAAATACTCTGTTCCCTAGATACTTGCATAAGCACATTGTCCCTGGGTTCTGTCACTGCATTTGCCTTGCCAGTATCCTTTCCATAGAACTCCTGCAGTGCAGAAGAAGGCCATTTGCCTCATTAAGTCTGTACCAACTCTCCGAAAGACCATCCCACCAGGCTCTCTCTTCTGCCCTATCTTTAACCCACCTAATTTATACATCTTTGGACACTAAGGGGCAATCTACCATGGCCAACCCATATTGCATTGTATTTTTTTAAAGATTCACTTTAGAAATCCTCAACATTCCTTTAATTTTAAATTTGACATGAAGTAACATGAATAGAGGTGAAAAAAGTAATTTACCCAAGTTTTACTGATACCAACTGCACATCTTTGGATCTGTCATACTTTCTGATGCACTCAGTGGTTGAAGGTTAAAGGTCATAGCAAGGACCTGTAACTTGAATATACTGAAGGTCTTCATTCACACAACAACCTCCAAATCCTAGATCAATGACATCGGGGAGGGAGGAAAATCCTAATCTACCCAATCCTGAATGTAGGGACAAGAAGAATTTGAACTTGCATATCAGTTTTTATGAGCAATTCCAAGCAATAGTGCCAACAGCAATAACAACTGTTCTCAAGAGACCACAGTACATATGAGCATGGAGTACCAGCAGGCAATTCGGCCACAGTGTGTATCACCTTCCAATCCTACACTCACATGGTCCTAAGTACATGCACTTTCCAGCCAGGTACCTTGGAAAATATTAGTATTGGGAACTTGGACTATTTTTTTTTCCCTTCTATAGCCTTGAAAACCAAATCCAATTACAATAGGATGGAACACTGGAACAGAAGTAAACTATTTGGCCCATCAAGTCCGCTCCACCATTCAATTAGATCATGGCTGATCACCTACTTCAATGAAACTTTCCCGCATTGACTCCCCATCTCTTTAGGCTCCAGAAATGAATCAGTTTCTGTCTTGAACAAGCTCAATTACTGAGCTTCCATAGCCCTCTGCAGTACAGAGTTCCAAAAATTCATCATCCTCTGAGTGAAGAAGTTCTTCCCCTTCTCAGTCTTAAATGTCCCTTACTTCTTGATTCACCAACTCTACATCTACCCTGCATACTCCACATGAATTTTGTGTAGTTTAATAAGATCATCTCTCATTTTTTGAAACTCTAGAGAATACAGGCCCAATTTCCTCAACTTTTCCTCATAAGGGTACCGTAATATCGTAGATGTGGTGTCACCGGGGACCTATACTATTGCAGAAAGGTACTAACTCTTGTACTTAAACCCCCTTGAGGTAGAGGTCAACATACTATTTGTCTTCCTAATTTTGTGCTGACCTGCAGCTAGCTTTTAGTCACTCATAAACAAAGATACCAAAGTCCCTTTGGACATGAACACTTGCCAACCTCTCACCATTTAAGAGATATCCTGTCTTTCTGTTTTTCTACCAAAGTGGATAACCTCACATTCATTCATACTATATTTTATCTGTCACTTTCCTGCCTATTCAATTACCCTATCCAACTCTGCTTGAAGTTTCTTTGCATCCTCCTCATAACTTACATTCTCACTAGTTTCATGTCAGCACAGAAATTTGGAAACATTTCAATTGGTCTCCACATCCATGTCATTTATACAGATTGCAAACAGCTGTTACTCCAGCAATGATCCTTGTACCCCATTGGATTGCCAGCCTGATAATGACACATGTAATCCTGCTGTCTGTCTGTTAACCAATTCCCAATCCACAGTAGTATAATACCCCCAATCCCATGTGCACTAATTTTGCTTCCTTATTTCTTGTGTGGGACCTAATCAGAAACCTTCTGTAAATCCAAATGTACCACATCTATTCTGTCACAAGTAACATTCTCCAAAAATTCCAACAGGTTTGCCAAACATGACTTCCCTTTCATAAATCCATGTTGACTCTGTCCAATTTTAGGATGACTTTCTAAGCATCCAGTTATCAGATCTTTTACAATAGACTTTAATATGTTTCTAATAGATAATATTCAATAGCAACCTGGAGACAATAACACAGCTCAGAATTCCCTATTGAAATTCATACAAACATAAACATTTTTATTAAATTAATCTACAGGAAACCAAACTCACCATGCTGCCAGTCAGAGTATACAGCCACTGGACGCTCTCATTATGACCAATGACACCATTCATTCCATCCACAAACAGCATGATCTGGCTCAGAGCTGTAAATGCAATGAAAACAACTGTAAAAAGTACAGAAAAGGCACCATTCTACACTGCAATCATGATTCATTTGCAACTGTTGATATGGTGCTTTTAGTAACCTCACTCAAGTTTGAAGTTGGCAAAATGACCAGATGTAATTTTAAATTTTTATACATGAACAGAAGAAGCGTTAGATTTATTGAACAATTCAGGCACCATCAGTAAGAGAACAGAAAAGCTCATGTTTTGAGCATGAACCATCCATTTTAGCTGGAGATTCCCAGTCAACAACTAAAGCAGATCATGTTGGTTAACAAGGGGAAAGGCTGGACCTCATTGAGGACCCAAGGAGAAATATTCACATTTATATAGAGGCAGATGACATGTATGAAATGAACATTTTGCATTTGTCTTCACAAAAGGAGGGAATGATGTGAAGGTTATATTAAATGAGGAGAGGAAATTTATGGACAAGGCAGAAATAAAGAAAATGTACTAGAAAGGTAGCATTATGAAAACTAGTAAATCACCCAACCCATGTAGAATGCATCCTCAGTTACTGAAAGAAGCAAAGACAGAAATGACAGAGGCATTGGTTCCAATTTCACAATCCACATTGGCTTTGGCAGTAGTACCCGAGGATTAGAGCAACAGGTAGCACAGTAATTAGCACTGCTTCACAGCTCCAGGGACCTGGGTTTGATTCCTGGCTCAGGTCACTGTCTGTGTGGAATTTGCACATTTTCCTCGTGTCTGTGTGGGTTTCCTCCATGTAGTCCGGTTTCCTCCCACAGTCCAAAGATGTGCGGGCTAGGTTGATTGGCTGGGCTAAAATTGCCCCTTAGTTTCCTGAGATGCTCAGGTTAGAGGGATTAGTGGGTGAATATGGGGGTTGAGCCTGGGTGAGCTTGTGGTTGGTACAGACTCAATGGGCCAAGTGGCCTCTTTCTGCACTGTAGGATTTCTATGATTCTATGATTAGAGGGTTACTCATGTTATTCTACTACTCAAGAAAGTGGATTAGGATAATTAAGAAACTACAAGCTGATCAGCTCAGCATCATTGGTGGTGAAATTATTAACAGACACGGATTAATCAAAGAAAGTCAGTGTAGATTTGTTAAAGACAATTCACATCTGACTAACTTGATTGAATTTGATGAGGTAGTAGAAAAGATTAATCAAAGTAACGTCACTGATATTTTATCTATTAATTCCGGAATGCATTTGACAATGTGCCGCAATTGGGGTCTTTTAAGAAGATGGAAGCTCATGGATTTCTAGTGAAAATGGCAGTATAAATAAGAAATTGTTTCAGTGACAGGTGGATGCATGTTTTTCAGAGTGGGAGGTAGTTTGTAATTTCTGCGCCCTAGGCATGACTTCGGGATGGTATGTTGTCTCCTTGATGCCAGAGTTAAGAATCTTACTGAACAGCTGCAGGACATTCTTTAGTAAAAGGGTGAACAGCCAAAGGTCATAGTTTGTATTAGTACCAATTAAATAGTTAAGAAGAGGAGTGTGGTCCTGATTAGTCTCGGCGCCACATGCTAGAAGGATTGAATTTTTATTCATTCATGGGGCATAGGCATTGCTAGTTGGCCAGCATTTATTGCCCATCCCTAGTTGTTTTTAAAACATAAAATTAAGTAAAAACCTATGAACCCACTTTTTGTAATTATCGCCATAGGGATAGCCTATGATAGTACAGCACTTCAATGCAGGAAGTGAAATATTGGTGCTGCATTTCAAGGATGATCATTGTCACGCACTGAAGTATTTAAATGTTGACAGCCAACCGTCGTGCTGTGATTTTGGAGTCGCACGTAGACCAGACCAGATAAGAACAGCAGATTTTCTTCCTTAACGGATATTGGTGAACCAGATGGATTTTTGCCACAATCCACAATGGTTCAATGATCATCTGCAATTCTTAATTCCAGATTTTTTTTTATTAAGTTCAAATTCCATCATCTGCCATGGCGGAATTCAAATTCGGGTCCCCAGAACAATAGCTAAGTTTTTGAATTAATAATTTAGCAATAATGGCCTAATAGTATTATCATAGAATACATGGCTGGGGAATGTAAGAGGGAGGATATCAGATTTCTGAGGCACTGAGATTGGTTCTGGGGGAGGTGGGACTTGGGCTTCAGCAAGCTTTTTGACAAGGTTGCACATGTGAGGCTGATAGGCTGTTAGCAAAGCTATGAGATTCAGGGAAATTTGGTAAATTGGATCCAAAAGTGGCTGAGTGTCAGGAAACAGAGGGCGATGGTTGAGGGGTGTTTTTCAGACCGGAAGAATGTCCAGCTGTTTGTGTTTATGTAAATGATTTAGATTTAAATGTAGGAAAACTGGTCACTAAGTTTGTGGATGATACAAAAAGTGATAGGGTGGTGAATAGTGAGGATATGGGTCAGCTGGTCAGATGGACTGATTGAATTTCATTTGAAACTAATCTGGATAAATTTAACGTGCTGCATTTAGGCAGGACAAACAAGACAAGGAATGTATGGCAGGATCTTGGGAAACACTGAGGATCACAGGTGTACAGTTAAGAAGACATATGGTATACTTGCCTTTATTAGCTGAGGCAAAGTGTTTAAGAGTAGAGAGGTTATGCTGGAACTATATAAAATGTTGGTTAAGGCACAGCTAAAGTATTGGGTGAAGTTCTGGAATCCACATTATCGGAGGGAATACATGGGGCAGAGTCCTTGTATATATTTAAGGCTAAAATAGATAGATTTTTGAACAGGAAGTGAATCAGGAGTTACGGGAAAAGGACAGGAAAGTGAAGATGAGGAATGTTGCATCAGCCGTGATTCTATTCAATGGTGGAGCAGGCTTGAGGGCCAAACATCCTACTCCTACTTCTTATGGTCTTATGACTCCATGACTATGACAGTAATGGCATTGCTGCTCAAGTTTTAGATTTAAAACTTTACAAAGTTGGATAGAGAGCACCTCAGAACATGAGATGTCTCTCTCTCTCTTGAGCTGGTGGCTCTCCTATTGGCCTTCCAGCTTTGAGAACCCACCAACTTTCCGTCTGTCATCTGGCCACTATTTCGCCAGATATCGTCTTCCACACAGTGAGTCTTGTGGCAATTATTTAACCTGAGCATTAGGGGCACAACCCAAATGGCAAAATCCTGCCCAATAAATAATTTTGAAGAGCACTGGACACCTACTTGAGCATGAGGAAATTACAAGATTGCAGACAGAAAGCAGCAATGTTAAACCAAACTGCAAATGGAGAACACAGTCACCTCTTACACAGGAATGATAGCACTATAACTTTATGTGAGATAGTTAACAACAGTTGAAAGCAGAAAGGAAATAGTTGTCAAAGTTTGCAGATATATTGGTGAGATAATAACAAACGTAATATCCATAGTGGATTTTAATTATACAAAAATAGACTTGAATTGGAAAATGTTTGTGATGAAAATTTTTTTTCTTCATTTCCAGTATGTTCAGTAAGATTGGCTTATCATTCAATATAAATCATAGGACTTAGGAACAGGAGTCAGCCATTCGGCCCTTCAAACTTGTTCCAATCATAATCAATTAGATCATAATTATCTGGTTGTGATGTGGATTCCACTTTCTGTCTTCAATCCCCTCCCCCCACATAACTCTTGCCTCCCTTGTCTGTCAAAAATCTGTTTTACTTTGCCTTGAAAATATTCTATGATCCAGTTCCCAATATTTTCTGGGGAAGAGCATTCCACAGACATATGGCCCTCTCAAAGAGAAAACTGCAAAATAACCCTTGAGGTGTAATGAGATGTAGTGCCAAAGATGTGGTTTGGGAAACAGGGATCATTGTATCAGTAAATTCACTGGAAGACATGAATATGTGAATCAGAAGGATCAAATGATCACAATGAAAAGCTAGCAAATGGAGTTGTAGCTTAGCAATAGGAAGTACTAAATCTGGAGCTGAAAATATGCCAGACAGCAGACAAGGGAAAAGGGTAGGTAGAAAAGGCTGGAGCTTCCTGGATGAACAAAGAGATTAAATCAAACTCAAAACTATAAAAAACATTTACTGCGCCCCTAAGTCAGGACAAATGCATGTAGCAAAACTATAAAAGGGAGAAAGTGAAAAAAGTATGATAGAAGCTTAGCACAGAAAGAGCAGCATAAAGACTTCATATTGGCACATTAGTATGTGGGGAAGGTCATTGTGAGTGTGCAGAAGTTGAGGGAATGGCAGGTTCTAAATAACTACAGAGGTAATGAAATGGCAAAACATTAGAGGGAGCTGCAGAACTGTTACATAAAATTATTCAAAGATAATCTGCTGCAAGAAGTACTGAAAGCTAAGCACTGGAGCCCGTGATTCACATAAGAGAATCATGGGGTACAGGGAATAACTCAAGAGGAAACATCAAAATTATGTAGAAAAGAAAATTGAGCCAAGAGACTATACAAACTTCTTCAAAAAGGAAGGAGCCAGGGAATTACAAAATCTGAAATACAAAAAATATACAGCAGGTCAATTAATCTCTGAACAGAACCTTCTTCAAACCTAAGGATTGACAGCTGGGATATTGATTTAATAACAATTAATCATTTTGAGGGGAAAGGAAAGGGAACTCCAAGTGCAGGAATGGAGTTCAAGGATTAAATGACCTGCATTTAAATGACCAATTAAAAGAAAAACTATGAAATAAAACATCACCCTGGCCAATCAATGGGACGACATTTTAAAAAAAGAACATGCAATAGCCCACTCAAAGAAGCAAGCAAGCAAATGGGCAAATAAAAAAATATATAACGAAGTCCTGCAAATGCTCATCTAAATTCAAAACAAAAAAATGTTGGCAAAACACAATGATCAAAATATTCTGAAAAATAAGAAAGCAGATTAATGGCTGCAGTCCAACTGACGTTGTGACGAACACTGTAAACGAGAACAACAACCACTTCCGGAGAATAATAATCGGGAAACAGGGATAATTAATGAAAAAAAATTCACATTTGTCAGGCCTGTTCGGATTTGAAACTTTGTTATTGTATCTCTGGAAAACACGACTACACACAAAATTCAGATTGGTCTAACTTTATTATAAACATTGCTGGAAGCGAGTACACCAGAGTTCCATAGTCCCATGATACCTGGCTGCGAGTAACAAATGTCAGAGACATATATTCAAGCAAGTTTCTATCAATAACTCTGCCACCTGTTCTCCAAATTCATTCTGAGGGGAAAAATATTAAATCTTGATAATCATGAGCGCAGTAAAATTGGAAAACCAAGGAAGAAAAAGCAAATAAATAATTTAGCTCCTTCTTGTAAACTATAAAGCTACAGAATGAACTTGTCTCTTTGGATCCAGCACAAAACTCCCATAAGCATAATCGTCAACTACAAAATCTGGTGGAAAATAGCTGTCTCCACCTCTTGCAATGTGATTCTCAACTGTTGGTCCTTAAAGAAACCTTCTGCTCTGCCTAGATTTAAATTAGAAGGCAAGCCAGGAATTTTCTTCTTAAAATCTGCTCATGCTGGTCATCATTCCTCATTTTGAACACATCTGAAAAAACAGATTGTGTAAAGATAGGAACTGTTGTAATGACTGAATAGGAGCACTGACTGGTTAAGCAGCAGAGGTGGGCTGCCAAAAGAACATTTTTAATGCAATTTTTATATATAACCCTTAAGTTAAACAACCTGGCCCCAGAAGGCAGTTACGACCAATAAATGGCCTCTAAATGCTCAGAACTACTTGCTAAGCTTTACATCTGATCTTAAATTAGGAGGCTATTCTTTGTTGGATTTAATTTGATGGGTGTTTTTGAATTTATTTTTGAGATATTTAGAGCAGCTGCTCTGGAGCTGAATCATGAATACACATTGTTCGGAAATTTCAGTCTTCAACTTTGACCAACGTCATGGTCAAAGCAATCACCATCAGAGATATTAAACAGGAATCACAGAATGGTAAAGGTTCATCTAGACTTGAAATGCTAGCTCTGTTCTCTCTCCAGAGATCATTTTCTATTTTTGTTTCCGATTCCAGTATCCACAGTGATTTGCTTTTATCTTCGGGATCACAGATTGTTGGGGTTACAATTGCCTTTATAATACAGGTTAAATAATTGTGCTCCTAACATTGAGTACCAAAACTTAATCAGAATCCTAATTTATGCTTAACCAATCCAGTTTTCTTAAAAAAAATGATCTTAGAACCAAAATGATCCTGGAACAATATGTAACCCCTCTTAGCTGTACAGAGGTAGAGGCAGCCTTTTTAGCTGCATAGAGATAAAGGCAGAATATTTACTAACCTCTCAGGATGTAGTTCTGGTAGTTTTGATCAGCTTCTGCTCCAACTTGAATTAGACATGTCAATCCTTCGGCATTTACAAACTCAGGCACCAAATCTTTGTCATCCTACAAAAGATGGTACATATTAGCAAGGAGCAACTGACAACGAACTTCTGGCTGTCACAATTAGTCTGGCATTGATGACACAATGGTTTTTAGGATCTGCTTACAGAAATTATACACAAATTCACAGCACAAACAGAAAACAAAAACTGACATATGATGAATATAAGGCAGCACAGCACAAAGCATCTGTTAGAGCATAATTGTCTGTAAAGTGATTTGTCATTCTAACTGAATACATAGTGGGGCTTGTCTGTGCTTTGCTCATCTTCCCAGTGGATGGGGGGGGGGGGAGGAAAGGCAAATGATGGTTTGGGAGGAAGTTGTATTTATTATAACACATTTCACCTCATCCCATGTCATTTTACTGTAAAATGAAAGATCTTTGCAGTCACTGTTGTTCGAAATAAACGTGGGAAGATAAACGTGAATCAGAGTAGCGGTTAATACAAGTGAGCTGACCATGCAGCAATCCTGGGGGAACCCTGGTTTCAGAGTTATCAACTGGAGGGGAACAATTTTGAGGAGATCAGAGCAAAACAAATAAATGAAGTAAATTACAAGGTAACTCAACGGTGCTATGGTGAGATCTATCAGAATTAAAGCAAGCTAAAGTGAGCAATGACAAAGGGCCTGATTTTATCAAAAATTCATGCCTGTTTTCAGGCGCAAAATCATCGTAAATTCGGGCAACGGGCTTGTAATACGATCTGCACCCGAAACCGAGCAGATCGCACCTTTACCGACACCATGCATTTAAATCGACTTAATGAACCACACGCCCAGCTCTACTGCCAAACACCACTTTACCGTCTTTGGATCTGTTTTGGATCCGTGCTATCCACCTGCACAATAAAAATTCAAAGCGGATTCCTATTCTGCAGGGGAACCTTTGAAGCCCATTCTCCTCGAACACCCTTCGCAGACCCCTCCGCTAACCACCCCGGCAGACCCACCCCCAGTGATCTGAACCCCCTGTGGGGCAGGCTTCCCTCTGCAGAACACACCCCCTGCGATCACCCCCACCATCCCACCGAGGCCGCTGCCCCTGCCACTGTCAAACCCACGCCGCCGCCGCCACCCCCCTATCCCCGAACTCCCCACCCCCGCAGGCAGCGCCCCTGACAATCAGACCCCCTCCCCCCAGAGGCAGGCCCCCCTCGGCACAGCACACACTCCCAGATTGCTGCTCTCCCTCCACCATCCTTCTGACCTGCACTCATTGATGTAGCGATGCTGGCCTTGGACTGCGGTCAACACAGTAAGAAGTCCCACAACACCTGGTTGAAATCCTGTTGGACTTTAACCTGGTGTTGTGAGACTTCTGACCTGCACTCATTGGACAACCTGCAGCACCTTCCTGGCCTTCTGCAGGTGGGGGATGGAGGTAGTCTCAGATGGATCTCTGGTTTGGGGGCATGGTGGAGATTCTCCCAAGTCCATCCTCCCAAGTCCATCCTCCTCCCATTCTCCACCCCTCAAACCAGAGAGATCCGTCTAAGCCTGCTTCCCCTCCTCCCCCCACCCCCACCCCCGCCCCCGCCTTCTGGAAGGTACCAGTGGAAGGCCAAAAAGAGCTGTCAGCTGTCCAATGAGTGCAATAAGTAGTCTCACAACACCAGGTTAAACTCCAACAGGACTTCAACCTGGTGTTGTGAGACTTCTTACTACGTTTACCCCAGTCCAACGCCGGCATTTCCACATCAATGAATGCAGGTCAGAAGGATGGTGGAGGAAGAGCAGCAATCCAGGTTGGGGATTGGGTTGGGGGTGTGCTCTGCCAAAGGGGGAGAGGGTGTGCTCAGGGGGTTCCGATCATGGCTTATTTCCGCTTCCCCCCAACCTCGGCTCTCTCTGTTTTGTCTTTTGCGCCTGGCATGCTGTTTCAGTTTTTTTTTTCGAACTGTGCATGTACAGTTCAGAATTCCGATTGCTCTGGCAGCGCTAAGCCCCGCCAACAGCGCGGACCTGACCAGAGCTGGTAAAAAGCATACGGGCGCTGCTGGAATGAGGATTCCACACTTGGATCCGTTTTTACGTCTGGATCCAGCACTTAGCCTCCGATTGGTAAAATCTGGCCCAAAATCTCAAGGGCCAAACCACAGATACCCACATGATGTAAAATGAATTTCAAAATAAGACAGCTGCAAAGTTAAATTAGCTTCAAGATTATTTGAGACACAATTGCCCATATTAAAAAAAGTCTAAGAAGTTTTCACAGATAAAGAATTAAATGCAGGTGCTTTGAATATCTCCTTTCAGATAGTGTAGATGTTGGAAGTCATCCAAAAAAATGACAGGATTCCAATCCAGCGACAACAGAGTGCAAAACCTGTAAGCTGTCAAAACTCATTACAATCCAGGAGGAGGTCATTTGGCCCATTGAGTCTGCATTAACTCACTCAGATGGAATACCTTACCTAGGCCCTTCCACTGTATCTCCGCCCCCATCTCTCCCCATCTCCATGTCTAAATTCCCCTAAACTTACACATCTTGGGACACTTAGAGACAATTTACCATGGTCAGTCTACTTAACCTGTCCATCTTTGGACTGTGGAAAGAAACCAGAGCACCTGGAGGAAACATGATACTGGCACAGAAACAGATCACTTGGCCCAATCTGCTCATACTGGCATTTATGTCCAACTCCAACATTCAGTGAAATTGCCATCTTAATCTACCATCTATTCCCTTTTCTTTCATTTGCTGTTGAGCTCCCTCTTCAATGTATCTATATGATTCACTTCAACCACTCTCTGTGGGAGTGAGTTCCATATCCTCACCACTCCCAGATAAAGAAGTTTCTTCTGAATTCCCAATTCGATTTCTTAGTAACTTGATGGCCTCCAGTTAACCTCTCCCTCTCAAGAGGAAACACTCTTTCTGTATCTAACAAAACCCTGAAGAATGTTAAAAAATCAATTGGGTCACCCCTCAACTGTTGTCAAGACAGAAAAAAACCAAGCCAATCAATTTTTTCCTGAATTGTATCCTCATGAATTTCTGGTCTCATCCTTGCTGATTAAAGTATTTAAAAGGAGTAGGAAAAGAGGGGAACCAAATAGCATATTCTGTACTGGCAGCCAACAGCCTATTTGAAGCGACTGAACAGAGTTCCATATCAAGGCTTCTTGCCGTGGGAAATAGAAACTCCAGAGTGTGTGGGCCGACATTCTGGTTTTAAAAAAGATCAAAGTCATTGGAACTGGACAACAGTAGAACTCAGGGGACAGAAAGAGAAGCAGAGTTTACAAGTAAAGCTACAATTTACATCAATGATCTTTTTTGCATTTGTACAACCATGCAATTAAAGTACTTAATTTGTGAAATTATGCATATCTCATTTGGTGTGTTACAGTTTATTCAGAGTCTGTACTGCTGTGGAAGTGTGCTCTTTCTACTTGCATTTTGTAATCTGGAGCTATGGATACTGATGGCAGGGGCTGGAGTTTTCTTTCCATCACATGGCTGACCAGGAGTCTCTCCTGCTCGTAACACCTGCTATTGGCCTGTTTTGGAAGGATTGCAGGTGCATACTCAACCTTACTGGCTGCATTACAAATATACCTTCCTGAGCCACCAAGCCCTGGGTTGGGGATCGAACCTGGAGTTTCTGGTTCAGGAGCAGGGATGCTACCCAATGCACCTAAAGACCTCCCTCACTTACTTAAGGAGGAGGAATGAAAATGTATAAACTTAAAAAAAAAGCAATCTTCATTTATATGGTATTTTGTCTTATTTCTTGGAAATGATTGAAAACCATTTCACATAATGAATTACTTTGAATTGTAGTAATTCAGGCCCAGGTAAATGCAAAGGCCATTTGCATATCCCACTATCTAAAAGAAATGGCCAGATAATCAACCTTTGGTGACATTGGTAGAGGGAAGGTTAATAGTCAGAAGAATGTTAGAGTTTCCTGCTCTTTGAATAGTGTCAGAATATTTAAGCCCACACATCACAACTGTACAGCACAGTACTTCAGATAGTACAGTGCCCACTTTGTACCATGTCAGGTGGCAACCTGGACAACATACTTAAATCCTGAACATTAATTTGCTTTTTTAAATTTGTTCATAGGATGTGGATGTCACTGGACCAGCATTTATTGCATATCCCTAATTTCCTCCAAAAGTTGGTAAGCTGCCTTCCCAAACCACTGCAATCTGTCTAGAAGAAAGGGATTTTCAAGATTTTGAGGGATTTTCAAGACTTTGACCCAGTGACCGCAAAGGAATAGTGATATTTTAAAGGGCTCAAAAATTGTTGCAAGTCAAGAAACTTGAATTAATAATTAAGTTTTACTAGATTCATGCATTTAAATTTACTGCACATTTGCAGCAAATATCAGTAAAGAAATCTTATGCAAAGTGGTAACAATATATTTGAAACATGCATCTATTCAGGTTTGCAATATTGTGTTAACTTAATGTTTTCACTAGGTGGCACTCCAAATTCATCTTTCATGACACATTAAAGTGATTCATTCCAAACATCATGCTCCCACATGGGATCCAACTGGAAATGCAATAATTACTTTTTTAAAAAGCCCCCAAGTTTAAAAATGAGCCTTTGAGGAGACTCCTTTCTGCAAAACTACATGCATTTTTATTTATTCAATCATGGTTTGTTTCTTCAACAGAAGTGTGGCTCCAATCTTAAAGTTTTTATAATTACTGGAAAGATGCTACTTTGCTGAATGCAAACTGATCAAATGAACCACTAGCTTCTGGCTTTTCATAATTTAATCAAAACCATGACTTACATCATGTACCCGGGACAATGTTTGCGCCTAATCTTGTGCTTATTGTCTCTATCAGATCAGCTGGGATCTGGCTCCCACTGAATACTGATATTTCAAACGGTTTACTGGGCTGGACATTGTTAAAGTTGGACATCTCACCTGCATACAATTAACTAGAGTTTTCCCTGCACACATCAGGACATGGGATGAGCTGACATTTGGATCTCATATAAAAGAATATTTTAGATTTTTATTTACACAGGATTTATGATTTATTAATAATCCCAAACTGTTACATGAGATTTCTTCACACTGGAGAACAAACGTTACTATATGTTTTAGAAAATCTAAGTTGAACCACAATTTAGCAGGTAGTCTGACCACAGAGGTTCGAGTTCCTATTCTCCATTGCAACACTGGGGAAGAATTAACTGTATTTTATTTCCCTAAAGCAAAGGAGGAACAGAATCATTGGATTAGTCATGGCTCACAATAATCAGCTAAAATGTTGCTTTTCTAAAAGTCAGGGAAAAGAACAGGTTGCATTTCACCTTCTAGCTTAAGAAATAATGTAAAACTGGTAAAGGACAAAGAGGGAGCGCAGCAAATCAAAAATAACTTCCAATAAACTGCAAAAACAAGGTGGTTAATACCAAATACTACATGAAAGAATCATTCGTTTCCCATCTCCACTTAAATTCACAAAGATGCACAAAGTCATTCTTAGCCTTAAGATTCAGAAACTTGCGGCTTGTCAAATGAAAAGTAAGTAATTTTCCCCAAAATTTGTCTTTAGTTTACATGTGCAAAACATCCTGGGTCAGGTTTCCATTTATTCACAATATGGTCTCTACCAATTATTTAGTCCATCAAAGAGTTGGACACCATAGTGGAGGCCAGCTTTAAAAGAAATAACCTGGCTCCAGCCAAACAAACAAGGTATAGGACTTGAGAAGGGGAAGAAAGGGGAAAAGGGGATCAAAGGATATGGGTTGGGGAGGTGGAAATCAGGCTATTGAGTTAGATGATCAGATCATAATGAATGGCAGAGCAGACTGAAAGGACCAAATGGCCTCCTTCTGCTTCTAATTTTCATGTTTCTATATTTATATATTCATATGCACACAGATGCAGAGAGAGAGAGAGAGGAAGTGTGTGTGTGTGTGTACACACATAAAAATATCTTGTGAATAGATTTCAAAATTGATTTCTCAGACACTTATTAATTCAAAGGGTAATTAAATTAATTTTGAACTTTAATTGAACAAATGTAGAAATAGAATTAAAATATATTCATCTGCCATTTATTATACTTCTGGCAACTGCTGCTTCATATTTAGTGGGGATGCTATTCTTTTGCATTTACTGGAGTTAAAAATGGTTAATTTTTACTTACACTTAAAAAAAAAGTGCCCCAGGGATCTGTTTTGTGACCCTTGCTGTTTGTAATTTTCATTAATGACCTGGATGAGGAAGTGGAGGGATTGGTTGGTAAGTTTGCCGACAATACGAAAGTTAGTGGGATAGTCTGGAAGGTTAGAAGTTACAGAGTGACATAGATAGATGCAAGACTGGGTGGAAAAGTAGCAGATGGACATCAACCTGGATAAATGTATAATGGTCCATTTTGACAGGTCAAATGGAATGAAGGAATATAATATCAAAGGAAAGACTCTTAGCAGTGTAGAGGATCAGAAGGACCTTGGGGTCTGGGTCCATAAGACTCTTAAATCGGCCTTGCAGGTAGAGAATGTGGTCAAGAAGGCGTATGGTATACTGGCCTTCATCAATCGAGGGATTGAGTTTAGGAGTCGGAAGATGATGCTGCAGCTTTATAAGACACTAGTCAGACCCCACTTGGAGTATTATGCACAGTTCTGGTCACTTCTATTGAAAAGGTGCAGAGAAGATTTACAAGGATATTGCCTGGATTGGGTGGTATGCCTTATGGTGATAGGTTTACCAGGCTGATACTGGAGATGAAGACGTTGGATTATGAGGAGAGACTGAATAGGCTAGGTTTGTACTCTTTGGAGTTTAGAAGGCTGAGAGGGGATCTTATAGAGACATATAAGGTAATGAAGGGGATGGATAGGCTAGAGGTTGAGAGACTCCTCCTGCTTAGCAAAGATAGCAGGACTAGAGGGCACAGACTCAAGATTTAGGGGGGGGGGGGGCGGTTCAGATCGGAGTTGCAGAGGGGTTTCTTCACACAAAGAGTGGTGAATCTTTGGAATTCTCTGCCTGATGAGGTGGTGGAGGCTTCCTCACTGAATATGTTCAAGTCAAGAGTGGATAGGTTTTAGATTGACAAGGGAATTACGGGTTATGGGAAGAAAGCGGGAAACTGGTACTGAACCACTACAGATCAGTCATTGAATGGCTGGGCAGGCTCGAGGGGCTGGATGGCCTACTCCTGCTCCTATTTTTTATGTTCTTATAGGTTGAGGGAACTTGGTTTATCCTCCCTGGACAGACCAAGAATGAGAGGTGACCTGATAGAAGTTTATAAGATGTCGAAAGGTACAGATCGGGTGGATTCTCAGAGACTATTTCCATTGGCTGAAATGGTCGCTATGAGAGTAGCCAAGTTTAAGACGCTGGGGAGTAGGTACAGAAGAGATGTCAGGGGTAAGTTTTTCACTCAGTGGGTGGTAGATGAATAGAACCATCTGCCATCGGTTGTGGTGGAGGCGAATTCATTAGGGTCTTTTAAGAGACTTCTGGATGGGTACGTGGGATTTAATAGGATTGAGGGTTATAGGTAGGCCTAGTAGGTAGAGATATGATCAGCGCAACTTATGGGCCAAAGGGCCTATTTGTGCTATAGTTTTTCTGCGATCTATGTTCTATTCCAAAATGTTTTATGGTTCATTCAATTCCACTAACCGTAATAGAGTTAAGTTACCAGATTCTTCCCAGTTTTTACTGCTACGTAAGACCAATGTCTAGCCCATTATATTAGGATAAATTGGTGTGCATAATGTGATATACTGCAAGGTGTTCAGTGGTGCACTAATACATTCATAAATGACAGGAGAGGCCAAGCTTTCTGCTACGAAATACCAATATAGGCCTCCCACTGATAGCCAAGACATTTGAGAGTGATATTGAGTGGGACTGAGATCCATTCCTTGAGAGATGGCAGGCAAACTTGAGCCAAATTGAAAAGCAGTTCCGGTGATGGGACTGAACTTCAAACCTTAACTTATCGGTTTCTAGATGTTGATAGAAAACGCTGCAGATACACAGCAGGTCAATTTTAATTACATCAGTCTTAGCTCTGCATCTCCTTGTAGAAGCTGGCAACTCGAGGCCGGCATCTCCTTTTGGGTAAATAACCAGAATTGATTACAGTGCTCATGGTGCTGCTAAAGGAGGAGAAGAATATAAAATAAAACTGATGGAGGAATGAAATGAAAGACAGGACAGGAAGATGTAATGGCATCTATTTAATGTAAGAAACAAACTTTTACATGAACAGATTAATGAGTTCCATATGTCCCAGCCAGCACTTGCAAAATACTGGATCAGAACACTTTCAAATCATGTTATTTCACCTTCCCTAAAATTCAACAAACAGGAAGAGGTGGCAATAAGCCCAAATGAATACCAGATGTTGAACCCACTGCTTGTATGCAGATATTTATGATTACACAAGAAAATTAATAATAAACAGAAAATGCTGAAACTATTCAGCGGATCAGGCAGCATTTGTGTAGTGAGGACCAGGGATAACCTTTCAGCTGTGTCAGCTTCCATCATGACCAGGAAAAATTAGTGATAAAATAGGTTTTGCGCAAGAAATGGCTGGGCTATAGATTAAACAAGATATGTGATAGGGTAGAAGACAGGAGAAATTGAATGATAGGAAAATTAATCCTATAGGGGAGTGATGGGCAACCTCTGGGCTGCATGTGGCTTATGAGACATTTTGTTGACCGTTGTCCACATGCATGGTTCCAATGGCTTTGACCCACATTGTTCTTTTTCCTACTGTGCGACTAAAGAAACACATGTAAAACAAGGACAAGTAAAGTGAGGTGCATGCTGATTGTCGCAACATTGACTGTGAGAGCCATGCATTCCCTCTGTGTCTAATCAAAGCACAAATATTTCTTTTGTTTTTACCATTTGATGTTGATAGTTCTATTAATACATGAATAATTAAGCATTTTCTATAATTCATTTTTAAATATTTGATGTGCATTGAACATATTAGGGCCAGTCATAGACAGCAGTGGGAAGTTGTGCGTGGAGCCTGAAGAGATTGGTGAGGCACTGAATAAATATTTCTCTTCGGTATTCACGCAGAGTGCTGGAAATGTAGCTATGGAGAACACTGAGGTACAGCGTTGCAAATTGGGAAGTATTGTAGTAGATAGGGAGGATGTGTTAGAAATTCTCGAGGGTTTGAAGTTGGATAAGTCCCCTGGGCCGGACGGGATTTACCCTAGGATTCTCTGGGAGGCAAGAGAGGAGATTGCAGAGCCTCTGGCTCTGATCTTCAGGTCCTCGTTGGTTACGGGTGTGGTTCCGGAGGACTGGAGGATAGCGAATGTGGTCCCATTGTTTAAGAAGGGGAAGAGAGACCTTCCAGGGAATTATAGGCCAGTGAGTCTTACTTCTGTTGTGGGCAAGGTATTGGAGAGAATTATTAGGGATAGGATTTATAGTTATTTAGAGAGAAATGAATTGATTGGGGATAGTCAGCATGGTTTCGTGAAGGGTAGGTCATGCCTTACTAACCTCATTGAGTTTTTTGAGAAAGTGACCAGAGAGGTGGATGGGGGTAAGGCGGTTGATGTAGTATATATGGACTTTAGTAAGGCTTTTGATAAGGTGGCCCATGGAAGACTTCTACAGAAAATGCAGATGTGTGGAATAGAGGGTGATTTAGCTAATTGGATTAGAAATTGGCTGGCAGATAGAAGACAGAGGGTGGTGGTTGATGGGAGATATTCATCGTGGAGTTCGGTGACGAGTGGTGTGCCTCAGGGGTCTGTTTTGGGGCCCCTGCTGTTTGTAATTTTTATAAATGATCTGGATGAGGGTATTGAGGGATGGATCAGTAAATTTGCAGATGATACTAAAGTTGGTGGTGTGGTAGATAGTGAAGAGGGGTGTTTTAGTTTACAGAGGGACTTGGACAAGTTGCAGAGCTGGGCCGAGAGGTGGCAAATGGAGTTTAATGTGGAAAAGTGTGAGGTAATGCACTTTGGCAGGAACAATAAATGTGTAGAGTATAGGGCTAATGGTAGGGCTCTTAATAGTGTTGAGGAACAGAAGGATCTTGGTGTATGTGTCAATAGATCCCTGAAAGTAGGCAGTCAAGTGGATAAAGTTGTTAAGAAGGCATATGGAGTCTTAGCTTTTATTGGTAGGGGGATTGAATTTCGGAGCCGCAACGTCATGTTGCAACTGTACAAAACTCTAGTGCGGCCGCACTTGGAGTATTGTGTGCAGTTCTGGTCCCCACATTATAAGAAAGATGTGGAGGCATTGGAGAGGGTACAGAGGAGGTTTACCAGGATGTTGCCTGGTATGGAGGGCAGGTCCTATGAAGAGAGGTTGAAGGATTTGAGGTTGTTTTCGTTAGAAAGGAGGCGGCTAAGAGGGGATCTTATTGAAGCATATAAGATGATTAGAGGTTTAGATAGGGTGGACAGTGATAGCCTTTTTCCTAGGATGGAGAAAGCTAGCACGAGGGGACACAGCTTTAAATTAAGGGGTATGAGTTATAGGACGGATATCAGAGGTAGGTTCTTTACTCAAAGAGTGATTAGGGAGTGGAATGCCCTGCCTGCAGCTGTTGTAGATGCGCCAAGTTTGGTGGCGTTTAAGAGGTTAATTGATAAGTATATGGAAGAGAAGGGAATGGTTTAGTTTGGAGGGGCATTGCTTTTTATTTTGGTCGGCACAACATCGAAGGCCGAAGGGCCTGTTCTGTGCTGTATTGTTCTATGTTCTATGTTCTATATTTAATTTTATCCATGGGGCCATGGTGAGTGGAGAAGCCCGATTTCAATCATGCGGCACACTTATATGAAATACGGTCATTCATGTAGCCCACTCACTGGCCAATATTGCCTATCATTGCTATCGGGCCAAAGAGAATAGTGAGGGGAAGGAGCAAGAAACAAAAAGCAGTGCTGGAACAGGTGGTACTGCTGTCTGAAAACAAGTGTTAGAGAAAAACAGAAATATGCAAAGGAAACAGCAAATGAGAGGAAAACGGTTTATGACCTGAAATGATTTCATTCAATGTTGAACTCAGAAGGCTGTAAAATGTGTTTCTGAAGGATGAGGTACTGTATCTCAAGTTTATGTTATGCTTTATTGAAAGAGTACAGTAGATCAAGGACAGGTATGTCAGCCTGAGAGCAAGACAAAGAATGAAAATGACAGACCAACAGAAGATCGGAGTCATGCTTGCATCCTCGGTATTCTGTTTAATAAAGGACTTTCACTACTATGGGATTTTTCACAACCCCAGTATATTCCAAAATACATCACAGTCATTGAGATGCTTCTGAAGAATAGTCACTGTTGTAATATTAATGCCAATTTGCACAATCAACAATATGATAAATAACCTGATCGTTTTTATTTGGATTGAGAATACGTAGTGTATGAGAGAACCTCCCTACTTTTCCTTAAAATGTCACATTAAAACTGTTGTGGTGCTGAAGGGGTGAAAAAGGTTAGCTTCCTATCTGAATGAAGTTGTGCCAACTGTACAGCCAACTTAAAACACACAACTCACCTTACATTTCTATTCAGTGCATTTTGAGCAAAGGTAATGATTAGAAAAGGAATTCATAACATTGGGAATATGTTGGGACAAAAGCCTCTGTTTTTCTGAGGCTATCTCAGTTCCTTCCTGTGCTGACTTATTATATACTTAGCTTTTTCAGTTGTCAAACTGGTTGAGAAGGTGAAAGGTCTCAAAATTACATTAAACATCATCTCCCTATGGAGCTAACTACACACTACATCATTCCTATTCATGTTGGTGAAAATCCTCACACCCACATTGTGTCAAAATGATCATTGTCAAATCAAAATAGAAATGAGGCCATAACATTTGTCTGATCAATTTGGAACAAATTCAAATTGGCACACTGAATGCTGCACTATACCAAAACAGTGATAGAATTGTTTCATGTACACACAGTAAACAGGAATGTCATGCAGTGTTTACAGCCATATGATGTGTCCTGAGTAGGAGGCACCCATTCCCTTCTTCTGTTTTGTTTTCTAAGTAGGGCAGCAAGTTGAGCTACTGACTGGGGAACCAGGACCTTGAATATACAGAAGCTGGGACAAGCTATGGGGAGAAAAAGCTGTGGAAGAGAAAGAGGAAGAATGAGCAAGGTGTAAAATGGAGAAGCTGAGGTGGAAGACGAGCATAGACAAAGGGGGAAACATTCATTCACTTTTTTCCCACTTAAAGCGAGCAGTGATCCATTCGTCACTATTATCATTGGATAATTCTGCATTGGCTGAGCAGGCAATAACCCTCGGTGCTAAGCAAATTAATGTCTGCCTTCAGAATGTGGGGAAACAGAAATCAGCAGACTGACTGACAGGAAAGGGCAAAAAGATAGGAGAGAAGCCAAGGAGGGAAAGAGGAGTGCTGTAGCAGGTAAAACTAAAGAAATGGTGGATGGAATTCTCCAAGTCTCAGTTGTGGCAGGATCCGTTGCGGGAATGGTAAATTTGGCATTCTGGCCAAAATTCCATTCACTTTCAGCAGCACCAGAAAATACCAGCCGCAAACTAAAAAGGAAGAATTCGGACATAATTTCTTTAGAAAAGCGGGAATGGGAAACCTTTCTTCTTCTCAGGGCTCACTCAACCAGCCTACTGCTTTCTAAAACTGAGGATAAAGATTCAAACAAAAATCAGTGCTGGATTGGGGGCAGGGTGGATGAGACAGTTAGGATATTATCAATGGTTTTGACAACCCCAGGCTGGGGCAGAGATTATCACATGATGATACGGTTTGGATGCCTATCAAGTAAATGCCGGGTGTACAATCACTGCTGACAAAACACAAGCATGAAAAAAAATGACATTCTAATAAGGCATCCAAGTTTATTTATACTTCAACCTGAGTCAGCCATCAGCATCAGGGCAGAAAGGTAGAGGTACAGAGAACGCAGAGAGTGTATCATGGTGAATATAAATTCTGGAATGATTCTCTTTGATATTTTAGTTTTCTTTATTCCAAGTCCAGCTGCTGCCTTTGCAGTCACCTGCTCTCTCAGCGATGTTAGCGACACTTATTGTCAGACTGCAGTTTATTCTAACTGAGAATTTCCAGCAGGTTCTGTAGGCAATGGTCCCATTTTCTCCAAGGAAAGAAATAAGCCTGTCCTTTCATGCACAGCACTTCACATATCAAAGCATTTTCATAAATAAGGTGTCAAGAAATGTATGGAGGCAATAAAATAATGTACGCATAATTTACTGCACACTTACTTTGAAAATTATTGCTAAAAAAATGCAAATCAATATGAACAATGGTCCAAATCAAAGAACCCTATAGCTTTGCAGAGGATAATCTCTTTAAAATGTTGAATGCAATGCTGAAACAACTCATTTACTTTGTTCCTTATCCATTCTGCACTTTATAAGCCTTTCTCAATCCAGTGATCAGGGTGTTGAAGTTTCATTTTGAGCTATTACCTTTTAGCAATCATCTCAACATTGATTGACAATATTATGATTTTGTTTTCATATAACCTTTTTTTTAACTTTGACAGGTTTTAGGCATTTGTTGGGAAGAGATCCGAACTAGAGTGCCTGATGTCAAGTAAATGTACCACTCTGGGCAACATCATACACTTAATAAGATTTGTACTTGTGGACAGCCTTATCATCGCAGTCACAAAGTACTGACACTTGTTAAGTTGGCACTTGCCCAAAGGGAAGAAATAAATGATTCTAACAAGCGTGGCAAGGAGTAAATTGAATGATATTTAATATGGGAAATATTTGGGGAAAATAATAGGCATATGATTGCTTCTAGACTTTGGGGACAGCTTGTTAGTCATGTGCATCCTGTGCACTGCAGACAATACAATATAATAATTTTGTACAATTAGACTACATACAAATTTCAAATTCTATAAATTGACCATTACTATGCATGTATACATGTTAAATCCTGGAAAAGAGATGGGGAACTAGGGCTAGCTTTTCTGTGTTCTAAACTGCAGCTTTGCAGTCAATTTCTATCCAGATTCTTCAGTGGCCAGAGAAAGTTTGTATGACCCAGCTGTACACATGGAAAGTAATCAGACACAGCTGGCTGCCTCAGGACACCTGGCTTCAACACTGACACAGCACAGTGAAAAAATACCTTGTGAAATCTTTTTATTCTTAAATTGAATCAGTTCCACAAATCAAAGATATTGTACTATCTCACTGCAATGTCCCTTTTTTTTTAAAAATAAGCATTTAAAAGTGGAAATTAGATACAGGGGAAATAAAATGATTGACACACAATATGAAACAGAAGGGAGAAATGGTAAATTGGCTGGTTTACAGGGAGTCCAAAGTTCAATTCCCAGTGTGCAGGTTTATTTATTTAAAGTTGATTTATTTATTTTTGTCACAAGTAAGCTTACATTAATACTGCAATGAAGCTGGAACACTCCACGCCTGTTCAGGTACACTGAGGGAGAATTTAACATGCCCAAAGCACCTAACCAGCATGTCTTTTGGACTGTGGAAGGAAATCTGAGTGCCTGGAGGAAATCCATGCAGACAAGGAAAGAATGTGCAAACTCCAAACAGACAGTGACTCAAGCCGGGAATCAAACCCGGGTCCCTGGCATTTTGAGGTAGCAGTGCTAATCACTGTGCCATGTGTCACCCATGGGTTGACTAAATTCAGCAAAGATGGTTGCAGAAGTGGACAATCAGCTACAATTTTCAATCATGATCAATAACCAGTGCCCTGGCAAGAAATAGCACTGCGTGGGCAAATTCACTCATTATGATGATGCCCTCATTGCAGGAATAACATTGTCTGATTAGGCTCACACACACACAATCGTATTTTGTGTGAGAGAGTGTAAGGTGGCTAGCATCTGTGACATTGTAACCCATTGTGCGCAGGTTAAGAACACGTGAAAGTAGCAGAGAAAGTAGACAGCAAATATCAGGTGGGAGGTTTTCAGTTACTAGCCATAAGCCAGAAGAACTGGTTTATAGCAAAAAAATATAAACATGGTTAAAAATTGACAATTTGTCTCAGTTGGAGAGAGCCAATCAGGTTGGCTCATCAGTCCTTCTTTAAAAAGTACAACTGAAGAATTAAGTCTGAAAATTTAAATATTTTAATCCAAAATCTGGTTAACAAGTACAGTGACTAATCTCTTGGAACATTTGCGATTCACTTGACAGTTTGTGTAAATGCAATAACTAAAAATCCTCAGCAAACAATCTTGGCATCAACCCCTTTGCAACCCTTTGCCCCCAACCATCCAATAAATTTCAAGTTCGGTGTTTTTCTGATGGCCAGCATTTGTTGCCCATCCCTAATTGCCCTTGAACTGAGTGGCTTGCCAGGTCATTTCAGAGAGGAACTAAGAGTCAATCATATTGTTGTGGGTCTGGAATTACACGTCAGCCAGTAAGGACGACAGATTTCCCTAGTTTCATGGTCGCTATTACTGAAGCTTGCTTTCAATTCCAGATTTATTAATTGATTTGGAACTTCCCAGCTGTTGCAGTGCAATTTGAACTCTTGTCCCCTGAAGTGGTTCAGAGGAGCTTCACTAAGTTGATTCCAGAGATGAGGGGTTTGTCTTATGAAGAGCATTTAGACTGTTTAGGCCAAGACTGTCTGGAGTTTACAGGAGTGAGAGGCGGTCTAATTTAGGTGTATGAGATGAAAAGGTAGATTGACAGAGTAGACATGGAGAGAATTTCTTCTCTTTGTAGGGCAATCTAGAACAAGAAGTCATAGCTTTAGAGTAAAGATTACAGATTTAAAACAGAGATGAGGAGAAATTACTTCTCTTAAAAGGATCACAAACTTGTGGAATTCATTACTTGGAACATGGCAGACTCCAGGATTTTGAGTAAATTTAAACAAGAGGTGGACAGATTTTTAATTAGAAAGGATTTGAGGAGCTATGGTTAAAGGACAGGAAAGTGGAGTTGAGGTGGAGATCAGCCACAATCATATTACACGTGGAGGAAGCTCGAGGGGGCTAAATTGCCTACTCCTGTTCCAAGTTCTTGTGACTCTTATGAGCATTAACTTGGACCTCTGGATTACTAATCCAATAACATTACCATTGTGTGACAGTATTCCCCTCATGAATACGAGCTCTTCTGTTACCTTTGCACTGCGCTCACATTATGGTCAGGAATCTTCATCTTGCATAGCACACTCTCTCTCTGGTCTTCAAAATCCTTGTTCCGACTCAACACCTCCCTCTGACCTCTTACCCTCTTTTCATCTTTTTATTCAGAACTGTTGGTGTGATTATGATCACCACAATTTCCCTGCCCATCTCTCTCATTTTAATCTACCTTTCAATTTGCAGAAATGTTTGATCAGCTCCAACTCTGCCACTGTCATTAAACTTGCTAACAAGGATAACTTAGTCAAACCCACTCTACCTGAGGAGATATCAGAGAGTTGGCTGAGCACCAACTCTCTGATATCTCCTCCTACCTCCACAGGGACCAAGATGCCACCGTTGAACACCAAGTTATTGCTTTTGTAATTAATTTAATCTCCTCTGGACAGCTTCCCTCCATGACCTCCAATCTCAGACTTCAAATCCCAAACATTACAGGTCTCATCTATTCCCAAGATCCACAAACAGGTAGTAGACCCATCATTTCAATCTGTTCTTACCCCAGTGAACAGATTTCACCCCATCTCAACTCTACCTTTTTTCTCTTTTTGTCCTATCTTTTCCCATCCATATTTACAAGTTTTGCACCAAGTGCCACGCTTCTAATTGTTCAGTTTCTGGACCAAGGAGTTTCATTGATAGTTATAAACAATTGGATTCCACTCTTTTAAAGATGCAGTTATTGTTAGTAACTATCAATGAGTCTCTCTGGCCCAGATATGGTTCAATTAACCGTTTGACTTCTCATTCTTCAGGCAGTGAATTGTTGTTGGAGATTTTTAAAAATGTGAAGTAAAAAAAAGACTTTTCTTTTCTATCTCTTTTTATCTATTCTTTCTTTCCCTCTCTATATTTATCTTCCTATACCTGATTAAACATCCAATTCACCCATGTTAAAATGCTCTCTTTCTCAATCCTTCTTCTGTTTGATTAATGCTTTAATTTCTTTAATTATAGAGTTCCTTGATTTCGAAAGAACGTGTTGCTGTGCCATTTCCAGCTTTCACTTCCAGTAAATCTGTGGGAATATAGACCTGAAGGGCACACAAAAAAAATCTAACTAACAATGCAAACCATGAGAAGCACTGTTGTAGCAAATGCTACACCTTTATGTTCTTATTATTTCCCAACGTGTAGTTCAATCTCAATATAATACAGTTAAATCTTCCTAAATGTCACTGGCCAGGACTTTGCACTCCCACTCAGGTCAGGCTGGTTCAGTGTGGGAGTGGAAAGGTGAGAAATTTAAAGTTAATGTGTAAACATGACACGATTGTTCCCTCACCACCCCCATCCCTATCAGTGGTGGGCTGCGTTTCCAGATGTTCAATGTCAGGAATCTCATGATAATAAATTAAGAGGTAATTGTCAGGTTAATTGGCCAAAATCACATCCCTATATCAAAAAAATCCATTCATGGGGTGTGATGCCGGAATGGTGTGAAGCACAACTGGTCAATGAAGACATGCTCCTGACAAGGAGGTCTCCCAGGGGAGTTCAGGATAGTGAGAGTCATGCCTGGGTAGCACTAAGAGATGCAACAGGGTGAACTGATTTGATAACCGTGCACTGGAGCAGCCTATAAAAATGGCTCCCGGATCATCAATGTCTGCGTTGATAGCAGGCCACATGAATTCGAGGCTGCCTTGCCAGCGAAAAGCTGTGGTAGCCATAACCTGAAGCTTTTTTGAAAGTGCTGCACCATATAGCAGAGAAAACCATCACTGTTGTTGATGATGTCAACGTTACTTTTCCTGTCCAACATTGGCCCTTGCTGATGTCAAAGAAAATCCCAGCCCCTGCCATTGATCAGACTTTTGTTCATTTTGTAATTATTTCCTGAAGTACAAAAAGTCTGTTTTGTTTACCTTTGTTGATTCCTTGTTTAAACAGAAGCTTCTTTTCCATGCCACTTCATTGTCACTGTGGAGAATAATCAATGTGCAGTGTACTTGCCTTTAATCCAACTACCTGCCAGCCTGTTGCAACACATTTTCTGAATAATTGTAGTACACAATGTTCTCTGTATACTGTGCATTAACAAGAGTTTTAACCACCTTATATTTTCTATGAGGGCCAGGACTTCAAGACATGCAAATTAACACAAAACCTGTCAGAGCAGTGAAACAAAGGACAGGAATAGATTTGCTAAAATTAACAAATCTGGGGGAAAAAAATCTATTGGTGGCTTCAGCGTTTACAATATTTTACTGATCAATAGTGACTGTCTATAGAAGGACCTGAGAGTTCTGGGTGCAATACATGAGCACACCAGAGAGTTACAGACATGTAATATTGGGATAAATGAGCTTTGCTTGCACTTCATCTACAACAGTTTAAGTGCAAGTTAAACACTCATTAACAATGGAGAAAATAACCTCATGCGAAAATGATTGTCATTTTGCATCCATCCATCTCACCCTTGTACCTGACTTCACAACCCCTTACCCCCTCCCTGCCTTTGGGCCTATCATTCACAATTAAAGTTCTATCTTAGACATTGAGCTTTATGCAGATATTAAGATGCAATGTTTATTTCCTTTCTTATTATAATTGTGCTCTCACTAATATTAAATGCTACATTCACAGCAGGCAGTGTAGATCTTGCATAGCATCAATCCACTGAACAATTGATCTAAGAATGATCTCTAATAACTTGCTCTGGCTAGTGACAACTATCTGGTTGTTTCACCTCAGCCTTATTGGCTGAATGTTGCTTTGGCCTCATTGCACACCTGTGCGTTTCTTAATGTAAATGTTTGACATGTATCCCTCTACTTCTCTATGTAATAGGTGATAGCAGTGGTTACTCTGTCACCTGTTCCAGGATTCGCTGGGAGTACAACTTTAGGAAGTGGTTCTGGGCTCAGTTTTAGTGAATATACTATTTTGCAGTCAAATCCCAAACTCATTCCACCTATACAGACTGGGTCAGGGCAACAATCACCTATAGTTATGGAAAAAGCCACAGATGTATATCCATATATGGGAGAGAACACAGGGAGCCCACCAAGTAGTTTACTGAATCTGATTTGATTATGCCAAGAAGTGAACATTATGTTCCATTCAGAGAACTGTATAACAGTGAGTTAGGTAATTAGTTTTAATTTGTGCACCACACACTGCCAAGAGGGATGGATCTTTGCTTATGCTGAGCTGTTAAAAGATATGTTTTCTATGCTGCCGAGCTGTAGCAGCCAGCTAAGCAGAAGAGAGGAGAGGTGATATCACTGATAATTCATCCTTCTTTTCATTTAGTGCAGGCCAAAACTGCACAAAGGCTCTCAGGGGAATTCTTCTCCATCATAAATAAAAGTGCAAAATAATCTCCTGATAAAGATTTGCTTCCCCAACATCTGATTTGTTCTGCATTCTTCCCAAGGAAAGAAATAGTGCAGCTGAGTAATAGAGTGGAGACATAACAGGTAATAAAATGGAGAAATAGTTTGAGATGCACAAATCCCCTTTGCACTTCCTGCCCAGCCTATAGCTCGCTGATAAACTGTTATTTGGATGTGTTGGGTCTACTAGTCCATGTTAAATTCTCTCATTTTCATTTAGTGCAATTCAAGACCATTGATTGATTCAATTTCCCAGCTAATGAATCTCTTTTATGTTCTATGGCAACAGCTGAGCTCTTAGCTTCCATCACTGCCACAGCAACGATCAAAAGCACTAGCACGTGTAAGTGAAACTTCTCATCTTGGCTTGACTTCATAAAAATGAGAAGCACTCCTGCAGTGCTGCTCATAGCAAGTGAAACATGGTGGAAGTTTGTGAGGATATAATTAGACACACTGAATTAACTGGACAGTGAGGCTCAATTGTATCCTGGGAAATTTAAGCAAATCAGAAAACTGTGACAGATCCGTTATGTGAAGATATATAAAATGTCTTGTGGGAGCTCACATCACACCTAATATACTCAATGCTGCAAAAGAACAAAGTCATATGGAAGTATAGGCTTGTAGAACTTTAAAGCCAGGCTAAAGGTTGATATGATTATTAAAAATAGCTAATATAGCAATGCAGATCTCAGTTTTTTTTAGTAAGTTTAGAATATAAAAGCCAAGAGGTAATGATGAGCTTACAGAAAAGTCTTGATGAGATCTCAGTTAGAATACTATAGGAAGCATATTGAAACATAAGAAAATGTGAAACATAGGAATCACTTGAACTCACCCACTATGTGCAAATACAAAGATAAAAGATAGAAACAATTGGAGCTTAATTCATAAGAATGAAACAGATTATGGAGCCATACGATAAGAAGTATCTAGCATCACGAGAGGATACAAGAAGTAGATTGAAGAATTTAGAATTGGAAGCCATAGGATAAAAGATTAATTGTAAGTAAGAACAGAAAGCAGGAGAAACCTCTTTACACAACAAATTGTGAGGCTCTTTAACTCATTCCACAATCAGTGATTAAGGAAGAAACTGCATCAACATTCCAAAGTCAATCTGAACAGTTTGTACCCACACGCAGCAAGTCCTGGACAACATTCATGTATGGGCTAATAACTGGCAAGTGAAATTTGCACCATAAACAATTGTCAAGCCTTAACCATCTCCACTAAAAGAGAATTTACTCATCCCCTCTTGACATTCAATGGTATCATTATCACCAGACCGTCCATAAATAGAGTTTAACCATTGCCAGAAACTTAACTGGGCTAGCCACATAAATAGTGGCTATAACAGTAGCTCAGAGGTTCTGTGGCTAGTAGCTCAGCTCCTCACTCCCCAAAGCCTTTCCACTACCTACAAGGGAATATGCTCTACTAGCTGAATGAATACAGCTACAGCTGCACTTGATATGCTTAATAATATAGATGACAAACAGGCCATTTGATTGGATCCCATTCCCCAACTTAAACATTCACTCCTTTCATCACTGGGACACTACATCTGCAGTGTATATCATCTAGAAATACACAAAGGCTTCTTCAACAGAACCTCCTCAAACCTGTGATATCTACCACCTAGAAAGCCCAGAGCAGCAGACACATGGAAACATCACCACTTGCAAGTGACATACCATCCTGACTTGGAAATAAATCACTGTTCCCCCTCGTTAGGAACTTCTTCCCCATCAGTATTGTTGGAGCACTTACACCATGTGAAATGCGATGGCTCACCAAAGCTTCTGAGGGCAATTAGGGTTGGGCAAAAATAATTGCTGGTCTCACTAGCAACACCCACAACCTATGAATGAATATGAAAATGGGAAGTGGGTACAAAGAGATCAGAAAATAGCTTGGGTAAATAGAATTATTTGTTCACATGGACTGGCTGAACCCAATCAAAATTAAATGTAGAAGACTACCAATTTCTTTGAAAATACTAACAAATAGATTTCTTTCAAATATTGGACTATTCCAGTACCTGGAACAGCTGCTTCAATGAGAAAAGCGATCTTCTTAAATCAGGGCCTGTTGAGTTGTACAACTTTTCTGTAAAGAAAATTAATAAAAAAGTTATAGTAGCAAATAGTTCTATAATTCTGAACAACCAAATCATATAAACAAAAAGATGTTACAGATTTAAGAAAAAAATAACCCCTCCACCCCTCATACATTCATCCAACTGCTGAACTGGGTACAAGCACATATCAAAGCCTATGTACTGAGTTAGTGATAGATTATGGCATGTTTTAATTAACAAACCCATGAAAAATCACCAAAGAGGATCATCCTGCATTGTTCCCCAAATTGTCCTCGTTGTCACTCCTGTCTCTGGAGCTGTGAACTCTGCTCCATGCTGCAGGAGGGTAGGAATCAAATATTATTATGAAGGCTTGTACAAAATGGATTAACAATTCCAGAATAAGAGATTGTTTGAATTGCTACTGTCAACAGTCTCTGTGCAATTATTTTTTGTTGGATGCAGTTCAGTTATCCGTTTATTTTTATGCACACACCCTACAATACACAGTGAAGGTCAACAGGAACATACAATTCCATATACTCTAAAATGACATTTAAAAAAGAAAATCACTGCGATGTAATAATTTGGATCACAGCGATTACAAACTGAGATTCCTTTCACTTCCAAAGTGTTTGAATAACATTGGTTTAAATGTGCTGCATTACACAAGTGGTTTCTTCAAAAAGAATAGTTTAAAGTAGAGGTGTCTGAAATGTAGTCTTGTGACTTTGCGATCCAAGTAAACCACAGCAACGTGACCCAGTATAGCATAGTTCAGTTTCCATTTTATGACTGATGGAAGATGACTGACCTGAAATGTTAAACCCAATTTATCTCTGGAGATGATGTTTGAGTGCAGTGTTTAATTTCATGGAGCTGTTGCAGACTATCTGAAAAGGGTTCATCTCAGTAGTGGAAAAATCCTAATTTAGTAGCAGAGAATAAATGCGCCTGATGGAACCTGGAATTAAACTTTCCATGCTGCTCACAAAACTCCATGTTTTGCACAGATGCAAATACAAAACTGCAAAGCTTACACAATCTATAAGGGGAAAAAAAGACAGCCCATTTCAGGCCAATAAGTTACAAGAAATTGCTGTGGATCACGAGAAACATCACCACAAAAGTCAATCATGGGTCCATCATTGTTTCATAATGGAGCTACTTAATCTGATACTCATGCTCTTTCCCCTTGATCCAGCATTTTCAATGTTGGGGCTAAACAACAGTGGCGGCCTCTTCGACCTTGAGCCCATATCACGTACCATTTCCAGCCTTTACCAAGAATGTTTTCTAGACCGCTCTGGAAATATGATCTCATCCTTTATTCAGTGCTGTTGAAATCATAACCAATAATGTCATCACGTCAAGAATTAATTTCTCCAATACACGCATCGACCTCCAGTTGAACTCCCAACTCCAAGAACTTTATGCACTACTGGCTGTCTGTACCCAATTCTAAGCATCAAATGCCTTCAAAGTCTCTCTCTTCACCAGACAAATCATCTTCCTAACCATTACATTTCCATCACTCCGACAGCAGATTATTTCTGGTCACTGCCATTGCTGATTCTTCTTTCTGGGATTATTTCCAAAGTACCTGTCTTTACTTCTTCCCTGGCCATGCATCTTTGGAAGTTTCTATAAAATCAATTCACCCCCAAAAATGTTCCTTTTCTCTTGGTTCTTTTCATCTTTCCTGTCTATAGGCCATCTTACCTACTATATATTCCAATCAAAAGTTCAAAACAAGTTGGTTCATTTAGAAAAATACTGGGAGCAAAAGCATCCACGTGCAGTATAATACATCAGGTGCATCTGAACACACACAGTTCAGAATATATTGTCTGCAGGTTCTGTAACAGACATGCCTGGACCCTTGTGTGCTATAAATCAAAAGCAGCTTTAGAAAGATTCAATTACAGCAAAGCTGCCACAGGTGACCTGCTGAAAGGTCACTGGAAACAGCAATATATTCAAAAACAATGCAGTTACCTCAATTACTTTCAAAGGTCCAAGTGAAGCACAAACTCCATCGTTATTATGGAAGGTTATGGATTAAAAATGGCAAGTGGCAGAGTGAACAACAATGAATTAAGTAAAAGTCAATTCTGAAGCAACAATGGTACTCCATGGACTTGGACTGAAATTGAAGCTTCCTTCTACAGTCTACAATAGAACAACAGGAACTGACTCTAAATGTTTACATTGGTGAATGATAAACTAAAATAGAGCTTGTAACAATGATAAACTTGTAAATTGAAGATTCCCCAAAACCACCCCAAGTTTTCAGCTATTTATTCCAATGTCACAGATTCCAATTAAAGCACAAACAGATGTGCCATCTCTTAGAGCCTTAAATTGTGGGAGTCAAGGGACTACAATAATTCCATTTTTGTTTCGGCCGGTATAATGGTTAGCACGGCTGCTTCGCAGCTCCAGGGACTTGGGTTTGATTCCCGGCTTGGATGACTGTCTGTGTGGAGTTTGCACTTTCTCCCCATGTCTGCATGGATTTTCACTGGGTGCTCTGGTTTCCTCCCAAAGTCCAAAGATGTGCAGATTAGACGAATTGGCCATGCTAAATTGCCCTTTTAGTGTCCCGGAATGTGTTACTTAGAGGGGTTAATATGTGGGATTACAGGCATAAGGCCTGGGTCGGATTTTTGTCGATGCAAACTCAATGGGCCAAATGGCCTCCTTCTGCACTGTAGGGACTCTATGAATCAACGATAGGTTCTAATATCAAAGTGTATAATAGCTCGAACTGAGGAGGTCAGTATTTTCTCGCTCACTACCTGATGGTTTGGATACAGATGCCACATTCTACCAACAAATAAAATGCACGAAGGGGAATACAAGTATGGGCTCAATATGCACTAATATGGAACAACAGAAGCTTACAGCAAAAGTTTTCAGCCAATTTTGTTTATTCAAGCTATTTTCTAGAGCAATTCACTTCCCTACTCTCTGTCTAAAGACCTGTCTGAAACAACTATTTAAAGATGCTTCACCCACCCCCTGTGACAATGCATTCCATGCCCCAACAAGTCTGAACAAAGACATTTTTCCTAGCCTATCTCCTCATTCATAGTGAATACCTTAACCTAGTGACACACAAATCAGATTTTGATTTGATTTATTAATTATTGTCACATTGTATTAACATACAGTGAAAGGTATTGCTTCTTGCGCACTATATAGACAAAACATACCATTCATAGAGCAGGAAATGAGAGAGTGCAAAATGTAGTATTACAGTGACAGCTAGAGTGTACAGAAAGATCAGAATATTTGAAGAAAAGAGACTGAAATTCTGCTTGCCAAAGATTGAGCTTGGAAGAACTTTATGGTTGGTTCTGTGCCATACAGGTGGAGTGAATTGCCTGGAAAAATGAGATTTATCTTTGTTGCATTTTCTATTCTATGTGCAACTTGTAATTCACAACAATCGTGATCTGCCTATTAATTTATGTTAATTTTCTTGATTCTGAAGATCATGGATTGGATTCTTGGTTCCTTTGCAGTGAATGGAGATTTGGCTGAGTGTCAAATTCTCCTATTCTTGCTGGCAGCAGTGGTGGGGCGCACATGGCCAGATAATTCTGGCCCATGTGAAAATAAAGTTGTTAAAAAAAAAGCAAAATCTTATTTGGTAATTTCTTTATTTGGGGTATTTGTTAAATTTGATTCTTTTGGTTAATGCATCCTCATGGGGGTTGTAACAGTGTTTTACGACACATGTTAGATGCAATCTGTAAACTCTGCAGTTGTCACAGAGGGCGACTGACGTGGGCATAGAAAGTCTTATCGAAATTGTACTGGGGAACCAAATGGTAAGCCTGCACCTTCCCATAGCCTAGCTTCTGCACCAAGAATCCTGAGAAGGTTGGTGTGGTAAACATGCCCACAATAAGTCTTGACCATAAATGATATCAGAGAAAGAGTGCTGAAGGGCTGGAATAGGAACAGCAATCAGTTCAGCCTTGGGGATATGAAAATGTTGAGGAGCCAATCAAATTGGGAGACACTAAGTGGATTGAAAAGGAAGAAATATCAAATGAACTAATCCCATCAAGCAAATGTTAGGACAGAGAGGATCACAACAAAACTGTTTCACATCTGATAACAATTAAAGGAACAGGTTTACATATGAAGCAGGCTGAATATAGTCTGCCATATAGTCTTGCCCTCTACCACAGCTAATTACTCAAATTGGTGCAATGTAACTGTAGTAAATTTTGATTGTACAATGTGGAATGGCAACCTTAACAGCGCTCCCAGTACAATCACCTCACCACTGGCAACCATGTCAAGATGTGGAGATGCTGATGTTGGACTGGGGTAAGCACAATAAGAAGTCTCATAACATCAGGTTAAAGTCCAACAGCTTTATTTGGTAGCACTGCCCCCCTTCATAAGGTGAGTGGGAGTTCTGTTCACAAAGTGGGCATATAAAGAAACAAACTCAATTTACAAAATAATGGTTGGACAACACAGAGTCACTGAGCAGAGCCTGATAGCCAAGTTCCACATGTGAGGGCAACCTCAACCTTATCTTGTGTTCATGTCACACTATCTGCAATCCTCACAATTTGCCTGGGCTTGCAAAATCTCACTAGCTGTCCTGGCTGGAGATAATATAACCTGTGCTGAACTCTCTCTTCACTCACATTGCCTGTACCTTTAAGACTTGATTACCTTTAAAAGACTTGCATTCCAACCATTATTTTGTAAATTGAGTTTGTGCCTTTCCATGCCCTGTTTGTGAACAGAACTCCCACTCACCTGATGAAGGGCAGCACTCTGAAAGCTTGTGGCTTGTGCTAACAAATAAACCTGGTGTTGCAAATCATGCCTAGAACAGACTAAATCTCAGGCTTCAGGATTCTCTTCCTAAACCTCAGTGTGTCCCTCTCAGCATTCAAGATGTTGCTTAAAGAACTACATCTTTGACCAAGCTTGTAGTCACCTTTCCAAATATCTCCTCCTTTGGCTGGATAAGTTGTTTTTTGTCTGAGTACACTTCTGAGAAGCACCTTGGGATGTTTTCTTCTACATTAAAATATGTTATACAAAATCAGTATACAATATTTGATCATGACAAAATGTAATAGTGCACATTGTTCAACTGTAGGTTGAGGACTATAAATCACCTATAAGTCACAAGAATGCCAAGGTTGAAAGCAGAGGAGATAGGAAGTTCAGATTAGGCCATTTTTCTACAAATCCCTTTATCCAGTTCATCAGAATGACTGTGCTTGTAGTGAGAGAGCAGATAAGATAACTTTGATAACCTAACCTAAGATAACCTTGTTATTTAGTTCCAGGTAATATAGAGTCATTAGGGAGCAAACAGGAAAAAGAGGGTAACAAAGGTGATAACACATCTTCACAAAGCAGTACAAGAGAAGAACAGCTAGCTTTCACTGGTTTTTCCAGGAGCAATTTATCGAGGGACACTACTTTGCCTTCTCCCTGTAGTCCACGGATCCAATTCCCTTAATTGAACTTGCTTCCACTACAGTCTGGGACAGTGCATTTGAAATTCTAATCATTCATGCATGAAGAAATTCATGTGGCCATTGCTTCTTTCAACAATTATCTTAAGTCATGCCTTCATTTCCCAAACCTTCCACCAATGGGAACAGTTTCTCCTGATCTACTTGGTCCAGATTCCACATGATTTTGAACATTTTACTAAAAGTTTCTTCTTACCTTTCTCTTTTTCAAGAAAAACACTTCAGGGTCTCCAATTGACATAACTGAAAGATCTTCTCTAATGCCTTCATAGCTTTCATAAAGCTTGGCACCCAGAATGGGACACAATGTTCAGTTCAGACCAAATCAATATTGTATACAAGTTTAACACAGTTTTCTTGCTTTTGTATTTCCTCCTCTATTAATAAAGCCCAGGATATTGTGTATTTTATTAATTGTTCTCTCAATCAGTCCTGACACCTTCACTGATTTATACACACGTACACTAAGGTCTGTCTGTTCCTACACCCCCTGAACAATTGTAACCTTTAGTTTTACGTTGTCTGTGTTCTTCCTGTCGAAATAAATCATTCATACTTCTCTACAGCAAATTTCATCTGTCACTTGTCTGCCCATTCCACCAACTTGTCTGTGTCCTTTTGAAGTTCGACACCATCCTCCCCACAGTTCACAATGCTTCCAATTATCATATTATCCACGAATGACCCAACATGGACATCAATGGAAATCCACTATAAACATTCCTCCAATCCAGAATAAGTAACCTAAGTAGGTGAAAAGAAGGTGCAATTTCCAGCAAACAAATTGATTTCCAGTTCATCTGCTTTTTACAAAACTATCCTTTTATTTATGACGATATTATTGTTTTCTGAAGGAATACTTAATTATACCAGTGGCACATAAAACTCAATTTAACTTCACCTAAAGTCTCATGGTATATGGCTGCAGTTGATTCTGTATACAAGCTATATGGTGAGCATTTCTATGTAATCAGTTGATAGTTTTTTTAAAAGCTTTTTTAGACTTTATTTATTAGCGTCACAAGTAGGCTTACATTAATGCTGCAATGAAGTTACTGTGAAAATCACCTAGTTCATAGAATCATAGAACCCCACAGTGCAGAAAGAGGCCCTTCGGCCCATCGAGTCTGCACCGACCACAATCCCACCCAGACCCTATCCCCATATCCCTACACATTTACCCGCTAATCCCTCTAACCTATGCAACTCAGGACACTAAGGGACAATTTTAGCATGGCCAATCACATCTTTGGACTGTGGGAGGAAACCGGAGCATCCAGGGGAAACTCAGGCAGACACGAGGAAAATGTGCAAACTCCACACAGACATTGACCCAATCCAGGAATCGAACCCGGGTCCCTGGAGCTGTAAAGCAGCAGTGCTAACCACCATGCTGCCATGCCGCCCACTTGTCACACTCTGGTGCCTGTTTGGGTACACGAGGGACAATTTAGCATGGCCAATGCACCTAACCAGCACATTTTTCAGATTGTGGGAGGAAACTGAAGCACCCAGAAGAAATCCATGCAGACACGGGGACAACTTGCAGACACCACACAGACCGTGACCCAAGTTGGGAACTGAACTAGGGTTCCTGGTGCTGTGAAGCAGTAATGTTAACCACTGTGTTTAAGACTAATGACCAAACGTTGTGATGCTCCACACTCTGGTTTTATCTCTAAATTCTGCTGTAGGACTTAGCTGGTGAGCAAAAATACCAATAGTAGGAAAGCATTTGAGCTCATCATAATAAAAGGAATTTTGTAAGCTTTTATTGTTTCAACTTCTCATGCTGATCTGAAGCTGAAAATCTAACTGAAGGAGTCATCCAGCCTCTTAATATCACTGCAAAGGGAAGGGGAACAACATTTTGCATAAAATTCCAATAATTTATCATGTGCAGGCAAGAGATCTTTTGTGACTGCCTTCTGAACTTTTAAAAGGAGGAGGCTTTGATTTCACCCCATAATCATTTCAGGAGACTTGGCAAGTCAGCCCTGAAGGCTGAACGAGAGCTGTTTAAGTCAGCAGCGAGTCAGCCCACAGTGCCTCCAATGATGAAGCACCAGCCAGTAATTTTCTCAGTTCCAATCCAGAGGGACAAACAGCAATTTGAAATTTCAGTCGCAATGTAATACCAGCAGTACTGAACAACTGTGTGCCAGATGATACAGACATCAGGCCAGTGCACAGCAGTACTTAGTCAAGTACACAGTTAACCAAAACAAAAGATGCATTAACATTTCAGAGCCTTATAGCCTGCCATGACAGTAATACAATCAAAACTGTGGATTCATCAGTCAATGTCATTATTTTTTCAAACTGCAGTATCTCCACAGTGACAGCCACAGAATACACGTGAGATATGATTTTGCTGTAGACAAAACAAAAGGAAATATTGGAATTATTTACTTTTGCCATCAACACCTTGAATGCGATAGTGATTTCTTTTATTTCATGTTAAGGTACTACTGTCACCTTATTGGTTTTCAGTTATAAAAACAGTAACTGAAAACAAGATCAGGAGTTGACTAAAGTGTTCACAAATTAACAAAAGTCCAAATTCCCAAAATTAAAGGCTACCTGCATCGTGATAAAGTCAAGGTGATTGCTGGAATCAGGAAGATGGTATTGTGGGAGAAAAGGAAAGAAAGAGAAAGAGATCAATATTCATTTCCTTTTAATTCATTGCCCCAGTAATTCATAATGTGCAGGCAAAGGGTTCAATATAATTCTGAGTGCATATCCTGATTCCTCATGGCTAATTAAAAGTGAGACAGGTCCACAACATCACACCTCATCACAGCTGTTCATCCTCAAATGTACAATATTAAACATACCATAGGAAAACTAGCAGCAGATTTACACAGCAGCTGATTTACACAGCAGCTTCCCCACACACTGCACTGACAATTAGTGAAAATAACTTTCTCACACATTATGGTACTTCTAAAAAATTACAATTACCATCTCTGGCAAGGGTAAATTAACCTGAAAGCTGAGGAGCCTCCAATCCAATTAGAAAACTGATCAACCTTCTGAAACAGCAGAAGCAAAGACTAAGGGTCATTTGTTACCATCAGCTGAGCTGTGAATTCATACCGAGCCTTATAACCACTCTGGGAACTTTTAGCAGATTGCAATGATCAGAAGTCAGATGGTGTGCCATTAATATGTGATGATGTCTCTAATGAGGCATTTATGATTTTGACACAATCACAGTAGGTTTATTACAAATTTTCAGAGGCCTAACACTAAGCAAGACAGTCAGTCCACATTACATTTATTTTTGACACAGGTTATATTGGGGGAAGGGAGAAGAAATCTTCAAGTTATGAGGTATGGAAACAGCAGCACCTTGGCTGTGCTCTAGGTCACAGATCATCTGACACCGCTGACCCCAGAGGTGAGTCAGTTGCTGCAACGAATTGAGAACTTTCCATGCCAGTGCTAGATATCGAGTTGTGCAAGGCCTTATAAGGCAAATTCGCTAAACTAGATCATTGCAACATTAGCATGGATTGCATTTTAAAAAAAGCAAACAACACATTCCTACACATTCTGCCAGGCATAATCATGCCATCTGGATAACTTACAGTATAAACAGTTCATTGATTATAATGCCACAGTGCCCAGTTAGTACAAACTGATATTTTATTGTAGCATGGCTGTGTCATTAAATGGACACAGTAAGAAGTCTTACAACACCAGGTTGAAGTCCAGCAGGTTTATTTGGTAGCAACATCACTTGTTCGACTTTAACCCCATGTTGTAAGACTTCTTACTGTGTTTACCCCACATGCTGGCATCTCCACATCAATAAAGTGGAGACATCTCCTTTTAATTCCCTCTCCATGGTAACTATATAAATCATTTGGTTTACCTCCTCAACTTTGAATGTATGAGTTGTCATGCAACCCTGGCGAGAGCAGCTGGTGATGCGGGAGTTATGGTCCAACTGCACTTCAGCCAACCTGCTGCTCCATACATGTCTAGGTTTCAACTTATACACATCAATACTCTCCTAAAAACATCCCTTGAGGTGTTTCACAGAAGTGGTATCAGAATTTCACAAAAGTTCACATTGTGTCTCATAAAGAGATACTAGCACAGATGATTAAAAGCTTAGTCGTTGAGGTTAATTTAACAGAGTGTCTTACAGGCAAAGAAGTTTGAGTGAATTCCAGAATTCTTTGGAACTCGAAAGGATGATCATCAATAGCGGAACAACTAAAATTGAGGATGGTCAAAAGGCCAGAATTGGAGGAGTGCAGATATTCCCACAGGATTGTGAAGCTCAACGAAATTACAGACTTAAAGATGGGCAAGGCCATGGAGAGATTTGAAAGTTAGACATTTTTTTTAAACCAAGATGTTTAAGATCAAGGCATGTTTTCTGGAGGGTTATCTGAATAAGGATTTAGCAGTTGTGAGGGGGTTGGGGTCAGCTTAGTGGAAAATTTGAGGCGGGGGCATGGAGCTCCTCTGCCAACAATTCATCAGAATGGTTTTTGAACTGTCTCCCAACAAAAACTTGGCAAATGACAAATACACTAATGATATCGTCCAACATATTAGAGATCCAGCATATCAAAAACATAAATTAAAACACCATTTATAATCGTATGCAAAACATTTTGCAACTTGCAATATCACACCCGACTATTTTAAAATGATCATGTGACAAAGTTCAGTTCCTGAAGAGAAAAGAGACTTGACCTTGTGACCCCTTTAGTAACTAATGGCAACTGCAGGAACAAGTCTTCACTGATGGCTGCTTCCTTTTACTAATCCAGCCTTACAAGGCAGCTTATAGAAACAGTCACTTTTCTAATTATTCCTACTCTGTGAAAATACAAAGCCAAATACATACCAAAAAGACATTTGTATTGTACCTATCCTCTGAATAGAACTTTATTTTTTCAAAAGGTTTTTAAGCGAATGTTGGGAGACTAAACAAAGGGTATCAACACTTCCTCAGGGCAAAATGTGAAATGCCTTCAAAACACAAAAAAATAAATTCCATACCTTCAGTTACTTTGCGTTTGCATCAATGGTTTCACATTTGTAGTTGAATTTGAGTGTTTTGATGAAATTGATTGGGTTAATTATTTCTTTTTTTAAAAAGAGGAACAAGGATTGACTTTATAAACAGAAACTTAAGTGATGAAGTTCCTTCAAAGATGAACAAGAGCAGACTTTTCTGATCCATGTTTTCATTATGAATTAGTTCTTTTGAACAGCAGAGTGTAAACAAATGTGCATTTCAGCACAAAGCAATTTGTTCCTCAAATATTTGGAAATAATTACCTGCCCTGTACCATGTGGATTGACTTGTGAAACAGTGTATAATCAGACCATACAGACAGAAGATTTCAAGTTCAATTCCTAGGCTGGGCTTACAGTTATCTCAGTCAGCGTGTTGTCTCAGATGGTTGGAAGTGCTGGACATACTTATCAATATTGTACTTTTCTATTGTGCCTTGTCCAAGTTCTGCCTTAATAAAATAATGTCCTTTGAATGAACAGGATAGACTGATCAATACATATTAAACATTGACGACTTATCACATTGTCATCAGTTATACAATATTCCCACAATGTATCCCCTGCCCCAAAACACACACAAATTAGCAATAATGCAGCAACCAATTTTTAGTTTTTCTCTCTAAACCCAATAGTTCCAAATGAAAACAACAAAAAATTACTTTCTGAATTATTTTCAGATGGGAAAGAGTTACAAAGAGGGAAGGATCTGGTTTGTGAAACACAAGTTACAATAAAGTTCAGTCCTCTAAAAGTTATAAATTGTCTTTCGCAAAAGTCTCCCACAGGAAAAGTCATGACCTTGGCATGTATACAGCACTTTCCACACAGTGCCATACCTTCAGACATCAGAACTGAGCCAACTAAAACAGCTTTCCAATATATTTATTCTGGTTTTTTTGTGCTAAAAAATATTAACCCACAATCTGGCATTCTATACCACTCCAAAAAAAAGTATTCCTTGTTGTAAGATGTGTGCCATTTGGTAGGTCTCACGAAAAGGTTGAGAGTCATATATAGTTTAACAGTCAGTTAATAAACACTGGGTAACTACAAGTAAACAAGTCTAAGTTACAGGCTGTCTCCAAGTTTGCCTCCAAATATATCTCCAGTATAAGACTGCCCTCTAGACTGGGATCATATGATCTTTTACATCACACTGTAGGCAATAATGTACCTAGTCCCTTTCTATGGGATATGACGGACAGAGTATCTTTCATCGTCCAGTACTTCCCGGAGCGGAGAAGCTACGACATCTTCTCTGGAGCCTTCAGCATGTCATAGATGAAGACGAACATCTTGCCAAGGCCATCCCCACACCTCCACTTTTTGCCTTCAAACAACCGCACAACCTCAAACAGAGTATTGTCCACAGCAAACTACCCAGCCTTCAGGAAAACAGTGACCACGACACCACACAATCCTGCCACAGCAACTTCTGCAAGACATGCCAGATTATCAACATGGCTGCCATCATCTCACGTGAGAACAACATCCACTAGTTACATGGTATATACTGCTGCAACTCGGCCAATGTTGTCTGCGTAACAACAGGAAAGGATGCCCTGAGACATGGTACATTAGGGAGACCATGCAGACGATACTATAATGGATAAATGAACACCGCTTGACAATCATCAAGCAAGACTGTTCCTGTCCTGTTCGGGAACACTTTAGCGGTCAAGAGCATTCAGCCTCTGATCTTTGGGTAAGCATTCTGCAAGGTGGCCTTCACGATACACAATGCAGAGTTGCACAGCAGAGACTGATAGTCAAGTTCCGCACACATGAGGACAGCCTCAACCAGGATCTTGGGTTTACTTGCCTGGGCTTGCAAAATCTCACTGACTGTCCTGGCTAGAGACAATACACATCTTCTAAACCTGTACTTAACCATCTTTACACTCACAAAGTCTATACCTTTAAGACAATACCATAAAGACTTGCATTCCAACCATTACTTTGTAAATTGAGTTTGTGTTTTTATATGCCCTGTTTGTGAACAGAACTCCCACTCACCTAATGAAGAGGCAGTGCTCTGAAAGCTAGTGGCTTTTGCAACCAAATAAACCTGTTGGACTGTAACCTGGTGTGAGATTCTTACTATGTTAACCCTTTCTATGTCGGACTCTCATACTACAGTCTTTTCTTACTCCACCTATCCCGCCCCATGCCTGGCCAAACAAATCAATTTTTCACGCACAATCTTCATATCAATAACTCCTGAAGTGTAGAGGTCGAAGGTCCTTTAAATTCCAAATAGACAGCCCTTCTACCACTGCCTTATAGTTACTTTTTGTTTTAATCTTCCAATGGGCCAAAAGTATCTGCAGATGTCTGGTAGTTCTTCGAATCAAATGCCAAAATCTGACTATAATTTTACGTAGCTAATTTTTAAAATATTGATGACTGATCCTTCTCAGATGAAAGGTCACAAAATCACCTAACAATAGTGGCAATAATTGAGTTGATTTATTAAGGAATGGTTAAACACATAATCATCTATTAACATGTCCCATCCATTGACTCTGTTTACACTTCCTGATGCCTCAATAAAACAGCCAATATAATTAAGGTGCCCATGCACCCTGGACATATTTTCTTCCATCTTCTTTCATTGGAAAAAGGATACAAAAGTCTGAGCTCACGTACTAACCAACTCAAGAACAGCTTCTTCCCTACTGACGTCAGACTTTTGAATGTACTTATTTCGCATTAAGTTGAACTTTCTCTACACGCTAGCTATGACTGTAACACTACATTCTGCACTCTTTTTTCTCTATGAACAGTATGCTTTGAAAGTACAGCATGCAAGAAACAATACTTTTTGCTATATACTAATACATATGACAATAGTAAATCAAATCGAAAGTCCCATAAGTATGGTCTTTTTTTTAGATAGCAAAGACCACCTGAGTTATTGAATTGGGCAATCCTGATACAGAAAAATACAAAGAAAGTAAACATGTTATACAAAAAAAGTAAATAATGAGGTGAATGTTAATATTAAATTGATTTGACTCTGCAGCTAAGTAGACGTTATGATGTGCCACTCAACCAAACAGGTCAAGAAAAACTAACATTCAATTAATGAGCTTAATTGGCCACATGAACTTTTCTCAATGCATGCTTTCTTCTGTTTCTTATCACAGTAACTTCATTGCAGTATTAACACAAGCCTACTAATGATACTAGTAAACAAAATGATCTATCGCTAGCAACAAATACAAACCCTAATGTCAGAACAACAACAACTGACAATTCATATTTAACATCCTGTCTCCTAACATTGATTTCACAGCCATCATTATTTACAGTGCATCGCTGATCATCAACTTAATGAAAATATCCTGTTTATAAACTAAGTCCCCTTAAGCAGAGGACTGCTTCCACTCAGAATGATTTACTGGAATTAGCTGCAAAATTGACTCATTGAAATTCAATGCCCAGTTATTTTGGAGCCCAAAATAAAAAAATCTGGCAGCAGATCATCATTCCAGATATGAAATTAAAACATGTAGCGCATGGCTATTCCCAGTTGGATAATATTTGGAATCAGAACAGTGCAGGAATGAAAGCCTCATCAAGGAAAATACAGCTTCTCATCGAGGGCACAAATAAATATAAACATTTGGAACATATTTCGGGACGCTGGCATTGAGAACAGTAGTCCCTTAACTCTGAGGACATTGTTGCCAGAACATGGTGTATGGTAAAGCAAGAAGAAAAGGGACAATTAATTCATTCATTAATCAATTTACAACACTCGGGAAAGCATTTCATAAAAATACATCTGTGTATCTTTTTCATATATTATACAAGGCAAACATACTCCTAATTTTGCAAAATACAAACGTAAGTAAAATGAATTAACTAGCCAATAGGGTACTGTAGTACAATAGTTTCATACTGTACTAACAATCCAGAGTCTTGGACTAATAAATCCAGAGGATGCAAGTTCAAATCCAACTATGCCTGCTTGAAGAATTGAAATTCAGTTTATAAAGTCTGGAAATTAACATTATCATAATTATCACTATCAGTAAAACAGATGATCGAACTGTCGGATTCTCATAGAAGTCACGCTGGATTACTAATGTCCTTTTAGAAGAAAACCTGTAAATTTCATTTGTCTGACATTCGTCCCACACCACTGTGGTTGAACTTTACCTGTTTTCTGATGGATGGTCAATAAATGTTGCCATCCAAGAACTATTTTTTAAAACTCTTTTTCAAGTCTACGGAAATCAAATTTTAATCTTTAGAACATTAGTGAGAAAGTTCATGCAGTAATTGAGGTTATTCTATTTTATAGTCCCAGCTTTTGGGACAAAATTAATTTGGATGTTCTGAGCACCATTGATGCAATGATCTGTGCTCCAATGCTGAACATCAACTGCCACCAAAATTTAAACTCAGTGTGGCAAGTCATAGAGGATCCGGAAGTTTTCTGTACAGTAAACCTTAATAGTGTAACTTTTGATGAGGAATGAATTTTATGACTGCTTCTCTGAGCTATGCTCTGTTCTCCCTTTTACTCAAAGCATGAATCCCTGTGTTTCTTAGAAGCACTGCATCTCGAGGTGATCGTGAATTGAACAATGAGTAAAACTTCAAGATTACTCCAGATTAAACACCAGTGTGGCACAGTGGCTAGCACTGCTGTCTCACAGCTGCAGGGACCCAGATTTGATTCCTGACTTGGATGACTATCTGTGTGGGCATTCTCAGGGTGCTCCAGTTTCCTCCCACAGTCCAAATACACGAGTTGGGTTGATTGACTATGCTAAGTTGCACTTAGTGTCAGAGAGACCAAATAGGACAACATCTTGGATATATTGCTGACAGCAGCCTATTTTCTCCAGTGCTGCTTACCCACTTGCCTGATCTACCTGATCATGTGCACATAATTATCAGATAGATCCTACCCACAAAAAGCAGGACAAATCTAATGCTCAGCTTTGGTTATGCAGATAGAGCCTGGGTGGGATTGTGGTCAGTGCAAGTTTGATGAACTGAATGGCCTCTTTCTGCACTGTAGCGATTCTATGATTCCATGATTCTAGTTAAATCACTGGAAAGCCAAGTTTATTTACAGATATCTTGGAATGATGTGCAAAATTGTCAAGACAAAGCAAGAATCAATTATATGTCCAAGGAACATAAAGGAGGCTGTACAAATCATGAAGTTGGACCGCAACATCTCTTGTGTCTGAAAACTCAAAGATTTGGCTGGATGAACATCACCCACTGATTTCCATTGACTAAATATTGATCAAGCAAAACACATTAAACCTGCAGCTAAACCCCAAAGTAACATGACACTGATGGCTATACAGAATTGTTTAAATAATAATTTGACATAACACTTAACTTTGGCTAAAACTAAGCAAATGTTAAAGCACAAGCGAAAGCGTCAATTAACTTAGTTACACAAGTTAACTGTCATCAACATCAGAACGAGCCTTTGTTTGGAGCTGAAACTTTGAAAACTAGACATTTAGCTGTCTACGTGGAGACATTGAACTCAAGAAGATCATTAACTACACTATTATTTGAGCATTATAATTCAAGCATTACTAGTCAAATAACAAGAACAAAGAAAATTAATTACATTAGAATTTTTTCAAAACAAAAGGAAGAAAACGTAACAGCAGATTAATTATCTTAAGGAATTATTAAACTAGACCATTAAAGCATGCTGCAGTTGTACATGTTGCAATTGTCACTGATTTTTAGATTAATGGCTTAATTCAGTTTGTGTCTCTGATGGCTCAATCTCAGAAGGTTCCCAATCCAGAGCTTTGAGGACATAATCCAGGCTGACACTTCGGTCCAGTGCCAAATATAGGGAGGCCAATCGTCCTGAATTTTCCAGGACCCATCCGCAATTTGGCCAGAATTGATCTGCCTTCTCTAGTCAATGTCTGCGCATGTATCAATTAGCCTTTAACTTGGCATACACCAACTAATCTTATATCAGTGGATGCATTAGCCGATTAATTTTGCCCATCATCAGCCTTGGAAGTGCAATGATTTTGTGCTCAGGAAATATACTCCAAATGCAATTTAATGTCTGAAAGGAGAAAATAAAATGTGCTATACAAATGCAAATTGTTTCAATGATATTAATTCCTGACAATATCTTGAATGTATTGCTGATGATAGCCAATCTACTCCAGTGCTACTTAGCCACTTGTCTGATTTACCCGATCATATGGACATAATTGTCCAGATAAGTCATACACACAAAAAGCAGGACAAGTCTAATGCTCAGCTTTGGTTCTGCTCCAGGTCAGCTCTAGGGCTGCCACAACTCTGTACTAGACTTCGACTTAAGAGAAGAATATTAGATAAGAGGTGAGAGCTAACTTGCAAATACTACAGCACTAACAAAATTTGACAGCAAGCAGCCCTCACAAAAGTGAAACCAATAGGAACTCCTCCATTGACTGGAATCACACTAGCAGAAGCGAATATGATCATAGCTTAAAAATAAATGATGAGTCCCAGCATAAGGCTGCAGCGTTCCTCAAAACAAAATCACATACAGGAAACTTCATCAATGGTTTTTCCCTCCAGCATCATTTCAGGATTGAGCTGTTTGTTTTTTCCACTGTGTTCAGCTTTATTCAGAACTCTTCCAATAATGAAACAGCCGATCCATGCACAGCTGACTCCAGACAACATCCAATTTCAGGCTTCCAAATGCCTGCCCTTTATCACCTAGAAGGGCAAGAGCAGAAGATACAAGGAAATACCACCACCTGAAATGTTCCCCTCTTGAATTGGGACTATATACTAATAATAATCTGATTTAAGGTAGAGTAAAACACTTTCAAATAAATAGATTCAATTGTCTAAAAAAAAGTTCCATCATTTTTCAATCTGAGCCCAAGTGCAGTCTAATCTATTGCTTCCTTTGATCATTCCCACATCATGTTCCCCCACACTATTGTGCAGCTCCATCAGTGCATACATCAAGTGTTATGTGCCGAGTTTACACATTAGGCAGAATTTAACAAGTTACTAAAGTCCTAGCTTTACCATGCATATCTTGATTATTTACAGTTGAATTGACACCAATGTGCAAAGTGACATTGGTAGTACTTCAGAAGCAGCTCAATGCAGAAAAGATGAGCTTGCAGCACTTGTGTTGCATATGGCATGGTGTAACTGAGCTGCTAACCTTTCAAATGAAACCTTAACGTGTCCCCAATATTCTGCAGTACTCTTGTTAACTTTGTTGTAGTAGAAGGCTCTGAGTTCCACGGTAGGTCTTTTCAATCATTGAAAATTTTACTGGTAACCAGACCTTCACGATCTAAGTTACATTTACATGCCAATTATAGCTTAAAGATTTTCTTGGTGTCAGCGCTACTGTTAAGACAATTTTATGCCCATAAAATGTAAAATTGGCTCTGAGAAGAGCTGTTATATTAAAAGGTGCTTCTTAGAAAAACTTACAGGCCTCAATGTTTTAGAACTCTACTATCTGGAGGAGTGACTGGGACAGATGGAAGTGCTGCCAAATGTCACTGAAAAGAAGTAATGAGGAGCAGTATAACATTGGTAGATCCTCATGGCCTACTATACATTGTGGCCTGCGTATAATAGATAAGTCTGGACTTAGATCGTTGGCTATCCTTTACTTAAAAAGCACATTACCATCCTTTCTGCACAATCCACCAAATAGCAGCAAGAATATTCACACGTACCTGACTTATTACAAACATAACAGTCCAACCAATCATACCCATATTTTCCAACCTTATATCAAGTGGTACAGTGGCTAGCACTGTGGCCTCACAACGCCAGGAACTCAGGTTCAATTCCAGCCTCAGATCACTGTCAGTGTGGAGTTTGCACATTCTCTTCTTGTCTGCATGGGTTTCCTCCCACACTCCAGAGATGTGCGGGTTCGGTGGATTGGCCATGATAAATTGACTCTAACGTAAGGGGAATTACCACGGCAAATTTGTGGGATTACAGAAAAAGGGCCTCAGTGGGATTGTGGTTGGTACAGACTCAATGAGCTGCATGGCCTCCTTCTATCCTGTAGAGATTCTATGATTCTATCCTCCGTGATACATAACTATCTTTTTCAACTGTCCCAGTTATTCTTCCTGATGATGGGCAGAATATACTCCTTGGCATATCAAGACTTACTCGTTCTTCTAAGAATCTCTTTTAAAGTAACAACTGCTCTTTTCAGGGCAAATTTTATATGATGTAACAATAAGGTTGATGTACTCAATGTAAGAACTCAGTAAGAATTTAGCAACACCAATTATTAATCCAACCGATTTATTTGATAGTAAAAAAGCGAGTACTCAATGTAAGCAGCAGAGTTATCAAGCACTTTTATATTAATGATATAGTTGCAGTGTAATTGCAGCCTGAATCTAGAGTGTGTTCTGGAAGTTATTTCACTTTGCAGCACTGCTGCTAATATAAAAGAGCTTTTTTTTATATAATGCATTGTTGGTAGAACCTTCTAATAATCTATGCTATGCCCTATGTCTACTAATTTAAACTTAAGACACAGACTAGGACATCCAAATATGATTAATGGAACACAAAGCTTGGGGCACATAAAACTAAGAATTTATTATATTAATGATGACAGCATTTTAGTAGGAATGGAGTTCTTGGAATCGTTCACTATCACAAAAATGTGGAATTACTTTTCATGAAGGGATTGTTACATAATCTTATACACACGCACACACATTGAATATGAAGCAAACAAAACAGATGTTAGTGCTGTAATTTCACACTTCGTACATTTTGTATTGAAGATCCATTTAATTGCAGGAGCATTTAATGTTCTTTTTACAAATTATAAAGCTGGCAGATTGAGATATTTTGTTTATGATTAAGAATAGGAAAATTCAACTCCCTGCATGTGCTGTTCGTCAAACCTATCAACCAGCATGCATTGGGTGGGTACTGCTTCACACAGGTTCTAGTATTTTCCACTAAAAAAAGATGCACAGCTCTTTCTGCAGCTCTCTGAGACACCTGGTAGCTACTCAATTAAAAATCATGCAAAATATGCCAGGTCAGGCCTAGGCATTAATTTCTGCAGCACAAACCAAAAATTACACATTGGAAATGTGCCAGATAGAGCAGTAACTGGATGCATGCCAAGATATTTGCAATAAATGATTCTACAATAATGAAACAGCACAGAACATCATCTGATTTTACATTCTATTCTCTAACCTTTTCCCTGACATAACAATGTAGTTCGGAAATATCACAAACAATTTTAATTTTAGATATTACAAATTCATTATAGAATAGAGCATTTTTAAGACTAATATCCAATTTCCACTTCTTGAGCCTTCCACAAGCGATTGCAATTCTAATCTTTCCCAATTTGTTGGCCAATACTGGAAAGAGGTTTAGACAATGTGCCTAATCAGAAGTGCAAAACGTCAAAGGCCAATGTCTCGGTTGCACTCATCATTTTCGGGTCAAAAAAATTGTCATTTAATGTCCACACTTGAACTTTTCTTCCAGAGTTTTATGCATATTACACCTAATTTTAATAGAATAATTTACATACAGGATGAGGAAGCAGAAGAGGTAAACACGTTTGTACTCAACTGTGACAGCAGCTGTTTTGTCAAGTGATAGGATAGTGTTTAAAACCAATATCATCACGCATAAAAGAGCACTGAATATGCTCAGGCTTTCTGCAGAAGCATCAGGTTTGTGGATAGCAGCTCAATATTTCAACTGGAAAAAATGTTCTTGATTTCTCATCATAGTTGAAATTGACTAATGCCAACATCAGCTGTCATAACCAGGATTTTATAGGCACAAGACCGTCTATCAGCACATGTGGTAGAAAAGTTTTTATTGAGCAACATTAGTTTTCAAGATAAGAATAAAGGTAATATGGGTAGAAAAGTATACAGAGGCTAGTATATCTCAAGCAAATGCAAAATAAACTATATGAAAGTTTTCTCTTGACTTCCAATTCTCATATTTTTCAGTTTTAAATATATATTTGTAATGTAACCTTAAAGTTGCAAAAAGATTATCTACGAAAAAATGGAAATTATAGACTGTGATTCCCTGAAATACTAGCAGAAGTCCCAAAATTCCACATAATGAAAATAAAATGCAACTTATTGAGATACTACCATCCAATAAATTGCCATCCCCTTTTTATTTTTGTTATTTATTCAAAGCCTTCACTAGGCTGAAAATTCAGGTATCAGCACATGCCTAACTTAACTCATTGATCAAATAAATTATAATCAGGTCATTTTTTAAAGCTAATTATGGGATATCTTTCCGGCATTTCAGAAGTAACAGTGCCACTGCATCCATCCCACCAACATTCAACATCATTACCTTGTGCATTAGATCCACTCATCTCAGCAAAGGCACTGGGCTGAATGTTTTTTTTATCAGCTCTAAGGTCAGACAGGAAATGAGCAAGCCCAGAATTTTCCACCATTGACCAGTGTGCCAGATTGTCAAAATGGTCCTGCCTCTTTAATCATTTAGCAGGAGGCTGGGTCAGGTTGTAAATGGTGGGTAGCAACTTGAGCTAATTGAGGGGTTTTGCCAACAGCAACTGGAATTTTCCTTTACTTTAGCCAAAACACGGTATGGGAAGGAGATGGTCTCCCACTAACAAACCAGGGACCCTGTGCTCTGATTCACTATTTGAGCAGACCCTCTCTCATAGTCAACTCACAAATGGCTGTCAGCCACCCTGTGATGGGATTACACAAGAACCCTCTGGCAACTCATCTTGTAGTTCCCTCTCTCCCACACCAGCAGCCCTTTCAGTGATGATGGGGCTTCCTACTGGCCCTCCAGTTTTTGGAGCATCCTTGCCATCCTTAATTGGATGGTGAGTGTGACCTCTGGCCAATATTGACCTCTTAATCCAAAACTGATATGCGTTTCATGCCCAGGCATGTGGGTTTTGGAGCCAGAAACTATACAAACATTGGGGTCCTGAACCCAGAATACAAATTCAGTCCAAACCTCATTTTCCTGGAAGGAACATTGAGCTACTCAATGCCCAAGTTTTAATATTTCCATTGGTTTATTTCCACATATTTTGTGCTGTGGTCTGGCTTCTACATTGGCACTTCACCCAAATAACCATTCTTCATTTGTGATCATGGATAATGAATATCAGTGAGTTATCTACTACGGAGACCATCAGCTAGATTAACCTGACAACATCCACATTCAGCAGTTCTACACACACTGTTATTGTATGATTATTGATTACTGATCAGAAGTTGGGAAGCCAGCTGATTTTATTCAGGATGCTGCACCAAGTTTAAACACCAAAGCGGTGGTGATTGTCCCTTTAAGGGCAACACAACAGAAGAACTTCACCTAGCTTAGGGGGACCTATGGGAACACAGAGTGAGTAATTACCCCTGGATTTGGAGTCCTACCTTAGTGGAATCCATCTAGAAGGCATATAATAGACATGTAGAGACTGGGGCAAATCAATGGGCTGCTGGCCTTAGTAATAATTGTTCCTCGTTAATAAATGCCCTTTGTATTCCTGATAAAATCTAGAATGTACATTCATTATATTAGTGATGAGAACACTATCTGTGGCTGGAGAAGTGTGAGTAGTGAGATGTTGAGATATTGCCAGACCCTGAAGGGCAGATGCAGAATGAACGTGAACTGATGACCAGTACAATCAGAAGTTTAGAAATATTTAGGAAAAGAAATGAAGAGAAAATAATCCTCATAAGCAAGAGCTGTGATTTTGAATTCAAGGAAAAGTAGAACTTAAGTCTAAAAAAGAACAATGAGATGCTGCAAAACTTTAAAGAAGAGAACACAGCAGTGTTTTGAGTGAAAGAGAATGCCCCAAAGAGCTGTAGCTTAGTCTCCAGAGCACTGGAAAGTGAAGAAGTTGGGACTGCCGAGCTCCCAATACACCAGAGCTCTGGTTAGCAGTCCTTGCACTGGGAGACTGCAGTAAGAAGTCTCACAACACCAGATTTAAGTCCAACATGTTTATTTGGTAGCAAATGCCTTCATCCAAATAATTATTCTTCATTTATGGCCATGGATAATGAATATCAGTGAGTTATGTACCATGGAGACCATCAGCTAGATTAACCTGACAACAAATTCTTTATATGCTCTGTTTGTGATCAGAACTCCCACTTACCTGATGAAGGAACAGCACTCCAAAGCTAGTGGCTTTTGCTACCAAATAAACCTGTTGGACTTTAACCTGATGTTGTGAGACTTCTTACTGTGTTTACCTCAGTCCAACGCCAGCATCTCCACATCATGAAAGACTGCAAACAGCAAATTCTGAAGCTTTAGACAGAAGTCCTCAACCTATTTGGAAGATGAACTGAAAAGTTTTGTAAATGGTCCCTTGGATCTTGCAGTGAAGTTGAAGAAAAAAAATCCCCAGCCCATCAAAGGAAGAGAAGGACAGACTCTCTAAATAGACAGTGAAAAAGAAAGCCACAGAGATCGCTGAGAGAACTGTCAGTAAAGTGGAAAAATGCTTAAAAAAGGTTCAAAGGAGGACCTGCCACGTTTGTGCCAAATCTTCAAAACGCTGCAAAAACTCCAGAGAAAACCAGAGCTGCTGACATTTAAAATAAAGTTGACAAGTCTTAAAGCGATAATGCATTTAAAGCGGTAATGCATTTATTGCAGCAATCATAAGAAGGAAGAGAGGGTAAAGGATAGGAACATTGGAGAATAACCCAACTAGAAGGCAACTCGCAAAAGGTCCACAAGCAACAAAGACTCAGAGCAGAGGCAATGCAAGATTTCAAAGGAGGCAATGAAGGTCTCAGGAAAGAAGTAACTTAAGACTCCAGAAAAAGGGCGCTGAAAGACTCCGGATAGAAGGCAGCGAAAGACCCCTGAAGGAGGGCACTGTAAGACCCTAGAAAGAGGGCAGTGAAAGACCCCAGAAAGAGGACAGACCTGAAAGGAGGGCACTGAGAGAATTTAACTAAATAAGATCTGGAATTAAAAAGCTAATATCAGTAATAGTGATTATGAATCAACCCGACCGTTGTAAAAATCAAACAGGTTCACTAATCTCCTTCATGGATGAAAATCTGCCGTCCTTACCCAGTCCAGCCGAGGTATAATTCCAAATTCACAGTAAAATGGGTGACTTAACCGCTTTGTCAAATGGCCTAGCAGATGGGCAATAAATATAGGAGACATTCATACTCCAGGAAATAACTTCAAAAAAAAACATAGAATTAAAAAGGATAAAGGAGGTAAGTCAAAAAAATTTAAAATTTCCAACAATCTTCAAACTCTGAAAGAATAGGAGTCCAAATCCATAAAAATGGGTTTTTATGGCCAAATAGATTGCTTAAGAGTAAGTGAAACATATCATAGCATTAAAAATTCACTGTCACCTGAAAGCACCAACCTTCACGTTTTCTGGTGGATTAGTGGCTAGGCAAAACAAGTTGATGCACTTGAGGTCTTTCAATTAGTGGATCAATTGGCAAGGCAATCATGTAGCAAAGCTTGTAGAGAAGCATAGGAATTGAACAACATTTAAGATTCTGTGCATAATCATACATTATTTCAGAAATTGCTCTGTAGTAACAATGAATAATGACAGTCTCATTCTTGCTTAACCTAGATGACTGTTAGGAATTTATTTTAAAAATTGATTTTTTTAAACTTTCTTTTTGTCTCTTCTGAGTCTCACAGTTGCATTCTTCTTTCCTTCTCCTGCCTGCACATGATCTTACAATAAATTAAGTATCCTAATTTATACTTCCTGATTTGATTCTCTGAGCCTGCTATTCATTTTGCGTAAATAAATGAACTTTTAGCAACTTACAATCGGGATCTGTGTGTTTTAGTGAGGATTCTTGGTGGAAAGGCCTTGCTGTTTGCTCTGGTCACCCATCACAGATTTCCCCTAGAGGACATTGGGCTAGATAAGACACCCAGTGATGGCAAAGCTGCTACTCAAAGGCCCATGAAATAAGTATCTGTGGGGAGTTTTAAGGATAATGAAGAGCAAAAGCTAGTCCTTCACTGCTGATCATACGACTTGGGCTGCTGTCATCAAGGAGGAGCATCACTTCAAGTTTAAACTTGCAGGAAACTTTGGAAATTATTTTTTTTGTTTCCAGCTTCTAGGCAAAGAGGAGATCCAGGTTCGATAGTGGGGGATAAAAACAAAATGACATGTTAGCCAAAGGGTTATGAGGGATTAAGATTAGAGGTAAATAACATATAGATCTTTGGTAAGGCCACAGCTAGAGTGCTGCATGCAGTTCTGGTCGCCACATTATCGGAAGGATGTGATAGCACTGGAGAGGGTGCAGAAGAGATTCATCAGGATGCTGTCTGGGATGGAACATTTAAGTTATGAAGAGAGGTTGGATAGGTTTGGGTTGTTTTCGTTGGAGCAAAGAAGACTGAGGGGCAACCTGATTGAGCTATACAAGATTCATAGAAATCATAGAAATCCTACAGTACAGAAAGAGGCCAGTTGGCTCATCAAGTCTACACCGGCCACAGTCCCACCCAGGCCCTAACCGCATATCCCTACATATTTTATCCTCTAATCCTCTAACCAATGCATCTATGGTCAATTTATCATGACCAATCAATCTAACCCACACATTTTTGGACTGTGGGAGGAAACCAGAGCACCCAGAGGAAACCCACACAGACACAAGGAGAGTGTACAAACTCCACACAGACAATGACCCAAGCCAGGAATCAAACCTAGATCCCTGGAGCTGTGAAGCAGGAGTGCTAACCACTGTGCTAATGTGCCACCATTATGAGATTATGAGAAAAATGGACAGAGCAGCTATCCCCTTGGTTGAAGGGTCAGTCACAAAGGGACATGGGTTCAAGAAGAGGGGCAGGAGGTTTACGGGAGATATGAGGAAAATCTTTTTTTACCCAGAGAGTGGTGATAGTCTGGAATGCACTGTCTGGGAGGATAATAGAGGTGGATTGCCTCACACTTTTTAAAAAGTATCTGGACTAGCACTTGGGCACATCATAACATTCAGGGCTATAGGTCAACTGCCGGCAGATGGGATTAGATGAGAGTTGTTGCTTCTAATGTGTCAGAAAGCACTCAATAGGCTGAAAGGCCTCTTCTGCACTGTATGATTCTATCTATGCAGATTAAAAACAGCTGCTGTGTAGATTAAAAGCAGTGTCAAACCAACATTTAAAAATAAGTTATGGATCACTTGACTACTTTGCCTAGAGGAAAAGGATTCAAATTGAGCACTATTAAAATATGCTGAATGTGCAAAGTGAACAGGGGATTCTGCCATCACAGCTCAGCCCATTTCAATTCTCATTCAATGTTTACACATGTGCACATTCACCAATAATTTGCTTCCTAACCTACAAAAAAACCTTCTAAATTAGGCCTAATTAACTCCCAACACTATGTAGAAGTATTCTGTCAGCAAAAGAGAGAGAGAGAGAGAGGGAGAAGCAGGGAAAATGGAAAATTAATAGCAAAATGGAGTGAAATGTGAGGGAAGAGAGAATGTTACTTCAGATGGGGAAGTGTACCTAGCTGATCTAGACGTGTTGGAAAAAAGTTGTTGGAAAAGATAGAGAGCTGGACATGTTGTAGTGTTTGAATTCAGTCCTGAGGTGTGGGTTGTGGTTAGGGGTGGAAATGGGAAGTTCCTTCTGAATAGATTGTAATGGGATTGTAAAATCCACGTGGCACTTAGCTTTTCCTTTTAAGATTCTAATCTTATTAATTATGAATCATAAATGTGCTTAAAGTAAATCAGAAAGCATCATTTTTATGTAAAACATTAACATTTTTTTCCAAGAATGCATGTCCCAAACTCCCCCAAGAATACATCACTTTTATTTCAACAATTGGATTTTTAAAATATTTTTATTCGTCCTTGAATACTACTGAAAGATATTCAATGTGACTATTACTTAAGGCATATACCAATAAAATGACTCAGCTTTAGATGAAAGCTTGCATAGAATTGTCAGCTAATTAGTAGATCTTCAGTTTTTTTCTACTTTAAGTTAATTTTTTAAAAAAAACCAGAGTCCAGTATTTTGATTGTTTCAAATAGTGTTTGAAATTATTGCAACAGTTCTAAGTTCAACTAGTCCCATCTGTTTAAAGTTTATTAGTGTCACAAGTGAGAAACCTCATTGAAAAATTCTAAGAATTCAGTCCAATATTTTATCTATCCCAAACATCTTAGACATTATAAAACTGCCACAAGGGAAACAATGGTAAGATTACTGCAGAAAATTGAATAAACACCAGTTTCTCTAGATGCTTCACTAGCTCACCCATAGGAAAATGAATGATTTAGTGAACAAGGCTGGAGGAGGACCAAAAGAAAATCCATAACAAAACATTCTACTGGGATCTGATGTATGCCTCTTGTCTCCAGAAGATAATGGATAGCATTTCCTGCAAGGTTCAGTAAGTTACATGGGTTGCCATTCTTTTCAAGCTACATTTGATATATCTATTGATATATCTATTGCTCAGGCAATAGGTTTGAATACTTGTGCCCTTCCAACTTGAAGAACAGGGAGTTCTCCTTGATTTTTGGTCACCAGCATCAAAAACAGAACAACTTTTTTTTAAATACATCTCAGTGTCATTTACAGGAGTTTGCTATGCACAAACTAGCTACCACACCTCCTAGCAGTATCTACTCTTCAAAAGTATTTCATTCACTACAAGGCACTTCGGAATGTCTCAAGATCTTAAAATGTAACACAAATCCAAGTTTGCTTGTTCTCTCTTCAATAAATAAAGAGTTTAATACCACTAATTCAAACCATCACTGTCCATTACTTATTTACATGTTTTATCCTGACCGCAGTAAAAAACTATAGTTTACAACGTGATTATTTGAAAGATGTACACATTTTAATCTATAAAGCAAAGCGTTGAGATCAGAGCTAATAATAAATGTGATTTTGTAAAGATATGTTGTTCTGTTATAGTGTTGCTATTAAGCAAAAATCAACTTTACTTTGAAGCTAGCTAAGAATGAGCAAATGTATGCTGGTCTTCCCAATGATGCATGTAACCCATGAATAAATTTTACAAGTTCAGCCATCGAGTTAGTAACTGCTGTAGTTTATATTTGTCTTGCCAGATGGAGTCGATAAACTTTGTTCCTACCCCTGGCAATTCCTCAACTTCTAGCAAGATAAGCTCAGTAAAAATCTGCTGTCTGAAGCATTGTTTGTAAATAGGATATTTAGCATTCAAAGGGGTCACCAGGTTATACTTCAGATTCTTTGTAATATATCCTGGATCTACAATGTTATTTAAATACATTTTCTGACTGTCAAGGGTCCAAATCTTAATTTAGCTCAGTTAAATGAACAGGAAATGGGAACCCAGATGATGCAACTAAAACACTAATTAATGCTGGGCAGCATCATTCTATGTAATGCTTCATCCCAATCTGGCATCAAAGATAAATTGTGATCAATCTGGGTCTTGGATAAGTCCAAGCTGATCTGGGTGAATGGTTACTGATCCATGGTTAAGTTTTTTAAATTGCAGGTTCAGCTTCAAGAGGTTTTCAAAATCCAAAATGTTACCCTGTAGACTTCTTCACAAAGGAGTTTCCTCAGGCGTGCTGGTTTTGAGGGCACCCACAGTAATGGTGTTCGTTATCCTAGCATTTAAATTTTTTCAACCATGGCTTCCCTCACTGATTGTAGAAAGAAATTCCTTAGATATACAATTGCTTCAGGTCTAGATTAAAGGACAGAATATGGGACACACAGATTCCATAACAACCTCTGATTTAATAAAGTTTTTACTTGCAATAACAAAGCCTTCCACTCTTCTGACAGTTTGAAAATGAGGTATGGAAGAGCCACAAAGCTTCCAGACTGCAAGAATCTATGAATTCATACTCAAGAGTGGAAGACTAGATAGCTATTAGTGAGTGGACAGCATGTTGGCCCAATGGTTAGCATTGCTGCCTCACAATATCAGGGACCCAGGTTCAATTCTGGCCTTGGGTGACTGTGCGTGTGATTCTCCCCGTGTTTACAAGGGTTTCCTCTGAGTGCTCCTGTTCCTCCCACAATCCAAAGATGTGCAGGTTAGGGTGATTGGCCATGTAAAATTTTCCCTTCATGTCCTAAAGTGTGTCAGTTAGCGGAATTATGGGGGTAGATGCATGACATTACGGGGATAGGATCTGTGTAAGATCCTCTTTTCGACAGTCAGTGCAGACTCAATGCTGAATGGCCTGTTTCTGCACTGTAGGGATTCTATGACATCTATGATGTAAATACATGGGATAAACTAGAATAACTTGTAAGCACGTTAGATAAAGACTTTGAAGAAAATATAGTATAAGAGTCTGATACATAAAGAGTTAACATGAGACTGCCACAAAGTGATGCAACAGAACAAATGATCCACACCTAGAGGTTAATGTAGCATTGGACACAGAAGCAAACACAGTGAGAGCTCTGAGCATGCAGCTTTATTTTATCAAAATATAAAGTTTCTAGTAGTTAACATATTCTTACTGTCAAACTACATCAGAGTATGAATACCCTAACATGAACTACCGAACTATGCCCAACAATTTACAACTGTGACAGGAATAATCTCTTTACGGGAGGAAGGATTCTTGTTAAACAGATGCCCTCCAGTTAAAACCTTCTTCAGTGAGGCTCATGTCAGTTATCTTAGCTAAGAGCTCTGTGAGTCTTCTTTCTCACTAATTACTCATCACACTAATTTCACACAAACTATTTAATTCAGAGCCTTGCTATAAAACTACTTACACAGGTAGCAGTTCAGTTTGAGAAGCAGATATTGTTCAATCTCAAGACAAAGCCTATCTCTGGGGAGCATTCCATTCTGCAATGGATCAATAATCCATGGGTTTTTGTCATTGGACAGCAGAGAGACATCACTGGAAACTTTCTCCATCATATGCAGCCAGATTCACTGCATTGGAAGTGGTTTCAGAGCAAACCAAAGTATAGCAGTTTTCACTGATTGAGGATCCAATAGCCTAGTAAAATTACAGTTAAGTGTTCCACTTTATAAATCCACTGCTGCCATGTGGAGAAAGGAATGAGCGTAGAAAAGTTCTGCATGACAAAATAACATAAAAAAACACACAAAACTAATTTACAAACTAAAAAACCTATCCCTCTGAATCACGTTGGGGAGCACACGTACACATTCTAACTTATTTGCCAAAACGGAGTTTTACTGTGGGCCATGAAATTTAGTTACAAGTCCTTCAGTGGGATGGTGATGGTACCTGTCCATCTCAGGAGACAATGGGTTGCATTCAGATGTGCTTCAGTTCTGTTCTGACCACCACCTACTGTGGCTGTAAAGACCAATTCTTCAGTGACAATCCCTTCCAAGGCAGGCACTGATAAATAGCATTGGCTCAAGGAAGACTGTTGGATTTTGTTTTCCTTTGGGTGGGAAGATCTCACAATAAAGACAGTGGCTTGTTCACTCCTGGATTGCTGCTGAATTAAAATGCAAGCACTTGCTCAAGACATTTTAATGATTCCCATCTCAATGAGATCTGATATCTAAGAAAAATACTTGCACACCATTACCAGTTCAACTGTTTGAGACAAATGTTATACTAGCATGAAAGATCTTGTAATCAGAGATTATCCAGTGTTAGCTTTCTAGCCCTCCCACAATGGCTGCAGCAAGTTAACAAATGTTGAATTGTTTATGGAAAGAAGGCAAGAACTTTTTTTTAAACTTTGGTTACATTCCACAGTGAGTGCCTCAGTCTTGAATTCCCAAAATCTTTCTACTACTTGAAAGGCACAAAGAAGAATTTTTACTTGTCTAGGTGGATACAACACCTAAAGATGAACACCACTGGTCAACTGACACCCCCATCCACCCTCTCCACCACTGCAGCACAGCTGCTTTGTGTACCATTTACAAGGTGCACTCCAGTAACTCATTAAGGTTTCTTTGACAGTACCTTTCAAATCAGAGGCCTTATCACTTGGAACAGCAAGAGTATCAGATGCATAGGAACACCACCACCTCCAAGTCACACATCATCCTGACCTGGAATCACCTCTCTTTTCATTCATAATCACTGGGCCAAAATCCTGGAACTCCCTCCTTAATAACACTGTGCATGGGCCTCCAGCAGAAGGACTGCAGCGGTTCAAGAGTGCAACTCACCACCCCCTTCTCCAGGCCAGTGAGGGTTGAATAATAAATGCTGGCCTAATAAGCAAAATCCGGATTCCAGGAATTAATTTAAAAAAGGATTCCAAAATATGCCATTATTTGTCATGGATGCACACATTTAAAGTTACAACAGGAAAACAGGTTTATATTTTGTAATATATATATAGTGCCATTTTACAATGCATGGTAATTACTGTCACTAGACGTTCTGTGCCTTTAATATTCACCCAACATGACAAGATAAGCAGGGCGGATACATAGTTCAAATTCTTCAAATAACTTCAACTTAGCAGACCTGCCAGTGTTTATCTCTAAAATTATGAGCAATACCAGACATACAAGGAAAAAATCTTTGATCTCAATTAAGCTTGGCAAAATGTTGTAAGGAAACAACTTGGAACTGATTTGGTTTCCTCAAATTGAATGTGTCATTAAACAGAGGAGAAAAATCGTGGGTTCAGTGACCTTCCTTGCAACATTTTGCTGCTTTTTTAATAGCAAATAATGACTCGCTGTACATATAGTCATCCCATGTAGGAAATGTGGCTTCAAAAAGAGGTTAGGGTGAAAGGAGGAGTGGGAAAGAAGACATCAGGAGAGAAATTGAAAGATTCATTACACTGAAATATTCTGCTTTCGCCCCCATAATGTGGCTTCAAAACGAGGGGAGACTGATGGATTGAAAAGTTTCCAGCCTCTGAAAAGCACCAAAATGTGATTTAATCTCATCCAGTTCCTAACAGCCAACATAACATGTTCCATGAACACCAATGTCCTGTCACATTTTGTTCAGCAAGAAGAACTAAGGGACTAACTTGCAGAAAATAGAAGTGTCACCTTCATATGGAAGGCCATGTGCTCGTGAAGTGAGGATCAGCAGAACTTTGCTCGAGCAGAATGGAGGGTGACATACTCAACATGAAACCATGCTGTGCCTGACCAGAAAGTGATAAAAGAAGGTGCCAAAAAAAAGAAACATATTTAATTCACCAATACCAAGATTCCTTTAACAAACTCAAAAATGGTTTACTCGTCAGAAAGGTTAAAGACCAGACGTTCTGAAAATCTGGGAACAAAGTTCATGACATATTCACAAAATATGCAGGGTGGTGTAAAATCATTCACATTCTTTGGCCCAATGTCAACACTGCAGTCGTACTTGACACGTCGGTGTACCAATTACGTCACTCCCTACTAATGAAGCGTACAGGAAGAAGTTCCTTTCTTTTTTAAATAGGGATCCAACCTCCAAACAATAATGGAACCCTTGCTTTCCTGTTCAGAACACCCATGTGATAGCACCCGCCATCCAATTGTAATATTTACATTTGTTAAAATCAGTACGGTGTTAATCCTCTGTGCTGATGGTCAGAAAGCACTGACTCCTCAAAAGGTACAAGGCATCAGCTTTGTCTCTGATACCACCAAGGAGAAACATGGGAGCTTCAACAATAAGAATTAGCAGGATCTTCAAACTCCAACTTCACAGTTTGATTCTGTCCTTGTCCGCTGTCCATCCAGGCAATTTTTTGGGAGTTTGGTAAATGATGATCAGGAGATGGAATTCCGTCCCAGTTTCCTACTCACCAAGTAGGGGAAATTGAGGCCAACTTCAGCCTCAACTTGCCCCTCCCGATCATCTTATAATCCTAGGCGTAGAGATAACCTCCCAAAAATATCTGTGCTTATCTTATTTTTGCCTCTTGTGCATTACCGATTTTGATCTCACCATAGTTGGTGGTTCTATTTATTCATTTGTGGGACATAGGCATCACTGACTGGCCAGCATTTACTGACCATCCCTGATTGTTCTTGGAGGCTAGTTGAGAGTCAACCACATTGCTGTGACCCTGGAGTCACATGTAAGCCAGACCACGTACAGACAACAGATTTCCTTCACTAAAGGACATTAGTGAACCAGATGGATTTTTCCGACAATCAACAATGGTTTCATGGTCATCAATAGATTCTTAATCCTAGATTTTTTTTATTGAATTCAAATTCCACCATCTGCCACTGTGGGATTCAAACCCAGATCCCCAGAACATTAGCTGAGTTTCTGGATTAGTAGACTAGCAATAATACCACTAGGCCACTGTCTCCCCAACATGCCTAAACTTTGGAATGCCCTCCCTGAATCTTTTGTCTCTCCGCTTCTCTGTTCACATTTACAATACTCTTTAAAACCTACCTGTTTGACCAAGCTTCACATCAACTGCTCTATAATTTTATGTGGCTGGTGTGAAATTTTGTTGGATTACACTCATGTGAAGTACCTTGGAATGCTTTCCAGTATTAAATGTGACATATAAATACAAGTATTTGTTAAGAACCTCCTTCTTTGATATTATAAAACAAAATAAGAACACACAGCCATAGAATCTTTGATTGCTCAAAGGCAGGATATAAATTCTTTAGATTAGCATAATTTATTTTGCTAACTACACAGAAAGATGTTCCCATAAGTTTGATAATGTTCAGCATTCACTGACATTTAATCTTAGCTGCTACTCAAACAGGTTTTGAAAAATTCTACATGGTTAGCAAAGCATGTGTGTTCTTTAACCACAGACATGGTTTAATTGTGAAATTAATTCATTTATTAATTAATAATATAATTAATATAATTTATTTATAGTGCGTTCTCTTTATTCATTCATTAGCACTTCAGCTATCCACCAATGGAAATTAGTGGATAGTTGACATTCTACCATATTTTGTCTGACATTGTGTTTTTGCTTTGATAATTCTATTCAAATTACATAATCAAGTTTCAACATGTGCAGATAAGACCCAGATTCTCCATCTTAAAAGAAAGATACTTTTAAACTAATGTTGGCATGCTGCCTTCCTGTTCTATTGACTCCATGTCCTCAACATCCATTGGCCTGCTGATCTGGAGGTTATTCAAAGAGCTCTACATATAGTTCAACTCGCTGGATTAGGATCTGTAGAACTCTCAGTTGCATTCCACTTCATCCATGTAAAATTAAGCCCCAAATTCCACAAACATTCTAGCAGGTAATACAGAACATGTGTAATGTGATTTCAGATTATTGAGATCGCAACAGATGAAGTTTATGTAAAAATTATTTTCACAACATTCTACTTTGTGTGTCACATCTGCTTTTTTCTTTGGGGACAAACTCTCTCAGGTTTTATACTACACAAGATCAAAGCTATTCATACTGTACTACAACTGAACTTAAAGTGAATGTTTACATCCTGAGGACTATCGGACACACATAGGCTTGGAGAGCCAGAACTGAATTCAAGAAACCAGGAACAAATGGTGTCGTCATGTACAGGGTAACTATATAACTTCTCTTAAGAGTTCTACACACTTCCCCTCAAACAACTTCAGTTTCCAAATACACAAGAGAGACTGATGCATAATTGTTCCAAAAATTTACTGAATTTTAAACTTCAAATCATATGGATAATCAAATACATTTTGTTTTGAGTCTTTGGTTAAATTTAAATCTTTTCAGCTTCACCTCTTTTAGTTTGCATTTCAAAACCACAGAATAGTTGTAAATGGAAACTTCTTAAGTGTTGCAAAAGTACAATGGATACAAAAATCTGTCTACAGCACATGGGACAAAGCTAGAGTTAAGTGTATTCTTTGTAGCATCTGGCTGTACAATTCCTTTTCTTGTTAGGAAACCACTTGTATTTTTACATTATAGTATCTCATGGAAAATAGAAAACTAATGGCACAGAATATCCATTCTGATCCCTTGAAAGTTCCAGTACTTACTATGCATCCAAATGATTTTTAAATGCATTGAGGGTTTCTACCTTAGTCAACTTTTCAACTAATGAGTCCCAGGATCCCACCACTCTGAAAAAAAAATTCAATTGCGCTCTATTCCTTCTGCCAAATTTGTAATCTATATGTCTAAATATCTGGACTGGTTGAAGAGTTGTGCATGCTCCAAGACAGCACAAAGCCATGGTTAGTCTAAGCAACAGGGGCAATCGGGTCGAGTCAATTACATTGGACAGCATCAATGTCCTCCCATTACTATTGTGCAATAGAACTCTGAGAATGTGCGCCACTTCTATTTCAGACACAACAACTCCAGGAAGGGTAATATAGAGATTGATGTCCACACAAGAATGGGAAAGCTGTATTGGTCTTCCAGCAACTCCACGTAGTCTGGGCATCCAACACCAATAGGCCTATGAACTTGTGACTATACATGCCCATAATAGTATCAACTGCAATCTTTGCCAGCAAGATACGGAAGACATCGGCAACAGTATCTTGCAAGATCAATATCTTTCACCAGTGTTGCCTATGCAAGACCCTGGGCATCACTTGGAAAGACATTACCACCATCATCAAGGAAGTATTACAGAGAACTGATCAGAGGCATCTGTCGCACATCATGGCAGGGATACAATTGATGTTGGCAGGAGACTCTGCTAGTGTGGACACCACTAGACAGAAAAAAGGTTGGGCTGACCAACAAAGATCTTCCAAGATCAGAACACACCTGAGCTGGAGCAAAAGATATTGTTTATACTTAACAAATTGCTATTCCTTGATTAATGCACTCATAATAACAGAAACCAGGCTCATTGCAAACCACACAGATGACTACGTTTAGCTTCTGATATTTCTTATGGGACACAATGTGTGTAAATAATTGCACAATTATAAATATATTAATAATCACTTTGGGTGTTACTTTGTAATCAATCCTTTTACGATGCAAAGTATACATAAGACGAGGTATTTGAAGATCACAGAAAAATCTATACCACACTGAACTTTTAAAATGCAAACATAATGCACTATGCAAGTTCTTTATGCAAGAACTTAAATTTAGAAATATGTTATTGCAGAATAAGACAAATATGTTTTTAAAACCTGAGCGCTAAAAAGTTTATTTCATCATATATATTCCTCTCTGCCCTGTGGTTTTCACAACTGCGGTCAATACTGCATCATAGTTAGGAGATAGGCTGACTCTTAATCTCAAGAGATAGATATTCCATTTTGTGAATGGACCTTCCAGCCTTTGAATTCTAAGATGGCTTCGGTGAGTGATGGCAAACAGCCAATTTGAAAATCTGTGAACTGTTCAGGTTGATTTACAGTCAGTTGCTGTATCATTTGAACCGCCAGGCCAGATTTGATGGGCCAAATGTCCTCCTCTCACTCTGTAGAGATTCCATGATCCTTAATGTGAGAAAATTGCAAGTCCACATGTTTACATGGTACTTGAGGTAATATCATTTTTGGAAAATGTCTAGACAATGTAATATGAAGGTGAAGCTGGATAAAGTATGAGGTTGGCAACATCAATTTTAAATCCAACCGATTTATTTGATAGTAAATCTGCAAGCTTTCGACTTTCGTCTTACCCCAGTCCAGCGCCGGCATCTCTACATCATGTCTAAAGTATGAGGGCCAGGAAGAATGGGTTACACTGATAGTGTTTGAAATAAGGAAGGATGGGGACGAGCCTCGAGTACAGCATAAACACAAAGTATTTGGGCTGAATAGCCTGTTTCTGTGCTCATTCTATGTAATTGTCTCCAAAGGAATTCAAAATCTCCCAACATATATTAGAACTAAACTACTGTTTTGATGAGATCCTATTTCCAAGGCAAATCAGACTGCTGGTTGAACCGTCGGTATCTCCCAGTATTTAAGTTGGAATTCCGTTAATACACTATTAAGCTCTCACTCTATTATAACCATCTTTATTCTCTCCTTCAATCCCATGCACAAACAGACGATCTGTTCTCAGGCCTTTGCATTCACATATTGCTCTGAAGCGATCACCAAACGCTGGATTTTTGTCATGAATGCATGTTTTGGGATGAAATGGAGGACAGGAACCCAAGGAATGCTGATTGAGATTTTCAAGAAGGGAGCCAATTAAGAGTGAGTTCTATCTAATGAAGGATGTTGGACAGGCTCAATATCCAGAGGATCAGTTGGGCCACCCGAGGGTTTGGGTGGTCAGCAGGCCCACCAGGAGAGGAGGGAGTTGCTGAAGTAGGTATGAGAATGAAAAATTGCCTCAAAAAGTTAAAATTTCTTGGCATTTGCAACACAAGATATTGTCTTTTTTTTAAAAAGGCTATGCTGATGTAGTTCTCATACAAGCTGGGTGTCAGTCTGAAAGTGATCAGGCTTTTTTTGTTGCCACAGATCTCAATGCAGGCTAACAAACTTTGGTCCACTGCGTGCATAAACTAGCACAAGGAGATAAGTCTGGGTCACAAAAGACAGACAGCCACTGGCTCAACAATTATCCTTTGCAATCCAGCAGATACCCTTGTCAAGCCAGGGTTACACCAAATGCTGGAGAAGTGGAAGGTGGCTTCCTCAAGGTAGAAGCTCTTTTGAAAATTGTAGGACTACTTTAAGTAAAGCATGGTCAAAGCTGCCAGCCCAGTATTGTGGGAACACTCTCATAGCATAGCCTGCGCTCTCTAGCTTTCATAGCTGCTAGGGAGGAGACCACCTTCATCTATCTATCAGGTTTTGGCTCGATGCAGGGGTCCACGTCCCAAATGGCCTCCGAGGAGCGCCCACAATAGTTAGCCATTTAGTGTGTAATTAAACTATTTGTCACTGGTAGGCAGGTAGCTGTCATGTCCACTCTCCCATTCCCATGGAAACTGTCTCAATGAAACTCAGCACAAATGTGCCAGCAATCTGGCACACCGACTGATAGCATAAATTTGTCAGCACACTCGACTCCGAACCCATAAGCCTCCCTGGATGTAAGTTCACCCTTTGGTGTGGCCCCAGTGGCAGATTAACAACCATAATAGTAGAAACACACAGATACTGCATCATCTTAGGCAGTCCCTCAGGATTGAGGATGATGTGCTTCCATATAATTTTGATGGGTTCTGAAATTGACGGCAGAAAGGTCCCTGTGTGTGACAGGGTAGTCATTGCACTCTGACCAATCACACGGTCCTGATAGAATGGAACACGCAACAAATTGACATAATCCCTCGAGAGGTCAGCAACTCAAAAACAGCCTTCAGTAGAAGCACACAGAAACAAGTAATTTAGAATTGAAGCTATCGAGAACCACAATATTCTTTCATTTGCGTCATGATGGTGGAGTTGGACAAACAGGGGAAACCCAACTGAAGCAAAACACGTCAGGGAGATTTTAATGAAGAAGTAGGCAGTGGTCCCGGGAGAATGTAGAAAATTTTGAATTTTTACCATTAAAATTGTAGATTCTAATTAAATTTAAGCATTTTACCCTTCATAAAAGGCAGTTAAAATGGAAACACAAAATGTCATTTAGATCTTCAACAAACCAAACAGACCTCATATTTTCACATACTATCCCAACCGTCAGTCTTTCACAGGCTCACACTCTTTTAGATTCCACTTATTTATAATTTCAGCTGACATTTAACCTATGCCCAGTCTTAATCCGCAGATTGTGCACCGCAACTCAGAATTCAACTCTGCTCTGTTCTCCCTTCCACCCTCTTCTCCCTCACATTAATGCTTAGAATCTCATTCTTTCTGTGCTGCAAAGCACCAGCTTTTAATCTCTTCACTCCACTGCCATTATTTGCAATCCATTTCTTTGCCCCTTGGTAAGCAAGCCCCTTCCCAAGACCAGCTGCAAACGTACCAACACAATCAAGACAAAAATGCATCACACATATTGCCTTGCAACTTTGATTCAATGTTCTAGGTTTATGTAACAGAACGCATAGTAGCAACACAACAGCAATTGCATTGATTAATTCCTTATATCTTTACTGCAGTAAAAAAAGAAAGCACAGGAAAGACTCCATAGGTTTGGCAACATCTGTGGAGAGAAGAACTTAGAACTAAAGAAGAAACTTTTTGAGTCAAATATGATAATTCTATTTCCCTTTCCACAGGTGCTGTCCAGTGACTGCAGAATTGTGCTTTTATCATTATCTCCATTATTAGATTATGGGATGGATTGTGGCTACCAAGGCAGATAGCTCAAATCAGGAAGTTTTCCTACTTGCTAGATCTACCTCAATAAGTAGTACCCAATGTGTTCAATTTTCACACTGGGAAAGCAGGGGTGGAATTAGGGCCACTCATCCCAGAAGCAAAAAGTGTAGGTAGCCACAAAGAGAGGGTGAATGCCAAGACAAATTGGTCAGAAGGCCTACTTTGGTTAGAGAGAACTTGTCCCGGTTTTTCAGAAGCTGTTAGGCCCTCTAACCCATCTCTCATACCTTCTATGCCAACTCAAGCTCACCATCAACCATGCCCCCAACCACAATATTTTCCACGCCATTGCCATAGTCATTCATCTATTGTGTATTATGGGCAAGCCTGAGGAGCCATATGGAGATTAAAATAAATAAACTTCGAACAATCTAAAACAGCTCTCACTCATACATATTTGATAGTGTGGGTGCAATGATAGTGGTTAACACTACTGTTTCATTGTTTGATTCCAGCTTTGGGTAACTGTCTGCGTGGAGTTTGTACATTCTTCCTTTGTCTGTGAGGGTTTCCACCAGGTACTCTGGTTTCCTCCCACAAACCAAAGATGTGCAAGTCCAGTGGATTGACCATGCTAAATGGCCAAAGATGTGTAGGTTAGGCGCATTAACTATGGTAAATGCACAAGGTTATGAGAATAGGGAAGGGGATTACATCTGAGTAACATGCTCTTTTGGAGATTCAATGCATACTTAATGGGCCTAATGGCTTCCTTCTATATTATAAGGTATTCTATGGTTCTATAGTGAAAAAACTCCATTCACAAAATCTATTCACAACTTTTAAATCTCAAGTGATTGTTCTCAAAATAAATAATCTTTTATTCAGATTTCATGTCAAAGATAGTTCAATTTTTACAGCCTTTTTAAATTTATTACAACTGTGAATCTAACACCGTCCCTCCACCAAGATAAGTGTAACATTTGAAACTCAGGCAAACATTCATACTTATATAATAATGACCCACTGGAAAATAGCAATGAAGAATTCAAGCAAAAGTTTATGAACACATGCTTTTGATCTTTTCTACTGTGCCAACTGACCTATCAATCTAAGCAGTCCAGCAGAAAGCTTTTTAAAAACTCATATGGACAATTGCATATACATATAACATGTATGTATGACGGGGCATTTTTAAAACTTCACACCATAAGTTCTATGGACCTTTTCTGCCCTTCAAGAGTGTTTACGTTTAGCCTAGTCCATCAATTTGTGATACCCATCCTCTAAGTTAAGACCCTGGCAAGAGCCAGAAGGGGTATGTTTGAACTCAGCACAAAATTCAACTGGCCCTGAGTTCAAATTTCCCTCCTGCATAAATCACCCCTACCAGTAAAAAACTCATTGGTCAAAAAAATGGAGTAGGACCTCCACATCTGGCTTCAAGCCATTATTCTGCAGAGTCTTTCCAACTCTGCAAAAATCCAACTGTCTCCAATATTGTTCGACTAATGTCAAAGTGAATGATTACCAATCACCTTCATTATTACAAAAATAGATTTTCAGAGAGAAGACTGGCTACGCCAAGTCAAACATTGGTAAATGTCCAGCATTTTTAAAAATCTGCCTTTTCTGGCTAGTATTCAAAACACAATCTATAACATATTTGATACAGGTTTGTTTTTATCCATTTTAATAGCATGAGCACATTTGATATAAATTAACAGAAAGAATATTTTCAACTTAAAGATCACGCACTCCCTCTTGAGAATTATTTAGTGCAGTATATAACATTATATCCTAGAACAATCTAACTAGTAGTAATGGTGTGAAATTCTACTCCCAGTTTTTAGATTCTTCTCATGCCACATTCATGACCAATTGGGTACATTAGCAATTAACCACAAAGAGATGCAGAGCACTGGCACAAACTGATTTGCTTTCTTACACATAGCAAAAATGACCACTCTCAACAAAGTCATGTCTCGTGCAATCTTTTGACATGTACATCTATGATCCAAGTATGTTAATGTTCAATTCTTTCTACAATAGTCTATATTTGGAATGTACATCTTCACAAAAGTAAACTCACTTGATGAAAACTTGAGTGGAGTCATAGAAGCGTTTGATAAGATTACACAGAAGCAATCTTCAAGGCTTGCAACACCCCTTTCCAATTAATCCTGACCTTATCCTTGACAATGAGGCTTTTCCCATCTGAAATCAATTTCTACAAAACTGTCCAATTAGAATTACCAACAACAGTTAATTTCCCCACGTGCATACATATCGTTATGTGGAGAATCAGTAAAGACTCAATGTCATCTTTTCCCATAGATGTGCAGCTAATGCTCCTAAAGCACTAATTAAGTCTGCAAAACTGTCATGATCTGAAGTTTTTAAAACATCTGCTCTTAAAAAAGAAAACAAGCTGTACCTGTCAGTGGAAGTTAAAATACCCTTGCTGGATTGCTCTGATTGACAGAGCATATTGTGAAGGTTAGAAAAAAATCAATAGTATCTGTTCTTGTAGTTTCTATTGAGTTCTTCTTTGATATTTTCCAAAGGGCTATTATTATGTCATTATGAATGTTTGGTTGAGTTTCAAATGCATCAAATATGTCAGCAGCAGGTTCAAAGTTAACAGGTAACATCTGTTTAAAGAGGCTATTAAAGGATTAGTTATTTTTAATATGGAGTCAGAATAGAAGTTTTTTTAATGAGATAAATCATTTGTAGTTTAAGTTTTGAATGGCTTTTATGAATAGGAGTTTTTCATTATCAAGTATACATGAGTGAAAGCTGTTTTAGATTGTTAGAAGCTTACTTATTTTCATCTCCACATGGCTCCCAAGGTCTGCCCATGCTCGATACTGGATGTATTGCCTTTGAATACTATGATCATCTAATTACTAATATGTAAGAAAAAAATGTGATGTCCATTTTAATGCTAATCTGTTTAAATGCACTTACACAACAGTCGGCTCAATAAATTGGATAAGAAACTACTCTAACTGGAAATGGTCTGAAGGAAATGGTGGGTGTTAAACATGACTCAACACATTTAATTACATATGAACTACAGCACTGAGCTACCAACAAACATTTGAATGTTTAAATTATAACAGGTTCCAAAATATTTAAAAAACTAACATTTAGCTGGTGTCTTCCATGAGCTCAGGATGTCCCAGAGCACTGAACAGCCAATGAACTACTCAAGTGTAATCAGTATTATAATACATTAGTCTGGCTGTGCACAACAATTTCCCACAAACTGTAATGTGATAATGACAGATCATTGTTTTCTTAAGATTGGTTGAGAGGTAAATTTTGACTAGGACACCAAATTTTCATTTCAACATATAATTCAGGTATTGCACAATCAACGCCTACTGAACAGCAACTTATAGACCAAAGTAAGCCATATTCTGAGCAATTGTTCAACATTCACAACAATTTGTGTAGAATGGATATTATTCTGCCACATATCATCAATAGCAGGTTGTAATATGCATTAATTCTTGGCATATTATGTCTGCGATATTCAACATAAGCTGGATTGTATCTATAGCAACTCCTGAAAACAACTAACAGGCTGCAGATATACTCTCAACCATCAGATTCTGTGCAGCAAGCTTCCTCTGAAAACCCTCATGTCACCTGCAAGAACAGATACTATCATGTTTACACAACAAAAAGAAAAACAGCTGATACAAGTTGGAAAAAAAGCTTGGTCCAATGTGTCCAGCAATTAAAACACTTCACCATCAGCAAAGACCTATAGTTTCAAATAGCTTAGAAAAGTGTAGTTCAATTCTAGCCAGCATTCCACACCAATGGAATTACTGAGAGATCCAGATATGAGGTTGAAAGAAAATGTCAACTGTGGTATTCTGAGGGATTCTGCCTGGTTGTTTTTCAAATTCACTTGCAAACCAGGCATCTAGAGTTTTATTGACTCAAGACTATTGTTGAAAGCACAGAAGAGACAAATATTGGGTTTAGAAAGAGAAAAAGAGCAAATATTTAAATGATTTATAAAGAGTCAAATCATGTGATAAAAATGTATGTCCACATGGTGGTGGGGAGAGCAGAAGGCCTGGCTTATTGCACTGATTCCAATAGATAAGTAATCATATGCGGTCCATCCATCGTGTGATTTACACTTGCTGCAAAGCTCAGCCCATAAAATGGGATCTTGTCAACTTGACCAAATAGAATTATTGCAGTTTTCCGTGTATTCTTTTTAAAAAAGAGATTCTTACTGATTGAACAATCAGTGCCTGTGAGATAACCATGTCCCCTTCTATTGTGCCTTCCTGACACAGTGTTCTCCCAAAAACCAGTAGGATTTCAAATGGGGTTGTACTCCATTCAATATAGTTGCACAACATGCAAACAAACTGGTCTCAAAATGATAAGATAGAAACACCAAGTCAGAGGATTACAGATTCAACGAGAGTAATGTCCAGAGTATTTCAATAAATAACCAAAGTTCTAGATATATACATATATATCTAAAGCCTTAAGAAATGTTGGTCTCCCTACTACTCAAAACAGTACCAGACAATGGAACAGGCTTCTTATAACCCATTTTCCTATGCCTATGTTCTGTGCTTCTATAACATTTAGGGCAAAAGGGCTCAAAGGATGGGGAGGGCGGGCAGGTGTGGAAATCAGGCTAGTGAGTTGGATGATCAACCATGATTATACTGAATGGCACAGCAGATTCAAGAGGGCTGAATGACCTCCTCCTACTCCGATTCTATGTTTCTATAAGGTATGCCTTTAAAGCTCAATTGGCATTTTAAAATAAATTTTAGAAGGGGAATTCAGAATGGACATGATATTAATAGTAGCCAGATAAATTAGAGAACTCTGCATAAATTGCTGCTATATGCCAGCTAGAGTTTGGGCTGAGGACAGCACACATTGTGAAAATGCTTCAGTGATGAAAAGTGAAACATATGTATGTGATGATAAATATCTATTGGGATTTTATTATTGCTTTTTCATGCCAATCTCAAACTCATGATGTTCCCATGGCAGCACAGTGCTGCAATTACAAAGCGTGCAAGAATTGAGTCATAATAATAAAGTGGGTAACACTCTCATTCAGAATTTTTTTTTCAACTACAGCCAAGACGCAAAGGGTGAAAGTGCCATACTAGGAAATGAGCTGTACAACAACACTGCAAGCTTGCTCTAGGCTACCTGCACAATAGGCTGCCTTCAATGAAAATTGGGAATCCCACCTTCATTACATATCTGTGCTATAGAAAGATCAACAACAAATTCAAGACAGCAAAAATTCAGTACTGTATTTGAATAAAATGGTACAGTGGAAGATTTCTAGTCCAAGACATAGACAGATAGTTGTTTCTTCCTATACAAGTCATTATCTCCTGTGGATTGCTGGCACACTAACAAATAACATAGCTATCCGTTGCATTGGCTTATAGGCCAACCATTGAAGTCTCAGAAAATCCCTCCAAAAACAGGGGTCAACCTGTATGCTAAGTATATACACCTTATAGGTGAGGTTGGGTACCATTTTGGAATGTCATTGGCATTTGACATGTGCCTTAGACTCTCATACATCTTTACAATACAGCCTTACCACCTGCTTAAACCCTTATGCCCAGATATAAGATATTGGTAAGTAAAACATGCATGTGTGAGGTAAAAAATTGAGACTGATGCGAGTATAGCACTAACTGGCTGAAAAGAGGGTTTACTGCTATGTTGAGTATTTTCAAAGACATGGTTTTCATGGCTGGAAAAATTCAGTCATCTTATACACAGGGTCAACTTATACACCACAATTTATAGTAGATACTTATTTGAGAGCAGGTTAAATGAAAACATCAGAAACAGAAACATCATGAAGACTGATTTTCTAGAATCTATGAAGTGATCAGCTGTTCTTTTTATATAAAATAAAACTACTGGTGAACCTGCTAAAGCCATCACATGGGCAGGAACTCTCAAAGTAATTTTAGAAAGTACATTCTGATCCAGTCTTTCACATGGCAGCAACAGTACCTCAAGGATGCTTTATCCTCCCTGAAATACACATGAATGCAAAGAGCAATTGGCTAAGATATTGCAGTATTTATCTTCCTAACTAGTGAATTCTCCATTACAAAGTTAAGGGTTGCAACCCTATAACCAAAGTCGGATTTTGTAATAATCAATGGAGGATAAAATCCAAAGCAAAATGTAGCTTAGTGACTGATCTCTCTCCAAATGGCCTGGAGAGATTAGTGTTAAGATTCCTAGATGTCTAAATAGATTAATCATCTTCCTTAGCAGTGTGAATGCCAGCCTCAAAACGGCCTTGCAACATGCAGCATATTTCTAAGATTAAACATTAATCCAAGATATGTAGAAACTAAATCACTAAAGCGCAGATTTGAAGTGTTATATTAGTGGGAATACTCATGCAGATATCATTTTACTAAAATTTGATTTGAAGGATCTCTTTCCCTAAAATCTACAAATGGAAAATATTTTCACTTATTAATAGTGAGTTTTCTGCAGGGATTTCTTCCCAAGTGGGGAGTTGGGGTGTATAATATCTGATGCCCGAGGATGTGGCAAACATTATTCAATGGAATTAGAGGAGTGATGTGGTTTACCCGAGATGTGAACATGTGTTCCTCTAGTTTCTATGCTGACCTTCAAGGGAGCTTGACTAATAAGCAATCTTCTTTCATCCATAATAAACACCAATTTAAGGTAATCGGCAAAAGAACCAAAATGATGCGAGAAAAATATATATTTTTTAAACACAGTGAGAGTAATCACCACTTGAGATCGCCATGGGAACAGATACAACTGTGGCTGTTAAAAGGGAATTGGATAAGAGCCTGAGCAGAAATATTTTTGGCCACAAGAAAAAGTTACAGAGGGAGACTAGCCGGGCAGCTCCTTTGTATGTTGCCACTATGATGTAGAAATGCCGGTGTTGGACTGGGGTAAACATAGCAAGAAGTCTGACAACACCAGGTTTAAGTCCAACCGATTTATTTGATAGTAAACTTATAACTTTCGAGGTATTTCGACCTCTTCATCAGGTAACGATTCACCTGACGATGAGGTCGAAACACCTCGAAAGCTTGTGAGTTTACTATCAAATAAATCGGTTGGACTTAAACCTGGTGTTGTCAGACTTCTTACTGTGTTGTCACTATTCCATGCTTCTATAACATAACAGATTTCAAATAAGGATGAGTGGACCTTCAAAGGACATTGAATATTGATTCAGCAGTTGATAAAATATAAAATATATTAATATTCAAAATGCTGTTTAAGGTCCCATGTCATATTTCATTTCTCACTAAAGCAGAGATTCAATCAAATGTTGCAAAGCTCATTTCCAACTAATTTATCTGCTCTTTCTTCTACCTTTATTGGTCATTTCATCTGCTTTTTAAAAGCAGTAATGAGTTAATCAAATGGGTTCCAGTAAGTGATAAAAATCAGAGAGCTTTCCCTGAAAAACATCACATTTATCAAGAAGTTAGATTAAAGAATAGGGGCAAGATTTTCTCCGATATCAGAAAAGGTTGTTGAGGCCACTGACAGCAATGGCAGCTTTTTCCATCATACAGTGCTGGGCTTTGAAGGAAAAGAGGTCCAATGTTGTACTGCTCGTGGGCAGCCACTGATTCACCTCACCCACCACAACCCAGCCATTTGATGATCCAGACACCGTTTTTAAAGCACACACACAGCAAACTAGGAAACAATCTTCACCCAGGTGCACCCCGGCACCAGCCTAATGTCATCATATCATGACCCTCTTTCTAGAGCACTCACTGCCGAGCTCCCCTGGAAGTGTTGTTCACCAAGTCCAGGCCTACTGAGATCAGTCATGGTTCACCTTGCTCTAACATCACGCTGCCATTGACGCATTATTTAACATGACAGTATGATTTCAGCATGGTAAAATTTATTACAGTGAAGATCTCCCCATTGAATGGCAAGAAATGCAGCCTGCCATTGACAGAGGCAGAGAACAATTGAATCTTGCTTTGGCCTTCTTGCAATACTTTCGGCTCTCATCGCCAAACCCATTCAACTCGAATGGGAGCAGAAAATCCTGGACTAAGACAATCAAGGAATTGCACTTCAGATTTTATTTTTTGCTCATTCAGGGCTTCTTTTCCTCTGTGACAAAAAAAATCAAAGTGTTCATTTAGGTGTCCCTGCACTTTGATATGCATGAAACTTAAACACATTTTATGCTGGAATTGTAAATAACACAACTTGCTGATAATACAAAAAGTAGGGGTTTGTCAAAAAATCCAGGGGGTTGTAGCTAGATTAATGGATTAGGTAGACAGGCAGCACGTGTAGTTTGGGAAGAAAACCATTTAAGCGAAGATAAACTCAATAAAAGAGATAAAAAGATCTGGGAAAAAACTGATCACAGCACTCAGACCTTAGGAATTTGTAAAGCTATCAAAAGACCAGTACCCCAGAATTTTACAAATTGGGGTAACATTGCAGTGAAATTTAGTTATTCAATCTCCTGAGCCATTCAATTGAATCATGGTTGATCTGTACCTCTACTTTATCTACCCATATTCAATCCATATCACTCAATACCCTTACCTAATAAAAATCAATCTGTCTTGAAACATAGTATAAAATCAAAAATGCCGATGTATATATGCACAACTGTGCGTATAGCAGCCCACTTGATCAGCATCCCATCTACTTCTTAGATGTCCTCAAAAAGTACATAGATTCAGCAGTCATAGGATTGAGGTAGGACACACTAGAACTATTCCCACTGCAGCAAAGAAAGCCTAGAAGTTTGACAGCATGATGGAAGAGACCATTTCCCTAGTTGGGGAGCAAATAACAAGAGGCAATCAACTTAAGTAGTAACTGAGAAGGTGAGGATAGAGGCTTGGGAAAATGCATCCATGTAGAGAATTTTAGGTGTTTCAAGAATGAATAAATTGAAGCAGAGAATGATACCTGGGTATGGTCAGAGAGGACAGCAAAAGGATTACTCCTGAGTTGCTCTGTCAAAGATTGGTCATGAACACTATAGTGAGTATTTAACATCCTGGGCAGAAAGCAGGAGAGAAGGGCTAAGGTAGTTCTGCTCAATTTTAATGATGGGATGACATTATTAGATTGGTGCCTGCAACATAAGGATTGCTTAATAATGAGAAGCAAAATAAAGTGTGTGCATGCTCTTTGGAGCTAAGAAGAATGAGAGGTGATCTCATTGAAACATAAGAGATTCTAAAGCAGCTTGACAGCACTGGGTTATTTCCCCCGGCTGGGAATGTAGAACATCAAGAGGTGGGGGGTGAGAAACAGGAGTGGGGTGAGATGGCAAGGACTCAAGGTTAATGAAATTTCATTTTGGACTGAGGGAGACGATATGTCTTCACTCAACAGTTGTGAATCTTTGAAATTCTCCATCTAACTGAGCAGTGGGTGCTTCCTCATAAGACTTGCATTTTTGGTCTCTTAAAGACTCGAGATTAGGGAAACAGGTGGAAAAATGCAGATGAAACCAAAGATCAGCCGTGAACATAATGGATGGCAGAGCAGGCTCAACTCCTGTTCTTAAACTCTACTTTCCTAACATTTTGTCAGTGGGCAGTTAGCTGGCTGGCTGCTAAGTCACAAGATTGGCTACCCTAACACATTTGAGGGAGGAAGCTAGTGGTAGAACTAGTCCAAATTTTCTCTATAGGGAAGCTTTCACACATTTTCTTTCCTTCTTAATGTTTTGGGAGATTCCATTTCTGCGCCAGCAGGTCTTATCAGCCAGAATGTCCATTACAAGCATTTTGTCTGCAGACAGTTTAAATTGCCTCAGGGTCCCAGCCCAACAAATGATGGCCATTAAGGTAATGAGTCAGAGGAACACATCAACCGCTCGGTCTTCAATTAACAATAAGCATCAAACTAATGCCCCATTCCATCTCTGCTGGATAAAGGAAGCTAAATATCTCTTTAAGAGACCAACTGCCATACTATTTTATTAATATTCCCCATAATAGAAAGGGAAGAAGGACAGACAATGAATTGCACTTAGTGAAACCTGAAAACTGAACTGTACTTAAATGACAGAGATGAGGTAAGATGGAAATTAGACAATGTGGCAAATCTGCAACACAAAGATAGCCAACATTATTACACATGGCAGGGTTTCACAAACTTAATTTGTTTGTGCAAACAGACTTGTCGTTATTCATTCATTTGCCATTTTGGGGTTAATATTATGGCAAGATCAAAACTGAACACAAATAATGGCAAACAGAAATTGTACAAATTAGAATTAAGGCAATAATACCAGTCTGTTCTTTTTAATTGTATTCTTTAACCTCATCACTTGGAATTTCTTAAGTGAGGTTATCAACTCCCAAACAATTTAGCTAAGCCAAGCTGAATTTCACAGACAATAGTAAGTACATAGTGCTGGAAAACTTGAGTCTTTGTATTTACATCTGCATGGAGTTTCTACCAGAAACAATTTGTTTGTGTATAAATACTTCAATGTAATTTTAATCTGTAAATTAAATGTTGCACACTGGAACACAGTCTGAACTATTAAAACGTTTTGCTACTGGAAACATGTATGTAAATAAAACTAGCACAAACACATGTACGTGGAAAATGACTGTAATTCTTGTCAATAATAAATCATCCTAAAACCTCAACACTATTTACAGCCATATGTTTTGTCAGCTAAGGTTCATCTGTGACAGCATAACTGCATTCAACCATTGTAATCTCATGCTACTATTTCCTGGAAACCAACCCTGGTTCAATTATTTTGTTTTTAAACAGTTTTATTTGAATTTCTGTCAATGAGACAACAGGCAGTCAAGACAGTGAGAATACTTTACTGATAGCAGTTGTTGTTTGTGAGAAGCTACACTGAACAGTTTTATAATCAGTTGTTCCCTGAGAGTCTGGGTTTAGTACTTTTATATTACAGTTAAGAGTTCCATCAGTTTTGAAGGAATGGTTAAAAGTAGCTTGAACTTAACATAACACAATGGCCATAATTGTCTAGCCAATCACACCAGTGGGATTCTCTTGGTCCCACTGGCAGCACATTCCTTGATGTAGAGATGCCGGCGTTGGACTGGAGTGAACACAGTAAGAAGTCTGACAACATCAGTTTTAAATCCAACCGATTTATTTGATAGTAAACTCATAAGCTTTCGGCTCGATGACCTTCGTCAGGTGAATGAGGTGTTCTGGTCTCCAATAGTGCACATACCAGCACAGACAGTTTACAGATTACTAATTAGTATGCGAATCTTTACACCTAACCTGCTATTCAAGTCTTAAAGTGGCTAACAATGTGAGTGGAAGGAGCACTGAGCTCAGGTTAAAGAGATGTGTATTGTCTCCAGACAGCACAGTAAGTGAGGTTTTTTGCTAACCCAAGCAAGTCGTGGGCATTACAGATAGTGTGACATGAAGCCAAGATCCCTGTTAAGACTGTCCTCATGTGTGCGGAACTTGGCTGTCAGTCTCTGCTCAGCAGCTCTGCACTGTCGTGTGTCGTGAAGGCCCCGTTGAAGAACGTTTACCCGAACGTAGGAGGCCGAATGATTGACCGCTGAAATGTTCGCCAACAGGAAGGGAACAGTTTTGCCTGGTGATTGTTGAGTGATGTTCACTCATCTGCTGCCGTAGTGTCTGCATGGTCTCCCCAATGTACCATGCTTTGAGACATGCTTTCTTGCAACGTATTAGGTAGACAACGTTGGCCGAGTTGCAAGAGTATGTACCATGTACCTGATGAATGGTATTCTCACGTTTGATAATGTCATCCATGTCGATGATCTGCAGAGGTTGCTGTGGCAGGGTTGTGTGGTATTGTGGTCACTATTCTCCTGAAGGCTGGGTAGTTTGCTGCGAACAATTGTCTGTTTGAGGTTGCGCGGTTGTCTGAAGGCAACAAGTGGGGGGTATGGGGATGGCCCTAGCAAGATGTTCGGCCAACATTGTCTACCTAATATGTTGCAAGAAAGCATGTCCCGAAGCATGTAACGTTGGGGAGACTATACAGACACTACGACAGCGGATGAATGAACATTGCGAGACAATCACCAGGCAAAACTGTTCCCTTCCTGTTGGCGAACACTTCAGCGGTCACAGACATTCAGCCTCTGACCTTTGGGTAAACGTTCTTCAACGGGGCCTTCATGACACACGACAGCGCAGAGCCGCTGAGCAGAGACTGATAGCCAAGTTCCGCACACATGAGGACGGTCTTAACAGGGATCTTGGCTTCATGTCACACTATCTGTAACCCCCATGACTTGCCTGGGTTAGCAAAAAACCTCACTGTGCTGTCTGGAGACAATACACATCTCTTTAACCTGAACTCAGTGCTCCTTCCACTCACATTGTTAGCCACTTTAAGACTTGAATAGCAGGTTAGGTGTAAAGATTTGCATTCTAATCAGTAATCTGTAAACTATCTGTGCTGGTACGTGTGCTATTGGAGACTAGAACATTTCATTTGCCTGACGAAGGCCATCGAGCCGAAAGCTTACGCGTTTACTATCAAATAAATCGGTTGGATTTAAAACTGATGTTGTCAGACTTCTTACTGTGTTTAGCATATTCCTTGCCATGGCTTTCCTAGTGTTGTGGGGTAGTTTCAGTGAAAACTCCCATTGACAGTGGCAAGTCCAGGAAATAGGGAGTCACTGAGAAAAACGCTGAGAGAGAGCCAAAGAATTTCATCCCTTATTGTTAAGTAAAACCCATGAGTTTGTTTAATTGATGAAATGTACTTGTTAGGCACAACACTCTTATTAGAGGGAAACTTTTCTTTGTTTTGATTTTGTAGCAAGAAGTGTTATTAACATTTGTTCTTAAGGACTTTGGTGCTTGGGACTTGGGTTACATTATTTGTAACTTCTGTATCTAAAGAAAATGTGTTATTTATTAACAATTAAATATTAACTCTGGAGGTCCGGGAATAAGAGACCCATTTGTCTTTAGTCTGTATGGCTCTATTTACAGAGGTCAAATGACACAAGATGACTCATAGCCTAAATCAATAGAAGAGGTGAATTTGGACTGTTTCCAAATAAGGAATTCCAGAACAACAGAACTGGGAATAAAAGTTGAAAAATTGGAATCTTTGTTTGCATGGTATACCATAGCTTCTGTGTATGATTGTTCTGGACACAGTTCCATATCACTTCGAAGACAAAGAGGAGAAAGATATCACCAGTGCTGGCAATGCTCAAAAAATTCTGGGAATTTGAGGGATAAGGAACTTACGTGTTGTCTTCACTGTTTATTAAGTATTTGTAAAACCTTGCTTCATAAATTCTACTTGATTCATGAATACTTATTATTCATATCTTGTTAGGTCAAATTAAGAATGTGGAAGTTAGAAATTTTAGTTAGAAAGCTTTTAGATCTTGAAACCCTACAATTATCATAAAACCCCAGAAACCCAGCAATGCAAATTGAGGCCATTTGGCCCATCAGGTCTGCACCAACAACAATCTCACCCTAAGGCCCCATACGTTTACCCTGTTAATCCCTCTAACCTATACATCCTGGGACACTGTCGGCAATTTATCATGGCCAAGCTAATCCCCACATCTTTGGACTGTGGGAAGAAACTGGAGCATCCAGAGGAAACCCACTCAGACACAGGGAGAGCGTGCAAACTCCATACGGAGAGTGACCCAAGCTGGGAATCGAATCAGGTCCCTGGAGCTGTGAGGCAGCAGTGCTAACTACCATGCCATCATGCTGTCCTTGTTTGTAACTGTTGTACACAAGCTTGTATTAGATTTTGATAGTTTTAAATATCAGATCTTTAAACGTGAGGAATAGAAGAAATCAAGATAATAATTTCCTTTAAAATAGTATTGGCATGTTTTCCATACATATGAGTTCTAACCTTTCAGAACACTTTCATCTATCTTTTCTATTGATACTGTTAAAACTGACGTAATTGGTTTTATTTTCAGGTCAGCTTTTCATTTTGATGTAGATTGATGAATTCTCACTCTTCAGTTTTGAATTAATTTTTGTAGTGTTCACTTCAATGACACTGCTGCTTTTATTCTCACTGAAAATATGCTTCCAAGTAGAATACACAGCTAAATATTCTACCTCATCGGATTCTGCAAGAATCTTTTCTTCTTCCTAGACAGTTATCAATTTTTATTCACCATTGTTGTCAGATAGGGTGCTTGTATGTGGATCAGGTGGATTGGGTTGAGCTAGGTCAGGTGTTGTAAGACTACTTACTGTGCTTAACCCAGTCCAATGCCTGCATCTCCACATCTTGGGTTAGGTGGGTCAAGGATCACTTCAGACATTCGAAGCTTAAGAAACAACAGGCATGCAGAATGGATAACTACTCGACATAGAAACTTCCCAAATAAACGCAGTAAATATTTTCACTAATTTAACAGGCCTTAAAATATCTGCATGCCCCCCCCCCATTAAAAATGCCTGATTTTCTGAAAACTGTATTCGAGGTATTGAGCTGTAGTTACAAGAATAGGTCAGGGGCTGGGAATTCTGCAGTGAGTAACTGAGTTCTGACTCTCCAAAGCCAGCCCAGCATCTACAAGGCACAAATCAGAGTGTAATGGAATAATCTCCACTTGTCTGGATGAGCACATCTCTATCAATACTTAAACTCAACACCACCCAGGACAAAACAGTCCTCCTGTTATGCATTCCATCCACCATCTTAAATATTGACTCACTCCACCACTGATGAATAGTGGCAGCGGTGTGTACCATTTACAAGATGCATTACAGAAATTCGCCAAGTCTCCCTTCAAGTTATACACTATCCTGGCTTGGAATATCACAATTCCTCCACTGGAAGGGATTCAAGTCATACAATTTGTTTTCTATAAGAATTGGAGGTCTATCCACAAGACACAGACTACACCAGTTCAAGAGACGCACCATCACCTTCTCAAGGGCAATGAGAGATAGACAACAAATTCTGGACTTGCCCTGTGAAATTCACATCTCCTGCGTGAATAAAAAAACTTCAATCAATTACACTTGCTAATAAGTCCATGATATTCTATATCTGCTTCTGAATAAGACAACAGTGATCTATGATAAAGCACTTTTTTCTGCACTCCGTGATTGCAACATTGTCTGTACATAGTACAAAGAGACGATCAGATTCAAAGCTAGGCCCACTCAAGTTGTCAATGCAATATAACCCATATGAAGCAACTACCAACCAACAAAGACTGGAATACAAATTGAAATTACATTACGGCTAATATGAAGGATCTTGCTTTCCGTTTCGAGGGGGCTGATAACTCAGGGTGATCTCAGTTTTTGTCATTACAGAAAATTGGATCCACTGCATAGTGCCAATTCAAATCACAAGTACTAAACTAATAGGTGACAATTTATCAGGTTGACAAATGACTTCATGATAGGTGCATCATGATTGATTGTTATGCCTGCCATGTTGATTTAAGTCTGTTATTTTAAAGGCAATCAGCTCTTCAGGGAATTCGTGTTTCATACATCTTCATGGCAGGGAGTTTCTTACTTACTTTTCATTGGGCCTGTTTGAAAAAAAAATCAAAAGGATTCAAATCTATGTTCAATTCTCTGAATAACTTATTAATTGTTTGATGGATCTGAACCAGATCATGTATATATGTAGCTAAGATAGAAGTGGAAAATGCTGGAAATACCCAGCAACTGAGGCAGCAGCTGTGGAGGAAAGAGAAAAGTGAGGTTCACATTTCAGGTCCATGTTACTAATAAGCAGCTTATATAAAAGTATTAAGAACCTTGCTTATGTTACCCACAAGAGTGTATCAAAATCTTGCAGGATAATTTGAAACGCTGGTTTGCTTTGGTGTATGTTTGTTTGAAATAGCATGAGAGACAATGTACAAACCAGTGAGCAACCAATCCAATTAATTAATAAACAATTAACAATTAATAAAGAGTTATATTGAAGTAAAAAAACACACAAGAGAAACTAATATAATTATGATACTTAAGTATACTAATAATTAATCACATCGTTTTATCTGAAATTACCTGAAGTTGTTTACTTGAAATTATCTAAAATTGTTCTCAAAATATACCCAGGTTCCCTGAACTCACTAAGACACTTCTTTTCCCAAACAACATCCAGTTTACTAACCCTATAAGTCAAATCCAGCTAATAGTTACCTCACAATACAACTTAAATGATTAAGCCTGGTCTTTTTCTGGTTCAGTGAAGGCACAAAAATATCTTTTAGAGGAGAATATCTACAATTTGCATGGCTCTAAATAGCAGATGGAATAGTGGCTCTGATCAGAGATGGAATTGGCCTCTCTTACTGTTGAATGAAAACTAGCCTCCTTCCCTAATGAAAGTTAACTAGCAGTCTGTTCAGTCTGTTTCATATTCCACTCTGTGGGTCAGCAGTCAATATCTCTCAAATTACTTGCCTTTAGAAGTTATCATTTCTACAGACCCACTGATCTCTGGTAAACAATGGGCAAGATTCACCAGTCGTGCATCTCCATCCATGGGTTTCCAGTAGCTTGGAGTCGTTTCAATGGGAAATCCCATTGACAGCAGCAGGGCTGGAGAGTCCCACCAGCAGCAAATGGCACATTCTCTCCTGTTTCCAAGAAACACATTGCGAGGAGGCAATATTTCCGATATGGCAATTCACCGGGGTAATGGGGGTTGGAGGGAGGACAAGAGAGGGGAAGATAACTGGCAACTGGCTACACAAGAAAAGCAAAAGAATGATCTATTATGTAAACAGGTAGAGAAAGGAAGATGGTTACATAACAGACAAAATAACAGTAAATAGTCAAATGGAAGCACAATATCAGGAAGCGAAGAAGATATGTTTGAAACCCAAAGAATGTAACTAATTAAAGCTGATCAACAGGAGGAGGAGGGAAGCATGGAACTGGAGGAGGCCAAGCTGGAAGCTGGATGAATGGTGGCAGGAAAAGGTAGGTAGAAACTCAAACCCAACCATTAGCCAAGAGCAGATCCCCATCCCTCCCACATCTGTTACACTCAGTTTTCTCAGAGCAAGATTTTTTGTCATAGAGATGAACTATGACATGCTCAGTGAAATGCTCAGTAGAAACATGAAATGTTTTGAGTTTGTGTTGAGCAACAAACACAAAAGAACTGTCTCTTGATGCTTTCATGCTGCAACTGCACGTGCCTGCAACAATTGGCTGCATACCAATTGCTAAACTACCAAGACTATCTATAATCAGTTACCAAGAATAGACCATTTTTACCAGAGTTTATAGCTCAAATCCCAAGCTATAAGTTTGACATGTAATGAATATTACAAAGAAAGACTGCAATCTTAAATATAGTAAGTAACATCACTATTGGAATAACCAAATTGTTTTGCACTTAATGCAATGTCAATGTTGAAAGGTCATGTAAAATATTTCTAAAATTTTATGAATGAAGCATATGTTGGGGAGGAAAACTCTCCACCTCAAAAAGTATTTTATCACCTGTGACAAAGACTATGGTCATGGACAGCACTATATAAATGCAAGTTCATTCTTTCACTAAGAGAATAATTAGTAAAGCTGGCCAACCACATTTTTAATTGTTTCTTCTATTGCCATTTACTGTTCAAACCAAATTAATATCCACTTATTGATACCATTAGCATTACTGCATAATTTAAATCAAGGTGATGGGGTCTTTCTAGTACTAAGACAGACATTCCCTCTTCATGGCAATACCTATACCAATTAATCAGCACTCTCTTCTCATGCAGTATATGTTACTCCCTTTATATTGGTATTCTCGTGAATTGTCCTGAAGAGTGCAAGATGAAAAACTTTGATAATATGTGTATTTTTTCAAGCTAAACTAAAAGACAATGAAGATTACTCACTTGCTTGTACTCTTGAGAGTAAGGAAGTATACAATGATAGAAACATTTCAAGAACAGAAATTGTTGGAACTACTTGATATTTAAAACATGACATCAATGCTAATGTCCAAGATGTTTCACCTCCTTTTCTTGTAAATTGCTGGCTGGCATCTTCAGTTTTTGTACTGCCATTATTCCAATAATCTACGTAACTTCTGTTCAAAAAGTGCATTTTTAAGAGCATTTTCCTTTTTTGCAAAGCATGTTCTGGCATATGTGCCAGTGAACAGAGAAGTATTTGCTTTGATATTATAACATGACAGAAACATTGAATTTCTGTCTGTAATTGTTTATATTTCAATCAGAAAATATAGAATTAACATTGCACTTTTGTTATTAAATATAAAAGTTGCAGCAATCATTATGGGCAGTCTAGGCTGGTTGACAGTCACATAACTATAGATTAAACACCTTTTAATTCCTTTGCTTTAGCATGCCTGCAACATAACACCAATCCATGCTGAAGGAATTAAAAAAAAGGACTCTTCAAGATCTTCATATGTACCTTCACTTGAAGTCAGTTTGTAATTGAAGATGATACCAGAAACGTTGGCAATAAGCAGGTGTTTATTTTAGGAGGGCATTCTCCCTAATTAGCTAATTCAGCCCTGCAGTTTAGGCCCTGAAAAAACATCTGCCTCCTAAATTCACAGGGGCAAATGTGCTATTTCTATCATTGTATACTTCCTTCCTCTTAAGCATACAAGCAAGCCGGACGGGTAATCTTCTTTGCCTTTTTGTTATAAGCTTCCTGCAATGCATACCACAGGCTTCCTCTACACATCAGATCACAATACTATAATAACCTCAGTCCAGTACAGTCTTGGTGATAATTGTTTCAACATCGCATAACAGGGGCTCATCTAATGTTTGGAAACTTACTGCACAGTACAGGTCATGGGGGTCAGGTTAACAAGTAGCAAACAGTTGTGTTACTAAAACTGCAGAGTGACATCACCTCTCAAGTTGCATTTTTTATTTGGCGGCCAGTCATTAATTACATCCAGCAGTTTGAGTTTGCTTTGGATAAAGATTACCCTCTTGATAATATGTGGAAAACAATTACATTGATGTAAAAATAAACCGTTGGTAATTCAATGCATTTGTGCTTCAAACATTGGCATCTATTTACAATGAAGCTCCACATTGCCCAACGTCAAACAAAAGGGTTTGGGACAAACACCATGGTTCCCCATAAAGAAAACTCTCAATCTCTGAAGTAGGTGAGATGATTTTAATATTACATATTGATCATGATCGCATTATCTCCCACAAGGTTCATACCCAACAGCAAATGATAATTGGAGAGAATTAAACTAAAACTTTTTAAAGTAATTTAAATAAAAACACATACCTCCCTGTTAATATTCCTAATTGAGACATGGTTTTGTATATGCCAAAGTGCAATTTAGTTCAATTAGAGCTGGATGATTTTACAAATTATTTTGGCGCGACAGATAAAATGAAAAAGCCATCTAGTAAAACCTGTCTTCATTTCTGTGGTTTAAAAAGTTTAGAATTTCTTTCAAAGTTTTTGTGATCTTGTTAACACCGAATCCTGGAAAATTTAGAAGACAGAAGTTCTAATCATCATCGACTTTAGTGAAAAGCAGCAAAAAAAATTGACATTCTACATGAAAAAGTAATAGCGAAAACGTCACCGTGACAAATTGACTGATGGTCTTCTAACTTAGTTTTAAGTCTTTCTTCAGTATAAGTGACATAGAATCCACACTCTCCATTGTAGTTGAGAGTTATTGAAGCAGATCCGTGTGTTGGACTTGGGCTTACCGTAGCCATAGCAACTTGGCAAAATCCATAAATTTGAATTAAATGGAAATTAACCATTCTTCCTTAAAAAGCACAAATGCCAAAATAATCCAAAGAAGAATCAGAAACGGCAAGATTTGTGTTGCAGCACCATGAGTGGCACACAATGCATCAAGCTTTTTTGCATTGTCGGCAGTGGCAAGGCTTGCAGGTGATTTTTCCTCCAATTTCACAGGGCCCAATTTTACTGTCAAGTTGTACTCGTTTTTGGACGTGAAAACTTGTTAAATTCGGGAGTGAGGCGAGTAGCATGATCTGTGCCAGCTTTTGTGTCAGTTCCCCCTTTACCTTTTCAGGTTGCGATTGGGACTGCACCCGAAACGGGCGAGGTGGGAGGCAGGTGTTGGGTGGGTCTGATGGCTCCCGGCTTGAGATTAGTGAGGGAGAAAGAGAGGGGGGGGTCTCCTGCCACTCCGCCTGTGATCAGTGAGGGAGGAAGGAGGAACCACTGCTGCTCTGCTTCAGATCAGTGGGGAGAGGGTGAGAGGGGCTCGCAATCAGTCTAGGTGGCAGAGGGAATGGGAGGCGGGGGGTTAAGGAAATCAGTAATGTTGTGTGGGTGGGGCAATGTCTGTGGGGGCCAGGGGGAAGCATAAGCTGACCCAGGAGCAATGTGGCAGGGGAGCCGCATTCTATCATTTTTTTTCCTGTACATATGCAGTTGGGGACACCGATCGGAGCTGCAGAATTTTGGATTTTGCATTAAGCCCCATCCACAAGCTTCTACAGCACAATTCAGAATTGTTGATATTTTTTCAGGCACAGTGTGTATGGGGACACCTGAGAATGGGTTGAAAAGTCAGATCTGAAATACTCCTAGCTTCAAGTCCACCCAGCACTTAGAATCAAAATGGTAAAATCGGGCCCAGTGTGTGTGTCTGGTGGAGATGAGGGCCTGTGAAGGTTGAAGGCTGCAGGGCTCTCTTTTAGTTTTTTTTAAAGCTTGTGGCAAAGCACAGAAAATCTTTCTCATTTTGCCAACTCTTGTGTGTGAAAGTTCAGGCCTTAGTCAGCCCTAAACCCCGCAGCCACTGGCGGCTGAGGAAACATGGTCTGCAATGTATCTAAAACAGCAATTTTCCCAAATTGCTTCCCTTCTTCCCATCACAGAGACAGAATTACAACAATTATAGCCCAGGAGAGCCAGAAACCCTGATGGCAGGATTCCAACTTAATAAGAATCTGGGCTTCAGAGAATCAGGTTGGTGGATGGGGAGGAACCACATCTGGAAGCAGATGATAGGCTATCTCTCCCTCCTCTAATTTTCATCCAGGTTTCAGGTCTGGTTACCTCTCTTCACAGCAGCTCTGATGAAACAGTCAACAACCACTAATATCCATTAATCGTGTTTCAGTAAACAGTGGACAGCCAATGAGGATTGAGGTACAGGGGAAGAAACTGGGATTTTCCCATTTGCTACATGTGGATTTGGAGTAATAGTTAATTCCAACAGTCTACATATTTCCTGTCAATGCCCTTTCTGTGGAATATCAGGTGATGATGTAGAGATGCCGGTGTTGGACTGGGGTAAACTCAGTAAGAGTCTGGCAACACCAATTTTAAATCCAACCGATTTATTTGAGAGTAAATCTGCAAGCTTTCGACTTTCATTTTCGTCAGGCAAATGCAGTGTTCTGGTCTGTAATAGCACACATATTAGCACAGACAGTCACAGATTGCTGATTAGAATGTGAATCCTTACATCTAACCTGCTATTCAAGTCTTAAAGTGGCTAACAATGTGGGTGAAGAGAACCCTGAGCATTGGTTAGAGAGATGTGTATTATCTCCAAACAGCACAGTAAGTGAGGTTTTTTGCTAACCTAGGCAAGTCATAGAGGTTACAGATAGTGTGACATGAAGCTGTCTGGAGACAATACACATCTCTCTAACCAATGCTCAGGGTTCTCTTCACCCACATTGTTAGCCACTTTAAGACTTGAATAGCAGGTTAGATGTAAGGATTCACATTCTAATCAGCAATCTGTGACTGTCTGTGCTAATATGTGTGCTATTACAGACCAGAACACTGCATTTGCCTGACGAAGATGAAAGTCGAAAGCTTGCAGATTTACTCTCAAATAAATCGGTTGGATTTAAAATTGGTGTTGCCAGACTCTTACTGAGAATATCAGGTGCCCACAAAATATAGCCCAAACACAGTTTCCACTGTTAAATGGATGGAGCTGTATTGCATTATCCCATAGCATCCTAATGGGCTGGGATATTTGAAAGGCCCACATAGTGGATGCCAGGCTTCAAATCCACAAGCACAGATAAATGAAGATTATTTCTAATAATCCACAGCTCAAGATTCAACTTAACAGTTCTAAATTCCTTAGCACACGATGAGTTTACAGTGAATGCTTTTATGTTGCTGTTCTTAATTACAAACAGACTTCAGTAAAAGGTCTCTTTACACAATATGCAGTGGTCTTTTTTCCAAGAACAATGTCTTGGAATTACTCATAGTCAGCAAATCTGTTTCCACTAACTAACCGTACATGCTATAAAGAGAATCATGAAGGTTAATGGGCTGTTAAAACTTCAGTTGATTCTATCAAATTGCAAATGAAACAGCAAAGTTACATCCCACAGGAGCATTCTTGGAATTTTGGTAAGGCCTCCCACTATGTGCACACTCCCTGGTGATCGACTGGACGATACCTGATTTGCAGGTCTCTGTCTGTGAGCTCAGTTCTCCATGACTTGCTAGCCTCCCATATCTAACTCTTGGCACTATACCTAACTCCTACAGCCTTTTCATCTGGTGTTCTGCGTGCCCCACCCTGCCCAGTATCCACTTCTTCTACCACTTTCCTTTGACTGAATGACACAAATCCGCTGTCATTGAAGCTTCTTATGCAACAAAAGAGCTCAGAGTGCATTTTTGGAATATGCCCTGACACAAGTTAATTCAACTGATTAAACTTTGTAGCCTATCAGGTGCAACAACATCAAAGGAAATTTGTATTGCAGCAACCTTGCAAAACAGAGTTTTGACCGGTAGGCAGACAGAAGGGCAATCAGGGCACCAACCGGCAAAGAGCTCGCGAAGCAAAGGGAGTCATCATCTCACGCAAGGCTCCACGGTGAGGTCACAGGTGGATGCAAATCATTCTCTGGCCAGGAAGATTGTGGAGGTAAACTGAGTCTCAAACTGCACATTCAGTTTTACCCCAAATACAAGGCATTGCAGGCATGAGAGAGCATCCCAAGTGGTTCATCTGCGTAGCTGAAATTACACAGATAAAAAACTTGATCTCAATCTGTCATGCAACTTCTAAAAAGCATCATAATCTCCTGATTCACAATGCCAGTTATCATACAAGTTGAATTACAAGACATATCTTTCCTGGATAGATACCATATTAGCTTTCTAAACTATAAGTCACATCTTCCAGCCCCTCCCTCCACTCCACACCACCCAACACACTCCAAACAAATAATGAAGAATGAAATGATGATGTAGGGTAGGAAATTTGAGCTCCAGTTACCAAAAGCATCAACCACCTACATTTTGAACTCAGGTTGCCAATCCTCCAGGATTCGGGGTGGTCTGACAGTCTCCACGAATTTAAGACTAAATACCATGAAACCAGACGGGCAGCATAATGGCTAGCATTGGTGCCTCGCAGTGCCAGGGACTTGGGTTCGATTCCTGGCTTGGATCACTCTCTGTGTGGAGACTGCACATTCTCCCTGTATTTGTGTAGGTTTTCTCGAAATGCTCCGGTTTCCTCCCATTGTTGGGTGTATTGGCCATACTAAATTTGCCCTCAGTGTTGTGGTGACTAGAGGATTTTCACAGTAACTTCATTGGAGTGTCAATGTAAAGCTACTTAAAACAAGTTATCATTGGGGCAGTTTTTGTTTTTATTTCTTTGAACACTTTCATTTATTTGCAAAATATTAGAGATAGATGTACAGATTGCTTGACCAGTAGCTAGCAAGTGATCATGAATTCCAAAGGAGTCATATTGGAATATGAAAAATTAACTCCCGTTTCCCTCTCCACAGAAGCTAGCAGATGGTTTTTGCCAGCACTTTCTATTTTTATTTTGGTAGATCGTGAAGTGGCTTTGGAAAGTGCTGCAAGAATAAATCAGGGGCATGAGGATGTGGCAACTGAGATTCAAAGGTCATGTGATAAAAACTCCCTCCAAGAATATGGCCAAATTGTGTTGGTTAAGTTCTGTGCTGGATTGGAAACCAAATACTAAACAAAAAATACATTATTCTGAACATGAGGAAATGGATGATTATATGAGTTATACATTATATCTTCTGCTCCAGATTCCAGTTGAGTTTTAAGTGTGGACATGTCTAGATTATTTGAGGTAACGCAGGGAATTTTTTGCATCATGTCCCTCAAATGAGTTTTGCAGCACTGCAGTTTCTGCATTTAAAACAATCAGCCATAATTCAAGGATTTAGAAAGTAATAAAATTTACCGTGCTAGCTGACAGAATTGACAGAGCCTGATTAAAGCACGATATGATAGGAAAACAGGAAAGAGAACTTCAAAAGAGTGCAACAATGCAATGTAAACAGAAAATGGGAAGCCCAACTCTAATTAGGAAAAATTGTTCAGCACCAAATTTAGATGTGACATGTTGATTTTCCATTAAAGAGATAAAGTATGTATAAGACTCCAGGAATAGCAAAAGATGTTCCTTCAGTTCGTTTATAGAACTCACTGAAAAGACAGATCTGCCTCTTTTTTTAATTCTTTGATGGTATCTGGGTGTTACTGCCAGTTTGGGTGACCATCCCTAAATGACCATTGAACTCAGTGGCTCACTGGGCCATTTCAGACAGCAGTTCAAAGGCAACAACATTGCTGTGGGTCTGGAGTCGCAAATAGGTCAGACCAGGTAAGGATGGCAGATTTTCTTCCGAAAAGGACATTAGTGAATCAGATGGGTTTTTACAACAATCAATTATTTCACTCTCACCGTTACTGAGCCGAGCTTTTACTCCAGAGTTTTTTCAGTAGAGTTTAAATTCTATCAGTTGCCAAGGTGGGATTGGAACCCATGTCTCCAGATCATTAGCTTGGGTCTCTACATTATTAATCCACTGATATTACCAAACGATGTTAAATTTAATACTAATTTATCAGCAACTGTACTGACATATGCAAATTGATTTTTATGCCATTCAAAGAGCAAAGAATAAAACAGCACGGGAAACAGGCCCTTCGGCCCAACAAGCCCGCGCCGCCACCTCAATGTTCCCAATTCTACCTGTGATCCCTATCATGTTTATAGATCTGTGCATTAGAACCAAATTTGAGTGACAATTTAGGGAGAATTTGTTTTGCCAATCAGCCTAAGAGCACATCTTTGGGATGCAGGAGGAAACCGGAGCACCTGGAGAAAACCAACACAAGCATGGGGAGAATGCGCAAACTCCCACCGACACAGGCCCAAATCCATATATCTGCACAGCACAGCAATAGTCACTGAGTTGTCGTGTTGCCTATCAACTGGTCCAGGTCAAGCATACACTAATGATGTGAAGCACTAAGCTACTCTCGAAAAATCCAAGAGCAGCCCTCTCACAACCGATTGCGTGTATGCCCCTCGTTAGACAAGGCGGACCAAAGTACTTGTAGGATAAAACAAATACATCAATATCATCATCTATTTACATTCTTCTCAGGAAACTCCCAAGGCTCATGATCCCTATTTTAAATCAGTTTTCTATATCCCTTCATTCCCATTCTGTTCATGTGTCCATCTAAGTATCTCTTAAATAACTCCAGAGTGCCTGCCTCCAACACTTTACCTGGCAGCACGTTCCATACCCCCACCACCCTCTGTGTGAAAAAACTCCGTCTAGCATCCAAATTATACCTTACCCCTCTCACCCTAAGCCCATGACCCCTCGTGCTATTTGAGTCCATCCTAGGAAAAAGCTTAACCCTGTTTACTCTATCCATACCCTTCGTAATCTTGTACATCTCTATTAGATGTCCTCTAAGTATATGTCTTTCTAAGGAAAACAGTCCCAATTTACCTAACCTCTCCTCGTAACTCAGACCTTCCATACCAGGCAGCATCCTGGTAAATCTCCTCTGCACTCTCTCCAGAGTCTCCACGTCCTTCCGATAGTAAGGCGGCCAGAACTGGACGCAGTATTCCAAATGAGGTCTCGTAACTTTTTTATGCATTTGCTTTTCAGAATCAATTTAAATGTCAATGAAACTGATCCATAGTTTAGAACATACAAAGTGATTTAGTGATGTGGTATTTTCCAATGCCTGAATTGGCAAGTAGTTTAATAGGCACCCTATAATTCACAGTCAGCCATTTGTTGTTGTCATGGCAACACAATACAATAGAGACTAAAAACTCAAGTTTCTGTTCATACTGGATTGCTTATGGAAATGTTAGACTAACCTGCTTCAGGTTACCCATCTAATTCAACTTAAAAGCATGATCGTTCTATACCCTGCCCAAATCTCTCTGACAGTGGCTCATTTTCTTTGCAGCTTCTGGCGCCAATGTTCTGATTATTACTGGGATCTCATTCATCATTGTACTTATTATTCATCTGCCACCAAACCACAACTCAGCAGAAGGCCTTCTTATGTTGTTAAATCCTTTTAGACAAATGTCTACTGAAAACCGAATCTCAAACTTAGCGCATGTCCTAGCTTTTATCACGAACAAGTGGCCAATAAATCTCTAAATAATGACACTATTTCACAGGCTTCTGTTTTAAGCTTTGCCTCATTCTGATATCCAATCCTAGATGAGCAGAAATTTCCTCTGACTGAAAAGACTGAAGTTATTGTATTCAGTTCCCACGACAAACTTTCAAGCCACTGACTCCATTGCGCTCTCTGGCAATTGTTTGAGGTTGAACCAAACTATTTGCAACTTCAAGTTGTATCTGATGAAGTGAGCTTTCAACCATATTAAGAATCCTCTTCCAATTTGGTAACATTGCCTAGCTCTGCTTTACCTCAGTTCACGTGGCACTGAAAACCACATCCATATTTTAATTACTTTTAGACTTGACTATTCTTGGTACTCCCCACACATTCTGCCATCTGTAAACATCCAAACTGTTGCTGTCTGTTTCCTAACTCGCACTAAGTTCCATTCACCCATCACACCTGTGCTTGCTGGCCTACAGTGGCTCTGAGATATCAGTGCTTCTCCAGTTCTGACTTTGAGCATCTTGAATTTTAATTGCTCCCTGCAGTCTTTCAGCTGCCAAGGTCACAAGCTCTGGATAATATTTCCTTATGTGACTCAATATCAAATTATGCCTTCAGACATTCTACTATGATAAATGAATATAGCATGTTGCTATTCTTGTACTTTACAATACTATTAATTCTTAGATAACAGCTCAAAGTGTAGTGACATAATAAATGCATCATGCTACAAGTGATACCAAAAAAAAATCAAATCCAACAGAGAGAGTTGTCAAAAGTGAACTTTCCAGGAAGTTAGGGAAATTTATCTTCTCTTGATCTGCAGGATATTTCAATTGATCAAATCAGCACTATTTGCAGAGACTGAATAATCTGCAATGAATAGTTTATCTTCTCTCACCTCAATGTCTCTCCACCAAATACAAAATTGGAATCAGGAAAGTGATCACTGATTTGCATGAATGCATTCAATACTTTCAATTCAATACTTTCTATCCTTTGATGAGGATACCTGCCACCAGAGCCAGTACTTAATTCATGCAAGTAGAGTGCACTGGTGATGGATATGTACTGCAGCAACCTATCAAACTTTCTTTACAGAATTGTCCACCCAGAGACATACAGCACAGAGGACAGAAGCAGCAAGTGACAGAAACACGATCATCACTAATTTCTTGCCCAAGTCACACAATGTTCTGATTAGGATATTTCCCATTTCTTTAGCATTATTCCATCTGGAATTTCTTACCCAACAATATCAACTCCAGGCCGGCAGTAGTCCTTGAAGGCACACAATCACCACCATCACAGTGCAAATAGGTAATAAACGTGGCTTTGCCAGCATTCCAAGAAAAATATAAAAACAATCCTAAACACACAATATTCTGAACTTGTTCATCATGATTGAAATACCCACAAATACAGGTGTTCCTATTCCTGCCCCTGTACAAAAATTCCCATCAAGATGGGTGTATTGCCAATAACATCACACATTTGTAAAGCTAAAATACTAAAATTCAAACAAAATCATCTTTACAAGTGCTTGTATTTTAATACAAGTTTCTTCATTTACACACAGAGATTCTGCAAAACTAGGTTCAACTAGGTGTCTGCGTTATATCATGATTGGTGCAGGCTTGGAGGGCTGAAGGACCTGTTCCTGCACTGTACTACTCTTTGTATGAATAGTAAACTGAAAGAGGTCCATCAAGTTTCCTTTTCAAATACCAAGTCCATTGCTTTTCAATGTCCCCAACTTATTTTTGAGAAGTCAGCACAAGGGAATGGCAGTGGACATCTAGGAGGAGAAAGTGCAATGTCAATGTCCCGAACATGTCTCCATTATCTGCTGACATTACATGAAGTAAACTTTAGAACATTTACTTTGAATAGGCTGAAATGTTGAATCAAGGGTGAATTATCCCACTATGATGTGACAAGGATTTGATTACCATCAAGTTTTGTTCCTGTATACAAACCACTCAGTTAATAAACTAAACTGAATGCACGTTCGCAGATACACGTAGCTAAGCAATTTAGTAGCATCACAGGAAATTATCTATTTGATTTGATCTCTATCATAAATCTGTTTTGCACAAAATGATTAACTTCAGCAATTTTTAAATCAATAGGTCAAGCAAATGGTTTACTCTTGAGAATAACAGGGTGAGATTATTTAAACCAATTGAATACAGAATTAGTTTTTAATCCTTCAGTATAGGGGCATACTACAATTGCAGTGGGGAAGTGAAAACAAAGAGATACTCAATAACCAGTAGAACAATGTCCTGTTATCCATGTTACTTAAAAATAAATCAGTAATATGACAATGTAACTATCAAACTTTCAGCATTCTTTAATTATACTATCACAGTAAAACAAAAGATGGTGGTGGTAGTTCCCTTTCCTCTTTTATCTCATTTAGTGTCTGCAATAAGATTTACACGTTTTCTATAATTACCATGTCATCGGAAAATGTAAATAAAGAACAACAGAGTGACCCTCCTCTTCCAATCAAGAAATCAGAGATTTATAGCAGTGGAAGAGGCCATTTGGTCCATTGTGTCTAGGCCAGCTGAAAAGATACAATCCAGTCAATAAATCCCACTTTTCAGCTCTTGGTTCCATTGTCTTGCAGGCTTTAATTTGATTTGATTTATTATGTCCCAATATACATGACAACAGTGAAAAGTATTGTTTCTTGCGTGCTGTATAAACAAAGTATACCATTCATAGAGAAGGAAATGAGAGAGTGCAGAATGTAGTGCTACAGTCATAACTAGGGTGTAGAGAAAGATCAACTTAATGTGAGATAGGTCCATTCAAAAATCTGACAGCAGCAGGAAAGAAGATGTTCTCAAGTTGGTTGGTATGTGACCTCAGACTTTTGTACCTTTTTGCTGAAGGAAGAAGATAGAAGAGATAATGTCTTGGGTATGTGGGATCCTTAATTGTGGCACACCTAGTGTATAAAAAACTGCTTTTATATGTAGTGAGAAATTCTACTTCTATCCGGTAGCGAGTCCCAGACTTCCGTCATGCTCAGTGCAGGAAAACATTCTTAACTCTCATCTAATCCTCCCAGCACTACTTTAAATTGGTATCCTTGGATAATTAGCCTCTGTAAAGTAAACAGGTTTCCCTATCCACCCTCGAGCCATCATAATTTTATACATCTCCTCACTCTCCACTGTTCCAAATACAGCAATCCTAAAGCAATCCTTTTTCTCATAGCAAAAATTTCTCATTCCTGGCAACATCCTCATAAACCTCCTCAATATCCTCTCTAGTAAAATCATATTCTTCCTTTACCATGGGGACCAAACTGTATACATTGCTCAAGTTGTGGCCTTAACTATTATTTTAAACAATCCTGGCATCACCTCCAACTTTTTGTACTTTATACCTTGGCTAATAAAGGAAAATATTTCTTTGCTACCTTGTCCACTTTGTGATAGCATCCTTACAGTGCAAAATGAGGCCAGTTGGCCCATGAATCCTATACTGGCAACAACCTCATCCAGTCAGTATCTCCATAAACCCAAGTATTTACCTGACCAATCCCCTGACACTAAGGCGCAATTTAGCATGGCCAATCAACTTAACCCTCACATCTTTGGAGTATGGGAGGAAACTACAGCACCTGGAGAAAACCCAGACAGACACAGGGTGAAAATGCAAACTCCACACAGACAGTCCTTGGCACAGTGAGGCAGCAGTGCTAACCACTCTGTGTCACTGTGATGCAACTTAAGAGATCTACGGACATGCGCTTCATGGACCTCTTCTCAATATCGTACCATTTGTGTATCCCCTTGCCTTGTCTCCCTACCCAAATGCACACTTCTCACTTCTCTCAATTGAATTCCATTTGCCATTTTCTTGCCTACATGATCAGCTCATTGTTATCTTCCAACAGTTGACACTTTCTTCCTCACTATCAACCACACAATCAATTTCAGCAGCACCAGAAATCTTATTACCACACTAAATCAAGAATCTGTAATCTGCTTAAGATGACCCCTACATTTAAGGGTGCATCATTGTTGCATATCACAAGAAGCAAGGGAACTATGACTGAGCCCTTTGAGATGCAGTCATTAAAGCATCCATTGACCATGACACTTTAGTTCTTGCCACTGAGCCAATTTTTGATCCAACTTGCCATTTTCCTTTGGACTCAAATATGCTTTTAATTTCCTGATCAGTTTACCAATATGGAGCCTTGTAAAGACCTTGCTAAAATCTATGTAGACTATATCTCACACATTACCACTATTGACCCTCTTTGTTATATGCTTGAAAATGCAACCAAGTTAGTCAGACATGATCCTCTCTTGACAGATCTGTCCTTGATCTATCAAAGCACAATTAATACTTTTCTAATAATTTGTCCACCATCGAGGTTTGGTTTGCTTGCCTGTAAATATTCAGGCTATCCCTTCCTTCCATTTTAAACAACAATGCAACATTAGCAGTCCTCTGGCACCATGATTGTACCCAGAGAGGACTGGAGAATTGTAAGTATGAAAGCTGCTGTCACTCTACGGCATGAGTCACAGTGTTTTGTTCCCAGATGTTTCACTGAACACAATGCACTAAATGAAATACTCCAGGGATTGCTCTGTGGCTTTGAGAAAATTGAGGAGCATTTTTTAAAACTATTTGTAGAAACGTTGGAATGTCTGCTGTGGGCTTATTTACAATCTCCAGCAAATCACTTCTAACATTAATACTCCGACAGCTACTTGGCAATTCTCAGGTCAGCATCCCTATTGCCTAGTTTAGGTGCGGTACTCAGGCATTCAGAGCTGGATGGACCCCAGCTTTGATTCCTGGTCACTGCTGAGTCATCTTATCGCAGTTACAGTAATAGTAAGGAAGGAACAATCAGCATTTGTTCTCTTGATCCAGGAATGGTTTCAAAAATAATAAAGGCAAACCAATTAGTGTTTCTACTCCCTATTAATATCCAGCAGTCCCTATAGTGTTAAGTACACCTAGAGTGCTGTTGGGGAGGAAGTTCCAGGATTTTGACACAGTGATAGAAAAGGAATGGCGATGTAGCTCCAAGACAGTATGATGAGCAACTTGGAAGGGAACTTGTAGGTAGCAGCATTGCCAAATGTCTGCTATCCTTATCTTTCCTAGTGGTTGTGGGGTTGGATGGTGTTATTGAAGAAGTCTTGCTGCAGTGCATGTTGTAAATAGTACATACTGTTTTTGATAGTGGGGATTCAGATATGGTAATGCCATTAATGTCAAGGAGGAAGTGGTTGCATTCTCTAATGTTGGTATGGTTGTTACCTTGCACTTGTGTGAATGTTCCTTGCTAGTTATCAGCCCAGGTCTGGATATTGTCCATGTCTTGCTGCATTTAAACATGGACTGCTTCAGTATCTGAGGAGCTGTAGATGCCGTTGAAGATTCATCACTAAACATCCTCACCCCTTATGATGGGGGGGAAGGTCATTGATGAAGCAGCTGAAGAAGTTTAAGCCTAGGACGCTACCCCGAGGAACTCCAGCAGTAATGTCCTGGAACTGAGATTATTGACTTCCAACAACCATAACCATCTTCCTATGTGCCAGGTATGTCTCTAACCAGTGGAAAGATTCCCCTCCCCTTGTCCCCACCAAATTCCATTGATTCCAGTTTTGAAAGGGCTCCTTGATGTCACACTCCGCCCAATATTGCCTTGATGTCAAGGGCAGGTATTCTCACTTCTTGAGTTCAGAGTTGCAAAGTTGCTTCAGTCAAATACTCAGCCCACATTCATTGGCAAGCTGTGGTGGCCTGTCAACACTTACTTCAACAGGAGTCAGCAATAGCAAGGAATAAAGAGTGGAGAAAAAAAGCTCAAGATAATGGTAGTCAAGAAATGGAATAACGAAATCAGGATTGGTTGATAACAGTCAGGGACTTCATTCAAAATGTGATGTTTAAGGTACTGTTAAATGTTTCTCTGTCCATTTGTTGCTTCTTTAGCTTCAATGTAGAAAGATTATTGCTCAACACAGGGGCTTATAATGTGCATCAGCATCTGTACATCATTAAGCATTAAGAATAACTATTTTGGACAAAAAATTAAAACCTAGTAGCGATGCACCACATATAGAAAACAAAGTGTGTACAACGCGTCAATCATTCTTGTAATATTAGTTTTCCTATAACAATTCCTAATTTATATATACATTTAGTGACAGCACTCATTCTCTCTTCTCAATCCATTCATTAACATTAATTTTATATTACATATGATTCATCGAAGTATGCAATAGAACACACATATTTCACTATGAAATTTATGATATTGATTCCATTTCACAGTGCATTGAATGGTCCTTAAAAAAAATCAGCCGACTAAATTATCCTTCCTTCAAGCCAAACATAGATTCTAAAAAATGTCAATCATAAGTGGGAGCTAAGTTTCAGTTTGTGTCTCTTGTTCCAGCAGTGGCATCAAAAAATCTATAGCTACCCATTCAAATAAAGTTTACAATTTGCAAGTAACGAAACCTTATCGAATAGATGTATCAGAAATTTTAAATACAGAAGCATTAGAAAGGTATCCCCAAAGTGAAGCAGCTCTCATGTTCGGTCATCCTCCCAATGGATTCAGTTGTGCAGTAGCCAAAGCCAGAGTTGGCATTTCACTACAAAGCCCTTGATGCACTGGAAAATGAGAAGCGTCGCAATGGAGACACTGATATAATGCACAATATGTATATCAAAGTGGCTGACACCTGACATGCTGACTGTTTTTCATGTATCATGATTTGGGATTCAAGTTCGAAAGAGAGACAATGATCAAAAATGCTATTTTTATTAATTTTACATGGCCTGTAAAGACTGAGCATTTTTTAAAATTGGAAGCATTAATAAGAAGGGAAGTTGGCAATTTTACATGCAGTCTCTAAGTCAAAAGTTTACTTCCATTGTAAACTACAAGTGCCTCATTATGTATCAGAAATAGTTTCAAAGCCACAGAGGGAAAAAAAGCACTTCAAAAGAAACATGCAATATGAAACAAACAGGAAATATTGACTAAACGTAAGAGCGCCAGACTAGTGGTGCTGATGGGAAAAGGGTCTGTCATTTTCTTACTGATTTGGCTCCAACTCAGAGATGCTGCTTTTACTGGCAATTTTCAATCATTCATCGAACCAAATGATATATTGTACTTATTATTGACTGTGTCCTTTCCTTTACACGTCCACAACCAGAATCAGCAGGTAATCCCAAGTATTTTCGATTTAAAAAATGAATGATTAAATCATCTAAAATAAGCAATGTAAATGACAGAGGGAAATGTGAATGTAATGCTAAAAAAAAAATCACCAGATAAGATCTCCCTTTCAGATGAGGAGGAGGAGATTTTTTCTCTCTCCAAGGGAATTCTCTTCCCCAGAAAATAATGGGGCTGAGTCATTGAATTTATTCAAGGCTGAATTAGACAAAGGTTGTAGGGAGTGGCGGGGTGGGGAGGAGGGCTGCAATGCCGACTGAAAGGTGGAGTTCAGACCACAATCAACTCACCACAAGCAGATCTTATTGAATGGTGAAACTGGCTCAAAGAATCAAATAGCTTCTTCCTGATGCTGAGTCTTATCTTCTTATAAAAGTTGAGTAACTTTGCAAACCAACAAAGCCAGCAAACTGCAGAAAAAAACTTTTCCATGTGATTGAAACTGACGGAGCACCAGACTTGACATATTAACCTCCCTGATGTCTTTCTCTCTCCACTGACTAACCCTTTGTGAATAGTCAGCATTTTATTTCAGAATTCATTTACTTAAAAAAAAGAGCTGATTTTACTGAACTGTCTAAAGAAGTTTTATTTAATATCCAAAAAATTGCATTTTGGTAAAAGGCTACAGAGTTCTGAAGGGAAGTTGGCAATTTTGCGTGCAGTCTCCAAGCAAGCACTATTAATTCAAACTGAGGGGTGCAGGGGTGGCTATTTGCAAAGTGTAATAATCTTACTTATATGTTCCAATTATGTAAGTGTTGAACGATGCATCTCTACCTTTGCAATTATAAAGGAATGATCTTTTGAGAAACATACCACTCAGAACAGTAATTTATTATGTTTTGGCAAAATAGTAGAAACACCAACAACAAAGAAATGTCACCCATTTAATTCTCTCTTAGGAAGAGTGCAGAGCATCTGCTGAATGCAAAAGTAGGAAAATAAATTCTGACTTCAGATAATCCTGTGCATCCCTAGGCTGCTGTGTCAACTCGACCTTCGCAACAGGGTTTTACTTTTAGGAGTTTTTTTTTGTGTGGTCTAGCAACATAATGTGAGTTTATGTTAAATATGTAGGATGGATCTCATCTGTTTCTGTCTCCATAGGTGCTGTTTTTGAGTGTTTTTGTATTTCGTGTGTTTTTGTTTATCCACATCTGCAACATTTAAATGCTGGGACCTTCACTGGAGTCTTCAATATGCCTCTACATAAAGATTTAAACCTCCTTCTTTAATATTATCTGCAATATACAATGTTATGATCCTGGACCAGACCCTGAAGGTTTTGATATGATTGGGTCAGAGATCAGTAACTTTTTGTTTAGAGTGGAAAACATTTGAAATCCCATTAAGAGAATAAAGCCATAAGATTCCACAGTTTTTGAACAAACCAGCTAAACTTTAGTATACAAGGATCAACATGAGGTAAATGGGAATTATTAGACAAACTGCAGTCAAACACATTATACTGTACTGCACAACAATTGACAGATGCAACCAATTCAGGTCCCGTGGATATCTCAGCAATCCATCAAGTTATTGAACACCAGGTCAACTAATCTCATGGAAACACTTCCACGATTCTCCCATTGTGACCTGCAACTGTTCTGGCGGGTCAAGGTGGGGGATGCACATTACCGGCCTTGCACTCGAATTTCGCATGCGCATCTCCAAGAGCCAGCAAACAGTTGCCAGTCAGACCACACTGGAAGAAGGCAGGAAGGCAGGTAAGTAATTTGAATCTCTTTAAAATATGTTTAGCAAGTCATTATTAGAAACTTTCAGGTCCCAATCGAATCGCCCACCCTGCCACGAGTACTTCATTCAGACAGGGTTCAGACTAGCTCTCCATGTTCCAGGAGAGATCCTGCTGGAATGAAAGGGAGGGGGGGGGGCAATCGGGGTCTCGACTGCCCGCTGGGCAGTGCCACAGGAGTAAGGCCTATTGTGGGCATGGCCTAGGAGCAATTGGAGGGGTTGAGGGGGTCCTGCTGCCATTCTGCAGACAAGATTGGTCGGGGATGGACAGAGGACAGCGATTTGCAATGGTGTGGTCTGATCGGCATTGCTGGGTGAGGGGGGGCTGGATATTGAGGCGCGCCAGGATTGGGGAGGAGGGGGAGATGATGTTAGGGCTGACCCAGGAATTGTTGTGGGGGTCGCGATTGGGCCATGGGGGGAAGAGCTGCTGGAGGGGCAGCACTGCGGGGATCCCGGGCTGACCAGCGATTGAATTGGCCAGCAAATGGGGAGTCTGACAGATCGGGACCACTGTGCATGTGCAGAGTTCCAGAATTATCAAACTCCAGTGTGAATAGGCCCCAACCCCCTAGGTTTTTAATGATATTCATGACTGGGGCCTCTGCAGTGCAGAGATGAGACAATGAACTGACAAAATAGTCAGGATTTAGAACAGTTCTCCCACCAATGCAGCACTTTTAGGACAATCGTGGCCACAGTCTCTTTTATGAGGGATTGCAAATTTTAATGCTTTTTTTTCAAAGACCTACTCAAACTTTCCTCCAAAATTCACTCTGACTTATCTTCCTCAATGACTACTCATCTCACAGAGTTTCACTCTCATCTTGCATGACTTCATTCCTCTTGATACCCAAGTCTGCACTCCAGCACTAACTCATGGGCAGAACTCTCGCCCTTCAGCCTGGTTGAGCAGAATGATTACCATTGCCTCATTGTCTGAGAGCATGGATTCAACAACTTTCCACTATTTTTGCAACATGCCAGGCTTCTCCTAAACCCTCACTACATGGGGCCTGTTGAATGCAGCACTTTAATTCTTTGGAGCTTCTTTCTTTCTTTGTTCCTCTCCCTGGTGGCTCCTATCAGTGGTCTCTTCATCCCAAGGCTCCCATGGGGCAGCACTGTGGCACAGTAGTTAGCACTGCTGCCTCACACCATCAGGGACCAGTTCAATTCCTGGCTTGGATCACTGTCTACATGGGTTTCCTCCCACAGTCTTAAAGACGTGTTGGTTAGGTGCATTGGCCATGCTAAATTCTCCTTCAGTGTGCCTGAACTGGTGGTGCAGTATGGCAACTAGGGGATTTTCACAGTAAGTTCATTGCAGTGGGGATGTAAGCCTACTGGTGACTAATAAATAAACTTTTACTTTCCCCATCTCTCTTGCCCTCACTCCTGAGAGTCAATATCACTCCACTTTTGGATCCCATGAATGGATTTTCCTGCCTTTTTTCCCCCTATGAAAGTGGCCTGGGCATTTCCCCTTTGCTGGGCTGTGCATGCACTGTCTGCTTCCAATCCATGTATTTGCAGAAATGCCCAGGGCATGGCAGTACTTGTCACAACCAGTCCCTTCTCAGGAATCAGGTACATCAGGTTTTCTAACAGTTAAGAGACAACGTTTATCAAGGATAGTCAAATTACCCATCATAAGTAATGCCAAGGTCTCAGCTCCGTTCTATAATGCAGGTCTACATAGAAAAGCAGGTCAAAGTGCTGTTTGTTTTCTCAGTCAACAATGTAGCTGTAAACAATTCACATTAAATCAGGCCTGACAACACTTCAGCCATTCTGATCATGTTGCCAAGTCCACTCCATTAGCTAGTGTGGGTTTGACTCAAACAAACTGTCATTTTGGCATCGAATACAGGAGAGGTAGGTTTCGTGCTATAAATGTCCAGAGCATGTGCCAATTTCATAAATAGACAAGAAACCCAACACCTTTGGATAAATTACCTTCATCCCAATAAAGGACACAGAATCATGTTATTTAATTTTGCTCTGGAAAAATACTTTCACTCTGGCTATAAGCATGAAGAGTTCACTGTTACATTGAAGAATAATGCTAAACTGTCAAATAATTTGTGAAAAGAGACCTCATTAGCAAATTATTTATTGTTTCTTATAATGGGATGAACCTAAATTAAACCCAGTAACAGCACACCCCCACAAAGCCAAAATAACATAATAATTCATCTGTATATATCACCCTCATCAGTAATCTTCTGCTTTCCCTTCTCTCCCATTTGGGGGTCAATCAGATGACTCACTGCAAGTTGAACCGTTGACACCACACCAGCTGCTCATCAGATATCCAGCACTGAACCTTTGTGCAATTGATATACTGATAAAGAAAGCACACTACAGAAATTTACCTTTTTCCCCCCACCTACATTGTTTGTACTTGTATCTACACCTTCACTTTAATGTTAACAATGGTGGAGTTAGCTCAATGTTTCCCCTCTGAAAATAAAATCACATCTTGAAACAAATTACCACAATTTACAGATTTTCACATGTATTTGATTCTTCATCTTAAAGTGAAATATAAATCTGAATGTGCATTTCAACAACTCGCTCCAGACATTTTTTCAAATAATTTATAGGATGGAACAAAGCGACCAGAAAAGACAGTTTTCCAATTATTTTGCTTTACTAAATACAAACAAATTGATTGTGATACAATCCCTGCGAAGAACCATAACCTAACACAAAACTTACCGAATGAGTTCCAAATGAAGAAACAACCAATAAGATTGTACTTTTCTACCTTTTACTTTTAACGTGAATCAGAATCATACAAATTAAACACAAGTTAACAAGCAAGTTATTCTTCAAATAAAAAGGTACATTTCACTTCAAAATAATTGATGTCACAAACTTGCATCTTAAGCAACCCCTTCATTGAATACAGAAATTGGAATATCTTGTTGAAGTTGTACAAGACATTTGCAAGGTCACACTTGGAACATGTGTGCAATTCTGATCACCCTGTTATAAAAAAGATATTATCAAACTAGAAAGAGTGCAGAAAAGACTTACTAGGATGCTACTGGAACTTGATGGATTCAGTTATAAGGAGAGGCTGGAGAGACTGGAATTTTTTTCTCTGGAGCGTAGGACATTGAGGGGTGATTAGAGGTCTATAAAATAATGAGGGGCACAGATCCGCTAGATAATCAATACTGTTTCTCAAAGGAAGGGGAATCTAAAACTAGAGGGTATGGGTTTAAGGTGAGAGGCGAGAGATACAAAAGGGTCTAGAGGGACAATTTTTTCACACAGAATGTGATGAGTGTCTGGAACAAGTTGCTGAGATAGTAGTAGAAGTAGGTACAATTTTGTCTTTTAAAAAGCATTTAGATAGTTACATGGGTACGATGGGTATAGAGGGATATGGGCCAAATGCAGGTTATTGGAATTAGTTAGGGGTTTTTTAAAAAAAAGGCAGCATGGACAACTTGGGCCGAAGGACCCGTTTCCACGTTGTAAACCTCTATGACTCTATCATTCCCTGCAAAAATGTTGTACCATGTAACTACACAGTTTCAAAATCTGCTGGAGCTCTGTCCAGCAAAGCTATCACCTTTGAGATTTATAGATTCAATCATCAGCAAGGCACACTTCTATGAACACTGTCTCTCAGATCACAACAACCTTGATGGTGTAGCTTTCCAGAGCTCCTTTTCTACTGTTCAACCACCAGTGTTTTTGGTTTGGCTACTTCTGAGAAAACACTTCAGGAACTCCAAGCTATTCACACAGCTTTACAGGTTTTAGACTTTTTAGCTGGCTTGCTCCTGTCTCCTTTTCTGCCAAACATAAAATCTAATCTAATCCCAAGAATGATTCTGTTTATAAATGTTCAGTGTGTTCCTCTTTCCATCTTTTCCTTTTGTGTCATCGTGCAGCTCCTCAACTTGTAGCTCTCCTTTTGTGTCTACAAACCAACTTTGTTTCAGGCCACATAGTGTCTGTATCTTGACCTCCTTCTTGTTGGCACTGCTTCTGAGCCAAGGATTTCAAGGTCACATGGGCCAGTTTTTATTATTTAAGAAAGGTACAATGATCCTTTACATTTGGTGCAGGCTTTTAAAAATAATTTTCCAATATTCTTAAAAACTACTATAGATTCCACAGCCAATTAAAATTTCCTTGCTGTATTACTTCTGGGTTGAAGAACATGCTTAAATGCAGAATTGTTGCTGATCTTATATAAGTTATTTGGTATGCCACAATGGGAAATTCTTAGAAATTTACTAAACTAACTGTAGGCATGGCAACAGTATAAACTCAGTATTCAGCCTCAATATTCCCAATCTGGGGCAGAAGGGAGAAAAGAAAATCAGTTGGGATCTCCAACCCCAACTGCCATGGAATGACCTCAGTGGGAAGCACATGAGGCATGACAACAATGTGTTCAAACCTGGCCCCAATACTATTCGCGGGTAAATCCTATCATAAGCTTGTGCCGGAGAAATGATGACTGGATTGTTCAACATGGCAGAGTTTGCAAAAAGTTGCAGTTGTGTCCAAGCTGAGTGTGGAATAACAGCAACTCAACTGAACACACCAAACTCTGAGTTTATCAAACCTGTGTCCTCAGCACAGTCCTCTACAGCAGTGAGACAAGGACAACCTACATTAGGCAGATGAAAAGGCTAAAGAGCTCTTGCCTTTATCTCAATTGAATCTTTGGCCTCTCTTGGCAGGATAAGGTCAAAAAAACTCCATGGTCCTGGACTGTGCTAATTCTGTCAGCATATTGTTAAACCAACAAGGTATGGGCTAGTTTGGCTATGTTCATCTGAATGAATGATGATTATAAACCTTTCGTGTGGTGAACTAGCCACTGAATAATGACCACCACCTCCCCCCCCCCCCGACTGCCCATATCTCTGCTATAAGAATATCTGAAAACAAGATATGAAGATGGCAGGCATCAACACTGACAACAGGGAGAGAGGTGACAGCTGTGACCTCTGGAGGCTGACTGTTTAGAAGGACGTTGAAAGTGGCTTGGAGAAACAGAGGTCAGTTAGTCAAGAGAAAAGCTTCAGAAAAAACAGAGGCTTGCAAGTCGTGCATGTTCTCAACCCATCGTTTTCCTCTGTGATAGAGACTGCCACACTAAAGTGGGACTTCTGAACTACATCAGGCAATGCTTCCCAGAGACAAACTTCACAGTGGGATAAACCTATCATTTTTTGAGATTGCAGGTTGCTATTGGTGGGAGTGGATAACACTCTTGCCTCAAAATCAGAAGGCTGTGGGTTCAAGCCTCACACCCAAGAAAGTTGAGCACAAGTCCTGCATTGTTGGATGCATACAAACTTTTGGATGATGTGTTAAGCCAAAACCTTGACTTATCTTTCAGGTGGACATGAAATATCCCCTGGCACTGTTTGAAGAAGAACAAGAGATTTTTCCCAGTGCACTGGCCAGTATTTATTCCTCTATCAACATTGCTATAACAGATTAACTGTCCTTTACCTCATTGCTGTTTAAGAGATCTTGCTGTTTGTATATTGGCTGCCATATTTCTTGTATTCTAACAGTGATTAGCATTGCTGTCTCAAGCACAAGGGATTCGGGTTTAATTCCAGCCTCTGTTGACTGTCTGTGTAGAGCTTGCACATTCTCTCTATGTCTGTGTGGGTTTACTCCAGGGGCTGCAGTTTCCTCCCACACTCCAAAGATGTGCAGGTTAAGTGGATTGACCATGGTAAATTGCCCTTTTGTATCAGAGAGATTAGCAGATTAAATACATGGGGTTACACGAAAAGGCCTGGATCAGATTGTTATGGGCTGAATGGCCTCTTTCGGCAATGTAGAGATTCCATGATCTTTTACAACTGCAGCTGAAAAGTGCTTCATTGACTATGAAGCACTGAGACAACCCGAAGTTGTATTACCAAGTTTCCACTGAATTGCGTGCCAATAGCTGACAGTGTCTTTAGAATTGGAGTGGAGAAAATTGGAAATGTACAAATTAAAATGCATTCTTTTGACATGGCAAGTTGACATAATTCAAGGGAATGAGTTTCACCCATGGCAACTGCCAAATGAGACCAGTAAGCATGACCCCAGCTGAGTTTTTTCTAGAAACAGACAGCAGAAGCAACTAGGACATAAAGTCCATTTGGGCAAATGGAAAAACTCAACCACTCTATATAAACAGCAATATCTTACATGCCAAATTAATATAGTAATACATGAACTCAGCCCTCAAAAGCAGCACTGTCCATGCCATTGGCATTGCAACAAAATCTCTGAAGCATAATGATGCCAGTCATCATAAAATATATCTGTATTACAACCAGCTGCTGAATAAGTCATAGGTACGAAAATAACTCATTTGAATGGTTACTCAATGAAGATACATTATATTCATACAAGGGATACCATCAAAAATGCTCTTACAGCTACATCCCATCCAATAATTTCAAATATTCTTGGAGCAGTGGGAACCTAATTCAAATTATTCTGACTTTTCTTATAACTTAATTGTATAATAAGAATAACATCACTAAAGGATTTGACACAGATGGATCATGTTTCTTTCATAAAATTCAGCACCTGCAGAAATAGAATATTCCACTCACCTATAATGGCATGAACTCTTACAGACAGCTGGGTCCGAAGGATTATGGTAGGTCGTCTCCCTTTGCTGAGTGAGAAAGAAATGCTTCATTAGTCAACTAGAACCTCAATGCTTTCTACCACCTGTTTGGTGTACAATACTAGAACAAACTCCTCTGCAGTGAGTTATGCAGTAGTTTAGCTGCAAATGCATGTTAATATGACTGGAAAATAACAGTTCCTCTCATCAGTAAAGCATCCAGGCTCCAGTTCCTGCCAAAATTATTTCAGCGAAGAAAAGCCATGACATGTCATGTTGCAAACTTTTCTTATCATGTTTTCTTCATAAAGCATTTTAGAATTAAGCTATTTATATATTGCAGTTTAAAACATTGGAAATGCACAGTCTTGAAATGAACATAGGCTGCAGAGGTTTAAAGATGAAGATCAGGAAGAAAAGCAAGTTCTGCCTCATCTCAGTATTCTCCCAACATACTCAACTCAGGTCTTGCAATGTCCCTTCTTGTCAAATTTTGATTGGGTGGGTGGGAGGAGGGCACAGCAACGGTCTTGAATAGAATAAATAGAATCCTCACAGAATGTGGCCATTCAGCCCTTCATATCTGGACTGACTATCCAAGAAAACATCTTATCATCTTAACCTGGCCAATCCAAATAACCTATAAATCTTTGGATTAGCAGCTGTCCTGAGCAATCCACAACTTCCACTAGAACAGGACACAAAAGATCCAGATATTGACCGCTGCACCAGTAAAAGTTGGGAAACTAGTCACAGTTTCATAAAAAGCTTTAAAAAGCAAGCTCCAACCTGGTTCAAGTGTACAAAGCAGGTAAATGTTAGAGTTATTATGGAAGTCAAGCAAGAATAACCACTAATGTGGAGAACTAAAACATATTCCCTATTTTAGATTATCATAGGAAGACAAATCATGCTGATTGAGTTGAGTGGAGTCTGATTGTAACTGTTGCTTGTTATGTTTTTGTTTTGATTGTAAATAGCTTCACAATTTGCATCTGGACTCATTTTATCAATTGTTTTCTTTGTCCATTTTCAAAGTGTTTGGAGATGCATACAGAACCACATGCAAAACATGACTATCTAGTTTGAATCACAAGTAGGATAGAGGTGAGGATACCACAGTTATACCTTCCACTCATGATCATATTGTTGGATATCAGAACAGCTACCCTCAAATTCAAAATTTTCAGATTACTTACAGGAATCTTGAATCCTTGAAGGAGTATCTAAACAAATACACTAAACTTGTCCCAGTATTCATAAAGATTGTGCTTAGAATCATCAGTTGCACTAATTTATAAATCAGCAGGCTGCTTCTTAAATGCAATAGCATCCTCTTGGATCTGAACAATGGTATTACATACAATGATACAAAATAGGAGAAGTAAGCCATCTGATCCCTCAAGCCTGCTCCACTATTCAACCAAAGTCTATGTTTCAAGTTCTGCACTCCCATCTACAATGGATAACATCCGATTTCCTTCCCTAACAAGGATCAGACTGCCACCATCTTATCTTTAAAAATCAATGCCAGAAAATCTTCATTAAGTAGAGCTGGAGAAGGAAAATAAAGAATCAGCTTCATTTTATTTCTCGTGACTCCTCAGTCCCACATTGACATAGACAAATTCCATCTAATTGTGTGAGAAGGAAATCCGAAGCTGCAGCAGATTCAGACTGCAGATAGCACAGTCAACAGAGTCAACTTTCTGGTTTGTACACAATACGCAGGTTGCACCAGAATTGTGTGAGCCTTTACAACTAATATTTTCTCTCAGGGTTCATTATGAAGTAGCTAAATGCAAAATCTACCATGAAGAAGCATTTTAGAACATATTTATCTCTTTAAATATACTATGTTTTTTTTAATCCTTAATTTTGAAGAGTGGTGCCTAGCATAGTTTGATTATCATGGCTGGAATGGGTTTAATAAAAAATAAACATTTTTTTCAATTCATCATCTTTGAGCAACCTGATATTAAATAATCAAGAACGACTTTTGAAAAATATTCAGGAATACATGCTGGTTATATTCAAAACAATTCAATTCAAACTCATGGATATAAAAATCCATGTGGCTACAGTGCAGTTGTATGGTAGTCAGTATTGGTAAATTAAAGAAAAGTTATACTCAAAATCTTTTGCTTAAAGAAGAACCAATTCAATTATGGACTATTCCTCCAAGGCCTCGAAATGGGTACAATTCGTGAAAACTCACCCTTGTGATTAGTTTAATATGGGGATGTGTCCAGTTATTGATTTGGGGAGTGCTTCTATAACAATATGTTTTAAATCTGCACAAAAGATCAGAGAGTTGCACTGAATGTAACTGGTTCTTAAAATTTCCTGATCCTTTGCCAATTACACTAAAAAAAATAGGCACACACAAGTGAAAGCTTCAGGTGCAAAGAGCCGGGGAAATCACAGATGACAGTGTTCAATTTTTCTACAATGAGCTCCTAGTGCATGATTCCCTGAGGACAAAAATTTAATCCCAAATACACTTCTCATTGGGCTTCATTTATTTGGAAATCAGCCATTCAGCATTGAGGAAATATGCTATTGGAACGACTCGATATTCCTGCTGTTGTTGAACCATTCAATGATTTGCATAATATTCAGTGATAAACTCTTTACTGAATGTTATTGTAATGTAGCACAAAATTTCCAATAGATAAACTTTTTTTTAAAAAAAATGGAAAACTGATGTAAATTTCTCCCAAATTATTGGCTTCCACAAAGCCTGTCTGGGATTTTGTTCTTAAATCAACGTGTGAAAGTACTAATGGAGGCTTCAATGATGTTGCAAAGAACACAGCATGGTAAGTATATAAAAAAAATTATTGCTTGCCTGCAGGTTTTTAATCTCAGATGTTGTGCGTAAGATTACAAGGCATAGGAGCAGAATTGGGCCACTTGGCCCATCAAGTCTGCTCTGCCATTCAATGAGGTCATGACTGATCTGATACGATAATCCTTAAGTCCATTTTCCCATCTTATCCATATAACTCTTGTTTCCTGTGTATTTCAGCCTTGAAAATCCTAAACAACACAGCCCTATGGCCCTCTGTGTAACAAATTCCAAACTCAGGAAGAAGAAATTCCACAATGGAACTGCAATATTTCTTTAACATTTTACCATAAGATTCTGCTACAGGTGTGTTTTGGTGGGGATGGAGGATATGGGGATGAAATGAAGGGAGATCCAACACTCAACAGTCATAAAATTCTGTAGCACAGAATGAGTTGGTATAATTGTATGTCCGTCAGACCAGCGTTGACTCTTTGAAGGAACTATGCAATTAGTTTCATTTCTTTTCCCCATGACCATGTAGTGGTACTAAGGATCTGTTCATCCCATTTCAGGTGCCCACTGAAGTTTTCCCAGATTATTAAAGTAGGGGTCAAACTCCAAGTCTGATAGCTTGCTTCACAATCAGTTTTACAAATGTCCCTTATGTGACATTATAAGTGAGGTTTTAATTTTATTGAGTTTTTCCTCCTCCCACAGCACTCCAAACCTTGTTCTCAATCACCAACCAATAGCAATATCACTCGAGGACTTTGAAACCAGGAAAAGACTGAACTCTGAAAGATTTTGGAGAATGCACAGGACCACAGCTAGCATTCGCCAGCTAAGGTTTTCAGATGTAAAGAGCGGCCAGTTGGACACAGTATTGGAAAGGCTAAAACCCACAGAAACACAAGCCAACATAATTCAGCAGCAGAGTAGGGGAAAAAAAATCAAAATAATTGCTTTGTAAAATGGCACAAACCCCAAGAAACCTCTTAAACATCAGTGCTAGACCTTGTTCTGGAGTAATGCTGGATAATTCAGAATTATAATCAAAGCTGGATTTATTTAGTAATACTGTATGACAGATCACATGCTGAAATGAATAATCCCCCATATGACTTGGTTGATGTAACTTTAAGCAAGCCACAGTTTTCAGACTTCCTTGTCAAACCCTGAAAAATGTGCTTGTACAGCATCACTTTTGGCAACCCATAGTATTTTAGTCTCCAGTCTCGTCTTTGTGGTAGCATTTCGTGCCATTACCCAACCCAGTCATTATCAACTTTTTTATAATTATAACAACACACATAACCAAACTGTTCCAGTTTAAAAATATTTTGCTGCCTTGTTCCAAATCTGCAAACAAACTTTAATAAACATCATTGCAGATTCAGCTTGTGAATCATTTATTTGATTTTTCCACACCATCTTGCATGTAGCATTTCAAAGAAAGTCAATTTGATCAGTTCAAATTAATAGTGAAAACTAGAGTAATACATAATGTTATCATCAACCATTGTGCACTTTTGAACCCCATACACCTGTATAGAGAGGCCTTTTCAGTACATGTCGTTTTCACAATCATTCATTCTAATTAGCAAATGCACTGGGAGTCACTGAATATCCAACTTTAATTACACGGGAAAATAGACAGAAACAACACTAATGTAATCATGGCATTATTTTGTGTGCATTGCCAAATGCAAAACTGGCACACTGAGATAATTCTAATGTTTCACTAATGCAGGAACTTAAATAATCCCTACCCTCTCGTCACATAAAGCCAGCAGATCTGAGCTATACCGCCAGTTCAGCACAGCTCAGTCAGGCAAAGCTCGACTCACTACCACACAAGTGGCAAGTTACTTGTTCAACGTTACTGAGCAGGCAATGGGAAGGTCGGTCCATTATCAACATTAAAAAAGCCAAAAATGAAATTTAGCTGTTCTCGACATTTCGACTGTTTGTAATTAATCTCACATCAATTGCGGCGTAAACAGGTAGTGGTGAAAAAGCAAACACTTCAAGGGGCTCTCGCATGCTATGAAATTCAATTATGTAGAAGTGAAAATTGCCTGCGGGGGAGTGGAAGAGCTGGAACTGTGTAAAACACTAGTTAAATTGCAGCTGCAGCACAGCTTAAAATTCTGCTTACTCTATCATAGGAAAGATGTGACCACACCAGAGAGATATGAGGAGATTTACAAGGATGTTACCAGAAGTGAAGAAGTTTTGGAATGAGGAAAATTTGGACAGACTGAGATTGTTTTCTTTGGAACAGAGGAATCCAGAGAAGTTTTAATGGAGGTGTCTGAAAATATGAGCAGCCTAGATAAAATGGATAGAAAGGAGATGAATAACCAGGGGTAAAGATTTTAAAGTGATCGGGGGAAGGATTGAAGGAAGCTGAAGAATACTTTATTCCACCCAGAGGATGATGAAGGTCTGGAACTCACTCCTGAAAGGGTGGTAGACGCAGAAACCCTCATTGCATTGAAAAAATATTTGGATACTCTGTAATCTACAGGACAACTAACCAATAGCTGGAAAGTGGGATTAGGCTGGATAGCTCTTTTTCAGCTGACACAGACACAATGGGCCAAGTGGCCTCCTACTGAGTTCTAATTCTTTTCTACGCTTCCATGTATATCAACAACTATCAACAAACAATGATTCAACCATCTAGCAATAGGATAAGTCTAAGTATTGAAAGTACACAGCAAACAAGTTATATTGCTGGAGATTAACAGTAAGAAGCCAATGACTTTTATGATACTAGCAGAGTTCTTTCGATGTCATTTCTAGGGCTCCTCAGTGCAGCCCATTTCAATTTGTTTCATGCCCAGTAGTCAGCTGGAATGTTGGAATACCAGAGGAATTGTGAGTCACCAGGCTTGGACTGCAGGCTTTTTGCCTGTTCCTTCCACAGTTCTGAACAAATATTTGTTCCATTCTACGGATTTGAAGCCAACCACCACAAGAGCTGTCAAGAAGCTCAGAAGATGCCCACAAAGACACACTCTCTTGTACAGTAGAAATATTGCCCACTATGCACTATATAATAACATAAGGCAACCCCCGCAAGGAATGTCACTTCCAATCAGAAGTTCTCCTGGCAGTTTCCAGAACAGAACTGGAGAAGTCAGAAATCAAACAGCATTTAAACAAACACAGAACCAGAAAAGAAGTGGAGTTGATGAAAGAGAGGATAGATCAGCAGTACGACGGGAGGATAGGAGCAACCATGTACTAAATGACAAAGGAGGATGGTGGTGCTAGCAGAAATGGGGTGGAATTGGGACAAGTGAAAAAAAGTGATAGAATCATAGAATCTCTACAGTACAGAAAGAAGCCACTTGGCCCATCGAGTCTGCACTGACCACAAGCCCACCCTTATCCCAATATATTTACCCACTAATCCCTCTAATCTACACATCTCAGGACACTAAGTGTAATTTTTAGCATGGCCAATCAACCTAACCCACACATCTTTGGACTATGGGAGGAAACCGAAGCAGTCACAAGGAGAACATGCAAATTCCATGCAGACAGTGACCTAAACCAGGAACCGAACTCAGGTCCCTGGAGCTGTGAAGCAGCAGTACTAACCACTGTGCTAAAGTGCCACCCCAAATGGGACAGAAGAAATGAAAAATTCTTGCTCTCAATCTCAAGTCCAGCAGACTATCAAAAAAAGAGGTCCTATTCTTCAAGACTGGCAATACCAGATATTGGCAATGACTGTAGCTATTTATTCGTCCAATTACCTCTTCTTTAGCCATGCACCCTCATCCCAATGGTGGATTCAATGGAGAATAAAATCATTAAAGCTGGTAAAAGCAGTTCTTCCTTTCTAAACCGCAAAAAAGTTCAGAACCCAAGAATCTGCCAGATATAGGTAGCTTCTTCAAGTTGTAGATAAGCCGAGATGCAAAAGCTTGATTTTAGGTGGTAAAAAAAAGACCTTTGAAGAACAATGAATTTGATACTTGCAGACTCCCAGAGGGAAGGAAAGCAATAGCTGGCAAGTGTTAAATGAAAGAAGTTTGCAGATAAATTTTTTATTTGCAAGCCAATGCAAATAAAAATGCATGATTAGAAAGGTTTGGCTGTTCATTTGGATTGCGCAACTTTATACATTAGCAGTGGGCACATTAGGACTACTTCCAGCCACATATTGAAACTCTGACCGCAATTGGGCCAGATAAAAAAAAACTTTAGGGCTGGTTGTATTTAAATGATGGTTGCTAAGTTACATAAAATGTCAGTTTATTTAAACCTGATGCAGTTCTGCACTTCAGCATTTATTTTCAGCTATAATTGTTTCTTTTTTTCTTCCTTCATGTTTTCCCCATCCCCAAATTAAACACTATGGACACTGTTTGCTCTTTTGTCTCTATAATAGTAACAGAAGGTGCAGACTGGTGGGATGTGGAATATAATTAACTACATAGCATGAATAGCAGGACAGCGGTTAGCACTGCTACCTCCAATCTCTGGGATTCGAGTTCAATTCCTGCCTTAGATGACAGTTTGGAGTTTGCATGTTCCTCCAGTGTCTGCATGGGTTTCCTCTTAAGTGCTCCAGCTTTCTTTCACAGTCCAAAGATATGCAGGTTAGGTGGATTAGTTATGGTAAATGTTACCATGGGAACAGGGCATAGGCGAGGTCCTGGAATGCATGCTCTTCCGGAGGATCAATGCAGACTTGATGGACCAGATGGCCTCTTTCTGCATGACAAGGATTCTATAGAATATCATCATTTAATATCCTTAATTTGTTTTCCTACTCATTTTCTTCCATTAGAAGGATAGGTTTTGAATTTCCATTTGAAGTCAGTAGAAAATCAGGTGGACTCCAAAAAAAAGAGGGGTATAATCTTTTATACCCCTTTTCATTAAAATGAACATGAGATCTAGATTTTTACCTCATAGAGAAAACATGGTTGGTGAGTTTCTTGATGACACCAAGATTAGTGGCACAGATTGTTATATCGGATTACAATGGGATCTTGATCAATTGGGCCAGTGGGCTGACGAATGGCAGATTGAGTTTAATTTAGATAAATGCGAGGTGACGCATTCTGGAAGACTGAACTAGGACAGGACTTACTCAGTTAATGTAGAGTGTTGGGGAGAGTTACAGAACAAAGAGACCTTGGGGTGCAAGTTCATAACTCCTTGAAAGTGGAGTCATAGGTGAACAGAGTGGTAAAGAAGGCATTCAGTATGCTTGGTTTAATTGGTCCAAACATTGAATACAGGAGCTGCGGTGTCCTGTTGAAGTTATACAAGACATTAGTCAGGCCACATTTGGAATATTGCGTACAATTCTGGTCACTGTATTATAGAAAGAGCGCAGAAGAGGTTTACTAGGATGCTACCGAGATTTAATGGTTTGAGTTGAGGAGAGGCTGGATAGACTGGGACCTTTTTCTCTGGAGCGTAGAAGGCTGAGGGGTGATCTTATAAAGGTCTATAAAATAATGAGGGGCATATATCTGCTAGATAGTCAATATCTTTTTCCAAAGGTAGTGGAGTCTAAAACTAGAGGGTATGGATTTAAGGTGAGAGGGGAGAAATACAAAAGGGTCTAGAGGGGCAATTTTTTTCCACACAGAAGGGGATGAGAGTCTGGAAAAGCAGCAGAGATAATAGAAGAGGCAAATACAATTTTGTCTTTTAAACAGTTATATGGATAAAATGGGTATACAGGGATATGGGCCAAAGGGAGGCAATTGGGACTAGTTTAGGAGTTTAAAAAGGGTAGCATGGATAAGTTGGGCTGAAGGGCCTATTTCCATGATGTAAACCTCTACAACTCATCTAACGCCAAATCAAAGCTCTACTTTCATTAATTAGTACTGAATACATGTAAAGCTTCATCTCCTCCTGATAATAGTTCAATTGTTCACAAATACACAAGATGGACTGGCAGATTTCCAACACCATCCTTTCCAATAAGCACAGAGATTGCATTAGAGTGGTGCATTGTGCCATTCCCACGAATTGGACTCAAAGCAAAGGGCCCAAAATCGGTCCAAAGTTGGGCCTCAAGACTCATATACGTTATTAGGATAAGCTGCCAGACTGTCACACCTTCACTGCCAACCTGGGAAAATAAGTTAAGGCCACCAGGAGAGCTATGAAGCCGGCAAAACTTCCTGGTTCCACAGAATCTTTTTGTTAAAATGCTGTATAAAGTTATTAAACTAAATAAGTTAAAAAATACACATGATGTGATCTTTGGAACTTTTGCAGACGCACACATCACATCTTCACTTTGAAAGTCGGGAAAGCTGCAGGAAAATACAGTTCCTGCAGTGAAACTTACAGTGATGCTTACTCCCCACTATTCCACTGTAGCTCAGATGGTAAATACAGGATCTGGTGTTCTCCTGAGCATTGTGGATCAACAGGTCTAAGATTTCCAGCCTGAGCTGATCTCAAAGAGAGGCGAGAGCGAGATTAGGGAGGAAGGTGAAAAGTTATCAAAACATTGCCAGCTCTCATTGCCATCCAGTAACTTCAAATAAAAAACTCCATAGACATGGAGACTGGATGCCATGCTTTCCTTTGCCAGACAGTTTCCAAACATTCCCATTCCAAACACTGCCAGATGTGGAGAAGCCACTGGGTTGAAGGAGCAGATGCCCAAGTCATCTCTTTGGGAACAGGTTCCAATGTGATTTCATCTCCCAACTTTCCTTTTTTCTCTTTGTAAGTCCTTGAACAAGTTGTGGCCTCCAAATGCACGCTCACCTTTCCCAGAGCCCTCCAATCAGGTCACCACCTTGTCAATGTATAAATCAGTTCTTATCAGTCACAACTCACATCCTATGTGACAGTGATATTTTTTTCAGGGGTAGATTTTCTGGCCTCCTCACAGCAGAAGGAGCACATCATTCACCAGCAACGTGATATTCTGGACCCGTTGCTGTCAATGGGATTTCTCAATGATTACACCCCACACCACCAGGAAACACAGAGTGAGCCATTGGTGAAAGCAAAAGTTCCCACTGGCATGAAATGCTGGCCTTCCTCTCCTCATCCATCTCAACCTGTCTGCAACATAGAACATTACAGCACAGAACAGGCCCTTCGGCCTTCGATGTTGCGCCGAACAATATAAAAAGCAATGACCCTCCAAACTAAACCATTCCCTTCTCTTCCATAAACTTATCAACTAACCTCTTAAACGCCACCAAACTTGGCGCATCTACAACAGCCGCAGGCAGGGCATTCCACTCCCTAACCACCCTCTGGGTAAAGAACCTACCTCTGATATCCGTCCTATAACTATCACCCCTTAATTTAAAGCTGTGTCCCTTCGTGCTAGCTTTCTCCATCCTAGGAAAAAGGCTATCACTGTCCACCCTATCTAAACCTCTAATCATCTTATATGTTTCGATTAGGTCCCCTCTTAGCCGCCTCCTTTCTAACGAAAACAACCTCAAATCCCTCAGCCTCTCTTCATAAGACCTGCCCTCCATACCAGGCAACATCCTGGTAAACCTCCTCTGTACCCTCTCCAATGCCTCCACATCTTTCTTATAATGTGGGGACCAGAACTGCACACAATACTCCAAGTGCGGCCGCACTAGAGTTTGTACAGTTGCAACATGACGTTGCGGCTCCGAAATTCAATCCCCCTACCAATAAAAGCTAAGACTCCATGTGCCTTCTTAACAACCTTATCGACTTGACTGCCTACTTTCAGGGATCTATGCACATACACACCAAGATCCCTCTGTTCAACAACACTATTAAGAATCCTACCATTAGCCCTATACTCTACACATTCATTATTCCTGCCATAGTGCATTACCTCACACTTTTCCACATTAAACTCCATTTGCCACCTCTCGGCCCAGCTCTGCAACTTGTCCAAGTCTCTCTGCAAACTATAACACCCCTCTTCACTATCTACCACTCCACCGACTTTAGTGTCATCTGCAAATTTACTAATCCATCCTTCAATACCCTCATCCAGATCATTTATAAAAATTACAAACAGCAGGGGCCCCAAAACAGACCCCTGAGGTACACCACTTGTCACCGAACTCCAAGATGAATATCTCCCATCAACCACCACCCTCTGTCTTCTATCTGCTAGCCAATTCCTAACCCAATTAGCTAAATCACCCTCTATCCCATACATCTGCATTTTCTGCAGAAGTCTTCCATGGGCCACCTTATCAAACGCCTTACTAAAGTCCATATATACCACATCAACCGCCTTACCCCCATCCACCTCTTTGGTCACTTTTTCAAAAAACTCAATGAGGTTAGTAAGGCACGACCTACCCTTCACAAACCATGCTGACTATCCCCAATCAATTCATTTCTCTCTAAATAACTATAAATCCTATCCCTAATAATTCTCTCCAATACTTTGCCCACAACAGAAGTAAGACTCACCGGCCTATAATTCCCTGGAAAGTCTCTCTTCCCCTTCTTGAACAATGGGACCACATTCGCTATCCTCCAGTCCTCCGGAACCACACCCGTAACCAACGACGACCTGAAGATCAGAGCCAGAGGCTCTGCAATCTCCTCTCTTGCCTCCCAGAGAATCCTAGGGTAAATCTCGTCCGGCCCAGGGGACTTATCCAACTTCAAACCCTCGAGAATATCTAGCACATCCTCCCTATCTACTACAATACTTTCCAGTTTGCTACCCTGTACCTCAGTGTTCTCCATAACTACATTTACATCACCCTGCGTGAATACCGAAGAGAAATATTTATTCAGTGCCTCTCCAATCTCTTCAGGCTCCACGCACAACTTCCCACTGCTGTCTATGACTGGCCCTAATCTTGTCCTAACCAATCTTCTATTCTTAACATATCTAAAGAAAGCTTTAGGATTCTCCTTAATCCTATCAGCCAAAGTCTTCTCATGTCCTCTCTTAGCTCTCCTCAATTCACTCTTTAGCTCCCTCCTGGCTAATCTATAGCTATCCATTGCACTAACCGAGCCTTCAAGCCTCATCCTGACATAAGCCTCCTTTTTCCTTTTAACCAGCAAATCAACTTTTTTCGTACACCAAGGTTCTCTTACTCGACCATTTCCTCCTTGCCTGACAGGGACATACTTATCAAGGACTCGCAGCAGCTGCTCCTTGAATAAGCTCCACATTCCAGATGTTCCCAGTCCCTGTAGCTTCCTAGTCCAATCTATGCACCCTAATTCTCTCCTGATGGCCTCATAATTACCCTTCCCCCAGCTATAACTACTGCCCCCAGCTTCATGCCTATACCTATCCATCACTAAGGTGAACGTAACCGAATTGTGGTTACATTTAACACTATTTTAACACCACTGACCACATCCTCCTGTATCACCTCTCTCCATTGTCATCTAGCTGGGTGAGATTGCACTTGCTTGATTCCATTCTTATCTATCTAATTGTGGCCAGAGTATCACTGGCAATGACTTTTCTTCCTGCTCCCACACTGTTACCTCAAGTGTTCTCAAGAATCTGTACTTGACTCTTCCCATTTCTCATCAACATGATACTCTCTTTGTGACATCATCCAAAAGTACACTATGAGTTTCCACATGCACACTATTGGCACTCAGCTCTACCTCATCACCAATTCTCTCAACCCTGCCATGTTCATGACTCCGTCAGACTGTGGCCGAAACTTTCCAGGCCATTCATGCCAGCAGATCTTCCAATCCGACCAATGGTGTGCCCGCCCACTGCAGATTTCCCAGTGGTGAGGGGTGCATTCAACGGGAAACCCTACTGACAATGGTGAGACCAGAAGATCCCACTGCCAGCCAAGGTGGGCCACCTGAGCTGCCACAAAGCACATGGCAAGTTGCATGGAAAATCCCACCCTTTTGTGGGATTTCTCCAATTAAATATTGAGAAGACTGAGCCATTTTTGATCCCTGTCACAAATTTTTCTCCCTGGCTGCCCACTACTTTGCTCTTCCTGACAGCCATCTGAGACTGAACGAGTCTGCACAAAACCAAAAAGGGTTGTCAATTAGACTTTCTACAGTGCAGAAGAAAACCAATTGGACCATCAGCCCACATATCACCACTGTCACTAACACCATCCATTTCCAATTCTGAAATATGACCCATCTTCTCCCATCCCACATCAACCACAGTTTCAGCTCATCTCATGCCAAAGCCCTCTTCCATGTCTTTGTTACTCTAGACTTCACTATTCCAACACATATACATGGCTGGTTTTCCATATTCTAACTTCTATTAACTTAGATCACCCAAATCATTGCTATCCTAACATACATGCAGTCCCCTTCACCCATCATCTTACGCTTGCCAACCTGCAGTAGCTGTTGATTAAGCAGTGCCTTGATTTTAAAATTCTCCTTCTTGTTCTCAAATCCCTCCCCATCACTGTAATCTTCACCAGTCTCACAACCATTCAAGATATTTGTTTTCCTCTAATTCTGGCTGCTTCAGCATCCCTTTTTTTCAAATTGCTGCAACGTTGGTGGCTGAACCTCCTGCTACCTAGTTCCTAAGCTCTTGAATTTCCTCCCTACACCTCTCCTGTTTCTCTACCCACTTTAGGATACATCATAAAACCTCTCTCTTTTGACCAAGCTTTTGGTCATCTTCCTAATATCATTTGATAAGGTTTATTTTTGTTTTGTTCTATCAAACTATTTTGTTCAATTTTGTTCTATAAAACCGTGCAAAGCATAATAAGATATTTAACTCTATTAAAAGTGCTAAGTAAATACAAGTTATTGCTGAGGCAGTCAGCTAGATTGTCAACTTGCCACTTAAGCCTAAAGTGTTTAAATTTCCTTTCCATTGATTTCAATGGAGGTCATAATCCCCTTTGGAATGAAAGGAGGGGGGAAGAAAGTAAGCTGGGAAAACCAATTAAGGACACTGAGCTGTGGAATGAATTCAAGCTACACAATTAATTATTTTGTAAATTCCACCAATCTGCGACCTGTTTTTCTGCTTACAAATAAAGACAGATGGTTTAGGTTTGTCTTTAGTGTTTAATTTGGGGAAGGGGAAAACATGAAGGAAGAAGACAAGAAACAACTGCTAGCTGAAAATAAATGCTGATATGCAAAACTGCATCAGGTTTAAATAAACCCACATTTTATGCAACTTAGCAACCACCATTTAAGTACAACCAGCCTTAAAGTCTTTTTATCTGGTCCAGTTGTGGTCAGGATTTGGTACATGGCTGGAAGTAGTTCTAAAGTGCCCACCGCTAATGTCTAAAATACCCACAGTTTAATTACTTTTAAATCAGTTATATAATTTTTGGTGCTTGAAGCTATAGTTCTTGATATTTAAAACAATGTCACTGCCTTTGAAAGAAAATTTGCAACACAAATGAAGTCCTTAATCTGTTTTCTTTTCAATGTCATTGTTTGCCAGTTACCCAGATACCTAACCTGACAATAAAAATTTTTTTACAATATAGGATTCACATATTTTACTGTTTATTGTGCAACTTAATCCATGTGCAAATAGAAATCACTGCATAAGGCACATAAACACAGCTATTTAAAATGCAGGGCAAGGATTTTTACTTTGCATTCCTAACCTTGTATCGATAGAAACAGTAGTCATGCAGAGCTTGTACAGATACCCCACTGTTTCTTGCAGCTCACTAGCCTTAAGCTGTACAATGGAAAGGGCAAGTGATCCATCGTAGCACAACATGCTAAAACTTATTGCATGTCAGAGGATGAATTTTACTAGCAGTTGTTGTTGGGATTGTGGTAAACGAAAATGACTACCTCAGAGTAGATCGAAGGGGCAACAATACCTTGCCCTGAAAGTGGATATAATGGAATTGTAACGTATTAATTTTAGTATGTTACAATTATTGAGTAACTAATAAGTGCTTGAAAACAACGTGTTTCAGATCTCCAGTATGCTACTTCACTGATTACCCAACATGTTTCCAACCATGTATCACTTCCATATCCCAGATGTGTCACTACTGTTGGGAAGATGAGGGAACTGCTTTGCAAATGGGGCAAGAGCGGGGAAAACTGAAATACAATCAAAAGGTTAATCTCTTTAAGCTGCTTTGTCATAACCTCCAGCAGCTGGCTACACGTGCAACTGATAGATCTCTGGATTCCTCTCAGTCAGGGCTGGCTCGTGCCGTGAAGAGGCTGGAAAGGAAATCAGGAAAGATAAAATAAAGTAACAATAAACTGACTCAAAAATCTGACCAAATCTAATGTTAGAAGAGAGAGAGAATTGAAAATGCAAGTTAAAAAATAAATACTGTAAATGAATCCCTGCTACTGGCATTAGATGAAGATTGAGTGAAAAGCTGCATGTAGTCAGTCTTGCATTCAACAGGTTAGTCATAACGTCACTCATCCTAAAGGGGAAACCTTCTAACCACTATGCTGCAACTGGGATTTACTTACATTATTAATACCATTCTGCCTAGTAAGTAGATTTGATATTATTCCAACATTTAAGGTTCATCAGTGGACTGCTTGAGAAAAGCCACATTTCAAGCCATTCCCATATGTTGGAATATTTTGTTACTACAGCAACTGCAGCATATAATAACCCAATGCAATTTAAAAATACAATTCCATTTGAATGAAAAGCAAAAACCCGAGACCAATGCAGAGAGGGTGCATTCTTGAACTTAGCTGATAGCCTACCAACCCTTCATGTTTTGTTTCATTTGCACTTTCAATAATGTCAGCAGTCCTGACTGGACCACAGTTCAATTAGCTTCACTTTATTAACTTTTATATTGGACACTGAAGTTATTTTACTGTCTCCTTTTTGTTGTTAGGTTCAAGAAAATGTACTCTTTCATGGGATGTGGGCATTGCTGGCAAGACCAGCATTTGTTGCCCATCCGTAAATGCCCTTGAACTGAGTGGCTTGCTGGCCATTTCAAAGGGCAGTTAAGAATCATTGCTGCGGGTCTGGAGTCACATAAAGGCCAAGCCAAGTAAACATGGTAGATTTCTGGCCATAAAACACATGAGTGAACCAGATGACTCTTTATGACAATCGATGAAAGTTTTATGGTCACCATTATAGAAATTAGTTTTCAGTTTTTTATTAATTGAATTTAAATTTCACCAGCTGCCATGTCTCCAAAGCCTGTGCTTGGGCTTCAAGATATTCGTCGAGTGACATTACCACTGTGCTATAATCTCCCCACATCCTGGCACTGCTTATCAAACATCATTTTGGAAGCATCATTAGTTAAAGGAATTCAGCAGTTCAAGCAGAAGGAATACAGGGATGAGTATTAAATGCCTCCTTACTAACATGGCCCTCATCCCAAAAGCCAATAAATCAATTTAAAGACAGCTGATTTCCATGGTTTTCTAATGTCCAGTTCCAACTCCATAACTGAGACAAACTGATCACAGGCAGCCTTTCTGTGTAATGTACTCCCACTATGGGGTGTGAAGAAACTTGGCTATGTGTGTGCAAGTCAAACTAACACATACTTCAGGTTTGACAATATATAAACTACAAATAGCTCTAACCCTGTAAAAAAAAACACAGCAAAATGATTGAGTTTGGTGGGTCACAGAGTAATAATGGTATAGAATGGTCCATCAAGTCCACATTAGAAGTCTCACAACACCAGGTTAAAGCCCAACCACTTTATTTGATGGTAAACCCACAAGCTTTCAGAAATGCTGTTCCTTCGCCAAGTGCGTAGAAAGTTCTAATCAGAGAAGGACATAAAAAGGCACACATAGTTTACAGAATACTCATTAGAATGCGAGTCTTTACAGCTAACCTGCTATTCAAGTCTTAAAGGTGCAAACAATGTGTGTGGAGATAGCATCAGGCATAGGTTAAAGAGATGTGTATTGTCTCCAGACAAGACAGTAAGTGAGATGTTGTAAGTTCACACAAGTCATGGGGGCTACAGATAGCACGACGTGAACCCAAGATCCTAGTTGAGGCCGTCCTCGTGTGCTTGGAACTTGGCTATCAGTTTCTGCTCAGCGACTCTGTCCTGTCTTGTATCATGAAGGCTGTTTTGGAGAACGTTTACCTGAAGATCAGAGGCCGAATGCCTGTGACCACTGAAGTGTTCACCAACAGGAAGGGAACAGTCTTGCCTGGTGATTGTCGAGCAACGTTCTTTCATCTAGTGTCGTACCGTCTGCATGGTCTCCCCAATGTGCCATGTTTCAGGACATCCTTTCCTGCAGTGTATTGGATAGAACAATGTTGGCCGAGTTGCAAGAGTATTTGCCATGTATCTGGTGTATGGTATTCTCATGTGAGATGATGTCATCCATGTCGATGGTCCAGCATGTCTTGCAGAGGTTGCTGTGGCAGGGTTGTGTGGTGTTGTGATCACTGTTCTCCTGAAGGCTAGGTAGTTTGCTGCGAACAACGGTCTGTTTGAGGTTATGTGGTTGTTTGAAGGCAAGAAGTGAGGGTGTGGGGATGGAGATCAAGGACAGTCACCTCAGCACCTCATTGTACTGTAAGCCTACAGATAACCTCACAATGCTCCATTTCTCCAGCTTCCAACCTAAACATGTTAAAGAAGCCATCCCCTATGGACAAGCCCTCCATATACACAGGATCTGCTCAGATGAGGAGAATCGTGACAGACACTTCCAGTCACTGAAAGATGTCCTCATAAGAGCATGATATGGCGCTCGACTCATCGATCGACAGTTCCAACATGCCAGAGCGAAAAACCGCATCAACCTCCTCAGAAGAGGAACACAGGACACAGTGGACAGAGTACGCTTTGTCGACCAATACTTCCCTGGAACGAAGAAGCTATGACATCTTCTTCGGAGTCTTCAACATATCATTGATGAAGACAAACGTCTCGTCAAAACCATCCCCACACCCCACTTCTTGCCTTCAAACAATTGCACAGCCTCAAACAAACTACTGTTCACAGCAAACGACCCAGCCTTCAGGAGAACAGTAAACACAACATCACACAACCCTGCCACAGCAATTTCTGCAAGACATGCCGGATCATCAACATGGATGACATCATCTCATGTGAGAACACCATTCACCAGGTACACAGCACATATCTTGAGCTCAGCCAACGTTGTCTACCCAATATGCTGCAGGAAAGGGTGTCCTGAAACACGGTACAATTGGGGAAACCATGCAGACGTTATGACATCGGATGAATGAACATCACTCGATAATCACCAGGCAAGACTGTTCCCTTCCTGTTGGTGAACACTTCAGCAGTCACAGGCATTCGGCCTCTAATCTTCAGGTAAACGTTCTCCAAGGTTGCCTTCATGACACAAGGCAGTGCAGAGTCGATGAGCAGAGACTGATAGCCAAGTTCCACACACGAGGACACCCTCAACTAGGATCTTGTGTTCATGTCGCACTATGTGTAACCTCCATGACTTGCCTGAACTTGCAACATCTCACTTACTGTCCTGTCCGGCAACAGTACCTTTTTAACCTATTTAACCTAAGCCAAATGCTATCTCCACTCATATTGTTTGCACCTTTAAGACTTGAATAGCAGATTAGCTGTAAAGACTCGCATTCTAATGAGTATTCTGTAAACTGTGTGTGCCTTTATATGCCCTTCTCTGATCAGAACTTTCTACACACCTGATGAAGAAACAGCGTTTCCGAAAGCTTGTGGGTTTACTATCAAATCAACCGGTTACACTTTAACCTGGTGTTGTGAGACTTCTTACTGTGTTTACTCCAGTCCAACGCTGGTGTCTCCACACCATTGAGTCCATGCCAGCAGTAAAGTACTGTAGTTGATACACAACCAATAATATATCTTATTTAAAACAAGATACAACTTATTTTTTGCAGTCAAAAGGGAGAACTTTATTACCCCTTTGCTATTGCAAGACTTCAGTGTACGAAGTTGAGATATTTCAATAAGGAAAGAGTGTCATTAATGCAGAATTACACCAGGAAATAGTTATTCTGGGGGATTTCTTTTAAACTAGATTGAACTTACTATTAATTGCAGTACAATTAATACTATTAATTGCTAGCACAAGGGGACACAGCTTTAAATTAAGGGGTGATAGTTATAGGACGGATATCAGAGGTAGGTTCTTTACCCAAAGGGTGGTTCGGGAGTGGAATGCCCTGCCTGCAGCAGTTGTAGATGCGCCAAGTTTGGTGGCGTTTAAGAGGTTAGTTGATAAGTATATGGAAGAGAAGGGAATGGTTTAGTTTGGAGGGTCATTGCTTTTTATATTGGTCGGCGCAACATCGAAGGCCAAAGGGCCTGTTCTGTGCTGTAATGTTCTATGTTCTACAATTTAATCATAGCACTTTGAAATGAAAATATTAACAAATTTTCCAGCAATAATAATCAACTTTTTGAATATTTAAATTGTTAAATAAGTAATCTTGCAATAGAAACAAAACAGAAAAATGTCAAATTCTCACTTGATATTGGATTTTCCCTGAGTGATGCAGAGTATTCATTAGTAAATATTGGACATGGGGAGGAACTCTCATTCTATTGGCAGGGGATTTGATGGTGAACAAGAGCAGAGAATCTGTTGGGAGCAAAAAACTCAGAAAACTGCCATCGTAAAATCATGTTGCAATTCTCCCAATGGCGGATTGATCTTCCCACTGGCTAGTGGCATGAATGCAATTTACATCTTACAAATGCTCAATAAATCTCCAGAATCCCATCTAGCATTCCAATCTTGCGTCATGCAAACAAGAAATTACATTAGTTTAAAACCAGATTGCTAATGAGTGGTGTGCACAAGGTGACCCTCAGTTCAACAAAGCCTTTCTGCCATTTTGCTACATTGTTGCTGATCCTTTCCTGTCAGGGCAGATTGATTGGTGCCTTCCATCTCCATGTCGAATTGGTCTTCATGGATAGTACCATACACTGGACTCATAGGCCCTCCTGTGTTATCAAATCAGATCTACACAGCACCTGGGTTTGGGGAATACAAAGGTTTCCTTCCCTCTTGTTTCACATACCAATGACTTTCTGGACAGTGCATGTTGTGGGTCTCATGCAACCATCACTATGTATATCTGATTTGGTACCACAGAAGGACCCATGAGTCCAGTGGCATGGTGCTATGCACCAATTCAACATGGAGATGGAGGGCACCAACCAATCTGTCCTGGTGGGAGAGCATCAGGAACAGTGCAGCACAATAGCAGAAAGGCTTTGTTGGGCTGAGGACCAGCTTGCTCTCACGACTCATTAGCAATCTGATTTTAAACCATCGTAATTTCCTGCTGGTATGACGCAAGATTGGAAGGGCAGGTGAGATTCTGGTGAACAGCTGGTTTATTGAGCGTTGTGAGATGTAATTACAACAACATGAGGCTGAGGAGAGGCTAACAAAGAGAAGGGAAGCAATATGGAAGGACAGCTATATAATGTCTGGAGTGATGATGGGCAATGGTGGACAGAAGTGCAAGAATGTGGATGAGGTTGGCTATCTATGGAAGACAGAGGAAGACCAAAGGGGGGAAAGCTGGACCATGACAAGGCTGCATGAAATGCTCATGACAAGAGGACATCACATTGTTTAGTGGAAGGGGATACACAAGGCAATAGATAGAGGTCCAAGTGAGCACGATGCATTATTGGTGATGGACTGGGGGGTGAGGAGGGTGCACAGCCGTGGTTGAATTGTAGATTTCTCCTTGAAGCTGCTAGCCTTTCCCTCCTGGGTTGCTCTCACTCTATATAGTCTGGTAAACACAGAGACAGAGAGGGAGAGAGAGAATGTGTTGGACTGATGTTTAATATGACGACGGGACCTTTGAACCCATCAGCTGTTAGCATGTAAACAAATCAGCTGCCAACACACCAGGAGATTTGGAGGGGGGAGTTCACTTGTGCATAACTAATGAGATTTTAAGTGCAGAATCCATCATTCTGGCCAGCAGGAAAGCAAAAACATTGGAGAATTCTGCCCATTATTAATCTGGTTGTTTATTTTCAAGTGTAATGTTTAAATGATTTCCTTACCCAACTTCTTCAAAGAATCCTTCTAGATCATCCCTCTGTTCATCCAGCGATAATTCTAGATCCAAATAATTCCCATTTGGAGCTATCTGTAGTGCACAGTCTTCCAACTTGACAGAAATGAGAAAGAAAATTAAAATATTTTATACTTATGCCAAAAAAGCCAATATTAAAGGAAAAATAAAGATTTGCATTTATTTAGCACATTTTCATAACTTCAGAACACCTTGAAGTTCTTAAACAGCCAGAGTAATATGACATAATGAAGGAAATATGATAGCCAATTGAGATCCCAAATCAGCAATGTGGTAATGGCTACATTAACTGTTTTAATCATGCAGGTTGAGGGATAAATACTGGTCAGGATACTAAAGGGAGAACACCCCTGCACTTATTCAAATTATGTTGTGGGATCTATTATCCAAACCCAGGAAGTGCCTCAGTTTGGGGACGATTCTCCTGATCCGCAACTTTTCTGATGGGACAGGGTAGGAGGTGTGCATTGCCAGACCTGTTCAGGATTTGCATGTGCACATCTCCCAGCTCCAAAGAACAGTCAGAGACCAGACCACTTTGGAAATCGGCGGGAAGTCAGGTAAGTCATTTGAATCTTTTTTTTTAATGTGTTTTAAATGTATTTTAAATGTAATTATCAGGAACTTATCAGTCCTGATTGAATCTCCCACTCCATCAGGAGTACGTCATTCTGGTGGGGTTTAAACTAGCTTCCCACGTTCAGGGAACTAGCAGGAGACCCCAGAATGAAGGGGTCGGGCAGTGGGGGTGAGGGGGATGTGATGCCCCCTTGACATGGACACCTTGGCAGTGTCAGTACCCATACCCCAGGGGCACCATGGCATTGTCCTCTGGCAGTGCCAAGGAGGCAGGGCCTTTGGAGTTCACCGAGAGATGACCGGGGGGGCGGGGTGGGGCGCTCCCTGCCACTCTGCATAGCAATTGTCTGGGATAGAGGCAGGCCAGTGATCAGGTTGGGGAGAAAATCACCACTGCTGGGTGTCGCGGGGGTGGGGATGGAGATCGGGGTGCTCTGGAGTGGGGAAGGGGGAACTGGAGAGGTAGCTCTGCCGGGGTCCCAGGCTGGCCAGCGATTGAGCTGACCAGCAAACAGGGAGACTGGCAGATTGGGACCACTGCACACGCACACAGAATTCCAGAACTGCCAGATGGCGAACAGGCCCCATCCCCTGTGTTTTCTATCAGATTCATAACTGGGATCTTTGCAGTTCACAGAGTGGGGAGATTTGAGTGAGAAATTGAACTGACAAAATTGTCATGATCTAGAGCAGTTTTCCCGCCAATTCAACGTTTTTGAGAGAATCGCCCCCATGATCCCTTGGATATTGGATTAATTACTGAATGCAATGACAGTATTTCTCCAGGACTGCACTGAGACGTCAGCCTCACTCAGTGGTGTGTGTTGTGCAGCCCGGGGACCGCACGTGGCCTATCAGGGTACTGAGTGCGGCCCTTAAGGCATTTTGTTGAACGTTGAGCCAGATTCTGCTGGTTTTCATTCACATCATTTTTTTCCCTACCAGCACAAACAAAAGTGATACACATACAAAACAAGGGCACGTGACGACTTAATTGCAAAACACTGACTGTGAGGACCGTGTGCTCCCTCTGCACACAAAGTGCAAATTATTTTGCTTTAACCATTTCAAGTTGATGACAGGTCTATTTAATGTGTGTGAATGATTAAGCATTTTCTATAACACATAATTCAAGTTTTGCTGTATTAAATGTTTTCATCTTGTTCATGGAAGTCATGATTAATGCACAAGCCCCGATTTCAATATTGGTGCTCACTGAGGTGAAAGAGGGCCGTTCGTGCGGTCCATTCACTAGCCTCGATTGCCCATCACTGGCTGAGCTTGTGTGCTCAGGTCCTATAGTGGGAGCTAAACTTACAGCCTGGCTCACCAATGAGAGTGCTGTCAATTTACCCAAGGCTGATTGAGGAGACATTTGTGAATGACAGTGAAGTTTGATTTGGTGACAGACAGGCTATTAGTTATAAAGGGGAATTGAGAAGTCAGAATTTCTCCAATGCAGAAGCATTGGACCATGATTGCCTGTGGTGTTTGACGGCCTGGCCCTTCATTACACATAGTTCTGAATTGAATATTTTTTGAGACATGCTATCCCAGATTATCAGGATAATAAAAGTTGAGAATAATTTCCTCAATTTACTGTTACATTGGTAACAGTGCACAATTTAATACATTGACACACTAACATGAAACAATCCCATGGAGTTTTACAAGTGTGTGGATTTACAACTGTATCATAAATAGAACAAGGTCATGGACTTCATCCCATGTTAAAAGAACATCAGAAGACTTAATTCAAAGTTGCTCATCGGTGCTGTACGTACAGCATAAAAGCTAAATATTACATTATGCACATTTCTATTGTAAAAGAAGCAATTTTAACGTGTTACACAGGAGATAACAAATAGGGCTAGATTTTGCTGCTAGTTTGCTGATCCCGATAACAGCATGAATGATTCCTGGCCTGGCTCTGGAGCTTTACTTGATCCCATCCAAAGAAACTATTCTCCATATGATCATGAGAAGAAATGCAAATATTGCACAGGGCAACCCTACACATCTTTGAGAAGGTAAAGTCTGAGCGTGAACCATGAGTCAGCAGTTACAAAGAGATAGTTGTCCAATTAGGAATGGAAACTTACCTAAGCCTCTCCCTGTCGCTGCAGGGAGTAGCAATTAGGTAATACCACAGTTAGAGTTTTTAAAATTTGCAAATGAAAGGAGGAAGTCAAAGCTGAAAGGGGCCCTGGAACATTAAGTGGGAAATGATGAGACGAGTTACAGATTTTAACACAGTAACTACACAGGATGCGGGGAGCAGCAGTAGAGTGGGTGGAATCGTAGAATGAGAAAAACAAGCTAAGTGTTTTTTTAAAAAAACACCCACAATAGTCAAAATAAAATGGAAACTAAAAGAAAAAGTAGCAGCCAGAGAAAACTGCTTGCCTACTATCCTGATAGTTAGTAGTCTGTGTCCACTTCTTCCTCCTCCCACCTACTCAACTTACCATCCCTTCTAACTGTGTGTGATTTGCAAACTTGGATGAACAACTCTCATCCTTTCTGTGGCAAAAGGCTCTCACAGGCTGCAGTCAAATTTGCATTCCTGTCCATTGGCCAGGTAGTGAATGTGGCCGGGTGTCAGATAGGACTCAGAGTATTTTTATTTAAAGAGGCCTCTGATGTTAAGATGGTCAGATCTCCATGCTCTCCAATCCCTCTGAGCACACTGGCCATGATGTGGAGATGCCAGCGATGGAGTGGGGTAAACACAGTAAGAAGTCTCACAACATTAGTCTGCTCTCTTGCATCTTTGGAGAAACTGGCCATTGCCAGGCTTGTGCTGAATTTTCTGGCTGACCTTGCCACCGCCTCCCTCCACACCTCCCCTCCCCCGCAAAACACACACACACACAGAGAGCAGGGCTTCACAGTTAATCACTAACCCCCAGATCAATCACCACACTCCACCCAAATTGATTGCAGCCAACACAAATCACCCCCCAAACCCCACTCCCACCACCGATCACTGTTATAAAGCAGCAGTGGTACCTCAAACCCATCAATCATTGTTATAGCACAGCAACAGATTCCCCCCCACCAACCACTGTTGCAGATGGCATAGCAGTGCCCTTCTGAATGGTCTGCTCCTGTATGGTCCCACCTCCCCTTAGGCCCCCATCCCTTGGCACTACAAGAGTGCCAGGCTGGCAGTGCCACTCTTGCAGTGTCATAGTGCCATGATGGCACCGTTTTGGGTGCCATGATGGACTGTCCAATGGGCACCACGTCCTGGGGGAATGGGGGCCTCAATGTCCTCCAATTCTACCAGCAAGGCCGTCACACATCTGATCCCCTTTGATGGGGACTATATGTGATCCTTGCCAGTGAGAGCCATACAGGAAAGTGAGTCAGGATGATTCTATCCTGGTCTCACTTGTAATATTTAAGTGCTATTTTTGGACACGAGGCTGATCATGCTGAATATTCAGTGCCAGTAAGGTTGTGAGAGGTGAGAAATCGGGTATGAATCCGGTTTTTTGGTTCTCACGCAATCTTACCGACTCATCCCTCCCATTGGCCAGCGGGGTGAAATGATAAGATCACTGGGAATTATATATTTTAATCAAGATTTCTCCTTTCCTCTCTTGGTGACTTTGAAGCCGTTTCTTTTACCTGATGCAGATTCTTCCCATTGCACCACGTTGAGAGTCGTCATCACACTTTATATTACTAATAAGCCTATAATTGATGCGCCTTTCATTTCACGTTATAAATAATCCTCAATCCTCCTTTCACTTCTAATTGTGTGTGTTTGAGATGTAGTCAATCAGCAATTCTTCCTCAATCTCCCTCAATCGGATGGGCAGAAGCTTCAAATTCAAAGTGGTGGCCTCAACGCACAGTTGATGGGTCTTCTACTCGTGGCAATATAACTATTAATGAGACTATTGCTTCTGTAATCGGTTAAGTGATCAACCAACGAGCCATGACACACAGACAAGCCTGTACTGTGATCACCCAATGGCTGCATTTGTGCATTTTCAGCAAAGGTTTATCAAATTTCACATACGAACACAGACTCTGATCTACTATTTGTTTCCTAATCTATTTATTGTTCAGGCAATTCTAGCAGTGCAGCTCAGTCCTGACTCTCAACCGTTAACTGGACAGCAGTACAGCACTGCAGACACATTAACCAATCCTGCTGGATTGACAAGTAGCTACAGGCCTAGGAGGGCATCTGGGGCAGCTGCCAGGACTGTAGCTGAAAAGAGACGCCCAAGGTCTAGGATTCCAGGGCAAGCAAGTCTGAGGATTTGGGCATGTTAAGGTCAGAGGCAGTTGGGGTGAGTGGGGTGATTTAAAAGAAAAAGGAAGGAAATGGGGTATTTAAGGAGGGCAGCCACACAATTGGCAGAGAGCAGCCTCCAAAGATCAAGCCCCCACGCTTCCTTCCTTCCCCGTCCTCTAAAAGCATTTGAGGTTAAAACCTGGGTCTTCCACTCCCACTCTGCTGTCAATAATTTCAGCAAACCAAATAAACTAAATCAAACAAATTGACAGTCAAAGTAAAGGGGCAGTCCCTTAAAGGGGGGACCTTCTGAAACAAAAAACAAAGCGTAAAGGAAACTTAAAACATCAAACCAAAATGTGATTAAAAGTGTCAATAATATATCCCAGTCTCTGCGGGGCCCAATGTGCACAGAAGACCTTAGTGGTACTCAGAGACACTGCATACTCTCTTTCTAAGGACACCTGGCCACGAACATCACTGCAGTAGAGGGACAGACAGTCGGGTCAGACGACCCGCTCAATCACCCACTGCCTGGATCTCTTTATGGCAAGCTTGATGCTGCAAGCATTATGGCATGGGCAACATATTATTCAAGTCAATATGCTTGATAACAAGCCTAATCAAACCTTAAGTAATCATTCTAATATAACGAGGGGGCTGCTGATTTTGACATCTGTCCACCCTCCACTTAATGGGATTGCAATACTAGTCCACCCTCCTGCCCCCACCAAGAAAATTTAAAGTTCAACCCTACTAACGAGTCTCACCTCTCCGACTCACCCCTTAGAATTTCATGGGAAAGGCTCAGAACAGATGTTTCTACAACCTTCTCGTCAAAAGGAGAATGCTGCACAATAATAAAATCTTTAATTTCACAAGGAAATTAAAAACTACATTCTGCAAACCAAGCAATTTCACTAGATGTTTTTGCTTAAAGTATTCAGGATGTATCAACAGGATGCAAAGTGAAATCAAATTTTATATCGGAAGCCCACCTTTATTTCTCTTTGCAATTATATTAAGTTTCATCCATTGATAAATATGCCATAACATATATAAATATATACACATATAAATACACCTATAATAGGGATGATTTAATAATCTGTGCTGTAAAGATTGCATTAAGTCAGCTACAGGCATTGCCAAAACCACAAATATGGAGCAATTACATCTGGGCAATAAAAGCAGCATCATTCACATTTCATGTATAAGAAAATGGAAGTATGAGCGTAAAAAAAATTATTGATTTTATATAAATTTTCGTATCTGTTAAAACACAAAATATTAAATACATATTGGTGTGTCATATTACAGCAACTTGCAGACTGCACAGAAATATATTTAGACAGTTCCTACTCTGAGCACATAAAGGCTCCAAATACAAGATGTTACAATGCAAGCCATTAATAAAAAGTAATGGTCACAACCGATCCATCAATATCTTATTTTAGTGAACTTTTTTTTTAAAAATAATTCAAGGGTAGAGTGTTTTAGTTAAGTCAGGAAGTATTGTCGGTGCAGGCTTGGAAGACCAAAGGACTATTCCTGCACTATAATTTTCTTTGTTCTTTGCTCTTTTCCTTTCCAGATCCCCAGGAGTCTTAAATCAGCCTTGCAGGTAGAAGGTGTGGTTAAGAAGGCATATGGTGTACTGGCCTTCATTAATCGAGAAATTGAGTTTAGGAGTTGGGAGATAGTGTTGCAGCTTTATAAGACCCTAGTCAGACCTCTCTTGGAATACTATGCTCAGTTCTGGTCGCCTCATTACAGGAAGAATGTGAAAGCTATTGAAAGGGTGCAGAGGAGATTTACAATGATGTTGCCTGGATTGGGTGGCATGTCTTATAACGACAGGTTGAGGGAGCTCGGTCTTTTCTCCTGAGAGAGATGAAGGAATAGAAGTGACCTGATAGAAGTGTATAAGGTGTTGAGAGGTATAGATTGGGTGGATTCTCAGAGGCTTTCTCCGAGGGCTGGAATGGTTGCTACGATAGGACACAGGTTTAAGGTGCTAGGGAGTAGATACAGAGGAGATGTCAGGGGCAAATTTTTCACTAAGGGTTGTGGGTGAGTGGAATCGGCTGTGTCGATGATGGTGGAGGCAAATTCAATAGGGTCTTTTAAGAGACTTTTGGATGAGTACCTGGGACTTAATAGAATTGAGGCTAATAGATAAGGTATGGATATCATCGGTGCAACTTGTGGGCCAAACAGCCTGCTTGTGCTGTAGTTTTTCTATGATTCTATGTTCTAGATTCCTACTGTGATTTTCCATTTTAAATTAAAAGGGAAGAGTGTGCTGTCCTGTTTCCAACTCCATCTTCAGTCGACCAATCTCATTTGGGTAGCAATTAAAGTGATAAAATTGATGTCAACTCATTATAAGGAAAGATTGGGTCAACTGGGGTTGTTCTCCCTGGAAAGACGGAGAATGAGGGGAGACCTAATAGAGGTGTACAAAATTATGAAGGGTGTAGACAGGTTGAACAGTGGGAAGCTTTTTCCCAGGTCGGCGGTGACGATCACGAGGGGTCACAGGCTCAAGGTGAGAGGGGCGAGGTATAACTCCGAAATCTGAGAGATGTTTTTTATGCAGAGGGTGGTGGGAGCTTGGAATGCGCTGCCAAGTAGGGTAGTGGAGGCGGATATGGTAGCATTGTTTAAGAATTACCTGGATAGTCACATGAGCAGCCTGCGAACAGAGGGATACAAACAAACGGTCTAGTTGGACCAACGAGTGGTGCAGGCTTGGAGGGCCGAAGGGCTTGTTTCCTTTGCTGTACTGTTCCTTGTTCTTTATTTGTCTGCTCCAGTTGCACCCTTCGCGTAATCTATTCTTTTCATTGGATTATTTGTCATTAAACTGTAAAAGTTTAGTGGTGAAAACACCAAAGCCTGAATGAACAATAAAATGTTATCAGTTATATATTCGCTGTACCTGTGAGCTGTCCCATTTCACCGTTTTTTGGGCCAGCAAAAAGCTTTAACTACGGCGCAGTGAACTCTATCTAGCAGAACATTTATCAAGCACACATTATTCTAGTTACTGATGGTAATATTTAATTATTAAACTCAATCAAGTTGTCACCATAGGTTAAAGCTGAAAGTTGACTTCAGGACAAGATGCAAGGGTTGGCAAGGCTGGAATTTGTTGGCCTCGGAAAGGTTGTGGTGAGCTGCCTTCTTAAACTGCTGTAGTCCATCTGTTGCTATTGCACCCACAGTGACAAGGCTGGTGTACCTGTTATTACTGGTGCTCAAGTCGATGCCAGGAGGCTGTCCTGTATTATTCCTTTTTGACTTTGCCATCGTGGTCTAATGGCTAGACCCTTTGTTGAGGGTCTGGAATTACATGTAGGCCAATGCAGACCAGACATGGGCAACAGATTTCATTCCACAAAGGGCATTAGATTAGCTTTTGATTCCTGTTGTAGTGAGATCTGAACCAGCTACCCATGATATTTGTCTGCTTCTCTGGATTACTGGTCCAGTGACATTATCTCAACATCACCACCACACTGCTACTGAAAAGGCCAACAACAATCTATTGAACTGCACACATGAAAAACATGAACAACAGGAGATTCACACCCTCCGATGGATGAAGGGTGAGAAGAAAAAAAACACTCAAGAAATAAAACAGAATGGCAGGATGTGACTTGTACTCTCCCGCAGGAGAGGTGAAATGTGAAATCAGCTCAACTTTCCCTCTTGGCACATGACACTTTAAAATATCATGTAATTACCCACTTGTGTTTCTGTTATGCTGTCAGCATCTGAATTGAGCAAATATTAAATCCAACATTCTGTAAATGTAATGGTTACAAATTCCAACTTGAAATTTTATTTCACACCTCCAAAGTCAAATGAACGAAGCCAAAAGTGAACCGATCCCATGTTACACCAGGTAAAGACACACAGGTTACACTTGATAAAGATGAATTTGCATTGGATTTTGTATGGGAAATGGCTGCAATTTGTATCCAGAATAATTCACATTTATGGCATTATGTTGCAAACTGTCATGATTTCAACTTTTAGTTTTAACCTATGATGATGATTTGATCAAGTTTAAGTATTACCATTACATTAGTAACCAGACTAATGTGCATCATAAATCATAGAATCTCGTTATAAGACATGCCATTTGGCCCATCAAGTCAACACCTATTGTCTGACAGAGCATCATGCCTACACGCTCTTCCCCACTCTATCCCCGTAAACCCACACATTTCCCATGGCCAATTCACCTAACCTATATGTCTTTGGACACTAAGGGACAACCAATACACATAGCTTGCACATCTTTGGACTGGGGAGGGGTCAAGAACACCGGCAGGAAGCCTACGCAGACATGGGAAGAACAATCACCTAAGACTGGAATTGAACCCGGGTCCCTGGAACTGAGGTATCAGTGCTAATCACTATGCCATAATAAATGTTCTACCAGATAGAGTTCACCATGTTATAGTTAAAGCTTGTATCCCAATAAACAGTTAAATGGAATAGCTCACAGAATAGCTCACAGTGAGTATATAACTGTTTTTTTTTCAAATGTTCATTCTGACCATACCTGTTTACACCATTAAACTTTTATAGTTTAATGACAAACAATTAAGGTGGCCAGAAGTCCTGGTCCTGCCAGGACAGTCCCAGATTTTCATCAAACATCTGGCTCCCTGACTATTTGCTCAAACTAACTCAGATGTCCCTGTTTGCGGATTTTCCCTCTTCACATGAACCAAGTCTGGGAGTTCCACCAACAAGCCGCCTTTTTTGTGCAGCATCAGCATCTGTTTTCGCTTTCTCCCTCCTCCATCTAAACTTATGCTCCATTTAGAAAGCAAACAAAAATCCTCCCGATTGCACCAAGAATTGGAATTTCGCCACTTGCCGACCATAAGCTGTTGTGCCGGGAAGCTTCAGCATCCTTCTCGCTAGGAGTAATTTTCTCCTCTGCCCGCAAAATGTACTGGTTCTGAACAGGATGACCTTTTGTTGCCCTGGTTGATTCAACTTTAAAAGGGCCTTTATTAGCCAGTTGGAATGATCTGATGGAATGATCAATCAAGAATTTCACGCAGGAGGTAAGTAAAAAATAAAGCCTTTGTTCAATTTTTCTTTAAGAAAATTATTACGTTATGAAACTAAAAAGAGTGCCGAAAAGATTTACTAGAACTTGTTGGTTTGAGTTATACGGAGAGGCTGGATAGACTGGGATTTTTTCCTCTGGAGTATAGGAGGCTAAGGGGTGATCTTATAGAGGTCTATAAAATAATGAGGAACACAGATCAGCTAGGTAATCAATATCTTTTCCCAAAGATAGGGGAGTCAAAAACTAGAGGTCATAGGTTTAAGGTGAGAGGGTAGAAATACAAAAGGGTCCAGAGGGGCAATTTTTTCACTCAGAGGGTGGTGACTGTCTGGAACAAGCTGCCAGAGATAGTAGTAGAGGCAGGTACAATTTTGTCTTTTTGAAAGTATTTAGACAGATACATGGCTGAGATGAGTATAAAGGAATATGGGCCAAATGCAGGCAATTGGGATTATAAAAACTATAGAAAATTACAGCTCAGAAACAGGCCTTTTAGCTCTTCTTGTCTGTGCCGAACCATTTTTTGCCTAGTCCCATTGACCTGCACTTGGACCATATCCCTCCACACCCCTCTCATCCACGAACCCATCCAAGATTTTCTTAAATGTTAAAAGTGACCCCGCATTTTCCACTTTAGCCACCAGCTCATTCTACACTCCCACCAGTCTCTGTGTGAAGAAGCCCCCCCAATATTCCCTTTAAACTTTAATCCTTTCACCCTGAACCCATGCCCTCTGGTTTTTTTTCTCCCCTGGCCTCAATGGAAAAAGCCTGCTTGCATTCACTCTATGTTCATCAAAATCTTATACATCTTTATCAAATCTCCCCTCATTCTTCTATGCTCCAGGGAATAAAATCCTAACCTATTCAATCTCTCTGTAACTCAGCTTCTCCCGGCAACATCCTGTGAACCTTCTCTGCACTCTTTCAACCTTATTTACATCCTTCCTGTAACTAGGTGACTAAAACTGTACACAATACTTTAATTCGGCTTCACCAATGCCTTATACAACCTTACCATAACACTCCAACTTTTATACTCGATACTCCGATTTATAAAGGCCAATGTACCAAAAGCACTCTTTACGAGCTATTCACCTGTGACGTCGCCTTTAGGGAATTCTGCACCCGTATTCCCAGATCCATCTGTTCAACTGCACTCTTCAGAGTTCCACCATTTACCCTGTACGTTCTACTTTGGTTTGTCCTTCCAAAGTGCAATACCTCACACTTATTTGCGTTAAATTCCATTTACCATTTTTCAGCCTATTTTTCTAGCAGGTCCAAATCCCTCTGCAAGCTTTGAAAACCTTCCTCACTGTCCACTACACCTCCAATCTTTGTATCATCAGCAAGTTTGCTCATCCAATTTACCACATTATCATTGATATAGATGACAAACAGCAATGGACCCAACACCAATCCCTGCAGCATACCACCAATCACAGATCTTCACTCAGAGAAGTAATCCTCCACAACCATTCTCTGGTTTCTTCCATTGAGCCAATTTACTTCCTCCCCATGTATACTTAGTGACTGAATCTTCCTAACTAACCTCCCACGAGGACCTTGTCAAAGGCCTTGCTGAAATCCAGGTAGACAACACCTACCACCTTCCCTTCATCCACTTTCCTGTAACCCCCTCGAAAAACTCTAATAGATTGGTCAAACATGATCTACCACGCACAAAGCCATGTTGACTCTCCCTAATAACTCTCTGTCTATCCAAATTTTTGTAGATCCTATCCCTTATCACACCTTCCAATAACTTGCCCACCACTGATGTCAATCTTACTGGCCTATAGTTTCCCGGATTTTTTTTGGAACCTTTCTTAAACAACGGAACATGAGCCACCCTCCAATCATCCGGCACCTTCTTCGTGAATACTGACATTTGAAATATGTCATCCAGAGCCCCTGCAACTTCAACACTAGCCTCCCTCAAGGTTCATGGGAATACCCTGTTATGTTAGGGTTTCAAAAAAAAGAGTGGCATGAACAAATTAGGCCAAAGGGCCTGTTTCCATGCTGTAAACTTCTATGATTCTATGACTCTAATTAGGCAAAAATGTAATTGAAACAGAAATCTGTGGTTCATAACAGTGTCTTCAATAATTGGGGGTCCTACTAATGTGGTCAACTCTTGCTGGACATATTGCAGGAGATGTTGGTACAACCTTCTGCCTTTAACTGCTCTTTCCCCAGATTCCTGTCATTGATGATCCAATGTGCCAATTATCACAGAGCGTCAGTTTTTTGACTTTTGAAAATCTAGTCACCCTACAACTAATGGCATAGATAATAAAAACAGAAAATGCTGGAAATATTCAACAGGTCAGAAAATATCTATGGGAGAGAGAAACAGGGTTAATGATCTTTTATTCATTTCTATTGGGCCCATTCCTGGCCTGATGAATATTTCCAACATTTTATTTTTATTTCAGATTTACAGTGTCCACAATATTGTACTTCTATAATGGCATAGTTAAGTCGCTGTTATGCCATGGTACTCCTTATTCTGCAATCATAAAACACATGGTAAATGTTTAATTTGTTAAAGTTAGGTCTCTTAAAAGTTGCAGGAAACCAATACACTTCAGGTCAACATCAAAAACAACATTGACTAACCATAACTAATGCAGAGCTATCATCCTTGAATGAAGTGAGACCCCTTGTGAAGGGAGACAGTGGCAGTGGCAAAATAAGCCTTTATCAACCTATCCACGTCCCCTGAACACTTAGATAATTAATAATAAATAATTATTCTGCACGCAAGTGCTGCATTACTGAAGTTATGTCCTGAAATTAAGGTATTTCACTGCTGTAGGAAATACTTAATGAGTTAATTTCGCAAAAACATTCCGTAAAGTTCAGAGATTATGAGAGAGACAGAAAGATTGACTAACTGAGTCTGGGATTTCAGTAAATAGCAGAGATAATGGAAATTAGAAGAGCAATTAACCTGGCACACACATTGAAGGAGAAATGATCGATATGGAGTCTAAAATCCCAAATTATGGTGAAATAGTGGCCGGAATTCTCTGTCTCCGCCACTGCTGCCGGTGAGAACGGAGAGTCAGGCGCTCCGCAAATCTCCGTTCACTGCACGGAGACTGGAAAATCCCAGCTGCAGTCGAGGTCAGACAATTCTGCCCAATGTTACCAACAAAACCTGCAACTTTAATAAGCAAATCTGCATTTTTGCTGCATTGAATAACAGTCCAGATTTTGAGAATATTCTTGTGCAATTTTCAGGTCTAAACTTTCACTTCCTGCACAGTTTTAAAACGAACACAAGGCTGTCTCATCACTCATCTGGTGGTACGGGGTGCAGATGTATAATACTACGCTGCTAATCGGTTTCACCAAAAGAACCAACACCCAAAAAAATGCTTACATAGTTAGTGTTAAGTAAGCTTGTAATTTTCAAGCATTTCAAAAACAAATGGTAAGGACACATGCAGCAAAGTTGATAAATTTGCTTTCTAGAACAATTACTCATGTAATTTTGTAGCCAAACATCGGGTTTGAAAGGGAGTTTTCAGATAGCAGAATCTAAAAGAGCTGTCACATGACCCTTCAGTCAATCAGGCTGGAGCGTGCGAATTCTGGAGCTGAACACGAGCATTTCCTTCCCAGTTAGGAGTTTGGAGCCAGGGAGTACAATCGCCTTTATATGACCCTCTGTACATAGTTACTGACCTTTATAAACTTTTCATTCATTAACTACTTCTGGTTTTCCGTTTTTGCAAGATACTACACACATTAAAATAGATTTGCATTTGTATAGCATCTTCTTGAGCCCTCGGACATTTCAATGTGTATTACAGCCAATGAAGTGTTTCTGAAGCATAGTCACTGTCATGATGTTATCAGCTATAATTATACTTGATGGCGGAGCAGCCTCAAAGGGCCATGTTACTTACTGCTGCTCCTATTTTCTACATTTATATTTTGGAAACACAGCTCCCACAGCATAAACCACAGAGATTGGTAGTACAAACAGATTATTAATTCAATATCCAGATTGTCACAAAAGCTGATATCAGCATAGTCACCACAGATTGCATCAAGGAGATGAAAAGGAGGAGAGGTAGGTTGGCAAAGTATCCCAGATAGCTATCCAGTAAATCTTTATGGAATAAATATTTGACAGAAAGAGAGTACTCCTGTAATGTTAGTTACTGAAAGTAGCTAAGGAAAGGTTTTCACAGCTGTCCAAAGATGCTCCCTTTTTTTATGCAATCCCTCAGGATCAAGGATGACTTGCTTCCACTCCAGTTCTGTTGAACCGATCAGCCATTTCGGAGCCAACGCATGATCACAGAATCCCTACAGTGCAGAAGGAGGCCATTCAGCCCATTGAGTCTGCACCAACCACAATCCCACCCAGGCCCTATTCCCATAACCCCCACGTATTTACTCTCCTAATCCCTCTTACACTAAGATCAATTTAGCATGGTCAATGAACGTAATCTGCATATCATTGGACTGTGGGAGGAAACACAGTACCCAGAGAAAACCCTCGCAGTCACAGGGAGAATAAGTAAACTCCACATAGTGATCTGAGGCCAGAACTGAACCTGGGTCTCTGGCGCTGTGAGACAGCAGTGCTAACAGTGTTGCCCTAGATTCTACCAGAAATGGAGCAAGTAGTGCTTCAAGGATTAAGTAGATAACATGTTTGGAGGGGTGCATGCTCTCTTCAATGCCTCAGGTTTGCCTGTGCATGTTCCTGGTGAAAACTTCAATGTACTTCCTGCCTTCCTAAATGAACTTGTTGCATTTTAGTCAGTCACGAGAAGGTGAAACATCCTCACTGACTCACAGGAGCCTCTGGCTTGTTTTTTCTGTTGTTGTTGGGTTGAAATCCTGGACCCCACCTCCTGCAACAGCTATGCGGATGTTCCTGCATCTGACTGGAGTGCTTCAAGAAGACAACTAACCACCATTTTCTCAAGGGCAATTAGGAACGGGTGACAGATGCTGGTCTCGGCAGAGCTGCCTATATCTCATGAAAAAAATTTTAAAAACAAGCTAGGGACTCCTATGAGCTAATGAGGATGTTTGACCTCTTCAGGAATGCTTTGTGGGCATCTCAAAAATGTTGCTGCTGTCCCATTGAAATCTCCTGCTGTGACTGAGTTCAAAGTAGAACAGTTGCAGAGATGCAAGCAATGGTTCAATTTTTACTACCATGGAAGGAAAGAATGATTCATTGATGGTGGGGTACAGGTTAACTGTGTTAACAAATCATTTGGCCTCTCTCCTCACCTCTGGCCTAACTAATATGTTGCAGGAGAGAAAGAATTCCTTTCAAAATCATCCAGTGAAAACAATGATGTTTTATGGTACAGGACAAGTAGAAGCCAAACCAAGAGTTTATTCATATAATTCCTCAGATGGTCATGTAAAAAATTAGCCAAGATTTTAAAAATAAGCTACTTGATTATCAGCTTTCTTCAAATCATTCATAGCAATTCTATTTTTTAAACCTTTTCTTTCTTGATTACTATTTGAGATCTTAACTACTTAAGTATCAAGTCACAGGAGGAGACATTGAGACTGACTATAATTACCTCTGCTCCAATCCCTCACCAGATAAATAGCTCACTGAGACTGTGAGCAGAATTTTACCACCCTACCTGCCATGGAAATCAAAACGGGCAAGATGCAGCTAATGGGAAGGTCTGTTGACCTTGGTGGGATTTTATGGTTTCAGGATAAGTGAGGTTTTAAAATCTTGCCCTTTGTTTCAGTGTCAAGTGACCACCTGAGCAAGACCCTGAAGAAAAATGTTTCTACATTCATCAAGCCACTCCTCACCAATCATTAATGCCACTGGGAAAAACAGGCTAGAATCTTCAGGTTCCTCCTCTCGTGATACTTTTTAAAATAGCCAACACCACACAGACAAGTTGTTTGCTCCTTGCGCTGATACCAGTGCTGCGTTTAGTTCCATCATGACCACTGTCCTTCAAAGTACTGGTATCTTAGTATTGTGAATTGTGTATTCAGGTGTTTGACTAAAAACACTGTGGTAAGGCACATTACAATTACATGCCACCACTGCCTTCCAGAGGAGAATGCACAGCAGCCTGCATTCCTCTTACTTATTTCAATTGACAGTCTTCACAATTCTGAGTGTAATGTTTGTAGCTTCAAGTCCTAGAAATTTCCTCCAGAAATCAGGCTGGCACTTCAATCTGTCATTGTTAGAAATCTTCCAGATGAAACATTTAATAGAGAGCCAATCCTCCTGTTCAATTCGACACCAAATGCCTCTTGGATTTTCAAACAGTGTAGAAGCTTGCCTTTGCACTGATTAATGTATCTTTCCTCCAATGAATACTTCAAAAGCAAAATGTCTTTATCTTGGATGTTGCTTCAGGGAATTTGCTAGCCACAAATTAAATGGATGAGTTTAACTACATAACAACAATGACTGCATTTCATAAGTGAACTTGTTGAATATCGTTGCATCCTGTGCATGTGATAAAACTCTATAAATGTAGATTTTACAATTTTGTAATCTGTGTCGAAGCTTCTCCACTGCAGTCCAAGTATAATTCATGTTCTCAGTTTGGTCAATTGGTTTGAGTTTGGATTTGTATTTCTAAACAAAATGGCCAGAGGTTACAAATTGATTTTTATAAATGATCTGGAGGAGGGTATTGAGGGATGGATCAGTAAATTTGCAGATGATACTAAAGTTGGTGGTGTGGTAGATAGTGAAGAGGGGTGTTTTAGTTTACAGAGTGACTTGGACAAGTTGCAGAGCTGGGCCGAGAGGTGGCAAATGGAGTTTAATGTGGAAAAGTGTGAGGTAATGCACTTTGGCAGGAACAATAAATGTGTAGAGTATAGGGCTAATGGTAGGGCTCTTAATAGTGTTGAGGAACAGAAGGATCTTGGTGTATGTGTCAATAGATCCCTGAAAGTAGGCAGTCAAGTGGATAAAGTTGTTAAGAAGGCATATGGAGTCTTAGCTTTTATTGGTAGGGGGATTGAATTTAGGAGCCGCAGCATCATGTTGCAACTGTACAAAACTCTAGTGCGGCCGCACTTGGAGTATTGTGTGCAGTTCTGGTCGCCACATTATAAGAAAGATGTGGAGGCATTGGAGAGGGTACAGAGGAGGTTTACTAGGATGTTGCCTGGTATGGAGGGCAGGTCCTATGAAGAGAGGTTGAAGGATTTGAGGTTGTTTTCGTTAGAAAGGAGGCGGCTAAGAGGGGATCTTATTGAAGCATATAAGATGATTAGAGGTTTAGATAGGGTGGACAGTGATAGCCTTTTTCCTAGGATGGAGAAAGCTAGCACGAGGGGACACAGCTTTAAATTAAGGGGTATGAGTTATAGGACGGATATCAGAGGTAGGTTCTTTACTCAAAGAGTGATTAGGGAGTGGAATGCCCTGCCTGCAGCTGTTGTAGATGCGCCAAGTTTGGTGGCGTTTAAGAGGTTAGTTGATAAGTATATGGATGAGAAGGGAATGGTTTAGTTAGGAGGGGCATTGCTTTTTATTTTGGTCGGCACAACATCGAAGGCCGAAGGGCCTGTTCTGTGCTGTATTGTTCTATGTTCTATGTTCTATGATTGGAAAAGGATCTTTGGAGCAAAGGTATCTTTATAATGCAAAACTATGACAAAGGCATCATTCTGCTTCTCCCCCACATAGCTGGGCCCAAAAGTCCTGCCCTAAAGGCGAGAATGGGCATGGATAGGAATGCAAAATTATGAGCTGACATACCAGTTTCCTGACCCTGTTCCAGCACTGGCCATTTTTGCTGAGACAGGTTCAAAACCCACAGCGCTACCTGCTGTCACACAGAAGGTAGCCAATTAGGCTCATAAAGGGCTTTGTTAACGCTGATGAAAAAGAGTTTTCAGTCAGGCTCCAGTTTGCTGGACAGGTAGGGGATGTTTTAGGCACTCTTCTTTACGCCAATGCACAGCAGTTGCATGAAAATCTCAATGAGTAACTGTTTCATCCGGAATTGCACTTTTGCGAGCACCAAAAGAGTCTGACTTCTGTGTCCTGCCCCAGAGGGAATGTACTTTGGATGATCATCTTTACAAAGATGTGACACCCGAAGTCCCAGTTAGGATCTTGAGCTTCTTAACTCCAATTACTTTCCTTTCCAATAAAATGGATGATACTACACTCATTTGTATTTATCAGGTCACAGCCAGAAAACTATCTGCACCCACACCATTAGTGGTGGTGCTCTGCACGAATCTTCATTCCACTGCTATTTCTCATGCTGCGCCTCACAACCACAGTCCAAAACACAATGCTGAATTCCGTATGAATGCCGATAGCCAGCTCTAACTCCTCACCACCTCTTATAGCCACAGCATTCTCAGATTTGTACACTGCTTGTCTGATATCCAGTCTTGCATAAAGCAGAAATTGCCTCCCAACTAAATAGTGACTTGATCAAAATCATTGTCTTCAACCACAAACACCATTCCCTAGTCACCAACTCCATCCCTTTTCTTGGCAGCTCTCCAGTAGATCTGTTCCTATTTGAATAGCACATTTTACCAAAAGAGATACGCAACTACACAGCAATTAAAATTCTGAAAATTATGGTCTAATTCTGTTGTCACTAGTCCATATAATTGTATGAGTTTCCTTAACGTGATGTTTTATTACTGTTTTAAAATCTATTTTACACATAAACACACAAAAAAAGTGGATTGATTTGGACCCAAATACATCTGACCCATCAATGGAACACATTTAATGGGCCAATAGTCTCATGATCTTCCAAAACTTCTGCTCTGATATGTTCGCTGAGGATTGGTTTCTCAGAGAAAGGGGAAGGTTATTGGAAACTCACTTTCAGGAAAACTGTCCTGAAAACCTTCGCTGGTGTACAAGAACCCAGGGAATGTTCACACAACAGATGTTACATTTGCATGAACATTTTACAAAAGGAGTTTAACAATGAGATGAAGCTGCTTCACCGAACAACCTTCATGATGCAAAACATTTTCTTCAAAATCAATTAGAGCAGGAATGCGAGGCACAACAAAATTAAAAGGGGATTCTCAAGGGAAACTTATTCCAGCACAAAGCCCAATTTCACATGGATGTTACTGAACCTTAACAGAGAAAGCCTCAATCAATAGCCATTTGATACTAATACTTGGAAGCACACATTCACAAATTCAACAACTGCACTGAGGCTTTGAAACCACTTTCAAACATTTAAATATTTTAATAAAGTCCCAACAAACTTGGAGAAAATAGCTGATTGAGTCAGAAACTAATATTTATTGAAAGGATTAATTCCCACGATTGATAGTCTCTGGAGAGAGACAGACAGCACTGAATCAAATGCTGCTACCATGTGTTTAAAACCTTCAGGATGGGAAAAAGTACACAGAGCAATTGTGCCAGATTTGATGTATATGATTCCTTTAAAAGGCCTAAGCTATCTAGTACTTTTTGACTCTTGATTTGAAAAATCTAATAACATTTTTTGAAGAAACTTCCAAGTTTCACGTTGTACGTGTCACGTCATTTACATTGCTGTGTCCAAGTTAAAAGAAAAGGCCTCACTGTCCTGATTGCTCCCCCATCTCAGTCTTGAGTATTCTCCAATACTTTCCCTAGAAAGGCAGTAGCCAAATGGGTGCAATCCTGGATATGACGTTGCACCTACTCTGGCAAATCACATATCCAATAACATATCACCCGGTTGTGGTTTGCTGCTGGAAACAAATTTTGAGAAGCCCACACAAAAGAAAAGCTGACTTCTGTGACTGAAGATGGAAATCAGGCAAGACTTTTATTTTTGTTTCCTGGCACTTGCTAGTGTCGGTACAAAAGTAAACTGAACATTTCTCTTTCAACTGTAAAGTTTTACGGATACAGTCCTCATACACAAGAGATATATAATTGATGCAATATTACCAAACAATACTACAATACAGGTCAACATTTCAAAATCTTTTCTGAATCAAAATAAAGCAACAAAGTGTGAAAAACCTGCACAGTCCAGTTCTTTGCGGATCACCACATCTTTGACACTTCTAAAAAACATGACTAAAGATTTACCAAATTATATATACTTCCAACCACATGATACAACCACGTCCGAGTTACAGCAATCTCACAGATCTACTGTATACATTTCCGTAACCAAGCTGGTTTAAGATAGTGAGTTATTGCGTGCACTTTATGCTTATTGCTATTGTATTCTGTGAAAATGTGGTACAGCAGGTTGTTCTGAATTATGGTGGTTGACAATATATTATTCATTCAAAGTAGAATTCATTTTTTTATAGAACGAGACAATAGATAAAGCTTCCAGCATCATTAGAGAAAGTATGTGACTGGCACAATGCAGCTTATGACAGGTGCTCACTGGAAATGTCACAATTTTCCCCAAATCTAACATCAGCCCTGCAACTAACTGCTATACCAGAAACTGTCGCAACCACTAACAGGATTAATTCAAGACTATAAAATTGATTTCTTCACTTTTCTTCCTTTTTTTCCTCGAGTGCAGTTTCACAGGTGTTGGCTTCTATCTAGTAATGAAACCCAAGTAGCCAATTTTTGGTATCCTTTCCCCCTCCAACAATCACAAACATATATTTTCCCACTGGAAGTGAGTCAGAACTTTCCCTTTCTTAACCTAAGGTAGGAAAGCATATGTTCCAACATCTACAGAGACAAATTAACTCAGCACAAACCTGGGATCTCCCTGTCTGTAGAACACACTGTGTCTGTAGAGCACAAAAAACAGGAACAGGAGTAGGCCATACGGCCCATCGAGTCTGCTCTGTCATTCAATAGAATCACGGTTGATCTTTGACTTTAACTCCATTTTCTAGTTTGCTCACCTTAATTCCGGAAGACTAAAAATCTGTTTATCCCAGCATAAATGCACTCATTGATGGACCTCCATAACCCACCAGGGCACAGAATTCCAAAGACTTACAACACTTTGAGTGAAGTAAGATCTTCCAACTCTGTATGAAATGATAGGCCCCTAATCCTGAGACTGTGCCTTGTATTTCAAATTGTTTAATCTCTCAGCATCTGCCCAAGGGAGACAAGAATTTCATTCACTATTGGACTGCAAAGGGATCCACAATCTTTGGCTTTTTATGTCAACTTGTCTCTGTTTTCTCATCTGTTGGTGATGTAATCCATCCACCATTTCACAATCTACATGTACATTTCTCTTTCCTTTTTGGCATGTATGTGTTATCTCAAAATTTTGGTTAATAACCACCATCACTCTTCTTTTCCTGACCCTGCATCATATTCTTCGCAGATCTGTCAGTCAGTAATTTTCCTTGTACATCCCTCCTAATCTCACTGCCCTGCCAACTGCACCTCCAGTTAATGGACTACTGCTACAGAATAATGGGAGATAATCCTGTGATTGTAAAATAATTACACGTGAAGAAAGCTATTTTATTCATCTTATCTTATATGCCCAGAATGGCACTTGAGTTTCTGGAGAATCTAATTGTTACTCATCCAATTGTTCAGGTTTCTCACTTGCGTTCCAGAGATCACATGCTTGTGGCCTTCCTAACCTGATCCTGAATTTGTCTTTTCCTAGTTCAAGCCTATGTTGCCTTCACCCAAGTTTACAATGTGGTTTAAAATGTTTTAAAAGATCTTCTTTTACATTCCTTTAACTATTTTCTTTATCTTATCATCTATTCTTAGGATTGCCAACTCAGAATGAAGCTACTCTGGGAGATTTTGTTTCTCCCACCATTGTTTATACAAACATATGAGTTAGGAATGGGATAGGTCATTCAGCCCCTTGAACCTGCTCTGTCATTCAATAAGATCATGGCAGATCTGATTATGGCCTCAGCTGTATATTCCTGCCTATCCCCAATAAGCCAAAACTCCCTTGTTAGTCAAGAATCCATTTATCTCTGCCTTAAAAATATTCAACGATCCTGCCTCCACTAGTCTCTGATGAAGAGAGTTCAAAGATTCACAACCCTCTTGAGAAAAAAGTAATGATTTCCATCTTAAATGGGAGGCCTCTTATTTTTAAATTGTAATCTCTAGTTCTAGTCTTTCCCACAAAGGAATCATCTTTTCAACATCCACCTTGTCATAAGAACTAAGAGCAGGAATAGGCAATTCAGCCTCTCAACTGCTCCACCATTCAATATGATGATGGCTGATCTTGTCTCAGCTGCAACTTCACTTTCCTGCCCGTTCTCCATAACCCTTCATTGGTTTATCTGCTATCTCAACTTTCACCTCAAGACTAGAATAGAAGCTCAGGTTTCTCTATCTCCCCCCTCATACTTTAGACCTCTGGCACTCAGGATGAATCCTCACGGCATTACCTCCAATAATTCAATGTCTCTCCTATATCTTGATGGCCAGAAATAGAAATAGGACTTATTTGACCAAAATGCTGTACAGTTTCATAGATGCCTCTTTTTTGTATTATAGTGTCTTGACTCTAGTTCAGTGTAGAAACATTGCAATAGACCATCAGCCCAACTGGTATATGTTGATATTTATATGCCACACAAGTCTTCTCTTTTCCAATTACTTTGCTTCTTTTACTCTGCTTCCATTTTGCTCTATTCCATCATGTCTCCATCAAACATTGCTTAAATGATCAATGTGCGCTACTTCAACCATATATACGTCAGAGTTCCATTTACTTACTATTCTCTTTGTAAAGGAATTTGCCTTAAATGCCTACTTAATCTTTTAGTAGTCATCTTATGTTTTTACCCTCTCATTCTGGCCTCACCCAACAAAGCTTTCTATTTGCTTCATTGATTGTTATGCCAGTACTTGAACATGATGACGGTCAAACCTATTCACCCACTTTGAACATTCACGGAATAAGTGTATTGTTCATATTTTTTCCTTATCTGCAGTACTTTATGCTTGCATCTGTATTAAATTGCATCTGTCATACTTCCGCTCACATAGATATTTTGGCCAGCTTTTTATTTGGACTTCCCAAGCTGTTTCCTAAGAATCAGCCTTTCCTCCTATTTTTGTATCATTCTGGCAATTGGAATGGAGCCAGTGTGTGCTGGTACATAAAGGAAAAGAAGGACTTATATTAATATCACACCTTTCACAACCTCAGGACATCCTAAAGTGCTTTTCTGCCCATTTTCTTACATTGTAGCCATTTTTGGAATGTAAGAAATATAGCAGCCAATTCACACACAGCAAATAGCAGTAGTATAATGCCAGGATAATCTATTTTTGTGATGCTGGTTAAGGGATAAATAACTAGGTCACCAGGGAGAACTCCCCTTCTCTTCTTCATATAGTGCCATGGGATCTTTTAAATGCCCCCAAAGGGGTTGACAGTGCCTTGGATCTAATGCCTAATCTGAAAGATTACACCTCCAACAGCCCAACATTCCAACAATCCATATTTTGTGTTCAAGGCTAAGATTTTTCATCCTGTCTGCAGTAGGGTCCATCACAGGCAGGACAGAGTATCCGGCAGATTAACAAAAGGTCCACTGACATGAGATGAAACCAGAGAATCCTGGCCCAATGTCTGAATGAAAGCTAGAACCTACAATGTTCTGATTCAGAGATGAGGGTACTTTCCACTTAGACATGTTGACACCTAATTCAAACAAATGCCTCCTGCCATGCTGATGAATTAGGTTAAAGTCCTATTTGAAAGGTATCTTTCCAACTGAGGGGAAATGGTAACACCTATTCCTACCATTTTTGATCTACCAGGTAGAAAGTGAGAAACAAATAGTCTTGGTCTTTTATATTTCAGTCATTTAAAGAAGATGTTTCTCATGTTCTGAAACAGGGGCACATCTATTGCACTAATTTTAAAAATGTTACCAAATATAATTCCTCACGAAAAAAGTCAAAACGACAGTCTCCCAATATGATTCTATCATATCGTACCACAGTATGTTAGTAATCCAATCATTATGGCAGCATTTTGTTTTAAAGAGAGGTTAGGCAGGAATGCACTTTTAAAACATTATTAGAACTGCTCCCTAGCACAGCTGCACTTTGTCTTTCTTTTCCTTTTTTTTTCAAACTGACCACATTATAGAAATGGGAGAAAAAATACTTATAAGACAAAGGCTGTAACATATGCTTAGTAAGAATCCTTGATACTTTCTTGGATTATTTCACTTGAGTTATTTTAAGATAGTGGCATGTTTTAACACGCTTTTGCTTTCCTTCTGTTCCTGTCAAAGCCTATCACCTATCACCCAATCCAGTTGCAAAACTTGGACAGAGCAGCTCAGTTCTTGAGGCCAACACTGTCAAACCTTGGCCAATAGGCAAGGCACTAAACAGGAATGGGCCACCACTACAAGCAGTGGACACTCTCCTCTCAATCCAATATGGTCAACTAAAATCGGTGAAGTCACTATTATATCTACAAGTATAACAACAGACATGCAAATTGTTTACACGATATCCATTTACCTGAAAAATGCTTAGCTGTTCAATTATAGAAGTATTTGGAGAAAGCATTCTTACTTACAAAAATCATGTCTTTATAGAGAACATTTGATTCATTTGATCTCTTGGATTAGTGTAGATTGCTTGAGGGAATTGGAGAAGAGTTTTCCCCAGAGTATTGTTTTCCCAGATATTGTTGCAACTATTGAACATATTCACTTACGAAATATTCTAGATGTTGATCATCTCTAGTTCACTTAGCAAATTGATATCAACGATAACATTACAAAGTGCATTGTATCTAAGTTAAAACATATACCTCATGTTTAGTATTGGAAGAATATTCAGTTATTTGAAATAGTACCATAAATAAGAGACACAGTGCCTAACTCAGGTCAATATTTATTAATTACATTTGAAGTAAACTTCACAATTTAACTCCAAGCTCTTACACAACTTGTAAACAAATTGACTTTGTAGAGTGTATATTTTAAGAAACTGAGTTTAGATCTGTGCCAACACATCTGATTTCATCTTTAATTTCAGTAGCAACCACTTCCATCATTTCTCACATCTCTACACAAATGGTAGCTCCAACTAAGTAATACTCAATTCTTTAATGTGAAGGGATTTTATTACACCCCATATCATTATTCATCGCATAACGACTATGGCCAGGAAAACAGCTTATGACGTTTCTCCTCCTTAATTCAGGAGGGCACAGACTAATGGTGCAACTTTCACTAACCAACTTGATACAGGTCAAGACAGGGATTGAAGTTGAGAACTTTATGTCCTGAATAATTCAGTATCATACATGACAGAGAGTACTGCAAAGCACTTCAAATAACTGATTAGATATCATTAACTGAGCATACTCATTAGGAGACATGAGGTGATGGGAAGACAAATTTAGCGAAAATATCACAAGATATTATTAATTTAGTGAGGGAATCAACTCACGCATAGATTTGTAGATAGCTTCCAGGAAAGCATGGTTGAACCCCTTTATTTCAAAAACCAATTTGCAACATTCAGGCTTGGGTGGATAAGTTGCAAATAACATTCATGCAACATAAGTGCTGAACAATAACCATCTCCAACAAAGGGGAAATCTAACCATTTCCTTTAATATTCAACAGTATTTCCTATTCTGAATCTCCCATTACCAACAACCTAGGGGTTAGCTTTTGACCAGAAACTTAATTGGGCCAGCCATATAAAAACGGTGGCAGGTCAGAGGCTGGAAATTTTCTGGTGAGTAATTCAGCACTGATTCCCCAAAGCCTGTCAAATCTACAAAGCACAAGTTATGGAATATTCTCCACTTGCCTGGATGAAGTCAAGAAATTTGATATCATCTAGGATAAAGCAATCCATATGACTGGCACTCCATTCAGCACCATAAACTTTCACTCCCTTGATCACCAATGCACAATGGCAGCAGCGTGCACTGTTGAAAACATTCACTGCAGCAACTCACCAAGGGTCCTTCAATAGTGTCTTCCAAGCCTGTGACCTCTACCACCTAGAATGGCGGTTTAGTAGACACATGGGAACATGGTGGCACAGTGGCTAGCACTGCTGCCTATAACACCAGGGATCTGGGTTGAAATCTCATCTTGGGTGACGACATGGAGATGCACATTCTCCCAGTGTTTCCAAGAGTTTCCTCGGGGTGCTCCAATTTCCTCCCACAGTCAAAGGATGTGCGAGTTATGTGCACACTAAATTGCCCATTGGTGTCCAAAAATGGGCATGATCAATGCATAGGATTATGGCGATGGGGCAGGAAAGTAGGCTTAGGTAGAGTGCTGTTCAAAGGATCAGTGCAGACTCGATGAGCTGAATGGCCTTCTTGTGCACTGTAGAGATTCTATGGATTCTAACACTACCATGTGCAAATCTCTTTCTGAGTCATTCACCCTGACTTGGAACAATATCACCATTTCTTCATTGTCATCAAATCAAAGCCCTGGAACTCCCTCCGAAATAGCATTGCAAGCGTGCTCACAACATATCAACTGCAGTAGTTCTAGAAGACAGTTCACCATCATCTTCTCAAAGGCAATAAGGGATGGGCAACAAATGCTGCCCCAGTCAGCAACATCCAAACCACAAGAATTATTTTTATTTTAAACTGAGTTTCCACTCCCTTAGCAGAAGAGTCAATAAATGTGCAGATTCTAAAATATTCAGTAGAAAAATTACAGTAAAGTCGAGGAGTTTTTTCCCCCAGAAAGTTATTAGGGCTGGAAATTCACTGCCTGTATTTATAAAAATACCTTTAATGTAATAATGTGCCCCAAAGTTCTTCAATGAAGTTATTATAAAACAAAGTATGATAGAATTGTAACCTACATGGTTATGGGCTAAAACCTGGAAAACAGAATGAGGACAGATAGCTCTTTTGCAGCCAGCACAGACACAATGGACCAAATGGTCTCCTTTGATGCTGTAAATATTGTTGTTCTTCTGTTCCTTAAAGACAGCACATTCATTAACTCTGTACCCTTCTCAGGTTACAGAAGAACCTAATGAGACAATTGCATACATTTTCACACACTTGCTTCCTGTCCCCAACAAATTACCTGTAGCAAAATAGTCAACTCTCTTCTCACATGAGAAAATTAAAGGCAGCTCATTCGGTTTTGCAGTGGTCACAATGACACCAAAGTTGAGACTCTCTTTTCTGGGTTGATTTTCAATAATCACATTCTGATTCCAGTTATATTGACCATTTTACATCCATGCAATATAAAAACCGCTTTGCAGCTAAATGTAAATTGTCTAAAGGTTATAAACTAGTCTTAGGAACACAGTGTTTATGGATCCACAAACATATTGATGTTACACAGTAGCTAATTATAGACTGGAACTAATGACAAAAAGTCACTGTTCCGCAAATAGGGAGAGGTTGTTAAGGTGGCTATAGTATTATGTCAAAGTACAAAGAACTGCCTCAAAGAGAGGGTACACCAAATCACATTTTATAGCAAGTTACCTACTCAACCATTTTATCATAGGAAATTGCCATGGGAAAGTGCTGCATTCTTGGGGGAGGGGGTGAAGAGAGCCACCTTGATTATTTACAAACACCACCTAGTTTGCAAACAAAACTGTCAAAAAAACCCAGAAGCAGGTTACATTCTCTCCTCCATGTTGGAAGAAAGAATGAGTTATTGAGAGCAAAACAAAGAAAAGCGTTTGCATTTATATAGCGCCTTTCATGACAGGATGTCATGAAAATTAGCATTTTACTGCTAATTAACTACTTTATAAGCATAGTCACAACCAAATTGGAGGAAATGCAGCAGTCAGTTTACACTTGGGGAAAGTCCCTGTAATAACAATGAATGGATACTTGTTTTATTGACATTGGCTGCCTGATAATGATTTGCACACCCTGTGACCAATACGTCATTCTGGGAGGATAAACAAACCATCAGTTTCATAGTTCAACCAAACAATACCTCTGATAATGTAGCACTTCCTCAGTGCTGCACCAAACTGCTAGTCCTATTCAAGCTTCCAGAGTGGGATTTGAATTCACAACATTAAGGCAAGAGTGTCTCAATGCACAACAATACCTAACAAAACATTTTAAAAGCAGGGATAATGCTTTTGAGCAAGAGTTTAAAAAGTGTCCAGGAGAACCATAGAACCCCTAAATGCAGAAGGTCTTTCAACCCATCAAGTCCGCACGGATCAGAGTCCCACCCAGCCCTATGCTCACAACACCACACATTTACCCCATCAATCCCCTGACACTAGGATCAATTTGACGTTACCAATCCACCCAACCTATACATCTTTGAACTGTGGGAGCAAACCACAGCACTCAGGGGAAACCCACGCAGACATAGGGAGAATGTATAAACTCCACACGGACCAAGGCTGGAATTGAATGCGGGTCCCTGGCGTTGTGAAGCAGCAGTGCTAACCACTGTACCACCCATAGGGAGCACAATGATTTTCCCATCAATGTCATTAATTTGTCAACAATGCCTGTAGATTGCTGTGTTTACAGTAGATTACAATATGTGCCAAGCTATCCATATGGTCACCATGTGATTATTATAACAATTCTTTTCATTTCAGCATTGAGCTAGGAGATGACAATCTAGCCCTGCCCTCAAACTTTCAAAAAAATCATTGGTGTGGGATTGGAGTCATATATAAACCAGACCAGGTGAGGATGGTTCTCCAAACTTCATGGAAACCATTACTAATATTACATATCAATACTGGTTCACTAATGTCCTTTAGGGAAGGAAATTTGCCATCTATATCTGGTATGGCCTACATGTGACTCAAGAACAACCACTTAAAATGTCCCTCAAGGGCCATTAGGAATGGGCAATAAATACTGGCCTGGTCAGCAATGCCCACATTCCATGAAATAACAAAAATCAAAGTGATTAAAAATTCTCAAACTGTCAAAATGGGACTTTAATTCATATTTCATGCCTTAAGTGTAACCCAATATTGTACCATCCTAGTCAGTATCCTAATCCATAGTCCCTGCAGCACATGTGCAGAATGTTAAATACTAATTCATACCAGAAGGTTCAAGTGACATTTGCAAATTGGTGCTGACATCATAAGGAGACAATTCCAAGTAACACTTACAGGGACAAGGCATTTGATTCCAGCTAGCAGTCCTCAATGTACCAACATTAATAATCTTTAAAGAGGTCCTCAATTATCTTGGAGAAGATCCTCCAAGAACTCAACAAAGCATTCCACCATGGGAAAGAATGAACTAGAATGAAGGAATAGAACTGGAAACCACATTAGGCTGAATGATACCCCTTTAAAGTGTTTGAAAGACGCTGTCTGCTGGCGCCTTTGAAATGCTAATTGCACATTCCTGAATGTCCAAACGATTGTAGATAGCTGAGAAAGGGGTAAGGTCCCTTTAATGTCAAGTGTTTAAGGACATTGCCGCCATCGCAAAAGGAATCCAAATGTCTAATGAGAAGAAAACACTTCTAAGAAGTGTAAATCGGATGGAGCTATTTTTAAAACACATGATTTGAGGATGTGAGACTTGTGTTCTCGGATTATCAATGAAAGAAACTCAGTCAGAAAGGTCGAACCCTCTTTTCTCCCCATCCCCCACCAGGACTAGCCCCCTCCCCCATAAACACACCTGTAAGGAAATAGAGAAAGGGAGGGTGTAGTTTTTGACGTTTGTCTAAAAAGCGGATAAGTCAACCCCAAGGCAGTGCTCCGCTTCACAGTGCAGTAAGTTTGGAGAGACTCACCTTCAGCGGGGCGTCCAGCAGCTTGTGAATTCCCGCCACTTGGGCTATTAAAGGGATATTCTCGTAGAAATTGTAAGTCGGCGGTCTCCTGGGCTCGGGGAAGTTGGTGCAGATGAACGGGTCCATGTCATCCAGATACTGCACTCTGCACGTTATAGTCGCCATGGTCCCGAATTCAGAGCCTCCCCCCTCCTCACAGTAAACTCAAGGAGGTGTGAAAGTGCCGCACACTTTGGCGAGTGTCAGCGGCGAGGTGAAGTAAAAGTTGCCGTGATTCCACACAAGTCTCCTGGCATTAGATGTTACATTGGCGACTCAAAACCTCGACGCAACCAGGAAGTAGAGTGAGTCAGCCGCGTAGAAGAGGAGGGACGGCTTTAACAGTACATGTGTGTCACTGGTCTGTGTTCACTGCTACCTCTCGGGCAGCTGGCGGGATCTGTTTTTTGTGTTAAATTTAGCTGGTTGCTGTTGTTGCCGGCCGGCAGTCCGAAAATAAACAGGGCGCCGAGTCCTGCCGTAAATAATGAGTCATGTAGGACGAGCACAGGGATGTGGAGATGCTGGAGAGTCAACGCCGTCGGGAAGGTTTATGTGTGAGTGGCTGCAACCTCACTTGGTGTTCAGCGAGCCCAGCAACTGTGGCTCTTCCTCCAAGTGAGGCTTCCTGAGAGAGTGAGAATGATAATAGGAGATGTGTCTCCCGACCAACATACCCCTAAACAAATACCGCCAAACACAGGCCCACTGATCATTTACCTACTCAATCTTTGTGGGATCTCATTGTGCACACAATATTCCCCCTGCATAACTGCATTTAACAATATTTTTTGTATGATGAGCACGAGAAATGCAACTCTTTTCAATTATAATAACTCTAGGAGTGGGCTATCAGGGAACAGTGTTTTTATTACACAAAATAAACAATAACTGCATGCCTGTGGGGAACTCAATAGATTCTAATCTGGACTAAAAGATAATGAACACACTCAGGGTCCTGTTTTATACAGGGCTAATCTTTTTGGTTTTTGCATTGCACATCCCACTCCGGATTCAGGGATCTGAAACTGATTCCCTTTCAATCAGCTGAGGACAACGGAGGCCATCACCCATCCCTTCGGAACGGCATTCACTGTCTCTTAGGGCTTGCCATTCAACTGCTACGGGCATAGGACCCTTCTCCACTTTGGCCTTCAAAATTCTTGTTTGAATATTGGCTACTACCACCAAGATCTGCACCTGTGGTGGTCCCATGCTCTCCACACTGGCCCTCTTACTCATCACGGCATAGCACTCTTGGGCTCTTAATTGCTGGTGACAGCCGGGTATGGGCCTGATGCTCCAGTGTGAGCCATTTTCAGGGCTCATTGATTTGGCAGATGATTTGTTACACACTCCTTAACAGATTTGACTTCCATGTCCACCATCTGCTTTAAATAGGGCTCAGTAAAGGAGTTTCACCTGGTTGGTTAATTACCATTCTTCAAAGAGTTTCTATTCAATGAATCCTACTGGGAGGTAAATTAGTGATTCCCCATGCAAGTCATGGATTTATCAGACCAGTCAATTGTTATTTTTAAGTTAGCGTTTTTTTAAAATATTTTTTAAAATATCACAACATAAAGATTATCCTGAGCGTGCCAGTGTTTTGAATGTTTATCTCAGTTATCCTGACTCACAACATCTTTCCAGAAGTAACTGGTCATCATCCTGTCAAGTCCATAATGAAAATGAATTTGATATGGCAATGCCGGTGTTGGACTAGGGTGGGCACAGTAAGAAGTCTCTCAATACCAGGTTAAAGTCCAGCAGGTTTATTTGGAATCATGAACTTCCGAGCACTGCTCCTTTTATCAGGTCAATAGCTCACCTGGTGAAGGAACAGTGCTTCGAAAGCTTGTGATTCCAAATAAACCTGTTGGACTTTAACTTTGTATTGTGAGACTTCTTACCAAAATTGAATTTAACAGTGAAGTTCATTTAAACTTTGAACTGTGACTTTTAAATTTTGATAAGATAGTCACGATGAATTTGGAAATATCCTGTTGGTGACACACATGACAGCCTTGCTTGTCCTACTGAATGTAAGCTGTTACTGGAAAAGTTTCATAATTACAGGACTGCACAGATATTCAAAATAGAAACCTACTCATACCAATGTCCTTCTGAGAAGGGCATCAATTGCTCTTAACCAGTCTGATTTACATATGACTCAAGTTTACCCCATCTGGTGGACATGTAATGTTCCATTAAGTGGTTTAGGAAGCTAAACAAGTTATAAAACTAATCATTGTGTAAAAAGGACCATTGCCACCTTATAAAGATTGGGTGGTAGTTAATAAATGGAGCATTACTTGGGTCACCAACATTCTTGAGAACAGCTTTTGTTTGAGTCCTATATGACTCTTCTCCCAATTCCAAAGAGAAGTCATATCAAACTTGAAACATTAATTCCTGTTTCTCTCTCTACAGATGCTGGCAGATCTGCTGAGTTTTTCCAGCATTTTCTACTCCATTTCCAACAAAAGCAACATTTTGCTTTTATTTTGTGTAAAAATATTGGTTAAACACCTCCCACGGAAATTTGATTATAAGTTGACTTGTTTCAGAGATTCTGTAATGACTTTGAGTTGATCCAGTGAGTTGGAAACCAGGAAGATTGATGATCCTGGTCTGTGCTGACCACAACCTCTGGTTGGGCTGGGCTGGGCTGAGTTGGCTGGAGTTTCTCTTGTATCTAGTGACCCCTGCTGGGAGGTTTTAAACTTGTAAATGCCCCTTCTGCTCAAATAGGCAGTGAAAACTCACTAGGAAAAAATCTAAATAATACTTCCTTACTCAATGGACCAGGGGATGGCTGATGCACAAGCAATTATAAGAAAGTAACTTGTCTTTCCATGACATCGGGATACTCGAACCGATTGAATTACTTTTTGAAGTGTAATAAATTTACCGGTAATAAAGCAGGCAAAAGCAGGCACGGAACAAGGTTCCACAAATAGAAACAAAATAAATAAGCAGGTAACATCTTTTTGTGGTGTCGTTTGAGGGATGTAATGCTGTCTTAGATACCAAGGGCAGGATTTTATCGCCCTGCTCATCCTGAAACCATAAAATCCTGGCTGAGGTCAACAGATCTTTCCAATTTCTGCCCCTCACCAACTTCAATTCCCATGGAGGCCAGGGTGGTGAAGTTCCAGCCCAAACGTCTTATCCTACTTTAAGTAGTGCTTGTGTGATCTTCGCATCCATTCGAGAAAACAGATATGCTTCACTGATGTGTCAGCCTAGTTTATGCTTAAATAGCTAGAGTAGGACTAAAATCCATAATCTGACATTGTGGTCATCTGAAGCATTTTGTGAACATTGAATGAGTGATTTTATTTTTATTTTTCACTATTCTTTCTAATTTGTCACAATCTCAGCAAACAGTAACATTTTGTAAAACAAAATAAAATCCCAGTTATTTATTAAAACATTGAAGCCACAAGGATCTACTATTTAAAAAAGAATTTACCATACAGGAGTTGAACAAAACAAAGCAAACACAAAATACCATCTTGGATTCCCCACCATTCATGGCACATGTTTGCAGTACCTGCTCAACTCAATCTAGATGGAATGGATCCACCAATGTTATCTTCTAGCAACAGAAACAACTGCAGCAACTTAGTCTCAGCTTCTGGATCTGGATTCTGCCTTCTTTAGTTTGCCTGTTCTGCACCAGTGAACTTACCAATCGCTACTACCCAACTTGGATTGATCTGTGACCTTTTATATCTTTCAACACAGTTCAGCCTGTCCAGAAGTTTTGATTTTCAAATTTCAGTTTGCCTCTATTTCTTTAGAAACTGAAAGGCTCAGTTTCCTTTCTAGGTTTTTCTTGTTCACTTTAGAATTCTATTTCTGTTTTTAACTGGGTCTACTTCAAAAAATACAAATTTTAAAAGCATAGATTTGCTCACAAACTACCTGAGCATGGAATGAGCATGCTTTAAATGTACATTTGCTGTTAATATAAAAGAGAATTGGATTCTCAAGAATAGCTAATCAGCATTTCTAACTGTACAAGGCCCAGGTGTTTCACATTGCCATGCAGAAGAGAGATGAGAGGGGAAGAGTTCCTAAAATATCCTCAAAGCCGAAAGAAATATTAGTCTGACAGGATCCAGGGAAGAGAAAGCAACTAGAGGTCAAAAGTCTCTATGGTTCACTGCATGAGTGCAGGTGAGAGCTTGCACTTGGATTGACCCCACACTGTATGACGCCATAGAAATTGATACTTTTAAAAAAACATTTTGAACATTCAGGTAGTAACTGAAAGGATGACACATTAAGATTTTGCATTTTAGGACTTATGCTGTAACAAACAGGCTGAAAGCACTTTCCACTAAATATGATTCTTGAAAGCAACTTATAATTTAAACTACAGAACATAACTTATCCATTTTACTTCTAACACAATGGGGAAAAAAACACTTCACGTGTACTTTATCTGTCCTTTACGTAGTTACTCAATTTTCCATGACCCCCAGCCCAAAGTGATTTTCAGTTCCCAGGATTTGCTTCTCTTCACTTCCTTTCCAATCTGATAACTTTCGTGGTGAAGATTTTTCCTGGCAATTCTCCCTTTCGTGCAAGTTAGACAAATCTTTTAACACTGTTTCAAATCTCCAAAATTTGCTCTTTTCAATCCAAGTGCAAGCTCTCACCTGCACTCGTGTAGTGAACCATAGAGACTTTTGACCTCTAGTTGCTCTCTCTTTCCTGGATCCTGACAGACTAATATTTCTTTCTGCTTTGGGGATATTTTAGGAACTCTTCCCCTCTCATCTCTCTTCTGCATGGCAATGTGAAACACCTGGGCCTTGTACAGTTAGAAATGCTGATTAGCTATTCTTGAGAATCCAATTCTCTTTTATATTAGCAGCAAATGTACATTTAAAGCATTTACAACATGCTCAACATCTTCCTGGGATTTTGGAGACTTAACTGCTTACGACCAATATAGATGCTGCTGTCATTCTCTCCGAGTGTGAACATCATACACCTTTGGGCCTCCATTTAATTTTTAAGATCCCTGTCACTCAGGTCTGTTGTCAGGCAGACTTCATAACTGGCCATATGACCCCTTATTTCTACTCTAATTTAAAGACACAATCAAAGACATTACAACTTTATAAACTTCCAATTGTAATAAGGCAAAGAGAAAGGGAAGGGAGGGAAGTGACAACAAAAACAGATTAAAGCAGGTTCTCAACAATACTTCGTAAAAATTCTTACATGGGACGTGGGCATTGCTGCTGAGCCAGCATTTATTACCCATTCCTAATTGTCCCTGGTCTGAGTGACAGTCAACCATTTGCTGTGGGTATGGGCCACATAAAGGCCAGACCAGGCAAAGACAGCGGATTTTCTCCCCTAAAAGACATTAGTGAACCAGATAGGGTTTTACGACAATCAACAATAATATTCTGGTCAACATTTGACTTCTAATTCCTGATTCTTATTGAATTTAAATTTTACCATCTGCTGTGGCAGGATTCAAACCCATCTCCCCAGAGCATTATGCTAGATTACAGGTGACAGGACCACAATGTCACCGCTTCCCCAAGTTAGAGCACCTCAGATGATTAGGCAATTAAGTGCCATGCTGGCTGTGATTATGAGCCACATACAATAAAGTTTCAATCTTAATCCATAGTATAAGCTGATCACCAAAAGCCAGGTGTAGGGTGCACACCAGATAGTTTTAGCTCTGGCTAAGTGGTAGCACTTGAGTCCCTGAATAAAACGGTGCAGGTCTGACTCCAGAGGCTTGAACATAGAATCTGGGCTAACCCCCTCAGTGCAGTCCTGATGGGGTGCTGCATTATCAGAGGTGCTATCTTTTGTTAAACCAAGATGTTAAGCCAAAGCCCTGTCTGTCCTCTCAAGTTGGCATACAAGGTACAATAGCACTAATTAAAGAGCTGTTCTTCCCAGTGTCCTGACCAATCTTCATCCTTCGAATAATATCAGCAAAATCGATTATTTGCTCATATTGCTGTTGGTGGAAGCTTGGTGTGTAGGAATAGGTGTTTCTTACATTAAGACAGTGACTTAATTATACTGCATTACTTGTCACACGCTTTGGGACATTGTGACTTTGTGCAAGGTGTTATATAAAGACAAGACTTTCATTTCTTTCTTTAGGCTAAGCCGTGAATAGTCAGCCAGATTTTGCTCCCTAGTGAGAATGATATCTGATTCAACTGTAAAGCTCTTTATAGAATAAATGACCAACATTAACTGCCTGAGTACACACAGGATGCCCACTTGGATGGGATATCACTGGATTTCCAGCACATTGCGCTATGAATCAGCACTGACAGGAAAAAAGAGAACCATTACAAAATATGTAGTTTAAAATATCAGACAGGAAATAGTAAAAAAAAGGCAATTAACTGATCTTAATCTCAAAATAGAAAGCTCAGTGAATTGACACAACATCTGCAAGCCACATTCAAAAGGGTCACAGTAATAGCATTAACCCTAGAACCTCATCTTCACCCCTATCCTTCCTTTAAGCACCAATCAGGATTGACAAATCTGTTTTATTACTTTGTAGTTCTGTAAACTAGGCTCTTGATCCAACCAATTAACAAGTTACTCTCATTTGCGCAATACTGGAAAAGGTTGGAAGTATGAAATATGAAATAAGAGCATATAGTCCTTTCAACCTGCTCCACTGTTCAGCAAGATCATGGCTGATCTGTTTGCGTTTCGATTACCATAGTCCTATCTACACCTGATAACTTTGATTCATTGCCAAATACCTCAGCCTCAAAAATATTCTGCAATACCACTTCAGTTGCCTTCAGATGCAAAAAGTTCCAAAGTTTCACAATGCTCTGAAAGAGAAAAAACATCTCCTTATCTCTGTCCACTCAGAATGAGCCCTAATTTTAAATCAAGCCCCCTAGCTCTGGAGCTGGAGCATGCAATTAACAGCAGTGATGAGAATTAGAAGAATAGAATGTGCAGTAACTGGAGAAAGTTGGAATGTGCACTTATTGGGAAAGGTTTGAGACACCAAACATTATTAATGTAAAGAAAGGTCACATCAATTGTCCCATAGCCCTTGATAAAAAAAAGATTTGACTTTTCGAAAAAAAATGTAAAATCAGGAGCATTTCTTCAAACTTTGGCCCCATTTTGTTTCCCAGCTGGCTGGTTGGCACATGAGCATTAGCCTCTGCTATGATTACATGGCATGCACTTGGATCAGTCATATCCTACAAAAGCAGCATTACAATTCTGGTGGCACAGTTACTACTCACTACCCACTAACTACTCCCATAGTTGGTGGTGCAATTTTACAGTCAATTTCATCCAAGATTGGAGCTATCCATAATCTCAGTCATTCAACAAAATTAACTGTAACATGTAATGTATTATCTATCTAAGCTATGTCAACTCAACATAATCAAAGAATAGTGGCAATATTATTAATAACTTTCTGATCATAGCAAAAACATACCATTTAGCAAGATAATCCATGGAGTACAATATCTCTTGTGCCATCTAAATGGACATTCTGTCTGGCATCTGGAAAGAAATTCAACATCTTATTGAAGAGCAGGTTTTATTTATGAAGTTGTGTTTCTGTGTTTAAAATATAGCTGCCTAACCCTCAATGTTGTTTTCAGGAACCTGTTATTCTTTATCCTGGGAAATCCTTTTGAGATTTGCAACTGTATAGACCTCTGTCCTGGATATGTCCAAATCCACTTCAAATTTACTCTGAAAGGTTTTTTAAAAGTCTGTTGCTTCTTTTCCTCCCTTTAAGACTTTTATTTATCTTGGAGCAGGGTTCATTGTGCTGGCTAATATTTGATAGCTCTCAGTGCAGCTGAAGTGTTCTGTTCACTTGTTGTCTGACTACAGGGGTTTACATCAGTGCTGCACCCGCTAAAACTGAAAACTACAAAAGGAATGGATAAATATCTATCGACAAGAAATCAAGCTTGTGACCTCCCTGATTGGAATAGTGAATGGTTAGACAGGTTAGATTCAGAAGGAAGTTCCTGATGGTGTGGGAGTCTAGAACTAGGGATCATTGTTTGAGTACAAAGCGATAAACCTTTTAGGACTGAGGTGAGGAGCAATTTCTTCAGCCAGTGACTGGTGAATTCACTACCACGGAAAGTAGTTGAGGCCAAAAGGTTGCGTGATTTCAAGAAGAAATTACATATAGGGGCAGCACACTATCACAGTCGTTAGCACTGCTGCTTTACAGCTCCAGGGATCGGGATTCGATTATGGGCTCGGGTGACTGTCTGAGAGGAGTTTTGCAGATTCTCCCTGTGTCCGCATGGGTTTCCTCCAAGTACTCTGGTCCCTTCCCACAGTCCAAAGATGTGCACGTTAGGTTGATTGGCCATGCTAAATTGCCCCTCAGTATTGAGGGGATTAGCAATGTAAATAGGTGAGGTTACAGGGATATGGCCTGGGTGGCATTGTTTGTTAGTATAGGCTCGATAGGCTGAATGGCTTTCTTCCGCACTGTAGGCGTTCTTAACTTCTATATCTGTTGGGGATAAAGGGATCAAGGGATATGGGGGGAAAGAGGATCAGGATATTGAATTTGACAATCAACAATGATCATAATGAATGGTGGAGCAGATCCAAAGTTTCTGTGTTGCACAATGTTTACTGATCACCAACTGAGCTATGAAGGAAAACACTCTAGGGATATTTAATGTGAAATGACAGTTTTAAAGAATGCAGGCTAACAATACACAGGTAGGGCCATCTACAAGCAAGGCAGCATCAGGATTGTTGTGATGTTTATTTTGCCATTTAATTTTTAAGAGGAATTGGTCCAAGACTTAAGGTTCAAAGACTTTCAAAGAGCTTTCCTAAGTATAACAATAGATCTGAAAACCCCATTCCAGTCAATAAAGAAAAACAGCTCAACTCAGAAATGCACTCAGAATTCTGGTATCTTTTACATTCTCAGGATGGCCCTCAGTACCTCACAGCTGAGGTATATATAATATAATCATTTTATATAAAAATATAATCATTTTTTTCAATGCAGACAATGAGGGTTACCAACTCTTATAACATTAATAAAATATATTATTGGTTGATTTGCTTTGCTAGTTGTGTTTGAGGGATGAATGTTGACCAGATGACTGGGAGAACTCCTCTATTCCTTTTAAGTAACATACTAAGGGCTCTTTACAGCTCTCTGAACAGATGGATGGAGCTTCAGCTTATCTTTAAGATTGCACCTATAACAAAGCAGCACTCCCAGCCTAGATGATAAACTGAAGTGCTGCAGTGTGGATTGAACCTGTGTCTTAGAGGTAAAACAAAGGTATTGACACTGAGCCAACATGCAATGGTTTGATAGGGAAAAGCCATTAGAATTGCCCAAAAAATGACTACCACTGAAGGACCACAACTATCTGGAAAGATTCTACAGGCTGGGGCTCCCAATCCTGAATAAGGAAACAAAGAAGGAGACCAAAAATTATTTTAAAATGAAAATTGACAGGGGGTTCTACTGACTGGATGTGGAGAAACTTCCTTCACTTGTGGGTGAGACCAGACCAACATTAAATACAAGATAGCTACTAACAAAGAACAATACAGCACAGGAATAGGCCCTTTGGCCCTCCAAGCCTGCACTGATCATGTGTTATTAACTAGAACATGCATTTGTATCTCTCTGTTTCCAGTCTGTTATGTGGCTATCTAAATAAATCTTAAAACAGATCAAATAAAGATTGCATGAGGAATTTCTCTACACTGAGAGTAGTGCAGTTGTGAAACATGTTGTGACATGGAGTGGATGAAGGAGGTTGCATTTATACATTTAAGAGGAGGTTTGAGGCACTCACAAAAGAACAGGAAACAGAGGAATATAGGGGCAGAGTTGCAAGAGGTTAATTTAACGTATGTGTAGAGTATGAACACTGATATAAATTTAGGTTTCTGTGCTCTGGTTTTTAGCTAATTCCGTGTTATAGTTACAGATGAGGAAAATCATTATAGGATTCATCTAGCTCTTTCCAGTACTGCATCCAATTGTTTTTTTAAGGATTTCAGGGCTTGAACCCCCACCACTCTCTCTCCTTTTGTATCATAATCAATGTCATTAAAAGTTTTCTTCCACCCAGAAATAGTTCCACAGCACATTCCTACTCCCTCTACCAGATGGCAAGAGTTCATTAGGAGAATAAGGGGAAAAATATTAACTGCGATTGTTGCTCTTGATAACAATTCATATTGATCTTCATCTTTTCATCTAGTTGCTAACCCAAGGATGTGAATTGCTTGCCAACAGCCAATTGGTAAAATATCATACAGAGGTCATACAATCATAGAGGTTTACAACCTGGAAACAGGCCTTTAGCCCAATTTATTTATGCCGCCGTTTTGTCATGGAAAGAATGTTGAATTCTCCATGTCTTTATCAAAACAAGGATCTTTTCAAGCACCTGAGAGCCTCAGATTAACGATGCATCCAAAGATGGTATTTCCAACAGTGCAGGACTCCGCCAGTAATGCATTGAAATGTCAGCCTGGATTACACCGTCAAGTCTCTGGGATGAGATGTGTACCCAGGATCTTCTGTCCGAGGCAAATCACTGTCTAACAAGCATTTATTTCAAGTAAATAATTCAAATCATAATAAATTGCAGTGAATCTTTATCCAAGGTTTCACTTAAAGATTTTGAATGTTTGTATTTTATGAAATCCGCAGGATTCTGATTAAAGTTTTGCTGCCACCTGATGAATGAAAAATGTAAAGCAGGAGAGGGGTTGTTGATATTCTGTACCACAATGTGGCAAAATTTGAAATCTTTTTGTAGGTGGATGACATTGTTGGCTTCTCTTTAGATGCACAGTCAGACCACAGGTTGGGTTTTTTCAAAACAAAAATATTCTCCTTTATAAAAGAAATATTTCTACATCATGTAACAGTCCAAATTTGACAGTGTATAAGTTGCAAAACAGTTCAATTTCTGACCAGTGTATGACCCACCAACATGCCTCACTTTGTCTTCTCTAGGTAGCATTCGGAATTATTTGAGTCACTGAACCACAGCTGAGTATAGTTATTTTGTAACTATGAGTCAGGCAAAGAATCAGGCCCCAGGTCTACCTCGGTTAGAACAAGAAACAATCCCACACCATCAGTGTTATTCTGAATCATATATCAATGTCTAGACCATCTGAGACATTCAGCCCACCTGGTTCATAAAGAAGCCCTAGATTAAATTTGCCAACAAAATCTTTGATAGCTTGAATAACCAATTACCCTGAGGCAAGCCATACTTTCTGGTTAGTTATTGGATGGCGCAATGAACTCGGGGTGAGCCACTTGGGGTGAGCTGAAGCTATTCTTTGTTATGTATAAATAACTGCCCAAACATTTTGTGTCTCTAGTAATGAGGAGATTTGAGTTCTTTGCAGGCCTGTTGTGCCAAACAGTAAGCTTCTAGCTATTTAAGTTACACTTCTCCAGAGGTTGTTGAGAGGAACTGATCTGTGGTGAGCCTCTCCCAAGTTCTTGTTGAATGCTTCATGATTGAACAAAACCACATACTCTTGCAAGACATGATTAATATGTCACTTATTTCCTAATGATTAAAATTATGGCCTTCATCTCCCTCACCCATCACAAAATGGATGATTCCCAACGTTATTTCAACACTGACATTCGAGCAAAGTAAACAAGGCAGCAGTTCTGCTGCTAGAGGTGACGTATCATCAAAAGAGATAGAACTGGCTTATGGGCCTGACAGCTGTTAATAGCAGCATAAAGGATTGTAGTCAGACACATTTACTGCTTCGACCACTGCTGATCCAGATATTGAAACTTGAGCCATTCAGTCCAGTGAAGTGATTTAATTCTTACTACTCAGACACCAATGATTCACATAAGTGTCTCAGCACTAAAAGCATTGAAACTTTCTTCCGAACAGGGATCTTGCAAGTTGTCTCCAACTGAACCATTTATTAAAATGGTAGTAAATGCAACTGAACTTAAAAGTGACAAATCCTCATGGTAACCCTGAATATCTTATACAATTGGGGATGGGGTTGCCAACCCTCCAGGATTGGCCTGGAGTCTCCAGGAATTGAAGATCAATCTCCAGGACGTTGCTGTGTGAAACCCTGGAGAAAAATCATAGGGATATTAAAAAGATTTTTTTTGAACATTTTCTTTGTCAAATATAAGAATATTAAAAATGGGGAGGGGGAGGTGGGGAAACAGGATGGCTGTTGACAGTTGAAGACCATCCAATTGGTTAATAAGTCTTTTCGTTTTCCAATTAGCATAGGAAGGCACTTCGTCACAAGGATGGACATGTTGGATGACTAAAGGCTGGAGCACAAGGACAAGTCATGTGACAAAACCTCTAGGAATACAGTTGGCAACCTGAGTAGAGAAAGGAAGACTGTAATAAAATCTAGAACATTTTGCATAAGAATTTCAAAAAAGCATCTGATAAAATTTCATATGAAAGGCAATTCATTAAGTTTGAAGTTTGCAAGAAGACCAGGTAAATCTTGGAAATGGATAGGAAATTGATTGGAGGTAGAAAATAACTAACACTTAGAGGATAAGACTAAACAATATACTCTCAGGAACAGTGATGACTCCCTACATAACTGATTCAACGTCAACTAACTGCATTTGAGAAGGACATCAAACTTGGAAAAATAAGATAATCAAAGTTGGCAGTTTAGAATAAACAGACAGAAAAATTGCAGATGACATTTAATGCATCCATTACAAAGTGTCATATGTAGAAAGGAAGATCAGGAACCACATTCCAAGAATGTTGCTGAAATACCCAAGGATGGCATTAGGAAACACTAAGAAGCTTCAATAGCCTCAACATGTCCAGCCAATGCCAACCTGCAATTGAGATACAAGTCAGGGAAAGTGATGTTCAAACTGTATGATACTCTATTCAAACTAGACCTTACTCCTGTGTCCAGCTCTGGATGCCAAAACAAAGGGAGGCGTTAAAGAATTACAGAGCGTGTAGAGAAGAAACACAAGATTGGTCCTTAGTATCTGAATCCTGAGTTGTATGGAAAGATTGGAAAAACCTGGGATCTTCAGCCTTTACCACATCCTAGAAGTGATTGTATAGAAGTGTACACGATAGTTCTTAGTATGGACAGAAATACTAATTCAAAAAGTTACTTTTGGAATAAATTATATTAGGGGACACAGGTATACATTCATAAAAGGGAAAACTGAAATAATTACAAGGAATTCCTTTTTTGAACAAAGAGTAGGCAGAATGCATTTCTCTGGTTACCATTGTTACCAACCATCCAATCTGTGCAAAGATTAGCATTTCCTGCTCTGATTTGCATGATTTGGAGTCTAAAAACACCCGACTCTGAATCAGCTTAACACGAGCACACACATATAATCACTGAGGATGATTTATGATCCATTACATAGCAACCTAAGTCGCCCAAGGATCAGCTGTTTACTCGGCAACGTGGCCAGATTTTTTTGTGAAAAGGGAAGTGAATCAGAGCACATTTTGTTTACACGCAAATATCTCAACACTGCTTCATTGTATATATCAAATTACTCGCATTTTGAAATGCTGCGAGTTGTCAGTCTAATACTTATTTACAAAATAACTCAGGTTTTGGATAATTGGGAGGTAACTTTATATGCAAAAAGAATTAGAAGGCTCATTTTCAATCTAGCTTTGACAGCTAAGTTGCGAAATAGCTCAACGGATGAAAGCACAGAAATGTCAGTACTTTATCATACTTTAATTATAAAAATGATTTTGTACTTGGGGTGGTTCATAAGCTGTTTTCTGGGTGGTTTCACTATCTGGAAGAGAAGATTCAACTGAGAAGAACCTGGAAAGGAGTTGGTAAAAGTTACCAGAAACGCCAATGGTAGTAAAAGCGATGATTAATCTGTCATGCTAAATGGATTTACATTATAGTAGAACATTGCAATAAACTATTATGCAAGCTATGAAACTTATAAACCGTTGCCAAAAGATATTTCATCTGAAGAGAAAGTATATTGAGTTTTAGGTTGTGTTCGTATTATTCTGCAATTACTTTCCCTGGGATGAGAGATTTGTTGAAGCTTTTTACCAACTGATTGCAATGAATGGAATCATCATACCACCTTTGAAAAGGAAAATGGTGTGTGTGCATACTTCTGGAAAAGTTTCTCCAGATTAAATACGAAACTGGGATCTTCTGCACTGAGTTCTTTGATTGATTTGTTTTTATTATTATTGATTCTCATTATATGGATAACCCTGGGAAGGCTGTCATTGATTGCCCATTTCTAGTTACATTGGATTTGATAGAATTGAGTGACCTGCCAGGCCACTTCAGAGATGTTATTAATGTGTGCCTGGAGTTACATAGAAGCAAAACATGGTAATGCCCCTAAAACACAGTAGTGAATCCATTGGGAGTTTACAACAATCCATTAGATCGATGATTATATTTTACTGATACAAGTTGTTTATTTCCAAGTATTTCTTTTAATATGTTACAATCCCAGTTTGTGTTACTACTGGACAAATCAGACCCCAGGATAGCACCTAGCTTGATTGATCCTAACTTTGTTTTTGCTTAGAAATGAAAATGAATAGAATAACAGGACTGAACTTTTAATACAAGAATAAAATATTTATTAAAGGGAAATTTAACAATAATACATTCCTTCACCTCAGCTATACCTTTAGGGATATATACAGATTTGTAAAGATATCATATGTTTTAAAAGCTATCTTATACTCTGATGTTCTCAGTAAGTACACAGCCCATTGTGGACCAATAGGTGAAATGAGGTTGGACGCAATGGATCATGAATTGTCCTCAGATATTATATGTGTGGTCATGCTAAAATGATTCAGATTTGGGTGATTTTACACACCAATGTGAATGCGGGGAAGTAATGCTGATCTCTGCACAAAGAATAGATGGTTGGTAACAATGGCTATCAGGGAAGTGCATTCTGGTCACTCTGTGTGAGGAAGAACTTCCTTGTTATCATCCTCAATTTGCATTCTGTGTCCCCTTATCTTACTCAAACAATTTATTCCAATTTTCAGGATTAGTATTTTTCCATACTAAGAACTATCTTTTATGCATTTATATAATAACTTCTGGGATGTGCTGAAGGCTGAAAAATCCCAGGCTTCTCCAATCTTTCCATGTAGCTCAGGATTCTGATACTCAGGACCAATCTTATGTTTCTTCTCTGCTCTGCACTGCACTCAAACCAAGTGACAGAGGTCACTGAAGACAACTTTTGTGGATTTCTCATTAAAACATATTCCTCCCCGCCTCCACCCCCAGATGCTTGTCATGCTGTGAGTTAAATGATCTCACTGGAACTCTGACATCCACACTCTGCTCTCAAAGAACATACCTTGGAATCTCCTCCGAAACAACACTTTCTCTTGATGAATTCAGTCAGAATCCACCTCCAGAATTTCAACATCTCTTTTTGACATTCCACTGCCCTGGACTGCCACATGCATTCAAGCTTCCATATAACCTCTCAGGCATCCAGCCACATCAACGAACACCATTGCTTCACAGGGTGTATTAAGGTGTCAGCAAACTTTTGATTTACCTCAGATACCTGGCTTCTCATCGAATCGACTTCAAATCTGCTTCTATAACTCAGAGTCCCTTCTCAGTTTTTTTCCTTTAACTTCATTCAGCAGCACCTTGTTCAACTTCCTGTTCTTTGTTCCTTTAACTTAACTGTGTTCCTGAGACATACATTTTTCCCCCTTTTTGGACTATTTTTGTTCTTTTGTTCTCATCCTGTCCAGCTTCTCCTTGTTCTACTACAATCAACTCTGAAGTTTTTTCTGTCTCAGCATGGCCCCAGTTGCTATACAACTACCTAGTTTTTCTTCAAACCCTATTTGCTTTCACATTGTAAACCCTCATTACCATGCAGCCATCCGAACCAACCTGAAGTCAAATTTTTCAAATTCATAAACACAAAATGAAACTTAAATGCCTTATTTTGAATACTCATAAAAATTAAATATATATAATATATATATATGTATATATATATATATATTTTAAACTACCACTATTTCCTGACGGGCTGCATTCAAATTCTCAACTAGGGATCTTAATTCCTTCTCTCAAAGTAATAATCAAAGTATTACTCCAGTAACATAACCACAATATTACTTGATTCTAAATGGTTTACTGTCTTTTTTTGCGCATTTGAAGACCTCACAGGAAAAAAAATTCAGCATAGTATTGCTTAAATACAGGGGTTATAAGATTCAGCTCCTTAGTTTCATTGGTTGGCGTTACAAGTGGTATTTTGTCTCTAAATAGTGCCTATAGCATGAGGGCACCCTATTGGCTGTTGCTGAAATTGTAGAAGTATTTGTGACTTCTAGAGTTGTTTAAAATCTACATGGAGTGGTGTGGTATGTGTGGAGGACGTGGTCTTGACTTTAAGTATTCTGCACAAGTTACTTGTTCCCACAGTGCACTAGTTAGCATTCCCCCCAGACTACAACATGACAGGAAGTAAAAGAGGCAACACAGAAAAGAACAAACTCTGGGAGAGAGAGAGAGAAGGAAACTGGAGACCCTGGGGGAAGGGACAGGAATTGATAGGAAAATACCTCTCCGTAGGAGATCACGGGCCTGATTTTACCATCAAGTTGCAACCGTTTTCAAAAACTTGGTAACGTCTGGCAATGCGGCAGGTGGCATGAACAGGAGGAAACAGCCATCTCCACGCTAGTTCTCCCTTTACCAAAGGACTGTGCCCAAAATGGTGCGACGGCCATTTAAATGCATTAGCATGCATTTAAATTGACTTAATGGGCTGCACACCCAACCTTACTGGCAATTCTCTCTTTACCACCGCATTTGGTTATGCAGAATCAGCATGAAACAGTCATCCTCCACAAAAGTCCGATTCAGGCACTCTAGTTAGTGAGGAGGTAAGTGCCGAGTGTCCAACGGCTCTCTTCTTGAGATTGGTGAGGTGGATGTTCCAACAGCTCTCTGCTTGAAATCAGTGTGGGGATGTGAGGGGTCCACTGCCACTCTGCCTGTGATGAGGGGGGGAGAGGTCCATGATTGGTGTGGGTGGCAGAGTGGCTGGGGGGTGGGGTAATGTCTGTGGCGGCCAGGGGGAGGCATTATCTGGCCCAGAAGTAGGGGAGCCACATTCTATCATTTCTTTTCTGCACATGCGCAGTTGGAACCATCGATTGAAGTTACAGGATTTTGGGCGCATTAAGCCCTGGCCACAGGCTTTGACAGTGCAATTTCAGAATTGTTGATACTTTTTCAGGAAGAATGCATATGGGGGCTTCTAGGAACAGGCCTAAAAGTCGGATCTGAAAAACTTCCAGTTTCCAATTTGTCCAGCACTTAGAATCAAAACGGTAAAATAGGGCCCCATATCTGCAAAGGATGTTGAGGGAGCAACTCTCCAACTTGAACCTCATAAAGAATGTGCATATTTTAGTATTGGCAATGGAAGGTACACTTTCATCACCCTCCTCCAGAAGATCCAACTAAATTACTAGGTAATCAGACACTAACTGGAGAGTGTTGGGCTTTCTGTTGGACTACGTCCCCAGCAGGGTGTAAATTGGTTTTAGATGGCTAAATAATGAGATTAATTGCCCTACCACCTTACCAGATAAGTTTCATGCATTGACACTTCCCATCACTCGCTTCATGCAAGACAGCTTTTCTGCCATTGGCAGTTAGGCACATGGCCTCCCATGCTATTCTGCAAACCCACACACTCTAACAAGCTCCACTAAATCCAACCATCTGTCAAGCGTCTTCACTAAGACTGTCCTCATCAAAATGTGCCACTCACTGCAGCCGGGGGAGGCATTATCTGGCCCAGAAGTAGGGGAGCCTCATTCTATCATTTCTTTTCTGCACATGCACAGTTGGAGCCATCGATTGAAGTTACAGGATGACAATGAGTGGGCAATTGGCATCATCTCACCAGTCACTGATATACAGAAGACGAGTAGGCAGTGATATCGGAAGCCTGTTGCCACCTTGAAAAAAACATTGGCAAGCTGTTGAACTTGTTAAAGACCCAATTCACAGCAATTCTTTGCCTACTCCATTTCTTAGTAGTCACAAGAGACGAGTTAGGCCACGAACCAGAAGTCCATCATCATCACCTTTCTAAGGTTCCCTCTCACATTCTATCAGTCTAAAAACAGTGAATAAATAGAGTCTATCTGCAACAATAGACTCTGCTGTTAGACATGCAGCCAGTGTCCTATTTTCAGGCCTTTTCATCTACCCATATGCCACCTCCTCTAATAAAGAACAAAGAACAAAACAGCATGGGAAACAAGCCCTTCGGCCCAATGAGCCCGCACTGCCACCTCGATGTTCCCACTTCTACCTGCGATCCCTGTCCATGTTTATAGATCTATGGATTAAAAACCAAATTTGAGACAATTTAGGGAGAATTTGTTTTGCCAATTAACCCAAGAGCACATCTTTGGGATGTGGGAGGAAACCGGAGCACCCGGAGAAAACCCACGCAAGCACAGGGAGAATGTGCAAACTCCCACAGACACAGGCCCAAATCCATGTATCTGTACAGCACAGCAATAGTCACTGAGCTGTCATGTTGCCCATCATATGGCTCATAGCAGAACGAGGACAGCATTGCCATTGATTGTGAAAATGGTGATGAATTTTTATGAATATGTTTCCTTCCAACATTCCTCCATGTTTGTTTTGTAACTGGTGGAAGATAAAATGCTACTGATAGATAGGACTTGAGCATGTGACTAAAGTTCTCATGATCCAGAATTCTCACTCTGTTGTGTTACTCAGAAATGATAGGGGCCCAGTATTTGCCACAGCGATGGGCTGATTGTGACTGGGCTGCTTTGCTTTGTCCTTTGTAGGTAGAATTCAAATGTAAAGTGAAGTGAATTGTGTGCTGAAGAAAGGGTTTCTCTCCAGTCCTTTTAATTCCCTCAACAACTAGCTAGACAAATGTCTTAAGACTTTTAACTTATTGGTTTTATCACATTATGTATGTTCACGAGATACTAGTTGTTAAACATAAGTGTTGAACTATATAAACAGCACATTACTTACAACAGCATAGCATGTTGAAAATCTGTTTAATAAGGATATTAATAAGATTTTAACATTTAGTGTTTGTATTGGTTACATTTATTGATGTAGTTAGCTTAATATCAAAACATTGCAAGAAAATTTGATTCATCTTGAATTCCCTTTCTATTCTATTTCTATTCAGAAGCAACATTAAAAACACAAGATACAAAGGGAACTATTAGCTGGATTATAGGAAAAGGATGAGGAATGTAATTAGCTAAATTGCTTTTGCAAAGCTGACATGGACTTGACAAATCCAATGGCCTTGATAAGTCCAATGGCCTTCTGCAGATTCCTCCGTGGATTTAAATACTTAATAAAATGCTGGTGATTGTTTGCTAAGCTCGTCTAACAATAATGTTGGTGGAACCTTTAACATCGCGAAGTCTGTTGCTGTCGAAATCCACTATCAGTTTTCGTAAGCCAGTCTTGCTTGGTTTGAAGGACACGTTCACCACAACCTCTTGTCCAGGATGAATTGCTGCAATACTTCATTTATTAAAAGAAGAAATAAACAGAAACAAGAGAAATGTAAGAGGGATTTCTTCAAATGTGAGGTTCTATTCAAATTAAAATCATAAAAAATGATCAAGTGACCACATTTGATCTGCAGAAACTTGAGTGCAGGTACTCATGCAACCTTGTGCAAGACTACCTACGTTTATCTGATTATCAATAGATTGAAACATGAGACTGGATTAAACAGTTTCCTGTGGGGAAGGAAGAACCGAAGTGCATGGTCCACTTGCTACTGCCTCTGCCATCTTACAACCATAAATGAAGTGTTGGCCAGCCAATTAGCATCGGGAAGGGGACTCCACACCCATTCAGGTATCTAGCATGGGACATCAGGCAAGAGACGAGTTAGGCCACGAACCAGAAGTCCATCATCATCACCTTTCTAAGGTTCCCTCTCACATTCTATCAGTCTAAAAACAGTGAATAAATAGAGTCTATCTGCAACAATAGACTCTGCTGTTAGACATGCAGCCAGTGTCCTATTTTCAGGCCTTTTCATCTACCCATATGCCACCTCCTCTAATAAAGAACAAAGAACAAAACAGCATGGGAAACAAGCCCTTCGGTCCAACGAGCCCGCACCGCCACCTCGATGTTCCCACTTCTACCTGCGATCCCTGTCCATGTTTATAGATCTATGGATTAAAAACCAAATTTGAGACAATTTAGGGAGAATTTGTTTTGCCAATTAGCCTAAGAGCACATCTTTGGGATGTGGGAGGAAACCGGAGCACCCGGAGAAAACCCACGCAAGCACAGGAAGAATGTGCAAACTCCCACAGACACAGGCCCAAATCCATGTATCTGTACAGCACAGCAATAGTCACTGAGCTGTCACGTTGCCCATCATATGGCGTAAATTATTCCCAACTTTTTCCCATGTGATTACTAAGAAATGGAGTGGGCAAAGAATTGCTGTGAATTGGGTCTTTAACAAGTTCAACAGCTTGCCAATGTTTTTTTCAAGGTGGCAACAGGCTTCTGATATCACTGCCTACTCGTCTTCTGTATATCAGTGACTGGTGAGATGATGCTGTTTGCCCACTCATTGTCATCATGCCACAGTTTAGATCATTTCTGAGCAGCGGCCAGTCCAATTTGTGGCTATAAAATCCACCTCATGCAGTTTTCATCCAAAATACATAGTGGGAAATAGTGTGAAGAAAATTTCACAAGGAATGTAAATATTTTAAGTCTGAAGTCCCACTAAAAGCCGATCTCAGAATTCCTTTCGAAAATTTGTTAGCATGGCATTCCTTGAGGCTGCTGGAAGTAAATAACCTGGAGTGAAATTGTTGCAGCTTTAGACGCATACTGATTTAAATTGGCTTTTCACATTGACAAGAATTAGCTAATCTTTAAACACCTAAAATCATGCATTATTTCAGATCTTTCACAGCCCAATTCGAAGTACTGGAGCTATCAATGCAGCAGGGAACACTGCCTTTGATCTGGCTGTCTTCAAAGACAAGATGAAGAGAGGACCAGGAAGCAACTGGATCGAAAGAGGCACAATATTTGAATCAGAAATAAAGATGATGAGTAAACAAACAGTATCCAGGGATGCTTTGGCCTTTCAATCTCATCTTTAGTGCAGCTAGTGTTCTCTTGCTGAAGGGCCACAAGGGGGCAGTCCTCTGAGTCTGATCTAAAAGTAAAAGCTGAAAGCTCAGTTTCTAAACATAATTATCTAACAGAGTAATGAAATATAACAAAATTATTCAACTCTTCTGGTTTCCTGCTGGCTTGGCCCTTAGGTTTAAAATATAATGTTGCAGCTGCAGTTCTTCCTGCACAACTTGTACAATGTCAAGAAATTGTTTAAAGAAAGGCAGAATTCTTCAACTAGATTGTTATAATAGTTGCAAATAAAGCGGTGGAGAAATGTAAGCTTTTGTTAGTGTGTCACCAGCATTCTCTGCATGCCCTGTCCTAAAGTATGCAATGGAATGAAACGGCACAGAATCTCAATGGTCCCACCATGTATGCAGCTAATGCGAATGGGGCCCAGGGTCTTGAAGCTTCATTACAATGTGTGTAACAGATTGAAGATGGTTCTGATATTCAGTGCTTCATTGTAAAGAGGATGGGTAGGATAAAAATGGTTCTAGTAATCTATGCTCAATTGCATTACTTGGCAGAAAACAAATGGAGCAGGATGATGTGCAGTGCAATAGGTATTCTCATTTTAGCTAATTATCAATATCAATTGCAACATCAGAGCAGCAATTCGCTTTCAGCACTTCTCTACAGCAATAAAAAAAACTATTGATCCTTTATTTTATGGATTGAATCATGATAATGCTGTGAAAGTGGTGAAGGACAATTAAAGATAATAAGTGTGCTTGAAGCTACATACATTTTGCACATAGGGTCTTGTCCTTTGCAGTTAGAATGAGCATGTTCACACATCACATCTTTATCACTACTCAAAAGCTTGGGGAAAGTCATTCCCTAGTTCATTTCCCATGGCAATCTGAGTCAACATGTCTGTTTTGAATTTTAAAAATAGCTTGGCAGTTAAATGTTCCCTGGTATTCACCATGGTAATGCCTCTACCAATCAGTATCCACTTGATAATCAATGAGCACACTCCTCTTTTGCTGTATAAATCATTACTCTCCTCACAATTGGTATTCTTGCAATGGTCCTGATGAATGCAAGATGAAAAACTTTGCCAGTGTGTCTCTTCTATCAGTAACACTCAAGTTATGTACTGCCAAATAACTATTTATAATGCTCCTGATCACAGAGAGCCCAATTTCACCATCAAGCTGCACCCATTTTCAGGCGCATGAGAACTTGGTAAAGTTGGGCATGAGGCAAGTGGAATGATCCATGCCTGCCTCCATGTTGGTTCCCACTTTACCAAGACCCCAAATGGCCACAGTTGAAATGGCTAAGACAGCCATTTAAACGCATTTGCAAACATGCTCTACAAAAACCCAATTCAGGTGCTCCAGCTAGTGAGGAGGTAAGTGCCGAAGGTCCAACTCTGCTTGAGATCGGTGAGGATGGGGTGAAGCGTGCGGGGTGGGGGAGGGGGGAGGAATCGGCTGCCACCCTGCCTTGTGATCAATGAGAGGAAAAAGGGGGAGCGCTGCCACTCTGCCTGAGACAAGTGGGAGATGGGGGTGGAAGAAGAGTTCACTGCCACTCTGCCTGAGATCAGTGAGGGGAGGGTGGAGTCCGCTGCCACTCTGCTCAAGATGGGGGGTGGTGCAGCGGCAGGGGCAGTCTGCTGCCTCACTGCCTGAGATCAGTGGGTTTGATTTCCGCCTTGGTTCACTGTTTATGTGGATTCCGCACATTCTCCACGCTTCTGTAACGGTTTCCTCCAACTGCTCTGGTTTCCTCCCACAATCTGAAAGATATGCTGTTAGGTGGATTGGCCATGCTAAATTTTCCCTTAGCGTGCCCAAATAGGTGCCAGAGTGTGGCAACTAGGGAATTCTCACAGTGATTGGTCTGAGGGGGTAAGGGGGTCAGTAATGTTGTGGGAGTGGGGCAATGTCTGTGGGAGCCAGAGGGAGGCATTATCTGGCCTGGGAGCAATGTGGCAGGGGACCCACATTCTATCATTTTTATCTGCGCTGCACATTTGGAGGTGCCGACTGCAGAATTTCAGGCCAGTTAAGCCCTGCCCACAGGCTTCTGCAGTGAGATTTGGAATTGCTGATTTTTTTTCCAGGCGAAGTGTGTTCTGAGGGTGCCTCAGAATGGGTCTAAAAGTCAGGTCTGAAACACTCCCAGTTTCAAGTCCGCCCAACACTTAGGGCCACTATAAAACGTCACTGATAGCAGCATAGGGATAAATAACCTATTTAAGGGAGATGAGCTTAAAGATACATAACACTGGGATAATAGGAGAGCAAAAATAACATGACTCACAACTGCCTCACCTGAATTTCACAAATGAAAAGGCAGTGTTCAAAACACTGCACCAAGAATCATTTTTAAAACATAAACTCGTTGATTTGACAAAACTTTGACAACTTGTCGCTTTATTCAGTGAAATTCAAATTTCTTGTTAATAATGTTTAAACAGAAGACAGGTGAACATGTCTGTGTTCACATTACTCTGTATCTCTTGTTTCCAAACAGACTGAAATTACTGATTATTTACCAGCACATACATTTCCCTTGAAATTGGTATTTTCAATACCATTTCTACAGTGCCATCACATCACTGACAGCAGGAAATCTCACTGAACAATTGACAAAATGATAAATTAACCCTCATTGACTACCATGTATTTTTTCACCAATCAAATTTCTTTGAGTTTTCAATTCCTAAAGCATTGACCTATAGATGGCACTGTTAACTTGCACTATGTACATAAACTCACGAACACCAAGGGTCCAGAGACATAGAAACTCCTTTAGTCTGTAACATCCAGAGATGCAGGGGGAGTGTTAATCTGTAACATCAGATGATTTGAATTGTTTGACTGATATGAAAAAGGATGGCCATTAAAAATATTCTTTTCCATCATTAAGCATTTAGAAGTATTAGTAACAAGTTGCATGTATCTGACCATGAATGGCATCACACAATATCCAACAGTCATATTCTATAACATCTCTTTACTGGAATGTTTCAAGTACGTTACTCACGGAGATTTAATTTGCTGTAGATCTGTAAGTCCAGTGCCTTCCACGCTGAAGATGCCTCCAGTTAATGTGATGGGAAGAGGATTTGAAAATTTTATCCGGACAGTTAGTTCTCTATACAGGATTGGTTCACCAATCACCTAGAACGAAGCATCATATAGACACATCATCACATTTAGACACAACTAATGCATTTACTTGAATATTACATTTTGTTACCAATATCTGATTTTCAACACATAGTTAAGGAACTTCAAAAATCAAATAATAAATTCCTGGATTTTTTTTTACTTTGATGAATAAGTTAGATCAGAGTTCTTCGCAAAGTTGAAAATAAAACTTAGATTTGATATTGTTTTCCTGATCAGAAAGTAGGTTCCCATTATACATGTATCTCATCCATAAAGTCAGGACATACATTAAAAATCTTTGATAGTGATAGCAGCTGTGTTGCTGCTAAACACAGGATACAATGATTACAATATTCTAATTCCAAGTATATACTGAAAATATACATTTAGTATTAACTATTTCACATTTCATTAAACATTAAAGATACTTATGCTTGTTCATACTGCATTGGTGATGTGCTATTTAAACAGAGATAGCAGTACACAGTTCATTCCCAAATACTATAAATTAAATTTTCCTGCTGAAATACTTTAATGATCATGCAACTGCCCTGAAAATCCATACATGTATTGCAAATGAACTGTGTAAATAATCTGCCTACTATTTAGCTTACTGCACCTTGGGGCACAGTGGCACAGTGGTTAGCCTCACAGTGCCAGGGACCTGGGTTCGATTCCCATCTTGGTTCACTGTCTATGTAGAATCTGCATATTCTCGATGTGTCTGCATGGGTTTCCTCCAGATGCTCCAGTTTTCTCTCACAATCCAAAAGACATGCTGGTCAGGTGGATTGGCCATGCTAAGTTTTCCCTTCATGTGCTCAAATAGATGCCGGAGTGTGGCAACTAGGGGATTTTCACAGTAACTTCATTGCATTATTAATGTAAACCTATATGTGACACTAATAAATAAACCTTAAAACTTTATTTTCTTGAGGTATAGCTGAGATCTAAACTCTCCAAACGATGATGATTTTTCTATGAACTTTTCCCCTGAATTTTCAACTTTTTAAATATTAAAGGAATGAACCGGGAACAAAATTGCATGATCAAGCAATTTTGAAACCTGCAATTCCTAAAAATATTATTTCTTCATTATTAGAAGAAAACAGCTTATAATGAATCATCTTACCACGGCTCAAGCAGTATATGACTATTTGCCTATGATTAATAAATCTCCCAGAATTTGTTAACCCTATCATGTATTGGGAAATATTTATGACAAATGATTCAACAAAATTCACAAGATACTAATTTAGCCAGAATGGGGGAGGGTGCATCTGTGTTTCCTGTACGGCCCTCACCAGTACTTGTCTCTTTTTTGTAATTAATATTCCTGATACCTAATCTGCTACTGTCATGAGCTAGAAACATTTTGCTAAAGTTGGAAGCCTTCTGCAACTTATTACTTTACTAATTCAAGCTCGAGGGGGAAATGGATCCTTATGCTTCTTCATATTAAATGCATCAATCTCTTGTACATTTTTCTTTAGATTTGGGCTCTTCAGTCCTGGTTAAGTGACTTAAATTTACAATAGCTTAATAATTCCAAATATGTCTGTGGGACCATTTTCTTACCATTCTTATTTTCCACCTGAACAATTCTATTTGTGCAAAAGGAAAATGTAAGTGGAAAGAAAGTGCACTGAAGCCAGGTACTCAAAGCATTGGCACTGCGTTGATCAGATTCTGCAAAGCTGCTATTGTAGGTAGAAGAATATTCCACTAGTTAAAACAAAGTCTTGATTCTGTATGCAAACGCTTTTAAGAGGAGAATGCTGTCAATGAGTCAAGGGGGAAAACACGTCCTCTGCTTGTTTAAACATTATTAGTCAAAGTTCATCTCTCAATTCTTCCCATGACAATATAAATCTTTTCCTATTAACACTGAGGGGTCTCGTGTTTACCTTCACAGTGAGCTGAGGCACACTCAGAGCAATGTCACATTCCTTAACACTCATTTCAGATGTGCCTTTAGATCTAAGCGTGGCTGTCAGTCGAATTAAATTATGCTCGGAAAGATGTTCACCGTAGTCTTTGTACTTCAGTCTCATGACTTCTTTCTGAACTAATAAGAGCAAAAACAAATATCCACAGTTTTGATGGCACATCAAGCTATGAACTCTCAGGGCTGAGAGAGATGGTCCAGAATTGAGGCAGCTTTGAAATTAGGTGATAGAGGCGCACCAAAACAGGCTAAATACAGCTACCGCTTCTTTCTCCAATGTAAAGAACTGTCTGGCTTCCTCGCAGTAGCATTCATAGAACCATTATCATGTGATACAAGTGTTTGCACTTGCATCCTACTATTCCGTGATACAATTTGTTGTGATAGTGGCAGAGTTAGACTTCTTTCCAGCTGCTGATTTATCAAGAGCCAATGATAATGTATAATGATCATATATGTCACTTTACTGAGCAACTGAGGCGAGTTGGATCACAGAAAGAAGGCCATCTATTCCAGATCTTAATTGCAGCTTAGAGAATGAAGTATGCTTTTAGTATAAGATTTTTTTTGCTGCATTATTTGAAAGAAAATCTAATCTGACTGTGCTTAAAATGCAATCACTAGTAGCTTCCTCAAGATACTCTCAATTCTGAAGCTTGTTTTAACTCAACAGAAAGTAATAAACGAAGATTTGCTTAAAGTACTGTACGGTTGTGTGGTCTGTTTCAGAGTTAAATGCATGTTCAGATTCAATACTGAATCCAGGTGGGTGCTAGGTTAAATAAAGTTCACAATTTGTTGTAAGATCACCTGAAAAGGACCTCAAGACTTTTGTTTTTCTTTAAAGTCCCTCTCCAATTTCTTCCTATTAGCTATCCTCTCTTAAAGGAAGTTTTCATGCTGGGTCGGGGATTGTGGCATCTCCAAGTTGCACTTTTTGGGTGTAAAGTCAGACAAAACGTTCAGTATTCAGCCATGCATCATTTTTCAGTTAATTGACAAATGTGATAAGTAAGCATTATGATAGGGCAATGAAAAGTATTCTACTCAGCAATTATGTCACAGAATGGTACAATTCATCTCAGGCTAATGATAGGATTTAGAACCTTGATTCTCAGCCAGCACTAATTGCAGAACTGCCCTCTAGAATGAAGATAATAGCTATTATAACTTATCCCTGAAAATCCTCCCTTTCTCTCTGAGGGGGTGCATCAGTCACTACTCATTACACCTCTGCACCAAATTAAGAAACTCACCACATCTTCCAACCTTACAGGACTTCAGGCTGATGTTCTAAACCATAGCACCACCAAAGTGATGCACACATTTAGCAACAATGAACCAACATTTTATAGAAAACTGCAATTACCTGCGGCAGGTTTTAACACAAATGTAGTCGATCTCTTGCTGAATTCCATTAAAATGAACCCATTATACGTTACAGTCATTGCAGATAGTGTTAAATGGATATCTTTGTCCATAAAACCATGGTTAACAATGCTGAAATTGACATCGAAATCACTTCCAAGGATTGGCTGAGCATACTTAATACTAATCTTTAAATCTTTCTGTTGTTTGTTGGCAGATTTGATTTTCATTCCTGCTTTGTTGTAGACTTCCCGTTCCTTTGTAGAACCTGTGAAAAGGAGGATGCTATTCATTCTATTGGGTATTGGGAAATGGAATCTGGTAAAGAGACATGATAGACAGTTCTATGATGGGAACAATCCCTACATAACTTAAATAAAATGCGTTCTCAACACTGTTCAGCAAACAATGGCACATTGACCCTGTAATCCCAAAATGTGTACTTGTTAGTAATTTTGTAGTCTATTCAGAAACAACACCATGCACAATTACTAGTTTGTAATCATAATGAAACATGCAACTCCAGTTGTTTCTTTAACTCGTTAAGACTAGTCGTCTTCAAGTCACTTTAGCCTCATCAATTTGAGAATTCATGTGATTGGATACTACAATAATTTCCACATTATTCTGCTTCTGTAATTTTGCTTGTTCATTACTTTTTAGGTTCGTACAAGTCAGCCAATGATTCAGCGATTACAGACCCCAGATAATTAACAGTCACAAAGTCTAGGATTTAGAAAGGATTTATAAAATCCAAGAGAAAAGACATTAAATCAGTCAAGTTCAGCCAAACATTTTGATTAGAGCACTCCCTCCACAGTTTCCATCAAAATGAAGGTGTTGCACAAACACTTATTATAATGGCATCCATTTAAATAATCATCTTATCTGTTGCAACAACAGTTTACATTTATATAGCACAATTAATATAGTGAAGTACCCAAGTTGCTTAATAAGAATATCAATAAAAATATTTTTACACTAATCCAGCAAATTAAATAACTCCAGCAATGTATTTGGATAAAGAAGGATTGTGTGAGCTTTGGTCCCTTGCTCATTATAATGTTGGGCCTCAGGTTGAAAATTGGCAAGAAAATTGGCAACTTTTTCATTGAGGAAAGATTGAAAAGCACAGCTTAAGAGCTGTGTACATTTGTTGGGATGTCATACCATAGCAATGAACTCACCTGTTGGGAAACTGATGGATTGGGTGTAATTCTGGTTTTCAATCCTGTCCTGTCCTGTTTTGTTTCTTATTATTTTCAATGAAGTTTAATATTGAGAAGGATGTATCCCTCTTATCCCACAGGCTTCCACCTCAGCAAGTTAGGTTCAAATTAGTTCCAAATATCTCTCATATATTGTCCCACTTGAACAATAGTTCAGAGTGGAACCTTCACCACATGAAAAATAGGAAAAAGAAGCCAGTTTCTTACTGGAGAAAGAAAAACCAATCCAGAGATAAAGTCATTGCAGAAGCCTATTTTGGCATCTCCTCATATTAAGGTTTGGAATAACATTACCAAATCTCTGGAAACCTGTTGGCTAACATATGTGACAGTGGTGGCAGAGATGAGGGACAAAAAAGACGGCAAACTTGAATTAAATATTAATTATGCAACTTCCATTTGATTATTGTAAACAGTAAAAACCTACCCTCTGGGTATTTATAATCATGTGTTAAATCCTCCCACACATCTGCGTAAGCACTTTTTGTAATGATCTGTTTTCCAACTTTGTGCTGTTTGACTCCTAGCTCTTCTTTTGATCCATCTTTATTTACCAGCCAGTAAACCACATCCGCATTGACTTCAGCAAAGATGAACACAGCATCATATTTCACATTCACATGACCTTCCTTTATTGCTTTGACAGGGCAAGGGCCACAGCAGTATATGCCTGTTGGAACAAGGACACTACTGTAAGATACTGGAGGAATCTCTTCTTGATAATATTGTAGCATTCTTCCTCTTCCTTGCCCTGAGGACAATAACTGGTAATGCAGTTTGCTTTTCACTGCCTCCCTCAAGTGGTCATTCTGCATAGCAGGGCTTAGACTGTGAGTTTGAAATAAGCCCAAAAATATCCACATCCAAATTCCACACGAGTGTTTTTAAGCAGAGGGTAGAACAAAGAAAATTACAGCAAAGGAATAGGCCTTTCGGCCCTCCAAGCCTGCACTGACATGTTGTTCATCTGAACTAAAACTCCCAACCTTTCTGGGGACCATATCCCTCTATTCCCATCTGTTTTGGGGCCCTTGCTGTTTGTAATTTTTATAAATGATCTGGATGAGGGTATTGAAGGATGGATTAGTAAATTTGCAGATGACACTAAAGTCGGTGGAGTGGTAGATAGTGAAGAGGGGTGTTATAGTTTGCAGAGAGACTTGGACAAGTTGCAGAGCTGGGCCGAGAGGTGGCAAATGGAGTTTAATGTGGAAAAGTGTGAGGTAATGCACTATGGCAGGAATAATAAATGTGTAGAGTATAGGGCTAATGGTAGGATTCTTAATAGTGTTGATGAACAGAGGGATCTTGGTGTATTTGTGCATAGATCCCTGAAAGTAGGCAGTCAAGTCGATAAGGTTGTTAAGAAGGCATATGGAGTCTTAGCTTTTATTGGTAGGGGGATTGAATTTCGGAGCCGCAACGTCATGTTGCAACTGTACAAAACTCTAGTGCGGCCGCACTTGGAGTATTGTGTGCAGTTCTGGTCCCTACATTATAAGAAAGATGTGGAGGCATTGGAGAGGGTACAGAGGAGGTTTACCAGGATGTTGCCTGGTATGGAGGGCAGGTCTTATGAAGAGAGGTTGAGGGATTTGAGGTTGTTTTCGTTAGAAAGGAGGCGGCTAAGAGGGGACCTAATCGAAACATATAAGATGATTAGAGGTTTAGATAGGGTGGGCAGTGATAGCCTTTTTCCTAGGATGGAGAAAGCTAGCACGAGGGGACACAGCTTTAAATTAAGGGGTGATAGTTATAGGACGGATATCAGAGGTAGGTTCTTTACCCAAAGGGTGGTTCGGGAGTGGAATGCCCTGCCTGCAGCAGTTGTAGATGCGCCAAGTTTGGTGGCGTTTAAGAGGTTAGTTGATAAGTATATGGAAGAGAAGGGAATGGTTTAGTTTGGAGGGGCATTGCTTTTTATATTGGTCGGCGCAACATCGAAGGCCGAAGGGCCTGTTCTGTGCTGTAATGTTCTATGTTCTATTCATGTATTTATCCAGGCATATCTTAAAAGTCACTAACATATCTGCTTCCACTACCTTCCCCAGAAGCAGGCACTCACCATCCTCTGTGCAAAAAGCTTGCCTCATACATCTTCTTTAAACCTTGTCCCTTGCACCTTAAACCTATGCCCCCTAGAAATTGATTCTTCTGAGAAAAAACTTCTATAGAGATGAGGAAAGGAATTCATGCTGATTTCCCCCTCATCCTGCAGTTTGGAATTTATTTGGGAACGCAGCTACAACATGAATAGAGACCAGGTCACAAGTAAAGAAAGACCAATTGGGAAGATACTGGAGTGCCGCTGATGTTTATGGACCTGAACCCAGTACATATCTACAGGAGAAGTATGGAGAAAACAGACATAAAAATCCTAAACTATGAACATTAATACTTTAAATCTAAAACATTCCATATGATTTTAAGTAGTTGAATCACAGCTGTAGCTATAAAACATTACAGAAAAAGAGCAGTTAACTATGATGTAGAGCTAGCATTAACATAGCACTAATGACCCAACTGGTAGCTTCTCTGCCAGAATTTTTATGATTCTGCAATCCAAATTGTGATCTCTCCATCTGGAACAAGAATAGCAGGCCCATTACAACATCACCACTCCTGTAAGCTCTCCTCAGAATCATACACCACCCTGACTTGGAAACATCATTGTTCCTATGCTGTTGGCAGGTCAAAATCCTGGGACTCTCTCCCTAATGCCACTTGGACTGCAGCGGCTCATTACCACCTTCCCGAAGACAAATAAGGGATGCAGGAAACTGGAAATGTGCACAAACTTTTAAAACTCATCAAACTACAATATAGGGTGTGGCACAGATTCACCAGATTGATATCCAAGTTAAAAAGATCAAAAGGCTCAGTGGCAAGCACTGCTGCCTCTCAGCACCAAACTCAGAGGGTCAAATAGACTCCTTCTGCACTGTGGGGTTTCTATGGATTCTATGAGGACAGGCAGTATAGGCTAGCCGTGTTCCCTTGAGTACAAAATATTAAGGAGTGATTTAGTTGAAGAGCTCAAGATGATTACAGGATTTGAAAAGGTACATAGAGAAAATGTATTTCCTCAGGTGGGGAAGTCCAGAACCAAGGAGTCATAACTTTACAATTAGAGCTAGGCCATAAATAACTGATGTCAAGAAAGACCTGTTCATACTACAATTAGTGGACATCTAGAACTCTGCCCCAAAAAACTGTGGAGGCTGAGCGTCATTTGAAAATTTAAAAATTGGGATTGCTATATCCTTGTTGGAAATGACATTAAGGGTTATGGAACGAAGGTGGCAACGCAATGGACTGAAAATATGGCCATCCACGATCTGACTGAATGATGGAACATGCTCAAGAGACTGAATGACTTGTTCCTGTTTCTAATTCCAATTCTTGAGGGTTAGGCTAAAAATGCAGAATGGATCCTTTTTAAAATTAATTCTTTTGTGGGATGTGGTTGTCGCTGGCAAGGCCAGCAGTTGTTAAACTGAGTGATGAGCTAGGCCACATCAGAGGGCAGTTAAGAGACAACTATATTGCTGTGAGTCTGGAGTCACGTGGACCAGACTAAGTAAGGCTGGCAGAATTAGTGAACCAGATGGTTTTGTTCACAAACAATGATAGTTTCCTGATCACCATCACTGAGATTAGGTTTCAATTTCAGATTTTCTTTATTAATTGCATTAATTTTATTAACCTATTTGCCTAGAGCATTTACTTAGGTCCAGTGACATTATCACAACAACACCATCTCCCCCACTAAGAATCAAGGTCATTTTACTTGAGTTTCACAGTCAGGGTCAAAGCAAATATCAGGGCTCTGAGTCTACCCTGGTGAAGCACCATCTTTTTCTCATCCTTCTCACAGCCAGGTATTAATTGATGTGGGGTCAATCTGGACACCAATATATATATTAATTATATTGAAAATATGAAAAGGCCAATTCAATTCTAACATTACCATCACTCCGCTCTTGTGGAGTTGGATCTAAAACTTGCCATCCATCATAACCCGGAGGAAGGTCAGGACGGGTCATCCATGCTTCCAGCCAGCTGTGGTAATTCCTGTGTGCAACAATGCAGTAATATAAATAGTTAGAATGAAAATCCTCAACCTGATTCATCACACATACAGTAATGAATATGGAGAAGTCCTGGCAATCATGAACTGTCAAAATATCAACACATGACCAGACATCAAACAATAAATAATGTTGATCTAGGTTTCTGTGTTTTCAGAATTTTTCACAATATATATTAACGACTTAGAGGCAGAAACTGAAGGCACTGTTTGCAGATCATACAAAGATATGTGAAGGACAGATAGTATTGAGGAAGTAGGAGGGCTGTAGAAGAATGTGGACAAAGAAGTGACAGGTGAAATACAATGTGGAGAAGTGTGGGGTTATGCACTTTGAAAGGAGGAATGGAGGGATAGGTTATTTTCTAAATGGGAAAATGCTTAGGAAATCAGAAACACAAAGGGACATGGGACTCATTGTTCAAGAATCTCTTAAGGTTAGCATGCAGGCTCAGTCAGCAGTTAAGAAGGCAAATACAATGTTAACATTCATGACGAGAGGGCCAGAATAGAGAGGCGGTATAAGGCTCTGGTCAGACCTCATTTGGAATGTGAGCAGTTTTGGGCCCCATACCCAAGGAAGGATGTACTGGCCTTGGAATGGGTCCAGAGAACGTTCACAAGAATGATCTCTGGAATGAAGAATGGTTGAGGATTCTGAGTCTGTACTCTTGAGTTTAGAAGGACGATGGGGAACCTTATTGAAACTTACAGGATACTGCAAGACATGGATAGAGTGGACATGGAGAGGATTTTCCACTAGTCGGAAAAACTAGAACCAGAAGATACAACCTCAGGCTAAAGGGATGAATCTCTAAAACAGAGATAAGGAGAAATGTTTTCAGCCAGAGAATGGTGAATCTGTGGGATTCTTTGCCGCAGAAGGCTGTGGAGGCCAGATCATTGAGAGTCTTTAAGATAGAGATAAATAGGTTCTTGATTAATAAGGGGATCAGGGGTTATGGGGAAAAACAGGAGAAAAATATCAGTCATGATTGAATGGTGGAGCAGACGTGATGGGCCAGAATTAGACATAGGGCCTAATTCTGCTCCTATGTCTTATGATCTTATGGTATTGCAGATTCGATTTGGTTCAATATACCTTAATTAGATCCAAGGTATGTTTGTTTTGAAGACAGGTGCAACCATGCATTGTTCCAACAGAGACACTAAATCCCCAACATCAAAGCCGAGAAGTCTCCATGACGAAGGTTAAACATCTCACCAATGTGAAGGTGATGGTGGTGAATTTCTCCTATGCCAAAGTGAAGCTGGGATGGGAGGCTGTTAAACAAGGTAGGAGATACAGAAGTCGCTCTTTTGCCAAGGCCAGAGAGAGCCACTCCAAAATGAAGACAAAGACATGGATGGCTAATGGTGGTGGTGGTGGTGGTGGTAAGGATAGTTTCTCAAATGCTAAAATCAAAAAGTGTTTCTCTCTATGTCTGCTTCCAAAGCTAGAAAGCGCTTCAGTCATTATTTTCATCTGGGGGTAAGTCAGCTAGCCTTATCTACTGTGTTGTCATAAGTGCTCTTTGAAGAACATGGAGGAGACCACAGACTAGAAACAGTGACTGAATGAGGGAAAGATTAGGAAAAGCGAGATTGAGATTTTAAAAAAAAATCAATATTTTTCTGAAGCAAAATTCCCACACCATGTAACATTATAGACATTTGCACTAAATTGATGTTCTTTCAGAACTGTCACACATTCGTGAGTATATGTAGTATCCATGAACAAACACTGGAAGGGAACAATTCCTAGCACCTACCACACCATATCCTTCCTCTTTGAAGGCAAGCGGGAGTAATCTTCACTACTATAATACTGATCCACTTTAAGATTACCATCTGTGTCATGAGCAGAGGCATAGTTTGTAACACAACGAGCTGGGATCCCCAAGCACCTCAGAACTGGAAAAGAAAGTGCAAGTACAGTGATGAATGAATCCATTTCAAATTAGCAATTCAAGGCGCTGCCAAGCTTGTGAATGCCTATCAGTCTTCCCCTATTACTCATTCAGTAAAGCCATTGCCAATGAGCAACTCAGCCAAAAAGTCCAGGGAGGCCCAATGTTTATTTACTGTGCTGAGCATTGCTTGCTGATCTCAGCTGGGGATGATACACATCGTGAACCTTGTGATAAGGAAAAGAGAAAGATAAATCAGCGTTCCCACTCTTGATCACTATCCTTCAAATTCCCTCAGGAGATGATCTATATGCAGAAATGAATTGACTCTTTACCTTGACCTTGTTATATTGATAGCAATAAGAAAAAATCTGTGTAATCAGAGGACAGTAATTTTACACAAAAAAATCCTAGACTAGGTGGAACATTTTAATGTCTGAGCAGGTCCAAACAATTGCTTGTCATTTAAGGCACTTGCTGGCGTAGAAATTTGCCTTGGGGCAGCTGGTATTCCATGGACTTCTGTTATACACCCTGTACAATATACAGTTTTGTTGTCTCTGACAGAATGGAATATCATATCAGGCAGATTACACGTGCCATTGTGCCTGCTTTACGCTATCACGCAAGATGGATTTCTACTCCATAGTGTGCGTTAATGAGGTGAACAATACCAACTATGATAGTGTAATATAGTAATGGGGCGGCCTTTTATCTGGTAAGATGATGGTTTAAGGCCATTGTGGTCAATTCCATATTAAACATCACTTGGTGTGGCCGTCTTTGCTGCTTTATTTGCAGAAGTCAGTGGACTGAGATGTGTGTGATTGGCCTGTTTTCTCGGTTATGCATAGTGGTTATGTTACTGGACCAGTAATCCAGGAGGTGAAACTAATAATATGAAATCATGATTCAAATCCTATAATGACAAGTGGAAAATTTTGCATTCAGTTAATTCAACAAATCGGCATAAAACGACATATCAATGTAAAAACCAACTGGTTAACTAATTTCCTTTATGGAAAGAATTCTAACATTCTTATTCTTTTTGGCCTATATATTATTCCTATGTAATTCCAGACACAATGAAATGTGATAGATTCTTAATTGCCTACAGAAAGGGCTGAGAAAGGTGCCTAGCTGGGTAATTAAGGGTAGAAATAGATGCTGGCTTAAGTTTAAGTATAGTTGTTAGTGTCACAAGTAATTTTCATTGTAATGAAGTTACTATAAAAATCCCTGAGTCACCACACTCTCCCTCAGTGTACCTGTTTGGATACACTGAAGGAGAAATTTAGCAGGGCCAGTTCTTCTAACCACCACATCTTTTGGACTGTGGGAGAAAACCAGAGCACCCGGAAGAAACCCATGCAGATCTGGGGAGAACGTTCAGACTCCACACAGATAGTGACCCAAGGAATTGAACCTCATTCCTGATACTGTGAGCTGCAGCGCCTCCATACCACTCTGTATGCCCTGAGAATAAAATAAAACACAAAGTAGTCAGTATCACCACAAATCTATGCAATGCATCATTTGACTTAAATGCTCGTGTCAGGGTATTAACAACTAACGGGAAGGAAGAAAAACATTGGCGCACAGCTATTGCGATTCTATGTTATACATTCCAGAGACTGTATTAGTTCTTACTTGTGAAGTTTCTTGAGGTGGAAGAGAAGTAATTAAAACATTCTCTGGTTACTTTGAAGTGAACAAGCACTCCCAACAGCAACGAACATAGCTTGTAATTATAAAACATCTTTAACATAGAACAATATTGAAGAATGCTTCACAGAAGTGTGAAGGACCTAGCAGGACCTTACCTGTGCATGCTACAGCAGCAAAGACCCAGCACTGTCCATACCGTACTTTTTTTGCCCCAGAACTGCTCCACAGGCGTAAAATTGGGAGACTCCCAGTCCATCTGGTGGGGGCGATTCCATCGATGTAATTACCATCCCACCTTCCCAAAAGCACACCTTTATCATCATTTGAATTCACCTTTGAAGAGGAGCAGGGGAAGTAAAACCTCTAGTTTTCTCTTCAATAATAAATGAATAACTAGTTACAAGTTGTACACATTTTCTCATTTTCTGAGAAAGAAAAAGCCTCTTGGTGAAGGCAGAGCTTTAATTAAGCAAATTTAATATACAAATAATTTTGATGAAGAGGTACTGTGCAAGGAAAGGTGAACTTGCCTGGCTTATTGTATACAATGCCAGTGTTGGGTAGTATTTAAGGTCAGTTCGTCTTGGCTTCAGTTAAGCTCAGACTGTATACAGAATGCAATACATGCCAAACTTCAAAAAGGACCCTCTATGCTTAAAGACCTTGGCTTCTTACTTTTGGACAAATTTACGTGATGGTTAATATTTGGGAACAGAGTATACATTGTTGCATTGATTCAAAGAACCCTTACCTTATTTATAATTGATCTTGCACATACCTGAATGGATGCCAGGCTCATGATTGAAATAAATAAGAGACAAATTTTTCTCTGTGTGTTATTTGCAATGAATTGTTTCTTCTGTATGTTAAGGTTTTAATCTTATAATCAAGGGTAAAGCAAATGTTCAAGGAAAACCATCAGGGATAACGGTCATAAAAATACAGTAAACACTATGCTTCCATCAGTTTCATGAACTAGAATCACTTGTTTAACATGGTCCTGTATTATTGAGTGGTAATTCTCCAATACAGAGATTCATCTCTTAGCTGTGTCATTGGGAAGTGGTGAAAAGGTATTTCACAATAAGAGGAAAACCAAACAGATTTGACAACTGGTCACTACGTGCAGATAATCACATTTTGGTATTGGCAAAGGCCTTTTTGATCAAATCAACTGCTGGAAATGGTTTGCATCACTGTGGTCTGGAGCTTGAACAAGGAAAAGAAAACACAAAAAGATGAGGGTGTGAATAAAGGGGAAGGGGATATCAGATACAATTGTTTTTGCAACCAGCTTAAAATCAAGACTATACTTGCGATAGATTGAATGAAGCAAGGTAAACAGAGGCCAAAACAACAGACTTCATCTACAGTGATTTGTAAATAACTTGATAATAAAAAAAGAGGAAAATGCTGGATAAACTCAGCAGCTCTTTCAGCATCTGTGGCACGAGAAATAGAATGAACATTTCGAATCCATATGCTCTTCAGAGTCACAGAATCACAGAATATTACAGTGCAGAAGAGGCCCTTCAGCCCATCAAGTCTGCACCAACACATGAGATGCTTTGATCTGCCATCTAATTCCACTTGTCAGCACTTGGTCCATAGCCTTGAATGTTATGGTGTGCCAAGTCTTATGGATTTGAAACGTTATATCTGTTTCAATGTTGCCAAATTTGCTGAGTTTACCCAACATTTTTGTTTTTATTTCACATTTCCAGTCTCCACAGCATTTTGCTTTCATTGGGTAATAATGTCCCCTTAAGACAAAATGCACATTTACAGGAAGAACCTTAGATATTTCAGAACTCACCATAGCAGTCACTGTTCTGCTGATGTATACAGGATTGCTTCTTTTTGGAGCATCAGCCAATGGATTTTTAAGAGCAGAGAGACTGTTGTCCAAAATTTGAAAGCAAATATCAATGACATCTTTTTCAAGCTGTAAAAAAAATTCACAAAAACAGCACAAAGTCTTGGAACTACATACTAAAATTGGAAAAACAACGATGGGTAGATTGTAAAATCTTAAAGGATATATTACTTGTCCAAAATTCCAAGGTAACGTGTAGATGTTAGTATACGAGCCATGGTAGAGCAGTCCGTTCTCATTCAGGATGTACTCCTGCAGCAGGTCCTCATCAGGCAGGTACACAGCATCCTCTAAGGGGATAGACAACTTAAATTCCAAACAATGCTTAATTCCTTCTTGTAGCTTCACATCATTGTGCACAAACAAATGTTAAAAGTGTGCTCAGAGACCAGCTCGCTAGTGGCTCACTGAGTTAGTACACCATCCAGTTTTCAACCAGGTTTAATCTCATCTCCTGGTTACCATACGCAGTGCTATAATTGAACAAAGCATTCCTGGGCTGGGAGGAGGAAACATAAGGTGGGTGTGATGAAGAAAGGTCACTGATCCAAAATATCAATGCTATTTCTCGCTCTACATACGCTGTCAAATATTTTCTGTTTTTATTTTAGATTTCCAGAATTTGCAGCTTTTATAATCAGCTGCGTTTCTCTTCCTATTGTTACCCAGTAGCTTTAACTGATATGTATGTTTGTTGACCAATGTGTGCTTGTCAGCAAATGGAATTCAACACGGAAGTGTGAGGTGATACACTTGGGGAGGGTTAAGAAGGCAAAGAATTACACTATGAATGGCAGGACTCTGAAAAGCATTCAAAATCAGAAGAACCTTAGAGCACATATCAATAGAGTTCTGAAGGTGGCAGGATTGGTAGATTAGACAGTTAAGGCGGCATATGGAATACATGCCTTTATTAAACAAGGCATATAACATCAAGAAGGTCATGCTGGAGCTGTATAAAATACTAGTTAAGCCACAACTGGAGTACAGTGTGCAATTCTGGTCACTAGATTATAGGAAGGATGTGATTGCACTGGAGAGGATGCAGAGGAGACTTATCAGAATGCTGCCCAGGCTGGAGGGCCTGAGCTGCGAAGAAAGATTGAATATGGTGGGGCTGTGTTCCTCGAAGCAGTGAAGGTTGAGAAGGGATGTGATAGAAGTGTACAATTATGAGGCGCACAGATAGAGTGAATAGGAAGACACTTTTCCATTAGTTAGGGGGGTGGGTGTCAATAACTGCAACATAGATCTAAAGTAAGCAGTTGAAGGCTAAGAGGAGTGATGGGGAGAAATCATTTCACTCAGAGTGGTGGGAGCCTGGATCTCTCTGCCTGAAAGATGCTCAAGTCAGAAACCCTCTGAATCACAATAACACTTAAAAAAGTATTTAGATATACATCTGCACTATCATAAACTCCAAGATTATAGACCCAATGCTGGAAAATGGGATTAGTGTCATCAGTGTGGACATGATGGGTCGAATGACTTTTTTCTGTGCTGCAATCATTTACAAATCTATGACCTGATATTTCAAGCTCCACTTAATGTTTTGAAATGTCTCCTTTCTCTTACTATACCCTGCCTCTACAAACCCTTCCTAACATTCACAACTCCAGTTGTGGCTTTATAAACCTGATGCACTCCACATTTCCTCCGTCTTTTCTGTACCTGTGTGGGTTTCCTCCGAGAGTCCAAAAGACTTGCTGGTTAGGTGCATTAGCCATGCTAAATTCTTCCTAAATTCTCCAGCCACGTGCGCTGGAGGGTGGCAACTAGGGAATTTTCACAGTAAATTCATTTCAGCGTTAATGTAAGCCTACTTATGAAATTAATAAACAAACTTAAAGAAAATACTGGTGACAAAGACTTCAGGCGTCTCACTTCACACACTCAAACTTCTTTCCTAAAACTCCTGCCCAGGTTTGCTAGAGATCTCTCCACATACAAAAGCCCCCTGAAAGCATGCCTCTTCCGTCATGCTTTTCACTACTTCCGCTAATTATTCTTATACCTCAGCTCAGACTTATCCTTTTCTTTGTCAATTATCTTGGAGCATTTTATTACATTAGAGGAGATGTACAGATGTAACATGCTGTGTTGTTACAATCACATAGAATATGCTAGCTTTCCCCATTTTTAAGCTCAATAAATGCAGATGTTTTGAAATAAGCAAACTCTCCTCAGCTTAGTGCATCCCTGTACTCAGTATTTGTATATTTGCAATGAACACATTTGTTAAAAATGAAACAATCATCAAATTCCTTTCCCAATTCAGCAAAAATGCGCTCATTTATAGCACTGATGATGTTAAGGCTTTGCTATGTTCCAAATTGCAGAGTTGCTCAAATTAACTGGATCTGAATGCCTGAATGATTTGCTATTTACTCCAATAATGATAACAATTTACCACCAAGTTAAACACATGATCAGGAAATGCAACATGGCATTAATGCCATTAAACCAATGGCAACTTGATGCCAAGATTCATAGCCAGTCTGGAACTATAATGAGAATAAAAATTCCAACAGTTGGAAATTAAGCTCTTCAAGTCACAGGAGGACTGCAAGGTATTTGTCGCTCACAAAGTCTTGAGCATTCCATTGTTTCTTGTTGGGTATATCCTTCATATACAAATAGCAAACTGAAAATTAAGTTATTTTTTCATATAAATGAAATATTTGGAACAATTTATTTTCATGGGGAACTGCATTATATGAAAGAGTTTGCTGTGCAGATTTGATTGTGGGTACTTTTAGAGTCCAGTACATTTCTGTAGACAGTTACGCTCTGTTTAATAACCTAGATGTAATTTCTAGAGTCATTTAACAGCACACAGTAAAGCCTATGCTTTCATTCTCTGAAGGTATGCACATAGATAGCAAAAACTGAATTGCGTAACTCTTTTCTCAGTGATTTCATCAGTGAAGAAAATAAACTCTAATATTCTTATGCAGTTCTCATTAAGCTAAATGGACCAGTGAAAATTACAGCGGTCACTCCCATTAGATAAGTAACAAGCTTCATACATTTTTCTCTATTTTCAAGATCTTATTCATCAGGAAAAACTCAAAGAGTTGGGACTCAGCACTTTAGAGAAGCATAGATGTAGGAAAATACGATGTGTTTGTGTTTTTAAACTAAATAGATTAGCCACGAAGTGAAGATGTTGTCTACTAAGGTGGGCACACTAAGAAGTCTCACAACACCAGTTAAAGTCCAACAAGTTTATTTGTAAAGTTTATTTATTAATCACAAGTAGTCTTACATTACTGTGAAAAATCCCCTAGTCACCACACTCTAATGTTCAGATACATTGAGGGAGAATTTGGCATGGCCAATTGAGCTAACCTACACATCTTTGGACTGTGGGAGCAAACTGGAGCACACAGAGGAAACCCATACAGACACGAAGAGAATATGCAAATATTCCACATAGGAAGTGATTCAAACTGGAAACTGAACCCAGGGTCCTGGTGCTGTGAGGCAGCAGTGCTAACCATTGTGGCTGGTATCATGTGTTTTTGGAGTATTGATCACTTACCAGTGGGACTCATCTGATGAAGGAGCAGTGCTCTGAAAGCTCGTGATACCAAATAAACTTGTTGGACTTTAACTTAGTGTTGTGAGACTTCTTACTGTAAATAGATTAGGAAGGACCAATCTCAAATTATGCACAGCCAGAACTAAGTTAGAAGATGTGGTTCTTTTCATAGAGACCCGCAGACCAGGCTGAAGGACTAGAAGTCTTTTACTGTCCATGATTATTCCTATATTTGTGTATCTTATGTATTTAAGGGAATCAGTAGACCACAGCTGAGCCCTGTGCTTTTTGGGAGAAGAATAAAGCTGGTTGAATGATAAGAACATATTCTAAATTTGAGTATATGTTACACCTTCAGTTTCAGTCTTATTTAATTCTTACTAGTCAATCTCTAGTATTCATGGCTTGTCACACCAAATGTAACCTCAAGAGAATTGGGGTTAGAGGTTGGTGATAATTGCAGCAGGATTAGCAGACAGCCAGCACCCATTTTCAAGTTCTAATTGTCCTTATTATATTTTTTTATAAATCACCATGCCCACATTTGTAATGGAAATCACCCACGTGAATTATAAGTACAATCTCCCATCAATGGCCAGAGTACCCTTACAAAGGTAGGGTACTAAAGGCTGTAATTACTGTGTGACGGAATATCATAGCTCCCATTATAAAAGCGGAAGTATGACTTAATTTTAGATGAAGTTGACAGAATGTTTACACAGATATAAGATTTTTATAAATAATAAAACATATTACAATCTCTCCTGGCATTGCAGATGAAGAGAAAACACAGGAGTCAAATTTGAGGCATGATTGTGCATAAGGCCCAGAGAGGCATTGAGAATACAGTCCAGGGAATTTAATAATCAGATGAAGCAAAGTTTAAAAAGCTGAGGCAACATCATAAATATCAGAACTGAAACCCCAAGGGACAGACCCTACAACACAAAATGTTTTGGATAGATTTCTGATAGGACACGGGTACAGTGATATCACTTTTTCTACAAATTATTTCCAGTTTTATATTTTCCTTATCTTATATTGAATTTGAATTGTATTTTTCAGGTTTCTGTGTTTGCATGATCAAGAAACAATAGTCAAAAGAATTTAGGAAAAAAATCATTTGGAATGATTTGATTGGACACTTGCTGGTTAATGAATAGCATGTTTGAAAATTGATCAAGGATCTAATTGCTTGATTTTCTGGTAACTCGTTCCACACTAGTACTTTGTACTATTTTGATTTGACTTAGTCACTCATGGGTAATTGATAATGTGACAATTAAGTGGTTCTTCAAATCATTCACCATTTTGCTGTACAGCTATGTAAGTGTCACTCCATGAACACAGGTTAGACAAAGGCTTTTAATTATATAGATACTTTATTTTTTTCTCATTTGGAATCTGCATATTTTATTGCTCCTGAGATTTTATCATGTGCACTCCTAAAAATTTCCTTGATTGTGGCACTAAACCTCAGCTACATGGTACATCAGCATGTGTCAGTAGGTAGCAGCATTTGCACCTCTTCTGAGTCACACTTTTTGGTTAATATCCTAGTTAGGACTTAAGTACATAATCTACACTAACAGTTCATTGTTGAAGGTGCAATCTTTCAAAGGTACTGGTTGCAATCAACATCAAATGGACTAAATGCTCTTTGATCCTTGTGGACAAATTTGCTTCCATGATAAAACAGTGACTCTACTTAGAAATACCATTGGCGGTGAAATGTTTTGGACCAACAAGAATGTGAAAAATGCAATAAGAATCTGTTTTGTACATTTTACCTTCTTTATAGGAAAAAGGTGTTATTCAGTTATATTCTGTTTTTGCTGGATTCATATCTCCCAAGGGCCACATTTAGAGCATGCCATATGCTTCACAGGAATTTCACTATGGACTCCTCCCATTTCAAATTGCCCCAATATTTTCAAATCATTTCCACCAGCCAGTTTTTTTTTGCTTCTAAAGCTTTGCAATTAAAGCTTTGCTCATTTGAAGAGAACTTCAGGCAAAAAATGTGGAAGTCCTATTTTGCACAGCTTAATATAAATGCACTGGACAGTTTGGTCACACACTACTCACTGGAACTTTAAGATACATGAATTCGATAGTTATGAATATTTGCTTATTATCAGCTAATAGAACAGTGAACCTTGCCATACAACTATTAATATTTATTAATACAAACCTTAAATAAATAAAATCAACATTTACATTTTGATAATTACCCTGACTAAATACTAACAAGCCACTAGACTAAATTAGAACAAATTTCAAGCCAGAGGTTTTCAAAGAATTTTTGGGCTGCAGAATGTCCGAGATGATCTGATTTCTGTTCATTTGGTACAAAACAATATTCTATGTGTAAACACAATATTTGGCAAATTCTGTATTACTGCTTTTCTTTGGATAGTTGATACGCTAAATTAAGTCGTGGTTTTTTGGGAGAGGGTGGCTATGTGGAGGGGTCCCTCAGAGTGTGTTAATACCAGAAGGTAGTTTCCCCCAGAAATATATTTAGGGTTGCCCCCACACACAAAAAAGGAAAAGCACGTTTGTACATACAACACAGCAGTATTCTCTGGAAATCAATATCACTTGTTTTTTTTGAAAGTACCTATTTAAAAGATGTGCACACATACGGCTTAAAAGAAGTGGATGCGGGCAGTTTACCTGGACACCAGGGATTGAAGAGAAGGCGAAAATCTCCTGCAGTGACTTGTTGGATAGATTCACCCCCGCTCGGGTAGAGAGTCAGATAGATTTGATAGTGGCCGGTGCAGGCATTGGGTGGACTATGCACGGTCAGGTGAATGTATCCTGGAGTGGACTGTAGAAGGAATGTCCATTGTTCCCGTTTCCTCCGAGAGTTCAGCACTTGAATTCGAGTCCCGTCGGCTTCTGATGGTGCGGGTCCTGTACAGATGGCCACACATAATCCGAGTACACTTGTAATTAGTTGCCTTACTCGGCAATTAAAATATTACACTGAAAATTAGTCATAGCTATATTTACTAAATTGGATCAAAATTGAGATTCGAAATTAAATTGGATTCAATGATTCGATTTGTATACCTTACACATGTGTTTTTTATGCTGTAATAATTTCATTTTCCTGATGTTAAATACACCCAACGTCCAGTTTTCACTGTTTATATGAATGGTAAGTCTGTCTTTGATCCAAGTGAGCGCAGGGCTGGTTTCTAAACACAAGCAGCCACATATTGAACCAACGGTAACGTTTTCCTAAGCTCACGCCCAAAACTATAAACTCTTGACAAGCTAGGAAATGCACACTGTTCGCAGCGAGTTTCAAACAGCGCAAAAACCTGAAACATTCAGCCCCAAGGTGCAATCTCATCACCAACCTGTATCCAGGAGGATTGCCAGCTGGTCTTCGCCTTCCACGAATGCTCGGTGTTTAAATTCCACATGCAAATAGAACTCTTGTCCTCTCCGCACCAGGAGCCTGTTCTGGTCAATTTCGATGGTATGGTGCTCAGTGTTGTTGGCCTTACACTGCAAGTCCACCGCCCCCAAGTACAAGTCTGCAAACGCGAAAGCATTCGATATTTAGATTTAACGCTTCCGCCCAAACACTATATATATAAAATATAAAATAATTCCTTCACAACGAATTATTGCCAACCTTTAATAAATTAAATTATTCGCAAATGTTTTCCTGTTACAAATAATATATTAAGCAAAATTATTGTTTTGCATTCCACTCAGTCGTATTTTAAGTCTTACCGTTTGTTGTCATGTTTAAATTGATCTCCACTCCAAGGTAACTTGCTGCTCTTCACCCTTCACTCGAAGACTGCTGATCCATGTCCAGTCATCTATTAATACAGGACCTCCAGTGACAACATCATCGGAATATATGCCCTGCCTTTCCATACAAAAGGGCTATTGAGATCATCAACTCATTGGCTAACACAGGAATGCCCCCCTGGGGTCGGGGAGGGTAGCCAGCTCCAGCTCCTTCTGGACTCCATTCAAAATCAACATTGGGAGCCAAGAAGGGTGGAATAGCATATCACCGAGAAAGAAAAACAGCCCGTCCCGCACAAAAACAAGTCTCCTACAGTGAGACTTACTGAGTAATTCCTGCACACTAATAGCAGCACTCACTTCCGTCTGGAAGAACATGTTGTCAGCTGTAGGGAGAGATGAACCCATCGCCCTAACAAAGCACCCAATGAATCAAATAACACTCGCAGATAAGTGTTCACTCTCAGGTTCACTCTCGGCAATGGAAAACACGTTTACATTGCGGTCAACAAACACATCTACAGTTTGGATTTAAATCTCCCAAATGGGAAGGGGAATGAAAATGAGAGTTTTTCACCTTTTAAAGTTTTCAGGGCAAGAGGAGAATGTGGTCGACCACATGACTATTTACATTGAAACTGCTTCACTGTAAGGCTGAAGCTCACGTATATGTGCATTCTTGCTATAGGCAGTCTGAGAAATATGAGTAAGAGCACGGGAAAGAATGAGTAGCGATAGATCCGGAATTGTTATCCCCTTCAACTTAAATACCATTTCAAAATGGTTGTCACAAATGGTACAATGTGTGTAACGTTTCTCTAACTGTATTGAAGTATCTCAAAGGGCAATATTACTTACGTAGAGAACGGGAATATTATTGCGGTGACTATGATGGTCATTTTGAAATGTTTGTAATGTTCTTTCAAATATTTTACCAATGAAGTATATATTTTTACAAAACAAATGGGATTCTGGGGTCTCAAATGTTTTGTTTTCAGTCTTTAATTCTGGTAAATTACCCTCAGAAACGGCAGGATTGAAAATCCCTCAGTCAGCCAATAATTCCACCTTAACTATCACTGCTCACTTAAAACATCCTTCACTTTTCATCTGTAAAAATAGTGGCTGTTAAAACACCCTCAACCTTCCCTTGTCATCAGAGTGTTTGACTTTATTAACTCTAGCACATATCCTTCAATTCAACTTTCCAAATGGCTAACTGGGTAATAAATCCCATTTTGGAAATGGAATACACTTCTGTTTTGGTAGAATAAAATTTATTAATTTTCAAACAGGAAAAGGCAAGATTCCACAGGATAAAATTACCACAAAGTCCAAAAGTTCTGGTAAACATATTTAGTTCGCTGCTAAGCTTTACAGCATTTCAGGACCAGCCTTTACAAATAACCAATCCAACATTGTTCTATTGAAGTGCTAGATTTTTGTTATGCCTAAATGTTAGATTTGCTTCTTCTACTTTTTTTCTACCTGTGTACAAAAGTATTCTGTACCAATTGGAGCTGAAAGCAACAAAAATAACAAGTATTCCCGAAAAAGAAGCACGCTGTTGAAACTTTTCATCTTGTGCTTATCAGGACAGATACAAGAATGCCAAATTTCAACAGGAGCAACAAATGATACTGCATGAGAAAAGAATGCTTTTTGGTTGGTAAGTGGACTCTGAATGGTCAAGATGTTCCTTGGAGGATTTAATGCACTTTTTTTTTGCACTTGTGCAATGCCTGGACATATTCCTTTTGTGCTGGAGGACAGGACCCTGCATAAGAATATATGTAGCTTCTAGCAAGTGCAAATGAGCCACATCACAAGCCCAACTGATAATTTTAAACTGGTCATTCGTGTAATTGTTAGCATACTCAGGATTATTCGACAAGTGCTGGCTAATTGTGAATCACATCAAGTAGCAGAGATTATGTTCTGAGTTTTGCAAGCACAGAGTAGTTTTGAACAATCAATCTACCTATTGTGAGCAGCTCAAGAGAGGTGCTGTCTGATATGATCTGCCAGTCGTTGGGATGTACAGTCAACATACCTGGCATTTCACAGGCACTGAAATTCACATATCATGTTACTAACTTGTGTGGTTGACAGAATGACTTTTTGGCTTGACAGCATTCTATTACTGGAAAATAGCAACTGTGTGATCAACTCAACAAATAGATCAACAGGTGAATCTAACTGTTTTACACTGCTACTGTACAGTAGCAACGCAATTGATATTTTCCAAGAACGGGATGCTGCTGTAAAGCCAAAAAGATATTCTGCCTCACGCACAAATAAGTAACGCGATACATGAATCTCAGTGCCAATTCATTACCAGAAATGCGGGTTGCACGACCCAACAATTGGCAGATCATATCAAATGGCATGTCACTTTAGCTGTTCACAATAAGAGTACTGACCATTCTCAACCATCCCGTGCTTGGAAAACTCGGAACATAACATCTATTGTTAGATGTGATTCCACAACTGGACAACACCTGCTGAATAACCTTGAATATGCTAAGAATGACAAAAACCACTAATTTAATAAGTTGGACACACAATGTGGCTTATTTAGGCTTGCTAGAATCTACATATTTATATGCAGGGAATTACTCTCTATAGGCAAAAGGAACATGTCTAGGCTTTTTGTTTTTTTGAATTAAATAAAAGCACAGAGGAAAATAGTTTCCTGGTACATTCTTCATGTTAACGTCTCAACTAGAGTCCCCTTATCAACTAACATGTTCCCTTTTCTTACGTGGAATAAGTTTCTGTTTCCTCTGGAATTTGGCATTCTTGTATTTGTCCTGATGAGTGTAAGGAAAAAACTTTGGCATCTTTTTATGCAAATACTCAAGCAATACTATCAAAAAGAACAAAGTTGATTTAAAAACAAAGTGTCTCTTCCGAAAAGTAATAATTACTTTCTGGTGAGAGGTGCAATATCAAAAATATTTGGCCCAGTTTTTCCATTTCCACTTGCTGAGGTTTTGAGTATTTTATTTTAGTTCAGATATACATATTTCCTGTTTTTTTTTTTAATTAAGCTTATCCTCCCCAGCCTTCTTTCAATTAACTAAACTGTTGAAAATTAACAAGTTTAAATCTAGTCAATTCAAAACACAATCCTTGAAATTAATTGATAATTTTTTTTTACAATAATTTCTATTTCGTTTTGCATACTTCAAATTATTCAACAATTCAATTTTTAAGCATTTTGTAATCAAAACTTAAAAGGACCAGGAATTAGATTTCTTTAAATGTTGTTTTCTATACTTGATCTGGTTGCAGAGAGCTTCTCATTGGATTTAAAACATCTGGTCAGGTAATCCTGCTCAGATTTCCACAGGCTAGCTGTGGAATTTTGCAGGGGACAGGCAACTGCAAAATCCATCAGACACCAAAAAAAAAGCAAATATTTGGTAACCTACGTTAGTTTGTCATACATAAATTTATCTAAAGTGGAAAATACTTTCAGCACATAGCCTATCAAAAAGAAAAGTGGTATTACAAAATTCTTTGAAAAAATGTGCAATAATGATTCAGTGTTAACCATTTTTAACTTTCAGGAAGCGTGAGAAGTATCACAAATTTGAATAAATTGCAAGGCATATCTCAGAGTCTGAAAACAACGAAGTATAAAGTCAAGACAAATGACTTAAAATTACATCAAGAACAGTCTCTCTAATATTTACATACTTAATATCAAACAATGCAGTAATTAACATCAACACATATTGAGGAATTCAAAAGATTACCAATAATTTAGGACATTAATAAACTACAGTAACATTTGTGGTAATTTCAACAAATAGTAAATTTGTACGAAAAATAGGCATACTAAACTAAGGGACAAAGTGCTTTCAATTTAGTTTGGATTCTAATGGAAGTCAGCAAAAGTGAGAAGAAAAGCACTGAAAAACGTCCATTTATTTTTGAACTGGATCTAGCACCTGCCACACATTGAGTTGCTGGACATCGTAGTTGCTGCTACGAATTGGCACGGTGTGGATGGACACCGGAGAGTCATTCACAGGCCCTGCTCATCAATCCTCAAATACTCAGTACAGGAGGCCAGGAATCACATTCTCTAACCTGGACTCCTCATAAAGGATGCAAAAGTAAATATGACAAGCTTTGTACCCTCACCCTCCCATTGTAACTGCTTTGTTGTAAGGGATCAATCTTAGTGACAATAGTACAGTCATTGGCAATCTGAGTATTGATCTATTCAAAAACAATGTACTCAGGTTATTTATTAATCATACAAGCTACTTGCCTACTCATTCTTCAAACTCACTGCCAAAATACATCAGTGTGCAATATTCATGATTCTTAAAAGGAGGACCTGCAACGTGATAACCAGTTCATCCAGTCTTAAAGATAATTTCTGTTATTTCCGCTCTGCTTCCAAGTCTCATTGGAATCCCGTAGTAAATTGTCCCAGGAGTTACGTACACCAAACTGTTCTCACCAACTTTGTAAAGACCTTCAAAGTATGGATTCAAAAAATAAGCAGCAATTGCCAGAGGAAAAATCTGCCCAGCATGGGTATGACCTGTTGAAAGAAAAAATAAAACAAATTAGATGTTACATTTTTACTAATAATTCTAAGCAATCAAAGTGATGAAACACATGTTCACTACAACCATGACGTCCAGGTCTTTCACAGATAGAGTACATAATCAGTCTTTTTGACTCAATATCTTTCAGTTTATTCCCTTGTAAAAGATATAGTTGTACCCAATTATGTCTATGTTCAGTGTACCTATATACATTTGTATATCATGCAATCACTTTGCCTTCTCATAAATAAGTTGAAAAAGCTGGGAAGCATGGTGGCACAGTGGTTAGCACTGCTTCCTCACAGCGCCAAAATCCGGGTTCAATGCCACCATTGGGTAATTGTCTGTGTAGAGTTTGCACATTCTCCTTGTGTCTGCGTGGGTTTTCTCCAGGTGCTCCAGTTTCTTCCCACAGCCCAAAGACGTGTAATTTAGTTTGATTGGCCATGCTAAATTGCCCATTAGTGTCAGGGAGATTAGTAGGGTAAATACGTTGGTTACGGGGTTAGGACCTGGGTGGGATTGTTATTGGTGAAGGCACAATAGGCCAAATGGCCTCCAACTGCACTGTAGATATTCTATGATTTTTAACGATAAGAGACGAGACACAGAAAACACTCTCACACATAACATCATGCAAATAGAAGAGTAAGAAATATTTTCTACATTATAACAACGTCTACATTTCAAAATATTCATTATCTTTAAAGCACATGAAATAGCCTAGTGTTGTGAAAGGCACTAAATGCAAGTTCTTTCTTTCATATAAATGCAACATTTAAGCTAATGAGACTCAGAGAGCATAAAAGTAGTAAAGAACAGTTCTCCTGATTGAGAATCCAATTTTTTTTTACTTGCAGGGAATCCTATTTGCATATGACTGAAGAATTAACAGGAATAATTATGGCATCAACAAGGTTGCATTCTACTGCTTTATGTAGGTTATTCCTATTCACAAAGCCTCTGAACATAATTCCTGCTGTAAATACAGCATCAAATAATTTGTGAATGGAATTGACATGGGGTGGGGTGGGGGATTTTTCAGTCCGCTTGTGGCAATTCCTGCAGAAAGTTTTAAAGATCGGGCATTTCTGGTCACAGGGCAGACACAACTGGAAAATCCCACACAGGATTTTTTTTGCCAAGTGATTGTGTGCTCTTATACAACATCAATTACATTGAGTACGAAAATAAAGAGCACCTGATGAAGTCTGTGAATGTCTTACCTGGCAAACAAACTTCCATGAACCTTTTAATCACCGAAATAAAGCCAATTCATTAATTTTGCTTGACAAAGCCTCTGGAACTAAAGGAATCACTCAAAGGCTTTCCTGGGATCTTTACAACTTCAGTTAGCAAGATTATAATCCAACTTTGCTTTCCGCTCCAAAATTTTGCTCATATTCTTTTTTGTTGTGAAGGCAATAACTCATCAAGTACCCACAGTACCAGTTGTTTCCAATGCCTTAATCACACGTGGAACACAAGGATGAGAGGGCATTGCAGTGGAGCCTACACCTGTCCTGACTTGATACTCAAACAGGCACAACACATGAATTCTTAGCTTATTCTGCATCCCATCTCACCATTAGTTCATCTTGGGATGATCAGCATTTCCACCACTGTCCCAGCTAAGATCAGCATAGACCAGCATTCAAGACTGAGATCCTCAGGCCTACGCAACTCAGCAATACATCAGAGCATCAGATTATTTCAGTTTATCCAACTTCATTATTTCCCTTCCAGTGGTTCTATGTTTTACATCTTCTCCTGTCCATGAAGACAGCCATGAGTTCTGCCCTCAAGCCTTCATTGTTGCTCTTCTGCAAATAGGAAGCATGCAAGGCTGACTTTCTTGTATAAAGTGACTGCTAACATTAGCAATCTAAATTTGAAAATTACTGAGAAAAGAGGGGTGCAAACCTGTGTCCTATCTGTCCATGACAAATTGGCAACAGCCAACAAGCTGCCTGTAAGTCAGAAGCATTATATTTCCTGCACTAACCGCATAACGGAACAACATAATCCTGATTCCATCTGACAACCTTTAAATGGAGGAGGGGGTGGTTAATTAAGTAACAGAACTTTTATTGTATGGATTATTTAGCAAGAGTGAAACGTAACTATAATCTTTAATATGGGCTGATGGGTGGAGAAGATTCTTTAATACATTTTTAGCACAACAGTCATGCTAGTGTCTGACTGCTGACAATTGGAGTGAAGTCATTATATCAGTATGTCTGAAATCAGTGCAAGGAATGAATCCTTAAGCAAATGCCACATACCCAGGAGTATGTAATCTACCATGGTTTCTGTCGCATTTCAATGCAGAGAAATATTCTAATGTTATTAGATTCTATTTTTAAACATGAGACCACCACCAGTCAGGCTGTCAGACAGTACAGCAATGTCATGCATCAAGGCAGCTACTCCTGGCAATCTAGAAACTGGCATCAACATTTCCAGTGGAAGGCAGCAGATAATTTTGAGGAGATAAAGGGAGTAATTGTAAATAATTTGGCCTGTTCGTTGAGCATACTGCAATTCTCTGGATTGCTAGTTGCTCTCCCCCATGTCAAAGACAAGTGGCATGCCTGCTGATTGGTCCACAAAAGTTGCGTAGGGCCCCAATTTTAAGTACGGAATAAGGTTCTCGTCACAAACAGAAGCATCCAAACCCATTTCAAGTTGCCCCTTGAACTTTTGGTGGTTATTGAACAAGTCTTTGTTTAATGTTTTTACCTACCATCCTAATTCCAGTGTAAAAGGGCAATGGGCCTTCAAACGATCATAAAGGGACAGATATCAAACAATGTATGAGACAGAATTCAGGAACGTGATAGAGAATCTGGTGAACTGGTGCAGCATCAATAATCTCTCCTTTAATGTCAACAAAACGAAGGAGATTGTCATCAACTTCAGGAAGTGTAGAGGAGAACATGCCCATAGCTACATCAACAGGAATAAAGTAGAAAGGGTCAAGAGCTTCGGGTTTTTAGGTGTCCAGGTCCCCTCATGCTGACACTATTGTTAAGAAAGCTCAGCAATGCCTCTATTTTCTCAGAAGACAAAGGAAATTTGGCACATCAGCTATGACTCTCATCATAGAAAACATGTTGTATCACAGCTTGGTATGGCTCCTGTTCTGCCCAAGATCACAAGAAACTACCAAGGTCACGAATAGAGCCCAATCCATCACACAAACCAGTCTCCCATCCATTGACTTTGTCTACACTTCCCATTGCCTTGGCAATGCAGCCAGTATGGTTAAGGCCTCCATGCATCCTGGAAATTTTCTCTTCCACCTTCTTTCATCGGAAAAAGATACAAAAGTCTGAAGTCACGTACTAACCAACTCAAAAATAGCTTCTTCTCTGCTGCCAGCAGACTTTTAAATGGATCTAGAAGGTTTACCAGGATGCTGCCTGGTATAGAAGGTCTGAGTTACAACGAGAGGTTAGGCAAATTGGGACTGTTTTCCTTAGAAAGGCGTAGACTTAGAGGAGATCTAATAGAGGTGTACAAGATTATGAGGGGTATAGATAGAGTAAACAGGGTTAAGCTTTTTCCTAGGATGGACTCGAATAGCACAAGGGGTCACGGGCTTAGGGTAAGGGGGGGTAAGGTATAATTTGAATGCTAGAGGGAGTTTTTTCACACAGAGGGTGGTGGGGGTATGGAATGCGCTGCCAAGTAAAGTGGTGGAGGCAGACATTCTGGAGTTATTTAAGAAATACTTAGATGGGCACATGAACAGAATGGGAATGGAGGGGGTATAGAAAACTGATTTAAAATAGGGATCATGAGCTTTGGGAGTCCCGGGGAAGTGTGTAAATAGATGATGATATTGATGTACTTGTTTTTATCCTACAGGTGCTTTGGTTCATCTTGTTGTCTAACAAGGGGCATACACGCGATGGGTCGTGAGAGGGCTGCTCTTGGATTTTTTTGAGAGTATCCTAGTGCTTCACGTTGTTAGTGTACGCTTGACCTGGACCATTTGATGGGCAACACGACAGCTCAGTGACTATCGCTGTGCTGTGCAGATACATGGATTTGGGCCTGTGTCTGTGGGAGGTTGCGCATTCTCCCCGTGCTTGCGTGGGTTTTCTCCGGGAGCTCCGGTTTCCTCCCACATCCCAAAGATGTGCTCTTAGGCTAATTGGCAAAACAAATTCTCCCTAAATTGTCTCAAATTTGGTTTTTAATCCATAGGTCTATAAACATGGACAGGAATCACGGGTAGAGGTGGGAACATCGGGGTGGCGGCGCGGGCTCATTGGGCCGAAGGGCCTGTTTCCCGTGCTGTTTTGTTCTTTGTTCTTTTGTACCTTGCATTAAGTTGACCTTTCTTTACACCCTAGCTATAAGTGTAACATTACATTCTGCACTCTTCATTTCTTTCTCCATGAACAGAATGCTTTGTCTGTATAGCGCATAAGAAATAATACTTTTCACTGTATGTTAACACTTGACAATAAATCAAATCAAAACCAAATCAAATATCGTTCACATAAAGTCACAGGTCATTATGAACAACAGATGTTACTCTCTTTTAAAATACCACTTTCTAGAAACTCTCCCCATTCTGTTGAAATCAGAGTTAATTGCATTGAGTCCAAACATAATTCATTCTTTACCAGATGTTTGAAATGTGGAAGTCTTTCTTCCTTCAGTCTTTCCTTTACTTCAAATTCTATTTTTAAAAGCCAAACTTATCAATGTTCAATCAATGCTAACGAAATTATTTTCTTTTTTCATCTACTCTTTTTAATCTTGGTGTTCTGCACTATGGGCCTTGCAGCTTAACTTTGTTTTTTTTAAAAACAAATTTCCTTGTCTCACTAACATGAGTAATACCTAATTTTAAAATTCTGTAAAGCTCTTTAGAGCCTTTTTCTTCCCTCCCCATTGTTTCTAAACTGTCACAATGTTAATGTTTCTAAATTCAAGTAATGACTCAAAGCTACAGATAGCATCTTTGTCAAATAAAAGAACTGACCCTCCTTCGGTACAGGATTTATCATAGTAGCAGAAAACACTTATGGCCTTTAATTTTGAAAGGCTCCACCCTTAAGACTGCTCATTATACCATCTCTGACCGGCTACCTCAGCATTCATTACAGCGTGGTTCCACGAAGCACAAATTAAAGCCTTGCCATTATCTTAAGGATCTGTGAACACTCTGGATGTATCATTGTTCTTCCAAGCTATTTGTACTTCACCAGCTTTTCTGGATACCTGAGAAACACAAACTGATCAATGACCACCGCTGCAATAGCAGATGCCATCAAAGGCGGCTTTTCATTCTACAATATTTACTTTGTCCGGTGTCCAATTACTGTGTTGCGTATCTTGAAATCTGACCATTCGGTGTCAAGTTATTTTCAGCAGTAAAAAGTCGATCAAAAACAAGTGACTGCAATATTGTGTGTCCTGTTGTTTACAAACTCTTCAGTCACAGGTGCCAAAACTCTTGGACTTGCTAATCAGATTAAGTTACATATAGATAAGAAAGTTGCAGGGATCACTGAAAAGCTGCAGTCAGCAAGGCAAAACAAATGCAATTGCCACTGTAGATATTCAATGTTTTGCACAGCTTATATCTGCTCTTGGGATACTAGTCCTGCTTGGCAGCTTTCTGCATAAATCCATTGGGTTCTTTCTAAACTCTGCTTAATGCTGAGGTGCAGAAGTATGAATTCACTGAGGTCTATTATTCCATCCCTTCCAACACTAAACAGATATGGCTTGGGGCAATTCAAAAAGACTTTGTTAGCATTTAAATCAGATGGTTCTGCAAATGTCAGAGCTATTGGACATCAACTGCCATAAATGTCAGGATAAAGCATAACTTCAAACAATAATTGTCCATCACTTGATTAGATACTGGCCTGAAAACGGTGCCAGGATCACCATTTAAGACACATTTCATTTATGCTGGTGCTCCAGCTGTCACCATCTTGGATGGGATCTTGAAAAGAGTGATCAAAATGCCCACTTGTTCCAGATGGGATGGCACTTATAATATGAAAAGCAATGTCATATAAGATTCCATAGGGTTATAAAGCCACAGGAGCAGAAGAAGGAGGTCATTTGCTCAATAAGATCATCTCCAATTCTTCTAAACTCCAATGTGTACCCAACAGCTCCTCCTCATAAGAAAATCCTTCCATATCAGGGATCAACCTAATGAACCTTTCCTGGACTGTCTCAAATCTTTCCATAGATAAGGGAACCAAAACTGCTTTCCATATTTCAAACGTGATCTAACTAATGCCTTGTATAATATTAGCAAGACTTTCCTGTTTTTATACTCCATTCCCTTTGAAAGAAAAGCCAGCATTCCATTTGCCTTCCCTATTACCTAGTGAACTTCCATAATAGCATTTGTGATTTATGCATAAAGACTCCCAAATCCCTCTTTCTCCGTTTAAGTAATATTCAGCTTTTCTTCTTCCTATCAAAGTGCATATCTTCACAGATTCCTACTTTCTATTTGATCTGACAGGTTTTTGCCTATTTACTTAGCCTGTCTATATCCCTCTGTACATTCTGTGTGTCATCTTCAACACTTGCCTTCCCATCTATTTTTGGCAAAATTTCATTCACTTCCCTTGTCCAAGTCATTAGCACATATTGTAAATAATAGTCGCCTCAACACTATTTCTGATTCCTCAGTGTAGCATTTTCAGTTCAGCGTAGTGTTCTCTATGAAGCACCAGCATCAGCAGGGTAAGCGACACTGTGATTGTTTAACCAATCAGATTAAAAATCCTCACTGAGTCATAATCTTATCTAAACCAGAATTAGAATATTAATTTATAATAAAAACTATGTACAAAAAGTGAAATACAGGGAGGGAAAAAAGTTCTTCTTAAGAAGTACCATGATATTTTATTAAGTGCTGAAAATACAAGCAGTAGTTGGAAAGAGAAAGTAAAAGTTTATTTTAATTTTTGAAATGTACAACAATGGTTAAATTCTAAAAAGGGACTTCATACTGTAAAAAAAGATTTCAGTGCCAGAGAAGATGTTTAGCGGTAATTAAATCTTACAACACAATCAAAATTCACTTACGCCCAAATGCATCTGTCCTAACTTTTGCTGGCATATTTAGACAGGTTCTGAAACTTCCCACCTTTGCACAGATTTCAATCCAGAATCTATTTGCAAGGTACTGCTGGAGCAAGGCTTGCAGCACAGCAGGGCAAAGCAGACAGCAACTTCTTTATTTCAGTGTTTAACCGCACATGTGTGAACTCACAAAGTCATTCTCTAATTTACTTTATAAGAGTGGAGTGCAGAAAGCCTCAATATTATTCTTTCTAGTAAATCTGGACCATAGTTTTTCTGAATATAAACAATATTTCATTACTATTAAGTTTCACAAGCAGACAGCTTGGAAAATACAGAGGTAGACTCAACTAATCCTATAGCAGGACTTCAGCAACTAAGTGCAGATCTAAAAGGCAGACTGTTTATGCAAGCAAGGGACATACTATTTTAGTCAGAGCAAAGCATTAACAATTTTAAAGGCCAGAAGTAATTTTGATTGTCAAAATATTTATAACAGCTTTGATGCTTTTTATGGAGAATGGCAGCATGATAAGAAATCATTCAGATCTTGGCTTTTAACTTTACAGTAATGTTACAGGAAGCAGATGGGAGCCTCTAAATCAAGTAAACATTATTTTAGGTGTTGCTCTAACAATTTCACATTGTTACATCAGCTATTCTTTCATTAAAAGATTAAATTAAATAGGTAATAATGGAGTGTCCATACCTGAGAGAATCAGGCTGATGTCTGGTCTGCTTTGTAGGGCACGTTCAGCAGCTTTAGGTTGGTGTGCCAGCAACACTACAGCATCTTTGGTACTGCAACCATCCAACGCTTTCTCTAAGTCCATACCATGTCCAGGATACCTACATAGAAACCACATCAAACAGACTATGAGATTATAAGTAAGTTGTTAATATCACACACTTGGAATGATCTAGCCTGTAACTTTACTGTCCCCGTTTCAGTAGGCTACAAAGAGGGATAGGATTTGTTCATGGCTCTGAACAAGCTTAGAGACAAATTTCACTTTGTCTTCACTTTCCAGTTTTTCTGAATTACTAACTGTTGGGTTCCTCCAACATGGAACAAAAATCCAACCCTATATATTTATATATAAAATCACGCTCATTCTGCCCAAGAAGCTTCCAATAGATAAGACCAATTGCAAACGGACATACAGGAATGCTATTTACATTTGATATGCCAACCTTGTTAATAGAATCAGTGGGTTTGCTGAGACAATGCTTCCTAAACACCAGACTCTCAATGGCATCCCTTTCAACCCATAATGGCTATGATATTAGCAGTTCAGAAAACAAAGCCAAATTCCAGGCACTGGATAACTATCCTTTTCTGAAGTCACTGTGGTGAAGGAAAGTCATAGAATCCTACAGTACAGAAGGTGGCTATTCGGCCCAGCGAGTCTGCACCGACCTTAATCCTACCCGAGTTGTATCCCCATAACTCCATGCACTTACCCTAGCTAGTCCCCAACATTAAGGGGCAATTTAGCATGGCCAATCCACCTAACCCATGTATCTTTGGATTGTGGGGGGAAACCCTCGCAGACACGGCACAGATAGTGAGAGGCAGGAACTAACGTGGGCCCCTGGCGCTGTGAAGCAGCAGTGCTAACCACCATGCCAATACATCTTCCTGTATGCCCTGAGAATAAAATAAAACACAAAGTAGTCAGCATCACACAAATCTACGCAATGTATCACTCATTTTAAATGCTTGCCTCAGAATACTAACAACTAATGGGAACGACAGAAAAACCCAACATGCATGCAGCTAAAATCAAAGCCTCCCCATTACCTGACAAGAGTTTGTTTCCTCTGGTTTTCAGTTTTATTATTTCCACTCCAACCTGAAAGTTAATTGCACTTTGTCCCTTTAACCAACCTCTCAGAAAAATTATGTTAAAAGCAGAATTCCCAAAGTTGTTATTTTTGTAATGTTTATTTTTTCTAAAAATAGAGATCTGAATCATATAGAATGTGTGGCTTGAAGCTTAATGATCAGGAAAAGAAAGTTCACAAAGTTCAATTTTTATAAAATCTGTTGTGATTATCCTTACACAATCCTGCATTAAGATTCAGGGGACAAATCACTGACTTTTGTTAAAAGGGAAACTGATTTAAAAAACTCCTTTCTGCTTTTTGTAAAGTATTTTTGATGGGGGGGGGGAACGGGTGTGGGTGTAAGTGTGTGTGTGTGCGGTGTGTGTAGGGTGGGACATTAGCTGTGATATGCCAGGTATTTGACTTTCTCAGAAAAGTTGTTGCATTCTAAGGCTTTGGAAGACATTCCACAAAGGCTGAGTACACAGTGCCAAGATGGAAAATGAAGAACTTACCGTAACATCTCTGCTTCGATATCATCAACTCCAGCCAGACAGAACCAGTCCTTGTTCTCACTGGGGCTGTGAATCTTGATGTGTTCATTGTGAAGTGGCTGGATTCTTAATGTCTGCAGATGTTTAAACCAGTTGGTGATGTCAACACTGTAATAGTCGTGGTTACCTGGGAGTCATTCAGAAAGATGACTTGCATGTTACTATTGCTTATTCTGCCACACTTCCAACAACTGCCTCAAAGTAATGATGTCAGAATGCCAGGAAAAAAAAGGAGAAAGTGTTTGCCAATATTACAAAATCTAACAACAGGAAAAGCTTGAAATCCCGAGCAAGCAGTGCAAACTAAACACAGACATCCCAGTAAGATTAACATAATCTAAACTTGAAGATCCTTGAGGCAGTGGATGTACATTAAAGGTAGGAATTCTCCTCATTCGTTCATGGGATGAGAACAACACAGGCTAGGTCAGTATTTCTTCTGCTGCTTTCTTCAATTGCTTTCTTGAATGATTGCTGTCTGTCTGGGTGCAGTTATGCCTGATGTAGAAATGCCGGCGTTGGACTGGGGTAAACACAGTAAGAAAACTGACGACACCGGGTTTAAGTCTAATGGATTTACTTGATAGTTTACCACCAAATAAATTGGTTGGACTTAAACCTGGTGTCGTCAGACTTCTTACTGCAGGTATGCTAACAGTGCTATTCAAAAGGAAGTTCCAGTTTTTGACAGTAAAGTGATGCATTTCTAAACCAGGCTGGAGGAACTTGCAGGTCGTGATGCCCTGTCCTTCCAAGAGGTAGAGGTCATGGCTGCAATTTAACAACAGCAGCACACTACCAAAAATGGGACTGGTGCCAGTGAGAATCTCAAGCATAATCCTCCCTACCCCTCCATCGACTACCTGATTAGTGTAGATTACACTGAATTTAACTATCAGCAGGCTTAATGTCACCGCTTCTATCCTCACCATATGTTCCCAATCACCCAGTATGATACTATGCCACAGCAAATCACAACTGGTTTTCAACAATATTGAGATATAGCCTGCAGGTGATGCAGGATATGGCTGGGCCGTGTACTGGCAATGCCAAAAGCAGGCCCTCTTATGTGGGGAGGGCAGTGCCCGTGTTGCCAGTGTGCTTAGGCCCTGTCCTTCCAGCTGGCTGTCAGCACTTTGAAATTGCTCAGAGTGCTGTTAGATCAGGCGAGCAAAGGGCATTTGTGAAGCCAATGAGTTTCACACAACCTCTTATAAAGAGCAAAACAGCACGGGAAACAGGCCCTTCGGCCCAACGAGCCCACGCCACCACCTCGATGTTCCCACCTTTATCTCATCCAACATTCCTCAATTTTGGGAAAACTGCACCCCATGTTTGGAACGTTTGAAAATATTGTTGAAGGACCCTTGCTGCAGTGCAACATAAAGGTAGCAACGCAATTGCCATGTGGAGAGAGTGAATGTTTAAGGTTGCGAATGGGGTGATGATCAAGTGGGCTCCTCTGTCTTGGATGTTCTTGAGTTTCCTAAGTGTTGTAGAGCTGTAACTTATCCAGGCAAGAGGACAGTATTCCATCACATTCTTGACTGGAGCCTTGTAGATGGTGGACAAACTTTGGGGAGTCAGGAGATGAATTTGTTTAAACACAGAATTCTCAATCTTTGACTGGCTTGCATCCACATTATTTATTTGGTTGGTCCAGTCTCTGATCAATGGTAACCTCCAAGATGCTGATGATGGGAGATTCAGAGATGTCAATGTCATTAAATGCCAAGAGCAGATAGTTAGATTCTCTCTTGTTGAAGACAGTCACTGTGTTCAAGATGGAGGAGTAATGATTCATCAGCCAAGGGAGAACATTAGGTGGCAATCAATCAGCAAGGGTTTTACTGTTCTTGTTTGACCATGAGACTCCAAGGGTCACTCCTTCCCATTAATATACTACTTCATTGTCACCTCTGTTGGGTCTGGGTCAGAAGAGGAATTATTTGACATGTAAATCTCATAAGTGTGACAAACTATACAGAGGTATGGTGATCGAGAGGTCTGAGACATTAAATTTAAGGTACGAGTTGATGAAGTTAAAGAAGTTTGTTTCATCCTTAGACCACTCGCAGGTTCAGGGAAAGTTCTGCCTTCCCGGACTAACTAGATTTGTAAGTTTTCCATCTTGTATAGTATGACATTGAAAATGATAATCCACATGCTTAATTCCTACAATTCCCAATCTTTTATCATATTTACAAATATATAGTTACAATGTCCGTCACTTGTTAAATGAAGGGAATTTTTACCTGTAACAAAGTATGTTCCTAATTTTGGCATCAGCTGTCGTAGTGGCTCTGTGGCTTTTCGGAGGTTGACTACCTGAGAATCTGTGAGGTCACCAACAATCACAATGATATCTGAAAATCATGCAGTTAATTAGATTATGTTTGTTTTATCACAAAAGTAAAATAAATCATGGCTCAATCTAAATAATAGTTCATGACAAAAAGATACATCAGAGAACTGGACAATACTTTCATTAGATTTTCTTTACTTGAATAATTGCAACAATGAAACACACCAGTCATCCAGCCATGACAGTATCTATCTACTCACCTTGAGAAACTAGCACTAATCACAGTTACTCACTTTGTCCCATATCCTTTCTTTCACCGACCCAATCTAATGTTCACTGCTGACAGTTTCTGCCTCAGCTACTAAACCCCTGTCCCTGCCCCCCAGGAGTGAATTTCACATCCTCACAACTCTTTGCAAAGAAATTTGTTCTAAATTAGGGAGGAATTCTGTGCCATACATATCAGGGTAATGTCATGCTAAGTTACAATTACAAAAGGATACATCACAGAGCTGGACAATAATTTCATTATTGTTGCTTTACTGTGAAGTTAAAGTTTATTTATTAGTTACCAGTACATTAACAGTGCAATGAAATTACTGTGAAAATCCCTGAGTCACCAAGCTCCGGCACCTATTCGGGTACACTGAGGGAGAATTTAGAATGGCTAATGCACCTAACCAGCATATCTTTCAGACAATGGGTAAAAACCAAAGCACCCAGAGAAAACCCACACAGACGTGGGAAGACCGTGCAAACTCCATAGTAACCCAAGCCAGGAGCTGAGGCAGCAGTGCTAACCACTGTGCTGCCAAATGCCTTCCCAGTAATAATAATCTCAGCTAGGGTCAAAATAGGAATAAGACAATTGGCAACAACAGAAAAAGCCAAAAAAATCAGGATATGCACATAAAGATAACAGGTGGGGACAGGATTAATTCGATTTCTGATATCCCACACACAATACACGGCACCCCTTCCACAATCATCCACCTCCTGCCACCTCTCCCAAAACAAAACCCTGAAATTGGCCTACTCCCCAACTTTGGTTACTTATGAAGAAGATACAACCCGAAACTGCAACTCAACTGGTATCCCTCTGCCAGGTAGATTGCAAGTGCTTCAAGACTAAACATCACTTGCCATTAAAGAGAACACATAACACCCCATGTCCTATTACCACAGGAACATAGAAATAATGCGCAGATGCAGACTGTAAGGCTCCATGAGCTACTCCACCATTCAATATGTGCACTGCTGATCTACTACCTCAACTCTACTTTCCTGTTCTCGATATGCCTTGATTTACTGAGACTAAATTTCTGTCCAAGCCTTAAAATGAAGCATCCACAGGCATCTTGGGTAAAATTCCAAAGTTTCACTAATTTCTGCTGAAGAAATTTCTCCTCATCGCAATCTGAAATGATTGACACCCCCCTCCCTCAATAATGTAAGATTGTGCCCGTGTTCTAGATTCCCCAGGAGGGGAAAGCAACCTCTCAGTGTCTATCTGCCCTGTCAAATCTCTTGTATGTTTCACCTCTCATACTTCTAAACTCTGGACTGGAAAACACAGACCAAATTTACTTAGTCTCTCATCATAAGAGAATCCTTTCATCTCCAGGGGCAATCTCAAGAACCTTTGTTGTACAGCATCAGATACAAGTACATCCAATCTTAAGTATGAATACCAAAATTGCACACAGCACTCTAATATGGTTTCGTCAAAGTCCTGTGCAATTGTAGCAAGATTTCCTTATTCTTGTACTCCAATTCCCTTGAAATAAAAGCCAACATACCATTTATCTTCCTAATTGCTCACTGTACCTGCATGCTAATTTTTTGCTTTCTTTGGACAAGGACATTCAAGTCTTGCCGAATATCAATATTTAGAATTTTTCACCTTTTAAAATGATTATTCTTCGATATTTTTCAACCAAAATGAATAATCTCTCATTTTCGCACATTATACTCCACTTGTCACCTTCACGTAACCCATCTATATTACTTTGTGTCCTCCTCTCGGCTTACATTCCCCCACAGCTTATACTGTTAACAAACCAATTAATATTGATTATAAACAGCAGAGGACCCAGCACTGATCTTTGCTATGGCCTGCCAGTTTTAAAATGCTCCAATTATCCCTACTCTGCTTTCTAACCATTAACCAATCCTCTAACTGTACTAATATATGACCCCCAAATCCTTGAACCCTTATCTTTTAACATTTCATGTGGCACCTTATCATGTGCCTTTTGGAAATCCAAATACACTAACTACATCAGCTGGTTCCCCATTATCTACAAAAAATTCTGATAAATTTATCTGATTTCCCTTTCATAAAGCCATGCTAATTTTGTCTGATCATGCTTTGGTTTTCATAGTGCATTGTTAAGATCTTCTTAGTAATAAATTCCAGCATTTTCCCAAAGATTGATGTTGGGCTATCTGGTCTGTAGTCCCCAGTTTTCTCTTTTCTTGAATAGTAGTGTAGTGCTTGTAAACTTCCAATCTGTTGGGACCTTTTCAGAATCTAGGAAATTTTGGAAACTCATAGCAAGTACATCCAACACCTTTTTCAAAACCTCTGGATTTAAGCCATCAGGTACCAGGGATCAGTTGGTTATTGACCCTAAAGTTGCTCTGGAATCTTTCCCTTTGTTGATATTAATTATCTTTAGACCCTCACTCTCATTAGCCTCTTGGTTACCCTGGTATGTAATCTGTTTCTTCTACTTAGAAAAGATGTGGAGATGCCGGCATTGGACTGGAACGGGCACAGTAAGAAGTCTCACAAACACCAGGTTAAAATCCAACTGGTTTATTTGGAATCACGAGCTTTTGGAGCATCGCCTCTTCATTAGTTGATGTTGGACTTTAACCTGGTATTGTGAGACTTCTTTGAGAAGAGACTTAAATATTGGTTCAATGTCTCTACCATTTCCTCATTTCCCTTAAGTACTTCTTCTGTTACTGGCTCTAGGGCAGTGCTTCTCAATTAGTGTGCCATGAAGACCTCCCCAAGTATACCACGAAAAAGGATTCAATATTCACATAATTAAACTAAAACTAACTTTTGTCTTCAGCTCAATCATTGGCATTTTTAATGCCTGACAAATCTTGGGCCTCCTGCACATGCACTGGCTGGGGAACAGCTGCACATAAAAGACTTACATTTTTTATCCAGGTCAAGGCCATGCACATGACCAATAAGACAAGGAGCTGGAACAAAGATGCACCTGCAGAAAAACTGAAAACTCAAAAAGGGTGCAAGAAGTGAGAAGCAAGAGAGACAAAGGTAAGGTTTAAACAACAGGTTTGAGCACAAGGAGAAGTTAAAAATGAAATTTCTAGTAAGAGAAGATAAAGAAAATAAGTGGTATGCCTCAGAATGTTTTTATAGTATCAAGACGTGCCATGACATGTATAAGATTGGGAACTACTGCTCTAAGGGACCCACATTTACATCAGTTATTTTCCTTTTTACATACCTGTAAAAGTTCTTGCAATTCATTTTAATATCCCTGGCATTTTTTCCTCATTCCATTTTTATTTCCCTTTTAATCAACTATTTGCCACCTTTTGCTGGTTCCTAAAATTCTCCCAATCCTCAAACATAACATTATTTGTTGCAACATTAGAAACCTTTTCTTTTAATCCAATACTATTCTTAACTTCCCCAGTAAAATCAATCTGTGGTTTTCTCACTGGAGTTTATGTTTTTCAATGTAAAGTATTTATCTTGAACATTTTGAATTGTTTCTTTAAATGTTTCCTATTTATTTGACCATACCTTTCAGTCTGTTTGCCAAGCAGCTAGTTTTTCCCCTCTCATTCATGTGCTTTAAGAATATTCTTTGAGACTGGAGAATGTTGCTCTCAAATTTCCTCCCCATCACCTTTTCCTGATATTACTAATTAAATCTGTCTCATGGTACAATACTAGCTTTATCCTCAGTTGGTTCCATAGGAACATAAAAAATAAAGGCACAAATAGGCCAGTGTATTTATTGTTCCAGGAAATCATCATGAAAGCATTCTGCAAACTCATTTCCAGATTTGATTTATCCAGTCTTTATGAAGGCTAAAAACCCCACAATTATTGTCTATGACGCGTGCTCCAATAATTTCTTTCTTGTGCACTGTCCAACTGTATAATTACTATAAGCTGTGCCTAAGTGTTTTCTGACCTTTTTATTCAGAATTTCCATCCACACTGATTCATTTTCCTGATCTTCTGAGGCAAGATCTTTTCTTACTACTCTCCTTGTATCATCATTTTTTGTCAGAGTGGCTATTCCTCATTTTCCATTGAACCTGCCTTTTCAGAAGTTTTTGAAATACCCTGGAGTATTTATTTCTCAACCTTGGTCATTTTGTAACTGTACCACTGTAGTGGTGATTACATCAAAACTGTTTATCTCTATTTGTGCTGTTAGTTCATTTATCTTCAACATGCCTTGCACATTCAGAAAAAGAAGCCTTGAATAAAATTTTATTTTTTCACTATTATTCTTTGCCTAGGCCTCATTCGCTATTGGACTATGACTGTTAAACATTCTGTCCTTCTCTGCCCAACTTTTCTTTATCAACACTGCTCTATTGTCTTGACTTTTGTCTTTTGATTTCTAAATCTCCCTTCAAATTGTAACTCTCCGGCCTTTTACTTCAAAGCCCACAATTAGTCACACAATTTGCCCCATCCCATGGAAATGGACCTCTCCCCCCAGTACTGGAGCAAGTACCCCAAAAATAAAGTTTCTTCTTTCCACATCACTAGTCTTTGAGCTGCACATTTAATTCTTTAATCTGCTTGATCCAATGCCAATGTGACTCAGATAATGATCTACAGTTTATCACTTTTGAGGTTCTGCATTATATTTTCAGCCCCAACTCCTCCAACTCTCTCAGAATGCGAACAAGTCATACTAACTGTAACAGGATGGATTGAAAGAGTCTGCTAACTCTCAAGTGAAGCTTTGCCTCTAAATCTTCATTCTTTATTGAAATTTAAAGTCCCAGTCACTTTTATGTAGCATACCTGGATTTAGTTCATTAACCATCTTCACAACCATTTCAAGTTTGGTCCTTCCTACTGTAGGCCCTAAGTGAATGTCAGCCAATAACACCATTCTCAAGTTATGGAATGACTGAGGTAGCTTGTGGACAGGTATTTCCACCTGTTTGACCAGAGGAGGCTGGCGTGCATTGTGAAGCCCCATAACAGTGCAGGTAATGGTGAAAAGAAGGGCCAGGAACAATTTGACCACATTGCGACTGTGGCTGGGGGCAGCCCGGCCGAAAGGCACCAGCCTCTGAGCCTGTTCCAGGAGTCCTAGAACAAGGAGGCTGAAAATGAGGAAAACGTACATCCCCAAGCAGGTGTAGGAGACCAGGGAAAAGACATAAGGCTCTTCTGACACCAGAGCCAGCAAGGTGAAGAAGCTACAATGAGCCAGGAAGAGAAAAACTGATACGGTGATCTTCCAGGCGGCCAAACAGCGGGAGCCATTGCAGTGGAGTGGGCAGGAGGTCTGCAAGCTGGACACGGTCCTTTTCCAGATGTATCTGGAGCCGATTGATAGGAGACAGTTGACGAACAGCAGGAACTGCACACGGAACAACTTCACGAGGGTTCGCTGATCGAAGTAGTCCCGCAGGCTCCTGGAGATGGCCATGGAGCACAGCACAGCGGCGGCTGCCAGCGAGACCCGGACCTCCCAGGACAACCTGCCCAGAGACAACATCTTCCAACAGCCACCATGCAGCCGCTCTTCCTGGAGGGGGAGGGGATTGCTAGCAGCGCAGCCGCTCCAGCTCCGTCCCGCCCGGACTACACAGCACGCCCCTTGCAGCCAATGGGGCAGCGGCACGCGCCGCCCGCCACCGAGTGACAGCCCCCAGGGAACGTTCCATTGGAACGCGGGCCCGGGGATTCCACGTTCTGAAAGATCGCGCGCCCGATTCCCAAAACCACCCCCGAGCCCAACTCAGCTCCAATTCTGGAGCTGGCCAAAGCCGCTGCAACTCATTGCATAGTCAGAATGACTGAGACACTCTTATAAATGACTACCACAACATAACAATGGGGAGACGAACAGCGAGATAGAAACTGCGTACCGGCGCAGGCTTAGTGGGCTGAAGGGCCTATTCCTGGGCTGTTTTGTTCTTCATAAATAAATACGCACGTAGCAGAGAAAAATTATCTCATTTACACAGTAGGTCGTGTTTGATTTTCGTCAATGGATTCCACTCCAAACACTATTTGCACAGCTAGTCAGGATGGCCGAGCGGTCTAAGGCGCTGCGTTCAGGTCGCAGTCTCCTCTGGAGGCGTGGGTTCGAATCCCACTCCTGACAATTCATTTTTTTAACATAAATGCAGTTTATAATTATGCACATTGCTTTACAATATAGCCAATATTATTCATCTACTTATAAATTTACAATTTATGGCAAACATCACAATCAATCACATTTTTACCATATTTATCCATACCCATTAAATACACAAAGGCCATTCAGACCATAGCAGTAACATTTCTCAATTCCATACGCTGATCTTTCTCTATGTCCCTTTAATATTTTCCTGTTTAAGTATATTTCCAATTCTGGTCTGAGAGTTACAATAGAACTTACTTCACTCTTCATTCAGGAGAAATATTTTAACAATCCCAACAAGCTCAACATCCAGCTCCCAGAAGATATTGCAGCACAGTGATTAGCACTGTTGCCTCACAGTGCCAGGGATCCAGGTTCGATTTCTGGCTTGAGTCACTATCTGTGTGGAGTTCTGTGTGCATGTTCTCCCCGTTTCTGCACAGATTTCCTCTGGATGCTCTTGTTTTCTCCCACAGTCTGGAAGACATACAGGTTAAGTGCATTGGCTATGCTAAATTTTCCTTCGATGTACCTGAACAGGGGCCAGAATGTGGCGACTAGGGGATTTTCACAGTAACTTCATTGCAGTGTTAATGTAAACCTTACTTGTGACAATAGTAAATAAACTTTATAAGAAATGAAGGGTTTGTCATATGGGAGCGGTTGAGGAGTCTGGGTTTATGCTCAATGAATTTAGAAGGATGATGGGGGATTTAATTGAAACTTACAGAATACTGAGAGGCCTAGATAGAATGGACATGAAGACAACACTTCCATTAGTGGAAGAGACTGGAACTTGAGGGCACAACTTCAGAGGGAAGATATGTCTCTTTAAAACTGAGTGGAGGAGGAAATTCTTCAGCCAGAGTATATGGTGAATCTGTGGAACCCGTTGTCACAGAGGGTTGTGGAGGCCAGATCACTGAGTGTCTTTAAGACAGAGATGAATACATTCTCGATCAATAAGGGGATCAAGGGATACAGGGAGAAGCAAAAAGAATTGGGATGAGAATCATATCAGCCATGATTGAATGGCAGAACAGACTCAATGTATAGAATGGCCTAATTCTTCTCCTATACCTTACGGTCTTATGGAAGCAGAGGGACAGTTAATACTTAGTTTTAGGGAATAAATCTGGGCAAGTGGGCTGGGTATCAATGAGAGAATACTTTAGTGGCAGTGATCATAATTTGGTTAGATTTGGACTATTTATGGAAAAGGATAAAGTTAGAAAAAAAATCAAATTTTAATTGTGGAATATTATTAAGCTAAAATGTGATTTGGCAAAAGTGGCCTGGAAACAGCTATTTAAATGTACATCAGTGTCAGAACAGTTGGAGATATTCAGGGATAAAGATAGGTTTCAGGACAAATACATTCACAAAACAGAAAGGGTAGGGCTCTCAAATCTAGAATACCCACCTCTCCATCCTCTCAGAGGTCAAACAACAATCAAAAGTAGGTTAAGGCAAGAAAGTTTATGCATGATTTCAAAAGCTTAATACTGCAGAAAGGCCAGAGGAATATAAAGTGCAAGGATGACATTAAAAAGGAAATTATTAAAGCAAAGAGAGGGCATGAAAAATTATTGAGAAGTAAAATCAAAGGAAACCCGAAGATATTTTATAAATACACAAAGAGCAAGAAATAAACTAAGAAAATAGTAGGAATAAAAAGGTAACTCGTGCAGAAAACATGGATATGGGTCTTAATAAATATTTTGCATTTGATTTTACAAAAGAAAGGGATATAGTTAAAGAAACGGAATTGAAATATTGGATGGGATAAGCATAATGAAGGAGAAAATATTAAGGTTTAAGTATCCTTGAAATTGGATAGATTATCACATCCAGATGAAATATATCCTAGCCAGCTAAGGGAAACAAGCAAAGCATTAGCAGAGGCTCTGACTACCATTTTCCAATTCTTTCTGACCATAAGCATAGTCATGATATGGAGATGCCAGTGTTGGACTGGTGTAAACACAGTAAGAAGTCTCACAATATCAGGTTAAAGTCCAATAGATTTATTTGGTAGCTAGTGGCGTTTGCTACCAAATAAACCTGTTGGACTTTAACCTGGTGTTGTGAGACTTCTTACGTAGACATGGTGCCAAAAATTGGAGATATACTAACGTTGTACTAGAGATTAAAAAGGAAGGAAGGAAGGAATCACCAAAGTAATTACAGGCCACTCATCCCAAGCTTAGTGGTGGATAATTAATTTGGAAAAATATTGAGACTGTATAAATCAGTGATAGATAACCTAAGCCAGTGAGTGAACCGTATGAGTGGCCCACCTTCATCTCAGTGGGCTGCAAGATTCAAATTGAATTTGTTCACTAACCATGACTTTATGAATAAAATTGAATACATTGAAAGCTCACCAAATATTTCATGGGTTATAGAAAATGCTTAATCATTCATATATTAATAGAATTATCAAACTCAAAGGGTAAAAACAAATTAAGTACTTACACTTTATTAGATGCAGAGGGGGTGCATGGTTCTTGCAATCAATTTTGTGTGCAATCAGCACGTACCTCGCTTCACTTGCCCTTTTTTTACATGTGTGTCACTTTAGCCAAATGGTAGGAAAAAACTATGTAGATGGAAAGCAATGGTATATGGCAGCCCTGCATCAACAAATTCTCACGTGCGCTACACTCAGAAACCATTTTAGGCCACATGTGGCCCACTGGCCGCAGATTGCCCACCACTGATATAAATCATTATTTAGAAAGGCAGCGACTAATCAAGGACACTTAGTATGCATTTGTCAAGGAAAATGATGTTTCCTTGATGTTAATTTGATTACATCTTTTGAAGAAGTAATAAGAAGAGTCAATGCAGATAGCTTGTTTGGTATAATCTAAATGGCAGGGCTTTTCACAAAGCCCAACATGGCACACTGGTCAGAAAAACTGACTCTCTCTCCATTAGTGACAGGTGTTCTGGCCAATCTGTCTCAGTTAGGAATTAAAGGACGTGGCCTAAAACATAGAAGTGAAGATATGAACAGCACCACCTTAGGTCCTGGCTACTGCTCACTCTGTCACTCATATGATATAACAGAGTAAAACAATCAAATAGAGCATGCTTGGCATTGGTAAGAAATGCAGCCAAAAGTAAAAACCCATGGGATCCAAGAGAAAGTGGAAAGATGGATCCAAACATATTTCAGTGGCAAGAAGCACAATATCAATGAGTATTTTTGTGATTGGTGAGTTATTTTAAGTAGGATTTCACAAGCCTCAGTATTGGCCTTGTTGTTTGTTATGTACCTCAATAATTTAGACTAAAATGTAGGGGACAGGATTAAACTTGCAGATGATATGAAAATTGGCTCTGTGGTTGATAATAGGGAAGAAAGATGTAGATAAGAAATCAATGGACTGGTCATGTAGACTTAAAAATGGCATTTGGAATTCATTCCAGAAAAGTATGAGGTAATACATTTCAACATGAGAAACGAGGCAAGAGGAAACTCAATGAATGGAGGCTCTGACTTTGGCTAAGATCAAGGGTAGTATTGACATGCTGTACTTGGTTGAAGTCATTAGGTTACATTTTCTCTTCACTTGCCCAACATTTCCCTTCACTTGCTCGGTATTCAATGTCCTGACCGATGAAACCAAGCATGCCGAATCTCATCAAAGCCATCCCCACACTCCCACTTCTTGCCTTCAAACAACTGCACAATTTCAAACAGACTATTGTCTGCAGCAAACTATCCAGTCTTCAGGAAAACAGTGACCACGACACCACATAACCTTGCCACAGGAACCTCTGCAAGACGTGCAGGATCATTGACACGGATGCCATTGTCTCATGTGAGAACACTATCTACCAGGTACATGGTACATAGTTTGCAACTCAGCCAACATTGTCTACCTGATATGTTACAGGAAAGGACGTCCTGAGGCATAGTACATTGGAGAAACCATGCGGATGCTATGACAATGGATGAATGATCACCGCTCGACAAACATCAGGCAAGAGTGTTCTCTTCCTGTTGGGGAACACTTCAGTGGTCATCGACATTTGGCCTCTGATCTTCGGGTAAGCCTTCTTCAAGGTGGCCTTCATGACACACAACAGCGCAGAGTCGCTGAGCAGAGACTGATAGCCAAGTTCCACACATGAGGACGGCCTCAACCGGGATCTTAGGTTCATGTCACATTATCTGTAACCCCCATAACTTGCCTGGGCTTGCAAAATCTCACTTACTGTCCTGGCTGGAGGCAATACACATCTCTTTAACCTGCACTTAACCCTCTCATATTGTCTATACCTTTAAGATTTGATTACCTGTAAAGACTTGCATTCCAACCATTATTTTTTAAATTGAGTTTGCGTCTTTATATATGCTGTTTGTGAACAGAACTCCCACTCACCTGATGAAGGGACAGCACTCTGAAAGCTAGTGACTTGTGCTACCAAATAAACCTGTTGGACTTTAACCTGGTGTTGTGAGACTTCTTACTGTGTTTACCACAGTCCAATGCTGGCATCTCCACACCACACACAATTATGCTGGCATGGTGTCAAAGGAATTTTATATTTCCCTCCATCTTAACTCTCTTCTGACACTCTTAGTTTAAAGTCATTTTTCCATAAACTGACGATATTTGCTAGTGCGCTCTTAAGTTTGTATGCTCTGTCACAATCTGCTGGGAACTGTAATTGGCCAGTTGCACTTGCAGAGAGCCTGCAGAGATATGAGGGGCCGAATGTTCTCTTCCTTTTATGAATCAATGTTATTGATATGTGTAGATGGACCTCCAGATCTCTTTGGACTGCCACCTGTTGGTAGTGTTTTGTCATTTTTTTTAAGATCCAGCTTTTTTGGTCCTTTTAAAGTAAATTTAGGAAATTTTAATTCCCCCCTCTGCTAAAGAGGATGATTTGTTAGCAGTTATATTGCAATGAGAAATTAGAATATTTATGCAACATTGCGGAAGAGTCGCTTTAATTTTTCAAGACATAGGACTTGACAATTGTGAGTTTATATATTCTCATTTTATTAGTTTAGTTATTTTGGAAGGGAAAAAAGTAATTTGAGGAATGTATTGAAGGGACATAGAGAAAGGTCAGGGAGTGGAAGTAATTGGATATCTCTTGCAAAGATATGGTGGTTTGAATTGCCCCTTTTGTGTGCTTTATGGGTACATATATAATAAAAATGTGATTGATTTGTGATGCCTGCCATAAATTGTGAAATATTTGTAAGTAGGTAAATATTATTGGCTATATTTTAGAGCTGTGTGCATAACAATGAACCACATTCAAAATGAGGGAAAAAAAAATACGTTGTCAGGAGTGGGATTCGAACCCACGCCTCCAGAGGAGACTGCGACCTGAACGCAGCGCCTTAGACCGCTCGGCCATCCTGACGATGGAACTGTCGGCGAGCGAAGCAGCTTTTGATCGGGATAGTGGCTCAGTGCCTGAGTTACACTGACAGTGGGATGGGTGTCACAGCGGTTCTCATTATAATTTGCGGGCTGTGAACAGGACATGGAGGGTTGGATGTAAGGGCGGGCTGGAGCCCTGTGCTCCCGCTGTGTGTTTCCCGCTCGCATCCCCGGCGGCCACTGAACTATTTTGTGTTGGGGGGGAGGTCACTGACATGGCGGCCGCTCGGAAGCTGAGTCGGGACGACGTGGCCGAGCTGGTGGCCCTGGCCCTGCGCTCCGGACTCAGCGAACGGGACGTCGCGGGCCTGGCGTCGGTGCAGAAGCTGCTGGGCCCGTGTCGCTCCCCCCGGCGGCGAGGCCCGGCCGCCCTCTTCTTGCTTCTCCTCCTCCTGCTGCTGCTGCTGTGCGGCCCACTCCCCCTGCCCGCCCTCCGCCTCTGGTTCTGGCTCCGCGGCGTCCCGGCCTACAGGCAGATGTGCGTCCTCGGCCTGGCCGACCTGCACAACCCCTTCCGCCGGCCGCTGGACTGCCGGGTCTGCCACAACATCACCGGCGTGGACAGGAGGAGCAACCTGAGTCATGAGGAGTTCCTGCGGACTTATGCATACTCCATGCAGCCGGTGGTGGTGGAGGACGGTCAGAGGAACTGGTCGGCCAGGGACGTCTTCAGCTTCGAGTTCTTCACACGGATTTATGACAACGACAGTCGGGCCCTGGACAACAGCGGCAGCGAGTGCCAGTTCTTCCCCTACGACACTGAGTTTCTGAACTTGGGGGATGTTTTCAGTATGGAGGCTGGCCGTGTTGGCATGCACAGCAATGCCAAACCTTGGTACATTGGATGGTGTGTGTGACAATTCAGTAATTTCAATTTCCTTGCATGGTTTAGGGAAGATTACAAGCAGAGTGGGAGAGAGTAGTGGATTGCAAGTCAATAATTCAAACTTTTTCTTCTTCCACCACCGCCAGGAAAAGAAAAAGGGCCACGATAAGCTGGGAAGGGGTATGGGAGAGAAGCCATGATTTGTTGGGTTTAACATGTACAGACTTTTGAGGCTGCAGATAGTAGAAATGTAGAGAGAAGTAAATGAACAGGACCTTAAAGTCCTCCATTTAACAGAAAAAGGGACCAGTTAAAATCGTCAACTAGAGTGTCTTTGGAATAAATTGGACAAGGAGCAGGATATTCAGCCCCTCAAGCCTGCTTTGCCATTTAATAAGATCATGGCTGATCTGATAGTAACCTCAAATCTGTACAAAATTTACTTCTGATAACCTCACACCTTCTTAGTTATCTAGAATCTATCTACCTTTGCCTTAAAAATATTCAAAGATTTTGTTTCCACAACCTTTTCCGAAGAGTTCCAGAGGCTCATGACACTCTGAATAAAAAATGCCTCATCTCTGTTTTAAATGATCAACCCCTTGTTTTTAAACAGTGATTTTTAGTTCTAGATTCTACCAGAAGAGGAAACAGCCTCTCCACATACACCCTGTCAAGATCCCTCAGGATCTTGTATGTTTCAATCAAATTGCCTCTTACTCTTCTAAACTCCATTGGATACAAGCCTAGCCTGCCTAACCTTTCCACAACCCACCCATTCCAGGTTTAGTCTGGTAAACCTTTTCTAAACTGTTTGAAATACATTGACATTGTTCCTCAAATAAGGTGACTAGTACAATGCTTCAAATGTGGTCTGACTAGTATTCAACTGAAGCATAAACTCGCTATTTTTGTATTCAATATCCCTTGCAATAAATTATTACATTCCTGGTTACTTGCTGTATTTACATTTCAACCTTTTGTGGTTCATGTATAAGGACATCCAGATCCATCTGCACCTCAGAGTTTTGCAGTTATTCAACATTTAGATAATTTTTTAAAAATTCTTACTGTCAAAATAGACAATTTCACATTATCCCACGTTTTACTCCCATGTAGAGGAAACTTTGACCAACGTTTTACAATGGTTTTAGTTACAGGCCCTATGATAACAATTTGTTCTGAAACCAAGAAGGCCAAGCATATTCATCAAAATATGAATTTCCCATTAGCCATACTGACGACAGTAGATTAATTGGAACATTCAAGGTGATGAATGGTTTGAAAATTAGAAACTGCTTCCATGGCTTTCAAAAAGATGAAATGTAGAGACAATCGAAAAAGTTGGAGATTAACTTGGGAATCATATGAGTGCAAGCACATTTAAATTCCAAAAGAAGGGTAAACCCAGAGTGATAACATTAGAAAATGATAAATGTGAAGGATAATGGATGATTACCATAAAAGCATCATTCTGATTGTGGTCCATAAAGTAGTGAGTCAGTACTCTGCTGATATTAGTCACAATGGAGCGGCAGAACCAATGATTCAGCTTCTTTATCAGATTGTTGAGATTTGAGTTCGAGGGGGAAATTGACCTAAAACGCTGCCAAGATAAAGAGAATGGAACCTAAGCAATCAAAACTGACATCACATGAAAGGAAGATGCACAGAAGCTACAAAGGACAGCTTTAGAAATGATCTAAGGAGCAGTGATTGCAGAGCGGGAAGATAACAGCTAGTACTTGAAATAAATTATTTAGCAACTAGATAGGAGGGCCACAACCTGTAATCTGCCAACCATTCAAGAATTTTTATATTGAGTGAATGACATTGGTTTAATTTGATGGCAAACCTTGGTTTGGTATTGTGAACTCATATTCTAGAAGGTGAGTTACTGGGGAATACTCTATGTAACAATCGTTGCTAAATGTCATTGTTAATCATTTTTTGGGCGCAGGTAGAAGTGTATGTTCTCCAAATTATCGACAGAAGAGGAAATTGGAACATATATCTATAACATAAAGCACTGTTTTGATGTTGCAAGCTGCTACTGAATCCTTTTATTAGAATTAAACGGCCCAGTCTGAGTGAGCTTTTGATGACAAATGTGGAGAAATTTACTAGCTAGGCTTTCCTGATGTCTTGGGTACAGGTGGATGTTACCATGTTTAAGTGGCCTGTAGGTAGGTGGGTTGGGGGTGTTGCAGTTGTGGGGATGACAGTGGGAAGGAGGGAACCAATTTCATTTGATAATTTTTAGCTCTGCCTTCATTTCACAGGAGTAACTGTGATTCCAGTGCAGCAAGTATCCTGAGACAACACTACAAGCGACCGTATTTTATCCCAGCCATTTCTGAATCTAGTAAAATGGATTGGATATTCATGGGAGTACCAGGGCACGGAGCCCACATGCATGTAAGAGTGAGAAACTCTGTCGAATTGCTGCATAATCTCATATGCTACAAAATGTCTGCATGAATTGGGCATCTCCTTTTGTTGCTGCAAATTGTGCTTTAGAACTGCAGATTTGCGAAAGATTTTTTATTTCAAAAATATACTTTATTCATAAAAAATCTCAAATAAGCCTTTGCAAAATGACACATCCAATAATTAGAAATAGTGCAAAAAAAAAGTCATTTTAGTTACAAGACATTACATTCATTTCATTTCACTGCGTGCTGCTGTTTTTCAGATTAGCACACAGTTATGCAGGCCAAGGAAGCTCTACAGTCACCGAGCCCTTGGTCTGCCTTGGTTGAATGGCTTTACACAATGGCCTTTCCCCATTATGCCTTTGCGGCGGCTGCCCCAAGCTTGAGCACGTCCTCAGCACGTAGTCCTGGACCTTGGAATGTGCCAGTCTGCAACACTTGGTTGAGGACGTATTTTCAACTGGAAAATCAGCAAGTTTGGAGTGGACCAAAGTGCGTCCTTCACCAAGTTGATGACTCTCCAGTAGCAGTTGATATTTGTCTTGAAAACAGCTTACAGAGCACAGAGTCCTGTGTCACCGAGTTGCTCGGGATGAACTTCGACAAATACCACTACACCTCACTCCAGAACTTCTTTGCAAAGGCACATTCCACAAGGAGGTGTGTGACCATCTTATCACCCCCACAGCTTCTTCAAGGGCACTGTGAGTTGATGTTGAGGCCTCAAGCATGCATAATGGATCTGACGGGAAGTGCTCCTCTCACCACCAGCCATGCCAGGTCTTGTGCTTGTTTGAGAGTTCTGGTGATGAGGCATTCTTCCAGATGACAGTAACAGTCTGCTCAGGGAATCATTGGACAGGATCCACCATCTCCTTTTCTCTCATGGCCTCAGGGTCATTATGTGCTGACCACTACTTGTTCGCTATGTGGTCCAAGGTGTGTTTCCGGAAAAATTTCTCCATGAAGGACAGGTGCTGCAGTCCGGTCCAACTACTTGGAGCGTTCCACTACAGCATGGCCAGACCATGTCCTCCATCTGCCATACCTTAGCCTACTCACTTAGACTATCTATAGACCTTTGCAGACTTTTCAGCGTCCTCTGCACACTTTGCTCTGCCACACATCTTAGTGTCATCTGTGAATTTTGATACACTACACTTGGTCCCCAACTCCAAAACATCTATGTAAAATGTAAACATCTCTGCAATACTATGGACAGGTAGAACATCAAAAAGTAGTGGCACTTGCTGTTAGTGTACCAAGAATCTATACATAGCTTGATGCATCCACACACAAATTTGGCCATCAGGATGTGGGCTGTGCTGGGAACGTTTTTTCCTCCTTTTTGTAGAGATTTGTGCATCGCTTCTCCTCCATCCACGATCCATCTTTGATCTCCACATAAATTTGAAGATGGCCTGGGTCACTGCTGCAGGATTTGCGAGTAGGCCAGACCTGCGCCACATACAACAACATGGACAGTTCCTTATACTGGATGACCAGGTTTTTTCCGGTGATAGAGAGGAAGCATTGCTCCCACAAGCCCAATTTTTGCCTCACTTTTGCAGTGTGCTGTTCCCAGTTTTTGGCACATGCCCCTGCTGCTCCAGTCCATATTCCCACACTTTAAGGTAGTCTGCCTGATGGTGAAGGGGACAAGGATCTGTCAGTTCAGTTCCCAAAGAATGTGACCTTGCTCTTGTGGCGGTTGACTTTGGCTCCTGAGGCCTGCTCAAACTGCTTACAGACTTGGAAGAGCCTGCGAAGAGATGACCGATCTGAACAGAAGACAGCCATGTCATCTATGTACAGGGAGGCTTTGATCTGCGTGCCTCCCCTGCTTGGGATTGTAATCTCTTGGATGCCTGGGTCCCTTCTGAGAGCCTTGGAAAAGGGTTCAATGAAACACACGAAAAGGACGGAGGAGAGAGGGCAGCCAGACTCCAGGCTTGATCTGAAACCTCTGTGATGCCCACCCATTGATTGAAACTGCGCTACTGATGTCTGTATAAAGCAGTTGGATCCAATTGTGGATTCCCTCCCCAAAGCCCATTTTGGAGAGCACCTCCATCATGTAGCTGTGCAATATTCTGTCAAATGCCTTCTCCTCATCCAGGCTGATGAGGCAGGTATCCACCTCCTGTCCTGCACGTAGCTGATCGTATCCTGAGTAGCACGAGGCTATCAGAGATCTTCCTGTGGCATACAGAACAGGTTTGATCAGAATGGATCACTGACCCCAGAGCAGACTTGACTTGGTTGGCGATGACCTTGACTAGAATTTTATAGTCCACGTTCAATAGTAAAATGGGTCGCCAATTTCTAATTTCTTCCCTTTCCCCCTTCTGCTTGTAGATGAGGGTAATGATGCCTTTCCTCGTGGATTCTGACATGCTGCCTTTCAGAAGTCTGGGCCCATGAAGTCCCACAACATCAAGTAAAACTCAGCTGGTAAGCCGTCGCTTCCGGGAGTTTTACCCTTTTGAAAGGACTTGACGGTCTTTGTCAGCTCCTCCAGAAATACGTTCTGTCCAGGCTCTCCCGCTCACTATCGTGATAGATGACAGGAAAGACTGGGAGGCTATGCTGCCTGTTGACTTCAGGTCATACAATCCGGCATAGAAGGATTTGCAGATCCTCAATGTCAGACTGCAATGACCTTTCAGAGTCATTTTCTTCCTTCTCAAGGTTCTCTGGGGTCAACAGTTCTACACTTAGCTTCGAGGACCCCCTGCCTACTTCCTGGTTTTCCTCTAGCTGACAGTAGGCCAGCAGGAGGCAGTGGTCAGAAAAGAACACCGGCTTGACGTCGGTGGACTTGACCGTGAGCGTGCGGGGGGTTGCTGAAGACGTCATGCAGCTTGGCATCTTTGACTGTTTCCAGCAGGGCTCTGAGTATACATCCAGTTTGTTTTCAGCCCTGCTGGATCGGCTGGCTGTGTCTATAATGCAGTTAAAATCCCCACCCAGAATGATTGGGCTGGAGGTGGTGACGATTAGAGAAAGTTTAGGAACATTTTTGTTGTGAAACCCGAATAGGGCCTGTTTGCACTGGGTCACCATTCCCCAATCACATGTTTTCCTGCCAAAATGTACTGTACTTCTCAGTAATTTATTGTTGATGATGAACTACAGTACCTGACATTTTATAATTCAAGAATTCTGGTAAAGTGCTGCAGGATATGCTCCATGAATAATGTAGAAGGAAAGCATCTCATGTCTCTTTACAAATTTGTTCCAATTTAAATGCATTTTCACAAGCATTTTTCTTTGTCGAGTGTATTGCACGCCTGCGGGATAGAAATCTAATGGATTATATAGCAGTTGTCTGCCGTTATTACTAGCATAGTGTGAAGATTGACATGTGGAAAGGTTAGTACTGTCTCAAATGCACACGCATGCTTGGCTGACTTACTAGCTGTCCTGTTACATCTACTCCAGGACTTCCCATAACTCTAGGAGGCAAGAATTGAGCAAAATAAAGGCAGATGCATTGATTTGGACAGTGGAGAAGAAGTTTTGGGAATAAGGGCCAGTGTCTTTAGAGGGGGTGGGAAGACCCGAGGTAACATGCCACAGCCACAGGATGTTATCTGCAACTTCTGAATGGGTCCGTTTTCTATCAATGGAAACCTAATTGGACAAAAATAAGGAGCTGCAGAAAAGATGGGCGCAGATTCGGGAGAATGATAACACTCAAGAATATATTAAAGGAAAGGTATGTAGGAAGACTGAGCAGGAGTTTGTAAGGACAATGAGACCAAAAGCAGATTTGTTTTCAGAGTGAAAATGGAACTTTGTGTCCATAAGGACTTTGGTATCATGGAAGATGCATTTGTAGCAAGTAGATTGGTGGAGGAACCTTTTCCCTCCCATTAGTCCTCTCATCAGTATCATACACAGGCTCAGCCTTTTCTTAATTTGTTCATTGGATATGGATGTCGCTGACTGGCCAGACCTATTGCCCGTCCCTAGTTATCTTTGAGAAGGTGGTGGAGAACTGCTGCCTTGAAATACTGCAGTCCGTGTGCTTTGAGTTGACCCATAATGTCATTAGGAAGAGAATTCCAGGATATTGACCCTGTGACTGTAAAGGAACTGTGACATATTTTCAGATCAGGATGGTGAGTGGCTTGGAGGGGAACTTGCAGATGGGTGGTGTTCCCAAGTATCTGTTGACCTTGTCCTAGATGAAAATGGTTGTGAGTTTTCAAGATGTTGAGTAAGGATCTTTGGTGAATTTCTGCAGTGCATCTTAGAACATACATAGAACAGTACAACACAGTACAAGCCCTTCAGCCCTCAATGTTGTGCTGAACTATGTCCAAACCGAAGATCAAGCTATCCCACTCCCTGTCATTCTGGTGCGCTCCATGTGCCTATACAATAACCGCTTGAAAGTTTCTAAAGTGTCCGATTCCACTATTGCAGCAGGCAGTGCATTCCACACCTCAACCACTGTCTGAGTAAAGAATCTACCTCGGACATCCCTCCTATATCCCACCATGAACCTTAAAGTTATGACCCCTGGTAACAGCTACATCCACTTAAGGAAATAGTCTCTGCATGTCCACTCTATCCCCCACATCATCTTATAAACCTCTATTAAGTAGCCTCTCATCCTCTTCCACTCTAAAGAGAAAAGCCCCAGCTCCCTCAACCTTTCCTCATAAGTTGTATCCTCCAAATCGGGCAGCATCCTGGTAAATCTCCTCTGCACTCTCTCCAATGCTTCCACATCCTTCTTATAGTGAGGTGACCAGACTGAACACAATATTCCAAATATGGTCTCACCAAGGTCTGGTAATGGTTGTAGCATAACCCCACGGCTCTTAAATCCTCATTAATAAATGCCAACATACTATAAGCCTTCTTCACTGCTCTATCCACTTGAGTGGCAACCTTCAGAGATCTCTGCATATAAACAAAGATCTCTTTGTTCCTCCGTGTTCCTCAGAACCCTGCCGTTGATCTTGTAATCTGCATTCAAGTTTGTTCTATCAAAATGAATTACCTCGCACTTATCAGGGTTCAACTCCATCTGCTACTTTTCTGCCCAGTTTTGCATCCTATCAATGTCACTTTGCAGCCTACAAGAGTCCTTCACTTCATCCACTACTCCACCAATCTTGGTGTCATCAGCAAATTTACTGACCCACTCCTCAGCCCCCTTTTCCAAGTCATTGATAAAAATCACAAATAGCAGAGGATCTAGCACGGGTCCCTGTGGTACACTGCTGGTAACTGGTCTCCAGTCTGAAAGCTTTCCTTCTACCGCCATCCTCTGTCTTCTATGAGACAACCAGAAAATTTTCCTTCACCACCACCATCAGTCTTCTATGAGACAGCCAGTTACTTATCCAATTGGTCAAATTTCCTTCTATCCCACACTTCCTCACTTTCTTCATGAGCCTACCATGGGGAACCTTGTCAAATGCCTTACTATATACGACATCAACTGCTCTACCTTAGGCTGCACATTTCGTTACCTCCTCAAAGAATTCAATCAAATTTGTGAGGCGCGGCTTACCCTTTATGAAACCATGCTGACTATCACTAATTAAACTGCATCATTCCAAAATGGTTGTAAATCCTATCTCCCAGGACCCTTTCCATTAACTTATTGACCACCGAAGTAAGGCTAACTGGCCTATAATAATTACCAGGGTCATTCTTATTTCCTTTCTTGAAGAGATGAACAACCACTCTGGCACAATCCCTGTGGATACTGAGGACCCAAAGATCAAAGCTAAAGGCTCTGCAATCTGATCCCTTGCCTCCCAAAGTATCTTGTAGATAGTACCTTGACTAGAATTTAGCTGCTACTAATGAGTGTTGGTGGTGAAGGGAGAAGATGTTTGTGGATGTGGTGCCAGTCAAAGTGGGTTGCTTTTGTCCTGGATGGTGTCAAGCTTCTTGAGTGTTGTTGGAGTTGCACCCATTCAGGCAAATGGGAGTATTCCATCACACTCCTGACGTGTGCCTTGCAGATGGTGGACAGGCTTTGGAAGTCAAGAGGTGAGTTACTCGCTACAGTATTCCTAGCTTCTGACCTATTCTTTGTAGCCAATGTTTTTATGTGGCGAGTTTAGTTGAGTTTCTGCCCGAGGATCTTGACAGTGGGGGATTTGGTGAAGGTAAACACCATTGAATTTTCAGGGGCCATGATTAGGGTATCTCTTATTGGTGGTGGTCATTGCCTGACATTTGTGTAGCATGAATGTTACTTGCCACTTGTCAGTCCAAACCTGGATATTCCAAACCTGGATATTGTATAGATCTTGTTGCATTTGAACACGGACTGTCTTTTAAAAGACTTCTGGATGAGTATATGGGAACTAATGGGATAGGGGGTTATAGATAGGTCAATGGCTTGGTGGGTATAGATGTGATCGGCGCAACTCATGGGCCGAAGGGCCTGTTTGTGCTGTAGTGTTCTATGTTCAGTATCTGAGAAGCTATGAATAATGCTGAACATTGTGCAATCACCAGTGAACATCCCCACTTCCCCTGACAAGTATGTCCTCAGTACTTGGCCATCTCAAATAGGAGTGATGCTACCTAGCCACTGTTGGTATTGGACATGAAGCTGTCCTTTCCAGAGTGCCTGCTGTGTCCTTAGTACCCTCAATGCTTCTTCCAAGTGGTGCTGAATGTGAATAATATTGATCCATCAGCTGAGGGGAAAGTTGTAGATGGCAATTAGAAGTTTAATATGCACACAAAATAAGAAAAATACTGTGGATGTTAATATCTGAAATAAGAACAGAGGATGCTGGAAAAACTCAGCAGGTGCAGCAGCTTCTATAGAGGGCAGAGTTGGCATTTCAAGCCCACTTGGCTCTTAATCAGTTTGCATACCCCTATTACCAGAATGATAGGGAGTGGGAAAGCTTGATTTTGACGTGTCCTCCTCTGCACAATACTTCATTCTATGTCCTAACCTATCTTACACAAATTCAGCACCACTTCGCTATTTTTATATTTGGTGACAATTTACAATATCAGTTACCGTCGCAATAAAGGGTTGTTAATTTGGTGATAGTAATTCCATTTATGTGTGTGATTTTTAATAATAATAAACTTCATCAGCTGATTGGTTTGCTTGTGCAAATTATACAACAGAGAGTTCCCAGAGTCTAACCATCTCAAGAGCATGCTCCAATCCAAGAGAACAACACAAGAACCTGTTCTTGCCTTCCAGACCCTCCGCTGCAGCTTGTCCCTGGACCTTGAGCATACTTTGCTTTTAAGGGAAAATGGGTTTTATCCCTGTACTAGTATACAGTCTGGTTTCATCAACCCAAGCTTGCCGCTCCACAAGAACCTTAACAATCCACCTGCTGCTTGTTTCCCTTTGCGCTAACCTGTATGGTTTGATCACCGAGGCAAGGATCAACAGCAGAGGTCCAGTGGCAGCAGGAATGAACCAACACACCTCTCATTAAAAACTACTCCCTCATCACAGATCCCCCAACTCACCCATCTGACTTCAACCAGCCAAGACAACATTGGCTCATCTCAGCTGTTTCCACAATGACAGCTTTTGTGCAGCAAATTAACACAAGTAGGATCTTGCAGGGAACTCAGGCTGCAGCGGGGTGATGCGTTCAATGGCTTATCATTGAAGACTGCCTCTTGACAAAATTCACCAGAGATCTCAGAACTCCATTTAGCCACTGTGAAAGTTATTGCCCAGATTGGTCATTATTGTGCACACTAAAAATATATATATAATCTGGACATATGCTTACATAGTATGTAGGTACTGTTGTTGGATAAAATTATCTGTCTAGTTGCTTTCGGATACTGTCTCCTTTGAGTGACCAGAATTTCAATAATAGCCTTTATTTTCGTACGATAGCAAGAGATTTGGTACACCAGCAGGTGGCACACCAGGGAGCCCAGAATTAAACATAAGTTGTACTTTAAATCCAGTTGCAAGTAATTAGCATATACTGATCAACGGTTTGCATTTGCTCAGAAATTATCTATATTCATTCACAACTAATAGTTAGGATGACATAAGATACAATACACAGGTATAGTTGTCCAATGACAACTTGTGCATGTCTACTTAATTATAATATCATCAAGTATGTGTTTTTCATTGTTTATCATCTACTACCTTCTAGACACGAGTATGATAGCTTTAGGTCTAACCATTGATATAGCTACCTCCCATGTTCATTGTTCCTTGTTTTAATAGATACTGACAAGCTGCAGCTGCACATAATTCAATGGAGGCCATGTGTGTATGTTGTGTGACTGAGATTTCCCTTGCCTGGGAGTTTTATATTGCTTGGCTGGGTCTGCTTAGAATCAAGCCTATAGTTTTTGAGAGTCTCTATGTGATTAAGCTTAGTGGTTACCAGCATATGTGATTTTTAAACTGATATGATTATTAATCCTTTTAGTACAAATACACAAGTTACATATTTAGCTGAAATCTTGCATGTTTACTTGGCTCCTAATCCTTTACACACTTTGTTTATAATACAGTAAGTGCTTAGGCCAAATGTTTATCATGTTCGCACAGTGTAGATGTTTTAACTTGTTGCTCTTGCATTTCCAGGTGTATGTGGAGGCAAGATTCAGATTTTCCTTTTTTTTTCGCTCAATCACTAAAATATCTTTAGAAAAAGAACGCTGGGATTGATATTTTAAAATCATTTTAAAACATGCTAATAGTTTTATGAAGCCCGATTACTTATATTGCTGGTTTGAGATTTAAAACTGTCATCATTCCAGGATAAAAGGTTTTGGCAGAAGCAAGGTTAAGTAGAAAGAGATAAAGGGAGTCAAAGCTGTATTTGAGTCAGTTTGGATCTTCACATTCAATTTGCACTACAACTTTGTGAAGCTGTTCTAGATTTCAATAATTGCAAATGTGTGGATTACAAATACATCACATGAGTTTATTTTCTTTTGCATGCCTAATATTACTGATGTAGGTTTAGTCCCAAGCCTAAGATCTTGACCTATCTGATCTGTTACTATGTACAGATCATGGCCTTTATGCTTTAACCATGTGCAGTCCTTAATTTGATGTTAAAATGGTTTAGTAACTTATCTTTTTCCCCTTTAGATTGATGATGTAGATAATCCCTCATGGCAGGCTCAAATCCGTGGCATCAAACACTGGAAGCTGGAACCTCCAGCAGAATGCTATTATGAATGTTCTTCTCTGGAAGCTATTGTGTACCCTGGGCAGATCAGTAAGTACTATGGCATTATACACACTTTCGCAACTCTCCCAGATATTTATAACATTAGGAAGAAGTGATGGCTCCTGAACTTCACGTTTACAACTAAAATTTGGAGTTTTATTCATTCAAACCAAAATTATACATGGAGTCCAGAGTTCCCATAGGCCCATACTTGTATTTGATTGCATTAAACAGTTCAGGCTTGTCACCAAACATCCTGTCTGCCTGGAAATGGAACATTACAATTTATTATTATGCAATCAGTTGCAGTCAGGGATTAATTTGCACGCTGACTTTTCGATTGGTTATGTCCCACACCTCGTTTTGACAGTGGTTGAACTGCTATTGAAAATCAGCTCAGTGAGCTATTGAATTGCAATACTAGATAATTCACTTTGTTCAGTCTGTCAGTGGGTGTTAGCTAGTCCCTGAATGCAGCATTATATTGGAATTGCACATTTATTGTTGGTTTGGAGATCAAATGACCACAACAGACAGGGGGTCTGATTGTGTATGCGCAGAGTTGTTCCAAATAGTTTCTAAACGTTGAAGCCATTTTATACCATTGTCTTCTGAAAAAGTATGGTATTTTGAACTAAATTTTACAGATGACTTCCCAGCTAAACAGGTCATGTTCATCTTGAACAGAATGATTGTAGAAAGAGGAAATGAAGTATTTGCTTGACCTTACAACCAAACCAAATTTCATTTTAGATTTTGCTTATTTAAAATGTCCCTCAGCTATTATAGGATGTATAAATGCCACATTAAATCAAATCAGAAGAGCTCCAGTAATTGCACCACTCAAATTAGATTCTTTGCTAAATTATCTGATCTCAGCCCTGTGAATGGACACAGAGGAGAGCAGAAATAAATGATGCCGTGATTCCCATTGTAGTGATCCCATGATGAATGATGGTTTAGATGCTTGGAGTTCGAAAATATAGATAATCTGGGGGAAGCTTTTCCCCAGAAAGAGTACTTAGAAGGAGGTAGGGCGCTGTGAGTAGCAAGGAAGACAAAGAAATAGTTGAAAATGTTTTTGTGTTTGATTCCCCTGCTTAAAAAAATATACATAGAAACAGCAGACGAATAGGAAAGTTTTCTGCTGTGATGCTCTATGTGGTAAAATAGCTTTTTCCTCTAAATGTCTAGTCGCACCCCATTCGCAATTGTTGAAGGACTGTGTTGTAAAGAAAAACCATTATAAGATGCTCCTTCAGTAGAGGAAGGGGTAAAATTAAGAAACTGGTAAATATATTTAAATAATCTATAGCCATCTAGTTAGACCCTTTGTGGGTGGCATGGTGGCACAGTGTTAGCACTTCTACCTCACAGCACCAGGGATCAAGGATCAATTCCACCCTTGGGTGACTCTCCGTGTCCACATGGATTTCTCTTGAGTGCTTTGGTTTCCATCCACAGCCCAAAGATGTGCAGATTATGGTGATTGGCCATGCTAAAAAATTGGCCCTTAGTGTCCAAACATATACAGGTTAGCTGTATTAACCATGATAAATGTGCATGGTTACAAGGAAAGGGCAATGGGGTGGATCTGTGTAAAGTGCTCTTTTGGAGAGTCATTGCAGACTCAATGGATCAAATGGCCTCCATCTCCATAGTTGTAGAGATTCTATGATTCTTTAAATAATTAATTGAAGAGAGAACCTCATTAGCACAAGCTGAGAGACTAACAAAGAATGAGAGTTGAGGGAAAACAGAAAATACTAGAAAACTCAGCTGGCCTGACAGCATCTGTACGTATGGAGCAAAGCTAACATTTCAAGTGTGGATGATTCTTTGTCAGAGCTAGGTCACAAAGGGTCAGCCGATCTCGATGTTGGCTCAGTTCTCTCTTTACCAGCATTCTCTGCTTTTGTTTCAGATTTCAACACCTGGAATAATTTGCTTTTAGATGAGAGTGGAGGGATTGTTGATTGTAGCTGAGCATCAACTAAGACTTTGTTAATGCTTGACTTGTAGGGATGGGTTTTTTTTAAATTAAATAGCTGTTTTTCTGTTTGTTAAAGATCATGCAGTTTTAAAAGCCGCAGGCACCTGTATCATGCTGTACTGTTACAGAATACCACATTACTAACCAGCTACTAACCCATGTCCTTCCATGTGTATCATGCAAAGCAAATGCATCAGTCGCATGACAGATGGCTGAAGCACTCAGTCCCAGGACACCACTATTATTTATAGAAGACATGTGAAAAATGCAACGCAATTTAAACTGAAGCTTAACTGTTTCTTTATTTATAATATTACACATACAGCCACACCCTGTCACACAAATCATGGAACTTTCATACCATTTACAAAATAAACAGTGATGTACTGCTGCTGTAAACAGAGACTCATTAGAAAAAGAATTGTATTTATTCAAGAACTTGTCTCGTGTACTAGTTCCAATGGGGCTGAACAATATGAATTGTTTATAAAATAATCCAATAGAAAAATGTCAAGAACTGCATTGAAGCAATTAGTATTTGTAAATTTTTTAGAGATTGAATGGTACTGTATTTTCCTGCAAGAAATATTTCAGCAACTTGGAGTGTAGTATTCTCCCTCTTTTACTGCACTATTGTATATTTAATCTTTTTATTTAGGGACATAGAAAAAAAGGCCCAAAGAAACCAGCTAACCCATATACCAGATCCATCCAATATGATTCAATCTATGGAAAATCCTTGGAGATGCACAATCTCCTGGGAGAGAAAAAAGGCCAGTTGAAAGCTTTGTGCCAATATTAGGGAGAACAATTACTGAGAAATTCCTCTCCAGTCAAAAATGCAATCAAGTAAGCTCCAGGAGACACTGATGACTGATACTTTCCACCATCTTTAAATCTTTTTTAACGGCTTACAGTGAATCCACACTCATCTCATGCGTAGGCAGCCAATTCAAAAAGTCATTTGTTCACTGGCTGATATTGCTTCCTGGCACTTAGTCTAATTTTAAGCTTCCCTAATTTATACTGAAATTAACTCTACAGCACAGAAGGTGGCTCTTCAGCCTCTCATATCTGTAATGACTCTTATTGAAAAAGCTGTCCATTGATGTGTAGGTTAGGAAGATTAACCAGTTAAATATGCAGGGTTACAGGGATTGGGCAGAGGCAGTAGAATGGGGATGGTGGAGTGGTGGACCTGGGTATGGTGCTCTTTTGGAGACTCATTGCCAACTTCATGGGCCAAATAGCCTCTTCTGCACTTTAGGGATTCTATGGTTCTATAAATGATTACAGTAGTTCCCTTCAAGTACATGTCAGATTGCCTTTTGAAAGTCCTTATGGATCTGTTTCTGCCACCCTATTAGGTAGCATGTTCAATTTAATAGCACTATTTCATTTCACCTCTAATTCTTTTTAATCTGTGACCTCTGGTTACTGACCCATTTGCCAAAGGAAACAATTCCTCCTCACTTCCTCCTCAAGTATTTCTCTCAATTCTTTTTCTAAAAGTCTACTCAAATCTGTTCTCGTTGCCCTTTCTGGCAATGGATTCCAGATCTCAATGGATAAAAATAAATAAAATATCCTTGCCTCTGCTTCTTTTACTGTTATCATAAATCTATGCTATTTGGATATTGACCTTTCTGCCACTGGAAGAAGTTTCTTATTTAGTCGATCAAAACCTTTCATAATTTTGAGCACCTCTATCAACTTCCCCTTATCACTACCTCCACTGTCAGGAGAATAATCCCAGTTTCTCCAGTATCTCCGTATAATTGAAACCCCATGTCTCTAGTGTCATCCTGGTCAATTTCCTCAATGCCCTCCACAAGGCCTGACATCCTTCCTGAAGAATCCACAATTGTGTATAATACTCCAGCTGAGACTAACCAGTTACTTTCAAAGATAAGAGTTTCTTATGCTTTCTTAACTGCCTTATTAACATGCCCTATCACTTAAAAAGATTTATGAACATGCACCCCCAGGTCCCTCATTTTTACACTTCCCTCAAAATAGCATCATTTAAATTATAGTGTCTATCCAAGCTTTTCCTTCTCAAAATACATTATTTTACACACAACACGTTAAATTGCATCTGCCCGTTTCACATGTCCTATATTCTCCTGAAGCCTGTTATGACCCTCACTATTTACTACATTGTCAATTTTTGTAAAAATATATATCACCCATAGACTTCAAAATTGTGCACTTTTTGCCTAAATCCAGTTTATTTAATAGGACAGCAGTGATCCTAATAGTGACCACTAGGGAACCCCAATGAATACTCTGCAGTCAAAAAAACATCTGTTCACTACTATCTCTGCCTCCTGTTCTTTAGCTAATTGTGTACCCAAGAAGGCTGCTCATCACTACCACCTCAAGGGCAATTACAGATCCCATGTACGAATAAAAGCAAAGTTGCTATCAAAATGAATAGGGCTAAAGGGATGATTTTTTTGAAAATGTCTTTTCTGTGGTAGTTCCATCAAATGTCTTTTGAACATCCATATATAAGATATCTTCATGCAACGCTATCTTCAACAGCTCTCTGTTATTTCATCAAAGAACTCATTTAGGTTGGTCAGAAATTATTTCCCTTGAATAAATCTACACCAGCTGTCCCTTATTAGTGAACGCTGCTTCATGTGAGAATTAATTTTGTCCTTGACTGTGCTCTGTGGTACTTCCATCACCACTGATATTAGTCTTGTTGGTCTATGCCAGTCAGTCCAATGTCTGATGTATCCAATCCTTCTGTCTTTCTAGCTTCAAGAATTTAGCTATTTGGATAAATCTAATTCTCTCATTGTTTGTAGAACTTCAATCATATTTCCTCAAAGTTTACAATTTTCTTTTTAACAAAAGACCAGTGAGCTAAGCCTATCCTGTTAACTAAGTTCCTTTAAATCAAAATCAATCAAGAAGCTAAACTCTGAATCCATTTTAGAGCCTTGATATCTCTACACCATTGCAGGAAAGAAACTGGACACCATCATTGAGGAGGCTGAACTAAGGCTACATACAAAGTGAGGGATTCTACTTCTTTAATATTTAATTTTTCCTTCAAACAGTCTCCTGATAATGGTCATGAACCTGCAATGATTCATGAACTAGAACTTCTTCCCCCACTCAGCAGCTTTGAGTATATAACCTTGTATTGTTATGCCTGCCTGGCATTGCTCCTGTCCAACTGACCTGTCTGCCATTGCCCCTCCCCAAATGCCTTACTGTTTACATTGAAAGACATTGCCAGGCGCACTCAATTTCAATTTCCCAACTGTCTGTGTATCTGCTGGCAGACAGGATCCCAATTCCCACACATCCTGATGTAATCCACAAACCTGCCGACTATTCTCTGATATCTTTATCCAGATCATTAATGTGTCTTTTTTTTGAAAGCTTTTAGTTTTTGCTGTATCACTTCCAATTTCAAATTATTGTACATGAATTAAAAAATTGAAGATTTGCATGTTAAAAACAGATATATTCATTTCTTGTTCTCAATTAGTTGCCTAACTATCAGAGAGCTTCCTGAGCAACCAAACTAAAGAGTTATGGTTTTGTGTTATCCCTTGCACTGTATCATTGCTGATGTGCAGGTTACAAGTTTATTGATCCACACATGATGCTACTGGGGCAGGAAAAAAAGTTGAAGGAGATATATCTCCAATCTCTCCTCTCTGCAATTGTTCTGGCTTTACTAATATCTTGTGCTCTTCAGTTACCTTCTGCAACCAGTCAGAACCAGTGTTTCTATCCTTCCTCATATATTAAACTTTGTGATGAGAATTATACATACAAGAATTTGTTTCAATTAGAAGTGAAACAAAAATGTAACATAGTTGTTGCATGTATTGGGACAATATTGGTACTTGGTTGACTCCAGCCTCAATTTAATTTGGCCAGCCCCTTGGGGAAGTTTGTAGGGGAAAAGAAGAATGTCATCTTAAATGGAATACCCATTTTGGTTTTCTATGGAGAGAATTATTGACATTTAGTAAATCTGCTGTCTTTTGTTTACCCTAAGAGATAAAGAATAAAGTAAACTTGCTTGGTTGACTGGAAACAGCACCAAATTCTACACAAATAATACTAAATAAAACTTCATGTCTCCAACGTGGAATCAGGCAGAATACTCAGAAAAAATCCAGCCAAAAAAAGCACACTGCGATATTATCCAAAAACATAGCCAAATATCACATGTATGCTGACTTAGCTATGCCTCATCACCATGCTCAACCTCTCTATCCCTGATTTGTCATACTGCTTCTCTCACATCTAGCTTTGCATGAGCAGAAACTTACAATAATTAAATATTTGAAAGACAAATCATCGTCCTCAATCATGGCCACAAATTACATACCATTTCAGCCTCCCTTCCTAACCACTGTCCAAGGCTGAGCTGAAAGATTTGCAGCCTTGGCGATCTGTTTGATACTGAGCTGAACTTCAAACCCAGTGTCCTCTTGATTCCCATGACTGCCATCATCACCTTTGATATTGCCAGTTTCTATCTATGCCTCAGCACATCTGATATTAAAACTCTCAACCATGACTTTGTTTCCTCTGGGCTCAACTATTCCAATGCTTTGCTGGCCAGCTTCCTGCTTTCCACCATTCATACACTTAGGCACAAATAAAATGCTGCTGCCTATATTCTAACTTGCATCAAGCTTCATTCATTCATTCTCATCCATGTTTGCTTGATCTCCATTAGTTCAAATTTGCATATGAATTGATTTTAAAATTCCTATTGTGTGTTAATATTCTTCCATGGCTTTGTCCCCTTCCATCTCCTGCAACTCTTCAACATCTCGGCACTCCTCTAATTCTTTTCCACATCCTCAATTTTCATTACTCCACAGTTGGCAGCCATGCCTTCAATTGCCTCCATACTAAACTCTGGAATTACCTCCCTAAGCCTGTCTACTTTCCTGTCTTTAAATTGCTGTTTACGAATTCTATATAGAAGTAGGAGCAGGAGTAGGCCATCTAGCCCTTCAAGCAAGTCCCGGTATTCAGTAAGATCATGGCTGATCTGAAGTGGATCAGTTCTACTTTCCCGCTTTCTTCCCATAACCCTTAATTCCCTTGTCTATCAGAAATCTATCTATCCGTGACTTAAATATATTCAACGAGGTAGCCTCCATCACTTCAATGAGCAGAGAATTCCAGAGATTCACCACCCTTTGAGTGAAGAAGTTCCCCATCAACTCCGTTCTAAACTGCCCTCCCTCCCTTATTTTGAGGCTGTGCCCTCTAGTTCTGCTTTCTTTTCTAAGTGGAAAGAATCTCTCTATCTCTAGCCTACCTAGTCCCTTCATTATCTTGTGAGCCTCTATAAAATCCCCCCTTCTAAACTTCAATGAGTACAGGCCCTGTCTATTCAATCATTTTTTATAAGCTCACCCCCTCATCTCAGGTATCAGCCTGGTGAACCTTCTCTGTACTCTCTCTAAGGCCATTATATCCTTTCACAAATAAGGGGACCAAAACTGCGCACAGTACTCCAGTTGCGGCCTCACCAGTGTCCTGTACAGTTGCAGCAAAACCTCCTTGCTTTTATATTCTATCCCCCTTCGCTATAAAGGCCAACGTTCCATTTGCCTTCTTGATCACCTGCTGCACCTGCAGACTGAGTTTTTGTGATTTGTGCACAAAGGACCCCCAAGTCCCTCTACACTTGCATTCTGCAGCTTTTCAGCCTTTAAATAATAATCCCTCCTACTATTATTTCAACCAAAGCGGATAACCTCACATTTGTTAATGTTATATCCCATCTGCGAGGCCCTTGCCCACTCACTCAGCCTATCCAGATCTCTCTGCAGACTTTCCGTGCCCTCCACTCAATTTGTTTTTCCATTCATCTTCGTGTCATTAGCAAATTTTGTTACCCTGCACTGACCCCCCCCCCCCCCTCCAGATCATCTATAAATGGTAAACAGTTGAGGCCCCAGCATTGATCCCTGTGGCACTCCACTAGTCACCAACTGCCAACCAGAAAAGCACCCATTGATTCCAACTCTCTGTTTCCAGTTAGATAACCAATCCTCAATCCACACTAACACTTTACCTCCAGCTCCGTGCACCCTGACCTTCTGCAGCAACCTTTTGTGAGGCACCTTATTGAACATCTTCTGGAAATCTAAAAATACCACATCCACTGGTTCCCCTCTATCTGCCGCACTAGTCACATCTTTGTAGAAATCCAATAAATTCGTTAAACACAACTTCTTCTTCACAAATCCGTGTTGCATCTGCTTGATCAAATCATTCCTTTCTAGTATCTTGCTATTTCTTCTTTGATTTTTCAAGAGTATCCTAGTGCTTCACGTCGTTAGTGTATGCTTGACCTGGATCATTAATGGGCAACATGACAGCTCAGTGACTATCGCTGTGTTGTGCAGATACGTGGATTTGGGCCTATGTCTGTGGGAGTTTGCGCATTCTCCCTGTGCTTGCATGGGTTTTCTCCGGGTGCTCTGGTTTCCTCCCATGTCCCAAAGATGTGCTCTTAGGCTGATTGGCAGAACAAATTCTCCCTAAATTTGGTTTCAATGCATAGATCTATAAATATAGACAGGGATCATGGGTAGAAGTGGGAACATCGGGTTGATGGCACGGGCTCGTTAGGCCGAAGGTCCTGTTTCCCGTGCTGTTTTGTTCTTTGTTCTTTGTTCTTTATTTGTTCTTTGATGATGGATTCTAGCATTTTTCCAACTAGGACATTAAGCTAACCAGCCTGTAATTCCCTGCCTTTTGTCTGCTATCTTTTTGAAACAGCGGCGTAACATTAGCTGTTTTCCAATCCTCCGGCACTTCCCCAGAGTCCAGTGAATTTTGATAAATAATTATTGAGGCGTTTGCTATTACTTCTGCCCTTTCTTTCAGAACCCTGGGATGCATTCCATCCGGTCCTGGAACTTGTCTACCTTCTGTCCCATTAGTCTATCAAGCACTACCTCTCTAGTGACAGTAATCATGTTAAGGACCTCATCTCATACCATCCTTCTATCTTCAATATTTGGCAAGCTATTTGTGTCCTCCTCTGTGAAGACTGACACAAAAAACTTATTTAAAGCCTCCGCCATTTCCTCGTTACCCACCACTAAATCCCCCCTCTCATCCTCCAAGGGTCCAACATTCACTCTAGCCAGTCTCCTTTATATATTTGTAAAAACTTTTACTATAATTTTTTATGTTTAGAGCTAGTTTAGCTTCATACTCATCTTTTCTTTCTTTAGCGCTTTTTTAGTCATTCTTTGTTGTTTTTTAAATCTTTCCCATTCTTCTAATTCCCTGCTATTTTTAGCCACTCTGAATGCAGTGGCTTTTAATTTAATGCTCTGCTTCATTTCCTTCGATAACCATGGCTGGTTATCCCTTTTACAGTCCTTCTTTACCATCAGAATATATTTCCGCTGAGTACCGAAAAAGACCTCCTTAAAAATCTTCACTGACCAAACTTCTAGCCACTTACCCAAAACTCTTTATGCATCTCAGTAATAAACCTTGTCTAGTAATAGTACTGTGAAGGATCTGTGGACATTTTAATATGTTAAAGACACAATAAAATGCACATTTTGATTATTAAAGGTGCTGTCTTTTATGATGAGACATTAAACTGAGACTTCATATGCCAGCACAAGTTGACTGAAAAGATCCCATGACAATATTAAAAGAGTAGAAGAGTTTTCATGTGCTTAAACTAATAGTTATCCCTAAACCAGTAAATTCATACTGCTATATTTCTTATATTGCAACAACGGATACAGTTCAAAGGTACCTCATTGGCTGAGTAGCTTGTCCCATATTCTGAAGTTGTTGAAATCTCGTATAACTGCAAGTTCTTTTTTTCTCTCACATACAGGAATTTAGTAATGATGAATTTTATTAATAATCTTTCTTTTTTAATCCTGTGTATACTCAGATGTTTACTCAGCATTATACGACAAGTTCTCTTAGTCAACTGAAACTTAATATAACAACTTGCTACTGCTGGGAAGCTTGTACCAAACACCACATTTAGCAAACTGCTTGTACAACAGAAATGCAGACTTCCTGTTCTGAGAATGATTTGCTTTAGAATCACAGAATTGTGCACTGCAGAAGAAGGCCATTCATCCCATTGAGCCTATACCAACACAATCCCACTCAGGCTCTATCACCATAACCCCACATATTGATCCTGCTAATCCCCCAACACTAAGGACAATTCAACATGCCCAAACACCTAACCTGCACATCTTTGGACGGTGGAAGAAAACTGCAACACTCAGACAAAACCCACACGGACACGGGAAGAATGTCCAAATTCCTCACAGTCACCCAAGGTTCGAATTGAAGCTGGGTTCCTGGCGCTGTGATATAACAGTACTAACCACTGTGCCAGCCTTATAACTGAGAAATACAGATTTGAAGATGTTTTGACTCAAAAGGCATGAAGAAAAGACACAGAGCAGATAATACAACTGGGTCTCGGCTAGAAGTCTCTACTAAACAAACATTTGATGTTATTCAGTTATGAGTGTAAGGCTACTTCACAGTGAATTCCTGTTTATGGTAACCACATATCAAAAAGAAAAACCTAAAGAACACTGTGACTTCTGACTTAGTTAATGATGCCTCTGTTCATTACAGTTGTTCCCACTAGCGGTTGCATCTAAAGGACTCTCATTCTCTCTGTACACACTATTAGATTCACACCATGATGTAATTTATCAAATTTGCCATTAGAAAAATCACTAATTAGGGGCTCAGTGGCTGCACAGTTTATGTTATTCTCATTAATGGACTTCTGAAGTCCCATGTTAAGAGTAAAACACTGAACTGTGGCTATTGCAGCAAATTGAATTTGTGCAACAGTTCATTTCTCTAACTTGTTGAAGTTAGCATAAGTGAAGTGGTTGAAGTTATTTAGTACATCCACTTCAAAAATCACTTGGCTAAAAATATGTAAAATATGTGGGTGTAATCTTACTCGCTAATTATTTTAGCTTTTTATTCCTGTTAACTCAAGCAAATGTAAAATAGTTGGAGTGAGCACTTGATTTGAAATAGGGGTTTTTTATCATATAAATATTAGGTGTTCACTAATGTACTTTTACTAATGTGTTGTGATACAGTGAAGGGTAATATAGGGAAACAGAGGACTAGGCATAGGGCTGTTAATTTCCATTCTCAATCTTTAACTTGAAAGAATTTAGAACAAAGCATTAAAATAAATTAATCTTCAATTATGTTTTTTGTTTAATTTATTCCTTCACAGGATATGTACATTGCAGGCTAGGCCAGCATTTGTTGCCCATCCCTCATTGTCCTTGAGAAGATGATGAGTGGCCTTCTTGAATCGCTGCAGTCCATATGGTGTAGGCACAACCACTCCTGTTCAAGAGTTCCTGGATATTGACCAGCAACCATTGAAGGAATGGTGATATAGTTCCAAGTGTGGATGGTGTATGGTTTGCAGGTGGTGGTGATCCTATACATCTACTGCCCTTGCTAGGTAGTAGAGATCACGGGTTTGGAAGGTACTATCGAAGGAACGTCGGTGAGTTGCTCAAGTGCATCTTGTAGATGGTACATACCATTGCCATTGTGGAAGGAGTGAATGTTTAATTTGGCGAATGGGTTTCAAGTAAAGAGTTCTCCATCACATTCCTGACTTGCACTTTGTACATAAGCGACCAGTTTTGAGGAATCAGCAACTGAGTTACTTGGTTAAGTCCTTAAAAAGGAACTTTTTGCACAAGAATCAAGATATTATCCAAATGAGTGCAGGCGTTTACATATCGCAGCTTATATTTAATGTCAGGAGGATCAGGCAGAAAGACTGTACATTGCACTCTATTGATCTTTTTCCAGAATGTCAAATATTCATCTATGTTGTAGGTGATAAGTTGCTACTTAAAGTACAGCTCCTGTGTACATGTATAGACATATAATAGTCTGCAGACCTTGCGTGCTGTGCAACATCCCTGACCAATTTACTGTGATGTTGCTCTAATCCTTAGATCTTGTTAAATAAGTAAACGAGTGATACAGGTTGAAATAGTTTGGTCATTGCTGCTGTAATTTTGCTTTCCTCTTTCTTTCAGTTGTGCTGGACACAAATAAATGGTTTCATGAAACACACATTTTGGGAGAAGAGCTCAGTATTACTATTGGCTCAGAATATGACTGAATTCTGACAGGCCTCCACCTCAGGAAACAAAATGTTTAACGCCATATTGTTATGGCATCAGAGGAAAAATGGAGAAAGGATGCAAAGATTGGTTACTGACTCCGTTCAGGTTTGGGTGTAATCCCAGCTGTGTGCATGAGAGACAATTGTACACAACCTCAAATGATGGTTAACAGAAGGGACTGTTGTCATAATATGTCTCTCTTAACTGGCAATCTGTTAAAGCTTTATTGAAGAATGTTAATTGTTTGGTATTGTTGAACATTGAAGTAGACCTGTTGAGAGTAAATGGGGCTCATTAATATCCTATTTCTGTCACTATTTGTTTGTTTTTAAAAAAAACTTTTTCAGCAGGTATAAGGTATTTTTCCTTTGGATAATTGGCTTTCACAAAATAAGACTGAGTGGTGAAGGCAGTGTGTATGGGGGTTCCCCAGGCTTCTGTTAATAGTCCTCCGTACACACAATTGAAGGTTACAATCATAAAATGCTGAAAAACAAATTCAAACCGGTTACAAAAATCATGTTTTATTTCTGCCCTTGCCAATATTTTAAATCTTAAGCCTGAACACTGAAACAAAGTTCAGGCCGTAGCTATCTCTCCAGTTTTCTTGCCAGGTACTTCCATTCGCATTGGTTTCTGTTTAGGGGGTTTGTATTTTCTTTATTCATTGGTTGACCACTGGGTCTTTTTTTAAAGTATACAGACCTCTGTGATCCCATCACTTGTGACTTGGAGGATGTGCAGCACTTCACCTATCTGTTCTGCTCACTTTTTACCTTGCTGATTGACATTGACTATGAAGGACCATAAGCGTTAAAGAGGGAATCACACTTAGAAGGTGAACCGAACTTTCAGATAGCGTATTGAATTACCTGGAAATTGCAACATGGAGCCAGTGCCTTTGTCCTGGTTGTATTGATAATAATCTCACACATGAATAGCAGACCCACTACTCATTGCCTGCACTATTCCCACGGCCCAGCTTCTAACTGATCTTGTCACTTCAGTTTAAGCAAAGTGTTTGTTAAATATTCCACAGTATTATTGGCTTCCAATGAGATGAGGTTGCAGCTACTAGCTTTTTGTTCCAATTTTTGAAAACATTTTTCAAAATGACGGCTCTGAATAAATTCAGCTTTTGATTCAGTTTACACTATTGCATCTTTCATGATGAGTCGTAGCTGTGATTAACGTGGCTATTTTCATCAATGTCTTTTGCAAGCAGCATTAACTTTTCCAGACATTTTCTAGCTCGATGTTAAAAATATTTATAGTTTAAAAGAAAAGGTAGTAGGAGGAAGGTTTTTCACTATTAAATGTAATTAAAATATAAAAACTAAAATGCTTAATAACATACACTATCTATCCAATTTGCACAGATAAAAGATTAGGCACTCTGCACCATGACTTGATGCATCAACTGTACACTTTGGCACAGAGCTATTCAGACTAGAAAGGGCCAGGGTTTGAGCAATGATCTACACTGAGTTGATAAATCATGAGAATGACTGGTATATGTCCAGGTTTTGGAAGAGATGGGTAGTGTTTGTGGGGAGGAAATGTAAAAGTTGTGTCCTGCTCCTGATTGCTATCCAGTGATCCCTGCTCTTTTAGAGTAAACCTTTGGCTTACTGGTTGAGATGAAAGATGCAAACGTTGAAAGTCACCTCATTTCTTGTGAGTAGCGGGCTCAATTCCACATTGGGTGACTGTCCATACACATTTTCCCCATGTCTGCATGAATCTCCTCTGGGGTGCTGCAGTTTCCTCCCATATTCCAAAGATGTGCAGCTTATGTTGATTAGCCATGCTAAATTGCCCCATAGTATTTGGGGGGGCAGGGGGGAGGTTAGTGGGGTAAATACGTGGGGTTATGGGGATAGAGCCTGGGTTGGATTGTTGTCGAGGCAAGTTCGATGGGGTTTCCTCCCGTACTGTTGGGATTCTATGATTAGCAGTCCACCAGTACTTTCCAATGGAGTTATGTGTACTTGTATCTCATGCTTCTGCTGTCTCCTCCCTAGTTTTCTTGAGTTTGCATGGGTGCATACCATCCAGACCTGGTTCATCTTCTCCCACAGCCATCCCATCATCACATCCAGTTACTGTCACAGCCCAGGAAACTATTACATATTGAGTTCCTGTAGTCTCTCCTTTTACCTGTTTGTCAGCATGCTTCTTTTAAGTGTTGCAGTTAGCAGGAGGTCATGTTAGAGCTATTTCCATACTTCTTACTATCGATAGAGCCCTGAAAGGTACCTGAATTCAAGCCAAAGTATCCAGAATTGTCCAATTTCTGTTCACTATGGGATTGTCATATGGTTCTTTTGTCTAACCCCCTTTTGCATCTTGTGTTCTTGTGTCCTGTGGACAAATCTTGTCAAAACTTCTCAAATTATTTGATGTAACCCATCAGTGTGATGTGTGTATGGAAATAAGCATTTATGTGGTAATGAGTTATTGTAATTTTAATTTTGCCTGTTGGTTGTTCAATTTCTCGTTTTCTATCCCAACTCTATTATTTTCAAGTTTATTCTCTGATGAAGAATCTGTTTTATACCTAATATTTTAACTTGTCTAAAGATGGTGGCGGATGGGAAGAGTAGAGAATAAATTACCTAAGGGAATTTAACAGCATCGTTACAATGGAGGAAAGCACAATTGGTGAGTCAGCAAAAAATCCTTACAGTACCGCTTCAGATTAGACATATTCCAAAACCGTTTGCACACACGAATGTTAACCTATAAATCAATTCTGGTTGAATTTTCCCATCCAGCACAACACTTCACAGCTAAGCTTGGTACTCCCAGCTTAAGATTGTAAGAAAATGATGTTTGGATCAAATCACAAATATGTGTGAAAAGGTTATCATCTGCAATTTGTTTTTGTCTGATCTGAAATTGAGTAGTGCTAAAATAAAAAATATCAGTTTTTTGCCTTGCACTCGTCAAGACAATTGCAAAGACGCCAATGTAAAGGGAAACAAAATTTTATATTGTATGAGAAGAGGATGCTGATTGGTGGAGGCATTACCATGAAGAATGCAGCAGTTGATTGTGATGACAGTTAACTATATTATCTGAAATTTAAACCAGGTAGGTTGACTGTGGTCAAGGCATTGCCCAAACAGTTGTGTCCCCTGGCATTGCCATCCTTGGTGATTGTCCAGTGTAAGATGAAAAGCTTTGACAAAATGTTTTTTTTGTAATGCTTGAGTTCTGTACTCCAAGCGACTATTTATCTGAACTCTTGTATTTGAGCTCCTAATTTCCATCCATATCAGTTGTTCCACAGTTTACTCTAAAAAGGCTGAGCTTTTATCAGCTGTTTTGTTTAAGGTGTCCCTTTCTAAGCAGTGAGCGCTATGTTCTTTTGAAGTGCAAAGTTGGGTGTGTTACATGTAGCATCTTATAACCTCAGTTACATATTTGTTTTCAAATTCCTTGGCTTCACTTGTTTATAGTGCGGGCACTTCTGTAACTGAAATGTTTGCAATATGTACTTGCTTAGTGCGTAGTTTTGATCTTCAGTTCCTGTTCAAAAGGTGTGTGGTTACCTTGGCCTTGTATTATTTATAGTCCTGTGGCCATCTCTTGTCAAAACTTCTCAAGTTACTTGATGTAACCCAACTGTGTAATGTATATGTGGAAATAAAGCATTTATGTGGTAATTAATTATTATATGTTTTCTTTACTAATTCTGCTTGTAATTATGTTTAATGCTATCAGATTGTGCAGTGTCATTCTGCTTCCAGGGACTACTTTTGACAAGGTTAAAACTCCGAACAGAAATTTACCGTGCCATTTCATCAACTTACACTTGTAAATCACCTTCAGTCCAGCAATTTGCCCCAAGATGCTTCACATAGCTTAAAGTGGCTGGAACAGAATGAGGAGAGAAGAAATCAGTTGGATCCCAAAGGTGCAGACCTCTCTCCCCGTAGAGTTCCAATATGGAACCTCCAAGACAAGCACCCAAACTCATCACTCTTTCCAGGAAAGCCACCTAAGAAAATGAATTCATCAGCTTAGAAGTCATAGAGTTTACAACATGAAAACAGGCCCTTTGACCCAACTTGTCCACGCTGCCCTTTTTCTTTTTTTTAAAACCCTAAACTAATCCCAATCGCCTGCATTTGACTTTTATTCCTCTATACCCATCATATCCATGTAAGTATCTAAACGCTTTTTAAAAGTTAAGACTGTATCTGCCTCTATATTACCTCTGGCAGCTTGTTCCAGAAACTCACCACACATTGTGTGAAAAAATTGCCCTTCTGGACACTTCTGTATCTCTCCTCTTTCACTTAAACATATGCCCTTTAATTTTAGACTCCCTAGCTTTGGGAAAAGATATTGACTATCTACCTTGTCTGTGCCTCTCATCGTTTTATAGACCCAAGTAGGGTCACCCCTCAGCCTCCTATGCTCTGGAGAAAAAAGTCCCAGTCTATTCAGCCTCTCCTAATAATTCAATCCATCAAGTCCTGGTAGTATTGTAAATCTTTTCTGCACTCTTTCTAGTTTAATAATATCCTTTCTATAATAGTGATCAGAATTGCACACCATATTCCAAGTGTGACCATATCAATGTCTTGTATAACTTCAACAAGATGTCCTATGTCCTGTATTCAATGTTCTGACCGATGAAACCAAGAATGCCGAATGTCTTGTTCACCACTCTGTCCACCTGTGACTCCACTTTCAAGGAGCAATGAACATGTATCCCCTAAATCTCTTTGTTCTGTAACTCTCCCCAAGATCCTATCATTAACTATCTGACCATCCTACCCTGGTTCAATCTAACAAAATGCATTACTTCACATTTATCTAAATTAAACTCCATCTGCCATTCATCAGCCCATTGGCCCAATTGACCTGCTGCAATTGGTCATAACTTTTCTCACTCACCATCAGGCCACCAATCTTGGTGTCATCTGCAAACTTACTAACCATGTCCCCTATATTCTCATTCAAATCATTAATATAAATGAAAAATAACAGTGGACCCAGCACTGATCCCTATGGCACACTGCTGGTCACAGGCCTCCAGTTTGAAAAATAACTCTCTACAACCACCTTCTGAGGATCTCAATATCCTGAGTCATCCACAGTTCCCAACTTCTGCCTGCCTTGCTCTAAGAGGAATGTATTTACCCTTAACAAACTTTTGAAAGTGTGCCACTTACTAGACGTCCCTTTTCCTTCCCACAGACTCCCCCAATTAACTTGAAAGTTCCTGCCAGATACCATCAAAATTGGTCTTGCGCCAATTTAGAATATTAACTTTTGGGACAGACCTATCATTCTCAATAGCTATCTTAAAACCAGCAGAATTATCGTCACTGGTCCCAAAGTGATTCCTCGCTAACACTTCTATCACCTGCCCTTTCCTATTTCCCAAGAGGAGGTCAAGTTTTGCCCCCTCTCTAGTTGGGCCATCCACTTAAGAAATTCTAGTCAATGTTGGGAAAATTAAAATCTCCGATTATTACCATCCTATTTTTCTTGGAGATAGGTGTAATCTCCTTACCTATTTGCTCCTCAATTTCCCACTGACTATTTGGGGGTCTATAGTACAAACCTATCAAAGTGATTTCCCTCTTATTTCTCAGTTCTACCCATTATAGTTTCAGAGACTGAACCTTCAGATATATGCTCTCTCAGTACAGCCGTGATGCTTTCCCTAATCAAAAGTCCAATTCCTCCTCCTCTCTTACCTCCTGTTCTATCTTCCCTATAATATCTGTACCCTGGAATATTAAGCTGCCAGTCCTGTCCCTCCCTTAGCCATGTTTCAGTAATTGCTATAATATCCCAATCACATGTCCCCATCAATGCCCTGTGTTCATTTGCCTTGCCCATCAGGCTCTTGCATTGAAATAAATGAAGTTTAATCTGGATTTCTCTTGCTCTCTGTCTTGCTTTTATCTGATCTGCCTGATACTAGTCCTGCTTCATAAGCTGCTGTTTCCTTTAATCCCTAACCCATCTGCAGATTCATTCAGGCCTGTTCTGAATTCCTGTTAAAATTCATCTGATTTAAGTGTCAAAAGCACATTTAATTTTATCTTTTGAGATGACTGATTCACCTTCGTTTTTTTCCTCAATCACTTAAACACATACTAGGAAAGTACAGTGATTACATTTTAGTTATTTGATTGAAGTCATGCTTGTTTGTTACTTGATAACTCCTATTATTTTTATGGTGTTAAATCATGAAAACAAAACAATGCAAGGGTTTTTTTTTTATCAGACAGTGGAACTTCCCATTCACCCTAGAGTCGTTAGCTTTGATTACTAATGGGAATCAGCTACTACCTGTAAAAGTGGTGGTCGGTACTTCAGTGATTAGTAAGTTAATGAAAAAGGTCCTGAGAAATAGGATTTATGACCATTTGGAAAGATGCAGCTTAATCTGGGATAGTCAGCATGGTTTTGTGAGGGGAAAGTCCTGCCTCAAAAATTTGATTGAATTCTTTGAGGAGGTAACTAAGTGTGCAGACAAAGGTAGAGCAGTTGATATGCATGGATTTTAGTAAGGAGTTTGATAAGGTTCCCAATGTAGATTCATGAAGAAAGGAGGTGTGGTATGGAAGGAAATTTGGCTGATTGGTTAAATAACTGGTTGTCTCAGAAGATAGAGGATTGTGGTGGAGGGAAAGTTTTCAGACTGGAGGCTAGTTACCAGCAGTGTACCACAGGGATCAGTGCTGGATCCTCTGCTATTTGTGATTTTTATCAATGACTTGGAAGAGGGGGCTGAAGGGTCAGTTAGTAAACATGATGATAGTTAGTAAAACTTGCTGATGACACCAAGATTGGTGGAGTAGTGGATGAGGTAGAGGGCTCTTGTAGGCTGCAAAGAGACATTGATAGGATGCAGAGCTGGGCAGAAAAGTGGCAGGTGGAGTTTAACCCTGATAAATGTGAGGTGATTCATTTTAGAACAAAGAACAAAACAGCATGGGAAACAGGTCCTTCGGCCCAAAGAGCCCGCGCTGCCACCCCGATGTTCCCACCTCTACCCGTGATCCCTGTCTATGTTTATAGATCTATGGATTAAAAACCAAATTTGAGACAATTTAGGGAGAAGTTGTTTTACCAATTAGCCTAAGAGCACATCTTTGGGATGTGGGAGGAAACCGGAGCACCCGGAGAAAACCCACGCAAGCACGGGGAGAATGTGCAAACTCCCATAGATACAGGCCCAAATCCATGTATCTGCACAGCACAGCGATAGTCACTGAGCTGTCGCGTTGCCCATCAAATGGTCCAGGTCAAGCGTACACTAACGACATGAAGCACTAGGATACTCTCAAAAAAAATCCAAGAGCAGCCTTCTCATGACCCATCACGTGTATGCCCTTTGTTAGACAACAAGGTGGACCAAAGCACCTGTAGGATAAAAACAAGTACATTAATATGATCATCTATTTACACACTTCCCAGGGACTCCCAAGGCTCATGAACCCTATTTTAAATCAGTTTTCTATACCCCTCCATTCCCATACTGTTCATGTGACCATCTAAGTATTTCTTAAATAACTCCAGAGTGCCTGCCTCCACCACTTTACTTGGCAGCGCATTCCATACCCCCACCACCTCTGTGTGAAAAAACTCCCTCTAGCATCCAAATTATACTTTACCCCCCTCACGCTAAGCCCATGACCCCTTGTGCTATTCGAGTCCATCCTAGGAAAAGCTTAACCCTGTTTACTCTATCTATACTCATAATCTTGTACACCTCTATTAGATCTCCTCTAAGTCTACATCTTTCTAAGGAAAACAGCCCCAATTTGCCTAACCTCTCCTCGTAACTCAGACCTTCCATACCAGGCAGCATCCTGGTAAACCTCCTCTGAACTCTCTCCAGAGTCTCCACATCCTCCACAACCAGAACTGGACACAGTATTCCAAATGAGGTCTAACCAATGTTTTATACAACTGCAACATTAAAGGCCAGCTCTTGTACTCTATACCCCTTCCTATAAAGGCTAGCATACTATATGCTTTCTTCACAACCTTGCCCATCTGCTATGCCACCTTCAGAGACTTGTGCACCTGCACTCCCAGGCCCCGCTGTGTTTCTATACTCTTAATAGGTTTACCCTTTATCATATACCTCCCCCCTACATTCTTTCTCCCGAAATGCATCACCTTGTGTTTATCAGGATTGAATTCCATCTGCCATCCATCTGCCCAAGCTACCAGCCTATTTATGTCCTGTTGTATTGCCTGACAATGCTCCTCACTATCCGCAAGTCCAGCCATCTTTGTATCATCTGCAAACTTGCTGATCACTCCATTTACTCTCTCTTCCAAGTCATTTATATATATTACAAATAGAAGAGGTCCCAGTACCGAGCCCTGCGGCACGCCACTAGTGACCGACCTCCAGCTAGAAAAGCACCCTTCCACTATTACTCTCTGTCTCCTATTACCAAGCCAGTTACTTATCCATCTAGATACCCATCCTTGTATCCCATGAGCCTTGACCTTTTCAACTAACCTCCCATGAGGAACTTTGTTAAATGCCTTACTGAAATCCATATAGAAGACATCAACAGCTTGCCCTCCGTCAAGTGTTTTTGTCACCTCCTCAAAAAACTCTACCAGACTTGTAAGTAGAATAAACTTGAATGTGGATTACAGGGTCAAGGCAGAGTTCTGAGGAATGTGGAGGAACAGAGAGATCTTGGGGTTCATATCCACAGATCTCTGAAGGTTGCCACTCAAGTGGATAGAGCCGTGAAAAATGCTTATTGTGTGTTAGTGTTTATTAACGGGGTTTGAGTTTAAGAGCCGTGGGGTTATGCTGCAACTGTACCAGACCTTGGTGAGACCACGTTTGGAGTATTGTGTGCAGTTCTGGTCATCTCACAATAAGAAAGATGTGGAAGCATTGGAGAGAGTGCAGAGCAGATTTACCAGGATGCTGCCTGGTTTGGCGGGTAGGTCTTATGAGGAAAAGTTGAGAGAGCTGGGGCTTTTTAGAGCGAAGGAGGATGAAAGGCAACTTAATAGAGGTTTATAAGATGATGAGGGGGATAGGTAGAGTGCATGTGCAGAAACTATTTCCTCGGGTGGATTTAGGTTCATGGTGATAGATATAGGAGGGATGTCTGAGGTAGATTCTTTACTCAGAGAGTGTTGGGATGTGGAATGCACTGCCTGCTGTGATAGTGGAGTCGGACACATTAGGAACTTTCAAACAGTTATTGAATAGGCACTTGGAGCACACCAGAATGATAAAGAACAGGATACTTGATCTTAGGTTCGGACATAGCTCAGCACATCAAGGGCTGCAGGGCCAGTACTGTGCTGTATTGTTCTATATTCTAAAGGACCATTGTTTTATGATTGCTCCGGTGCTTAGCAGTAATGATGTGGAGATGCTGGCATTGAACTGGGATAAACATAGTAAGAAATCTCAACAGGTTAAACTCCAACAAGTTTATTTGGTAGCAAACACTACTAGCTTTCGGAGTGCTTCTCCTTCGTCAAGTGAGTGAGAGTTCTGTTCACAAACAGGGCATATAAAGACACAAACTCAATTTACAGAATAATAATTAGAATGCGAGTCTTTACGGGTAATCAAGTCTTAAAGGTACAGACAATGTGAGTGGAGAGAGCGTTAAGCGCAGGTTAAAGAGACATGTATTGTATCTAAAAAGGACAGTTAGATTTTGCAAGTCCAGGCAAATGGTGGTGGTTACAGATAGTGTGACATGAGCCCAAGATCCCAGATGAGACCGTCCTCATATATGCAGAACTTGGCTATCAGTCTCTTGTTAGCTACTCTACACTGTCATGTGTTATGAAGGCTGCCTTGAAGAACACTTACCCAAAGATCAGAGGCCGAATGCCCATGACTGCTGAAGTGTTCCCCAACAGGAAGAGAACAATCTTGCCTGGTGATTGTCGAGCGGTGTTCATTCATTTGTTTTTCAAAAGTAATCACAACCATGAATAGGAAATTCCAGAAAGCTCCCTGCCCCACTTCTAATCCCACAATCATCAGAAAGTGACTGTTTTTGCTTTTCTTTATTGCGGTGCTACCTGAATGATTTAAAGAAGCATTGTTTCATTATTAATGATCAAACTTTCAGTTCTTGAGGTTGGAAACTGCCTCACATTTATTACAATATTCATTTGATTAATGATCAAAAAGGATTAGACAACCAAACGTCTAATTTGTTGAAAGTATATTTTCCATGGCATGTTGCCATTTTAATAGGCTGCTGCAGTGTGAAACATAGCTTTTTTTGTTAACTTATTTTGCAATGGTTTTCCCCAATACTCATCTTGAATGGTGAATCACACAAATGAACACATCACATATTGAAAAGCCCAACACTTCAGTAATGAGCATGTAGAGGTTTCGATAAACAGGTAATAAATAAGATGCAATCAGTACACTAATAGGATTGCACCAATAAATGAGATGGCTTATTTCCAATATGAGGAAAGCACATATATTTGTGCAGCACCTACCATGAGAGAGAAGCTTGCTTTTGTATGGTGTTTTTCACGGTCGCTGAATGTCGTAAAGTGCTTTGCTGCCAATTAAATAATTTTGATATGTAGTCACTGTGGTAATGTAGGAAATGCAGCAGCTGATTTGCACACGCAAAATTCCCACAAACAGCGATATGTTAAGGGCCAGACAATTTGCTTCTGTGATATTGATTTATATTGATTCATTTTACGGGAAGTGGGAGTTGCTGGCTGGGCCAGCATTTATTGCCATCCCTAACTGCCCTCCATCTCAGAGGGTGTTTCAATCAACCATTACTGTGGATTTGGAGTTATGTATAAGCCAGACCAGGTAAGGATGGCAGATTTTCTTTCCTAAAAGACAGATGGGTTTTTCCAATAATTGAAAATGGTTTCGTAGTCATCACTAAACTTTTTTATATTTGGATTTAAATTTCACCACCTGCTGTAGTGGAATTTGAACCCAGGAGTTACTACTCTAGTCACAGGATAAATATTGACTAGGACACCTGAAAACTTTGGGATCTTTTACATCCACTCAAGCAAACAAACTGAGTTTGGGTTTAATGTCTGAAGTAAACATGGGCAGTGTCCTCGGGTACTGCACTAAAATATGAGCATTAATTTTTGGACTAGGTGTTGAAGTGAGACTTGAATGCAGAATTTATGACATCAGAATGTACCAATGCAATTTACAACTGATTAAGTAGTTAAAAATTGTAGGCACCTATGAAACCTGGTGAAGCCCTGCAATCGTTTAGATTTGCTTGAAGAATAAATATTGGTTTGGAGGTTTTCCCTGCTGTTCTTCAAATGAAAAGGAAAAGTGGGTCTTCAGTTTAATATCTTATTCAAAAGACCACATCTCCAACAGTGCTATTCTCCCTCTGCATAGCTATGAAGTGTCATCCTAGATTTTGTGCTCAAGTTGTTGAGCGAGATCTTCCGACTCAGAGGCAAGAGAGCTACCACTGAGCCACAACTGATTCCAAAATTGAGTCACTTACCTGCTTTGAATGCTTTAATGTGTGGCCAAAAGGGCCACCTAAAATGGCGATTTGTAAAGCACTCTGGGATAATTGGGCAAGAACTAAAATAGCAGGCTCCAGACTAATAGAGATAATAGAGACTGCAATTCAGACAACTGAATACACAGGGCTAATCTCCAGGACAAAAGGGATTTTCTGGTCAAACTGGGTTATTTACCAGACATAGGTGCATTGTACCCTCTTATTTGGTAGGGAGATGTGTGTCCTATGTGCCCCCAGTACCCACAGATATGGCTATTGGAGACACACCCAGAGATCGGTGTGGTAATACCTGATTGAATTTTATCGATCAGGGTGATCAAGTTCTTTTCGATTGATTGGTAATGGCCAAAAGGGGGGCCATGAAACTCAGTGGGGTATAAAAGTGCTGCACAACCAAGAATCTCTCTCTCTGACCCCACGAATGAGCTACAATAACAGTGACCGTTACCAGCAACAACCAGCATGAGGAGAGTCACCACCCCCAAGAAGGAAGAAAGACCAGAGCTGGAGTGCCAAGCCAGACTACGCAGAGGACTACTGAGACCTGTGCACAGATAAAGGTCAACATCTGCTTGGGGTATTTGTCAGTCACACAAAGTTAAGTCAAGGTCCAGTATTGGATTTGAACTTTAGTATTTTCTGTAAGATAACTTATTGTTGGTTGTGTGGGTGATTATTGATTGTGTATTTTAAATAAATATTGGTTGAATTAACAAGAAGCCTACTTGCAATTCTTTGTACATTGTCTGTGGATTAAAACAGGCTTTACAGTAGGTACAATAAATGGTGCTGAAGCTTTCTGGTCATAATACCTGAAATTTTCCCAGTTATTCCCAACGGCACAGAACCCAGTGCAATTTATCCATCTGGAGTTATAAGATCATGCAACAATTTAAAAACAGTGTGATTGTCCTGAGTGTTTACAAAACAAACATTTTATTTTGTTTCATTATTCCACACACAGGAAATGGGAAATTATAGAAATACCAGTGCATTTCTCAAGTTGTATTGCAAAGACAACCAACCATTGCAAAACTGTCTCCTCAATGACAGGAAATCAATCTGAGTGTCATTTGATGTTGCTCACTTTTTCAGTTCCTTGGCCTTCTGCTGTCCAAATATTACCCATGCAATTTCAATGGCTATTCAATGGTGTTATCATCTACTCAGCAATGAAATTTTTTTTTTGTTTCAGCAGTTTTTCTCATCACTAAGAATAACAAGCTTTTTGTCAGAGGTAGTTTTGGATTTCACCATTGACAAATTCCTTACTGCTAAAAACAAAAATGGCTTGTCTTTATGTATCTTGTACTTGGTAATTAAACGTCTCTGTAATTTGAAGGATTTGAAAGATGCCTTGGACAGTCCCTGAGTACAAATTACACTCTGTGGTTGTGGTATATCTGCTTCCTAATGTAAATAAAACCAAAATTCAAGAAGCTATCTTCCTATTCCCCTACTTCTGCAGGGTGGGTTTATGTCTTTTACTCATATATGCCCCACTTCAATATTCTTATGGTTAAACCTGATGAAGATCAGTTACCATTTCTCTGTGGGTTTTGTTGTTTTGAAGATGATGGTCATGCCTGGTATTTATTATGTGTGTTTGCAATTATCTTTCTTGTTCTTAGTGTAAATTATCTTGGTCCTGTTGAAATAGTTAAACTTTTCATGAAGAAGAATTTACAAAGTCCTAAATTTGCATTAGTTCCCATTTTCAGCTTGAGGGCTTCACCATTCCCATCAACATTTGCTTAACTGGAAAAGAACCAGGTGCAGCAAGTAGAGAGCTCATGGCTTGCTCATTTTGTGTGCATAACTTGGTCTGACTGAAGTTCAGTTGCAGCTCCACGGCCTCCATTTTGAAAGCAGGGATTCCATCTTGTTTTGATGCCTTATCCCAACACAGTGATGAAAGCCAGCGACTTGAATTAACTGCACTAGTAATAATGGATGCAAATGAGAGAAATAAAAAAAATATTTGGCCTTAAGCAGTGTAAAATCCATTTGTGACAGTCATTTCTCCTCTTTCATTCACCCAACTCCTTCACAAATAAGCAGCAGTGTTGGACAAAGAGTCTCCAGCATAGTTGTGTCCTTTAGTTAGAGAAGCACAATTAAGGGCCCAAGTCGGAGGTGTGAGAAAAGTTGTGTTAACGTCTTTTTATTAAATGTTATAACGTCAATGGGACATAAACTCCAATCCTAACTGCAAAGGCACCAACATAGAGACGAGGCCCAATTCAGAGTAATTCCTGTGAATAAGGATCACTCCAGTTTTTAATAAATCTTTCCCTTCAAATATTTTGAACAGGTGTCAATGATCTATTATACTCTTGCGTCTTTTCCCAATCTCCTATCACGTTTAATTCACCAGAAGTGTAACAGAGACGACATTGTATCGAGGCAAGGTCTTAGTAACATTGGTTTGCAGTATCCTCTGGCTGACCTCAGACGGCTGGACAAAAATATAGAGGGAAATTGGGGACTCTGTGTGAAACGTAGATACCTGGAATTCCACCCAACAATTTATACAACGCATATATCGCAAACCTAAATAGGTATTGATTCAATAAGGCATAAAATCAGATGTAACAAACACCCCGGTTATTTATAGAGAACGTTTCTAGAAAGCAATGATTGGATGGCAGAGAACAGGAAATAATTGTTAAGGGGTTGGATGTATTTTGTTCAGCAGCCAAGCGGTGTCAGATGTGTGTCAATGTTTAACTCTGGTTAACGCCCTCAGCCAGCGAGTAATCATCAGGCAGGTTCCTGGTCGATACATTCAGCCTGTTACCCTGTTTGGAGTAGAGGCAGAGGATGAAGTTTAGTAGCTCTGCACTGACTTTTCTTTGAAGCAATCACCACATTTACTTTCGGGAGCTTGTAGCCAAGTCTGACCATGGCAGACTTTCCAGACAAAGTGAACACTCAGACCAGTACGAGGACTCACAGCAGCAGCAGCACCAGTCCCAGGTTCTCCCCAATCGGAGTGGATATCAATTTCCTCAAATCCTCCATCGGAATATTGATGGTAGTGGAATTAGTAAGTCTGCTCAATTCAAATCTTGCTTTTCCCACAATTATATGTGTGACTCGTTGGAAATGCTTGCTTGACTGTTGATAGTTAGACTTTTTTTTTGTATTTTTGTTCCTTTTTGCCGTGTAATTTGCATATTGAAAGGCATCAGTGAATTCGCTATCGCACTGACTTCAATGTTAAACAGCAGAGTGCAGGTGGCCTGCCTTAGATCATCTAACATTACATCTTTTAAAAGTGTTTCTTTTACTTATTTTGGATATATTTCACACTCCTAATTAACGATTAGGACATAAACTTATTGTAACTAAAGGGTTGAAGGAGAGGGTTCCAAATTATCATTTAGCTGTTAAAGGCTATTTCTTTTGCTAGTATGTATAAACAACTGTAATGGGCAATTTGACATGTAAGCAAACATAAAGTACATCACTCGAGGGAAGTACAAAAACAATGAACACTCCACTCTTTGAAACTTGGCCATCCTCCAGCAGCACTGAATGTGGAATCATACAGTGCAGAAAAAGGCCACTCAGCCCATTGAGGCATCACTGACTCATACCCAGGCTTGCAAACTGAGGGATATCTTTATAGAAACATATTATGAAAGAAATAGATAGAAGCAAGGAAGTTGTTTCTGTTGGTAGGTGAAACTAGAACTAGGGGGCATAGTCTCAAAATAAGGATGAGCAGATTTAGGACTGAGTTGAGGAGGAACTTCTTCACACACAGGGTTGTGAATCTGTCTGACCAGTGAAGTAATTGAGTTTTTAAGGCAAGGATAGATAAATTTTTGAACGGTAAAGGAATTAAGGGTTATGGTGAATGGGTGGGTAAATGGAGTTGAGTCCACAAAAAGATCAGCTACGATCTTATTGAATGATGGAGGGGACAGATAGCCTACTCCTGCTCCTAGTTCTTTTGTTCTTATCCTGTAACCCCTCAAATTTTACCCTGCCATTCCCTAACCTGCACATTTTTGGACACTAAGGAATAATTAGCTTGGCCAATCCATGTAACCTGCACTTCTTTAGGACAAGGCCAGAACACTCGGAGGAAACGCCTGCAGACACGAGGAGAATGTGCAAACTCCATACAGTCACCCAAGACTGGAATTGAACTTGGTCCCTGGCACTGTGAGCCAACAGTGCTAACCGCTGTGCTGCCTCATAAGCAACATAAACAAGTCTTCTTAACTCTGCTTCAACAGAAACTTGGGGAGGAAGATTCTGCACACCTAGATCAGTGGAGTTGGAGAACTGAAGATTTACAGGAGGAGCTTCTTATAGGCAGGTCCTATGTACTTTCCTTGTCAGGTTCTGGTAGCAATTCCAGACTTGCTGGTCATGAGTTTAAGACCCTAAAGGAAAATAGCAGTATCTAGTGAGGCAGTTCCAAAGAACAAAGACATACTGGAGATTTATTTTTAGCCTTTACATCAGTGACAAGTGCCTGAGAAATCAACAAGCTACTATCAGGGAAGTGGATGATCCATGTCATGCTCTATTGACTGGAGTATATGGCTAAGATCATGGAATCATGTAATGCAGAAGGCCATTTGCTCCCTTGAGCCTGCAGTGACAGTAATCCCATGTGTTTAGCCTGCTAATCCCCTGACACTAAGGTGCAGTTTAGCATAGCCAATCAATCTAGTCTGTACATCTTTTCGACTGTGGGAGGACAGAGAATGTGAAAACTCAACATGGTTACCCAGGACTGGAATTGAACCTAGTCCCTGGCATTAAGGCAGCAGTGCTAACCTCTGTGCTGCCCTAAAATGGGGTGAAGCCTTAATGTCCCTGCTTCCTTCTGCTTGGATGTAAATTATTTCTTAATAGTTAAAGAGCACAAATAGAAACTGAATAGGAATCATTGCGTTATGTCCATATTTCTGGGAAACGAATGTACCTTGATATGGTTTTCCTGATGCAGATAGTACACCACAAACCTGTGCACCTACATGTTTCATGGCCTCATACTATATCAAATTGCCTCTCATTCAATTAATTTTTGAGATGTAAATACATTATCTTTTGTCTGTAAGCATTGGAGTCATTTTGCACAGCAGTGTGGTTAAGATTTCTGGCCTGCAGTGAAAGGATAAGGAAATGGGATTTGCCAAATTGTCCTTGTGGCGAACTAGTAGAGACTTGACTGGCTGAATGGTGCCTTCACAGAAGGAAGCAATTTGTTTAAGGGTAAATGTTGGGGACGAGAAGAACTCCTTCAATAAGAGCCTCAAGTTTTCAACCTTATCCAACAGGCAACATTTTTGACATTGCTCAGTATTTCACTGGTGAAGTATACTTGGATGTTGTGCTCAAGTCTTAAGAGCCAAATACCCAGTGGTATTATTACTAGACTGATCCAGAAACTCAGCTGACGTCTGGGGTCCCGGGTTTGAATCCTGCCGAGGCAGGTAGTGGAATTTGAATTCAATGAAACGTAACTGGAATTAAGCATCTGCTGGTGACCATGAAACGGTTGTTGATTATCGGAAAGACACATCTGGTTCACTAATGCCCTTTGGGGGGAAAAAACATGCCGTCCTTACGTGGTCTGGCCTATGAGTGACTCCAGAGACAGGAGTAATAAATAGTTTAGCAGTGGGTAAAAGAAATTAGAGTCCATTAAACACACTTGCAGCTACCAAAATAATGGAAGATTTATTGAATACTTTACATCTATTTCCATGAGAGGAAAGTTTTTGGCACAAATTTAGTGGCATGATACCTTGGTCCAAGCGATTTGTTATAGGGGAGTTGATATCTAACTACCACACCACATGTGGGGTAAGGGGGCTTTGGCCTGCTATCAGGGATTCCATGACCCTGCCAACTTGGTGTATCTGCTGACACCATAACTCAGATGTGCTTTAACCATACATTCCACGACCATCATAAATCTCAACTTTCTTTCATATTTAATTTTGTGTATGGTAAATTCTTAACACTATACATTATTACTTGATGAGAGAAAGTGACCCCAGGAAAGATTGAGACAAGAACACTCAGCGATTTAGAGAAAGGGAAGATGAGGCTAAGCAAGAAGCTGAGGGGGTGCAGCAGACTATGGGGAGAACCAGTGCTACAACTAAAAGACCAGGACTCTCTCAGGTAGCTTTTCTATGTGATACTCATCAATATTGGTCAGTCATAATATATTGATGAGTCAGATTGAGATTGTTATTGTACGTATGAGAATAAAGTGGTGCATGTGGTACGCAAATGGTTAAGTACAATTGCCGTCCTTAAGTAAGCCACCTCACCATTGAATGTTCTTGTGAAACAACAACAAAATCAAAATATTCCTCAAACAAAATGGTAATACAAGATTGAGTAGGATCACCAAGAAATCTCAATTTGCTCTAAAAGGAAGAACTTCTAACGTGATCAATCATGAAATATTTAATGTTTCAAAGAACACCTGAAAATGTAAAAAAAAAAAATTATACAAATGCCATCTTTGATTGTGAGGGTATGGGTGTAGATGTATGTTTTGATCCTGAAGATTTTCGGTAATGCCGAGGGTGTAGAGAATGATTAGTAAAATTGTAAATCTAATGATACTAGAATCAAGCCAAGTAAATTCATTATGAAAATAAAAATATTTTTTGTGAGAATTTTGTGGGATTGAAATGATTAAAATAATTGTGAAAGATGTTAATTAAGTGAATGTTGAATGAATCTGTGGCATATTAGGAATTGCTTCATATAAATTCCTTCATAAAAATATTTTGAGCCTGATTTTCAACACTCAGTTGATGTGGTTGTTCGGTGAATATTTCAACTCATTATCTTATTAAACACTTCATATTTTTAACCTCTATTCCCTTATTTTCTCAGAAGTAGAACAGGGAAACCCAGCTTGTGCTCTCCTTTAAATAAAAGCATTCCAGGAGAGAGAGTATTTTTGGATTTGATTTTTCTTTAAGGCAATGTGGAAAGGAAAGGAACTTAGATGACATTTTTCATCCCAGAATGTTTAAAAGTAGTAAAGTGATTGCAGATGCTTTAGTTGTAATCTTCCAAAATTCTTGTTTTGAATTTTTCCTTTTTAATTGAAAATGATAAATCTTTCTCCATTCTTTTAAAAAGCTTAATGGGTGAGAGAAACCAGGTAAAACACAAACTTGTCAGCTTAATTTCAGTTGTGGGGAAGCTACTAGAAGTCGCATTTTAAGGGATATAGTGACTGAACACATGAACAAATATGAAAGACCCAGCCAGTATACTTTATTTAAGAGCTTGTCATGTCTGGTTAGATTTTTGAGGAGGCCACTAATAAGATGATGAAGAAATTGCCTATGAATGCTATCAATATGGATTGCCAGAAGGTATTCAGTAAGGTTCCAGATGAAGTTAATAAAGTGAAACTTTTTAGATTTGGACATAGCTTTTTTGATGTGACTAAGAAGTTTGGAGGTCAGAGTGGAAACGAGGAGCGTATATTCTGACGGCATGTGATAAGTGGTGTTTCCTAGAGATCTACTCTGGGGCCTTATTCTCTCATTGTATCTTTCACTGACTAGATGAAGCTATGTAGAGTTATAACTTCAAGTTCGTAGATTGCAGTTTAGGAGGAGAAATAAATGACTCAAATGGAGATAAAAATGGATTTAAGTGAATAGGGATAAACTATGGAAAATGGAGTTCAACAAGACTGGAGTATTTTCTAAATGGTGAGAACTTAGTAACTAGAGGAGCAAATCTTTGGTCAGGTATGCAAGTGATTGTTAGTGGCAGGTACTAAAAGGTAATGGAATGTCTTAAGAGTTTTGGAGTGCATGTACGTACATATATGGGTTTTGGTTAATAAGGCTGGTGAGCTGCAATCACAAGTTACCATGTAGGCCTATTTAAAAACAAAGTGGCAGTATCAGAGACTTAGTTCAAAAGGATGAGGATTGGGTGAGTATTCAGGAAGGACAGGGAAAGAGCGCAGCAATATTGGTTAAAGAAGCTACTATGACATTTTAAGGATGTATTTATCATAGAGGGAATTCAAGTTCACCAAGATAACTGCTGGGACTTTTTTCAGAGAACTGCGTAGGCCAGTATTCTTGAAGAGTTTTGAAGAATGTGAGTGATACTCATTGAACTGCACGATGTCTAACAGAACATTACAAGGTAGATGTGGATAGGATGTTTCCCTCTGGTTGGTGAACTTAGAACTAGTGAACACAATCTAGAACAAGCATCAGGCCATTGAAACCTGAGATGAGGAGGAATCTCTTCACTCGGAGGTGGTGAATTTTTAGGATTCTCTGCCCTAGAAGACTCTGGAAAGTCAGTCACTGTGTTCAAGATAGATTTTGGGATACTAATGACACTAGGGATATGAGAATAGTAAGAGTAGATGATCAGCCATAGTATGTTTGGATGGTGGAGCAGGCTCGAGGGGCTGAATAGCTTCCTCCTATGTCTCAGAGGGAGCCAAAGAGCAGCTTTGGTTAGAATTGAGAAACAATGGCACCGACTAAATTGTTCCATGAGAAGCTTGCATAACCCTGGCAGGCTAATGGCCTCGTTCTATGCCGTGTATCACACTGATGCTATTATATTATGCTAACAGATACTTGCTATGGGCCACTAAATATTGCAATAAGGAGCAACTTACAGAAGGATGCAAGAACTATAAAATAAACAATTGCTTGGCAGTACAGAACTTGAGTATTGAAAGAGATGTCGAAGTTTTTCATCTTGTACTCACGCTGGTATTGAGGAAATATCCTGATTTGAGAGAGAACAATTTATTCAATATGAGAAGTGCTACCAATCAGCAACTTCTCCTTGTACAATACAATGTTTCCCTTTTTAATGTTGGTATTCATGAGTAAAAGATGAAAAACATTGTCCCTTTTTTTTCAGTAACTACAAAGTGGTGCTAATGAGGAAAATTTTAATTCTTCTAACAGATTGGGATGGTAACTGGAAGACGGGGGGAAGGAATCTTACAGTTCAGGATTCACTACAAAGTAGAGAATCAAGCAGAATGTAAATAAGGATTTATGAACATTTGAGGGGGAAAAATGTGTTAACAAATGAAAACCAGATTGTATTTGACTGACTGGATTGAGTTTGTTGTGGCAAAGAGGGTTGATAATAGTAGTATGCCAGATAATAGATTTGCTAATAAAATTAATAATGGGCATTGATAATGAATATGGAATTAGTTAATGGACAAATAAAATAGCAGAGAGTAGTGATGAATATTTTTTTGCAGATAGGAGAGAAATGTTCCCTGGGGTCTCTTTGATAAATATTTATCACCTGAAATTGAGTAAATGGCATCATTTGAAAGTTAGCATATGACACCCAATTAGAAAATGTTGGAAACATCGATAAGGATACTGTTATGATCCTAGTCCAGAGGCCTCCAGTTTTTTTGGAAAGATCCAATCAAGGATCAATAATGTTTTCTTTTAAAGCAGGCAAAGTTTGAGATTCAAGATACTGGCCAAGAGAATAATCACAAGATTCCAAGAGGTTTGGACAAATAAAGTAAATTATATACTAGGTTGTAACGATGAAATCCAGAGATCAGTGAGTCAAGCTGTCTTCCAATCTTTCTTTTCATTTTCAAGTCAAGCCTCTGAATTCCCGTAAAAACTATTCCCAAGTTGTATTGACTCAATGACTGCACATTTCCCAGGATTTCAGTCCCTTCTCTGAAGGTTTTTTTTCTCTCAGATTAGAATCTGCATGCAAGCTTTGACTTACTGCCACAAATTAATTTAATAGCTGTTCACTGGGTTGGCACTGCCCATGGATTTCATCAATTTAGCCAGCTACACCAAGCTGTGAATGACTTTGAGTCCTAACTGCACAGATCCAGCTTAAAGCAACACTTCTGCCCCCTAGCCTGCTGGTAAGAAGTCTCTCAACCAGGTTAAAGTCCAGCAGATTTTGAAAGTAAATGGCACAAGCTTTCGGAATGCTGTTCCCTCATCAGGTGAGTGGAGAGTTCTGAGCTGATGAAGGAACAGCGTTCAGAAAGCTTGTGCCATTTACTATCAAGTAAACCTGTTGGATTTTAACTTGGTGTTGTGAGACTCCTTACTGTGTTTATCCCAGTCCGACGCTGGCATCTCCACATCCTAGCCTGTTAACAGCAGCACCTTTTTTTTTAGCATAGCCTTTTCCTTGCTGCAGAACTGTTCCCCCCCTCCACCCCTGTCCCCCACAATCAATCACACACACATTGTAACCCAAACCCTGAACTTAAGCTCCTCCCATCTTTATGATAACATAGTCTTCTAGGGTTCATTGCTTTTAAAATTTAATTGTTGCTCTCACTCCCAAAAAAAAAGCAAATTTCAGGGTTATGTTTCTTTATAGTCAGTGTAGAAAAACCTCAATCTCCACCTATATTTTTAAGATCGTTTCTGTTAACCCCTGAATCCACATGGCCAAAAGTGTCAAAGTTTTTGAGTTGTTTTAGTTGCATTTTAGTCCATTTTTCTACAAACTCCCTAGAATGACAAATTACCTATTAACAATTACTATGAACCATGGTATTTATAGTAATAGCAAAAGACTTGAAAGACATAGACTAGTGAAATCGATGATTGCGTATCCAATTTAAAGCAGAGAAGTGTGAGTGATTCACTTTGGTAAGAATGAGTTGCAATTTAAAATAACTAGTATAATTTTAACGCACTTTCAGAATAGAGAAATCTGGGGGTGGTAGGACAGGTTTCTTATCTTAGAGTACAGAAACAAGGAAATTTTACTAAACCTGTACAGAAAACAGTTGAGCCACAGCTGGAGTGATGTCTAATTCTAGACAAATGAAGAAAGTAAAGGCATTGGAGAAGAAGTTCACAAGAATAGTACCAGGAATGTGGGATTTCAGTTAAGTGATAAGATTGGAGAAGCTGAGTTCTCCCTAAGTACAGAGAGATTAAGTGAAGATTTATGCCCAAATTAATCACAAGTTTTGATGATTAAATAAAGACAAACTGTATCCAGCAGCAGAGTAATCAGAAAGGGTTCACTAAGTTGATCCAAGGTATGGAGATGATCCAAGGTATCTTCTCCTGTCGAGGTTAAGTAGGTTGGCCTGTACTCACTGGAGTTAGAAGAAAGTGAGGCAACTTTACTGAGACATATTGGATTTTTAGGTGGCTTGATAGGGTAAATGCTGAGAGATTGTCTCACCTTTTAGGAGAGTCTAAGGCCAAAGGGCTTAATCTCGGAGTAAGGGATTACCTGTTTTTAAAAAAGATATGGAGGAATTACTGCAGAGGGTTCTGGAGGCTGGGTCAAGGCTAAGGTGGATGGATTTTTGAGCAGTGAGGAAATCGGTGATTATGGGGTTGAATTGAGGATGATCAGACCAGTCAGATCTCAATAAATAGTGGAGCAGACTTGGGCTGAATGGCCTATTACTGCTGCTATGACTGATGGTCTTGAGGGATATGTATTTGAGGCAACTGGATTTTGTTAATGCAGCACATTATGATGACCTGGGTGATGGAAGCAGATTCCGTATTAACTTCCAAAAGGGAATTGGATAAATAGTGGGAGGGAGAAAATTGGAGTGCTGCAAGGGAAAGAGTGGGGAGTGGGATAAATTTGATTAACTCCTGCGAAGCCAATATAAACATACTGGGCCAATTATTCTTCTGTGTCTTGAGGGGTGGACCTGTGTGATGTTTACAACCACGTACATTGTAGGAATAAAAAATTTCACAACTTTTACAAATTTTTTTAGTTTGTGATTTCCAGAGTGCAGAAAGTTGAATTCCGGAGGATGTTTCCTTCATGACGAAGTTTCAGGCCAGATGAGTCTCTGGTTGGAGGCAACACCCTGAAAATCCTTGAAATGAATGACAATGCAGCACACTTGTGATTTCTGTGCTTCGACCGATCGTCAGGCAATGATCAGAGACTTTTAAAATTTAAAAAGTTTTGAGGAGTTCAGTGATGGTGGCTGCCTGCGTTGGCAGTCGAGATGTGGAATTCTGTCCAGTTGGTGCTCAATCAGCAGACTGAGCTGAGGTTAGAAATATAATAAAATAGTTTGCAAGCCTAGTAGTGTGGAGTTCATATGATGTGGTACATGAACGAGTTAATTGAAATCTTATAAGCAGTTTCTGTGCTTCTGGCCAAAATCCATTGATTCTCTTGAAAGCAAAATGTTAAGGTGTCAGGGTTCCAATGTCTCTATATCTTTATCATCCCCATTGGGGAGTCAGCTTATCAGTTAATCATTTAGTTTTGTGATTTACAATAAGGTGTGAGATTCCAAAAAGATGCGAGTGGAACTCTTTTTGTTTGTAATCTCTGGAAGCATCCAGAAACAAGTGGACAATCTTGAGTCATGTGACTTGTAGCTGCTATCATACAATTCAGTACAAGTCCACTTTAATACTACAACTTTTGATTTATTTTATAACTTATTGACATGTCAGTTAAGACTTTCAAGATAGATTTTCATTTGATAAGGTTGAATATGTTGCAAAAGTAGCTAAATGGTTCATATCAGCAATGATCTAATTGAATGGCCTATCACTTATCCTAAGATTCTTGCATATCCCATTTTACACTATTTCCATATTGTCAATTTTGGGATTTTGTTTTCTCTGACAACCAACATGCTTATTCACTTTCAATCCACTTGTCAATTGACTAGATTTATTGTCACTAAATAATTACTCTGCACTTGCCCACAATTCCACATATCCAGCAAATGTACATCTGTTCAAAACTGTCCTCGAGGCTGCTCATCTGTGTGGTGACCAAACAGATGAATATCCAGAGAAAGGACAAACTGTATCTAGCAGAGTAACCAGAGAGGGTTCACTGGGTTGATTCAAGGTATGGAGGGATTTTCTTATGTAAAAGATAAATCGGTTGGCCTGTACTCCAGTTAGAAAAAATGTGAGACATACAGGATTCATGTGTGTGTCGGGGGGGGGGTGCTTGACAGGGTAAATGCTGAGAGGCTCACCCACAAGGTGAAACAAAGAGTTCAATAGTACTTACAATTCTGCCTGAATGAGAAATGAAATTTCAAAAATGTCAGTTACCAAAGAATGAGAGGGGGATTATCCATGCCAGTTATCAGTTAACAAGTGCATGTTAAACATTCTCTCATTCCACATTGCTTTCTCATGTGGACTTTGAAACTCCATTGCATTTCACTGATCTGTCTTGGCAAGCATTGAACTTAGTTGCAATGCAGTCACTGTGTTGCAAGGCTGATTCAACCTTCTGATAAGCAGCTTTGTGTGTACAAAGGAATTGTTTGCACAGAGCGTAATTATTTCACTCCCTCCAAGCAAGCATCAATTTATGACGTTATTTGCTGACCTTTTTCCCCCTCCCCACAAGTATGTGATTCCACACTTTGGAATGTACCATCCTTATTAACTGCCTGCTAGGAGAAGGGAGTAATGATTTGAAGTTACAAAGTATTAGTTTCCAGCATACAGGTTATTTGAACTGACAGGTCAATGCCAGAGTTGGATGGCACGATAGCACAGTGATTAGCACTGCTGCTTCACAGCTCCAGGGACCTGGGTTCGATTCCCAGCTTGGATCACAGTTTGTGTGAAGTTTGCACATTCTCCTTGTCTGTGTGGGTTTCCTCTGGGTACTCAGGTTTCTTCCCATAGTCCAAAGATGTGTGGGTTAGGTTGATTGGCTGTGATAAAATTGCCCCTTAATATCTCGGGATGTGTAGGTTAGAGGGATTAGTGGATAAAATATTTAGGGATGTAGGGGTAGGGCTGGGTTGGGATTGTGGTCGATGCAGACTCGATGGGTTAAGGGGTCTCTTTCTGCACTGTAAGATTCTATGGATAGAGTTTATGCTCCACATGAACTTCCTCCTATCTCCTTAACATAAATGCCCTTTTTTTTCACTTCCCACTGATGATGCTCATCCAACTTCCCCTTAAATTTATCTAGGCCACTTTTCTTCACTGTTTGCTGTGATAATGTGTTCCATATTCTAACCCATGTCAGGGTAAAGAACGTACTTCCTACTGGATTTATTAATGAAATCTTATATTTTATATCTCTTTATTCTGAAGTGGAAACGTGTGTTCACCCCATCAAATCCTCTCATCATTTTGAAGGCCTCAATCATTCAGCTTTCTCTTCCCTAGAGAAAGGGGTCCAGCCTGTTTAATCTTTCCTGATATCACTTTAGGAAATTAGTTTTTCACTTTCTTTACTGCCTCTGCTGTTATAGGTATAGAGACCTGAACTATTCAAAGTATTCTCAAGAATGTTCCAACCAAGGCTCCATACAAATTTACCATGATTTCCCTGTTTGTCGTCTAGAAATGATCTATTGTGGATTATTTGTACTTATGGCATCAATACCTGTGATGCTGTTTTACTACTTCACAATCCCCATTTTCTTCTATACCATTTAGACACTACTTCTCCCCACAGTATATATGGTCTGCTTCCACCCAAAATGTATTTCCTGTTTTTATCAGTATTGAGGTTCATTCACGATCATTCTACAAATTTGGTAGTGTCTTCCTGTATTTTTCTTTTGGAGCTGCTCTCAATATTAACCATGCCCTGCTGTCAGTCACAAATTTTGAAGTTGTACTTGCAATTCTGGAGTTCAGATGGTGAACAACAATGGCCTCAGTACCAGTCCTTCTCTTCCTGTCATTTCCCAATCCAAGTGACTATCTTTAAACCCCAGCTAACCTGTTGTTAATTCTATTACTCATCCTCTGACTCTATAATTTCTGACCTTTTGTAATGAGTTTATAATGTGGTATTTTGAGTGAACACTTTTTTTGGAATTCAAATATTCAAAGCATTCAGTAAAGTTGATCATTTATGGTCTTTTTCAAATCCATGTTGTATGTTTCTCTGATCATGTGACACAGTAGGTGGCACCCCTGCCTCTGAGCCAGAAGTGCTGGGTTCAATAAGTGCAAAATGGGATGGCATGTTCATAACATAGTCGAGTGGATTAACTGTTAGCCTGTAAAGCCTTTTTAATACAGGTTCTAGCAGGCAGTAAGAGCAGGAGAGTTTTCTAGTCAGCCTTTCTGTGGAAGATGACGACAAACCACCACAGTACTTTGCTAAGCATAACTATGGGCGAATCCAATGGAAGTCCACAGTGGCTAACACCCTCTTACGGTATAGTACCTAAAACAGGAAGAGATGTTTCTCTATTACGTCTTTGAAGAATTCCATTATTTTTATTATCAGTGACTTTAATTAGAATAAGTCCAATGAGCCATTGAAATAGGAATAGCCGCTCTTATGATTTTTCCTTCTAGCTGATGCTTCATGTTTATTTAACTAAGTTGGCTGCAATTTTTCTGCCTGTCCTTATTTCCCAGTAAACTTCTATTAGACTGCTTGGTGTGCCTGTCTTTTTTTAAATGTAAACGGATCTCCTTCTAAAATTTTAAAAAGATGTTTGCAACCTGTCGGGAGAGGCTATGGCCTCCAGTGAGCTGTGCAATGGAACAATGGTTCTTTGGGAGGGCTCAAGTAACATGGCATCAATGTATCCAACACAATGAGTTTTATTTCGAGTAGCAGCTGAACAAGTACTTCAACTCCAATGTCCTGTGCCTGTTGTCTTCGTAACGGAGCTTAGTGCTTCCAATCATGCCTGAACTGGCAATTATTCAATCAACATCTGTAAACCCTTGAAACAGTGCACACAATAACTGCTGATGTTCGGTGCATGCCACTATATAAGCCCATCTGTTTTGCAAGTCTGTCTGTTGTGTTTGATCCAATAATTCATCTACAAAGTGTATGTTATGCACTCTGCAAAATCCCAAGTTTTACACAGGGAGCTTGAACAGGTGCTGCACGTGTATTGCAGCTTTGCCATTGACTCATATGGGTATGCAATAATGTATAGGAGATGGCAACATTCACATCTGGAAAATAGCTCTCCAACGCTGGAACTATAGCACTCGGTGTAAATCCACCAAATAACAACTGTGTTGCAACTTACTAATGAGGGTGTTTTTTACATCTGATTGATTGAGGATCACAATCTGAATATCGTGATTTGTCTTCATAATACTGTGAACCCACAAAAGTGGCATACAAATATGTTAGTTATTTGGAGCTCCAGAGCACATGCTCTTATTGCCAGTGTTAACAAACAATGAAAAATGAAGGATGTGATTTGCATCCACAAAAACAGGTTCATATTTGTGATCTGAGAGGACAGGAACACCTGTTGGACAATGGGATGATTCTCCAAATATGACGGAGGCCATTTCATGGGCTTCCCACTGGGTGCCTCGGCCTCTGCATTTCTCTCAGCCGGAGTTAGCATAATGAGCTCCACGCTGTTAGCGGATGGACATCTTTTCCATTTCATTATCGGGCTGGAACTGGATTCTCTGGACTTGCTCTTTGGCACTGTCTTCTAGGCAGTGGGGGAGGGGGTGGGAATCCTGCTGCCACTCTGCATTGGGATTGCAGGCAGAAGGAGGGAAGGGATGATCAGGACTGGTCATATGGGTGGAGTAGGGTGTTGAGGCTACTGGATGGGGCAGTTGGGATTATCATGGGGGGTGTGCTTGCCAGGGGAGTTCTGGGAGGCCAGTGATCAGGTGGTGCGTCAGGAGGCCAGCAGTGTGGGGCTTTCGCACATGCACCAATCTTGGTGCTGACAGATTGGCGCATGTGCCGTGGCCCACTCAACACTACTGCTGACCTCAGATGGAAAGTGATCCTGCCCACAGAATCCCAATGAGGCGCTCTGTGCAGCATGTTAGAGATTCATTCTGGAAATTGTGCTGGAAAGAAACAGTGGAATTTACCCTTTAACAAAGGGTTATCTAGGCTCAGTGTTAGCTATTTTCTCTCCTTGCAGATGCTGCTAGACTTGTTGAGATTTTCCAGTATTTTCTCTTCTAGTATTTACTCCCCTTTTCCAGTAAATTGGAAACTTTGAATTTTTTTGGGAGAATCCTGGCCAATGTCTTGTTAAAACTAAATTTTAAATACAATCTGGAGAAGTCTCTGCAAATCTAATGATGAGTCTTTATACTGGTATTTTAGTATATTTCAAAGTAAAACAATTAGAATTAAGCTTTGCTTTTTAAAAAGCAAGCAGTTCCCCTCTTTGTAGTACACTGATCCTCAGTTTCTAAGTAATGGTGATTTTTGACATATGCAGCAGGCTGAGATTGTGAAAGGGGCAGAATGGAACATATATAGTTTGCCAAAAAGAGGATATAGTGCTGTCTGGTACCTTCATTCAAATGCTGATCAAATGGTTTGGTCCAAAGAGTCATTGCATTTTGACCACTTCGCCATCCACCTGCAAGCACTTTGCAGCAGAGAATGGGTTTAAGCAGGAAACTTGATTTGACTTTTTGCCTTACTAGTCAGTTAACGCCACAACAAATTAGAATGCCCCATATTGTTATCCTGGCTGAGATAACAGACTGTGCTCAGTTCCACACTTTGCCAATCGATGCTGTTGTAGTCCGAGGAATGACAACAATACCTCAATGACATAGGATTACATTTTGAGAGAGGCTTTGTACTGATAAGGGAAGCTTATTGAAGCATGCCATGCACTATGACAACATGTTACAAGCCTAACACTGAAGCCATTGTTTTCATTGCAGTGGCTTGACAATAGAAATGCAAGAGTGGAGGAGAAAGGACCAGTCCTTAAAACAACAAGGCACCAGAATCAAACCATTCTTTCTGATGGAGGACTTGTAATCAATCAAATGCTTTGTTTTGGGCAGTTTTAAAGTGTTGCTTCCTGTCTGTTTTAGATACTGGCAAACACACACATAAGCGATGATAGGCTATTTAACAAGAGAGGTGGGGAGGGGGACATATTATAAGAAAGCAAGATCCTCCTCATCAATCACTGTTTCTCCCTTGCTAGTTGAGGAAAGTTAAGGCCAATTTTAATTCTGCTCGTGCTTCCTTAGCTGAAACTCCCCTTCTGCTTCAATCTAGCGTTGACTTATTAGATAAGCAACTGCAACCAGTATGAAATAAAAAAATGGTGGAAAAACTTAACAGGTCTGGCATGGTCTGCTTCTATTTCAGCCCTTCAGCGTCTGCAATATTTTGCTTTTATTATGTAACCGGTTTGAACTGGTCTCGTTGTGGCAAACCGAGGCAAGAGTGAGATTATATTCATTTTGGGAATGGGGCCAATGGATCCTTTGTCCTCATCAAGTCAAATTATGCAAAGGTGCTGGCAGTCGGGTTCAGAGGGACTATAGTGTGCAGTTAAGAACTGGAAGGAGCATGTTGCATAACCAGGAATGTAGGAACAATGCTCCACTTCCATTGCACATAAGAACATGGTCTTTAGGTACTATTGCTGTATGTGCCACTTGCCTGGTCCATTCTTCACTCCTGTGCTTGGGCAATCATGCAGCCATCTTTTTAGCTGAGAGCTGAAAGTGAAATGTGGTTATACAAACCTTTAGTTAAAGGAGGAAAAGGTCAGCAATGCTCTTATCCAGATAGCCATCTTGTGTGCAATTCTGTCATGCTGTGCAAACACCCAAGTGCTGAGCCTTGACTTTGTGAAAGATGGTTTGGCCAATGTTACTGGGAAACATTCCAAGCAGTTGGACTGTCATTGCGACCTAGAAAAGTTTCTGCAGAGAAACACCTGTGACCATAATTGGTCTGCACAAAGAGGCTCTGCAAGGAAAGGGTGTGTTAGATGGTTCCCAGAGTAGATTTTCAAAGTGATTTGGCAGAATGCCTCACATCAGATCTTTCAAACAAACACTGAGGCCATTTCCCACCTGTGCCTTCCCGTATATCTGGAATTTTGCTTCCTCCACATATTGCGCTTGGAAGTGGCTGCGGTGAGGAAGCGCCTGTCTTTTCTTTCTGTCCCATCTCTTTATGGAATGTGATTTTTGCATTGAAAGCCTAGAGGAAGATGGTTTTTGTCAAGCTTCATTTCCATAATACAGGATGTTGCCAAACTGTTTGCATTTTAAACAAAAAGCTTGGCAGTTAACTATTCCCTGGTGCGTTGTTCATGGCAATACTTGTGCTATTTAATCCACTTGCCAACCAATCAGCACCTCAAGTAGTACAAATTGTTGTTCCCTGAATGTTTTGACAGCAAGTCTCAATTTTTAACAAAACTGAACCTCTACGCTACCAACAAAAAAGAGCCCTTGCCATTCTCAGCTTTATGCTAAGTATCAGCTATGGCTCAGTAGTAAAAAGCTGTGGGTTCAATCCCACTCCAAAGGCTTAAGTGCACAATCCATACTGCACTGTTAGTGGTGGTATTTTTCAGACAAACCATTAATCCCAAGTGGATGTAAAAGATCTTGTTACACTGTTTTGAAGGAAAACGGGAAATTCAGTGTTCTGGTCAATATTAATGCAACTACCAACTTTCCTAAACTAAATTATGTAGACATTAGCTGAATGCAGTTTTACAGGGGTTTGCTGTGTGGAAATTGACTTAATTTCCTATGAGAGTGACTACACTTCAAAAAAATACTTTGACTGTGAAGCAATGAGTGAAAGATGTTATATTAATGTCAGTATTTTGGTTTCCTGAAGTTTTTTATTTTATTCTGTGCAGGTTTTTGGCTTGTTGGTCTGGGCATTGATTGCTGGCTCAGTAATCTCATCTGGTGATGGTGCCTTTGGATGGGTGGTCTTTGTCGCTGTCTCGGTGTGGATACTTACCATTGTTCTCTTTCTCTTCTACCTGTTGAATCTCGTACCTAAACTGCCAATGGTGCCTTGGCTGCATCTGGTAAGTTCCATTTTTTTTTCAAAAAGCAGCAAATTATTGTAAATGACACTCCAGAAACATGTGGGATCTGTGACTGCAGTGAACAGGCAACAGGCTTCTTAATTTACATCAAAGAATCCCTAAAATGCCAAAAGGAGGCCATTCAGCCTATCTAGTCTACATCAACAATGATTCCACTCACTCTGTCCTCACAACCTATACGTTTAATCCTGACACTAACGAACAATTTTAGCATGGCCAATGCACTTAACCCCCAGATCTTTGGACTGTGGGAGGAAACGGGAACACCTAGAGGAAACCCATGGATACACAAGGAGAATTTGCAAACTCCACACAGACCGTACCCAAGCTGGGACTTGAACCTATGTCCCTGGTGCTGTGAGGCAGCAGTGCTAAACACTGTGTTGCTCCTCAATGTCAGGAGTGGGATCTGTTTGTTTCAGTTAATCAGTTCCTTCCATTGGTTTCTCCTTGTTGCTATTTTTTTTTTTGAAAGGTAATTGGTAAAGAGCCAGGAGGCAAGAGTTTTTGTTGCACAACAATAATGTACCTGAAATTGTAATGGAAGCAGACTCGATAGTAACCTTCAATAGGGAATTGGGCATGTCCAAAATTACAGGGCTCAGGGGAAAGAGCTGTGGGATTAATTGGATAGCTCTTTCAATGAGCCAGCACTATGGACCAATGGCCACCTTCATTGTTTTAGGTTTCTACAATTCCCAGTAATTTTTCTCTTCTGTACTTGCCTTTATCATATAAAGGCCATGTTAATTTTTGTTATTATATTGTGGAGTTTAATACTGTTTGGGATTTTTTTACCTTTTTGTAAATAGAGCACAATTTGAGCCCCAAACAGTCTTTTCATTTTGACATTCCTTGATAACTTGTTCTTTTTTCAAGATGCAAGTCAGTCTCAACACAGGCTGTGGGAGTGGTTAGAGAATTGTATCACAACTTCATGTTGTCATAGCAATTGTTCTTGGTTATGATTTAAATGGTATGTTACTTTTGTGTACAGAATGACTGGGAAGGAATTGTTTTGTATAAGTGGTTTCCTAAATAAATAGGAAGGCAGTGATATTGTCATTGGACTGGGAATCCAGAGACCCAGGGACTTGGGTTCAAATCCCACCATGGCAGATGGGGAAACTTGAATTCAATAAGTTTGGAATTAGTAGAATAATGATTGTGTGTGAAATTGTGTCATTAATGAACCAGATGGGTTTTTAACATCCTAGTCTGGCCCATATGTGACTCCAGGTCCAAAGTTGACTCTTAAATGGCCTAGCGAGCCACTCAATTGGGAATGGGAAAATAAATGTTGGCCTGACCCACACCCCATCAATAACACTTGACAAGACTTCCAAATCTGGTTTCCTTAACTGTACCCCGATCTAATTTTATATTTGTGATAGAGATTCTTAGAATGAGAAATATGTAAAATGTATTTATTGCTGTTTGAGACAACTTGCGTATGCTCTTCACTCTCCGTAGAGTCTATATTTTAACTTGGGTGCTACAGTTCTGTACTTAACTGCCTTCATTACCAATGCATCATCCGTTGACCCAACATCTATTAAAGGCAGTTACAAATACAACAACCGGGCAGCTGCTGCGGTGAGTCTTTCTATGTATTTTAAATTTACTCTTGCATTTTCAAATGGTATTTTAAAAATGATTATATAAAATACTCATTTCATTACTGTTAACCTTTTGAACTGAATGCTGTTCATTTCTCGTTCATGCACTATCCAGTTGAATGGTCAGCATTTGAACTGGCTGAAAACTCTCTCATTACTTCTGATGTAGCTATTTTGTAAAGCTGCTAAAGTGAACAGGAAATAACTGGGTGTTTTTGTTTGTATCAAGTCAGCAGGACCAGTCATACAAGAGATTTGAATGGAATTGGCTGTATTCCCTCTTGCCACAGAATTCAAATTGAACCAATGTCTATAGGGTTGGCCAGATGAAGCAGTATAGCCTGCAGAAACTGAATCACCTCGTCAGAAAGTGTGTTTATAGAACAAAGGACAAAGTCACTAATCTAGTTTTAAAATAAACTAATGGATCTTTGTTACATGTAGCACACAGTAATTCTTCCTTCATTAGATTACTTAAATTTGCATATCGAATTAGGTTCTGAGTCCAGGATTTTTTTAACCATTGTTTGGCTATTGCCAAAACATACCCCAAGCTCGATGGGATAATTATCCTATAACATGTAATTTTGACCTGAAAATCTTAGGAAGGTTCAGTCTAGCACAGAAACCAAAAGCAAACCTTTACTGGTTATTAAGAGCAATAATAATAATCCTAATTGTAAGAAATATGATTTGAAGGAATATGGGAGTATAGACCTTTTCAGCCCAAATTGCTGCACTTTCTAATTTGTATCATGATTGTGTTTACGTAACACTTGATGCATATTATAATTCTGATGATACAGAAGGAGGCCATTCAGCCCATTGACTCTGGACTGACCACAATCCCATCCAGGCCCTATTTCCATAAGTCCCCACACTTACCTGACACTAGAGTCAATTTAGCATGGCCAATCAACTTAACCCGCATATCTCTCAATTGTGGGAGGAAACCAGAGAACCCATACAAACTCCAGTGATCTGTGGTGGGAATGGAACCCAAGTCCCTGATGCTGTGAGGTGGCAATGCTAACCACTGTGCCAGCATGCCTTTTGATTACCCGTGGATTGAACAGTGACAGCCTTCTAGGAGAGAGAATCCGAGGTTTCCAGTTTAATTTTAATGTGTTCTAAATAAACCTGTTTTGAATAATGGTTTATTGGGATAATACTTTTGGCTCAAGGAAGAAGTTTTATACTTGTGATCATTATTGTTTTTTAATATAGTTGAAACTATAAATGATTCTAAATGCCCTATACAAAACTAGTTTTAATCACTAAACTAATCGTTGAATAGATGATCAAGTTAAAGTTTCTTTTAAAGATGATGACTAATGAAATATATCAAGAAAAATGTCAGTGATAATTCAGAATTGGGACTGCTTTAATTCTATTGATTTATATAAAATTTAATATGCACTTTAAGCAAAGTATGCTTCTACCAAAGGCACTTAGTAATTTATGATTGACAATTTTCTTCTTGTGGCTCCCACTAGTTATTGTATTGGCTTAAAACAAACACACTGATCTTGGTCGATCTTATTGAATATCTGTCATTTTACGCATCTCAATTAATCTTCAAAAGGAGATTAAAAACCAAGTTAAATAGTTTAATAAGTTTGTTTATGAAATGATTTCTGACAGAGTACTTCTGGAAAAAATTGGTTTACTGGTAGATCTTTTTTAGTTTGTATCCTTTTCCTTAAACACTGACTCGCAGGTTTGTGAGTTTAATTTCAGGGGAACCTGAAATTCTCTAGTACCTTGTCCAAATTGCTACGTGTGTTTGTGGGCCCAGATGGTGAATGAACATTATGAAACTATGATAGCACCTCCCTGCCATCGTCATTTACTTTCCAGAAGGAACACTCATGGATCTTTCCAAATCCCCTTCACTTTCCCTACTTGCTTCATTAATCTCCCAGCACAAGTCAGTCAGCAGCTTCAGGAGAGGTGGGGCTGAGTGGGAGGGGGAAGAAGAGCAATCTGTCTGAAATTTAAGACTGGACATGTCTGATGACATTGATGTGCTTTTCCCACAGTTCTTCGCAGGTGTGGTGATGATATCGTATGGAGTTAGCACCTTCCTCTGCTTCCTGTCATTGCGAGGGCACGGTAGGAACGCAGCAACAAGTCAGGCCACTGGAAGAAATTCAGCATAGACTTTTTCACCAAGGTGAAGGTCACAGTGTTAATCTGTTATATATGTCTGAAATGACGAACAGATTGGGTTGTCTTGGCTGCCTCAAAAAGCACAGTCCATTCCGGCTCCCCCCACTTACATTGCAGTTACCAAGGATCAGAATAATTCACTGAATCTTAATTTATTAGACTTTTTTTCTGACTCCTCTCTCTTGACAATATTGCAACTTTTCTTGTAAGTTTGATCCTCTCAAACAGAATTTACCATATTCTCATTTTTTTTATCCTTGCCTGAGGAATTTCAGCTGTATTCCAACCACATGGAAGTGAACTATATTAGAAGCACCTTAAAAATATCTACCTGTACAACAATCCTGAATGTTGTTTAAATATCATAAATTATCTCTGTGCTTCCTCTGGATTGAGTGAAAGTGGTGCAGCACGTGGCAGACCAGAAGGGCTTGTTGGCTTAACCAGGGTCCTGTGTAGTGGAGGAGGACAAGTTGATTACCTGGTGTTGATCATTATCCAGTGGCACATGCTATTATTTGTTTCTGACTGGATGCTAAGTGAGGCTCAGCTGTGATTCTTTTCTTGGTCGATGAACCAGTTGGTGTTAATTTCACAAGTAGAACTGTTATCTCAATACCAATATTTTAGTATGGAATGGAGAACATTGAAAATCCAGCTGTGCTTTCTATAGCAAATGGTTGCAATCTTTTGTCATAAAAGCATGCACTTAATTGCATAATGCAGTACATTGGAAGTTGGGAATTTAAGTTTTTCAAACTAGCCTTAGTTCTTCTAACCCAACAGAATCACTCACTATAACTAAAAACGCTGCTGTACCTATTTAATCTTGCATTCTGCCAGTAATATCCATCAATTGCTCTGGAATCCAATGAACTCAGCAAAATGGCTCCAGTCACTCTAGAAAATTGTTTAAAGGAGTGAGAACTATTGTGTGAACACAGTACAAAGACTTGTAACATCATTTTATTGTTGGTGCCAACAGCAGTGCCAGAGTAGACATGTTAGAACTGCAATGTATAAAACCAGGATTGTTAATCTAGAGCAGCAGGATAGGGGTGTTGAGGAAGGAGAGGATGAGATACTTAGTCCTGAGTATTGCTGAAGTACAATCTCATCTGTGTTGGTATGGAGAAGCTGGAGGAGAAACTGAGCATTCAACTTGCAGAGAGCATGTCCAGGAAACTTCAATTTTATTGAAGTTCAATAAAAGAGATATTTCATCTTTTATTAAAGAAGAAAATATCAAGAGGCACAATTTGAGGAACTGAACCAAGCTATAATCAGAAACCAAAAATGGACACCTCAAGCATACAAAATATTAGGAAGGGATGATGAAAAGATTACAACAGGTGGTTAAAAAGAAATGAAAAGGGGTAGAATCCAGAATCTTGGTGGTGGAATCCACATCTGACAATGTTGAAGGGCAAGGGCATGTGTAAGGGGCCAGGGTCAAGAGTGTTGGTGGGCTGAAGGAAGTTGGAGATTGTCTAACTCTATACTAATGAGTGTAGTATTACTGAGAAAAGAGACACTGAACAGATGCAAGAGTGCCAGATTTCAAGGGGAGCAACTCGAGGGTACTGATTTGTTGGCAAGTTTGATTCTGGCTGAGGTTAGTTTTTCAAGCAACTGGTACCCCTTTCTCCTGCAGGAGCAATTGTTTGAAACTTGGCTTTCTTGCATTTGTCCTAAGCGGCAACATGTCTCTCTTCAGCAATTTTCATGTTGGACATTGCTTGGGGTACAGGTCAGAGATGAAGAATGTTTTTTTTTCTTTAGTTGTTAAATTGTATGGCCAGAATTAAATAACCTTTTTTAATTGATGCAACACATAGTATTGGGTGAGGAGGAAGGAAATATATGTCTTTCAAAACACATTTTTAATAAAATTTTAGTGTCAAATGCAAACTTGTATATCATAGGAGAAATAACCTTCAAAATATAAAGCTGCAGTCAACATGGGAGATGAGTGCTATTTCAAAACAGTTCAAATTTGCAGAGATCAGTTGTATTTTTGTTTAAAACCTCCCAGCATCTTTATAAAATGCACTTCCATTTTACCTGTTCAAGTATATTTATTACTGTTATTTTTGTGCATCTCATTTTGTTACAATTGCAAAATCTAAAACAAAATGAATCTGGTTCTTATGAGAAATTGAATCTAATTGTAACAATTAAAAATTATAATCAATGTAAACTGACATTTCTTTAATTAAAACATTATATTTGTATAAAATCACTTATCTGTTTGCACATAATTGATCATTTTTCAATGTGTTACATTCTAATAAAAGGAATTAGTCACCAACTTTTGGATGTGTGTTGTCCATGTCGATCAATACTATAGTTGACTTTTTACCAGGTTTTCTGCCCTTGTTTTCCTGCTGTTGAACATATTGTGGTGTCTGGCAATGGGAACTGATGTGCAAGTGGGTAGTCCTTACTTAGGTATTGAGCCCAGAATTTAACTACAGTTAGGCATAGTTTTGAGTAGAGAACATTTTGGATAAGAAATGAGAACCTTGCATCCCACTGGCATTTTAAAGGGATTGTTGGATTGTAATGCTCTGAGCTACCATCTTGTCTAGAGTGGTGCACTCAGCACAATCCAAGATGCAACTTAGGATCGTCCTTGATTTGTAAATACCTGCACTACACAAGGCATTTAACTTGAACACCAACATTTATCTGGGAACAAAAAAGTGATGCCACTACAAATTCAATACATAGCTCTTCCATAGATCTACAAACAATGTGCTGGATCACAAAGTTGCATTACTTTTAGTTTTGAACTTTTCCATACTTGATGTGGATGATACAAAGAACAAAACAGCACGGGAAACAGGCCCTTTGGCCCAACGAGCCCACGCTGCCACATTGATGTTCCCACTTCTATATGTGATCCCTGTCCATGTTTATAGATCTATGGATTAAAAACCAAATGAGACAATTTAGGGAGAATTTGTTTTGCCAGTTAGCCTAAGAGCACAATACAATATTGCAGATAAGGCCAGCGTTTATTCCCATGTCTAACTATTCTTGAAGTTAGTGAATGGCTGCTGTGCACTCTGTAGTGTAGGTACGCAAGTTGTCAATAAGATTTCCAGGTGTTTGAACAGACACAGTAAATTTTCTGAGGCATTGTATGTGATGAGGTGGGGAACTTTGAGCTGGTGGCATTCCCATACATCTGCTGCCCTTATCCTTTGTGGTGGTAGTAGATTGGTTTGGAAGGTGATGTTCAAGGAGTTTTAAACTGTATACAGTCCAATTAAGAAATGAATGTTTAAGGTGCTGGGACAAATGCTAATCAAGCAGGTTGTTTTGTTTTAGGATTGAGCTTCTTGAATGTATTTGGGGAGTATTCTATTTCATTACTGACTTATGCCTTGTAGATGGTTGAAAGGCTTTTATAATGGTCATTGATAAAGCAGCTGTAGATGATTGGGTCTACAATATTACAAGGACATTCTTGCATGGATGAGCTGGGACTAAAATGCTCAAAACCATAGTAACATTTAAAACCAAAGCTTTATCTTTCTTTTGTTTAAAAAAAAAAATCTAAGTAAATCATTCTTCCAACCTGGATCTTCCATGGTTGGCCATTGGAAAATATATCAGGACAGAAGCATTGACTTCTGTGGGATAATCACTACTAAAACCTACTTTCCCATAGCTGGCAACAATCTCAGCAATCTAACCTTTTAGAGTACTGTGCAGCAACAATATACTTTCAACAGTATAGGAGAACAGAGTTCCAGCCTCTGGCCAATTGGACTGTTGCTTATAAGGACAGTGAACATTGAACCATCAATACCTTCTATTGCCCCATTGTCAACTAGAACCACAATCAAAAACGGGTAATAGAATGAAGGAGGAAAATGCTTAAATGTACACATTTTATTGTTTGATTATGACATCCATTGTGGATCTTGGTTAGCTTTCTTAGGCCCCCACTTAATTTACACTATGACCAACATAGGCATCATATAAGAGGCAGCCATTGAAGAACAATCTAGCATTTTTTTTTCGTCACTGACAAATTTAGTGACTGAGTGACATTGCATTTTTAATACCTGTCCATTTTACCTCCTTTCTCCTCACCCTCCAGGGTCCCAAATGAAGCAGCAATTTATTTATACTTTGAGTAGCATGTACTGTATATTCAAATGATGTTGTCCCCGCTACACTGGGGAGATCAAAAGCAGAGTAAATGGCTGCTTTGCAGAACGTTTCTAGTCAACAAGCATGACTGAACTTCTGTTGCTCCATCATTTTCATTCATCACCTTGCTCCCACACTAACACTGCACTCTTCTGGTGCAGCATGTTAAGCTTAGCAGCTCATCTTTCACTTGGGCACTTTATAACCTTCCAAATTTATTCAGCAATTTCAGACAATGAATTTTGTCCCATTCTATTTTCTGCTTTCTTTCACTTTCAGACAACAGCTAGCACACCTACTCCATCTTTTGTTTATTTTCTTCTATCATTTTCTTTGAGTCTGTAAGACTACCTCTTCTGACATTCAACTACTCCTACCATCCACCCTATCAAAGACCTTCCCTGTGTCCCTGTTGCACCCAGAGTATTTCTGGTTTTCCTTGCAGATTTCCAGTAGTACGTGAATTCCATGATTTCATTTTCCCTTCTGATTGGGGAAAAAATGCAAACAGCTAGAAGATAACATAATAAACAGAATTAAGGACAACAAGCCATGTGTAGTGTGATCGTTGTAGTACTGCAGAATTTGTCTTATGGGTAAATAGGGCCAAGTTATACAGACAGCATTTTTTTAAAAAAACACTTTCATGACAAAGTCATTCCAGCAATCTTTTATTTAAAATACACAGGAATAAAAATATATGTACAAATATGAAAAATAAAGTAAGCATGAATTTGTAACTTAATGAAACAAGAGCAAAATGGGCAAATTTACTTTGAACATACTAAAAAAGCCATAATATCTATATAGTCTCTACAAGATCCTTATTCTTACATCTTAAACTGTTGGATGTAACAGTGCTGTAGACTTTGACTTTTTAATCAAGTTTAATGGTTGTGAATTCAAAGTCTACAGTTCTGGTCAATTAACCTAGAATGAACAGTATTGAAGCAGTGGGCAAAAACAAAGTTCCTAACTGATATCTCACAAAAGTATGTTTTATAAGCAGGTCAAATAAGTTACAGGGTTCTCTAGTTAAGATAATGCAAAATGTGAACTGCTTTGGGAGTATATACGTGATATGAACAATGTTATCATAGGCTTTACCTAACTGTAATACAACCAATGTATTATCTTGTGGAATTCTCAGCTTTTGTTCAGGAAATGCTATAGCACTATGACAACAGCAATAAACCAAAACACAATTTGAAATCTCAAACAAAAGAGATACAAAATCCTGATTCAATCGCAGGTTCCCAGACACAGGTCAAAGTAGCAACACTGCCCTAATTATCAGCATGTGGGAACATCTGACCTCAGGAACACTTGTTTTAATGGTTGAAGTGTTAAAGTACTAAAATTATCAATGTACTGAACGCAATGGAAAGTCATGGACATAGGCTTAGTGTTCTAAATAAAATCAGTTCTGAATGAAGATCCCATTTCAAGAATTACTTTGCAAGATGAAGGGGTCTGAACTGTACCAATGGGAGCCAAAAGCAAAAAGGCCATTAGTGTTTCTAATTCAGGAAGCTACATACCCCAAACCAATAGGCCGAAAATGACACATGGGCTGTATAGTTAATGTGAGACAACAACCTCTGCCTCTAAGTAACATTAACATTGTAATTAGACTTCTGCTAAACACATGTCTCAGATGGGACACAAGAGCACATAGTGGTAGCTATATAGAGCCACCACTTCAAGATACTGCCAGTAGAATCTTTGTAATGTGAATGTTCATCATAGTACTCAGACTTGGAAAAAGCTTAGGAGGCCTTCATCCTACATGTCAAAGATAGGATTCTTGCTAAGTAGGATCTGAAAAACATTAAAAATTAGAACTGAAGCCTATAGCTTTATAGTGTACCTGTATGAACCTTGTTGGAGAATACTGAAATATGTAAAAATGTCTGTACTGATTGTGCTTGGAATGTGTAAGTGTACAAGAATAAATGGAAAACTCCAAAGGGATATAGTAAAACTATTGGAAAGGTTGCAGGTTGTGAGAAGATTGAGGAAAAGAAGATGACTTTGATAACGATGTCACTACTAGATCTCCACTAAAGTCAAGGCCACGCCCTTCCTTTTCCTGAAAAGGAAATACATTTAACATTAGTTACATTTAATATTAATAATAAACCATTTTAAGTCACCAGTCAAATATAATGTCACTGGGTTTATACAAATTTTGAACAGATAACTATGGAAATAAATTTAAATATCAGCTTCACACTTGACTGGTCTTGAATTCAAACAATGTAATAATCCCAATTGGACCAAAGTCCAAAAAGTAATTAGACTCATTCCCCAACCTGAAAATAAAGGCCTGCTCTCTTTTTCCCTTTCTTAGCTAATAGAACAAATCTTCAGGTGTCAAGCAAAGGAAGTTTTCCCAATAAATGCAACAAATTGTCTGTTACCTTTTCTGTAACTACATTGCAGAGAAGCACTTTACATTAAATTGATCCTGAATTTTGAGGTTCTGTTTTCATCTTATTAGTTGCTGTTTTTCAACACCAGAAAGACAGCCAATATCCTTCTTACTAATTAAGAACTACAATAACCATAAGTGTCTTTCAGTTGAGGCGTTAAACCACCTACTCAATTGGATAGACATAAAAGATTCCATGTGCTTTTTCAAAGAACAGGGGGATTATCCCTGGTGTCTGGCCAATTTTTATCCCTCAAATCAACATCACTAAAACAAATTGTTTGCTCACATCAAGTTGCGTGTGGGAACTTGCTTTGCTACAATTGGCTGGTTTGTTTCCTGCAATAGTGACTACACTTCAAAAGTACTTCACGGTTGTAAAATTATTTAGGACAGCCTGAAGACATAAAAAGTGGTGTGGAGATGCTGGCGTTGGACTGGAGTAAACACAGCAAGAAGTCTCACAACACAGGTTAAAGTCCAACAGATTTATTTGGTAGCAAAAGCCACTAGCTTTCGGAAGATTGTGAAGATTTCGGATGCTCCAAAAGCTAGTGGCTTTTGCTACAAAATAAACCTGTTGGATTTTAATCTGGTGTTGTGAGACTTCTTACTGTGTTTACAACATAAAAAGTGCTAAGGTGGCACAGTTGTTAGCACTGCTGTCTCACAGCACACGTCTTAGGTTCAATTCCGCTTCAATTGGATGACTGACTGTGTGGAATTTGCATGTTCTCCTTATGTCTACATGGGTTTCCTCCAGGTGCTCCAGTTTCCTCCCATAGTCTAAAGATGTGGCGGTTAGAGGGAGGGCCTGAGATGCTCTGAGGGAGAATTGATACAGACTTGTTGAGCCAAATGGCCACCTTCAGTACCATACAGAATCAATGATTTATAAATGCAAATCTCTCTTTTTTCCATCTATGTAGATTCAGAACAGAATGAAGTTCAACAACGATGTAACCTGAATCTGTCTACACAAGACTAACTTCACCATATATATATATATATATATATACACACACACACACACACAGGGCTGAAATTAAAACCACTCAGCTTCAACTTGCATTTTTATACTGTTACATTATTCTTTAGATGCAGAAAAACATTCCTCATATTGTGGACTGAAAAGTAAATGCTGAGCAGGTGGATAGTGTGTAAAATGGAGACATTTGGAGTGGAAGAGCAAGGTTAATTCGACAGCACGATTCAGCAGATGCTTTTGGGAAAGGAATTTGAGTACAGAATACTAGAGGACACAAGCATAGTCATTGAATATCAAGTGTTGAAGAAAGGATAGAGTAAACCGCATTGTTAGAAAACTGGAGGATACTCTAACATTAAACTCAAGTCACTGGGGCAGACGATACTCACACAATCAGAAGAGAACAAAGGCGACAGTGTGAGGAGGCAAATCTGTGGCGGTTGAAGCAGGATGACTAGACAGGAGGTGTAAGAGAAGTCAAATCTCATGCATGTCAGCCTTGCCTCATATGTGATGCTACTGTTCACAGGTCAGAAGGTCATGGGTTCAAATCCTATTTCAGAGATTTCAGCATATTATTGAAGCTAACATTTTGGTGTGCTACTGTCAAACATGCCATTTTTCAGATTAGACACTGAACTGAGGCCTCATCTGCCTTGCAGTAGAATACAAGATTTTATGGCACAATAAGAATAAGAGCAAGGGTGTTTTCCCAGTGTCCTAGCCAAAATGTATCCTTTAACAGACACGACAAACAAATTATCTGATTTACAAGGAAAGTTGATACTGAAAGCTGTTTTACCTTATTCACATTTTCAAACGAAAAATGTTTAATGAAAACATATGGATGATTATACGCATAAAGCATATAGCCAGTAGATGCCAGCTACAAATTATGGACACTTCCATACCATTATGGCAAAGAAAAACTTGCATTTATACTGCCCCTTTCATCTCATTTGCTTCCAAAGCACTTTGCAGCCAGTGAAGTATTTTTGAAATGCAGTTACTGTTATAATCTAAGGAATGAAGCAGCCAATTAGTACACAGCAACCTCCCACAAACAGCAAAGTGATAATGATGACTTTTTTGTGGCTTTGCTTGATGGACAAATACTGGCAAAGGAACCAGGGAGAGTTACCCTGTTCATCTGCATGTTGTGTAATCTTCTATGCCTATTTTAGAAGTGATGGGGCCTCATCAAAAAGATCACACCTCCAATATTGCAGTAAACCTGCAGTACTCCACTAGTCAGTCTAGACTTTTGTGCTTGTGTCTTTGAAGTGGGAATTGAACCCACAACCTTTGACTCAAGAGACAACAGTGCTATCAACTAAGCCATAGCTGATATCCAAGGATACATTTCCGACATAGTGAGAATTTAGCAGATATAGTTTAACAATAGTAGTATATAGGCAGCCTCCCAATATCCCACCATACAAAAGGTATCACCTCCAAGTTGATGCTGCAAAGCACAAAGTTTTAAAATACAATACAAACATATAATTCCCAGGATAATTCCCAAGAAGAAAAGTAGTCTCTCTGGATGTTCAAGAGGACATAGCCATCTCATAAGAAAAACTTTAACAATCAAGTCTTCTTGTTCAAAACACCCAAACAAAAATATTTACTAGAAGCATATAGGCTACTTCCCAATATCAAGTGGATGCCAGCTACATTAGTCCAGTATTCAGTGTAGTTTGTACAGAGTGATCTTGAATCTTTCTAAATTTCATACCTCCAAAAGGACAAACATGGATTCACCTATCCACTTTGCTAACACCCATATAAACATAGATTGTCCAATATATTTATACACAAGGAGTTGGTCATTCTTGCAAACAGATTTTATTCTACTGATGCAAGAACTCCTTTAGCATCCAAAGGACTGTTCTGAATCCTCACTTTCTCTCTGAGGTCATCCCAGGCTTGAGCTCTTCTCAAGCCTGGGATTTCCAGGATCACAATTACAGGCCAGGGAAAACAGACAACTTTATATTTTCCAGTAAACTGATTGCCAATATGACAAGATCAAGTATATTGTACATACCATTCTGTAGTCAAGAAACATTTCTTTGAAAGCCAGGAAATCTGTGAAAGTCAGTAACATGTCAAATATATCTCCAGAAATCTCATCTTTATGTTGTCTGTAACAAAATAATAGTACTATTGTTACTATTCATTACATTCTCTTCATACAAAGATTACATACCTTTGGAACATAATACTTCAATTTTAGATACGACTGCATTTTCTGAAAGTTTCGTAATTACCAATACTTATAGCAAACTCATGAAAAGGAGGAGATATTTGAGACTACCCCAAATTGTACTTAGCCATGTAATTGGGTGAGAACAGTTAGAAGGTCAGAACCATTTTCAGGTTGCATCTCAAAAACGTTAATCAGTAAGCTTGTTACAAGCACAATGCTGCAGCTTGCCAGTTTTCTGTAGCAGCGAAATTGATCAGCTTTTGCACAAATCCTGCTGGTAGGATTATGAATGATCCTCCTTTCTATAAAAATATTAAAACAAAAACCCCCTCTATTTTCTCAGAAGCCTCTTGCATTCTCTTTAGTAAACACTGATTAGATATCCTCTGCTGTTAGTCATTTAACTGGTTTGAAAAGGATGCATCCAGTTGCCACTTTGTTTAATTTTTACCAAATAATCTCCACAGAAATTATGGATGCCCCCCAGATCTTTAAACATCTGGGTATTATTTCATCTTCCCTATTTCTCAAATATTTAAAACAAACAAAAATAATCTAACTGCTAAGTAACAATCTAGCTCTCAACACAGCAGCACAAAAAGCCGTTAACTTCATAATTATTCTTGAAGGGCTTCTTCTTAGGTGTTCTGCATCAAGAATGTCTTGCTTCCAGTTTGATTGTTTCTGAAATGGTTGCTTTGGGAGTGTGGTGTAGACATATGGACAACATGTCCCACCCAGTGGAGCTGATTTTAAATTATTAGCACCTATTACAAGGGAGATGGCATACAAAAGTACAGGAATCTTATTACAACACTACAGGACAATGGTGTGATCACATCTAGAATAGTATGCACTGTTTTGATCACCTTTGCTAAGGAGGGACATACTTGCATTTTGAGGTAGTTCTGACAAAATTCACTGGGGTGATCCCTGGAATGAAGAGGGTGCCTTTTGTGAAAAGGTTCAGCAGGCTGGGTCTTTACTCATTGAAGTTTAGAAGAATGAAAGGTGACCTTATTGAAATATAAAAGATTCTGAGGGATAAAAGCAATTACTATGGATGCTGGAATCTGAAACCAAAAGAGAAAATGCTGGAAAATCTCAGCAGGTCTGGCAGTAACTGTAAAGAGAGAAAAGAGCTGACGTCTCGAGTCCAGATGACTCTTTGTCAAAGCTAAAAGACATAGGAAGAGGAGATATTTATACTGCAGGATAAGAGAATGAAAGATGAGTTATAGCCAAAAGAAACAAGGGAAAAGGCTGCTAATGACAGTCATAGAGAGAATAAAGGATGTGAATGATCAAACAGCAAAGAAGCTGAAACAGAGGGTAAACTGTGACAAATGAAGAAGTGGGGATGGGGGGAATGGGTGGGAGAGAGGTAAAATTGAGAAAAGGGGGAAGGGGAGAAGAGGTAAGGAAAAGGGGGATAAAATAGGCGGAAGGGGAAGAAAAAAATAAATACAATGAAATAAAAGATAGTGAACAGTTAAAAAGTTAATAAAATGAAAACAATTTCAACGTGGGGTAAAGCTAATCATCTGAAGTTGTTGATTTCTGATTCTGAGGGAATTTGTCAGGATAGATGCTGAGAGAAATGTTTTTCCTCATGGGGGAATCTAAAATGACAGAACAGTTTCAAAATCAGTGGTCTCCCATTTAAGATGGAGATGAAAAAGAATTTCTTCTCGCAGAATTCTGTTAGTCCTAGGAATTCTTTCCCCCAATGTGTTGTGGTGGCTGGGTTATTGAATATATTCAAGCTGAGTTGAACAGAATTTTGACTGACAAAGGCTTACAGAGAACAGGCAGGGAAGTGAAGTTAAGATCACAATCAGATCAGTCATGATCTTATGGACTGTTGGAGAATGGGGTCAAATTGCCTTCTCCTGTTCTTATTTCTCACACTGTGAATGCTCTTTAGATGCTGAGCAAGTTGGGTTGGGAGAGGATGCTGCTGTTGCAACATTTTTTTGGAGTACTTTGTAAAGCCAACACTGATGGTACTTCTGCAGTGTTGTGAAGTGTCTGCTGTAGGTCTCCAAAGCATAAAATGGGCCTCTTACTAAATGCCTGAAAAACTATGGTCCTCTTCCAACCAGCTGCTACAGCACAATACTTTCCCACCATTGTTAAAGATCAATGGCAAGATCTTGGACAAGGTGAACTATTTTCTGTACCTAGGGAGCCTCCTCTCACTAAGGTAGACATTAATGACAAAATTCATCAGCGCTTCCAAGGTGCATTGGAATCTGAGCCTTTAGCCAACTGAAAAAGAGTACATGAGAACCAGATTCCCAAAACCCAAAACTAAAAGTCATGGTTTACTGGGCAGCAGAGATCTCTTCATTCCAATATGTTTCAGAGACAACCTATGGCGGGCACCTCTTGAAGGGGTGGTACATTTTGGAATGTTATGCAATGATGGTTCATATCATGTTTTAAACCAGTTTTGTGTAAACAGCCATTGTCTGCAGAAATCCTTTTCTTTTCTAATGTGACACCGTGTTCTGAAGCAATGCTCATACCAACGCTAAGTGCTCTTTAGAATGTTACATCCTCATTCATTATAGAGGGAGGAGAAAAAGAATTCCACGTGGAGATTTTATTTCCAGGATATTGCTCACTGCAGGTTATAAAGCATGATAATTACTCCCTTCTTTAATCAACATTTAAGATTATGGTGATTCATCAGGCAATACCACCCCATTATATTGCTGAATGATGGTCGGCAATTTTCTACAACATCGGCCCAAGATTTCCAAAGGCATGCATAACACCACTGAAAATAATACAGAAAGTAGCATTTAGCAGCTTGAGTTTTCCCCAGGTTGATCCCATAAATTGCAGAGAGATTCATGCCTTCAACAAAGCATTAATTAAATTTTCACCATTTCCCCAAAGCTGTTTACAGCACCCCCAAGTGATGACTTTTCAAATGTCACATTCGTTTTCACAGCAGCTCAATTCAGAACATTTGCCAGAGTTTTTACTAAATTTATCCATCATAATCACCCATTTATCGAATTTACTGCATTCCAAAAGAAAGACATTTTAATAAGATAAAGCATCTTAAATTGCAATTAATTATTCAATATAGGAAAGAGTAGGGCCTATTAGGTTCCAAAGGGGAAATCTGAGAGTGGAGGCAGAGGACATTGGTCAGCATTAAATTAATATTTCACATGTCTTCACCCAGGAGAATGAGAAGGTAGTTATGGAATTCGAGGAGACAGACAATGAGGCTCCAGAGAAAATTATTATATGAAGGTATTGGCAAACTTAAAAGTGAAGAAATCTCCAGGTCCAGATGAATGTCCTAGGTTGTTGTGGGAGGCAAGGGAGGAAATTGCAGGCACTCTGACCCAAATTTTTATTTCCGCCCTGGTCACTGGAGAGGTCATAGTAAGAAGTCTCACAACACTAGGTTAAAGTCCAATAGGTTTATTTGGTAGCAAATACCACTAGCTTTCAGAGCACTGCTCCTTTGTCAAGTGAGTGGGAGTTCTCTTCACAAACAGGGCATAAAGGCACAAATTCAATTTACAAAATAGTGGTTGGAATGCAAATCTTTACAGGGAATCAAGTCTTAAAAGGTAGACAATGTGAGTAGACAGAACGTTAAGCGCATGTTAACGAGATGTGTATTATCTCCAGATAGGACAGTTAGTGAGATTTTGCAAGCCCAGCCAAGTCGTGGGGGTCACAGTGTGATATGAACCCAAGATCCTGGTTGATGCTATTCTCATGCGCGTGGAATTTGGCTATCAGTCTCTGCTCAGTTAATCTGTGCTGTCATGTATCACGAAGGCTGATTTGGAGAATGCTTACCCGAAGATCAGAAGCTGAATGCCCGTGACTGCTGAAGTGTTCCCCAACAGGAAGAGAACATTCTTGCACGGTGTCTGTTGAACAGTATTCATTCATCCGATGTTGTAGCGTCTGCACGGTCTCTCCAATGCACCTGCCTCGGGACATCCTTTCCTGCAGCGTATCAGGTGGACGACGTTGGCCAAGTTGCAAGAGTATGTACCATGTACGTCAGCATGGTTTTGTCAAAGGGAAGTCATGCTTAATAAATTTGATTGAATTTTTTGAGCATGTAACCAAGTGTGTGCATGACAGCAGTATGATTGATGTAGTTTTGACAAAGTGTCACATGGAAGGCTTATTAAGGCGGCTAATGGACATGGGTACAGGGCGATCTGACAAGGTGAATTCATAATTAGCTTAGTGGTAGGAGATTGAGGGCAATGACAGATGGCTGCCTTAGTGACATGCCACAGGGATATGTGCGAGGCCTCCTACTGTTCATCATTTATATAAATGACGAACAATAGATGACTACATGGAGGTCAGGATCAGTAAATTTGCTGATGACGCAAAGATTGGCCGGGTGGGTAACAATGAGGTTGAGCGTCTTGCATTACAAGAAGATATAGATGAGATGGTCAAATGGCAGATTAGTGGCAGATGGAATTTAAGGTGGAAAAGTGGAGATGATGCACTTTGCAAGGAGTAATCTGACAAGGAAGGATAACATGAAGGCCTAACACCAGGAAGTTCTGAAGAACACAGGGACCTTGGTGCATTTGTCCATAGATCCCTGAAGGCAGAAAGGCAGGTTAATAGGATGGTGAAAAAGGAATATGGCACACTCACTTTTATCAGTCGGGGTATAGATTATAAAAACAGAGAGATCATAATGGAGTTGTATAGAACTTCGGTGAGGCCTCAGCTGGAGTACCATGTGCAGTTCTGGTCATATTGTAAGAAGGGTGTGAACGCACTGGAGGGGTACAGAGGAGGTTCACCAGGATGTTGCCTGGGATGGAATAACTAAGTTATGAAGAGAACTTGAACAGGCTTAGGTTGTTTTGTTGGAGCAGAGATGAAGGATGACCTGATTGACGTGTTCAAGATCATGAGGGGCGTGGACTGGGTAGACAGGAAGTAGCTGTACTCTTAGTTAAAGGGAGAGTTATGAGGGGACACAAGTTAGGGGTGCAGGCTTGATGAGTTGAATGGCCTCTTCTGTACTGTAGTATTCTGTGATTCTGTGAATATTGTGCTGAATAGTCTTGCAGTTTTATATTTAGCCAGCTCTGTGATGCAATAGTTTTCTAAAATCCAGTTTCATAAAAGGTATTAAAAACTGCATTTTCTTGTAAGAAATAATTTCCTGGATTGCTTGCCTTCAAATCTTCAGCTCTTTAGTTGTTTCTCCCGACATCATTGCCTCTCATACACACACCCTTCAGTGGAATTCTGCCAATACAATTCCACAAACATTTGTTGGGTGTGTGAAAGCAACTCAGGGTCAATCAATGAAACTTACATTGTCTCCCTCAGCTGGCACCAAGAGCACTGGAAAATGCAGTTTTGTGAAAAGCCTGGACACACCACAATATGAGACACTATATTCTCAATCTGAACTTTTCTATTAATAGCATAGGTATTGGGTTGAAAACATTTGAAGTGGATTTTGTGGTCAAACAACAAAGTTATGCCGAGTGTTGAAAGAAGATGATCACAAAGCATTTCTGTGATTCCTGTGACTTGTATGTGCTACTTGCCCCACTTTAGTTTAAATCTAACACTGGCAAGAGGAAATCCAGACATCAACAGCAGTGGTGTATAAGCAAGCATACTGAAATATTTTCAGATAATAAACTAGAATGTGAAAACACTTAAAATTTTTTAAAAATAAGACAAATAAATGTTTGGTAATACACTTTTGTGATGGCCCATGTGCTTTTTGGAGAAAGCCTATATTTTATGTAAGGGTGATGATCCCTTTAAGAACTAGGTTTCTCTGTTTTTTTCTCGGAATCATCTTCCAGAGTGCTTCTGGAACTAATCATGTGACAAGCTGCATAAGAGACAATAGTGAAGCAAGGGTAAACAAGAAATAATTACAACAGGAGTAATTTTTTGTGCTTGGTTCTGTTTTTCAGGCAGTTTAATTCCCTGGTTGCAGGAAACATCTCTTCCATGCAAAATTCAGTTAAAACTCTGCTGCATAAAAGGGTTTAATATCCTTAATAATTGAAGGAAGTACTAACAAAGCGTTGGGATTGCTAAACTGAGAACAAAATGGGAGAGAGAGATCCTAGATGCAAAATTCCAGAATTAAAGATCAGAACAAGGCGAATTCCCCTCTGAGGTAGCTATGCTTAAGATGCCAGTGACGTCTGCATTGCACTGGGAATTTACAATTATGGGACAGTTGGAGGAGATTTGAAGGAACAACCTTGATAGAAATAAGCAGAAGGCATAAGGGATGTTAATCCTTATGTAAATCTTTCAAACAATATTCAGACCAAAATGGTAAACCTTCCAATCTCTCATAAGTTTCTGATCTAAGTTTTTTGGGGATGCAAGTCAAATGAAAGAAAGAAATTTGATTTAAGAAGTTTGGTTTGGAGCAACAGTAACTGATTATACTTTTGAATTTTTAATGTAATGACTACTTAAGATAACATGTAGTTGTGAATATTCACGTTCTTTAAATTTTTATGTTTAACAATGAACCTTGTGGTTTGTACCTCGGCTTTAGACTTCCAAAAAATTTTACCAAGCTCATAACACTAGGGATTAAGACAGAAAGTCTTAAAATATCAAACTTAAGAAAGAGTATTTTTAAAAAGATGGAATTGCTTATAATGAAGGAATCTGACATTCAATAATATTAAAATTCAGGGCCAGTGAGGCTGTTTGACAGTAATTATGAACCTATTACATGGCTAACAGCCAGTCACACTGCATTCAACAAAGTGTATTTTTTTCAAGCGTTATCATAGCAAGACTGAGCATGCAGGTTCTTTCCAGGTCAGTGGTTTTCAACTGATTTCAGTTTAGGGAAACCTCAACAGCATACCCTTGAGAAGCACTGAGCCATTGACAAAAACTTCTGGATTTCCATGTTTAGCTACATGCTTCGATGTCAGAAGGAGCTCTCAGCTGAGAACAGTATTAATGGTAATCACTTGCTCAAAGTCATTGTCTTTTCTGCTGCTAACACCATCATGGCCCTTTAACATTCTTGAAGTTGACTCATGGCTGCTGTATGGTTTTAAGAGATCAGGTCAGCATTTACTCCCTCATCTACATGGTCCATCTTTCTTGTATGTGTCTGCAAAGCAACAGCCTATCTTCACCTAGTATCCAATTACTTCCACTAGAGGACACTGGATAATGATAGAGTGGAAGAACTGATAGATTTTTACTTCTGTAATCCAGCAGCACTTATGCCAATTGTACTGTGACACCCATCAGCCATGCTGAAATCAATTAACCCTGCACACTCTAGAGATCCTAGTTTGCATTGCTCCACTCAATGAAGTTAAGTGATCACAGTCGGCCAGCATTGATTTTTGAGTACATGAAATTAATAAAATTGGAAAATGCTCCACAGTTTACAAGAACCAACATGCCCCAATTATTTGCCAAGTTGCTTAACTTACTGTAGTGATGTAATGAATGTAGTCATATTGAAGGCTGGTCTCCTCTCTATCAACTGCTGTTCAATGTACTTCTCTAACAAATCAATCTGGGAACAGAAAAGGCACTGTTATTTACTGCTTACCAGGAGGGAAGAAAATACATGAAAAATGTTTGATTTTATGGATACTGACAACTCCCATAAACATTTAAGAAAAAATATACAGGTGGCCCAGCATGCTGAGTGTGCTCCTCACCAGAAGAAAAAAAACTTCAGTACAGGGAGTCCTCAACTTTACAACATTCAAGTTATTACTGACAATACTTATGATATTAATAAATCGACATCCTGTTTTGACTTATGAATGTTTGAGCATATTCACTGGTACGGCATTGTAAACTCCAACCAAGTGCACATCAACGTTCTCTTTGGCCCAACTCCCTGGCTCAAGATAGTAGGTGTTCCAATGCATTTTTCCTTGATGAGTCTGTGTTGCCAAACCATTTATATTGGTGAAAATAAGGCACCAGGCTTTGGTTCAGGACTCAATCCCCGATTTATTACATTGTTTTCATAGACAAATCAGTTTCGATTTACTACATGTGAACTTGAGATGCAGTTTTCAGGAGCCAATTGTGCCAAAAGTCCAAGGATTGTCTGTAATGCAAAATATGTTCTCATTGTAGCTCTATCATATACTCCCATCTAATAATTAAAGACCATCCTCTTCTTTAAAATAATCATGTGAAACTTTATATCTTTTGATAATCAAACCCCCTGAACAGCCCTCACTGACATAAAAATATAGAAAACAAATGGCTACTTGGTCTGGAACACCAAAATCTCTGGAGAAAAGTATTTTTACTTAAGTACCATTACAGATACCTATTGATACTTGAATTCCTTCTTGTTTGGAATGTAAAAATCCATTCCAATTTTCCAGTTCCTCTTACATCTATCTTTACTATGGCTTTCGTCTAAAATTATACTGCCATTGATACAGAATACTATATGTTTATTTGGATGTTTCAAGAAATTATAGATATAATCTATGTCAGTTATTTATTTTAGAACATCTTAAAGTTGTCAGAGAGATGCCAAAAAGGCATTAAAGGCAGGTACTCACATATTCTTGAAAAATTGAAGTGTAAATAAGCTTATTTTCTTCAGTATTCTCAAATTCTAAATAGTATTTCTCCATAAAATTTCTCTGTAACTGTTGAAATTCTTCATCTGAAAGAAAGGGATTAAAAGATCACATTTTGCAGCATTAAATGCAAGTTTTGACCAGCAACTGTATTTGTACACATTGCAGTGTCATTAAATAGATATAGAAAGTGCTAATTTAACCAGCCAGATTTTACAGTCAGGGTCATACAGTCATTTACAGGAGGCGGCTAGTAGGCCCAAATTGTTCATGTAAGCTCTCTGTAGACTTAATAACAGACTTAAACGAACTGGCCTATAATGGCTAGGACTGTCCTTACATCTTTTCTTGAATCAAGGTATTTCAATTCTCTGGCACCTCCTCTGTACCTAGGAAAGATTGTAACATTATGGCAAGTTCTTTGTTATCTCCATCCTGCTTCCTTTCACAACCTGGGATGCCAGCTGTCCAAAGCAGGTGATTTATCTACCCTAAGCATTACCGGCCTCCTGCCTCTGAACTTCTAACCGCATCCAATACCTCTACCACATCTGCTTCTATCACTAATTCATCAGCTTCCTCTTCCTGAGATAAATATCAAAACTAAGCATTAGTTTAAGTTTTTTAGCCATTGCCCTGTGCCTCTAAGCATACATTATCCTCTTTAACCCAGTAAGACCCACTCCACCTCTTGCTAGTTATTTACTTGCCGATAGAAAACTTTTGGATTCCTTTTTATACAGATTGCCAATCAGATTTTCCTTTTCAAATCACCACTCAATCTATTATATTTGATCAGGTTCTTCTTTAAGAATTTAATGACATACATCATATTCTCTATCACCCTTACATTGAATGAGCTGTAGCTTTGGTTTTATCCCCCTTGCCCTTGTTGGAATGCATGTAGCCCCTAAAACATCATCTCCTTAAAGACCACACATTGTTCTGTTTCATTTTACCCTAAATCCCTTCTCATCCCATTGAACCTATTCCTCTTCAACTCCAAGTTAGTTCTAATTTAAGATGTTGCTTGCTCTTCTGTATTCCTGGACTGATCTTATGGTGTGATTATAATCACTTTTACCCAAGTGTTCTCCCACTACTCAGTCCATTTAGCCCACCTTATTTTCCAGCACTGCCTCTGTTCTCAATGAACCAAAAGAATATACAATTCAAGGAAGTTCTCCATGCCCTTCACTCTAACTCTAGCCCAAATGATACTTAGGTAAGTGAAGTTCCCCAATATCATCAATAGTTCTGTAACTTTCCTGCAGCCCCTGACCTCAGCTTTGATTCGGGGGATCGCACTGAATCTGCACTCACAAGAGCCCAATTCGCAAGGATCAGGCCTTCCCTCCCCAGGAAAACTGAGGGTGATGGTTGAGGGTAGAACGATCCGACATTCATTTACTTATTCAACATTCATTCTGTATTCATTGCCTGCTGCATCATTTTTTCACATGGATTGTTTATTTTTCTTTGCCCATTAACTTCTCCGAGGGAAAAAAAATCAATCTACATTCTTCTTGTCTTAATTGACAAGTAGAAATATGTGAATTGTAACTTTTTTAATGAATAATGAATTAAGGTTATTGATGTGATTGCATAGATTATACTCTGGTTCTGAAATCAAACTGACCTCAGAAATGCTAGTGATTTACAAGCAACTGTTAATTTGAAGGCATGGATTTTTCTGAAGGGCTAATAAATTCTAATTAATCTCAGAATGTGCCTCTTTAGAGGGTCAAGAATTGTTTTGAGGTTTAAAAGAGACAATACAGCCTAAATATAGCATAAGCATAAAGGGGAGAGGTGAAGCCAGCAGCACCATTTTCCTTTTAGCCTGGCAAGTTACATACATTAAGATATCAAAATGTGATCATTTCCCTTATTAATATAAATTAACAGTGTGTTAGATGGTGTAACCCCTGCTTCTGGGAAACCCTGCACCTGCTGGATTACTATAAACAATGATACAAAAGATTTGCCAGAATCATAACCTGAGAATAAGAACATAAACTATGGATAAAAAAACTCCAACAGTTGATGCAATTCCCAATTCTTTTCTCAAACTAGGTTTCATATACTACAGCAATGACAGGACAATTGAAATAACAAGTCAAATCTAAGAGTGAAAAATGAATGGTATCAATGTCATCAGAATATCTGCAAAGTGTGAAAATGAAGTAAAAATATTGAACTTTAAATTAATTTCTTCAGCATTTTCTTTTTACCTACCCATAATAATATCTTCTATGTGCCCAATGACTGTATCAAATTCAGCATCAACATCAGATGAACTGGATAAGAAATGGAAATAGGATATTAACCTTTTAAAAAAATTGTAATTCACGCATAATTGTAGCATATTAATATTACACATAATGTACATCTAATTTCCAGAAATGGGCATTACACTTTCTGACTTTGCAAAGTACACCAATTAATATGAAATACATTTTTGTGACTTTTCCTATTGGCTGTATACAAGTTGAGAACCTTCAAACTATTATCTGTTTGAAGCTCCCCTTCCATTTTTTTTATCTACAAGTTGCCCATTGGCAACATCATCTGAAAACAAATGCTAGCTTTCACCTGGACACTTATGATACCAGTTCCACCTCAACTCTCTGGATGAATTTACTATGGCTAAATTATCAATGGGCTTATCCAAAATAAGAATTTGATGAGAAGCAATTTCCAATGATCAAACATTAGGAAGATTGAAGCTATTATCTTCAGAACCTGCAAGAGACTCCACTGACTAGCTACTAACTTAATCCTCCCTGGCAACAGTATGCAGTGAACCAGACTGTTTACAACTTTGGTAACATGAGACCAAAAAATGATCTACTGACCACACAAAAAAGCAATCAATAACACTGCCTCTTTCTAGTAAATTTGCAGATGACACTAAAGTCGGTGGAGTGGTAGATAGTGAAGACGGGTGTTATAGTTTGCAGAGAGACTTGGACAAGTTGCAGAGCTGGGCCGAGAGGTGGCAAATGGAGTTTAATGCGGAAAAGTGTGAGGTAATTCACTTTGGCAGGAATAACAAATGTGTAGAGTATAGGGCTAATGGTAGGACTCTTAATAGTGTTGATGAACAGAGGGATCTTGGTGTATATGTGCATAGATCCCTGAAAGTTGGCAATCAAGTCGATAAGGTTGTTAAGAAGGCATATGGAGTCTTAGCTTTTATTGGTAGGGGGATTGAATTTCGGAGCCGCAACGTCATGTTGCAACTGTACAAAACTCTAGTGCGGCCGCACTTGGAGTATTGTGTGCAGTTCTGGTCCCCACATTATAAGAAAGATGTGGAGGCATTGGAGAGGGTACAGAGGAGGTTTACCAGGATGTTGCCTGGTATGGAGGGCAGGTCTTATGAAGAGAGGCTGAGGGATTTGAGGTTGTTTTCGTTAGAAAGGAGGCGGCTAAGAGGGGACCTTATTGAAACATATAAGATGATTAGAGGTTTAGATAGGGTGGACAGTGATAGCCTTTTTCCTAGGATGGAGAAAGCTAGCACGAGGGGACACAGCTTTAAATTAAGGGGTGATAGTTATAGGACGGATATCAGAGGTAGGTTCTTTACCCAAAGGGTGGTTCGGGAGTGGAATGCCCTGCCTGCAGCAGTTGTAGATGCGCCAAGTTTGGTGGCGTTTAAGAGGTTAGTTGATAAGTATATGGAAGAGAAGGGAATGGTTTAGTTTGGAGGGGCATTGCTTTTTATATTGGTCGGCGCAACATTGAAGGCCGAAGGGCCTGTTCTGTGCTGTAATGTTCTATGTTCTACCTCGTAACATCACTTGACTTTGATCACCTCTCTCAGCTCATCTGTTGCTGAAATCCCCAATCCAAGTTTTTGTTACTTCTAACACACACTTCTGGCCTGACCTTTTTTATGCTACTCTCCTAAACTAGAGATCATCCAAAGCTCTGCTGCCCATGTCCTCACTTACGCCAAGCCCTACTTATCTGTCTTCTCACTAACCAGTAATGATTACACTTCCCTTTTAAAATTCTTTTTCAAATCTTTCATTGACCTTGTTCCTCCCTTGCTCTGTAATCTCCTCCAGCTTCACAACTCTTAGGGATATCTGCGCTCATCTACTTCAGGCTCCTTGAGCAACTCTGATTTGAATAATTCCACCATTGTTGGCCATGTGTTCAATTTCTTAGGCCACAAACTTGCGAATTCCCTCAAACTGTCCCCCTCCTTTTAGCTGCTGCTTAAAATCAATCTCAATGAATTTCCAAATTGAAATTCATTTCAATTTGGAATGAAAATTCCAAAGGATTTTCATCTTTGGAAAGATGAAAATCCATCTTTCCAAATATCTCATCTCCTTTGGCTTAATGTCAAACTTTGCTCTATAATGGTCCTGTGAAGGGTTTTGGGATATTGTATTATGTTAGAGGTGCTATATAAATGCAAATGTGCCTACGACTAAATTAAGGGTAACTTGCCCAGCACCTTGCTATGTATTCTGAATTTTAAAAATTGTAATGAGAGATAAATGGGCCTTAAGGATAAGTAGAAATCAAGGATTTGCAGCTTCCACATAACGATCTTTCTAGCTGGCAGCCTTTTGTTCTGTGAGACAATAGTTTGCACACGGTTGTCAACTCAATGTTAAGCATTGCCTGGAGTGGTTCAAGAGCTCCACGTGGGAATGCGGTCGCTGCTACATAGAACCATAGAATCCCTACAGTGCAGAAGAAAGCTATGTGGCCCATTGAGTCTGCATGAACTCTCTAAGAAAACATTTTACTCAGGCCCATCCTCTCCCCACCATGGCCAACTGACCAAACCTACATATATTTTGACAATAAGGAGCAAGGTATGGCCAATCCACTTAACCTGCACATCTTTGGACTGTGGGAGGAAACTGGAGACACAGAGGAAACTTATGCGGACATGGGGAGAACATACAACCTCTGCACAGTCACCCAGGGCCTGAATCGAACCTGGGTGCTTAGTGCTGAGAGGCAACAGTGCCACTGAGCCACAATGAGCTGAGGTGGCACATAATTCACTGGCCTGATTTCTCAGGGCCTCTTTTCAGCCAGCTTAACTTTTCATATCTCCTTGCCTTTTCCAATGCCCCTTCAGAGGTCCCAACCATCGGTAACCATCTTCTAGTTTTCTGCGGCTGTGTTGATGAATGCCATCTTCATCCCCAACTTGCAAGAGTCTTGTTGTGAACAAGGTGGTGACCTAGTAGCCAATTCACATATAGAAGGTCTTTGGGTATACATCTGATGACAAGTAGATACATCTAAGCCATTGTAGATTTTGCTGGCTCTATAATAAGCGTATGCTGACAGAATTAGCAAGATCCGAGGTCCACCTGAGTTGGTGACCTTCTCTCATCAAAAGAAGCTGAAGATATGTTTGAGGTAGGGAAAGTGAAAACTTTCCACACAATTATATACATAATTATCCAATCTAGTTGTGAATGTAGAAACTTCTCACATAAATACATAATTATCCAATTTGGTCCTGAATTTATTACTAACACTGCAATAGTGGGGCATAACAAAATGGCATTCAGTAATTGTGAATTATAAAACGGCCCAGCATAGAGGTGAGCCATTTGGCCTACAATTCCTGTGATGGCTGGTTGAAAGAGTTATCCAAATAGTCCCAAGTCCTTTCTCTTTCATCAGGGCTCTGCAATTCCACTTCGAAAGTTATGATTGAATCTGTTTCCAATACTGTTTCAGGCAGTGCATTCCAAATTTCATTTTTCTCCCCTCATCTCTCTTTCAATGACTTCATTGTCGCTAAATTATCTAGTTGTTTTGTCAATTACCACAAGTCTTTATCTGTTACACCTGCCAAAGGAAATAGTTTCTCCTTATTTCCTCCATCAAAACCTCTATGATTTTAAATACCTCTATCAAGTTTTCCTTTAACTTTCTTTGCTTTAAAGGGAACAACTATCTTTCTAGCTGGCAGCCTTTTGTTCTGTGAGACAATAGTTTGCACACGGTGGTTAACTCAATGTTAAGCATTGCCTGGAGTGGTTCAAGAGCTCCACATGGGAATGCAGTCGCTGCTGCATAGAACCATAGAATCCCTACAGTGCAGAAGAAAGCTATGTGGCCCATTGAGTCTGCATGAACTCTCTAAGAAAACATTTTACTCAGGCCCATCCTCTCCCCACCATGGCCAACTGACCAAACCTACATATCTTTGGACAATAAGGAGCAAGGTATGGCCAATCCACTTAACCTGCACATCTTTGGACTGTGGGAGGAAACTGGAGACACAGAGGAAACTTATGCGGACATGGGGAGAACATACAACCTCAGCACAGTCACCCAGGGCCAGAATCGAACCTGGGTTCGATTCCACTATCCTCTTGACATAATCAAAGTCTTTCAACCCTGATACACTCTAATAAATTTCTGTACCATCTCTTAGGCCTTGACATATTTCCTGAAATGCTATGCCAAGAGTTAGAAACAACACTCCAGCAAAGATATAACCAAAAATATAACTCTCCTATTGATTTAAGAAGAAGATTCCATAGGTCATTTTAACACCTTCTTAACCTGTTCTGCCACCTTCAATATTCTATCTTTGTACACCCCACATTGCTCTGTTCCTGCACCCTCTTTAAAATGATTTGGTGTATTCAATCATTCTGATAAATTACTTTTTCAATGGAGAGATTTTAGTATTTATGTTTAAAATGACCCAATATGAGAAAAAGACATTAATTTATTTATCATTTGGTAAAATATATATGATGGATATAACTGAGATAACACTGTGCACATTGAAGCCATATTCTCTTTGTGATGATTCAATTACACTCCAGCTTTCAATCAAAGGTGTACACTGATATGTAACATTCACCAATTAATTTTAATTGGAAAGCAATTGAAACAAACAAGCATTTTGGCTGGAAGAATACAAAAGAGATAATATAAAAAGTATCATTTTAAAGGGGATACAGGAGCAGAGGGACTTAAGTTTATATGCGCACAAGTCAAAGATGGCAGTACAAGTTGAAAGAGCAATCAATAATGCACATAGTATCTTAATATTAATAACAGCATAAAGTACAAAACCAAAGTGGTTACGTTGAACTTGCATAGAATACTAATTCAGCTTCAGCTGGAGTGTTGCATCCAATTCTGGGCACCAGAAAAGATGTGAAGACATTGAGAACGTGTGGAAAAAATTCACAAGCATGGTTCCAGGTATGAGGAACTTCAGTTATGTAGGTAGACTGGAAAAGTTGGGATTTTAGAGACTATTATTAGAGGCACTTAGGCAGAGTTAACATGATTTTGTGAAATGGAAATCATGTTTAACCAATTGGATGGAGATCTTAGAAGTAGCAACATATGCTGTGGATAAAGGAAAACTAGCAGATACACTATATTTAGATTTCCAGAAGGAATTTAATAAGATGCCACATCAAAGATTATTGCAAATATTGGGGATATTGGCAATGGATAGCAGATTGTTTGCTGTTAGTTAGCCAGAGCGTATGCATAAATGGGTCTTTTTTGGCTTGGCAGGATGTAACAAGTGGTGTGCCACAGGGATCACTGCTGGAGCTTCAACGTTTTACAACGTATATAAATTACTTGAATGAAAGGACCAAAGATAGGGATGCTGAATTTGCCGATAACACAAGATTAAGTAAGACAGGGAGATGTGAGAATGGCACAAAGAGACTACAAAGAAATATAGATAGGTTCAGTGAGTGGGCAAAGTTTTGGTAAATAGAGTATAATGTGGGAACGTATGAAATTGTCAATTTGGGGATAAAGATAATATGCTTATTTATTATTCTAAATGGTGGGGGATATCAGAGCTCTATTTGTAAGGGGCCATGGGGTCCTAGTGCATGAATTATAAAAAGATAAAATGCAGGTTCAGTAACTAATTAGAACAACTAGTAGAATGTCATTGTTTATTGCGAGAGGAATTGAATACAAAAGCAGGGATGTTTTGCTTCACCTACACAGGGTATTGGTGAGACCTGAAGCAGAGGTTTACTGTACTAAAACCCAGATTAGTGGGTTATCTACTGAGGAAAGGTTGCACAGGCTAGCCTTGTACCCTTGTATGTAGAGTTTAGAAGAGTAAGAGCTGACTTGACTGAAACATACAAGATGATGACAGGATGGATGTGGAAAGGATGTCTTCTTTTGCATGAGGATCAAGAACTATGGGCCATTTGTTTAAAAAAAGGTGTAGCCATTTAGAACAGATATTAAGAGACTTTTTTCCCCTCTATGAGCTGCGTGTCTTTGGAACTCTTTTCCCCAAAAGGCAGTGAAGTTGTATCTGACTATTTTAAAGGCAGAAGTAGATAGATTCTTGGTAAGGAAGATGGTGAAAAATGGTTGGAAGTATGCAGGAATGTGAAGTTTGAGCTTACAGTCAGATCAACTGTGATCACATTGAATGGCAGAACTGGTTCAAAGAGCTAGATAGCATCCTCAAGTCAAATCGATGGATGTTTTCCTTGGAGGCGTTGAGTCTGAGAGAAGATTAGATAGAGTGATATTCAAAACCATAAAGCTAGATAGGGAAGAACTGTTCCCACTCATGAGAAGATTAAGAACAAGAGGATATAGATTTAAAACAACTGGCAGAAGATGCAAAAAAGATGACACGAATAATCTTTTCCACACAGCAAGTGGTTAAGGTCTGGAATGCAGCGCTTGAGACTCTATTTGAGGCAGGTTCAATCAAGCATTTGAAAAGGGAATTAGACTTATCTGAAAAGGAAAAATAACATGTTGGATTATGGGGACAAAGGGGAATGGTACTGGGTTATTGTTCACTTTGCAAGCCAGTGCAAGACACTATGGCCCAAATGGCCTCCTTCAGCACCAATAATTCTGGTGATTACGACTGGTGTCCTCCTGCATAACAACTGTTATCAGATTGGTTAGAAGTAAAAATGAATTCCTGGCTGTTCCTTGGATATTTTTCCTTTTGTAGCATCCGGTCATCTTTTTGATAACATATCCATTCAGATGTTTACAATGAGATATGATTAAAGTTTAGTTCATGTTTTGTTGTATATAATCCTGAATTAAATGTACATTTAAGATTCATCATAAAAATCTTCAAAACATCAGCTGAATTTGGAGATCTCTTAAAGATCTTTACAAAATCTGAGATAAAAGAAAGCTGTCTGAAAGGGGAAGCATAATAATTCCCAACTAATGACTACAAAATGGATAGATATTTAATGCTTCTAGCACTGCAGTAACACATGCCTCAGTGTCCTTACTTAAACTTATATTTAATAAGCTTATGTAAAGAATAGTTAGATGATACAATTTCTATTGAGGTTCCAAGGGACATTCTAAGAGCTTAAGAGACTTTGGAAGAACTGTTTATTTGTGGGCTTATAGGATCACTGGAGGACACCAAGTGATGAATATTACATCATCCAGGGTGTGTTACAATGCAGTGTTTGTAAACATTCCATTAGAAAAAAATCTTCTTTTTGCTGTTTTGTGTTATTAAGACCATTGAAGAAGTAAAAGCTCTGAATTTCTGAAATACTTTGAATCCAAGGCTCACATTTTGGTATTCCAAATCTTAGCACAATAACTCAATGACAAAAGCTTACTTACATAGCTGTGGCAAGATTGTCATCTTCTGCATCCTCCATTTCTACCACTCGATCTCCATTACCAAACAGAACTATCCGGAACAAAAAAATAGTTATAGAAATAGGTTCATTTTCAAAATATCATTAAATTATCTAACTGTAAATGTATAAAGTTAGAGACTGAAGTACAGTGCTATACAAACCATACAGATAGCAAGTTACCTCAGATCAGATAAGAATCAAAAGTTGTGAAGCTCTGATAATTCTGATAACTGTATATGGTGAAAGAATGATTCTAAAACTACTCTTTTACCTCAAAAAGGTTTACTCTTAAAACTGTTGAGCAGAGTAACACTCTCTCAGTTACCTCTATATCTCACTGTTACAGCTATGTTCACTTATAGGCGAGCCAATGCTTATCCAGTATTTGGTTTTCTTTAGTAATGCAATTGGTTTAACAATGTAATTGCTGATACTTGACAACAATCATCCTGATTCCTTAGCAGATTGTTATGCAAACCACTGTTCAATGTGGAATGCTGCCATACAGATCAGGAAGGTTCAGTCTCAACTCTGTGCTCAGCTTCCAATGAAAAGTGTGAAGAGAAAGGGCAATAGCCAAAAAAAATACATACATGTTGATAATAGATAAGCTCACATTTTGGGATGAAGTGAGTTGACACAGTAATGATGAAAAGCACTGCTGGCTGAATTAATTGTTAAAGCCAATAATAAGATTGTTGTATTTCAAAATGAATTTCCAAAATTGTTTGCAGGCTTCAGGAGGTTCAAGACGGATATCATATCACCCAACAAGCTGATGTTAAACCAGTTTGCCCCCAGAAAAGTCCGTCCCACACTCCTGGACAAAGTTGAGGACGAAATTGAGAAGATGCAATAAGCAGGGGTTTCTCTCACTGTTCACCAGGCCAACAAAATGGTGTTCAGGAATGGTTATGTCCCAAAGCCAATAGCTTAATAAGAATTTACTTTTTTGGTATGTTTTATTGTCATATGAATTAGTATACAGTGAAAAGTATTGTTTCTTGGACACTATACAAACAAGATATATCGTTCATAGTGAAGGAAACGAGACAGAGCAAAATGCAATGTTACAGTCATAGCTAGGAAGTAGTGAAAGATCAACTTAGTGTAAGGTAAGTCCATTCAAAAATCTGATGGCAACAGGGAAGAAGCCTTCTTGAGTTGATTGGTGCGTGGGGTTTGTCTTCTAATCAATACCTCATGGTGCCTAGACATAGTTATACTGGTGAATTTCTGTTCCCCAGATCTAGAATACCTGACACTAAAATGTCGCCCCTACTACCTTCCATGGGAGTTCATCTTGGTTATCCTGACAGAATTTACATTCCACCCCATGCAGACTTGAAGACCAGGCTGGACGGAATATGCAACCATCACAAATAGCCTTGAGACAAAACATCCCAAGGCCTTGCTCACTGTGCCCAGGGACTTTAATCAGGCCAAGCTTAAGGCATTTTACCAATATATCTCCTATTCCACCAAAGACCCAAATATGCTAGACTACTGCTAAACAAATATCAAAAATGTTTACTGCTCCAACGCCTGCCCACACTTTGGTAAATCAGGCCACAAGGCTGTGCTCCTGCTTCCGGCAAGCAAAAATTGAAATAAGAGAGTCCGTCAAAGAAAGTTGCGCAACGTTGGCTTGAGGAATTGGATGATTTCCTATGGGACTGCTTACAGTCAGTATTTAAAAACTCTGCAACCATCCTGAATGAGCATGACACTACAGATTTCATTAAAGTGTGTAGAAGATTGTGTGCTTCCCAAATGGAAACCATGAATGAACAGAGATATCCAATGCGTGCTGAAGTTCAAGATCTGAGGAATTCAAGTCAGGCAATCCTAACCTGTACAAGAATGCCAGATCTGATCCACAGAGATTCATCATAGGTGTCAAAAGATGATACCAACCAGGGTAGAATCCCAAGCTAGCCACACGACCTACTGCTAACCATGGCAAGGTATGTAACAAGATGAAGGCAGATAAAATCGCAGCTCCCAATGCACCCTTCCCCGATAAGCTCAAAGTGTTCTATGCTAGTTTTCAACAAGAGGTTAGCGAGAGCACACCCTCCATCCTGGGAGCCTTAAATAAATTTGTATCCAAGGTCACCACTGCCAATATCAGAGCAACCTTCTCAAAAGTCAACCCTTAAAAAGCAGCTGGCCCAGATGGGGTACAGACAAGTACTCAGATCCTGCACGACCAGCTGGGTAATTGCAGATATCCTCAACCTTTCTTTACACCAATATAACATCCCTACACTCGAGAAGACAACCACCATTCCAGTACCAAAGAAAAGCCAGGCAGCGTGCCTTAATGACTATCGTCCACTGAAATGTTTGAAAAATTAGTCATGAAACAAATCAATCCCTGCCTACTAGGCTGCCTGGATCCACCATAGTTTATCACTACAACAGGTCCACAGCCAACACCATCTCCCTGGCCTTACATTCAACACTTAGATAACACAGACACCTATTCAAAGACAACATCTCAGCCTTTAATACCATTATTCCTATGAGACTCATCTCCAAACTCCATGGCCTAGGACTTGGCTCCTCCCCCTGCAACTGCATCCTAGACTTCCCAACCACAGAATGCAATAAGGATAGACAACAACACCTCCTTCACGATCATCCTCAATACTGACGCTCTGCAAGGCTGTATCCTCAGCCCCTTGCTGTACTCCTTATACAACTATGACTATGTGGCCAAATTCCTCTCCAACTTGATTTTCAAGTTTACTGACAACACCAGCGTTGTGGGTTGGATCTCAAACAATGACCTGACACAGTACAGGAAAGAGATGAAGAATCTGGTGAACTGGTGTGATGACAGTAATTTTTCCCTCAATGTCAACAAAATGAAAGAGATAGTCATTGACTTCAGAAAATAAAGGAGAATATGTCTTTGTCTACACCACTGGGGACAAAATGGTCATGAGTTTCAAGTTTTTAGGTGTCCAGCTTACTAACAACCTGTCCTGCTCCCTCCATGCTGATGCTATAGTTAAGGTAAAGCCCATCAAGCACTCCATTTTCTCTGGAGACTAAGGAAATTTGGCATGTCAGCTATGACTCTCACCAAATTTTACAGATGCACCATAGAAAGCATTCTTTCTGGTTGTATTACAGTTTGGTATGGTTCCTGCGCTGTCCAAGACCACAAGGAAGTATAAAGGGTCGCCCAGTCCTTTACTTAAACCAGTCTCCTATCCATTGACACTATCTACATTTCCTGTCTCAGATAAACAGTCAGCATAATAAAGAACCCATAATCAAGCACTCTGGACGTATACTTTTCTACTTTCTCCTGTCAGGAAAAAGATAGAAAAATCTGAGATCACGAACCAACCGACTCAAAAACAGCTTCTTCCTCGCTGCCACCAGACTTGAATGGACCTACCTTGCAATAAGTTTATCTTTCTCTACACCGTACCTGTGACCATAACACTATATTTTGCACTCTCTCCTTTCCTTCTCTATGTACAGTAGGCTTTGTCTGAATAATGTGCAACAAACAATACTTTTCACTATATTCTAATACGTTAACAATAATAAATCAAATCAAAAAAAGGTGATCTCAGACTTTTTCCCCCAATGGAAGAAGGTGAAAGAGAATATTTCTGGTGTGCGTGGCATTTTTGATTATGCTGGCTGCTTTTCCGAGGCAGCGGGAAGCTTAGACAGAGCCAATGGTCAATACGCAGATTTAACTCAATGAAACAGATCAGTGAAATGTGAGATCTATCCAATGGCCTCAGTGGATGAGAAACTTGTCAAACTAGCCTAAAGTGTTCTGTATTTACCAAACTGGAAGCAAACAGTGGATTTTAGCAGTCAATTATCAAATTCCCCAAGTAATCCATCACAACACTATGCCAACATGCTGGATTTTGTACTAATTCAGATTGCCCTGATGTTTTATAAATCAATTTCTTAACCTGTCCGGCCATATTCAAGGATTTGCAAACACAGATCTCCCAGGAACCTCTGCTCTTGAATGCCCTATAGAATTGTACGCTTTCCTCATTCTTGTTACCAAAATTGATCACATTACACTTTCCTGTAGTAACTTTCATTTACCATATGCCTACCCATTCCTTCAGCCTAACTTCTTTTGAAGTTATCCTCAATTCATAGTTGTGCAATCTGCAAATTTTGAAATTGTGCCCTGCACATCCAAACCTAGATTTTCAATATAGATTTTTTAAAAAGCAGTGATCTTAATCTGGATCCTTGTATGATCCCATTATCCAACTTCCTCCAGCCTGAAAAACAAATCTTTAGCACAATTCACTGCTTCCAATCACACAGTCAACTTTGTATCATGCTACCACTGTCATTTTAATATGATGGTCTTCATCTTTGCTGACAAATTTGTCAGGTGGTACTTAATCAAAAGTCTTTAGAAGTCCATTTATACCACATCAACCATATTACTCTCATATACCCTCTGTTACTTCAATGAAAAATGCAATCAAATTAAACATGATTTGCCCTGAACAAATTTATAGTGGTTTTCCTTAATTAAATCTACATTAGGCTAAAGGACTGCTAATTTTTTTCCTGAATTGTTACGAAAACGCCCCATCACCAAGGTTAAGCCAAATTGTCTATTTAGGTGCATTGACCCAAACGGATGGTGGACTATGACAACTAGGGGAATTTCACAGTAGCTTCATTGCAATGTTAACGTAAGCCTTAATTGTGACTAATAAATAAACTTTACTGTTGGCCTTTTTTGAACATGAGTATGATATTTACAATTCTTTAGTCCTCTTCTTTCATTGGGGAACAAGTTTGTGGTCACGTACCAATCAACTCAGGAACAGCTTCCTCCTTGCTGCCATCAGACTTCTGCAAGAAAAAGTACTTTTCACTGTATACTAATACATCTGACAATATAAATCAAATCAAAATCTCTGGTACCACTCCTGACACTGAAGGAAGATTAAGTGGGTATAGCAAATATTTCTTCAATTTCCAATATCATTGAATCAGATCCAGAAGACTTATCAACTTTTATAGCCAGTCTTCCTTATACGTCCTTTCAATCAATTTTTAGTCCAGGCAGTGTCTCAATAACCTCTACTTCCTTAGTGAAAAAAAGGGCTGAAATATTAAATAGTGGCTTTGCAGTGCACTCTGTCTCTATGCAATAGTTACATTTTTGATCGACAAGTGGCTCAAGTCCTTATATACAACCTCCACCACCCCTTGTTCTATTTAAATGCCTATAGAGGGCTTTTGGATTCCATTTCATGTTAGCTGCCAGTTTTTTTTTTGCATTCTCTCTTCGGTATTCATATTGTCTTTTTTTTTATTTCCTCTGTGAATTTACTGCATTCAAACTCTATTCGTATTGTCAACTGACATCTATAGCATGCATCCTTTCTTCTGCTTTCTCTTACTCTCTATCGCTTTCATTATCTCAAGAGTTCTGGCTTTGTTTACCGTACATTTTCCCCTTTGTGAAAATGTACCTCCATTGTACTCTAACCATTTCTTTAAAATTTCATGACTGCTATGCTTGCAAATCTTTGATTTCAATTTACATGTATCAGATCATTCTCACCCCACTGAAACTGGCCCTCTCACTTTTACACTGGGTTGCTCATTATACTTTTCATAGCTAGCCTAAATCTTTAGCTATTGTGCTCATGCCCCCAGTCCATCACTTGGTCATTTTCAACACCAGTCTCTCACTTGGCAATGTCCAGTTTTCCAATTCCCCAGCCCCACGCCTGGTGATCTCCAATCCCATTCTTTTACCTAGTAATCTCCAGTTTCCCAGCTCCAGTCTCTTACTTAGCAATTTGCAATTCCATGTTTCCTTATCTGGTAACCTACAGTTTCAATTTTTTAAGATCATAAAATATAGATGCAAAGCCATTCAGCCCATTGGGTCTGTTCAGCCATTCAATCATGACTGATACGATTCTCATCCCCATTTTCTTACCTTCTCCCCATAACACCGAATTTCCTAGAACATAAGAAATAGGAGCAGGAGTAGGCCATCCAGCCCCTCGAGCCTGCCCCGCCTTTCAATAAGATCATGGCTGATCTGCAGTGATTCAGTACCACTTTCCCGCTTTCGCCCCGTAACCTTAATTCCCTTGTCAATCAAAAACCTATCCACTCTTCACTTAAATATATTCAGTGAGGAAGCCTCCACCACTTCAACAGGCAGAGAATTCCAAAGATTCACCACCCTTTGTGTGAAGAAATTCCTCCTCAACTCTGATCTGAACCACAGCAACTCCCCCCCCCCCCCCCCGCAATTTTGAGGCTGTGCTCTCTAGTCTTGCTATCTTTGCTAAGTGGGAAGAGTCTCTCAACCTTTACCCTATCCATCCCCTTCATTATCTTATACATCTCTACAAGACCCCCTCTCAGTCTTCTAAACTCCAACAAGTACAAACTTAGCCTATTTAGTCTCTCCTCGGTATCAGCCTAGTAAACCTAATATCTCTATCTTAAGGACATTCAACGATCTGGTCTCCACAGCCATCTGTGGCAATGAGTTCCACAGATTCATCACCCTCTGGCTGAAGTAATTCCTCATCACTTCAGTTTTAAAGAAGTGTCTCTTCAATCTGAGAACGTGCCCTCCAGTTCTAGTTTCCCCCACAACTGGATACATCTTCCCCGTGTCCCTCTATCTAGGCCTCTCAGTATTCTGTAAGTTTCAATTAGATCTCCCCCCATCTTTCTAAACACTATCCAGTGTAGACCCAAACTCTTCAATTGCTCCTCATATGACAAACCCTTCATTCCTGGAACCATTTTATGAACCTCCTCCGGGCCCCCTCCAAGGCCAGCACATCCTTCCTTAGAAATGGGGCCCAAAACTGCTCACAATATTCCAAATGGGAATGAGTTTCACTGGGTAATGTCCATTCCCACTCTCTCACCTGGTGATCTCCAGGCCATTGTTGAAATCCTCTCCACAGCAACGGAAGTAACCGGCCCCACCACAGGAGCGTCCCCACTACAAATAGCGGCGACACCACAGGTTCCTAGGACTGACTGCAGCGAAATAGAAAGCAGGAGATAGCGCTGAACTCAACTAGAGCTCAGATCAGCAACTTTCAGCCGCCTCTCTCTAATCTCCCCATTAATCCATCACGCTCTTTGGGAGAAACGTACTCCCAGCCCAACTTCCGGTCCGCGAGCTCTGGAACCGGCAGCCGCGAATCCGGCTCCACTCCCCCGGTGGGACAGTCAGGCAGGTGCGCTCCGGCAGGGGGACAATCAGACTGGTGCACTCGGCTCCGGTAGGGGGAACAATCAGACTGGTGCACTCGGCTCCGGCAGGGGGAACAATCAGACGGGTGCACTCGGCTCCGGCAGGGGGAACAATCAGACGGGTGCACTCGGCTCCGGCAGGGGGAACAAATTGACTGGTGCACTCGGCTCCGGTAGGGGGAACAATCAGACTGGTGCACTCGGCTCCGGCAGGGGAACAATCAGACGGGTGCACTCGGCTCCGGGAGGGGGACAATCAGACGGGTGCACTCGGCTCCGGCAGGGGGAACAATCAGACGGGTGCACTCGGCTCCGGCAGGGGGGGGGACAATCAGACGGGTACACTCGGCTCCGGTAGGGGGAACAATCAGACTGGTGCACTCGGCTCCGGCAGGGGGACAATCAGACGGGTGCACTCGGCTCCGGCAGGGGGACAATCAGACGGGTGCACTTCGCTCCGCGGCGGAGCGAAGTTGCTGCAGTCCGCTCCACCAGAGGAGACAAGCAAGTTGGTGTATGGTTTTCCAAGGTGACCTTCATGACACACAACAGCGCTGAATCGCTGAGCTACATTTGATAACCAATTTAAGGTACCTTCTGAACCACACTCATCCATAGATTGATGCTGATAAAAGGCTAGGAATTATAAGCCACCAATAAATTACTTTTTTTCATAATCAGCTGTAGCTACTATCTTCAGTACAATCAACAGCAGCATAACACTCAACATCAGGCTCCTCTTATCCCTTTTCATCTGGCCCCATTAACTTATTCTTTGATATTCCCAGCTAACATAAACATTAAATACTTGAAACAGATGGCCAAAAATACTTCAGGATACCAAACAAGTAAATTGAACCAATGACCACAGGGATACTACAGTTGTTCTGTCAGTTCCAGCTAATGCATATTCTTCATCTTAATGCTTACTGTGCATGAGGGAAAAATTAGTGGTTACTAAAATGCAATTTGTCAAGGAATTACCCAAGATAAAATCATTGGTGGTGATGGGTTGTGTAACTTATTTTTGATAACACTTCCAAGAAAACAGGGTTGAGAACAAAGAACCATTCACTCAAAACCATGAGATCATAACAAGATGGTAAATATTCAATCTGAATTAGGAACAGGCAGGCAAGTATCAACAGCCAAGGTTGTTAAAATTATCAGTCATATTTTCAGTCTCCAGTTGAATGTTCTCCTGAACAGTGACTAATCCTCTCCCAAAGGTAATAAGGCACAATTCCAAGCCAGCTCAAAAGGGATTTGAACATCATAAGCTGTCTCACAAACCAGTTTGTAAAAATAATGGAAATCAATACATTGAAGTATTTGACCGTGACAAGGGACTTCAGCACCAGGAAAGCAATTGTAACTACCCAACAGAAGATTAATTTCTAATGACATTATGTACAAAATATTCATTTTTTTATAAACAATGCAAGTAAACCTGAATGTTGTACATCTGTTTAGTCAAATAGGCACAGTGGTAATTTGTTCTAAACACCAATGCATACAAAAAAGGTGAAAATGTTACTAATTTTGCATTGTCCTAATAAATGCTTCTCAAGTCTTCAAACATTTTCTGTATGCAAATTTATTTGTATTCAAATTTCTGAAAACACTGGCTGTTTTCATGTTTGACATTGGACAAGAATATCATCTTATTTTTGTACAGTGGTAAATAGGAATGTAGTAAAATCTTGTAAAGTACTTTTGGTGCAGTACAATGATCCAGAGCAACCAGTTAAGTTTGAATTGTCCACCAATAAAACTTAACATGACATACCAAACTCATCCAAAGATGGCACTATACTCCATTTCCAAGTCTAATTATTCAACAATTGTTCCTAAAACTGCTTCATAAGTTTTCTTTAGCAAATGCTGCTTTATTCCTTTGAGCTAGATTTGAGAAGTGGTTTTGAAACAGACTTTTATAATTCATTGCTCTAGCAAGTGCATTTCTGGTCTGAAAGAACTCGGAGGGGCAGGGGAGGTGAGAAAGCACAAATCTGTTGCATTACAAAACTTGGCAAATGCAATCATTAAAGATGAATGAAAAAAATCTTCTTGCATCAGTAAAACACACACTTTCATTAAATAAATAATTTATAATTTTGCTATCCACAAGGCTTGGTTGTGTAGACAGATTGCAAATGTTTTTGTGATCAGCAAAACAAAACTTGAAAGTATATTGATTACCAGAGATGTCCTGCATTTAAAAAAAGTTTAATGTTCTTTGGATTAATCAGGTCTCAAATTCTAATTTGGCAAATCTTGCAGTTTTTGAATAGTTCATCTTCCATGTCATTTCTTTCAGCAAAAGTTGATACTGCTACTCTTGACACACACTTGTACCTTGTGGAACACCACCTACGAAAGTAAACAGTTGTGCATATAGGTAATAATGGAAAGCAAATCTCATCATTCATGAATATGTTTCTTCTTGATTTGCTGCCATTGCATATATCCTCGGAGTCTTCTTGAGCTGTTTAGAGCTTTTGACAGATTGGACAAGTGCCAGACTGATACCAAATAAAAGTACAGTATGATGAGCAGCACCTTCTTTTAGTCAGAGGGCAAAAACAAAACAAATAGATCTCGTTATTTTTGAAACAAGCTGGAATTTGCATCTTCTAAAAACTTGAGATGTTTTGTGCTCTTTGAGGCGAGAGACAGCAGGTGCTGAGAAATAGAACATTTCCCATTTCAGAGATTCAATATCCATGTCAAGCACTCTCAGGTCAGATGTTTTGTTAGCTGCTGTGTGAAGTTTCTCTACATTGCCCTATAATTTGTCTCCCCGCACCACTGAACCTCAATCCATCTTCAGAGCACTCTACTGCAACAATATGACATTTTATCGATTCCCACAACAGCCAATGCATGGCATCAGTGAGATAACTAATTTAGTGCTAAAATGCAGCCAGGTATGTGCGAGTTCATGCACACTCGGAACTTTGTTGAAACTGCCCAAACTTATTCCATTGGAACCTTAGCCAAGTTAGCCCTTTTTGGCTAATGGACTGATACTAGCATCCAGAGGCATTGCACTTTGGACAGTACATGTCCCTGCTAGAGTTTCATTTGTTAGCACTTGGTACTTTGCTGACTGGAACAGGTCTTAGAAGCAAGAGTTCAGGAAACATGTGAAATCAGCCTGACCCGGGTCTTTATTTCTTGACGACACAAGGGACAGGTGTCCAGCTGCAAGGCACATTCCATGCATAGATCACTGTTAAACAGAAAGATCAAATGTTAAGATAAATTTTACAAAATATCTGGTTGACCATCGTAGGGCCACACACACACTGGATAACTACATTATTCCCAATTAAAGCCGTAAAATAGCAATTTAAAATGTGAATAAACTGCAGTATTTAATCACAGAACACTGTCCCAATGTTTTATGTCACTTTATCCCAGTGCAGCACAGAGTACTGCAAGTTTGGGAAATCAACTAGACTACTTTCTCTATTACACTTTCATGGATATTTCTGGAAATTCTGGAAATTTTCTTTGCAGATATCCCTAGAAGACATCAATGGGTAAGTCAGAGGCTTCCTATAGCTCAACAATGATTTGTTTAGCCGATAGGGAGATCGATCACTTTATGAAGTTATATGCTAGCAATCTATTTGGTCTTTTTGCTCATGTTTCTGGGATGAACAGAATTATAACACAATTGTTAAGAAATCTTATGGGGCTGTTCCAATCACACACCATTAGCTCAGAAAGAACTACAAGCTATTCTATTCAATGATCCATTGGTCTAAAATGTACCATCTTTATTCTGTCTACTGATCTGCAGGACTGTGGACCAGACCTTGGAAAGCCAACGATTTTTGCTTTCGTGTCTATGCAATATTCCATAGTTACATACAGGATTGACAATCAACAAAATAAAGGCTTCATAGAAAATGATTCCAAATACTTCAGCCATCACTAGATCAGGAGCAATTACTGGGCCAAGTTGCAGTTTGTAATTGAAGGAAATCAGTCTTTACAGAAGAGAGACACTCTTAAACTGGTTACCTTTCTTCATTTGATGACTTTATCAGTCATTTATAAAAATCACCAACACTTATTCTTCAGGATCAAACCTCACAAAATCTCCTTTTACAATGTTATGTGTATGCTAATTGACTGGTTTGATGATTGTTTGACTATGTCCTTAATAGGTTTCAAAGAAATTTAGGCAACCACATTTATGTTAACAACAAGAAAAACTGCAACAAATTATGCTTATAAACAAGAGGTATTATTTACATGCATTATGTAAATATGGAACTGATTTTCAAAGTACATTTCAGAGAAGTTGATAGCAAACCATCAAAAAACTTTTATTCTCTGGGTGGGGCAAAGAGGTTAGCGCTTTTTTTAAAAAATCACCAGGTCATAGATTTAGAAGGGACTGAGGAAATGTTTCTTCACCTAGAAGGTAGTGGGTATCTGGAACTCACTGCCTGAAAAGGTATCGATGTGGGAATCCTTGCAACATTTAAAAAGCATTTGGATGAGTACTTGAAGTGCTATAGCATACAAAGCTACAGACCAAATGCTCGAAAATAGAATTAAATGATAGCTGGTGCAGACAAAGACCAAAGAATCTCTTTCTGTGCTGTAAAACTCAAATGATACTACTTTGACAAGGAACAAGATTGCAGACATAAAAGTGAAAGCTCATGGGAACCAAGGGAAACAAAGTTATGGTCAATGGGTGTTTTTGTGACTTGAAGGCTGTTTTCAGTTATAAACCCCAGCCACAGGTTCTTTTACTGTTTAAAGTGGACAGTGATTTTTAAGTCAGTGTAGAGGGCATAATTAAGAAGTGTCTAGATATTTAAAAAAATGACTGATACCGGACATGGTATAGCACACAAAAGTGAGGCATTATACTCAAATTATATAAAGCATTAGTTAGATCACATCTCAAGCACTATTTGCAATTCTAGTCAGTGCATTGCAGGAAGATATGATTCTAACAGAAAGGATAGAAAGGACATTGGCAGGACTGAGGAGCTTTGGTCATGAGGAAATAAATGGAGGAATTTGAGAAAATTAGTCACGTTGGGCTTGTTTGGGAGGAGGCCAATAGGAAATATTCCAACATGTTTAAAATTAAAGGGCGTAGATAATGTTAAGAAAGAAAAGCCTATATGCTTTAGCTGAAAATCAGTAACCAGGAACATAGATTTCAAGTAATCAGAAAGATTTGAAAGGAGCTGGGGATCTTGAACTTGCTAACTGGATCTAAAAGTACAGACAAATATTTACTGGAGATGATATAATATACCAGACTAGGAACCAGAAATAGGAGTTAACATTAGACTGATAATGATTTCAACTAACATGGACACAACAGGACATGTGGCCTCCTTCTACGTTGTCTGTCTATGTTGGCAAAGACTCAGGAAGCACAAATATTGAAAGTTTTTTAAAATCCGAAGTTTCTCCTAAAACAGATGAACATAATCCAAAGCTCTTTTCATTTGAGGACCTTGGTCTTTTATAAGATACAATGCATATGAATTAGAACCAATTTTCTGCTGCCAGAAATCATACAAACACATTCAGGAATGCCACTTAGAGCAGGGATGGTGGTTATAAGGGTCATTCTTGTACTGAAGCAACAAATATAGTGCAGATCAGACATTCTTTGATGGGTGCCCTGCTCTTTTGGGAAAGATAGGGAAGGGGCAACTGAAGCCAATTCTTGGAACAATGCAAAGAACTATCATGAGACCAGTACTCAGAATAATGGGAAGTTATGAAAAATCTTACGAGAAGTAGTTTGTTTCAGATATTAAGAAAAAATTAGACTGGATATCGTCACATCAATAGTATCCAATTTGAAAACAAGAAAACGTGACCTCGGACAACCATTATAAACAGAGATGCTTTAACGAAAACAAGAGTTCACATACCTATGTCCACACGGTTTGAGTTCTGTATCAGCCATCTCATCACAACAAAGTGTACAGCAGTTTTCCCGTATGCTCACTTGTTTCAATAAAGCTAGACGTCTGTGCCTTAAACACAACACAGTTGACAGTTTTATAAACCATCATGCTCTAATTACATTCACTTTCTAATCATTATAACTGCTGCGTATCTTAAGACAGTACTACACATACCTCAAGAGGACCCAAAAGAAAAACACCTATGAAGGCCATTATATCGTAAATATAGTTATGAATTTTTTCATTTAATACTGACAGTACTCACCTTGGAAGAATGATTTTTTCTTCTGGCAAGAGGGAAGCATATTCATTAAATGTGCTGAATTTCACTGTTGGCGGATACTTAAATGGTTTTGCTCCAAAATTAAACTCACACTGTTGATAAGACATGAAACTGGCAGCAGCAAAGAAGCCAGATCTGAAATTGAATATAATTTTAAAATATTAAATAGAATACCACACAGTATTAGAAACAATTTTGCTAAAAGATACTAAAATATAAGAATGCATAGTATGTCTAAAAAAGCAGTGCTATTCAATGGTGACATTTGCATGTGATGCTGACAAGTTAGTGGCTTATTATGGAGAGTGCATGCTGACATTTTTACTCAAAGGCAAGTTATTGGAATTTCAGACCTTGAGGGTGGGGTGGGGTTGGTGTTCATGGATGGAATCCAAGTTGAGACAACGGGACAGCCTATAAACATTGACTATTCCAGTAGAAAAACAGTGCTTCCAAACCTAGGTTGTGAAATAGGCATCTCACTATAGGATTTCAAATATATCTAATATGTTGTCTCTTCACTGTCTTTGGTTTATAAAACCATATCTCTAATAATCTGTGTCATATCTGCATAGCCTGAATTCCTTTGTTTAATAGTGCAGGCATTTTGATTATGGCTCTAGCAGCACAATAACTACTTCATGGTCACTGGTACAGAGAGACTCTGGCAAATGTAACTCCTTTATTTAGAATGGGTAGGGAACAAAGAGCAGGAAACAGGTCAATTCGTTGTTAAATAAGTTAGAAGCTATTAAAGATATTATAGCAAGGCACTTAAACAAATTCAAGGTAATCAAATAGAGTCAACATGGTTTTGAAAGGGGGAAATCATATTTAGCCAATTTACTGAAGCTCTCTGAAGCAGTAACATGAGTTTTAGATAAAGAGGAACCTGTGGAAATAGTGCACCTCGATTTCTAGAGTGCATTTGATAAGGTATCGCAAAATGTCATTGCAGAAAATAAAAGCTCATGATGAAGGAGGTAACATATTGGTATGTATAGAAGCTGGGCTAGCTAACAGGAAATGGTGGGTATAAATGTGTCATATTCTGGTTGGTAAGATGTAACAAGTGATATGCCACAAGGATCAATTTTGGGGTCCCAACTCTGCTATTTAAATTATTTGAATAAAGGAAGTGAATATATGCTGATGACAAAGATAGGTAGGGAAGTTGTGAACTGGACAGAAGGAGGCTACAAAGGGACATAGATAGGTTGAGTGGACAAAGACTTGGCAAATGGAATGCAAATGAGAAAGCGTGAAATTGTCCATTGGGTGAAGTATTGCAGAAGTGATGCAGAGGGATCTGAGCATCCTAATATATGAACAGCTAAATGTTTAGTGTTCGGTACAGCAAATAATTAGGAAAGCTAGTAGAATCTTATAGTTTATTGCAAGAAAAATTAAATCAAGAAGTAGTGAAGTTATGCTTTGCATCCTGGAATACTGCATGCCGTATTGGTCTCTGCATTTAAGGAAAGATGCATTAGAAACGGTTCACAGAAAGCTTAACAGGCTAATACATAGAGTGAGAGGGTTGTCTCATGGAGGAATGGTTGGACAGGCCAGGGTTGTATCTACTGGAGTTTAGAAAAGTAAGAGGCAATTTAATTAATACATGCAAGATCCTGAAAATCTTAACTGGATGCCTATGGAAAGGATGTTTCATCTTGTGGCAAAATCTAGAACTAGTTTAAAAGGAAAGTATCATGTGTTTTAGACAGCTGTAAAGAGAAACGTTTTGAGGATCACAAATCTTTGGAATTCTCTTCTACAAAAAGGCAGCAAAAGTAGAATCTTTGAACATTTTTAGAGAAGATAGATTCTTGATAAGCAAAGTGGTAGAAGGTTATCGGGGATTAGATGGGAATGTTAAATGGAGATTACTATCAGGTCAACCATGAGCTTATTGAATGACAGAGCAGAGCTGAGTGGATGACTCCTGTTCCTATTCTTTCTGTTCTTTGTTTCTTTCTCTTTGTATCACTTGCATTTTTCACTCCCAACACCATCCTTTCCTTAATACCAGGTTTTAGTTTTCCCCTTTCAGCTACTTTGCCTCCCTCCCACCAATCCCTAATGGACAAGCTTTGGGGAAATCAGGATGAATAACTCAAAAAATTTCCCAGCCTTTGACCAGTTTTTGTAGCTCTGTAACTTGAATGGCTGGTTCAATTAAGTTTCTGGTCAATGGCAACCCCAAATTGTTGAGAGTGAGGGAGACATCCAGAATAAATTCTGTGGACTTACTAACCTCAAGTACCTCTGACAATTGGTGCTCAAAATGGAGGTGTTTGATTCATCAGCAGGGTGAGGGCAGTAGTGGTAAATAGCAGGAGGTTTTTTTGCCTGTTGTTGATCTAATGCTATGAGACTTCATGCAACCTCGCAGTCAATGTTAAAGACTCCTTCTTGACTGTACCATTGATCCACGAGTTCCAGTCTCTAAAAGAGAGAAGCTAATCGGCCCATTGTATCCTTGCAAGTTCTCTGCAGTTTAACTCCCCTCCCTTTCTCCATAGTCCAGTACTTATTTTTAAATAACTAATTCAATTCCCCTTTGAAAGCCTTTACTGAATTTGCTTCAACCACATTCTCAGGCAGTGTTTTCCAGATCCTAATCATTCGCTGAATTTAAGTTCAAATTTACTTACACGGCTGATGAAAAGACTTGCTTTTCTGGGGGTAGCTGGTTTCCATTAAGATAGAAAATCATTGCTTTCTTATTCAAGTCTAAAAGAAATCCTATTGTGTCCCCTGCATGGAAAAAACAACAAGGAATGTTACCAGAAAAAATCTACACAAAGCATACATTTTTTTTTCAAATTGACGGACGTTTCTTGAATGAAGTCCACAACAATTCATGAGAAGGATAATCAGATGGATGTATTTTTGTATTCTATGCAGCTTTCTCACAACAGGAGCAAAAAGGTATCACTTAATTAATTTATTTATTTAGCACTAAAGGCCCTAAGGGTCTCAGCTCTCATCATCATATAAAAGACGTCAGGATGTTGCACAACATTTGGTACTAATCTGTCTACACCAAATTTGTGATGAGTTGAGTTTCACATCGATAAAATGATCATTCACTAACTGATGATCCCTGGCTCTAAGTCCTGAACAACATTGCAGCCATCCCCAAACATCAGGGCAGTAACTGCAACAGGAAAATTACTGGTGAAGGTCTCTTCCAACCCAAACCTGCTCTTATTCAGGGACCCCTTAACCCACCTGCAGTGCAGCTACTCACATCAACCAATATGGTTTAAACCCATCATAGAGTAACAGTTGAAGATCTCAGCAGGAAAAAGCATCCGCTCGACAAGAAACCCACTCCATCATAGTAGATTCCACTGCTCATCCACCTGGCCTTGATCTCCCAGTCATTTTAAATCATTTCCAGACTGGCCAAGATCTCTGGGTAGCCATGCATCATCAGTGGAGTTGCAGTTTGCAGCTGTGGTACAGTCCAGATAATGATTCATTGTCAAGGAGTGTCCACTGGCTAAACATGAAGGTGGGCTTAAAGAACTCCAAATAGCCACTGACAAGGCTATTGGTGGGCTCTGAGTATGCACTTTCCAAATAAGTTTGGGTGGCAGTGGTTGGCACTGCTGCTCAAAGCAGAGATAGGGATTCAATTCCAACCTTAGGTCACTGTCTGTGTGGAGTTCACACATTCTCCCCATGTCTGCATGGGTTTCCCCTCAGTCCAAAGATGTGTGGGTTAGGTTGATTGGTTATGCTGAATTGACCTTGACCAGGGCTTGGGGGGGGGGGGGGGGGGGGTGGCGGATTAAGTGATTAAGTGTGTGGGGTTGCGAAAATAGGGTCTGGGTGGGATTGATAGGCCAAATGGCCTCCTGTAGAGTTTCTATGATTCTATTAAGTATTATATCACTTTCGATCATAGGGCTTATTTTTCAGGAAAGTGGAATCCAGACACGAAATTTATTTTATTTGCAATACAAAATATTTGATTACATTACTTATTGGCATAAATGAGACACAGTTGTGGTGTTTTGTCAAGGTGGATCAGCTTCTAATTGGGTTAATTCCTTTAAGGCCATTATTCAGTCTTTGTGGAGTCTCACACCACACGGCCTCTGGTTCATGATGGTGGAAACTGATATTATCTGGCTTTTGTAACACAAGAATATCATTTGTAACAACAGGTTCTGCTGCATATATGGGGCATCAGAGGGGTAATATCTTTGGTGGGGGAACATGTTGTGTCCCTTCAGGGTGGTTTGTCCATCCTTTGCCCTCATCTGGCACTCAGCTCTCACCTGTGGCTCCCAGTAGCTGTTTGCATGTGACAGCGGCCACACCCCAGCCACAGCCTCGACAACCTGGCTAAACGAGGTGAGAGTAGTCAACGGGTCTCAACCCTTGGTAAGATAGGGAGATGTCTATCCCAGCATGTGAAGACAGAGTCTGGCGGATTGAGTGGAAGAGACCAATGGAAGGTCCAAAGGTCAAGAAAGCAGTTTCTGCAAGTGTCATGGAAAGCAAACAGCAGGACAAGACATAGAAGACATCCTGGTCATCCACTGTGCCTAGTCCCAACTCCAATCATCTTGATTCTTGTCTTGCCACTGGTTCTAGGTGGGAATTGGGAAGAGTGAGTGAGGCTGACGCTGTGCAACTCTCCCTCACTTTAATACAAAGCAAGTGCTAGTTTCGACACCATCATCATCAGTGTCCTGTTTAACCCTTGAAGTCCTGTGGCAATGGGTGAGCGACGAAACAGGTGAAATTACATTGGGAGCTGTAGTCACGGACCTGCATGCAGGCGGCTTAGGTCTAATGGTTGTTTTCTGCTGACCAAAGCAGCAGTGGGACTCAGCGTCTATCTGGGCAGCTGAGCATGCTCTTCAGGAATGCACTGCTCACCTCTGTAGAATGAGGAAGGGCTAGAAAAGGCGCCCTAAATATTGCCTGTTTCACTACACCTGGCAGTGATCCCATATTGCAGTTGAAAACACAAAATAAAACACTGCTCACCATTGGCACTTGGAACGTGCACATGATTTTGGACAATCCTGCAGGAGACAGACAAGAGAAAAGAACAGCCTTAGCTGCCAGAGAGCTTGCAAGATACAACACTGACGTTGCAGCCCTGAGTGAAACTTGTCTTGCTAACATCAGTCAGTTGACTGAAACTGAAGGTGGATACACTTTTTTCTGGAGCGGTGATGAACGTTCAGTTCATCACATTCAGTGATGAACGTCGTGATGCTAGAATTGGATTTGTCGTCGTCAGGAGTCATCTTGTTCGTAAACTTGATAGTCTACCCATAGGTAGGCTTATGACATTACAGCTTCCGCTACAGAACAGAGGTCAAACCACTCTGACCAGCGCCTATGCCCCCACGATGAACAACCCAGACGAGAAGACAGACAAATTCTATGAAGAACTAGACACCCTACTATCAACAGTGAGCAGTACCGACAAACTGATCTTGCTTGGTGATTTCAATGCAAGAGTAGGGTGTAACTCTGCAATCTGGCAGGGAGTCATTGGAAGGCATGGAGTGGACAAGTGTAACAGTAACAGGCCTACTCTTAATGAAGACCTGTGCAGCACACTACCTCCTTCTCACCAACACAACCTTCCATCTGCCTACCCATAACAAGATATCCTGGATGCACCCCCACTCTAAGCATTGGCATTTTTTCGACTATGTCGTTATCAGGAGAAAAGACAGGTAGGATGTCAGAGTAACAAAGGCTACGTGTGTGTTGACTGTTGGACAGATCACAGGCTCCTTGTCTCCAAAATGAGGCTCCAAATCAGACCCAAGAGACAACCACAAGGAAGCAACATTATGAAAAGAATCAATGCAGCCAAGGTAAAGAACCCCAGCATAGCTTCAGCACTGGCTGAAGACTTAGAAATCAAGCTTGCTGACCTACATCTCGCAGGCAATGCTGAGGACGACTGGGAACGCTTCAGGGATGCTATCCATACATTTGCACTGAAGACTTTTAGGCCTCTGCTCGTAAGCAGCATGACTGGTTTGATGAGAATGATAAGGAAATACAGGCTTGACTTGTTGAAAAGCACCATCTTCATCAGGCCTGTCAGAACGACCCACCTTCAGCTGCCAAGGAAAATGCTTTTACCAGTGCTCGCAGGACAGTCCAGAATAAACTGCGTAAAATACAGAATGCCTGGCTGAGAGCCAAAGCAGATGAAATACAGAGATATGCTGACAAACAACTTGAAACAATTCTATGAAGCCCTCAACATTCTCTATGGACCTCAATCTCTCAGGAGTTCCCCCCGCCACTGAGTACAGATAGTACAACTCTCATTACAGAGAAGGCTCAGATCCTGCAGAAATGGGTTGAACACTTTGAAGTCGTCCTCAAACAACTGTCATTGATTAACGATGAGGCAATAGACAGGATTCTCCAGATTGATAATCAACAGTGCCATGGATGACCCAGTCATAGCCGAAGTCACGAAAGCTAACAGCCAGCTATCCAGTGGCAAAGTCTCAGGGGCAGATGCCATACCTGCAGAGATCTATAAAGTTGCAGGACAAGTTGTTCCAATCCTTTTGGAAGCAAGGATCCATTCCTGAAGAACTTAAAGATGGTTCCATTGTACACCTTACAAGAGGAAGGGCAATCAGCAAGTATCCAACAACCACCGAGGAATCTCGCTGCTCTCCATCGCAAGAGTCCTGCTATATCATTTGGTCAGTCATCTGGAGCTGGGCCTGCTTCCAGTGTCATAGTGCAGCTTCCGCAAAGGCCATGTGATTACTGAGATAATTTTTTTGCTGTGTGCCAACTTCAGGAGAAATGTCAGGAGCAGAATTGCAAGTTCTACACAACTTTTGTTGACCTCGCAAAGTCGTTAGTGTACACTTGACCTGGACCATTTGATGAGCAACACGACAGCTCAGTGACTATTGCTGTGCTGTGCAGATACATGGATTTGGGCCTGTGTCTTTGGGAGTTTGCACATTCTCCCCATGCTTGTGTGGGTTTTCTCCAGGTGCTCCAGTTTCCTCCCACATCCCAAAGATGTGCTCTCAGGCTGATTGGGAGAACAAATTCTCCCTAAATTGTCTCAAATTTGGTTCTAATGCATTGATCTATAAACATAGACAGAGATGACAAGGATCATGAATAGAAGTAGGAACATCGATGTGGCGGCGTGGGCTCGTTGGGCCGAAGGGCCTGTTTTCCGTGCTGTTTTGTTCTTTGTTAATTCAGAGGCTCTTAAGAGTCAACTACATTGTTATGGGTCTGGAATCACATTTAACCAGCCTGGCTGAGAATGGCAAATTTCTTTCTCTGAAGGACATTAACTAAATGGCCTGCACAGATAAGCTAATAACTAAATTTTCAAGATGTGCATGGAGAAGTGTTTAATTACCTCCCAATTTTGACATTCGCAAATTTGATACCTCAAATGCCACCATTTCAAAGAGAAGTGAATCAAAAAAGTAGAGAGCCAGAGAATTTTATAGAAGGAATCCAAGACCTTAGGCCAAAGAATCTGCAGTATTGTCATTAAAGACAGAGCAATTATCAATGATATACACAAGAAGGCAGAATTGGAAGAATCTGGCAGAGTTTGGAGCAGATCACATATTTAGGGAAGGAAAAACCAGAGATTTGAAACAGAAACTAGAAATTCAAAAATCTGAGACAAGATTAAGAGCTGATACAGGTCAGCAAGCACCTCAGTGATACCATAGAAAGCAAGTCAACAGCAGAAACCTGGCTGCCTATACGTTTCCAAGTCTACAGATAGAATACTGATCAGTACAACTCAAAGCAAGTTCCAGGGCCCTTTGATCTGCATAGTTCAGCCAATTTTAAGTGAGCAAATGAGATACAATATCTTTTAGTCATCAGAAATTGAAAGCTACAAAGTACAATTCTGTATGCTGGATTAAGCAATATTTAACACTACCTTCTTTCCAACAAGGGTGGATGTGTGGTTCACTTCTGGCATTGTACCAAATCAGCTGCCGGCAGCCATCATATGCACACGAGTATTCATCGTCTCCGATCCCATAACCCTCCTTTAAAACAATATATACAATAATTAATGTAGTCCACTTCTTAATTTACCCAGGAAGTAGTTTGAAAATATTGTTGTGATCAATAATTATATTTACATCTAACATTTCTTATATTTAATATTGAATGCTAGGAAATCTAACAGAAATTTCAGTTAAGTAAAATTTATCCAATTGAATAGTGTTTACTGAATGTAAACGATGACAGATTGGCACTTTGACAGCATTTAATTACAAATAAATAAGGCTCCAACGCTTCCAGTGAGTTTATCCAAAACGGGAAAGTTTCAGGTTAGGTTCATACATATGGAATTTTCCAATTTCATTTGGGATTGTGCAAGGGGATTCAAATACTTTCAAATTGGAAAGGACAAAAGATTGATAAGGCTCATCACTTTTTTTTTTTAAGCAACACAGCACGGGAAACAGGCCCTTCGGCCCAATGAGCCCACACCGCCATCATACTATATAGTAGCAAATCCATTGTCCTATTTTAATATTCCTATATAATAATATATATATTATTCCTAATATGGAAAATTCTCACCATAGGGACAATTTGTTTCCCAATCAACCTAAGAGCGAATTTTTGGGTTGTGGAAGGAAACTGGAGTGCCCGGAGAAAACCCACGCAACCACGGGGAGAACGCGCAAACTCCTGCAGATACCGGCCCACTTCAAGCTAACAGACAGACAGACAGGTTTAGACTCGGTTGGGTTCAGATGTGTAATGTTCTTCCCTGCTGCAACAGAATAATCTGCTGATTTACCATTTCAAATCATCAACACAAATGAAAGCACCTCTGTTGTCCACATTTTAATGAATCGATTCACAATATTTCATCTGCAGAAATGCAATGGTACCATTTATGTGAATTTCATCAAAACTGAGAATTTAAGAAATGTGAAAAGAGAGTTTTTGGTTTACTTGAGTATTTTGATGACTTACATGATTAAGAAATTTACTATCCTTGGTCGCCCAACCAATCTGCATTACACCAGAAGTAATTACAGTGACTTCATAGTACCATACTCCAGAATCTACACAGAATGTACATCGGACACTCTCAAAAGAAGATGCATCACATCGTGCCTGCAAGACAAAATACACTGAAATTCAACTTAAAGTTAAGATTTTATGCATTAAATCACAAAGCTAGCAAAACTAAAATTAATGTGGATGTGATGCTTCAGATGTCAGTTCTGGACACTTCAGAAAAAAATTACATTGACCCTGGAAGGGATGCAACGCGACACAGATTTACTAAAATATACTGGACCCAAAGAGTTAAATTATGAGAATAGGTCTAGCAAGCTAAGGGTGATCTAGAAAGAGTGCAATTCAAGTAAATTATTTCTTCTGGTGAGATAATCCGAACAATGGGGAATAATCATAAAATTAGAAGCATCTGGAAGTATATGTTCACACATTGAGGAGGAGAAATCTGGGACTTCCAAACGTTTTTTTCTTAGTAAATTATTCATTTGATGCCTCAGCCATGTATCTGCCTCCACGTATCTGTAAATTCCCTTTTACAACTCTGATCTGTCCTGCTTCTCTTTTTACTTTTCATATGCCTAGACAACTTTAGGATTCCCCCTGATGTTGGCTACTAGTCTTTTCTCAATCCTTCTTCACTTCTCTAATGTGCTTTTTTTTAACCTCCTCGCTGAACCATCTGCATTCCTCTTGATTCTCAGTTGTACTTTAGTGCTGACAACCATCAGCACACTTTCTTCCTCATCTTAATTTTTACCTTTTTCATCTGTGAAGATCTGGATTAGATTGCTCTGCTTTTCCTTCAAGGGAATAAAACTTGACTGCTTGACTTGAACCATTTCTTTTTTTGCAGGTAATCTATTGTTCAGCTAGTTTATTCCTGCCAACCTTCTGTTCCAGTTTATCCATCCCAGCTCCATTCTTGTCCCATTGGTGTTAGCTCTTCCTCAATTAATTATTCTTAGATTGCCAACTGCCTTTGTGATTACATAGGATTCTTTATAATTATTTTATACTTGAAACATTGGTGTACTCTCCTATTTATAACATTGTGAAAACCTTCTAAACTTCACATTTGAAAATATAATTTCATCATAAAATTAATGTGCTACATTGTCTATTTTATAAATTGCAAAGTGCAAGTAAAAAGTGAGAGGTTTCCTAGTGTGTCAAAGTACTGCAGATTGTCAGTCTGTTTAACAAATACAAAATTGAGTCCATTCATGAGCTTTTGTACTGTACCTCTTGCATTCTTTTGTCTCTGTGATTACTTGTGCAAGATTGATAAATAATTTTGACATGGTTATAGTCTTGACAGCAAGGTAATTGCTACCATGATGAGCAGTGTGTCAGTCTGTGTAATTTGTAAAACCTTGTAAAATCTGAGGCACATTACTCAAATTTGTATAATATCTAAATAGAAGTGGAATAATTTTTTGTCTCAATTTTATATTTTTGGCATTGCTAACTGATATTGCATTTGTGCTCTCAGATACCCTCAAAAATACTACAGAAATAAAAATAATTTTAGTGTTACATATAAACAAAAAAGCACACTTACCTCTAGTCCATCTGGTGAAATTTTGAGGTATTCACTAACGTCGTTGCTGTTCAACATGGCGTTAACGTGGCTGAGATTTACTTTCTCATATGTGAACTGCCTTTTCGGTTTCAAAACTGTATTATAAAAAAATGGACGCAACAGGTTGCATTAAAGAAAACATCGGATTTTTCAGCACGGATGTGAAGACAGTCAATTCTAAACTAGTTAGGCTGTGCTTTACGCAGAGTCAACTGTGCTATACATGTTACATCCTCTAAATAAGGATGTAGATTTTCTTAATCATATTACTTCAAGCTAGTTCCAGTTTCAAGAACAACTGCAAAAACATGAATAAATTAAAACAACAGAATTTGAAATACATTAAATGTTTTCTGTGCTTTGCTTCTTAACAGGATGACAAATCTGCAGCTGCTTGCAAAGTAAACCAAAAGCAAAGGACTTTAATGAAAGATATTTTTTAAATTTTTTGGACTGCTGTAGGACTCATCCTGTACAGATATTGAATCCCAATCACACTGAGTAGTGGGTAACGCAAGGTACTTGCATCCTAAACCACTGAACTCCCCAATGCCATTGGCAAGAGAGTTGAAAGACATCTGAGTGCTGATCTTCATAATATTAATAATGCTAACAAAGTAAATGAGTTTTGTTGAATGATTTGTTGAGTCTAAATAACTATTGCTTTACAAAACATGATCCAAATATGGGTGTATTTAGATTCAAACCAGGATTACAGCTGAGAGCTGGAGTTTCACGTTCTCAAACAATAAATTTATCTACCGGGAAATTTATCTACCAGTGTGTGATGATTACATAGAGTATTGCAAGTCCTAAATTTTAAAATTCTAAAGATGGTGGGATGGCGAGTGTATGAGCTGAGTAGGACAAGGTAGGCATCATTTCTGAAGTTGTTTCCAATTTTATTGGTTTTCATTGTTCAGAATTACTTACAATTGCCACAGTGCTATTACTGTGGATGTTGTAAAAATCCATCGGCTACTGTGTGATAGGCTTACAGCTCACGGATGTACAGTTTAGGCTCTGCCTGGGTCATTCTTTTCCTAACCTCATTCCAGCCTTAGTTCAAACATTGACAGAAGAGTTCAACCTCAGAAGTGAGTGATCATTCTTGACATCAAGGCAGTATTTGAGTATGGTATCAAGGAGTCCTAGCCAAACTGGAGTTAATGGCAATCAGGGGGAAAACCCCTCCACTGTTTGGAGTCATACCTGGCACAAAATGATGATGTGGTTGAAGTCAATCACCCCAGTTCTAGACCATTACAGGAGGAGTTCCCCAAGGGAATGGCTGAGACCCAATCATCTTCAGGTGTTTCACCAATGACCTTCTTTCCCCCACAAGTTCAAAAGTGGGGAGATTCACTAATTACTGCACAATATTATTATTTGTGACTCCTTAAATATTGAAACAGTCCATGCCCAAATGCAGCAAGACCTGGAAAATATCCAGGTTTGGGCTGATAAATGGCAAATCACATTCACGACATACAAATGCCAGGCAACAACCATCACCAGATAGCATCTAACATCACGCTTTGACATTCAATGGCATTACCATTATTGAATCCCACCATTATCAACATCTCGAGGATTACCATTGACCAGAAACTGAACTAGCCATACTAGTACTGTGGCTACAAGAGCATGTCAAAAGCTAGGCATCAAAGACTATAAATTGTGCAGTGAGTATCTCACCACCACCCCAAAAGCCTGTCCACCATCTACAAGGCACAAGTCAGGTGTGAGATGTCATATTCTCAAATTACCTGGATGAGTGCAGCTCCAACAACTCTTTCAAAGCTTTACACCATCCAAAGAAAAGCAACCCCCTTGATGCTACCCCTTTCACAAACATTCAATCCCTCCACCACCAACATCCAGTGGCAGCCGTATACGCCATCTACAAGATGTACTGCAGAAATTGGCAACATCTTCTAAACTCACAACTATCATCATCTAGAAGGGCAAGTGCAGCAGATGCTTGGGAACACCCTAGAAGCTCCCTACCATGTCATTTACCATCCTGATTAGGAAATATATTGTCATTCCTTCACTCACTGGATCAAAATCCTGGAACTCCTTCCCGAACAGCATCTTCAAGACTGCAGTGGTTCAAGGAGGCAGCCCACCACCACCTTCTGAGGACAACTGGAATGGGCAATAAATGTTGATCTGACTGGCAACATCCACAACTCATAAGGATGAGTTTCAAGAATACGAATAATTTGTGGTCATGATTTTTTTGCATCCGTATCACTATTTTGGAAGAAATACATATTCTGGTCTTGAGAGATTTTAAATTATAGAGGTGGAAACCATTCATTAACTGGAGAAAAAAAACACAGTAACTGGGTGCAGCTTTCAAAAGTCAAAGAATCCCAAAACTTTTAAAATCGCTTTGAGACATGGGAGATGGGCAGTCACCAAGAGAACAGGAGGTGAGTGCGATTAACTGCTCTTTTCAGAAAGTTCGAAAGACCTTTCGAAAGACCTTTCGAAAGACCTATGACCTTCGGAGAAAAAATGTTGCCTCATCTTGTTTTAAATGGGTGACCCTTTATTTTCAAACAATAACCACTAGTTCTAAATTCTCCCACAAGAGAAAACAACCTCTCCACATCCACCCTGTCAGGATCTTGATTGAAACAAGTCATATCTTATCTTCTAAACTACAATAGACAGAAGCCCAGCCTGTCCAACCTCTTCTCGTAACATAACCCCATCCATTCCAGTTACTGGTCTGATAAACTTTCTCTGAACTGCTTCCAATTTATTAACATCCTATCTTAAATAAGGTGACCAATATTGTGCATAGTACTCCAGATGTGCTCTTGCTAGCGCCCCAAATAAGTGAAACATAACCCCCCACCACTTCAGTATTCAAATTCCCTCTCAATAAATGAAATTCTATTTGCTTTCCTAATAACTTACTGAAATTTCATATTAGTAGTCTTGTGATTCATTTGAACACAGATTCCTCTGCATCTCAGAGCTTTGTAATTTCTCACCATCTAGATAATGTTTCTTTTTCAGTCCTTCTGCCAAAATGGACAATTTCACATCTTCCCACATTACTCCATTTGGCAGAGTATTGTCCACTCACTTAATCTAAGTTCATAAAATAAAGCAGAATTACACCATTCAGTCCAGAGTCTGCTCTGCCACTCGATCATGGCTTATATGCTCCTCATCTCAGTTTTCCTACCCTTTCCCATGATCCTTCAACCTATTAACAATTAAAAATCTGTTTAACTTCTCCTTAAATTTACTCACTGTCCATCCACCACACTTTCTGTAGATTCACAACCTTTGGGAAAAGCAGCTTCTCCTCAACTGTTTTAAATTTGCTATTCCTTTTCTTAAGATTATGACCTCTCGTCCTAGAATGCCCCACAAGAGGAAACCATCCACTCCATGTCTACTTTATCCATATCTTTTTATCATCTTGTATACCTCAATTTGATTTCACCTTACTCCTCTAAATTCCAGAGCACATAAGCCCAAACTGTTTAATCTCTCTTCATGTGACAAATCCCTCATCTCTGGAATCGATTTATTTTTGCAGCCTCTGTTGTTTTCACAAATTATTTTCCTACCTTTGTGTCATCAGTAAATTTGGCAACCATCCACCAGGCCCTTCACTCGAGTATATAAATTGTGAACAATACAAGTCCAGCACTGAACCTTGTCGCACATCACTTATTGCCCTATAATTAATTATAGTCTCTAATATTTCACTATGATAGGTGCTAAGCTAACTGGCCTTTAGCTTCCTACTTTGCCTTCCTTTTTGAATAGTACAGTTACATTTTCTATGTTCTGATCGAATGGGATGTTGGTTGAATCTTGGGAGTTCTGGAAAATTAAAACTAATGCATCAACTATCTCATCTTCCAGCCATTTTTTTCCAAGACCCTAGCGTCAAATGCATCAAATCCCAGCACTTGTCAGCCTGCAGCTCCAACTGTTTACTTAGTGCCATTTCAAGATTGAAATCGAGTTTCTACCCCACTCTTATTTCCTAATTCCTAATGCTTCTGGGATGTTACTGGTATCCTCCATCTATCAGGACTGTTAGAAAATAGCTGTTCAATTCATTCACCATTTCCTCTTTTTCCATCATCAATCCTCCAGACTCACTTTTTATAGGACCAAAGTTCAATGTTAATTTGTTTCTTTTTAAAATATTTGTGTAACATTTACTGTTATAGTATTTCTGGCCATCTTTCTCTTGTAGTTTTTCCCTCATTAATCTTTGCACAAATGTAAATAACAGCAAAGGAAGACCAATCTTCCGAACTTCCGGCTATCTTTGCACAAGATATCATACAAGACAGATGTCATAAATCATTTTTTTTTATAAAGTGAATGACCCAGAGCTTGACAAAAACATTAGGATGCAAAAAGATTGCAAAGAAGCCAGGAAGTGGCTCTTTTTCTGGAAATTAATGGACTCGGGGACATTGATTGTTGAACTTCAAGCAAGAGCTGGGATGGTGATCATCCCAGGCAGAATCAAGTCGTTTCCTGGATTAACTTTGATCATCTAAACTGGTTGGGCAGAGGCTGAATAATTATCCAAATATCACCTCCCTAATCAACATGGACTTTTTGCCTCTCCAGAGAGATCACAGTTGTGAATTGGACAGTATGTACCAACTTACTATACAAGGCATCACCTGTCTTGAGTAAGCAGGATGCAAAAGGTATCAAATTTCTCATTAAATACTCTCAAATTTGATTGCCACCAAGTTTTCATCTATGATGTTATTAGAATTTAGTTCATAGGAGTGAAAATTTTTTTTTAACTGAAAAAGTTGAAGTAGGAATTTGGAAATGAGGCATCATTGGAGAGTGCATTGTATTAAATGCAAGGAAGTTGGTGGGTGAAGCCTTTAAACACAGTTACTCCCAGAAGTAGAGATTATAATATTGCACCTCACTTTTATTTACTAAAGTTGCGAGTATATGAATAATTTTCAAAAGCTGTAATTTAATAAAATTACAAGTTTCCATCTGAAATTTAATGGATGTTTCAGTTTGTGATAAGCAAGCCAAAAAAAACTCAAACTTACACAAATTATCCAGGCTCCACTGTGCACAGAAGCCAACCTGTCGTTTCAGGAAATCCGTATGATTTACCCAAGACTCCAGCATAAGTAATTGATCACTAATACACGATTCAGAAACTGTTAATTTATTTTCACCTGCAATTAAAAATTGCACTGTTTCAACAAGTACCTGCTGCTGCTAATTAATTTAAATAATAAAAATGCTTTACTTACATGAGCACTTTCATTTGATAATGTTTGTAGTTACACAAATCAGCTATGAATTACACAAATGCTAAGTAAACAGTTTTCTAACTGTAAAAAATGAAAAGCATAAATATTTAAATTTGTGTACAAGGTGTCAATATACAACTGAATAATAAGGATTTATAGTAGCATTCTTTACATTTCGTGTTACCAACGTTTAACAATCTGAGCATTAAACTTATATAAATGATGTTTAGTTCACACTTCAGACCAGAATTTTATTGTAAAAAAGGATATAGAAGCACTGGGAAAATGCCAAAAATGATATCAAAATGGAGAGGGACATTGTCAAAAAGGCTGAACAGGATGAGACTGAAAGGTTAAACATTTAAAGCAGTCTTTAAAAATAGGAAGAGGTTTAAAGAAGGTAGACTTCCACTTATGTAAGACTAGGAGCAATAAATATGCATATCCTCATTAATAAATCCAAGAAGGAATTCAAATGAAACTTTCCTCAATAGTGTGAATATGGAACTTGCTGCCAGTTGAAGTGACTAAGGCTAACAGAGCAGAGACATTACTGGAAGCTAGGTAAGCAAATTACAGAGAAAGGAATAGAAGACTAAGTTGTGGGGTGCGTGGATTAAGTAAAGACAGGAGGATTTTGCAAAGTGCGAGCACCAGATAGATCTGTTGGAATGAATGGCCTGCTTTCGTGCTATAAATTGAGAGAAAAATCTCACCCACACTTGCAATGCTCATACAGTTACATTGGTAAAAATCCATCTTTTGTATGAGATGTTTAACAGCCATTTAATAATCAATTTTATGGATTAAGATTCCATGATACTCAAGTCCAATATCATATTAGCAAATTGTTGGATCAGATTGTTTACACTAAAGGACACGAGTATTGATGGAATAAGTGCAGGACTGTCTTGTAAAAGCAATCATTATAAACACAAGATTGCAGAAAGGAAAAAAAATTTGGCTTTAAGAATATATACAAGCAAAGTTTTTGGTGAACACAAGTAGACATTCATTAAAATAGTCCAAAAGGGTCAGAACTGAAAACAAATCCACACTGGTCACTCACTGATCAACTGCTATCTGCTCAGTGCATTGATTTTCATCTCTCTTGTAGGATTTTTTTTGTTTTTTCTTCTTACCAAATGCTTGTAACTAAAGAGCTGGTCAATCTGGTTAGCATATTCCTGAAGATTTGGTCTCAGCATTGAATCACAGAACATTTAACTAATGTTTACAAATGTTATTGCCTTTAGCTTAGCTATCATTATCAGAATGCTATCATTCCAAAGATAAGGCAAGATAATTAACCTACATTCCAAGAACTCCAATGAAATAGGTTCACAATTTAAATAACAATTTGGAATCATATTGGAACACCAGTGTGTTTTTTTTGGGAGAAAAAAAACTGGGAGAGAAAAGAAATCAGGAATGAGGGAAATAAGCAGAAAGACATTACTGGTGCTCCAAGTTGCTCCATTACACAATGGTGGAAATAAGTCTCTTAACAGCTCTTCAATGCAAGGGGCGTAACAGGCCAGACAGAGGAACTTAGGGCTTTAATGCTTATGCGGAATTTGGATGTGGTTGCAGTGACAGAGACTTGGTTCAAAGGAGGACAGGACTGGCAGCTGAATATTCTGGGGTATAAGTGTTTTAGGTGGGTCAGAGAAGGGGCTTGAAGAAGTGGGGCATAGCAATACTGGTTAGGGAGCATATTACAGTGGTGCAGAGGGCAGACAAGTTAGAGTCATGTAACGAATCACTGTGGGTGGAGCTCAGAAAACAGGAAGGGCACAGTCATTATGCTGAGGGTATACTACAGGCCTCCCAACAGCCCATGAGAAGTGGAGGAACGGATATGTAAGGAGATTCTGGATAGGTGCAGTAAAAAATAGGGTTGTTGTAGTGAGAGACTTTAATTTCCCTTGCATAGACCAGAAAGTGCTTAGGGGTCTGGACAGGGAGGAATTTATAAAATGCGTACAGGAAAGTTCTTTGGAATAATATTTTTATATGTTAGATAGTCCAACTAGAGAGAAGGCTATACTGGACCTAGTACTGGGGAATGAGCCCAGTCAGGTCAAACTTTCAGTAGGGGAACATGTGGCAAATAGTGACCACAATTCTGTAAAGTTTAGGATGGTAATGGAAAAAGATGAGTGTTGTCCTATTGGTAAGATGCTGAATTGGGGAAAGGCTAACTATAGCCAAATTAGGCAGGAATTGGTGGCTGTTGATTAGGAGAGGCTGTTCGAGGGTAAATCCACATCGGCCACGTGGGTGTCTTTTAAAGGAGCAGTTGATACGGCTGCTGGACAGGCATGTGCCTGTAAAAAGGAAGGATAGGAAAGGTAGGATTAGAGAGCTGTGTGTAACCAGGGAAATTGAAGGTCTGATCAAAAAGAAGACAGGAGTATGTTAGGTCCAGGCAGCTAAAAACAGATGGAGCACTGGAATACAGAGAAAGTAGAAAAGATCTCAAACGAGAAGTTAGAAGAGCAAAAAGGGGTCATGAAATGTCCTTGGCAGAGAGGATTAAAGAGAATCCTAAGCCTTTTTATTTGTATGTTAGGAACAAGAGAGTTGTTGGGGGGGGAGGAGGAGGAGGAGGAATTGGACCTCTCAGGGACAAAGGAGGGGAATTATACTTGGAGCCCAAGGAAGTAGGTGAGATCCTAAATGAATACTTTGCATTAGTATTCACAAAGGAGAGGGCCATGTTGACTGGAAGTGTCTCAGAGGGATGTGTTGACCCATTAGAGAAACTCTCAATTACAAAGGAGGAAGTGTTTTTTTTTTAGGGAACACAAATCCCCAGGTCCTGATGGCATCTATCTTAGACTGCTCAGGGAGACAAGAAATGAAATTGCTGGGCCTCTAACAGAAATCATTGTCTCTTCACTGGACACAGATGAGGTCCCAAAGGATTGGAGGATAACAAAGGTGGTCCTGTTATTTCAGCAGGGTAGTAAGGATAATCCAGGTAATTATAGGCCACTGATCTTGATGTCCGTGGTAGGGAAATTGTTGGAGAGGATTCTTAGAGATAGGATGTATGCACATTTAGAATGGAATAATCTCATTAGCGATAGACAGCATGGTTTTGTAAGAGGGAAGTCATGCCTCACGAATTTGGTTGAGTTTTATGAGGAGGTTACAAAAATGATTGACAAGGGAAGGGCCATGGATGTCATCTATGCAGATTTTAGTAAAGCGTTTGACGAAGTCCCTTATGGCAGGTTGGTGCAAAAGGTTGAATCTCACAGGATAAAAGCAGAGCGAGCTAGAAGGGTGGGGAACTGCTTGGCCATAGAAAATAGAGGGTAGCAGTGGAAGGGTCTTTTTCTGGTTGGAGGTCTGTGACTAGTGGTGCTCCCTAGGGCTCTGTACTAGGACCTCTGTTGTTGTGATATATACAAATGATTTGGAATAAGGTGTAACTGGTGTGATCAGTAAGTTTGCGGACGACACAAAGATGGTTGGACTTGAGGATAGCAATGAACGTTGTCAGAGAATATAACAGGATATAAATAGACTTGAAAATTGGGCACAGAAACAGCAGATGGAATTTAATCTGGATAAATGTGAAGTGATATAGAGGGGTGCTATACTACAAATGGCAGAACCATCAAGAGTATACACACACAGAGGGACCTGGGTGTGCAGGTCCACAGATCCTCAAAAGTGGCAGCACAGGTGGAGGTGGTGGTGAAGGCAGCATATGGCATGCTTGCCTTTATAGGACAGGGCACAGAGTTTAAAAGTTGACGTATGATGTTGCAGCTATGTAGAACATTGGTTAGGCCACATAGCAGAAGGATGTGGAGGCTTTGGAGAGAGTACAGAAAAGGTTTACCAGGATGTTGCCTGGTATGGAGAGTCTTAGCTATGAGGAGAGATTGGGTAAACTGGGACTGTTCTCCCTGGAGAGATGGAGGATGGGGGATGACCTAATAGAGGTGTACAAAATTATGAAGGGCATAGATAGGGTGAACAGTGGGAAACCTTTTCCCAGGTCAGAGGACAAGGGATTGCATGTTCAAGGTAAGGGGGGCAAGGTTTAATACAGATATCAGAGGGATTTATTTTACAGAGGGTGGTGGGGGCCTGGAATGCACTGCCAAGCAAGGTGGTAGAGGCAGACACACTGGGATCGTTTAAGACTTATCTGGACAGCCACATCAACAGATTGGGAATGCAGAGATACGAATAAATGATCTAGCTGGACACGAGTGGAGCAGAGTTGGAGGTCAAAGGGCCTGTTTTCTGTGCCGTATTGTTCTTTGCAACACAAGATTTCTCAAATATCAACTGCTATATTGAACAGTGATGGCTGCTCAGTAGAAATGTCATGAATCATCCTGTTCCATCTTCATCTACATCCAAGCAAATATTTATAGGTAGGCAATGGCAAATCTTAGTGCAGTTTGTACTGTTTCAAAGAAAAAGTGGATCAAAATATTTACAGCAAAATCAATTCCTTTCCAATAAATTAGGTTTAGGCTTAACTTGTGCCTAAATGTCACCCTCCCACAGTTATTTATGGTAAGCATATAGTTGTTGAAATTCATTAATTAATTAAATATTTATTGCATGGAAAGGACCAAATTAACCAGTTATGCTGTTAGCTGATAAACCTACTCAACTTTAGTACAAACAGAACACAATTGGCTGTCTTGTTACATATCATAACTTTGGAAGTAGTACACAATCATGGGCTATAATTAAATTCGAGGGCACTCTGCAAGCAGGGGGTGGCTGAAACAGCTAGATTGGATCCTCAGATGCTGATAAGCATAATTGCCAAGCCAGCCCCAAGAATTGCAGGCACAGAAAGATACAAGTAGATATATATTAGAAGCATGATTGCGAAGTATTGACTCTATGTTACTATTAGCAATTCTTAGCAGGCGAACCTTCAACTCTTGCTGATTTATACAGGACTGAAAGCCTTATCAAGTTCAATTACTTTTAAAGCCTGCTGTGAACCATCTCATTTTTAAACTAAATGGAACATGAAAAAGTTAATACAACACAGCATGGTAATCAATTTAATGGCAAGTCTATTTTGTTTAAAAAAATTCTGTCACTAGGTTTATAACAGGACTTATTTCCATATAAGCAAAAACTTACTTGTTTGCGCAAACTTTTCCAGGGCAATAAGGGAGAAAAGCATGACTGTAGGGTGAGACTGTCCACTCTGTAATATTAAAAGAATTGAAAACCAAATATAAAAATGTGTACGAGATATCACAAATAATTTCTGTGTGTGATTTTAAAATACAAGACAAACAACTTGGACTTTATGGATCGTGAAGCACACTTATCTTTACAAAGAATATGCAAGGAGAAAATATATTTTCATGGCTTCTGCTAAAAATGAAGCATAAAAATAAGTTGGTTTGAAAGTAGTTACTACATTTTGAAAGTAACTTATTGGTTGGGAAATATCTTGGGGTGTCTAGATAGTGTGATAAATGAAAATTCTTTAGCATACTTGTACTAAAAACAGAGCCATGATAAATAACTCAATTGCATCCAAATAATAATGATTTAAATTCCACTGGTTTGTACTCAAGTAATGTTGTATTTGAAATATTCTACTTGAAAACACCAAGGTTTAAGAAATGACTTATGCATCATCTTGCAACAAATTCTAGCTCACATGTAGCAAATATATAAATAATTACATTTCAGTTTCAAATAGTAAAAAAATTACTTAAGCCAGCTTAAAACTGTCATTCACTCAGGCTACAGATGGCCTAACAACATTGGTCATCATGTCAACAGGAATATAAACATGAAACAGTACATGATAGATGTATTTTGATTGTACAGCTTACAATAATCATTGATACAAAAACAAATTCACATACACTAAGGGTGAGACTTACCAGCAGTAAAAAATACACTCAGTTTCTCGCTTCTCCTGATTGTACCTGCACTGTTTTGCTGAAGCTGATTTCAATATTAATGGCATCTTTTAAATCTTATTATTGACTCTGGGCTCACTTGCACATATCTGCTTGCCAGTCGAAGTCCTGACTAGCATGAATCACAACTGGTCTCCATTGGCAGAGGCCAGAACAATGGCCTCAGCAGTGGGACCGGAGGCCATTCCAACCTGTAGCTGGGCATCCTGGCATTGTCAGGATCAGTGCCAAAGGGTAGGACCTGAAGGGTGTAAGATGGCAGCAGGATCACCAGTTAGAGGGCAGGCGCCCTCTGCAGAGGTGTCAATCAGGGATTCTGCAAATCAGGACAAAAGGGAATTCTGCAAAGGGGGTGAGGACCGATGTTCGTGGTGGTATGGGATGAAGGAATGTCTATGGGAGGTGATTTCCCAATACATTGGGAGATTTACAGCCTTCAGGTGCCCACTTTTAGACTACATATCCACATCCAAATTCTTCAGTGGTAACAGTTTTTCCATCTGACTTCTGCATTTCCTTCAACATTGTAAACTTAAATCAAATTCTCTCCAATTTCAAAATATTCCAGAAAATGCTATATCCAATTGTACCTCTCAGTTTAATCTGGAATCCAGTAAAATCTATCCTGCAGTCCCTTCAATATAGCTTTCCCAAAGCAAAGTACCCAGAACTGATTACTGCCTTCTAGTTGTGCTCTAACCATATTAGAATACAGAAGGTCCTGCATGCCCAAAAATTGAGAAAAAGGAGCTTCAATGAATGTTCATTCATTAAGAGATTAAACAGTTAATTTGTATCTTTTTGTTAATCCCGTTTGGCTGCACTAACTTATTTATCAATGTTCATTATTAGCACAGATGCAAATCCTAGTTCTCCTGCTAAAGAACTATTGGCTAGGTGCTTTCCAGCTATTAAATACAGTCCTGAGACACAAGGCATTATCAATCCAATTAACGATCACATAAAAGTGCAATACTAAAAGTTAGGAGAGTAATTTTAAAAGCGTCACAAAATTGCAGAGAATCCAAGCAGAATCAGCACCTTGAGAAAAATCAAAGCCTTATTGGACAAAAGCTGCGATTACAATACAGTAGACATGGTGGTAATATCAAAGCAAAGCAGAGTGCCTGAATGCAGTGCAGTAAATCATTGACAATACCTTGCATCTGAAATATTCCTGAAAAGGAAAGCTGAGGAACATTGCATCACAATTTGCTTCAATAATAAAAAAAAGCCTGGAGTGCTACATATCAGATAAAAAGACATTATCAGTAACCTATTGAAGAAACTCAATTTTTAACCCTTTACTTCATTATTACTTTTCATCTCACACTCAGATTCACAAGACTGGAGTCCACCTGATAATCAATCAATGCTCTCACACGCAGAATAAATTCCTGTTGTTTTTGAGATTTGATATTCATATGAAAGTCCTGATCAATACAAGACAGAAAGCTAGCACAGCACGTCTTTTTTTCAGTCGTACTCAATTTCTGTACCACCATGCGACTATGTTTTCAGTTGTGTGGGAGTTTGAAACTGTGGGTCATAAATATGGTTTTGGGTAATTTCATAACTACGCAGATAGAATGTAGAACTTGCTATTTCATGCAGTAATTAAGGCAAATAACATATGCACTTAAGGGAACATTAGCCATGGACATGTGGAATTGGAAGAGCAGAATATGCTAACGCAAGATGGAAGGAGTTTCATGGGCAGTGTGAACATGGGCATATACCTGTTGGACCAAATGGTTTATTGTTTCGCAATGTTAATATTTTGTATTTTGTCTGTACTCAGCACAGTTTTCCATTATTGTAAACTTGTCCAAAAGAAAACTACTTAATATCCTCCAAATTTCAAATTTTCACGACAGCAATGGCTACCTATGCAAAAAAACTCAACTGCCTACAATACAGCAATAATTTGAGATTGAATATTTGCTGCATTTTTGTGCTAAGTGCATAGAATTTTTTGCAAAATGGTTGAATTCTCAACTAAATTTTACAATCAATTTTCCAGTCAAAGATGCAAACTAGTTTGGACTATAGTGAAAACTACATAATAACACTATTCACAATATGTTGGATGATACAGTTTTACAATGAGAGGTGTATCCATGGGGCGTGTATCCATGGGGCGTGTATCCATGGGGCGTGTATCCATGGGGCGTGTATCCATGGGGCGTGTATCCATGGGGCGTGTCTCCATGGGGCGTGTATCCATGGGGCGTGTATCCATGGGGCGTGTATCCATGGGGCGTGTATCCATGGGGCGTGTATCCATGGGGCGTGTATCCATGGGGCGTGTATCCATGGGGCGTGTATCCATGGGGCGTGTATCCATGGGGCGTGTATCCATGGGGCGTTATCATGGGGCGTGTATCCTGGGGCGTGTATCCATGGGGCGTGTATCCATGGGGCGTGTATCCATGGGCGTGTATCCAGGCGTGTATCCATGGGGCGTGTATCTGGCGTGTATCCATGGGGCGTGTATCCATGGGGCGTGTATCCATGGGGCGTGTATCCATGGGGCGTGTATCCATGGGCGTGTATCCATGGGGCGTGTATCCATGGGGCGTGTATCCATGGGGCGTGTATCCATGGGGCGTGTATCCATGGGGCGTGTATCCATGGGGCGTGTATCCATGGGGCGTGTATCCATGGGGCGTGTATCCATGGGGCGTGTATCCATGGGGCGTGTATCCATGGGGCGTGTATCCATGGGGCGTGTATCCATGGGGCGTGTATCCATGGGGCGTGTATCCATGGGGCGTGTATCCATGGGGCGTGTATCCATGGGGCGTGTATCCATGGGGCGTGTATCCATGGGGCGTGTATCCATGGGGCGTGTATCCATGGGGCGTGTATCCATGGGGCGTGTATCCATGGGGCGTGTATCCATGGGGCGTGTATCCATGGGGCGTGTATCCATGGGGCGTGTATCCATGGGGCAAATATGCTGCACTTTTAGTAATTAGACAAATCTAACAGGTCGATGCTGATGTTTATATTCCACACAAGTTCCTTTCTATCTTTCTTCATCTCATCAACACATCCTTCTATTCAATCTGAGCTCGTACTCATTTTGATTCCTCTCAAATGTATTTATGTTATTTGCCTTAATTATTGCATGTGGCAACAAATTGTACAGTTTTCCACTGAGTAAATCCTTATTGCTATTAAGCTAACATATTTATAGCTTCTAGTCTGGATTCCCATACTTTATATGCATTCTGTTGAAGCCCTTCATGATTTAAAAATCTGTCAGGTCACCTCTCAGACTTCTTTCCTAAGAAATAAGCCACAGTCATAACTTGTTCTAACAATAGTTATAGATTTATTTTTCTATATCTTCACTTAACCGCTTACTCCAATTCAGGGCTGCAAGGAATCAGAACCTATTTGGACAAACATTTAGTGCGATGAAGATACACCCAGGACAGGACGCCAGTCCATTACAAGGCAAATACAGACAAACTAAAGGCAATTTACCAGAACTCTACTGGTTTAGCATAACACTTGAGGTGATTAGAGAGCTAAGATGATGATTATAAGCTGCCAAAAGGTTTACTCTGATGGTTTGAAATCATCTAAACCATTCTGAGATTATGGACTTTTAACCATAAACAGGTAGCTAAGGTTTTCTGTGCAATTTTTGACTACCATGGGTTCAATTGCATAAGTTCATACATGTATGGGCTGTATGTGAGCCTACCTGCAAGGCAGTTTGTTCACAAGCTTTATTAAAATTTCAGAAGGACTGCATCCAAAATTAAATTGATAATCAGCCAGTAAAAATGTTGATTTATTATCACATATATTAGCAAATAAAGTATTGTTTCTTGTGGGCTATACAGACAAAACAAATCATACATAAAAGAAAAGGAGAGAGCAGAATGTAATGTTAGTCATAGCTAAGGCATAGGGAAAGATCAGCTTAACGTGAGATAGGTCCATTCAAAAGTTTGATGGCAGCAGGAAAGAAATTATTCTTGTCGGTTGTGACACGTCATCACATTTTCTTTCTGCATACCATTGTCTGACGTTTGTGGAGTCCCAAATTATGTTGGTTGCTTTTCAGAGGCAGCAGCAAGTGTAGGCAATTTCAATGGGTGGTTTTGAGACAGAGATTACTTAACTCCTGTATTCAATGTTCTAACCATGATTCGAAACCAAGCATGCTAATGCCTTCTTCACCACTATCCACCTGTGATTTCACTTTCAAGGAGCTATGAACCCATACCCCAAGGTCTCTTTGTTCTGGAACTCTCCCCAATGCCCTACAATTAACTGATTAAGTCCCGCCCTGGTTCAATATACCTTCTTCACTGTCCACAACACCAATCTTGGTAACATCAACAAACTTACTAACCATGCCTCCAGTATTCTCATCCAATTCATTAACAAAAGTGATAAATAACAATAGTGGACCCAACACCAATCCCTGAGTCACGCTGCTGGTCACAAGCCTCCAGTTTGAAAACAACCATCTGTATCTCCTGTCATCAAGCCAATTTTGTATCCATTTGGCTACCTCACCCTGGCTCCTCTAAGATTTATCCTTATGCAACGACCAACCATGCTGTACTTTGTCAAAGGCCTTGCTAAAGTCCAGGTTGACAACATCAATTGCACTGCCCTCATCTACCTTCGTGGTCAGCCCTTCAAAAAACTAAATTTGAGACACACAATTTTCCATTCACAAAGCCATGCTGACTGACCCTAATCAGTCCTTGTGTCTCTAAATGCCTCTAGGTCCTGTCTCTCAATACCTTCCGACAACTTACCAACTATAGATGTGAGGCTCTCTGACCTGTTGTTCAAGCTCTTCTCTACAGCGCTTTTTAAACAAAGACACAACATTCGCCACCATCCAATCTTTAGGCACCAGATTCTCTATTCTTTTCTGTACTCAGATCCATCCTACTATCGTGATGTCATGAGCAAAGTTGAAAATCGAGTTGGAGGGGAAATTGGCCCCTCAGTCATAAATGTATAAGAAGTGTAGCTGGGGCTATGAACACAGTCTGTGGGACACTGGTGTTGAGGACGATTGTGAAGGAGGTATTGTTGCCTATCTTTATTGACTGTGGTCTGTGGCTTAGGAAATTCATGATCCAGTCACACAAGGAGGAACTGAGCCCCCGGGCACAGAGATTGGAGATGAGTTTCCTAGACATGGCGATGTAAGCTGAGCTGTAATCAATAAACAGGAGTCTGTTCCAGGGCTGAGTGCAGGGCCAAGGAGATGGTATCTGCTTTGGGCCTGTTGTGGCGATAGGCAAACTGTAGTGGATCCAGGCAGTCTGGGAGACAGGAATTGATTTGTGCCATGATTAATTTTTCATAGCAGTTTGTAATGATGAGTGTCAGAATGATCACAATTGATATTAAGTGGCTTTTCTTTGGTACCAGGATGATGGTTGTCTTCTTGAAGCAGGTAGGGACTTCAGATTGGCATAAGGAGAGGTTGGAAGATATCTGAATGCTCCCGCCAGCTGGTCCATGCAGGACTGAGTGCTCATCTGGATACCCCCATCCAGGTCAGTTGCTTTCCGTGGGTTGACATTCAAGATTGATGTCCATAACCAATTGCAAAAGCTGGTTTTTTTGAAGATTATACTTTTACATAAATTTCCATGAAGTGAAATCCCTATCAGGAAATATTACCTCTATTAACCCCCATTGCCAACACATTCCAGCTGCATAATCCACAGGATGCACTACACCATCACACAGGAATAATTTCCTCAACAGCAAATCCCTTCATCTGCAAACTCCATCACCAAGAAGGACAAGAGGACCAGTATCATGGAAATGCCACTAGAACTCATACTCAACAACGTGAAAGTAGCATGATCAAAAGGACAGCTGTAACTTAGGACATCTGGACAAGTAATAATTATTGCACTCTTTCCTGCAGCATTTATATCATGTCTGCATTCTAAGTGTTCTCTGTCCCTCAGACTCTGGTTTTGTGTGCATCCTTCAATCATTCCACTTGTGCCTTCAAACAATCTAGGCCAAGCTCTGGAATTCCTTCTCAAAACCTCTCCACCTTTGTTTAAACACATCTTTTAAAGCCTACCTGCTTAATTAATCATTTAATCATACAATTTGATGAAAATTCAGTCTAGATTATTTAAAACTGATTGAATGTTTATGATGTGTAAAGTAGACATGATCCAAAAACACCAAGTATCAAAAAAACAAGCATTATTTGATTTTACGATAAAAAGCACAGTACTGCAGATGTTGGAATTGGAAACAAAACGGGAAATCCGAGCTGATGTGACAGCATCTGTGGAGAGAGTAGAGCCAATATCAAGATTCGAGATTGGCTCTATTCTGTCTCCACAGATGCTGTCAGACCTGCTGGGATTTTCCAGCATTTGGTGTTAACTGATTTTAATGTAGGAATATTTTCATTTATCCATTTAATGAGGTTGACATGGTCCAGTAATTTGGCTCTAATCACCAGTACTCACCAAACTTTCCAGTAAATATTCCAAAGTCCCTGGACTGAGAAGACCTATGCTGGCAGGACCTGTAAACATTAGAAGTTTTATCAGAGAATTTGCACCTTTCCATGAGAATGTGTTATCATTGAAAATATACAGTATTATTTAAAAACCCAGTTTTTGAAGAAACTTGTACTTTAATTTCAAAAGTTACTATTTTCTCTATTTTCTGTTGTTTCAAGCTTTGCCAATGAAGTTAATTTACTGGATGAAAATGTAGCACAATTCAAAGCTGCATTGTGTCAGAATGTTCAAAGCACACATCTAATTAAGGAGGCAAACAATCTGTCTTAAGTCAACACTATATCTGCATTGCAGAAACTTAAAGGTTTGACAATACCCAATGCAAAATACCAAATGGTGCAGAAGTTTTTTTTGTTTACGGCAGCAAAAGCACACTTAAAATTGCATATGTAGGGTTTACATTTGCAAGACAAGCAACTACTTTGAACTGTTCTCCACAGCGAGAATAGCCTTCATGAGCATAAAACTAATTTTCAGCAATAGATTTGATTCTTTGGAAGATTTCTTTTCCCCTTTCTACCACTCTTCTGAAGCACCAACACTTTTTTTTCGCTCAATGAAGGAACCACAGGAAACCACCATTTATTACTCACTTGATTTTCTCTATGATTTGGTGGCAAACTTTACTTAATGTACGAAGGTGCACCCAACAGTGATTTCTTGTTATTGTTTGCATGGTTATGAGAGGCTTGCTAAGCTATTTCAGAGAGATATGTCTAAGATTGTCATCTATTGAGGAAAATAAGCAATGTGCGTTTTAAAGCCAAACTCATGTAGAATGATGAGCAGGATCCTTGGATCATTTTTTCTCTTCTGAGAGAAAGTTCAACGTTATATTTCCAGAATTCAATCAATAATGAGAAAAATTCTGCAATAATTGAGTTTGGCATCTTTTGGTCCAATTGGCACAGTGATAAGCACTGCTGCCTCACAATGCCAGGGATGTTGTCTGCACTGGTTTCCTCTCAGTCTAAAGATGTGCAGGTTAGGTGGATTGGCTACACTAAATTGCCGTTCATTGTACCAAGGTTGTAACTTAGGGGAATCAGAGGGTAAATACGTCAGGTTGCAGGGATAGGACTTGGGTAAGAAGCTCTGTAGGAGAATCAGTACTGACTTGATGGGCTGAACAGCCTCACTCTGCACTGTAGGGATTCTATGAGATATAAAAGCCACTTTTTGTTCATTAGGCCACCAGTAACAGTTTGACATTTTTCACAAAAATACACTGAAGATTTGCACAATACGGTAATAAGTGATAAGCTAATATGGATGGGCACTAAAAAAACTATCCTCCACCATGTGCATTTTGTAATAATGGTAACGAATAACAGCAAGTCTGCCGCTTCCGAAAAACAATTAAGATGCTCAAAAGTCTGTTTTTCTCCTTGCCCCAAAAACTAAGGATAGTAACATATCACTCAAATCTGGTCCTACGATTGAACAGCTGCAAGCTAAGAGCTACGGTTTGACAATTTATTAAGATCTGCAGTGCAAAACAGTAAACATCTCCACGCCCACAAAAGTTTCCAATCTTCTTCCTACTGTGTTATCACCCAGCTACTACTGCTTCTAAAAACACTGATGAAGCAATGCTAATATAATTGATGCAGCCTGCACTGGCACATATTCCTGCAAGAATGTGTACAAATGTATCTATACACTGTTTCACATATGATTTTAAGACTTGAAATTATGTGAAGCACTGGCAAAAGCAGTTGATCATTGCATTAGGATAAAATACTAAACAACTTCAGTATCCACTGTGCTACAATAGAACCTGTTCAGTTTGATATACAACCAATTCTTATATTAGTTATGTAGTAATTAAGTTTGTGTTTAACCAAAGTTCAATTCAAGTATGAGATTATTGTGCTTAGTCAAGAAAGCCCAAGAAATCTGGTGCTAAAAAACTGATTGCCATACCTGCTAGCTTTTCAGCCAGGCATCCCAGTACTGCAGTAGTATTGCGGTGCTTAGCTGGATTGCAAGCATCTTGCTTTGCTAGAGATGCACTTAAATTCAACATTTCTGACAATTTCTGTAATGCATCCTTCAAAAAAATTACAAAACAGTTAGTGTGGTTTCACATTTATTACTCATTCACATATTTAACAAAATCGATTCACTGCATTAAAACACAGCAATGGCAACTTTATCCTTGGTTTTATCACTAGTTAAGTCAATTCCCTCAAGTGCGAATCAAATTCAAAACAGGGCTAGACCTTTGCAAAATACAAACTTTTAAATTGCAAGGATTATAGCTGGTACTCTAAAGTCAGACCAGATGATATATAACTTGATGACTGGTGTCCACATTTTTTTGCTCACATAGTTTTAAATTGGAAAAAGGTACATTTAACATCTGTTGGTAGTCGAATACCTGTGGCATTTTTATACTCATTAAGATAAAAACAAGGTGGATTATCCCAAAGCAGGTTTAAGTAACAAGCTAACTAACCTCAGTGTAAAAGAGACTATTGTTCCTAAGAGATTCTCTGCTCATGGAAGCTGATTTAACCTTGAACACAAGGCAGAGATCACATTGATAACAACCCTCACCATAACACCCACTTCCTCATAACTATAGAGCACAGATTAAATGAAAGGATCAATAACGACTTGTGTTATTTAATATTACATTTTTTAAATCAGTATAAGTATGGTACGTGATGGGAAAATAAATTGAGCCATACAGCCATTCCATTCAAACCACGGAAAATCAATTTACTAACCAAAGTACACAAAATCTTTCATGACTATTTAACCAGATTAAGGTCATTATAATTAGAGCCACCCAATTTATATGCATTATTCCAATAACTTGAGGTGGATATAACTTAGATAATACACTTCAGGCTACTGGACCATCATATGCCACATACATGAATTAATATCTATTTACAGAGTGCCTGGCCAATTAAGAATAGAATGGTTACAGCACAGGAGGCAATGGCCACCTGGCCTGCCAAATTCATGTCAGCTCACTGAAAGCTGAAGTTAGCTCATCCTAAAAATCACTGGACATGAATAGGATGACAATTTGAATTATTTTCAGCTGATCTGTCTCAAATAACAGTAGACACCTTTATGTTTGATATTTTTATTTTGGGTCATAAAATACAAATGGTGGCTTCCCAGAATAGAACTCTATGACTCACACAGATCACTTTGCTGCAGTGAAGAACCAGCAAGTTTTTGTGCTCATCCTTTTCTGGAAGCTCCCAATCATCTTTACCCAACTTTTGATTTTACACGTAATGAACTCGATTGCTTTGAAGCACTCAAGTAGCTGGTGGGAAGTTATAAAATATTTAGAAAGTATGACTATACTAACAAAACCTCTCATTTCAGGTGTGTAACATTTGTATAAAAGAAAGAATATTTTGAATAAAATGGTAACAGATGTTTTACCTGCTAAAGGTATACAGCCTGTTTGAGCATTGCCCACAAACTACCCCTGTCCACAAAAAGAAACACAAGACCAAAATACTCACCAACTAATCTTTATCCCAACCAGCAATCTTGCTAAATTTAACTGATCTATATTTCTTTAAATTTTGAATTACGTGGACTTGCAATGATCACAATCAGCCCATTTCTACCTTTATTTTAAAATAAGAATGTATCAAGACATCTGGTATTCTTGAGCTCACGCTAAATGTTGGATGCATTAAGTGAACAATCTATTTATGTTTTTCACCTATTGTATTAGATGGGATCGTTCTTGAAAATTCACAAACTCGTTTTAACACATTTTAGAAGCTTCCCATTTAATTTTACCACTTGTAATAGTTTGAAAACATTTGGATTGTTTTGATCTGGTTAGGGATCAGTAGCTTTTCATTTAAAGCAAAAAGTTTGAAATCTCAGGTACTTAAGAGAACAAAGCCACAGGATTCCAGTTTGAAACAAATGAAATAAACTTTACTATACAAGGTCAGCAAGTAAAACTATCTACAACTATACTCTAACATTCAGAAATAACACAAAGTAAATTGAATTCATAGACACACCAAAATCAAACACACCACACTGCACATTAAAACAGCAAATACAAACAAAACAGATACCATGGATGTCTCAACAACCACACCAAGATATCAGTGACCAATAGTAGTCTTTCAATAAAACTTACCCTCAGAAGATTTCAATTCTGAAGATCAAGTCACTGAATTCCTCAACAGCCACTCTAACTCAGACTAGAACAACAACTGTTCACCTCCCAACAGTTCCAACTCTCCCTCCTACATTTCACAAAATTCAAAGTGACAATCATACTTCTAATTACCAGCACACTTCCAACCTTTGTTGCAGACTGCAAACTTGACTAACCTGACACTACCAGGATTTCTCCAGTCTCTCAGCTGCAGAGAGCTCTAAATGGGTCCCAAGGTTTTGAGATCTAACTGCCCAGCACAGAATCAATGGCCTTCTGACCTCCCCAGGACCTTCGTGAACCCAACAGCTTCGAGCTTCTCTGTGAACTGAAAATGTGAAGTCAAAATTGCAATATCAGCTACACTGAAAAGATTGAGAAGAGACCTTGGGAGCCAAATAGCCTGGGTCTGTGCAAATAAAGGCACCTCTTCGGCATCCTCTCTCCTTGCTGCAGAACATTCAATTGCCCACCAAATATAAAGAACAAAGAGCAAACAGCATGGGAAACAGGCCCTGCGGCCCAGTGAGCCTGCGCCGCCACCTGATGTTTCCACCTCTACCTGTGATCCCTGTCCATGTTTATAGATCTATGGATTAAAAACCAAATTTGAGACAATTTAGGGAGAATTTGTTTTGCCAATTAGTCTAAGAGCACATCTTTGGGATGTGGGAGGAAACCGGAGCACGTGGAGAAAACCCACACAAGCACGGGGAGAATGTGCAAACTCCCACAGACACAGGCCCAAATCCATGTATCTGCACAGCAAAGCGATAGTCACTGAACTGTTGCCCACGAAATGGTCCAGGTCAAGTGTACACTAACGACATGAAGCACTAGGATACTCCCAAAAAAATCCAAGAGCAGCCCTCTCACAACCCATCATGTGTATGCCCCTTGTTAGACAACAAGGTGGACAAAAGCACTTGTAGGATAAAAAACAAGTACATCAATATCATCTATTTACACACTTCCCAGGGACTCCCAAGGCTCATAATCCCTATTTTAAATCAGTTTTCTATACCCCCCATTCCCATTCTGTTCATGTGCCCATCTAAGTATTTCTTAAATAACTCCAGAGTGCCTGCCCCTCCACCACTTTACTTGGCAGCGCATTCCATACCCCCACCACCCTCCATGTGAAAAAACTCCTTCTAGCATCCAAATTATATCTTGCCCCCCCTTACCCTAAGCCCGTGACCCCTCGTGATATTTGAGTCCATCCTAGGAAAAAGCTTAACCCTGTTTACTGTATTTATACCCCTCATAATCTTGAACACCTCTATTAGACCTCCTCTAAGTCTACGTCTTTCTGAGAAAAACAGCCCCAATTTGCCTAACCTCTCCTCGTGACTCAGACCTTCCATATCAGGCAGCGTCCTGGTAAACCTCCTTTGCACTCTCTCCAGAGTCTCCACGTCCTTCTGATAGTAAGGCGATCAGAACTGGACGCAGTATTCCAAATGAGGTCTAACCAACATTTTATACAACTGCAACATTAAAGGCCAGCTCTTGTACTCTATACCCCTTCCTATAAAGGCTAGCATACTATATGCTTTCTTCACAACTTTCTCCACTTGCTCTGCCACCTTCAGAGACTTGTTCACCTGCACCCCCAGGTCCCTCTGCGTTTCTATACTCTTAATAGGTCTACCCTTTATCATATACTTCCCCCCTACATTCTTTCTCCCGAAATGCATCACCTCACATTTATCAGGATTGAATGCCACCTGCCATCTGTCTGCCCAAGCCACCAGCCTATCTATGTCCTGCTGCATCGCCTGACAATGCTCCTCACTATCCGCAAGTCCAGCTATCTTTGTATCGTCTGCAAACTTGCTGATCACTCCACTTACTCCCTCTTCCAAGTCATTTATATATATTACAAATAGAAGAGGTCCCAGTACCGAACCCTGCGGCACATCACACTAGTGACTGACCTCCAGCTAGAAAAACATCCTTCCACTATTACTCTGTCTCCTATTACCAAGCCAGTTACTTATCCATCTAGCTACCTGTCCTTGTATCCCATGAGCCTTGACCTTCTCAACTAACCTCCCATGAGGGACTTTGTCAAACGCCTTACTGAAATCCACATAGACGACATCAACGGCTCACCCTTCGTCCGCCGTTTTCATCACCTCCTCAAAAAATTCTACCAGATTCGTAAAGCACAACCTTCCCTTAACAAATCCATGCTGTGTATCCCTAATCAGAACACAACGCTCTAAGTGCCTATACATCCTATCTCTAAGAATCCCCTCCAACAGCTTCCCTACCAATGACGTCAAACTCACTGGCCTATAATTTCCAGGGTTGTCCCTACTACCCTTTTTAAACAACGGTTCAACATCAGCTATTCTCCAGTCCTCTGGGACCTCACCTGTGTCCAAGGAAGTGACAAAGATTTGCGTCAGAGGCCCAGCAATTTCACCTGGCGCCTCCCTAAGCGACCTGGGATAAATGCCATCAGGCCCAGAGATTTATCAGTTTTAATGCTACCTAGAAGCTCCAATACTTCCTCCCTCGGTATGGATATTTCCCTCAACTGGTCCACAGCTCCCTCAGAGACAGGAGCCGTCAACAAGCCCCTCTCCTTCGTGAATACCGACGCAAAGTATTCATTCAGGATCTCCGCCATTCCCTCGGGCTCTAAGCACAGTTCCCTTCCTCTGTCCCTAAGAGGTCCGATTTTTCCTCTAACCACCCTTTTATTCCTAACATAGGAGTAAAAAGCCTTTGGATTTTCCTTAATCCTATCCGCCAAAATCATTTCATGCCCCCTTTTTGCCTTTCTAACTCCCCATTTGAGCTCCCTCCTACTCTGTGTTTCTCCAACTCTATTTCTCCAAAGCGTTGGAGCTTTGACCTGTCATACGCCTCTCTTTTCTTCCTAACCAAGTCCTTAATATCCCTAGTAATCCACAGCTCTCTAATCCTACCTTTCCCATCTTTCCTCTTAGCCGGCACATACCTTTCTTGCAACATTTTCAGTATTCCCTTGAAAAAGAGTCCCACGTGCCTAGTGTGGACTTACCCTCAAACAACCATTCTCAATCAGTTTCCATAAGTTCCTGCTTAATCCAACTGTAGTTAGCCTTCCCCCAATTCAGCACCCTGCCCCTAGGGCAACAAGCATCCTTTTCCATCTGTATCCTAAAGTAGATAGAATTCTGGTCACTGTTAGCCACATGTTCCCCTACTACAACATCAACCACCTGCCCTGGCTCATTACGCAGAACTAAATCCAATATAGCCCCTTCTCTAGTCAGGCTAGCCACATACTGCTCCAACGATCCTTCCAGTACACATTTTACAAATTCCTCCCCGTCCGAACCCCCAGCTCTAGGTACCTTCCAATACACCCTAGGGAGATTAAAATATATTATTTGGTTTTCATATATTCCACGCATTTTGTTAAAGATGCAGTCTTTCATTGTTACTGAATGCTTTTAAACTAATGTGGCGCATGGGCAGCATAATGGCACAGTGATTAACGCTACTGCCTCAGCGCCAGGGATCCAGGTTCAATTCCCAGCTTGAGTCACTCCTGTGCTAGTTCCCTCCAAGAGCTCCATTTTGCTCCCACAACTGAAAGATATCCTGGTGAGGTACGTTGGTCATGCTAAATTCTCCCTCAGTCAACCGGTGCCAGAATATCGAGGCTAAAGGAATTTCTCAGCAACATCATTGCAATGTTAATGTAAGCCTACTCGTGACACTAATAAATAAAATTTTAACAATTTCAAAATTAAAAAGCTTTTAATTCCCAGAGAAACCATCTCTCTAGACTGCATTTCCTTGCAAGCAGTATAGAGATATTTCTTATTTCACCCACAAAGTAAGTCTACCTGCTGTTTTCTGGATTTGCATTTCTAGTGGTTTACCTTTAAAGCAATATGGCCCCAAATTTTAAATGTAATTGACTCAAGTTTGCTTCAGTCGCAAGTACCCGATTCTGATGTTAAATGTTAATTACTCCGGAACATTATAAAACATTAACATGAAAAACTGGATATTTATTACAGGATTCAATGTTAATTTAAATTATTGGTTTAGAAAATTCAAAACATTTAAGGCTTTGGTGAGACCACATAGAGCACAATGCATAGTTTTGGTTTCCATATTTAAAAGGATGACATAACTGGCCTGGAGATGGTATCGTAAAAGGTTCACAAGATTGAGCCTCCGGGATTCATAGCTGTTTACAGTACAGAAGGCCATTTGGCCCACTGCATCCATGCTGGTCAAAGATCTGTCTGCACTAATCCCATTTTCCAGCACTTGGTCCATAGTCTTGGAGGCTATTGCAACAAAAGTGAATATTTAAATACTTATCAAATGCTATGAGATTTTCTGACTCAAGAACTCTTTCTAAGTGAATCCCAAATTCCCAGCACCCTCTGGGTGAAAAGTTTCTCAACTTTTTTTTTGCCTTTTCCCTCTCACCTTAAATCTGTGCTCCCTGTTTATTGATTCATCAGCTAATGCAAACAGTACTCACCTATTCTATGCCCCTCATAAATCTTGCATATCCCTATCAAGTAACCTCTCAACCATTGCTGCTCCAAAAAAAAAACCAACCCCAGCTTATCCAATCTTTGCTGATACCAGTCTATTGATTTCCTTCCTATAAAGTGGTGCCCAGAACTGCATGTATTATTCCTGTTGCGGCTTAACCAGCATTTTATCCAATTCCTGCATGACCTTGCTATTCTTGTATTCTGGTCTTAACCATATGCCTTCTTAATAATCCTTTCAATTTTCTGCACCACACTAGGGTATTTGTGGATATGCACTTCAAGCTCCCTCTAATCTTCAGTACTTTCCAGGGTCCTACTATTCATCATGTAATCCTTTGCCTTGTTAATCCTCCCCAAGTCCATTATCTCAAACTTGCAGGTTGAATTCCATATGCCACTGCTCTGTCCAACTATCCAGTCCACTTATATCCTTTTGCAATCTACGCCTGTCCTCCATACTAATTACCAACCTACAAAATCATTAGCATAGTGCAAATAGCACGGGTCCAGAATCAAACCTTGGAGATAAGAGGGTTATCTCATGCTGACAGTTTGAATAAATCGGACCTTTATACTCTCCAGAGCTTGAAAGAAGAAACCATTTCAATTGAACATCCAAAATTCAGAAAGGGCTGGAAAGAGTAGGTATTGGGCTCTCCCAACTGGGTAATCTAGAACACAGAAGCAGGGCCTCTGGTGAGGTGAAATGTGGTGAGGAGGGAGGGTCAAATCATTTATGATGAGGAGAATTTTCTTCAGAGAGTTGCCAATGTTTAGAATTACCAGAAAGTTGTAGATGCGATAACCATTGAACATATTGAATGCTGAGATAGACCAAAAATTTATCTGTCAGGAAGTTAAGGGATTTATAGAAAATGGGCAGAAAAATGGTGGACGCAGATGGTCAGCCAAGACTGTATCAAACAGCCTGAGGAATTTCATACCATTGATAATATTAGTGCTGAAATATTTCTGATAATTCCAATGGTTCAATGCAAAGCATAATGACTAATTAAATAATAATAAAATGTTTTTAAATGGAATGTTGTATACAATATTAGAATGAGTCATTTCTTTAAAAAGACGACAAACAATAGCACTAGAAAAATAATGCACCACTTACTTTGGTTGGCAGCGGACACTCATCGAGCAGTAAAGTAATGACAGCTGGCCCTAAAGGATCTTCCAGAGGAATAACTCTGATCAGGGACTGTACTACTTCCAGCCAACCTTCATCTATCACCAAGGAAGAAAAAGATACATTAGATGCAGTCAAAAATTCAGTGAAGTTTTAGAACATGCATGCAAGTCTTAAAATGTTCTTGTTTTAGACCAAAGTGAATATTCAAACAAAAGGTGCATCTTTAAGTAACCCAATAACTTCTAAAAGTGGGATTTTGAAAGGATTTTCAAAAGTATGCAAGTGAACAATATATTGAATCAAATACCATGTGTTGGCTTTTAAAATGAAGACTAGTTAAAATAAATTACAACCAAAAACTATCTAGACATACATGGTTTTTACTGTTCAAATGAACAGCTTCCTTAAAAACAGGGACATTTTAATATTTCAATATTGAAATTTAGTCTCTGCTGTGTGAAAAATAGCATTCATTCTGTGAAAACAAATAGTCAATTGTACAAAAAATATTGAGGAGGAAACACGTTCTCTATTGCTTTTCAATGAGTGACCCAGTTTGCAAAAAAAATAAATTTCACTTTCTTCCTTTCTAAAGTAAAAAGTTTCAGATCCATAGTAATGCAAAAGCAACAAAGACCTGCCTAAATTATTAATCTATTCTTCCCATGCCAAATCTGACGCCAAATTTAGTCTGGCTTTGCAATGTATGAAGATCCCTGCAAAAGCAACTAAATTTTGCTTACTATAAAAAGAAAGTATACCAAGTATTTGACACAAATAAAGGCATTTGTTTCAATGTTGGTTCACTAGCTCCATCCAAGCTGTTACAGGAACTAGCAATGTTAATAGCCTCGCACATTTCAACTGCATCCCGACAGACAGTCCCGCATACATTTAAAAAAAACAGTAGTAGTTGTGTGGATAGACTGGTTGAATTCACTGCTAAAGATTTCTTTATATCGCCATAAATAACGTGATTAGGTCTCCAAATCAATCTTAACCATTTGCAAAAACCAACAAACCAAAAAAATAAAAAGCAAGTCTGAAGCCACTGAAGTTGTCATTATTAGTCTAAGGTATGTCTGAATGCTTCATACACAGCAAGATACAAAAAAGGCTATCTGGTCCTTAATGTCCATTGATGTAGTACTTCAAATAGTCAACATATACCCCACCAGCAACATGCAATCTCCTGAGGGAAACAAATACATAGATTCTGGTTGGGGGGAATAAATATTGGAGATTGTCTGACCAAGGCAAATCAAAAAAGACAGGAGTCGAGGAGATGACCAGGTACTATATCATACAAGAACTGACACAACGTCTCATACTCTGAATCATATAGTGCAGAAAAAGCTCTTCTGCTCATCAAGTTTGCATCAGCACACAAGAAACACCTGAACTCACATTTAATCCCATTTACCAGCACTTCATCCATAGCATTGAATGTTATGATGTGCCACATGTTCATCGAGGTTCTTTAAAAGATGTGATCCAACTTATCTCTACCAAATTGCCAGGCAGCACATTCCAGACGTCAAAATCCTTTGGATAAAAAAAATTATTTCTCACATCCCGGAAACCTCCAGCCCCTGACCCTGAGTCTATATCTCCTTGTGACTGACCCATCAATTAAGCGGAACAGTTGTTTCTTATTACTATATCCCCATCTTTCAGTGTTGTACATCTCCCCTCAGTCTTCACTGCTCCAACAAAAACACAGTAAGAAGTCTTACAACCCCAGGTTAAAGTCCACATTTAAAAAGCCACCATTTTTCGGAGCGCTGCTTCTTCACTTGCCTGACGAAGGAACAGCGCTCCAAAAGCTGGTGGTTTTTTGCTACCAAATAAACCTGTTGGACTTTAACCTGATGTTGAGAGATTTCTGTATTTACCCCAGTCCAACACCAGCATCTCCACATCATGACCAACAAAAACAAACAAGCCTTTCCAACCTCTCTTCATAACTTAAATGTTCCATCCCAAGTAGCATATTAACAAATTTGCGCTGAACCCCCTCTAATGCAATCACATTCTTCCTATAATGCGGCACCCAGAACTGCAGCTGTGGCCTCAAAGTTCAAAACAACTCTAACATGACTTCCCTGCTTTTGTAATCAATGCCTCAAATTGATAAAGGAAAGTGTCCCGTATGCCTTTTTCACCATCCTACTAGCATACCCTTCTGCATTCAGAGATCCATGGACAAACACACCAAAAGACACTCTGTTCCACAGAACTTAGTGCATGCTGTTGATTGAATGCTTCCTTGTCAAATTACTCCTTCCAAAGTGTATCAGCTCACACTTTTCAGGGCTCAATTCCACCGGCTACTTATCTACTCATTTAATCATTCTGTCTGCATCTTCTTATAGCCCAAGCCACTCAACGTCACTTAACTAAACAGCTTATGTCATCTGCAAACTTACCAATGCTAACCCCCCCAGTCATCCATGTCTTTATGTAGAGGATGACTAACGGGGATGTAGCATAGATACCTGTGGTACGCCACTGGCTCCCAGTCATTAAAGCAGCCTTTTATCATCACCTTCTGTTTCCCACCACTAAGCCAATTTTGAATCTGCTATCAAATTACCTTCTATTCTATATGCATTTGCCTTCTTTATAAGTCATCCATGTAGGACATTAACTGCATTTCCACATTTACACAGCTTGTCACCCCCTCAAAAAATACAATCAAATTTGTTAGGCATGAACTTCCTCTGACAAAGTGATGCTGAGCATCGCTGATCAGTGTCGTCTCAAGATAGATGCCCTCCCTCTGAATTTTCTCAATTCGTTGCCCTACCACTGACATGAGACTTACTGGTCTATGGTACCATCTCTCTTATTTCTATCACCTCTTTTAAACAGCAGATCATCATCAGCTGTTCTCCAGTCCTCTCACTTCGTGGCTGGAGAGAAATTAAAAATTAGCTCAGAGTCCCTGCAATCTTCTCCCTTGCCTCCCTCAGTAGCTTGGGACGCAATTCATTCAAACCTGGAGACTTATCCACTGTTAAAATCCAATACCTTCTCTTTCCTAATATCAATGTGCTCAAAACCTTGTAGCTCCTGCAGGTACTTCTCTGGTTCTCTTTTGGAATGTTTGCATTCACTATTCACTGGCAACTGATGTTGGAAGCCCTAAATGCAGATGCAAAAGGATCAAGAAAAGCATGTGGACAACTGAACTATCCAAATTTAGTTTGTGCGAGAAGTATTTTGTGTGTTCGATGCATTAAAAAAAACAAATCCCACTTTAAATGGATATTAGCTCACGACATTCAAATGGAGCTATGCCACAGAAGCAATTTAATTTGCCGCACAGTCAATTATGTTCTAACAGAAATGATTTAGTTTTAATGCATGCTGCAATCCTTTCAATCTTACAAAGTGAATTATGAGAGAAATTTTAGACACCTGACTTCGAAAAAACCCTTGCCATCTGAATTATTCTTTCAATAAATAATTTTTATCTTTGTTGACAATCCTACGGATCAATAAACCCTGCAAGTAATTTTTTTGCATAGCAGCTTCTCAATTTAGATGACTGAGAAGATTTATCAAAACACTTAGCAGCAACACTATGCTGCCACTGGATCCTTTTTTAAAAATCACTTCCCACCTTGAGGTACAAACTGATGCTGCACCTCTATCATACTCAAAAATCAGGTACATGGTACAGAAAGAACATCTTATATAGACGCATCTACCTATATTTATATTTTATATACACACACCTATATTTATGTATACGCAGCTATTTATATTATATATGCTTCATTTTATCTTATATATATGCATTTATATATGTGTTGTGTATATATAATATTTCACTCAAAAGGCATACATCTCACTTGCATGACCTCATCCCCACATACACAAATGTGACATGAATGACAAACAGCCTTTATAGCCTTATAAATTCTATTTATCATGAGCAGACTGCAGTAAAAACATGGTTTATAAATGTGGAATTTCAAAAAACAGTAATATTTTACACAAAATTAAACTGCACATATTCCATTCGCAACATTGTGGGCTGACTGTGGCTTTAAAGATATTATAAATCCATGTACATGCATGTTGAAAATATAATTAAAGCAAAAATGTTTAAATTCAATTAATGCTACTGATTCAGCAGTATCACATCATAGTTCAGCTGCTCTCCTATGCAAGTTGTTCAAGTTATGCCAGTCTTTATTTAAAATAAGAACAGGTTAACATAAATAACAGCTCTAAAACAAAATATTAATTAAATTTGATTTCTTCCCCAGAAAATGAGGTGTGCGAGGATATAGTTCTACGTGAACAGTAGTCATTATTTACATCATTTAAATGACGCAACTCCTTGGTTACCCTTAAGATTACCATGAAGTAATTCAATAATGGACAGCAAGGCAAGCTCCACACACAAGATCAGCTAACTGGTACATATCTGCAGGCCAAGCAGAAAATTGATCAGGAGCAACTACTACCACTGCAATGTAAATCAGTTAACTCCATAGAGGGGGGAAATTAAATGTTGGGAGTTTTCCGCTCTGAATAATTCGGAAACAAAAGACTTGAACACCACCAAATTGAAGTCAAATAATGCAACTGCATTGGCACTGCAATGTAATAATTTAATGAGCTGTTTATTCATTTAGATACTTTAGCCCCAGAATCAAGTGAGTCATAGGGAAAATGCTCAAAATTTTTTTAAAGGCTTTGATACATTCTCAGAACCTTTTTCTAAGTCCCGCTAGTTGGCAAATTATGAACTCAAGATTAATAAAACAAATGGAAAGGCCAAGTTTTAACTTTTGTGTGCGTGCACAATTGGTATTAACTCCAAGTACACAACAAAATTCAATAAGAAAACTTGCATATTTGAAAAAGCGTACAGAAAGGTTGAGAGCAGATACTTGCCTTTGAGGAGTTAGTGCAGTATTAATGAGTCAAAAAACTTCAGTTGTAACTTTGATTCCATGACATGAATTTCGAATTTAGGGCTAAGACTTCAAGCTAAAGAACCACAAATTATGAAAAACTGGAATTGAAACAAAGCACAACCATATTTTACTATTGAATTAATCACTCCATTTCCAACTAAATGAAAGCAGGCCTTACATTAAAAATACATTGATAGTTGAGCTGATCGATATGCCAAAGAATCAACTTCAATGTATCTGTTTCTTAAATTCAGGAATGAAATTTTAACTAAAAAACCCAATAGAAAAGAAACACTGATGAATAAAAAAGCACTTCAAAATTCTAGTATTTGAGAAACACTAAAGAGTATAAAAAGTCATGCACCATGCATTGTAAACATACCAGGGATTTCATTTCTACTTATTCCATGTAACAGCTTGATTTGCAAACTAATACAACCTAATTTCTAAAATTGGGATGAAGTTGGTACTGTGAATAGTGTTGTGCTTTTTTCCTCACACAGGACTGGTGATCACAACTGTTAAAATTTCATCAAGATCATAGAATCCCTACTGCACAGAAGAGACCATTCGGTGCATTGATATCACAATATATTAGTGTTCAGTTAATGCAAGATGTGAAACACTTTGCGACTTGCATCAGTGGACACTAGCAGTCTGGAATACAAATATGTATATACTCTAACACATCAACTCGGATTTTGTAGTTCAAATGACAGTGAAATGGTCAGCAGTCTGAAATTGATAGCAATTTCTAGTAACTGCATACGTGCCCTGAAGTCCTCAAAAGATGCAAGTTAATGTTTTGACACATTTGTACTTTTTACACTACTGTCATAAATATCTTCATTAAAGGTACAACTTTTTTCATGAAACGTAGCTGGGGTATTTAAAACTATGTACTAGGTCCTAATTATTTTTCACTCTCTCTAGCCCTAAAATTCATTTTATATTTTGCTATTATGCATGGAAAGAGAGAATTGGTGGCAAGATTAGCAACTGTTGTTCATTCCTCATTGCTCTCAAGAAAGCAGTGGTGAGCCTCCTTCGTGAGTTGGTAGAATTCAGGCTATTATTTATATTCCATTCTACACTTGAAAGGTGCCGAAAATAAACTGTGAAACTCAGTAATTTAAGCACAGCATCTTCAGATATGAATCGTTACAGACTGCTGATTTGACCAGGAACTAGATCATGGACAGAATAAGATAACTAAGATATTTTTCCTCCTAAATCATGAGCAGGGCAGAGTTGCATTGGATTTAGCCTAGAACAAAAGATCAAGCAAATACTTGTGACACTTACTGTATTTAAAGATTTATTCAGTTACAACTTTAAAACTCAAAGTATACTGATGTTTCAGAGGGCTGTGTCACAAATTAATTATTGCAATGCCAGCCACCTAGTGTAATACAGCAAATTCCCATTTGAGTGATGCTATCAGACAAAGCCTGGAATGAGAGAATAGAACCTAAAATTGCAAGATTACTCAGATCTCCAAACGCAAAGATACTGATTAATACCTATAAGCATGCCTGTTACTTCATTGGGCAAACCTATAGCAGATATTTACTATGTTCAAGTTTTAAAGCTACTCCTCAAATATATCTCGCTATTACTCAAAGACAACCTCAAAGAGTTCAACATGAGTAGAAAGAGTGGATGTGCAGGGCAGGTCTCAGAAAAGCTAGAAGTAAAGCAAACAAGCAAAATGGCAAGGTCAACTGTCAAGACAATAAAGGCATGGAAAAAGTGCGTCAGAAATTTTGGGGGGAAAGCAAGGCAAAAATTTATGATCCTCTCCCGAGTCCTTAGTTTCAGATTTAAAGTACAGTGCATTATTAAATCAGGAGATGGAGAATTCACTGGAGTTCGAACCAATGTTCTACATCCCCAACCTGGAATAAATTTACACATCTTCCTGAGATTTTAAGTTTCAGGTACTAAGCCATCTTATACTTTTCCTATTTCTAGCAAATAATGGCAATCGTAATGATAAATATTCATTTAAGCATGAACTAGTTGATATCATTCTAGCTCAAATGGCAAAGAGAGACAATATGCTTTAGAGACTTGACTGTCAAGTTGAAAAATCAAAACATTTAAACTTATTCTGTCTGGTCCTGAATATCCATCTCAGTAAAAACAAAAAGCCTCAATTGTTATTTTTCAAAAATCAGCTCTGTAACAATGAACACTTTTTTTTTTCCAAATCTTTTTCATGGGACATGTGCATTTGCTGTTCATGTCCAATTGCCCTCAATAAGCTTGTGGTACAGTCCATGTCAGTAAGTCCAGGATACGGTTAGGAAGGGAGAACCAAGATTTTGAACCTGTGACAATAAAGGAAGAGCAATATAATTTCAAGTAAGAATAGTGTGTGGCCGAGAAAGAAACTTTCAGACGGTTCTCTAGACATCTACCACCCTTTTTCTTCTATGAGGCAGAGGTTCTAAGTTGAGAAGATGCTATCAAAGGGGACTTGGCAGGTTGCTGCAGCAATTCTTGTATTTGATACATATTGTTGCAACTGTACATCAATGGGAGGGAGTCAATGTTTGAGGGTGGTGGATGGGCTGCCCATCAAGCAGGGTTGTTATATTTTGAATAACAAAGCCTTGAGTGTTGTTGGATCTGGATTCATTCAGGCAATAAGAGAGTATTCCAGCAAACAGCTGACTTGAGCCTTGAAGATGGCAAACAGGTTTTGGAGAGTCACGGAGCCAAGAAGCACTTTATTCGCCACACGAGTCCCAGCCTTTGATCTGTTCTTGTCGATATTTCTATGGCTGGTCCAGTTAAGTGATTGAAGAGACCATGGTATAGTGGAAACATTGCTGGACTAGTAATCCAGAAGCCAAGCTAATATTCTAGGTACATGAGTTCAAATTCCATCATGACAGCTGGATGAGTTTGAATTCAATTAATAAATCTGGTGACCATGAAAACATCAGTGACTGTTGTAAAGACCTGTCTGGTTCACAAATGTCCTTTAGGGAAGCAAATCCGTCTTCATTACTCAATTTAGCTACATGTGACTCCAGGCCCACAACAACTGACCACTGAAATGGCATAGCAAGCCATTCAGTTCAAAGGCAATTAAGGATGGGCTTGCAACGACACATTTTATGAAGGGGATGATCAAAACAAAGTTCACTCCAGAGTGTTAATGAGTAGAATCTATCTTTTTGGATGATGCTAATTGGCTGGCACTTGCATGGCACAAATGTTACATTCCACAAATAAGCCCAAGCCTTAGACTTACTGCATAAGGACACGGCTTGCCTCAGTGCAAGGTGTCGTGAACAGTACTGAACGCTTGAATTAGTCCCACTTGAGACCTTAAATAAACATACAAATCAAGAGAAATAGGCCATTTAATCCTGCTTTGCCATTTAATAAGATCAAGACTGATTTGACCATTATTTCAATTCCACATGCCTGCTGACCGCTAATAACTTTTCATTCCCTTATCAGCAATCTACTGCTGTTTTCAAAATATTCAAGGTATTTGCCCTGAGGAAAAGCGCTCCCAGGACTTGAGATTCAAAAAAATTTCTCTTCTGTTTTAAATGACAACTCATTATTAGAGTGACCCTTAGTTCCAGATTCTCCCACAAGTGGAAACGTCCTCTCCATATCCACCTTGTAAAACCTATGATCTGTTTCAATCAAGCCGCCTCGTACTCTTCTGAACTCCAGTGGCTGCAAGCCTAGTGTTCAACTTTTCTTTGTAACAATACCATTCTAGTATTAGTCTAGCAAACCTTCTCTGAACTGCTTCCAATGCCTTTATATCCTTCCCTAAAATGAGACTACTCCAGATGTGGACTCGCCAATGCCCTGTATAACTTGAAATATAACCACCATACTTATGCATTCAAGTCCCCTTGCAAGAAACAATAGTATTCTATTTGCTTTTCTAATTAATTGCCATACCTGCATATTAACTTTTTACAAATCATCCACTGGGCCCTAGTTCAGAAAAACTGGTACCAGGAATTGTGGACCTTTGACTGGTAGGTGAAATGATAGCTAGATAGAAATGGCAAGTTTAAAAGAAAACTAATCCAAGTTTGTAGAGGTTCTTAAAAAAAAAAATCAGAATAAAATGGTGTTAAAAGTCATATTTTTCTTACAGTTGCAGACCCTATTGGAGAAAAAACTAGGTTAGGACCAACCAAAAAGATTGTTCAAAGTTTATGGTCAAACATTATGTAAATTTCCTACCCCACACAGAAAACTACCTCTGTATGACAGCTGACGAATTCATTAATGTAGTGACTAGAAGAGGAGGTCAAATCCCACCATGGCAAAACTGATATCAATAGAATTCAAAGCTGTAAGATCATCTTAAAATCCAAATGCTTCTTGAGGGAAGGAAACCTTTCATTCTTATTTTCAAAGATACCATTCCCACATCAATGTTGACTGCCACGGGCCTCGAAGCAGCCTATCAAGCTGCTTTTAGTGATTATGAGTGCAACTTATTGCCACCTTCGGGCAATAAATAGTCTTGTCATAAAGCAGTCCTCCAGCATCTTTTTTAAACTTGTCTATCATTTAAGATTTTTTTCAATACTATCAGCTACCATGTCAAAGCAACATTCCTTCAATGACCCATCCTGCCATTACAATTTTGGCAAGATCGTTATCTATCTTAATTTAGTTCAAGGTCACATCCTCACCCACATTGTTTAATTTAGCATTTTATTTGAACCAGTCAGTACTAAGACCACTGGTCTTGCCAATGGACATTCGTGGCCAAGACTTGAGTGTCTCCGCACAATTTCAGAAGTTGCAGGACACATAAGAACTCTGAAGAGGATAGCAACGGACTTCCAGCTAATATAGTCATGCTGATATGATTGTGGCAGATTAAATTTGATGCAGGGAAGTGTGAAATCATACATTTTGGTTGGAAGAACGAGAAGAAGCAATGAAAACTAACATGCCTAATTTTAAAATATGCAAAAAAAGGCCCTGGGATCTATCTGCAGATTAATTGAAGCTCAAAATTTCTCAATTTGTACTACCATATTCGTATAGGCACCAAAAGTATAGACAATACAAAAGCAAAAAAAAAAATGCAAAACCATTGTCAGGTTGATATGGCCTCAACTGCAGTTGTTTCCAATTCTGGGCACCATACTTCGGAAAAATACAAAACCTTCAGAGAGGATGGAAGAAAGATTGGCAAATGGTTCCAAAACGAAGGACTTCAGTTCTGTGGCTAGACTAGAGAAGCTGAGATGATTCTTCGAAAAGGTTGGGAAGCGATTTGATAGAATTCAAAATCATGAGGGGTCCAGAAATAAAATCGAATGGGAGAAACTGCTCCTTTTGGCAGACAGACAAAAACTGGAAGAAACAGATTTACAGTGATAAGCAAAAAGAAAACCTTAAGGGGGCACAAAAAGCAGCTAATGATTAGATTCTTAAATATACTACATTGGGGGTGGAGATGACAGATTCAATTGCAGCTTTCCAAGGAAATTTGATAAACACAAGGATAAAAGGTTTGCAGGGGAACAGATAAGGTGGATAGGGTAGCTGAACTGCTGTTGCAGATGCATGGGATTGAGGGTGATTTAGCAATGTGGATTAGGAATTGGCAGCTGATAGAAGACAGAGGGTGGTGGTTGATGGGATGCATTCAACCTGGAGTTTACTTACTAGTGGTGTACCTCAGGGATCTGTTTTGGGGCCACTTTTGTTTGTTATTTTTATAAATGATGAGGATGTAGAGGGATGGGTTAGTAAATTTGCTGATGACACCAAAGTTGGAGGAGTTGTAGTTGGTGAGGATGGATGTTACAGTTTGCAGAGGGACATAAATGAGTTGCAGAGCTGGGCCAAGAAGTGGCAAATGGAGTTTAATGTGGAAAACTGAGACGTGATTCACTTTGGTAAGAGTAATATGTGTGCAGAATATAGGGCTAATGGTAGGACTCTTACTAGTGTAGATGAGCAGAGAGATCTAGGTGTACAGGTGCATAGATCTCTGAAAGTTGGTACTCAAGTTGATAAGGTAGTTGAGAAGGCGTTTAGTGTGTTAGCAATTATTGGTAGAGGGATTGAATTTCGGAGCCGAGATGTCATGTTGCAACTGTACAAAACTCTGGTGCAGCCGCACTTGGAGTATTGTGTATAGTTTTGGTCACCACATTATAAGAAAGATGTGGAGGCATTGGAAAGGGTGCAGAGGAGGTTTACAGGATGTTGCCTGGTATGATGGGTAGGTCTTATGAGGAAAGGCTAAGGGACTTGAAGTTATTTTCATCAGAGAGAAGGTGGCTAAGAGGTGACTTAATTGAGACATATAAGATGATCAGAGAGTTAGATAGGGTGGATAGTGAGAGCCTTTTTCCTCAGATGGAGATGGATAACACGAGGGAACATAGCTTTAAACTAAGGGGTGGTAGTTATAGGACAGATGCTAGAGGTGGGTTCTTTACTCAGAGGGTAGTAAGGGCGTGGAATGCCCTGCCTGCAGCAGTTGTGGACTCGTCAAGTTTAAGGGCGTTCAAACGGGCAGTGGATAGGCATATGGATAGCATTGGAATAGTTTAGGATAGACGGTCATAAAATTCGTTCCATTGGTCGGCGCAACATCGAGGGCCGAAGGGCCTGTACTGCGCTGTAATGTCCTATGCAGAGATCTGGCGTACAGGCGAAAAACTGAATGATCTCTTATGTTGTAACTATTCTGGATACAAATACATATAATACCACAGGAAAAAATTACCATATTACTTTTCAACATGTCATTTGTTGACAAAAAAGTTTACTTGGATACAGTGTATTTTTTTTAAAGATATTGACCATCCCTCATACACCATTTTTCATGCCCCGTTGAGCTTTTCTTTTCATCACTGTAAATCTGTCTCTTCCAGTTTTTGTCCCTCTGCCAAAATGAACAGTTTGTCCCATTCGATTTTATTTCTACACCCCTCATGATTTTGAATTCTATTAAATTGCTTCCCAACCTTTTTGAAGACCATTCTGAGATAATGCCACAAAGGCCATGGGCCGCAACATTTAGCAATAGTACTCAAAATTTTGCTCCAGAATTACTTGTGCCCTGAGCCAAGTTGTCACAGTATCACAAGAACACTAGAAAATAGTCCATATCAGTCCTGTCTACAAAAAAAATCAAATGTAACCCTTGCAATTACTGCCCCATCAGCCTAATCTCAATCAAACTGATGAAAATTATCGATGACATCTTAGCAATAACCTGTTCACTGATGACTCAGTTCGGATTCAATCAGATTCACTCAGCTTCTGACCTCATTACAGCCTTGGTCCAAACAACGTGACAATCCTCAATTTCAAGACAGCAGATGACTAAGCTAGGCAACAAGGAGCCTTGGAAAAACTGGAGTCAACGAGACTCTTGACTGGTTGGAGTCATACCTAGCACAAAGGAAGATGCATGTCGGAGATTAATCATCTCAGTTCCAAGACATTATTGTGGGGTAGTGTCCTTGCTGAACCATATTAAGCTGCTTCATTCATCAATTTCTCTTCATCAGAAGGTAAAGAAGTGCTTCTTCTGCACAAGACATATTCATAATGGATTAAAGATGAGGAGTGTGGACAAGCTATTTGGTAATAGGATGCACATGCAAGTTTGATGCTGTTACCACCAATATTCTCAGCAACAGAAAGCTATCAGGAGTTTTAGTGAATTTTCCGAACTCCTTAATGCAAATCTTGTAACCATAGCACCCTCATTGATACTCTGCCAAAGATCAACTTCAATAATGAAAAGGCATCAATCCCAACAATCTTCTAATTTGTATTGCTTCAACACTGACCATGTTAATCACTGATTGAAAAGGAACTTGCTTCATTGGGAGACTATTCACCCCTAAGTGATATTGTTTAACAAAAAAAAAACAATTTTCCAGACTGAAGCACAAATGCATACTTAAAGATTAGGTTCAGCCACTGCAATTCCTGGAGGAGACTGATAGGATTTTCATTTCCAGCACTGACCTATATTTAACAAAGGAAGCCAAGGTTACTGTTGCTACAACTTTATGTATTTGCTCCTTCATGAAAAGATCATTCTGGAACACGGTTTCAAAGCAGATCAGATTTCCCATTTAAGAGTTATAGAGCTTCTTTTATTCTACTACCTTCTTCAGAGGCAATAAAAAGTATTGCAATGTTCTCGAGACATAGTTTTTAAGGGTTAGAATAATGACGAAGAGCAACATCTCTATTTTGTTTCAATGTTAACAAATTGAAATTTGTATACTATATTTAAAAGATGGAAAGAATTACCATTTTGAAGCATGTAATTATTTTGCAGTCAAATATTCATGTCACATTTTGTAAATCTTCCACTGCTATTGAAAATATCGTAGGCATCATTTAGATGACTGAATAAATCTGCCTTTTTTAAAATCACACCATAGCAACCATTTTTTTGTTATAATCTAACATGCAAGTTGGCAATACCACTTTGGCACCTGAGTAACCCATGTCACGGTTGAATAAAGCACGTTTCATGGTTAAATTTCATACCATCATGGTCTTCATTCTATCACGAAGTAGTTAAAACAAAAGCACAGATGCATTTAAGGGCCAGGTAATTACGTGATTGAGAAAGAAATAGAAGAATATGTTGATAGGGAGAGACTGAAAAGCATCAAACTGTTGAGTCAAATGGCATATGCCTGCACTGTAAAGTTCTAAATTAACATCACGTATTTCCCCTTCCAAAGTTCATATTCTCAATTTACGTAGCATTGTCCAAAACTTTAATGAGGTCATCAGAAAAATGCCTGCCCATAAATAACAGATTTTCTTAATTTTCCCAAATAAACAACTTCAATATGCTTAAAAAAACCTAAGTATACTGATTGGTAAGCAGAGGTAAAACAAAAATCCAGTTTTCCACACATTTTTGGAGCTATGTTTTTCTAACTTTTGGTAACGCGCAAAAAACTGCAAGTACATTCAATTTTACGAATGCTATTTGCAATTATTTCATACATTTAGGTTTATCAAGTTCTCTCTCCCCATGTCTCTTCCCCCCCAATCACTCCCAATGCTAATAAATCATGTATCAATTTCATCTGATGCAAAACTGAAAAGCACAAACCAGAGAGATTCCAACACCAATCCCATCTAAATATTATGATAGCTGCTCATAACCACAGAAGTACAGCTACAATTAACATGAGCACCACTGGAGCAGTTAGAGGTGAGTAGCATAAACAAGAGATGGTGATGTTTTTAAAGAAAAATGGATTAAGGAAATCCAGTTCCAGTGTTTTGTTTCAGTTAATGTATCACATGGAGGTGAAGACGACAAAAAAAAAGGACAAATAGAAAATCACCAACGGTTGCTTGTTTATTTAATCAGATTCAGAGAAATACGAGCAGGCTGCCCATTTAGCCAAGTGAGCCTTAAAAGGATGCAGCTTTACCAAAACATAAGGGCTGAGCTTAAATTAGACCCTGATTTCCTAATTTTAAAAAATCACTGATGACATCAATAAAATTAGTGAATGTTATTTCATCTCAGCTTAAAGGAGTTTTGCATTCTTTTCGTTCAGTCTTTTAGTTACCTGTTTCAGCCATTTCATGCAAGGTGATCATTGAATACGGAGGCTCTTGGTCACTGAAAGAAATAAAAGAAATTGTTTTTCAGCATATTGTTCAGATACACTTTTTTTGCTTAGGAAATTGAAGACAACTTGCAGCGATTATCATAGAATCACAGAACTGTGCAGGAGGTGGCTATTTGGCCCGTTGTGATTGCAATGGATCTCCAAATCTGGACAACACATGGTGGCACAGAGGTTAGCACTGCTGCCTCACAGTGCCAAGGACCCGGGTTCAATTCTGCCTCAGATCACTGTGACAGTTCAAGAATGGGATTGTGTTCAGTGCAGACTCAATGAGCCAAAGGGCCTCTTTCTACACTGTAGGATTCTACAATTCTATGAAATAAGCAACTCACCTAGCAACATTCCCAGCTTCTCCCTTCCCCATAACATTGCACATTTTTCTAATGTGACAGTCTAATTCTCTTTGAATGTTTTAATTCATCTGGTCTCCACCATGCTCTCAAATAGTGCATTCCAAACCCTAACCACCTGCCCCTAACACTTACCTTTCTTTAACTCATCATATTAAATCTGTACCTTCTTGCTCTATATCCTTTGACAACTTAAGATACAAGAGCAGAATTAGGTCATTCGGCCAATTGGGTCTGCTCCGCCATTTAATTACACCTGATACGTTCCTCATCCCCATTTTGCCCATCACTCTTTAACCTCCTACCAATTAAAAATCTGTAACTCATCACCAACATCCACCACAATTTCAATGAACAAAGAACAAAACAGCATGGGAAACAGGCCCTTTGGCCCAACAAGCCCACAGCGCCACCTTGATGTTCCCACTTCTACCTATGATCCCTGTCTGTGTTTATAGATCTATGGATTGAAACCAAATTTGAGACAATTTAGGGAGAATTTGTTCTGCCAGTGTAAGAGCACATCTTTAGGATGTGGGAGGAAACCGGAGCACCCGGAGAAAACCCACGCAAACACGGAGATCGCGTAAACTCCCACAGACACAGGCCCAAATCCATGTATCTGCACAGCACAGCAAAAGTCACTGAGCTGTCGTGTTGCTCAAATGGTCCAGGTCAAGCGTACACTAACGACGTGAAGCACTAAGATACTCTCGAAAAAAAAATCCAAGAGCAGCCCTCCCACAACCCATCGCATGTATGCCCCTTGTTAGACAACAAGGTGGACCAAAGTACCTTGTAGGATAAAGACAAATACATCAATATCATCGACTATTTACACACTTCCCAGGGACTCCCAACGCTCATGACCCCTATTTTAAATCAGTTTTCTATATTCCTCCATTCCCATTCTGTTCATGTGTCCATCTAAGTAATCTTAAATAATTCCAGAGTGCCTGCCTCCACCACTTTACTTGGCAGCGCATTCTATACTCCCATCACCCTTTGTGTGAAAAAACTCCCTCTGGCATCCAAATTATACCTTACCCCCCCTTACCCTAAGCCCATGACCCCTTGTGCTATTTGAGTCCATCCTAGGAAAAAGCTTAACCCTGTTTACTCTGTCTATACCCCTCAATCTTGTACACCTCCATTAGATCTCCTCTCAGTCTACGTCTTTGAGGAAAACAGCCCCAATTTGCCTAGCCTCTCCTCATAACTCAGACCTTCCATACCAGGCAGCATTCTGGTAAACCTCCTCTGCACTCTCTCCAGAGTCTCCATGTCCTTCCGGCAGTAAGGCAACCAGAACTGGATGCAGTATTCCAAATAAGATCTAACTAACATTTTATACAACTGCAACATTAAAGGCCAGCTCTTGTACTCTATACTTGTTCCTATAATGGCTAGCATACTATATGCTTTCTCCACCTGCTCTGCCACCTTCAGAAACTTGTGCACCTGCACCCCCAGGTCCCTGTGTTTCTATACTCTTAATAGGTCTACCCTTTATCATATACCTCCCCCCTACATTCTTTCTCCCGAAAGTGCAAGGTGATGCATTATCAGGATTAAATTCCATCTGTCTGCCCAAGCTACCAGCCTATTTATGTCCTGCTGCATTGCCTGACAATGCTCACTATCTGCAAGTCCAGCCAACTTTGTATCGGTGTTTTTCTAGCTGGAGGTCAGTCACTAGTGGTGTGCCGCAGGGCTCGATAGTGGGACCTCTTCTATTTGTAATATATATGTGAAAAACACCCTTCACTATTGCTCTCTCTTATTACCAAGCCAGTTACATATCCATCTAGCTACCTGTCCTTGTATCCCATTAGCCTTGACCTTTTCAACTAACCTCCCATGAGGGTCTTTGTCAAACGCCTTACTGAAATCCATATAGACGACATCAACGACTCGCCCTTCGTCCATTTGCGTCACCTCCTCAAAAAATTCTACCAGATTCGTAAGGCATGACCTTCCTTTAACAAAGCCATGCTGCGTATCCCTAATCAGATCACAACGCTCTAAGTGCCTATACAACCTCTCTCTAAGAATCCCCTCCAACAGCTTCCCTACCACAGATGTCAAACTCACCGGCCTATAATTTCTAAGGTTATCCCTACTCCCCTTTTTAAACAACGGTACAACATTAGCTATTCTCCAGTCCTCTGGGACCTCACCTGTGTCCAAAGAAGAGAAAGATTTGCGTCAGAGGCCCAGCAATTTCACCTCCCTAAGCAGCCTGGAATAAATGCCATCAGGCCCAGAGATTTATCAGTTTTAATGCTACCTAGAAGCTCTAACACTTCCTCCCTCGGTATGGATATCTCCCTCAAACAGGACCGGTCAACAAGCCCCTCTCCTTCGTGAATACCGACGCAAAATATTCATTCAGGATCTCCCCCATTCCCTCGGGCTCTAAGCACAGTTCCCCTTCTCTGTCCCTAAGAGATCCCATTTTTCCCTCTAACCACGCTTTTATTCCTAACATAGGAGTAAAAAGCCTTTGGATTTTCCTTAATCCTATCCGCCAAAACCATTTTATGCCCCCTTTTTGCCCTTCTAACTCCCTGTTTGAGCTCCCTCCTACTCTCTCTATATTCCTCCAACACTCACCGTTCCCAGTTGCTTTGACCTAACATACGCCTCTCTTTTCTTCCTAACCATTTTGGTAGTGAATTCCACAGAATCACAACCCTTTTTGCGAAGTCATTTCTCCTCAAATCTGTTTTAGAACCACTCGCCTAACCCACCTATATCCATTGGTAGAGTTCTTATTTCCTCATTGCAACTTAGTGCCCCATCTATTTTTGCGTCATCTGGAAATTTGGCTATAGAGCTTTCTACTGTGTCCAAGTCGTTAATATAAATTGTAAATAGCTAGGGCCCAAGGACCAAATGCTGTGGCACCCCACTAGTTACTTTGTGCCATCCAGAAAAAAAAAATTATCCTGACTCTGTCTTCTGACCAGATGGGAACAGTTTACCTCCATCAACTCTGCCCATACTATGATTTTGAATACTTCCATCAAATCTCCTTCCAGTCTTGTTTCCTCCAAGGACAGAAACTCAAACATATCCTTCCTGCAACTATTGTCATGAGCCTTCATTACACCGTTTAATGCCATCACTCTTCCTGAACAGTAGCAAATCAAACTCAGAGATCAAACTTGTAACTTATTTAAATTCAACATAACCTCCTTGCTCAATGTCCCTATTAATAAAGCCCCTGGCTTCTGGATGCTCTCGACATGACCTGGCACTTTCAAATGATTTACGCAAATATACACCCAGATCCCTCTGCACCTGAACCCAATTTAGAGTTGTACATTTAATATTGTCTTTTCATGTTCTTCCTACCAAAGTCATTTCACATTTTTCCACCTTGAACATCTGTCATCTACCTGCCCATTCCACCAACTTGTCCATGTCCCTTTGAAGTTTAATACTATCACTATCCTCTTCACCATTCACAACGCTTCCAAGTTGCAGTATCATTGGCAAACTTTGAAATTTTGCCCTGGGCACTAAGTTTGAGGTAAATTTTACAAGGAAAAGCAAAGGTCCCAATATGGACTTCTGGGAAACACAACTATAAACCTTCTTCCAGCACAAAAAAAATCCATAAATCATTGCTCTCCACTTCCTGTATCCATGTTACTACTTTAATCTATTAGTTTTAACATTGCTTACAAGTCTGTTGTGGGGCACTGTATTTAATGTCTTTTGGAATTCCACATACACCACATCAATAACATTGCTCTCAAACCTTCTCCAAAAAAAAAACAAAAAGACTCTAGCAAGTTAAATGAGATCTCCATTTTGAAATCCACGCTGGCTTTCCTGGATTAATCTGCATTTGTCCATGTGACCAAATTTCTTCTCGATTTATTCTTCTGAAAAGTTTCCTTAAACAAAAATTGAATTGACTGGCCTGAATTTACTTTTACATCAGGGCCAGGGTGCGGGGGCTGGTTCTGAGTTTTCTTTCAGGAATGTATTATGATAGGTTCCTACTGCTGCTTTATTCATTAGCTGCAATACATCTTGAAATAGACTGCATCCTCTACACTCTAAAAAGAAACAGTCATTTAATGCAATTGCAAATTGTGCAGCTACTATGGTTCTATTCACTTGCAAAGGAAACGACTGGATTATCTTGGAGTTTACAAATTTTGCTACCCAAGCTCCCGGTTTTGAATAGTGGGCAAGCATTACCTGCTGACTTAGTGTTATAGCATTAGCTGGAGGAGCTGACATCGTTCCTTTTTAATTCTGAAGGTGTATACAAGACATATTGTTTATAACATTTTCAATATAGAATTTTCTTCACACTTTCAAAAATAACCTGTGAAAAAAAATATTCATGGAAAGGCAGCATTAGAAATTGGATTGCACTGCCTCTCCTAACCCCTTGACACTTTACTGTCCATCAGAAGTTATCCTCATATAAGTTATGATGGTATGTTCAAGCTTGAAACAAACTGAAGACAAAATTCGCAGATGACACTAAGATGAGTGGCAAAGCAACGTGTGCAGAGGATGCTGAAAGCCTGAAAAAGGATACAGATAGTCATTGGAATTCAGAAGAATGAAGGGAGATCTTATAGAAACATATAATATTATAAAGGCAACAGATAAGATATAATCAAGGAAGTTGTTTGCACTGGCAGGTCAAACTAGAACTAGAGACATGGCCTCAAAATGAGGGGAGCTGATTTAGGACTGAGTTGAGGACGAACTTCTTCACACAAAGGGGCGTGAATCTGTGGAATTCCTTGCCAGTGAAGCAGTTGAGGCTCTCTCTTTGAATGTTTTTAAGGCAAGGATAGGTAGTAATGGAAACTGAAGTTTCCCAAACAATAGTACATACATTCTGTACCCTTCCCACACAGAGCTTCTTCCAAGCAGTGTGGAAGAATTAGCTGAAGATGGGAACAAAATTGGCAGTTTGCCTGTTTGACCAGATACCATGAGAGCTTGAGATTGAGCCTCAATGTCGAGAATTCCCTGGGCAACTCCCTCCACTATGCTCTCACTTCTAATAGGTCTGTTCTGTCAGTGCCTGGAATATCATTTGTAAGGTACGACGTCGTGAGTATAACTGTCAGGCTGGTACTTGTCGAGTGCGTGGAACAGTTCTCCCAATTTTGGTACAAGCCCCCAAATATTAATAAGGTGCAAAATACATCAACCATGCTAAACTTTTTTGCACAGTTCTAATTTGGAGATCATTTAAATACTGTGAGTAGATCTCTACCTGCCTTAATGTTGCAATAAAAACAAAACCATGCCAAATAGGTGGAATTGGTAAATTATATTCCATCAACAGAATTTACATGGGAACATTGGAATTCGGAGCAGGAGACAATTCAGCCCTGAGCTAGCTCTGCCATTCAATCAAATCATTACTGATCTCTTCCTGGTTCCAAATCCACCTCCCTGCCTATTCTCCATATCCCTTTAACCCTTTTTTTAAAAATCAGAAAAATGCTCATCTCGACTCCACCCTCTGCAAGTAGTTCCTCCTCATCTTAATTTAAATCTGTCTCTCAATCTACACCTGTGACCTGTTGTTCTAGATTGCCTCACAAAGGGAAACATTTAGTCTAATTTTACTTCAATCCCTTTTAGGCCATCAAATAATAGCCAAACTGTTTAATCTCTCCTCATACGTCAACCCTCTGTCCCCAGAATCAATCTAGTGAACAACTTCTGAACTGCCTTCAACCTTCCTGTTTCCAGTTTAAAATTCTCTTCCATATCATTGACATTTCATTCTAACAGGATTATCATTTGTGACAAGTTTCCAGAGAAAGGATATATTGCTTAATCTGCAAGAAATGCTGCATTAAAACCAGTGGCAATTTTTCAATCTCCTAATTGTAAAACTGCAGTTAAATTCTCAGAACTCATTTATACATTAATATTTATTTTTGAATTACCTTTTCAAGAATCTACAGTTCATTTGTAAGATTAAACAGCATCTCACAAATTAAATTGTCAGGTCATCATGGGATTTTAATGCTTTGACCAAAATAGTTGACGATCAAATGCAACAGGCAATCATATCCCTGTCAATCAAAAAGATGTTGAAAATAAAGCTACAGATTGTTCCCAAAACTCAGACAGAAACATTAGCAAAGCTTTCTACTTCCTATCACAGTTCAAATCACCCTGTTAGAAGAGTGCATGGATGCCTGGTTAGGCTAGAACTCAACAACGGTTGAACAGTCACAAACTTCTTCAAGGAAAATAAATTCCGAAGTAGCTCCAGAGAAACACCACATCTCTTTTCAATAATAAAGAACATATACAATTTTGTTTCTTAACCCACTACCATTTACTTTAGAGTTAACATTTCAGGTCATGATGACCTTCCATCAGAAGTCATATCAACCTGAAGCACTAACTTTTGCTTATTTTGCTGGAAATATTCAGCAAGTCAGGCAGTGGCTGACTTGCTGAATATTTCCAGCATTTTGCTTTTGTTTTCACAACTGATTTATGTATTCAAACAGTAGTTAATGACTTTTGTAGCTAGACAGGGACCAATATTGTTTGTCACTTATGAGTTATGACAGTTTAACTCAGTTGGCAAATTCATGTAAGTCAGGTATAATGAATTCAAACCCTACTCATGACTTCTGTACATGAGACTCAGATTAACAAACCAGTATTGCATAGTAGGATTCATCTTTTTAGCTGAAAGACCCCCCCCCCCCCAACACAAACCATCATCCGCTGGTTTCTATGTTTCAAGTGAATAGAAATGCCATATTATTTGAAAAACTGCAAGATTACAATTAATACAGGATGTTAGTGACAAAATACAAGACAACATTAATAAAATTGTTGAATGGTTCCATGAAGCTAAAACTGTTTGTTTGCCAAAGTGTAAGGTAGCATGTTTTCCTAAGAATGGAGGATGTCACCTATTCCTTGGAAAATAAAATATTTAAAAATAGGATGAAGGAAGAGAGGAGTGTGAGTGGAGTTAAAGATACAGAAATCAAAGTTAAAAAAGGCCACCAAATAGTCAGTGGGAAATTGGGAACCAAATATGTAAGGAGATTACAGATAGCTCTAGGAAAAATTGGGTGATAATACTAGGGGACTTCAACTTTCCCAACACTGACTAGGACAGCCATGGCATTTGGGGCTTGGATGGAGAGAAATTTGTTGAGTACATTCAGAAGTAATTTCTCATTCAATATGTGGATGGCCCAATTAGACAGGGGGCAAAACTTGACCTCCTCATGAGAAATAAGGGTGGGCAAATGACAGAAGTGCCAGAGAGAGATCACTTTGGGACCAATAACCACAATTTCATGAGTTGAAGATACCTATGGAGAATCACAGGTCTGACCCAAAAATTAAAATTCTAAATTGGGGCAAGGGCAATTTTGATGTTATTGGACAGGAACTTTCAAATGTCGTTGTGGGGGGTAGGGGTTCTGTTGGCAGGAAAACAGGAAGACTGGTAAGCGAACAGATTTCAGAAGTATGTTAACCAGGATTGGCACGTATGGGGTGCCAGGGAGGGGTAATACCTTTGGTGGGGGAACATGTCGCACCCCTTCAGGACAGTTTGTCCATCCTTTGTCCCCATCTGGCACTCAGCTCTCACCTGTGGCTCCCTGTAGCTGTTTGCATGCAACAGCAGCCACACCCTGGGCAACGGCCTCGATAAGCCAGCTAAACCAGGTGAGGGTAGCCGACAGGTCTCAACCCTTGGTGAGATAGGAAGATGTCTACCACAGCATATCAAGACAGAGTCCAGGGGAATTGAGCAGAAGAAACCAATGGAAGGTCCAACGGTCAAGGAGACAGTCTCTGCAAGCATAGTGGAATGCTAAGAGCAGGATAAGACACAGATGACGTCTTGGTCATCCACTGCATCTAACCCCACCTCCAGCCCTTTTGACTTTTGTCTTGCCACTGGATCTAGATGGGAATTGGGAAGAGAGTGAGGCTGACACTGCGCAATTCTCCCTCACTTTAACCCAAATCAAGCATTAGTTTCGACACCAGTGTCCTGTTTAACCCTTGAAGTCCTGTGGCAATGGGCGAGTGATAAAGCAGGTGTGGATACACTGGGAGCTGTAGTCACAGACCTGCACATCAGGTGGCTCAGGTCTAATGGTCGTTTTCCGCTGACCAAAGCAGCAGTGGAACTTGGGGTCTACCTGCACGGCTGAGCATCCTCTTCAGGAACGCACTGCTCACCTCCATAGAATGAGAAAGGGCTAGAAAAGGCACCCTAAACATTGTCTGCTTCACTACATCCTGGCTGGCGGAGGTTCCATTTTGTGGTCGAACACACAAAATAAAACACAAGATAACATCGCTCACCATATGCACACGTTCCAAGTGCCAGATTTTGGATAACCCTACAGCAGACAGACCAGAGAGAACAGACTTAGTTGCCAGAGAGCTTGCGAGATACGACATTGAATTGCAGCTGTGAGCGAAGCTCATCTTGCTAACGTAGGTCAGTTGACCGAAACTGAAGGTTTTTTCTGGAGCAGTTGCTGCAGCGATGAGCATCGTGATGCTGAGTTGGATTCGCCATCAGGAGTCATCTTGTTCGGAAATTTGATAGTCTATCCATAGGTGTGAACAACCGGCTTATGACATTACAGCTTCCACTACAGAACAGAGGTCAAGCCACCCTGATCAGCGCCTATGCCTGCACAATGAACAACCCGGATGAGAAGACAGACAAATTCTACGAAGAACTAGATGCCCTATTATCAGCAGTAAGCAGTACCAACAAACTGATCTTGGTGATTTCAATGCAAGAGCGGGATGTGACTCTGCAATCTGGAGTCATTGGGAGGCATGGAGTGGACAAGTGTAACAGTAACAGCCTACTCTTAACGAAGACCTGTGCAGCATACAACCTCCTCATCACCAACACAACCTTCTGTTTGCCAACACATAAGATCTCCTGGATGCACTCCTGCTCTAAGCATTGGCATTTTATCGACTATGTCATTGTCTGGAGAAAAGACAGGCAGGATGTCAGAGTAACAAAGGCCATGTGTGGTGCTGACTGCTGGACAGATCACAGACTCATTGTCTCCAAAATGAGGCTTGCATCAGACCCAAGAGGCAACCACAAGGAAGTAATGTTATGAAAAGAATCAATGCAGCCAAGGTAAAGAATCTCAGCATAGCTTCAGCACTGGCTGAAGACTTAGAAATCAAGCCTGCCGACTTACATCTCACAGGCAGCGCTGAGGACAACTGGGAATACTTCAGGGATGCTATCCATACATCTGTGCTGAAGACGCTCAAGCGCTCCACCAACAAGCAGCATGACTGGTTTGATGAGAATGAGGAGGAAATACAGGCTCTATTTGAAAAGCACTATCTTCATCAGGCCTGTCAGAACGACCCACCTTCAGCTGCCAAGAAAAATGCTTTTACCAGGGCTCACAGGACAGTCCAGAATAAACTGCGTAAAATACAGGATGCCTGGCTGAGCATCAAGGCAGATGAAATACAGGAATACGCTGACAGAAACGATTTGAAATGATTCTATGAAGCCCTCAACACTCTCAATGGACCTCAATCTCTCGGGAGTTCCTCCCGAGTACAGATAGTACAACTCTCATTACAGAGAAGGCTCAGATCTGCAGAGATGGGCTGAACACTTTGAAGCCGTCCTCAACCGACTGTCATCGATTAACGATGAGGCAATAGACAGGATCCTCCAGGTTGATATTAGTGCCATGGATGACCCACACTTCACAGCTGAAGTCACGAAAGCTGTCAGCCAGCTATCTAGTGGCAAAGCCCCAGGGGTAGATGCCATAATTGTGGAGATCTATAAAGCTGCTGGTCCTGCACTTATCGAAAAGCTCACCGAGTTGTTCCAGTTCTTTTGGAAGCAAGAACTTAAAGATGGTTCCATTGTACACCTCTACAAGAGGAAGAACAATCGGCAAGTATGTGACAACCACCAAGGAATTTTGCTGCTCTCCATCACAGTAAAAACTCTCTCAAAAGTCCTGCTAAATTGTCTGGTCACTCATCTGGAGCTGGTCCTGCTTCCAGAGTCATAATGTGGCTTCCGCAATGATCATGGGACTACTGACATGACTTTTGCTGTGCACCAACTTCAGGAGAAATATCAGGAGCAAAATCGCGAGCGCTACACAATCTTTGATATTGTAAGCCGACAAGGTCTCTGGAGGATCATGTCAAAGTTCAGCTGCCCTCCAAATTCATTCAGATGGTACGCCAGTTCCAAGATGGCCAGAGTACTGGATGGCAGAGCATCCTCTGAGGCATTCCCAGTCACCAATGGCATCCAACAGGGTTGAGTGCTCGCACTCACACTGCTTAGCATGTTTACTGCCACGCTGAATGATGCCTTCCAGGACAGTGTTGCTGGAATCAGCCTCAAGTGCAGAGTGCATGGGAAGCTTTTCAACCTGAGGAGACTTCAAGCTATTACCAAAGTGAAAGACTGTTCTGAGAGATTTCCTCTTTGCCGATGACTGCACCCTGTATGCTGGCTCTCAGCCAAAGATGCAAGTCAGTATGGACAAATTTTCCACGGCTTGTGACAACTCTGGACTCACCATCAACATTAAAAAGACCGAAGACATGCACCAGCTACTCCTTGCGCACTGTATGTAGAACCCATGATCACAATCAAAAGGGCAGAAACTACTGACAGTGGATCAGTTCACTTATCTTGGTAGCTCCCTCTCCCAAGCAGCGACTATTGTTGCAGAAGTTAACTGCTGAATAGCAAAGGCAAGTTCTGCTTTCGGTAGACTGCGCTCCACTGTATGGAAACGCTGAGGAATCAGCTCAGCAACAAAACTGAATGTCTATAGTGCCGTGGTACTCACTATCCTCCTGTGTGCCTATGAAACGAAGGCATGCAAGGCAGCTCAATCATTTCCACATGACTTGTCTTTGCAGCATATTACGCATCTGATGGCAAGACAAAGTACCAGACACTGAAGTTCTCCCTAGAGCAAGTCTACTGTAGTCCACACACTGCTGATGAGCGCGCAGACCCGGTTGGCAGGTCATGTCACCCGAATGTCAGACAAGCGCAATCCAAGCAGCTCCTTTTTGGGGAAAACGCTCGTATACAGAGCAAAAGAAACATTTCAAAGACACACTCAAAGCCCCCCTGAAGTCGCCTGACATTGACACGACCATCTGGGAAATGCTGGCACAAAACTGCCCTACCTGGCGCTGCCTCATGCACAAAGGCTATCAAGCTCATGAAACAAGGTGTATTGCTGAGGCACAACACGAGCTGCACAGGTCCAGAGCCTAGATAACAAGTCTAGACAACTACAGTGTCTACACAAGTCCGTCCAATATACGCCATGACATTTCATGCCTGAATTGGCTTGATCAGTCACCTTCGGACACACTGCAACCAGTCTCAAAATGACTAATGATGTTGAGGTCCTCATCGATGATGAACGTACAACAATAACCAGGATTCAGGGCAAGCATATTTGTTTTATGATGAAAGGCAAGGCTGGTAGAAGTAGGGATCCCTGGATGACTTGGGGAATTGAGGCCCTTGTCAAAAGAACAGGAGGAGACATATATGTGCATTCTCAGCTGGGATCAAGTGGATTCCTTGAAGACTATCAAGGTTGGAGGAGTACAGTGAGAGAAATCAGGAGGGCAAAAAGGGGAAACAAGATTGCTTTGATAGATAAGGCAAAGGAGATCCAAAGAGCTTCTAGGGCAAAACAGCAACAAAGAGAATGCTATCTTAAGGATCAAAAAGGATATCTATGTACAGATCCACAAGAGATGGTTGAGATCTTGAATGAACGTTTCTCATTGGTATTTACCTTTGAGAAAAGTGTGAATGTTAGGGAACTTGGAGAAATAAATAGTGATGTCTTGAAGAGTGTGCATATTACAGAGGTGGTGGTACTGGAAGTCAAATTGTATCAAATTTGATAAATCCCCAGGATGTGGTGAAGTGTAGGAATTGGTTTGCCTGGAGCATAAGAATCTGTTTGGCCAAACAACTTGTTTCAGTATTGTGAATACAATGCAATATATTTTACTTCAAACCAACTCATTGTTCGGAAAGCATATAGATAACGGAGGTAAAACCCATGTGTCTAAATGGGTTTCCTGTGGGTGCTCTGGTTTCTCCCCAGAGTCCAAAGATGCGTGGTTGATTGGCCATGCGAAGTTGCCCGAGCGTCCTGGGATGCACAGGTTAATGGGATTAGTGGGATAAATATGTAGGGATAGGGCCTAGGTTGGACTTTTGTTGGTGCAGACTCAATGAGCTGAATGGCCTCCTTCTGCACCATAGGGATTCTTTGATTCTATGAAAAGATCATCATTCAAAATTACACTTACAACCTAGGCTGACTCTTGGGCATATCTCAAAATTGCACTTCACATTATAAACGTGTTTTAATAATATCTGCAAGTATCATAGAATCATAGTCAGAAAAAAGCCCTTCAGCCCATCAGGTCTGCAGTGCCATGCAAGAAACACCTGAACTCCCAGGCTAATCCCATTTACCAGCATTTGGCACAGTCTTGAATGTTATGTTGCACCAAATGCTCAAAGTACTTTTAAAGGACATGAGGCAACATGCCTCCACCACCGTCCCAGAAAGCATGTTCCAGACCGTCACTAAAAGCTGCTCCCTATCCACTCTATCTTTACCTGTCTTCTCTGCTCCAATGAAAACAACTCAAGTCTATCTAAAGTCTCTTCATAACTTTAAGGTTCCATCTCAGACAGAAACTTTGTGAACCTCCTCTGCATCCGCTCTAACGCGATCACATCCTTCCTACAATGTGGCAACCAAAACTGCACACAGTACTCCAGTTGTACAACTAGAAATAATTTGTATTTTATTCATTCAATAATTAGAGACTGAAGATTCAGTAAAGGTACCATTTAAAATTAATTGACCTATTGCAAAATTAAAAATTTAGTGTCAGAACAGAGATTGGATCAGCCTGGAATGTGATCCTGGCTCAACTTGAAGCATGTGAATTTATGATCACCTATTGAGTGGGGCCACTAACTGAATTCAATGTTTATGAATCATAACCATTACAACTTCACATTGGTGTTTTCAAGGAAACTGAAACTTTGCCTCTCTACATCATAGGGAATTGTCTGGGCATCTTCAACACAACAGAATAAAAGGAATATTAGGAATCAAATCACGTGGTCCTTCAAACCTGCTTCAACAACTGATCTTAAATTTCAATTCCACTTTCCTGCCCGCTCCCCAAATACCTTGACTTAGAGTTCAAAATTATCTTTTTAAAGTTGATATGTAAGAGGAAGAAATCCTAATAGGTCACGAACAATTTTTAAACCATTAGACATTAAAATATTGACAGAATTACCAGAGTTAAATGATTTAAACTCTGTTTAAAAACATAACCTTTACTTTGACCAGTGCCTGCTAGGAGAAGTCAAAGGTGCAGGGCAGTTCCCAAGATGGAGCAGCTAGACCTCTCCAAAGAATTCTAATGTATACAATTCAAAACAGATCAATTATATATTTTCTTATCACTTAGTCTTGTCTTTCGTTAGTTTTAAATCAATCATTTTCAGTATATATAAATCAACAATAATGTCTGTCGTATACTTTTGTCAATCACATTTTGCCCTGTGGCGTTTCATTAATCCTTAGAGTCTGGACACTTCCTCCCCTTTTGGCTAACTGAGCTTCCTCTGACTAGTTAGATGCTAGCCACAGAATTCGAAGTGAACATTCCCATAAGTTAACCTACAGGTTGTTCCCAAACCAAGTTAACGTATGATTCCATGTCTAGACAACTATCTTATCTGGACAGTGAATAAACAGTATTCAGGAAGTTTGATTGTGTTCTGAATGTTCTTGCCATTAAAAATCTGCTGATGATAATTGCATATTTTCATAGTTTCAGTATTCCCTTAGAGTGGTTTTGTCCTAATTCCTTTTACCATATGCTCTGCAGCAATCACAAAGATTTAAGCTCACAAAGTAATTTAAATCGCTTGCTGCATATGAAACACAGTCAGCGATTTAAGTGATTATGATTTAACATGCTGATATTTTGAATGTGTTAATTTTTTAAAATCATTGTTCACTTTAGCCAAAGGCCAATTGCTGCAGAGCATATGGTAAAGGGAATTAGGACAAAACCACTTTAAGGGAATACTGAAACTATGAAAATATGCAATTATCATCAGCAGATTTTTAATGGCAAGAACATTCAGAACACAATCAAACTTCCTGAATACTGTTTATTCACTGTCCAGATAAGATAGATGTCTAGACATGGAATCATACGTTAACTTGGTTTGGGAACAACCTGTAGGTTAACTTATGGGAATGTTCACTTCGAATTCTGTGGCTAGCATCTAACTAGTCAGAGGAAGCTCAGTTAGCCAAAAGGGGAGGAAGTGTCCAGACTCTAAGGATTAATGAAACGCCACAGGGCAAAACGTGATTGACAAAAGTATACGACAGACATTACTGTTGATTTATATATACTGAAAATGATTGATTTAAAACTAACGAAAGACAAGACTAAGTGATAAGAAAATATATAATTGATCTGTTTTGAATTGTATCCATTAGAATTCTTTGGAGAGGTCTAGCTGCTCCATCTTGGGAACTGCCGTGCACCTTTGATGACTTCTCCTAGCAGGCACTGGTCAAAGTAAAGGTTATGTTTTTAAACTGGGATACTGGCTTCTGGAGTCTTTTATCTGAAATATCTGACATTACCCAGCCACCACATTAGGCTTACATTAACAGTACAATGAAGTTACTGTGAAAATCCCCTAGGTGCCACATTCCGATGCCTGTTCAGGTACACCAAGGGAGAATTTAGTATGGCCAATGCACCTAACCAGTATGTCTTTCAGATCATGGGAGGAAACTAAAGCACCTAGAAGAAACCCACACATACATGAGGAGAACATGCAAACTCCAGACATACAGTGACCCAAGCCGGGAATCAAACTCAGGTCCTCGGCTCTGAGAGGCAGCAGTACCAACCATTGTGCCATTTACCTATTCAACAACCGTGTCCAAAACCCTTTGGACAGAGAATTCCAAGATTCACAACCCTTTCACAGAAGAAATTTCTCATCTCCATCCTAAACAATCGGTCCCTTATCCTGAGGCTGGGCAAACTCCTCTATGAATGCCCAGTCAAGGAAAACAACTTTTCATTCTCTAATCTGTCAAACCCCTTCAAAACATTGTATATTTCTTATTCTTCTATATGCCAGAGAATTGAAGTCCAATTTACTTAATCTCTTATCACAGGAACCAAGTGCAACTTGTGCTGCCCCTAAGGCAAGTATATTCTTAAATATACAGACCAAACCTGCACAGTGCTCCAGGTGTGGTCTCAAAGACGTGCACAGTTAAGCTAACATTTCATGATAGTCCAACTCCTTTGCTATAAAGACAAGAATGCCTTTTGCCTTCATAACTGCTTTTACATGCATGCTAACATTTTGCCCTATACAAGTACACCCAAGCCTCTGAAGATCAACACTTACAAGTCAGAATCATAGAATCCCTACAGTGCACTAAGTAGTGATTTGGCCCATCGAATCTGCAGTAACCAAAATCCGATCAAGCCCTATTCCCATAACTCCATACAATTGCCCTGCAAATGCCCTGATACCAGAGTCAATTTAGCATGGTCAATTAATGTAACCCACACATTCACAGCTTTTAAGATATTTTGCTTTTCTATTCATACACAGATAAATAACTTCACTTTCCCACATTATGCTCAATCTGTCACCATGTTGCCTATTATCTTAACCAGAATATATCTCTTTACAGCTCGTGTACCTTTCTTACAGCTCACATTTCCAACTAGCTATGCATCATCAGCGAACTTGGGTAGATTACTGTTTCTTCATCCAAGCCATTAGTGTAGATTGCAAATAGCCATGGCCAGCACTGAATCTTATAACACTGCACTCGTCACAGCCTGTCAATACTTGAAAATGCTCAAGTATTCTTTTGCTTCCTGCCAGTTAATCAATCAATCCTTTATCCACACTAGTATATATCAGCGATGTAAACAGTTTTGTACGAGTCAATGGATTCAATGTTAACTGTTTCTCTCTCCACAGATACTGCAAGATCTGACGAGTTTGTCCAGCATTTTCTGTTTTTATTCTATCATCCCTTCTTTTGCATATTAACCTTTTGTGTGATACTTTACTGAAAACCTTCTGAAAATCCAGGCACACTAAATCTACTGGTTATCCTTTATTTACAACCTCAAAAATCCAAATAAGTTTGTTAAACATGGTTTATCTTTTGTAAAACAGTGTTGATTTTGTCTGATCATATAATCATTAAGTGCAGATTCAGAATCTAGCACTTTCCAATGACTTCAGATTAACTGACATAGTTGCACTCCCCCCCCTCTTTCTTGAATAGCTGTTACATTTGCTAACATCCAATCTGCTGGGATCATTTCCCAATACTGGGAATTTCTGGAAAATCATAACTAGTACCATTTTATTGTGGGAAGCAATTTTAGCCCCTTAAGTTTCTCCAGTGCACAAAGAGGCCATTCAGCTTACTGAGTCTGCATCAATAATGCAGTAAGAATTTAGCAACACCAATTTTTAATCCAACCGATTTATTTGATAGTAAAATTGTAACCCCCGTAACTTGCCTGGGTTAGCAAAGAACCTCACTTACTGTGCTGTCTGGAGAAAATACACAATTCTCTAATCAATGCTCAGGATTCCCTTCACACACATTGTTAGTCACTTTAACACTTGAATAGCAGGTTAGATGTAAGGATTCGCATTCTAATCAGCAATCTATGACTGTCTGTGCTGATGTGTGCTATTGCAGACCAGAACACTGCATTTGCCTGAGGAAGACACAGTGTTGAAAGCTCGCAATTTTACTATCAAATAAATCGGTTGGATTAAAAATTGGTGTTGCTAAATTCTTACTGAGTTCTTACCACCCCAATCCAACGCCAGCATCTTTACATCATCAATAATGCAACCAGGGATGCGACCCAGGCCCTTTCCTACCCCACTAACTTCTCCCATCCCCAACCTACATATCTTAGCACGCTAAGGGACAATTCAGCATGGTCAAATAACCTAACCTGCACATCTTTGGGCTGTGGAAGGAAACCCAAAGTTACTCAAGGCCAGATTGGCTTGGTAGTGCTAACCACTGTGCCACCATCTTAGCTCATGCTAATTCCCTTAATTTCTTCAACACTAAAGATTTCAAAACTGCCATGGTCCCCCAAGTAAACATGCACATTGTATTACAACTAACAAGCCACAACATTAGTTTTAAATGTACAATAATGAAGATAAACAACAAAATCAGACTGACGATGGGATCTCGGTTAACCCAAGGCCAGCTTGACCCCAAATAATATAAACGCAAACAATTTCTGACATTTGAATGATTTCCAAGAACACTGTTCAAAGAGAACGTGAGCAACTTCTACTCAGAGTCAGACCTTTCCCAATTGTGTGTTCTAGCCGAATAAAGGCGCAAGTTGAAGGAGCTCCAAATTTTTCTCACGGATATAGGTGGTGGAGGTGGTAGTAGCAACAAAAACAGAAAATGCTGGAAAATCTCAACAGGTCTAACAGTATCTGTGGAGAAAATAAAGCAAACGTTTCGAGTTTGAATGACCCTTTACTAGATAATATCTGGGTCTAAGATCCCGGCCCAGGAAGGTGGGGTGGGCGGGATGGCTAAACCCCGCCACTTACTTGTCCACCAGTGTCCGAATAACGGCCAGCGTATCCAACACCAGGCCGTCCACATTCTGCTTCTTCCTTCGCGGTTCGTGGGGGCCCCGTCCCCTCCTGGGCGGCCTGACCGGGTCCCGTGAGCGGCTCCTGGGCTCGCCCTCGGCGTTGTTGCTGCTGTGGTGGTGGTGGTGGTGAGGGTGGTGGTGGTGATGCGAAGACGACGACGACGAAAGAGGAGGCGGGTGCCGACGCTCGGCCGCCCCAAACTCTCCCCGGGGGCCCGGGTTTTCCTCGGCGTCGCTGCCGTCCCGGCACACGCAGCTGTTACCCATCCGGCCGGTGGCGCCGGACTCGACGGGGGAGAAGGCCGCGGCGGCACCGGATGGCTCCGGGGAAAGCAGTAACCCTCGCAGGAGGCTTCGAGTAGCGTGGAAGACGGTCCAGGCCGCTACAATCATCTAGGAAGGCCGCCGCCACGATAAGGTCACCATCCTGTCTCCCCACCCCGGGGGTGGGTGGGGGAAGAGCCGCCTCTCACTCCCGTGCTAACCGCGCACACCAGAGGCAGCACACCAGGCTGCCCGCCATCTTAACTCCGTCACCCCAACCGACGGACGGAAGGCAGCCGCCGACATTTTTTTTTAAATAAACAACAGCAGCCGTGCCCCCCACAAAACGATAGATTTGTCAGTCACAGAGGAGAACAACAATAACTCCAACTCTCTTCCTTTCAACCGACCATCGCCGCCTGAATACTAATCCCTCCGGCGAGACCGGGAACCGAACCCGGCACGACCCGCCCGCCGCCCCTCACGGTTTACTTGCAAATGACCCGCGTCGCTCCCCGAGCCTCCGGCCAATCTGATTGGCAGTGGGCTCCGGTTCGCGCTCGCCCGGCTGTGCAGAGAAAGCTTATGCGCCTGCGCAGACCCTCTCAAAATCTATTTGCATCAGTTCAATCTCTTGGTTTTATTTCAGTACCATAATTTTTTTTTGGGGGGGGGGACAAATAAATAAAAAGGAAAGGCGGTCGCATATTTATTAGTTGAGTTTGAGTAACCGCCCGAACATTGCAATTTGATATCATGGTCCCTCTAGGATGTGACCCATGCCTGTGCTCATGAGTGCCTTGGCTGTCACAGAGCATTGAGGAAAGTTTTGTTCCAAGTGTTTATTCTGATCACACCTACCAAAAGCAAGGAAACCACTGATGTCCAATGTGTAGTCCACACTGGGAGTAATATTATGAATTAATTTAGTAACAAAAATGGAAAATAATAAGATCGCAGCAGCTATGGGGAGAACAGAGCTGGGGCGGCACAGTGGTTAGTACTGCTGCCTTACAGTGGTAGGGACTGAGGTTCAATTTGCACCTTGGGTCATTGTCTATGAGGAGTCTGCACGTTCTTCCCATGGCTGTTTGGGTTTCTTCTGGGTGCCTCTCACAGTTTGAAGGATGTGCTGGTTAGATGTATTGGCCATGACAAATTCTCTCTCATGTACCCAAACAGATGCTGGACTGTGGCTTTTAGGAGATTTGCAAAGTAACTTGTTGCAGTGTTAAGGTAAGCCTACTTGTAACAGTAATAAATAAACTTGAACATTTGAGCTCTGACAGAGGCATCCTGACTCGAAATGTTGGCTCTATTTTTCCACAAATGCTATCACCACTCACCATGAAGGAACAATGCTCCAATGGCTTGTGATGCCTAATAAACCTATTCGACCTTAACCTGGTGTTGTGAAACTTCTTACTATGCCCACCCCAGTTCAACACTAGCACCTCCACATCATGACTTCAGCAATTGTTGTCAGACTTGCTGAGTTTCTCCAACATTTTATGTTTTTCTTATGTAACATTTCAAGTCTGGATGACTCTTCATGATATGTTCACCCATTAATTTGTTAAGTTTTCTTTTGTATGTTCTTTTAACCAATTGTACTCATTTAAAAATACAGTACTTTAGATTTTTTTGGAGTTGCAGGACAGTGGAATTGATGATACTGGGGAATCTAGTCTCTCTGGATATAAAATTGGAGTTGGCTGTGGAGCCTGATCCTCAGTTTACTTTTGACTGAACAGTTACATTTTCTTGCCCTATTCCTCAACTCCTTAAATTCCAAAAACATTTATCAAATCTAATCTTGAATATACTCAAAGACTGAGCATCAGCAGTCCTCTGGGCTAGAGAATTCTAAGGATTTAAGAATAAAGTAAAGAAATTTCTTACTTCAGTCCAACATTGCCAACCCTCTATCCTAAGACTGAGACTGACCAAATTCTAGACCCTAGGGAAAACAGCATCTTCTCTGCTTGTCAGGTCTTCATACTATACTACAAGTATAGTATGTTGCAGATGATACTCAGCTGAATGGCAGAACAAAGTATGGAGAGGACACTGAAATTATCTATATCCCTGTGCATACATTGAGTGGGCAAGGGTCTGGCAGATGGAGTACAATGTTGGTATATATGAAGTCATCCATTTTGGTAGGAATAACAGCAAAATGGATTATTATTTAAATTGTAAAAAATTACAGCATGCTGTTGTGCAGAGGGACCTAGGTGTTCTTATGCATGAATCACAAAAAGTTGGTTTGCGGATGCAGCAGGAATTAAGAAGGCAAATGGAATTTTGTCCCTTATTGCCAGAGGAGTGGAATTTCAAACAGATTGCAACTATATAAGGTGCTGGAGAGGCCTCATCTGGAGTACTGTGTACAGTTTTGGTCTCCTTACTTGAGAATGGATATACTGGCACTGGAAAGGGTGCAGGGAAGATTCACTGGGTTGATTGGATTAGCTCACCATCTGGGTGAAGAAATTCCTCCTCAACTCAGTCCTAAGTCCGCTTCTCCTTATTTTGAGGCTAAGCCCCCCTTGTTCTAGTTTCACTGGCTAGTGAAAATAGCCTCCCTATTTCTATTTTATTTATTCCCTTCGTAATCTTACAGGTTTCTAATAACATTTCCCCTCATTCTTCTACATTCCAATGAGTATAGACCCAATCTACTCAATCTGTTCTCATAAACTAATCCCTTCAATTCTGGAATCCTATGCTTCAACTCCACTTCCCTGTCCACTCCCCATAATCCCAGATGTCCTGAGAGATTAACAGTCTTATCTGTCCCAGTCTTGAATATAAACAATGTTGGAGTATCCACAACTTTCTGGGATACAAAATTACAAAGGCATTCAATCCTCTAAAAGAAGAAACTTCTCTTAATCTCAGTCTTAAAAGATTAGGTCCTTCTGCTGAGATTGTTCACCAGCCAAGAGAAGCAGGTGAAAAAGGTAATGTCACCATAGTCCCAGACAACCATAAACAGTGATGAGTGCTGATTAAACCTGAGTATCATTACACCTCAGATGAGGGGCAAGGTTGAGAAGGTGGACCTTCATGATAGTATGGGAATTGAACCCAAGCTTTTGGCGTCGCTAACCAGCTGTTGAGCCAACTGATCTTAACCAGCCCCTGGGATAAGCAACTGCTTGTCTACCCTCTCAGCCCCTTCAAAGTCTTATGTTTCTGTGAGATCATCTTCCTTCTAAATCCCAGAATGTGTAAACCCAATATACTCAATATCTCAAAAGGACAACCTCTCATCCCAGGAATAAATATGAAGGAGATTTGCTGTACTATCTTTAAGGCTAGACAAGTATGTTCTTCCTTAGATATAGAGGCCTGAACTGCCCAGGTGTGATATCAATAAAGCCCAATACAATTGTAGCAAGACTTCCTTACCTTATATTCTGATCCCCTTGCAAGGAAGGCCAACATGCAATTTAAAACTAATGTAAACCTACTTCTGACATTAACAGTGCAACAAAGTTACTGTGAAAATCCCCCAGTTGCCACATTCCAGTGCCAATTCAGGTATACAGAAACAGAATTTAGCAATTCTATGCACCTAATCAGCATATCTATCAGACTGTGGAAGGAAACTGGAGCATCTGGAGGAAACCCACGCAGACAGAGATTACACGCAGACTCCACAATGACAGTGACCCAAGTCAGGAATCGAACCTGGGTCCAAAGCTATACATATATGATTGGAGCAAGACTTTCTTGCTCTTATACATGTACCCCCTGCAACAAAGATCAATACAGTGTCCATCTTCCTAATTGCTTGTTGTACGTGCATTGTGTACAAGGACACAAATCCTTTTGAATACCAACATTAAGTAGTCTCGTTCCTTTTAAAAAACATTCAACTTTTCATTCTTCTCAGTTTCCTTTTCTTAGGCAGTCCATTGGGGTTGAGGGTGACTTGTTTCCACGTTGGAAAAAGGAGTTCTCAAGTGAGTGAGCGTTCAATGTGTGACCTACAGTTTCATATGTTGGGCAGACAGTGGTTGGAGGAGCGAGCTAGTGCGGTGCTTATGTCATCACACACTTCTTTTGCTGTTGATGCTGGGCTTCAGCTTGCTCTCAGCAATGAAACTCAAGGTGTTCAGCTCTTTCCAGTCCTGGGCCAGGAATACCTAAGTGTTGGTGGGGTTGTTGCAGTTTGAGGTTGTCCTTAAACATTTCCTCTGCCCTCTTGAGGCTCGCTTGCTATGTTGATGCGCTAAATAGAACACTTGTTTCAGGAGTCTTATGTGAGGCATGTAGATGATGTGGCACAGTCAGCGAAACTAATTGAGTGTGGTTAATGCTTTGATGCTGGGGATGTTGGCATGAGCCAGAACATTGATGTTGGTATGCCCCTCTGCTGCCGGTGAATTTGCAGGATCTTCAAAAGCAGCAGAGATAATATTTCAGGGTTTTGAAGTGTCTGCTTTACATAGTCTATGTTTCTGAGCCATATAGGAGGGCAGGTATCACTACTGTTCTGTTGACCATGAGCTTGATGCGAGTCTGAGGTTTTGATTTTCAAACACTTGTTCAAGCAACCGAGGACAGTGTTGAACCTCATCATTGATGTCTGTCCTGTTGATAATAGACCTCCTCCAAGGCATGGAAAGTGGTCCATTTTGTCCAAGGTCTTATTGTGGATTTTGATAACCACGGGCAGTACTGTGTGTGTGTATATATGTGTGTGTGTTGGCGCGGGGGGGGTGGCGGCGGCAGCGGCCAGGCAGGTTAATCAAGGACCTTTGTCTTACAGATGTTTGGTGTAAGACCCATGTGCTCTCATATGCATTGGTGAAGGTGTTGACAATAGCTTGAAACTCAGCCTTCGAGTGTGCACAAACACAAGCATCATCTGCATACTATACACAGAGGATGAGATGACCTTGTGTCTAGCCTGCAGGCTGCAGAAGGTGAGATGGAGCATTGCAGCTAGGAAGATTGAGAAGAGTGTTGGTGCGGTCACACAGCCTTATTTGTATCTGTTGGACAAGGATCATAGCTTGCAAGACATTATGGAGCAGGTAGAGGACGGTGATAAACTTTTGGGGGGCAGCCAAAGAAGGAGGATGACACTCCATGATCCCTCATGGTTGACATTGGCGAAGGCTTTTGAGAAGTTAAAGAAAGCCATCTACAAAGGTCAGTGCTGTTCCCTACATTTTTCTTGTAGTTGCCGCACAAAGAAGATCATGTCTGTTGCACAACTTATTGGGCACAATCCACACTGGGACTCTGGGAGCAGCTCTTAAGTGGCAGGGTGGTGATGGTAATTAAGGAAGACTCTTGCGGTGACTTTCCTTGTGGCCTAGCTGCATAAAGCTTCTTCTGTAATTACTAAAGTGGATAAACTAGCCCTTTCTTGAAAATTATTTCATCTGTCACTTTCTTGCCCAATCACTTAAGTGATCTATATCCCTATGACTCATTTATTCTTACTCTTTGCTCCTGCTGTTGACTAATCTATGTCAATGTGTTACTCATAATACTATGAGCTCTAATTTTACATAACAGCCTTTTACAACGGTACTATAATGAATGCCTCTGAATTGTCAAACATATTGCATCCATTGAATTCCCTCTTATCTACCCTGTTTGTTACACCCTCAAAGAGATTTGTTAAAAATTTCCTTCCATTGTTAAAAAAAGAAAATTCTGAAAATATGCAGCAGATTATTTTACTCTGTAGATGTTACCCAAAAACTTAAGAATTAACATTTCATGTCTGTAACCTTTCAGTGGAACACAGTGGAGGCTTCTGCATTTTGATGTTGGACTTGTAGAATATGCTACTCAACAATGGCATCTATGTTTCAGGAGATGGATCAGAAACAGAGTTGAAGTGAGGAATAGCTCATTGGAGGTGAGGTCAATGAGGCAGTTTGCAAGGAGGTTTTTGAAATTGGGAAAAATATACCAAGGTAGGAGGTAGAGGCATTTTGTAAGACAGTTCTGGATTACAGGATTGTGACAGATGATTCTGACATTAATGGAGGAGTGGATGGAGGGATTGAGTGTGGGATCATAGTTGACTAGTTTAAAAACAGACCAGTATGAGCTGAAACATGGGGTTGACATTATGCAGTTCTAACGAGTTGATTATTTTTTTCCATAGCTTCTCCTTGATAATTCAATATAGCTGTAGGAAGGCAATTCAATGCTGTGAAGCTGGCATCACTAACATGCTAAATTATTTTGAAAAGGAACAATCATTGTGCAAGAAAGCAAAATGTGATCTGTGGAAAAATACTTCTGCATTTTATATATATGCTTCTTTGTGTATCTTTTGCAAATTGATACAACATGAGACACAAGTTCACTCCACTAAAAGTGCACTAGTGTTTTTCTCCATATGAGTCAGCAAGTTGAATACTGACTTCACGCACCTTTTAATATTACTGTTCAAGCAGCAGCCATCTAACTTGCTTTTTAAAAAAAGTAATGGACTCTAATTCAAGAACAGTTTGAGATGGGAACTATTAATCCAGAAATTAAATTAATGTTCTGGGGAGTCAGGTTTGAATTCCACTAGGGCAGATGGTGGAATTTGAATTCATTAAACAAAATATGGAATTAAGAATTTGACCATGAAACCATTGTTGATTGTCAGAAAAATCCATCTGGTTCACTAATGTCCTTTTAGGGAAGGAAATCTGCCATCCTTACCTGGTCTGGCCGACATGCGACTCCAGACCTGCAACAATGTGGTTGTCTCTCAACTTCCTTCCAAAGGTAACAAGTGCTGGCCAGCCAGTGACACCCATGTCCCATGAATGAATAACAAAGATAAAGACCACCATAGTCTAAACACTCTTTGTGTGAAATAATTTGTTCCTAACTTCATTTGCAGTTATTTAAAAGTTGTGCCCCTTGTTAATTATTTTCTCTCTAGTTTAAAAAGTCCCAATTTCTCAAGTCAAAATAATGGTAACACATTATTTCTAGTAACACCCAAAAGAATTTCATGTCACACTTCTTTCAATTAATTGCATGGCTTTAAACATCCTAAATATTTGCACAATAAAATTGTACAATGATACAACATCGGAAGCTTTCAGCTCATTGTGCCTATACTGCTTTTCTGAAAGAGCAATCCAATTACATCCACAACCCTGCTCACTCCCCATAGCTCTACAAATCTTTCTTATTCAACTATTTGACAATTATATTGAATCTTGTTATAAATGCTGGACTTTACAAAATGGTTGTTTTGCAATTTCCTCTAACCCAAGTTGAAATCAAACATTCTGCAAAGGGAGATTATGAGGTCATTCGAAACACCTCCACTTGGAGACAAGCTCTTGTAATCTGGTTTTTATTGGAAAATAAACTCAAACAGAAACCTATTTAAATATCAAATCACCGTTTTAACACCTGCGACAGCTGCTTTTTGCAAAACAAAAGAGAGAATACAGATACTGTTGTGCAGAGGAACAAAGCAGCTGCTACTGTACAGAACAGACAAGGACTGTTGTGTTAACAAACAAGCAGGATGCTTGTTGGTTTTCTGTGTGAAAGAAAGGGCAGTAAGAAGTCTCATGACACTAGGTTAAAGTCCAATAGGTTCATTTGGTAGTAAATGCTACTACCTTGTGTTGTGAGACTTCTGACTGTGTTTATCCCAATTCAGCGTCGGCATCTCCACATCATGAAAGAAAGCAGACAGATCAGACTAGACTTTGAGATTTAGCTCAGTTGGATGGCTGGTTCATGATGTGGACTGATGCCAGCAACATGGAATCAACTCCCATATCTGCTGAAGTTATTCATGAAGGCCCTGCCTTTTCAACCTTGCCTGGTGGTGTAATGACCCTCATGTTAAGCCACTACTAGTTAGCTGTCTGTCTTGGGGGAGGGGGGTAGTGCAGCCTCTGATTCTTTGGTGACTTTCAGTTCACATCTTTAATAATACAACCTTAAAGAAACAGTGTTTGAATTCAACTCTTATGTAACAGCAACAACAATTAAAAACTCTTCCCAAAATCTTATTGTTGCTAAATCAGAAGGATTTCAGCATAGAAATGCTAATTATTTGCAATGATTGTACTGTACCCTATTCAAAGATTGGAAATTAATTCCTCAGCACCTGTCAGCAAAGAAATCAGAGTCAGCACAATGTTTATCTTTACCACAATGATTATATATATAAAGAGGTATGTGTCTAAAAGTTTTGCATCTGGCATGTACTTCCCTCATCATAACCACTTCCTGTTATCAATTGTGTGGTTGAGATGAAATGAATTTGTGATGAGGTTAGCGCTCACACACACACACACACACACACACACACACAGCTGAACAGTCCATGAATTGTCATTATTCAGTCTTACATATGAAAAATACCACCAAAGTGAGGTAAAGTTATCAGCAATTGAAGAACTATATCTCAAAGTTTTCAAAGGAAGAGGAACTATTGAAAAAAAAACTAAATGATTAAACATTCCTTTAATTTTCACATTTTACAACATGTTAGTGGTAAAGGAAAATGCTTAATGCCAAATGATAGCTTCAGAACTCACATGCACAAAGAGCTATTGGAGATTAATAGCCAGATCTATATTAATTGGCTTGTCATTGACCAAATTGGTCAATCCTTATCTTAATTTTTGTGTGCAAATCCTGGGGATTGCACCACAAGGGATACATTTTAAAGTTTATTTATTAGTTTCACAAGTAGGCTTACATTAACACTGCAATGAAGTTACTGTGAAAATCTCCTACTTGCCACTCTCCGATGCCAGGGAGAATTCGGCATGACCGATGCACCTAATCAGTACATCTTTCGGACTGTGGAAAGAAATCCAAGCAGGTATGGGGAGAATGTGCAGACTCTGCACAGTCTGTTACTCAAGTCAGGAATTCAACCTGGATCCTTGGCACTGTGAGGCAGTAGCGCCAGCCACTGTACCTCCCATGTGTTCCGGTCTTGGAGGGAGTAGAGGGGGAAAGAGCAGTTTGGGGGTAACCTTACCAGAATATTTCCAAGAATAGATAAATCGGATTCTAGACTGATCTTCAATATCTACCAGTGCTCTATTTCAAGCTGATTTGTCTTTAAACAATAAATACAGAGTTAAGGTCATTTTTTCACTCAATAAGCATTGTATGTGAAGAATAGCCTACCAAGGAAAACAATGAAACTGAAAGATGTTATAAATTTCAAAGGGCTGATAGTTAAACATTTGACAGTGTATTGAGGAGTTTCCTGATCTGAGTTAAATCATGATGTGAGCACAACAAATAGTGTTACTTGGCCACTAAGGAAAAGAGTCAATCATGATTTCTATTCAGAGTTATTATTCCAGGACTCCTCCTGAAATTTGGGTTGCATGGAAGGTGACACTTCTTAAAAGTTTATTTTCCACTAATTAAAATTAAGGTTGTAGATGGTGGCAAGGCCAAGGAGGTTATGAAACTACCTCCTTTCACAGATTGGAGAATTCACCCTTTAGTCCTTTCATGGGACTGTTACCACACAAACCATACCACATCAATAGACAATCAAAATAATATAATGTGCGAGGATATTTGTGAAAAATATTTAAGATATCAAGAAATGCAAAAAAGCTACATCAACACATTAGCAGAAACAGTGTTTGACACCCTTAAATGCTAATTGAGATAGAGGCAAACCAAGGGGTATTATAAAATGTTTACCAAAGATATTTACATACAGATATTCAACGATTACTATGTATAATCAGATTGGTAAGAATGTGGAACTGGCTACCTCAAGAAACAGTTGAGGCAACCAGTGTAGATGCATTTAAGGGGAAGTCAGGATAAGCCAACCAGGGAGAAAGGAACAGAAGAGTTAGCAGGGAGACTTAGTGAGGAGGAATGGGGGTAGCTCAAATTGAGCATAGCTGCCATATATCAGGTGGGCTGAAATGCCTGGTTGTGAAGTGTAGACTCTATGTAACAATTTATTTCATGAGTCTTCAGAAGTACAACGCAGAAATTAGATGTCAGTTCCCACATTAGGCAAGTATAATTTTCCTTTGCTTGCTTATTTTCCTTTGGTGAAGAAATCCTTCTCTGGCTGGTGATATTTAACTAGCAGAATGCGCAGGGATCAGTTCTCGGAGATCAGTTATTTACAATCTATATAAATGATCTGCAAACAGGGGCAGAGTGTAACGTAGCAAAATTTGCAGATGATACCAAAATAGGTGGGAAAGTGGGCGGTGAAGAGGATATAAAGATTCTACAGGTGGATATAAAATTTGGCAGATGGAGTTAAAAGTGCTTAAGCGTGAGGTTACCCATTTCGCAGAAAGCAGATTCAAAATGCACCTGGGCAGAGTAATCTGGGTATCTATATTCATGATTTGCAGAAAGTCAGTACGCAGGTGCAGCACATAATAAAAAAGGCAAATGGAATATTGGCATTTATTGCAAAAGGACTGGAGTATATAGAAGTAGTGTTGTTGTAATTGTATAGAGTGTTGGAAAGATCATATCTGGAGTATTCTGTCCATTTTTGTCCCCTTATTTGAGGAAGGATGTGGTGGCATTGGAGACGATTCAAAGAAGCTTTTTGCTTTTGACAAATTTACAGAATAAAATATCTTCAAATTCTAGCCATGGAAAAGAATGACATTTAAAAAAAATAGACCCATGTCAGGCCACTGGATCACTGGAAACTTAAGCATCTACTTCAAGCTTCCCCCCTCTTTGCAACCCAACCCCAAAACCATTTACAAGTTAAAAAAATCTCTATCTTATTGCAGAAACAGACATAACCTTGAGCTTATGGGGTGGGTCATTGATTCCAGGAATGAAGGGGTTGACATAGAAGGAAAGACTAAATAGTTTGGGCTTATACTCACTGGAGGTTAGAAGGATCAGAGGGGATTTGATCAAGGTATATAAAATTTTTAAAGGGATTGATAAAGTAAATGTAGACCAGATGTTTCCTCTTATGGGGCACCCAGAGCAAGATGTCACGGGGAGAGGTTGAGAGGATATAGATTTAAAACTGAGATGAAAAGAACCTATTTTTGAATTTGCAGAACTCTCTGCCCTATAGCTTGGAGTCTGAATGGTTTCAAGAGGGAAATAGACATGTTTTGAATAAAAGGGAAAGAGGGTTATGGGGAACAGCCATGATCTGATTGAATGGCAGAGTGCCTACTTCTGCTTTTAATTCCTATGTTCCTAAGAATTGAGGAAGTGTTGGAAGAATTTGCAGGCTGACTATCAATCACGTTACGGATACCCCTTCCATGACGAACAAACCTCAAAGGGAATTGAACCTGGTGTTTGATTCACAGGCAGATGTGCCATCTACTGAGTTACAAGATCTCCAAAATTTCTGTGACTGCTTTGTCTTGCATTTGACAAATTTACAGCATAAAATATCTTCAAATTCTAGCCATGGAAAAGGATGGTATTAAAAAAAATAGACCCATGTCAGGTCACTGAATCGCTGGAAACTTGAGTATATACTTCAAGCTTCCTCCTTCTTTGCAATCCTATCCCAAAACCATTTCCAAGTTAAAAAAAGTCTCTATCTTATTGCAGAAACAGACATAACCTTGAGCTTATGGAGTGGGTCATTTCTTTGGCCGCAACTAATGCAAGCACCATATGGCATCCCAAGGACTGGAACTTAAAATAGCAATACCTCTGCAAATATTGTAAGATAAATCACCAAGAGTACACAAAAAAAATGACAGACCCAACTGAGGCACTGTGCTTTATTGTGACGGTATAAAATTTATTTATGAACTATTGATTCCAAAGTAAAATTGAAGCATAGATCTATGCTAAGGCTAATTTAGATTTTATTGTAAATGTATTTCTATGTATTTTATACTTACAAGAAATCTGTATTTGCTTATTTTTTCCACTCTCTCATTGTTATGGTAGATATTCCACTGATACCTACCATAGGCTGGTCGTTTATGCAAGAGTGTATTCCTCATGTGTTACTCTGGATATAACTAAGTTTGTTCTTATCCAGTGCCTAAATATGCACACTACAAGTTACTGAACTGAAACATGCGGCAAGATCTGGCTGTTTATCATTTACATAGACAATCTGGAGGAGGGGGCTGAGTGTAGGGTAACAAAATTTGCTGATAACATGAAGATGAGTGGAAAAGCAAATTGCGTGGGAGGCTTGGAAAGTCTGCAGAGAGATCTGGATAAGTTGAGTGAGTGGGCGAGGACCTGGCAGATGGATTATAACATTAGCAAATGTGACATTATCCACTTTGGTAGAAATAATAGTAAGAGGAATTATTATTTAAAGGGTGAAAAGCTGCAGCATGCTACAGTGCAAAGGGATCTGGGGGTCCTTGTGCCCAAATTGCAAAAACCCAGTCTGCAGGTGCAGCAGGTGATCGAGAAGGTGAATGAAATGTTGGCCTTTATAGCGAGGGGGATAGAATATAAAAGCAGGGAGATCTTGCTGCAACTATACAGGGCACTGGTGAGGCTGCAACTGGAGTACTGTGTGCAGTTTTGGTCGCTGCATTTGCAGAAGGATATATTGGCCTTGGAGGGAGTGCAGAGAAGGTTCACTAGGCTGATACCGGAGATAAGGAGGTTAGCCTATGAGGACAGATTGAATAGACTGGGTCTATACTTGTTGGAGTTTAGAAGGCTGAGGGAGGATCTTATAGAGAATATAAGATAATGAAGGAATAGATAGAGTAGAGGTAGAGAAATTCTTCCCGCTTACAAAGGATAGCAGAACTAGAGGGTACAGCCTCAAAATAAGTAGGTGGGGGGCAGTTTAGATCGGAGTTGAGGAGGAACTTCTTCACTTAAAGGGTGGCGAGTCTCTGGAATTCTCTGCCCATTGAAATGGTGGAGGTTACCTTGCTAAATATATTTAAGTCACGGATAGATAGGTTTCTGATAGACAAGGGAATTAAGGGTTATGGATAGAAAGCAGGAAAGTGGAACTGATCCACTTTAGATCAGCCATGATCTTATTGAATGGTGGGGCAGGCTCGAAGGGCTAAATGGCCTACTCCTGCTCCTATTTCTTATGTTCTTATGTTCTTAACCCAGTTAAACCACCCGCCACCGATGCCCAGGGACAATTCAATACCCATAAATAATTGGACCGTTTGCCCAGCTGAAATGAACTAGCTCAGCAGAAACCAAGAATCAAAGCTGAAACCTTTCAATCAAAATGACTCTATACCGTATTGGGCAGTGCTGTTATCCCACAAAACCATCTGCCTAATTTATTTTGCAGTTTCTCATGTTCATTTCTAAGTTATTGATAGCTAAGGGCATGAAATAGGGTGATTGTCCCATCCCGCTGCACCAATTTTTTTAGCGCAGCAGGCCAGGAGATTCTCAGATTGGCCAATTCAACGGGGTTTGACATATGTTCCCGCCCCAATAGTATTTCCCAACGCTGGATTTCCAGTGGTGTCTGCTCCATGCCAGAAATCGGTGGGGAGGCACAAAGACTATTTAAATGGTTATTTGAATACAATTTAAATATAATTAGCAGGCCCATGACTGAACTTTCCAGGCCTGCTAACATTTCCTTCTGTGCCAGAATAGTTCACTCCAGTAGGAATTTCAGTGACTCCCCATTAACAGGGAACTAGCGGCACAACCCCACTAGTAAAGCAGAGAAGGGGGGAAGCAATCAGGACCCCCAGATGGTTGGATGGCATCGTTATCTTGGCGGTACCAGCCTGGGCCCCTGGCATTGCCAAGGGCAAACTGCCAATGCCCAGGGGGTACCTTGGTTCAGCTCATCAGGCAGGGGGCAGGCTTTTGGGGGAAGGGTGGGGGTTCCACTGCCACTCTGCAGACAGGATCAGTGGGGGAAGGAGGCCAGCAATCAGGAGGCCGGCAGTGCGGAGCTATTGCACAAGTGCCGATTTTGGAGCTGACAGATCGGCGCTTGCATAGTGGCCTACTCAGCATTGTGCTGCTGGTCTCTCCAGTGGGAATAGGCTTCACTCACTGATGTTTAATGATGTACATGCTAGTGATCTCTGCAGTGCACAGAGTGTGCGAATTCTTCTCTGAACTCCCACAGAAAAACAAGTGTGAATTACTCCAGTTTCCAGGCAAATTCTACTTAGAATTTTTTTGGGGGAGAATTTCGGCTGATCTCTCTGTGGTTTCTGCTTGGTCTGCTTTCAATGAAATATGAGAGCAAACAATTACATTTAGATAATTATTTTGGGAAAAAAAGTAATGGATTAGTATCTGAAAGAGCAGTTTGGTCAAATATTGACCTGGAGTTTTTGGTTGTAAAGTAAAACTCTGATTGCATAGTGAAACTAACAGCAACATCTAGTGGCCAGATATGTGCAGTTAAATAAGAAATCCAAAAGTTGCACTGGTGAAGAGCTTGCAGGTGGAAAGCAGTTAGAAACGGCAGAACTGACGTGAAATTCTACCCTTCACAATATTATTCAACTGTAAAACCCTTGAAAATGTCACATCTTGCTGAATGATGGGTAATTCATAAATTATCACTCAACAACTGCTGTAGCTCTGAAACCAATTCCATAGTTTTTTTTAAAAACGTACATTTTTAAATACAAAAACATTTTTGGCCGGAATTTTACCAGCCCATCTGCCATGGGAATCGGAGAGGGTAAGGGGTGGAGCATGGAATGGTCTGTTGATTTCAGGCAGAATTTTATAGTTTTGGGATGAGTGAGGCCATAAAATCTGACATAAATTCAATTTAGAGTTCAGAAGAAACTTTTGTTGTTCAAGGGTTTTAAGGATGTGGAAATCACTACCATAGGGAGTGGTTGAACTGAATAGTGTGGATGCATTTTAGGGCAATCGAGGCAAGTATATGAGGGAGGACAAGATTACAATGATAGATTTAGATGAGAAAAGATTAACAGAAACTCGACAAAGATAAATATTGGCATAAACTTTTGTAAGTCAAGTTTTTTTTAAAGGTCCTGGCCATATGAAAGTCAGTAAAGTTTCACAACACCAATTTTAAATCCAACCAATTTATTTGATAGTAAATTCGCCAGCTTTCAACACTATGTGCCTTCGTCAGGCAAATGCAGTGTTCTGGTCTGCAATAGCACTCATATCAACACAGACAGTCATAGATTGCTGATTAGAATGCGAATCCTTACATCTAACCTGCTATTCAAGTGTTCAAGTGGCTAACAATGTGTGTGAAGGGAATCCTGAGCATTGGTTAGAGAATTGTGTATTTCTCTGGAATTGTGTATTTCAATGGTATTGCTACAACTGCCTCAGTACTCAATGCCAACAACTGCCAGTTTCTGGATGCAATTTTACAACTCATCCGCTTCATCTTGGACCACAATGTCTTCACCTTCAACAATCAGCTTTTCATCCAGACACATGGAACAGCCATGGGGACCAGATTTGCACCTCTGTATGCCAACATCTTCATGCACAGGTTCGAACAAGACTTCTTCACCACACGAGATCTTCAACCAAGGTTATATACTAGATACATTGATGACATCTTTTTCCTTTGGACTCATGGTGAACAATCATTGAAACAACTGTATGATGATATCAGCAAGTTCCATCCCACCACCAGACTCACCATGGACTATTCTCCAGAATCAGTTGCATTCTTGGACACACTCATCTCCATCAAGGACGGTCACCTCAGCACTTCACTGTACCGCAAACCGACAGACAACCTCACAATGCTCCACTTCTCCAGCTTCCACCCTAGACACGTTAAAGAAGCCATTCCCTATGGACAAGCCCTCCATATACACAGAATTTGCTCAGATGAGGAGGATTGTGACAGACACCTCCAGACGCTGAAGGATGCCCTCGTGAGAACAGGATATGGCGCTCGACTCATCGATCGACAGTTCCGACGTGCCACAACGATAAACCGCACTGACCTCCTCAGAAGACGAACACGGGACACGGTGGACAGAGTACCTTTTGTTGTCCAGTACTTCCCCGGAGCGGAGAAGCTACAACATCTTCTCCGGAGTCTTCAACATATCATTGATGACGATGAACATCTCGCTAGGGCCATCCCCACCCCCCCACTTCTTGCTTCCAGACAACCGCACAACCTCAAACAGATCATTGTTCGCAGCAAACTACCCAACCTTCAGGAGAACAGTGACCACAATACCACACAACCCTGCCACAGCAACCTCTGCAAGACATGCCAGATCATAGACATGGACGACATAATCAAACGTGAGGATACCATTCACCAGGTACACGGTACATACTCTTGCAACTCGGCCAACGGTGTCTACCTAATACGTTGCAAGAAAGGATGTCCCGAAGCATGGTACATTGGGGAGACCATGCAGACACTACGACAGCGGATGAATGAGCATCGCTCAACAATCACCAGGCAAAACAGTTCCCTTCCTGTGGGCGAACACTTCAGCAGTCATGGGCATTCGGCATCCGACCTGCGGGTAAATGTTCTTCAAGGGGGCCTTCGTGACACACGACAGCGCAGAGTCGCTGAGCAGAGACTGATCGCCAAGTTCCGCACACATGAGGACGGTCTTAATAGGGATCTTGGCTTCATGACACACTATCTGTAACCCCCGTAACTTGCCTAGGTTAGCAAAAAACCTCACTTACTGTGCTGTCTGGAGAAAATACACAATTCTCCAACAATGCTCAGGATTCCCTTCACACACATTGTTAGCCACTTTAACACTTGAATAGCAGGTTAGATGTAAGGATTTGCATTCTAATCAGCAATCTCTGACTGTCTGTGTTGGTATAAGAGCTATTGCAGATCAGAACACTGCATTTGCCTGACGAAGGCACATAGTGTTGAAAGCTCGCGAATTTACTATCAAATAAATTGGTTGGATTTAAAATTGGTGTTGTGAAACTTTACTGAGTTTACCCCAGTCCAACGCCGGCATCTCTGCATCATATGAAAGTCAGCCAGGCACCAATCTTACAGGACAGATGATCTTTATGTAGGGCTCTTGCAGTGTTAGTCTTCAATCATCCACTAGTACTTTTGTTTATTTTGTTGAATAATTCAAGCCAACTACTCTGACTCTCCCTCAAAAATGTTGTCGTTCCACTCAGCTCTTCACATCCTGCCATTAATGGGAACTTACCCTGTGAGTCTGAACTTTACTCCAAAACCATACAACCACATTCGTTTCTCAACATTTTTTTAAAAAAGGTCTTCATATCTCAATAATATATACAAAATATGTTGAGTGAGGACGTAGGGATTCAAAGAAACAGTAGAAATAGTCAGCAGTTATTATTTTACATTTCATCTGCTCACATTCAATTAGAAAAGTTAGCTTTTGATAATTGATATTCAGAATTTCATGATGACAGCCTTGGCATTTTCAAACAAATTGTCAGAACAAAATCCTTGAAAAATTCATCTGAAAATTCATGTTGGTGTGAGGAAGTATTTAACTGGACTGATCTGGTGGACAATTTGAATTGGCATCAATTGAAACTCAGATTAGGAAGTGCTTACCTGAATGTTCACAATAATTCACTTGTACCCCAATGTCTGGAGAGTAACTCATAAAATGTGTTACATTTCCATTCCTTATATTAGCAACCCTCCCACCACCTATGAGAGGCTGCTAATTTTCTGTTCACTTACTAAATTATGTGCCATTTTGTCTGTAGGAAGTGGATTGAGATTGCCTAACTGCATTTAGTTTCTAAAGCTGTAAATCTCATAGGCAATGAGCTGAATTAAAAATCCAGAAGTGAAAAGACAATGAACCAAATCACACCTTCAACTACAACATGTCTAGGGTTACTGAAATTCTCAATTTCTGATCATTTAAAATTATAGTTTTACAGTATCTGAATAAATCATAGGGTTGCGAACGAATCTCAGTCCATCACACAAACAAGCCTCCCATCCATTGACTTAATCTACACTTCCTGCTACCTTGGAAAAAACAGCAGCATAATCAAGGAACCCAAACACACTCTCCCGTTGAGGAAACAAAAGAAATTCTGACAGCATGTACCAACCAATTCAGGAACTGCTTCTTCACTGCTGCTTTCAGGCTTTTGAATGGATCTACCACATATGAAGTGGATCTTTCTCTACACCTTACTGTGACTGTAACAGTGTATTCAGTACTTTCTCCTTTCCGTCTCCTCTATGCACAGCATGTTTTGTCTGTATAGCGTGCAAGAAACAATACTCGTCACTGTATCCTAATACATGCACCAAAAAATTAAATTCTGCTTTTGTTGTTTGTTTGGTGATCAAAATTCCTCAAATATATTCATTCCTTCATGAAAAGTGTAAACTTTGCCCATAATGTATATGCAAACAATATTTTGAAATGAAAAACATACTTTGTATTCTCCCCTATTGAACTGAGTATATAGGAGAGAACTAGTGTACTTACTGTACATTCTTAACAGCAAAATAGCGTTTCAATTATTTTCAACAAAGACGAAAAGGAAATTTACACAAACCTTAATCTAGAAAATACTTAATGAAAAAATGGCGTCACATAGTTCAGCTAGAGATGTTTGAACTTCATCAGTATTTTCTCCCTTTAGACACTCCTTAAAACTCCCTTTTTGACTAAGCTTTAAATCATCTGACCTAATATCTCCTCAATGGAGTTCAGTGTCATGCTTTATTTTATAATGCTCCTGTGAAGCATCTTGGCATGTTTGTCACATAAAAGGAATGATAAGTTGTTGTTGCTTCCCCACTCCAAATATTCTTGGCTATGAAGAACAGAGCTTTGGCTTAACATCAAGTGGGACTATTGTACCAGGTAAATAAGGTGTGCCCCACCATGACTTGCCATATACATTGCGTGAATTTATAAAACTCCCTTATCATATAGGTCTAACCAGTCCTATCAGTCAGTCAGCTGAAAAGAAGAATTCACATTGCAACCAGTAAAACTGTTGATCAGCCTGCAAATCCATTCACTGCTTCACACTATTCTCTGAGGGAAGAGAGTGCAGAGTTATGGAAAGAACATTAACACAGAGATAAGGATGGGGTGACATGACATCAGATCACCTTCGTTTTAATCAAATCAGAGATTAGAATGTGCAAGCTGCATTTCTGCAGGAAATGTAGTAACGGCTGCTGTAACAATCCTAATTCAGCAGTCAATCCGCAGCAAGAGAACTTTTAGCTCTGATTGAGACAGGGTGTGTGCCTCCCTGAAAACTCCCCATAGAAGGGTCTGTCCCCACTGCCACAGCCACCGCCCCCCCCCCCCCCCCCCCACCCCAGCACATAAATCCCTTGTTTTAAATAGCTTTACATAATGGTGCAAGTACGTTTTTAACCCAACCATTTCATTAGTCATCAGAACACTGCATTAAATTATTTGTATTAACAAAAGTGGAAGAAGAGTTTTAAAAACAATACTTACACCGATAAAATGGAAATAAAGTATCAGCAAGGACACAGCAGGGTGCTCTGGTATTGCTCAGAGATGGAGCTTCTGAAACAACTGTTAGAAACAATCAAAGTCATCAGGGCCTTGACATTTTGGTATTACGTACTCAGCACCAACGTATCAGATAACAGTGATAAGGGATTATTCTGAGATCTAAGATGTTTACTTCAATATTACTTTTTGAAGAAAACTAATCCAAAAACATAGTTAACCACTGGCACAATTTACAAATATTTTACTCTTTACATAACTGCTATTGGAGTGGTTACGCCAATGAGAGCTTAAAAAGAATTGATTAGTATTCCTGTATTCATGAATAGGCACCATAAAACTATAGTATAGGGAATATCATGTTAATGTCCTGGCATTGCCATGTGCTTGTGTGCAAATTCCTGGTTGATTACAGGAGTCACTGATATAAAATAAAGGTAGTGTAAATAGAATCAATTGTTACCCACTAGAACAAGCAGAAATACGACCATTAATCCAGGGCTAGAAAAAAATACAATGCTTTGTTATTCAATTTTCCTCTTTTTGTTGCAAGTAAAAATTGGGAGCAAGCTCAGGCGCAGATTTTACTAATCCTTGACTGGCCAGGTTAATATAAAGAAATAAAGAGTAGCACTTTTTACAATGTCCCACATTCAGCAATAGCCTTTCCTCCATCTCTGGGGATGGTCCTGGATAAATTCAGTCACATCTCCCCATGCAATGAAGCAGTCCACCCTTGCCTGCAGCAAGACCTCACATAATAGCACCAAATCCCCCATCATTAACAATCTGTGGGGCAGGAAGAAAGAGTTATATTCAAACGTTAACACGTTTGTTAACCACAACATGTTCTGTTGCCATAAAAGAAGATCAGGTATGTACAATTGCTGATAGCCAATGAGGAAAAAAAAACAATTTTTTTGGGGATGAGGAAAGAAACCGGAGCCAGCCTTTAATTGGAATAGATTTATTCTATAGGATTTAATTTCATACATTTCTTTTGATGGCCCAATGAGTAATCAAACTCAAATTAACTTAGGGACAAATTAAGAGGGGCAGCCTCCCCAAAAAGGTGGGGGAGGGGCGGCCCGAACAGAAACCAAAGTTCAAAGGAAACAAAACATTAAATCAAAATGTGATTATCAGGGTCTATAACACACTCCAGCCCCTGCGGTGCCCAGTGGGCATGGAAGGCATCAACTGCGCCTGTGGACACTGCATGCTCCCTCTCCAGGGACACCTAGCCGCGAACGTAGCCACGGTGGAGGGGCAGGCAGTCAGGATGGATGGCCCCGTCGATCGCCCGCTGCCTGGACCTATTGATGGCGCGTCTCGCCAGGCCCAGGAGGAGGTTCACAAGGAAGTCGGCATCCCGATACACCCCTCTCCGCACCAGGTGCCCGTACATCAGGAACGTGGGACTGAAGTGCAAACAAAATATCAATGAAAGGTGTTTGAGAAAACCAAAAAGGGTGTGCAATCTATAACACAAAACGTAAACATGGTCCACGGTCTCCACGAGGCCACAGAAAAAGCAGTCTCGGGAGCCCGTGTACCAGAAAAACCCATGGTTGTACTGCACCGCTGCATGCAGGAGCCTCTACCCAGGTCCCCGAGGTAATTAGGGGTTTAATTTCAGACACCACTTACTTTTGTATCAGTGCCACTTCATATGTGCTCAAGTAAACATCCAGTATCTTCCATCTGCATATACTTAAGTTTAATTGATACAATAAAAATTCCTACCCCAAGAAGCTCGGAGTGTGATGGAATATTTTCCACTTGCTGGAATGACAGCCAATCCAAAAACAATCAAGAAGATCAACACCATCCAATAAAAACCGCCAGCTTGATCAGCACTCCATCTACCACCTTAAACGTTCACTCCCTTTTTCATGGACACATTGTGGCAGCAGTATGTACCATAAATAAGATGTAACACAGCAACCTGCCAAGGATCCTTCCACACTCCAAACTCATGAATATTCACTCTATCTTGCTGTCTCCTATTCCTCCTTTTATTCTTCCTTTTATTCCTTAAAACCTGCATCTTTGATCAAGTTTTTAGCCTTTCGCCTTATGTGCTTAGTGTCAGATTTCAATTTATGTCACCCCCCCCAATGAAGCACCATTGGAGTTAAGTTAAAAAGCTACAAAAATATAAATTATTCTTGTTGATACAACCAAGACAACAGATTCATAGGAATTCCACCTTCTCCAAGCCATACACCACCCTTACTTGGAAATATATCACTGTCCCTTCATTGTCATTGAGTCAAAATCCCAACATCACCCTCTATTATACAGATTGCAGCAGTTTAGAAATATAGTTCCCCATCATTATCTCTTAGGCAATTTAAAATAGCAATAAATGCTGTTTTTCCCAGTGGTGTCCATATCTCACTGCCAAGTCCCAGAAGCAGTGAGATAAATGACCAAATATTTGGTTTTTATGATGTAGAGATAAATAATTCCTAGAAGTCTGTGAATAACTTACTTGTCCTTCTTTGAAGTAGTGGCATGGGATTTTTCATATTCACCTGAGAGGGGCATAAATCTAAGGTTTCTGTGGGTGATAGTCCCTTTAAGGGCAACACAGCAGAGTAAGGGTCACCTGGCTTGGATGATCATTCGTGACTCAGAGTGTCAAATCACCCCCATTTGGAGGCTAGATACAGCCATGCAACTGCTTAAATATATTTTGTGTTCATGAATGAAGTCTGTAAAAGTTCATCTTTACACTTCAGTCTGAAAGACAATACCTTTGGCAGTGCAGCACTCCGTCAGTTCTGCACTGGAGCATCTGTCTAGATTTTGTGCTCAAGATGTGTACTCAGCAATGCTCAGACTTAGAAACAGGAGTGCCACATATTGGGTTACAATGGGCATCTTAATCAAATGTCTTTTAATTTGGTCTTCTTAGCACCAATACTATTGGCATCACTGTCAAATTACATGCCTGTTGTTGGAAGATATCACAGGAGATTGTACATTAATGAGGAAAGAAAAACCAAATGTACTGAAAGGAGAAAGAGAGATAGAGATGTCAGGAGGCTCACTATAGCCTTCTTGAGAGCAGGTAAGAACAGGTAACACCTCACGTTCCATGAGAGAATAATGACAAAATGAAGGGATGGTCAAAGGTAATTGATGGGATGGGGGCGGCCCATGTTGGCTGGCGGTGGAATCTGCTGTCCTGCTGCTGTCAATGGCATTTCCCATTGAGTCCACCCCACACCAATGGGAAACCCACTATGGGGGTGTGCTGTCAATGGGACTGCAAGATCCTGCTGAAGTGAACAATTAGAAGATCTTTCCCAATATTTTTGGATGCAGGAAGGTAGATAACAAGACATGAGAATCAGGTACAGAATGCCAGGGGATGGTGTGAAGCTGCTGCATGAACAGTAATCAGTAGAGGAGCAAACGTTGAGAAGGAATGCAGTCTTAAAAGAAGTGCAAGATGGGGACAGGGATGTGGGGCAGGGAGGGAGACATCACCAAGGCAGGGCAGGTGAGGTTATGGACTGACAACAAACAACTTCTGAGCAGTGGGGAGAAATGATGGGTAAAATTGACCTGGGTGTATACTTCCAGTGGTCCTAGTTTTTCTCTCCCCAGTTCAGGGTTTCTGGGGCTGGTTGTAATTTCCTAACTGGTACCTAGCTGAGCTCAGCTAACTCAGCACAGACCAGCAGCTGTTGTTAACAGAGTATTTAGAGAAATGAAGAAATGTCTGAGTTGCTATGTTTCCATGCACTGGAAATTAATTTCCTGTAGCAAATTCTCACAAACTTTTCTTCTTAGGAGTTCTGTGAAATGTTTAATGGATAATAGAATAGCATATTACATCATGGGATAAAAACACACAGATATTGATTTCCGATTCTAACTATAGGAGGGAATAGACCAGCCACTGTTGTGATTTATATAGTTCATATTGATGTTTCAGAGTGGTTGGTAAATCTGATTCAGATATATTTTCGGAGCTGACTTGGTGCCAGCTGCAACGTTAAGAGCACAAATGTTTGGCTCCATAATGGTCCTGTGCTTAGCAACAACTGACACAACAACATTAAGCATCTCATGCTCCCAACAGTTCTTTATCATGTTCCTTTCCTTAGAAAGAAATGTAAGTTAATTCTATTAATCAATAGCTTTTCCCTTTCCCTTTTTCAACTGGATTGCAATATCAATTAGTTTGACAGTAGCCAAGGGTTATCATTCACTGGAAAGTTAATGGTGCTTTATTTTTCAACTCATGCTCCAGTATTTTTTTCTTTCTCTACATGCTGAAGGAACATTCTAGAAATATCAGAAGCTCCCCAAAATAACATCCACATGAATCAGTTCAAATGGTGAGTGTCATCACGGTATTCGATTATGACAGGACTGGAGATTGAGCTGTCAATGTAGCTCAGTGGTAATGTACCCACCTCTGAATTAGACGATTACGAATTCAAGGCTCACCCTGGAGACCTGAGTGTCTAATCTCAGCCAATGTTTCAGTGCAGCATGGAAGGAATGGTCAGAGGTACTCTTTTTTGGATGAAGTCTCTTCTGTTCAGATTAGCATTAAAAATGTTATGGTGCTACATGAAAGATTAAATATTCTCACCATGCTACTGCCCCACTGAATTTATTTCCTCTTACCTTGGTTCCACTCTCACTCCCCGGTCCATTCCCTTCCCACCTAAATCCTCTGATGCCCTGCCTCATATTGACAGATTCTTGTTCGCAGGCCCTAACCGCCTCCTATTCATCATGAATATGCAATCTCTCTACACCTCCTTCCCACACCAGGATAGCCTGAGAGCTCTTTGCTTCTTTCTTGAAAAGAGGCCTGAACAGTTCCCATCCATCACCACTATCCTCTGCCTGACTGAACTCATTCTATTTCTCCACAACTTCTCCTTTAACACATCTCATTTTGTCCAAATCAAAAGAATAGCAATGGGTACCTGCATGGGTCCTAGCTCTGCTTGTCTTTTTATGGGGCGTGTGGAACATTCCTTGTTCCAAGCCTACCCAGGTTCCCTCCCACGACTCCTTTACCAGTACATCAATAACTATTTTGGTGCTGCTTCATGTTCTCGCCCAGACCTCAAAAAAGCAATCAACTTCACTTTAGTTTCCACCCCTCCATCGCCTTCACTTGGTCCATTTCAGGCACTTCCCTTCCCTTCCTTGATCTTTCTATCTCATTTCCAGCAGTAGACTATTCACCAATATCCACTACAAGCCCACTGATTCCCACAGCCATGTGGACTACAGCTCATCACATCCACATCCTGTAAGAACTCCATCCCTTTCTCTCAACTCCTTCACCTCCGTCACATTTGTTCTGATGGTGCCACTTTCCTAAGTATTACTTCTAGTATGTGCTCCTTTTCCTCAACCATGGACTCCCTTCTACAGCTGTCAACAGGACCCTCAACAGTGTACAATCCATCTCCTTGACCACAACCCTTACTCCCTCCCCTCCCTCCCAGGACAAGGATAGAGTCCTTCTAGTTCTCACATTTGACTCCACCCACCTCCACATGCAAAGCATAATCTCTGCCATTTTTCTCCAGTGTGCTGCCACCACCAAACACATCTTCCCTTCACTCCCTCTAGCAACATCTGCAAAGACTGTTCCCTCCGGAATGACCTAGTCCACTCCTCTACTATACGCAACACCTCTCCCATCACTCATGGCACATTCCCATGCAATTGCAGAAGGTACAACATCTGTCCCTTTACCTCTTCCATGCTTACCATTCAGGGCCCAAAACATTCATTCCAGGTTAAGCAGCATTTTACTTGTACCTCTTTCAATTTGGGACCTCATTCGCTGCTCCCAATGTGGGCTCCTCTATTGGAGACACCAAGCATAGATTGGATGGCTGCTTTGCTGAGCACCTTTGGTCTGTGCGCAATCAGGGCCCTGTTGCTTGTCATTTTAACGTATGATCCTGCTCCCATGCCCACATGTCTATCCTTGGACTGCGGCAATGTTCCAGTGAGGGTCAACACAAACGGAGGAACAGCATCTCATTTTTCAATTAGACACTGTACAGTCTTTCAATTTCAACAATGAATTCAACAACTTTAGATGATTTGCTCTACCGCACCTCGGCCCCCTTTGTTTCCATTTTATTTTGCTTAATTTTTTACTGTTCTCTACCTTTCATTCCTTTACTGTCTTTGTTCATTTTTCTCCCCACCTTCCCCCTACTTTATCCCCTTTCCCTTTCTTTTTCTCGCCATTTTCTTTCCCTTTTCTAAATTTGACCTCTGTCCCATCCATTTCCACCCTCCACTGCCTCCCAACATCTTCATTTTAGCTTCTCTGCCATTTGGCCATTCACACACTTTATTCTCTCTGGAAATCTATTAGCACTCTATTCCCATGGTTTCTGTGGCTATGACCTCATCTTTCATTCCCTCATCCTGCAGTGTAAGCATTTCCCACTCTCTATGCCTTTTAGCTTTGACAAAGGATCATCTGGATTCGAAATGTCAACTCTTTACTCTCCTTACAGATACTACCAGACCTGCTGAGATTTTCCAGCATTTTCTCTTTTGAGTAAATATTCTCTGTATTCTTTCCCCACACATTTCTCAACTTGCATCACTGAAACAGAGAAAGCGGCCATCTCATGGCTGCATTGCATTGTTTACCCTGGCTATTGCATGCCCTTATCTAATGTCAAGAGAGTGATTGTCAGAAAAAAGGCAAGTAAAATGTGGCAGCAACTCAATGAGAGTGGAAAGCATGAGCCTGAGAGGAATAATATGAGGCAGGCAGTGTGGAGAATTGGTATGGAAAATTGAGGCAAGTGGTATGGAAAATTGAGGGATGTAGGGGCAACATGGTGGCACAGTGATTAGCACTTTGTAAAATTCATCTGTAGGATATTTGTGTCGCTGGCTGGCCAGCATTTATTGCCCATCCTTAGCTGCCCTTGGAGGACAGCTGAGAGTCAACTACATTACTGTGACTCTGGAGTCACATGTAGGCCAGACCAGGTAAGGACTGCAGACTTCCTTCCCTAAAGAACATTAGTGAGCCAGATGGGTTTTTCTGACAATCGACAATAGTTTCATGGTCATCTATACATTCTTAATTCCAGATTTAATTTTAAATTGAATTCAAATTCCGTCATCTGCAGTGGTGGGATTCGAACCCAGATCCCTAGAATACGAGCTAAGTTTCTGGATTAAGAGTCTAGTGATAATACTACAAGGTCATCACTTCCCCTGCTGCCTCACAATGCCTAGGACCCAAAATTCGATTCTGGCCTTGGGTAACTGTGTGGAGTTTCCACATTCTCCCCATGTCTGTGGCTTTCCTCCAGGTGCTCTGATTTCCTCCCACACTCCAAAGATGTGAGGGTTAGGTTCACTGGTCATGCTAAACTGAACCTTAGTGTCAGGGGGATTAGCAGGGTAAATACATTGGGTTAAGAGGATAGGGCCTGGATGGGATTGTGGTTGCTATAAGCTTGATGGGCTGAATTGCTTCCTTCTGCACTACAGGAATTCCATAATTGTAGTGCAGAGAACTGAGGGAGGTAGTATAGAGAATTGAGGGATGGAGTATGGAAAATTGAGGGTGGCAGTATGCAGGACTGAAGGAAATAGTGTGGAGAATTGAGAGAGGGAGTATGGAAAATTGAGGGAGATAGTGTGGAGAACTGAGGAAAATTTCCAGAAAGCATTTGATAAGGTGCATCACAAAAGGTTGCTACAAAAGGTTAGGGTGCAAGGAGTTGGGGGTAAGGTATTAGTGTGGATAGAGGATTGATTGTCTAATAGTAAGCAGAAAGTAGGAATCAATGGGTGCTATTCTAGTTGGCAGCTGGTGACTAGTGCAGTGCCCCAGGGATCGGTGCTGGGGCCTCAACTGTTTACCATATACATAGATGATCTGGAGGAAGGGGCTGAGTGTAGGATAACAAAATTTGCTGATTACACAAAGATGAGTGGAAAAGCCAATTGCGGGGAGGATGTGGAAAGTCTGCAGAGAGATCTGGATAGGTTGAGCGAGTGGGCAAGGACTTGACAGATGGATTATAATGTTAGTAAGTGTGAGGTTATCCACTTTGGTAGAAATAGTAGTAGGAGAAATTATTATTTAAAAGGCAAAAAGCTGCAGCATGTTATGGTGCAGAGAGACCTAGGGGTCCTTGTGCACGAATCGCAAAACCCAGGTGCAGCAGGTGATCAAGAAAGCATTTGGAATGTTGGCCTTTATAGCTAGGGGAATAGAATATAAAAATAGGGAGATCTTGTTGCAACGGTACAGGGTGCTGGTGAGGCCACAGCTGGAGTATTGTGTGCAGTTTTGGTCGCCGCATTTGTGGAAGGATACATTGGCCTTGGAGGGAGTGCAGAGAAAGTTCACTAGGCTGATACCGGAGATGAGGGAGTTAGCCTATGAGGAGAGATTGAGTAGGCTAGGCTTGTACTCGTTGGAGTTTAGAAGGCTGAGAGAGGATCTTATAAAGACATATAAGATAATGAAGGGGATGGATAGGGTAGAGGTAGAGAGATTCTTCCTGCTTAGAAAGGATAGCAGGACTAGAGGGCACAGCCTCAAAATAAGGGGGGACGGTGGGGTTTAGATCGGAATTGGGGAGGAACTTCTTCACTCAAATGGTGGTGAATCTTTGGAATTCTCTGCCCATTGAAGTGGTGGAGGCTACCTCACTGAATATATTTAAGTCATGGGTAAATAGGTTTCTGATAGTCAAGGGAATTAAGAGCTATGGGGAGAAAGCGGGAAAGTGGCACTGATCCATTTCAGATCAGCTATAATCTTATTGAATGGCAGGGCAGGCTTGAGGGGCTAGATGGCCTACTCCTGCTCCTATTTCTGATGTTTTTATGGTCTTAAAATAGTGAGGCGAACAGGGAAGTTGTGTGGAGAATTGAGGGAGGGAGTATGGAGAATTGAAACAGGTAGTGTGGAAAATTGAGGGAGATAGCATAGAGAAGAGGGAAGTAGTGTGAAGAATTGAGGGATATAGTGTGAACTGAAGGAAACAGTATGGACAACTAAGGGAGATAGTGTGGATTATTGAGGGAAAGAGTGTGGAGGACTGAAGGAAGCAGGGAGAGTGGAGAACAGAGGGAGGAGACAATTTATCCAAACACCAGAGGATTCTTGGAATTTTTAGAGTTTGTGTAAAATGACATTAACAGTGAGATAACGGTGAACCTGAAGGAGGAGCACTGAGTAAATCAGGTGAATAAACTTTATGTAATTTATTTTTTAATATAAACGGTCAACCTAATTTTACATCAAGCTATTTTGAAACAAGAAAATAAAAAGATTAACAATAGAAAGTCAGGCCATGTGCCAGGGCTGTGATTGTGAGAGTTTGTGGACAATAAACCTATGCTGGATTCCCTCATCTGCAGGAACTATCTCTGCCTTCAGTTACTCTGACTCACAGTCATTGAGTTGTGGTATAAATTAGAAACATTCCAACACAGAAAGGAAGGGAAGACATTTATTCAGAACAATGTCAGATTTCCAGAGGAAAGCATAGGTTCAGGAAAGGGAGAGTGTAACTTTGATCAGGAGAGATTGAAAAGAAGATCCTGCAGACTCTGTTCTTATTCCTGAAATACAGGGTACTTGCTGACTTTGACGACAAGGAGAAAGATTTTGGGGGAAAGCCACATTGCAAACTAAGGCACTATGCATCAGAAGACTGTGCAAAGGGGTTGGGTGAGCAAAATGGAAATGCAGTAGTAATGGTGGATTCTACAATTAGGAGGATAGATAGTTTCCTTTACAGCAAGGAATGAGAGTTTCTAAGACTGCATTTCCCTTATCCATTTACAGGGTAAGGGACATTTCAGGGTGGCTACAGAGGAATATGGAATAGGCTAGTATGGATTAAAAAGAGTTAATTTCATGGAGCACTGGCACTAGTGTTGAAACAGGATGGATAGGTACAAGCTGTCTCAGAATAGGACTATGGTCTGAGCAAAAGCAAAAAATAGGGATTTGGCAGAGGTTTTAAATTAGTAAGATGAGGAGGGCTGGCAAGGGATGCTTAAAAAGTGAAATAAGCCTAAATATTACTGCAACAGCAAAGGAAAGCATGGGATAGACTAAGGAGTGCATAGATGGCCAATGAATTTACACAATTTATTGGCCACCTATGTATAAAAACATAGTTAAGAAAATGAAAATGAACTGACAGTGAAAATGAGTTAAGCAAGTCTGTACATCCAAACACACAGCACCTGTAAAAAAACAGGAACTAAGGCAATAATGTATTATGAGGAACCAGATATAACCCGGATTTCTCAGATGTGGGGGTGATTTTGAGCCTGCACTCTCCATCTGTGGGAATGGCAGCATGTGCTCAAAATCCGGAGAACGTGATTCATGCTGGCGAGTTTCCAAACTGTGATGTTACCAGCCTCTTGCTGTGGAGTGGTGTGAAACACACTGCAAAACTGCAGAAAGCTCACTTTAATATATTAATGTGTTATGAGCGAGCATTCTCTGTGAAACTACCCTCCTAACCACAAATTCAGCAGGCACCAGCGTGACAAAAAAAAGTTGGAGTCTTAAAGATAGTTAGCCAGCATTTCCAGCTGGATACAAGACCCAAATGATCTACATTGCCACAGAGATGGGTTTTGAGAGAGGAAGGGTTTCTAAGATATCCCCAAGACTCACAGACACAGGCAGTCTTCCAAGATCCAGGATAGAAAGACCAGTAAGAGACTAAAAGTCTCAATAGTTCACTATGCAGAAATGCAGGAGGGAACTTGTTCTTGGCTTGAAAAGATCAGATTCATGAGGATTAGCGAGCTTGTGGTTGTGGGGAGAATCCCCAGGAAAGACTCTCACTATGAAATGCAATTCTGGGGTCAAAAGTTAACAGGCTGGCAAAAAAAACAGAAGTAAATCCTTGGGAGCTGAGAATCAGTGTGGACTGTGGCAGGGGAAATGCAAATGACTATTAAAGAACAGTGTAAGATATACCTGCGTAACAGCTTATTTGCTTGTGTTAAAAGTAAAAGGGGAAAGTTCTGTTGTTAGTTGCCTATAAATTATTTAGTCACTTGTGCTAATGATCTGTTTATTACAGCCGAAGTCTTAAAACATGAAATCTTGCTATGTCATTCTTTTAGCTATCAACTAATCACCAATTTTTCTTTTAAAAAATTAAAAATCTTTTTGGGTTCTGTGGGTGTGTTCATGATGATGCCATCTGTTTTATATCTGTGAAAACCCTCTTTCAAGTTAAAGGTGGATTCCTCCATGCTCCTTGACATTGTGTGCAGACTTTCTGGCTGACTTTCCAGTGTACTAGACATTTTAAATTGCACAACCAATGCCTTATTTTTCTCTAACTTGAGCTGTGGATTTCTTCATCTGACTGAGACTAAGTAGAACTAATGTGCAATCTGTTCTTCCAGTGAGCAGCCATCTGTGACATCCTTTCGCTCAGCCTTGGCTCCTGGGTACAGTTCTCAGAGTCTCACAATGTGCAGATACCTCCATCTTAACCTCTGAATAATGTATGATGTTAGTCTCTCAGCTGGTATAAGCTGATTGTGTCTTTTTGTCATTCCTGTTTTCTTCCTTTTCATTCTCTGGGTGGGAAGGTTATAGTTTTTGGATATTTGAAATAAAACAGGAACAAGAGTTGGGATGAAGTAACAGGGGCAAAGAAAATAACAAGTACAACTTGAGAGTTAGAAGAGAGGGAATAGGGAGTAGTGGAGAGTGAGTGGGTGGAATAGGACTGCATAGACTCTCACTGTTAACCCTCGTACCTCAGTGATACTTATTCTCAGGAGAACTACCACCATCTTCCCCATACAAACAAGGCCATTCAGCCTCTTGATCCAGCTTCACCATTTAATAAGATCATGACTGATCTGATAGTAACCTCAAATCTGCATTCCATCCATTCCTGATGACCTATCACCCCCTTGCTTACCAAGAATCTATCCATCTTTGCTTTAAAAATATTCAAACTCTGTTTCCGTCACCTTTTCAGGAAGTATGTTCCAAAGCCTAATGACGCTTGGAGTGAAAAAATCTTGTCTCATCTCCATTTTAATTGGGTGGTTCCTTATTTTTAAACAGTTACCATGGGGCTAAAGCATACAGACGTGCTTGTCATCCTCCAGTTGTTTTCTTGTGCCCACCTTCTTCTGCAAGAAAAAAGGTAATTATACCTAGTGAGTTTCTCAAGTTATATTTGAATGATGTGATTGCTGTGGTTGACTTGTTGCTAGAACTATGAATTATGGATGTAATGAATACAACTGTGCTTTTTTTTATTCATGGGACGTGAGTGTTGCTGGTTGTCCAGTATTTATTGCCCATCCCTAGTTGTCTGAAGGCAGTTGAGAGTCAACCGTACTGTTGTGGCTCTGAAGTCACATGTAGGCCAGATCATAGAATCGACAGTGGCCTTCAGATTCTTAATTCCAAACATTTATTACTGAATTCAAATTCCACCATCTGCCCATGATGGGATTCGAACCCAGGTTCCCAGAACATTAGCTGAGTTTCTGGATTAATAGTGCAGTGATATCATCCCTAAACCTTGGCGCCCCCTTTTTGCATGAGGTAAAGCATATAATTTAAAAGTTGATTAATAGAGATTGTTGGTAGCTGGATAGTGGAAGGATAGTGAATTTGCAGTTCACCAGTCTAGTGGTAGGACATTCTATTTGAAAATTGAGCTGACTTATCTTGACAACTCATATGAGATCATTTAACTTCTTCCTGAACTGCATCCATTGTTTTCGAGGAAATATACTATTGGGCGTTGATCTCCTCCAGTATTTCACCTCACTACCTCCTGTTCAAAGGATTTCCTGCATTCCTTCTCTCCTCTTCACCAGCTGTTGTCATAAGGCCTTCAGTGCACCATCAGAAAAAAATTTTACATGCTCAACCATTCTTTGAAGAATTACAAAAATAACCTGGAGGCAGGATAAAGTGGGGAACTGGCATGCCATCTGGCAGGGCTATTTTTACCTCCCTCCTGTCTCTGACCTCAGTCCCTTCAGGGGGCTGAAGATCCAGCCACATGTTGGTATGATAATAAGGTGAAAGGGATGTTTCCAACTTCCCACTTTACTTCCCTTATTGGCTGGCTGTTCAGTGTCCCTCTTCCAGCATAAGGCCCAGCCAGGAGCTGCCACAGTGTCTGGATCGCACTCGGATGGTAGAAGTTGGGTGCAGACCCCTCTGACAGTTCCAGCTTCTAGTCTGTCAGGCAGATAGGGATACAGAGGGAAACCCATCCTTTAATCTTTCATACAATGAGCTTCATAAAGCCACACTCCTTTGCTCAGCTACTTTGATGCCTGACTGATCAAACTGTTCCATTTTATTGCCAGAATTCATCTTTTAGATAACCAGTTCACATTGAAATGCCAAGGACTATAATACATGACCATTAACTACAGAACAAGAAACTTCTACCAGCTGGTGATGCTTTTCACTCTCCTCTCCTTTATGTAATGGCTGTAAAAGATAAAATAGCTACTCCTTTGTGTCTGTTCTTCCTTCCTAGCATTGGTTATCTTGTTCACACAGAATAACTTGCATGCTATCTGTTTGTTTATAGTCTTGACAACTTAGATCTACCAACTCCTGCTGGAGTCAACTGCTAGGCCTATGTGTTCTGAAAACTGTTTGAGCTTCCCAGAATCATTCAATCATACAAAATGTGGCCATTTGGCACATTATCCCTCTGCTGACTTATCAAGTATTCAATTTCGATTGCACATTATTCTTGAATCTGCTTCCACTGTCCTTTCAGGCAGCACATTCCAAATCATACCATCTCAGTTTGGAAGGAAATATTCTCCTCTTCAACCCATTGGTTATTTTGTTAACTGTTTTAATTGTGCTGACAAGTTACTAATCCTGCTGCCAGCGGCAACCATTTATCACACCTACCTGATCAAAATTTTGACCTTCCTTTAAATCTCCTCTTAACTCCCTCTGCTCCACGGGGGATAATTTTGTTTGTCCACGTAACTGAAGTCAGTCATCCCTGGTTCTATTTCAGTAGATTGCCTCTGTACCCTTTCCAAAACCTTAACATGCTTAGCATTTACTCTCTCTGTTCTCCTAGAGTGTAGCACGGTTTTCAAACTCTTTTATGTTCACTTTTCCTACAGGTCCTTCGTTCTCTTGCGAAGACAAGAAATTAATATGGTCCTTCTCCTGTTTTTTGATATTTCATGAATCTGCGATATGCACTATAGCCTCTCAGGTTTAAAGTATAAATGGTTATTTGCAACTTGCTATGAAGTGAATAGGAAACAAAACATTGCAATTTTGTTACTTCAAAATGACGGCACCAGAATATTGTGTCAAGGATGTTCGAGGAAGGAGGAACAAACATTAGCCCATGCTGCAATCAAATATTATGTATTTGTTTTGCTGGGTTTAGTCCAACAGACACATTGATAGAATCTCTCTGGCCTACTTAATTCTGAGTTGGAAGGCAGTGAGTCCAAGAAAGTTAGGCTAACACTTCAGTACAAAACTTAGCAGTGGGCCACCCTTCCCTCAAATCTGCTCTACCATTCAATATGACCATGGCTCATCCAATTTTAGCCTTAAATCCTCTTTCCTGCCTGCTCTCCATAAACCTTGATTCCTTTGTGGATCAAAATAAGCTTAACTCAGCCTTGAATGGATTCAACAATTCATATCCTTCGCTGCTTTGTGAGGTAGAGAATTCCAAAACTTTGAGAGAAGAAGATCCTTTTCATCTCTACCTAAATGGAGACTGCTTATTTTGAAGTTTTGCCCTGTACTTCTAGATTCCCACATGGGGGAAACATCCCTTCAAGTATAGGGAGGCGATGGTCTAGTGGTATTATCATTAGACTATTAATCCAGAAACTCAGCTAGTGTTCTCGGAACCCACATTCAAATCCCACTATGGCAGATGGTGGAACTTGAATTCAATAAGAATATTTCGAATTAAGAATCTTCTATGACTATGAAACCATTGTCAATTGTCGGAAAAACCTATCTTGTTCACTAATGTCCTTTACAGGAAAAAATCTGCTGTCCTTACTTGCTCTAGCCTACATGTGATTCCAGAGCCACAGAAATGTGATTGACTCTCATTTGCCTTAGGGCGACTAAGGGTGGGCACTAAATGTTGGGCAGCTAGCAACAGCCTTGTCCCACAAATGAATTAAAAAAAATCCATCCTGTGAAGTTCCCTTGGAATTTTAAGTCTCATTCTTCTGACCTCCAATGCTTACACTATCCACAGTGGATATTTTGTTTAATTTACCCAAGTATATATGGCTGGCTGTCCCCACAGTTTCACCTGTACATGCTGAGGACTTGCTTTACACTTATTAATGAAGCTCCCACTGAGCTGTGAAAACCCAGCTTTGTTAGAACTGCAGCTTGGTGGGGAACGCAGTAGAAATGGACGTGTTCAATTCATATTAACCATTCCCATCTTTTATTTCTGAAGGGCTTAAGAATTTCTCCTGTGGACGGAGAAAGAATGGCTACGACAATAATTTAACACTAATGGCAAATAGAGACTTTAAAATGGTTATTATGGTTATTCAAAGCTAAGCATTCTGGGATTTTTAGTCAATTTGTAGATTAAAAGCAGATGCAGGTCATAAAGAGTTTCTGATCTGAAACTTTCTGTATTGACCAGATAAAGAAAGTTGTTTACATTAACCCAGGCATTGCACCTCTGATTTATATGGCTGTTATGTATGGGATACGTTAAATGAAATAAGTGTAATGGCATCGTTCAAAAGTAATTTCATTGGTGGTCCGAGCCATGTGATCGGTTTCTGGTTACATAGTTTTTTGGATGACAGAGAATCTTCTGGAAACAAGTGGAGATTTGTGGATAAAAAGACATGTGAGCCTTTGTTTGCCAGTGATAACTCAAAGACACCAACCATTGCAAGAAGAAGTGTACCCTGAAGGATGCTTCAGAGAAAAAGATGATAGATTCTACATTGAGATGTTTCTTAGGTGAGGTTTTCCTAATCTTAATAGTATCTGTTTTCAAGTAAATAGTTAAAGTTGATGTTTAGTTAATGTTAATGTTCAGTTGAAGTTAATACACAGTTTAAGAGTTAAAGTTCAGTTGAGTTAAAGTTGAGTAATAAAGTTGAGAGATTAGAACATAGAACATAGAACATTACAGCGCAGTACAGGCCCTTTGGCCCTCGATGTTGCGTCGACCAATGGAGAAAAAGCAATGACCCTCTAACCTAAACCATTCCATCTTCATCCATAAACCTATCCACTGACCACTTAAATGCCCCCAAACTTGGCGCTTCTACAACTGAATTAGGCACTTGATTTTTTGTGGCCTAAGCCCAATCCCACTGAGTTACATCTGTTTATGTTTGAGTTGGTGCTAGAAGTTTTAAATAAAGAAATAATTAAATTACTTTCCTTGTTTGTCTCATTAAACTCGAATGCTTGGAGGGTGTTTAAAGATGTATAACCCTCCTTGTTGTGTTGTATCACATCTCAGAAAGTTCTCAAAATGCATGACATTAGAATAAATGACTTTGAAGTCCGGTGGCTGTCATTATGGGTAATTGTGGAAATGGATTAGCACACAGTAAGATCTTACATAGTGCTCTTGGATTAAGCAGCAACTGTTGGTGTCAGTAAAGAAGAACTGTCTAGTGTTCTCTGAATATCCACATTAGAACAGGTAAGGGAACCTTGCTTTAACATTTAATTGCTATGCTCAGTTAGTAAGGTTGAAAAGAATTTGCCCTTATAGATAAGGGTAAAGTCACCAAAATCCCCAAGGACCATTGGCTGCTCTTCCCCTCTAAGGGGAGATCGGTGGTGATTTAACGTAAGGATTGTCAGCACACCTCAGGTGAAGGGCAAGATTGAGAAGGCAGAGCCTTCATGAGAACTGCAGCTGGTATTGGCATTGAATCTGTGTCATTAGTATTGGTCAACATTACTAACCAGCTAACCATTACTAACTGAGCTAACCAACTTGCAGTTTGCATTTATATGGTGATTTTCATGCTCATGGGACACCTCAGAACACATTGCAACCAATGTTTAGTCCTCTAACCACTTTTGTCACATGGTTGCTTTGCTGGTACCTGAATCCATCAGAACTGAACATTACATTCATTTAGTTTTAAATGCGTCTGTAGTTATGTCCAACTCAGTAGGCCTGAACCTAAATTATATTTATACATATTGTTCAACACCATTTGCCACTATTTGGCTATTTTATTCATAGTTATTTTTCAATCTAAAACATACTCCATATCCTAGATTCCTACCACTCTCTCTGTTTCACTTTTTCAGTACATAGTAAAAATGCTAAATCCTCCATCCTTCTGGAATTTACTGTTCGCAGGTGCCTCTATTTGTTTTCTCAAAGCTATGATTTATTCATAAATTTACAAAACAATATGACAAAACATTTCTACTTGACAATTACAGAAAGTGTCATAAAATTTAAGTTTATCATTATACAGTATGTTCCATTTCTAGATGTCATGATACAATTGTAATTCTTTTCATGTTTGCAATATATGTATCATGTTAGGCACACAGCCTGGGGGTCAAACTGTTACAATTGAAAAAATGTAGAAAGTGGAATAGAATTTGACTTTGTTTCCACAGAGCACGTTCCTCTGTGAGCTGCCTCAGTAAAACATCAATACCCTTGTATTGAATTGTTAGGTATACAGCTCAAGGAGTCCTACAAAATTCTCAGCCTCTCAATGTACTGTGGCTGAAAAGCCTAAGACAGCACCTTTTCCCTATTGTGCCTCTTTAGTGGCACCATGTAGCTGATACAAATAGGAAGAGTTTTTTTCAATACATGAAAAGTAAGAGAAAGGCAAAAATAGCCATTGGACTACTGGAAAATGGAGAAGTAATAATAGGAAACAAAACAATGGCAGAGGAACCAAATAGTTACTTTGCATCAGTCTTCACAGCAGAAGACACCAGTGGGATGCCAGAGCTCCAGGAGAGTCAGGGACACAGGTGAGTGCGATGGCCATCAGTGAGGAGAAGGTTTTGGGAAAATTGAAAGGTCTGAAGGCGGATAAATCACCTGAACCGGATGGACTACACCCCAGGGTTCAAAAAGAGATAGCTGAGGAAATTGTGGAGGCATTGGTGATGGTCTTTCAGGAATCACTGGAGGCAGGAGAGGGTACCAGAGGACTGGAAAGTAGTGAATGTAACACCATTGTTTAAGAAGGGAGGGAAGCAGCAGACAGGAAATTTATAAGCTGGATAATCTGACTTCGGTGGTTGGTAAGATTTTAGGGGCCATTACTAAAGATGAGATCACAGAGTACTTGGAAGTGCATGAAAAAGTAGGATTGAGTCAGCACGGCTTTGTCAAGGAGAGATCATGTTTGACAAATCTGTTAGAGTTCTTTGAGGAGATAACAAGAAAGTTAGATAAAGGAGAAGCAGTGGACGTGATCTGTTTAAATTTCTAGAAGGCCTTTGACAAGGTGCCACATAGGAGACTGTTAAATAAGTTTAGTGCCTATGGTGTTAAGGATAAGATCGTGGCATGGATAGGGATTGGCTGACTGGCAGAAGGCAGAGAATGGGGATAAAGGGGTCTTTGTTAGGATGGCAGACAGTGATAGTGTGCCTCAGGGGTCAGTGTTGGGACCACAATTTTTTTACAATATACATCAATGATTTGGAGTAAGGAACTGAAGGCACTGTTGCTAAGTTTGCAGATGATACAAAGATATGAAGAGGGACAGGTAGTATTGACGTAACAAGGGGGCTGCAGAAGGATTTGGACAGGCTCAGAAAGTGGGCAAAGAAGTGGCAGATGGAATACATTGTGGAAAAGTGTCAGGTTATGCACTTTGGAAGGAGGAATGGAGGCACAGACTATTTTCTAAATGGGAAAATGCTTAGGAAATCAGAAACACAAAGGGACTTGGGAGTCATTGTTCAAGATTCTCTGAAGGTTAATGTGCAGGTTCAGTCGGTAGTTAGGAAGGAAAATGTAATGTTAGCATTCACATTGAGAGCGCTAGAACACGAGAGCAGGAATGTACTTCTGAGGCTGCATAAGGCTCTGGTCAGACTCTATTTAGAGTATTATGAGCAGTTTTGAGCCCCATATCTAATGAAGGAGGATATGCTGGCCTTGGAAAAGGTTCACAAGAATGATCCCCGTAGTGAAGAGCTTGTCATATGAAGAACGGTCGAGGATTCTGTGTCTGTACTTGCTGGAGTTTAGAAGGATGAGGGGCGATCTTATTGAAGCTTATAGGTTGCTGCAAGGCCTGGATAGAGTGGATGTGAAGATGATATTCCTACTAGTAGGAAAAAACTAGAACCAGAGGCCACAACCTCAGTCTAAAGGGTTGATCTTTTGAAACAGAGATGAGGAAAAATTTTTTCAGCCAGAGAGTGGTAAATCTGTGGAACTCTTTGCCACAGAAGGCTGTGGAGGCTAGGTCATTGAGTGTCTTTAAGACAGAAATAGATAGATTCTTGATAAATAAAAAGATCAAGGGTTATGAGGAAAAGGCAGGAGAATGAGGATGACAAAAAAAATGATCGAATGATGAAGCAGACTTGATAGACCGAGTGGTCTAATTCTACTCCTTTATCTTATAGTCCTGTGGTCTCATTACCACCATTCTCACCCCAGAATGAAGGAAGTATCAGACAGAATTCTCTGATCTCACCCATGCCTGGGATGCTTCTGTCCCGCTGCAGTGAATGGAGCTTTGGCTGAGTGCCAAATTCTCCATTCTCGTTGGCAGCAGTCACAGGGCGAAAGAGACCAGAACATTCCGGCCATCGTACTGGATTTACTGCATTATTCCCTACAATCGTATTGAAGCCACTGCCAATTCAGGAGTTTTTCACAAGGGTGGCGTATAGCATATATAGGACCTTCCTTAGATTTTAACAAAGGTGTTGACAAGCATACAAAAGCCTGGTTAACAAAAATTGAGGCATAGTGAATAGGAGGGACAGTATCCAATTGGATGAAAAATTAACTCAAGGACAGAAGACAGAAAGTCATGGTAAAGGGTTCTTTTTCAGATTGGAAGGTGGAAGACAGTGGTGTTCCTCAAGGGCCAGTGTTCCTCTGCTCTCTTTACTAGATATAAAAGTCTTGGATCTGGGAATGTAGAGTAATATTTGAAAATTTGCTGATGGTAGCAAACTTGAAGGCATCGCAAACAGTGAGGATGATATGAATCACCTGCAACAGGTCAAAGGTAGGCTAATACAATGGGCAGACAGGTTACAGATGGAATTTAATACAGAGAAGTGTGAAGTAGTGAATTTTGGCAGAAGGAATAGGGAGAGGTTATATAGACTTAATGGCACAGTTCCAAAGAGTGACCTAGGGATTTTGAAAGTGATAGGACACAGTAAGTGAGTGGTTGGCTTCATAAAATGTATATACATGCAGGGAAGTTATGCTGAACCTTTTCAAATTGCTGTTTAGGCCCCAACTAAATTATGACAGCCAATTCTGGCCAAAGCACATTAGGAAATATGTGAAGTTCCTTGAGAAAAAATTTACCAGAATGGTTCCAGAGATGGGGGATTTGAATTACAAAATTAGGTTGGAAAGGCTGGAGTTGTTCTCCTTGGAGAAAAGGAGTTTGAAGCGAGACATCATAGAGATATACAAGATGATGAGGCTTAGATAAGGAAAACCTGTTTGAGTCAGCTGCTGATACAAGTATCAGGAGACCACAGATTTCAGATGTTGAGCAAGAAATGCAAGGGTTTGAGGGTGGGGCTGGGGATGAGGGGATGTGAGGAAGTGCAGTGAATGCAACCAACCTGGAAATAACTGCCCACAAGGGTAGAGGAAGTTGTACTGATCAATGATGTCAAAAGAAAATGCCTCGACCTGTTGAAGAAGATAAATGTATGGGGCAATGGGGTTAAATAGAGGAATGGGACTGATTGGATTACTTGACAGAGGGCTGGCATGGACTTGGTGGACTAAATGGCCTCCTTCTGGGCCTCAAGTGATGACTCATTTCCTCAGCACTACACTAGGATGACAATCTGATATTATTTTCTTGTCCAGGACTGAGATTTATTTGATGGTCATGAGTTTTTCCATTTGTTTCGAGAGCTGTTTCCATGGTGATTTGTTATCTTGGAAATTGTGGCCTGCCTTGCAAAATGTTGCAGTTAGAAAGGACACATGATGGTTCAGTGCGTTGGGCTCCTATCTCATGGTCACTGTGATGTTCTGAAACTTGTTCTGGTTGTCTGAATTATTTGGAGAGGATTTTCCCAGATTATTATGCATTGAATTTAGCTAGGGTTTTTATAAATCTGTTTTTATTTCCCTCACAGCAGATTAGGGACTGTCAGTGAAGTTACTGCAAAATTGCTTTATAGTGTCATGAAAAATTAGGTCAGGTTTGTTTGCCCAGCCACTCTTATTTCCATTTGTATCAAAATTCCAAGATATTGCAAAAGGTAGTAAGAAACATGGCAGGTCTACATGATTTACATTTACAGAGATTACAGAGAGGGCTCATCCTGACACTGGCATCAGCAATGATACCATAAGCTCTTGAACTCTTTTTGTAAAGGATATTTAAGGGTACATTGTGAATGAAGCTATCCACATGGCCCACTGCAGCAAACACTTGACCATCAGCTCTTGAGAGATACAAAATGTGGTTCATCATGGAATTGGCCAAGTTAATTGTGTAGGAAGAACATATGACAGCGATCAAGTACTCATCTGCTCTGAATAAAACTAAACAGTTTATTAGAATGCAGCACCATTTCATTCATAAGTAAAAGGAAAATGTCCAGTAATTCAATCAGCACCTTTGGAGAGGAACAGAGTTAATGGCCTGAATCTCTCAATAATAGCAATGTTGCTTCATGCAAATATTTTCCTGTCGCAATGCTATGGTGCATTTTTCTCGAGATTTTCTAATCCTAGATGTCAAAGAAACATGTAATGTAGTAGAAGTCCAATGGAGTGGAGTAGAGTTCAGGAACGAAAGGACATCTTCTTACCTAATATTAGTTGCTGCATTTAAATGAGCATTGAAAGGTCCAGTCTTATAATAAATGTTAATGAATTCATGAATGATGAGGGAGGGGTAAATGAGTAGTGTGGTCAGGAGGTCATCAGGTCAGATTGGTGGACTTATCAGGAAACAGTATAGCACAAGAACAGGCTCTTTGTCTCACCAACCCTGTGCCATCACATGATGTCTTTCTAAACTAAAGATCTGTTGCCTCTACGTGGTCCATATCACTTTATTTCTTGCCAATTCATGTATCTGTCAAGATGCCTCTTAAATGCCATGTATCTGCTTCTACCACCCTTTGGCAGCACATTCCAGGCACTTACCACAATCTGTGAAAAAGACTTGCCTCTTACATCTCCTTTAAACTTACCCCCTTTTACCTTATATCTATGTTCCCTAGTAACTGACATTCCTGCCCTTGGAAAAAGACTTCAACTATCCATTCTATTCATGCCTCTCATAATTTTGTAACCTTCTATCAATAGTTAGCACTGCTGCCTCACAGCGCCAGGGACCCAGGTTCAATTCTGGCCTCGAGTGACTGTTGTGTGGAGTTTACGTGTTCTCCTCGTGTATGCACGGGTTTCTTCCGAATGCTCTGGTTTCCGCCCACAGTCCAAGATTGATTGGCCATACTAATTTGACCCTTAGTGTCAGGGGCATTAGTAGGGTAAATACATGGTGTAATGGGAATGGAGCCTGGGATTGTTGGTGGTGCAGCCTCAATGGGCTGATTGGCCTTCTTTTGTACTGTAGGGACTCTATGATCCTAGGTTGCCCTCTGCCTTCAATATTCAAAAGAAAACAAACCAAATAGTTGTTAGGGGATTGTTGGATGGTTGAGGGGTAATTGAGTCAGAGGATTCGTCAGATCGCTTTGGTGGATATTAGTGTCAGGCCAGCAGTGTAGCTGGGGGAGTGGGGGTGGTTATACCGAGGTCTGCTCCTAACTCAGATGAGCATACACTAGTATGTTGGGAGGTATTCAGGATGAGTTGGAGGTTTGTTCATTCCAGTAATTGTATACGGTGAAATAATGAGTCTAAAGCTCATGTTTTACCTTATGCTGGTTTATTCTTCTGACAGTTTCTTTCACAAACCACTGTCTCAGCTATGTCCATTTATTCTCTTTTGAACAAAACAGACAACCAATTAAACTTTGTTCACTTATAGATAAACCAATACTTAGTCCTGTGCATGTGTGTGTGAGTGGTTGGGTGGTCAGGGGTGTAGTAGGATCAAGTTGGGGAGTGGTTGAGGGGAAGTTGATGGGGGCATGGTAGTTAGGATAGTTAGAAGCTAGACAGTTAGTAATTGGGGGTTTGGAAGAATAGTTGCATTGGTAGGGAGAAGTGGGTATTGAGGAACTGCAAATTGGTTGTCGAGTTACCCAGATGTTAGACCAGGTTTTAAACTGTCTCATGTTTCCTGGGTAACTATCAAGTTTAGTCCGGTACTTCTAACCCAATTTTTTGACTGAAACTCAGGATCAGAAACTTTTACACAGGGTCATGTGGAACAGGGGAATTGTCCATCATAAGTTTAAATTGCACAGGCAGTTCCCACATAGGTTTGTGCATCAGGACTTCCACAGGGCCCTGATGTACATTTTTCATCATACATCATGTCTCCAGAAGGTTTGGACCATCATTTCAGGCTGTGACCTTCATGGCAGCATAGTGCTTGGCACTGCTGCCTCACAGCTCCAGGGACCCGTGTTCAATTCCAGCCTTGGATGACTGTGTGTGTGTGTGTGTGTGTGTGTGTGTGTGTGTGTGTGTGTGTGTGTGTGTGTGTGTGTGTGTGGAGTTTGTCTCCCCATTCTACATGGATTTTCTGCAGGTGTTCTGGTTTCCTTCCACAGTCTAATGATGTGTGGGTTAGGTGGGTTGGGGTAAACACAGTAAGAAGTCTGACTTGGTGAAGACCATAGAGTTGAAAGCTTGTCAGTTTACTATCAAATAAATCGGTTGGATTTAAACTTGATGTTGTCAGACTTCTTACTGTTATTAGGTGAATTGGCCATGCTAAATTGCCCCCTAGTGTTAGGGAGATTTATAGGGTAAATACATAAGATTATAGGGTAGAGTCTGGGATTGTTGTTGGTGCAGATCTAATGGGCCAAATAGCATCTTTCTGCACTGTATGGATTCTATGATTCTATTTTGCAATAGTTTGCTTTTGTACAGTATTACCATTGAGTTCAACGCCTGTGATAGCTGCATTTATGCTCCATTATGCCACAGAGTGGTTGGACAATGGAATTACAGTCTTGGTTTATCATTTAGAAGGAGAAATGCATTCATCAATGTATTTTATAAAGACAAAGTGGACTTTGTCACATGCAGTGTGTGTGTGGGGGGGTGAAAAGAGTTGCTTGTTGATTAGATTACTCTACAACACTGACAGATTTAGATAGAATCATTTAATGCCAAATTCCTTCATTAGAATTGAATAATGCAAAGTTTAAACACATCTCTGACCAAATATTGCCAACTAAACATAATTTTTGTCATGATTTTGACAAATTTATTGTACATTTAAATCCATAGGCCTCAATAGTAAACCCACCAAACCTACATGATTAGTGGGAGGAATGGGTTAAGTAGTAAAATATGTACCTAAATTAACCCAGTACAATTATTCCCTCAGTCTTTTTACAATGGTGAATATCAGAGTATTGTAATGGGGTAGCAGGTACCTCATTAACATCCAATCTTTCACTGTGAAACTCAGAACCTGATTTGAAGTTAACTGCTATTGCACAGATCTTCCTTTTTTCTTGAGTGGGGAGAGCAATTGGCTTCCCAAAAGCAGTTCAACACGCCATGTGGGTCAGGAAGAGCAGTGGTGCTCTTCAAGAAAGCTCAAACTCCCCCAGTCCATATCATAGGCCTTTCCCCACCGCATCCTCTGTCCCCTGCCCATTGTCAGCCTTCTCCATCTTCCAGCTCAATCTCTAGCTTCCCCCAGCCATCTTGATTGCCAGTCTCCCCGACCAGCCACCATTATCATCAATCTTTCTTCTACTATCTACAAGGCACAAGTCAAGAGTATGTTGTAATACTTTTCACTTGCATGAATAAGTACATCTCTAACAACATTCAAGAAGCTTGACACATCCAAGACAAAACAGCTGGTTTGATCGGCACCCCATCCACTGCCTTAAACATCCATGCCCTCCACCAATGGTGCAAATTGGCTTCATTATATATCATATATAAAACATGCACTATAGCAACTTGTAGTAGTATGGTCTGGTACATACTACTGGAGTTAATGTAGGATTGAATATAGTACTGCCCAAACAATGATTAAGAAGGCATGTGACCCAGAGCTAGAGGAAAGATGTGTGAAAACAAGGATGGAGTAGCTCCATAACTGTATCCTCAACTATTCACTTTTCCATAGTGGCCTTCATGATACAAGACAACACAGAATTGAAGAGCAGAAACTGATAGCCAAGCATCACATACGTGAGGATGGTCTCAACCAGGATCTTAGGTTCATATCACACTATCTGTAACCCCCATGACTTGCCTGGGCTTGCAAAATCTCATTAACTGTCCTGGCTGGAGACAATACACACCTCTTTAACATGTGCTTGACCCTTTCTTCACTCCCATTGTCTACACCTTTAAGACTTGATTACCTGTAAAGACTCACCATTATCCAACCAATATTTTGTAAATTGAATTTGTGTTTATATGTGCCCTTTTTGTGAACACAACTCCTCACTCACCTGAAGAAGGAGTGAGACTCTGAAAGTTGGTGCTGCCAGATAAACCTGTTGGACTTTAACCAGATGTTGTGAGACTTCTTACTGTCCTCTACTCGATATATGTCTATTTAGTTTGGAATTGTTAATAAAGGCTTCATAGCGCCTGAAGCAGGATTCAATGTAGCTCGTTCCGCAGCTCCTTCTAAAGCCATGACCTCTATTACCTGGAAAAATAAGAGAACAATCATCTGCAAATTTCCCTCCAAGCCACAAACCATTCTGATTTGGAATTGTATCAACAGTCCTTCACTGTACTGGGTCAGAATTCTGAAATTCCTTTCTATCGCCACAAGGATTGCAGTAGTTGAAGAAAATAGCTGATCACCTTCTCGAGAGCAATTAGTAATAGGTAATAAATGCTGGCCTCGCCAGAGACACGTGTCAACCGTGAATGAATATGAAAATTCTTCTGCATAAGCACAAATATAACTCAGTCCCCATTTAAGTCATACTTAATTTATTATTCATTGTATATTAAAATCTTGATCTAGGCATAGCTTGCAATTATAACATTGTATAACAATTCCTTTATAAAAAGTGGCATAGAAAAATATTGTTGGCAGCTGTAGACTTAAGACTTTTAATAGTGTATCTCTTCATGTACGTAGATAGATATTTGAAACAAAAAAAATTATGCTATGAAGCTAAAATGTATTGTCCTATAAGCATTATAAAAACACAAATATTTTAAATGTTCTGATTTTAGAAACATCACACCGATGTGAATGAATAATAATTCATATGTAATGTTTAACTGGTATAATTCAGATAGATTATCAGAAAGGTAAAGGGTGTGTGTGGATAACAGAGCAGCAGCTCCCGGAACCTTTCGACAGGAATCAGGAGACGACGGAAGGAGTTGTGTGAGAGACAAGAAGAGTGGAGTAGGAGAGGTAAGAGAGTGAGTGAATGAGGGAGGGGACTGGAGGATTGAAGGGAGAGGGAGAGGGAGAGGGAGAGTGGGGGTGTGAGTGAGGGTGCTGGAGTATTGAGGGGATGTGGGGGTGTTAGTGAGGATGCTGGAGGATTGAGCTGCTTGGGGGATGAGTGAGGGGCCGGAGTGTCTGGGACCCTGGATGGGTGGTTGAGGATATTGTTGGAAAGCTGACCGGTGCCCAGCTTCTATCCTTAGGTTTTATAATTTCGCTTCCTGCGGCCGGGATCCGATTCCAATCCTCTGGGTCGTGGAGCTTATCTTCTTCATTGTTTATTCAGGGCGTTTCGACTCAATCTTGTGGTTTGAATATTGATTTTTTGCATAGAGTTAATGAGACAACAGCAGTGGCTGTTAGTGCACTCACCACCGACAAACATGACTTTCTTAGATTTCATAAAATCCCCACAGTGCAGAAGAGAGAGGCCTTTCGCCCCTTGATTCTGCACCGACTCTGATAGTATCTTACCCAGGCCATAGCCTTGTAACCCTACACATTTACCATGCCTAATTCACTTAACCTATACATCTTTGGACTTGATTTGGGACTTGTTTTCACCTCTTCAGCTCCCCTCCCCCCTGACTGTTTGGTGTGGTAGAAAAGATCTGGCTTTCGTCAGCTCAAAGTTTTCCAAGCACTTTGGAATGGAGTCACTATTGCATGAAGGGAATTTGGCAGCCAATTTGTGTACTGCAAACTCCCAGGAACAGAAACGTGATAAGTGACCAGATCATCTGTTTTCAGTGTTGGAGGAAAAAATTAGGACACTGGAAACTTTCCTCATAATATTTAAATGAGGTGAGACAAGGGCATTATGACAAAACCTCAGAATCATTCAGGAGAAAACTGGGAGTATTTCTTGACAGTGTAAAATGCTCCCACAGAAGCAGCTGATTTCCTGCATTTCAGCAGTGACTCAAATGTGCTTCCTTGGCTGTAAAATGCTTTGTTTGACCAGTGGCCTTAAGAAGTGTTATATAAATACATTGTTATGTTCTTCTAGATGCCACATCAATTAATGGTCTTAAATCTGAGGATTGACAAGGGTTTTTAAAAGGATATGAAGTCAAAGCAATTGGATGGAATTGAGATACAGATCAAGTGTAAACTCACTGATTGACAGAACAGGCACCAGGGGATGAATGATGAGACACCTGTTCTTATGTTCCTTGTGCATTTAAGTTCAGGATCTCCTTCAATATTGCATTGAAGTGTCAGCTGGGAGTATGTGATCAATTCTGGTTTGGAGACTGAAGTCAGGCTCTTTAACTCAGAAAACAGTACTGCCACTGATTTAAGATTGACACCACATAGAACAAAGGAATTAATTCTGAGGATCCTACAGTTTCTTTTGACATGGGTCATGAAGGTATTATTTCTTGATGCAGTATTCAATGAAATTGAAGTAATGGGAACATGAATTATTAAGCACAGGCATTGGATTGATACTGCTCTTGTGGATCTTTTTAAGGTAAGGAGAAAAGAAAATTCCATTTGCTACTTTGTTAAATTTATATATTTTACTAGGAAAATTGGATGCATATTTTAAGCAGAGGAAAATGCAGCAAATTGGATATTGAGCATTATGTACTATAAATTGCTCGAGGAAAAAACAAGCACAAAACTGAATGTCTTCCTTCTATGTTATGAACCTCAATGCTGTCATTATTTTCTTTTGGTGAGATAATAGAGTTGATGACATTAATGTGATTGATGTGTGTACATGGATTTTCAACAAATGTTTGATAAGGTGCCACATATCAGGCTTTTGCGTAGAGTTGAAGCCAAAGAATGAAAGGGACAATGGCAGCATGTGCACAAAGTTTGCTAACTGACAGGAAGCAGAATATTGGTGGACAAAGTAGACCACAGTTTTCAGTGCAGTCACCCAGGGATCTGAATCACAACCACTGTTTTCTTGATATATATTAATGACCTAGATTGGAGTATGCAGGACATAACTTCACAGTTTGCGGATGACACAAAACTTAGAAGTGCTGTGAACAGAGAAGAGGACATAGATAGGAATTCATGAAGGCCCGCTTTCTGAACTTTGCCTAACGTGTGGTGATCCTCAGCTGTTCCTCTCAAAAGGGAGGGCAGCCGATAGTCTCAATTGACTTTTAAGGGACACAGACTCATGAAATGAGTGGATATATGGCAGATGAAATTAAGCTGATGATACAATCTGATAGGACAGACGAGGGTTAAATAATAGACTCAGAGGTTTTCAGTATGGAAACAGGCCCTTCCTTCCAACTTCTCCATGCTGTCCTTGTTTTTAAAGCCCTGAGCTAGTCCCACTTGCTTGCTTTTGCACAGATCCCTCTATATCCATTTTACCCATGTAACTAAGATCTTTTTAAAACAAAAAAAGAGTGGCTAATGTAAACATTGGTCCTTTAGAGGATGAGAAGAGGGATGTAATAACTGGAATTGAGAAATTGGCTGAGGCATTAAACAGGTATTTTATGTTTGTCTTCACAATTGAAAACATAAATAGCACGTCAAAAATTGATGACAGGAAGGCTATGGCAGGTGAGGACCTAGAAACTATCATTATCATGAAAAATGTAGTATTGGGCAAGTTAATGGGCTAAAGGTAGACAAGTCTCCTGGCCTCGATGGAATGCATCGCAGGGTACTAAAAGAGATGGCGGGAGAAATAGCAAATGAATTAGTGATAATTTACCAAAATTCGGTCGACTCTGGGTAGTTCCATCAGATTGGAAAACAGCAAATGTGATGCTAACGTTTAAAAAAGGAGATAGACAAAAGGTGGGTAATTATAGGCCAGTTAGATTAACTTTTGTAGTAGGGAAAATGGTTGAATATATCATCAAGGAAGAAATAGCGAGATATAAATTTCCCATTGGTAAGATTCAACATGGGTTCATGAAGGACAGGTCATGTTTGACTAATTTGGTGAAATCTTTTGTCCACTGCACATGCAATGTTCTCAATGGGGAATTTGTGGATATGGTGTATCTGGATTTCGAGAAGGCATTTGACAAGTTGCCACTCTAAAGGCTGCTGCATAAGATAAAGATGCACGGTGTTACAAGTAATATATCAGCGTGGATAGAGGATTGGTTAACTAACAGAAAGCAAAGAGTGGTGGTAAATTGGTGTTTTTCTGGTTGGCAATCAGTGACTAGTGGGGTGCCACAGGAATCAGTGTTGGGACTACACTTGTTTATGATTTACTTGGATGATTTGAAGTTGGGGACCAAGTGTAGTGTGTCAAAATTCGCAGATGACACTAAGATATGAATGGCAAAGCAAAGTGTACAGAGGATGCTGAAAGTCTGCAAAAGGATATAAAAAGTCTAAGTGAGTGGCCAGGATCTGGCAGATGGAGTACAATGATGGTAAATATGAGGTCATCCATTTTGGTAGGATAATAGCAAAATGGACTATTATTTAAATGGTAAAAAATTGCAGCATGCTGCTGTGCAGAGGGACCTGGGCATCCTTATGCAAGAATCACAAGGAATTGCTTTGCAGGTACAGCAGGTACTAATGGAATTCAAAATTCCATTTGAAGGCAAATGGAATTTTATCCTTCATTGTTAGAGGGTTGGAGTTTAAAACAGGGAGTTATATTGCAGCTGTATAGGGTGCTGGTGAGGCCACATCTGGAGTACTGTGTACAGTTTTGGTCTCCTTACTTGAGAAAGGCACTGGAGGGGGTGCAGAGGAGATTGACTAGATTGAATATGAGTTGAAAGGGTTGGCTTATGAGTGAAACTGAGTAGACTGGGGTTATACTCATTGGAATTCAGAAGAATATGTGGCAATCTTACAGAAACATACAAGTTGTTTCCACTGGCAGATAAAACCAGAACTATGAGGTATGGTCTCAAAATAAGGGGAGGCAGATTGAGTTGAGAAAGAACTTCTCACAGTGTTGTGAATCTGCGGATTTCCCTGCCCAGTGAAGCAGTAGACTATTTGAATGTTTGATCATTGAATGTTTTTAAGGCAAAAATAGATAGATTTTTGAACAGTAAAGAAATTAAGGACTATGGTGAATGGGGAGAACAGTGAAGTTGAGTCCACAAAAAGATCAATCATGATCTAATTGAATGGCAGAGCAGGCTCGAGGGGACAGATGGCTTGCTTCTATTCCTAGTTCTTATGTTCTTAAAAGATAAAATTGTACCCGTCTCTACTCCTATCTCTGGCAGTTTATTCCAGACATTCACCACAGTCTCTGTGAACGAATTGCCCTTCTGGACTCTTTTGCATCTCTCCTCACTCACCTTAAACCTATGCCCTGTGGCTTTAGACTTACCTATCTTTGGGAAAAGATATTGACTACCTACCTTATCTAGGTCCCTTGTTATTTTATAGACCTCTATAAGATCACTCATTAGCCTTCTATGCTCCAGAGAAAAAAGTCCCAGTCTATCCAATCTCTCCTTTAACTCAAACCATCAAGTCCACGTAGCATCCTAGTAAATCTTTTCTGCATTCTTTCTAGTTTAATTATATCTTTTTTATAATAAGGTGACCAAACTGTACACAGTATTCCAAGTATGGCCTTACAAATGTTCTGTACAACTTCAACAAAACGTCCCAATTCTTATATTCAGTGTTCTGAACAATGAAACCAAGCATGCTGGATGCCTTCTTCATCACTCTGTCCACCTGTGACTTTACTTTCAAGGAGCTAGGAACCTGTATGTCTAGATCTCTTTGCTCTGTAAGTCTTCCCAGTACCATTCTATTAACTGAATAAGTCCTGCCCTGGTTCAGTCTACCAAAATGCATCACCTTGCATTTGTCTGAATTAAACTGCATCTGCCATTGTCAGCTCATTGTCTTACGAGGAAAGATTGAACGCACTGGGGTTGTTTTCCCTTGAAAGACGTCGGCTGAGAGGGGATCTATTAGAGGTATATAAGATTGAGGGGTATAGATAGAGTAAATGGTGGTAAGCTTTTTCCACCATTAGAATCGGATAGAATGAGGGGTCACGGCCTTGGGGTGAGGGGGGCTATGTATAAGACGAATATTAGAGGGCATTTTTTCACACAAAGGGTAGTGGGGGTGTGGAATGCGCTACCGAGTGGGGTGGTGGGAGCAGGCACGCTAGGGTTGTTTAAGGGTCTCTTGGACAGCCATATGAGCGGTCTGCAGATAGAGGGATATAGGAGGACTGTTTAAATACTTTATTTGTTTCCACAGGCTATTCGGTCCACCTTGTTGACCAACGAGGCGCATGCATTCGGCAGGTCGTGCGAGGGCTGCTCTTGGATGTTACTTCAGGAATGGCCTAGTGCTTCATGTCGTTAGTGTATGCTTAAACTGGACCATCAGATGGGCAACATGACAGCTCAGAGACTATCGCTGTTGCTGTGCAGACACATGGATTTGGGCCTGTGTCTGCGGGAGTTTGTGCGTTCTCCCCGTGGTTGCGTGGGTTTTCTCCGGGTGCTCCGGTTTCCTCCCACATCCCAAAAATGTGCTCTTAGGCTGATTGGGTAACAAATTGTCCCTATATTGGTCTCTATATGTCATTAAGATGTTAGGACGGTGGCGCGGGCTCGTTGGGCCGAAGGGCCTGTTTCCCGTGCTGTGTTGTTCTTTGTTCTTTGTTCTCAGTGGCTCATTTGATGAAGGTCCCTTGCAGTCCAAGACAACTTTCTTCACTGTCCACTATGTCACCAATCTTGGTACCATCTGCAAACTTACTAACCAGGCCGCCTATATTATCATCCAAATCATTAATATAAATGTAAATAAAGTAAAGGATACAATACTAAAGAGGATGCAGAAGTAGAGGCTGGGGCTACTTTTGTAAAATAGTTGAAGATGGCATAGCAAGTTGGGAAAGTGGACTTTATAAATAGAGGCAAAAATACATTATGGTGAACATTTATAAAACATTGGCCTCGCCTCAATTGGAGTAGTGTGTGCAATTATACTCAGCACCCTTTAAGAGAATGTGAAGGCATTGGCGAGGATGCGAGAAAGATTTATGTAAATGGTTCATAGGATGAGAGACTTCATTTACATGGATAAGTTGGCCAACCGGAACTTTTCTTACAGAAGTAAGGTTGAGATAAAATCTGATAGAGGTATTCAAAATCATCAGGGGTCTGGGCAGAGTAATTTGGGAGAAATTGATCCCATTAGTGGAAATGCTGAGAACTAGATAGCATGAAGAAAAAAATAGTTGTAAATGGTTAGAGTCTGGAAAGTGTTGCTCAGATGGTAAACAGATACAATCATAGCTTTCAAAAGAGAATTGCATAAAATCTTAAGGGAATGCAGTGAAATTACAAATTCTGGTTCTGTCAAAGTTATCAACCATTCTCACCAGCAGAGTAACAAATTGCATAGAATGATGCCTGTGATAACCCACCATTTTGCGCTGCTAACTTGATTAGCTGAAGTTGCTTTTGCTTAACTGATGATCGTGCTTATCAACCAATGGAGTTAGACCACATGAGCATAAAATTATGGTTGCTGGACAAGCGATCATTTGACATCAAGATCTTTTAAAACCTGTGAATATAACTCAATCGGGGAGAAAGTTAAAAGTGCTTTAGAACGTAGAGAAGGTAAAGTTAATGCAGAAAGTGGAAAGCCTTGGCTCATAGCTCTGGGATTTCCACTGTAGCATGAAAACATCAAAAACCTATTTGACTGCATTGGTGACATGGTGGGCTCTATTGTGCATCTCAAAATACAGCACACTGAGCAGAAAAAGATGAGAGATGTCCTGGAGTTAATAACTGATATTTTTCAATCCAAAGCTCCAGCCTTTTACAGGTGTGAACAAATTGACCAAAGAATTTTTCACAAACTTACTGTTTTATTGTATTTTTGTTTGCATTTGATTGTTGTTTTTGACATAAACTGTGTTTGTCGGCATTATATAGAAATACATTCGGGTGGGAATGGGGCTTCTTCAGCTATCATGAAGCTCCGGTTAACATGAATTTGTGGGTAGATTTTCCTGGATTTGACTGATTTGGATTTTACTGTAGCTGTTGGTTTTGCAGAGAGTCAGGACAGGCAATAGGTCAATTGGTTATCTCCTATGCTGTAACTATTCCATAATTCTATGATTCCTAATAATATCCTGTTGCTGCAGTTATTTAATATTCCATAGTTCTTCCTTACAAATGGACTATCTGAAAAGTCAAACAAATGTCATGTTTGACTTTGTATTTGTAATATCTCATGTATATACAAATACAGTTCTCTCCTTACAAAACAGTCAATGCATGGCAGTGACAGAGGGTTTCTGAGGATACATTGGGTACGTTGCAACAAACAACATCTTTGTAACATTTTGTAATTTGTTGTGTATGGTAATTGTTAATGGCCATGTCAAATGCTGCAAATTCTCTTCATATAAAGCCATTGGAATAAATTGAGACATGTAAGAACATAATTCAGGAAATGTTACAAAGAAAAATTAGTTTAAAGTCTATCACGTGATGCTGGAGTATCAGAATGTTTGGATGCCTGTCCCTAGACCTTTTCCTATATCTCAAAGTCATCTTAGGCACTCCTAGTGGGTGGTATTACTGGCCACGGTTTCTCCTATATCATTAAAGTTGCCTGTCTGAAAGTGGTGACTTCCAGTACTGGGAGTTCTGGCACTTCCTTCACGGACTTGCATAACATAGTTTATTGGAGTTCGACAGCATTCAGCCTGAGTAGCAATGATATCAATATAGTTAAAGTGTGTATTTCATTAGAGAAGAAATATAATGCTGTTATCAGGATTTAGCTCATAATACCGAGTTAGCAGTGGCATGTATGAACTTTAGTCATTTGAGCCAGGCATTGAAACAGATCATCTCCTCCTAACATGGTGATAACAACAAACACAATGGGATATGAAAATTCAGGAAGTTATTTTTACCTTTCAAATAATTGAGAAGCAAAATGATTGATGTTGCTTACTAGGGTGATTATAGATTTTTTTTTCATTGATTTTGTGTGATTATGGTTGAATGGAATTTTCTTAAAACTGTGCATTGATTTTTGCTGTAAGTGAGCTGTCATTATCGCTAAAGCTGTGTGCAGTGACAAAAAAGGTTTGATCGGGAGTTATAGTTTCTCCTGACTTTTGGGAAGTATGAAATAGAATCATAGAATGGTTCCAACACAGAAGGGGGCCATTTGGCCTGTTGACTCTGTGCTGGTTCTCTGCAATAGCAATTCACTGACTATCACTTGCCTGCCTTTTCCCTGCAGCTCTCCAAAGAGAAAATGTTTTTCTCTTCAGATAATGATTCAATTCCCTTTTGAAAGCCATAGCTGAATTTACTTCCACTGCATTCTCAGGAAGTGCATTTCAGATTCTAACCACCTGTTGTGTTTTTCTAAAATAAAGGTTTTTCTAATTTCAGTTTGCCAATCACTTTAAATTGATGTCTTCTGGTTCTCGTTCCTTCCACACAGTTTTCCTCTGTTACTGCTAGACTATCATTAATTCAGAAACATAGGTAATGATCTGGGAACCAATTCAAATCCAGACATGGTAGATGGTGAAATTTGAATTGAATAAAAATATCCGGAATTAAGGATCTACTGATGACCATTGTTGATTGTCAGAAAAACCCATCTAGTTCACTAATGTTCTTTAGGGGAGCAAATCTGTCCATTTGGGCAGCACAATGGTAAGCACTGCTGCCTCACAGCGCCAAGGACCCAGTTTCAATTCCGACCTCAGGTCACTCTGTGTGGAATTAGTATTTCCTCTCCATGTTTGTATGGTTTTCCTCCCATAGTCAAAAGATTCACAAGTTAGGTTGACTGTTCATTTCTAAATTGGCCCTAATGTCAGGAGGATGAGCAGACTGAATAAGGGTTGCAGGGAGAGAGCCTGAGTAAGATTGTGATCAGTACAGACTTGATGGGTCAAATAGCTGCCTTCTGTATTGCAGGGATTCTATGTACTCTGTCCATGCCCCTTATGATTTTGAACGCCTGAGTTAAATCCCCTCTCAACTTTTCTCCTCCAAGGAGAATTGTTCAATCTTCTCAAATTCATCTGTTTTCAAATGCTTTCTCTCAGGCAGTGGAGTAAAAGGGAGGAATTTATCTCCACCTTGTGTATCTATCCCTCCAGGTTCTACTGGCTAAACAGTCGACTCCTTTTCCCAAGTTCCAAATCGCGAGCAGTGCCAGACCTGCAGCATCTAAGTTAATATCATATCTAATGTTTAAATCTTAAAATTCAAAATGCTCTTCAGACAAAATCTATGTTTGAAAGGCAAAGACCCATTATGAAACTGAGCAATTGAATGGATAGAAGTCCGAACCCGTACTGCTACATTCACTGAAATCCGAACGATTATATTGTTATTATCCCTGACTCTGCATATTAAATTAATACAAGTCTAATACAAGTCAGATACAGGAACCTTTGGATTTCTGAAAATGCTAAGATCTTTTTATGATTTTTCTTTCACTTGCTACAAATGGATTCCCCGCATTGTATAGGTCTGAACAAGGGAAAAGTAAAACAGTTGTACAATTCAGCTTCATCCCACAGCTGTTAACTTTCAAGAGCCTCACATTGCTCCTGACTACTCATTTGTTGTTTAAAAAAAAAGTTTGTTGCTTTTGATAGCCCTTAATTTTATTTTCATACTCCTTTTTGTCTATTTTTCTGTTCTTTGTATCTTTCCCAATCACCGTCTCTCCCCCCCCCCCCCCCCCACCCACCCCCAGATCTCTTGCTTGGTGTTGACATTTTTTCCTTTTAGTCTTATGTTGCCTCTTTGTCCGTGATTGTTGTCTTTGGAACATTAAGCCTTATTTGAGAGAAGTTGGTTCTGTATCACATTTAATTTTATTTTGAACACCTCCCACAGACCTTCTGTCAGTTTACACATTAACGAATTTTGCCAGTTTATTGCAGATAGTCTCTGTCTCATCCCATTGATGCTAGCTTTACCTAAGTCTAGAATTTTAGAACCCATAACCATTTTGCATTTTAACAATTGCATTGGACAGCATTATATTGTGGTCAGTATGAAATAAATGTTCACAAACTGATAGGCTGTTAAATAAATCTGCTGTTATTTTTCAGATAGCAAGTTGGTGAAGGATTGTACCGGAATTAATATTTAATTAGTCTAACAATTTTTCTTAGCATAAAAAATTGCAAGGATTTGTTTCCTTACTGAACTACACTTCTGTTTCAGTGAGCATCTCTTCATATATGCTTCAAGGCAGCATGGTGGCAGAAAGAGTGGTGCAGTAGTTAGCACTGCTGTCTCACAGTGGCAGGGACATAGGTTTGATTCCAACCTTGGGTGTCTGTGTGGAGTTTGCACATTTTCCCCATGTTTGTATGGGTTTCCTCCAGCTGCTTTGGTTTTCTCCCACAGTCCAAAGATGTGCAGATTGGGTGGATTATCTGTGGTAAATGTGTGAGGTTATGGGGATAGGGCAGAGGGGAGGGCTTGAATGGAATGCTGTTCTACAGAGTTGATGCACTGAGTGAAACTCACTGTCTATTGTCTGCATATTATAGAACACAATTTTATATGATTAACATTAGACTCATTTCTCGTAGTTAATTTTAACAGAAGTCATTTGTGATAATGAATGAACAAAAAGCACTAAAGACTATTGACTTCACTATTTTTACACTGTAGTTTGGATGGTTAAGTAACAGAGTAATTTAGAATTTATTACTAGTTGTGACAATTTTGAAGTACCACCAATGTATGAACTAAGAGTTTCAACTGAAGAATAATTATTGAATAGGAGTTTCTCCCTTCAAACGTTAGTCATTATAGTAACATAACAGCTTATGTTTTCTACAACAGGGTCCCTTATTACTAGAGCCTAACAATAACGGATTTATAATATAGATTTAAATCTCTCCATAAAAAGAAACTGCCCTACTTGTGGTTTTGGGCACAGTAGATGGTTCTGTATCTGACCTTTATCATCTGATTAAAAATGTTACTATTTCAATATATATGAATTCAGCTGTTTGCGCAATGAAGCAGTAATTACATTGAAAATTGCTCATTATTGTTTATTTCCTTGTATGGTTCCTCTCAATCATTTTGAAAAGTATCCTTCTCTTGAGATTTCTGACGATTTCTTGGCTGAGAGGGTGAACTCCTCTCCAAGTAGCTGTTCACATGTAAATCTGGAGAGTGTGTGTGCATTAATGTGAGCAAGCGGCAGCTTAGCACAATCCTGTTTTCATGTCTCTGCATCACAGGTTGTGGATTCAAGTCATATCCTAGGGTCTTGAGCACACAATCTTGGTTGACAGTCCTGTAGTAATCTGGAAGCACAGCTCTATCAGTAGCGCTGTCTCTCAGATAAGATGTTAAACTGAGACCTCAGTTATCCCTTTGAGTATGTATAAAACATCTGACAGCACTAATTGAAGAAGATTGGTTGCAGTCCCTGTGTCCCAGCTAATAATTCTCTCTCCCATTGTTGTTTGTGGTATTTTGCTGTATGAAAATTGTGTTTTCTATCAAAATTGGACTGATGATTTGGTCAGGAGGACCAGAGATGAAGAATAACTGGGTTTGACATGGCACCATATAATTTCTCTGCCTTATTTCAGTGACCACACTTTATAACAGATCATTCTATATGAAGTACTATAGACAGTGATACTAAGTTGCCCTTGCGTCACCACATGGAAACAAAATCAATTTGGCCAGTGCCATGTAGTTCACAATTAATACAACAAACAATAGGGCAAAATAAATGTGTGCGAAAGAACAAGAGAAAAGAATCAACAATTAAATTATCATTACTGATACGCGAGATATATTCCATACTTTGCAGTCAGCTGTGATTGCAGTCATGTTTTAAAACCATGTCTCTGCTATTGCCATTACTGTATATTCCCATGCTGCTATTTGTGATTGTAACTTTTAAACCTTATTCTTCATACTGTGTGTTTACTCACATACACTGTAATCCCATCTTAGTCTGCTCCTATCTAATGTGGTGCAGCTTCCTTCCTAGTACTATCCAACTTTATGCACTATATTCTTCTTTACTTCTACATTCTGGCACCCATCCCCCTGTCAAGTTAATTTAAACCACCTTCTGCCACACAGGTGAACCTTCCCACAAGGACATTGGTCCCGATCCTTTTGAGGTGCAATCTCTCCATTTTGAAGAGTGCCTTCTGTCCCAGAACTGGTCCCAACGGCCCAAGAATAGGAAGCCCTTCCCTCCTGTACTATGTTTCAAGCCATGCTTTGATTCTCTCTGCCTATTTCTGCTGTGGCTTTTGTGTCACTAAAAGCATTCCGGCGATACTATCCTTGGCCCTACTTTTCAACTTCCTGCCCCATTTCTGAAGATCCGACCTTAGGATCTCAATATCTGCTCTTTCTCTGTCATTGGTACCAAATATCAACTCGTTATTCTTGTGGCTCATTCCCACCTGCCAAGTATTCAGCATCCTCTCCGTGATGTCCTTCACAGTGTGATGGAGGCAGATTGAATAATTTTCAAAAGAGAACTGGATTAATATTTGACAGGAAGGGATTTGCAGTGCTATGGGCTGAGCAAAAGAATGGTGCTCTTTCGAAGAGCTTGCACTTACATGTGGGTTGAACAGCCCCCTACAGAATCTTTGTATGAGTCTGTGATCTTAGTTACTTTACACAGTTCATTAAGTTTGTTGATGTTTCATAATTGGTTAGCGTTTAGTTTCCCCATTGTAATATGGAAGTCATCGTTGCAATTATATAGTGCCTCTCCTAGCCTTAAGACATCCCAAAGTGCTTTACGACCAATTACATACTTTTCAAGTGCTGATACTGTTGTAATGTAAGAAACGTGCATAATGAGCTCCCACAAGAGCAATAAGAAAGACAAATGCTATGTTGGTGTTTATTGTAAAGGGTTAAAAGTCCTAGAATAAGAAAATCTTGCTGTAGTTGTACTGAGCTTTGGTGAGACAAGAACTAGAGTGCTGTATGCAGTTTTGGTCTCCATGTTGAAAGATGGATGTACTTTCATTGGAGGCAGGACAGTAAGGTTTTTTGGAATGGTGGGTTGATTGACTTTTTTGCTTTCTTGACCCACACGCTTTGAAGTTTGGAAGAATGAGGGGTGATATCAATGAAACCTAAAAGATTCTGAAGTAGCTTGACAGGGTAGACCCTACAGGGTTGTTCCTCATGATTGAAGAATCTAGAACACGAGACACTGATGATTTTGGTTTGAGGCAAGAAGACATTTCTTCAGTCAAAGGCTTGTAATTCTTTGAAATTCTCTATTGCAGTGAATTGTGTGTGCTCTATTGTTGAAAATATTTCAAGGCAAGACAGGTTGTTGATCTCTTGGGGAGAAGGGATATGCGGAACGAAGGGAAAAGTGAAGTTGAATCAGAAGATTAACTGTGATCATACTTGAATGATGGGATAGGCTCAAGGGGCTGTATGGTCTATTCCTGCTTCTATTTCTAACATTCTTAGCAGTATGATAATGACTAAACAATTTTTTTTGTGATGTTGATTGAAGGATAAATATTGACCTGAACACTCAGGTGTTCAAGGTTTTATTCAAGGCTGTAAACCTAGGAGATAGTACTGAAAGAATGATGTCTTCAGAAATGTAATTGGATAGGATGTTGGTTTTTGGAGTGAGTGGCTAAACTACGATGGTTTGAAGTTTTGCCCTTGGTCTTTACAGTTTGTGGATTTCAGCCGGAGTAGCAGTAGCTTGTGCTATAATTTTCCTCAGTGCACAATGATCACGAATCACAAAATCTTTACATACTGAAGAAGACCATTCCGCTCACCAAGTCTACACTGGCTGTCTGAAACAGCATTCTACCTCGCCCCCTGCTTTATCCCCATAACCTTGTACATTTGTTGTTTTCAGATGACAATCCAAAAGCCTTTTGAATACCTCAGTCAAACCTGCATTCATCTCAGGAAGTTCATTCAAGACTCCAACACCCTCTGGATGACAACAATGTTTCTTGCATCATTTTTATTCCTTTTGCCAATTATTCAAATCTATGCTCGCTTGAGTAGGAACAGTTACACACCATTACCACACCAGTTACCACGGTGACAAGTGGTGTGCCTCAGGGGTCTGTTTTGGGGCCCCTGCTGTTTGTAATTTTTATAAATGATCTGGATGAGGGTATTGAGGGATGGATCAGTAAATTTGCAGATGACACTAAAGTCGGTGGAGTGGTAGATAGTGAAGAGGGGTGTTATAGTTTACAGAGTGACTTGGACAAGTTGCAGAGCTGGGCCGAGAGGTGGCAAATGGAGTTTAATGTGGAAAAGTGTGAGGTAATGCACTTTGGCAGGAACAATAAATGTGTAGAGTATAGGGCTAATGGTAGGGCTCTTAATAGTGTTGAGGAACAGAAGGATCTTGGTGTATGTGTCAATAGATCCCTGAAAGTAGGCAGTCAAGTGGATAAAGTTGTTAAGAAGGCATATGGAGTCTTAGCTTTTATTGGTAGGGGGATTGAATTTAGGAGCCGCAGCATCATGTTGCAACTGTACAAAACTCTAGTGCGGCCGCACTTGGAGTATTGTGTGCAGTTCTGGTCCCCACATTATAAGAAAGATGTGGAGGCATTGGAGAGGGTACAGAGGAGGTTTACCAGGATGTTGCTGGGTATGGAGGGCAGGTCCTATGAAGAGAGGTTGAAGGATTTGAGGTTGTTTTCGTTAGAAAGGAGGCGGCTAAGAGGGGATCTTATTGAAGCATATAAGATGATTAGAGGTTTAGATAGGGTGGACAGTGATAGCCTTTTTCCTAGGATGGAGAAAGCTAGCACGAGGGGACACAGCTTTAAATTAAGGGGTATGAGTTATAGGACGGATATCAGAGGTAGGTTCTTTACTCAAAGAGTGATTAGGGAGTGGAATGCCCTGCCTGCAGCTGTTGTAGATGCGCCAAGTTTGGTGGCGTTTAAGAGGTTAATTGATAAGTATATGGAAGAGAAGGGAATGGTTTAGTTTGGAGGGGCATTGCTTTTTATTTTGGTCGGCACAACATTGAAGGCCAAAGGGCCTGTTCTGTGCTGTAATGTTCTATGTTCTATTTACCCTATCAACATCCCTCAGGATCTTGAACAGCTCGTTTAGTCTCGTCTCGGCCTTCTTTTCTCCAAAGACTCCTAATCTTTCCTCATAGCAACTGTTATTTTATCCCCAGCGTCATTTTTGTGAATCTTCTGAGTACCCTCTCCAATGCCTTCATATCCTTCCTCAAGTATGAGACCCAGAAGTGGATGCAATACTCCAGTCGATGTCTATCTAGTGTCTTATACAAGTTCAACAAGAACTCCTTGCCCTTGTACTCTGTTACTATTGATAAAGCCTAAGATACCATATATACTTTATTAACTGTTCTTTCAATATGCCTGCTGTCTTCTGTGGCTTATTTACATGCACAACAAGATCCTGATATTCCTATATCTCCTTTATACCCCCCTTATAATGTCTGTCCATATTCTTCTTGTCAAAATGAATCAAAAAGAAAGGGCAAAATCATCCAAGCTCCCAGCCAGTTTGGCTCTAGATATGTGCATTCTGGGTGAGAGCAGTGTTGACTGATCTACTACATTAAATACCTGCAGAATCTTCCTTTCAAGCTTTCACTTGAGAAAAGGGTCATTTGAGCAACATATCAGGGCATTGGCTGCCGCTGGAATCAACCCCTACTCCACCCCTCAGAAAAAAGTCATATCTTCATAAGAGGAAGGAAGAGAAGCAATAGGGAAATAAAGCTAGAAAATATATATTGTAAATAGTAATACTCAAAATGTAATTTCAAACATCATTAGTAAAGAACTGGAGCTGATGCTTAAGCATTAAATGTTACTCTTGTATAATGAAGGGCAGTAAGAAATTCATGTCATTGCTTTCAGCTCAGCTGTGACTATTCCAGGATTAAAATTAATTTCACCTTGCCCAATTGAATCTCTGGAAACTCGGCAACAAACTTGTAGAAACAGATTAGGCTGTACGTTATTTACTTAATTGGGCAGCAATCATCTCAAGTTCATTATCATCTGATAGATTTATTGCATTGTGTTTTTTTGAACCTTCCTAGAGCACATAATTATTTTAACTGGAGTTGGAAATGCTGCCTATTCATTCATTCGTTTATTGCTGCAACTGCTACAAATGATGTTTATTGCTTCAGAAAACAAAACCTGCCACCATACCAATTTGTATCCCTCAGGTTTTTGTACTGCTGAATAAGGAATTATAACTGGTTTTATAGCAAGGTCTCAGATATTTAATTTGCTGTAGATTTTTTCATCCACCAGGTGGAACTAAATTATTGGTCTTGAAATACCTTTTGCCGCCAACCAATTTTACATGCGGAGATCTCTGTCCATGAGGTGATGGTTAGAGAAGTGATTTGCCATTGCTTCTGTTTAGCTTTCTTTTCCATTACAGCACTGCTGATGAACCTTGCTGTCCTGCTGTGTTTCTTCATTTTATTTGGAGAAACATCAAACAGATTTGAAAACCTCTATATATTTTTTGAAATGGCTGTGCATTTGAAGGCTGGGAAGTGTTTAATGTGATGGGGTTTGAACATCTTTTTTATGTAAAACAATAAAACTGTTGGGAATATAAACATTTTCTCACTGTTGGAATGGAATAGCTATGATTAAAGCTAATCTATCTTACTGTGTTATTTTGCTCAGATGGAAAAACAGTTTTGGAAGAAATTTTAGTGGGACAAACTGTAATTCAGCTGTAACTGATCATTACAGGCCTTGCTCCTGAGAACTGAGGTGTATATTTTTATTTTTTATGGTTGTTTTCTGTCTAGTTAATGAAAACTCTCAGTGGAGGTGTCTATGTGTGTAATTGAATTGAGTTGTCGGGAAAAGCCCAGTTCCCATGTGGTGGATGCTGAGAAGCTGTGAATGGTATGAATTGGAGGCAGCTGGTCAGTGCTAAGCCAGGAGTCTGTGTTTTAGGAAGCAAGTTGTTTCTGAATCTCCTTTTGGAATTCCACTCAGAGGCGGAAGTGCCTGAGAAGTCATGAGGTGTACCTTTATTCGTGACAATTCATTGACTTAGTTAAGTGTTTTAAGATTGTTTATTAGTATCAAAAGTAGGCTTACATTAACTCTGCAATTAAGTTGTTGTGAAAACCTCCTCATCGCTACACTCCGGTGCCTGTTTACTGAGGGAGAATTGGCAGTGCCCCTAAACAGCACATCTTTCAGACTGAGAGGAAACTGGAGCATCCAGAGAAAACCCACACAGACACACGGAGAATGTACAGAATATGGACATATGAATTTTATAATGGAAACCATTAATAAGTGTGAGTGGACATAAGATTTTTAATCCAAATTGCACATGACATGATACAAGCCATGTAGTTTATTGGCTCAGTGTGAACTGTTCAGTGGTCCATTGTCATGAGTACATATTTAATTTTATTTATTATTGTTGCATGTATATAGCGAAAAGTTTTGTTTCTTGCACTCAACAGACATAGCATACAGTTCATAGAGTACATCAGGGAGAAGGAAAGGAGCGGGTACAAAACGTAGTATTACAGTTGTAGCCAGGATGTAGAAAATATCAACTTAATATCCATTCAAAAGTCTGATGACAGCAGGGAAGAAACTGTTCATGAGTCAGTTGATGTGTGATCTCAGACATTGATACATTATGTCTAATTCCTTTGTTCCATCCTATTTTAGATATTAAGGCTATAAACTTGTGTGTTGCTTTGTCGCATTTCATATTTGACAAATCACAGCTGAATAGGTATGCAAAAAAGATTATACACAAAAATAATTTGGACTGCTAAAGCTAAGTAAATATAGGTTCTAAAATCTATCATTTTAAAGGATAAAACAAAGGTTGCTGATTGAATTAGATCATTGGTTTAAGATTAGAAGGGAGAGATACAAAAGTGTTCAGAGGGACCGTTTTTTTTCACACAGAGTGGTGAGTGTCTGGAACAAGCTGCCAGTACAGGGGTACAGTTTTATCTTTTAAAATGCATTTAGGCTGTTACATGGATACGATGGGTATAGAGAGATGGGCCAAATGTGGGCAATTGGGATTAGCTGAGGGGTTTAAAAAAATAAAGGCAGCATGGACAAGTTGGGCCAAAGGACCTGTTTCTTTGCTGTAAACTTACATGATTCTACGACTCCACTTCTTTTAAGTTGCAGTCAATTTGCATATGTTTTGTATATGAATGGCCAAAAGCTTAGAATTGTTCACACATCGTGGCCTATTTGGGCAGTTTGGTGGCACAGTTATGGGTAGCATGGGACACAGTGTGGATGGGACGGTGGCAAGTGGTTAGCGCTGCTGCCTCACATCACCAGGGACCTGCGTTTGATCCCTGGCTTGGGCCACTGTCATGAGGAGTTTGCAGAGTCTCCCCATGTCTGTGTGGCTTTCTCCCACAGTCCAAAGATGTACAGCTTTGGCCATGCTAAATTGTCCCTTAGCATCAGGGGGACTAACTAGGGGAAATGCATGGGGCTATGGGGAGAGGGTATAGGTGGGATTGTGGTTGGTGCAGATTTAGTGGGATGAATGGCCTCCTTCTGCACTGTAGAATTCTATGAATTCTATCTATATCCATTCATAAATACTTGGAGTTGTTAGCTATATTTTGTCTTTCAGGAAAAATGCAGAGCTATGATGTTCTTTGATCCCTGATCATTTTTAAAGAGAGACTTTTTACAATGCAACTTTCTATTTAAGATCAAGTAAAGTGAGCCTTGGTCCTCTAGCGATAGTCTGGGGAATTAATAATGGAAAGTAAGGAAATGGCAAAAGTGATGGACAGATGCCTTCATGATAGAAGATAAATGACATCCTCAATGCTTGTAAATCAAGAGAAAAGAATTTAAAACAATTACAGTAACCAGGGAAAGGATGCTGAGACATTCATTGTAGAAAGGTCTTAGGACCTGATGGCCTGCATCCTCATGTCTGAAAAAGAATGGCTGTGAAGATGGTAGATGCATTGGGTTTAATTTTCCAAAGTTCCCTAGAGTCTGCAAAAGTATCATCTGGTTGAAAATTAACGAATGTAATTCTTCTATTCAAGAACAGGAGGGGAGGGGCGCGGAGAGAAACAGGAAACTACAGATTAGTTACTGTAACATCTGTCACAGGGAAAATGGTAGAATCTATTATTAAAACAGGTTAGCAGGAAAACTAGAAAATCTCAATGTAATTGGGTAGGGTCAATATAGTTTTGTGAAAGAGCAATCATGTTTGATTAATTTAATAAAGGTATTTGAGGAGGTAGCAATAAATGTGCTGTTAGACTCTGCTGAGTTTTTCCAACACTTTGTGTTTTCATTTTAGCCAAGTGAGTAAGTTCTCATGTGAGTAAGGACGTAATTATTTGCAAATGAATACAGATATGCTCAGTAAGTGGGCAGAGTATTTGGTAGTTCAAGTACAATGTGGCAAAATTTGAACTTGCCCATTTGATTTGTTTGTTTGATTTGAAAAGCAATATGTTATTTAAAAGGAGAGAGATTTTGGAACTCTGCAATACAGAGGGATCTGGGTGTCCCAGACCAGGAATCCTAAAACATTAGAATGCAGGTAGAGCAAGTGATTAGGAAGGCAAATGGAATGTTGTTGTTTATTGCAAGGGAAACAGAATATACAGTCAAGAAGTTTTGCTAGAGTTGTGCAGGGTATTTGTCATTTCATATCTTGTGCACTGTACAATAGTTTTGGTCTCATTTCTTAAGAAGAGATAGAATTGCATTAGAAGTTCAGCAAAGGTTTGCTCGCCTCATATCTTTTACAGAACATTTGGACCTTGGCTGGAGTTTTGAAGAATAAAAGATTGTTTGTATTAATTCATGGGATGTGGGCATCACTAGCTAGGCCAACATTTATTGCTTATCCCAGATTGCTCTTGAGAAGTTGATGTTGAACTGCCATCTTATACATTTGCTGTCCATGTGATGCAGATGCACCTATAGTGCTGCTCAGAAGGAAATTCCAGGATTTTGACCCAGCGACGGTGAAGGCACAGCAATATATTTCAAAGTCATGTTCACAAATGGAGGGTAATGTCCAAGTGGTGGTGTTCTCGTATGTCTGATGTCCTTGTCCTTTTAGATGGTAGCGGTTGTGGATTTGGAAGACATTGTCACATGGGCTTAGGTGCATCTTATAGATAGTATACATTTCTGCCATTCTGTGATGGCGGTGGAAAGTGTGACCGTTTTTGGATGGATTGCCAATCAAGCTGTTACTTTGTCCTGGATGGCGTTGAGCTTCTTGAGTGTTGCTGGAGTTGCACTTATCCATAATATTCCTGACTTGTACTCTGGTGAAAAGGAGGTGAGTTACCTGCCACAGGATCCTTAGCCTTTGATATGCTCTTGTAGCCACAATATTTATGAGAGTTTCCAGACAATAGTAATCCCAGAATGTTGATAGCTGGATTCCACACTAAAGTAACCCAATTAATATCATGTGGTGATGGTGATTACTGGTGCTTGTGTAGCACAAATGTTACTTGTCAGTTCAAGCCTAGATATTGTTCAGTTTTTGAAGCATTTGGACATAAACTATTTCACTATCTGAGGAGTCACAAATGGTGCTGAATATTGTGCAGTTATCAGTGAACATCCCCACTTCTATTCTTATGATGGATGGAAGATCATTGATGAAGTGATTGAGAGTGGTTGACCTTGAACACTACTCTGAGGAACTCCTGCAGTAAAGTCCTGGAGCTGAGATGGGTGACTTTTAATAATCACAACCATTTTACTTTGTACTTGGTCTGACTCCAATCAATGGAGGTTTTCTCCCTGATTCTGATTGACTCTGGTTTTGCTCGGGCTTCTTGATGCCACAGTTGGTCAAATGTGGTGTTGATTTCAAGGGCAGTTGCTTTCGTTTCATCTCTCGTGTTCAGCTCTTTTGCTATAATGAGTTCAGGAGCTGAGTGACCCGGCACAATCCAAATTGAGCATTGGTGCTAACCAAGTTCTGCTAAATAGCACAGTTGATGACTCCTTTCATCTCTTTACTGATGATAGAGATGGACTGATGGGCTGCTGATTAGCTGTGTTGGATCTACAGAAAATACTGAGGCAATTTTCCACATTGATGGGTAGATATGCAATGTAACTGTAGTGAATCTGTTTGGCCATGGACAAGTTCTGGAGCACGAGTCTTCAGTTCTACTGCTGGAATTTTGTGAGGGGCCCATAGCTTTTGCAGTATCAAGTGCCTTCAACCAGTTCTGCCAGGTTGAGAATTTTAGATGCAGTGTCTTTTGATTAGCTATTCATTCGAGGAAAGGTAAAAAAGTTAAAAGTTTATTTGTCACAAATACGCTTACATTCACACTGCAATGAAGGTACTGTGGAAAAATCCCCAGTCGCTACACACCGGCATCTGTTTGGGTACACTGAGGGAGAATTTAGCATGGCCATTGCACCTAACCTACACATCTTTGGACTGTGGGAGGAAAACAGAGCACCTGGAGGAAACACACAGACGTGGGGAGAACGTGCAAACTCCACACAGATGATGGCCCAAGCCTGGAATGTAGCCCGTTCCCTGGCACTGTGAGGCAGCAATGCTAACCACTGTGCCACCATGCTGCCCCAGTACTCGAGCAGAACACACATGATGAAACTAAAGCTGGGAAAGTTCCCATATCACCGTTGCTGAGCATAAAGGCACTGTGCTCAGCACCAGCCCTTCCTAATTTTACATGACAAAAGTCTCATTATTAACCCTCTATTATTTTGTGTCTCATATTCTCTGAGCTTCAGCCCTAATTTACACTAACTACCATTTGCTCATCATTTCACAGATTTGAATCAGCTGGTGAAAAAAGTTGTCTTGTCTTCAGACTTGTATGGGAGATTTAAATGTTACCATCAGAAAGATAGATCTAACTGCAGGAAGGTCAAAGCTACATAAATAACAAAGCAATTATCTTGCTGATGATATTAGTAGTCTCAGGATGGTGTTAATGTATGTCTGGTTACGCTGTCCTGAAGCAAATTGGGATATTTTATTGCCCTACGGGTAGTTTATGTTGCAACTTTCATGTCAGGTTAAGTTTCACAAGGAATGCTGATGTCGGAATTAGGAGCAGTAATCTAATCATTGTTTGTTTTAAAAACAATATATTAGTCTTTAATTGACTTAGTTTACAGGCTGTTTCAGTTGTTTGTATACTCATAGAAAGTAATTGAGTTAGGCTGACAGAGGTTGGAGGTTTGCAGTTAAACTTTAAAGCCCTGATGAACTATGAACCTAATGAAGTTTACATTTGGACAGTTGGAAGTCATCAACAGAAAATGCCTCTTTGTACTTCTCTCACGAAAGCATGCAACAAAAGATTCAAAATTGTATTTGACTTTACTACAAATTTGTTTTAAAAATGAGCCCAAGGGAGTACCTTCTGTAATTGATTTGACAGCTGAATTCTCAGATTTTTGCATCTGATGTTTCGGGAGAATAGAATTTTTTTAAACCTATTTCTAGGAAGGAATTTTGAGGTGTCTGTTGGGGATTGAATGGTGTCTATTGAAAAAGTCTAATTAATGCTAAATTGTGCTTTAGTTTACAAAACCACCCACTGCACGTTTTGAAGTTGCCCAATAATGCATGACAAGGCATGAAATAGATGAAGTTGAGAGAATTTCTTTGTGATTAAAGTCCCCATCCCAGAGATGCTTTATTAGATTTTAATTTCAATGGCATTAGACAAGATGTGTGAACCCTATTTTTTTTGTGGTACTGTAGATGTGCGTTGTAATACTCTAACAGGATTTATAAGCGCCTCATTCTACATTCAAACAGGCAGCTGTTTTGTTTAAAATATTTAACTTGCTTATGAGATTGCTGTCATTCAGATTTTCAACCATTGTCTCTCAATTCATTTTGAGAATATCTCTGAACACCTTAAGTGTAGCTCGCTAGATTTCAATTTTCCCCTTATGTGGTACAGATATAGCTGTGTTTTATGGAATTAGCTTTCTATTTAGTTTGTACTAATGTCACTAAATATTGAAATTGCCATTATAGTGAAAGCAGGTAACTGGTTTTCTGCATCTTATCTTTGGTATGACTTCTATCAAAGAAGGGTGTGATTGCTATGAATGCAGTAGGAACATGTAGATTGCTATCCTTTTACTTTGGTGAAGAGGGAAGTTATCACAGATTTATTGCTAATGATGGTCAATGTTTTAACAATGCTGTTGTTCAAATAGCCCCAACAATTTAAGGCCAGTCAATTTTCTGTCAGTAGTAGGCAAGCTTTTTGGGGCAAGCTTCTTGGGGATTGTAGTCCGGTAGACCACATGGTCTCCTTTTGCACTGTAGAGGTTCTATGAAACATTTATCCAAGATAGAACTAGTAGCTACATGGAAAAATTTAGGTTGATTAGGAAGAGCCAGCATGGATTTCTAAAGAGGAAATTGCATTTCATTAACTTGCTAGAGCGATGTGGGGTAATATTGTTGATGTGATACAGACTTTCAGAAGGCATTCAATCCAATGTCACACAATAGACCTGAGAAGAATTATCACTCATGGAATAAAACTGTGGATACAAAATTGGCTGAATAATGGAAGTAGATAGTAATGGTTAATGGATATTTTCTGTGCTGGGGGAAAGTTTGTAGTGGTGTTCCTCAGAGATTGGTATTGCGACCCTTGCTTTTCTTGATATATATTAATGATCTAGATCTTGGTGTGCAGTAGATGATCAAAGTTTGCAGATGATACAAAACTTGGAAGTACTGTAAACTATGAAGAAGATAGTGTAAAACTTCAAAAGAACAGACAGGCTAGTGGAGTGGGCAGATGATGTTCAGTGAAGTGTGAGGTGATGCACTTTGGTAAGAAGAACATAGAGACACAATACAAAATAAGGGGTAACATTCAGAAAGGGAGAAGGAGTCAAGGGACCTTGGTGTGCATGTGCATCGACCATTATCAGTGGCAAGACAAATGGAAAGAGCAGTTAATAAATCACATAGTATTCTGGGCTTTATTAATAGAAACAAAGATGTATGTGAACAAGGAGGTTATGCTGGCCCTATACAAGACGCTAATTAGATCTCAGCTGGAATATTGAGTACAGTTCCTGATGCCACACTATAGATGTGATGTGAATGCATCGGGGAGACTGCAGAAGAAGTTTACAAGAATGGTTGCAGGGATGAGAAACTCCAGTGTTAGGATAGAATGGAGAGGCTGGGATTATTGTTTTTGGAGAGAAGTAGGCTAAGAAGACATTTGATTGAGACACTCAAAGTCATGAGGAGCTGGACAAGGGAGATAGGGAGAAAGTTTCCACTTGTAAAAGGATCAAGAATGAGAGGATGCTATTTAAAATGATTTGCAAAAGAAGCAAATGCGATCTGAGAAAAGCCTTGTTCACAATAAGTTGTTCAGGTCTGGGATACACTGCTTGGTGGTATGATGGAGGCAGATTCAATCGCGACTTTCAAGTGGGCATTAGATGATTATTTGAATAAAAACAATGTAATAGTATGGGGAAAAGGCACGGAAATGGCATTCAGTCATGGTGCTCATTTGGAAAACTGGTGAAATGCGAGGATTCAAATGGCTTCAGTCTGCATTGGAACAATTCTGTCCTTGCCTTTTGGAAAACCTTCCAGGATGATTTGAGAATTTCTTATTGCACAAGGTATCTACATAGAACAAATGATTCATCTGGTTATTTACTTGGGGTCTCTGCCGATTCGTTATAAAACATTCTTTTGAAAATCTGGAATGCAGAAGGATGTACAAGGCACAACAGAATATGAAATGCTACTAAAAATACACAAGGGATTGAAGAAAAATGGAGGTGGGGGAGCTCATTAATCCATGAATAGTAGCAGCTCATTGAAAAAGACCTCATGTTAAAAAGGTCAAACACAATCTCAGGAATTAAGTCATTAATTTGACATCTGGTAAGAAAAATGCTGGGAGTTTATTATAAAAGAGAGTGAATATTTCATGAGAATGAAGTATCTCATTGCAAGTTAATTTATTGAATTATTTCAGAATATTAATAGAGTGACTGGTCAAGGATGGATGTCTAGAATTTGAAGGCAGAAAAGACTCATAACTATGTTGAAGTTGTTAGGGATTCGGAATGATTTTGTAACTAAATTTAAATTGAGGGTGGCCGTTATAATTGGAGAGCTGTGATGTGGAGTAGTCACTTCTTATTCCAGAAGCATCTATTCATTGTGCTTGTTACTGACCTTGATGGATTGATTAAAAAGTGTAGAGGTACCGAGTTGTGTGGGACGCATCAAGGAAAGGGATAAAATTCTGCAAGTTCTGTAGGGACCTAGCAACTCTCCAGATAAATCGTAAATTGCATTTAATATTGAGAGGTATTCTATTGACATTGATAGTAATAAGGACAGATGTGATTAAAATGAAAGGAACAAACCTTTAACAGGAGTCAAGATAAAGATTTATATTTAATTGATAATTAATGTTGAAATTATCTCACCACATGTAAATAGATCTGATATAAATACACTGAATGGACCACATGTGAATCCCGACAAGCTATTAAGAGGTAGGGAAAGGGTTTTGGAAATGCCATCGAAGTGAGTTCTCGGCATTAAATGATAGACTAATGAAGAGTCGCCAATGTATCTAAATCTCACAATGAAAAATACTATGCAGAAACCTTTTGCAGTGAGAATCAGTAGATCATTATGAACAACATCTGAGTTTGATCTAGAAAAAGGAATAGCTTAACCCTTGAAGAACTGATTTATTGGATGTTGTGCCTCTTATTAAATGGTGATTTCATTGAGGCATTCAAATACAATTTGAATTCTTGATGAATAACACAGCAATGGTCTGATTGTTTTGAGGAGAGATCTGAACTAGAATGAGATTGTGGCTATGTTTCTTGTGCTATTAAAACTTGTTTTGTAAATAGTGGTGAAGTATTTTGAATCTAAATGCTGAATGATAGAAAAGTGTCATACTGGGAATAATGGTTTCCATTTATTTAACCTCCAAAGGAGTAAACATTTTCTAAACTTCATACAAAATCAATAAACTCTCCTTTGTCCTTGAGCCATAGATCCTAAATTTTAAAGCAACTTTGTAACTTAATAGTTACAATACAGAGGAAGCTACTCGATCCATCATGCCTGCACTAGCTGTCTGAATGAGCAATGCACTGAGTGCCATTCTCCTGTCTTCTCCATTTAACCCTGCATATTATTTCTATTCAGATAAGTCTAACTCCACTTTGAATGCTTTGATTGAACCTGCCTCCGCCATACACTCAGTCAATACACATGCCTGCCTCCACCACACACTCAGACTTTAATTGCTCACTGCATGGAAAAAATTCCATCTGTTGCTTTTGATCCTTTTTGCCAATCGCTTTAGATCTGTGCCCTCTGAGTTTCGATTATTGCATGTGTGGCGACCATTCAGATTCATAATTTTGAATGCTCTACCCAAATCTCCTCACCCACAATATTTCCTTTCTAACTGTATCTTGCTCCAAATATAAACTGTTTGTTGCAATTAAGCAAAAATAAGGTCTTTAACAATTACATAAATGTAATCAGGGTGCTTGTCGACCTTGATCTAAAATGACTGATTTGGATAACTTTTTAATTCAAGTGTTGACAGTTAGTAACAGTGGACTGCATTCCATTTTAATGGCTAGAATTAGAGGCTGAATATTGATTAAAAAGAGATTGTACTTAGCGTTCATTTAAATTAATCATACAATTATGTATTTGGGCATTGGCAGTTACTTATACAAGCCTTTAGAAATTTGATATGACATTTAACAAGTGGAAACACTGAAAACCATCTGGAATAGTGTGGAGGGTTGGATGGCATTTCAATTATGCAATATTTTTATTGCAAATACATTTGCTGGTTTTTCGAGTGGAAGAGTGGGTAGATATTTGAAAACAAACACTTCATTAGCTCTGTGAATGAGACGTTGTTGTTAGACTGTACAGCAGCTCAACTTGATTTCGAATTCATGGCCAGAGATTGAGTGATTCCAGTGAGGTTCAATCCAAAGTCGTTATCTTGACCTTTTAAAGAGCATTTAATAAGGTAACACTGTAGAACAGCATGTTATTTTATCTCTGTTCTGGATTCTCCTTTAGTACTCCAGAAGGAATTCTAAAGAATTCCCTATGCTTCCAGTAACAATCAGTATTTACATGGCTCTCTGTCTGCCTTGTTGACTGAAATGCTGAGAGGGGAAAAATGTTTTATTTGTAATTAGTTTGTGATTCCTTAGTTTCATGGGCTGTTTTGAGGCAAGAAAATCTAGACGAGAATTTACCCATGTGACTCTTATTAAATAGAAGACAATATTAACATACATGGAAGCATAGACCACAATCAGTAAGGATAAGCAACAACAACACCACCTCCACAATCATCCTCAATACCAGTGCCCCACAAAGCAGTGTTCTCAGCCCTGTACTATACTCCTTATACGTCTGTGACTGTGTGGCCAAATTCCCCTCCAGTTCGATTTTCAAGTTTGCTGATGACACCACCATAGCGGGTCGGATCTCAAATAGTGGCGAGACAGTGCGCAGGAATGAGAGAGAGAATCTGGTGAACTAGTGCAGCAACAATAATCTCAACAACAATAATCAGTGTCAACAAAATGAAGGAGATTGGCATTGACTTCAGGAAGCTCACGGGACACCATGCTCCTGTATACATTAATGAGGATGATGTAGAAAGAAATGGGTCGGGATGTTCAAGTTTTTAGGTGTCCAGATTGTCATCAGCCTGTCCTGGTCCCCCTGATGCTGGCACTATAGTTAATAAAGCCCATTGATGCCTTCACTTTCTCAGAAGACTAAGGAAATAGCATGTTAGCTCTGACTCTATCCAATATCTATTGATTGCACCATAAAAAGCATTTTTTTCTGGTTGTATCACAGTTTGGTATGGCTCCTGCTCTGCCCAAGTCTACAAGAGGTCATAAATGTAGCCCAATCCATCACGCAAAGCAGCCTTTCATCCATTCACTCTGTCTACACTTCCTGCTACCTTGGCAAACATCCTCATTCTCAGTGATGGAAGAGCACAGCACATCAGTGCAAAAGATACGGCTGAAGCTTTCGTAGCAATTTTTAGCCAGAAGTGCCACACGGATGATCCATCTCAGTCTTAAGTGATTCCAGCATCATAGATATCAGTCTCCAGCCATTTTGATTTGCTCCATGTAATGTCAAGAAACAGTTGGAGGCACTAGATACTGCAAAGGCAATGGGTCCTGATAACATTCCAGCACAGTACTAAACACTTGTGCTCCAGAACTTGCTGCTCCCCTGGCCAATCTCTTTCTGTACAATTGGAGCACAGGCATGTACTCAACAGTGTGGATAATTGTCCAGGTATGTCCTGTGTATAAGAAGCAGGACAAATCCAACCCTATCAATTACTGCCCAGTCAGTCTACTCTCGATCATCAGTAAAATGGTGGAAGAGATCATCAACAGTGCTATTGAGCAGTACCTGCTCAGTAACTCCCAGCCATGGTTCAAACATGGACAAGAACTGAATTTCAGAGGTGGTGTGAGAGTGACAGCCCTTAACATCAAGGCCTGTATTTAACTGAGCATGGCATCAAGGAACCCCAGCAAAACTGGAACAATGGGTATCGGGGGAAAACTCTTTGCAGTCATATCTGGCACATAGAAAGTTGATTGTGTGGGGTCAGTCATCTCAGCTCCATTTCTGCAGGAGTCCTTCAGGGTAATGTCTAGGCTCTACCATCTTCAGCTGCTCCGTCAATGACCTTCCCTCTGTCATAACGTGGGACAGAGAAGTTCACTGCACAAGATTCAGCACTATTCATGACGACTCAGATACTGAAGTAGTTTTATGTTCAAATGCAGTACAATCTGGACAGTATTCTGGCTCGGGCTGACAAATGGTGAATAACGTTTGTGCCAGACAAATACCAGGCAATGATCATCACCAACAGGAGACAACGTAACCACCTCCCCATGACATTCAATGGTGTTACCATCACTGCCCCATGTCAACATGCTTGGGATTAACATTGACCAGAAACTCAACTGGATCTGCCACATAAACAAGAGCAAGTCAGAAAGGAAAAATACTACAGTGTGAACTCATCTGACTTCCCAAAGCTTGTCCACCATCTACAAGGCAAAATTCGGAGTGTGATGGAATATTCCCCACTTGCTTGGATGGGTGTAGCTCCAACAATACTCAAGAAGCTTGACACTATCCAGGCCGAAATAGCCCACTTGATTGGCACACGTCTACAAACATCCACTCTTTCCACCACTAACGCTGTGTGACAGCAGTATGTCCTATCTATGAGATATACTACAGAAATTCAACAAAGATACTTAGACAACACTCTGAAAACTCAAGACCACTTCCATTTAGAAGGGCAAAGGCAATAGGTACATGGGAACATCTCTGCTTGCAAATTCCCCTCTAAGCCACTTACTGTCCTGATTTGGAAATATATCGCTGTCCCTTCAGAGTCACCAGGTCAAAATCCTGGAATTCTTTCCCAAATGGCATTGTGGGTCAATCCACAGCCTGTGGACTGTAGTGATTTGAGAAGGTAGCTCACCACCAACTTCTCAAGGCAACTAGGGATAGGCAGTAGATGCCAGCCAGCTAGCAACGTCCATGTCCCACGAATCAATAGAAAAAAGACTTGTCTTTGGGAAATTATGTATATGTGACATAGCATAATAATAATATGGTACAGAGAGGAGAGACAGAAATTGTCAGATAAATACTTTCAAACATTTGAAAGTTTTTGCAATATTGTTTTAAACTTTGCATTTTTGCTGGTAAAAGGGATGGATGCCATTATTTCATTCTAGGGAAATGCAGCAGCTAATATACATAATCATAGCCCAATGGAGAGCATTGAGATAAACTGCCAGATAACGTATTTAATTGATATTGATTTTGGAATAAATATTTTGTCACGATGCAGGAGAACTGCCGATTCCCCTAACTCTGCTTCGAGTGATGTCATGGGATCTTATGTGTCTACCTAAGGGAATAGACAAAGCCTTGGATGGGGCAGCATAGTGCTTAGCACTGCTGTCTCACAGCGCCAGAGACCTGGGTTTGACTCCCAGCTTGGTTCACTGTTGTATGGAGATTGCATGTTCTCCGTGTCTGTGTGGGTTTCCTCTGAGTGCTCCAGTTTCCTCCCGCAATCTGGAAAAACATGCTGGTTAGGTGTATTGACCAAACAAGCACCAGAGTGTGGTGACTAGGGGAATTTCACTGTAACTTCGTTATCCAAGCATTGAAGTATGAGGTCATCTGTTGCAGGCACAACTGATTTCCCTATGGAAATAGATGGAACTGAGATACCAGTACCTGAAGAGACATCTGTCATTGTGGTTTCTACCAACAACACGCCGGTGGAAGCACCCCAGACAGGGAGTTACACCACTCTATTAGGAATCGGAAACTACCTGAAAGACTTTATTTATAATGGACTAGTTTCATGTGTTAAATATTCAGTTATCAAGGGTTGAGTAAAATGATTATCAATTGTATAAATTAATAGTGTTACTGTAAGCCTACTTGTGACTAATAAGTTAACATTAGAATCTCATTCAAAGGCCAGCACTGCTAACATTTCAGTGCTTCTTCAAGATTATGCTGAAGTGTTAGTCTACGTTGTACGTTCTGGTCTGTGAAGTGGGTTTGAACTAGAAAATATCTGTAAAACTCCCAGCATGTTATAGAAGATGTCAGAGGGAGAAAAGTGGCACACTACTGTCTGCTTTCTGTGGCACAGTGCTAAAATCGGAGTCTTACTCTTGGGAAGTTGCTGGTACCATTTGATTTGGAACCAAATATGTAGCTTTTCCCAATTATTGTGCTTTTACTGTCACTTTTATGTTGGTGACCTGCCTGCCTCCAGTATGGGTTCCAAATGATTCATTCAAGTGAAAATGCAGTAAGGGAGAAAATTGTCAGATTGCAGAAGTAATTGGGGTTTGATGATATCCAGTTTCTTCATGTTAAAATGAAGCATTTCAATGTATGAATGAAGTTGAAGGCAGGAGATTGTGTTTTATTTCCATTACACAAAATCTGAAATTTGAGCAGCATAGTCCAATTTCTAATTAGATCTATGAATGTAACACGTAGTATGTGATGATCCTTAACCTTAATATCCATAATAAATTAAACTTTGATAAAAGTAATTGGAATTTATTTCATGCTATTGAGATTTGAGTTTTAATTTTGTTTAAATGTCAGCATGTCCTGCATGAACATTCATTAAGGTTTTCAATTTGTTTCAACTTCTGATGCAAATTTCCCCTGGTAATGATTTCTTCTGATTAATGCAGTGTGTTTACATGTCAACCTTTGCTTTTTTTTTGTTTCTTTTCAAACTGAAATGTGTCTTCAATGTATGGAAGCTACCGAGAGTGAGGTGCTTTCTTTGTTTTTCATCACCTCTTCTGGGAAACCATTTTCTCATCTTTTTACTGTGTTACTTAAGTTATTGCTACCAGTGAACTACACCAGTGAAACTTGCACTTTAGTATTCAGTTGTGACAGTTTTGCGTTAGTTTTAGTTGAAGCTTATAGTATGCTACAGGACCTCTGTTACATTGTGAGCTGTGAATCATATTTTGCCCAGTGGGAGAGAATTCTGCCACTTTGTGCTTATGTGTATAAACTCCCCAGCTTGTAAATTTTTAATGGTTTCAAAGCCAGGACAGGAATGTTTGCTTTCTCAAGACATTAAAGATTTGATAACCTGAATACTTTTTGAACATTCTAAAGTATTTTGCAATCTAAACATACTATTCAAGTACAGTCACTGTTGTAATGTAGGAAATGTAGCATCCGGTTTATGCACAGCAATCTCCGATTAAATAAGAATGACTTTTTAGTGATGATGATTCAAGGGTAGTGTTTCTAATTTGTCTACTATTGAGTCAAGACTTGTCCCAGTGGACTGGAATAGGAATAAGCACTGAATATAAAATAAATGTGAATAGTGTACAAGAAATGAGGCATTTCAAAGGATCTTATGGGAAAACTTAGAAACAGATTAGCAGTGTAGTATGTAACGATGATGGAAAGAATCTTGGGGTGTATGACTTGAAGGACAAAACACTAGTTGCTAGCTAGTGTGAAGCATTGATCCAATCTGAAAGTTCTAGGCAGACCACAGTGAATTCCAGGAAGTACAAAAGAAGTTCAAAAACAGGATTGGGCACTTGAACAATGAGAGAGACCAATATATAATGGATGTTTACAGTGGAAGAAAGTTACTTTAAACTGAAATTCTTTATATATTTAAGTTGAAGAGAAGAATAACTTAGATCCAGAAGCAGTTTTCCAATGTTAAATGAGCTCCAAGGTAAAGGAATATGAATTGAAAGTTAAATGAGAATGTGAATGCACAAATAAATTATACAACCACACACAGTGATGTTCACATGCTGTAAGCTACCAAAGAGGTTGTAGAAGCAAGGCACTTGCAATTTCTCAGAACATAATAGGAGTGGTATGATAGCACAGTGGTTAGCGCTACTGCCTCAGAGTGCCACGGATCCGGGTTCAATTCTGGCCTCGGGTCGTCTGTCTGTGAAATTTGCACCTTCTCTCCATGTCTGCATGGGTTTCCTTTGGGTGCTTGGTTTCCTCCCACAATCCAAGATGTATGGGTTAGATGATTTGGCCATGTGTGGGTTAAGTGGTTTGCCCCTGAGTGTCAGGGGGACTAGCTGGGGTAAATGCATGGGGTTATAAGAATAAGGTCTGGGTGGGATTGTGCTCAGTGCAGACTTGATGGGCCAAATGGCAGCCTCCTGCACTATAGGATTTTATGATTCTATGATAACAGGCAGGTCTATTGAAGAGTCCTTTGATGACCATCTATTGGATCGGCACATGATTATGCTTGGCAAAAGACTGCAGTAGTTTTATGTTGCCTTTTGCAATATGATTGACCAGGAAGCTCTCCCACTGTTATTACCTGCCATCAGGCATGTTGGAAGGCTTTACAGGTTGATAATCGACCTGGTTGGTTATACTATGAATTCACCTTCCATGATTATTAAGTCTTGAAGTGGAACTTGACTATTGAAGAGTATGGGAAGTAATATTCAGTATGCAGTCTTTGGGCTGGCATGATGGAAAAAGGCATTCACTCTTGGACCACTGATGTGTCTTAAAGAAAGTGGAGCCAGTATGGGTGAAGGTTCTGTTTGAGTCCATTTAGTTCTGTGTTATGGGTAAATGTGGGTGCTGAGGACTTCATTGCCTTACAGAGTTGGGGAGAATTTTTCAAAATTGTTCCTGGGATTGCCCTTTTGGTTTGGTTGAACGAATAACCTTCATGATCGTTTCTTGCCATGTTATATGTCTAAATCTCTTGCACTCTTTTTTATATATACATACTGTTCAGGCAATTAAGTTTAAGTGGATGGTCCCTTTAAATTTTTAAGCATAGCAGCAAAGGTTGGTAACTTACAGTGATTGACTTGCATACGGTCTGTATGGGAACTTCTGGGTTACTGCACAACTTTCAGCTTACATTGCTTGCACCCTCAGTGCTACAATCTCATTGTTACTTAGCTCAAAGTAATCCCTCCAGGCACATCCCAAGCTTAGAAGGACAGAATATATAGTTGTTCTACTGGCGGTTTTTCATGATCTTGCACATGTACATAATTTCACACAATCCCATACATGGGTGTCATAGTGGTTGGCACTGCTGTTTCACAGCACTAGGGATCTGGCTTTGATTCCAGCCTTGGACGACCGTGACGTTCCCTCTTTGTCTGCTTAGACTTTCTTTTGTAGTCCAAAGATGTGCAGGTTAAGTGGATTAGCCATGTCAAATTACCCCTTGGTGTTCCAAGATGTGTGTGTGTTAGGGGCATAAGGGGGAGTAAATGCATGGGGTTACAAGGATGCGGTGGACCTGGGAAAGATGCTCTGTCATTGAGTTGGTGCAGACTTGGTGGGAAGAATGGCCTTCTTCTTGCTTAGATACTGAAATACCACTAACAGCATTAGAATTTTTAAAAAAAACTCTTGCAGCTTAGGGACACAGTTCAAGCAAGAGTGAATGACTTGATCACACCACTGCACTGCAGTGCTTTAAATGGAACTTCTTTATTTTTGTTTCCATTTTGCACAGCACTGTTCTTTGATACTTCTCAAAACAAAATAGTTTGCTTAAGTTTTGCCTTTACTGATGAATATAATTTACAAGCACTGTGTTTGAGTTCTTTGAAGTTATTATTAATTTGCAGCAAATGAGCTGTCGTACTGTTGGTGCTGTGGATACTGTCACTATATGTACTCTGTTGCAATAGTAGATGCAGGCTGATAATTGGCTTCTGTTTAATATCGTGTAGTTTGTGTATGTGTGTGTGTGTTGGATTGTTAATTTTAACTTTTAGTCTTTTTGATGTAAGAAATAGGTTATTTTTAGTTAGTTTTATGCCAGTATTTTTTACTGTGTAGGTTTCAATTTTCTCAGGTTAACCATTAGTAAGGCGGAAAAATTGGGCGGCTCTGCTGCAATCATGACTTGTGCAGGAGATGGCCTGAAGGTAATTCCTCAAGAAACAAAACGAATTTGTATCACTATTTCTTCTCATTTATTTTAACATTGTTTCAATATTGCCCATTATTCAAGGCTGAGTGAATATAATGTGCGTGTGAAGGTGAAATCAGCCCCTCCCCTCTCACCTCACCAATTTCCTCTATTTCAGATACTTCTGTGGCACGATGGTTAGAGGCAGCCTGTTCTGTCTGATTTTATAAATTGAGATTGCACTCTGTCACCGTGTTTCTTACTGAAATCAAAAATAGGCCAACATGGAGAGTCATCTTGTGATTCATCTACCAATGTCTATAGGGGGCATTTATTTATATTCAACATTGATGACAGAATGTGTTTTTTTTTAAAAACTCATTCAAATATTAAAAAAGCAAGTGAGTGAGAATGTTTGATTCCTTATACAAAGATGGAATTTGAATACGTGTGTATATAACCTCAGAATACATTGACAAACAACCTTGTGTTTAAAAAACTGCCATATAACAAAAAATAAAAGCAGGAAATTTTGTGTGTAGAAAATAGAAGCAGGAGTAGGCCATATGGCCCTTTTGAGCGTGCTCTGCCATTCATTTTCATCATGGCTGATCATCGAATTCAATATCCTGATCCCACCCATCCCAAAATTCCCCTACATGCTGAGGTTATTTGTGAAGACCTCATCTTTTCAACCTTGCCTTCTTCCTCAGGTGTGGTGACTGTTAGGTTAAAGTATTAGCAGTTTGCTCTCTTTCAGAAGTTGTCTGGGACTATATTGACCTTTCATTTTTGCAATAAATGGAAAAAGCTTAGCTGTGACAACATTAGACTGAAGATCTACGAAGCAAGACTAACCTAGAGTAGATGGTAGCATAACAATAATTATAGCTAGCTAATCTAGCTATAGATTAGCTAGATTAGCTAGGAAGGAGGTAAAAAGTGAATTGAGGAGAGCTAAGAGGGGACACGAGAAGATGTTGGCTGATAGGATTAAGGAGAATCCTAAAGCTTTCTTTCGATATGTTAAGAATAGAAGATTGGTTAGGGCAAGAGTAGGGCCAGTCATAGATAGCAGTGGGAAGTTGTGCGTGGAGCCTGAAGAGATTGGCGAGGCACTGAATAAATATTTCTCTTCGGTATTCACGCAGAGTGCTGGGAATGTAGCTGTGGAGAGCACTGAGGTACAGGGTTGCAAATTGGGGAGTATTGTAGTAGATAGGGAGGATGTGTTAGAAATTCTCGAGGTTTGAAGTTGGATAAGTCCCCTGGGCCGGACGGGATTTACCCTAGGATTCTCTGGGAGGCAAGAGAGGAGATTGCAGAGCCTCTGGCTCTGATCTGCAGGTCCTCGTTGGTTACGGGTGTGGTTCCGGAGGACTGGAGGATGGCGAATGTGGTCCCATTGTTTAAGAAGGGGAAGAGAGACCTTTCTGGGAATTATAGGCCAGTGAGTCTTACTTCTGTGGTGGGCAAGGTATTGGAGAGAATTATTAGGGATAGGATTTATAGTTATTTAGAGAGAAATGAATTGATTGGGGATATTCAGCATGGTTTCGTGAAGGGTAGGTCATGCCTTACTAACCTCATTGAGTTTTTTGAGAAAGTGACCAGAGAGGTGGATGGGGTAAGGCGGTTGATGTAGTATATATGGACTTTAGTAAGGCGTTTGATAAGGTGGCCCATGGAAGACTTCTACAGAAAATGCAGATGTGTGGAATAGAGGGTGATTTTGCTAATTGGATTAGGAATTGGCTGGCAGATAGAAGACAGAGGGTGGTGGTTGATGGGAGATATTCATCGTGGAGTTCGGTGACGAGTGGTGTGCCTCAGGGTCTGTTTTGGGGCCCCTGCTGTTTGTAATTTTTATAAATGATCTGGATGAGGGTATTGAGGGATGGATCAGTACATTTGCAGATGACACTAAAGTCGGTGGAGTGGTAGATAGTGAAGAGGGGTGTTATAGTTTACAGAGTGACTTGGACAAGTTGCAGAGCTGGGCCGAGAGTGGCAAATGGAGTTTAATGTGGAAAAGTGTGAGGTAATGCACTTTGTCAGGAACAATAAATGTGTAGAGTATAGGGCTAATGGTAGGGCTCTTAATAGTGTTGAGGAACAGAAGGATCTTGGTGTATGTGTCAATAGATCCCTGAAAGTAGGCGTCAAGTGGATAAAGTTGTTAAGAAGGCATATGGAGTCTTAGCTTTTATTGGCAGGGGGATTGAATTTAGGAGCCGCAGCATCATGTTGCAACTGTACAAAACTCTAGTGCGGCCGCATTGGAGTATTGTGTGCAGTTCTGGTCCCCACATTATAAGAAAGATGTGGAGGCATTGGAGAGGGTACAGAGGAGGTTTACCAGGATGTTGCCTGGTATGGAGGCAGGTCTTATGAAGAGAGGCTGAGGGATTTGAGGTTGTTTTCGTTCGAAAGAAGGCGGCTAAGAGGAGACCTTATTGAAACATATAAGATGATTAGAGGTTTAGATAGGGTGGACAGTGATAGCCTTTTTCCTAGGATTGAAAAAGCTAGCACGAGGGGACACAGCTTTAAATTAAGGGGTGATAGTTATAGGACGGATATCAGAGGCAGGTTCTTTACCCAAAGGGTGGTTCGGGAGTGGAATGCCCTGCCTGCAGCAGTTGTAGATGCGCCAAGTTTGGTGGCGTTTAAGAGTTAGTTGATAAGTATATGGAAGAGAAGGGAATGGTTTAGTTTGGAGGGGCATTGCTTTTTTATTTTGGTCGGCACAACATCGAAGGCCGAAGGGCCTGTTCTGTGCTGTATTGTTCTATGTTCTATGTTCTAATATTGATGAACTAGTACTGCAGCAGCCTGTGCCTTGGGTTCAAATCCCATCACAGTAGCTAGGGGAATTTAAATTATAATTAAAGGCATTCTGTGACCAATGGTTACTGACCTCTAGTCACTAAAACAGCCATCTGTCATCACCCTCTGTCTCCTACTGCTAAGCCAATTATGAATCATCCTTTATCCTATGTGCAATAACCTTCTTAATAAGTCTCCGACATGGACCTTTGTCAAAGGCTTTTCTGAAATCCATGTAAACTACATCAACTGCACAACCCTTATCCACACATTTGGTTACATGGTCAAAAAATTTAATCAAATTTGTTAGGCATGACTTCCCTCTTATAAAACCATGCTGACTATCCCTGATCAAACCTTGCCTTTTCAAATCGAGGCAGAGATGACAGAATTAGGGAGGTCTGTGGAGTTGTATGGAACTTTGGTGAGGCCACATCTAGAGTACGGTGTGCAGTTCTGGTTGCCACATTGTAGGAAGGATGTGATTACATTGGAAGTGGTGTAAAGGAGATTTAGCAGGATGTTGCCTGGGATGGAACACTTAAGTTATGAAGATTGGTTGGATAGGTCTGTGTTGTTTTTGTTGGAGGTTTACAAGGTTGAGGGGCATGGACATTGTAAATAGGAAGCAACTTTTCCTCTTGATTGAAGGGTCAGTCATGAGAGAACATAGGCTCAAGGTGAGGGGTAGGGGGTTTAGGAGGGAATGTGAGGAAAAACTTTTAAATACAGAGGTGTTGACAGTCTGGGATAGGCTGCCTGGGAAGGTGTAGAGGCGGGTTGTCTCAGTGAAATACCTGGATAAGTACTTGGCACATCATAACATTCAGCATTATGAGCCAAGTGCTGTTAAATGAAATTAGTTAGGTAGGTCAGGTGTTTCTCAGTTAGTGAAGACTTGGTGGGCTGAAGGGCCTTTTTTGCACTCTGTCTCTGTGATTCTGTGAATGTGAAATGGCTTGTTCATCTGTTGTTCAAATTTTGGAGATACCTTACTCTACCAAAGTAATTTGAAATAGACTGGGCACTTTTCAGGTTCGCAAATGGTGGCTTTGGCCACACTTGTGACTATGCACAATGAGCAGTTATCTGATTGGGATAGCCATTGGCTCAGAGGATAGCTATGATGTGTCCTATTTTGACATTAAGCTTGCACTGTGAATAAATGGTCTGTGCTCTATTTACGAGATATTGAAGTTACGAACTCAGCAATGCATGCAGTTCCTTTCACGCCCAAAATAGATGGTTCTACTATGGGATCTCCAGGCCCAGCTTTCGCTATCCCTAATTTCATTGGTTTCCATATGAAATGTGCTTTAAATGGAAGGTCCCCTCAATTAACCCTTGCATAATTCTGATAGCTAAATGTTAAGTTTGCTATATTTGAATTTGCAGTTGCACGTAAGAATTTCCTAATGGCTTCATCCTGCATTGAGGTGGAACAGTTTAACAAGTTCCTTTTCCTCAACGTGCCAGTTAAGAAATCCGTTAATAGGTTCTCCACTACTGTGTACCAGTTCGCTGGTTGACACACATATTGAGGGTTCCTACTTTATCATGTGCCAAAAGATTGGCCTTGTTGACAATGTTGCAAGTAGGATTGAAACTATTTGTCCACCATGCAAGTTTGAGAGGCTGCACATAATGTTGCACGTAAAATGAAGGAAATGGCCTTAGTTCATTGGAAAAATAGTTCATCACTGAAAATGCAATCTGAATACTCATAACATGTGAGCAAAAGATCTTGAGCCCTGTATCAGAATTAAGTCTGCTGAATTAACACAACTGTATATTCATCTTTGAATGATGTACTATTCATTTTGCTTTAAATACAAGTACATATTTGTGGCAAAATTGCACAACAGTAGATAAAACAGTAAAATTCTTTAATTGTATTACAGTCTCATTTCATTGAAGTATGGACAGCGGGACTGAAGATAGCCTCATCAAGAGACGGTTTGTAACTGAAGCTGAATTAGATGAAAGACGCAAACAAAGACAAGAGGAGTGGGAAAAGGTTCGGAAACCTGAAGATCCAGAAGGTACAGTCGTGTTCTGACCTGCTGTTGTGGACTGTCTTGTAGAAAAGTTTGAATAGAAATACCATTGTTCAGTTCAGGGAAGGAACTCTCTGCTTTGGCTCAGAAGTGATCTTGTGATAGATCAAGAATCCCAACCCACAGTTGGGTCTGTACCTAAAACAAAGCAGCAGTCTTAAACTGTCTCCAATTTTGGCCACTGAAACACTAAGGCATTCAAGCCCAATCTCTTCTCCCAGAGAAGAGATTGATTAACTCCTATAGGAAAAGGACAGAATATGAGGAAAGACTGGCAAAACTTGAGCTGTTCAATCCTTAAAAGAAATCATTATATTTGCCACCTGTATTATCTCAGAGAACTATGTTGAAAAGAAATATAAATTTGAAATTGCATTAAAATGCTTGGTAATTATTTATAATGATAACTCTTGAGCTCGAGTGGCATTGGAGAGTGGGGTGCTGATAGTGTCAACAACTGGGTGGGTGGAGATCTGGTTCCAGGCTTCGTATTTCGAACCATTTCATGTTGTCCACACTGAACAGACAGAGCTGCGGATCTGAAAGACCGGCTTAAAAACAGTGGATGTCAGGCTGAGAGTTCTGATCGTTATAAGCCAGCCTGTCAGCTTCAGATCAATTTTACTAGTTGGTATTGCTTCTGACCTTTAAGCAGCTTCCGATTCTGATTTTATTTTTTTAAAAGTTTGCCAGAAGTCCATAAGCCAAGAGAAGCAGCAGCAATTGAGTGTGTTCCTGCTTGAAAAATGGTCATTCAAATCCCTGTAACTTTGGAATCAGTTGATGCTTTGTGGCAGTGTTGGAGGGGGGAGTTGTGGGGGAGTTGTGGGGAAGGGTGGGGGAGTCTTGGGGAAGATCGGGGGGGGGGATAAGTTGTAGGGAAGGTCAGGGGAGTGGGGGAGTTGTGGGGAAGGTGGGGGGGGCGGGGGAGTTGTGGGTAAGGTCACAGGAAGGTTGGAGGGGAATAGTTGGGGGGAAGATTGGTGGGAACAGCTGGGGGAGAGGAATGTTCTGTATTATTATTATTATTACTATTATGTATTATCAGAATCAGAGTGTGGCTGATCTATCTTGCATTGACAACAATCCCACCCAGAGCCACTTCTGTAACCCCACTATTCATTCCGTCATCCCCCAACACAAAGGGACAATTTAGCATTGCTAAGCCACCTACCCTGCAATCTCTGGACTGTGGGTAGAAATCAGAGTGCACAAAGAGAACCCATGCAGACATGGGGAGAGCATGCAAATTCCACACAGACAGTGATCCAAGGCTGGAATAGAACCTGGTCCTTGCAGCTGTGGGACAGCAGTGCTAACCATTGAGCCACTGGGCCACCTGGTGAAGGGAGGTATTAGGGGAAGATTGGAGGAAGGTCATAGGGAAAAGAGTGGGAAGAAGTGTTGGAGGGGAAGGTTGTTGTTGCTAACAGTTTACTGTGAACAGACTTTGTGGAGTAAGTTTGTAGGACAAAAATGAATAATGTGCTCGTCGTGAATCACTAATCTACTTCACACTGCACATGATTCTGAAGAGTCTCTCCGTTCATTTCAATCTTGTCCTTTTGTCTACTACTTACAATCCCACTCTATCTTGGTGCGTTTTTTGAGGTTTTGAAATATTGCGATAAAGTTGTGCTGTACATGTTGAAAACATATTGAAGTGAGAAGCAGCAATTGGCAGAGTCTTCAGACTTTCTCATGGTGAAGCTGATCCAATTGTGATGCATTCAGTCTTCATTTTCCAGCCTCTGAAGCATTTGCAGACACAGTCACAGAAGAAGCACAAGGGACCATGATCTCTTTCCCTGGTCCTGGACATATGAAACCATCAAATGACCAAGGCCAAGGAGAGAAATCATGTTCTTGTATTACTCAAAAATTGCCTTCTTGACCTGTTATGTTGTCTGTTCTGCAAGCCCTTTTCAAAAACTTTGCAGAGAATACCTTCTTACTCTTGTGGATGAAGGAATTCAGTAACTGCACTGAATTTAGACTCTCGTACACTGCAACCTGCTGTCTATACAGTTGTTGGCTTTTGCCATTCAGCTGAAAGACTAGCTTTAAGACTTCTGTATTTGATTTGATTTATTATTGTCACATGTATTAACATACAGTGAAAAGTATTGTTTCTTGCGCACTATACAGGTAAAACATAACCGTTCAGTAGGAAATGAGAGAATGTAGAATATAATACTATAGTCAAAGCTAGGGTATAGAGAAAGATCAACTTAGTGCAAGGTAGGTCCATTCAAAAGTCTGACAGCATCAGGGAAGAAGCTGTTCTTGAGTCAGTTGGCATGTGACTTCAGACTTTCTTTTGCCCTGAGGAAGAAGTAGAAGAGAGAATGTCCTGGATCTTTGGGGTCCTGAGTTATGCTGGCTCCTTTACTGAGGCAGCAGGAAGTGTAGACAGAGTCGATGGATGGGAGGCTGGTTTGCATGTTGGACGAGGCTACATTCAAGACCTTCTGTAGTTCCTTGCAGTCTTGGGCAGAGCAGGAGCCTTACCAAAATGTGATACAACCAGAAAGAATGCTTTCTATGGTGCATCAGTAAAGGTTGGTGAGAATTGTAACTGATATGCCAAATTTCCTTCATCTTCTGAGAAAGCGGGGGTAATCGTGGGCTTTTTTAACTCAGCATGGAGGACTAAGGTTATTGGTGATCTGAACACCTAAAAACTTGAAGCTCTCAACTCTTGCTACTTCATCTCCATTAATGTTGATAGGGGCATATTTTCCTTTATGCTTCCTGAAGTCAATGACAATTTCCTCCATTTTACTGACATTGAGGGAGAGATTATTGTTGCTGCTCCAGTTCACCAGATTCTCAATCTCATTCCTGTATTCTGTCTTGTTATTGTTTGAGATTCGACCCACTATGGTAGTGTCGTCAGCAAACTTAAAAATAAAATTGGAGAGAAATTTGGCTGCACAGTTATAAGTGTGTAAGGAGTATAGCACGGGGCTAGAACACAGCTTTGTGGCACACCGATGTTGAGGATTATCATGGAGGAGGTGTTGTTGCCTATTCTTACTGATTGTGATCTGTGTCATTTTTCTAACAATGCAGCAAATCTAGTATTGGGCTCAAAGTAGTTCAAATGGAAATGGAATGATATTCACTTTAGTCATTAGATTTAGGTTACCAATGACTTGCAGTATAATTTACAATATTTCTTCTAAGTATCTGGGGATGGAGAGAAGTGTTGTGGTCTTTCTTTGACAGTGCACATTTGAGTTATTTGGTTGGAAACCAGAAGCCCAATGTTTTAATCACATGATGTGAAAAATCCAATTTGGGCCATTGCAATTGGCTAACTCTATTCTTCCTCATTTATGGCAGCTGTTACTTTCACCAGTCCATCTGTCTCCATATCTGTTTGGAAATACTGGAAGCGATTGTCTTACCTGACCGCTGAGTTCAGTGGATGTTCACTTGCTGCTGCATCAATTGCCATTGCAAGCAATTGTCTCTTGCTTTTAACTGATGAAGAGTCATCCAGACTTAAAATGTTGACTCTGTTTTCTTTCCACAGATGCTGTCAGACTTGCTGTGATTTCCTAGTGTTTTCTGTTTTTGTTTCAGATTCCAACATCTATAGTAATTTGTTTTTATTTTGTTTAACTAAACTGTTTGCAGTCTTGTTGTCCTGAGTGACACTAAGTTGATCTGTTGACCCCCATGACCTGTTCATCACTAAGTCTGCCTGAGTCCTTCTACATACATGGTCCAGCTCACTGTCCATTTAACTTCTGTTAATCACAAAAGGAGACTATTTAGCCCACTGGATCTGCACTGGCTCTCCGAATGAGCAATTCCCGTAGTACCATTCTTCCATTTTCTGCTTATAACCCTTCTCCTTCCTTTTTCAGATAAAAAATCTAATTCCCCTGAATGCTTTGATGGAAGCTGTCTCCACCATACACTGAGACAGTGTCACTCGCTCTGTGAATCTGTTGCTTCCCATATCACAAAATTGGCAATGGAACTCCTTGGTGTTAGTTTAGGAAATAAGTTTTGATATCACTTCTGTCCAAACTGATGTGGTATCCCAGATGGGTACTTGGACTGATTTCACTATATGTTATGTTCAACTCATCTCTTAATTTAAAAATAAGAATATTTCAAACGATCAGTTGAAAGGGATATTTTATTATCGATGCAGATGGGCAAATATACTTTGGAGAAATGTTACTAACTGTTTTTCAAAGTGTATTTTTTCTTCTTTACAAACAGCAGGCAAGTCCGTTGAATTCCAGACTAGGCATAGTGCTGACTAATTTTAAACAGTGTCTTGTGTAATCTGATGGACCTAAATTTGAGTCAAAGACTTTATAATGGGCTTTAGAAGGTACTAATGGTTGCCCGTGACACCATAATTACAGCCATTATATATTTTGAGTCCTTCGTAAAACATTTAAAAAAAAAAAGTAAAAAAAAAATCCAAGCAACAAAGCAAAACACTTGACCAATGAGGAGAAGTGCATCCAAAGTGCATCAGCACTGCCTGGTGAGAAAGTTGTACAATCCTCCAGGATATCTATACCCCTCCAATTTTGGCCTCTTGAACACCTTCAGTTTTAATTAGTCCATCACTGGGGCTTTAGTTGCCTAGTTTTAACCTCTGGAATTCCCTTGTTAAACCTTTCTGCCTCTTAACCTCATTGTCCTTTCTTTGAGACACTCCTTAAGACCTACCAAGCTTTTGACTACCTACCCTAACTAACATCTTATGTGACTCGGGGATTTGAGGGCAGAAGCAGGGGGTGGTATTGCTTACCTGCTCCCCTCCCCATTAGCAAATAGAGCAACTTTAAAACACCAAGCTCTGTGATGATATAATGCTGTTCTGTTTTTTTGTTGGGCCTGACCATACTTGCCAGCCTTCCAGTGCCCAACGTTGTTATGATGGTGAAAGTAGAATTAGGTCTTTAATTGCATTTTTATTGGGCTGTTAGGGTCCTCAACAGGCTCAAGGGCAAATAGGCTAGCAAACACCTTATCCACCCACATAATATGAGGAAGGAAGTCAGACATGAAGTGTCCATTTTAATTTAGTGCACTAAAGTTGCTATATGAGTACAACTTTTATTAAGTGATAATATTGTCAAATGTATTTCATTTAACTTTCTTTAAACACTTCTATATTGTGTTCATGACATTAAAAAGGCACCTTTTTTGGGATCAGACTGAGGTTCCTGGGAATAACAAGCTGTGCTCATGTACTTGCCATACATGGGATAGCATGCATAGAATTAGCTTTGTAGTTCTACGGTCATGTGGGTATTTGCACCAATGAGAAACAGAAAATAAATCGTAGATGTCGACAGACCAAAGCACATTGCCTGGTTTTATTACATCTATCGAATATACAGATTAAATCATAGTACATCACAGTGGTTAGCATTGCTGCTACATAGTGGTTAGCATTGTTGCTTCACGGTGCCAGGGACCTGGGTTCAATTCTGGTCTTGGGTCACTGTGTGACGTTTGCATGTTCTCCCTGTGTCTGTGTGGGTTTGCTCCAGTTTCCTTCTGCAGTCCAAATATGTGTAGGTTAGGAAGATCATTGGAGTAAATACACCTTGGGATTATGGGATAGTCATGATATGGAGGTGCCAGCATTGGACTGGGGTAAACACAGTAAGAAGTCTCTCAACACTAGGGTAAAGTCTAACAGGTTTATTTGGTAGCAAATGCCACTAGCTTTAGGGATCTGCCCCTTCGTCAGGTGAATGGGGAGTTCTGACCACAAATAGAGCATATAAAGGCACACACTCAGTTTACAGAATATTGATTAGAATGCGAGTCTTTACAGCTAATCAAGTCTTAAAGTTGCAGACAATGTGAGTAGAAATAGCATTAAGCATAGGTTCAAGAGATGTGTTTTGTCTCCAGACAAACAGTAAGTGAGATGTTCAAGTGCAAAATTGATTGGTAGTGATTAAGAGTGTTGTGTTAAAAGTGATTAAAGTGTTGTGTAATGCTTTGTTGGACTGTGCTTAGGGTGCAGTTTTCAACATATTTTGTCTCTCTATTGCAGAACATCAGAAAAAAATTGCACTATTATTCAGATGACTGGATGTTCAATTTCACACTGCAATGCATTTAGTCCTGTAGTTGTATATGATGTCATTCCAGAAATTGGAGAACACAATCTAGGCTGGTGCATCAGTATAGTGCTGAAGGAATGCGGCGTTGTTAAACGTGCCATCTTTAAGGTTCCCGTCTGCCTTAGTTGGATGTAACTATTCCTAAGGCACTATTCAAAGATGAGGAGAGGCGTTTTCCTGATGATCTGAGATTATCTTATATATCATGCAATGGTAGCATACTGGTCATTTCACTGGGCTAGTAATTCAGGTGCCAGGCTAATATTCTGAGATCATAGGTTCAGATCTCACCACGGTAGCTGATAGAATTCAAATTCTATCAATCAAATCTGGAATTAAAAGGCTAGTCTCAGTAATGGTAACCATGAAACCATTGTTGATTGTTGTAAAACAAAACCTATTTGGTTCACTAATGTGCCTAGGGAAGGAAATTTGCCAACTTTAGTTGGTCTGGCTTGTATATGACTTCACATCAATGTGATTGAATCTTAATTGCCCTTTGATATGATCACAAAAACCATTAGGCTCTGTGGAGACTCTGTGATGGGCAACAGACATTGGCCTTGCCAGCAACATCTACATCCCATGAAAGGATACAAATAATAAAACCTCAATAGTGTTTACACTTCGATAAACTTCACTAGCTGTGAAACACTTTGGAATATCTAAAGATAAATGCAGACTCTTCCCTTTCATTATATCTGCAACAGTGTGCAGGTCTCTTCATTGATTCGTTTGTACAGCAACACTCTACAGTGCAAAGTAAGTTTTAAACTGATTTGCAATTTGAATTAATATTGCAAATTGATATTAATTCATACTAAACTACAGTTTCCAATAATCTCACCATCACTTTGACATGGATTTATAGCAATTATGTAGTTAAATGTATAATTCTGCACTTATTTGGGCAATCAGACTCCTTGGCAACCTGAAGTCAGATCTACTTTACAGAAATTTCTTTCATCATTTAAGTGTATCATGAGCTGTAGTTGTGCAACACTCAAACTTGCAATGTTTCACAACTTTTCATTTTGAACCCATTTGATGTTGGTGGATTGGCTGTGATTTAACCTGTCACTGGGCACTGTGCATTACACAAGTGAAGTGTTTATGTAGCTATCACAAATCTATCCACTATGCCTGAGAGGAATAGGAGAAATTTAAATTTCATAACTTGCAGAATGTGACCGTGATAAGTGATCTGTTATTGAATGTTTCTTGATGTTATTGTGACTTCAGTTTTTCAAACCCTTTTCAAACAAATATAATTATAGATTATTAGTGATTTGCTTTCTAATGTTAGTTTGCCTAATTAAAAGATGAATTGCAAAGTTTGACTAATACCGCAGGCATTCTTTCAATATTACTGCAAATGTGGACAAGATAGATTGATGAATAGATGAAAATGGTAGCGTAGTGGTTACTTTACTGGACTGGTAATCCAGAGGCATTGACTAATCATCTGGACGTAAATTTTCATCATAGAAGATAGGAAATTTGAATTTGGTTGATTATATAAATGTGATATTGGAGGGAAAGAAAAACTTCTTTCAGTAATGATGACTGTGTAACTACGGGATTGTCGCAAAGACCTATCTGGTTCTCCAGTGTCCTTTGGACCAAAAATATATGAACAGAAGCAAGCCATTTAGCCCGTTGAGCCTGTTCCTCTATTCAGTGAGATTATGAACGATCTGAAATGATAATCCGCAACTCCATTTTCCTGCCATATCCCCATAGCCTTTGATTCCTTTACTGATTAGAAATCTGTTTATCTCGGCCTTCAACTTGCCTAACTATCCAGCCTCCACAGCCCACTGTGGCAAAGAATTTCACAGATTTGCTACCTCCTGAGAGAAGAAATTCCTCTTCCATCTCTGTCTTAAATAGGTGATCGCTTATTATGAGGTATATCTGAGATTATGCCCTCTGGTCCTAAACTGCCCCACAAGGAGAAACATCGTCTCAGCATCTATCTTGTCAAGCCCCCTGAGAATCCTATGTGTCTCAATAAAGTCATCTCTGATTTTTCCAAACTCCGATGCATACAGTCCCAACCTACCCAACTTCTCCTTGTAAGAAAATCCCTACATACCAAGGATCAATCTAGTGAGCCTTGCCTGTGTTGCTTCTGATGCCCGTATATCTTTCCTTAGATAAGGGAAGCAAAACTGTTCACTGTATTCGAGGTGTAGTCTTAACTGTTGCCTTGTGAAGTTTCAGCAAGATCCTCCGATGGAATAAAGGCTGGCATTTCATTTGCTTTTCGTATTACATGCTGAACTTGCATTCCATGCTTTTGTGATGTATACTCTAGGACCTACCTCAAAATTCTTTTGAGCTACAACTTTTTGCAGTCTTTCTTAATTTCAGTAATCTTCAGTTCCTTTAATCTACTGACATGACATCTGTGCATAACTTTACATTTTCCTACATTATATTTAGGGGAGGTGATCTGACGTCCTTACTAGATCTGGCTTGTGTGACTCCAAGTCCTTAGTGTAGTTGACTCTCAAATTCCTGCTGTGGCCTACCAGCCATTAAAAGGAGTTGAGGGCGATTAAGGTTGGGCAATCAATGCTGTTTTTGCCTGTACACACACTATTAAAAATAAATTTCTCCCAACCTTCTCCCCAGTCCGCATTATCTTTTTTTTTCTTCCCCTTTGAGTTCACAGAATCCATCTTTCTTGCATCAATCTTTACAGATTGGAAAATACAGCAAAGAAATTTGATGTATCTAAGTAGAATAAATAAAGTTAGATCTTGAGTATGTTGAAGTTCATTACATCAAGATTCTGCTGCATTTCCAAGTTTCATTGATCATTCCTGACCATTGGTGACCTAACAAAGATTCTGAAATTCTCTGAAACTCTATTTACTTGTACATAGCATTTATTTACCTCCTTTCATAACACCCCATAGCATTTTATATCTAATAATGACTTTTGAGATGTTGGTGTAACATGGCAGATAATTTGTGCAAAGCAAGCTCCCACAAACAGCAAGAGATATTGGCCAGATAATCTGTTTTCACAAGGATTAGGAGATAAATGATGTTCGGGACACAGGGGAATGCCACCACTCTTTGAACTGTGCCATAGGATTTTTATGACCACCTGTCAGAGCAGATAAGATCTTGATATGCATACTTCTGGAGAGCACAATTTGAGAAAAAAGTTCATCTTCTCTGATTTAAAAGTAAGTTTAAATTCAGTTAGATAATAATAACTATGGTTTTAATTTGGCTAGATATTGCTGTGGAATTAAATGTTTTCTTTGTTGTCTTAAAATATTGCTTTATTGAGAAGACTCAATCATGGCTGCTTTTTTAGTGACTTTATAATTAACTTTTGGCTTAGAGATCAAAAAGCAAGTCATTTCTATTTTTCTTTCATGTAGATCCTGCCTTATTGAGAGAAGTCTAAGTAATTACGTTCACGGAAACCATAAATTCAAAAATCTCTTATGGTTTGTTATTTAAACTTGTGTGTGAAGTTATATGATATGGGTGGTGGGATAAGGGGTGAAAAATACATTTTGGGTGGGATTTTCCAGCCACGCTTGCCCTGAAACTGGAAAATCCTACCCTAAGTAAACGAACCCTGCCTTGGTCCACCCCTGTCCTGCTACGATTCCCACGGCGGGTGGAACGGAAAACTTTCCCCATCATCTTTTTGTATTTGGCAAAGAACAAAAGCGCAATCATGCGTGCACTTTCATTATTTTGATTCTCCATAAAATCACATAGCTGATAATGTGAGAAAGCTGGTAACTACTTGAAATGGAAGAAGTTGAAATTATTTGGATTTTTAATGTGGTCATCAGATAGAAAAGCAATGCAGATACATTTCCTGAAGGGCAATGGGAATAGTGAGTGGCTGTCATTTGTTGAAGAATAGAATTGTTCTTTTACAGTCATTGCAGTAATTGACTGCATATGGACAAGTTTATTTGTTGCAGCCCTGCTTAATTGGATCATGTCTTTTACCATCTTCTCTATCACATGTAGTTGTTCTGCAGGAGTCCTCTACTGTGTGAATAATGGCTCCTGGCAAATTTCTAAACTAAGTTACTGATCATATTTCTTGACAACTCCTGCTTCAGCATCTTGTGATTGTCTTAAAGTTACAGAAGCTAATATCTTGGGCATTGTAGCAATTATGCCACTGAGTTGGCCTGAGATTTCAAATAATACATTTGTAGCAAATAAAACTTGCAAGGATGCACAGTATGCATGATGTTAAGTAGTGAAACAATTGCAAACACAGATTTGTTATAAAAGAAGCTGATGAACTTTGTTTTCATGTATTTCTGTTTTTTACTTTGTCCTTTGTACATTGTGTATATGTTTCTATCTTAGTTACACAGACATTTAGTAATTTTAGTGACTCTGGATGTTGATTGGATTTATGTTTTTGAATTCTGTAAAATTCTTTTTCTTTGAAATTGTACTGTTTGGAAAGTTTATCCACTTTTTAAGCTTGAACTCCACAGTGCTGAGATGTTCTCTTGAAACCATCAGATTCTCCCACAAGTCATCCCAATATTCCTTCCAAACCTTTGAATTAGGAGCAAGAGTAAGCCATCTGGACTGTTCGAGCTTGCTCTCCTGTTCAATGAGATTATGGCTGATTTGATTGTAACCTCAACTACATATTCTCGATAATCTTTCATTTGCTTTTTATCAAGAAATTACCTATTTTTGTCTTAAAAATGTTCAAAGACTCTGCATTCATTGCCTTTTGAGGAAGAGAGTTCCAAAGACTGAATGTTCTGAGAAAAGAATTTCTCTTCGTCTCTGTTCTAAATGTTACTTTGAAAATGTGACCCCAGTATTAGATTCACCCACAAGAGGATACATCCTTTCCACATCAACCCTATCCAGACCCTTCAGAATCTTGCATGTCTCAATCAAGTCATCTCTTACTCATCTAAACTCCAGCAGAATACAAGTCTAGCCTTTTTAACCTTTCCTCATTAGACAACTTGCCTTTTCCTGGTATTAATCTAGTAAACCTTCTCTGAACTGCTTCTAAAGTATTTACATATTTTCTCACTTTTTGAGTGCAGCTGTTTTGGACCAAGGCGGTAATGGGGCCAGGAGCCAAAAGCACTGGTGGAACCTAAATTGAATATCAGTGAGCCGGTGACTATTGCTGTATAAATACCATTTGATAGCACTGTTGATGATGCCTTCTTTTGCTTTGCTGATGACTGAGAATAGACTGATGGGCTGGTAATGGGATAGGTGGATTGGATTTGTCCCGCTTTCTGTGGACAGGCCATATCTGGGCAATGTTCCATTTTGCCGGGTGGGTGGCAGTGTTGTAGCTGGACTGGAACAGCTTGGCTAGAGATGTGGTTGGCTTTAGAGCGCATGTCTTCAGCACTGCTGCTAGAATGGTGTCACAACTCATTACCTTTGCACTATTCAGTGCCTTCAATAATTTTTTGATATTATGTGGAGTGAATCAAATTGGCTGATAACTGTGCACAATTAAACAATCATTCATGATTGGACCTGGAAGACCTACAAAGCTTTGATCTGGTCAAAGCAGCATGGCTTAGTTCTGTTGTGATGTGCTGCTTTTGCTGTTTGTCATGTGTGTTGTTAGTTTATCAGGTTGACACCTCATTTTTATCTTTACCTTTTTTAGGTGTTCTATTACAATTTATTTTCTCATCCTAGTTTGAGTTTTTAAGTTGAATTTTGAAAGCAAACAAAGTTTCTAATTATTCCTTATGGTGTGCTGATGTGTTATGTCGAGTGCAGAGCGTAGAAATGGACCATTCGACCCAACCAGTCAATGCCCATCAGCATAATCCTCTGTTTCCTTCTTCCTCACATGCCTAATTAGCTCTCTCTCCAATACATCTACACCATTCATTTCAAGCACTCTGAATGGAATTGAATTCCACATTGTCAGGTCACTCTGGATAAAGATGTTTCTTCTGAACTTCCTATTTGACATCTTGGTGACTATCTTATATTGATGGCCTTTCGTTTTATTCTTTCCCAAAAATGCAAACACTTTTGCCATATCTACCGAAAGATTTATATCAGATCATCTCTCAGCCTGTCCTTTTTGAGAGAGAAGAGGCAGAACCTGTTATTCCTTTCCTAATAGGTTAGAAGATGTGAGTATTTAAATGAATGAGAGAAACAGAGATGCAAGGACATAGAAAAGCAGAGAGTCAAGGAAACATGCATATACAGAGACATTATGCTTGCAAGAACAAATCATCAAAGAATAAATTTTGATGTTTCCAGCACTCTTGTCCAGTTACAAATCCAGAATGTAAATACAACCACTGCATCTTGCATTCCATCTGGCTTTGTCATCTTAGTGAGGAAACTACACTTTTACATACGTGATATAAATATTTTAAATGCCAGCTACAGTTTTCATTGAGCATTGAACATGGAATTCATCCCGAAAACACCAGGAACATCATTTAGTAAAAATTTATCTTATTATCTGTAAATTTGTGAGCTTGAAAACTCTGCATTGTATAAAAGCCCCAAACATTAAATGATATGTTTACAAGCAGTGCACACACAACATTTTGTGTTTTGCAAGCAGCAGGTGTTTGCCAAAAGAATTCTAAAAGTCCCATCCTATTGCACAGGCCACTGCATTGAATTCAAAACCAGTTCCCCACACTTTGCAGAATTCTCTATGCAATTATGTTGAAAACAGTCATCTCTGGTACAATGTACAAGTTATATTGCCGTGACAACCTGAGACAGACTAGCTATGAATCTGATTGTCTGTCTATATATAGTCTACAAATACTGTGATGCAGTCACTGAGTGCAGGAAAGAATATGCTTTATCACAGGTCGTCACTGTCTAAATTAGTTGATGTAAAATATTATGGACTGAATGTCGAGTAATTGAAGCTTTCTTTATTGATTCTTGGAATGACAGCATCGCTGGCAAGGCTCAAATTTATTGCCTATCCATAATTGCACTTGTCAAGGTGATGGTATGCCCCTTTTTTGAACTCCTGCAGTCCATGTACTGTAGCTATGTTCACAGTGTTTTCAAGGTGAATTTACAGGGTTTTAACTCAGTGACATTGAAGGAGTGACTGTCAGGTACCAAGTCTGGATGGTTGTGTCCAGTAAAGGCATAGTATGATTTTTTTTTTCAGTCAATACTTTTAAAAATTGGACATGAACAAACTGTTAACATGTCATTTGGGCTTCAGACAGTATCATATCTGCAGTGAATATGTATGTAAATATGGACATACATGAGCCATGTGTAAAATTCAACACACTTCATTGTTTAAGGAGAGACCAACACATTAAGTCTATGGAGTTTCCAGAATGCCCGTCTCCATATTTCAGACTGGATAAAAGGGAAGATTTAAACTCAATAGCCATTATCAACTTTTCACATGTATCACAATGGCCTCCACCATCAAATTAGACTGGGCCTCAGAAGCGTTAACTCAGCAGTCATATGTTCAAAAGTAGTTTCTGGCATTGCATGCTTACTATCCCAGGACCAGCAGAACTGTTAGCCAGTCTGAGAACCAGACTCTGAATCTAGCTGCAAGTTATCAAGCAATCAAATTATTTAACATGTTCCAGTTTCAAAGTTCTCCTGAGAACCAATTGCCTAGATATTTGAACACGAGAGAGTGCACAACTTGCTGTGAACTTTTTGATTTACAAGTCCATCATTTTAACTTTAAATCATTGAATCCATTCAAGAAAACACAGTCCGCCACAGGAGGAACTGGAAATTGTAAATAAATTAATCTGTGCATTATCTTTATCGAAATGTGTGTGCCTATGAGATCAAGTTTGTGACATTGTTATTTTAGTATAATTGTAAAAGTGTGTAAAAACAAATAAACTTATTTATTTTTAAACTCATGAAAGCTTGTTGTTGAATTATTTAATTGGAATCCACACTCCAAGAGTAAGAAGAGACACCATTTTTTCCATACAAAACACATTGGTGACTAGCAGTAAGAGAGTTCTTTCTGTGATACTGAGATGGGAGCTTGCAGGTGGTTGTTTTCGCATGCGTCTGCTGCTTACTTTATTCCGTGTTCACGGTCATTGGTGAGTTGCTGCAGTGAATCTTGCAGATGGTGCATGTACTGTGACTGTAGTGGTAGTGGAAATGTTGAATGTTTAAGGTGATGGATGGAGGGTGATCAGCAGGCTGCTTTTGTCTTGGATGGTCAGGAGGAGTTGCTGAAGTTTTGGAGTTACACTCATTTAGGTGAGTGGAGAACATTCCATCCCACTCCTGATTTGTGGCTGATAGGTTCTGGAGAGTAAGAAGTCACCACCAAGAACAGGAAACTTGAGGAACTTGGCATCAGCACCAGCAGACTTCTTACTGTGCTTATCCTAGTCCAACATCGGCATCTCCTCATCAGGTTCTATAGAATTAGGAGGTGAGTTATTCGTTGCAGAATTTCTAGCCCTGAAAACAAGAAAGGCAGTTATGCAAAAAGTGATGTACAAATTCTAAATTGACTTTTTTCATCTCAAATTCAGTGAGCTTCTATTTTGTAATGTAGTGTGTTGCAATTCTGCAGCCTTATACTAACCAAGCAAACCTAGCTCATTGGGTACCACATCACTGTTCAGCAAAATATTTTACATGAGCGATAATACGGTTTCAACTTGAGATTCCTACGGATAAAGGAGGATGTTGATGCAAAGTTTCTTGTGCTGAGAATTTATTTATAGCATACCTTCCAGTAAATTGAGTTGAGCATTTGAATATAACATCTATGTGAAAATTGCTGTGTCCTCCCACAACACTATAATAACTATCTTTTCCCATCTTTTTAACATTTAACAAGATTGTTCGTGCACCGTACAGCTTCTGAATGTAAACAAGCAGTTACTGACCAGAGAACAAATAGAGGCACAGTTAGGTGCAATTTTGGAACTTGCAGTCTGTTTAATAGCAGACCTTCCATCAGAACTTTATGGAAATTGTATTATTTCTGTCAAGTATTTCATTGAGAATCAGGTAAAATTAATTCCCTCTTATAAAGTGATGACTTTGTACCTATCAAATGAAACTAAATAAATATGATAATTCTTTAGGTCTTTATAAGTCTGTTTTCTTTTCAGCCCTCTGTGCGCCATTGCTCAACCATCATGTTGAAGAGATGACCAATTTTCTGGCCTATTCCAAGCCTGTGTCTCAGCTATGTTTCTGCTCCAACTTAGAATTGTAGAATCCTTACAGTGTAGAAGAAGGCCATTGGCCCATTGAGCCTGCACCGACAACAGCCCCACTCAGGCCATATCCCAGAAACCCCACATATTCGCCCTGCCAACCCCTCTGACACTAAGGGGCAACTTAACATGGCCAATTAACCTAACCGGCACATCTTTGGACTTCCTCTTACTTTTGGTGGTGAAGTACCTGGTTACCTTATATAAACAACAAACATTGGAAATGTGCTAAGAAATAAAGGTTAAAATATTGTCATGCAATTTAGCCATGCACCAAGTTTGCAAATGTAGATTCTGCATGCCATCTACAATTAAATTTTCATTGAAGTGGTATTGTGAAATGTCTTGGACTTCAGAATGGTCCAAGGCATTTCACAGCTTGTGAATTGTTGTAACTGTCATAGCAAAGGTAATGTGGCAACCAATTTGCCAAGTGATGTGAGTAGCAATAAAGTAAACTAATGGATCAGTTCTGATCTCCCACTTGAGTCAGGATATGTGATGAAATTTCTTGAAATTACAAATTGCTGAAGTACAATTCACAGAGCCTTACTTGACTCAAATACTTAAATTTGCCTGGCAACAGAGACATGTCAGAAGTCCCTCTGGAAGGTTGAAAACCACACTATCTACCTGAGAAGATTTCTTCAGCCCCAGGAAGCAGGTAGCTCAAGAGAGTGCGTGTCATGTCTTCCCTGCTTTGGACAAGTATTGAAAATACCTTGATAGTTTCCACATTATGAATTATCTCCCTTTCTGAACATGGTTACAGTTCTCATATTTGTGAAGTTGAAAAGGAGTTATTTTGGGTTGTTCTACTTAGGCATGGAAGACTGGTGTTTTACACATGTTTTCCAACATTATTTACGTCAAACCAGTCCTGGTGATGATGATGTTGAATTCTGTGATCTGGACACAGCTGTTTAAAGATTTTTTTGAATTGGTCTCCTCCTCCTCCCCCTCACCCCCAGCTATCCCAAAGGGACAGTCACAGATACTGCTGCCCAAAGACTTCTGTGTTCCATAACAAATGTCCTGTTGCCTTCCTGGATCTGCTGTTTGTATGTGGATTCTTCACTAGGAACTTCCAGGTTCACAGTCTTGTCCCCTTTGCCAGTTCTCTGTCACCACACTAATTAACTGATGTGCCTTGGCAGAAGTTTGTGTAACTTTGTTTAAAGTGGGGACCTTGGGGCGCTGTCATTGCCCACACATTTTGACTGGTTTGGTGATCAGATTCTAGTGACATGTCGGCCACAATGACTGGGACCATCTTCTCACTGCAGCCACACTCAACTTTTGCATGGTTTTCCATTGTCTGTTCTACCGTTGACAATCTTTTTAAATTACACTTTGCTTGGCATCTCCAGACAGAAATGACTCCATATTGACAGACATCCAGTCTGTATTCACAATGCTGCAAACATGTCTATTTATCAGTAATCAACATTAATTGTGCCATGATTTTCGAAATCCTGTCCCATGTTTATATATCATAAAGTGCTGCAAAACTATTGTGTTCACCTTTTTACACAAATGTTTGATGAAAAATAGAAAATAATGGAAATATTCAGCAGCTCAGGTAACATCTGCGGAGAGAAACAACGTTAATGTTTCAAGTGTAGGGCTTTGATGAAACACTGTGATTAAATCACTGACCAGCACTCATGGTCTATCCTCTCACATGGTAATGGAATTCCCAGAAGACTATGTTCAACATGAGGCAACATAGCCAAGAAAGAAGGAAAAAAGAACACCGGAGGTGAAAAGATCTGCAAATATGTTTGTTTTATGGATTCTTGCACTTTTTTTCTCCCAGTGGACAACTGTATCTAATCAGAAGTTACTGGTCCCTAGTATTATACAAAACCACAGGATTTCTAAAGTACAAAATATTTCTAAGCAGCTGAAAAATGCATAACTGGCTTTAGTCACAGAATTTTTAACATTTTCCAACCATACCATCAAGAAATGGCAATTAATAAAATATTAATGATTTAAATTTTGGTGATAACTACAGAATGATGTTGCAAAGCTTTGACAAAGAGTTGTCTGGACTTGAAATGTCAGCTCTTTTCTTGCCTTACAGATGCTGAGATTTTAGAGCATTTTCTCTTTCAGTTACAAGAATCCATAGCTTTAAACAAAATAAAGTTTATTAATTCAGGGAAGTAAAACAATCTACAATATTTATCTGATTCTCCGATATTCAGAATTAACAGGTAGTAAATATTAATTAAAGACAAACTGTGGCCGGCTGGGGATGTTATGGCGTCCTATAATACACCACACTACACATCAAATGACAGAAGCAACTAAGGTAAATCACATTGATTTCTCATCAATCCACCCAGATGTCTGTGAATCACATTATCATGTTAAAATTCTATCTTCCTCTGCGGGATTTCAACTCTTCACTTTCAGAGATCTATCTTCTGAGTTTCCTCAAAAGCCACTCAGACTGGGACTGCCTTAACGACTTTATTTCCCAATAGTTCAGACACTCCTCCTGAGAATGCATTTCATGGAATTCACAATCCTGTACTCCTGCCTCAAATTACCAACATATTTTCAATTCATTTGCAGCCTGCTAACTTCATTCAGCTGGCACTGCTCTGGTTTCTCAATATTTCAGTCACCCACCTTCATCAAGCTATAAGTGGCTTCCAGTGCTGCTTCTGAGCCCTGACCTGCTCCAGCAGTGATCTTTCACCATCTTCTCAATCTCAGTACTTTGCAAATTCTTGAGCCTGTTCTGGTGCTGTAATTTTCTTTGTTCTTTGTTCTAAATAATTACACAGGACTTTCCTTTACAGACTGAATGAATGTGTAGATTGTTCAACTAAACAAAATAGGTGACAGTCATTTCCTGGCTTATTCCCCAGGGTGTAGAGATGCCAGCGTTGGACTGGGATAAACTCAGTAAAGTTTCACAACACCAATTTTAAATCCAACCAATTTATTTGATAGTAAATTCGCGAGCTTTCGACACTATGTGCCTTCGTCAGGCAAATGCAGTGTCCTGGTCTGCAATAGCACTCATACCAACACAGACAGTCACAGATTGCTGATTAGAATGCGAATCCTTACATCTAACCTGCTATTCAAGTATTAAAGTGGCTAACAATGTGTGTGAAGGGAATCCTGAGCATTGGTTAGAGAATTGTGTATTTTCTCCAGACAGCACAGTAAGTGAGGTTTTTTGCTAACCCAGGCAAGTTACGGGGGTTACAGATAGTGTGTCATGAAGCCAAGATCCCTATTAAGACCGTCCTCATGTGTGCGGATCTGTAAAGTTGTGAAACTTTACTGAGTTTATTCCCCAGGGCACAAGAGAATGGTGACTTTGTGGTATTGTCGTTGGTGTAGTAATCCAGAAATCCAATGTACTGCTCTGGGCACCCAGGTTTGAATCCCGCTATGGAGGTGGTGAAGTTTAAATTCTATAAAAATCTGAAATTAAAAGTCTAATTATGACCACAAAAACATTGTTGATTGTGGTAAAAACCCATCTCATTCTCTAATGTCCTTTGCTATAGATTTGGAGTCACCAGGGCAGGTACAGACATTAGTAAACCAGTCGGCTTTTTATGACAATCAGTGATGGTTTAATGATTATTATTATGGAGACTAACTTTGTAATGCAGATTTATCTAAATCTATCAACTGCTATGATAGATTTGAACCAACATCTCCAGAGAATCTGATATCTGACAAAATTACCACTATATCATTATCTTCCCTATTTTGGATGAGGATACCAAATTTTGAAAGAAGTTTTGTCTGTGCAGACTGGAAATCAAAATATCAATTTTGTGATTGTGATGGTGACTTGCACCATACCCACTGGCTTCCTTCATGCCCTCCTTGTATTTACAATAGGAACATCCCAAAGAAGAATCCTCTTTATAGGAAAGAGAGCTTTAAGTGTTAAAGTACAGTGTATTATTCTGCTACTAAAGTGAAGATTGCATTCTTTTCAAGGTCATAAAGTCTTTCTGATGTGTAACCAGCCTTGGGTGAATTGAAGATTCCTTTTTTTGATGAGGGAACCTTGAAAATCAGTAAATACTTGAGTTTCAGTCTGCAGTATAAATCAAACTTGGCTGTAGCTGTTTAAAGATGGTTTTGCATCAGCAATAACGTTTGGTGTTCAAATGTGAACCAACTGTGCTCTTTGAAGACAGATCACTGACGACGTATAATGGTAATCTGCAGTGAACTTTGAAGAAAAATGGGCTTTTGCTCACTGCTTAAACTTAACAATTTTAAGCAAGAAATGTAGCGCTGGCAGTGAAAATGAACGTTCTGGAATAGAATGATACGAAGCCAAAGGAGAACTAATAGAATAACAACTATTACTGTATTGGCAGGATGAAATCAGGCAGGCATGATTACAATGCAATCTTTTCTCTATAAAATTTGCATTTCTTAGACTAATATCTATCTGTGCTGCTTTCTGACATTCCACTTAAAAACTCTTTGATTAATACATTCTTATTCTTTCAAAATTATCTTCTAAAAGAATTTTCATTTATACAATGAAATATCGCATTTTCACTGCGCAGTGTAGTCAGTGTGATGTATGGAGAAAGTAGCAATCAATTTGTACACAGAAATCTCTTGCCGGAAATGAACGCATAACTGGGTAATTTGCTGAAGTGAGGAATGTTGTCCAGGACACACTGAAATTTTTGTTAAAATTCAAATCATGGGAACCCCCAGCTTCTTTGTATGGAAAACTTGAATATCATTGAACTTTCTGTGATGGCTGTTTTGAAAAGTTTATAATGTTCTTTCAGATATTTTATACATAAAGTATGTTTTTTACAAACATACATTGTAGTGCTTCTTGGCTGTTTGGCTAAGATCAAGCATGGGGTCAAGTGTGAGATCAGATGTAATGTCTGTTTGGATCTAATGTGTTTTGTGGGGACCATGATTTGGATTCAATTTGACTTGATTTTTGGTGAAACAAGGAGGTAGATTAAGAGCTTGCATTGGTTTAATAATTCTGAGAAAGGAATACAGTTATTTCTGATGCAAAGAGTTGCCCCCAACCTACTTTTGCAGATTGGCACATTCCAAATTTCAGGATCATATGCTGAAGAACTTAGTTGAACTTGTGGCACATGCTGCCAAGACACAATGGGCGAAGGCCACTGTGTAAGGCCTTTCAGGTAAATTAAACAGGTGCTGTTAACTGTGGAGGATGGCTTGGACTGTAAACTTGTTCTTTACTCTAAATGTTAAATGTAATTGCGTTGAAGGACCTCAGTGCATGATTATCTGTGTTAATAATTTGAATATCATTGTACTCTTCGGAATGAAAATATTGAAATGTTTGTAATGTTCTCGTTACTGCATTGGCACTACAGAGTGCATTTTGATCTTTGTAGGAAGTGTGAATGTCATTGCACTTTCCTGTTGTGACAGTTTGAATGGTTTCATTTAGATATTTTATGAATAAAGTATGTTACTTGCAAAAAAAATCCTGTCTTTGAGCTCATTGTTTGATAATAGTGAACAGCATCCTTTACTTTGTTTTATGTAATGGCCTGGATTTGCGATGGTGGTGACAGTGAAACTGTCAGTGTTTGCCAACATTACTCCTCTGAAATTGAAAGCTACTTCTGGAGGCAATTCTTTAGCAATTAAGTGTAGAAATCCAGAAAGTGCTGTCAGTGATTCTACACTTCTCCAAGGGTGCTCTATTAAGACACTCGCAGACTAAAATCAATTGAAAATCTGTGAATGGATGAGAACTTCCACTCTTATGCTTAATTTTTCTGTAAAAACTCTTGGAACACCATGTTGAATGAGGTGTGGAGCAGGGATATTTAATGATGTACCAAATTCTTAAATACAGCAAAGCATCTGATGGCACCTGAGAGTAATTTTATAATGGTTCAGTGCCAAATTTTTCCATTGCAATAGGAGATGATATTTCATCTTGTACATAAATTCCAATCATTTGGATAACTGTTTTTAAAGTTAATTAAAAGAGAAAAATAACTGGTTCATTTTGCTATCTGGTTTGTTGTCAGTGTCATTATTGCAATGTGATTGGCTGCTTACCCTGGTTGGTTACATCACTGCTGCTGCATTCCTGGAAAACACCTTTGAAATAAACTGATATTAAGAAAAGGGAAATCCATGCCACAGGGAGGGTCATTATTTCTTGGTCACTGAATATAAAATGCAGCCTAAAATCTAAGAGTTCTGTGAATCCAGAACGATGTGTTACTGCTTTTTATATTGTTGATTGGGAATTTGCAAAAACCGAATCCATATAACAAAAAGTTGAAATTACTTTTTCAATGCCTATACAATTACAAGACAAATAGATATATTAGAAAAGAGTGTCAAGCTGTCAACACTTATTATGGTCATTAATTTTTCCTTTTTTTCTCTTACAGAATGCCCTGAACAGGTTTATGATCCTCGATCGTTGTATGAAAGACTTCAAGAGCAGAAAGATAAGAAACAAGCAGAATTCGAAGAGCAGTTTAAATTCAGTAAGATAACACTTTCATTTTATGTGCAATATGCCAATTGCTGCAATACAACTCTCAACATAATTGGAAAAGGAACCTTTTCTGCCATTCAATGTAGCCATAGTTGCCTGAACTCCACTTTTCTCCCTTGCACCCCATATTCCTTGAATCCCTGATAGAGCAAAAATCTATCAATCTAAATCTTGAATATACTTGGCTGTGAAACATCTGGAACCATCTCAGGTAGAGAATTCCAAAGATTCATAACCCTTATTACTTCTAATCTTGTTAAATGGCCGATGCCTTATCTAGGCAATGTATATCCTGTCAAGCGACTTCAGAATGGGGGGAGGGATGAATGGGAGAAGGACAGTGATAGGAGTGCAGTGGAGGAAAATACACCTGCTATTTATAAAACATATTCAAAACTTTCAAATTTCCTCAAGTGGTTAATTGCTTATTTTAAAAACTCTATTCAAATTCCATATCAAAGATGATGAATCTTTTACCTATCTGTCTCAACTGTCAATGAAACTATGAATGCCGAACCTCCTGCTGAGATAATTGTAGGTTTTAAAACTCAGCCAAACAGTCATTATGAGAATAATAGACTTTAAGGAAATGTTAAGAGTTATGTTGAAACTGCACAACCAGATGCCAGTGTTTTTCCTAAAGTATAAAATCACAGCAATTCACCAGACAGATTTGTTTTCAACCCCCACTAAGCATTATGGCCTTTGTTTAAAAATTCAGAATGGGGTATTCAAAAATCTTCTGATCATTACAGTTATACAGATCTTGGAGAGCTTCAATAATTTGTGACCCCAACAATGCAGGTCAGGCACTGGTAACAGCCAAAATAAGGTTTGTTTGAATTCAACATTCAACATTGAATTCAAATGGCCCTGCTGAGTTCAGGTCCCTTCACTTTGTGACTCGCACCCTGCTCCCTTTTTCCTACTGACAAAAATTGGATTTGCTGGAAGTGGAGGGTGGTGCAAAAGTGACTCAAATTTGATCTACTTTTTGCATTGTTTTTTGGCAATCAAATGTGTCAAGAGCTCAACCACCAGATGGCACTGTTAACCAAAACCATAATTTAAACCACATCGCGGCAAATAGTGTCTTTGGCCAGTAATCTTAAAGATCCCTCTTGGTAAATATTCAGACATTTTGAATTTAGAAATTGGTCACGAAAAGTGCCGTATAAATGCAGCTTTGCTTTAGAGGGAACTTGGATATGAGGTAGTTAGTAAGAAAGAAGAGAACCATCAACAATATGGAACGAGGAAGGGAAGTTTGACGATCAGGTTCAGTCCCCATCTGTTTAAATCTGCATCATCATCACCCTCCTCAAAAAAACACTTGATTCCTGCTTCCTGCAGTCTATCTTTCCATGTCCAATTTCCCTTTTCTTGCCACAATCCTTGAATACTTGCTGAATCTGTTCCGAACTTGTCTGGAATTCCATGTCTGAATTCCTTCGATCAGGTTTCTTCCTTGCCACAATATCAAAATTGCTCCTATCAAAGTCACAAATAGCATCTAATGTGACTATGATGATAACAAAATATCCCTCCTTGTCCTCTTTGATATGCTAAGTCTCCCTCTCCCTAACAACTGTCTGAATCAGATTGTTTGTAATCCTGATATCATTTTTGACCCTGAAGTGAGAGCTTCCAACCACATACGCACCATCACTATGACTGTGTCTTTTTTTCAATTCCATAATATTGCCTGTCTCTGCCCTGCCTCAGCTCAGCTATTGAAACCCTTATATCCATGCCTTTGTGACGACTTGATCCATTTATTCCAACACATTCCTAGCGGACGTCCTGTGTTCCACCCTCCAACTCTTGATTTGATTTAATTATTGTTACATGCTTTAGAAAACAGTGAAAAGTATTGTTTCTTGCAATGATACATACTTAGCAAACAGTTGATAGAGAAAGAAATGAGAGAGTGCAGAATGTGGTGTTACAGTCATAGCTATGGTATAGAGAAAAATCAACTTAATGCAAGATAGGTCCATTCAAAAGTCTGATGGCAACAGGGAAGAATCTGTATTTGAGTTGATTAGTATGTGACCTGAGACTTTTGTATCTTTAGATCTTGTAAAACTCTGCTCCTTGTGCCATAACTCACAGTAAGTTCCATTCACCCTTCATCCGTGTTCTCGCTGACCTGCATTGATTCCTTGTTTAGCAAGACCATAGTTTTTAAAATGATATTATTGTTTTAAAATCTCTTCTTGGTTTCATTCTTCCTTGTTGCTTCTCACTTCTGCACCCCCCCCCCCCAACCTTCTGAAATTTCGTTCTTTTAATTCTGTTCTCTAGAACATCCATCATTTTAATTGTTTCCTCTTTCTTCCTTTAGGTATTTCTAAAAACCTAAGATTTTGATCTTATAATCCTAATATTTCCTTAAGAGGCTTGTTGCCAAACTTTTCACATATCTTGGGACATTTTATTAAAAGTGCTGTCTAAATACCTCACCTTCTTTTCAGGCACTGTATATAACAAACCTGATTAAGTACTTTGTACAATGACACATGAATTACAAGGATCACAATAAAAAAAAAAGTTACTCAGGATTTTCAGAAATTGTAAAATAGGAGACAATGAAACTCTTTTTGTGTATGTCACAGGTGAAAAACAAAGTAATTAAAGAGTATAAAAAGTTTTCTTCACAAGCAGAATATCTTGATTATATTCAGAAGGCAGTGAGGGGATTTTTGAAGGGGGATGAAGGATGAATGTATTTATGTTCTACTTTGTGTTATTTTGACACTCTCTTCTCACTTTAATTTGCTAATATCTTTTGTTGGGATGAAGCCTGACTTCAACAGTTTCCATTCAGCTTCCAATACAATTTCTTCTGTTGTGTCTTGGAACCCATGTGATTATTACTCTGTGGCTCCATGTAAATTGAAAAATTGAATGGCCTTTTTATCACTTCAGTTACTTGTTACAGGCTGTGATACTAGCACTGTAGAGCTTGTCAGCCTATGTGCACGAACAACTGAAGAAGCAATTCGAGAAATGTTACCACACTGCATGAAAAATTACCTGTCACATAGAACAGAAAATACTTTTGCCTGCAGGATTTATCAAAATGTCTTTTGTAAGAAGTGGAATATAACCAGAGATCTTTCATTGTCACATTTGGACATCTTTTCATGGCTGCATTGCAAGTGTTCAACAACAATGTTGGGTTACATTTATAACATTTTTCGTGGGATTTGGAGGAAGCAGAGAGTTTTAGATGTTTGTGCTTCTGCTGAGACAGGGAAGGGGTTGCAGAATAATATAGTGAGTATGAATATGTGTGGGCATATATGTATTACATGTAAGAACACATTTTGTGTATGTATGTGTACATTTTGAATGTAATATTGGATGTGAAGAATAAATTGATATTCTGTTGCATTTATCTCATTGTATGTAAAGAGCTGACCAAACTTACCTATATGATGTAGAAACATTTCTGTTTATTGCTTTGCCTTGAAATAATTTGAGTAATAATTTGGGTGGCACAGTGGTCAGCACTGCTGCCTCATGGTGCCAGGGACCTGGGTTCAATTTTAGCCTCAGGTCACTGTTTGTATGGAGTTTGCACATTCTCCTTGTCTGTGTGAGTTTCCTCCAGGTGCTCTGGTTTCCCCTCTCAGTCCAAATATGTGCAGGTTAGGTTGATCGGTCACGCTAAATTGCCCTTCAATGTCAAGGGGACTAGCAGGGTAAATGCATGGAGATAGGGCCGGGGTGGGATTGTTGTCGATGTAGGCCTGATGGGCCGAATGGAGGCCTCCTGCACTGTAGGGATTCAATGATTATAACTACCTTTCCAGTAACATTCTCAAGATTTTAAGTAAGATAGAACAAGTTATCGTATCAGGAAGGAAGTGTGTTCTTTTCTGATTATGGTGAACTGCTGGGTGGTTGAAGGGCCACTGTTCTCTGGTCCTATTATCTTGTTGAAGGATCTCTGACAGTTCAAAGGATAAGACATGGTATAGAGAAGACTTGGTAATATGGAAAGATTCACTTGCATGGAAAGTGGGCAGTTGGTTGCTTCTGGCTTAAATGGGCTTTCATGGAGTGATTAAATGTAGTTTGAATAGTTTTTAGCAAACTTCCCTGAAGAAATTAACAGTTTTTTTTACAGTAAAGTATAATTCTTTAAATTAAAAAAAAAACGAACCCCAATATTGTGAAATTGGTGTACCATACACTAGAGTTGTCTGTGGCTGACAGGTAAACCTCTCTATTGAGAATTTGCTGTTTCTTTTTAAATTAAACCTTTTCAAAATCTTATCATGGCCAAGATATCTTGGTGATACTATCTTACTGCATTCCCAGTCTTGTATTGCTTTGTTCTCATTCATGTTTATTGTATTGATTTTTGAAGAATGTAGTTACTTGAGTATGTTAAATGAACACAAGTGCTCTGGTTTTATCTCTTCATTCAGAAAATATGGTAAGAGGCCTAGATGAGGATGAAACGAACTATCTTGATGAAGTTTCCAGGCAACAGGTGCTCTTAGAGAAGCAACGCAGAGATGAAGATGCTAAAGAGCTGAAAGAATACAGAATATCCTTTTGTTAAGCATCAATTGAATCCTGATTGCAAGATTGTAGAAAGTTAGCATCTGATATCATCCTAAAGCTTAAAGTCTTTCTGTTGCAGATCCAATTTAATTATAAATGATTTTTGCCTTCAACTTGTCCCTCCAGTTTCTTCACTTTTACCTCCCTTTCTATAATAAAGGAGAATTGTTAGAGGTCCAAGGTTGCTTCATCACTGACAGTTCTTCTGTTTTTAACTTTATTGGAGAATTGAGTCCACTTATTTTGATGGTTAAAGTGAATTTTGGCAAGTTGTCAAGAAACCAGGGGAACATAGAAAATAACTGGTTATTAAATGCATTTCCCTGGACTAGTTCATGGACAGAAATTCAATACACCTTTCTGTAACTCATTCTCTTTTGCTTACATTCTCCTTTTGTATCTCCATCTGTATCTATCCACTTTCCTCTTTCACTAAGGTTTCTTGTCTCCATCTTGTGTCATTCTCTCATTCTGACCCTTGTGCATTTTCTCACGACATACATTTACATATCCTTTATTTGACTTGGCTTGATCTCTTCTCTCGCTTGTCTTGGAAGTCATTAAAGTACTTGCGGCTTTCTGCAGAAATTATCAGGTATGCGTGGCTCTTTCTCACTCTGTTTCCTCTCTGAACTCTCTCAGAATCATTTCTCCATCCCCTCCGAAATATTTTCTTTGTATTGGACTGCTTTCTCTCTCTTGCTTGCCTGTTCTGTTATGCTCTCTCACACATTCTGTTCCCCATCTCTGCTTTACTCCTTTCCTCTGCTCTTCATTCTGTAATTCACATTTTCCTCTCATATACCTTTCCCACTTCCTTAATTTTCATTTTTTTCCCTAATTTTCTTACCATTCTCTCATTTGTTTCTTTTTTGCTCTTGTTTCTTAATGTTCACCATGTTCTCTGGCAAGAATTCTTGGTAAGCAGTGGTCCAGATGGTGAAGATCCAAGATATATGGGAGGGAGTCAGTCGTGGCTATTAATGCAAGTTGATGGGAGTATGCTCTCTTTTGACTAAAGGAAGTGCCCTATTGCTCATAGGCTATCATTTCAGAAAAAAAAATATTTCTTTCTGCTTGGGTGAACTTTTGGGTGGATGAAAGACCATTGTTCCTGAGTTTTGTGATCAGATTGGTTGAAGGATCTCTTAGACTTCAAAGCATAAAATATTTTACAGGGAATACTTCGTAAAATGATAGGTTCACTTGCATGTGAAGTGGCCAGTTTGTTGCTTCTGGCTTAAACAGCTTGTGAGAAGTGATGAAAAATGATTTTTAATAAACTTCCCTGAGGAAATAAAGAGGAATTATTTTATTTTCACAGTGAAACAGATATTCAGGCTGTGACTGTGAGTTAAGCCTGCCTTCTGAGGACCTGCTATTTTAGATAAAAATATTATTAAACCTTTTCATAATGTTATCATAGCCCATGATATCTTGGTGATCTGATCTTATTACATTTCCAATCTTATGTTGTTTTATTCTAGCCGCACCTTTATTGTATGGAATTTCTTAATTTATCGGATGATGGACACAAGTATTACTTGCACAGACTCAGAACAGAGGACCAAGGGAACCCAATCTTTATCTAAGTCAAGATCAGAAAAGATTAAGATTTATTTTGGTTCTTATTGTGAGGTTCGTGCTGTGTTCCAAACACAGTTTTTGTGGTTCATTGTAATCATCCAGCACAAGTTAATCTATGGATTTGTAAAATAACCTGATGCAAAAGCCTGGTAATCATCTAAACCTTCAAACATGTATTGCATGTCTTTTGTGAGCTATTTGAATTTCTTGACTTATGCACTAAAGCCTGTTGTTAACATGCAGCCCATATAGACTTTGTCTATGCTATATCCACGTGTGTGACATATTAGTAATTAAGTGTCAGATAGGAAATAAAACATTACAATTTTGTACCTCTGAACTGGTCCCGTTATACTGAATGATATTCAAGTCATTTTACAATGATCAGAGCAGTGGCCTTATCATATGCTCTGACAATGAACTGTTGCCTCAGGTAATTTCCCATTCTCTAGTTTTGTTCTTAATAATCTAAGCAATAGAGTCACAGGATGGAAAAACACATAGTCAAGAGATTTGGGGCAGAATGCAGGTGGAAACAACTAGTGAAATGCAACTAGAAATCAAAAGAAGGGGAAAGAAGTTTTCAGTTGTAAGTGAGACCAAAATCTGTGACCATGAAAGAAGATAACCACCAATAAAATCAATAAGAGACTGAAGAAACATCTTTAACCAGAGTGTCAAGAATATCGAGCTCATTATCACAAAAAGTAATTGATGCAAATTGCATAGAAACATCAAAGTGGAAGCTGATTGAACACAAGGGAGAAAGCAGTAGAAAAATATATGGATGGGATTAAATGAGGAGGGGTGGGAGGAGATTTATGTGAAGCATAAACATTGACATGGAACAGTTATTCGGCATGGCATGTTTCTGTGCTGTACATTTTAAGTATGTTTCAATGCTTCACATTTTTCATTGTCTACCTCTCCACAATGTCATCAGACAATGTTTGAGAATACCATGATTTCAGTAAACAACCCCGTAGAACTCCAAGTTGTATGGCTGCATAGAGACATAGCATTCTCTTCATTTTTGGCAAAGTAGATGAACTACATGAAAATGATCTGAAATGCTGAAAGTGATTTCTTCCTGGGTGTTCTCGACAAGGTTGGGCACAGGTAACTTTCTTATCCTTTGTAGTGAATTACATCAAGTATGAGTTTTCCTGTGAAAGACTGAACATGACAATGTTGGCTCACTGAGATATTTGTTCAAAGTGTCTCCACTTGCACCATATTGGTAACTAGTGAAAGATACTTGGAGTTAAATTGAATAGCCCCTGAAAATGGGCACAGGGATTAACTCATTAATTGAAATTCAGACCATGTGCCAACTTTATGCTGTCTGATTGTTCGAATGATTTCTGCATGCAGTCAACACTAACTATGCTTTTCATGGGCTACATCAGCAAGGAATCCAAAGTAAACCTGCCTAACACTTCATACAGCTAGTATACACCTATTAAAATAAGAAGTACTTTCTGGCTGGAGCAAGTACTGAGAGTTTTGCAGAAAATGAATCTGGCCTGGGAAACCTAAAGAATGATACTACATAGGAAAGAATGGGCTCCAAGACATTTCTGATTCTGCACTGGAGGTCTTGGTGGAAAAGGTGGAAGGAATGAAAGATGCCCTATATCTGCAATGGTCCAGACATGTGGTTAAAAGACAGTGTGAGCAGGAAGCTGTGAAGTTCAGTGTCAGGAGCCTAGTACTCAGGACCTGGTTACAGTGGCACAAGAAGCTCAATGACTTCAAATATTGTCAAGGTCAGGTATTTTCAAACTCAGTAGCCTACCAGCTGTACCATTAGCTTCAGACATTTGCTGAATTCACCACAACCAAATACTCACCTGCCGTTAATCTCTCTTGGGATTTATACTAATATTTATATACCACACCACAGTCACTCACACACAGCACTGTTATATATCTCACAGCTTGCACACACTACCAGCTATTCATTCATAATAATCATGTCAGCCAAACAGATTCCACAAAATGCACTAGCACGCTTTTCTGTCTCCTGTCTGAGACTATGGCACACAATTTCAAGGCAGCAGCAGCTAATAAGAGGGGTACAGGCAGTCCTGCATGTCCTGATTCTGATGAAGGAGAAAATGCTGGCCATTTTGGGTTTCAGCCACATTTCATTTCTCCCTCCAATTTCCATTTACTGTGTATGGCCTGTTTGTCGGGAATTGAACTCACAACCCTGGAGCTGCAAGGCAGCGTTGCTAACCACTGTGCTACCGTGCTGCCCAGGTGTGGGTGAGCAAGGCTCCTGGGTGTTGTTACCAGGGGGCAGACATCACACTAGATCTACCTGCAGAGGACTCAAAGTCTTTGGATTAGCCAATAGATAGGACCACTGGTACACTGGCAAAATGCTTATACAGTGTTTATAGGCCTTCTGGTAGGTTTCCCAACATCAAGGATTGCAGCACCAACTTGGTACAGAGCTTTTCGCCTGACGTGGAGTTCATACTTTGGGAATTGAAACAGTAGGCAATTCCATAAGCACAGTGGTGAACTGACGCATCATGCAGCACCTGAAAGCCAATGGCTAGCTTTTCATTGCAGTGCAAGCGACACCCACCCAATGTCTGTATGCTGCACTGATAGCACAGATTGCTGCCATCATTCCTGTAGATACAAAGGAGGGGACAGACTTGGAGGCATGGACAGGGGTGGTTTCTTACAGGGATGCCTACTTCCTGATGCTGGGTCCCTTGATTGGGCACAGAGTACCTGTGAATGAACCCCCCTCTCTTAAGATAACGATAAGCCCAAAACAGTTTGTTGGGCAGCCCCCTTGGATGCTGAGTGCCCTGCCCACCACTGCTTGAATACCAGCAGTGACAGGATAAGGCCTTTAAGTGGTCACTTAAGAGTCTCAATTGGCTTCCAAGTGTTAAGGCTGTTCACAAGCTCTGGACTTGTTTGGAGGGAGGACGGGTTGAGATTGTGCAGACGTCCACCCCCAAAGTTGTCTTGGCAGGTGATGCATTAAATTCTGTCTTTTATCTTTCTCCACAGCTACTGTTTGATCATCGTTTTCTGTTTACGTTTTAGATTTTCAACAGCCAGAGTATATTGCTACTGCTATATCTATTAACCACTTCTGTGTGAAGACCATTCCTGAATTTGTCTTTTACTCATTTGAACTTGTGCTGTAGTGTCCTACTTTATGTTTGATTTGATTGACCATACTTACACATTTATGATATGTCATCTGCAGGCTGTAAAGCCAGTAATTTCTCATTGCTCACCTTTTGAAACTTCTTGAGCATAAGCCCTGGGAAATTCCCTGAAATGTAATACGAAATTGGCTCCAAAGTCCTTGTTGATCCTTAACAGAGAATAACAGCGCACGCACAAAACTTGCAGCAAGTACAGAATCTAAAAAAGATGCCGAGAAGAAAGTGGCTGCTAAGCCAGTGGAAAACAAGAGCAAGTTCTCTCAAGCAAAGCTGTTAGCTGGAGCTGTAAAACGCAAAAGGTTAGTAGTGCCCTTTTAGGAAACAACATTAATGAGGGACAGAAACTAGTTCTGAAAGTATAGTAGTAATACAAGCAATTTAAAGTAAGATTTTGCAGTATTGCCTAATGTTCACAATAATCCTGAATAATTGTGAGACTGACCATGCTTCATGGTGAGGTTTATTTATTTCAATAAATTTCTTCCATCTTTACTGTTTATTAATTCCTCATTATTTCCATCTTTCAGGACAAAATATTATTCATGTATGAGCCACAATGATGTCAATTGCCAGGCTCTTTGACTAGAGGAAGTATTAAAGTTGAGTTGTGACTTGTTACTCATTGTGTAATAATGAAGTTCAAGAATTCTAGCCAAACAATCCAGCAACAGTCCAGCAACTCACTTGAAGACTTCTGCATACAGAAGATGATTTTAGTTGTTGGAAAGTAAACATTTCAGCCCCAGGACATTGCTGTAGGAGCCTGCCCAAACACCCTTAGATACTTAATCAGTGATCTTCCTTTTACCATAAGGTCAGAAGTAGGGATGTTTGCTGATGATTACACAATATTTAGCACATTGAACAATTCACATACTGAAGCAGTTTGTGAAGGAAGACCCAGACTATCTTCATGCTTAAATTGATGAGGCAAGTAAATATGCAGCAAACAAAAGATAGGCAATGATCATTTTCAACAAGAGAAAATCTAACGATCTGTATTTGATGATCAATGACATTACCATCACAGAGCCCCACACTAACACCATCCTGGGAATTATCTTTGAAACTGAAATGGGCCAGACATATAAATACTATGGCTACAACTGCAGTTCAGAGGCTGGGAGTTGTGTGGCGAGTAACTCGCCCCCTAATTTTTCCCAAAATCTGTCCATCATCTATAAGGTACAAGTCAGGGGTGTGATGAAATATTCTCCACTTGTCTGGAAGTATACAGCTCCTAAACCACTTGTGTCCAGCAAGACCAGCTGCCCTTCTGCATAAAACTGACACAATAAAAGCCAAATGCTATGAATGCTGGAATCTGGAAAAAAACCCAGAAAAGTTAACAAGTGACACATGGCTTGGTGCTTTTTGCATTGGGACCCAAAATGTTTGTGGCATTAAAAAGCTTCAAGGTGGAAGAGAAAGGTCACAGTCTAATGTTATTGAATTCAAAGTTTAGTCCTGATAGCTGTAATGTGCCTATTTCAGAAGATGAGGTGCTGAGTTCAAAGTTTTGATTTCGTTGAACATTTATTCTTCCTAACATTTATTAAGACCTTTATTCTTCCATTACACATTCTGATATTTTACCTTTATGCTACTATTAACATACTTATTCTGTTATTAATGCTTTCTGTTTCATGACCTTCACATTTTTGTTGTAATCCCTCCTAGTCCCTGCCAATCACTGACCCTCTATTCTGTTCCAGATGCTCCACCCCCTCTCAACAGTGCGTAATCCAACATGTTTCTCCCTCTTTAACTTTGAAGAAGAGTCACAAGGACTCAAAATATTAACTCTATTTTTTCTCTGCACAGATGCTGCCAGGCTTGCTGAGTTTTTCCAGTATTTTCTGTTTCAATGTGAAAAATGACTCTTGAATTTTTAAGAGTTTCAACCTAGGCTTCCGTTCCATAGAAACTTAATCAAGTGAGCCTGTTTCAAGCTAAGTTCAGCACGATTGCCATCTTTCTTTTTTAAGGGCACTCTGTGTTTTACCTTAAGTTAGAGGAAACATTTTAAAACATAACGTTTTTGAAGTCTCACATTTGTAACCCTGATTTTGATTGTATTAATGAACCACTGTTCTTTTGATAGAAGTTGCAATTTGAAATGATTTTCCTTTGCTTCTTCCTTCAATATGCGGACTATTCCAATATTACAATTTCAGATAAATCAATAGGTATAATAAATAATGTGTGACTAAGCCATTAAGTATTGTCACATTACATAAGTATCCAATAAATTTAGATTTGAGTATAATATAATTCCAATAAATAAACACTTCTACTTACAAGATTCGAAACAGAAATGATTTTTGGAAAGAATGGAAAGAAGAGTTGTGACCATGCCTGAGGATTGGGGCAAAGACCTGGTCTCGGCCAGGCCACTTGTTCCTATCTGATCCCTCCCTTCTATCCTCTGTTTGATATAGATCTTTTGTTCAGACAGAGATGGTGGGTGGTGTAGAGGGGAAGGGAAGAAAAACAAGAAAATAACTTATTTTTAAAAAGGAAGTTTTGAAGCTGACATTCTATCTAATTATTACGGTTTCTGTTGAAGATGTAGCAATCATTTTTTTTGTGTACTAAATGAATAGTCATAACTAGTTTTAATGGTGGAGCTCTCAATTGAACACAGCTGCTGCAATTATCCATTATGCTGATTATCCTCGTTGAAACGTGATGCTTTGGTTCCAGTGCATTGGGATCTGGTGCTGCAGCATCTTCCTCCCATCTGCAGTAATGGAGAGTAGTGGGGGTGGATATTTCATTGACTGCAGACTATCATGTCCTGGGTACAGTATGTCATTTTCTTCAGCCATTTTTTTTGTGTGTAGCTGCTTTAGTGTGTTGATTCATATCAGTTTGGCTCCATATTCTGGTTTCTCTTGTACAACAATTAACATAATTGCCAGTGACAATTTGTTGAATTGTGATTGAAGGGTAGCTTCTCGCAGATCGTGGAACATCCATACAAGTGGAAGTTGCAAGTTATGTGCATCTTATAGGGGGATGTCAAGCTGCTTCAGTTTCCTCTGTTTTTTCCTTAATTTCAATTGAGACTTGTAATACATTCCACCATATTTGAGCATATACAAAACTCCAGGTTACTTTGAGTTTGAGGGGCTGGTGGAGAGAGCAATTTGCCAGACCGGATGTTTTGGAGTTCTAAGTGTGTTGTCTGTGATTTCAGGATGCCTGCAGTTGGCAATTGAGACTCTATGTTGATCTGGAAAATCAGCCCTCAACCCAACTATTGAAAAATACGTGAAAGAATGAAATTATATCATTGCCTTTCAGAGAGTTTTTTTTTTCAGAGGTCTCATAGAGAACTGTAAGGGTTTACTCTATTGTGAATTGTGGAATTCTCCTACCAATATGTGATCTACAAATAATTGAGATGGTATGAATTTCCCAATCCTTCCTGTTTCTTCAATACAAATTAAACTGGTATTGGTGTAGGATTATTTCAGAAGATAACGTTATTGTCCCATGCTGTAAATAGGCGATAACTGTGCATTTATTATGGGGCTTTATGTTTTTAATAGGTTTAAAATTGTATCCTAGCAATTTCCACTGTTGTATTGTACTGGTAATCATTACAGAAAATTATTACGTATGGTTTACAGATGCTATTTTCCATAATCTGTTCATTTATATTTCCAATTCTGTTGAATATTCTGCATCAAATTACATTGATAAAATTAGTGTTTTCATTTTGCTGGTGAAGGAATCTTGATGCCATTTGTCCAATTTCTATTGATATTTTGTAATTTATCCATGGAAATAATTATTAGCATTAAATATGTTTATTTTAGAAGTTTGTTATTTTAGTATTTTAATGCCGTTGTTTCTTTTCTGTAAAGATCTAGGGCTCACTCTAATTGTAAGACAATTATAATTGTTAGACTGAGTTGGGAAAGTTGATCTTTTTAAAAAAAAAGCCTGCAGTTCTGACTAGTGACAGACAACTTTGGTAAAACTACATAGTTACAAGTTTCACAGAATTCATTAAGTTAATTGCAATAAGTACAAAAATGCAATACAGAGTACAGGCAATGAAAGCAGTCAGTTGCCTTTGGAACACCGGCTCTCGACTTTCAATTGACTGTAGCACTTTCTTGGTCTGTTGGCTGAAGCCTGTCTGTCATCTTGTTTATTCATGCTATGTACTTTATTAGCCTTTGCTAACCAGTACTTCTGTCCATACTCAGTAGCATCCATGAGCTCTGGTGGAAGCAATGCATGTTTGTTCCCTGATTGATTGATTAGATTGTGCATGATTGGTCTCTTAAGGGTGATGGTCACATTAGTAATGTCACTTCCTATTAACTTCTGACTGGTATCCTAAGATATCAGTCACTTGTAGGCGTATTCTTCTCATTACAACCCTTATTCAGTTTATTGCTTTCCGTTAAGATGACAAGGTACCAATAGATAATGTGCGTGTCTGTTTATTTGTGATAAGAGGATATATGGTATCATTCCCTAATGATTAATACTTTGGCCCCCATATCACAAAATACCAAATTGATACATCTTGAGTGATTTAGAGAGTTCAATCACCTATTAGCGATTTTTCTGGTGACTGCTGATGCCTGGAGCAAATTATTTAAAAAAACTAAAGAGTCCAAGAGGTTTATGCAGTCCTAAACTAATATGGCAACTGTAAAACCACTGCAATATTTACTAAATCGGTGCTTAGATATGATCAGTGTGTTAAAGCTGAAATAGCAAGATGCACATTACAGAATGACTGATTCAATCAATACATTTTCATAAGAAATAAAAATTATGAGAGCTATGTAACTACAAAAACATATTATAGAACCTGATTGCAAAGTTACAAATCCAAATTAATGCATAGGCCTGTTACATACTTTAAAAGGAAGTGACTATTCTCTTTAAGGCTGAAGTTAAAAAACTAAAATAATTTAAGATACAGAACTATAGCTTGAGACTTTAAGCTGTTTCACTTCTCTTCACTTACTGTGGCACTGCTGTCTCACAGCGCCAGGAACCTGGAGAATCTCCTTGTGACTGTGTAGGTTTCCTCTGGATGCTCTGGTTTTCTCCCACAGTCCTAGTTAAATGCATTGGCCATGCTAAATTCTCCCTTCATATACCTAAACAGGTGCTGGAGAGTGGTAATTAGGGGTTTTTCACAGAAATTTCTTTGTAGTGTTAATGTAAGCCTATTTGTGACACTAATAAATAAACTTAAAAAAAACTTCACATAGTTGGGCCTCTTAACTAGAGTATAACAACAGTTTTTGTGGCTGGGGAGTATAATAGTTCCATATTCTGATCTGCTCAGCTGTGACTGACTTCACAGTACCTTGCATAGGGCTAGGACCATGTGGTATATTTCATTTGTCTAGTAAGGACACAGTGACAAAGTCTCACATAGTGTAATATTGATGTCTTACAGTAACTACTTTTGAGCAGATATATTGATCATGACATATAACTGAACAAACTAGTTATTAACCATGGCCTTTCCATTATTTCCAATGAGAGAAAAAGCTAGGATGATTAAATGAGAAAGTAAAACTTGTACAAATGAAGGTTGAGTATCCTTTATGTATAAATCCGAAGACTTAACACATGCAAAAGCTGTAGTTCGAATGAAGCTGATCAATCTTTCACTAGAAAATCTGTGACCTGAGCTGACACAACCCAAGCTGACTACACTTGACCTACTATTCAATGGAACATCTTACTTCTTCGGCCATTTTATTTAAATTAGACCATAGTTAAACTAGGCTTAGACTTTTGTAATGTGGTATCCAAAAAACCAAAATTATTTGAAATGTAGTCAGCCTAGGGGGTTTTGGATAAAGGATATGTGGTTCACAGAAGTGCATTTTATGGATTCAGTTGATTATTTTAATACTGTGAAGGATGTTGCTTTAAAGGAAAGATTCAGTCAGAGTAAAACAGTACGCCTAATATCAGGTGTAATGGAAAGAGGGTACTGTTAGAGAAACTATTTAAGCCACTGAGAGGGAGAATTATAGTTCCAAGCGGTTGGTAAAATCAACTTCTCCAGTGAAGAAACATAAACTATTAGATGTTGCTTAATTCAGAGAATATTATAGCGCAAAACAAAAACAAATGTTTGGCGCAAAATTTCTGTCAAAGCTATCTGAACAGTACAGAAAACTGGCAGATGTGATTTAGGACAAAGAGAGATATAAACTCATTTCTGGAGGGAGGAATATAATTGTATAATCAATGGATAAATGGAGAAGAGAGACGGACTGTGAGATACATTGGGATTGTCCCAGTACTGAGTGGCATAGGCGCAATGCTCTGCGTGCTTGCTTCTGACTTTCCACTATTTAGTGATGCTGTAAGTTTTGCAAGGCTTATGGTATTCATTCAGTGCATAGAGACTGCTGCAGCACTAACTGCATTGAGCTGCTTATCTTCCAATTATTTTCTCCTCTGGAAGGAACAGACTTTCTGGGGTATAGTTTCACTACTGCAGTAGTTTCTCTAATTCTTAGAGTCATAGAATCTGTACAGTGCAGAAGAAGGCCATTTGGCCCATCGAGTCTGCACTGACCACAATCCCACTCAAGCCCATGCGTTTACCCTAGCTAGTCCCCTTGATACTAAGGGTCAATTCAGAATGGCCAATCCACCTAACCCACACATCTTTGGACTGAGAGGAAACCAGAGCACCTGAAGGAAATCCATGCAGACATGGGGAGAATGTGCACACACCACGCATACAATAACCCAAGAGTCATGTGCTGCTTTGAAATTGATTTGATAAACCATTTTGACTATGTCACAACTGGCTTTCATCCTGTTATTGGAGATTAGAATTGGGATGTTTGCTTGTTTCATATTTTTGCACAGCAAAAAGCGAAGCCAGTCATATAGATTATGGCTGTGCACAGGCCAAAGCGCTACCTGACCTGTCTAATTTAGCACGTCACCATATGGCATTTTTACCAAGTTAATTTGTTTTCTTTGTGGTTAAGAAACTTAATAATTGATAGATATTTGGATCTACTTTGCGGTGACTCATCAGAAATTAAAGATGCTTTTGTAGCAATTTACTTTTTTTTAACATCAGCTCTTAATGGTAATTTAGAACCTTTTCAAAACAGCATCAAATTCATATTCCATTCAGGTAATTTTTTTTTTTGTAAGTCTTGAACTCCATTATATTAAGTTTACTTTTATTTCTGAAATTGATATGAAATGTCATTGAATGTCTGCGGTTTTAGTGAGGAACTGAAGGAAATCAGCATTAGTAGAGAAATAGTTTTGGGGAAATTGATGGGATTGAAGATAAATCTCCAGGTCTTGCTAACCTTCATCCCAGAATACTTAAGAAGTGCCTCTGGAAATAGATCCATTGGTGGTTATTTTTCAAAATTCTTTGGACACTGGACTGGTTCAGAGGCTAGCAAATGTAAGCCCACTATTCAAAAAGTGAGGTAGAGAGAAAACAGGGATCTATAGACCAGTACTGGGTAAATTACTTGAGTCCATTATCAAGGATTTCATAACTCAGCATTTGGAAGATAGTAGTATAATCAGACAACGAAAGGGAAATCATGCTTGACAAATTTATTGGAATTCTTTGAAGATGTAACTATGTAATTAGAAGAGTTGACCGACGAGAACTAGTGAATGTAGTTTATATAGGCTTTCAGGAGGCTTTATACAAGGTCACACATAACAGACTACTAAGTAAAGTTAAAGCAGGTGGAATTGCAGGTAATGCCTTGAGATGGATAGAAGGTTGGTTAGCAAATAGAAAGCAAAGAGTTGGCATAAATGGGTCTTTTTCTGATTGTCAGTCAATGACTAGTGGGGTTCTGCAGGCATCTGTGCTAGGACTCCAATGTTCTCATTATATATTAAATGATGTGGAAGAGGGAACTGAATATATTACCTCCAAATTTGTAGATGATACAAGGTTGGGAGGGTGAGCTGTGAGAAGGTTGCAGAGATGCTTCAGCATGATTTGGACAGGATGTGTGAGTGGGCATCAGCATAGCAGATGCACTACAATGTGGATAAATGTGAGGTTATCCACTTTAGTAGCAATAATGGGAACACAAATTATTACTTGAATGATGTAAGTTGAGAAAGATGGATACTCAGCGAGTCTTTAGTGTCTTCGTGCATCGGTTGCTGAAAGTAAATGCGCAGATACAGTAGGCAGTAAAGAAGGCAAATGGCATGTTGGCCTTCATAGCGAGAGGATTGGAGTATAGGAATAGGAATATTTTACTGTAATCTTACAGAGTATTGATGAGGCCACACCTGGAGTATTATGTGCAGTTTTGGTGTCTTTATCTGAGGAAGAATGCCCTTATTATAGAGGGGGTACAGCGAAGATTTACTAGACTAATTACTGGGATGATGGGTCTGTCATAAGAGGTGGGACTAAGTCAGCTATGATTATGTTTACTAGAGTTTAGAAGAGTGAGAGTGGATCTCATAGAAAATTATAAAATTCTAACAGGGTTAAACAATGTAGATTCATAAAGAATGTTCCCGACAATAGGGAATCTTGAATTGATAGTCATAGCTTGAGGATAAGGTGTCAACCTTTTTAGAACTGAGGTGAGGAGAAATTTCTTCACAGAGAGGGTGATGAATGTGTGGAATTCACTACCTCAGAAAATAGTTGAGATCAAAACGTCTGATTTCAAGAAGAAATTAGAAGCAGCTCTTGGGGATAAAAGGACCAAGGGATATGGGGGAAGGACAAGTAAGGATGTTGAATTTGAAGATTAGCCATGATCAAAATGAATGGCAGAGCAGGCTCAACAGACCGAACGACCTTCAGCTATTTTGAGTTTCTATGTTCAACAACACACAAAAACAGAAATAGTTGTATGTGCCACTCAGAAACAGCATTGTGCTGTGTATTAAGTAAATAAACAGAACACTTAAGATCCATTACATATTTTATATGTTTACTCAGGGGGTGAATATCCCTAATTCCCCTGGGATGACAGTGATGAGATTTGTAGTTACTTTCACAATTGATAAGTGTGCCAGACCACCTCTGAGGGTACTAAGATACAACAACCATTTAAAGTGAATCTGGGATATTGTGTTAGCTGAAGAATATTCATGAATCATTTTGGTTTTTATGACAATCCAGAGATTTTTTTTTATCCCTTGGTGCCAGTTTATAAGTCACTTGGCATGGTTGGATTTGAATTCTCAACATCCAGATGGCTAGTCCAATACCTAAACCAGCTATACTACATACAAAAACAGAAAATGCTGGAAAATCTCAGCAGGTCTGAGAGCATTTGTGGACAGAAAACAGAGCCAACGTTTCATGTCTGGATGATTCTTTGCAGTTGTACTCTGATGATGAAATAAGCAGAGAAAAAAAGCTCCATTTATTAAATTTTGAGCAGGAGAAAGAAGAAATGAATAGGCCAGATTCTTCAGAAGACTATAACCTCAACATTGAAACTGCAAAGTGTCCGAGACAGATGGAAGTGCAGTCACCTTATCAATCAAATACATGACAGGTAGCCTGGAGGAGGGGATTGAAACTGTATGTAGATGTGACTTCTTTTTGTTGCCAGATTGTATAATTGTTCCACACACAACCTTTTGTACAAACAAAATCTGTTTAAAGCTTAACCAATTGAATATTACATGTCCATTGTTAGAGATTCATAGGGTAAAAGAGTCCAATTGATTTCACACTTTGTGCCATATTACAAACTTGAAAGAAAATGACACCTATAAACAGGTCTTCATAGACAAAAGAGAAAGATGGGTTGTTTCATTGGTGTGAAACAAATAGCAGAAGTGATGAAATTGCTCTACCTGCAGTTAAACCTGAATAACAGTTTGTGAAAGAGGTAAATGAGAAAAGGGTGTCAAATGTGAAGGTAAAGAGGCCTGATCTTTCTTGCAGAACAGGCTTATGGTGCATCAGAAGTTGCCTTGAGGTGGATGAAATGTATCATGCAATGGCAAAACTTCAAGCAAAATGTCAAATAATTTTTGGTTGTGTGCTTTTCATATTGCTGGTGATTCAGAAATCAATCAGAATCACAGTTGTGTTTTTTTGCCTGTGTTTAAAGCTATATATAGCCATTGTTCTGCTAAGAAATAAAAGACTAGGGCTGGCACACAGTGAGTAAGTTCAAAATAATTATGAACTTGTTATTTTTCATGAAACCCAGAACCCAGAGATATGGAGGCTTTTTGTACAATTAAAATGACACTGCTAAATTCAACAAGGCAGAATTGCTGGCACAAAAACAAGGATGCTGCCTGGATTGGGAGGCAGGCCTTACGAAGATAGGTTGAGGGAGCTGGGACTCTTCTCACTGGAGAGACGTAGGTTGAGAGGCGACCTGATAGAGGTTTATAAAATGTTGAGAGGGATAGATAGGGTGGACTCTCAGAGACTATTTCCCCGAGCTGAAATGGTCACTACGAGAGGACACAGATTTAAGGTGCAGGGAAGCAAATACAAAGGAGATGTCAGGGGTAGGTTTTTTTCATTCAGAGGGTGGTGAGTGAATGGAACCGACTGCCATCGGAGGTTGTTGAGGCAAACTCACTGGAGTCTTTTAAGAGACTTCTGGATGAGTATATGGAAAAGAATAGGATAGGGGGTTATAGATAGGTCTGTGGATTGGTAGATGTAATCGGCGCAGCCTGTATTGTGCTGTATTGTTCTATGTTCAAAAACAGAAAATGCTGCAAAGTTTCAGCAGGTCTGAAAGCATCTGTAGAGAGACAATAAAACTAATGTTTTGAGTCAGGATGACCCTACCTCAAACCCTTCATCTTTCCACAGTATTTTGCCTTTATCTCAGAATTATTGATAGTTTGCTGCATAGTCACTGATTTGGTTCAATTATTAAGTGTTTTAGGCCTGTTCTATTGTTAATCAAGGATAAAAAGGTGTAAAAGGATTGTATTATAAAAACTTTTTGAGCAATTTTAATATTAGATTGTCAGTCAGCACGAGAACCTTTCAACTACCCTTTGTGCTATGCCTAGCTGTATGGTTTTACAAGCTGATGGCTCTAGGCAGTATCACTATCTCAGTCACTGAAGCAATGATAGAGTGCCATGTCATCAGCATGGTTATTAGCCAAGTTGTTTTCATTGACTTGCTGCTCTACAAACAAACAAAAAAAACCCATTCTCTAATATTAACAGTGCTTCTGACAAAGGTGGATGTGACTGACCAAACCAGAATGATACAGGTCTACATCACAGAAAAGACCCTTTAGCCCATTGCATCTGTGCTGATCAAAAACAATCACATAACTATTCTAATCTCATTTTCCAGCACTTAACCCATAGCCTTGTATGTTTTAGCATCTTGAAAGCAAAGCATCTGTTTAAAAGCTATTGTTATCAACCACCTTAGTATGCATGGGCAGCATGGTGGCTCAGTGGTTAGCACTGCTGCCTCACAATCCCAGGGACCCAGGTTCAATTCCGGCCTTGAGTCACTGTCTGTGGAGTTTGCACATTCTCCCCGTATCTACAGGCGTTTCTTCTGGGTACTCTGGTTTCCTCCCATAATCCAAAGAGGTGTAGATTATTTGAGTGGCCATGTCAAATCAGGGGATTAGCAGGATAAGTATATGGATTATGGGAATAGGGCCAAAGTGAGATTGTTGTCAGTGCAGGCTTGATGGATCAGATGGATTTCTTCTGTACTGTAGGGATTCTGTGTATGGTTTAGTTTCAACTTGATTTCCATGAAGATATTTCCTTCCCATCTCTTTTCTCTGCTCATCAACACTAGGTTTGATTCTATAGACACTACCTGCATCCAGCATTTTAACATGGCATTCTTCTTGCATAAGCCTAAGCAGAATCTGTTGAACACTGTCATCCATTTTCACTCCAGCTTAATATACACCAGCTATCCTGTCTGAAATTATCTGACTTCGTCTCACCTGAAAACACCTCCAGAACATTCTGGTCTGCGTGTTGTTGTGCCTTTACTCAATTGTCCATTATTTTAACTTGACTAAAGCCAGTTTGCTCCAGGTGCTGCATGTCTGCTAATGATAAAAGGTTAACTGATTCTTCCTCTGCTGGTTTAGTAAGTGTTAAGAATTTTTCCCCCCATTTGTTTAATCTCCTCATGCAAATAGAAATTATCATCCATTACATGCAAGTTTGGGAGAGAGAAGAAATTACTTTGGGATTGGAATAACTTAGAGAATCATTGCAAAACATTTGCACAGTTCTGCAGCCACTTTGATCTCTTTTATCCCTACAGTCCCCAGTGACACACCACCCTAATGACACCCTGATCAGAACTACGCCATTGATTATTTTCCTGCAATGTTGCCCAGGGAAAAGTTGTTAATTGCTTCCATAATAATCATTCTATTTTGTAATGGATGTTCAAGGAATTATCCAGTGAAAGTGTTATTGCTTTTGAAAAGTTTGACTGTGTTTTGCCTTCACTTTTCATGTGTTGTCAGTTTGGCTGTGACAGACTCAGTCTTACCTTCTGGTCACAGATTTGATTACAGTGTTAACTGTATCTCGCTGACCACAGGTATCAGCTTGGTACAAAGAGAAAAGGAGGCAATCCTGTCTCTATTAGTAATTCAATTCATTATATATCATTATTGGGCAGCGTATGACATAAATCATGCAGTTTATATCAAAACTATGCAGTCTAAAATACACTCCCATTGGTTTCTATGGCAATTCCTGAGTCACCAAATATGAGAGATATTACTAAGATGTCTACTAGACATCTGTCTTCCTTCTGGATGCCAGCTCCATGCCTTCAGATATAGGGTCTTTCTGTCTTGCGCGATTAGTCTCTGGAGTTTTGCTGCAGCTGGTCCTGAAGTTTTGATTTGTATTCTGTTGTTATCCCTTCCAAGATATGCTGCCTCTTTGTTGTAGGTTCAAATTTCCTCACTTATTTTGTATCTTACCGTCATTGGCCCTAGCCCAAGGCCCTGGGTAGGAATTGCCTCATTGCACTCAGGCTAAGTAAGGACTTATGTCTTACAACATTTCCTTTGTAAGCTTAGCCAGTTCAAGCTAGTTTTAGGTTGCTGCAGTTCAAGTAGAGTTTGCAGATTTTAACTCTCCTTTTTAACCCTGGCCAATAACAAATGTCACCAATTGTCATGACTTGATTGAGACCAGGGATAAATGCTCTTTAAAATGAATACTACTTTGTTGCTTGAAGGAAACCTCCATTATTCAATTGAAATAAGTTGCTATAAACAAATGTGACATTATTATCATTTAGATAATACTCATTTCTCAAATGATGTAACCAGTGGGATATAACTCTGGTGATGTGCAACTGCTGGTTGAAATTATTCGACTGATCTCACTGTTCAATTCCATTTTGACCATTTTGCTGGCAATTAAACCAATTCAAAGGAAGCTGATTGAGATCTGAAAAACCTAAACAAAAGCTCATCAAGTCATCAGAAAAGACCAATCAACCTATCCCTCTTGTATTTCATCCATACCAGGATCACGCTGTTTCTTTAATGTCTCTGCTTATCTGCAAGCTTATTTCAAATGTTTATTGCACATGAAAATGAAACACTTTTAAATGGTCTGTTTTACATACACTTTTTACAAATCATATACTGCCTTGACATACTTAAAAATCGTATCCCAGATTCACCTTGTATATATATCATATGCATTTGTACCTCAAAGATCTTTCTTTAATTGTTGTAGTTCCAGACTTCAGAACTTCTATTTTATAGTGTTCCTCTGTACATTTGGGATCATTCTTGCTCTGTTTTACAACGTAACTAATTAAAAATGTCTTTGCAAAGTGCCATGACCAAAATTGTAGACCACTGCATTGCTCCTGTTCTGGCTTTGTATTCATATATCTAATTATTTTTTTTATTGCTGATCCTCATCTTGTCAAAACTGAAAGCACAGTTCTCTCAGGTGTATTTCTATCTGCCTGTGCTAATCCTGTTCCTTCACTTTACATTTATAATTTGATTAGTTTTTGATCCACTATGTAATATTTTTGCATTTTTTCCAAACTAAATTTAATTTGCCATTTGTTTCCCCATTCACTTAAAAAATTTAAACTCTAAATTATTAACTGCATCCTCTATATCTTTTGATCTCCCCAATTTAGTGCAGTTAACAAATATAGTACTTACAATAAATTTCTGCATTATTGCCACTTCTGTAGGTAAGAAGTAATAACCTTTCATTGCTGTACTCTATACTTTCTCCCTATATGACATCATACCTTTTTAACTGTGTGCTGTTTGATTTTTTTTAGTCCAACTATCCCCATCAGAAGCTGGGTTTTAGTTTCATTGGATGTCTTTGGTGTGCGACCTTGTCAAAATCTTTTGAAAATCCAAATAAACTCTCGAGAGTGAAAGAATCTTATTTAGCAGGATATTTTCTTTTGAAATTCGTGTTGATTCAACTTACTCTTTGGAGTGATTCCTACTATTTTATGTGCCCGCAATAGATTATTTTGTGCGTGTGTGTGGGATTTACTTTCTTTATTAAATATATAATTATTCCCTAAAAAAAAACTTTAAATAACTGCCTGTATCAATGAAGTCATCTCCATCATAGTTATTTCCATTTAATTTTGTGAGGGAAAATTAGGATCTCTGTGTTGAACTGTTACTGAATGGCTTAAGAAAGTTCTGGTTAAAGTCCTAACAGATTTATTTGGTAGTACAAGTCACAAGCTTCCAGAGTGCTGCTCCTCTGTCAGGTGAGTAGGAGTCATGCTCAAAACAGGGCATATAAAGATACAAACTCAATTTACAAAATAATGGTTGGAATGTGAGTCTTTACAGGTAATCAAGTCTTAAAGGTGCAGACAGTGTGAGTGGAGAGAGGATTAAGCACAGGTTAAAGAGATGTGTATTGTTTCCAGCCAGGATAGTTAGTGAGATGTTATAAGACCAGGCAAGTCGTGGGGATTACAGATATTGTGACATATACCCAAAATCCTGTTGCGGCCATCTTCGTGTGTGCGGAACTTGGCTATCAGTTTCTGCTCAGCGATTTTGTGTTGCCGAGTGTTGTGAAGGCTGCCTTGGATAATGCTTACCCAAAGATCAGAGGCCGAATGCCTGTGACTGTTGAAGTGTTCCCTACAGCAGTCATGGGCACTTAGCCTCTGATCTTTGGGTAAGTGTTCTCTAAGGTGGCCTTCTCGACACACAGCAACGCAGAGCCGCTAAGCAGAAACTGAAAGCAAAGTTTTGCACACAAGACAATCTCAACAGGAATCTTGGATTCATGTCACACTATCTGTAACCCCCCATGACTTGCCAGGGCTTGTAAAATCTCACTAACTATCCTGGCTGGAGACAATACACATTTCTTTAACCTGTGCTTAATCCTCTCTCCACTCACATTGTCTGTACCTTTAAGACTTGATTACCTGTAAAGACTCACATTCCAACCATTATTTTGTAAATTGAGTTTGTGTCTTTATATGCCCTGTTTGTGAACATGACTCATCCTCACCTGATGGAGGAGCAGTGCTCCGAAAGAACAAAACAGCACAGGAAACAGGCCCTTCGGCCCAACGAGCCCATGCTGCCACCTCAATGTTCCCACTTCTACCCGTGATCCCTGTCTATGTTTATAGATCTATGGATTGAAACCAAATTTGAGACAATTTGGCAGAACAAATTCTCCCTAATCAGCCTAAGAGCACATCTTTTGGATGTGGGAGGAAATCGGAGCACCCGGAGAAAACCCACACAAACATGGGGAGAATGTGCAAACTCCCACAGACACAGGCCCAAATCCATGTATCCGCACAGCACAGCGATAGTCACTGAGCTGTCGTGTTGCCCATCAAATAGTCCAGGTCAAGCATACACTAACGACGTGAAGCACTAGGATACTCTCAAAAAAAAAATCCAAGAGCAGTTCTCTCACGACCCATCTCATGTATGCCCCTTGTTAGACAACAAGGTGGACCAAAGCACCTGTAGGATAAAAACAAATACATCAATATCATTGACTATTTACACACTTCCCAGGGACTCCCAAGGCTCATGATCCCTATTTTAAATCAGTTTTCTATACCCCTCCATTCCCATTCCGTTCATGTGCCCATGTAAGTATCTCTTAAATAACTCCAGATTGCTGCCTCCACCACTTTACTTGGCAGCGCATTCCATACCCCCACCACCCTCTGTGAAAAAACTCCCTCTAGCATCCAAATTATACCTTACCCCCCTCACGCTAAGCCCGTGACCCCTCGTGCTATTTGAGTCCATCCTAGGAAAAAGCTTAACCGTGTTTATTCTATCTATACCCCTCATAATCTTGTACACTTCTATTAGATCTCCTCTAAGTCTACGTCTTTCTAAGGAAAACAGCCCCAATTTGCCTAACCTCTCCTCATAACTCAGACCTTCCATACCAGGCAGCATCCTGGTAAACCTCCTCTGCACTCTTTCCAGAGTCTCCACGTCCTTCCGGTAGTAAGGCGACCAGTACTGGATGCAGTATTCCAAATGAGGTTTAACCAATGTTTTATGCAACTGCAACATTAAAGGCCAGCTCTTGTACTATATACTTCTTCCTATAATGGCTAGCATACCATATGCTTTCTTCACAACCTTCTCCACCTGCTCTGCCACTTTCAGAGACTTGTGTACCTGCACCCCAGGTCCCTCTGCGTTTCTATACTCTTAATAGGTCTACCCTTTATCATATACCTCCCCCCTACATTCTTTCTCCCGAAATATATCACGTCACATTTATCAGAATTGAATTCCATCTGCCATCTATCTGCCCAAGCTACCAGCCTATCTATGTTCTGCTATATCTCCTGCCAATGCTCACTAACCGCAAATCCAGCCATATTTGTATTGTCTGCAAACTTGCTGATCACTCCATTTACTCCCTCTTCCAAGTCATTTATATATATTACAAATAGAAGAGGTCCCAGTACCAAGCCCTGCGGCACACCACTAGTGACCGACCTCCAGCTAGAAAAATATCCTTCCACTATTACTCTCTGTCTCCTATTACCAAGCCGGTTACTTATCCATCTAGCTACCTGTCCTTGTATCCCATTAGCCTTGACCTTTTCAACTAACCTCCCATGAGGGATTTTGTCAAACGCCTTACTAAAATCCATATAGATGACATCAATGGCTTGCCCTTCATCCACCGTTTTCGTCACCTCCTCAAAAAATTCTACCAGATTCATAAGGCACGAACTCCCCTTAACAAATCCATGCTGCGTATCCCTAATCAGATTGCAACACTCTAAGTGCCTAGACATCCTATCTCTAAGAATCCCCTCCAACAACTTCCCTACCACTGACGTCAAACTCATCGGTCTATAATTTCCAGGGTTATCCCTACTCCCCTTTTTAAACAACGGTACAACATTAGCTATTCTCCAGTCCTCTGGGACCTCACCTGTGTCCAAAGAAGAGACAAAGATTTGCGTCAGAGGCCCAGCCATTTCACCTTGCACCTCCCTAAACAGCCTGGGATAAATGCCATCAGGCCCCGGAGATTTATCAGTTTTAATGCTACCTAGAATATCTAACACTTCCTGCCTCGGTATGGATATTTCCCTCAACTGCCCCACAGCTCCCTCAGAGACAGGACCAGTCAACAAGCCCTTCTTCTTCGTGAATACCGACGCAAAGTATTCATTCAGGATCTCCCCCATTCCCTCAGGCTCTAAGCACAGTTCCTCTCCTCTGTCCCTAAGAGGTCCAATTTTTCCTCTAACCATCCTTTTATTCCTAACATAGGAGTAAAAAGCCTTTGGATTTTCCTTAATCCTATCCGCCAAATCGTTTCATATCCCCTTTTTGCCCTTCTAACTCCCTGTTTGAGCTCCCTCCTACTCTTTCTATATTCCTCCAACGCTGCCTCCGTTCCCAGCTGCTTAGACCTACCATATGCCTCTCTTTTCTTCCTAACCAAGTCCTCAATGTCCCTAGTAATTCACAGCTCCCTAATTCTATCTTTCCTCTTAGCCGGCACATATCTTTCTTGCAAAGTTTTCAGTATTCCCTTGAAAGAGTCCCACGTGCCTAGCGTGGATTTACCCTCGAACAACCGTTCCCAATCAGTTTCCATAAGTTCCTGCCTAATCCGACTGTAGTTAGCCTTCCCCCAATTCAGCACCCTGCCCCTAGGGCAACAAGCATCCTTTTCCATTTGTATCCTAAAGTAGACAGAATTGTGGTCACTGTTAGTCACGTGTTCCCCTACTGCAACATCAACCACCTGCCCTGGCTCATTACTCATAACTAAATCCAATATAGCTCCTTCTCTAGTCAGGCTAGCCACATACTGCTCCAACGATCCTTCCAGTACACATTTTACAAATTCCTCCCCGTCTGAACCCCCAGCTCTAGGTACCTTCCAATCCACCCTAGGGAGATTAAAATCTCCCACTATAATGACTCTGTTCTTTCTGCACCTATCCAAAATGTCTTTACATATGCCTTCTTCAACTACCCGTGGGCTGTTGGGTGGCCTATAATACACCCCTAGCATAGTAATTGCCCCCTTTCTATTCCTCAACTCCACCCACAGCGACTCCACTCCTAACTCCTCTGTATTGTCCTCCCTCTGCACCGCTGTGATGCTCTCCTTAACTAACAACGCCACTCCCCCACCTCTTCTGGACCCTCCTCTGTCACACCTGAAACACTTATACCCAGGAATGTTCAGTTGCCACTGCTCCCCTTCCTTTAACCACGTCTCTGTCACTGCAACCACATCCAAGTTCCTCGCAAACATTAAAGCCCTAAGTTCATCCATTTTTCCTGCTATGCTCCTCGCATTGAAACAGACACACTTCAGGCCTCCAAGCCCACTCGGAACCTCCTTCTCCCTGGTGTATTTTCTCTCATCCAAGCTTACTTTATCTCCCATCTCACTCCCTACTGAGCTATTGGTCTCAGCCCCTCCCCCCCCTCCATATTAGTTTAAATCCTGCCGAAACATTCCAGCTAACCTCCCAGCTAAGATATTCACACCCTTCCCATTCAAGTGTTTCCCGTCCCTTCTATACAGGTGCCCTTCTTTCACAAAGACTTCCCAGTAATCCACAAATACAAAACCCTCTGCCCTACACCAGTCCTTCAGCCACGCATTCAGCTGTAGGATCTCATTTCTCCTGGCCCCAGTAGCAGCCCTGAGATCGCCATCCTAGAGGCCCTACTCTTCAGCCTACCCCCCAATTCCCTGAACTGCCTTCGTGTATTCTCCCTGCTCTTCCTTCCTACATCCTTCTCTCCTACGTGAATAATCACATCTGCCTGGGTCCCCTTGCTCTTCAAAATGCCCTCTACCCTGTCGGACACATCTTGCATTCCTGCTCCAGGGAGGCAAACTACCATCCTGGAATCCCGCCTTTGACCACAGAACCACCTATCTATTCCTTTAACCCTCCCCGCCCCCACCTCTATCTCCCTTCTTTCCCCCTTCTGCTCCTCTGAGGTACTCTGGTTCTCCTGCCTTATTTTTTTTTACCTCTCTGCCCTTGATATTTTGGGGGACTGCCACTGGGGAAGTCTTTGGACTGTCTCCCCTCTCCTTTTTCCCCTTCCTTACAGAAAGCTTGTGGCTTGTGCTATCAAATAGATCTGTTGGACTTTTAAGGAGGTGTTGTGAAACTTCTGTCACTAGTGGTGTGCCACAGGGCTCTGTACTAGGACCCCTTCTATTTGTGGTGTATATAAATGACTTGGAAGAGGGGGTAGGTGGTGTGATCAGCAAATTTGCTGATGACACTAAGATGATTGGATTGGTGGGTACTGAGGAGCAGTGCCTGGCAATACAACATGACATAGGCTGGTAGATTGGGCAGATAGATGGCAAATGGAATTTAATCCGGATAAATGCGAGGTGATGCATTTTGGCCGGAATAATGTAGAGGGGAGTTATAGGATAAAAGGTAAAACTATCCGGAGTATAGAGATGCAGAGAGACCTGGGGGTGCAAGTTCACAAGTCTCTGAAGGTGTCAGTACAGGTGGAGAATGTGGTAAAAAAAGCGTATGGTATGTTAGCCTTCATAGGAAGGGGTATAGAATACAAGAGTAGGAGTCTGATGTTGCAGGTGTATAGAACGTTGGTTAGGCCTCATCTGGAGTACTGCGTCCAGTTCTGGTCGCCATACTACAGGAAGGATGTAGAGGCCCTGGAGAGAGTGCAGAGGAGATTCACCAGGATGCTGCCTGGTATGGAAAGGCTGTCTTATGAGGAAAGATTGAAAACACTGGGGTTGTTTTCCCTTGAAAGACGTCGGCTGAGAGGGGATCTTTTAGAGGTATATAAGATTGAGGGGTATAGATAGAGTAAATGGTGGTAAGCTTTTTCCACCATTAGAAATGGATAGAACGAGGGGTCATGGGCTCAGGGTGAGGGGGGCTGTGTATAAGACGAATATTAGAGGGCAGTTTTTCACACAAAGGGTAGTGGGGGTGTGGAATGCACTGCTGAGTAAGGTGGTGGGAGCAGGCATGCTAGGGTTGTTTAAGGGTCTCTTGGACAGCCACATGAGCAGTCTGCAGATAGAGGGATATTGCAGGACTGTTTGAATATCGGGAGGACCAAATAGTAGTAGACTATCTTTTAGTTTTGTCTCGGGAATTTCTTAGTTTTTTTTTAGCATGTTTAATTAAGTCTTATTTGTTTCCGCAGGCAATTCGGTCCACCTTGTTGACCAACAAGGGGCATGCATGCGGCATGTCGTGCGAGAGCTGCTCTTGGAGGTTGCTTCAGGAGTTGCCTAGTGCTTCACGTCGTCAGTGTATGCTTAAACTGGACCATCTGATGGGCAACATGACAGCTCAGAGACTATCGCTGTTGCTGTGCAGACACATGGATTTGGGCCTGTGTCTGCGGGAGTTTGTGCGTTCTCCCCGTGGTTGCGTGGGTTTCCTCCGGGTGCTCCGGTTTCCTCCCACATCCCAAAAATGTGCTCTTAGGCTGATTGGGTAACAAATTGTCCCTATATGGGAATCTTCAACAATAGGCATAGCCTAAAGTCAAGGATATGTCATTAGGACGTTAGGACGGCGGCATGGGCTCGTTGGGCCAAAGGGCCTCTTTCCCGTGCTGTGTTGCTCTTTGTTCTTTGTTGTTCTTACCCCAGTCCAACGCTGGCACCTTCATGTCGTAAGAAATATCCAGGAAGAGAGCACAGTATGTTTGCATATGCTTGTCTTGCAGGGCTCTTATTTGTAGAGTTATTCAAAGCTCTGCACAACTTAGAGAAGTGTCTCAAGTTATTTTTTTAAAATATAAGGAACTGGCACAGGGCACCTTTATGTCCTTTTGGTATACCTTTGTATGGTTTAACAGCAATAGCTAACTACAATGAATGTTGTAGTTTTTAATTTAATTGAAAATTTTAAAATATTGACTTTGGAAAGGAGAAGCGAGTATTTAAAAATGTTCTTTCATTTTTTACAATTTCATTCCATTGTCACACTATTCTAGCTCAGCAAGCTCTGAAATAGTCAAAAAACAGAAGGCAGATAACGTCGATGGAAGTGGTCATGATGGTAAGTAATCATTTCATAACTGTCTTTGCTGTGCGTGTTTTGTATCAGCCTGAGATGGGTAGTGTGATACTCTGACTGGGATTAATCAAAAATGAGCTGTGAAGGAATTTTTGATTAAAATCATTTGTAGTTGTGATGCTGTTCGTTGTAATTGCATATCACGCCAGTTACAAATGGTCTCCACCTTGCCTGGTTTAGCCATTTATTCTGACATCTCCACTCTTACCAAAAAACTAACAGATTTTCTACTCTCTTCTCTATCCGGGGTGACTCAATAACTTTTTGGCCAAATCTCATTCCAAGTCAGGCATCACACTCAAATCTGATCCTGCTCTTAATTATATCAGCTTACTCAACATTCTAGCAGTACTCACTAGATAATGATTATGACAGGAGCCTTGGATGTTGTTTTCTTTCTTCCACATCCTTCTGCTTTCTCACTTCATGGTATGTTGTGGCTACTATTTGACCAGCACAGGTGAGACCAGTTAACTAACTAGGGAACCTCAAATTTCTCAACACATTACTAAGTACATATTTTCCCCAATGAATCATTGGGTGATATTTAGCAATATCTCTCTGGTTTCCATTGTACTTAATGCTAATGATCCTTTTCTCTGTTTCTATTGGTATCTCTATACACACAGCCCAACCAAAAAGGTGGGTATTACAACTTTCAAATCTGCATTATTTTTAGTTCTCTCTGTCCCACTCTCTCATATATATTCACATTTAGTGTCAGCATCATTGGTGTCTCCCCTCAGGTGTGAGCAAATAAAGCAGGAATTTGTCCACACTAATTGCAAGTCAAATGAAATGAGTAGATTAGCAAACCTATCAGTGAGTTGTAACAATTAAAATTCCTTTATTGAACTGGATATTTTAATTCCACACATGTCAATCGATGCCAATGCCAATCTCTTTTCTTCTGTGCTTTAGATGGAAGACTGATGAACACTAATGAAGAAAGTTAGTTTATTTAATATGAGAGTTTAAAGTAATGATTGGAGTAAATTTTAACTTAGTCCATGATGCATCCTCCTAATATGGAATATAAGGCATTGCACACTTGCAGTGTCATACTCCACAATCAGCTCTGAGTGCTACAGAGGTATTGAAGTTTGTAACAGAAGCCTGCTTTTGATGTATATTGTTAATGTGACTCTTATTCATGAGCTAAGTACACTTAGCAGATTGGTGTTCTTGTTGAATCCAGTTGGCACTGTGTTTAAGATCAGACTCTCCAAGTCTCTACTGACCTGACTGTCCCTTGCAAATTATGTATTTCTTATTGGACACCCTGACCATGATCCAGCTTGTCATAGCTGTAAATTTATCAATCAACTTGTCAACCACCAGGAAATTCTCTCGGTATTAGCACTTGCATTCCTTAGCTATACTGAGTGAAAAAGGAACCATTTTTAATTTCATGTGTATGAATGTCACCAGAATATATTAGCAGCTTCCTGATGATCACAGAATTGTTACTGGCAGAGGGAGGCCATTTGGTCTACTGTGTCCACACTGGCTCTTCAAATGAACAATTCTTCCAGTACTAATCCCCTGCCTTCCTCCCCTATAATCCTGCGTATTCTTCTTTTCCAGATAACTTTGAGTGCTTCAGTTGAACCTGCTTCCTCCACACACTTGGGAAATATGTTTTAAACCGTAACCATTCACTGCATGAAACAAGTTTTGTTCGTATCATTTTTTTCTCCTTTTAATTACTTTAAATCCGTGCCCTCCCACCCTCGATCCTTTCACAAATAGAAACAGTTTCTCCCTTTCGACTCTGCACAGATTTGCCACGATTCTGAATACCTCTATCAAATCTCCTTTCAGCCTTCTTTTCAATAGGGACCATAGTCTTAACTTCTCTAATCTATCTTCTAGAACTGCGTTCCTTATCCCTGGAATCATTCTTGTGAACTCTTCTGCTCTCTCACAAATGCCTTCACATCTTCCAAAAGTGTAGTGCCCAGAACTGGACTATTCAGCTGAGACCAATCTAGTGACTTACCTAAATTCAATATAACCTCCCTGCTTTTGTACTCTGTCACTATTACTGTATACTTCATATCCTGCTTTCTCCACCTTTGTACCACCTTCAATGAGATTATGCACACATACAGGCAGGTCTCTTGGCTTCTCCACCTGCTTTAGAGTTGTACCCTTTATTATATTTACGTTTTCCAAATGAATCAGCTTATGCTTCTCTGTATTGATCTTTATCTGTCATCTGTCTATCCATTCCAGTGGTGGTTGTGATGTGGAGATGCTGGCATTGGACTGGGGTAAACACAGTAAGAAGCCTCACAACACCAGGTTAAAGTCCAACAGATTTATTTGATAGTAAATGCCACAAGCTTTCGGAACGCTGTTCCTTCGTCAGGTAATGACGCCAGGAGAGTACACTCACCTGATAAAGGAACAGTGTTCCATTCCAACAACCAGTCGATGTCCCTTTGAAGTTCTACAGGGTCCACCTGACTGTTCATAATTCTTATTAAACAACTGTGAATAGCAGATTTGATGGCAGTTCCAGCTCCTTCCTGTAAGCATATTAAAATATCAAATCCTCTTTTGTTCTGATGTTACCAGTCTTTTATTTGTGTCTTCAAGTTTCTGTTTTTAAAAGATGCTGCTGAAACTTTGGAAATGAATCCTAAATCTTGCTTCAAAAATCAATTATAGCTAAAAACCAGATGCCTACTCAACTCATCAGGCTACAAATTCTAAAATATGACAATAGTTTGTAGCTCCCTATCCAGTCTCAAATGATGTGCTGCAATTGCTCACTAGGAAAACACAGGAATGCTCCAAGTCACTTTTCTCCTACAGCCAATGCTGCTTCATTTTATTGATAATCTCGTGTTTTTAAAATTACAATCCCAATAAGTAGCTGACTTCTCATAGAATTATGAAATAGTAATGTAACCAGTATATTCTTTTAGGTGGCCTAATCCATTCTGAGCACTATTATCCTAGCTTATTGCAGCAGCACTTCAGAATGAAAGAATTTGTAATTCCCTTTGCATTGCTCTCATCTCTCAAAATGATTCCCAGTCAATTAATTACTCTTGAACACAAAGGCAAAATATAGGGTACAGCAGACAGTGGAAAATCAAAACAGAATATGCTCAAAATATTCAATAATGTTACTTATGAAATGTAGCCACTGTTGTCATCTAGGGAAGCATTTCAACCAGTTTGCAGTTTGTCAGGTCTCAAGAGAAGAACCAATCAGTCTGTTTCTACGATGATGATAGAGGTGGGTGGGGATACGTGTTGTTCATGTAACAACGAGGAAACCCATCCTTCAAACCCGGCCTACCTCCGTTTCTTTGACAGTGCCATGGGATCTTTTGCATTTATCTGGATAGCAGCTCAGTTCATCCCCACTTCAAAATGGCAGCATTTCTGACAGTGCAGCACTCATTCCCTCAATGCTATACTGAAGTGTTGGTGTAGATAATGCTCCAGTCATAGAGTGGAGCATGAATTCATTATGTTTCGACTCCCAGGTGAGGGAGCTTTCACTTAGGTCCAAATAATCTAGCTTTTTTCATAGGGAAATAACATTCTGATTACTTTGGGTTTTGCATATAGTAATGTATCCAAAAATATGAAATTGCGAATGATGAGAGCTGGATTTTGTGACCTGCGGAGTTTAAAAATCTGCAAGCACTTCATTCCATAAATGTGATAGCGCATCAGTGTTTATATGCTGTGACACTGGTTGGCAATTACAGGCTCTGGATTGGTTGTTGTGGGGGGGTAGTACAACTTTTGCAGTAAAGACAGAGAAAGCAGAAGTTGAACATATAACAAAACAGTCTTCTGTCGCAGAAGTTTCATCAGAATTAGAAGTTAATCAGGAAGACCCATTGGTCCTATGTCTTGTAAACCTTTTGATAACGCCAAGTTAATCTTACCTCTCTGTCCACAAGACTGGCTTACCATCAGTGATAGTAAATCAATCTCAAAATAAGTGTATTCTGGGAGAAGTATAAAGCTTTCACTTCTCTGGAACTTCCCCAGTTCCACTGATGCAAATCCACTGGAGTTATTTGAGATCTGTTCCACGAAAGCTATAACTGTAGGAAATTTCCAAATGGAGGCCAGGGCCATCTCATGAGAAGCAGAATTATTTGATGGAAAGTGACCATGATGCACCTTATATTCAATGACTATAGATTGGCAACTATTGGCTATAGATTGGGATGTCTTGTTGAAGTTGAACAAGACATTGGTAAGGCCAGACTTGGAATACTGTGTGCAATTCTGGTCACCCTATTATAGAAAGGACATTATTAAACTAGAAAGAGTTCAGAAAAGATTTACTAGGATGCTACTGGGATTTGATGGATTGAGAGGACTTTTTTCTCTGGAGTGTAGGAGGCTGAGGGATAACCTTATAGAAGTCAATAAAATAATGAGGGGCATAGACAAGGTAGATAGTCAATATCTTTTCCCAAACGTAGAGAAGTCCAAAACTAGAGGACATAGGTTTAAGATAAGAGGGGAGAGAAACAAAAGTGTCCAGAATGGCAAATTTTTCACACAGAGGGTGCTGAGTGTCTGGAACAAGCTGTGAGAGGTAGTAGTAGAGGTGAGTACAATTTTATCTTTTTAAAAGCATTTAGATGGGTATGGAGGGATATGGGCCAAAAGTGGCAATTGGGATTAGCTTAGGGGTTCTAAAAAAAGACCAGCATGGATAAAGTTGGGTGGAACACCTGTTTCCATGCTCTAAACCTCTGACTCTATAACTAGTGAAGGCCTAAAAATGGGATTTTAAAAGCAAAAGACAGAAGCAGCCTACAAATAGCAAGGATGTTTTGTTGCCCTCTTTTTCTCTCTCCCTTGGCCTACAGATATGGGGGAGATAGGCTAGATAAGGAATGGAAGAGCAGTTCACAGATTGGGTTAATGCATGTCAAAACAGAGACCTTCAACGTGGGTGGTGGAATGTTAATGAAGTTATTTGCTTGTACATCTGCCAAGGCTGACTCAAAGGTTAGGAATAAGCTACTGCTATGGGAAAGAAATGATGGAGGATCATTATACCTTGTATAAGTAGCCCTCCTTGTGTAACTTAAGCTTTTCATGAGCTTTTGTACCACAGGGTTTAATGTTGGGATGATAATGTCTTAGTCTATGTTTATTGCTTTTGCAATATTTTACAAATGAATTTTTTTTAAAAAACCCTCAAAATCCTACAGCTCATAGAAGATGGATATTTTCCAATACTCTAACGCCATATTAAACGCTGCAGTATTGAAAGTTTATTTGTTGATGAATTGATGTATAACTTACTCTATGGATACTAGAAAATGTTAAATATTAAGGCTGTATTGCATTCTATCATTTAATTTGATTTTTCTTCAGATGATGACTCCTGCGATCAAGCACAGTCTGATTTCTTAAGTGGCACAACAATCCAGCATCCTTCAGCATCTGTATGTGTTGGAATACTCCCTGGCCTTGGAGCCTACTCAGGGAGCAGTGACTCCGATGCAGAATCCAGCTCTGACAGTGACATTATCATCAGTACCGGTGGTCGAATCATCTCTTCAGTCTTTCGTTCCCACCCTTTTCCTGAAAGCCCATGAAGCTGAAATATTCAATGGCAGCATTTTATTTGTATAGAGGTGATTTGTAATGCAATCTTGTATAAACTAGTAAAGAAAAAAGTTTGTTTTTGGCTGCTTCACTTCTGGCAGTCATATGTGAATACAAATCCTGCAGCCCCGATTCAAAATCTGATTAGATATTGTAGCAGGCCCCTGCACATTTAACCATATAGAGGTGAGTGCCTTGGATTGCAAATTCAAGGGTGAAATATGTTGTTGAATATTGTCAACATTTTAAGTGTAAATAATTATTTTTATGCTCGCATGCTTAAACAAAACAGCTACTTGTAAGTTACGACAGTAGAACTGCTAACTATACATTGGCTGTTAGTATAGTTATGGATAAGTAGGGATACTTCTGTCTCATTGATGATGGCTCTGAACTATTTAAGAAGTGAATAAATTCTCTGTTACTCCATGGTGCTTCTCCTTTGTGTGTCTTCCATCTTTTGTAGTATCTTTTTGCTGCTTCACTAAGTGCTCACTTTATTTTTAGTTAACTAAATGTACAGCCTCTTTCCTGATTGCACAGGAGCTAAATCCTTGGGTCCTCTTAACAGGAGACATCATGAAAACTGTGATTAGGAGTGGCGATGTAAGATGCCCTCAGACTTCTATGTCTTGGCCAGCATGAACCTTTCAGGCAGGTCTTTTGATTTTTGGACAATCTTCCATTCTGTGGGAAAACATCTTGTCTTCACTTGACATGGCTTTGCCTTTGCCACTGAAAGCTTTTTATATGGTCAGATATTAATAAGAACCTGCTTATAACTAACTCACTGCTCAACTTTAATACTGTTAACCTCTTTTTGCATGTTTGCTTTCGTCAACTATGGTTAATCAGAAAGCCCTTTACAATGAGCATCAAAAAGAAAAATAAGCAAAAAATGGTAATGCAGTAAAGAAGAACTTCCTTTTTAGGATGTCCCATAATGAACAAAGAACAAAACAGCACAGGAAACAGGCCCTTTGGCCCAACGAGCCCATGCTGCCATCTCGACCCATCTTCTACCCATCATCCCTTTCTACGTTTATGGCTCTATGCATTGGAACCAAATTTGTGAGACAATTTAGGGAAAATTTGTTTTGCTAATCAGCCTAAGAGCACACCTTTGGGGATGTGGGAGGAAACCGGAGCACCCGGAGAAAACCCACGCAAGCATGGGGAGAATGCGCAAACTCCCACAGACACAGGCCCAAATCTATGTATCTGCACAGCACAGCGATAGTCACTGAACTGTCGTGCTGCCTATCAACTGGTCCAGGTCAAGTGTACACTAACAACATGAAGCACTAGGCTGTTCTCAAAATCCAAGAGCAACCCTCTCACGACCCATTGCGTGTATGCCCCTCGTTAGACAACAAAGCGGACTGAAGTACAGTTCTGGTCCCCGCATTATAAGAAAGATGTGGAGGCATTGGAGAGGGTACAGAGGAGGTTTACCAGGATGTTGCCTGGTATGGAGGGAAGGTCTTATGAAGAGAGGCTGAGAAATTTGAGGTTGTTTTCGTTAGAAAGAAGGTGGCTAAGAGGAGACCTTATTGAAACATATAAGATGATTAGAGGTTTAGATAGTGTGGATAGTGATAGCCTTTTTCCTCGGATGGAGAAAGCTAGCACGAGGGGACATAGCTTTAAATTAAGGGGTGGTGGTTTTAGAACATAGAACATTACAGCGCAGAACAGGCCCTTCGGCCTTCAATGTTGCGCCGACCAATTATGAAAAAAGCAATGACCCTCCAAACTAAACCATTCCCTTCTCTTCCATAAACTTATCATCTAACCTCTTAAACACCACCAAACTTGGCGCATCTACAACTGCTGCAGAGACAGGGCATTCCACTCCCTAACCACCCTCTGGGTAAAGAACCTACCTCTGATATCCGTCCTATAACTATCACCCCTTAATTTAAACCTGTGACCCCTCGTGCTAGCTTTCTCTATCCTAGGAAAAAGGCTATCACTGTCCACCCTATCTAAACCTCTAATCATGTTATATATTTCGATAAGGTCTCCTCTTAGCCGCCTCCTTTCTAACGAAAACAACCTCAAATCCCTCAGCCTCTCCTCATAAGACCTGCCCTCCATACCAGGCAACATCTGGTAAACCTCCTCTGTACCCTCTCCAATGCCTCCACATCTTTCTTATAATGTGGGGACCAGAACTGCACACAATACTCCAAGTGCGGCCGCACTAGAGTTTTGTACAGTTGCAACATGACGTTGCGGCTCCGAAATTCAATCCCCTACCAATGTTTTAGGAGGACAGATGTCAGAGGTAGGTTCTTACCCAGAGGGTGGTAAGGGTATGGAATGCCTTGCCTTTGTCGTTGTAGATGCGCCAAGTTTGGTGGTGTTTAAGAGGTTAGTAGATAAGTTTATGGATGAAAGGGGAATGGTTTAGGTTAGAGGGTCACTGCTTGTTCCTAATTGGTTGGCGCAACATCGAAGGCCGAAGGGCCTGTTCTGCGCTGTAATGTTCTATGTTCTATTACTTTATTTGGCAGTGCATTCCATATCCCCACCACCCTCTGTGTGAAAAAACTCCCTTTAGCATCCAAATTATGCCTTACCCCACTCACCCTAAGCCCGTGACCCCTCGTGCTTCACAGCTTTAGATACTTAGAAGGGCACATGAACAGATTATTTGTGAAATAGTCAGGAAGATGCAGCAGTCCATTTGTGTTTAGCAAATTCTTGCAAAGAACAATGAAATGAATGAAAAGTGAATCTCTTTTGAATAGTGTTTGGAGGACAAATATTGACCAAGAGGAATCCAGTTCTCCACTTCAAAAGGTGTGCAGAAGATTTGTTTTTTTTCCACAAAACTCAAATACTGCAGATGCAGAAAGTCTGAAATAAAAACAGAAAATGCTGGAAATACTCAGCAACACCTAGAGAGAAACAGAATTAACATTTCAGATTGAGGACCATTCATCGGCACAGATTCTGGTCAAAGTTCTATTTTTAACTTTCATTGGAACAGGCAGATGGAACCTTGATGGATCAGTGCCTCACCTGAAATACAACTCCTATAATAAGATAGCCTTCCCTCAGTACTGCAGTGAAGTATCAACCTGGATTATGAGCTAAAGTCTTCAATCCATGACTTCCTCAGAATTGGAGTGCTTTTCCTGAGTTAAGCTAACACTCCAATTGTATTGTGGATTTACCCATGCACCATTGCTCTAAAGTTTTTCTACTGAATTTATGTACCTGGCTTTAGATCTCCCTGATGGGTTAAATTATATGAAAATTAGATTGCTGTCCTGCACAGATAATGTGAGAACTCAGTGACCCCCATAAAAAAACAAAAAAGCAGTACAATGAGTAGTGTTGGTGGCGCAAGATTATTTTCATATCATGCTTCATTCCAGAAAGAATGATGTTTTTTGTTATATAGATTTAATTTCTCTACCACTGTGACATAAATGCCTGGCTTTATTGTACTACAGATAGTCAGACTTAGAAAATATATTTGCCATTTTCTGAAGCTCCCTATATTTTGTGACAATTTTGAGCTTTGAAGATCCATTGAGACCATTCTCATTGTTGACTTTGGAACTTTGTGTACTTGTGCTGAAATCTGCTTTTAGTATTGTAAGGGCTAAATGATTTTATGACAATTTTCAGCTTTGGAGGATACATTGAGACCATTCTCATTAATGACTTTGGAACTTTGTGTACTTGTGCAGAAATCTGCTTTCAGTATTGTAAGGGCTAAATATATTTGACGTGTGATTTTAATGCCTTTTTTGAAAATATATCAATGTTGATAATACCATCAGCACAAATCACATATGTTTAGCCACAGTACATGCAATTTAATCAAAGAGCATTCAGTTGAATATATATGTTGAGAACTATAGAGAGAGACAGTACCTAAATAATAAACTTAATAATATGGCATTTTTGTTTTAATTAACATTTTAAATTTAAATTCCGCAATGAATAAAATAAAAACGATGGGATTCATAGTCCTATTTTTAAATCAGTAACAATAACAATTTGTTCTTTTCTGCCTGATTTGTACGGTGATGTGACGTATCATTTGTTTGGACCAAATTAGTATAAACACTGTTTTTGCCATTTCTTCTGCTGAGGGAAGAGGTGATAAATGAAAGGAGAGGACAATGCAAGAGAGCAAGATAGCAATGAAAAACATGGCAGAAAGGAGTAGTGCATGCAAAAGAGTGTACCAGCAGGTAAGGCCAAAGGTTGAAAATACAGAACTAAAGTCTCTGTATTTGAATGTGTGTACCATTCTTAAGAAAATCAATGAATTGCCAGCTTAGATAGAAATAAATATATATGATCTGACAATTATAGAGATGAAGCTGCAAGGTGACCAAAGCTTTGACCTGAACATTCAAAGGTAGTTGATATTTTGGAATACAGGAAGCTAAGAGGAAGTGGTGAAGTAGCTCTGTTAATTAAACATGGTATTAATTCAATTGCCAGAGGTGACATTCTAAGAATAAAGATGTACAATCAATTTGGGTAGAATTAAGAAGTAACAAAAGAATATAGGCCCCTTAACAGTAACTACATTTTAGAATGGGGTATGTGGGAAATAACAGGGGCTTGTGAAAAAGGTGCAGTGTTAATCATGAGTAATTTTAATCTATGTAGATTGAATGAATCAGATTGATAAAAGGTAGTTTGGAAGATGAGTTTGTACAATGCTTTTCAGAACATTTATTGGAGCAACACAGTTTAGAGCCAATAAGAGAGCAGGCCATTGTGGATTTGTTAATGTGCTGAGTGGCAGGATTAATTGACTAATAACCTCATAGTAAAGGACCCCAAGTTAGTGATAATTATGATTGAGTTCCATAAAGGAGGGGAGAGTGGGTCTAAGACTAGTGTTTTAATCTTAAATAAAGTCAATATTAAGGATATGCGGGCAGAGTTGGTTAAAGCAAACAGGAAAACTAGGTTAAGGATTAGGTCAGTGGAGATGAAGTGGGAAGTCACTTAGAAGATATTTCATAACTGTTGGATGCCAGATCTCAAGGTTTATTATGAAACAGACTAGACCTCATTAATAGAAAGGATGCTTTGCCTCCGGGATGATTCCACTGACAAATTAGGGATCATTTTTATCAAATCAAACTTTATTCATAACACAGCTTGTGTAACTCTAACAAGATGAAAAAGTTTAACTCTTAACTGTTGAACAATCTTTAAACATGAAAAGAAACAACTGCTAACTCATCACTAGTCAGTTCCAATTAAGCAATGTGATTGGGCAAAAAATTGGCAGATGGTGGCATAATGGTTACCACTGTTGCCTCACAGTGCCAGGGAATCTGGGTTCGATTCCCGGCTTGGCTCACTGTCTGTGTGGAGTCTGCAATTTCTCCCCGTGTCTGTGTGAGTTTCCTCCGGGAGCTGCAATTTCGTCCTCCAGTCCAAAATATGTGCATTTGCCATGCTAAATTCTTTTTCCACGTACCTGAACAGGTGCCGGAATGTGGCAACTAGGGGATTTTCACAGTACAGTGTTAATGTAAGCCTACTTGTGACACTAATGAAATAAACTCAACTAAATTAATAATGTGTGATAAATGTTAGCAGGAAGAATTGAAAAACAGTATATTTTTAAATGGAGAGAGATTGCAGAAATCTACAGTCAAGTGCTCTGGTTGTCCTTGGACATGAATCTGAAAAACATTACTATGCAGGTACAGCAAGTGATTAGGAAGGCAAATAGAATGTTATTGTTAAGTGAATGAAATATAAAAGGGAAGTTTTGCTACAGTTGCATTGGTGAGACCACATCTTGAGTATTTTGTACAGTTTTGGTCTCCTTATTTAAGAGGCTATAATTTCATTTGAAGCATTGCAGAGAAGGTTCAACTGATACATTTCCAGGAGGGAAGTGTTGTTAGATCCATTGGTGTTTAAAAGAATGAGATGTGATCTTATTAAAACATATTAGAACCTGAGGGGACTTGACAGAACATAGAACACTACAGCTCAAACAGGCCCTTCGGCCCCCAAGTTGCGCCGATCATCTCAGTATCTACTAGGCCATAGAACTATCTGTAACTCCCAATCCCATTAAATCCCAAGTACTCACCGAGAAGTTTCTTAAAAGACCCCAGCGAGTTCGCCTCTACCACCACTGACGGCAGCCGATTCCATTAACTCACCCCCCTCTGAGTGAAAAACTTACCTCTAACATCTCCTCTGTACTTGCCCCCCAGCACATTAAACCTGTGTCCTCTCGTAGCGACCATTTCAGCACTGGGAAATAGCCTCCGAGAATCCACTTATCTATTCCTCTCAACATCTTATAAACCTCTATCAGGTCACCTCTCAACCTTCATCTCTCCAGGGAGAAGAAACCTAGCTCTCTCAACCTATCTTTATAAGGCATGCCCCCCAATCCAGGCAGCATCCTTGTAAATCTCCTCTGCACCCTCTCAATAGCTTCCACATCCTATAGTGAGACGACCAGAACTGCATACACTACTCCAAGTGGGGTCTGACAAGGGTCTTATAAAGTTGCAACATTACCTCCCAACTCCTAAACTCAATCCCTCGATTAACGAAGGCCAGTACACCATATGCCTTCTTGACCACATCCTCCACCTACAGGACCGATTTAAGAGTCCTATGGACCCAGACCCCAAGATCCTTCTGCTCCTTAACACTGCCAAGACTCCTACTCTTGATATTATACTCCTTCATCCCATTGGGCCTGCCAAAATGGACCACCACACATTTACCCATGTTGAAGTCCATCTGCCACTTCTCTGCCCATGCTTGCATTCTATCTATGTCTTGCTGCAACTTCAGACATCCCTCCAGACTATCCACAACACAACCAGCCTTTGTATTGTTGGCGAACTTACTAACTCATCCCTCCACTTCCTCATCCAGGTCATTTATGAAAATGACAAACAGCAAGAGTCCTAGAATAGATCCCTGGGGCACCCCACTGGCGATCGACCTCCATGCAGAAGAAGACCCATCCACAACCATTCGCTGTCTTCTGCAGGCAAGCCAGTTCTGGATCCACGAGGCCAAAGCCCCTTGGATCCCATGCCCTCTCACCTTCTCAAGAAGTCTTGCACGTGGGACCTTATCAAACGTCTTGGTGAAATCCATGTAAACAACATCCATTGCTCTTCCTTCATCAATGTGTTCAGTCACATTTTCAAAGAACTCAACTAGGCTCGTAAGGCATGATCTGTCCTTAACAAAGCCGTGTTGACTATTTCTGATCGTATTGAACTTCTCTAAATGCTCATAAATCCTATCCCTCAGAATCGTCATTACCAGGCACAATTCCCTCTGCCAATGTTTCCATCACGATCGCAGATGTATTTATAAAGAGCAGAGGAGTATCCTCATGGCAATTTCTTGATCTATGCACTTGTCACAGCAAGCAAGTGTTTAAGGAAAGAGTGTGTCAGCCTAGGGTGTTCATGTGCATAATCTGGGAAACTGATTATAGGCGGTATTGCACAAGTTTTTCTTGCTGAATGAGTATAGACACGATTTTGATTAGGCAATCTAAATGATGTTAATACCTTCAGTCTTGGTTGTACTAGAGGGAGTATTTCATTCCACATTTAATTGGAGAACGTGACCACTCGATATAGTAATTGCTTTTAGTGAATCAATTGTAAACTTACAAGAAATGCAGGGTGGTTACTGATGGGTTGTTTCTCCTTCTGGGAACGACTTAGCTGAAGGATTGACATTTGCATAGGATTGACAGTATTTTAATCCTATTAGCGCATCTGGGACGGTTGCTGTTGTCCTCCTGGATACATACCCCTTTGCAGGTATGTCTGAACAGTGCCCAGTGGACAGTGGCAGTCTGGCATTGTCCATTGGATACCTTGGCAACGACCAGTTTGGCAGTGCCAAGGAGGTGGGGTCTTAATGGGACTGGGGCCTGATGGGGAGTATGCATGATGGCAAGGAGGCTTATGCTGGAGGGGGGGGGGGGTGCTATGCATGGATTGTGCAAGGAGTAATAGAAAGATGTGGGTATGATTTGATAAGAGGGATTTATGCCAGGGAAGTGCAAAGGGTTATGAAGAGTTGGGAGATAGGGGATAGGAAAAGAGGCTATAAAAAGATGGGGATCTGGGAGGAGGCTATGCACAGGGGGTCATGCAGAGGTGGGCCACAGAGGGGGGCCATGAAGAAGGGGGAGACGGGTGTTGGGGCCTACCAGATGACTCTTTGGAAGACTCCTGATGCCCGTTACTGCAGCGTGTGGGTGTGGGGGGGGGGCAGGAGCAGTCAGATTACCAATGGAGAGTTGATCTCCTGGTATGTAGATGCCTCCTGTAATGGTGCCCCAGTGTTCTAAAGCCAGCTTCACCGGTGTACTTAGGCTTCCCTACCCCTCATTCAGTGCAGATCCCTCAATTATCAAAAAAGAACTGAGCGTGTGAGGGAAGATTGCAGTGCTGAACTTGCACAACAAAATGTTTTACACTTTTATGACACACAGAAATTTTTGGGGAAAATTCCATCTTAGAACCAAGGAGCATATTTTAAAAACACGGAGTTTCCCATCTCTGAGTGAAATTAAACAATGTTTGATTTCTCTCTGGGTTGTTAACCTGGGAATTTCTCTTCCCAAAAGAGCAGTAAGTGCTTGCCTGGGTCATTGAATATTTTGATGCCCAAGTTAGATTTAAGCTGACAAGGGAGTCACAGTGTATCATGGGTAGACAGGAAAATTGAGGCCACATTTCGATCAACAATTATCTTATGAAATGGAGGAGGAAGCTTGAGGGGCTGATCAGCTAATTCATGATTGTCTGTATCAATGTGTTACTAAAATGACAAAATTGTGGGGCAAAAACCCACTGACTCTGGTCTGCAGTTCCTTATACCATACCAGGCACAATTCCCTCTGCCAATGTTTCCATCACGATTGCAGATGTATTTATAAAGAGCAGAGGAGTATCCTCATGGCAATTTCTTGATCTGTGCACTTGTCACAGTAAACAAGGGTTTAAGGAAAGGGTGTATCAGCCTAGGGTGTTCATGTGCATAATCTGGGAAATTGATTATAGGCAGTATTGCACAAGTTTTTCTTGTTGAATGAGTATAGACACGATTTTCATTAGGCAATCTAAATGATGTTAATGCCTTAAGTCTTGGTTGTACTAGAGGGAGTATTTCATTCCACATTCAATTGGAGAACGTGACCACTTGATACAGTAATCGCTTTTAGTGAATCAATTGTAAACTTACAAGAAATGTAGATTTGTAGACGATATAAATAAAACCCATGTTCATTTTAACTTTCAGGAGTTTTGTGATGTTTGTATTGCTTCCATGTCCTTCTTACCTGTCACAGCATCTAGATAGACATCTATCTGCAGATTATAATTTGTGGGGTGATATAATGCCACTGAACAGCATGTTACATGGCCATTAAATTTTGTAATTAAAGAATTATACAATTTGCATTACTTTAGTACAGAAAACTTAGTGTTGTCCAACTACTTGATCAAATAATGTTTTCTTAAACCAGCATACTTCGATTGATGGCAATTAAACAGGTTGAAGAAAAAGAAATTTAAAACTTGGAAATATAAAATTTGATTATTTAAAACACTTCAGTAAAGCAGAATGACACCTGTTCAATAATCTGGCTCAGCCTGAATTTGTAGAGAGAGAGCCATTTGAACTCCGTTCCCTGACTAGACTGTTCATTGGTACAGCAGCCAAGAATTAAACACAGTTCAGCAATAGCACATTCATTCTTGGCAAAGAAGTCAAATGTGCCACACATTTCTGACACATGCTGCCATATGGAGAAAGAAGGAACTGGCATAATGGATGCAAATGTTTAGAGCCATGCTGATGGGACAGTTTTCCACTGGCCAATTTCCTAATCTTAAAATCATTCACAGATCAGTGAGGTGTTATAAGGATAAGAATCATAGTTCTTCTATTTTGAATATTTGAGTTGAATGGAATGCTTTACATCAATTGTTGGTATATATCTTGTAAACCTTCTATATTTGTGGCTTTTGCTGGCAGAGTAATTATTTCCTCTTTTTACCTTGCGCAATTCACAATGTCAATCTCCTTAAGATGCAGTTTACTTAAAAATAGCCATTAAGACCTTTCAACAATATTTAAAAGTTTGTACTGCCAAAAAAGAGCAAAGGAGAGGCTTTTGATGTAAATTCAACTTAATTTACTGAAACATTGCACCATAAGTAAGAATTACAGGTAAATAGTGTAAAATATCCAAAAGCAAGTTTGACAAAAGTACGGTTTATTTTAATTATACAGACAACATTGACACAAAATGAGAGAACAATCTACTTTCAGCTGTGGCCTTCCTGCAAATCAATAATTGTTATTTTCAAACTGTCTTAATAGTTAAAAAAATCAGATACGTAACATCCAATAATACAAAGATACATTCAATACTTGAACAGTGTGGCGACATGAAAAAAAGGTCGACCATTCTTAGTGTTAATAATCAGACTTTTACAAAGCACCAGATTCTCCTTACAAACAAATTAAGACTTGAGTCATTGGAAATATATCTTTTTGAAACAATGAAAACAAAACATTACAAATGTGCTGCAAAACATGCAAAGATTTATTCTGTAAACGTTTTCAGAGGGCATGGTAGGGAATTTGGTATCATGCAGGCTCTAAGTTCAATGGCTTGGCGTTAGGCTGGATCAGAGTTGACAGGCGGAAGATTTCTTTGCTTGAAATATTGAACAACTTGCTGGGGCAGTTCTGCCAGGACAGATTTGGCCAAAGTTTCTTTAGGAGCCTGAGAAACAGCAAAAATAAAATGTTTTAATAGTACCACATGTTTGATTTGATTTATTATTGTCACATGTATTGGTATACAGTGAAAAGTATTTTTTCTTGTGCACTATGCAGACAAAGTATAGTTTATGAAAAGGAAAGAAGAGAGTGCAGAATGTAGTGCTACAGTCATCGCTAGTAAAGTTAATGAATAAATGCGTATAACTTAGCAATATATTCTGTGCTCATAAAAAAGATTGAAGAAACCGAAGTGACTGCTAACTTCCCAGAATCTGACACCTACATTCTTGGGTTCTGAAAGACATTGCCGCAGAGATAGTGGATACAATGGTAATGATTTTCCAAAATTCTCTAAATTCTAGAATGGCCTCAGCAGATTTGAAGTTAGCAGATATAACTCTGCTATTCAAAGAAAGCAAAAACTGTACTCTGGTGACATCAGGTGTGAGGAAAATGCTGGAATCTTATTAAGGAAGTCTGAACAATGCACTTAATAAATCAGAGTATGATGAGACAAAGTCAACATGGTTTTACAAAACGTGAATCACGTTTGACAAATTTATTGAGTTTTTTGCAGATGTAACTAGCAGGGTAGGTAAAGGAGCATTAGTAGACGTACCTGGATTTCCAAATGCTTTTGATAATGTGCCGCACAAAAGGTTAATGTGCAAGACACAGGCTGATGGAATTAGTGTTAATATATTAGCATGGATACAGGGGTGGTTGATGGTGAGACACATCTGGCATACTGTGTGGAAGTTTTGTTCTCCATATTTAAGGAAGAATATATTCGTCTTGGAACTGGTGCATAAAAGGTTCATTCGATTCAGTTCCTAGGGGGGGAGAGTTCCCCTATGATAGGAAGCTAAATAAATTGGGGCTATTGATGTATGAACGTTCATAAGATATAAAATTCTGCACAAGACCATATCAGCAAAAATGAAAGTGCATGGAATCCGAGGTAACCTTTTAATGTAATTGGTAGGAGGTTGGGGACAGAGTAAGGATAAAGGTAATATTGGGGGATTCAAGTTTGTACTTGACAGTCAGTTAGGAAGTATGTTGTGTAAAAGGAAATAGGAACTTACAAAGGGACATAACGCATGGTCAAAACTGGCAGATTGAGTTTAATTTGGGGAAGCCAGCAAATCTTGAATAATTTTAAATGGTGCTAGAATAGGTACAAGGGAGAAGTAAGAGGATTTGTGTGTCTATGTAACTGGATCACTAAAAACTAATATAAGAGTACAGAACTAATTAAAGAGGCCAATAGAATTCATGCTGAGAGTTGGAGATGGCAATAATACTTCAGTTGCACTTATTCAGAATCTCATTTGGAGAACAGCAATTAATGTTGATGCTGAACTTGAAACATTTTATTCATTTGCAGAATGTTCAGTTTCTCATAATATTTTATAAGAAAAAAGTTGTTTCAGAGATTGTCTGAAACCAGTATTTATTGTTCATTCAAAATTTCCCTGGAGAAGGTGGTGGTGAGTTGCCTTCTTGAATTGCTGTAGTCCATGTGGTGAAGGTACGTCCACAGTGCTGCTAGTGAGGAAGTTCCAGGATTTATGTCCAAGTGACAATGAATAAATGACTAATTGTCACAGTCAGGATGGTAAATCACTTAAAGGAGAACTTGCAGGTGACAGTGTGTCTGCGGTTGTTGTACAAGGGTTAAATCATAAAGATCCGTTGCAAAAATATGATTTGCATTTCTTTAAGTTTGGAAAGTTGATGGTTGATTTAATCAAGGTTGCTAAAAAGCAATAAAGGCATTGGAGAGGGTAGACGAATGCTAAGAAATTCTTGTCCTCTAACAATGAAATTTAGAATGAGAGGGCACAGCGTAAAATTAGAACTAGGTCACTTACAAACACTTTTTTTCACAATAGTGAATATCTGGAAGTCACTCTTCAGTTCGCTGTGGGTGATCAAGATGAATGTGGAGCAAAGAAAGGTAATTTGGGCTGAGGTACAAATCAGTTATATTCGAAATTGGTGGATGAAGCTTGAAGATGCTGGATAATCTACTATATTTATGTCCCTTTATGCTTGGGAACAAAAATAATACAATCTCCTCATCTAGGTTTAGACTACCTCCATTTTAAGTGCATTTTAAAAAGCAAACTACTTTTCTCGCTAAAATGGATTGGTGAGGGAATAGGGAAGTTGGGGAGAGAAGAATCTAAAGAGTGAAAAGTAAAGAAAATAAAAACCTGGAAAAAAAACTAGTTTGAGAGGTTAAAAAATCAATTTGCAATAAAACAAAGTGAGAAAAGACTGAGCAGAGGAATAAAAATAACTGCAGGGTGAATGCAGGTGAAGTCTTTCAATTTTTTGTTCAGGACCTATGTTTTTTTGAGTGTAATTGTTTTTTCAGGATTTATATTACTTAAGGGTCAGTGATGGTGACATTATTTGTAATGAAATCAGTGGATTTTAGTGTCTGTTTTGTCTCTGCCCATCAACCAGTTAAGTTTTTTTTGTCCAAATCAAACTATCACTGCTGATGTTCCATTTTCAAGAAAAATGCTACACTGAAGGAATCTCTGTGATTCTAAGAATAACTTAATTTGATAGGACAAGGTTTCTGATTGCTTTTGAGCCAAAATGCATGGCACTGCTGTATGAATCTTGTAAATGGCTCTTTCCGATCTCTCAATGCCCACCAGCCTTCCTTCCTACTGAATGCTCTCTGGTCTCCAGCCACAGCCCAACCACAAATAGTGTCTCTTTCCCAATCTGACTCCTGCTATGTTCTGAACCAGGCTCTGATATAACTGGGCCCATCAGTATATGTACAAGGTCACATCATATGGCTGATCCTAGAGTTTCTTCAATGTGGAATAAATATTATTACAGTAATCAGGAGTAAATAAGCTGAAGGCAAAGGAAAGTTGTTGATTCATGGAGCTTGGAATTTTGCTGAACCAGCTGGCAATCAAAAGGTTAATTGTCTATCTTCAAAACTTTAATTAACTTTCCAGTGCTGCAAATATAGGCAGTCAAGAGAGCACAATATTTGCCTTGGTAGCAGTGGGTTAGCAGCTTAATACTGCTTCAGCTAATAGTCAAGTTAATCCTCCCTTGAGGGGTCATGTGGGTATCTTGTTTATACAGCCATGATTCTATCTAATGTAGCTGTAGGAAGTGATCATTTTTATATTAAAGAATGTACACTGTTTATATTTCTGTGCTGCAGATTTTCCCAAAGCCAGGGTGTGAAATAAATGACTTGTGATGTGCTTGATATTTAAGGAGGTCACAGCCGTCAAGGACTGATCTTTTGGGGTGATATTGGCTGCAGCATTTCTCCCTTTGCATACCTGTGACCACAGGCTCAAATCCCAGCAGCATCCTAGCAACACTGTGTAATGAGATTAAAGAGTTGCTCATTTGGAGAATGGTATTCATTTTTCTTCTGTGTGAATAGATATTTCTCACTGCTCAATCTGTTGGTATGGAAGAGTCTATTACCTTTCAAACCAAGTCTCAGTCTCATAGCTGGCTTTGAAAATGTGAAGTGATTTTTTTTGTGAGGACTTTCTGGTATAATATTGAATAGATTGAACAAGAGGAAGAAAACTCCTGTGTCACTATATCCAAGTGCTTTTAATTACTGCCACCTCAAGTTTCAAAAGTAGGCAAAGTTTCAAAGTAGGCAAATGGCAGCATTTGAAATGGGAGTGAGATTTTAACTATATAGGGCACAATTTAGCACACAAGATAATGGAGTGAGTGTGTAAAAAGAGGCTTGTTGATGATTGCAGAAGAGAGCTTTATGGTGGCAAGTTTATTGGATACTCCAACAAAATAAACATTAGCTTTGATTAAAGTCACAAATGACATCCTATGTGACTATTCCATGGTGCACTATCTATCCCTCCTCACCTTTCTCAATCTATCTGCAACCAGTGACATGGTTGAGCACAACACAGTTCTGGAAAACCTCACCATTGTCACAACAGGTAAAATTGTCCTTGCCCTGCTCCATTCTTGTTATAGCCAGAAAAATCATCTGCAATGGTTTCTCTCTCTCCTGCACTGTTACTTCCACAAACTCTCAAAAATGCATCCTACGTCCCTCCAAATTTTCACTTATATGTTACTCCTGGGTTACCTCATCCAAAAGCCCTGCGTCATGTTCCACAGCTCCACCATCTACCCCTACAATATCACCACCCCTCTCAACGTCTCAATTGTCTTGGATTTTTCACACAGCTTGTCCAACCTCTTGTACTGGATAAGCAGAAATGAATAAATATTCAGAAGACCAGAGCTGATGTCTTTTGGTGCTTGCCACAAACTCCATTCCCTCGACACTGTAACATGAAATCAAGTTTTCTTTTTGTCCCTGTCCCTAAAATGAAGTATTGAGATCCTGACTTCTTCTGAAATTTGGGTGATGCTACCCAGACCCTTACTGAAGCCTCTCACCTGGCTATAGATTCCACCATCCTGTCCATAACTGCTGTAGCCCTTATAACCATGTCACACATTATACTCTCTTTTACCTCGTCCTCGAAGCATCTCATCATTTTCAGAGCCAGTCATCTCTGCTTTAAAATTTTCATTTTCCAATGCCTGCGGAGCTTCACTCTGAGATTCTCTTTGAGATATCCTCATTCCTCTCCTCTCAATCTCCTATGTTGAGCAATTCCTCATACTGATTTAAACTTTCATCTCAGTTCCCCTTTCATTTTCTCCTCTAAGTTCACCAAATGTAATTCTTTCTATACTTAAACTCACCTGTCTCTATTCATTGTTATCTCCTTGCCTCATGATTATTGGTCAAGATGTTCTCTGATCACATCTCTGTGTTGGTCAAAATCTGCATTCCAAGACCTGATCCTTACTGACCCACACTGAATCCCGGTTCCCCAATGACTCAGACTTATAGTTCTTGTGGTTCAATCCCTCTTTAGTAGCAATTCAACCCACCATTTCCTGGCTGTGCAAACACCAATCTATGATTTCTAAATGTCTCCCTTTGAAGCTCTCAACTCTGCACCTCCTCCATCACCTCTTCCGCACCGCATCTCCTTTAAACCCCTCCTTCATACCCATCTCATAGGCTAATTGTTTGACGATTCCTCCTAGTATCTACTTTTGGTTGGTGTCAATTTCTTCTTTTGTACCTCAGTGAAGCATTTTGGGAGTTGTTCACATAACACCATCAAATTAGAGATTGTTGTTCAAATAGTTCTTTCACAAACTTAACCTCAACAATGTGGATAGAAATTGAAAGTTCGGGGGTATGGTCTATACATTTCCCATTATGAATGTCTACCCTTGGGACTCTTCAAATACACCAGGGAGCTGCTCTCAAGAAGCAAGAAGCAATGCTGAGCACTTCTCTGATAGGCAAGCCAATTGCAATTTGTTTTTTGGTCTAACAGACCATTGTGCTTAGCTGGCTCCTCTTAAAAATTAAAATAACTGTCAATGTAAATGATGCAGAGAATGTTTTCTGTTCACTGAAGCAGAGTTCTCTCACTGGATTTGCAGTTTTCATACTATTACTATAAAAATGGCCCAATTCAAATTTCTTTTGCTGCTGCAAAACTCTGGAACCCTCAGAACGTGTCATCGGTGAGGAGAGGACAATGGCTGAAATATGTTTATGTCTCAATACTTGTTTCATTTCAGCCCACACAAAAGCTGAATTAATTTTCCTCAGTATATGTTCTAAAAACTGTAACCCTTTTTTTGGTTTAGGATCTGGCAGAAATTTGCAGCCTAGTTTTGGTTCTAGGGGAGTAACTATTGGATGTCTGAATTCTCTTCATTTAAGCACCTTGCAGTTGCCATCCCAGTATGACCCAAATGCCATTTTATATTTTTTCTAAATTGAGAACAAGATGAAAGATTAAGGCCTAGATTTTTGCTCCCTATTTGGGTGCACAGACACTGGAGGGAGACATGGTTTTGTGAACCCAACCTTCATCCACAGCTTCCATTCGGGGACAGGTTGGATTTGAGGTCAGGCCTCCTAGAATGAGTGAGGCGACTCTTTAATTTGAAGTTAGGCTGAAGGGAAGATTTGTCTTTGCACTCCAGCACTTTGTATAAGTTACTTAAAAAAGATTAAAAACAAAAAACACTTCAGTCCTCATCCTCCTCTCACAATCCCTATATCCTATCCATGCTAACCTATACTACCATATGCCAGCCTTCCAATTCCTGTGGCCCTGTATATCTCCTATGCCACCCCCCCCCAGTCAATTTCATGCTAACTTGTACCCCACCCAACACCCTTTGCCCTTATCCCAATGCCAACTCACCTTGCATGCTTTGACAGTTTCAGTGAGTTTACATCCTGTTTACTTTTAACATTCCCAAAGGTTGTGTTACATCTCGCAAAGGTGTCCCAGGACCATAACCAAAGAGGGACCACATCTCTTCAAGTTAGCAAATGGATCCACCAGCTTCAAACCTCCTCTTACCTGGTCTAATCTGCACATTTTGGGTTTCACAATCTTGACCTATCAAAATCCCTCTTCAGTGTAAGTGATTTAACTGATCAGCTGGCTCTGTAAACTGCACATGCACAAACCCTGACCTGATTCCAGTTCCACCACTGCCAAAATAGGAAAGGTTGTGTTGGGGGGTGGGATTTTGCATTTCCAGCCATTTCTGGGATTTTTGCCATGACAGAGATGCTCTCCATTATTGTGACAATCTGGACCTAATGGTCGTTGTGTACACCATAATCAGGACAAAAGAGAAGTAGATCAGCAAGTAGTGGTTAGGTAATGAGAAGCATGAGCCTTAATGGCTTGAAAAGTATAGGACCAAATATAGAATATTGCAATGCAAAGGCATAGACCAGAAATCTTAAGTTTCTCCCTCTCTCCACAGATGCTGCCTAACTTGCTGAGTATTTCCAGCATTTTCTATTTTCATGTGTTACACGGTTGTGTTATGCGAGGAGAAGCAGAATATGGCATCTTTTGTCAGGCAGGAGATATTCAGACAATCATTTGCCATTATGCATATGTTTGGGGGTGGGGGTGATGGCATTATGTTGGTAATTTATACTGAACACCCTCTCCATTTCCTATTCTTCTCTTTATTTAATACAGACAGTTTTCATCCAATTCTGAGCATCACGGATTCACAGCAGTAAGCTGTTTGCAACTCATCACCAGTTAGTCATTTCCTCTCAGATATTTTGTGAAACTATCTACAGCGCAAAAATGTAAATTTATTTGCAATTCCAGGGCTGAGGATCAAGTACTTGGTGCAAAGTGAGGGGCTCAAAGTTACTTCTTTCCAGTGCTGTACTTGGTACCCATAAAGATTCTTTCCTTAGAAGTGACCTATCTTCACTTTGAGAAAACCAGCTATCTACGGTGTCATGTAAGACGGATGGAAAGTAAGAAAACTAGACAAGAATCTGTGAAGGCACTAGGAGCTTGAATACAGATTTTGTTGGTGTCAGAAGTTGGTGCAATCTGGGGGCAGCTGTTCTTTTCTTATTCTGAAGAGGTTGGCTGAATGTGTGTGGGGAAGGTTTGGGCCAATATCCCAGGCATTAAACTGCCCCTTTGTGGTTGCAAAGGCAAATAGAAGCTGAGAAGGAGAAGAGGCCAGCAGGGGAAAAGCTGATGAGAGCGTTACAGTCTGAGTCACTAAGCCCAAGGCAAAATCCTGCGGATGCTGGAACCTGAAACAAAAACAGAAAATGCTAGGGAAACTCAGCGGGTCCGACAGCATCTGCGGAGACACAATAGAGCCAATGTTTCAGGTCAGGGTGGCCTTTCGTCAAGCAACATTGGCTGTATTTTCTCTTCATTGATGCTGTAAGACCTGCTGAGTTTTTCCAGCATTTCTGTTTCTGAGTCTGGAAACCACTGCTCATAGTGGAATACAGAGGGCTGGCTTTCACTTGGGAAAGACTGAAAATGCAGTTAGTGACTGGTGGCTGGGGGACCAATAAGATTTTCTTTAAAGTAGACAAAGTTTGAGATTTAAGACACTTGCTCAGTGAATAAAACCAAATGACTCTCCAGGTTTCAAACAAACAACAACAAACATTTCAAGATCAAAAAGATAAAATAATTCATAACATCTATCTTTTACTCTAATATTCAGGATTAATATGAGGTATCTAGGAATTAACATGCAAGCTGTAGTTAAATACACCACATCGCACAATAAGTGCCAAATGTGACCCAAAAAAGAGTCCATGGATTTCTCAGCAGCTGAGCTGCAAGTCAACAATCTCAGTGAAATTCTGTCCCTCTGAAGGGATTCCAATAATCATCTTCCAATTCACTTGGAAATTCTCACGAAAGATCTCTCCAGCAGAGATGGCATAAAAGTCCATCTCACAGAGGTTCAATCTCACCTCCCAAGATTCTGTTCCCCTGGATTCCCAAGCCTGCACATCAAGATCTACTCACAAGCACAACTTCATCTTTTTGGCTATGTTGAGCAGAACACTCCTGCTCCAAATGGGCACCTGTACCCCAATGGCTTGCAGCATTGAGTCACCATCATTCTGCTGTCTTTCCTGCTGAAACTCTGTTCCTCAAAGGCCTTTTCCTGTTTGGAACCTGCTATTCTGTTCCTCTATGTTAACTAAACTGGAATATTTTCCTGTCTCTGTCCCCTGTCTGGGACTCTTCTGCTTGATAGCTCTTGAATCATGAGCATAACACTTAAGTTTCTTCCAACATTTTTCTTCTATGAAGGTACACTGGGCCCAAAGAAGCTAACAATGTAAATTTGTGTATTTTAACAAAGATTTTGTTTTCTCCATTCTTAAAGTTACAAAGCCAATGCTCAGAGTGGACTGGGCAGACACTAACTTAATCCTTGCTTGTTCCAAAAATCAAATTGAAATTCCAGCTGAATCCAATTTATGGTCCCCACAAGGGAGACAAGCAAGATCCAAGCTGACAAGATGAAGCACTGCATCCCATCTGGGGCTTGATCTGACACTTGATTTTTGCCAGAAGGTATATGTGCAGTCCAATCCCAGTCCACACGCGGGTAACAGCTTCAACATCTGAGGGGAGTTGAAGTTCCTGATTGTTGCTCTTAACACCAAGGTAACAGTAAACATTGCAGCAGACAACACCAACTCCCCTCCATCCTCATTGCCAACTCTGGTACAATAAGTAAAAATAAAGTTGACGGAAGTGCTAAATTCACAGAGGATCTGGATCCATGAACAGATGCAGGTTTGACAGTGCGAACTTCACTGTTGGTACAAAGCAGTTATCGTTTCCTGTGTTCAAAGAGTAGCAACAGCAACATTTTCACAGTTGGCCGTTTAGAGCAGCCATGCCATAAAGCCATTGCTGTGAACAGCTTCTCAGATATAACTTCCCTCACAATCTGCCACCTTTCTACTCACTCCTTACAACATCAAATCATCAGCTGGGAAGTATGTTGGGATGTGTCAAGGATAGGAAAAGCTTACACAAACATAAATTCATTCTCTCTCTCCATTCTGCACAGGTCCTCCAGATGCTTTCTCTCAGACGAAATGTTACACCAAGCTTCATCTGTTCTTTCTGGCCCTATGGTATTTCAAAGAAGAGTAGTGGAGTTTGCCTGGAGTTCTGGCCAGTACTTAAAGCTCAAATAATGTGACTGAAGTGGATTTTCTGTCCTTTATCACTTTGCTGTTTATGGATCTTGCTATGCACAAAAGGGCTGCCAAGTTTTCCACTTTGGCATTGATGCAATTTATGGGCAGGATTCTTCCATGACCCACCGGCAGATTCAATGGTGGCTGGTGGGAACGGGCAGGTAATTTGGCAGGAGATACAAAGATCGTTATATACCAGCGAGAACTTCTCACAACGTCTTCCGCTGGTGCACATATCACGGACTGGGAAACCTGCTGGAGGTTAGCATGAGACTTATTCTCATCCTGCTAATGCAATGCAAATGAAGGCTCGGCCAGATTCTTCCACTTCCACTCACCTGATCCTCCACGGTGCCTGTAGGAAAACAAGCCCGTGCAAAACACCTAATGAACAATGTAGCGGGCAAAAGTCGGAACTCAGCTGAAGAATGCCTGGGCTGCCTCTGGAGTTTGGGATTGGGGCTCCCAGCCCCAGGGCACCAGAGCAATGGGTAGGGGTAGCACCTACCAGTTAACTCTGTTTTTCTGCATAGAAACTGCATAACCTGCTGAATGTTTTCATCTTTTTACTGATAAACTGTCAGCAGATATGCAATTATGCAGGGTAGAAATTTATTTTTAAACTGATGCCCATATATGCACATTTTACAGTAGGATTGTATAGATGGTGAGCAGAAATGTAAGTCTTGGTCTAATTATCTTCCTTGTCTAACCATACGGCTTTATCATCCTCAGTGAGAGTAGCTTTTGGAGCAATCAGGGCTCAAACATGGGAACTTCCAGTTCCTTATGGATTAGGAACATGCAGTCTTTAACATTGACATGTCAATGGAATTAGTGGCAAAGTCATGGATTCAGGAAGAAACAATATCAAATGCATTAGGTGGAATTTTCCTGTTTTCGACAGAATGATGCAGCAGGCTGACATTACAAGATTCAAAATAGACAGTGCTAGAATTAGGGTAGGAGTTGTCAGCTGAGAATTAAAAATAATGCCCTCATCTCAATATGAATGGATTATGTAATATTGGGCGGCTTATCAGAGTCCGTTAATCAGATGTAACTTTATTTTAATGGACTTCTCAGCATTGAAGATCGAATTCCTATTATATCATTAGTGAGGGTGGACAATCGCAGTGGGAAATCTAACAGGTGTAAACTGAGTTTTAGGCCTCTTGTGGTATTTCCTGCCCTCATCGTTGATCTTGCTTGCTGAAAATGGGAGCACAAACCCTCCCTGTGTGTTTTTATTTAAGCATTAGTTCTGAAACGGTGATCTCAAAATGCCTGTGTAAACATTCGGAGTGAAAAGTTATGTTCTCGGTGTTTACTGGTTAGAGATAGGCATGGAGGAAGGTTGTGGTTTTGTAAATGGGGAAGGCTAGAACACAATGTTAGAACAAAGGTGTTTATTCAGGAGAAACTGTGTTACAGTAAACTGTTAGAAATGAATACACCTGTTCTCGCCACCACAAACTGTGACACATTTTCATGAAAGCTGAATTTTACAAGATGATAAGGTGAAAAATGTCCCCTTTAACTTAAGGAAAAACAGAATGCTTTGAAAAGGAGGAGGAGTGAATTCCTGATAAATACCTCAGTTTGGAGAAATGCCTATGCAATCTGGTTGCCATAAGGAGAGAAACTCAAATAGAAACTCATTTAGGCACTGGGTAGCAATTTTAACACCTTTCATAGTATGTCATGGAAAAAGGACAGCTGCAGCTGAAATACAAAAGTATCTATGCTACTGCTGCGGAAAAGCAGGGACAAACTGTTCCATACTAAAGATTAAGCGGGATGCTTGTAACAATTTGGTTTCTGTTCCAAAGAAAGGGACCAGAGCAGCTCTGCTCTTGAAGTCTTAATGAACGGGGAATTATTGAGATATAGTTTATTGTTGATAATCCTACATGGAAAAACATGACTGTCGTAAGAACATAAGAAATAGGGGCCGGAGTAGGCCATCTAGCCCTTCGAGCCTGGTCTGACATTCAACAAGATTATGACTGATCTGAAGTGGATCAGTTCCACTTTCCCGCTTTCTCCCCATAACCCTTAATTCCTTTGTCTATCAGAAACCTATCTACCCGTGACTTAAATATATTCAGCGAGGTAGCCTTCACCACTTTAATGAGCAGAGAATTCCAGAGACTCACCACCCTTTGAGTGAAGAAGTTCATCCTCAACTCTGATCTAAACTGCAACCCCCCACCCCCACTTACTTTGAGGCTTTACCCTCTAGTTAACAAAAAACAAAGAACAACACAGCACTGGAAACAGGCCCTTCGGCCCAACGAGCCTGCGCCGCCGTCTTAATGACATATAGGGACCAATTTGTTACCCAATCAGCCTAAGAGCACATTTTTGGGATGTGGGAGGAAACCAGAGCACCCGGAGAAAACCCATGCAACCACGGGGAGAACGCGCAAACTCCCGCAGACACAGGCCCAAATCCATGTGTCTGCACAGCAACAGCGATAGTCCCTGAGCTGTCATGGTGCCCATCAGATGGTCCAGTTTAAGCATACACTGACGACATGAAGCACTAGGCAACTCCTGAAGCAACATCCAAGAGCAGCTCTCGCACGACCTGCCGCATGCATGCCCTTGTTGGTCAACAAGGTGGACTGAACATCCTGTGGAAACAAATAGGATATTTAAACAGTCCTACTATATCCTTCTATCTGCAGACCGCTCATGTGGCTGTCCAAGAGACCCTTAAACAACCCTAGCGTGCCTGCTCCCACCACCTTACTCGGCAGTGCATTCCACACCCCACTACCCTTTGTGTGAAAAACTGGCCTCTAATATTCATCTTATACATAGCCCCCCTCACCCTGAGCCCGTGACCCCTCATTCTATCCATTTCTAATGGTGGAAAAAGCTTACCACCATTTACTCTATCTATACCCCTCATAATCTTATATACCTCTAATAGGTCCCCTCTCAGCCGACGTCTTTCAAGGAAAAACAACCCCAGTGCGTTCAACCTTTCTTCGTAAGACAGCCCTTCCATACCAGGCAGCATCCTGGTAAATCTCCTCTGCACTCTCTCCAGGGACTCCACATCCTTCCGGTAGTACGGCGACCAGAACTGGACACAGTACTCCAAGTGAGGCCTAACCAACGTTCTATACACTTGCAACATTAGACTCCTACTCTTGTATTCTATACCCCTTCCTATGAAGGCTAACACACCATACGCTTTCTTTATCACATTCTCCATCTGTACTGACACCTTCAGAGACTTGTGAACCTGCACCCCCAGGTCTCTCTGCATCTCTATACTCCGGATAGTTTTACCTTTTATCCTATAACTCCCCCCTACATCTTTCCAGCCAAAATGCATCACCTCGCATTTATCCGGATTAAATTCCATTTGCCATCTATCTGCCCAATCTACCAACCTATCTATGTCCTGTTGTATTGCCTGGCACTGCTCCTCAGTTCCTGCCAATCCAAGCATCTTAGTGTCATCATCAAATTTGCTGATCACACCACCTACCCCCTCTTCCAAGTCGTTTATATAAACCACAAATAGAAGAGGTCCTAGTACTGAGCCCTGTGGCACACCACTAGTGACACACCTCCAGTTGGAAAAAGAGCCTTCCACTACTACCCGCTGTCTCCTCCTCCCAAGCCAGTTCTCAACCCATCTACATACCTGGCCCTGTATCCCATGCGCCTTCACCTTTTTATCAGCCTACCATGGGGAACCTTGTCAAACGCCTTACTGAAATCCATGTAGACGACATCAACGGCTTGTCCTTCATCAACCGTTTTTGTCACCTCTTCAAAAAATTCCACTAGTTCTGCTATCTTTTCTGGGTTTTTGCAATTCATGCACAAGGACCCCGGGTCCCTCTGCACTGTAGCACGCTGCAGCTTTTCGCCCTTTAAATAATAATCCTTCCTACTATTATTTCTACCAAAGTATATAACCTCACATTTGCTAACATTATACTCCATCTGCCAGGTCCTTGCCCACTCATTCAGACTATCCAGATCTCTCTGCAGATTTTCTGCATCTTCCATGCAATTTGTTTTTCCACTCATCTTTGTGTCATCAGCAAATTTTGTTACCCTACACTCAGCCCCTTCCTCCAGATCGTCTATGTAAATGGTAAACAGTTGAGGCCCCAGTACCGATCCCTGCGGCACTCTAATAGTCACCAACTGCCAACCAGAAATAGCACCCATTGATTCCAACTCTCTGCTTCCTATTAGATAACCAATCCTCAATCCACGCTAACACCTTACCCACAACTCCGTGCACCCTAATCTTTTGCAGTAACCTTTTGTGAGGCACCTTATCAAACGCCTTCTGGAAATCTAAAAACACCACATCCGCCGGTTCCCCTCTGTCTACTGCACTAATCACATCTTGATAGAAATCCAATAAATTTGTTAAACATGACTTCCCCTTCACGAATCTGTACTGCATCTGCTTGATCAAACCATTCTTTTCTAGACGCCTTGCTATTTCTTCTTTGATGATGGATTCTAGCATTTTTCCAACTATGGACGTTAAGCTAACTGGCCTATAATTCCCTGCCTTTTGTCTGCTATCTTTTTCAAATAGATAGCATTTATTTGAAATAAATAAATGCTATTATTTATTTACTTATAATAAATAAATTATTGTTTATTATAGCTTAATGTTAGCTGTTTTCCAATGCTCTCGCACTTCCCCAGATTCCAGCAAATTTTGATAAATAATTACTAAGACATCTGCTATTACTTCTGCCATTTCTTTCAGAACCCTGGGATGCATTCCATCCGTCCCCCGGACTTGTCTACCTTCAGTCCCGTTAGTCTGTCAAGCACTACCTCTCTAGTGACAGTAATTGTATTAAGGACCTCATCTCCTACCATCCCTCTATCTTTAATATTCGAAGGCTATCTGTGTCCTCCTCCGTGAAGACCGACACAAAATACTTATTTAAAGCCTCAGCCATTTCCTTGTCACCCACTGCTAAATCCCCCCTATTGTCCTCCAAGGGTCCAACATTCACCCTAGCCAGTCTCCTCGTCTTTATATATTTGTAAAAACTTTCACTATCATTTTTTTATATTTAGAGCTTCATACTCTATCTTTCCTTTCTTTATCGCTTTCTTAGTCATTCTTTGCTGTTTTTTAAATCTTTCCCAATCTTCTAATCACCCCACTATTTTTAGCCGCTCTGAACGCTTTTAATTTAATACTCTCCGTTATTTCCTTCAATAACCACGGCTGATTCTTAATGGTAAAGAAGGACTGTAACTTACAGTCCTTCTTTACCATTAAGAATATATTTCTGCTGAGTACTGAAAAAGATCTCCTTAAAAATCTTCCACTGTTCCTCAGCTGTCCTACCAATCAATCTGCGCCCCCAATCTACATTTGCCAATTCCGCCCTCATCTTATCACACTCCCCTCTGTTCAAACAGAGGACACAGGTTCGGAACCCTACGGTCTCATCCTCTATCTGCATCAGAAATTCAACCATACTATGATCACTCGTCCCAAGAGGATCCCTCACAAGAAGATCCCTAATTCCACCTGCCTCGTTACATAGTACCAGATCTAAGATAGCTCGCTCCCTCGTAGGTTCCATTACATATTGTTCAAGGAAACTATCCTGACAGCATTCCAAGAACTCTTCCTCAAGCCTATCACGTCTGACTTGAGTCAACCAATCAATATGCAGGTTAAAATCCCCCATAATTATCGCCGTTCTGTTTCTGCACTCATCAATTATTTGTTTGTTTATAGCCTGTCCTACCTCAAAATTATTATTTGGGGGCCTATGAACCACACCCACCAGTGACTTTCTCCCCTTACTATTCCTTATCTCCACCCACAACAACTCCACGTTTTGCTCCTCGGACCCTTTATCTTCTCTTACTACCGCCCTGATATTATCTTTTATTAACAGAGCTACCCCACCTCCTTTTTCCTCCTGTCTATTCTTCATAAATGCCTGATATCCCTTGATATTCAGTTCCCAATCCTGGTCACCCTGCAACCATGTTTCCATAATGGCCACTAGATCATACCCATTTGTGCTGATTTGCGCCATCAGCTCATTCACTTTGTTCCAAATGCTTCATGCATTCAGGTAAAGTATCTTTATACCAGCCTTTACCTGGACCTTATTTGTAGAAATGCTACTAACTTTTCTTGTGCCCCCTACTCCTTTAATTAGTGGAATATCCTCAATATTAACCTGCACATGTACCCTCTCCTTTACTTTAGATTTTGTAATTTCCCCACCCCTGTACCCTCCCCTCCACTGTCCTTACAGGTTGAAACCATGATTGGCTAAAATTAAAACAAGCCTTGTAACTCATCTGTGGAAGAGAATTGTCGTTGGACTAATAAGCTGGAGATGCAGGGAATGCTCTGGGACCTGGATTCAAATCCCACCACTGCAGATGAGAAAATCTGAATTTAATAAACATCTGGAAGTAAGAATCTACTGATGACCATGAAACTATTATTAAAGAACAAACAACAAAACAGCATGGGAAACAGGCCCTTCGACCCAACGAGCCTGTGCCACCACCCCGATGTTCTCACCTCTACCCGTGATCCCTGTTTATGTTTACAGATCTATGGATTAAAAACTAAATTTGAGACAATTTAGGGAGCATTTGTTTTGCCAATTAGCCTAAGAGCACATCTTTGGGATGTGGGAGGAAACCAGAGCACCTGGAGAAAACCCATGCAAGCCTTGATTGTTGTAAAAACCCATTCAGTTCACAGATGTGCTTTAGGGAAAGAAATCTGCTGTCCTTACCTGGTCTACATGTGACCCCAGACCCACAACAATGTGGTTGGCTCGTAAATGCCCTGAATGATGAGGCCCAAATGCTGGCCCAGCCAGCGATGCCAATATCCCACGAATGAAATTAAAAAATGCCAATTGCAGGTTAATGGTTTACATTACAAGGTTCAAAATAGACAGTGCTAGGGTTAGGGTTAGAGGAATAAATGGGTCTATGAAACATTCTAAATTCTTAAGAATCAAATTGAAAGGTTAGAATATCAATGATCAAAAAACATTCAAGAAGAGTGAGAATGATATAGTGACCCAGAGGAGCGAACAAAAAAAGTAGGGTGTGCAAAATATTTGTTCTAATATTTTATGTTCTTATTTTTAAAAGGTTTAATGTGCTTTGTTGAATAGAGTTAATATTATATTGATAAAAATACTTCAGACACTTGAGCATCTTTATGAATGTGAATTGAATTATTGCAAGAAAGAACTCTTCTATTTGAGGGATAGTGAAGCAGCTATCGCTTGGAACCCGGAATTGCTGTATTACGACTAATTTATTTTTAGGAATGCAGTTTCATATTTACAGCAATGGGATTGTTCCATTAGCTCAATCTCCCGTCATTTTTACTGGCTGGGGTCCTAAACACATCCAACAATTAAACTGACATTTATAGTGCTCAGAATAAGGATTTGGATAACACAGCATCAGATATCACAGGAAATTATCCTCCTCATTATTTTGGTCACAAATTATCCTGGCCAGTAACATTAATATAAACATTTAGCTTTTATTTAATATAGACCTATGCTAACACGAACGGGGTATTTTGTAAAGAGTTTTGCATTCACACTTCTCTTTGGGTAATGTCACCAATGCTGGTTTGAGAGAAGGGCACCCCATTTAGAATGCTGCTATTTCAGTACATGCTTATTGGTATGGTATGGTTCAATCACAGGGTGCAGCCAGTGTCTGATAGTTTGGCAGCTAAATACAAAATTCACAGATCTCAGCAACTTCATCCACCCAACCGTTCTAAAGTAACATTTGTTTCACCCATACCAGCTGTCAGTGCCAGTTACCACTTCCATGAAAAAGTAAGGAAAGGGTTGTTATGATGACCACTGAGGCCATGGGAGATTGTCAATAGATTTACCGTTGGGCTTTGTGGAGTATGAGTTTGGGAAGCAGCTAGTGGGGATTTTCAAACCTGTAACTTTACCCGGACCAGAGTAATAGGTCCTGAGGTGAAGATTACCTGAATATAAGCTGTACGATCTGACTTTGCCTTTGATTCATAATAAAGGGTGTTGGTGATGGGAACTAGCGTTTGGCTGATTGGTGATGAGGATGGGACGATGGCTTGGTACAGCTTGAGACTATTATTCCCAAACTTGGCGGGGAAGGTGATGTCCAAATAGAAAAACAAAAACAGAAACTATGGTTCTGCAAAGACAGAAAGAACTTTTATAATGGGTGGTCTGGACTTTGTGGAAGATCTCATTTGGTCCCTGGAATCATGGAGAAAGCAGGATCAGTATCTTACAAGGTCAAAGTTCAGGGTAAAACCCTAAAGACATAGTTAGACCATCTTAGGTCAAGGAGTCTTTACTTGAGCATTCCCCATCACCAGCCACAGAGATAACCAAGACAAATGCCAATGGTCAGCTTGAAACTGATACTGCATTGGACCCTCCAGATAGCAAAAATATGATTTGGAGGTGAAGGCTGAACAAATAGGCCTCAGGGCTGAAGTGGAACGTGCTTCGGCAACTCTGTGATGCTCCTTCCCAAAAAGAAAGTCCCCTGTTCGGTTTACACCGAAGTATCAAAAAGGATATCCTCACAGTGGAGGTGCTGGAAGAAACATGACCCTAAGTGTGGAAGGATTTATGACAACCACAAAAACCGGGGGAAATCGTCAATAGATCTCTTCGTGGGCATTATGAAGTATGAGCTGTCATGCTGAGTGAGCAGAGGCTTGCACAATAGGAACAGCTAGCGAGGGGTTTTAAGCCCATAACTTTACTCAGTCCGGATTTGTAGGTCCCAAGGTGAAGATTGCCTGACTGTAAGCTGTGGGCAACAACATAACTAAAAGAAAATGCAAACAAAGATGCATAAGGTGCACAATTACTGGTGAATGGATAAGATGCAAAGAACAGCAAATGATGTATATAGAACTACAAAGAAGTATTGAAAGAAACTTGCAAGGGATGATACCTGTTGTAAGATATTGTTTGTCATTTGGTTGATCTCACAATGAGGTTGAGTCTTGTATAATTTAACAATAAATGTTTATTAACTACTCACAACCAAATACATCTCCAAAGTTTAGCCTTGCAGGTTACTGATTCCATGGCTTCTGTTAGACTACCAACACACACAGTCTACTATCATGTTACTCTCTATATTGCCCAGTCCCATATTAAGTCTTGCTCTGCCAAATATGCTTATTCTACAATATTAAATCCACAGAAAAAAGGTTTACAATTGCATTACGAAAAAAAAGTGTGGTCAGGAACAATGTGGGCCTCTTAAAATTTAATTACGATGACTTTGTCAAATAAAAATAAGGAAATGAGGAACATGCTGATTCATACATTGCCAGTACTTATACTAGAAGAAGAGATCAGAAAGTGAGGTATCCAAAGAAACTCTATGCCAGATGAATTGATTGACTTTTCTGAAGAAGTGACTGAAATAGTGGACAGGGCAGTGTTGAGGGATGTTACTTATATGAACTTTTAGAAAGCATTTGACAAGAGACTGTTCACTAGAGTTGATGCTTATGAAATTGACAGAAAACGATTAATATGATTAGGAGGCTGAGTGGGAAGCTGAGCGACAGAAGACAGAGGATAGCTCAGCAGTAGAATGGGGAGGTACTCTATTTGATAGGATGTGACTAGTGTGTAACCCACATGGATTTGTTCTGGGTACTTTATTATCAACTTAGATGATAGGATAAAGCCACATATCCAAATTTTCTGTTGACACAATTGTAAGCAACATTGTAAGCAATGTAAATGAAGGCGCAATATTAGAAAAGATACTTATTTATTAAGTGAATGGACAAAACTGTGGCAAATAGACTAAATTTGGCAAATGAAGTCATCCATTTTGGACCTAAATGGATGGTACCTTCCAAATCATAGACTCGTAGAATCCCTACAGTGCAAAAAAAAAGCATATTTGGCCCATTGAGTCTGCACCAACTATAATCCCACCCCTGTCCTATCCTTGTAACCCCATGCATTTACCCTAGCTAGTCCCCCTGACACTAAGGGGCAATTTAGCATGGCCAATCCACCTAACCTGCACATCTTTGTGCTGTGGGAAGAAATTGGAGCACCCAGAGGAAACTCACGCAGACACAGAGAGAATGTACATTCAACAAACAGACAATGGCCCAAGCTGGTGAAAAGTTATAAATGGTGAAGATCCAAAGAGGCTTGGAAATCTAGGGAAACAGTTTATTAAAATGTCTTGGACTGAAACAGTTTATTAAAATGTCTTGGACTGATACAGAAAATAATTTAAAAGGCTAATGGAATCCTGACCTTTATATCTAGAGAATTAGGAGACAAAAGTATACAAGATAAAATTTCAGCCATACAAAGCCCTACTAGGCATCACCTGGAGGCCAATGAGCAGTTGTAGGTCACCTCAACTGAGGAAGAGTATATTGATTTTGGAGGGCAGGGTAGATTTACCAGGATGATACCTGATGACCAAGGGTTACATTTTGAGGAGCAATTACACAAACTAGGGACATTTCCTGGAATTTAGAAAGTTAAGGGGTGATTTAACTGAAGTTTGCAAAGTGTTAGGGTGAATGGACAGGTTAAACGAAGAACGGTGCCATAGTGGTTAGTACCATGCTGTTGGACAGCACCAGGGATATGGGTTCAATTCCAGCCTTGGGTAACTGTCTGAGTAGAGTCTGCATATTTTCCCCACGTCTGCATGAATTTCTTCTGGGTGATCTGGTTTCTTCCCACAGTGAAGATATGTGCTGGTTAGATGGATTAGCCATGGTGAATGCATGGAAATATGGTTTATCTTATTTATTATTGTCACAAGTAGGCTTACATTAACACTGCAATGAAGTTACTGTGAAAATCCCCTGCTTGCCACACTCCAGCATCTGTTTGGGTATAGAGGGAGAACTTAACATGGTCAGTGTACCTAACCAGCAGGTCTTTCAGACTGTAGGAGGAAACCGGAGGAGTGGAGGGGAGAGCCAGGGTGGGTTGTTCTTTTGGAGAGTCAGTGCAGACTCTCATGGCTGAATGGTCTGTTTCTGCAGTGTTAAGATTCTATGGTTTAAAATTATTACTGCTGGTAGGGAAGGCTAGGACCAGGGGATAGTCTAAAGGCTTGAGACAGATCTTTCAGGAGTGAAATTATGAAACATTTTTATTCACAATGGGTCCTGCTCACATCTCCTCTATCATGGGGGATATATTTCCGAGTTGCATGCACCAAGCATTACAATGTTCCAATGTGAGTAGCCTGCAGTTTGCCACCTTACACGTTTCATAAAGTATATTAAGTAAAGTGAATGTCAGGATAATGTGAATGAACATTTAACTAAGATTAGTTCTTGGATAGGCTGTGATCTAGCACATTGTCACATCCAAATGTTGTGACATGGAGTGGTGCGATGGCAGTTGGTGGATTTTCTACACAGGAAGGATAACACAAAAGATATGACTGTCGTATCAATCCCTCCTGCCCCCAACCAACCCTGGTAAGAGGCAACTTTATTGCTGCCTTTTGGTCGTGGGCTTGTGTTGGCACATTGATGTGTCAATACCACTTTGCTCAGAGGGATGTATCATTCCTCAGCCAATCTAGTTTTCACTTGGCACCGCCATAGTACTGTTTACTTTAAATTGAAGTTGAGGTGTGTGTGAAATGATATATTTCAGCCAAATCATAATGCAGCACAGATTGGTGTTCTAATGGCGGACACTATTTAAAACATTCTCTCCTCCTTGCTTCTGTATTTTCTTCCAAAATTAGAACTTGCCATTTATGAGATCATTTGACCAAATTGGTGAAAAAAGCTCCCTTCAAAAGATAGTCACTGGGTCAATTGAAATGTTCGTGACATTTGAACAAACTCCAAGCTATTGCATGTGGTTCTGTTTTTTAAGTGAAATTTAGAGACACTTCAGTTTTCTTTTTAATCGATGAATAACTTCTTTCAAATCTACTCACCATTTTTCACATCCTCTCCCACCAATAGTTTGCACAAAAACCATCCTGTGTGAAAGGACACGGGGTGTCTTGTTTGTAGGTCACTGAGAACGCCATTGTGAGCAATGGCTGAAGGAAGATGTCCCACTTAACGTTTCCTTCTCTGATGAACCAGATCGACAAAGATTTCATGGTCATCATTAGACTTTTAATTCCAGATTTTTACTGCATTCAAATTTCACCATCTTGCTCTGGGTCTCTGGATTACTAATCCAATGAAAATATCACTGCTTCCCTCCATGGGAAATGCCTGATCTCTGCTTGAAACCTCCCCATAGCACAGCTGAGGTGAAACTTCTCTCTCTAAAGGCAATAAGATACAGTTTCTCTCAGACAGGACACCAAAGAACTAGACATTTAAGACTTACATTTCGAAATTCTCGGAATGGCACAAATTGTACGATGTCTCGCGTGGCTTCTTCGCCAGTGTATGATCGCAGAACTCGATTGTCACCATCCAGGAATTCCATGGCTGCAAAGTCAGCATTGCCAACCCCTACGATGATGATTGACATGGGGAGTTTGGCTGCTTCCACAATGGCGTGTCTGGTCTCATCCATGTCACTGATGACACCATCAGTTATAATCAGGAGAATAAAGTATTGCTGTGAATAAAGGTAGAAAATAAGATTTTTTCTTAGCAATGAGAGCGCAATGGCACAATATAAAATTGTACTTGCAGCTAAGTTCTTTGTGAATTAGATGCAGCCAAAGGGGTGGGCCTGATATTGGATGGTAATGGACCGTGCAACTTGGTATTAACTAATTATTTAAATCAAACTTGCTTGGCATTTTGTATTGGCTCAAAATAAAAAAACTTTCTGGTGTGCCAAATATCAAAGTAGGATACTGGTGAAAATATTGTGGCAGCAGTGCCTGATTTGAAAAACTATCGCAAAACCAGGGAAAACCATTCACTACTGTCTAATGAGTAGGGAAATGGTGTTTTCTAATACCCACATTAACAATACTTCATTGTATCTATGAAAGAGAAAAATGTGATGATGTAATAGTGAGAAATATTGCTAAATGAGGATTAAGTATAATACCTACAGGTACCGGCAGGAAGCAGGCAGTAAAGAAGACAAATTGAATGTTGGTCTTAGTGACAGGATTTGAACACAGTAGCAGAGATGTTTTGCTGTTTTGTATGGAGCATTGGTGAAGCCACATCTGGAATATTGTGTGCAGTTTTTTGGTGTCCTTATCTGAGAAAGGGTGTCCTTGCTATAGAGGGAGTAGAACAAAGGTTTACCCAGCTGATTCTTGGCATAGCAGGTCTGTCATATGAGGAGAGACTAAGTCAGTTAAGATTACATTCAATGGAGTTTAAAAGAGTGAGAGGGGACCTCATAGAAATTTATGAAATTCTAACAGGGTTAGACAGGTTAGATTCAGAAAGAATGTTCCCAATGGTGGGGGAGTCCAGAACTAGGGGTCATAGTTTGAGGATAAGGAGTATACCTTTTAGAATTGATGTAAGGAGAAATGTTTTCACCCAGAGAGTGGTGAATGTGTGGAATTCACTATATCACAAAAAAAAGCTGAGGCTAAAATGTTGTCTGATTTCAAGAAATTGGATATAGCTCTGAGGCCAAAGGGATCAAGGGAAATGGGAGGAAGGAAGGATGAAGATATTGAATTCAATGATCAGTCATGATCAAAATGAATGGTACAGCAGAGCCGAAGGGCTGAATCGCCTACTTCTGCTTCTAGTTTCTATGATTCTAACAAATCAATCGCTTGACGTGTTTCCACATAAATTGTACATTTGACAAAGTTAAAAATAACCTTTCAAAACAATGTCTGAACAGTGCTGATTCCTCATTCTTTTCAGTAGGGTAAGGATTATTACTGTACCACATACCTGATAAATACTGATTTGTTCATCTCAGTGGTGAGGTACACTTATACCTTTTATTATGTGTGTGCAAGTACAGACAATTAATCCAGTTTTGTTTGTAAATGTCCTCTCATTTCAATGAATTATTTGAACTTGAGGACAGGCATTGGTTTACCTGCTGGCCCTTTTCAGCTGTGGGATGAGCAGGAGAATTAAGAATAAAATTGGAAATTCACCAACATTGTAAATCATTCAGATTTCTCTACAATGACCCACTGGGAAAGGAAGTAATAGTCATATAGATCAGAAAGTCCCAGGTTCAATTTCCAGCCTCCTGGTCTAGGGAGATGAGAAACAGAATTGTGGCCTTTGAACATTAGGATTGGTCATTCGATGGAATACTAGAGAGAGGTAAGCATCCATGGATCTGTACCCCAGAAGAGCCAATTAAATAAGATGCATAAAAAAGTGAAGGCAGCAATCTATGAAGAGAATCAACAACAACTAGCACTTTTTGGTTCTTTCCAAAAGCATACAATATCCCACAGCACTTCACAGTAAAATACTGATACCAAGCCACATAAAGGGATATTTGAATAAAAGCTGTTTCGAAGAACTGGGGTTTGAGGAGTACTTTAAAGGTGGATTGGTAGAAAGAAAAAAAGGCTTGCATTCATGTCAATGCCTTTCAGTACCTCAGGGCATTCTAAATACTTTACATCTAATGAACATTTGATCCACAAAGGATGTCAAGCTCACAATGCAAGTTGTATTGCTGAAGCACAACTTAAGCACGAGCAGCGCAAGTCCAGAGACACCAGCACAACAATAGTGTCTACACAAGTCTGTCCAATGTGTGTCAGGACATTCTGTGCCTGAATTGGCCTGATCAGTCATCTTCAGACACATCGCAATCAAACTTCAAAATGACTTCAAATGGTGTCGAGGTCCTCATCAATGACGATGGACGAACAACAACAACATCTAATGAAGTAGTTTAAAAACGTAGTTCTTCCTGCATTTCTGGCAAAGAAGTGGATGAATATAGGGAGAAAATTCCAAAACTTAGGGCTTACAGATTCAAAAGTACATTACCAATGATGGAGTGAAGAAAATTGGAGATGCATAAGAATATCTCACAAATGCTTTACCGTTCTAATTAACATACAGCTGTTTTTTGGGACCTGACAACATGCATGGCATTTCCAGCTTAAGATCAAAGCATTCATAATCCTTTACTGTTTGCAATATTTATTAGCAGAGGTAGAATTTAAGTAATGTTGAAAAACTCTGCTTTTTGGTACATTTTCACTGGCATGTTTATTAATTATTATGCTTTGAAATTTACTGTTTTGACATCTATATTTTTAAAATTCATTTTTAACGTTGTTTGAGACCTTATCTTTCTGCAATTTAATCATCTGCCCCAAGTGAGAAAAAAATTGAATTGTGCCTCACCACACCTCCCACCCCCATTGACATTCCCCCTGTAGTGATTGGACCATCCTGAATTAGATGGTTTGGTGAAGAAACTATACGATGTTCTTGAATGGGCAATCCAACGGGCTGAATGAGTACTTCACATCGCTATCTACCTTGAGTTCATGTGGCACATTACAAGCCCAAACTATCTACTGAGTAGATATTTTAAAGAAAAGTTTAAAAAACTCATAGATCATTCTATTTGTAGGAAAAGCTGAACCAGGCAGCTAGTGATGCTGCTCTTAGACATAACTGTAGTTGATGACTGCGATGGCAAGGAGCCAAATTCAATTAACATTTGAATACAGTCCTGAGTCTTGCTGCTTTTTGTTTACACAGAACTACCAAATGGAAAGTGCTGAGCCCCATAAGTGATTTTGTAGTCTAAGGGTGTTCTGCCCTTTCTGAAAATAATAGGTTTAGAAGTAAATGACTAAGATGAGCCATCAAAGGCAGGAATATGTGAATATGGAAAATGTGCTTTATATAAAGAGCCTCAAAATAACACACCTAAACCCTTTTCATTTGTTTTTCCTCAGTGAATTTGATGATGTTGTATTTACTAAACCATATACCATAGAAGTTCACCAGCTAAGACTTAATGGCAGATAATGCAAGGACATGTGCCTAACCATTTCCAATAATCTTGTTTCGGGCAAAAATATTCTGATATCTAATAAAACTAGAAAATTCTGAAAATACTCAGCAGGTCAGGCAATTTCTGTGGAGAGAAAGACAGATCCAGCAGTTCAGTCGACGAGCTTTCATTAGAACTTGTTGTGTCAAGTTCTAAGTTGGTTGCTTAAGTCACCTTGTTACTAGTGTTTGACAGGAATCATCCATTCATCCATCTACCCTCAGTGGCAACCCAGAAACATTATTAAACATTTGAGATGTGATGAGGTGAACTTTTTAAAATTCATTTATAGGATGTTGGCATTGCAGACTAAGCCAGCATTTATTGCCCATCTCTAATAGCCCTTTGCAAGGTGGTGATAACCTGCCTTCTTAAAAGGAAAGCCATCCTTTTTAATTTCTCCTAGAAGTATTTATATGGACTAGGTTGCATTCATCATCCAGATAGATATGCCCTGGGAAAGTGGTGGTGGATCTTCTCCTTAAACCATTTCTGTGATGTTGCTTTTATAAGGGGTGATTTTGAGTTCACACTCTCTATCTGCGGGAGTGCCAGCACCCACCAAAATCCAGAAAGTGCAATTCGTGCTGGTGAGTTTCTGAGTTCAATCTTCATGGCCCCTCATCAGTGGAGTAGCATGAAACATGATGTGGGACTGTAGAAAGCTCATTTTAATATATTAGCATGTCATTAGCTAGCAGTCCTCTGGGACTTCCTCCATAGCGGATATTTGGTGTGCAGTCACGCCAATACCATTTACAAGAGCTCTACATAAGCTTGAATACGGCGCCTTCAATTCGGAGGGGGAGTCCACAACTGAGCACTCAAGCAACCTGCACTCTGCTCAGGGGGTACAGGAGAGGACATGGGTGACACAGATAAGTGACATTCAGGGTAAGGGTCGGGGGGGGGTCCCACAATCGCCATATTGAGGGGAGGGTTTCACAGGGGTTACTTGCAGGCCTCGCCTTCCCTTCATTTCAAGGTACTTCTTGCTCTAAAGGAGCTGTGAGGCTGGCGTGCAGGCAGCACTTCCTATTTTCTACTTCCTGGGTTCCTGTTCATATTGCAGCTGGACAGCTGAGGGAGAGTCTTTCTCCAGTGGGAACTGGCCAGAGGATGGGAGGGTTTGAAAACAAGAGGCCACTTGTTTGAGCAGCCAGCCCAGCCTCCCTTTCCTTGTGGTTATGCCATTAAATAGTGTGCAGCCAAAAAACATTGCCATTTGGTACAGGCCAACTGTTAACCCTTCACAAGCCAATGGACCAAACACTGAGCTGACATTTGCAGCAAGACTGCAACAACAACACAGATAACACTGATGTGCCCCCTTATGCAAAGCATGATGCTGATATCTGTTATTATGCAAGGTCATAAAAATGATTATTAATGAGACATAAGAAACAGTTTGAAAACATGCTGACACTGTCAGGAAACACTCTATAAGATTTTGCCCAGAGGTAACATTCCGAGTCCAAAAGACTCTTCTACAGACAGTACGAATGTCTATAGTAGATGGGTCATGTGCACTTGAAGTGTTAACTATGTTCGAAATCTTCTGGCCATTCATGCTGGCGGGATTCTCCACTCCTGCTAGCAACTCACCCCCACCCATAGGTTCCATGCGGCATGGGGTGACATCAATGGACAATCCCATTGACAACGGTGGGACCAGAGAATCCCACCGCCAGCAAACAGCAGGCTGCCTTCCACCACTGAGAAGCAGGCAGCTGGGAGACTGGAGAATCTCACTCTGTTTTTCTCTCCAGTTTTTGCTAGATCTGCTGAGTTTATCCAACATTTTCCGTTTTTATTACTAACTATTAGGGTTATTCCCTAGCCCTGAGAAACATTGGTGATATTTTAGTCAGAAAGGGATGAATGTTGCTGTTTGTAGAGACAATAAAATATGAACAGAATATGTAATGATTATTTAACAAAAAAAACAGCCTTCAGAAAATAAGGGGAAAAAAACGATTTAATTATATGAATTCATTGGGGTTGTGTTTGTTTTACATAGTGGACATGGTGAAGGCTGATAGCAATTCACATCAGATGCATGAACTACAAGCCCTGTTCTCTCAGTTGGAAATGCATGAAATTCCATATTTTAATGAAGATAAAATAAGGGATGGCTGAATGGAGAGATCAAATACAACCATGACATAGCTGCTTAATAATTCAGCATTTTAAGATAGGGACTGCATTTCTCTCGTTATTTTATGCAACTTTTTTATTTTTAGAACAATCCTCGGCCTATCATTAGATGACAACTGGTTTAAAAGAAGTAACAGTGTTAACATGGAACCTGTAGTCATAACAATAGCAATGGAAGATTCTGAAATATGTATTCTTTTATTTATCTGATATTTTACTTGCACTGCAGCATTGATGGCTTCTCAAGGAACTGCAATAACTAGATCAGCTATTTCCCCCTGATCCATCTACTCATGATTTGTTTACCCCCCCAAACCCTTCACATGTATAAAAGTAGTCAAATATAAAAATCCTCAAATTTTCAACTAAACTAAGTTGGGAATACTTCCAAATAACCAGTCCCTTGCCAGAACTATCAAATCAAGTGAATGACATGGTCTTTTGACCAAGAAGTTCTCAATAACTTCTGCAAATCACTCACTTGACTGATTGACTTGTTCCACGTGAAGGGGCATTGACCGCATCAATTGCCTACTTAAGGGCCTCAATTGGGACAGGCGACCCAGCCGATACTTTCCTGGCACCTATAAGTTGTGGAAAAGGCAGGGAAGATGTACAGGTGGTGGGTACATTGTCGATGGCATGCCATCCTCACCCAGCTCCCTTTCTACATGTTCAGGCCTTAATGTGGTACTGCACTGGGTGCTATTGTCTAAATAAACAATTGAATAGTTCTATTTTGAAGAAAAGCCAGAGAGTTATCTCTGGTGTCCTGGCTAATGTTAATCCCTCAGCCAACATCATGATAACATTAAGTTAAAAGCAAAATACTGTGGATGCTGAAATCTGAAACAAAAACAGAAAATGCCGGAAAATCTCAGCAGGTCTGATGGCCTCTGTGGAGAGAGAACAAAACCAAAGTTTCAGTGAGCTCTGTTTTCTCTCCACAGAACCTGTGCAGTGGGAGCGGCAGCTTATGGGAGCTTATACATGCAAATTGGCTGCTGTGTTTTCTATACTTCATTGGCTGTAAAGCATTTTGGAATGTCTTTGAAGCCACGGAAAGGCTTCATATAAAAATGTAAGTTTGTCTTCTTAATATGCTTCCTAGAGCTTCAACAGCAGAAATACTCCTTAATTCCGTTCTAATTAGTTAGAACAGCTCATTCGTCAAAGGTCCATCTGTCTTTTAGGTCAGCCTGACTCTGACTCAGAAACATGCAGATTTCGTTTCCTACTCACGTTCTGATACCCACAGCCAAACAATTTGCCCATTGACTGCATTTACTCCCCAGGGAGGTGATGCTAAGTAACACAGGCAATTATTTAATTTAGATCAATAAGATTGGGATTGAATTTGATATCTTGTGTAAGCGGAGTAATTGACAGGTCCGGGGAGGAAATCAAACAACCTTTCCGCAGTCATTAATCACAATCAGATCAATCACATTGTCCTGCAGGGATTCCGTGTGGTTAGTGCACGTGTTGAATCATTAATGGGCAAGTAGGTCTTTGTATTTAACACTCTCTATACACAGTACTCTCATTGGAGTGCTCTCACTGGAGCATTGTAACAGTGAAAGTGCCTGGCAGCAACTGCAACTGAATACTAAACTCAACTCTTACGCATTCATCACTCGAACACTGAAGTTAATCTTAAGAGACCCCACTTGTACATTTTATGTTTTTTCCTAGGATACGCATTGTTGCCTTACACCTTAAGCATCAGGATGTGAAATGTGTCCCATGGCTAACACAGATGTTACTCAGGGAGCAGGAAGATTTAAATGGACCAGATTCATTTGGTTTTTCCAATAAGGAATTACAGAGCAACCTGTTTGCCCGGAAAGTGTTCAGAATGTGAAACTTACTGCCATCAAGTGCAACGGAGTATAGACATAGTTAAAGAGAAGCTGGATAAAAAGAAGAGGAAGAAAGGAATGGAAGTATATGCTAATAAGTTCAGATGAAGAGGGCAGGACAAGTCTCATGTGGAGGGTAAACATCCTGTACAGGTCAGTTAGGCTAAATTAGTATTTCTGTGCTGCAAGTTCTTCCTAAGAGAAAGTACTAACCATCTATTTGGTAAATCCAATAGCACACATCAGAATTAGAGAGGCAGATTTGCATTGTGCTAATCACTGGCAGATCATAGAAGTGTCAGCCTGAAGTAAACACTGCACACAATAACAACTTGCATTCATATAGCATCTTTAGTAAAATGTTTCAAGGTGCTTTGCAAAAATGTTAGCAGCCAAAATAAATTGACATTAAAGAAGTACAATATACCAAGGACTCCAACAGAAGTAAACCACAGCAGAATATCACTCCCTTCTTTGTGTTGTGCAGAAATTGGGACATTTTTCCCCCTTCCTTATTGTCTTCTTCTCACTGACCCCTGCTGCCTTCTAGTATCTCACTCTAGTAAGACCATTCTTCATGTGTGAGTTCACAATGAGTAACACAGCTGAATGCACCTATTATCCTTTCCAACATTCCTAGATACGTTCCCAACTGTAGATAGATCACAGGACAGTGACTGGGGTCAGGAGTTTCAGTTTAATTTTCCCCTCCTGGACTGAGAAAAGTGGGGTGGGAAGCAGTGTTGGGTTCTAGGGGTGGATATTGCAATCAGTCTGGGTGGGATCAGATAACTCAATACAAACTGAATGTGGGAATGATGATTTGCAATGACTACACCTGGTAAACTGGCACATTTAAGCAGCCAAATTCTGAGCATTGAGACTGTGTGAGATTGAGAGAACTGTGGGCAAATTTGACGTTGGCAGTGGACAACATTTTTTTTAATGTTGAGAGTCTTGCACATTAAATCACCTCTTTCTAAAGGCCAGCAAATAATTCAAAACTTCTACTGTGGAATGGTTGTGGGGTGAGTGGTGATCTGGTGGCGGGAATTGGCGGAGTGGGGGAAAGGCAACACGAATAAAAAGTGAGGTCACTCCTGTGTTTCTTGAAATGTTAATAAAAATCTTAAAGGCCACATATTTCCTGACAAGGGAAAAGAGGAAAGGGAATTGTGACCTTGTACAATCTTTTATCTAAAGTATTTTTTTACAGCATAGCAAGAGGAAATAATTACTAAACGCAAAGAAATTTCACTGCCCGTGGGGTACTTTGCAACTCTGTTCTTAACTCACACTGACAGGAGAAAATAATCCTTTTATGCTGGAGAGAACTGGTTCAATCATGTAACATCTCCACAAAGGCCATTGTCTTGGAAACGTTCTCAAGGTTACAGTTTAGACACAATGGGGTGAATGACCTTCTTCTGCACCGTAACAATTCTGTGATTTTGTGAATTTCAATAGGTCACTATTGCACACCATCTCAAGGGTAATTAGGGATGGACAATAAATACTAACCTAGCCAGCAAGACACATATTCCGTGAAAGAATAAAAAATACTTTAACTAGACAAGTACAGAGAGGCCTTAATAGCAGGATGACTAATAGTGTCAGCACCAGGAATGATCACGTAATGCATGCACAGTAGAAGTGGAAGAAAAGAGCCTCTTATTGCTGACATTAACAGATAAATGGTAGGGGAGGTAATAAAGAGCTGGAGGGACTTTTTCCCTAATGTTAGTTTTCCATTTTTTGCTGAATTTTTTTGGCAATAAAGTACAGCTCACTGATATTAGAAGGCCATTCAACCCATTCAATGCAATCTTGCATAGAAAGTTACAAGACAGAATTTTCCCATACCACAAATTGTAACAGGCACAAAGATCCAAGCAAAGTCCATTGACCCCAGGTGAGATTTTCTGGTCTTGCGACTAAGGCTGCCAGAAAATTGCCCCCCGCACTCCCCACAGTGTGTCCCATCATTATATTCAACTGCCTTCTGAATGATTCCAGAGCTTTTAGTTCTGCTACTGCCCTGAAAATCATTCCAGCTTTTAATCACTTTGAGGACATTTTTCCTAACATCAGTTTTGAACTTGCCTATTATCAAGTTTCTATCTATGTCTCCTTGCCTTGCAATAAGGGTTTAAACTCAAAATAATCCTACAGATGAAGATTTTCCATTCCCTGTCAGTACTTTATACGCTCTTGTGACATCTCCTCTCACCTATCTCCTGCCTAGACTGAAAATATCAGGTTTTTCCTCTGAACTCAGTTTTTTGATAAAAGTGGCAAGTAACATTTATGCCATGCAAGTGCCAGGCAATGAATATCACCAATAAGAGAATTTAATCATTGTCTCTTGACATTCATGGCATTACCATCACTGAATCTCCCACTATCAACATCCTGGGGGTTACAATTGATTGGAAACTGTACTGAACTAGCTACATAAATATTACAAGAGAAGTTCAGAGGCTAGGAATCCTGTGGCAAGTAACTCACCTCCTGATTCCCCAAAGCCTGTCCACCATCTACAAAACACAACTCAGGAGTGTGATGGAATACACTCCACTTGCCTGAATTGATGCTGCTCTAAAAACACACAAGAATCTTAACACCACCCAGGACAAAGGGGTCATCAAAATGATCATTCATATCATTGTACTGTCATTGCCCTGTCACCAAGAGAGGGAACTTCTCCCTATCCACTCTTCCCTGCAATGCATTGTGAATGAAGTCATTTATATCTCTCTCTCCCTTAACTCTGACTGAGATCAATAAACTCAACATAAGTCAGAAGCTGAAGTGTGGTCCCCTCTGATCATTTAATTTCTTTTAAAATGACCTTTCACTTCTTAAAAAATAATACCCGGGTAGGATTTGGGTAAGGGGAATATAAATTATGATGGGTGTCACAATTCCAAGAGAAAAAGTGCTTCCTGATTTCACTCCTGAATGAATTTAGATCTAATTGGAATATTGCACTTTTGTTCTGCTTGTCCCATAAGAGAATATCGCTTCTCCATTCACACTCATATATTCTGAAAGACTTCATCCAATCACCAAGCCCACTTGCTGGTATTTCCTGGTCTTGCTGCACTACATCAGCAGTGCAAGTGGCTGGGAAAATCACGCCTAACGTTTTGATCTGTATGATGCTTCTTCAGAACTAAGAGATTTCCAGCATTTGCAGTATTTTGTCTTATTTATCACTTTACACATTCTCCAATTTGTCTACCAACTCTCTATCTCCTATCTCTCGATCAATTAATGTATGTCACAAGATTATCTTACATTATAACTTCTCCCATGTTTTCTAATAAACTGTTATATGGAACATTATCATTTGCCCTCTGGAAATAAATCTATATTTATGGATTTATTTCCATAAATTTATGGAATAGATGTCATCCATAAATATTGCCCCATACATTTTGTTAGTGATCACCTCAAAACACTTAGCGTAACTAGTCAAGTATGATCTATTCTTCACTAACGTTCAGTCACTCTGATAGCTTCTAGCTTTCTGGCCAAGCAACATCATGAATTTAAGTTTCTCATTCTTGTTTTCAAACCCCTCAAAGGTCTTCTCCACTCTATCTCTGTAATCACCTCCAAGCCCACTACCCTCCGAAATATTATATTCCACTAATTCTGGCCTCTTGCGCATTCCAAATCATAAGTACTCCATCACTGATCTTCAGTTCCCTTGGTCCTAGATTCCATAAATCCTTCCTATTCCCTTCACCACTTCCTCGCTTGCCTCGGGACATTTTATGATGTTAAAGGTGCTACATAAATATGTAATTGTTGTTCCCTATAACTGACACTCTGTCTTTTCCTGGTTTCTCCATCCACTATTAAACAATACATTGATTATTTTGCATAGGAGTGCAGTTAATGATGGTGATATGACACGACTGCTGCCGGCTGCACAACATTCATAAAAAAAACTCTCAGACTGCATGGAAACATCTAGATTCTATTATTAGGCAAATCTATCAAAACTTCTGAAAAAGTCTCATTTTAGGACTGTCATTACCACCTAACCATATTTTTAAAAGACAGCAGTTATTAAATTCTACTGTTCTATGATATTAGACAAATCCATTAAAGGCATACTGATAAATCATGCCCTTTGACAAGCACTGTCTAAAAAGCTTGCATGTAATGTACATGCACTGTTTGTAGATCCATCATTAATATAAAACCCTTTCAAGCTAGAAAGCATAGAGAACTTGTGGTACAGTGGATAGCATTGCTGCCTCTGAGCCAGAAGTTTCGGGTTTGAGCCTCACTCGAGGTTTTGATCGTAAAGGAAGGTGTGTTCATAATGTGGCCAAACAGAATCATAGAATCAGGATCCCTACATTGCAAAAGCAGGCCATTTGGTCCAGCGAGTCTGCACCGAAAACAATCCCACCCAAGTAAAAGCAAAATACTGCAGATGCTAGAATCTGAAACAAAAACAGAAAACGCTGGAAAATCTCAGCAGATCTGACAGCTTCTGAGCGGAGCGAATAGAGCAATATTTCGAGTCGAGGTGACCTTTTGTCAGAGCTGAGAGCAAAGAAATCAACAGAGTTTTATACTATAAAGATGGGGAGGGAGGTAGTGTGGGTGGAATGAGACAATAAGAATCTAAATGAGGATACAGAAGGTTGAGAAGTGCAAAAAAAGTGATCAGAATGCATGAATGGCAGAACAGAGGTGTGGATTATTAAAGGATTGCCTCAAAAATGTGGCAGTTGCCCTGTAAATGGCTGAGGGAAGGGGTGAGGGGAGGGGGGGCAAGAAGGAGAGCTGGGATGAAAAGTGGAAATATGAAGGTGAGAAAGAAGGATGAAAAAATGGATGAATAGGGTGAAATAAAAATAAAATAAATGGAAAAGAGGTGAAGGTGGAGGAGAGAGTTCATCCTATGAAGTTGTTGATCTTAATGTTCAGTCCAAAAAACTGTAAAGTGCCCAATCAGAAGATGAGGTGCTGTTCCTCCAGTTCCTCCTTAATGAGTACTTTGCATTGGTATTCACAAAGGAGAGGGACACGTTGATTGATGGCATCTTGGAGAGGTGTGTAAAGCCTGTACAGCAAGTCATCATTATGAGGGAGAAACTGTTAGGTGAAAAGCATTAAGGTAGACAAATTCTCAGAGCTAGATGGCATCTATCTCAGATTACTGAGGGAGATAAGAGATGAAATTGCTGGGCCTCTAACAGATATCTTTGTTTCTTCGTTGACTACTAGTGAGGATTGGAGGATACCAATGTGGTCCCATTATTTAAGAATGGTAGGAAGGACAACCATCAGTGATAGTGAAACTGTTGGAGAAGATTCTTAGGAAAAGATCTATACACATTTGAAATTGAATGGTCTTGTTGGCGGCAGACATCATAGTTTTGTACATGGGAGGTCATGCCTCACTAACTGGGTTATTTGAGGAGGTGACAAATATGATTGACAAAGGAAGGGCTATAGATATTGTCTACATGGGCTTAGTAAGGCATTTGACAAAGTCTCTCATGGCAGACTGGTGCAAAAGATTAAATTTCACGGGATCAGTGGTGAATTAGCTAAATGATTCAGAACTGGCTTGGCCACAGAAGCCAAAGGGTAGCAGTAGAAGGGTGTTCTTCTGAATGGAGGTCTGTAACCAGTGGTGTTCCGCAGGAATCAGTACAGAGACCTCTGTTGTTTGTAACACATATAAAGAAGAAAATGTAGCTGGTTTGATTAGCAAGTTTATGGATGACACTAAGATTGGCAGAGTTGTGGATAGTGATGAAGATTGTCGGAGAGAACAGCAGGATATAGATAGACTGGAAAATTGAGTAGAGAAATGGCAGATGGAATTTAATTCGGACAAATGCGGGGTGATGCATTTTGGTGAGTCCAATTCAGGTGGGAGCTATAAAATAAATGGCAGAACAATCCGGAGCATAGACATACAGAGAGATCTGGGAGTATAGGTACACAGGTCCTAGTGAAGCACAGGTGGAAAGGATGGCGAAGAAAGCACTCTTTCATCAGACAGGGCATCAAGTATCAAAGTTGGCAAATTATATTACAGTTGTATAAAACATTAGTTTGGCCACATTTAATGTCTATTGGCCTGTGGCTCTGACATCCATCATTGTGAAGTGCTTCGAAAGGTTAGTCATGGCACGAATCAATTCCAGCCTCCCAGACTACCTAGATCCACTACAGCTTGCCTACTGCCACAACAGGTCCATGATGTAGAGATGCCGGCGTTGGACTGGGGTAAACTCAGTAAAGTTTGACAACACCAATTTTAAATCCAACCGATTTAATTTATAGTAAATCCACGAGCTTTTGGTCTTTGTGGTCTTTGTCAGGCGAATGGGGTGTTCTGGTCTCCAAAAGCACACATATCAGCACAGACAGTTTACAGATTGCTGATTAGAATGCGAATCCTTACACCTAACCTGCTATTCAAGTCTTAAAGTGGCTAACAGCAGAGGTTAGAGGGATGTGTACTCTCTCCAGACAGCACAGTAAGTGAGGTTTTTTGCTAACCCAGGCAAGTCATGGGGGTTACAGATAGTGTGACATGAAGCCAAGATCCCTGTTAAGGCCGTCCTCATGTGTGTGGAACTTGGCCATCAGTCTCCGCTTGGCGGCTCTGCACTGTCAAGTGTCGTGAAGGCCCCCTTGAAGAACATTTACCCGAAGATCGGAGGCCGAATGTACCATTAGTAGTCTACCTAATACGTTGCAAGAAAGGATGTCCCGAAGCATGGTACATTGGGGAGACCATGCAGACACTACCACAGTGGATGAATGAACATCACTCAACAATCACCAGGCAAAACAGTTCCCTTCCTGTGGGCGAATACTTCAGCAGTCACGGGCATTTGGCCTCCGACCTTCGGGTAAATGTTCTTCAAGGGGGCCTTCACGACACATGACAGTGCAGAGCCGCTGAGCGGAGACTGATAGCCAAGTTCCACACACATGAGGACGGCCTTAACAGGGATCTTGGCTTCATGTCACACTATCTGTAACCCCCATGACTTGCCTGGGTTAGCAAAAAACCTCACTTACTGTGCTGTCTGGAGAGAGTACACATCCCTCTAACCTTTGCTGTTAGCCACTTTAAGACTTGAATAGCAGGTTAGGTGTAAGGATTCGCATTCTAATCAGCAATCTGTAAACTGTCTGTGCTGATATGTGTGCTTTTGGAGACCAGAACACCCCATTCGCCTGACGAAGACCACAAAGACCGAAAGCTCGTGGATTTACTATCAAATAAATCGGTTGGATTTAAAATTGGTGTTGTCAAACTTTACTGAGACAACAGATCCATAGCAGACCATCTCCCCGGCCCTGCACTCAACACTGGAACACCTAGATAACAAGGACACCTGTGTCAGACTTCTATTTATTGATTTCATCTCAATCTTTGGCACCATTATTCCCATGAGACTCATCTCCAAACTCTGGGCCTCAGCACCTCCCTCTGCAACTGGATCCTGAGCTTCCTAACTCAGAGACTGCAATCAGTAAGAATAGACAACACCTCCTCCACAATGATCCTTAATACCTGTGCTCCATAAAGCTGTGTTCTCAACCCCTCACTATACTTCTATGACTGTGTAGCCAAATTCCCCTCTAATTCAATTTTCAAGTTTGCTGACGACACCACCATAGTTAGTTGGATCTCAAACAATGATGAGACAGAGCACAGGAATGAGATAGAGAATCTGGTGAACTGGTGTGGCAACAATAATCTCTCCCACAATATCAACAAAATGAAGGAAATTGTCATCGACTTCAGGAAGCATAAAGGAGAACATGCCCTGTCTCCATCAACAGGGATGAAGTAGAAAGGATCAAGAGCTTCAAGTTTTTTGGTGTCCAGATCATCAACAGCCTGTCCTGTTCCCCCATGACGAAACTATTGTTACAAAAACCCATCAATGCCACTACTTTCTCAGAAGACTAAGGAAATTTGGCATGTCAGCTACAACTCTCATCAACTTTTACAGATGGACAATAGAAAGCATTCTTTCTGGTTGCTTCACAACTTGGTATAGCTCCTGCTCTGCCCAAGATCGCAAGGAACTAAAAAAGGTCATGAATGTAGCCCAAACCGACCGCCCATTCATTGACTCTGGCCACACTTCCCGCTGCCTCGGCAAAGCAGCCAGTATAATTAAAGACCCCACCCACCTCGGACCTTCCTTTTTCTCCTTCTTCCATTGGGAAAAAGATTCAAAAGTCTGAGGTCACGTACCAACCGACTCAAGAACAGCTTCTTCCCCATGCTGTCAAACTTTTCAGTGGATTTATCTTGTATCAAGTTGATCTTTCTTTACATCCTCGCTATGATTGTAACACTACATTCTGCACTATCTCCTTTCCTTCTCTATGAATGATATGTTTTATCTGTCTAACACGTAAGAAACAATACTTTTCACTGTATGTTAATACATGTGACAATCAAATCAAATCAAAAATCAAAACATAAAATACTGTGTTCAGTTCTGGTCACCATACTACCAGAAGGGCGGGAGGCTTTGGAGAGGGTGCAGAAAAGGATGTTACCTGGTAAAAAAGGTATTAGCTATGAGAAGAGATTGAATAAACTGGGATTATTTTTCCTTTAAAGATGGAGGCTGAGGGGCAACATAATAGAAGTTTATAAAATTATAAAAGGTATAGAGAGGGCAAACAGTTGGAAGCTTTTTCCAGGGCAGAAGTGACAAAGGAGCACGAGTTGAAGATAAGGGGAGAAAGGTTCAGTGATGTGCGGGTGAAGTTTTTTTCACACAGAGGGTGGAATGCACTGCCAAGTGAGGTGGTTGAGACAGTTACATTAGCTACATTAAAACTTATCTTGATATATGTACAAACAAATGGGGAATAGAGAGATATAGGCCATTGACATAGATAAACAAACGTGATTGGCACAGGGTAAGAGGGCCAAAGAGTCTGTTCCTGTACTGTACTGTTCTTTGCGTTGGGGTTTACTAGAACATTGCAGAAGGCCAAGGACGGACTTGTGGATAAGATAGCAGGAAAACGATCACCCAGTCTCCATTTGGACTCTCCAATGTATAGTAGATTGCATTGAGAGCAGCGAATGCAATAGACCAGATTGAAGGAGGTGCAAGTGAAAGGGGTATTTAGGACCTGACAGCGAGCAGAGAGGAGGTAAAGGGGCAGGTGTTGCACCTTCTACGAAAACATGGGGAACTACAGTGGACAGGAGATGAGGTGTTGGGTATGATGGAGAAATGGACAAGAGTGTCCTGGAGAGAATGGTCTCTGTGGAATGCTGATGAGAGAATGGGAGGAAGATGTTTGGCATGGTGGCGTCGTGCTGGAGTTGGTGGAAATGGCGGAAGATGATCCTTTGAATGCGGAGACTGGAATGTGAAGACACCTAGTCCCTATCTCCATAAATCACATATTTACCCTGCTAAAACTCCTGACATTAAGGAACAATTTGTCATGGCTAACCAGCCTAACCCACACATCTTTGGACTATGGAGGGAACCCATGCGAACATGGAGAGACAGTGCAAAATCCACACAGTCACCCAAGGCTGGAATTGAACTCAGGTCCCTGGTGCTATGAGGTAGCAGTGCTAGCTGTAACAGATTGAATATCAATCCGCAAAAAGCTTCCAACATGCCAAAGGCAGATGGGAAGAGCGGAAGAGACTCTTGGTCAGCCACGTGTGATGCAGAATGGTATTCCTAAAGCTATAGGTAAAAATTAGTTCCAGATGACCATAGTTGCAGATGACCACGGGCTGTTCTCCTCTTTGAGGGGGAAAGCTGACTGATGGTGATTTAAGCTGGGGATCACCACATCCCAGGCCAGAATTAAGATTGAGGACGGCCTTCCTAAATAACCTCAGCTGCTATGAAAATTGAACCCTCAAACACAAGCCTTTGGCGTTAGGCTAGCAAGCTATTCCAGGAAATAGTTCATTATGGGAATAGTTTGCCGTCTTGTGCATCACTAGTGCGGGAAGTGAAACAACAACAGAGTAGAAATTATACAAAATAACACGGATGAATGCAGAGAGTTCCTCACTGAATTTGGACTTTCATATGCACTCTAGCCATTTGTGCAATCCACAATGATTACCCATTAATCCTATATTGAGGAATATCTCTATCATCACAATCTGTCGGTGTTAGATCATGGTCATTGATCTGCAGGTTAACATTCGAATAGTTGTCACATAAGATCAAAACAAGTCAAAGAGGACAGTGTCGATAAAGCCTATTTCAGAATTGATTCTCCAACACCAGGAAGCTGAATAAATATCACACACATTTACACCTGAAATTGTTTACATCTCTGAGAAAATCAACAGCTTTTTTCCCCGTTAACTCCTTGAGTCAAACTGTTGAATTGTAAAGGATTCTTAACATCAGCATCTCAGATCTAACTGCACTTACCTCCATTTATGTGTTAACTGGCTGCTGTTCTTGCTTCCATAGAAATACTTTATATGTAATATATTGGCTGTGAGGCAGTTGAGGATGTTCTAAGGCCATGAAATGTGATTAGTATAAATGCAGACACTTTATTTCTATTGGTTATTCTTAGCAAGCACATTATTCTAACCAACATGTCTTTTGAACTATAGGAGGAAACAGGAGCATCTGGAGGAAACCCATGCAGGCAAAGGGAGAACGTGTTGACTCCACACACAGTCACCCAAACTGGGAATCAGAACTGGGTCCCTGATGCTGTGAGACAGCAGTGCTAACTACTGTGCTGCCCTAAGTCCATTGTTTAGGTGCTATTTCCCACTGCAAATTGGGGAATTCTACTGCCTTCAGCCTACTGCAGCCTACTCAGTAGCTTATGTTTCCAATCCTGGGCTCCTGAAATCTCAATCAACAGTAACTAACTGCTTCGCCTCCACTTCTGTACAGCTAACCGAGCAATTTTACCATCACTTAACTCTACACAACTCTTCGCTGTGATTAGGGAGAATTGTTGGAGTAAAAAGCATCTCACATACAGAAGTATAATTCTGAGAATGGATCATAATTTTCCAACTCATCCTAGCACTGCGCAGACACATGATTCTGAAGGGATTCCATTGTCAGCACAGAGAAGAGTGGTGGTCACGGGAGAAAGTTAAGGAGGAGGGAGGAGAGAGTGGGAGTGAGGGGGAAAATGGACTGAGGGAGAGCATGGAGTTCAGCGGATGGTGAGAATGAGGAAAGGCTGGGAGTGAGGACTGGGGTGAGGGTGGATTGAGGGTGGAATTTAGAAGAGGGAAGCAAAGTTAGGGGAGAACAAGGAATAAGTAAAAGGGAAGTGGTAATGAAGGGGAGGTTGGGAATGAGAGGTGAGTAAGGGAGAGGGCAGGAATGAGGGATGAGCGAAGGGAAAGGTGGGGGTGGATCAGAGTGAGGGGAGAATGAAAGGGTAGTGGGTGAGAGTAGATGGAGGGAGGAGTAGTGATGAAGGTGGGAATTAATGGGGAGTGGAAATGTTGGGGGTGAAAGTGGGAGATGGCAGGAGTTGGTGATATGGAAAAGCTTTCTTGCTAATCATCATTATGTGCTTTAGTTGTACAACGCATCCCTACAATGTTAAAGCAGCCTGAACTACAAACTGGACATCCTTATTAATGGATAAAAGGAAATTATTGTGGATGCTGAAAGCCGAAACAAAATCAGAAAATACTGGAAAATCTTAGCAGTTCTTATAATATCTATGGGGAAAAAAACAGAGCTAACATTTCAAGTTGGGATGACTCTTTGTCAGAGCCTCATTAATACAGCTGATTGTTTACTATAAAAGGGCCACCCTCTTTTTCTGTAACCATAGCAAATCCAGTCTACTCATTAATGATGCTTAAGTGAAGCATCACAAAAATAATTCATTCATTTTTCAATATGAAGTTGCAATACTTATCTGCTTTTAATTGCTCATTAAGAAAGCTCAGATATTTAAATCAAATGTTTTTAGTTGAGTTCCAAGAAAGAATGCTGCTTGCAAGAACAAAGACAGCACGGAAAATATGATGGTTCCAATTTGGCCAAGAACATTTCACATAATAAGAGCTTTTGACCTTTGGCTTGGTTGGTTTGATTCAAGAAAAGATTCATTAAATGTGGATGAATTCTCTCACTGAGTTGTACATCAAAAGATCATTTTACAAATAATGACAAAGAAACAGCCTGCAGAATATGTGTAAACTATATTTAGACTCATCTTACCTTCTCACTATGCATTCAATGAAATTTCACAGATAATACAAAAAGTTATCAATAGAAAAGTATTTTGCAGGGAAGTAGCTTATTACTGTTCACACTTGGGCAGTTCATCTAAAGGCCCAACCTTTTTGACAGACCCGACTTTTGGTTGCCTCTTTTAATCTTCCCTTTTTAGGTCTGGCTTACATTGTTCTTTGTGACAATATATGACATTATGAATACTGTATTCATCTGTTGCCTTCAGATGTGTCCGGTCAGTGAGTGGTGGTCGAGTAGAGTACATATACACACTCGCACGTATACACATACACACAATTGCACCCGCAAACATATGCACACACACACAACATGCACACATGCACGTACACACTTGTGCACGCATGTACATAGATGCATACACACACATGCGCCTTGGAAAAGGTCCAAAGGGGATTCATAAGAATGATCCTTGAAATGAAGAGCTTGTTGTTTGAGGAACAGCTGAAGGTTTTGGATCTATACTCATTGGAGTTTGGAAGGATGAGGCAAGATCATACTGAAATTTACAGGATATTGTGAGGTCTGGATAGAGTGGATATGGAGACTAGTAGGAAAAACTAGAACCAGAGGGCATAACCTTAGGCGAAAGGCACTATCCTTTGAAACAGAGATGAGAAGAAATTTCTTCAGCCAGAGAGTGGTCAATCTGTGGAACTCTTTGCCGCAGAAGGCTGTGGAGGCCAAGTCATTGAGTGTCTTTAAGACAGAGACAGATAGGTTCTTGATTAATAAGGGGATCATGGTTATGGGGAAAAGGCAGGAGATTGGGAATGAGAAAAATATCAGCCATGATTGAATGGCAGAGCAGACTCGATGGGCCAAGTGGCCTAAATTTGCTCCTGGATCTTATGATTTTATATACATGCACATACACAACGCAGACACAGACACATAGATACAAATAATGCACACACTCAGAGATGCACACACACATGCATAAGATACTGGAGACAATGCAAACAGTCATCTCCCTGATTGTCAACAATCAGTACATTGACAAATAGGGAAAAAAGGGTTCCTTACCCTTGAAAAGTAGCAAATGTAGGGTATTGCATGGGATATACAAGATAGGATTTGAAATAGAAAAAGTGTAGTCACAAAACCAATTCATGCTATAGATAAGACAGTAGAACAACATAGTGTTAAACTTAGTAAAAAGATACTTTGTACTGAAGCCACATTACAGGATTGCTGGTTTCCCTATATTTCAGGATTCCTTTGACTATACGAGCAATGCTTTGTGGGCATCACAATTCTGAAATGTACTGGAACTGGCTGACCTATGATCAGATGCAGTGAATCATATAGGTCAATGCCTGGTCACCTGGCAACAGTCATGACAGCTTAATTCTGTGGCAGTCCACACTGACAACTGAGTTAAGCCACAATGATTACCCAAAGAGTGACAAGGACTATCTGCTGGCAACTTTCTCATGCAACTCACACACAGGTGGGCAGCATACTTACAATGAGAATTGTGCTATCACACAGAATATGATAGAGCAGACCACTGGTGAGCACAAACAATACTTTGCACTGCTTGGACCACTCTGGGGAAGCTCTGTGGAGGCCGGCTGAGTGGGTGCATAATTCATGGTGGTCTGCTGCATGTGGCATAACCTGGGCATCATGATAGGACAAGCGCTCAGCATCAGATAAACGGTGCTTGGCTGAGGAGCAGAGAGAGCACAGAAAAAGGAAGAGGAAGTGAGAAGGCAATGTAGAAAGCACCTTTTTGCCTGGATCTTGCACTCGAGTTTGACACCATAACTGCAACTCCACTTGACAATTTGGCAATGGTTCCACATCGTACCTTCCCTCTGTGATTGACCAGTACCATTCAGAGTGTCAACACAAAAAGGAACATAGAACAATACAGCACAAACAGGCCCTTCGGCCCACGAGTTGCGCCGATCACATCTACCAATCCACAGAGCTATCTATAACCCCCTATCCTATTCGTTTCCATATACTCATCCAGAAATCTCTTAAAAGATCCCAGTGAGTTTGCCTCAACAACCTCCGACGGCAGTTGGTTCCATTCACTCACCACCCTCTGAGTGAAAAACCTACCCCTAACATCTCCTTTGTATTTGCTTCCCTGCACCTTAAATCTGTGTCCTCTCGTAGTAACCATTTCAGCTCGGGGAAATAGTCTCTGAGAGTCCACCCTATCTATCCCTCTCACCATTTTATAAACCTCTATCAGGTCGCCTCTCAACCTATGTCTCTCCAGTGAGAAGAGTCCCAGCTCCCTCAACCTATCTTCATAAGGCCTGCCTCCCAATCCAGGCAGCATCCTTGTAAATCTCCTCTGAACTCTCTCAATAGCCTCTACATCCTTCCTATAATGAGGCGACCAGAACTGCGCACAATACTCCAACTGGGGTCTGACAAGAGTCTTATAGAGCTGCATCATTACCTCCTGACTCCTAAACTCTATTCCTCGATTAATGAAGGCCAGTACACCGTACGCCTTCTTGACCACTTCCTCCACCTGCGAGGCCAATTTAAGAGTCCTATGGACCCGGACCCCGAGATCCTTCTGCTCTACAACACAGCTAAGACTCCTACCCCTTATATTGTACTCCTTCATCCCATTATTCCTGGACCACTACACATTTATCTGCGTTGAAGTCCATCTGCCACTTCTCCGCCCAGTCTTGCATCCTGTCTATGTCCCGCTGCAACTTTTGGCATCCCTCCAGACCATCCACAACACCACCAATCTTTGTATCGTCGGCGAACTTGCTAACCCATCCCTCCACTTCTTCATCCAGGTCATTTATGAAAATGACAAACAGCAGGGGTCCCAGAACAGATCCCTGGGGCACTCCACTGGTTACCGACCTCCATGCAGAACAAGACCCATCCACAACCACTCTCTGCCTTCTGCTGGCAAGCCAGTTCTGGATCCACGAGACCAAAGCCCCTTGGATCCCATGCCCTCTCACCTTCTCCAGAAGCCTTGCATGGGGGACCTTATCAAACGCCTTACTAAAGTCCATGTACACTACATCCACGCCCTTCCTTCGTCAATGTGTTCAGTCACATTTTCGAAGAACTCAACTAGGCTCGTAAGGTATGACCTGCCCTTGACAAAACCATGCTGACTATTTCTAATCAGTCCAAACTTCTCCAAATGTTCATATATCTTATCCCTCAGAAGCCTCTCCATCAGCTTACCAACCACTGAAGTCAAACTCACCAGTCGGTAATTTCCTGGACTATCCCTGTTCCCTTTCTTAAAGATAGGAACCACATCCGCAATCCTCCAATCCTCCGGAACCTCTCCTGTTTCCACGGACGACGCAAAGATCATCGCCAGGAGCTCTGCAACCACTTCCCTCACCTCCCACAATAACCTGGGGTACATCCCATCCAGTCCCGGCGACTTGTCTGTCTCGATAGAATTTAACAGGTCTAACACACCCTCTTTCCTAACATCCACATACTCAATCTCTTCTGTATGCCATAAATCTGCAGTGCAATCTCCCAGTTCACTTTCCACTGTGAATACCGAGACAAAGTACTCGTGAAGCACCTCTGCCATTTCTTCCGGATTCACACAGACTTTTCCCCCTTCACATTTTATAGGCTTCTCTTCTCATCCTTTTACTTTTCACATATTGGTAGAAGGCCTTGGGATTCTCCTTAATCTTACCTGCCAAGGCCTTCTCGTGACCCCTTCTGGCTCTCCTAATTTCTTTTTTAAGTTCCCTTCTACACACCTTATACTCCTCTAGATCCCTAACATCCCCTAGCTCTCTGAACCTTCTATATATCTTTTTTTTTCTTCCTAACTAGGTTTACCACTACCTTCGTGCACCACGGTTCTCGCGTCCTACCAGAACCTCCTTGACTCCTCGGAAAGTTGTCTTGCAGTGCCCCAGACAAACATTCCTTGAATATCCGCCACTTTCCTTCTGTACTCTTCCCCAAGAACACCTCCTTCCAGTTTATGCGTCAAATTACCTGCCTAATGTTTTCATATTTCCCCTTACTCCAGACATACACCTTCCTAGCCTGCCTGATCCTATCTCTTTCCATCGCTATCGTGAAAGAGATAGAATTATGATCTCCATTCCCAAGATGCTCACCTACCGTGAGATCCGACACCTGTCCTGGCTCGTTAGCTAGCACCAGGTCAAGTACAGCCTCTCCTCTCGTAGGCTTTTCCACGTACTGTGTCAATCAAAGGAAATCAATATATGTAAACTCCCCAAAGATCAAGCTTCTGCTGCTGCACCCAAGCTGCTGCTTGCATTGTAAAGGAAGCTGGAACATAGAAAATGCTGGAGAAACTCAGCTAGTCCAACAGCATCTGCAGAGAGAGAACATAGCCAGTGTTCTGAGTCTGGATGACCCTTCGTCATACTCAAAATGTTGGTTCTATTTTCTCTCCCCAGATACTGTCAGATCTGTTGAGTTTCTCCAACATTTTCTTTCTTTTGTTTCAAATTCCAGCATCTGCAGCATTTTGCCTTTATTACAGATGCTGCATTACATTTATTTCCACCACAAGTGCACGAGAGGAAGTCATCACATCTGTGCTGGAGGCAATGGATACCAGCTCCAGAGCCCTGTGCAAAGCTGGAGTCAAATTCCTCTGTGTTCTTTGAAACAGATGGTGGGCAATAAGCTTTTTGCTATACATAGTGTTCTCCTGCAAGCAGCCCATCAAAATCTTGTATCTGTAAGTTGTGAGATTCGAGTGTGAGAGCTATAGCAGTGTTAAGTGTGCTGTGAATGTCAGGAATGAATTCTGACTGATTAAGGTTGTTGGTGGGTGAGTGAGGCAGGGGTATAGTGAGGTTAGGGCTGCTGTTACTGCTGGATGTAGGACGTTATTTGATGCATTTACTAACATTGACAACTTGTGAGGCTATTAGATTTCTTGCCACAATGCACCCAGATTTGAGACTTGATTTCTGACATTGACCTCCTTGGTTGATTGTTCCTGCTGCCTTTTGACTGCATACGAAGAGGGTCTTCTGGACTTCTATGGATACAGAATATTTCTGCTACCTCCCACCTCCTCCACTAAGACATCCAGTGTAATGTCCGCAAACCTGAGGGCTGGTACTCGCATGTGCGTTCACTTCCTACGTGACTGCCTGTGCCAGCATCAATACAGCTACATTTTAAGAGATGCAGACAGCTTTAAGCAGTGCAGGGCAGATCTTACTGTTGCCTCCTGCTATGGTGCATAGCTAATTAACTGCATGGTTGACAATGGCTGCTTGCAGCAATCATTCTAATGAGTAGGCAGTACAAGGTTGGCATGCTGCCTACATTATAATCAAAGGGCCTGGGTTAATCGCACATCACGATTCCCACACCCATTTCCAGGGAAATCCAACTTAGCTCCCGGAGATTGTCAAACACTTGTCTTGTCCATATGTTTATAACTGCCAGAAAATTGCATTCATTAATGGAATTCTGAAGTATGATATGAGTGAGTTAGCAATAAGACAGTTTGCTGTGTGCCAGATAATCGGAGATCCTGTAGGCAGCTCCATTGAATTGTGAACCAACCAGATGTGACATACAATTCTTGTCCACATGAATACAGATTAATCACATGATGAAATCGGTCAGTCTCGCACACTATTGCTTCTGTTCATTTTGTTCAGGAAAAGAGGAACATTTCACTTAAAGTTACCTTCTGATATTGCTTTAAGGCCTTTAACTCTTTACACTGACTCTTTGCTAGACTAAGTGGCTGAATGGCCTGCCTTTGCTCCTAATTTCTATGACTAAAGTTAGCAGTCTTTCATTAACACAAACACCACTTAGCATATCCTTCACTTCAGCATGGTTAAGAGAGTAACAAGTGACAGGTTGAATGCACTGAATTCTGGCATGTCTGTCAAACACTGGTAACCTTTATTAGCTATATTCAGGATCAGCTGGATTTCATTTCGATTACTGCTGTTCGGTATTCTTTCTGTTTACGTTACTGATCAAACTGTTGATCATTTTTCCCATCTTCTGTGTTTACTCTGGGTTTTGTTTAATCTCCTTCTTGGTTATTTCAATTGTGGAATAGTTGTTCCATTTTTACCCAATATCAATTCCCACATGAAATCAGTGTTAGCTATTAATGTGAAGGATATTCCTTTCACAGTCTTAACGCACAGCACAAAATCAAATTGGGAAAAACATACATTCATCACACCTCTACTGGGAAGTTTAGATTTCAGGTCACTCTATATAAATTAAATACTGGCACAGATTTTATGGGGAGAATGATGAAATTGTCAGTATTTGCCATCATTCCTGCTGTAAAATGTTGGATATAGTGCAGTAGGTCTTAAGGTATTTAAGTCTTAGGCAGAACAACTGTAATTACTTATTAACTGCTAGAAACTATGGGCTGATTCTCCCGTCCCAATGTGCATGTTTTTTGGCTGTTTCGTGGGATTCACGCATGTGTTCTGACGCATGCTGTCTCACACAGCCGGAGAACAGCTGCAGTTCGGACCGTACTGGAAACTGGCGGAAAGAAATGGTAAATCAATTACATTTATTTTTAATGTATTTTAAATGTGATTTTCATGCCCGGCACAGAATTCTCTGGGCCCAATAGCATCTCCCATTCCGCCAGGAATATTTCACTCTAGTGAGGTTTAGAGTAGCTCCCCACTTGAGGGGAACTAGTGGAAAACCCTGCTTGGAGTGAAGGGGGGAAATCAAAGCCCCCCCTAGGGATCAGGCAGTGCGGGATGGTCACCTGGGCATGGGCACCCCAGCAGGTGCCAGCCTGTGATCCTGGTACTTCTCTAGGGGCAAAGTGTCCATGCCCAAGGGCCTTGGTACTGCCCACCAGGCATGAAGCAGTGCCAAGGGGGTGGGGCCTGGGGGAAAGTTGGCAGGACCAAACCTGCTGACTAGCAAAGTGCAGTCTAAGCTTGGGGGCCACTGTGCATGCGCAGAGTTCCAGAACGGTCAGATTCTCAGGTTCCACCCCTGAGCTTTTAATGAGATTCACAATTTTGACCTCTGCATTGCACAGAGTTTGGGAAATTCGAGTCTGAATTCCCACTGAGAAAACAATTATGATTTACACCATTTTTCTCACCCATTCAGCATTTACAATTTTTTGTGGAGAATCGGGCCCTATGTCAATAGAAACATAGAAAATAGGAGCAGCCATAGGCCATGCGGTCCTTCAAGCCTGTTTCATTGATCATGCCTAATCCTCTCAATGCCATACTCCCACATTTTACCTATACTCCTTGACACCTTTAGAACTTAGAAATCTATTTTCCTCTTAAATATATTCAGTGATTCGGCCTCCACAGTCTTCTGTGGTAGAGAATTCCATGGTTTACCACCCTCTGAGTGAAGAAGTTTCTCCTCATTTCCATCTTATTGCGTATCCTGAGACTGTGACTCCCTAATTTGTCCATGTATTCAGTCTGTCCAGCCTGTCAGAATCTTATATCTTTCAATTCGATCCCTCTCATTCTTCTAAATTCCAGTCTGAGACTCCGGCTGTTCACATTATATATTAATGATTTGGAAGCAGGAACTGAATGTATTATCTCCAAATTTGGATGGGGGGGGCGAGCTGTAAGGAGGATGCAGACTTACTTCAGTGTTATTTGGACAGGTTAAGTATGTGGGCATTTGCATGGCAGATACAGTAAAATGTGGATAAATGTGAGGTTATCCACTTTGGCAGCAATTATAGGAAGACAGATTATTACCTGAACATGTGTAAATTGAGAGAGTTGGAGACTCAATGAGATCTTGAAGTCCTCATGCACCAGTTGCTGAATGTAAGGGCACATGTACAGCAGGCAGTAAAGAAGACAAATGGCATATTGGTCTTCATAACAAGAGGATTTAAATGTAGTTTAAGGATGTTTTGCTGCAATTGATGAGGCCACATCTGGAGTACTGTCTGCAGTTTTGGTGTCCTTATCTGAGGAAGGGTGTCCTTGCTACACAGGGAGTACAGCGAAGGTTTTCCAGGCTGATTTCTGAGATGATATGTCTGTCATATGAGGAGAGACTAAGTCGGTTAGGATTATACTCTTTGGAGTTTAGAGGAGTGAGAAGGGATCTCACAGAAACTCATAAAATTCTAATAGGGTTAATTAGACAGGATAGATTCAGAAAGAATATTCCCAGTTGTGGGGGAGTCCAAAATTAAGAGTCATAGTTTGAGGATAAGGAGTAAACCTCTCAGAACTGAAATGAGGAGAAATTTCTTCACCCAGAGAGTGGTGAATATGTGGAATTCACTACTATAGAATGTAGTTGAGACCAAAATGTTTGATTTCAAGAAGAAATTAGATATAGCTTGAGAGACCAAAAGGATCAAGGTATATGAAGGAAGGAGAGATCAGGATGTTGGATTTGATGGTCAGCCATGATCAAAATGAATAGCAGAGCACTCTTGAAAGGCTGAATGGCCTACATCTGCTTCTAACTTCTGTGTTTCTATGTTTAATCCTGCCATCACAGGTAACAGTCTGATGAAGTTTTGTTGCACTCCCCATATAGTTGGTTTACCCTTTCTTAGATAGATAGGCCAAAACTGCACACAATACTCCAAGTATAGTAATGGCCCAAGCTAGGAGCTATCTCCACGTTTACTTCGATACATGGCGATGTTCAATTCAACACAATGTGTGCTTTTACATGATTGTGTGGGCAGTACTGTACTTAGTTCCATGTTAACTCTTTATACACTAGACCATTATGCTCCAATTACTCCACTGAAACTGGCAGTAATTTCAGGAGTCTGTGCATATACAGAATAACGTGCAAATACAGAAATTGCTGTCAGTAATTTCAGACTTCTCCAGATAGGGTATTGTTGAAAAGCACTCCTATCCCACCTCCCAGACTGAAATTAATGGAAATGAATTGAATCGATGAGAAGATCCATTGTCTCACCATTTAAACCATTGAAACAGTTACGTTTCATTGAATGGAGTATTAACCGCATAATTACTCCTGAACATCCTCCAAGGTCTGCAAAGCTAATGAAATATTTGTGGAATGTCAAATTCCTTTATCACAAGAACAAAATGTAAATTTAAAGAAATTATTTTAAAAGTTGTTTAAATAGATATTCTAGCTTCTATCTTAGCCCAATCATAAAATTTTCTCTCCAAAAACCTAAAACAAAAAGCGAATGGTAAAATGTTTTTACATCTTGGGATTGCTATCTGTGTGAATACATTAATGTGACTGGTTTATTTTCCTTGCTGACATCACTGTTGCTGCACTACTGGTGATCTCTTCTAATTGGTGGCAGATTTAAGCCATCACTGGGGAAAGGGGAAAACTGCGCCATAGAAATCGTTAAATTCCGTGAGGTCAGCAGTGAACACTTTTGCTTTATCATTAATTGGAAGATCAGTTTTCCATATCTCTCTGCCCACAGGAAGCTATAGTTACCTTGGAGTCCCATTACAATCCATTTGACTGAATCCCATCTTTAAACACTTATGATAAAACACGCTGATGTGATGTCAAGTTGGGGAGGTTTGAATATTTAGTGAGGGGGGAAATCATGTGGCAGGATGGCCCGTTAATAATATCAAATGTAGTCAAATGTATTTAAATGAAGTTCCTGCCTTTTGTGGACAAAAACCTCATTATGTCATCAGCAAGGGGCCAGGAATATCAGGAAATGAGATCTTGACGAGAATCTTGTTTCCTGACTTTGTGCCCACATTGCTGTTTATACTTGCATCAGATATGGGCATAAAATCACCTGAATGGGATTGATTGATATGTGTGGTATGTTGCGCTAAAGGACCTGTTGAAGGTATTAGAGGGCAAGCAGATTCAGAATGGGTTAGCACTGTGTAGAGATTACTGCTGCCTAGTCGTATGAGTGAAGTTGGCACGCATTTAATTTCTAGAGCAGCTATATCCTTATCTGATAAGAAATAGAAATTGCATCGCTATATTATCTCAGCTTCCAGTCGCACTAATGGAGCATCAATCACACAAGTTCAGTCACTGCTGAAAGTACAGTCACTGCTAAATGTGAATTCAGCAGTAAAGTGTCACTTCAGAATGCATTAGCAAATCTGAAAAAGGGAGCTGCATTTGCTCTAGATATTTCAAGAGGATTAGACATACTTAAAACAGAAAGAATTCAAAATTCCAGCTAAGTTACAGACACAAATATCTTATGTACAGAACAAAACAGCAATACGAAAGATACATTTCTGCAATTAGCTCACACATTTCTTCTTGAGGTTTGTATACTTATAATAAAAAAATTCATCATTGGCAAGATTAGCATTTATTCTCCATCCCTAGTTGCCCTGAGAAAGTTTGTCTCCCTTTATGAAGCACTGCAATTGTTCAATAAAACTGGCCACATCACTATGAACTATGTCAGTGTGGGACTTGAGTCTTATATAGGCTAGATCTGATCAGCCTGATCACATTTTCATCCCTTCTCAACTCCACACCAACCCACCTTTTGCAAATCTTTATTGAGCAGAGGCTTGGTAAGATGGAGCCGGAGTGGTGAGGGTGAGAGAACTAGCAATTGAAAAACTATTGATGAGCCTTTATGGTTTTAAAGCTGCAAACTTAAAACACTGCAGACATTTGATGTGGTTTGAAGCACTCCTAAAATTCATCAGGTACATTGGAATGCAAAGGACTGGAAAAAATGATGTTCATCTCTCTGGCCAGCCCAGAATTTCAAAAATAGTTAAAGGTATTTGCATCATTATCCATTTGACTAACTGCTCGTGTCTCTTGAACACCCCCTAATTATTGCAAAATGCAAAGGTTTCTGGGCATGAAGTAATTTTCCACATGGTCTACAGTTTGAATTTCTATCTGGATCGTGTGCACTCGAGCTAAACTGCTAATGTTCCAGACTAGGTCATGCAGTTAACACTGGGTAGAAATTGTGAGCTTCTACGTATTGGAGGCAGCTATTCCTGGGAAAATAACAGTTCCTGCGGAACAGGAACTCCAACGTTAAAGATGGGGCTCCATGTCTGCCTCTCTCTTCACAATTTCCTTTCTCTGAACAAATACACGAAAAGAAGCAACTGTTAACTGTAAACCGATAAATTACTGCTTCAATTATTAGATCTCTGACGGAAGGAAATTCCTTTTCTTCCTGGTCATTTTTAGCCCACACCCATTGAAACTGAAGATAATCCTTTGCATCCCCTCCCAACTGCAGCAGCAAAGCTGTTCCAGAGATCCAGTAAGAAGTCTCACAACACCAGGTTAAAGTCCAACAAGTCTATTTGGTAGGAAAGTCACTAGCTTTCGGAGCACTCACTGCTACTTTGTCAGCTGAATCACCTGACGAAGGAGCAGCGAGCGCTCCAAAAGCTAGTGGCTTTTGCTACCAAATAGACCTGTTGGACTTTAATCTGGTGTTGTGAGACTTCTTTCTGTGTTTACCCCAGTCCAATGCCGGCATCTCCACATCATGATAGACATGCAGCCCAGAATTTACCACCTTTTATGCCAGCGAGATTTTCCCATCCCGCTGCAGGGAATGGAGATTTGGCTGGCCACCAAATTCTAAAACCTCGCTGCAGCGGGAATGTAGCATGAACAGCCGGTAAGAACATGCCTTCAGTGTCACGTTTACAATGAAACCTATTATATCCTAAACTCCAGCTATTGAGACTACCTAGATACTTCCTTGCTACATGTGGGGCAATCATGGGTTTGCATTAACATTACACAGTCACAGAACACTTATGCTCAAGGGTATGACAGACTGCCCCTATTTCCTTGCACTTACCGCTGCTACTTCCTGCTGAATGGCTTGGCTGGCAAACCGTGCCACGTGATTTATTATTGGCGAAAAGTTGGTGGGTCCATAAAATCGAATGTGGGGTAGACAGGCTGTGTACGCTTGCACGATGCCTTCTACACCTATAGTGAGAGAAAACATAAAATTAGAGTTTAATCCAGTCAGAAAAGAGCTTGTACTAAACATGTCCACATTAACTCAGACACATGTAGTTTTTATACAAATTCCTTTGTAAATTCATCCAGTTTTAGGATAGGCCAGTTAAAGGTAGCATTTGAGGGACACTGTGCTGGTCTTACTGGAGCAGTATTGTGAAAATCTAAAGAGTACAAGTTAAAATCCTACCAGAAGGGTAAATTAAATGAAGAAAAATCTGCAAATCAAACACTGAAAAGTGACCATTTAGTGGTCAGTTTATCCTAAAAACCCAAGTACTTCAAAATGTCCTTTATGCAGAGAACAAAAACAGAAACTGCTGGAAAATCTCAGAAGGTCTGACAGCATTTGTGGGTAGAGAATAGAGCCAACATTTCGAGTCTAGATCCTACTCCATCAGAGGAAGACTGTGAGACTCAACAAGTCCACAAACTCACTTAATAAAGAAAAGCCGTGTCAGCTTCACCAATAGGCTTCAATTGTATTAACAATAAGGATGTCACATGATGACTCCAATGCAATTTACATATTCAGTTCAAATCATTGTCTCAGACGAAAGTATATTCTCTTTCAATATAGTTTTTTAATAAATATTGGAAGCACTCTAACCTAAGATTGGATAGGATACAAAATTTTGGTGGAAGTGAAATGTCTTCATATACTTTGATTTCAGGGTCTATGAGGTGTTCGTGACAATGTACGAAAAGTTTTGTCCAAATCACTGTTAAGCATAAAAGTTTAAGGTCCAATTAAAGCTGCAATAATTCATCAAAAAGAGGATGAACTATAAACAAGTCATGAAATTTCTCACAATGTGAACATGGAAAATATTTAAAGGGATATTTCAGAAAACGTAAAATAGACACATTCCAATGAGAAAAAAAGTCCTGGGGAATGGCCCATCATCTGTGTTTCACTAGAAAAGTTAAAGACAGTGTTTAATTTAAAGAAAAAGCATATATTTGCACAAAAACAAGTGAGCGGTCAGAAGATTGGAAACGATACAAAGAACATCAAAGAATGACAAAAAGATTGATAAGGAAGGAAAAGCTAGTGTATGAGATAAAGCAGGCTAATACACTTTTAACATTGACCAGTGAATATAAAGGTGGACACATTCTATAGATAATTAAAAATGAAAAGAGTAAGCAAAATGAGTATTGCTCCTATAGAAAGCGTGTCCAGGGAATTGATAATGGAAAATAGGTCTATAGTGGAAGAATCTGTCTTCACAGGAAACACGTAACATCCCAGAAATAATTGTAAATTAGGAAATGGAAGGGAAGGAGGAATTCAGGAAAATTACAATCACCAGGGAAGTGATACTGAGCAAATTCATGTAGCTGCAGGCTGAAAAATCCCACTATCCGGATGGACTTCATCCTAAGATCTTGAAAAAGATGACTAACGAAAGGCAAAAGGCAGCAGAAGTAGAATCTTTGAATATTTTTAAGACAGAGCTAGATAGATTCCTGATTAACAAGTGGGTGAAAAGCTTACTGGGGATTGGCAGGAATGTATGGTTGAGATTATAATTAGATCAACCTGATCTTATTGAATGTCAGACCAGGCTCGAGGGCCAAGTGGTTAACACTGCTGCCTCACAGGGCCAGGGACTCAGGTTTGATTCCCGGTTTGGACCACTGTCTGTGCGGAGTTCCTACGTTCTCCCTTATCTGCGTGGGTTTCCTCTGGGTGCTCCAGTTTCCTCTCACAGCCAGAAAGACATGCTGGTTAGGTACATTAGCCATACTAAATTCTCCCTCAGTGTATCCAAACAGGCACCAGAGTGTGACGACAAGGGACTTTTCACAGTAACTTCATTGTAGTGTTAATGTAAACCAATTTGTGACTCTAATAAATAAACTTTAAGTGAACTACTCCTGCTGCTAATTCCTGTGAAAAGATTAAGCATTTCTCACAGAATCATAGCCAACTCATAAAAGGAAATGCCACAAGACTCTTGGTGATCACAGTTCCTGACAAAGCAGATGGTTCCACAGAACCTAAAGAAATTTTCAAATCCATGACAGTTCAATGGAGCAACAAATTCCTGAGTCATAGTGCCAACCCTCAATAACAATAAAAATACTCCTCTTATTAAGTGCATCTCTGACGAACATAGTTTAAAATGTTCTGAATGAGTAGAAAATGCAATTGTTGCTATTTTCTCCAAGTTAAGAGTTACAGGAAACAAAACGGGCGTAATTCTCTCAGCCCACTGCCCTGATTTTATAGCTCCACCGGCCTGGAGACTCAAGTGGAGGCAATTTAGCAGGCTTTCCGCTGGGTGCCAAGACCTCTGCAAGTCTCCATGTGCTGGATTTCTGATGCTATCAGCACCATGCAAGAAATCACCCCTTCCCAACCCCCCACTAGGAGTGTTTCACTCCAGTGGGGTTAACCACAGCTTTTCATTTGCAAGGACCTGGTATCCCGACCCTGCTGGGGTGAAGAGGAGTCATCAAGGCCCCCAGGAGGTCAGGGAAAAGGGAGAGTCAAAGTGGCAATGCCCAGGAGGCACCTTGGCAATGCTCACCAGGCATCAGGCAGTACAAAGGGGACAGAGCCTAATGGGACAGGGCTAATAGGGGGCGGGACCTCTAGGGGATCCCATTGCCATTTTGAAGACTGGCCGCATGACACAAGGAGGGAAGCCATCGGGTTGGGATTTGACTTATGGGGGGAATGTGGGAGGCATCAGGACAACTCTGGGGGGAGGAGACTAAGGGGAGTCAAGGCTGGCCCATGCATGTCCGGAAGTAATGGGGCTGGCCAGCCTCTCCAGTGGGAATAGGTCCCGCCTCTGGATTTTTCGTGTGATTCATGCTGAGGCACACTGCAGTACACAGAGTGTGGGAGATTCATTTTGAAACTTCCACCTAAAAACTAGTGGATTTATTCCAGTTTTTACATGAATTCAACACTTACAATTTTTTTTGGGAGAATCACCGCCAACACATCTCATAGGCAATTGAAAAATGGAAACAGAAATAGAAATTGAAATATTTTGTCAATGAAAACATAAATTTTTCCTCTTCTATTTTGTTATAGAGGCCTTGTATTGGATCAATGCTTCATGGTTTAAAGCTAAGCACTAAATATTTGAGCAGCAATCATATGAACAACTTTCTGAAGTGGGAGCAGTTTGCCAGGATTATTAAGCCATTATTTTCCGACATAAATTGCAGTAATTCATAGGCATTCTCATTGTACAGCAAAGTCACATGATCGCGGGCATTATTTCACAACAGCAATGCACTCAGAGAATAACATTAGCAGTAACCAGCACAATTGAGAGGAATTAAGTAGACTGTGTCATCGTACTGATTATTGTTCATAACCAGGAGCTGGAAAAATCCAAATACAACCAGCTGAAAATACAAGGATGTCTGACTTGGAAAATTGTAGCGAGTAGAGACAGATGGAAAAAGTTATAGGAACTTTCACCAGAATGACTACTAACCTGTACAAAAGGGGTTTGTAGGATTGAAGTTAATGGCAAATTCATGAGACACCTGGGAATACAAAAGCAATAAAACACATGATATTGACGCTTTCCTGAGAGCTGATAGTAATTACAACAGCTTATTTTTGCTCTTACTGGATTGTTTCATTATCCTGTTCACATTTCCACATGCTTATCTTAGTATTATTTTCCTTACAGCCCCACTATCTTTGCTCTTAATGACAAAGGTTGTGAATTACTCCATGGTAAATGTTAATGCAACTCTATGACTCGTTCCTCGGTTCCGTGTGTGCATGAGAGAGCCTGGTCCAGAGTACTGTATTCAACATTAGATAAAGAGCACAAATACTAATCTATCTCCACATTCCTTCTGAGAACCATGCCCCATTAATGAGAGGGAAGTCAATCTCCAGCTTAAGTGTGTTGAAATATTGAAAAGCTGGATGGAAACGCTTGAGGGAGCACAAGCTAAATCTAAAGACAGCAAAGCACAATTTATATCAGCAGCTTTGGTGCTTATTTATGGAGATATTCTGGAGTTTGCCTCAATTTGCAAGAATACAGAGCACCTGCAATGATCTCAACGTCAATTTGGCAATGGTAGTGAAATACTGTGTGCTCATCATTAGTGCTCTTCAATATAGCAATGAAGGCTGGAAGGCAGGAGGAAGTCTCCTCCTGCTCAAGGTCAAAAGAAAGTCACAAATCAACCGCAATAAGTTCGAGTTCCAGCATCCCATAATGCAAGCTCTTAAAAGCACAGATGTAAATGGTAATTTCTCTCAATTTGCTGATTGTTTGACTTTTGAAACTGCAACAATTCTCCATCAGCCTTTTAGCTGTTAAAATAACCAGCCAGGTGGATAGAGAATGCACATGTTATAATGTAATATATATATTTCAATGTGGTTAAAACAACCGTTCCTGCTTTCAATGGGAGCTGTATCCATTAACTGACTCACTGGGACGCTGTTAATTAAAGTGCTTTTCAATTTTAGTAGCAGTTCATGATGCATGTAGCTGTACTGGCCTCCCATTGCCTCCAAATTTAAGATTACCTTTGTAATTGATTTTTGGAATATGGAATTGATTTTATAGAGTCACTGGAATAATAAGAGTTCTAAATTATAAAATAGAGATTGTGCCTTAGGGGAAGAAAGTATTATTTCTACATGGGCGCAGGTGGAAAGAATGAATCAGCTGACACTTCAATCTCCTTTTGGCTTACCAGTGCTTCAAGTGACAAACAAGTATCTCCATGTAATGCATGACTTGGATTTACTAACCCATGAAATCACAGCTAACATCAGTCTATTTTTATTCATTCATGGTCTACAGGTAGGAGCTCTTTTGACGCAGTAGGTAGTGCCACTACTCCTAAGCTCTGGTTTCAAACCCCACTTCTGGGCTTGATGGCTTTTATTTGATTTAATATTAGTCACATATACGATCATACAATGAAAAGTGTTGCTTCTTGTGCGCTATGCCGACAAAGCATATCGTTCATAGAGAAGGAAACGAGACAGTGCAGAATGTAGTGTTACAGTCATAGCTAGGGTATAGAGAAAGATCAATTTAATGCAAGATAGGCCCATTCAAATGTCTGATGGCAGCAGGGAAGAAACTGTTCTTGAGTCAGTTGGCATATGATCTCGGACTTTTGTATCTTTTTTCTGATGGAAGAAGGTGGAAGAGAGAATATCTGGGCTGCGTGGGGTCCTTATTTATGCTGGCTGCTTTGCCGAGGCAGTGGGAAGTGTAGAGAGAGTCAATGGATGGGAGGCTATTTTGCATGATGGATTGGGCTACATTCACAAATTTTTGTAATTTCTTGTGGTCTTGGGCAGTGGAAAAATCATACCAAGGTGTGTTACAACCAGAAAGGATGCTTTCTATGGTGCATCTGTAAAAGTTGATGAGAGTCGTAGCTGACATGCAAATTTCCTTAGTCTTCTAAGAAAGTAGAGGCATTGATAGGCTTCCTTAACTATAGTGTTGGCATGGGGAGACCAGAATAGGTTGTTGACTATCGAAGATAAGTTGGTAATGTTGATCATTACCAACAGATCAATTATGAGTCTGCAAATCCTTCTGATGCATCTGACAAAGGTGAGAGTGGGAGAATTTCCTGATCAGCCATGCTAAGGAAGGCAATGGGAAAGCAATATTGCCAATCCAATGCAAGTCCATGGTAGCCAATCTTACCTGAAGGAGGAGAAGGAGGGCTTTGAGCATTGCAAACCCAACATTTATTGCTTATTGGCATTGAGAAGGTGTTGATGAGAGCCTTCATGACAACTGAATGGTTTGCTAAGCCATTTCAGTGGGTCTGGAGTCACATAGGCCAGACTGGGTAAGGACGGCAGGTCCTTACCTCAAGCACAATGAACCTGATAGATTTTCAAAACAATCCAGTAGCTGCATAGACTTCATTACTGAGACTAGATGGCTATTATTTGGTTAACTGTATTTAGATTCCCTGGTTGCCATTCAAGTAGGAGAATATGATGTTTACACACAACTATCAGAGATAGGAAAGTTTGCTCTGCTTTATAATATTACACTTCAGTCTACAGATAAATCTCAAGGAAGATTTGGTGTGAGGCAGATTTCAATACAACTGAATTCAGACAATTAGCATGTCTCATAACTGAGTAGCTTCTGAAACCAAAAAAAGCTTTGTTCCAAACAAGTGAGCATTGAGCAGTCAGGGCCAAATACTTGATTATTAAAGATAAAATCAAAAAGCAGGCATCAAAATCCAATTTGCATCAAGACTCTTATTCTAATGAAGGGTCCCACCTCAGACCCTAGTTTATCACATATTTTAATCAGCCTGCTGTGTGTGTTTGTAGTAATCTGATTTCTGAATATAACGTGTTAATTCAAAAGCACAAACCCTTATATCTCATTGTGACACATCCGGAAAATGTATCAGATGAAAACAGTTTGGACCTTTTATGTGGTACACAGCTTATTTTCCTTGTTCAGGACAGTGGTACTCCATGTGGGCGGCACAGTGGCATAAGCAGCACGGTGGCACAGTGGTTAGCACTGCTGTCTCACAGCGCCAGGGATCCAAGTTCAATATTCGGCTTGAGTCACTAACTATGTGGAGTTTGCACATTCCCCTTGTGTCTGCGTGGATTTTCTCTGGGCGCTCCGATTTCCTCCCACAGTCCAAAGATTAGGTGGATTGGTTATGCTAAATTGCCCCTTAGCGTCAGGGGACTAGCAAGAGTGAATGCATGGGACTAGGGGGATGGGCCATGGGTGGGATTGTGGTTGGTGCAGACTCAATAGACCTAATGGCCATCCTTCTGCACTGTAGGATTCTATGTGAAGGCAGAAATGCTTGGACATAAGTGAGGGGCCAGCAAATAAAAAATAGCACGCGTGCACAGCTTTAAAAGAGAAAGTAGTTCCAAGGTGATTACACAGTGATGTAATCAAAAAGCAGAAAAAGATATTGGCTGGAATTTTACCAGCCTGTCTGTCACGGGAATTGGAGTGGGCGAGGGGCGGACAATAGAAAAGTTGTTGATCTCGAGCGGATTTTATGGTTTCGGGAGAAGCAAAGCCATAAAATTCTGTCCATTATGAGAGAGATGACTAAAAGAGATGGATTTTAAGGAGTATGTTAAAGAAAGAAAGAGAGATGAAGAGATTTAGGGGACAAATTCCAGATGACATAAGGCACAGGAGCAAATTATGCAATAATGTGGGTTGCACAGGAGGAACAGAGAGTGAGTGAGTTGTAGGATTTAAGAAGATTACAAAGGTACAGAAAGGCAAAATAAAAAATTTAGTTTGGAGCTGATGTGGGAGCAGGAGTTAATGTCCTGTAATTCAAGGACAGGAGTGATTAATGAAAGGAAATCTGTAGCAAGGGCAGAATACAGAAAGTCGAAATTTGAATGAATTGAACCTCACTGATGCCAGCGAAGAGCCCTGGAACAGTCATAGCTGGAGATGATGGCTGGAATTCTCCCAAAAAAAATTCGAAGTGTTGAATTTGTGTGAACACTGGCAACATTCACGTTTTCTTCATGTGAGTTCAGAATAGAATCTCCCACACTCTATGCACTAGAAAGGCTGTCAGTGTGAATATCATTAAAAACTAAGGGGCAGGGCCTATTCCTGAGCTGAATGGACTACCAGTGCTGAGATTGGCACATGTGCAGTGGCCCTGCACTGCCAGCTCCTGACTATAGGCCATGCCTGCGATCCCACATCGTCGGCTGTGTGACTTCCCCCACCTCCAATGGCCTGACTGCTGGCCCCCACCTGACCATTGTAAGAATTCTCACAACAACAGATTAAAGTCCAACAGGTTTATTTGATAGTAAATGCCACTAGCATTTGGAACGCTGCTCCTTCATCAGGTTAGTGGAGAACTCTCCACTCTTGACGAAGGAACACCATTCCGGAAGCTAGTAGTGTTTACTACCAAGTAAACCTGTTGGACTTTAACCTGATGTTGTGAGATTTCCTACTGTGTTTACTCCAGTCCAATGTCGGCATCTCCACATCATGACTATCCCTGACTATTTCAAGGCCCACCCCCTCCGACATCCCCCCTCCCAACCCGCCCCGATCTCAGCTCTTTCAATACCTAAACCCTCCCCAATCCCCAACCTCCCCAGCTACCCCTCCCCCCACCCCGCGGTAATTCCGACCCTCCCAGCAGGTTGACTACAAAACTCCAGCACGCCTGATCGTTGGCCTCCCTCCTTCCCCTACCGATTCTTATGTAGAATGGCAGCAGAACCTGCTCCCCCATTTCCACTGATTACCTCCTAGGCCTTGACCTTTAACAAGCCCACCCTATATGCCCCGCCACCTAGCACTGCCCTGTGCCCGATGGGCAGTGCCTAGATTCCCCTATGCATGGGCATTTTGCCCTTTGGACAGTGCCAAGGAGCACAGGAACCCCTGACCCGTTGGGGTGCCCTGATTGCGCCCCCTTCACTCCAGCGGGATCAGGCATTACCTCCTCACTGGTAGAGAGCTAATATAAACCCCACCGGAGTGAACCATTCTGTTGGGGAAATGGGGCGGGGGAGAGATGCTTGCGAGCCTGGAGACTTCAATCTCAGAGTCCATTAATTGTATTTAAATCACATTCAAATGATCATTTAAATGGCCTTTGTGCCTTTTTTTGACACCACCAGAAATCCAGTGGTGGGAGACGGTAGTGGGTGCGAATGCACATGTGAACCCCATGAACTGACCAACGTGACAATCTCCCAGCCCGCCGCACTAAAAAATTAGAGCAGTGAGATGGGAGAATCACAGCTGATGTGTGGGGCTAATGTAGAAGTGGAAAATGTTGCAGGGGCAGGAAGAGGCCGATTTTGTACTGGAGTGCAGAGAGTCAGTTAAGAACAGTCCTGCTGAGCTGGAGGGAATAGATTGGAAAGGGGATGAAATTACTGATTAGAATTGAAATTTCTGTGGGGCTAAAAATTAAGACTTTGGTTTTCACATTAACAGGTGAAGGAAATTGTGGCTCATCCAAGTTGAACAAACAGTCTGGCCCCAACAAAGCTTTGTGTGGTCAATGGACATCAGAAAGCTGACCCTTAGTGATGTCGCTAATGATAGCATGATTTGAGGAGGAGGAGGATTAGAGTCACCAAAGTTGGATCCATGGGGAACTCCTGAAGTAGGACTCCTGTGAGATAGGACAAGAAACCATTACTGGGTAACTTCCAGCTACAATTGAGCGGATAGAAGAGCAACAAGGTAAAGGCATTCTGAATGAGCCAGGTCAGGCTTTTTCAAAGTGGGGTTTGCAATCTATGGGTGGATCGCAGGCAAGTATTAAAAAGGTCGTAATATTCCCCAAAGATCACCTTATTTAGGTGCCAAGAACTGCACACACTACAGTTGCAGCCAAATACCTCTCCCTTGGCACCTCCAACTGTAAGAGGCAACAGTGAACAGGTCAGCATGTTCTGCATGTACATTACTTAGGAACTGCACACACTACAAATGCAGCCAAATATCTCTGCCTTAATTTATACTCCTTTGCAATCTCCAAGAGGCAACAGTGAGTAGGTTAGCATGCCCTGCATGATTCTTTGGCACCAAGCTTCCTGTATGTATATGCTTCTGGCAGGAATTCACTTCAACGCGAGCTTCTTCTATTTGCAATCAAGGCAACAGGACAGTCAACAGGGACCATTTTTTTATAAGAGATGGCCAGACACTAATAAACAGTGTACCCACTAACCAGGATTTCACATTGGAACCTGCTGGAGAGTGCTGCTCCAGAGAGTCCACAACAGGATACAGCAATGTTTGCTCTAGTAAGAAATCTCACAACACCAGATTTACGTCCAACCAGTTTATTTGATAGTAATCCCACTAGCTTTCAGAAACGGTGTTCCTTTGTCAGATGTGTGGAAGGTATGCTGGCATCTCTACATCATGACTGTTTGCTCAATACAGAACACCAGGCTCTCCAGTGAACAGCCTACAAAGAAAAAACTAAAATCGGGAACAAATCAGCATAAAAATGAGTTCTTAAGGTATGGTTTTGTTAATATTGCCAACACAAATCAGGATGCAAAACCCATGTGCATTATATGTGGGGAAATACTGGCGAATGAGTGAATGTGGTATAGGTTCCAAAGCTCGGTCCATGTGGAAAAGTGGGTCCCAGGAAAAATACTTTGAAAACAAAGCTGCAAGAGAACAGCAAGTGAGTCTTAGGGTAATGAATTTAGGGAGGACATGAGAAGAAATGAGAGAAAGTAGAAAGGGATATTAATTCAGGGTTAGAGCCGTGGGGTGGGGTAGGGAGTGATGCCTCTGTAAATAAGGGGGAAGCAGCAATTCATGAGCTCCTCACATCTGTTAGATTTGAGGATGGATGGGGTCTGAGGAGAGGAGATTTAGAGGTCCTCATATCAATTTGTTTTGTTATAATTTTATCCTGCAGCATAATCGTCATGTATTAAAATCCTAAATCACCAAGGATACCCTTTGACTGCTAAGTTAATTTATTACTTATTACATGTCTTCTGTCATTTATATTTTAAGGAAACTAATAACTTTACTTATATTTTTTAAACCTTGAAAGATGAAAAATTATATCAGCTCAGGTTCTTGTACCAATGTACTGCTTAATGATGTTAGTGTATTGAACCCAAACCCCAAACTATATTAGGAAGTTAGGCTAGACCCAACAGTTTTTTAATTTTAGCATACAAATGAGGATAGGATGCTTCACTTCAAGAGTAATTTTATTAACAAATTAGGGATCTTTTATCAAAAAAAACTTTATTCATAACAGTTTAAATATAACTCTTTATAAAATGAAACAGCTTAACTTTTAACAGTTAAACATAAGTTAAAAAATGAAAGAAAACAAATCTAATTTTTAACCTATCATTATTTCAGTTCCAAGTAATTCCTAACCTATCATTATTTCAATTCCAAATAAGCGACATTCCTCTTAGATTAAACTTCAGGGCACTTATTGATGACTTCATACAGTGCCCCTACCCCCCTGCACTCAGCATGAAAATCTTCAGCCAATTCAGTCTGATGTGTTAGAGCCAAGAAGTCACATTTACACTTGAGGCTTAACAGAAATATAACCTGCTTTGAGAGGTCACTGGTTTTTCAATGCTCATCACTGCCACAAAATGTTACTCTTCTCCCTTGTTGAGAACATAAAAAAGTGACTGGCTAACCCACACTAGCCTTCTATTGAAGTCAAATTTGATGCTGAAATCTGAACATTAAAGTTAGCTTGTACAACAGTTTGGGAATCCTGCTTTTCGTTCCTGCTTCCTTTCAATGTTGGCACTTGATATCTTCAAGACTAAGATTGGGCATTTTCATGGACTAGTTTTTCCCTCCCATCTGCTATTATGCTCATTTTTGTTGCAAACAAATCATTTGGGATAAAGATGATTTTGGTTTAATTAATAGCATTGAAAAATTACAAATGCTAGTCCCATTGATGTTTTGTTTAGCAGGCTCTTCTCGAATTCACATTTTCCCCTAAGTATATCTCCATACTAACAGCTTGCTGCTAAACAGCAATGTAATTACTTTGTTATTATATAATTTTGCTGCTCTAAGCTGCTTCAATTTGTATGCCATTCACAAAAAGTACAATGACCATCATGTTACTGCAATGGCATTCATTATCTGGTGCCGAGGGCTATTTATAGCCTATTGTCTCTCCTATGGCTCTTGTAAGCCAGTTGCCCCAACATAGTGTAATTGGTAGAACTTTTAGCTCTGAAGTTGTGAGTTTTCCCTGGATTTTCACCAATTTGGAATGACTTGGGAGCTCCTTAAAAATGGCAACTAAGTTCCGAATCTGGCATTCCTGACCCCAATACCGGGAATTCCAATTTTCACCAGGGCCTTTTAATGGAGTGTGGGCTGAGTTAGCTTGTGAGCCTGCATCCTATAGTCCTAACCTGGTCAGCTTCATCAGAGTGATAGGCATATCCCAGTTCTTTGAATTGTTCATCGTGTTGGGCTAGCTTTTTAATTGTTGTGGTTCACATCCCCTTAGAAGTGTTGTGAAGCATAGTCTTTTATTCATCCACGGGGTGTGGATGTTGCTGGTTGGGTCTCTAATTGTCCCCGAACTATGTCGTTTGCTAGGCCATTTCAGAGAGCATTTAACAGTTACCCACATAACTGTAAATCTGGAGTCATGTGTTGGCCAGACCAGGTAAGGGCGGCAGATTTCCTTCCCCAAAGAGCATTAGTGAACCAGGTCAGTTTTTATAACAATTGACTATAATTTCATTGGAGTTTTAATTCCAGATTTTGAATTTAAATTTCACTATTTGCCACAGTGGGATTTGAACTGTGGTCCCAAAACATTATCCTGGGTCTCTGGATTATTAGTCTAATGATAATACCAGTATGCTACCACCACTCCATGTCTGGACAAAGGAATTTTCTGAAAGATAAGTTCAAAAGGTCCTCCTCATACACACTATATCAAGCTACAATTCCCTCTCTCCACCCATCTTCCTTCATATTTCCAATGCTAATCTATGCCACTCTACCCATCCCCATGGCCCCTTATTATCCTATGCCAAGCTGTGGCACTTCCATGCCCATTGGTTCTGTACAATGTATAGTGGGTTAGTTAACAATAGTACAATAGGGGCATAAAGGTCCATGAGTGGTTGGTGGTGGATCATTATTTGGCATAGGGGACTTGAATACTTCTCCCTGCCTAGAGAGGAAACTATGAAGTTCTTTAATGAATGTGATGAACTACGGGGCATTTCTGAGCATGAAGATTAAATCATTTAGGACTGAGATTAGAAGAAATGTCTTTACCCAAAAAGCAGTAACCTATGGAATTCACTACCGCAGAAAGCAGTTGAGGTCAAAACATTGATGAAGGGTCACCCAGACTCAAAGTGTTGGCTCTATTCTCTCTTCAATGATGTTGTCAGACTTTGAGAGTTTCCAGCATTTTTTAGTTTTTAAGGTCTAAACATTTGTTCTGAAGAAGTTAAATATAGCTCTTGGATAAAAAAGGCCAAGGAGATAGAGGAAGGGGAGGGGGAGTGAATCAGGCTATTGATGATCAGTCATGATCATAATGAATGGCAGAATAGGCTCAAAGGGCTGAATGGCCTACTTCCATTTTGTATGTTTACCTTGATGAAATATACTTTGAAATTAATTTGCCAATTAAAATGCCTATTTTGCATGTTTATTTATGTGTGAGACGGGCTGCATAATACAAGTGCACGGAGTTAACATTTAAAAAGATTATCGCAGCAACTTTGCATCCAATGATATTTGCAGATTAAATACTGGTTCCATTTTTAATCCAGGGATGTTGCTGTCTCATGGCAACAGACATATCCACAATAAACATCTGTCAAATCCCTAATGATGTAGGACCTCTCATTCATACTCCATATGATCCTAGAGGGAACTAATACTTAATACACTTGGTGCAATACAACGGGAGTCTAGTTTACCAGCCACTGAAATGCATCTGTAACTAAATAACAAGGATGTTTTGAATTTGACATGTAAACATTCACAATCTATGGTACAACAATGAACATTTGTGTGTTCTGCAAAATGCTATATGCAGAAATACAGATTTTGGGAAAGAAAACAGATTAATATTGATAGAATTTACCTGAAAAGTGATGACCCACACTTAACTTTTTTATTCACTGAATGTGCATTTCAGAACTTGCCATAGCAACGAGGCTCTTAAAATAACTGCAAATCAGACTAGGGGAGATCATCATTATGATCACCGCAAGGCAAGAGCTGTATAAAAAAATTGAGGACTCACAGGCTGAGTTAGCATGAGACTCATTCACATTTCAAAATTCACCTCAGCAAAATGCATCTGAATATCTAAAAGAGTTCAGAGTAGAACTCAATTCATTGAGATATTGTGCCAGCCTCAGATTTTTAGTGAATATCTGGCACTTCCCTCCCTGAAAGAGCCACACCTACTGGGGTCAATCAAATAGGTAAGGTTTTGAGGGATATGAAATTGAGAGATATAAATGGATTTAATAAATCGAATTGATCTAATTTAGTAATAGTACAGGTTTGTCAACACTCTTGTTCCCATATTGATCTATGGATCAAACATCTTTGAGAGATGGTAAAGTAATTAGTGATCACAATGGAAATCAGATAGATTTTTTTCAGCAAAGAAGATTTCTGGTATACAGTATATAGCCAACTAGGGACGTGACATTAAAGTGTTGCATCTTGGAAGGAAAGAAGTGATGGATCCTGTAGTATTAGGGTAGTTCAGGGTTAAATGGGTTGGTTAACGTGTATGATTGGAGAAAGAAAGCCACCCGTATGATGGTGTGAGAAAGACACATGACTGACAGTTGAGAAAGAGACAGCTCACAATTAAACTTGGTAATATCTAGGACAGGATTTTCTGATTGTTCCTGCCAGTGGGATCTTCCGGTCCTGCCGACAGTGTCCCCCTGCAATGGGTTCCCTGATGACAGAGGCTGCGAACAATAGGAAGCTCATTGAGAGCAGCGGAACTGGAAAATTCCACTGTCTGCCAATGTCTCCGCAGATGACCCTGTACCTTGTATGAAGTTATGTTTACTCAATAAGCAAGTTACTGTTCAGACATTTGTATGTCTCTGCAATCATTCCTTAGCCAGTCGTAACCAACATACAAGAAGGTCTCAGAAGTGGTATAGTATAACAGTTCCCAACACTCTCCCATGATCTGGGTTTGTCTTGTTACATTTCTGGGTAAGTTGCAGACTAATTAAGAAATCTTGATTATTGAGATTAGATGACATCTCTATTATTGTTATAATCTGCAATTTCCAGGATGGTCAAGGTTAGTAAAGTACTAATTTACACGCACAAAGCCCCACAAACAGCAATGGCCAGGTCATTTGTTGTTAGTCGTGCTGGCTATGAGGATAAACATTGGCCAAGAGACTGGGGAAATCATCTGCTTTCTTTTGCACAGTGAGGGCTACTTCTGGGATTGTACAGCAAATGTATTCACTTCACTAACTTCTCCTAATCCAATTAAAAATATGAGGAACCCAACAGTCTTAGGCAGAAGTCGATGAAGGAAATCTTGTTGAACTTTTTGTAATAAAAGGCACCAGGATAAAGGATCTTTCAATCAATCAGTTTCTCTGTTTTATATTTGGCACGAGAGAGGGAAAAGGAGAGAGGGAAAAGTCTGACCGACCATAGATAATTCACAGAAAAACATTATCATTCTCAAGGACGATTTAATAAGAGGAATAGTACAAGATTTCCCAGCTTCTGCTGTTTAATTGATATATCTTTCCCCCTCATACATCTGCAGTAGTTGCAAAAGCGAAATTAGTTTTCCTCCCAAAATCAGCTTGTTAACATCGTGCACACACATTCAATGCCCAAGTCATTTGTTTGTTAGTGTCATATAGCCACAGATGACTTAGCAGGAAACTGAATTCAACAATATAAAGATCAATTTAATTAAAAGGTTTTACAGATCCAGACGCAGATAGAACTGCAGCTTAAAGACTCCCGGCATTTGAACCTCATGGACTGTAGGTTGCTCAAGCACAGCTATATGTCTGGGTTCAGCCCATTGGCATCACCCAGCAAGGTTACTGTTTCCTGTCAAACCCTCACTCGTTAACAGGTAGGACCCTGTTTCCTGAGACAGGTCTTAAAGGCTTTCCGTAGCTTGAAAGTTTCTCGTGATGGTGGTCGCTGAGTCAAGGCAGTAGCTGCGACAGCAGCGGCAGAGCATCCCGTTTCAAGGAGGGACAGTGGGATTAAGTGGGAAAGCAGGGTAGGGGAACACTGTCAAAATTCATGGGTATATTAACCAGGGATGTGAATTTAAAGAGAGTGGTCCAGTTAATGATGCAGCACACGTTAGAAAGAGCAGGGGAAGGTGTGGAAGAAGAGAAACAGACAGCTGATCAGTGAATTAGAGTGTATCTGCCCACAGTCGATGAGCACTATTGTCTAGTCTCTGAGGCCCAGCTTTGAAAGGTGACTCTGGACATGTACCATCCTGAAGTGTGCTAAATGTGTCCAAGAGTTGGTTTTGCAGTCAATAGCACCTCTAATTCAGAAGATGGTGGATTCAAATCTCATAAGAGGTTGTGGAGGGGAAGGGATCTCATTAAATATGAGAAATTGTTAGACCACTGCCCTCCTATCCAAGCATGATTCAGACTCCAATAAACAAGAAATGCACTTGCCAATTAAAAAAAAAACTGATAGCCGATTGAACTTGTTAACAAGCCAATTGACAACTGGCTAAAAGGCAGGGAAGAAAGTGGGGATGTCCTACAGGGATCCCTTCTGCACAACGGGGGCAATACCCCCACTTTTTTGTGCCTCCCAGCTAGCCTCTGAAGCTCATCCCCCCAGCCCCCTTGTCTATCCAACCCACCCCCCACCCCCCAACCTTCCTGGGTGTCTCAACAAACCCCAAAAGCTTGTGGGTTTACTAGCAAATAAACTGATTGGAGTTTAACCTGATGTTGTGAGACTTCTTACTGTGTCTGAGCCCTTTCCCTCCCTAAAGATCAGGGATTTGGGACTTAGTTTGAGATTCATTACTCTTCTTTCTGGGGCTGCCTGCAATCCTGGCAATGCCCACTACTAGGTTCTGGCACTGCTGGAGCTTCGGGGCATTCAGATTGTCTGTCAGCTCTTGAGGGTGGGACTTGCTCCCAATGAATACTGGATATCACAGACTGTGCTTGTTTTAACACTGGCTGTCTCTTATTGCCTTTTTAAAATTGGTTGGTTTTGTAAAGGGGAGGGAGGGGTGCAAGAAATACCCCCAGTTCCACTTCCGTAAATTTCAGCCTGTGGAGTTGAGCATCTAATCTAAGCTTGACTCTAACACTGTGTGCAGGCTGCATCATTGAGTGGGATCTTAACTCTAGACCCTATCTACCTCCTCAGATTGATGTAAAAGTTCCCTGTCAAATGAAGAATAGATGCCCTGGGCAATCTCTGTCCCTCCGTCAGCCAATATCATTGTAAACAGATAAAAGCATAGAACCACAGATACTGGAACCTGAAACAAAAACAGAAAATGCTGGGGAACCTCAGCAGGTCTGACAGCATCTGTGGAGAGAGAACGCAGCCAACTTTTTGAGTATGGATGACACTTCATCAAAGTTGAAAGCAAAAAAAAAACAGACAAGATCTATATTATGGGGGTGACAGGCTGTAATTGGACAAAGGAAGTGTAAATGGTGATGAAGGCTGAAGAAGGTGCTAGAAGTGTTCATTAAATGATTGGAATGTGTGAATGGCAGAACAGAAGTACAGATTGTTAAAGGAGTTTCTGTGAAATTTGACAGTTGGCCCAACAGGAATGGACGGTTTGGAGACAGGATGGAGAGTGAGATTTCAGAAGTGGAAAAATAGAAGAATGAAAAGTGTTAAGGGTGGATGGATGAGATGAAAAGAAGAAATGAAATAAAATAAATGGAAATGGAGTGAAGGTAGAGGGAAGAACTCATTGTTCAGTCCAGAAGGCTGTAAAGTTCCCAATTGGAAGATGAGATGCTGCTCCTCCTAGAAAACTGCAAAAGGCCAAGGATGGACATATGGGTGGGAGAGTGGGGTAATGTGTTGAAATGGCAAGTGACAGGAAGGACAGGGTCCTGCTTGTGGACAGACTGAAGGTGTTCTGCAAAGTGGTCATCCAGTCTGCGTTTGAGGTGTAGAGTGGACCGCATTGGGAACAACAAATGCAATAGACCAGATTTAAGGAGGTGCTAATGCAAATCCAGACCATTACATTTCATACCATGCTTCAAATATCTTCGACATCTTTAACGAAAACATGATTGCGAAAAAGGGTATAGATGCCATCTATTAAGAGACTGGTATTAAATTGAATCAGATCAAACGAAGGACAGTCAGCATTTACAAAGTGCCTGTCATGTAATAAAATGGCACAAGGTGCCTTACAAGGCTGTTCTAAAAAAAGGACAGGAGATGGTTACAGAGATAGGGAAGGAAGAGGCCAGGGAATAGTTCAAGAACGTGGATGAAATCTCAAAATTGAAGCTCAGACGGGCAACACATTCACTGCATAGTTTATCAGCTGGAGCAAACTACAAATGCCTAATACTTCATATGATTTTCTGGCTTTATGATTACAGCATTTAATGTAAGCTGATATGGTTCAATTGAGGTAGTTATAATGTGAAGTGAGTTAGCAATCGTCATCTAGCTTCTGATATTTGAGCAGCAGAGATATTATTCAGTTCAGGAAAACATTGGCAAATGATGTGCTTCCCAAACATTGCAACTCAGTATTAACACATTCTCTCCCCTCTACCAACAGTCTTTAGGAGTTGTACAAGGAGCATATTATAGAGGAAATATTTTAAATTAGTCTTCCACCATGACAAAACCACAAGAAATGCATTTCATCCAAACTGTGATATATTAAGCGAGGCTTATTGGATGGGTGTAAAAAGAATGTTGACTACAGCATCTTCAAACTCCAGTAACTGGATTTGAACAATGCTAGGTTCGATTGAAGAGGGTTCTATTGTGAGATATAATGCATTCAGAAGATCATATTCCTCATGCTTTGGCTGCAGACATTACAATAATATCAGTCCCATCATAGTCATAGCCTCAGATGTGATATGCTGTCAGTATCAACTGTACTAATAATAGTAACTTCCTATTCACAGAAGCTTTAACAGATCTAAGGATGTGATTTCAGAAGACAACATGGGTGCAATATAAAAAAAAGTGGAGCTCACTTGTTAAGTTCAACTTACGAATGTGAACAGGATAAGTTGCTTTCAATTCTCACTACATACACTGATAGGGATGGCAGGGGCAGTATTGAGGAACAGGAGCTTCTCATTCCTGCACCAGGTGGCAGATATACAGTAATGATGCCTCTGTCCCTCACCAACAACATCACAGAAGATGAAACCCATGTTGCACCATTCACAAACTTCATTGCTCTCCAACTATTAAGATTCACTTGTCTTAAAATAAAACAGAGAAATTGCAATTCAGCCTTTTGATTCTTTCAACCACAATTAAATGTAATTTAAAACATTTATTCCATTAAGTCAAATCATTGAAGAAGATGTTATCGTGTAAACAACAACAACCAACATACTTGACTGCTCAGTGTTACCAATGAAAGATCGATTCAGTTGTTAAACTAAGCAGTTAACAACTAAAACACCAACAAAATCATTCTACTTGTGTGCAGATATGTATTAGGATGGTGCTGTGTCAGATCTTGTAGTATCCCACTTGATACATAGCTTACCACCCCCCACACTTGGTACCTTGTCTACCAGAAGCTGTCTGCTATGGGGAGGGTAAGGGAAAGGAGGAGAGGCTGTGAAACAGGGGCTACTTGCTTGGCCGGGGGGGGGGGGTGGTGGTATGACGGGCCGTGAGGGACAGACTATCTGCCAAGGAGGTGGGAAGAGAGAGGAAGTTGGTAATTCTCTCTATGGTTTTGTATATTGATACTGAATGGTGGCATAATATGCAGCTATTAAGAATCTTGCAGCCAAATCCAATTCTATCCTCTAACATGCACTTTCCAGCAAGGGCCACTGAACAGTGATTAAGTGCATTATAGTTTGTCCTTCTTTAAGTTTTACCTTTGTATGTAGAACTTTAAAACCCTGCAATGCTGGAATAAGGTTCCCTATTCAAGGCTATTTTATAGTGTGACAGTAACTATACATAGATTGCAACTGAGCAGGACAAAAAACATGCTTGTTTTAAAACAGATAAAGCTCATGTGATTTTTTTTCCCCTTCATTTCACTAATTTAGGAATAACAAGGCCACATATAGTGTGTTTGCTTCCAGCTGAGCTAAGATCAGCCAGTCAGAACTTGAAGTTGGAATCTCCCTGGTTTACACTAGTCGCCTCTGCACCGTTAGCTTTGAGTATTCAAGGATTTTTTTTGGTACTGTCTTGAGAATATGTGCAGGGAATGGGGAAATGCATTATGTACATAAATGGAGTGAATGTTCTGTTACATCAAATATGACACCATCGCAAGAGTCTAGGTAAATTTTCATTGAAAGAAAAGGCTTATGCAATATCTGGATACTTGTCCTTATTGCTGCATTCAGTGTCTTAACTTCTTGAGTCTGATTTCAACAAGGCTGAACAGTGTTGTCTCTCTTGGTGACAGAATAGTGCAATCTGTTTTTACACACTTTGAAAACTTGAATGAACAGTACAAAACTAGTGACAAATACTATGGGAAGGATGGAAGAGAAATCATCGTTGTTATTAACAGGGAACCGTTCCAACATAATTATACTGTGAAATTTATCACCATTTGTATTCCTGTGACCATTTATTTATCTATTTTCCTGATTAACATCTAGGTACGCTGAGTGAGATCTTCCAGTCCTATCCACCCAGGACAGGAAATTCCTGCCTGAAATGGTCTGTTAAATTGTCCATCCACCCATAATCATTCCTGCAGTGGGAAGGATTGGAAAGTTTACCTCACTGTCTTAAAAGAAACAAAGGAATTCAAACGTATGTGCTTTTGGGGAGATCTGTCCTCACAAAGCTGAGGTGTCTGCAGGATTATCAGTTTTGTGTTCTTTGGTCTGCCTGAAACTTATTGTCTTCCAGTGCAAAGAATTGTCGTTGGATGTGTTTTGCAGACTGGCACATTGCAACATCTGGAACTACGTACTGAGGGGTGCACTAAAGCTTGAAGCAGTTGCCACAGCGGTACAATGGGAAAATGTCACTGTCTAAGGCCTTTCAGCCATACTGCACTGAAGGGCTGAGAAATTTGTGGAACCCTTCAAGGTATATATACCTGATATTAAATATGAAGTTGCATTGAGACACCTTACGAGAGGAACAGGTTGTATGAAGAAAAATTGAATTTTATTGTACTTTGTGTAATTTTTCAATTTGAAATGTTTGGCCCGCAGGCTCTATGCCTGACATGAAATGTATATTGAAAATATGAAAAGAATTACAATTGTATTGAGGCACCCAAGATTGGAACACACAGTATGGAGAGAAATGAAGTTTTATGGTGCTTTCTTTAATGTTGAAATGTTCTGTAATCCACTTTTACAAATTTTATGAAGTATATTATTAGAAAACAAAATGCTGGGTTATGCAGGCATAGATAAATGAGAGGTCATTAAATGCATGGTGACAGGCAGTTTTGTAACAGTGTCAGTTCAATTAAGAATCACCTACCACCTTAATGTAGCAACTACAATGCCAGATACCTCACTGAATCAGTACTCAGTATTGTGGCGAGAAAGTAAGCTAATCAATTAGTTTTCTCATTTGGAGCTTGTTCATTAAAATGTACATTCTTTATTATTTTGGTAACAGTAAGATAAATTTCCAATGCTTTACCTTTCCAAAATATGTTCATTGACCCCGTGAGTGAGAGAAATATTGTAATGTAGGCCCTAACGTGAAAGCTAGACAATCCCAATATAAACATCAGGTTTGCTGCTTAACTGGAAGTAGTCATGCTTGAACTAAACGTCTCTTGATCTCACTTTATCAGTAATGATGAACTGAAAAGCAGGTAATTTTTTTTCCCTTCCCACAATCTGTGTGTGAACGCCTTGGTCAATATCTCTATTCACTACAATTGATAGGAGTCACTAAGGGTCAGTAGGTGAGAAATTGAACCCAGTCTTAGACTATGAAGAAGAGTAATGAAGTCTGTAACAGTGAGAGTAAATGGATTCCTTTATACTGGACAGCTGGCATTGACATGCAACGCATTGTGAATCATTCACACGTTCAGCAACTGTACTGCGTTTCATTTCAGATCTAAAAAAAGGCCTCAATTTTTTTTCTGGGAACATTTCAACTCATCAAATTGAGGGACATCTGTGCAAGGGAATGGATTTTTATTTTTACAAAATCCTGTAGCAATATTGAGTATTCAGTATTGTATGATTAGATGCAGATTAGATTCCTCCATAATTTTCTTGAACAGTGTTAGTTTGTATCAATTTTAGGAAGGTAGCCAATTTCTCACAAGTTAGATTACCTACTGATTTTAAAACTGTAGCAATAGTGCTGAGGTTTTGAACCTAACAGTCACTAGGTAGTTACAGAGCTTGAATATGACTGAGAAGGGAGACATATTGCCAAAGCTTTCCGTCTTGTACTCATCAGGACAGACACAAGAATGCAACATTTCAAATGATCACAATTTATACTACAGGAAACAAAGATGCTGATTGGTTGGCAAGCCAACTCTTATTGGCTGAGGCATGGCCATGAAGAAAGAAACAGAGAACGATAGCCCAAGCTTCCAGTCTTGTGAGTACCCAAAATCTGTTCATTTAGGTGTCAGGAAATCAGAAGTAATATTAAATGAGCTATATTTATATTGTTAAATATTAGGAACAAGGTATGGATTTAAATGAGTTCCGTTTAATGGTTCTGTTTAAGAGGAATAAAACCCTAATTAGATTCATGCTACACAAAAGTATTTGCATGTGTGGGGGTTTGGTCAGTTTAGGTTGCTTCTAGGGAGGGTTCTGGCATAAAAAGTAGACAGGTTAGGAAAAGTAAAACATAATTGCTTAATAACCAGGGATATCTTTGGAGTAGGAATGCTTTTCTGGTTTAATTTTAGCTGAATTCATAGTAATTGATTGTAGGAAGCTAGGGAGGAAACATTTCTCTCAGCTTTGCTAGAAGAAAGTCCATTCCCTGGGGCAATGGTTAAGAAAACCAATGCCAGAAACTTAAAGAATGGCTAGTTAAGAAAACAAGAAAATCAAAGAGAAGTTTCCAGGAAGTCTGAGGTAAAGGAATCGAGGAAACTGAAACAAAAGCAGGGTACTGTTCAGTAGAGCCATAGATAATGCTGAAAAGAAATTACCTCAGGAGAGGTCATAAAGATATGCAAAATAGTTCTAAGGTTATAAGATTATACTATAGTTTGTGAGACATTATTTGAAATAATTGTGGAAATCAGTGGTTAGATCTCAGAGATGGTATAAAAGCATCCAAGACAAAGGAAGCCTGAAAGGAAAAGTGAAATATCTGGAGCTAGATTCCTTATCAAAAGAGTGGAAAGGAAGATTTATTTGACAAGATAGTTAGAAAACATAGACTGGATTTTTAATGCAAACAGTTGATGGAAAATATTGTTTGAAAGAAGAGTTTAAAATGTGACTTTTTTGGGAGTGGAATTTGGAAACATTTGTCAGACAATCTTCTAGGGATTGTGAGAAGGAATCCACAGAAGATTCACAGAAGACCATAAAAAGCATTTGTTCCAGTTTATCACAGCTTGGTATGGCTCCTGTGCTGTCCAAGACTGCAAGAAACTACAAAAAGCCATGAATGAAGCCCAGTCCATCACTCAAACCAGCCTCCCATCCACTGACACTATCTACTGACACTTCCAGGTGCCTCGGAAAAGCAGCTAACATAATCAAGGATCCCAAGCACCCGGACATACTCTCTTCCACCTTCCTCCAATGCGAAGAAAGATACAAAAGTCTGAGGTCACGTACCAACCTACTTGAAAACAGCTTCTTCCCTTCTGCTATCAGACTTTTGAATGGACCTACCTCACACTACATTGATCTTTCTCTACACCCTAGCTATGACGGTAACATTATATTCTGCGCTCTCTTTTCCTTCCTTGTGTACAATATGTTTTGTCTGTATAGTGCACAAGTAGCAATATTTTTCACTGTATGCTAATACATGTGACATTAATGAATCAAAATCATTGGCTATTTGGTTTCACAAAGGGGTGTTATTTGTGAAAACTGAATACACTTGTGAACCTAAAGGGGAAGTAAAGAAGTATTGTATTATAGTCAAACTTTTCATATTTAATAACATTTTCTTGCTGTTAAAAACTAATTAGCAGTTTAACGAAGCTGTTCTTCTATGTTTTTTAAAAAAATCATAAGTAACAATCTTTTGGACCAAGGTTCCATTCTTGGATCTTCCCGTCTAGTGTTAATACCCACTAGGATCGTAACATAAGTCTCTAGCAGCTAGCTGAAAGAAGAAATGCTCAGCTCATCAGTCTGGGTGGGATTTGGATCCTGTGCACATGTACACAGAGCTGGAAAGGCAACTGGCAGCACAGTGGTTAGCACTGCTGCCTCATAGTGCCAGGGATCTGGGTTCAATTCCAGCTTTGGGCGAGTGTCTATATGGAGTTTGCATGTTCTTGTCATGTCTATGTGGGCTTCCTCTGGATGCTCTGGTTTTCTTCCACACTTCAAAGATGTGCAGCTTTGGCCATGCTAAATAGTCCCGTAGTAACCCAAGATGTGAACTTGCTAACTCATAGGACCATTGGTTCCTTCAAACCAAAAGTATTTGAAATCTAAACAGCCCCAGACAAACACAATTGCAATAAGTTATAAAATGTGACTGAATAATTGTAATAGAAGCCAAATCAAAAATTGAAACCTTACCTTCCAATCAGGAGGTAGCTGTGCACCAAAACCCAGGGCTGGAAACATCTTGTCACTACAGCGCAATGGGAGGTTGAAAGAGAAAGAAAAACTGTTGGTTTCTTCCTTAAATAAAATCAACAATTCAAACCCTTCTTTTCCGCACCAATTATTTGAGAAGAACGGTTGCACATTGAATATTTTAACTGCCAGAAATAACAGTAACTTCCAAGTACAACAAGGTTGATGTACAAAGTTCCGACAAAGCCTCATACTCTTGATCATTAATAGGGCGAAAAAGGGTACAGAAGGATATAGCCTGTCTCTTTTATCTTCCACTGATATTTTCAGTAATTAAAGCAATTCAGAACAGGTCAAATATGTTTCATGGCTTAATGAGGAGAAAAATCTATATGGCAAACATACACACAAAATTGGATCATAGTTCCAATTTTGCCCCCGGCAGATCAAAATCTTGAAACAGGAATCAAAATGTCTGTAGTTTCTAATTTACATGAATAATCCTTGAGCTTAAAAAGAACAATCTTATGCAAACTACTGGAGGGATTTTTGCGATGGATGGATTCTCTCAAGTTAAATTCCTATAGTTTCACTCACAGGCAAGAATTTTAAAATAGACAAGGATTAACTAAAAAAATTATTTCATAGATTATTAAATTCTTGACAACTTGTTAAAATAAACATGTTAATGCCTGTATTGATGGAGGAATATCATGAAAGCATCAAATAGTTGATCACCAATATCAGCATCAGTAGTATCTATAATAATATTAAAATATGTTTTTGCTTTCTGTCCAGGCTATTTTGATTAGTCTATTTGAGGGTGCATCCGTTGTGGGCACCTTTGATGGGCAGTGACTGGTGTATGCGGAGGCACGTAAGGACGAGGAGGACTGGAGCACATGACACAGGTGTGGTTGTCACTGGTTGGCGGCAGTTGTAATGGAGTAGAAGGAGATGATGGATGACAAGAACAGAGGATGTTAAAGGAGCCAATCAACAAAGTTACCTTGACTAAAGATACTTGTTCCCATGAGGGGTGGGGTGTGTTAGAAAGGAAGATTGGGGATGCTAAGAATGGAGTGGGGCTGGAATGGGACGGGTAGAAGGATTGGGATAGGGATGGCATGGTAGGGGTAATGAGACAAAAGAATTGGTTGAGTGTGGCAAAATGGTGGGGATAATTCTCTAATACAAGTTATTTTTCAAAAGCTGTTCTTTGTTCTTTTAAAAATGAAGATTCACTGGATTTGCATGAAAAGATTTCAGCAAAATTGTGTGATGCGTTACAAGAATATACAAGTGTTGATTCTATTGACAAAGAAGATGTAACAGTCTATAACCTCCAGTTTCTCACAGTCTAACTTCAATGGGTGTCATCACACAAAATTAAATGCAAGGAAGGACTAACTTTAATGTTGCTACAAAACCTGAATCCTAAATATGGATTTTATGATGGAACAAGATTGGTAGTTATGGAATCTTTGTCTTCATTGGTGGATGTTGAAATTGTAACTGGCAATTTCCAAGGAAATAGAACATTCCTATAGAAACAATATTTATTCCCATAGAGAGATATTTATTCTTATAAAAAGAGTATTCATTCCTATAGAAATAATATTTATTTCTATGGGGTATTTATTTCTTTACAGAGGTTTTTTTATTTCTATAGAAAATATTTATTCCTATAGGAATAATATTTATTTCTATAGAAGGTATTTATTCCTATAGAAAGGGTATTTATTCCTATAGAAAGAGTATTTGCTTCTATAGGAAGAGTGCTTAGTTCTGGAATAATAGAATCCATCAGATGTAAAACTGCTTTTTCAACACAGGATGAAAACAATTTGCAATTAGACTTTCATATATGATTTTAAATAAGCCACAAGGCCAGACCTATTTGCAAAAATATGTATTTATTTGTATAAAAAGTTTGTATTTATATGTTTTTACATATGGAAGTGAGAATTTTTGATTTGATTTTGATTTTTGATTCTGTTTTTGAATAGAAATCCTGTATTTAAAGAAGCACCACTGCAACAAAGATAGTAATTTGACTGCAAATATTTTGCAAGTCTCTGCCAGTTTACGATATTAAATATACTTCATTCTATTTCACTGCTTACTTACTCCTGCGACAGTTGTTGAAACCCCTTTGTCCAATTTAACCATAGTTATGAAGTAACCTTCTTATGACTAATGAAGAATCAGTTGAAATTGTAAAATGACTTTGCTAATATGGAATTATTCCTTAAGATTTTTTTGCTACTGCCAAGAAACAATCAGCTGTGGCTACCATGCAGCAATGACAAGGAAGGTTTGTTGATCATATTCTCATAACACTGAGCAAAAGCTCAAAATGAAATGAGCAGCAGTTACTATGGAAACAGTCATATGGCTACTAGGGGCCAATGAACCACGAGTGGCTTTATTTTTTAAGATTCGAAATGAAAAGAAAATATTGACTCCTCTCCTCAGGATTTATATTTGGCAGGAATTCATTTGGATCATCTCCCATTCCTGTTGCAACTTCAATGGAAACTCCATTACCATGTGCAAGTGGGATTTCTGACAATCTTCCCCAACAGAAGCTCCTTGGAAATTCCCAAAGAATCTATTCACCATCCTGGCAATACGTTTTGAAAGGGAAATTCTTTTCAAGAGGAAAAGACAGTTGAGATTGCTGCACAATATTCATGGTTTGCAGAAACCACTGGCGTAATGACACTACAATTATCTAGGAATTACATCATGGAAATAGGTCTTTGGCTTCACCAATCCAGATTTGGTATTCTCTTGGAGCTGTAGGCCTAATCCCATCTTCTTTCCCTAACCTTGTACTTCATTCACCTGTGACACCCCTTTGACTGTCAGCCACAGCTCAAATGGTTGCATCCTCATCCCTGAGTCAAAGGGATTCAGATCCCACTCCAATGATTTCCTTCACAGCCAATAAAGCAAGGTACAAATACTTTCATTTATATAGCACTTTTCATGCCCGCAGAACTGCAAAACATGTCACAGTCAATGAGAGACTTCTAAAGTGTCACTTTTATGATGTAGAAAATGTGTGGCAGCCATTTCTTTCAACCTGTCAGAAATTCAAAATATATTTTAAACCCCCGCACCCCACACACAAAACAGGTGAATTTTAGAGAAGAACTAAAAATGTTTAAAGAAAAAGTTAAACATAAATCTAATTTGCTTTGGTTCTTCCTGCTTCCAGGTTTAAACAGAGGCCAGACTTGTGAGTGAAATGGGACGGTATGGCGGGTTGTGGTAGGTCATCAATGCGCTCCCAGGAGCTGGGGCACTTAGTTAAATCAAAAAAACTGCATGTGTGTTTTTTTTCTCTGTTCCAGTTTTAAGGCTGACTGGTCAGGTTTCCCAGGCTTTGACAAATCCCAGCATCGAGGTGTGAACAGTACCATGAAAGTGGTGAATATTTTTCCAATACTATTTGTGGGCCAAACCAGTTAACATCCCCAAAGATCATAAAAATCTCCGCTGCAATTTGATGAGCTCCCGTGTTAAGGTCTTTACCCCTCTTTCTGCGGTCTCTGCACCTCTCCCCACCACAGTCATTTCATCTCCTCTTGGTTCTCCCCTCAACGTCATTCCCAAATCCCCAGTCACCTCTCTCTTTCCCCATCGATGCCCTCCCTAAACTTTCTGGTTCCAGTGGGGAAATGCAGTCCAGAAATGTCCATCAGGACCTGCAGTTAAATTCAGCATTCTTCTGACTTTCCCTGATTGCAAAGTTGGTCTCCCTTCCTGCACTTATCTCCCCATTTATATCAGGGCTAATGTTTCTCTATTTGATGTGAAGATGCCAGTGTTGGACTGGGGTAGTCACACCAGGAAATTTCACAACACCAGGTTAAAGTCCAACAGGTTTATTTGGCATCACAAGCTTTCAGAGCACCGTTCTTCATTATGTGAATGGTTTTCTATATTTGTGTCACTTCATCAGGTAAGTGATTTACAAATTATCAAGTTCATCCAGTCAAAGAGACAGCCTTTTTAGGGGATTTGAGTTTGGAATGTTCTGGAAGGATCTCATGTAGGGTCTTTACTTTTCTGCTGCCAACAGCAGGAGCACAAATTCACACGTAATCAAGGTTTGATCTGGGGCATACTGTGATGCATTCCATGACAACCAGCCCATGTTGTATAAGGTTTCAGAAATGATGAACAAAATACTGGAAGACGGCTTTCGAAACTTTATATGTGGGACACAGGTGTTGGTGGCTGGCCAGCATTTATTGCCTATCCCTAATTTCCCTTAATAAGGTCGCGGTGAACTGCCTACTTGAGTGATTGATACAACAGAGTGGCTTGCACGGCTATTTCAGAGGGCAATTGAGAGTCAAACACATTGCTGTGGCTCTGGAATCACATGTAGGCTAGACCAGCTAAGCTCAGCAGATTTCCTTCTCTAAAGAACATTAGTGGATGAGATGGGTTTTTCTAACAATCGACAACGGTTTTATGATCATCAACACATTCTGAATTCCAGATATTTTTCATTGAATTCACATTTATGGCAGAACATGAGCTGAGTTTCCACATTATTGGTCTAGAGTAGTACAACTAGGCCATTTCCTCCTCAATGTTGAAATGGAATAGGCCTGTATGAGTCTGTGACTTTAAACAGAGGAGGGTGTTGACTGGGGACAGGGGATGGATGGATCTACTAAACTCAATTATTCATTTGTACTGCTGTGCTTTCTCTTCATCCCCAGCCAATTTTCTCCAACATCATACACCTTGTGCCCTCTTTGTTGGCTAAATGTCAGTCACCCAAACCTGTCACTCAGATGTGAGTTCAAGTACATGAGCCCGCAGGTCACAAACGAGTTTTATGGCACTATCGCCAAACATTTGCATGCCGCTTACTTTCAGCAGGACTCAGTTGTGCACAACCACAAGAAGCTTTCCCATCCTTGCCTCCCACTACCCAGAAACTCTGACTTCAATTGCACCTTCCCTGCCTGAGACCCGTTACTTAAAGACAAGCTGAAGATCAAACCTGAGGTGACTGTGGTTGCAACAGCTCAGCTTGTCACACGTTCAGCTCTGAGTAGGGAGAACCCCCTCTGCATTGTTTCTCATCAGCAATGTAGCTGTGCAGAGTATTATCACAGATGCTGGTTAGAGCAAGAAGGGCTTTTGCAAGTTACAAAGGAAGTTCAACTCAGAGGCTAATGAAACACAATATGTGTTAAAACCACTTAAAAAAAAATGTCCCAGAACACATCATTGTAATCAGGCTTATAAAATAACTCTACCAACAGATACAATAAAGTCATCCCAGAACCAATTTTGCTATGTCTATACTCCTTTTCAAACAATGCTTTCAAAAGCCACAAACTCCTAGTTGTCCTTATTAGGTGCCAGGTTTCAGCACTGTAAATGTGTAATGCCTGCCTGCCGTCTAAAGAGCAGGACTGTGAAACCTGCCTCACATTTCCTGGACATTTCGAATGCCCTTAGAGTGCCAAAATGGTTTCCGTTTCCCATACATCACTCTGTGAATGCACGTCAGAAATGTGCAGAGCAGGCATGGCCATGCAACAACAACTTGGTACCTCTAAAGTTAAAAACAGCCCACAGACTTGCACAGGAGCGCTGTAAAACAAGTATGATGCTGAGCCAATGAAGGACGTATTAGGTCAGATATACAAAATGTTGGTCAAATAGTGGTTTTAAGAAGTGTCTTAAAGAAAAAACCAAAATGGAGAGGTGTAGGGAGGGAACTTCTGGGGCCTGAAGGCACACCCTCTAATAGTGGAGCAACTAAAATCAGAAATTACATAAGAGACCAGAATTGGAAGACTGCAAAAATCTCACAGGTATCTGAGAGTTATGGGGAGGTTGATGGAGATGACATAGATAGGGAGGGGTGACGCCATGGCTAGAATTTTCCAGGCATGCCTGCAGTGGAATTCGCCATGTACAGGATGGAAAATCTGCAGTGTGGTGATTTATAGTGATTGGCTCTTTAAGGACAACATAACAGAAAAGGGTCACCTAGTTTGGGGAGACCAATTGGTAATCACCCCAGAAGGTGTAGCTCTATTGTCTATGGCCATACTAGTCTGAAAATACTTGTGATCAATTTTAGTTTGACATTTTTAAGTTTAGAATGATAGAAATACTATAGTGCAGAAAGAGGCCATTTAGCCCATCGAGTTGACACCGACCACAATCTCATCCAGGCCCTACCTCCATTTCACTATATATTTATCCACTAATCCCTCTAACCTACACATCTCAGGACACTAAGGGGCAATTTTAGTGTGGCCAATCAACTTAACCTGCACATCTTTGGAATGTGGGAGGAAACTGGAGCACCTGGAGGAAACCCACGCAGACACAAGGAGAATGTGCAAACCCAAGCTAGAAATTGAATCCAGGTCCCTGAAACTATGAAGCAGCAGTGCTAACTACTGTGCTACTGTGCCACCCATTTTAAGCTTTCTTTTAAGTTTGTTTTTTGTCCCCCTCTTTTAAGGGGCTGCCCTCCTTGCTTTGTCCCTCAGTTTGCTTATTTTAGTTTAATTGTTTTGCCAAAATGAAGAGCAGAGCTCTATTAAATGGGAAGCACATAGGGAGCTAGGTGCAGCCATGTAGCTGCTGTACAATTATAAACTCTTTTGTATTACTAATGAAGTCTGTGAAAGTTCATCCCTGCAGACAGCCAAAATTCTATTGACTTTTGAGAGAATTTGTGGTTCTGCCACAGAAGATATCAGAAATTCCCAGCCAAAGATAAGAATTTTACAATCAATACATTGTTTGAATGGGAATCAACGTAAGGTGAGTGCGCATAAGAGCTGTAAGGGCTCCTATGGACTAAGGAGCCTAAGGGCTCGTACTTAGTGCGAGTTAAGATGAAGGGTCAGAGTTTAGATGGAGGTTACAGAGGGTAGAATGTGGAACAACAGTCAGAATTGCTTTGGAATAGTCAAGTTTAGAGGTGAGAGAGGCAAGGACAAAGTTTTAGCAGCAGGTGAGCTGATACAGGGGCAAGGTCAAGGGTTGTGGAAACAAGTGGTCTAGTATAAGGTCAGAAGCTCAACCCAGGGTTGAATGTGATACAATGTTATGAGCTAACTAGCTTAATCCTAGGTTGTTGCTAGAAAAAGCACTGAGAAAGCTGATGGACTCAGTAGTTAGTAAATGGACTTTGGAGCTAGGACCAAAAACAATGGTTTCACTCTTCCCAATATTTAATTAGAGGGAATACCTGCTCATCCAATATTGGATATCAGGTAAACAATTTGATAATTAGAGAAACAGTGGAGGAGTTGAGAGAAGTGGTGGTTAAACAGAGCTGGGAATTGTGAAATCTATTAATGTGCTTTCATGGTAATATTCCCAAGCGACAAATAGGAACCGGAATAGGCTATTCAGCCTTTTGAGCCTGCTCTGCTACTTAGTAAGAGCATGACTGATCTAACACTCATTAAGTCTGCTTCCCTGCTTTACCTCAGTAACCCTTAATTCCATTACTTATTAAAAATACATTGATCTCTGCCTTGAAAATATTCAAAGACTGGGCCTCCACTTTGGGATAAAGAATCCCAAAGACCCACCACTCTTTGACAGAAGAAATTCTTCCTTAAATCTGTCTTAAATAAGCAGCCCTTATTCTGCAACCATACCATCTGCTTCTACATTCTCGCACAAGTGAAAACATTCTCCCAACATTTACTCTGTCTGACATCCCTGAGAAATCTGTGTTTCAATCCTGATGAAGAGGATCCAGATGCCTGGTGAAGAGGATCCGTAGGGTGACCCAAGAAGGTCAGCTCCCTTCAGAAGCTGAGTGAAGATCAGTGTGAGGCATCTGCACTTCAGCAAGGGGGTCTTCAGGAAGTCCGCCTCAGGCTGCAGTCACAGATGCCATCTAGAAAAGGCCAAGGACTATGTTTGCTCGTAGCTATGGAGGTGACCATAGTGATAAACCTTTCTGCATCTGGCTTGTTGTGGGCTGGTACTGAAGATGTTCGCCATGCACTGTTTCACAGGGGAAGTCACTGAGGCTCTCCAGTTACATTACACTGCCTCTCGCCAGACAGAAGCTGGTTGAATGAGCCCACAGCATTGGGCTGATTGTAGAGATCCTCTTGCTGCAGATTACCATTGGCAACGTACACATCACTGTGGGAGCCACATGTCATCTCTGACCTATGCCAGAACCGAAAGGAATTCTAATCAATCAATGCCCAGCTAATGTGTGACCATAGGCAGCAAATGGTGCTGGTCATTACTCAATTTCTGAGCTGCAGTCATGATGCCTTCAGTCTGTGCCATTGCGCTGTGCCATCATGGCAAACTGGGATTGGTTATTGAATAACAAAAACTGTCTGCTCGTTCATGACTTAGACATGCAGCCCATGCACACATGGCTAACACACATACAGTGGAAATCATGCTGCTAAACAAAATATGAGCATGCAAACCATTAGCTTGCTGAAAAACTCCATTGCTTGGACCGCCCTGGTGAGCCCTGCAATGTTCAGCAGAGCAGCTGTCAAGCAGCTGCCACATGCTGCCCAATCTTGTTAGTGTGGAAGTATATCAGCACATCAATGGGAAGAGGATAACCAGGAAATGAGTAGAGCCCATTAGGGACCAAGGGGGCAATCTGTGGGTGGAGCCAGAGCACATTGGTAGAATGTTGAACAATAAATTCACATCCGTCTTCACCCAAGGGAGTGAGGATGATCGTATGGAATTCAGAGAAAGAGAGTCGAGGTTTTTGAGCAAGAGAAGGACAAAATGTGGAAGTGTTGGCAGCTTTCAAAATGGACAAATTTCCTGGTCCAGATGAATTGTGCCGTAAGCTGGTGTGGGAGGCAAGGAAGGAGATTGCAGGGGCTGACTCAAATTTTCAATTCTTCTCCGGCCACAAGATAGGTGCTGGATGACTGGAGAACAGCTAATGTGGTTCCATTATTTAGGAAGATTTGTCAAGATAAACCAAGGAATTACAGACCAATAAGTCTCACGTCATTGGTGCGGAAACTATTAGAGAAACTTTTGAAGGACAGCATGCAGTTCCACTTGGAGAGACAAAGGTTGGTCAAAGATAGTCAGCATGGCTTCATCAGAGGGAGGTCATGCGTAACAGATTTGATTGGATTTTTTGAGGTGACCAGGTATATGGATGGGAGTTGTGCAGTCACTATAGTTTATATGGATTTCAGCAAAGCTTTTGACAAGGTCCTACATAGAAGACTTGTGAAAAAGGTAAATTCACATGGGATTACAGGATAATTTGATAAAGTGGATTCAAAATTGGCTTAGTTATAGGAGACAGAGGGTGATGACAGGAAGTTGTTTTAGTGATTGGAAGCCAGTGTTCAGTGAAGTACCACAAGGATCTGTGTTCGGCCCTCTATTATTCATCATTTATATAAAAGACATTGATGACTATATGGGTAGGTAGGATTAATAAGTTTGCAGATAATAAAGATTGGATGGGTGGTTAACAGTTAAGCAGAATGTCTTGGGCTACAAGATATAGGTGGAATCGTCAACTGGACAGATAAGTGGCAGATGGAATTTAACTCTGAAAAGTATAAGATGATTCACTTTGAAAGGAGTAATTTGACAAGAAAGTACTGTGAAACAAAGGAACCTTGGCGTGTTTGTCCACGGATCTCTAAAAGCAAAAGTGCATGTTATTATGGTAGTGAAAAAGATACAGGTTTGGGGTATAGATTACAAAACAGGAGATCATGTTGGAGATGTATAGAACTTTGGTGAGGCCACAGTTAAAGTACTGTGTGCAGTTCTGATCACCACATTAACAGAAGGATGTGATTGCATTGGAGGGGGTGCAGAGGAGCTTCATCGGGATGTTACCTGGGATGGAACATTTAAGATATGAAGAGAGATTATGTAGGTTTGGGTTGTTTTCATTGATGTAGAGATGCCGGCGTTGGACTGGGGTAAACTCAGTAAAGTTTTACAACACCAATTTTAAATCCAATTGGTTGGATTTAAACTTGTTTTCATTGAACAGAGGAGACTGAAGGACAACCTGATCAAAATGCACAAGATTATGAGAGAGAGGAAAAGGAGCAGCTGTTCCCCTTGGTTAAAGGGTTAGTCATGTGGTGATATGGGTTCAAGGTGAGGGGCAGGAAGTTTAGAGAGGATTTGAAGAAAACCTTTTTTATCCAGAGGATGGTAATGGTCTGGAATACGCTGCCTGACAGGGTGATAGAGGCAGATTGCCTCACATCCTTCAAAATGTATCTGGATGAGCACGTGGCACATCATAACATTCAGACTTATGGGCCAAATGCTGGCAGATGGGATGAGGTGGAAGTTCAAGTGTTTCTAATGATTTGGTGAAGACTGAATGGGCCAAAGGACCTCTTCTGCGCTGTATGATTCTATGAAAGGACAGGTCTTTCCACATGTTGCATGTTGAGCAGCTGAGGAGCTTGAGCATGATAAGAAAAGGAAGAAGGAGAAGGGAAGAGGCAACTAAGAAAGCCCCATTTTACCCGTGCTGCCTGTAAGGAACTAATCAACTGCAATTCCCTAATTCCCCAAAGACCAAAAGTGCATAACCTACCTTCCCTCAGTTACTGACCATCACACTGCCACTTGGATATAATTTAAAAATAAATCCCTAAAAAGTAAACATTCCAAACCAAATTTAGAAGTCAAACTATACTATCTTAACCACAAAAGTCAGCTTTTGTGTGTCTGACAGAATTTTTCTTCCAGGTGGCAGTGTGATGGTCAGTAACTGAAGGAAGGTGGGTCTGGCCTGGCCTAGTGTTCTGGCATACCTGTCCCCTCACATTTTGCCACTGGTAGTGCTTCACCTTATCCAGGGGTGTCAAAGAGAATGATATCATTGGTTTAGTATGAGTAGCTGCCGCAGTTGAATAGCAGTATGTGTAAACTGTGAGATATTGTTGTGAGATTTGTAGCTGTGTGTGCGGGTGAGGTGATTGTTGGGTGTAAGACCTGACGTTTGGAGATTACTGGCAGGTGAATTTGATGGTTGTGATGAGTTGGACAATGGTTGAAATTACTGATGCAATTGGTGGCTTAGAGCAATTAAGGATCCCCATTCCCTCAACTTGATCACACAAATGAAATCATTGAATTTCTAGCAAAATCATTGAATTTCTAGCAGTCAAGCAATGATGGTACTGGCCCAACACAGAGGGCTTGTGAGTGAGAAAACAGCAAAAAGATGGCATGCAGTCTGCTTTGCAATCTTGGGTGTAGGTTAAATGTACATCACTATCTCTGGCCCATTATTGAAGGCTCTCCAATTTAGTCCCCTAAATATCTCTGTAATGAACATCTTTTGTTGTAAATGTGGAAAAGTAGTTTTATTTATTCTGAACTTTTAATAGAATTTTAGTGGTTTTTCTGTTGCATTAATTTCACGTCACCTTCAATTGTTGTAAAGCAGGCTTGTCCAACTCTTGACTTGCTGACCCTTTAGTTGGGTCCTGAGGCAATTGTTGAAAATGCCAGGAAACTGGCTCAGAGAATTTGAAGGTTTCTGTAGGGGACATTTCCTCCAATCACAGCTGCATTTGCTGCTAATAGGCTCACTATTGACCCTCCGCTCACCACTCTTTCCCATATCTCTGCATGATTCATCCAGCCCTGGCTGCTTTCCTTGCTCAGGCACACACTGCCCGCTCCCCCCCCGCCCCCGTCAACTCTCCTGAGTTTGCCCCAGCTTTCCCTTGGTCTCTGGATGAGTCACCTGGCCGCAGTCCTGGTCTGGCCCCACTCGCCTGCCTCCCCACACTCCTACTTCTCCCTGCATCCTCCCCCCCGCAACCTCTCTCTGCATTCCCCGACCCTGCCTGCGTTCTATCCACAATTCCTCTGTTCTCTCCACGTTCTCCTGGCTCTCCCCATGTTCCGCTGTTTCCATCCATATTCCCCCTGTTCTCAGCCCTCCCCTTGGTGGCCATCTGCATTTGTGCACTGCCAGACCTGAAGCTCACTCCAGGCTTCTCTTCCACTCTCATCACTCCTACCACACCCCCATATTTTTAGTATTCATTGTTGCAACTTTTTTTTTGCTCAATGAGTTGTTTCTTTTCATTCATTGGCATTTTTTAAAAAATCCTGTTTAATGTTGTGCCAAACCATCTTTCCAAAATTGGTTCTGCTTCACACACCCCCCATCCTCCCTCGCCAAGTGTAAGAAAACTGTGCCCCCTTCTCCCCTCCGCTCTCCCTCACTGATTGTAAGTAAAATTGAACTGTGCTTCTCCGCCTGCCTCCTAAATGATCTAGTCTGATCAATATATTAACCATGATGGAAGATTCATTAAGCATTTAGCATTAGAGGGCAATTGCGTAACACTGAATGATACACATTTCAATCTATAAACTTGCAGGTTTGTTGAGTTTAACTTTATAGAATTACTCTAGAGGAAAATCAGAGTTTCCCAGTGAGCTTTCCCTTTGTAATTGGCAGTTTCTGAAAATAAAGAGTCAATGTAACATGTATCTCGATATACATCCCTCCAGATGGCCATTTTCACACGATTTCCAAGCTCATTTTTCAAATGCCACTTTGCCCACAATTAAGTCAAGAGGAAATGTTGAATTTCTTGCAAGCATCTTCAGCCAAAAGTGCTAAGTGCATGATCCTATTTTGTTTACTCTCAAGGTTTCCACCCTCAAATAAATATCATCTCTTAGCCAATTCAGCTCACTTCACATGACACTGAAAAACAGCACAGGACACAATAAAGACAAGATGCTCTGACTACACCTTGGCTGTGTTGAAGACCTGTGCAGCAGAATAATTAACTTGGCTAATTATTGCCTTATTGGTTTCCTTCCAATCATCAGCAAAATGATGGAGGAAGTCATCAATAGTGTCATCAAGCAACACCTACTCATCAATAATGTGCTAACCACCGCTCAGTTCATCACAAGTGCTCATCACAATCTTGATCCAGACGTGGAAAGGAGAATTGAATATCAGAGGGGAGGTCAGAAACTGCATTGTATAACAGGATCATATTTGTCCAAAGAAAACTAATGTTAATCGACATGAAAAGGAAAACCCTTCAGTGGGTTCCTTCCATCATAAGGTCAAATTGGAGCTGTTACATTGATGGTTCAAAACCGTTCACACGTCTACAATAACAAAGCAACACCAGTTAACAGCCAGAGTTGACAACTTACAGATAATATTTGATCAAGATAAGTGCTAGGTATTGGCTATCTTGAACAAATCCCAACACTTTCTGCTGTGCTACCATTACTGACTTACCCCACACTCAATATCATCACTGGCCAAGCGCAAACATTGAAACACTGTGGCCACAAGTGCAGAGATAATATTGGGTATTTTATTTTGATACATTTATAGGACATGGGTGTCGCTGGCTGGCCAGCATATATTACCCATCCACTACTGCTCTTGAGAAGGTGATGTTGAGCTATCTTCCTGAAATGCTGTAGTGCTGTGTGTTGACCCACAATACCATTAGGGAGTGGATTCTAAGATTTTGATCCAGTGATTGCAAAGAAATGGCAATATATTTCCAAGTGAGGATGGTGAGTGCTTGGAGGGGAACTTGCAGGTGGTAGTGTTCATAGATAGCACACACTGCCGCTGAGTGTTGATGGTGGACGGAGTGGATGTTTGTGGAAGAGGCACCAGTAAAGTGGGCTGTTTTGGATGATGTCAAACTTGTTCACTGTTGTTGGAATTGCACCTGTCCAGGCACGTGGAGAGCATTCCATCACATTCCTGACTTGTACCTTGTAGATAGTGGACAGGCTTTGGGGAGTCAAGAGATGAGTTACTCATCACAGTATTCCTAGCCTCTGATCTGCTCTTGTAGCCACAATGATCATATAATGAGTCCAGTTGAGTTTCTGGTCAATGGTAGACCCAAGGATGTTGACAGGGGGGGAATCCGTGATGGCAATATCACTGAATGTCAAGGGGTGGTGGTTAGATTGTCTCTTATTGGTAATGGTCATTGTAATATTACATGCCACTTGTTAGCCCAAGCTTGAATATTGTTCAGACCTTGTTGCATTTAAACATAGATTGCTTCAGTACTTGAAGAGTCATGAAGGTACTGAACATTATGCAATCATCAGTGAATATCCCCACTTCTGATCTTATGACAAAGGGAAGGTCACTGATGAAGATGGTTGGGCCTAGAACACGACCCTGAGGGATTCCTGCAGAGATGTCCTGGAACTGAAATGACTGACCATAACCACAACCAACTTCCAGGTACGTCTCCAACCAGCAGAGAGTTTATCCCCTGATATCCACTGATTCCAGTTTTTCTAGGGCTCCTGGATGTCACACTCGGTCAAATGCGGCCTCGATGTCAAGAGCTGTCATTCTCACCTCACCTCTGAAATTCAGCTCTTTCATCCATGTTTGAACCAAGGCTGTAATGAGGTCAGGAGTTAAGTGTCCTGATGAAACCCAAACTGGGCGTCTTGAACAGATTATTGCTGAACGGTTGCTGCTTGATAGCATTGTTGATGATCCCTTCTATTACTCTACTGATACTAGAATAGATTGATTGGGCAGTATTTGGCCAGATTGGATTTGTCCTGCTTTTTGACATATCTGGGCAATTTTCCATATTGTTGGGTAAATGCCAATTTGTTCCTAGAAGAGCTTGATTGGGGAGCAGCAAGTTCTGGAGAACAAGTCTTCAGTACTATTGCCAAAATGTTATCAAGACCCCATGCCTTTGCAGTGTCCAGTGCCTCCAATCATTTCTTGATATCACATGGAGTGTATCAAAATGGGTGGAGACTGGTATCTGTCATGCTGGAGGCCACTGGAGGCTGGAATGGATCATTCACTTGGCAATTCTGGCTGAAGATTGCAGCGAATGTTTCAGCTTTATCTTTTGCACTGATATGCCGGGCTCCTTCATCATTGAGGATGGGGAGATTTGTGGAGCCTCTTCTTCCAGTGAGTTGTTTAATTGTCCACCAGCATTCATTAATGCTTGCAGCAGGATTGCAGAGCTTGGATCTGATCCATTGGTCATGGGATCATTTGGCTCTGTCTACCACTTGCTGTTAATGTTGTTTGACATGTAAGTAGTTTGTTTGGTAGCGTCATCAGATCGACATCTCATTTTTAAGTATGATTGGTGCTGTTCCTGGCATGCCCTCCTGCACTTTCCATTGAACCAGGGTTGATATCCTGGTTTGATGGTAATGGTTGAGTGGGGAATACACCAGGCCATGAGGTTGCAAAATGTGCTGGAGTACAGTTCTACTGCTGTTGACAGCCCACAGTGCCTCATGGATGCCCAGTCTTGAGTTGCTATATCTGTTCAGAGTCTGTCCCATTTAGCACACTGATAGTACCACACAACATGGTGAAGGTTATTCTCAATGTAAAGGGTGGAGGCTATCCGCAATGTAAAGGTGGAACTTTGTCTCCGTAACGACTGTGCAGTGGTCACTCTTACTGATATTATCATGGACATTTGCATCTGTAGGCAGCAGATTGGTAAGGAGGTCAAGTATGTTTTTCCCTCTTGTTGGTTTCCTTACCACATGTTGCAAGCTCAGTTTAGCAGTTATATCCTTAAGGAGCCAACTAGCTTGATCAGTAGTGCTGTTGCTGAGCCTCTTGGTGGTGGACATTGAAATCCCGTATAGAGTACATTTTGTGCTTTTGCCTTCAGTGCTTCCTCCAAATGTTGTTTAACATGAAGTAGTGCTGATTTATAAGCTGAAAGTGGCTCACCTCCTGGTCCAGTAAAATCTCTCCATATTTACAGGCTTTGAGTCAGGAGTCAGATGGAACACTAACCACTGTCCTGGATAGTTGCAGTCATAATACCACTCAAGAAGCATCCAGAGCACAGCAACTTGCTTGACTTTGCTTTCATTCAAGTCAGTATCCACTGACAGACTGTGGCTTCAGTATATACTGTCTACGGGACATAATGTGGCAACTTATCATGGTTAGTTCACAGTGATTCCTGCCACTTGACCTCTAGGACAGTGACAATGCTGTATAAACCCTGCCATATTCAAGTTATCCTCACAGTCACACACCATCCTGACTTGGGGATGATCAATACGCACCATCATTGGGCTCACACCTCGGAATTTCCTACTAGCACCATGATGGGAAGGTTGCAGAAGTTTAAGGTGATATCCACCAATGCCTTGTCAGGACAACTAGAATGCCTCAAGCAAAGATTGCATGTTTGCCTGAGACATTCATATTCTAAGAATAGATAAAAATAACACGTGCTCTTAAGAAGCTCCTAACTCAGTGTAAGCAAGGACCACCAGCTATTAATATAAGTAAAGACTTTGAGACACTTCTGCTGTCACAGTCTCAATTATCCAAATTTCTGTGTGACACATTAAAAAAAGACTAGGAATCTAATCATTATCAATCTGTAGGAAAATCCTACCCAGTGATTGAAAAGGCTTCTAATTATATTCAGAAGTCACAATTTAAAAAGTGCTTCTTCCCTTCTGACCTCCGCTTGATCTGAAGATCTGCTAAAAGTAACTAGATTTTAACAGGCTTCAAGAAGCCACAGCAATTATTCCCTGTAGTCTCAAAAGGGATGTACAAGATTATATATAGCTGCAATTTAGCAGTTAAATAAAACGTGCATCATTTCTACAGTTGCTTACATACTTGTAAAACAATGTATCCTTTGGAATCAGTTCCATGGGAGATATGCTCGAAGTCTAGTGCTTTCTTTTAATCCAAGAAATCAATCAGTGCCCAGGTTAGTCTGGCTCCAGGTGAGTTTTAAGTGTACAAAGTAACTTATTTAGTGATCTTATACAGAAAATGGATGACATCAGTTTCAAACTCAAAGCAAATCACCCTTTTATCACCCACCGATCTTCCCCAGTTGTAATCCATTAAATTTGGGGTGGCATGGTAGTTAGCACTGCTGCCTCACAATGCCACAGACCCGAGTTCAATTCTGGCCTCAGGTCACTGTCTGTGTGGAGTGTGCACATCCTCCCTGCGTTTGCGTGGATTTCCTCTGGGTGCTCTGGTTTCCACCCACAGTCCAAATATGTGTGGGTTAGATTGATTGGCCATGCTAAATTGACCCTAGCATCAAGGGGATTAGCAGGGTAAATATGTGGGTTACAGGAGTAGGGCTTGAGTGGGATTCTGGTTGGTGCAGATCCAATGGGCCAAATGGTCTCCATCTGCACTATAGGGATTCTATGAATTCTATGATTACTGTTTTCTGTTTTATGAAAACTATACTTACCTCACTGGGAGTGGAGATTCTTAGAGCTTTTGTGCATGCGCACACCAAGAGCAGGCTACACATGTGGACTTCTGAAATTTTTATGTACTTTGGGACCAGCATGCCCATGCAAGAAGATGATCTGAAAAAAGAATCAGGTGACTGGGAGCTGAGTGCCATGGAAAACCAGTGTCTCAGGCTGAGGATAGGGAGAGGGTTCAGGGAGAGTCCCAAAGAGAGAGTGAACAGGGGAAGTCCTACAAGGAAGTCACAGGTAGAGGACAGAGATAGGTCTCTGTGAAGTTAAAGTATAAAAGAGAGGGGCAGAGGAACAGTCACCAGATAGGAGTTTCAAGGAGATTGGTTGACTCACAGGCTAGGATTCTTTCAAAAAAATTCTAAGCACCAAATTTGCATAAAAACTGGAGTAAATCTACTATTTTTTCAGTGGGATTTTTAAAATGAATCTTCCACACACTCTGCATCTCAGAGTACACTAGTGTGAATCACGATGAAAAGTTAGAGGTGGGCCTATTCCGCTGGAGACTCCAGCAGCATAGCACTGAGCGTGCCACTGCGCTTGCTCTGGTCTGTCTGCTACTACTGGCCTCCCAATTGCTGGTTAGCTCAATCACTTACTAACCTCATGACCCCACATTGCTGGCCATGCAACCCCACGACCTCAGATCATTGATCTCCTGGACATGTCCTGGCCAGCCCGTTAGTGAGCAGTTGATGTAAACCCCGCTGGAATGAAACATTCTTGGGGGAGGGGGCTAGCAGGCCCCGAGACTTCAGTCTTAGGCCCTCTAATGATATTAAAATGTAGATTTAAGTATTTTAATTAGCTCTGCACCAATTTCTGGCACAGAGCTGACAATGCCGGAAATTTGGTGGCTGGAGATGCACAGAAGCCAGGGTGCCCAGCTGGAGGCCTGCTACATGGCCTCCTTATGTCTTCCAGCCCACTGAGCTGCTAGAACAATGCAATGGGCTGGAGAATCACCCTACTGATGTCTGGATGGATTGTTGAGAAATCCATGGACTCTATCTTGGTCGAATATGCTATTTATTGTATAGTGTGGTGTGGTCGACCACAGTTTCTTGTTAATTCACATGTATCTCATATTTACCCTAAATGTTACTGTATGAGATAGTTATTGTAAATAAAATTGACTTTGTATATAAAATTTATTTTTGTTTTTTCAAAACCCGTGGAATCTTGTGACTTTATTCACTGAGCACATGGCTTGAATCTCAAACTTTGTCTACTTGAAACAACCATTATTGGTTCCTAATCAAACCTGATCAAAAGCTTGGTTAAGGATCATAACAACTTTGATAGTGGAGAATGTATTTTGCTTTAAGTTAAATGTTAAAGGGAAACACACAGCATAAGGGTTCATGTGTGGGACCACCATATAATGCAACCCTAACCCTAGTTTGACTTCCAACCTGTATTGAAGTAGTTGACACTGTCAATCTTTTTTATTTTATTTTTTATTCTTAGAGGGGATGTGGGTACTGCTGGTTGAGCCAGCATTTATTGCCCATCCCTAAAAGACATTAGTGAACCAGATAAGCTTTTATGACAGTCAACCATGGTTTCAGTCATCATCTTTGGACACAGGGGAGGTCCCAGAGGACTGGAGGATTGCAAATGTAGTACCGTTGTTTAAAAAGGGTCAGAGGGATAACCTAGGGATCTACAGGCCGGTGAGCTTGACTTCAGTTATAGGTAAGCTAATGGAGAGGATTCTCAGGGACAGGATGTATGAGCATCTGGAGCGCTGCGATCTGATCAGGGATACGCAGCATGGCTTCGTTAAGGGGAGGTCGTGCCTTACGAATCTAGTGGAATTTTTTGAAGAGGTGACAAAAACGGTTGATGAAGGACAAGCCGTTGATGTCGTCTACATGGATTTCAGTAAGGCGTTTGATAAGGTCCCTCATGGTAGGCTGATAGAAAAGGTGAAGGCGCATGGGATACAGGGCCAAGTATGTAGATGGGTTGAGAACTGGCTTGGGAGGAGGAGACAGCGGGTAGTAGTGGAAGGCTCTTTTTCCAACTGGAGGTCTGTCACTAGTGGTGTGCCACAGGGCTCTGTACTAGGACCCCTTCTATTTGTGGTGTATATAAATGACTTGGAAGAGGGGGTAGGTGGTGTGATCAGCAAATTTGCTGATGACACTAAGATGATTGGATTGGCGGGTACTGAGGAGCAGTGCCTGGCAATGCAACATGACACAGATAGGCTGGTAGATTGGGCAGATAGAGGGCAAATGGAATTTAATCCGGATAGATGCGAGGTGATGCATTTTGGCCGGAATAATGTAGAGGGGAGTTATAGGGTAAAAGGTAAAACTATCTGGAGTATAGAGATGCAGAGAGACCCTGGGGGTACAAGTTCACAAGTCTCTGAAGGTGTCAGTACAGGTAGAGAATGTGGTAAAAAAAGCGTATGGTATGTTAGCCTTCATAGGAAGGGGTATACAATACAAGAGTAGGAGTCTGATGTTGCAGGTGTATAGAACGTTGGTTAGGCCTCATCTGGAGTACTGTGTCCAGTTCTGGTCGCCATACTACAGGAAGGATGTAGAAGCCCTGGAGAGAGTGCAGAGGAGATTTACCAGGATGCTGCCTGGTATGGAAGGGCTGTCTTACGAGGAAAGATTGAAAACACTGGGGTTGTTTTCCCTTGAAAGATGTCGGCTGAGAGAGGATCTTTTAGAGGTATATAAGATTATGAGGGGTATAGATAGAATAAATGGTGGTAAGCTTTTTCCACCATTAGAATGGATAGAACGAGGGGTCATGGGCTCAGGGTGAGGGGGGGCTATGTATAAGACGAATATTAGAGGCCAGTTTTTCACACAAAGGGTAGTGGGGGTGTGGAATGCACTGCCGAGTAAGCTGGTGGGAGCAGGCTCGCTAGGGTTGTTTAAGGGTCTCTTGGACAGCCACATGAGCGGTCTGCAGATAGAGGGATATAGCAGGACTGTTTGAATATCGGGAGGACCAAATAGTAGTAGACTATCTTTTAGTTTCGTCTCGGGAATGTCTTAGTTTTTTTAGCATGTTTAATTAAGTCTTATTTGTTTCCGCAGGCAATTCGGTCCACCTTGTTGACCAACAAGGGGCATGCATGCGGCATGTCATGCGAGAGCTGCTCTTGGAGGTTGCTTCAGGAGTTGCCTAGTGCTTCACGTCGTCAGTGTATGCTTAAACTGGACCATCTGATGGGCAACATGACAGCTCAGAGACTATCGCTGTTGCTGTGCTGACACATGGATTTGGGCCTGTGTCTGCGGGAGTTTGCGCGTTCTCCCCGTGGTTGCGTGGGTTTCCTCCGGGTGCTCCGGTTTCCTCCCACATCCCAAAAATGTGCTCTTAGGCTGATTGGGTAACAAATTGTCCCTATATTTGTCCCTATATGGGAATCTTCAACAATAGGCATAGCCTAAATTCAAGGATATGTCATTAAGACGTTAGGACGGCGGAGTGGGCTGTTGGGCCGAAGACCCTGTTTCCCGTGCTGTGTTGCTCTTTGTTCTTGTTTTTTGTTCTATTAGATCTTCAATGCAAGATTTTTAAAAAAATTGAATTTCATTGTCATATTGTGTAAGTAATATATTTATTTGAGAGAACATGGTGGAAATTTTCGACATGTTGTATACTTTTAGTTTTGATCATTCTATTGATCTGTTATCCTACTGATCTGGTACCAGCAACACTATCTTCACCAATGTCTCATGCCTTGTTCTTCATGCTACCCACTACATTGTGATGATAGCTTGAAGGGCTACAAGAAGCCATCTTGAAATTCTTGCCTTCTGCTTTTACCTCATGAATTAGATCAATGCAAATGAAAACATTTCCAGTGCTGCCTTTCAATCAGGGCATTGTCAGTAAGAGCACCAATATCTTAATTCACACCAACTAATCACAGGTCACCATTTTGCTTATCGACCTGCATTTGCTTCTGGTCCAATAATGCCTTGACTTTTAACTCCACATCCAATTGCTCCATGGCCTCACCTGTCCCTATTGCTGCAATCTTATAGCCCTAGAAACCTCAGAGATTCTCTGCTCCTCTCATTTTGGCTCCTGCGTGTCCCCAAATGTCATCATTCAAGCCCTTAGTACAGCAATTTCAACGGCAACTCTTTCCATCTCTCTACATCTGTCTCCTCGTTTTAAAATTCACTAAAGCAACTTATCATGCTTACTTCATCAGCATGTTCTTCCATTGTGAGAAAAGGCCATATCAGAACATGCATTTTTATAGTGTCATTAAACCATCCTGAGGCATTTCAATGGAGCATTATTGAGACTGAGTGACAGAAGAAGGTATTATAACAGCTGACGAGAAGTGTTTCAAGAAGTCGTTTTTAGGAGATGTGTTAGGCAATAACATTAATGGCGGAGCAATGAAAATTGGCAATTTGTAAGAAACCAAATTTGGAAGAATGTAGAGGGCTGTAAGAGGTTAGAGATAGGAAGGGGAAGGAGGGATTTGAAAACAAGAATGAGAATTTTCAAGTTAAGGCATTGTCAGAGCAGAAGCCAGTGCAGGTCACTGAGTTGCCATCGTTTGGGGGGGGGGGGGGGGGGGGTAGCTGTTGTTGTTGCTACAGAATGGGGCTTGATTTGAGCTCAACTATGAAAGGTGCAATATGGAAGGCCAGCCAGGAGGGCAATGTTCTTTCTGCAGCAAATGCTTACTGGATATAATGTTATTTCCCATAATTAAAAAGGAGAATAGAACAAGTTCAGGATGTTAATTTAACATCAATGGTAAGAAGAAAATCAAATCTTTACTCAAAGATGTAAAAAAAAATCTGGAAAGCGAAAATATAATAGCATAGCCAGCACAGATTTATGAAGGGAAGAACATGATTGACCAACCTTACTGAATCTTTGAAGAAGTAACAGAAAGAGTAAACAAGGTTAATGTAGCAAGTGTAATAAATTGGACTTTCAAATATTCTTTGATAAAGTGGCACAGGATAAACCCATTGGATAAACAGCAGAACAGATAGCAAGCCCAATACAAAACAGAAAACGCAGAGGCCAGGATTTTCCAATCCTAGCTACTGGCAAGATCTTTTGGTCCCACTGAAGATGGCAACTGTACAAGTCTTTGGCAGCACAGCCAGCAAGCAACATAAATGGCTTGCTGAAGACTTTGGCAGAAAATCCTGCTGGTAGCCAATGGTGAGCCACTGACTCCACCACTGGCTCCATTACACATAAATTATTTGGACTCATGAATCAAGTGAATAAGCACAATTTATAAATTTACAGATGACGCTAACTTTGGGTCATAATTGATACAAAGGAGTTGTGACAAAATACAAGAGATCAATTACCTTTAGACAGAAGGTCGGAATTTCTGCATGCCCCAGTGGCCTGTTTCATAATGGTGGAAGCGGCTTGCCATTGGCTGGCCGTCAACAGGGTTTCCCATTCTATGCAATGGCAAATGTGTGATGGGGGTTTGCCTTGACTGGACCAGAAGCACTGCTGGTGACAACGGTAGGAAAATTGGGGCCTAGATGTTTGACTAGGAAATGAATTTCAAAATACACAAGTGCCTTTTGGACCCACAACCACTATCTTCTAGAAGGATGAATGCAGCAGATACCAGGAAACACCAGCACCTGAAAGTTCCCAGCCAAGTCATTCATCATCCTGACTTGGAAATATATCACCATTCCTTCACTGTTACTGGATCAAAATCCTGGAACTCCCTCCCTAACAGCACTATGGGTGAACCTGCACCGTACAGACTGCAGCAGTTCAAGAAGTCAGCTCACCACCACCTTCTAAAGCAAATTAGAGATGGGCAATAAATGCTGGCCTTGTCAATGATGCACACATCCTGTGAATTAATTATAAAAATTGTTCCCACTAAGAATTTTACTGAGAAGCTGACACAAGCACAAAGACAGGAATTTGATGTTATTTTCAGCAAAATTAATGATGAAAAAAATTTCATGTCCTCTAAGCTTTAATTTATAAACTTTAGCTAAGAATAGCAATTTATAATCCCTGGAATTATTCACTGAACAACTGAACAGAACAAAAAAACACTTTCAAGTATATATTTATGTGGAAGCAATTCGAGCTGAACGTTAATCATTAGGCGAATTTAGGAGTGGATTGACTGTGTTCCATAGACTAAGTATTGCAAACCACATAATTGAGGCACATCTTATGCTACTATATTCAAGTGTTAAACTTGGCTCTAACAGAGCAAATGTAATGTGTTCCAGTACCCCGCCTTGTTCGGAATTATTATTATAGGGAGATCTAATTATAAATTATGTGCTAATATTTGTGAACAATATGTTAAACTTGCTGCCTTGCTGTGTCTTTTCTAATACCTCTGCTCACAGAAAATACATGATAAACTCACGAGTCATAATCCTGGATGATTTGTCCCACTGCCCAAATGGCAGCAAGGTACTCATTTGATTCCATGGAGTTGATATAATGCAAAGAGCTGGCATCACGAGGACTTCCATTGGATGCTGTGAAGTCGATCCCGACCTAAGTATAAAACACACCGTAAGAATTGTCATTAGACAAATGCCAAATCCCATGAGCAAATTTTAAAATGATTATTTTGTTCTCTTTTGAATTGTTTTGGGGTATAATTCCACTATACATTAGCCATCCTCCTGTATTTCACTCAAATGTCGACTCACCATTTGTGAGTTTTATAACGGAGCGTCAATGGGTTATTCGCTCATTGAGTGAGTCTTGTCCTCATTGAGTGTTCACAATCCACAGCGGACAATCCACAAAACAGTAAGACAGGATTTTTCTGTTCCCATCTCTCCAAGTATTGCTAGTTCGCGTTCCCTCTGCACAACCACAGCAACTACTGCTACTCTGGTTAAGATTTGCTATGATGTAGAGATGCTGGCGTTGGACTGGGGTAAACTCAGTAAGAATCTGGCAACACCAATTTTAAATCCAACCCGATGAAGACGAAAAAGTCGAAAGCTCGCAGATTTACTGTCAAATAAATCTGTTGGATTTAAAATTGGTGTTGCCAGATTCTTACTAAGATTTGCTACTCAGCACAGATTTTACTAGCTTTCCAGCTTCTTAATTATTCTGTATAGGACCTCACATAGTGTCTCAGTGAACTTGCTAGCCCTGAAGGCATACTGCATTTTAGGAACACAATTCTACATTCTGCTTAACATGCTCTAATGTTTCAGAGCACACTCTGAAATTCAGGAAAATCACTTTGTATAAAAACTGTATCTTTGATTCACAGTTGTTGGCTGTCATGCTTCAGAAATATCATCTTCATCTTAAGTAACAGGAAGAGCCTCAGAATTCTAGGGGAGATAGTGGTGTAATAGTACTGACATTGAACTCAAGTAGCATGGTGGCGCAGTGGTTAGCACTGCTGTCTCACAGCACCAGGGACCTGGGTTCAATTCATGGCTCGGGTCACTGTCTGTGTGGAGTTTACATGTTCTTCCCATGTATCCAGTTTCCTCCCACAATCCAAAGATGTGTAGGTTAGGTGAATTGGCCATGCTAAATTCTTCCACTTGTTATATTTAGCACTTGTTATACCTGAACAAGTGCTGGTGACAGGGGGATTTCCACAGTAACTTCATTGCAATGTGAATATAAGCCTATTTGTGACTCATAAATTAACTTTAACTTTTTGGTAATTCAGGAGCCCAGTTAAATATTTTGTGGTTCAAATCCTAACATGGCAGCTGGTGAAATTTAAACTCAATGAAAATAAACCTGGAATTGAAAAATAGTCTCTGTGATAGTGACTAGGACAACTATCATTGACTGTTGTAAAATCCCATTTGATTCACTAATGGCCCTTGAGGGAAGGAAATCTGGTTTACATCTGACTCCAAGCACACAGACTCTTAACTAGTCTGGTAATGGGCAACAAATCAGTGACTCCTACATTCCATAAAAAAAATAAAATTCATCTCTGTGTGAAACCAATGTTTGTTGTAACACACAGTCACAATTTCTTGAAATAATGAAATCCCGCAGCATTATTTGTCACGCAGTGAAGAATTTGATTTAATATGAAGAGTGTATGCTTTTTCCATGTTGGGTATGTGCAGCATCCCTATTGGTTAAAACAGCAGGTAAGATCAAGGTTCCAGCCTGAAGCAAGCATTGGGTTTGTTGTATATTGAGACGGAGGACTTAGATTTGGTTCAGGTCCCTTTCTCATATTGGATCTCATACAAACAGCAGAAACGTAATTTACTTCCCTGTGTGAGTAAATGAAATGGACTGTGATTGACCAATGATTCTATCACGCAATCTGCTTTCCACTCCTATCCGCAACTCATGGAAACAACTCTACTCATAAACTAATTGACCAATCTTCATCTTGTTCTTGACCCACATGCGGTGTCCCTTGAACACGGATTATGCTTAGCTAATTTTGTCAATGGTATGGTAATGGGCTTCTTTTATGTCAATCGTGGGAAATCCTATTTCCTCTCAACACTATGGCTTCAGAATAATCATAAAGGAGGCCAGCAAACATTCATGGAGTTTGCAAGGATTTCTTGTCTGTGCAACCTTTGTAATCCAGTGCAAAAATGCAGGGATATTAAACCCATAAGATATCATTGCAAGAGCTTCATACTCATACAATCTCTGCAGTATAGAAGATTTGGCCTGTCGCTTCTGGGCCAATTCTCTGACAGAGTGTCTTAACTAGGCCCTCTCCTCTGTCACGTCCCTGCAATCCCACACATTTACCATGGCTAACCCATTTAACTTATACAACTTTGGGGCAAATATTGCCCCAATGAGCTATTTGGGGCAATAGCTCATCCATCTAATCTACACATCTTTGGACTGCAGGAGCAAACTGGGGCGCCTGGAGGAAATCCACACAGGCACCCAAGAACCAGAATTGGAGCCGGGTCTCTGGAACTGTGAGGTGACAGTTCTAACCAGTTTCATTTGTGAGGTAAAATATTCAGATAATTATACACAGGCTTTGTTTGTTTATATCATGAACACTTTTATATTCATGTTTTCCTTAATAAAGTCAGAGACAGATACCCAAAATCCCAGGGGTTGAAAGTGCAAATGCCTCCAGTCATTTCTCAGAGCACAAGCCCCTTGCCCTTCTCTGCAATGTGTTCAGTGCTGGACTGTCAGCATTATGCTTTGAAGTCCAGTAAAGAACACAATACTCAAGCTGCAGTCTGAGCAGGTACTTTAGCATTTGACCATAACTTCCTTAGACTGTATCCTATTTTTTGTCTAACATAGTTCAATTTTCTATTGGCTTTGATCATTGCTGCTCTGCATGAATCTATTTAATCTTTAACTATTTTGACACCATTAATTGGGTGCATTTGATGCTTATTTTTCCATACTATGCACAGCATTTTGGGTTTGTCAGTGTTAAGGTTATCCTGCTGTTGAGAAACCCACGTACTTAATTTGTGTAATTCACTTTGCATTTTCTAAGCTGTTTCGTCTTAGTTCCTCTGCCCCTCCAGTTTGGAAATGTGACCGCTTTTATCACTGAATTTTTGAATCCAGGCCATTTCCTTCAGGTCAAAAATGAACAGCAGTAATGATTCCATAAAGGAGCAATTTAGCATGGCCAACCTACCTAACGTAAGAAGTAGCCAGATAAGATAAGGGCAACAAACTTGTGTCTCTAAAGGACATTAATGAACCAAATGGACTTTTACAACAATTGGTGATAATTTAACAATCACTATTACTGAGACAGCTTTTAATTCCAGATTTTATAATGAATTTAAATGTCACCGGCTAAAGTCTGAACCATTGTCTTAGTTCCCACTTTGGGATTGCCAGTCCAATGATATTGGCACTATGCCACCATCTCCCTGAACTGCACTTATAATAGTTTACTAATCAATTTTATGATTGACAGTAAAACTGGCCTCTATAAGAATGTGCCAGGATTTTAAGCTATAACACATTTTAAAGAGCAACCGTTTATATTTTGAATGATGGCTGTAGAGACTATCTTGTGTGAACACAGAAATCAACCTACAGTGGGTAAGGAAAAGGCTATATTATTTATTTCCCATACTTCAAGTATAATTGCACTAGTCTTGAGGAGATGTCTCATGATCTTCTTTACAAAATTATTGGGAATGTGCATTCATCACCCAGTTCCACATTCTCAGCAGCCCTTTTGGGAGTGCCACAGCCCTTGACTATGAAAGCGCTGCTAGTCTATATAAAAGTCCTGACATACACCTGCCATGCTCCTGTGTCACAGTCACCACATATCTGTCACAGTTAATAGAGAACGAACATCCATCAAAACAACTTCCTTGTGCTTTTTTCTAACCTTGAGAGGAGCAGCTGGGGTCTAATACACTGCCAATCTGGAGAGAAGACAATGAGTTTTTAATTGATAGCAGGATCTTCCTCAGAGCAATTAACCTGTAATTGAACCTGCAATGTTTTCATACAATGATTAGACCTTGTAGCTTTCGAGAGCCAACTGCAGATAGGCCTAAACCAAGAGCAGAAACAATGCAGAATGAATCTCAATTCCCAGTGAGTTTTTGCTTTATCTCCTGGGTGACTGGGGCCTTGATTATGTTCTGATCTGAAGTCTTGCCTTGTCTCCTCCACCAACATGATGGAGCAGGACGAGAAAAAACAGAATCCTATGTGTGAACTCCACATCAGAAAGCTCTGTATGAATATGTGTTGGTGAAAGTGGTGATCAACTTACTTGGCTGCCAAAGTGCTCGAGCAGTTCATAGTTCAAACTCCTATCTTACTCAAAGCTTGCTACACTGTGAGATCTTGGTATCGGGAGAAATGAAAAGATTGATGTTCATTGCACAGTCCAAGGTGCCAAAGCTGAGGAGACCCAGGAGAAAGGTCATAAAGTTCATGAATATGAACTGAGGAAAATAACTTTTCAGATACTGGCAACTTTGATTTTGACATTCAGGAGTGCATTGATTTGGGCATTAAGTATGATCCAAGCATTGGTTTTCATGCTTTACACTTCTGAGTGGTTCTGGGAAGGCCAGGCTTCAGCTGACATAAAGTGTAAATGTGGTTGCACTGAAACCAAATGTAGGATCAACAAGGAAGAAACCATGCATCGGTTCCAACAGAAGTTCGATGGTATCATTGTCCCAGGAAAATAAAAATATTTTGTAAACTATCAGTAATAAAAGAATCTGATCCATTACCTTTAAAAAAACAATGCATGATATTCGTGTTTTTATAAAACAGTACACGACTCTCATGTATTACCAAATGATGCCACAGGAGATCTGAAGATACTTTAAACCGCTACAGGAAGAATGCTAAAGGTAGATTTAAATTAATCACAATTTACCTAAATCTGTTTCTAAAAGTACTGCAGAGATCTAAATTCCTTAAGGCTCAAAACATTTCTTTCCTGACAGAATTGATCTCTTTAATTTGAATCATCACAGGTGGCACAATAATACTAGTGCAAGTTACTGACTGGACCTGCCAAGGGAGGTTATCATATCACAGGTTCAGTCAGGCAGATGGGACACACAGGAGTTGGGGGGATGTTTTTAACTGTTTCTGTCCATTGGGAAACTGATGGAAGTGGGTACAACATGCTTTTACACTCTGTCTACTTAGGATCAATGGACAGTAATATTGACAGGATGTAAAATCCAAGGTTCCACCCAATCATGTTGGTTTTCCACAGAGTAAGTTGGATTAAAATTGCTCCTGGAGGTCTAACCATAGCACAGTGGTTAGCACTGCTGCCACACAGTGCCAGGAACCTGGGTTTGATTCCTAGCTTGACTAGGAATTGATTCACTGCCTGTGCAGAGTCTGCATATTCTCCCCATGTCTGCATGGGTTTCCTCCAGGTGCTTCAGTTTACTCCCACGTTCTGAAAGACATGCTACTTAGGTACATTGACCATACTAAATTTTCTTTCAATGTACCAGGCACCGGGGTGTGGCGACTAGGGGATTTTCACAGTAACTTCATTGCAGTATTAATGTAAGCTTACTTGTGACACTAATAAGTAAATTTTAAAACTTTAATCCTCACTCTGTCAGCTCTTGATCACAGAAGTAGATTCACAGAAGAGTCTAGGAAGGTTAGAGAAAGGAGAAGAAAATTGGAAGATAAGTTTCATTTGCAATGGGACCTTTTGAAAGTCCCATAAAATTTAGCATCCAATAATAACAAAGAGAGAATACATAGATACATTAAAAGTTTAAGAAGTTTTTAAAAGTCTCCTCTATTTCAACTTTATGGCAAACTACTTTTGCAGTAATCAAAGGGGAAAATTTCCTGGGTTTTGTGTGAACTTATGGACTTACCAAATACAGTCAAACTGCAATGACTTCCAGTAAAATCCACATTACATATTGCCTTTGTCAGAAAATGTAATTTAAGTTTACAGCCTCAAGCAAAACTTAACCAAGGACTAATAGGATTAAAGATTAGCTGGTTTTCAGTCAGAACACATAGAAACACAAGAGCCTGATCCTACAAGCTGCAGAAGTGGCAGTCACAGAGTAATACTAATGTAGGGGAGACAGAGCACATCAGACTAAGATTCAGCATCGAATGGCTGTGATGTAGAATCATAGGGTGGAATTTTCCATTACCTGCACAGAGTGCTGCCTGAGACATTTCACTGACTGCACAACTGGCTTTTCTCGTTATGTCTTGCAGCACTCTGTGCAGAGATATTTCCTCGCACGGCCCATGTTGTCACACTGGTGGGATAGAATCTAATAGAGACAGCAACAACAACTGTACAGAGATTGAAAGAGCTGTAATAAAATACAGATAATACAAAATAAGATCTGTGATAAAATAATACATCTCTTCCCCCACGATAACAGAAACTACCCCCCGCTCCCCACAAACCCCTCCATCCCCAACACACAAGAGCAATTCCCTATGGATAAGGGGAACTTTCCCCTACATGGACAAGTGCACACCCATCCCATGTTTAATGGGAATCTCTTCTCCAAATACAAGGGCAACCTCTTTCACAGATAAGAGGAATCCTCTCCACCCCTAATGGAGCTCCTCAGAAAAGTCCCCTGACACTGTCTCCTAGCACTGCCTCAATATCCTGGCATCAGCCCTTGGCACTGTACTTCCAAACAGCAACATCAGGGGGCAAAGCCAGGGAGAAAATATTAGGGATAATGTGCTGGTGAGGTCTGCTAATTATATTAAAATTTATTGAAAGGAGGTTCTTGACCTTTCTGGGCGGGAACCCCATTATCACTGGCAAGAGATAGAGAGAATCAGAAAACAAGATCTCACTGGCAAGATTCTCATTTTTCCAGTCTCTGATTCTGTGCCTATGTTCTCCTTTGCACTCACAACAAACATGGATGTATAATTGTGGCAATAATGTTTATAAGATAGTGTTTATCAAACCTCTACTAGATCTTTAGCTGGAGAAATCTACCCTAATTCTATTCCTGTTATATCCTTCTATCTTTGATAAACATATCCAATTCAATTTCAAATAAGATTCTAATCAGTGGTTAAAGATTCCTTCCTGTAAATTGTCTCTGAGTGAAAATCCCTCTTCTAGTTACACCTTCAATTTTCTAATGGTAATTCTGAATAGCAATGCAGACCTACAAACCTCTGAGGAATCTGCTTTCTTTAAATTCTGGCCTCTTCTCCATCTCCAATGTCCTTGGCAGCAGCATCTTCTACTGTCTATCCCCAATGCTTTGCAGATATCTCCTTAAATCTCTCTGCCTCTCCACTTTGTTCTCCTCCTGTCAGACTGGTAACTATTTTTTTTTTGATCAGTTGTTTGGTCACCAGTCCTAATGTCTTCTTCTTTTGGCTCAGTGCCAACGTTAGATTAATCGTATTCCTTTGAAGTACCTTGGTCCATTTTACTATATTGAATGAGCTATATAAATGAAAACAATGAAAATTATTGTTGTCGCTAAAGGGGAGTTCTGGGTATTCAAATTTCCGGTGTAATGTTTTTGTTTTCATTTGGTTCTAATGGAAATGGTTTCCTTATTGGCTTTATTAGAAGTAACATCATTTGCACATAAAAAAAGCCAAGATGATTACTGAAGTATTATTGTGGTAATATACAGAAAACATCAGTTGTCAAGGCAACAAGTCACAGATGAAAGAATCCGAGCTCAAGTCACTCTAGATTCAGTGAAACTAATATAACAGACAGTCTGGAGATAACTGCCGTGCAAATACATATGGAGACCTGAATATAAGAGCGTGGTTTTAGAAATCCACTTGAATAGAAATGTATACTGAAGTATAAAGCTGTAGGATAGTGGGTGCTGCTTATATTAACTCATTGATTAACAAAACTGGCTCTGCTTCAGAGACATGGATTGGCTATACACTGAATATTTTTCATGCCCAGTGGAGTCAGAATACAAGCGATAGGAAGGTGAGGGATACATTTTAACTTAGAGACCCTGCATCAAACCCACAAGCCAAGACCAAACTGCTCCATCTCCAGAGTTAACCATGCATTAATCAAATGCCCACCTAAAGATAAGAGGTTTAAGTGTTGTGATTCCAAGAATAAGTGGGTGCTATACCATGTCTATCAATTGGGCATTGCTGTTTCGCCTTTGTCTGGGACAGATTATGTTCACCAGCCAACTCAGGCTACAGTTAAGATTTGTTGAGAAAGCTTAGCCTAAGATATCAAAACCTTGCAAGAAAGCAGCAGCTAAAAAGGCCTGCATTGAGCCAAAGGAATGTTGTTCCACTGACAGGCCTGGAGGCTTGTATAATTAAGCATTAACTATTTATTGGTGACCCATGATGATATACATACCCAAGGTATTGTCATGCATGGGCACTGGCTTTATGCTGGCTCCTTCCAGGCTCTTCTACACACAGTCTATCATCATGTGACTCCCTACATCACTATGTGAGCGGTATTTTTTCTCTAATCCCATATTAACCCTTACTCTGTCAGAATTCTCTCATGCTTCACCTCCTCCAAGTCCTTACCCAAATAATATTTTCTGTACAAACTTCTTTACTTCCACGTTACCCCTTCTTCCCACTACTTTAAATTCAGGTAATCTGGAGGCTTGACAATTCTTTCAGATCTCATTCTCTCATGTTTGGAGGAATGGTAATCTCAGTTGTGTGGAGTTGATTTTCTCAATGTGGCATTGAGATTGTAGTACTCTGTGTTTCCAGTACCTGATTGCCTCTATTTGATTTGCTTTTTGTGATTCTTCAGGTTGCATTTCTCTTTATCAACAACCTATTTTGCTTTATTCTGACACTGTACATTTACACTGTTTCTTCCAAAGGGAATTATCACTCCATTCATTCCTAGAGAGGACTCAAGATTTTCTTTATCTTGGAGTCCACCCTATTCTTGCTGGATGTTGAAGCTTCAAAAATAGAATCTTTATTTCCAATTGTTTTTCAATTTCAGCCACGTCATTACTCAACAATTCAATAGTCCTTAGTAACGTTGAGGAATCCAGTACTTTTTTTCTAGTTCCTTGAGCTTCAGCGTTGCGTTTTCATTTTCCAAACTTATTTCTGTCATTTCTTTCTCAATCTGCAAAAGGGCTTTGTCTTTGAGTTTGGTTTCAATGTTGGCCAGATCGGTCTGGAGTGAAGTCTTAATTTGTTGCACTTCTGTAAATGTGCTATGCATGACTTCAATATCAGTTTTCAGCTTGGGAATTTTACCATTTTTCCTTTCAGTACCTCATCTTTTCCATTCAGCTGGTTGTTCATCTCTTCAATCTCTTACTTGCACCTCTTGGCTTTGGCTTGGAATATTGAACATCACTGAGTCTCTGCCATTTTATTCAAAGTGCATGAAATTCATCTTGTTCCTCTATGTAATATTCCAGAAGAACAAACTGACCAATGGGAGCCTTGTAGCACATGATGGGCCTTTTCTATGTTTTATTTTCTTATGTGAAGCTCAACTGCTTTGGCTTGATTTTCATGTAATTCAACAGTCTCCTCAAAATTCTTCTTCTCTTTGTCTATTCTACTGTTTCAGACAGTCTTCATATCTTCATGCCGCTGAAGGTTTATTTATTCCTTTTGTGTTTGATCTTGAAGAATGATCAACTGTTCATTCGATGGTTTATTTTACTGTTAACTGTAGCTAATTCATGCTGAACTGCTGTGTATTGCTTTGTCTCTACTGATAGTTCCACCACAGCTTTTTCTGAAGTATTATTCAACATCTTTTTCTGCTCTTCATGTTTTTCCATGGGTAAGTATTGATTCTTCAAAGAGCCTTGCAGGTAGCAATCCTTTTAGTAGATTTTCAGCCTGTTGTTGTGCTTTGCTGTGCTTTTGGCTGAGTTTTTTCAACTCAGCTTTGATACAAACATTTTCTTGTGGAACAGCTTCATTTTCTTTTTGCAAGTTTTGTTTTGGGTTACCTCAGATAGCTTTTCTTCATTCACAGCCAGCTGCTCATTTCACACAGCCAACCTACTGCTATGGTTTGGGTAATGTCAGCATTTCTGAAAAGCTTTATTTTTATATCTTTTTGTTGCTTCTCAGTCTCTTTCTTCTCACTAAACTCTTCGATTTCATGTGCATCATTGCACTGAGATGATTGGGACTATCTTGTGGCTTGCTTAGGTATGGTCTTCCTTGACCTAGGGTCTCTTGTCTATTTTGTTTTGTGGGCTTCTGTCTTCCTCACTTCAGGGTTTTCTGTCTACCTTGCTTAATTGGGATGTTCTAGACCTTCTTTTAAGGTCTGTATTCTCCATAACTTGGAATTTAAAATATTTGTCAAAGGCTTTCAATATCTCATTGAATGTGGTTCAGGATTCATCTATTTCCATACCTTATTTTAGGATTATTTCAACCTCAAGAACACCAAACAAATATGAAAATGCATTAACTTTATTTAAGAATCATAGACTCATAGGGGTTTACAGCATGGAAACAGGCCATTGGACTCAACTTGTCCATGCCACCTCTTTTTTTAAACTACTAAGCTAGTCCTAATTGCCCACATTTGGCCCATATGCCTCTATAGCCATTTTACCCAGTAACTGTCTAAAAAAACAAAATTGTACCTGCTACTACCTTTGGCAGCTTGTTCCAGACACTCACCATTCTTTTGTCCCTTCTGTATCTCTCCCCTCTCACTTTAAAATGCCTCTAGTTTTAGACTCTCCTACCTTTGGGAAAAGATATTGACTAATTGACCTATGTCCCTCATTATTTTTTGGACTTCAATGCTTCAGAGAAAAAAGTCCCAGTCTATCCAGCCTCTCCTTATAATTCAAATCATCAAGTCCTGGCAGCATCCTAGTAAATCTTTTCTACACTCTTTCTAGTTTAATAATATCCTTTCTATAATAGAGTGACTAGAACTGTACATGATACTCCAAGTGCGGCCATACCAATGTCTTGTACAACTTCAACAAGACATCCCAACTCCTGTATTCAATGTTTAGACCAATGAAACCATGCTCAATGCCTTTTTCAGCACTCTATCCAGTTGTGACTCCACATTCAAGGAGTAATGCAACTGTACCCTGAGATCTCTTTGTTATATAACTCTCCCCAGTGCCCTACCATTAACTGACTAAGTCCTGCCCTGGTTCAATCAACCAAAATGCACCACCTCATATTTACTTTTTCTGATTTCTTCCTTAATCTTGATAAATTCTTGGAATCTAATTTTTTTTCTTCTCTGAGGCACGCTATTTTGGATCTGATGTGGCATTTGTCTTAGCAGCTTTAATTTACTATTCATGGCCATTTTTTATAACAGGTGCATATCTCTTTAATTTTTTCTTCTTCAAGATTGCTCCACAGCTGCCGTTTTCTTGCCTTTTCCTCCCATGATTTGGTGAGCACTTGCTGTGCTAACCTCGCTTTTTTTTCCTCAAACTAATCAATTCTCCAGGAAACATCGAAACAAATCGTTTAGATCAGGTGATTGGGAATCAACTAGATTTTTTTAATCCTCAGTAAAATCCAGGCTGAATGTTTGCTGTTTGTTGAAAGGGGTTTTTCACTGCCATCAACAATCTTGAACTCTGAGAAGAGTCCCTGATCTTGCAAGAGTTATGTGGACCAAGTGATGTGAACTCCAATCCTAATATCTCAGTCTGTAGAAGTTGCAAATGATTGAAGCCTTTCACTCTCAGGAAAAGAATCAAGGGCAATTCACTGCACAACATTCTTACTATGGGTTTTCCATCTAGGAAAGGAAGATGTTGAGGGTTTTCAGGGACTTTATTCTCCAGCATATCTACGCAATGAACTGAAAAAGACTTTACTCCATCTGCCTTGATAGATTAGTCTTCTAGGGTTCTGGAAATGTCAGAAAATGTTTTCTTAAGTAGAACAAACATCATTTAGTAATAAATCAAATTATATTTAAATCATTAAAGCAGAGTTTCAGAATGTACTGGGTAGAAATCAGTGCACAGTACACCCATTTCCCGTACATAGATCAGAGGTACTGCACTGTAATTAACAATGGGCAGTCTTTCCAATCTGTCCCACATTGGTCTCACTGCTACATTCACGATACTAATTTTTAATAGGTGCTAGCTCCTTGAATATGTCAACAAGGGCCCAACATCTGATGAAAGAACAATTCCAAAAATGAGTTATCATTAATTTGGGCCTGAGTTAGGCCTGCTCCAATCAGTGATACGATGTCTGTTTCTGTGAACTGAGAATCATAGAAGATCAGTGGCCTGTTGTTATTCTTCCCACCGGAACTCAGTCGCAGGTCACAGCCAGTGAACTGGGCAGCCAAGATTCCGTTCCTCTTGGAGAAAGCTGCCTGGGGAAATGGAAAGGGGGCTGGAAACTCTCCCTATGTAGATGCAACCTGAGTCCAATTTCAGATCAGCCTTGAGTCTCTGTGTTTATGCCTGAAAATGTACCCAGACTAATTTCTGCAAATCCATTTCGGATTTTAATGTTTTCAGTCAATTCATGCCTCAGTAATTGGAACAACTGCATTCTCCATTCGTTATTAAACTGGGCAATGATACGTTCTTAACGTTATGAGGAGTTTTCAACAATTAACTATCTAGCAAGAATGAAACCACTGATCATAGAATCACTTCTGAGCCTTTTGGTTAAGATCAAACATCAGATTAAACCCAAGATCAGGTGCAATGTCTTTTCTTGTCAGCCTAGATTTAGTTTGTCTCTCTTGTGGGGATCATGAATTGTCTTAAATTTGATTTTAGATTTTGGAGCGAGGAGATAGATTTGGGCTTGCCCAGTCCACTCCACACATCAGCTTTGTAACTTTAAGAATGGAGTGAAAACTAAAGATCTTAATGAAAAAAGTTTCTTAAGGGAGTGGAGTAATTGAGTTGGAAGGCTTATCAGTTGCTTAAACAGCTGGCAATACAAATTTCACCTGCTGAAGTTTGACCTTCCCTGGTCTGCTTCCTGTCTCCTCAACTCCCTTGCACCTTGGCAGCTTTCTTGATTTTGCTCCTTACTGTTATTGCTAAACTATGGCGTTCCTCTGATAGATCCCTCACGTTTGATAGAACAACCTGATAATCACACAACACTGATGAATGCAGCTGTATGAAAGTATGAATGGTATTTTTGTATTCACATGAGCATGCCAATCATTAAGCTAATTATCTTTTGCCAGTAGCAAACACTTCTTGCAAAACAGACAAAGTAAAACTTCACATTATAATTAAAATTTGTATAAATTAACTTTCAATGTAATTGGATGGGAGGGGTGGTGAGTGGGGTTACAATATAGTGTTCCTAGTCATTATGCACTGTTCTAGTTAATGCCATTTAATTATCAATAATGTTGACCCTTTGATAACTGTGCCAGAGATTGAAGTGTTGTTCAATAACTGAAGATGCATAAAAACAGTCACAGCACAATGTACCACAAAGGAAAAGGTAATGAGTGCAGGCTGATAACTTTAAGATGAAATTCTTTCCCGACTTGCTCAAGGTTCCACACTGATACATTTGAGCTAATACCAGGCATAACATCATACAATTGGATGGCACAGAAGGCAGCCATTTGGCCAGCATGCCTGTGCTAGCTTGCTGATAAAGAGTTACAGCATCAGTTAGCCACACATCCCCACCCTTTCCCAACCCCAGCAGTTTCCCCCCCTTTTTAGTATATATCCAGTTCTGTTTCAAAACTTTTAAGTTTTCACCCATCATTCCAGATCATCAAAACTTGCTGCATAAAAAGTATATTTTCCTCATCTTTCCTCTAATTCTTTTGCCAATCATTTTAAATCTGTGGCCTCTGGCGAACAATCTTCCATCAGTGGAATCAGTTTCTTGTTATTTGCTTGTATTACAATCCTTCAGGATTTTGAAATCTCTATCAAATCACTCCTTAACCTTCTGTGCTCTTAAAAAACTCAGTCTTTCAGTCTTCACATAACTGAAGTATCTCATCAACAGGACATCCACTGTTTGAGATCTCTCATTCAGCACACTGCTTGTGAAATCCCTCTCTTCTTCCTTCTCTCCAACCTGGGCTTTTCGAACAATATGTTCCCTATGTCAGAGTGGAAGATCTGTCTCAGGCCTCCTGTTCATATTGCTCTTTGCTGGGAGCTAACAGTGAAAGTTAGGGGTCGACTGGTGATGTGCCATTAATCTATTCCCTCCTCACTCTGGAGAGTGACCTTAGCCTGCTGATTGATGTTTCCAACGGCAAGCATTGGCAGCACAATGGAAAATTCATATATTCTATCCCTTAACACAAAGGACCACCATATTCCAGTGCCGTATGTGCAACTGTTACAGGCTTTTGTTCGAAACATTTACCAACAATGGAAGTTACAGAATAACTGTTAGTTCCAGCTCTTTTCCAATCTTCTTTAAGCACCCACACATTTATCAGGGTGCCTACTATCTTCTTTAATGCATCAAAGCAACAGCTGCCAAAACAGATGTTTGTGCAAAACGTCTGATCAGGGGGATTGTAAATGGGGGATGGTTGCCCACTTCACTCTGCTGCCTTTCCTGTTGTCCATGCAGAGCTGAATACCTGTCTGCCAGATGCCAGCATGCAGCACGTCCCATTTCTTGCTCCTTCTATCTATCCATCTCTTTACTCTTCCTCCCTTTTTAATTTTGGGGGAGACCACTTGCCAATGTTGTAAGGACAAAAGCAAAAAAAGCAGAACCCCAGAAGGCAAAACTTCTTGACCATACTTGAGATGTGAAATCACAATCCCACATGTGAGACACCCGTTCATTTCAGGACAATTGGTTATAATTTATTTGGGTCTATCTCAGTATATTGACAGCCACACCAGTGAAAGATGAGATTCTATCACATTCCTGACTTGAACCCTGTGTGTAGTAAAGACGTTTTGATGGATCAGGAGGTGAGGCACTCACCCACCTTCTATTCTGTCCTGGTAGCCACGTCTAAGCCAGTGGCGACCTGCAGGATATTGTGGCAAAGGTTTGATGGTGGTGATATCAATGGAGTTAGAGAGAGATAAATGAATATTCTTGTTCCTGAAGGCCATTATTTGGCAAGTATGGCACAAATATCTACCTGCTGGTCTAAGCCCAGGTGTCTCCAAGCCACATTTCAGGCCGTAAAGGGTTGATTCATTATCAGGAGAGTTCTGAATGAAATTGTCACAAACCAAGTCCTACCTTGCCTTTACAACAGAGGACAAGTTGTTGATGAAATACTTGCTGATGGTTGAGTCAAGAATGCTTCCCTGAGGCTGTGATGAATGCTTTACACAACAACAATTCTTCCTTTGTTGCAGGTGTAATAAACAGCACAAAAATATAGACCCATGCTTTTGACAGCATCCAACATTTCAAGTTTGTCCTATGTTATCCAAGTTGGTATATCTCTGTTAGCCTAAGCCACTTCAAACTGACATCACATGCCAAGAATCAGATTCCTGTATTTAAACAAATATTTAGTGTTTTGTTGTAAGGATACAGTTAAGAAAATCTGAAGAAGTTTTCATTGTCATATGGAGGCAGACTACAAATCTTTATTGACTCTTAGAACTATTTACAAATATGCAGTAAAGGATACAAGAAAGGAGTTGTCTCCAAGCTTGCTGGAATATACTGCTCTATCCAACATAGAGCTGACACTAAGTGAAGGCCATGTGCTCTCCTACATCACTGTGGGGGAGTACTGTATTCAGTTCCATATTAATCCTATATATGCCAGACCCTTACACTATACTTTTGAGCTATGATGTTGGTTTCATATGCTGATATCTTCAAAGAGGACGCAACATCAAAACTACACCACAAAATGGGTCAATATTTAGCAATGCTCCTTTTGCTAAATTATTAGGAGGCAGCGGTCTCACAGTCATGAAGCAAGAGTACTAGCTTTTACGCAAAACAGCTGGTACATACCACAAAATGTAGTTTTCAAAGGAGGCACAAGTGGTGACATGCATTTTAAAGATCAGAATAAGCAGACTATTCCAGCTCTTTGAATTAAAAATCACCTTAAAGATTTATGTTAAAAGGCCCATAGTTAATTCTACAGCCCTTCATTTCTAGCATGCAACTCACCATTGCTCACTGAAAGATAGACAATAAAATATAACTAGACTATGAATTTGCAATGCACTTTGAGCAAGCAGCAGATATGGCTTGTTTTGCACTGGGACTGTTTTACAACTAAAAAAATCATTCTTGGGATGTGGGTTTCATGAGCAAGGCTGCAATTTATCGACAATCCCTAACTGCCCTTAAGAAAGTGGTGGTGAGGCATCTTCTTGAGTCGCTGCAGTCCTTGTGGCGTAGGTACAACCACACAGCATGGTGGCATAGTGGTTAGCACTGCTGCCTCACAGTGCCATGGACCCAGGTTCAACACTGGCCTCAGGACTGTGTGTGTGGTGTTTGCACATTCTCCTTCTGTCTGCATAGGTTTCCTCTGGGTGCTCCAAAGATGTACAAGTTAGGTTGATTGGCCATGCTGAATTGTGCCTTAGTGCCGGGAGATAGGAGGATAAATACTTGGGGTTCCGGGGATAAGACTTGAGTGGGATTGTTGACAGTGCAGGCTCAATGAGCCAAATGGCCTCCTTCTGCACTTAGATTTTATGACTCAATGAATGCTGTCAGTGAGGGAGTTCCAGGATTTTGACTGACAGTGTGTGATTTGGAAGGGAATCTGAGTTGCCCAATAATTGGCCTTAGGCCTCTTAGTGTTGCAATTTACTTTCCCCACCTCTCTTCCAATAATGGACCTTCTAGGGGTCCAGTGAAGAACTTCAGCTCCAGCCCAACTCTGCCTTCTACAGTTGACCAAAAGCAAGTCATGAGATGGTGATCAGAAACAGGAGCTTCAGCTAATTTTTTTATCTTTCTGAGTGCAGGGATGATGCGACAAATTTTAGAATCTGATCATCAACCGATTCAGCACATAAATCAAAGCTGCGATTTTTTTAGTTTCTCTGATTCAATATTGCAAAGTTCCTTCAAGCACAGTGGTCTTATAATGCGAGAAAATCGTTAATGGTTAGAAAATTGTGAAGTTCAGAGACTACTTCAACGTTCAAATACTGTAATGCCTTATGTAGGTAATTATTTTGAAGGTTACGATATTTATTTTTGATGCGACCACGACCGCACTCCGAAGTAGGAAGACGAAAAAAAAGGACAACCTAACTTCACTCTCAATTGAGAAGAAGTAGCACAGTGACTTTGAAGCAGCTTTTCATTTCTGAAAGAGATGAATATTGTGAGCAAAAATCAAATGTCTTTCAAAAAAAGTACCATATTCATGTCAATGCTCCCTGCCTGCTAATAGGCTTTCAGGCGACTAAAATTCAAGGTTGGCATTTGCAGGAATGGGAGAGGAAGCTTTTATCTGGATCACATGATCAGATTGCAGGTCTGAAAAGCAACCTCTTCTGCCTTGAGGTGAATAAGTAATAAAGAAGAAACTTTAATCACCCAAAGTAAATTTTTGAGCGACAAAGAGCAGTATGTTCGGTTGATTCACTCCCAATACTAGCGCTATATAAAGGCCAGCTGAACAATTTTCATCTTCACAATCTGTGGTGCATTATGCATATATCCTGACAAGATAAAACCACAAGTGTGGCCATTTTCTCAAAGACAGAGTTCCCGTGCTTGTTAGCGTTCATCAATAGTGACTATTTTGTTGACTTGGATATGTTCATAGGATGGAAGATAGTCACATATCAGGTACTTTCTGTAGTTAGGTGGCCAGAGTCAAATAACAAATGGGGTGCCCAAAGCCCCTTTTCAAGAATGCTTGCAAGTGTGACAAGAAGGCCCTAAGTAGAAATGGTCGAGGCTTCAACTGTTTAGATGTCCAGATCATCAACAACCACTCCCGGTCCCCTCCATGCTGACACTATAGTTAAGAAAGCCCACAATGCTGGAATCGAACCTAGGTCCCTGGCGCTATGAGGCAGTAGTGCTAACCACTGTGCAAATGTGCCACCCAACATATCCTTTTGCACTGTAGAGATTCTTTGATGTGCTGTCCAACATATCCCATGGGTTGGCATGTACCACGATGAACAGTGGCTATGTCAAAACCTCAAAATCAACAATGCTTGGTAGCTTCATATGCAGCACTTGTGGCAGAACCTGCCTCTCAAAGATTGGCTTCTTCAGCAAAGACCCCTTCCCCATCTGAAATGGATTTGTACGCTGCATTTTCATCATCTTTCCTAAATGGAATGATGCCACTGTTGATGGCATTTAACAGCACATGGAGTATAAACAACTGTTTCACATCATTGCCATCACCATAGAAATTTGAGTGGCACATGATGTGATAGGCCTTCCCAGAAAGAGGCCACCACCAATGCTGAGATGCCCATCACCTCCATCAGATTCAGGCCCAACTCCTCACTCTATATCTCTTATGTGTATGAATAAAAACAAGTGACTATAGATGAGCTGTCCTGCTTAGTGCCAAAATCTATCTTGAACTTCAAGGCATGTGACTATACAGTAACACTAAGGGCTAGATTTAATGGAAGCAGCGAGAACTCATTCACTGGCTTTCCAGTTGGGATATGTCTCTCATCTCTGCTGGAATTCTACCACCCTACCCATCTCGGATATCAGAGTGGGCAAGGGGTGGACAATGGGAAGGTTTGTTGACCTTGGATGGGATTTTCCAGTCTTGAGTTGAGCAAGACTGACAGGGAAAGCTGTGAAGGAAGTACACTCAGGCATTTAATTGCGCAGTGGTGAGGCCTTCTGTTTTGTCCTGTTACTACAGCTTGGTATCTTCTGTTTCTTCTTTGCCTTTGTCCTTTCTTGCTCTGCCTCTTTGATACTTCCCCTGTTCTGTTGGATAAAAGCTCCATCCCACAGTCACACAAAGTCCTGGCTTACCATTCCTGGTTTTACAGTTACGGTGAAAATCCATCTGATAATTTGAAGTCTGCCACATAAGGGAAAGGACTCTCAAAAAGCAGAAGGGGGGGCCATTTGGTCTACTGGGCCTGCACCGACAACAATCTCCTCTGAATTAACGTACTGACTTAACCTGATTTTGGCGTGGTCAGATGGAGCAAGATGACACAGCAAGAGGAGTGATTACCACAACAGGAAGTTGTCTGGACAGGCTGGAGACTATTTTGACCACTTACATATGTTAGGTTGTGAAGACAGAGAAAAAAATGGTACCAATCAATTGGGGGTGGTATTTGTTGGAGCCTATTATTGGTGCGATCTGTCTCAGGGGTATAGTTCTGGGTTTTAAAAAAATGGTTTTCATAAAAGCAAGACAATTCACAAAAATGCAATGAGTGCAGTGAGACATGGTTCCAGCACAACTGCTCTAACTTCACCTTTCACTTTCTCTTGCTATCTTTTTAATCACTTGCTACCAATCTCCCCAGCAAGCTGAAGGCAGCCATGAGCTTATGCCCTCTGTCATGGGCTTAATGTTAAATAAGAGGTGGAATTCTCCCCAAAGAATCCTAAATGTCGAATTTGCGTGAAAACTGGAGTAATTTATGCTGGTTTTTACAGTGGGAGTTCACAGAAGAATCTCCCACACTCTGTGCACTGCAAAGACCATCAGTGTGAATATCATTAAAAACTAGGGCGCGAAGCCTATTCCTGCTGGAGAGGCTCAAATCAGCATGCTGAGTGGGCTGCGCATATGCTGATCTGCCAATGCTGAGATTGGTGCATGCACAATGGCCCTGCACTGATGGCCTCCCACTTGCTGGCCAACTGCACGAACCCTGCAACGCTGGCTCTCCGTGCCCCCCGTCACCCCCATGGCCTGATCACTGGCTCCCTCAAATATTCCCAGGATCAGCCAGATACACCCCGCCTGCCTCTGCAGGCTGACCGCCCCCACTGACTGACCTCTTACCACTCAGCCCACCTCGATCACTGGTCTCCCTTTTTCCCTCACCAGTCCTGACTGCACAGTGGCAGTGGAAACCCCGCAGCCCCACCATCACCACCGATTGCCCACAGGTCCTGCTCCCTTGGCACTGCATCATGCTCGATGCGCAGTGCTAAGGTGCCCCCGGGTATTGGCAGTTTGTTCTTTGGGCCATGTCTGGTGGCCCAGGCTGGCACAGTCAGGAATGCCAATGCCCAGGGGGCACCAATCCCCACAGCCTGACTCCCAGCAGGGTCAGGTTGCTAGGTCTCCAAAAGTAGTGAGCTAATGTAATCCCGGCTGGAGTGGAACACTCTGGCGTAGTGGGAGACACTAGCGGGCGGGTGGAGAATCAGTCCTGGGCCCTCTAATGATATTCAAATAATATTAAAACGACCACTTAAATGGTCTTTGCATCTCTCTGCCAATTTCTGGTGTGGAGCAGACGCCACCAGAAATCCAGTGCTGGGAGATGCAAGCTAGATGCAAATACTCATGTGCAAATCCCACAAATTGGCTGCTGCAGGATTCTCCCAACCCCTATGCGGTAAAAAAGTTGGCGCAGTGGGATGAGAGAATTACAGCCACGATCTTTAATTTTTAAAATGTTAAACATTCAGAAGATCTGCTTTATTGTTCAAGCAATTCAAATTTGTGCATAAATCCAAGATATTGTCCAGATTCTAATGTAAATTTTCTTTCCAATGTATTAATAATAAATGGTTGCTTTCTTTATAAAGCCATGGTTTGTGTTTAAACTTTTTTCCGTGAGCCCATTAAGTTAAAATCAAAATTAAATTTATTTATTACTGACACAAGTGGGCTTACATTAACACTGCAATGAAATTACTATGAAAATCCCCTAATTGCCACACTCTGGTGCCTGTTCAGGTACAATGATGAAGAATTTAGCACGGCTGTTGCTCCTAACCAGCACGTTTTTTGGACTGTGGGCAGAAACCACAGCATCTGGAAAAAAACCATGCAGACACAGGGAGAATGTGCAGATTCTGCACCAACATGACCCAAGCCAAGAATCGAACCCAGGTACCTGGCACTGTGAGGCATCAGTGCTGACCACTGTGCCATTGTGTTGGAGACATAAAGAAAAGCAGGGTAAAATCACTTTGCACCTTTTTGCTCCTAGTGATACACTGCTAGGAATGGATAAAATTGACTTAATGCCAAATGGCCATTAAAAAAAGGTTCTCAGCGGACAGATAAAGCCTTATGGGAAGACAGCCTCTCTGTCGCAAAAAAACACAAATCTGATTTGAAAAGAAGAAAGGTTTGTATCCAGCCCAGCTAGCTGACAGTATGGTATTGGTCCACGTACAAGTGTCTATTGGCCACCACTCAACCTTCCATCACATAGTAGGAAGCTTCAAGAAAATTAATATTGCTATCAATGCTGATAATATAATGAAGTTACATTGGCTCTCTGATAATACATTGTTCAAAGCTGCTATGGCAGCATCAAAACCATATAAACGCCATATCAATGTAACATTTGTTTGGAATCTATTTGACAGACTGGTCAATACAGAATTCTCTGTCCCTGTGGAGTTTACGACAAAAATATTTAATGAGAATTACCCTCCAAAGCCCATCTCTGGAGGCTCAAGGGCACTCAAGGTCCTTGGATAATATTTTAATGTTTAAAACCTTCTGCCTCAATATCTTTATTACAAATGACTATTCGTTATCAGAAAAGTTATTAGAAAATAGTCCATTGTCACTCCCAACTCCCTTTGAATTGTGAGTTCCCTTCCGACTTGGGACATCATTAATCAGAAATGAGGAGAGGTGGAAAGCAGAGGAGGGTAAGGGAGAGTTGAAGCTCCGAGTTTTATCTTCTGGACAGGCTCTATTGAGCTACCATTTGCAACTTCACTGCTTGGTCATTAAGATGCCATGAAAAATTACCCGCCACTTTTAGAACTCCTCTGATTTTATTCCATCACATTTACTGAAAATCAGTGGTTGATCGCTTGGTCCATTAATCAGTGGTGGTGACAGTTACCTTCAATTTCTCTGGTGATTGGAATCACCATTTTGTTGTAGGGTTCATCCCAGGTGGCAATGTGAAGGAGACAAAATATGAGGGGAATTGGAGGCAAAGTACAGGCAGCAACAAGCAAAAAGATCCACATCATAAAGTTATTAGGGCACCAAAAGAGATTACTCAGTCCCCCAAAAAACAAAGGAGATAGTCATTGACTTCAGAAAGCGTAGTCGACATGCCTCTGTCTACATCAAAGGGGAAAAAGTAGAAATGGTTGACAGCTTCATGTTTTTAGATGTCCAGATCATCAACAACCTGTCCTGGTCCTTCCAAGCGGAAGCTACAGTTAAGAAAGCCCATCAATGCTTCTACTTTCTCGGGAGACTAAAGAAATTTGGCATGTCCGCTACAACTCTTACCAACTTCGACAGATGCGCCACAGAAAGCATTCTTTCTGATTGTATCACAACTTGGTATGGTTCTTACTCTGTCCAAAGCCACAAGAAACTACAAAGGGTCATGAATGAAGCTCAAACCAGCCTCTCATTCTTTGATACTGTCCACACTTCCTGCTGCCTCGGAAAAGCAGCCAGCATAATCAAGGACCCCACATACCCTGGACATTCTTTCTTCCACCTTCTTCTGTCTGGAAAAATATACAAAAGACTGAGATCACGTACCAACCAACTCATAAACAGTTTCTTCCCTGTTGCCATCACTTTTGAACGGACCTACTTTGCATGAAGTTGATCTTTCTCTACACCCTAGCTTTGAATGTAACACTACATTCTGCACTCTCTCCTTTCCTTCCCCATGTACAGTGTGCTTTGTCTGTATAGTACACAAGAAACAATACTTTTAACTATGTACTAATAGTTTTTTTCTTTTTTCTGTGCAGCAATCCAGTCAATTCTATTCAGCTGTTCTAACCCTGTAAGACCTATAAATTTATTTCCCTCAGCTGCCCATCTAATTTGCTTTAGGAACTGCTCTTATCCAGAACTTTCAAAGGTGCTACAGCTGAAAAGTACTAATATTATCAGAGGCATTGATGAGAAACTTGGTTCATGACATCAGTGCTCATACTATAGAATACTGGCAAAAGGCTTGACAATATTGAGAGAAATTTTACTGTGGAAAACGTAACCTCCTCAGTCGAGGCCCATTTACAGCCTGTTGAAAAATAGCTGCTTACAACAACATAAATTCTGGATGGTTTAAAGAAGTGAGGCTGGAGGAAAATTGTTCAGATTATCAGTTTACCAGAAGGAGCTGAGAGTAAGCTCCTAGTTAGTTTCTTTGAGAATTGACTACCATATTTTCTCAATATAGAAATGAAAGCTGGGCACATTAAACTGGAAAGGGCACACCAATTACACACTCTGAGACGAAGGTTCAATTAACGACCATGGCCTATAATTCCACAACTTCAAAGACTGCCAAGAAATTGATGGATGTAGGTAGACTTACAGGTTTTGACAAAGTTAGAAGAGAACTGAAGGTCATTGGAACATGGTATGCCTTACTGCATCCTACCATACAGAGGATGACCCTCAACAACTTGACAAAAAATTCTATACCCCATTTAAAGCCATGGCTTTCAGGGAAGCAATTATTCAGGTTTCTCAGCTGAATTACATTATTAACAGGTTGCAATTGACTGCAAAGTTTGGACTTTATCCCTTTTAATTATATTCTTTTATTTTGTACTTGTATTTATCGTACTGACAAGGCTAGTCTAGCGCCTGAGCATTATAGTGTGTATTGTACTGAAGAAATGCCGGGATTAGTACATGAGTTTGATGAATAATATTCTTTGGCATTTTTTTTTCTAGAAAGGAATATGCTTTTCAGGTTGTATGATACTAGGGCTGTATGAGCAATACCTTTCTTTTTATTTTATATATACATACATATAATAACTTTGTACATATTAGGTGAAATTGTCAAAAAAATTGGTGAGGAGACATTGTGTGTTTCACGCCGTTATTTTGAAAAACGGGCTAAACATGCAAATAAAGCCACTTGCGCTGAGATTGGGGCATTTCCATTCAGACTAAGAAATAACCTTCCCCCACTCCATCACAGTGGCCTAAAGGGCTCCTCCCCTGCCACAGATTCAAAGCCACCATTTACACCCCCATGATCAAAGTTGTTCATGCCTCCATCAAAGCCAGCATCTCACCATATTTCCATCTTACACCATCAAAACCAACATCTCCCTCTCTCTTCCCCCACCAAAAGGTATCGCTGGCATCATTCTCTTTCTCTTCTCACTACACATACATTCTAATACCCACCCTCCTCACTCCCACACCCCCACCCATCATAAATCCACCTAGTCAACAAGCGAAGGCATTAGTATGTCTATATGATGAACAGGGATGTTTGAAGAACATTAACTGCTAAGGACAAGAAGTTAACTGTCATCTTGGCTCGCCATCAATGTAAAGTCATAGAGTCATAGATGTTTTCAGCATGGAAATAGGCCCTTTGGCCCAATTTGTCCATGCTGCCCTTGTTTTTGTAATACTAGAATTGATTATTTTTACTGCCAAAAGCAATTTTACGCTGAGTGGTTTACTACTCCATGGGTAGTGTTGTGATCTTTAAACATGCGCCTGTCTCCCTGGAATTTTCAATGGAGGAAATTTATTTACAATCTAGAACATGGAGATTTAACTCATCTCATTTTTAGGATAGTGGGGTTTCAATTCCCGCTCTCCATGGAGTCAGCGAAAAGAACATCCTTGCCAATACTGCCTGACCAAAGTCATTTTGTGCTCCAACAAGCATCTATAGGCTGGAGATGGGACTTCCACCTGTTACTCAGGAGGAAAGAAGTGACGGAAGTCCTGATAAAAGGAGGCTGCTGACAGAGGCTCCCCCACACCTTTTTAGCCTGAGGCCTGAACATGGTTACTTCTTGGCCTCCCCCTCTGCCCCTGAACTCCTCCTAGCTGGGCAGGACGAAGCAGACCTTAAGTGATCAATAATTAGCCACTTTGGGGAATTAATAATTAGCCATTTATCATATCTGGGAGTAGGTACGATTGCAGCATTTAAAGAGCATCTAGATGAGTATATCAATAGGATGGGAATGGAAGGACATGGATTCTAAGTGCATACAGATTGAGTTTAAACAGGCATCACAATCGGCGCAGACTTGGAGGGCCCATTCTTGAGTTGTACTGTTCTTTGTTCAATTGGGGCAAGGGAGGATTGTCTGGCCTAGACCTCAACCTTCCAAGCATAAATCTGTGAACAGGTTAGGGAGATCAGGCAGGAGCCTGACAGGAAAGCCAGCCAAGAAATGTCATCCACTCCAGTACCCACAAACCTACAAGCCCTTCACGGTAAAATTCTGCCTCCTAAATTAGATATAAGTCACTAATGGAAACTGTTACATGTAAGTGCGTCAGTACAGGTCAGCATCAAATCCTTTTTCACAAGAGCCTTTAGCTTTGTGCAACATGATCTGCAGAACTGAAATCAGAATGAAGAAATGATTAATTTTCATCGAAGCTTCTGACTGGGTGTGGTTTCGTGTTCTGTTTTACTGTAAATAGTTCTTCTACTAATTTCTGTTTACTGTAAATTTCTGTTTAACCTCAGTATTCTGTTTGGAAATTCTTGGGAGAAACAAACACTGCCAGCAGTAAAAAAAATTCCTGTGTTCATTTTAACGCCTCCAGCCTGCACAGAGGCTTTAGGCAACTTAAATTCAAGGCTGGCATTTGCAGGAATGGAAGAGAAAGCTTTTATTTGAATCATGTGATCAGATTGCACGTCTAAAAAAAGCCTCTTCTGCATAGAGCTGAATAAATAATAAACAAAATACTTTGATCACCCACAGCAGATTTGCTTGAGAATGGAAAAGAGCAGATTGATTCAATCTCAGTGCTTTCAATGTACAAAGGCTCAGTGTTTAACAGTCAAGTTCAGATACAGCCATTTCACGCCGTAGTGATCACCATAGAAACCACCTTATCTTCCTGTATCTCTCATATGTACGGATACAAGCTCCTGACAATAGATGCTCTGTACAGCTTAGTGCGAAATCTATCTCTGGCAATAGGACACGTGACCACTTAAAAACCTGTTTTTACAAAACAACACAATAGGTGCAACAAATGCTGATAAATATAACAGCCTCTATTCGTAGCCTGTTTATATCATACAGGTTCTCATCATTGTGCATCTCAGGCTTTGCTTCTCCCTTTCCTTAAACTTGTCTCTGTGACTCATTATTTCCCGTTGCTATGTTTGCTCTTTGCCTTTAATACACGCATCTTTTGTCCTCTCTCGTTTTCCGTTTCCTGCTCCTCATTCCTTGAAATGTAAGCTGTAAATCACGATAAACATTTGGAATGCTTGCATTCCTGGGTGCAAGAACATCAGTAAGACTGGTTGTGTTTTGATCTTGAATCTTATCAGACTGATTATCCCTCGACGTGGCACTGTTTGGCAACATGAAATGAATGAAAGGTATGAATGCACAGCTACAGAATGCTGCATGGATTCAAGTCAGAATGATCCCACTTCTCCTTTCAGATTTTTCTAATGTTTATTAATCTATTTTTGAGAGGTACAGATGATCAGAGCTGTATTAAACTCAATTCGAACAGTGCACTTGAGCTTACAATCCGCATTCCATCATTCTTTACTCAACTATCTCTGTCAAAATTGGTGTTATGAATTTTAAGCCCAAGTCACTTGTTTAATACATGCATCGTCAGCGCACTGAGTGCTGGCTTGCAATGCTAGGAGAGAGAAAGACTGAAGATGTTGGTGTACTAGTGTTGCAGGTGTCTTCGCAACACATAGCAAAGTTCCGTCAGTTGCTAATCTAGAGTCAGTGAAAGAAACAGCCCTCAGTCCTTTGCAGATAGATAAGACCATACGTATAGGAGTAGAATTAGGCCATTCAACCCATCAAGTCTGTTCTGCCTTTCGATCTTGGCTCATATTTCTTAACCCCACTGTCCCATCTTTTCCTCATAACTTTGATCCTATGTGTAACCGAAGTGCACCAAGGCCTGTGGGTATGATTGGAAGGACAATGGTGGCCTCCTTGGGATGCCTTTTTTCACCTGTTGTGCTTCCATAGCAAAATATGGAACTGGACTCCTGTCCCAAATAAGTTTTATCTTCATCTGCTTTTCCGTGCGGGATTTTGCAACTTACACATACACGTCTCATTGCTTCCTGAGTTCCAATAAGAGTTATTATGGCCCCTTTTCTCTGCAGAATTCCAATAAATGTCTCACTTATACTGCACTTATTTGTCTGCTCAGTAACCATAGATTGTCTTCCCATTAGATTAAGAACAGATTTTACTGAGTTGAGTTAATTTAGATCCTCCCAAAAATAACATATTAGAGAAAATCAATTTTAAAAAGGACACAATACTAAAATACCACCATAAACATGGCAACAAAAAGCAAACCAAATATACAAAGCCTCTTCTTTTTAGAAGTTCTATAATGCAAGGGTTTCGCTTATTCTATTTAAATTGCACCGTGAAAGCAAAACATATAATCTTTGTGGCAGTATGGTGAACACATGGCAAGTCTTTGTTTAAAAATACCTGTCTATATTTTGGTGCTGTACACCAATGTAGCCGTACACTAAAACCTCCACCCTGACTCCAGTGCGCAAGGGATGATTCACTGACAAATCACAGCTAGGTGGAACCTGCCACAACACAAGCCTTTGCACAGTGGGATTTTGTAATGCACGTTTTAATAACTATGAAGCTTGAGCTCGGTTGACTTCTTGACTCACCGCTCCAAAGCTGCACTTACACAGCTGAACAGTAAACCTTTTCCGAGACACCATCAGCCTTCTCTTGTGGACTTAAAGGGCCTGATCCTCTCAAAAAAGTTCTAAGTGCAGAATTGACAAGAAAAATGGTCTAATTCACAATTATTTTTCCATTGGTTGTTCAGACTCGAATCTCCCACACTCTGTGCAATGCAGAGGTCACAATCATGAATATCACTGAAAGTTCAGGGGGCAGGGCCTATTCACGCTGCAGTCTGACAATTCCAGAACTCTGCGCATGCTCAGTGGCTCCGAACTGTCAGCCTGCAGCTTGCTAGCCAGCTCGATCGCTGTGCTGTCCCTCCAACATCTCCTCCAAGGCCCAATAGCACAAGCATTCCGGGCCAGTCCCCAACTTCCCCTCCCCATTCCAGAGCACCACAATCTCCAGCTCCCCCTCCGCCCAATCACTGACCTCCTTCCAGCCCCAAGTGATCCTATCTTCTGAGTGGCAGGGACACACCAACCCTACTGATCGCTCCCTTGGCTCTGCCTACAATAAGCCTTTCCCCTTGGCACAGCCCAATGCTTAGTGTGCAGTACGAAGGTGTCCTGGGCATGGGCTCTTTTCCCCTTGGCCAGTGCCAGAAGACATTACCCCTTTGCCACCCAACCCCCTTAGTGACCCCGATTGCCCCCCCCCTTCACTCCGGCAGGGCCTCTCGCTAGATCTCTGCAAGTGAGGAGTTATTCTAAACCCTTCAGAGTGAAATACTCCTGGCAGGATGGGAGATGCTTTCGGGCCTGGTGAACTCTGTACCAGGCTGATAATGACACATAAATTACATTACAAACAGATTTAAATCACTTACTATCTTCCCGCTAGTTCCCAGCCTGATCCTGACCGTGCCTGCTCTTTGGCTGTGGGAGACGTGCATGTGTTGGGACTGCATGCATGAATACTGCAAAAAGGCCGCCATGCACATCTCCCAACCTGACGTGCCAAAAAACATGCGTGTCAGGATGGGAGAATCAGGCCCAAAAGATTTTGTGGCATTATTCTGAAGACAAGCAGGGATGTCATTCATGATATCCCAGCCAATATTTATTCCTTAACCAAGATCACCATTATCTGGTAATTATCACATTGCTGTTAGTGCGAGTTTGCTGTGTGCAAATTGGCTGCTGCAATTCCTTAATTACAATAGTGAATGCACTTCAATAGTACTTCATTGGCTTCAGAGCAATTTGTGATGACCATAAAAGGTGCCATATAAATACAAATTCTTTTTTTTCCCTTTTTATTCTTCCATTAGAAATCAGAATGGAAAAGGGAAAGCAAATCATTCAGCATTTGATTTAAAATACCGCACTGAAAGGAAATGATTAAACTGTCCGAAAACCTCCAGGCATGCAATATTGTTTGTGCTTTACAAAAGATGTTGCCTTCAGCAAATGAAAGGAAGACAAATCAAAATGAAATATGTGCAGTCTTAGAAAACACACTACATGTTCCAGCTCTGAGTGAATTAGTGCTGTTTACATGGATCACAGCACTAATTTGAATCAATTGATTTGAATAAAATTGATCCATTTCTCATTTCTTCATTGCTAAATGCAAAAGTTACACACAGGGGAAAAGAACATGCCTGAGGCAAGAGAGTTATTAGGCTGTTGTAGCACTCTTAATCTTGCAAACTGCAATACACATTGGAGATAAGCCCAACAATTTTATTATGAGTGGGAAAGATTTGGGAACATTAGTCATGAGCAATGGAGTTATGCACAGACAAGGCAGAATAGCTGATTGTTTCTTGTTGAAATTGCTGTTTGTACAACTCATGAACATTCTCAGTGATCCAAGTTTATTGTCTACAGGCACTAGGGGAGGTGGGGGACAAATTTCAACTTGTGTCTATTCCTTGGGTGCTTGTGAAATGAGCATCCTAGACTCCAAAATTTTGCATTGCCACTACTGAATGGCAGTTCCTCATATATACAAATTGGAGTCATACATTGGATTTTGGATGTTTGATGTGAAATCAAGTTTATGGTCATGATGGGGAGATGCCGGCGTTGGACTGGTTATGTGTTCTGTCTGAGGCCAGAACTCTCCATTTGCATGCCTATTGTACCAGGTCTGGACAGCCCTAAGTAGTTGTCAAAAGGGGCCCCAAGCAATATTCACTTTTGACTTTTATATGTCTAGGAAAAGTAGAACTATGAAATTCAAATTACATTAATGGGGTTGGGTGGAGTGGGAGGAGGGAGGAGGGTTTCAATGTATCAGTGATGTGTGTATAAGCTTGGTTACTAATGAAACCATCCTATTTCCTTTCCTTTGAACAACATTTTCACATTCAATGATACCCCGTTGCTTCTTTCAGTAAAATGAGGATTATTTGAAACAAACATCCTTGCCCTAAGGATTCTATTTAAGGACCAAGATTTTTGAGAACAACCAACCAATAGGAGGTTTGGAGGTTGATTTGTCCATCAGTAGGGTGGAGGGGCAGGGCTCATTTCTTCAGCTTGGTGTGCTCAGTGATGTGCTCATTCATTCGAAAGTTGAGCTTTCAGTTGTATTCTGCTGATTATTCCGCTCTTGCAGTGGGATTTAAACACATCCACTAGATTCCTGCCTTCAGGCTGGCGGCCCTCCAAAAACCTCTTGCAATGATGTACTTTGGCAATCTGCCTGGTCAATGGGAACTTTCGACAGAATGTTTCCTTTTCGATAGTGATATGGAAAAGCCATAATTCATTAAAGAGCCACATAGGGCCATTATTTATTAGAGGAAAATACACTGTGGTGCATATTAATTTCTGAACTCAAGCCCACCAACAAATCTGGCCTCTATAAGACCAAACATGGTTTCCAGGGGGTCTTGAATTAATCGAACTGTGGATTAATTTACATGTAATTATGAACTAATTATCTTAATCTAATATTATCTCAGTGCCAAAACAATTATAATCTGTGTTCAGAAAGATGGACTGAACAATTTGAGTTGAATGTTAAGATTAATTTATTCTAATAAACCTACTTTACCTATGTAAATTTAGCCTGACTTGCTACATCCTTTTTATTCCTACGATGCTACTCATCAAAATTGATTAGGCAGTACAGCATCATGGCTGGAATCAAACGTCTCTGGCACACTCTTAAACACAGTGACTAAGTGTCCGAGAAAATGTGTTCACTATCAATTATGTGGATATAGAATCCCTACAGTGCAGAAGGAGGCCATTTGGCCCATCAAGTCTGTATCAACCACATTCTCACCCAGGTTCTATCCCTGTAAGTCTATGCATTTACCCTTGCTAGTCCCCCTGGCATTTATCCTTGCTAGTCCCCCTGACACTAAGGGGCTATTAGCACTGTCAATCCATTTAATACACACATCTTTGAACCATGGGAGGAAACCAGAGCACCCGGAGGAAACCCACACGGACGTGGGAAGAATGTGCACACTCCACAAACAGTGACCTAAGCTGGAATTGAACTGGGTCCCTGGCACTGTGAGGCAACTGTGCTAACCACAGTGCCACGGTGTTGCCCCATGACTGCATGATTGTATCTGACAAGAAAGAAACAATTCTGGTTGTTTGAACCTAATAGCTGTACCTTTAAATTAAGGTAGTTGCAATGAACTATATTTAAAACATGTGTATGGTATGAGTGCATCTGAGGGAAAATTAGAAAATACATGAGGGCAGAAGGGATATGCATGGTGGCACAGTGGTTAGCACTGCTGCCTCACAGCGCCAGGGACCTAATTTCAAATTCCAGCCTTTTCTGTAAAAAGTCTGCAAATTCTCACTGCATCTCCATGGGTTTCCTCCCACACTGCAAAGATGTGCAAGTTAGGTTGATTAGCTAAGCTGAATTGACCCTTAGGCCAGAATTTTCAGGATTGTGCTTGTCCTGAAATTGGAAATTCTTGCCCAAGGTCAACAGACCTTTCCATGGTCTGCTCCTTACCTGCTCTGATTCTCATGGTGGGTGGAAGGGAAAAATTCACCCTTTAGAATCAGGGGGATTCGCAGGGTAAATATGTTTCTGTGCTGAACATAATGTTATAAAATTTGTTGTTGTAGTCATCCTGTTAACAAATTTGAGCTGTAGCAGAATGTAATTTTCAGAAATATAAAGGCTTTGTGTTGATTCCAGTTATGAATATAGTAGTCTTTTTTTTGAATGAGGCCTCCTGTTATGAATTTCTAATGAGTCTTGGCAACTGATCAGGAGCTATAAAAAGCAGGGAACTGAGAAGAAAACTCACAGTCTATTGGAACTGAAGAAGCTAAGATCTTCATAGAGAAGTAGCTAGCTTTCTCTGGGTTCCCACAGCATGTAAGGTGACATATATAGAAATAAATGCTACATTTAGATTTGTGACAGCTTGTTATTTCATCTTTCAGGAAAAGAAATGATAAATGGGATATATGTTGTTATATATTTGCCTGGCCACTATTTCCAGCCCACAATAGGTGTGCTTAAATGTGTCTGGACAGTGGTTTAAAGCATAACATCTGCACTTATCTCATCGTGCTAAGTAGTTCAAATGTGTTTCAAAACTAAACTGAGGTCTAATGTAATGCTATCACCCCACAATTTGAGAAGAGAAGGAGAAATAAAACAGGAAACAATAGATTTATCAGCCTTACAGCAGTCATAGGGAAGATGTTAGAATCAATTTGAATAGATACGATAATTGGATACTTGGATCTGATTGGGCATAGTCAGCATGGATTTATGAATGGGAAATCATGTTTGACAAACCTGTCGGGGTTTTTTGAGGATGTTACAAACAGAATTGATAAAAGGAAATCAGTGAAGCTACAGGATGAAATCTAAGCAAAAAAGGGCAAACTGTTGTTGCCAATAAGAAAAATGGCCACCGGTTTTCTATTCAGATCTAACACTACTGTCTAAAAAAAATTGAGGGGGTAAGTTTCACTGGCATCTTTTGCTCCTCTGTCCGCTCCCAGCCCACAACCAAATCTAAATGAATGCCACCCCCTCCCCCCTCAATGATGGGGCTTCCACTGGGGCCCATCCCATGACACAGGCTGGCACTGCCAGGTTAGTATGATGCCAACCTGGCCAGGCCAATGCCTGATCATGTCCCTCTCCCCCAGGGCCATACTTACGTTTACGCTCCTAGGGAGACCCCACCCCCCAACAACAGGTTCACATCTTGGTGAACCTGCATGGCAGGGAGCAATATATTGCAAGGGGGTGGGTTAATGATATTGAAATCTATTTAAACTCATGTAAAGCAGGTTCACGCCCATCATGTGTGTGAACCAAATGATGTTGCTGGCGAAGGACGGGGAAGATCCAAAATCTTGATCTCACTGGTAAGATTTACAACTTCCAGATCTTGAAACCCCACCTGCATTCCTGCAGATAGCGGGAGTGGTCTCAAGATCATCCACAGTGTATTGGATTTTCAGATGCTGTTGCTAAAGTCACCTGCAGGAGGTTGGCTAGCAAAATTAAACCACATGGAAATAGGAGGTAATATACTGGCATGGATTAAGAATTGGTTAACAGGCAGAAAACAGAGAGTAGGAACAACCAGGTCATTTTTGTATTGGCAGGCTGTGTGAGATCAAGGGTTCCTGCTAGGATCAGTACATGGGCCTAGATATTCACAGTATATATCAATGATTTGGCCATGAGGACCAAATGTAATATTTCCAAGTTCACAATGACACAAAGCTAGGCAGAAATATGTGTTATGAAGAAGATGCAAAGTGGCTACCAGGGGATTTGGGCAGACTTAATGAGTGGGCATGGACATGCAGTGGAATATAATACAGAAAAATGTGAGTTTATTCACTTTGGTGGAGAAACAGATATACAAAGTATTTCTTTTCTAAGACATTAGAAAGTGTAGGTAATTCACTAAAAGCTAACATGCAGGTGCAACAAGCTATTAGGAAGGCTAATGGAATAGTAGCCTTTATTGCAAAAGAATTTGAGTACAGGAGTAGTGAGGTCTTGCTTCAATTGTACAGAACCTTGGTTAGATCATACCTGGAATACTGTATGTAGTTTTGGTCTTCTTACTTTAGGAAGGATATTATTGTCATTAAGGGAGTGTAAAAATGTTCACCAGACTTATTCCTGGGATGCTGGGATTGCCCTCTGAAGAGATGTTAGGGGACTAGGTCTGCATTCACTAAGGTTTTGAAGAATGAGACATGAACTCATTTAAACTTACAAAATACTTACAGGGATGGAAAGGGTTTTTGCAGATAAGCTATTTCCTCTGATTGGAGAGTCTAGAACTAAGAGGCACAATTTCAAATTAAGGGGATGTCACACAGGATCAAGATGAGGAGAAGTATCTTTACAGAAAGTATTGTGAGTTTTTGGAATTTTCTACCCCAGAGAGCTTTGGAAGTTTAGTCATTGAATACAAAGTTTAAAGCAAACATTGCCATATTTCTGAATACCAATGATAGGATGTGGAGACATTGTGAGGAAGAGGCATTAAATGGGTGATTAACCATGATTGTACTGAACAGTGGAACAGGCTCGATAGGCTGAATGGGTGATGCCTGCTTGTATGATCCTCTGTTTATTTGGACTATTTATCAATGGCTGGAGATGGATCTGTGGAAGCAGCAAAATAATACCTGTTAAACCAGGTTTTGTGTTTGATTTGATGGTGCGTTACTGATTGCTTCAACTAGAAAGCAAGGACAGTGAAGACACTCCCAAAGTATGGGAGGTGGCAGCATGGTGCAAGATATGAAAGTCAAAAAACCTAGAGTTACAAAGTGGTAAATAGCCCCCAACATAATAGCAATTCATTATTTCAACTGAGAGTCTTTAATTTTCTACAGTTACTATTTATCAGGATTTGCATTTTGCAGTTACTTGTTATTTACAGGAGGTTTAGATGGAAGCTGTCCCCTTACCGTTTCTTATTAGATAGGATCAGCAAGTGTTAAATATTGTTGTATTATCTATAAAGAGCCAAGAACTAATTAGATAGGAAGTAATTGTTGTATGTAAGTGCTCCAGGAGGCCACATTTTATGGCTGTACTAGAGACTGCTGTGTTGTGACTGCTGTGTTGTGTAACAGCTGTGCATGTAACAGTGCCACAATGAAAAACCTCACTGACCTCCTAAGAAGACAAACATGGGACTCGGTGGACAGAGTCATCCAATACTTCTCTGGAGCACAGAAGTATAACATCCTCTCCGGAGTCTTCAACATATCATTGATGAAGACAAACATCTCACCAAGGCCATCCCCACACCCCACTTCTTGCCTTGAAACAACTGCATAACATCTAACAGACCGCAGCAAACTACCCAGCCTTCAGGAGAACAATAACAATGACGCCATACAACCCTGCCACAGCAACCTCTGCAAGATGTGCCGGATCATCGACATGGATGCAATCATCTCACATGAGAACACCATCCACTAGGTACACAGTTCATACTCTTGCAAGTTGGCCAACGTTGTCTACCTGAAAGGCATGATACATTGGGGAGACCTCGCAGACGCTCCGACAATGGATAAATGAACACCACTCCACAATCACCAGAAAAGAGTGTTCGCTTCCTGTTGGGAAATACTTCAGTGGTCATGTGCATTTGGCCTCTGATCTTTGGGTAAGCATTCTCCAAGGCAGCCTTCACAACAACAACAATGCAGAGTCACTGAGCAGAGACTGATAGCCAAGTTCCGCGCACACGAGGACGGCCTCAACCAGGATCTTGGGTTCATGTCACATTATCTGTAACCCCCATCACTTGCCTGGGCTTGCAAAATCTCACTAACTGTTCTATCTGGAGACAATACACATCTCTTTAACCTGTGCTTAACGCTCTCTCCACTCACATTGTCTGTATCTTTAAGACCTGTAAAGACTCACATTCCAACCATTATTTTGTAAATTGAGTTTGTGTCTTTATATGCCCTGTTTGTGAACAGAACTCCCACTTACCTGATGAATGAGCAGCGCTCCAAAGGCTAGTGGCGTTTACTAACATATAAATCTGTTAGACTTTAACCTGGTGTTGTGAGACTTCTTATTGTGTAACAGAAGCAGTTAAAATTGATCCTTGTTGTTTACAAGGCAGCATGGAGTTACATAAAGAATTCTCATCTTTTGAAGCTTAAAGCATGCCTGGGAACCAAAAGACAACAAGAATACATAGAAGATTTTGATATAGCTGTATATAGCTGAGGGTACGTAGCTGAGTGTCAAATTCTCTGTTCTCACTGGCATTGGGGCACGAATGGCCGGAGGATTAATTACAATCTTTTTCTTTCTTTTCAGTTTACAATCCAGTTTGATCGAAGAAGAAAAAAGCATTTTCTTTTTCTGTGTGGTTTTTTTCCCCAGGATGGGGCAAGATATTGAACTCTGATAGACATGCTCAGTATTTGCACCAGACTGTTCAACAGATAAAACATCAGACATTTCCCAACCTCCAGGAAATGAGGCCAGAAACTGCAGCACAGCCAGAGTCACCTTACAGTCTCACACAGTAAAGATACATTGTGTAACAGAACTGTTATAGTACAGAAGGAGGCCATTCGACCCACTGTGTCTGCAAAGTGTCTCCTGCCTTTTCCCCATACTCCTGCACATTGTTTCTATTCAGACAAACATCAAATACCATCGTGAACGCCTCGATTGAAGCTGGCTCCACCACACTGCCAGGAATTCCAGACCCAAACCCTTTGCTGCATGAAAATATTTTTTCATTTGGCTTTGGTTTGATTTGATTTATTATTGTTACATGTATTGGTATACAGTGAAAAGAATTGTTTCTTGAGCGTTACATAGACAAAGCAAACCATTCATAGTACAACTCAGTAAGGATAAGCAACAATACCCCTTCCACAATCATCCTCAACACTGGTGCCCCACAAGGCTATGTTCTCAGCCTCCATCTAAATCCCCTCTACACCTATCACTGAGTGACTAAATTCCCCTCCAACTTGATTTTCAAGTTTGCTGATGACATCATAGTAGTGGGTCGGATTTCAAACAATGATAAAACAGAGAAAGAGAGTGTGGTGAACTGGTGCAACAACAATAATCTCTCCCTCAATGTCAACAAAATGAAGGAGATTGTCATTGACTTTAGGAAGCGTAGTGGAGAACATGCCCTGGTCTACATTAATGAGGACGAAGTAGAAAGGTCAAGAGCTTCAAGTTTTTAGGTGTTCAGATCGCCAAGAACCTGTCCTGGTCCCTCCATGCCGACACCAATGCCTCTACTTTCTCAGGAAACTAAGGAAATTCAGCTATGACTCTCACCAACTTTTACAGATGCATCATAGAATGTATTCTTTCTGTTGTATCACAGTTTAGTATGGCTCCTGCTCTGCCCAAGGCCACAAGAAACTACAAAGGGTCGTAAATGTAGCCCAATCCATCATGCAAATCAGCCTTCCATCCATTGACTCTGTTTACACTTCCTGCTGACTTGGCAAAGTGGTCAGCATAATTAAGGACTCCATGAAACTCTCTCTTGCCTTCTCCCTTTGGAAAAAGGTACAAAAATCTGAGGTCACATACCAACCAATTCAAAAACAGATTCTTTCCTACTGCCTTCAGACTTTTGAATGGACCTAACTTGCATTAAGTTGATCTTTCTCTACACCACAGCTATGACTGTAAAACTACATTCTGCACTCTCTCATTTCCTTCCCTATGAGTGGTTTGCTTTGTTTGTATAGCATGCAAGAAACAATACTTTTCACTATATACTAATACATGTAACAATAATAAATCAAATCAAAGTTCCAATTAGTTGAGCATTTAATTCATATTGCAGATGAATTAACATCTTCCACTGAATTCACTGCCATGTCCAGTTGAACATTTATCAAATGTACCAAATGATCATGTTTCCGAAGTCAGTCCAAATTTACCACTTACTGACAGTGCTCTCACAAATCTGCACTTCAGATTCTCAATTTACCATCGGTTCACTGTTTTGACATTTGATTATATGTCTCAAGAAGACTTTTCCTGCCCGACTTAGTTCTCTTCTCTCTCCTAAACAAGTTAGAATGTTTTTCTATTTGCAGACCACCAGCCAAAGGAACCCATTAAAGCCAAAAGAGCTAGAGGAGATGGGGAGAATTTAATTTTTGTTTTGAGTGCAGCAAGTTGTCCTGATCTGATGTAAGTAGATTCAATAGTTACTTTTCAAGTAGATAAGGAATTGGATACATGCCTGAAAAGGGAGAATTTGCAGGACTCTGGGAAAGACCCATCGGAGTGGGATCAGTGTTTATTCTGAGCCATGCAGATATGAATGGTAACTGGGATCCTGTCGGTGCAGGCAGCAAGTAGACTGTACACAAGCAACATCCCTGTAAGATCAAGTGGAGCTATTTAAATAATGAATTTAAAGAGGCACATAGGTGGAGTCTGTATGATTCTAAATCTTAGCTGAAACTTCAGTTGAACTCTCCACATCCTCTGCATTCCTCTGAATCTAGCCTCATGAACATTCCTGACTCAATTAAACACTGCTTTTGGTGGCTGCATTTTAGCCACTGGGAACATCTCTCTCCACCTCCTTGCTTCTTTAAGACACGCCTTAAAACCTCTCTCCACTTTGATTAAGATTGGCTGACTTTCCTAATTGTCTCTTTTTTTGGGCTTAGTGTTAGGTTTGTTGTCTGATTACGTTCCTGTGAAACCCCATGAGACATTTTATTATTTTAAGGTAATTGACGGAACTGTGAGTTGTTGTTGATGAATGTTTGCCGTGACTGTGAATAGACGTTGAGACTGGATTCAGACCAGTTAGTCCCTCTTGGTTGAAAAGCAGGACCTGCAAACACATGGCCTACCCTTCCATATCACAATGCTTTGGGTGACCTTCTGCTAAGTTGGATGCAATTTTTCACACCCACCAATTAACCAGTATCATGCAAACAGCAGAGATTGCAGATAAGGAATGGAAGCAGCATTATGCTTGTCCTGTTGTTACAGGAAGATCACTATACCTTTACTAGTGAGCAGGTGAGTTACGCGGAGACCATGGGGAAGCTAGAGAAGGCAAACTGCTAATTTGAAATTTTGAATTTGTAAATATGGCTACAAATTAAAAGGAAAGGAAGATCATTACTTAGAAGAAGGCGAAACCACAACCTAAACAAGTCAACATAGCAATATTCAGGATTGATGGCTTTAACCACATCATTAGTATGATGATTTTATCCTCTATCAACAAGTAGTAAACTTCCAGTCATGTTTCCTTAGTTCTAGAGCTAAGCTCCTTCATTGGCTTGGGGAACTTAAAGACAAAACCAAATGTTTTCAACAAACCATGATTTTGATCACCTGTATCAAATCCTCCATTAACTTTCCCTGGAAGATCAGCAGGCAGTGGGAGGCTTCTCTTTGTTTCCAGAGAGCACGCTCTCTCCGCCTCTGATCACACTCTTTCTCTCTCACCCTCCTACTCTGAAAGCAGTCCTCTAAAAAAACAAAATGGTCAAGATGGCAGAGCAGGCCAGGGAAACAGTGGTAAAATGTTTGAACTTCCCAGGCCCAGGTGGGGAGTGAGTGAGTCCATGTGAGAATGCATGAATGAGAGTTCATGTGAATGAGTGAGTCTATATAAATCCATGTGAGTGAGTCTAAGTGAGCGTATGAGTGAGTGAGTGAGTGAGTGAGTGAATGAGGGAGGCTGGGTAAGTGAGTGGGTTGTAGCAAGAACTCTAAGGCTGGTAGTCAGCTAGACATACATACGCTTGCCCACTTCTCCTCCCTCTCCAAAAGGCTATCTACTAAGCAGGCTAGGAAAGGAGAAAACCCAGACTGAGAGCAACCTGCTTTCGACCCCTTTTTCAATATGAATGACACCAGAGGCAAAGGCAAAGTCCATGTTACTAAAACCCATCCTCTTAGCTCAGCACCAATCCCCTCGCCTAGTCTTGGTGATCAGAATTTGGGGCCTAGTCTGTTCGTCTTTGGTTCTGTTTCTTAAGCAAAAAGGCAAAAAAAGTTTTATTGGTCAACTCTGCCGTTCGGTATTTTTTAATTTGTCAGTTTTATTAATTACTCTTTTTTAAATGGGCAATTTATTGCTTTGATGATTTTGTTTTAAAATTGCTGGAACTTGATGTCGTTTATCTTGCAGCCTAACTGTCTTTTCAAGATATTACAAGAATATGGACCAAGTGCTGGAAAATGGGATTAGAATAGTTGGATGGTTTGTCTTTGACTGGCATAGTTTCAAGGGGCTGAAGGGCCTTTTTCTGTGCTGTAGACCCCTGTGACTCCATGACTCTATTTTACCCTTGGTATAGAAAGGTGCTGCTTTGCAATGCTGGACATCTTAGAAGACCAATGGTGGGTGGTTGCAGCAAAGAGACCATGTAATGAAACCTCCAGGAATGTGTTCAGCTGGACAGCACCAGGTGTTTCTTCTTTATTCTTTCAAGGAATGTAAGCATTGCTGTCTCATCTCTCATTGGCCTTCAATCCAGTGGCATGCTAAGCCAACGCAACTGGCAATTTAAAGTCAACCACAATTCTGCGCTCTTAGTCACATGTAGACCAGACCAGATAAGGACAGTAGATTTCCTTCCCTAAAGAGACGTTAGTTAATCAGCTGGGTTCTTATAGTGATAAGGTGGCACGTGGCATAGCGGTAAGAACTACTGCCTCATGGCGCCATTATCCCGAGTTCAATTCCTGGTTTGGGTCACTATTTGTGCGGAGTTTGCACATACTCCCCGTGTCTGCATGTGTTTCCTCTGGGTGTTTCTGTTTCTTCCCACAGTCCAAAAAACATGCTGGTTAGATGTACTGACCATGTTAAATTCTCCCTCAGTGTACCCAAACAGGTGCCTGAGTGAGGTGATTAGGAGATTTTCATATTAACTTCATTGCAGTGTAATGAAGCCTATTTGTGACACTTATAAATAAACTTCATACTTGATCGTTGTCGTGGTCACTGTTACTGTGCCATGCTTTATATTCCAAGTTTATTAACTGAATTTAAATTCCATCAGCTGCTTGACAGGATTTGAACTCATGTCCCCAGAGGATTAACCAGGGTCTCTGGATTACCAATCCAGTGACACTGTTGCCATCTTTCCCCAACTTTGCATGTCAATTTTGATAACATAACTAGGGCCAATTGTCAGATGGTCATTTATCAACCCCACAACTTGTGATCAGTAATAGCAAGTCTGTACTTAAGGTTCATGGAGATTATTTCCAGGACCCAACTGAGGTTGACATACACATGTTTGCCTTGAACTGTCTATCTATGGCCAAAAACAAAATCATGAGGGGACGTCAAGGAAGATTGAGAAACTTGTACTCACAGTGAACATGAGCTGGCAGCCACCAAGTATATAATCCAAGAAGGAATAATCCCTGGTTACCTGAAACAAATGAAGGCATGACTGTAAGCATTTGTCTGGCCCTGTTTACATATCTTAAAATAATTTACCAGCTGTACACATAATGAGTTAATTTACACATTATTATAATCACAGGTCACACTATTGAGGCAATCTTCACATATCATTTACATAATTAGTGTGCTAAAAGCTGTTCAAATCTTATTAAAATAGACGGTTAGTTGTTAACCTTCTCATGCACTTAGATTTTGAACAAAAGGGCTGCATTCTAATGACAGAAAACCTTTACCTTGCAGGATTTAACGACAATTATTCCTGAATTCTTATAGTTCTTTTTCTTCTTCTGTTTCTTGGCATTAATACATTCAAATTCGACCTGTGAGGGGTAGAGGTGTGCCTCTTTAGAAAGATCTCAAGATTTATCTCCTAAAAGCACATTTTGGTGTCACTCTGTTTCAAATTGGAAGTAATGGAGTTTGTTTTAACAAGAGCAAGCAAGTTAAAGAACAGTCAATTCAACATTAGTGTCACTGAGTACCCCAGAGACTGCCAGTAACCCTCCCCCTCCCTCATATACAATAGCATCTTCTGTCAGCTGATCAGAAGCAGCAAGCAGATGGTAGTCATGGAAATGTCTGTGGACCACAATATCTCACCCCATTAGAGAGAAAAAACAGCAGGATTAAAAAAAACAGAAAGTACGATTGCAGGACACTGACAGCAGAAAACGTTTTGGCCTCGCCCGCCGCAGGAATTGTAACAGGTGGGACGGAAAATTTGGCCGACTGTTTAAAGATCCATTGATCTCGGGCAGGAATTTCCAGTCTCTGGGCGTAAGTTTACAGTAAGCTGGCAGCTGTTCTATTTTTTGTGTTTTAAAAGTAAATAACTAAATTAATTTTTTTGTTTAACAAATGGGCCAGTCCGTAGAAATACTGCGTGTAATGTGGTTCCCCCAGTGAAAAAAGGGACATCAAAGTCGCAGAGAGGAGAGAGCGAAGAATACTGACAGGGATGAAAAACCAGTTACAAGGACAAGATTTAAGTTTCTGACACTGCATTTGTTTGAATAAAGAAAGTTTGAAGGAGAAGTTACAAAGGATTTTGATTCAGTGATCAAGGAAAAGCTATTTCCTCTGATTGGGGTGAGTTACCAATCAGGAATCATAAACTGGTCAGTAGGAGAGAGGGTCTTTATACAGGAGGCTTTCAGAACTTTAAACACTTTGCTACAGGGAGAAAGTGAGGCAGAGCCAATTCCAACTTTTAAAGGGAAAATTAGATATGTATTTGAAGCAGAGGCAGGGACAGGGGAGCGTGCAGGACGTTTGGATTAGTTTAGGCTTGCTCTAGAGTAGGATCGGCATTAACACAATGAAGCAAATGATCTCCTCCCATGCTATAAATGTCTACCGGCCCTGTGATGATGTGAGTAGTTTGTGGTCTGTGGTTGGGTATGGTGCAACACTTCCAATTTCTGGAACAAGCAGTCTGCCATTATTTTAACACTATATACAAAATATTCTTTCACTGTTCAGAATGCAATCTCCTCTGGCGTGACCAAAGGCTTGTTAGAAAACTACATTGCTAAACACCTCCACTCTGATTACAGCACGAACACAGACTTCCCTAGGCCATACCACTTGAACTCTCCTCTCCCATTCCCAAACTGGCTTTTCCAACTTTAACCTACTCCACTCCTTTCTCTAATCAAGCTCAGTTCAGGTTACAGAACAGGAACTCACCTGTGACCTCCTAGTAAACATCAACTTCAATACACTTAACTTTGTGACGAGAGGCTGGGGTAGTTTGGAATAGAATGGATAAGAGTGAGGGTGGGTGGCATGGCATCTGGTGAAAGAGAGTTAGAGTTGGGTTGATATCGCAAATATGAATCCTTCAACAGAACACTGTGCTTTCAAGTTTTGGATGGTAGTTAGCCTGATGAATGTTTCTATTTTTTATTTGTATTTCATTGCCCAATGCAAACCTTTATTCTTTTAATTAATTACTTTTATGATCACAAGGTGTTTTCACTTCTATCCCAGCTTTTCAATAAAAATCCATCTTGAGCATTCTGCCTTTTAGTTTTCTTTATTTCTTAGCTCAGATATATTAAAGGACTGATTTATCTTTCAGATAAGGGAGGCTCAGTGGGTAGTACTGTTGTCCTACACCATTAAGGGACCTCCGGGGAACCAGGTTCAATTCAGGCTTGGGTGACTGGCTGTATAGAATTTGCATGCTCTCATCATGTCTGTGTGGGTTTTCTCCAGGTGCTCTGGTTTTCCTCCTACAATCCGACGATGTGCAGGTTAGGTGGATTGGCCATGCTAAATTGCTCCTTAGAGTCAGAGAGTTGATGCAGACCTGATGGGCTGAATGGCCTCTTCTGCACTGTAGGAATTCTATGATATGCAGAAAGAGTTACTAATGAAGGACTAACTGTCTCTTTCTCCCTGTCAAGGAGACTGCCGTGAGTGGTGGGATTTTGATTCTCATTTTGATTCTCATTTGACTGCTTGCAAAATAAAGCCTGTAGAATCAGGTTGGACTGCGCCTATTTCTAAGGCATTGATGACTCAGTAACACCCATGTCTCAGGTTCCGATGTTTTCAGGTTTAAGTCAATTTAGTGCCACTTGTAGGCGGACACTTCAGTTCCATACTGAGGGGGTGCTGCATTATTGAAAGTGCCATCTTATGGATAAGATGTTAAATTGAGATCCTGGCTCACCTCTCATGTAGATATAAAAGATATCATGACACTATTTCAAAAACAGAGGAATTATCTCTGGCATCCTGAATTATGTTCTCAAACAGCATCACAAGAGAACAACTATCTGGTCAATTCCACATTGCTACCTTTGCACCAATTAACAGCTGTTGGGTGGCATGTGGTTAGCTTTGCTGCCTCAAAGCGCCAAGGATACAGGTTCAATTCTGGTCTTGGGTGACTATGTGGAGTTTGCACATTGTCCCCATATCTGCATGGGTTTCCTTCGGGTGTTCTGATTGCCTCCCACAGTCTAAAGATGTGCAGATTAAGTGGATTGGCCATGCTATGTTGCCCCTTGGAGTCCCAAAATATATAGATTAGATGGGATTAGCCATTGCAAATGTGTGTGTTTACAGAAATAGGGTAGAGGTTAGAAGGTCTGGGGAAATACTCTGTCAGAGGGTTAATGCAGTCTTGATGGACTGAATGACCTCCTTTGCACTGTAAGGATCCTATGGTTCACACATTACAACAAAAACTACTCATCTGATGTAACTCAGTAAAATATGCTGGAGTGTCCAAGATGATCAGGGATGCTGTACAACTGAAAATCTTTAGATTTTGAAAATCTGCTTTGCGTTGCCTCAGTGGAATGTTCCTACTTTGTTCAACTACATCTGACAATTGGTCCAAACTTGAAAATGGAAAATGAGGGATGAGGACATAGAGTAACTATAGAAACATCGAAAATAGAAACAGGTGTAGGCCACTCATACTTTGAGCCTGCTCCATCATTCATTATGATCACTGCTGATCATCCAACTCAATAGTCTGATCCTGTCCTTCCCCTCATATCCCATGATCCCCTTTGCCCTAAGAGTTATATCTAACTCCTTGAAATCACGCAATGTTTTGACTTCAATTGTTTTCAGTGGTAGCAGTAGGTGAAAATATTTCTCCTCATCTCAGTCCTTAAAAGTTTACCCCGTATCCTTAGACTATGGCTCCTGGCTCTGGACACTGCCACAATTGGGAGCATCCTTTCCCTGTCTACCCTGTCTAATTACATCCTAACTATGACTGTAACACTGCATTTTGCACCTTTGCCTTTCCTTCTCAATGAATGGTATGTTTTGTGCACCAGAAACAATATTTTCACTGTATACCAATATATGTGACAATAATAAATGAAAACAAGTCAAATCCTGGACCGGAATTTCAACCAGTGACTCTGATGTGGAGGTACAAATGTTACCCACTAAACTAAATGGATACATTAATAGTGCGAAGGTTACTTTATGACACAACAATTTGAATTGTTAAACAATATTTTCAAGTACAGTTTTTGGCATAACCTACTGCTAACATATAAAAGTCTGTGAACATGTACCAACTGACTTAAGAACAGCTTCTTCCCTGCTGCCATCAGACTTTTGAAGGATTCTATCATACATTAAGCTGATCTTTTTCTTCTCTCTATCTGTAATTGCAACACTACATTCTGCACACTCTCCTCTACGAATGATAGATTTTGTCTATACAGCATGCAAGAAACAATACTTTTCACTGTATACCAATACATGTGACAATAACAAATCAAATCAAATCCTGTTGGAATTTTATAGGTTGCTTTGAGATGCCCCTCAGCTAATTCCAGTGAGTATAATCAACTGACTTAATCTCTCCTCATATGTCAGTTCTGCCATCCCAGGAATCAGTCTGGTAAACCTTCTCTGGACTCTTGCTTTAGAAGGAACATTCTTCCTTAGATAAGGTGACCAAAACTGCACACAGCACTCCAAGTCTGGCCTCACCAAGGCTCTGTACAATTGCAGCAAGACATCCCTGTTGCTGTGCTTAAATTCTCTCACTAAGAAAGTCAACATTCCATTTGCCTTACCTCACCTGCTTACCTTCAGCAACTGGTGTATGAGAACACCCAAGTCTCATTGCTCATTCCCCTTTCTTTATAGACTTTCAGATAATAATCTGCCTTCCTGTTTTTTGCTATCAAAGTGGATAACCTTGCATTGATCCACATATGCTGCATCTGCCATGCATTTGCCCACTCACTCAGGTTATCCAAATAACACTGAAGCATTTCTGCATCCTCCTCACAGTTAATACAGACTATGTGATGATTAGATTAATCATCACATTCCAGCATTGAAGAGTCTTGATAAATTAACATCTGTATCAGGAGATCTAGCTGCCAGAGGCTGCTCAGCTGAAACACATGGGTACACTTCACACTTACATCTGTGTTTGCCACCTGTCCCATTAGTACTTTTACCTCACGTCATTGTCATTTAATCACTCTCTTAGTTCTTTGTTTCACCTCCACTCACCAGCCCTAGCCTTTCTCCCCCTGACAACATTTGCTTGAAGGCTGTTAGTGTCCAATATCTTCCAAACATTGAGCTGAAACACCCGTTTCTCACTCCATAAATACTGCCTGACCTGTTGAGTGAATCCAGTATTTTCCTTTTTTTCATTCTGATTGTAGAAATCATTTAAGAGGTCATTTGTCTTGATATCAAGCAATGAAATTCAAATGACACAAATGAACAATGTTTGTGTTTTGGTTTCAGTTTGTAAGAAAAGCCTGGGAAAAGAAACTGGCGAGATCAATTAGGGATAATAATCGATGCATGAAGACAAGTGTGTAACAATGTTGGCACAAACAGCAGTTTCAAATTAATTTAATTCATCACCCTTGAATTGCGTGGCTTGCTTGACCATTTCAAGGGCAGTTAAGAGTCAACCACATTGTTGTAGATCTGGAGTAACATGTAGGTCAGGCCAGATAAAGTTGAAAGATTTCCTTCCAGTGGGATTCTCTGTATGGTTTGCCCAGTTAAAAGATTTCATTTTAAAGTATTTCTGCTTACTGTAACTAATTGTGCTATGCATTAAGCTAACAAAGTAATTTGGCCACATCAGCTTGGAATTCTGGGTCAGCCTTGAAACTTAGCTACATTCTCTGAAAGTACAATGTAAGCTAAACAAGCTTGTTCATAAGATAAACAGAAGCTTCCAGGGCCACAAAGGCCAATTGTTGATGCAGTTGGAAACCTCTTGAAAAAGGTTTTTAATAATACAAGGTAAATATTCAGTAATATTGTAGGCACAGATCAATGTTTAGTTAGTTCGATCCAGACTATGTTTTGCGTTTTTTGACCATCACAATGCTGGCTGGTTTTTGCTGCTTTTTTCTCTCTCTCTTGCTTTCTCTCTCTCTTAAGTAATCCTTATTTTGTTTTCTGCAAAATGTTAATAAAAGATGTTTAAATCAAAGAGTATTTATTTCAAACCAGTCATGCTCAAGTTTATTCTGAAGAAGAAACAGACCCTATAATTCCATAAACAGCATTAATGAACCACATGGGTTTTTATGAAAATCGATTATAGTTTCTGTCGCTGTCACCACGTCTAGCTTTCAAATCCAGATTTATTAATTAATTTGCATCAGTGCCATGGTGCCCTGGGTCCCTGCATTACTCGCCAGTGACATTATCCCTACGCCACTATCTCTCCCAAAAATGGAAATGCAGAGATGCTGACAATTGTATTTTGCTAGTTTGTCCAAATTTATAGCTATATGAACGGCTGGTGGAGACAAAATTCTGACTGGTACTTAAATTTGGCCTGAAGCAACAGATTTTTCAATAGTGCAAAGCATATAATTGTGCTCCTGATCTAGTTGGATTGCTCAGCAAGTCTGGCAGAATTCAATTCCGCCAAGTACTCTTCCTTGACTTTGCCAAGTAGCCAACAATGAACGCTTGTGTCTATAAATGAATCATACCTGGAAAAAATTTTCTCTTCCACAGTATTCAGTGAGAATGACTATTTTTAATATGGACAGTAAGCTTTGATGGGAGAAACATGGGTTACAGAATATCAATCGAAAGAAACAGGAAAATATGTCTTATTGCTTACTAGAAACAAACTGTGTGGGAGGAATAGTGAAGTTTATATGGATTGACTGGAAATGTTATACTGAATTATATATCATTAATAATGACCACTAAAATAGACAAATTAAAAATATCTTATAATACAAAGATAGAAATTCAGAAAACTAACAGGCAGGAATAGCTCAGTTGGTCTTACCAGCCTGTCCCACGTTTATGGTGTCTGAAGCATCATAACTAGATATTTCCTCTCCAACAGCTGTTTAATCTCTTGGGAATGGCAAAAAAGTAAGAAAAACCCAGGGCAAAAATGGGTTGGAAATTTCCTCTCTGGACATCTCAAGCAATAGAATACAGTCCAAGAAATCAAAGACTCTGTGTTTTATCTATGCAAAGTACCATTCCCAGAGTCATGTCAAGTGATTATGTAAGGAAAGCATAGTCATCTCCAATAAAGAACAAAACTTCAACATAAGATATGCAGAGGGTTAAAAGCTTTGCACAAGAAAATGCATTGAAATTAATTTTGTGACAGACCTGAGTCAATGCCAAAATAAAGTAATAACATCAGCTAAAAATTTCAGGCATCCAAATCTCAGCTCCACTCAGAGGATGAATGAACTTCATTCATCCTCTGCGAAGCACAAAGCAATAGCACGTTCATGTGTAATTATTACCTCTGAATGCATGGAACACACTGAAGTATCAACCTTTCCAACCATACAGGTCTATTTTAAGATTAAGCGGATTCCTTTGAGACATGATGTGGAGATGTTGGCATTTTTTAAGAAGTCTCACACCAGGTTAAAGTCCAACAGGTTTATTTGGTAGCACGAGCTTTCGGAGCACTGCCCCTTCATCAGATGAGTAACGCAAGGGCAGCATTCCGAAAACTTGTGCTACCAAATAAGCATATTGGACTTTAACCTGGTGTTGTGGGACTTTTTACTGTCCTTTGAGATAAGGAGGTCTTCCAATTTCTCACAACTAGGAGACATTCTATTTGACAGACTTCACAGCGTCTTTAATAAAGAAAGATTTCTTCCCAAATCAAGAGCTGAAATCCATCCCTTTCCCCTGAAATCCTTGAGAATAATGGGGTGAACATCTCTGAGGATCCTATTCTCAGGAGTTTTAATGAGTAGTTTTAGTTGTGCAGTATTATAATTGAACAAGCAGTTGCATTTATGGAATTCACTTATTTAAAAATGTTGCAACATACTTTTTGCCATTTATTGCAAGAAGAATGGAATATAAAAGTAGGCTAGTTTTACTGCAGCTTTACAGGGGAGACCCATATCTAGAGCACTATGCGCAGTTTTGGCCTCCTTATTAATAAAAAGATACAGTTGTAGTGGAAACAGGGGTCCATGTGACTCATCCCTTGGACAGCAGGCTTACTTTATGAAGAATGTTTGGGGAGGTTGGAGTTTAAACAAGTGTGAAGTGGTCTTATTGAAACAAATAAGATCCTGAGGGGATTTGATAGGACTGATGCAGGGAGATGTTTCTACTTATGGGTGAGACTAGAACCAGAGCATACAGTTTAGAAATAAGAGGTCAATCATTTAAAACAGAGACAAGGAGAAATGTTTTCTCTCTCAGGGCCATTAATCGATGGAATTCTCTTCCCCAGAAAGCAATGGAGGCTGGGTTATTGAATTTATTCAAGAGTTGGACCAACTTTTGATAAACTTTGGAATCAAAGGTTAATGTGGGCAGACGGCAAAGTTTATTTGAGACCAAATCTAGATTGGCCATGAGTTTACTGAATGGTGTAGCAGAATTAAAGGGCTGAATGACTTACTCCTGGTCCTAAGTTCTAGATTTCTTTGCTTTGTAAACATAAATGGAAAGAGCTGCCTTTGAGGATGGGATTAAGGAGGCTTTGAAAGGAGGGGAGAGAAGCAGAGATATAGAGCTGCTTAGGCTGGGAGTTTCAGAATAGGACAAAGGGTCCTGCCATCCAGGGAGAGGTGTAAAATGAGATCAAACAGAAAAGAACACAGTCAAAATACTGAAGATTGTTAAGTGAGGAAACTAGCTGCAAGATGGTTGTCAAGAAAGGGTGGGGTAAGGTCTTAGAGGGATTTGGAGCAAAATGCTTCAATTGAATATGCCTGGAGCCAGGAATCAGGATTGGTCAGCTACGGTAGGACAGCAATATGAAGGTGGGAGTTTGTACAGGACAGAATGTGTATTCTTTTGGACAAGTTGGAGGGTACGGATGTGGAGGGTGGAACACAGTAAGTTGGACACTGGAAAGATTAAGAGTGAGAAGGTACCAAAACAATGCTAAGGGTTTCAGGGTGACGAGACTGGGGTAAGGATAGAGTTGGACAATGTTGTACATATGGAAATGGATAGAATGTAGGATTTGAAACTCAGGAAAGGGTAAAGCAGGATAGCAAAATCTCATACAGCTCAACCTGAGTGGGTAGTCTTTTAATTTAATTTTATTATATTTTTACTTTTGCTCCTGAAAAAACAACTACTTAATGTCATGATATCCATTATTCGTGTCCTTTCCTGAATTCTAATGTCAAATATGGGGCTAAATTAGACAGTCTCTGAACGTGATACCTGATGCATGTGCGACTCCACCATCCCCATTCATTGTCACACAGGCAGCACAACAACTCGAAGGCAGCCAGCGCTAATCAGGATTTTCAGTGGCTGCATGTCTCAGCAGGGAAGGCCAAAACTGTGATAGGCTGGCATAAGTTAAAATTAGAAAATGCTGGAAGTACTCAACGGTTCAGATGGCATCTGTGGAGAGAGGAGCAAAGCCTGCTCATACCTGCAGCTTCTGATAGGGGGAAAGTGAAATCTGTGCTGCAGAATGGAGCGTTGCAATGATTTTAAGTCGGGTATGGAGCTTAAAGCTACCTAACTACAGAATTTTCACTGCTGACAGGCAGGAATGAAAATGTTGATCACAGGGGTTGCCTGATATCACCATGCCATGGAAAACCTTCAAGTCTGCCAGAGCTAAATGGAGTAGTCCTGCCATGACACCCCCATTCCGGTGAAGAATGACGAGGTCTACCTCTTGCCCCCACCCTCAGCTCACCCAACCTCCAGGAACTTTGAGAGGCCTATCCTTTGCAGTTTGGCAGCAGCAGAGGGGCAAATGGCCATTGGACCTATCTCCTCAAGCCCCATTAGTGCCCAAGACACCCAGGCCAGAGTATCAGTAAGAAGTCTTACAACACCAGTTTAAAGTCCAACAGGTTTATTTGAGCTTTAACCTGGTGACGCAAGACTTCTTACTGTGTTTACCCCAGTCCTATGCTGGCACATCTCCACTCAGTATCAGTGCCAGGGAGCATTGCACTGATGACACTGCCATGTTGAGCTGATGGGAGGCTGAGTAGGGGTTCTGAGAAAGGGAGGAGGGCATTGTGGGGGGTCTGAGAGAGAGGGGGTGTCAGGTGGGGTCACGCTCATGCCTGCATGGTGTCGGAGGGAGGATGCTTCATTTTTTAATGGGTAAGTGGTGCTTCCCTGGACCCTTGAAGTTCAGTACACTATGTCCTTGCTTCTGAGTAACACCTGTAAAGCCTGCCAGTGCCATTCTTGCTGGTGGGCCGGGTAAATGGTGGGAGGCTGATGAATTGACTGTCAAATCCGCTAATCTCATTCAAATTAGCGAGTTTGCATAATTCCCACTCAACCTGGGCAGTGGTGGTATCGTCTCTTATTCTCTCATTCTTCTAAACTCGAACTGGTACAGGCCCAACCTTTCTTCATTAAAGAATAATCCCAGGTGAACTTTCTCTGAACTGGTGGTATACCTTGCTCTCAACAATTAAACTGAACTCACTAAGAATAGTTAAAGGGGACATTTTGTCATCATGGTGGAGTCACAATAGGGAAAAAAATTAGAAAGGCCAGGAATTTCCTTGAATTATGTATGCTCTAACATTGTAACTCCACCAGACTTGTAACAGAACTTTGGTAACAGGCTTAGGTTGCACCCCGAGAAAGCTTTCAACATTGAGAGGGGGGCTGATCTGAGTATACTCCAGGCATTATTGACAATTATTATCCTCTGCAAAGTTAATAAAGAAACACCATGGAAGCTCACTAATAACTGAGAAAACTAATAAGGATGGAACCCGTTCAAAGTGGGCAGATGGTTTTTGGTGCCCCTCACAACAGCACAAACTAGTTATCGTTAGGGAAGTCATGCAACCATGCTATGTGAACACCATGATAAAAACTGCCAGGCCCTGTCAAATGGAACAGGTGCCTTTAAATGTAAGCCAGTGTTTAGATCTGGCTTGTGTTTTCCAAAGAAAGGAACTTAACACTAAGCTGGCAGTAAACTTTCCCAATCAGTATTTATATTCTAAAGCTGCTTTCAAGAAGCTCAGTTTCCTCATATATGCCAAGCTGAAATGTTCCTTGAAAGAACTCTCCGTGACAGTGGTGTAGGCAGCAAATTTAGCAAGATAAATTGGTGGAATTTCTTAATAACAGGAGACTAGCAACTGTAAAGGAGTGAAGGTATTTGAGTGAGCAAGTACAGTAATCAGTGAACACGACTGCACAGATACAAAGGATTATCAAAAAGGCTGATCGACTGTTAACCTCAAATGAGGTAAAATGCCAAGGTGAGGAAATGATGTTTCATTGTACAGAAGCTTGTGTTCAGTTCTGGGCACTGACCCTCAGAAGAATTTATTAGTATGGGAGAGATAGCATTGTAAGTTTACTAGAACAATACCAGGGCAAGGCTAAATTAAATTATGAAACACTTTGCATATCTTCTTCTTCATATTGTTGAATTTTGACAGTTGAAGGTTGGTCTCAGTTGTGGTGGTTACAGTAAGAGAGGGATTTCAACAAGATAAATACAGAAAAGCCATTTGGGCAGCATGGTGGCACAAGGATTATCATTGCTGCCTCACAGCACCAGCGACCCAGGTTCAATTCTGGTATGTTCTCCTTTTTTCTGCGTGGGTTTCTTTTGGGTGCTCCAGTTTCCTCCTACAGTTCAATGATGTGCAGGTTAAGTTGATTGGCCATGCTAAATTGTCCCTTAGTGCCCAAGATGTGCCAGCTAAGGGGATTAGTAGGGTAAATATGTGGGGCTAGGGGAATATGGCCTGGGTGGAGTGCTCTGTTGGAGATTTGCTGGAGCCTCGATGTGCCAAATGGCTTCCTTCTGCACTGTAGGGATTCATTGTTTATTTTCTCTGTTGGGTGAATGCAGGATGAAGAGGCACAATCTTAAAACGAAAGCTAAGCCATTCAGCAGTAAAATCAGGAAGGCCATTTCAATAGAAAGGATGGTGGAAATCTGGAACATTCTCCACAAAAAAACTGTGAATGTCTGCTAACTGGAACGTTCAAGATAGGGTTGTAGATTTTTGTAGGGTAGGAATATCAAGTAATTTGGAATAATGGCGAGTTGAAGTACAAAACAGATTGAATAGCAGAATAAGCTCGAGGGCCTGAAAAGTCTTCTCCTTTCTGAATCCTGCCAGCTGTTCATGCTCAATGCAAACTGTGCTGCAGATGGGGGAATTTATCAACTGTCATTTTATCTCACTTCCTGACAAGAATACAGATCCTGCTCACCAAGATGGTGGAAGCTTCACAAAGAATGATTTGCCAGGTGCAAACCTATCTGATAACACCCGGCTGTGTTCCTGCTTCACAATCCATAAAGATCAAAGCTACCTTCGAGTAGAGTATTGTTCCTGTATCAACTTTAATGTGGGTCTTTTAGAATATGAGGTCTTAGATTAAGACAGTAATGTCTTATCTAATCAGACAGCCCTACAGATGTACATAATGTGGAGTTTCAGGATTACTGGTAATCTGAAATTTATACTCTGTCTGAAGAATTACCTCTCTGAATGTTGCTTACTCTGTAAATAAATCTAAATTTGGTGAAGGGACACCAACCTTGGAGGAACTATTTCAGTTCCTGTCTCTACAATGGCTGTTCCTTGCTCTATGTCACAGGATATGGACGAAACTTGTCAAATTGGCATTCGCACTCATTTTCTCATCTTTCGGCCTCAACTTTCTCTGTTTTATTGATTTTGGTTTTTTTAACTTTTTTTAAACCATTTTTAACTCCTCTGCTGTTCCTCCACAGCCCCAGAACTCTGAACTTATCCAGCCTAGTGTTGCCAGATTGGGACAGGTTCTGATTGAATATCCATTTTACATCTTGCCCAAATCAACTATCCCACTCATGCTTGTCACAAGGCAAATTCCTGATCTCTGCTAGGACTATCAGAACCAAGTACAATCAATTGGAGACATGAAAGTATTCAGAAAGGAGGCAAAATACCTTTTTATAACTTTAAATATAGAAACTAGAAGCAGGAGTAGGCCATTCAGCCCTTTCAACCTGCTCCACCATTGATCATTAAGCATGACTCAAACAAAATGTTAAACTTAAAACAGTGGGGGACCTGATATTTCCAGCCTGTCACTGTGCATAAAACTGGAATTTTGTGTAGGTTGCCCATAACAGAACCTGACCAATTTTCATTTTAATCAGGTGGCAAGTTAAACATCTATCCAAGAATTCACATGTTTGACCCTGACTAACATTCTCCTGATATTAAGTTATCAGGAGAAATTTCTCCCTCAGGATTGGGAGAATAATCAAAGTTATCATCACTGTTCATGAACATTTTCTACATTGTCCATCTCTTTTCTATATCATTGAATCATAGAATTCCTTTAGCGTAGAAGGTGGCCATTTGGCCCATTACATCTGCACCAATTCTCCAAAGAACATCCCACCCTCACTACCATAGCTAATCCATCTATTCTACACACTAAGGTCAATTTACTATGGCCAATCCATCTAAATGCATGCCTTTGGACTGTGGGATTAAATTGGAGCATCCAGAGGAAACCCACATGGACACAGGCAGAACATGCAAACTCAACACAGTCACCTGAGGCTGAATCAAATCTGGATCTCAGTGCTGCAAGACAGCAGTGCTAACCACTTAGCTATTCCCTCAGTGAGTCTGTTGTATTCGCATACACTTCCCATCAGAAAATTGCATTTAATGGTTTCAATGTTTTGCATGGTGTCTTTATATATACCATGTTTATGTCTACATGTTTATGTCTGTGCGAACCTGTGCATGTTCAATAGAAGTATCTATTTACATCTGTGCATGTGCAATGGAAGAATCAGGAAAATTATCAGCTCTATTTTAACAGTAAGTTCACCGCAGATTCAGTTATCACTCTGTTTTGCTGATTTAAATCTACTATGGCAAAAATAAAGTCCATGCAAATGTTTGCCCAAGAATAATCTTACTAATGCTCACACCCTGGGTTTTAAAAACTGTGAAACCACCCTTAAGCACCCCTTCTAAAAATACAGCCAATGTAACGATCCTAATAGAATTTCTTCACTTATAAATATATTAAGTCTGCAACCTTCAATTTACATACAGTATTAATGACAAAAGGCTACTGTTGCTACTAAACATATATAAACAACATAGTAATAGCAATATGATGGTTTGCCATTTTAACAGAAATGCAAGTCTAAAGGATTAAACATACTGGTGGTGGTATTAAACCTAATTCACAGCATGTCGGAGTCAATGGTCAGGCCTGTGTCTATTGCCCACTTCCTTATGGAGCTGGTGCTGATCAGCCATTCACTTAAACCACTAAAAGTGGTTTGACGCAACTCACTGACTTTTATTGGCCTCTTTAAAGGCAGATAAGAGCCAACCTTTTTTTTGGTGCTCGAATTGAAGATACATGTAAGTCAGACTGGGTAAGAGTAGCTGATTTTCTCCTTCAAATGATATTAGTGAGTGAACCAATGAGTTTGTGTGACAATCTGATTGCTTCAGAGTCATATTTACTGATGGCAGCTTTTCAACGTTTTAAACTAGGGTCAAATTCTCAAACTGGATGGTGGGATTTGAACTCCTGAGATCTGATATTTATGGGGAGTTGTTGGAGAGGGAATGTAACAACTGGGGAATGCGAACTGAAGATACAGCTTAATTTAATGGCAGAATCTCAATTTTCAATTTTTGTCCCTGCCTCTAGAGCTGAGTGGCTGTCAGGTGGGGAGGATCATAGTACACAATCAAATCTAGAGGAGGGGATTGCGGGGTGGAAGTGGGTGGTGAGAGGAGCAGGGATGTTGGATAGGGTGGGGGTGTGGGGAAGAGGGAAGGAGAGATTGTGGGTCACAAGAAGAGCAGAGAGATAGGATACAATACAGAGCGAAGAAAAACATTGTAGAGGACATCAGAAGGAGCAGGACAGAGGTGAAATTCCACATTGCTTTAGTCATTCGATTTCCCAAACAATGGCCAGAGTTTGATCTAAAACTGTGATTCAATTTAAGGAATGGATGGAGACGCCTCTGGAAAGCAAATTACTTGCCTGCCCCCCAGTATGCATGTCTCTGTTAAAAACTGTTGGGGTCCAAAACTGTTATCCACAGGGATTTGTGGCTGGGAAGAAAAGCACTAACCATAAATGAATACTTCAAATAAAACAGACTATGTAACAAACATAATTCAACCTTGGAGGCAATTCTGTTTGAATTTCACATGAAGGTATAGAGTTGGTTGGGATGACATTATTTTTGGGTGGCAGTGCCAACAGACCACTTTTTGAGATACAGTTACCATTCTAATTAGGGGATAAAGCAGCCAAATCTTCACCCAGTTTACACGGATCCAATTTATTTTCCTAATGTTATCAATTCCATTGAACTACACCCTCAAGGCCATATAACTGATCAGTGTCTTGGTCAACATTTACCCCTTAATCGACAATTTTAATACAGACTACGTGGTCAGTATCACTTGGCTGTTTGTGGGAATTTGCTATGCTCAGATTGGCTGTTGTGTTTCTAATTTAGAACAGTGACTGCATTTCAAAAGTACTCCATCAGCTGCAAAGTGCTTTAGGTGATCACAAAAGTCACAAAAAAGCATTTCTTTTCTTCAACTTATATAGTATTTTGTACGCAGATTTTCATGTTGATTGCAGGAGACTAAGAAAGTCAGTTATGGCATGAATGAATGTCCTTCTGCTGACAACTCAAGCAGCAGCAACATAGAAGAAACACTGAATATTACACTAAAGGGAACGAGTTCCTGTGTGAGAAAAAGTCAACACTGATCAAAATCGGGAAGCAGGAATGACACATTCAGGGTCTTTATTTTTATACATTTTTTTTGAGAGTCTTTGTGATCTGATCTATCATGGTTCAGGTTCTCAAAATTCAGAAAATACTTAAGGTGAGTGAATGGGCCTTTGAAAAGAGCTTTGCTAAGAGAACTGGAATTTACCATGGCAACTGCATCTGCTTACGTCAGCCTCATTTTGCATTAAGGTCACAGAATAAATTCTTTCCCACATGAAAAGAAACATTTTTTTAAACTTTTGACCATATTGCATTATCAATCACACAAAACCATTCGGTCCGGTAAATAAGATCAACGTATCTTTTAGCTCTTTGCCAACGTCATGATTCCAAGTCCTCCACTCACATCCGCCTTACTCCTCTTTATCCTTTATTAAATCCTACCCTGTTGTGCAGAGGCAGTCTTACTGTATGTCACTGTAACAATTTTTAACACAATCCATTTTCCAAGAAGTTGGAATAGGCATTTTAAATCCATGGAGACATTTTTCTGCAGTGTATAATAGCTTCATGTAAGGGAATATACCTCATTGTGCTGGGCTGAAAATTGTAATAGTGAATTACGTACATTGTAGCAATTTCTTATAATTGTTGGTTTTGTGCTGTACTTCTTTGAGTCTAGAAATTACTGTTTGCAATTTGCGTCTATAATACCTTCCATCTGCTATTTTAAAGCAGTGTAAAATCCATTTCTTTAAACTTTTTAAATACCTCTGTTAAAATAGAGGGAGAAAGAACTTTCAAATAAATCCATTTGACATTTGGCTGCCACCAATGTCTGTAGCAATTTCTCAGCTACAGTCTGGGAAATGAATCACTGATAATGTTCAAGTATAGAAATGTTTTTTGTTGCAATGACTACCATTTCTTATAGGTGCCACACCTTGTGGAATTTGACATCTCATGCTCAAGCCTTACCCTGAACAAATAAAAATTATTTAGCAAGTCGGGTAGCATCCTTACCTTTGGACCAGAAGCACTGGGCTCATGTTCGTGCGGTGTGTGAATGAGTGCATGTGTGAGTGAGGTGCACGTGTGAAAGAGATGTGTGTGTGAGTGCATGTGTGAGTGAGGTTTGTGTGTGACTGAGTGCATGTGGTTTGATTTGATTTGATTGGATTTGATTTATTATTGTCAGATGTATTAGCATACAGTGAAAAGTAGTGTTTCTCGCACGCTATACAAAGCATACCATTCATAGAGAAGGAAACAAGACAGTGCAGAATGTAGTGTTATAATCATAGCTAAGGTGTAGGGAAAGATCAACTTAATGAAAGGTAAGTCTATTCAAAAGTCTGATGTTGACAGGGAAGAAGCTGTTCTTGAGACAGTTGGTACACGGCCCCAGAATTTTGTATCTTTTTTGCGATGGAAGAAGGTGAAAGAGAGAATGTTCAGGGTGTGTGGGGTCTTTAACTATGCTGGCTGCTTTGCTGAGGCAGTAGGAAGTGTGTTCAAAGTCAATGGATGGGAGGCTGGTTTGCATGATGGATTGGGCTACATTCACAACTTTTTTGTAGTTTCTTGCAATCTTGCGCCGAACAGGAGCCATACCAAGCTGTGATACAATCAGAAAGAATGCTTTCTATGGTGCACCTGTAAAAGTTGGTGAGAGTTGCAGCTAATATGCAAATTTCCTTAGTCTTCTGAGAAAGTAGAAGCGCCGGTAGGACGGGGCGGGGGGAACCAGAATAGGGTGTTGGTAATCAGGACATCTAAAAACTTGAAGCTCTCAACCCTTTCTATTTCATCCCCATTGATGTGGACAGGGGAATGTTCTCCTTTATGCTTCCTGAAATCGATGACAATCTCCTTCATTTTGTTGACATTGAGGGGGAGATTATTGTCACCACACCAGTTCACCAGATTCTCTTATCTCTTTCCTGTAGTCTGTCTCATCATTGTTTAAGATCCGACCCACTATGGTGGTGTCATCAGCAAACTTGAAAATCGAATTGGCGGAGAATTTGGCTACACAGTCATTGGTATATAAGGAGTGTAGTATGGGGCTGAGAACACAGCCTTGTGGGGCATCAGTTTTGAGGATGATCATGGAGGAGGCATGTGTGAGGGAAACATATGTGTGAGTGATTGCATATGTGAGTGAGTGTATGTGTAAGTGAGTGTGTAAAGCATATCAAACTAGGCCTTGCTTCCACAGGCATCTGATGTTTCATTCAAATGGGAACAAAGGTTTATCATACCTAATTCCAAAGCTGACATTCTTGTGTATTTCTCTCTCATGGTGCCTCTTTCTTTCTCTCTCTGGTTCATCTGTTCACACAGATTTCTTTCTCTCTCTTTGACCCTCTGCCTTTCAATCTCTCTTTACACCTTCCAAATTTCTCTCTGTTCAGTTACCCCTTCATTTCTCATGTGTCCCTGAGTCTCACCACCTCTCTCCTTCTCTCTATTCTACTACATCTCCTTCTCTGCCTCTCTCCCTCTCTGTCCCTCTACCTCTTTATCTATCTCTCTATCCCTCTCTTCATCCTTCTATCTCTGCATCCTTCTCTCTCTATCCCTCCATCATTTCATCTCATCAGTTCAATGATATTTACTGGAATGCAGTCTGGAGGATGACAAAAACACACTATATTCTTTGGTGCTCCGGTTTCCTTCTACAGTCCAAAGATGTGCGGGTTAGGTGCATTGACCACGCTAAAGTAGCCCTTAGTGCCCCGGGATATGTAGGTTAGAGGGATTAATGGGGTAAATGCGTGGGGTTCTGGGGTTAGGGTTTGGGGTGGGATTATTGTTGGTGTAGACTTGATGAGCCAAATAGCCTCCTTTTGTACTGTAGGGTTTCTATAATTCTATGATAGGAAGCATAAAATCACTGACTGCAACTTTTGGACTTTGATGTTTAAATGTGCATGTGCAGACTCAAAAAGCTGCTGTCAGTTTCAGAGGATTACCAATTGTAAACACTGACAAGTTCACAATTATTATTATTACAAATCATGGAACAGGAGGAAAATTGGAAGAAAACAGGAAATATACATACTTATTTTCACAACCATCAGCCTTCATATCTGGTTACACATACTATTGATCATAGAATAGTATCCCTACAATGTAGGAAAAGGCCATTTGGCATACCGAGACTCTCCGACAGAGCATCTTACCTAAGCATATCCCTCCCCACCCTATCCTATAAACCACATAGAAAGCCTGCTAATTGCCTAACCTAAACATCTTTGAACATTAAGGGACAAGCTGTTGCCGCTCTGAATGAATGGTAGCAAGTTCCTATGAGTTATTAATGTCAATACTGCAGCACTTCAAGGAGAGCTTCAAACCATCCCTATAGCATTTTCTTTGTCCTCTCCTGGAACATTGGCCTTTTGAGAGTTGAGGAAACATGAACAATAGACATTTTTTGACAATCCAGATGTAGTTGATATTGCAGGACTTTTCCTCTATGCCTATGGAGCTCTTACGTGTCGCTGATACACAGTCCAAGTCTCACTGCAATATAGGAGTGTGATAACGAAAACTGCTCTGTACATGAGGACTTCTGTCAACTTGCAGAAGATCTTTCTGTCAAGTACTCACTGCCACAGTGTGTAGAAAGCTGAGCATAGCTGATCGAGTGTTGGATCTCTTTGTCCATGCCGGGTCTTTTGAGACAGCTGGCTGCCAAGGTATGGGAAGTGTTGAACATATTTTAGAATCTCTTCTTCAATACATATGGGAAGTGGAAGATTTGGATGACTAGATGTGGGCTAAAATATGAGTTTAGTTTTGGTAACATTCAAGAACAGCCCAAGATTCTTGTATGCATAATTGAAGAGATCAAGAATGGTTAGCAAATTTGGTGCCGAGCGAGCAACAGCACTTCAGTCATACGTAAACTGTAAATCATATATGTCTATAATGGTCAAATTAGCTTGATAAAGAGGCGACTGAGGTTAAAATGTATTCCATCTCAGCAGAATCTAGTATTGACATCAGAGCACAATTGATCTTTAATGAGTGAAAAGCCACTATAGGTAGATGGTAAATAATACGGTGACTATCATACAGCCTTACTTGACACCAGTCCAAATATTAGATCTTCCACTCTAGACAGTTGCAGTTACAGGACTGTGATGATGTTTCTTGGAATTCCAAATCTCTGGCGTACAATTCACAGAGCCTCATGATTTACCGAATCAAATGCTTTGGTTGGTTCAATTAAGGCAATAAAGAGTTCCTGATGGTGTTCCCAACATCTTTCTTGCATGTAACTGGCAACAAAGACCATGTCAAAGATCCCTCTGGAAGGTTGAAAACCACACAATGTCTCTGGGAGGGATTCTTCAACCCCAGGAAGTACTTAGTTCAGGAGAATATATCAGGATTTCCACCGCTATGTGGAAATATTTTGACAGTTTCCACAATTTGGTTTATCTCCTTTCTTGAATTTGATTACAATTGCTGCATTCCTGAATAAGTCAGGCTTAGGAGGGGGCAGGGATTTATTTTTCTCCCAAATCTATAGGATGAGTGCATGGAGTCTTGACGCGAACAAAAATCCTCCATCTTCAAAGACCTCAGCTGGAATATCTTCGGGATTTATTGTTTTTCATTTGCTCGATTGTTTGTTGCAGTTCTCCCAACAATAATGGTTCACCCATGGAATCTACCTCAGGGTACAGGGGGATAGCCTGGACAGAATCAGCTTGCTGCCATGTGTGGCCCTATAAGGAGCAAGGATCTCCTAATGACATTTCTCACAAGCTTATCGAGAGCACAAACCTCTCCACCGTTTCAAGAAAACGATCCATGGAGGGCCATCACAAATGGTTACCATTGCCACAGCAGATATGCTCCCAGAACACATCAAAATTAAGCACACACATTCGTACATTAAGTGACCATGAGCAATCAGTGAGGTTTCATAAATGTGGCCCTGCCTCAGGCAGGAGCTTTGCTGAAATTCCATCGTCACGGCAACCAGAAAAACAGTCACAATGCTACCTCACATCAAAATCTGGTGATTCTGTGGCCAGCTTTCCTGCTCCTCCCGGTGCCTACCTTACAGACCTGATCAGTGGTCAACTGGCAGCAAGGCTGATATCCAATAAAGACGATCAAAAGATTTGTTTTTGAAATGTTAGAGCAGCAATGATTCAGGTCTTAAAAGTCAAAAAGAGAAAAGAAAAGGAAAGAAAGTGAAAGGGCAAATAAAGAGTGAGAATGTAAGGCACAAAAGGAAAACTGGAGATGATATAAAAAGCAGAAAACTGAAACAAAAAAAAAGCAACCCTGCATGAGAAAGAGAAAATTAAGCAGATAAACTAGCCACTTATTTAATTTAATGTAACCAATGAACCTCATTTAGGATTTGATAGCTCAACCTATTTTATTTTCTGTGAAAAATTCACATATGTTTTGGTGACTACTTGTTGATCCCACATAGAAGGCTTGTTCTTCATGAGTGATGTATCGAGAAATCATAACTGAGATTTTAATACAAAAAAGTTTTCAGTGCTGTTACACATAGCATAGAATGTGACAATGAAAATATAAAGAAAATGAAGAAGTGTGGTGACAGACCCCAGTTACCAGGAAGAATATACAAGATCATGCTACAATGTTTGGCTACAGATTCCCAAATCTGGGCGTTGTGTAACTAAACTCTAATAAACTGACAACTTCCTGGTTCATGTCAGAGCCTGTGGGATTTCAAATCAAAAATTATCTTTCCAGACAAGTCTGCTTCCACATGAGTACGATTTAATCCCGTATAGTGCAAGCTTGAAATTCTTTATGTCAATGATATGAACTGTGAGCTTCCCCACCAGCAACCTACCAGACTTGAAACTCAAAGGGGAGTGCTGCAGGGTAGAGTTGCAGGATCCCAACAGCCTGATAGGGAATTTTAAAGGCAGTATCATGCAACACTAAGCTGACAACGGGAAAGATTCATACCTCTGTCGAGCTGTTCGCCTCAGACATCTTGGCAACTGTCGTCTGGCTCTCTCCAATAAAGTCATGTCCACCGTCATTATCATAGTCATAACATAAAATCTGGTTCAGGGAAAACACAAACATGTCACGTTAGCACCTGAACTGCTGCCAAATCTCAGTCAAGAGATTAATCAGCATTGAGTCTGTATGAACGAGGCACAGCAGAATGACAAAAAGATGTTTCACAAGCCATTTTACAATTCCTATTACTTACTTTTTCATTCATTCGTTTACAGACAGTGAAGGTGTTCATTCAGCCCATTGTGCTTATACTGGTTATTTGAAAGTAAACCCAAATAGTCCAACTTCTCCAGTTTTTCCCCTTAGCACTGTAAATCTTTCCTGTTCGTTCAGTTATCCAGTTGATTTTTGCAAGATATTATTAAATCTACTTCCATGGCCCTTTCAGGAGTGTATTCCAGATCACTGCTCTCCCTGTGTCCTTTTTAGTCCTTTTTCCAATTTTCTCAAATCTGTTTACTGGCCCCCCCTGACACGGGGAACAATCTCTCCATACATCCTCCAGCAAAATCTTTCCAATGGCCATCATTGTGCATCTTGTTTTCCCATGGGACATGAAACAGTTCAACAGCCTTGGAGGTTTGTGCTTATTCCCTTCTCTCACTGAGAGTGTACAACAGCTGTCCTGCCCATACAATGTACACAAAATAGGGGGAATAGGCCATTCGGCTCCTCAAGCCAGTTCCACCATTCAGCAGTAAAACCTGACGAGTGAATTCTGAATGAAATGTTAAACTGAGAAGCCATTTTACATGGACATGCAAGATCCCATTACATTATTCAAAAAAGAACAGGGGAGCTATCCCTGGCATACTGGCCAATAATTATGCCCTAATCAACATTACAAAAACAGATTATCTGGTCATTATCAAATTGGTGTTTGTGGGAGCTTGGTGTATGCAAATTGGCTGGTCCATTTTCTGCATTACAATCGTGTATATACGTCAAAGAATTTCACTGGTTCTAAAATGCTTTGGGTCAGCTGAGGTCATGAAAGGTGCTATATCAATGCAAGTTTTAATTTCATTCTCTAAATCAGTACTAAATCTTTCTTTAATGGGATCAGAAGGGGCAGGTGTGTTATTCCAGGCCTATCCCAGGAGAGTCTGGGCTTTTGATGTCTCCTGTTCTCCCTCCATTCTCACCCACATTAAAATTGTTGACAAGGGAATGTTGCTTCATGGTCCCGAACATGCTGCTCTGAATGCTCCAGTGCTTGGCCACTCATCTCTGAATACTTATTTTTATAATCATAATTTAAAATAAGTATGATTGCTTGGGCTGTGGTTAGTAGATTTGTAGAGAGAAAAATGAATGCGTGCATGATTAATGTCAAGGGGAAATCTGTTCTCGCCTCTCCTCTAATATTCAGCTCTCGCTCATATGTCTGGATGAGTCTGTGATGAAGTCGAGAGCTGAGTGGTTCTGGCAAAACGTGAATTGAGCATTAGTGAAAAATGGGACCTTGAGCGAACCATTCAGCCTCTTAAACTTGACCTGCCGTTTGGTTAGATCATAGCTGACATATATCTCACTAAATTCTCCTGCCTTTAATGCCCTGGCCCAATAAAATTCCACCTTCCCTGGTTTGGACATTTTCAATTGACCCTCAGTCTCATGACCTTTCTGCAGGCGGGGAATTCCATATTTCCACTCCCCCCTTTGTAAAAATAATGCTGGCCAATGTCACTTCTGAATGGCACACCAGCGAGGAGGTTTGTCATTTGTTGGTGTTGTTGCGTTGTAGTACCAGCGATAACTCTTTCTGCCATTTTACTGACAACTGTGTGGCAGTGAAGGGTGGTAACTGGATTAAAAACCTCATTCTCTTGCGGATAAGAAATATCTGGGCAATTTTTCACATCACCATGCAGATGTCAGCATTATAGCTGGTTTACAGTAAAAACAGTCAACATTTCCTGTAAAGCTTCTTGAGTTCGTGGGTGACATCACTAAATGTATTTAAATTCTGGAATGCATTGCCTGAGAATGCAGCGGAAGCAGGTTCAATTGTGGTTTTCAAAATGGAATTATAATTACCGATAGAGAAAAAAATTTGCAGCAGTACAGTATTATGGAAGGGAGTGAGACTAGCTGAGTAAGTCTTTAAGAGAGGCAACATGGGCACAATGGGCCAATGGTCTTCATCTGTGCTGTACTACTCTATGAATGGAATACAGCCTTCCATGTCTAAATCCCACATCAGGGGCACGGATGGGGAGTGTTTCCTTCAGTAAAGGGAAACACTCCCCAATGGGGGGAATTCACAGCGTATTGTATGACTCTATCATTATTAATTATATAGTTAGGAGTTTGCCGATATTTTTCCAAATGGACCAGGTTGAATGGTGCATTTTCATATCAGGGTACCATATTTATTTATTTTATTTGCTCGTTCATGGGATGTGGGCATCACTGGCTGGGCCAGCATTTATTGCCGCCCATCCCTGAGAGAATTGAAGCGTCAAGCACATTGCTGTAGGTCTGGAGTCACATGTAGACCAGACCAGGTAAGGATAGCAGATTTGTTTTGCTAAAGGTTCACTAACCTTTAGTGAACCAGATGGGTTTTTGCAACAATCGACAATGGTTTCATGGTCATCACTGGATTTTTAATTCAAATTTCATCATCTGCCATGGTGGGATTCAAAGCTGAATCCCCAGAAAATTGCCCTGGTTCTCTGATTATTCCACTGTTTCCCCTGGATTTAAATGAAGCTGGACGGTAACATATACACCATGCTGGTTGAGGAAATTGCCAGAAGAAAATACAGAACTCCAGTGTCCAAATTCAGCCACACTTCATTTGGCAACCTCCTCGACCAAAGGCAGGCCTGAAGGACCTCATTCGAGCTGCTTGGAAGAGGAGGCCGAACAGGGACATAAACCCTCCAATGGGAGCAAGATTCCAGGGCAGTTCGTGCCCAGGAGCACCAGCACAGACTGCCCTGCAGCGCAGGAAACAGATGCACCACCAGGGAAGTGAACCCTCAACTGGAATGGCATGGTGGCACATAGGTTAGCACTGCTTCTGCACACCAGCAGGACCTGGATTCAATTCCCAGCTTGGGTGACTGTCCATATGGAGTTTGCACATTCTTGCTGTGTCTGCGTGCGTTTCCTCCGGGTGCCCCGGTTTCCTCCCACACTCCAATAGGTGTGCTGGTTAGGTGCATTGGCCATGCTAAATTCTCCCTCAGTGTACCTGCACAGGTGCCTGAGTGTGGCAACTAGGGAATTCTCACAGGAATTTCATTGCAGTGTTAATGTAAGCCTATTTGTGACACTGATAAATAAATGAATAAATAACTACTCACACTCACCTCGCCGACTGCATGGCTTTAGTGGCAAGTTGATAAGATGATGCCTCAGCCCCACTGCAGTTCATCTGCTCTGCAGTTGGAGAGGCCACTTTGGATCCTTTGCCCTCCCACACACACAACTTACATGCTGTCTGGGATGTGAGAGTATGGGGAGGTGGAGGTTTGGGGAAAAGGAATTGAGAGCGCCAGCAAGTACTACTAAAAACATGGCTCTCTGAGTTTTATCCTTACATCTCGATGGGCGCATCAGTCTGGAGGCTACTGGCCCTGACCCCTCTGGGCAAGCTGCAGTACGTCATTCACACGCCATACAATCTACTGGGTTATCCTAACACTGAAGCATGAAGAATTTTTCAGGTAAGTGCTGCAGTATACATATCATTTTGGTCCGACTTGTTCTGGACTGCTGCGATTTCCTGCTGAAGGCATGGACAATAGGATACCATTAATGTGGGGGTGGTGGCTACTACGTCCTGGGACTCCTGGAGGCCGAGAGTGGATGATGTCATCATTTTACACAGGTGGGATACAGATCTTTGAGCTCCAGCCTGCCACAGGGTGGAGGGGAGGATGGAAGATTCCGCTCCATAATTCTAAAGTTCAGCCCTTTAGATGTTTTTTTATAGTACTCTAAAAGGGCCAGTGGACACATATCTTAGAGAGAAAATTAAAATATAAATTTGTTGAGTAATCTAGTTGGAATTTTGAAAATCGGGCCTGTTGGTTATTTCTCTCTAGAAGATGCTGATTGACCTGCGGAGCATTTCTAAAATTTTCTGAAAGTGGCATTTTCCAATCTTGCCCTTGGCTGCCCTTCTGTAAGTGAGAATGGAGAATTTGGCATTCCAACCAAAACTCGATTCACTTCCAGTGGCTTCAGAGAATCCCAGCTGCGAGCGAGGATGGAGGTCTTTGGTGTCAGTTTTTATTTCAGATTTCCAGCATCTGCTGTAGTTTGTTTTGTATTAAAAATACAAACTGCTTCCAGAAAATACCTGAAACCACTGTACAGGCAAAATCTCCATCAGTTTGTCTTGATGTGATGGCCTCTGCCATTTGCTTCACTCAGGAAGAAATATATATATGTTTTAGTCCGAGACAGGCTGCTGTCTATTCTGCCCGAGTGTTAACCAAAGATACATTTGTGGATATTTTGACTTTGAACAGATTGTTTGGAATGTACTGCACATTGATGGATGGCAATGATTTATAGGTAGACGTGCAGTCTGAATAGAGGCATTTGGAAGTAGTATTGATTGGTATGGTTTAGATATAATCAAAACGCTGCAGTGTATATAGTCTCTTCAAGTAGCTTTATCTTCGATGCCACTACAGCTCCCATAGTAAGAATCTTCAATCTAAATTTGAATTCATGGCTGCTTTTAGAGTGGATAATTCATTAATGATCCAAATTACCTTTACAGTTTTTTCTAAATCTCCATTACATAAGGATACTAGTGGTGTGCTAAAAGGTTTCCAGACGGGATCAAGAGTATTCTTTATAACCTGCAAAACAAATGAGAAAATGATCAGCAACGCCACAGATAACTTAGACTTATTTTTGGACACCTCTGTTCAGTCAGAAAAGCAATTCCCAATTTCTGCTGAGAAAACATGGGTGATCAAATTAAAACCTCATTCAAAACTATTTTCTGAGGTGCCTCGATGGGTCACTGAATTGAGCAAAGGCACAACTGAGTCCTTTGTATCGAAGATACCTGAGGCTTGAGCCTTGGTCCATGGTAAGTTAGTTGAGTTCAACATAGGCAAAGATAGGACCATATTGGATTAAAAGAAAAATCAACCCTGCCTTGATTGCTGAACACCATTCCCTCCTGAAATTACACACGTGCCGGTAAACACCGAGTAACATTAGTGGACATGGCAGCAATGGCCCTCCAGTCCAATAGCCGCCCAATGTCGTCCCTTCAAGGCTCATACCTAAACAATCACTCTGAATAATGTAATTTGGGTAATAAACTATAAGGGGAGGGCTTTGACATTTGTAAAATTGGCAGGTAGTTAACTTCAGGAGGGAAAGATGGAGAGGAAATTGATGAAAGATTAAATTTTACATTACATACAGCAACAAATTATACTTATCAAAGAGGAAAAGGAGATTGATGTGGTGCAGCAGAACAAACACTGTTCCTCTGTCTCCCAGGTTCTGGTTTGGTATTGGTCCAGAACATTACATCTATTATAAATCAGCTTTGGACCAGCTTCAGCTCAGTTGCCAGCATACAAAGCACCGCTGTGTAATGATTTGGCAATGCCCTATTCCCACTGAGAAAAGCATAACAGACTAAAAGATGTTGGAAATGGAAGGGTCACATTGGCACAGAGGGGAAACAGCATTTTAAAGACATTGTTTGGAAAGCTCTGTGTTGAACCTCGCCCAGATATAATGTGAGTTTGCACATTCTCCCTGTCTCTGCATAGGTTTCCTCTGGGTGCTCCGATTTCCTCCCACAATCCAAAGATGTGCAGGTTACGTGGATTGGCCATGCTAAATTGACCCTTAGTGTCCAGAGGTGTACAGGTTAGGTGGCTTGGTCATGCTAAATTGACCCTTAGTGTCAGGGGAACCAGCTAGGCAAAATACATGGATGCAACCTGACTGGAATTGTTGTTGGTACAGATTCAATTGGCCAACTGGCCTCCTTTTGCACTATAGGGATTGTATGGTTCTGTGGTAATGGAGATAGAAATTTGGCAAGGACAAAAGTGTTAAACAGACAATGTTGCAGTGGGCTACCTGTTAAACAGCATGACCAACATTCAGTACTAAAGAATTCAATGGAACTGAAAAGTGGGTGTAGAGTGTAACAATTGTGCAGTGTGCGATGCCACCCATTTGTACTAATATCTGATGCAAATTTTTATTTCATTTCATTTCAAGAAAATGGTGTATTCATCGTTTTGAAAAGTATGGGGGAACAAATAAGTTTTCCATCAAAACTTTTTTGAATGATAATGGAAATGAATTAGACTCAGAAAAAATCTCTGGTTACTATTCAAAGTAAAATTCTCTTAAACAGAACCAATCTTGCTCTCAGTTTTTCCTTGGCTTGAAGACTGCGTCAGCCTGAGCCAAGTACTTCCATTAAGCTCTGACTCTCTTGGTCAATGTGACCAATTAAGCCAATTTATTTTTCTCTATGTGGAATATTCTATCTAAACACAGCGGCTGAAATTTACTGCAATACACACACACACACACACACACACACACACACACACACACACACACACACACACACCATTATAGGCATACTTTAGCGTCACAAATAGTCTTGCATTAACATTGCAATGAAGTTACTGTGAAAATCCCCTAGTCACCACGCTCCAACACCTATTCAGATACACTGAAGGAGAATTTAGCAAGGCCAATGCACCTAACCAGCACATCTTTTGGACTGGCGGAGGAAACCGCAATTCCTGAGAGAAATCCACACAGACATGGGGAGAACGTGCAGACTCCACACACACAGTGACTCAAGCCAGGAATTGAACCCTGGTCCCTGCCACTGTGAGACAGCAGTACTAGCCACTGTGTCACCATACCAAAAAATTCCACCATTTAGTTTGAAGTAAGGAATCGTGTAGTTGTCCAGTTGCCTTTGTTTATTAGGATCCAAATCTTCACAATGGTTTATTAATTTCCAGATTCCAGGCTCTAATATCATGATAACATTCTCTGTCCCTCCAGGACTCGCATGAGCTTTTTTAAAATTAATTTACGGGATGTGTGTGTGTTCTAGCTGGGCCAGCATTTATTGCTTGTCCCTAAACATTCTCCATTTCATAGGGCAACTGAGAGTCAAGCTGTGGGTCTGGACATATAACCCAGACCAGGTAAGGACAGCAGAATTCTTTCCCCAAAGGACATTAGTGAACCAGATGGGTTTATGTTATAATTGATGTTGGTTTCATGATCATCATTGGAATTTTAATTCCAAAGTTGTAATGGAATTTAAATTTCAGTGTCTGCCATGATGGGATTGAACCCTGGTCCCCAGATCTTACCCTGGATCTCTGGATTACTAGTCCAGTGACAATACTAGTGCCTCCCCATTTGGACCAAATGGCCTCTTTCAGTGCCATAATGACTCTAGATACTCAGTTTGAATCTGGTCCAAGCAGAGGAGATGAAACTTTTCTCTGCTTACTGATTGTGAGGCTTTTGTACAAATTTGCTTGATCACCTCAATCTCTTGTAAGTGATCATCTACCATTAGGGCAGGCAAAATAGACAATTTCACACAGATTGATGGCTAGGGTGGAAATTTAATACAAGCACAATGGATGGAGTTGCCCTCTTGCGATAGGGGTAGCAGAGGAAGCTTTTCTCTGCACCTAACTCATGCTATCTGGTTGACACTAACACAGAGTGTCAGAACTGGAAACAAATTTCCATTCATCAGTATCACCTTCCAAAGCACAGATGATCTGTCCCTCAAAAGATTAGCAGTAAATTAGTGACAGTAATTTAGATGTTAGCAATATCCATAAAGCCTCATTGATCAGTTCTGTTCTTCAATGTATGACATATGCTGTGTAGTGAGGGGAAGACATGATGTGTGGCAACAGAGAAAACATACTTTGTTTATTGATCTTTTCCGTTATAAATATGATTCAATATATTTACTTCAAATGATTGGGCGAAGCAATGAGAGTAAAAATAAATTGCAATAAAACTAGAAGTGTCTCATCTGACCTTTACAGCAGAGCTGAGAGATAATGAAGTGATTCATATGCAATAAAATCTTTCTACGCAAGCTGTGATTTTAAAAAGTGTTTGATATCATATATGTGTCTGACATGACACAAATTCTAACCAGGTACTCTTGTAATTGTCACACTTAAAATATAGAACCATTCATTATTGCCTCCACAACAAGGGTTTGGCAGTATTTGGCAGTAGTGAATGATGCTTGTTTTTGCCCTGGTTAATAGGATTCTGTGTGTTTGCCTCACTCAGTAAAATCCAGAGCATATGTTTGAAAAATCATGAGACTCAGTGAACAAAGTCATAAAAGTCTCAGCTTAGTTTTGGTCCATGTGCGGTTCAACTAAATTCTGAGGTGTGGGCACGATGCTTATTTGATGCTTATTTGAGGGAGGGGCTTTTGAACAAGAATAGCAGGAAGTACAGGCAAAAGTTGATTTGATTCATTATTGTTACATGTATTGGCATACAGTGAAAAGTATTGTTTCTTGCGCGCTGTACAGATACAAACATATCATACAGTACATAGGAGGGAAGCAAGGAGAGTGTGCAGAATGTAATGTTACAGTCATAGCTGGCATATAGGGAAAGGTCAACTTAATATAAAGTCATACATAGTAAGTCCATTCAAAAGTCTGATGGCAGGAAAGAAGCTGTTCTTGAGTCAGTTGGTATGTAGCCTCGGACTTTTGTATCTTTGGGAATGTATTCGAAGGCACATCTGAGGTGTGACGCAAACACCTATCATAAAAGGTTGAGGAAAGTTGGGCACCACTTTGATAAACTATATCAAAATCTTTTTGCTTGGTTACAGCCATGATTTATCCCTGTGCTGAGTATACCTCAGCTCAGTATAATGGCTCTACCACTAGGCCAAAGAGCCATCCTCAGAAATTTCCTGCAATTGTGTTAATTCAAAGCAGGAGTAAAATTACACGCAGAATTTAAAGGAAGAAAACAAAAAGGTTTCCCAATGTTTTCAGGTAATACTTAAGCAATTTTACTCTGTATTTTCCTTTCCTTTAAATGATTTTCCTGGCATCAGTATTCTCAGATTCAAACCAAAAAGCATTTATGCATTGTTTATTTTTAAACATGATGGGGCAAAGGTTTTTTTTTCAGGAGTCCTGTCTCGGACAGGAAGGTGGAGGCAGCCTGCCAAGCTGTAGAGTTAATTGACAGTGAAGATGCCTTGAGCTCCTCAGCACTTTTGTACTCCATTGCCTGCCTGGCCCCTCCATTACAGCTTCATCTGTCCATATGTGCCAGTGACCATAGCTGCAGTAATGTAGAAGCTGCAGTCTGAAGGAAGTCACCAGTGGATGCCTGCATGACAAGGTAGGCCATCACACAGCTCACTGCCCTTTAGACAATTCAGTGAGCAACCTTGCTTAGGAGGGGCACTGGGAAGAAGTGTGTGCATATGCAGGGCACCATCTTGCCTACAGCATTAAAGGATTCACTGCGGTTACCGTATTCACATTACATATAGCATATTTGACCACTCGCTGAATGTGTTTCTTTTCACTTGTACACTCGTGTGTGAATGTACAATAGAGAGTTCAAAACGAATGACAAAAATGTAAGGTCACATTTTACCAGTAATACTGAGTTGCATCCCAATCAATGTGGCTTCCCAGGAACAGTGATGTGAACTGATTGGTGAGGCACAGGAAAGCTACTTCCTTCTCTGTTGCATCACATATTGGAATCCAGAGGTCAAAGCCTCAGCCGCTAATATGCTTCTTGAATCTTTCAGTTTCCATCTAAGTGTCTCTTTAAGGGAGGATTAATGTTCCGACTGCATGACCAGATGTTTGTCTGCAAATGCGGCTGAAATATGAGTGCTGGATGCTAGACATTCATCCAGTCTACAATGTTCCACTTTGGCCTTGGTGTGGGAGTGCAGCTTGGTAGACCTTGCGTTGTCCACTTAATAAAGATTGTGTACTGTCATCGCTATGGTGGCTGCATTGCCCTTTCCAGTGTCACAGAATGTGGTAACATGCAATTTGCTGCAAAATATATAGATAAGCTAGAAGAGCTGCAAGCAGTGCCAAGCTCTTAACCAGGACCACTTGTCTAACAATTATGTGTAAAATTGTCCTGTCTGCATGAATGATGCAACATAAACTCTGACATTAGTGTAATGGCTTCATTCTTGTCATCCACATTGTGAACATGGTTTGGTGATGGTCCATTTGGCAGTATGGGTGCCTCATTCACTGTTAATGGGATTCATGTGAGGGAACCAGGATGAAAAGACTATTACCAAGCATGTTTGAGAGATGCTGATGGCTATATTTATAATGGAGGACAGGTGCAATTTGAATGTGACAGAATCTAACTCACTGATGTTGCTTCCCACCCTCATGAGTGAAGTCTTTTGAGATTCTATGGCATCAAGACACAGGGATCTTTCTGTGGAGGTTTCACATCTGGCACTATCAGATGGCATTTGTTATTTTGAAAAGTTTATGAAAATATATTCTGGATAAGGACCTCTCTGGGAATGACACTTTCTTATATGGGATGTTCTGGGTGCTATGCCATGAGTAAATTCATTGTTTCAGAATGTTTTAATGGAAGTGGGTTTCCTTCTCCTCCAGTTTCTAATTCCTCATCTTTTCCCTCCTCAGAGGTTGCAGCTCTGCCCCGTGTCTTATCAGCAGCTAGTTGGAGCACTTTCAACCACACATTGTTATGCAACATGTAACAATTATTAGAGCACATCAGAGAGCTGCACCTAATGATTGAGGCATCGGAATTTGATCTTTAAAATGCTAATGGTCTGCCTGATATTGCTGCTGGTGACAACATGTCGGCTATTGTATTTTTACTCTGCCTGAAATTAAGAGTGCCTAAGGGCGGTCATTAGCCAAGTTTGGGAGGTTGGGGATGGTGGTGGTGGTGGTACTCCTTGCCCCAAGGAGGCAAACCTGATCTGGGTGAGTGGATAAAGTAGATTGGGGAGATGCAGATTCTTCGGTATGAAGGAGTCAGTGCAGCTACATGGGACTTACAGTTCATAAAGGTGCCCACATGCCATTGGGATTTTTAGTGCAACGTGAGTGCACTCAACGGTGTTCTGCATCTGAGGAAAGCCTGCAATTTGGGCAAAGGCCATAGCTCCATGGTTCTTTAAGTCTGGGACTGCAGGTCCATGAGGGAACTATTATATTCCCCCACATGAGCAGACAGGATATTTGTCACTTCCTTAATGCATTGGTGTGCTGCTGACTGGGAAATACCAACCAGGTCTCCCACTGAGTTCTGGAAAGATCCTGGATTAAAGAAGTTCAGTGTTACCTTCAAAGCCACTTGCAGGATGTGAGGGTCGATGGATTGTGGCTCCTGCTGTACCACGTGAAAAAGGCCAGTCATAACATCACAACTCAAGCCAAGTAATCTCTGGTTTTGGGTTTCTGTCATGTTGCATTGTGATCTGTACACTCTTCCCACAGGAAAAAACTTGGCTATTCTCCCTTCCCTCCTCCTCCCTCCCCTGTTGCTCATGTTGCTGCCTCTTCCTCCTGAGTTTCAGTCCTCCCTCTGAGCTCTGGGTGCTCGCTTTGACTTGCTTCTACTGCTTAATATGAGAAGACACCATTCCTCTCCTCTACACTTTCTTGAATGAAGCAGCAAGCACACTTCTGAAGCACTAATGTCATCCTTGCATCAAGGTGCAAAGGTCAGTAGGAGCAATGTATAACTACCCTGGCAGACCAGCAGCCCCCCTCTCTGGGGTCCCAAGAGAGCACTAATAATTAAGTTCCTGGCACTTCTGGGGCACTGAATGAAAACTTCAATATAAATTTATAGGGGCACCTCACCTCTCCAAAAAAGTAAGATGGCTCTCCAAGGCAAGTGTAGAGTAACCAGACCTCCTCTGATCCGTTCTGCTCTGTGCATTCTGAGATTCATGCAGCTGGGGATTGCAAAAATTGGAAGTCATTGAGGCAACTGGTGATTTAAATGACCAGCTGTCTCTGCACTTCACCCATATGCAAACCCTGATGGACTCCAGTCCAACCACTGACAATATGGCAAATGCTGGGTTTAGAGGCAGGACGTAAAAATTGGAAAGTTCAGCCGTTTCTAAGATTTTCACCATGACTATGAACCTCTCCGTTATGGCTAAAATCTGGGCTATGTTGTGTGATCCATCTTTCCCTCAGCCCTGACTGTTAGTGCTAGCTTTTACATTTTGATCGGAGATTGGCAGGAAGCTTAGGCATAGGAACGTGTAATCACGGTGTAATTTCCCAATCAGAGCTCACAGGAAATCCCACATTCTTAATCATTATCTGATAAGCTCTTCCGGAAAATGTTCAAGTCAGAATGAAAATCCCAGGGATGGCTGAATTTCCAAGTCCTGGCCCCAACCTCAGCCTTAGGTTCAACTCTGACAGATCCCCAGACTAAGACGCTGAGATGCATCATGTAAACTCGCACATGGGATAAAAGTTTACCTACGAGAGGCACCACCTTCAGGAAAGAGAAGGAGACCTTGAGGAAACAGGAGGAGTTTTACACATTGTGATTTTGTGCAGCCAAAATAAAAGCTTGAAGCTTTTAATGTTTATGTTGTAAATAAAGACACACACATAATTGCTATTAAAACTGAAAAAAATTAAATCAATATTTTTTAAACTGAATTCTCAAAGGTGCTCATGTACATGTATACTTTATGAAGCTATTGTATATTTTGACTGCACAGCGCTTGAGGGAGTACACAGAAGTATCCAAATTCTGTTCAGTGATGAAGTTTGTGTTGCAACTGTTTTTTGCTTCTGGGGATTAGTCAGGCGATGTGATGGGACATCTTTATCTTCTAATGATCATGTTGTCAACGTGCCTGACTTTCATAGTCAATGGATAAGAAGCTGGATCAATTTATGTTGAATGGGCCTCCTAGACCAAGGCCAATATTTCAACAGTTCCAGGTGGTGACCAAACTGGCCTCATACTGACTACAATATGTATCATATGTGCTTCTACCATTGATACACTTACACAAAACTGACAGCGAGTGCTGAGTTAGCTTGAACACTAAGACAATGCTTTTGCTCCAGAACAAACTACTTTCTCAGAAGACTGAGGAAATTTGGCATGTCAGCTGCGATTCTCACCAAGTTTTATAGATGCATCATAGAAAGTATTTTTTCTGGTCGTATCACAGCTTGCTATGGCTCTTGCTCTGCCCAAGACCACAAGACCTACAAAAGGTCGTGAATGTAGCCCAATCCATCACGAAAACCAGCTTCCCATCCACTGACTGTGTCTACACTTCCTGTGCAGCCTAGACAGACATTCTCTCTTCCACCTTCTTCCTTCGGGAAAAAGATATAAAAGCCTGAGATCACTTACCAACCGACTCAAAAACAGCTTCTTCCCTGCTGCTGTCAGACTTTTGAATTGACTTACCTTGCAGTAAGTTGGTTGTTCTCTACACCTTAGCTATGACTATAACACTACATTGTGCACTCTCTCATTTCCTTCTCTATGAATGGTATGTTTTGTCTGTATAATGTGCAAACAATACTTTCATTGTATGTTAATACATGTGACAATAATAAATCAAACAGTAAGCTGGTTCTCCAAGATTGTAACACCAGTCGTGATTCTTGTGGTCTCCTAACTGAATGCACGAGCACGCCAAGAATGTGTCGAAGGAGGTGCTCTTCTGGCTGTAGTAGTTGTGTGATTTGAAAGGCTGAAATATGTGGAGTTGTGAGCTTAATATTTTATCTGTGCACTATTGCTGTTGATGCCTTTTGTTCAAGATCCTAACCTCTGGAATTCTCTCTTGAAACCTTTCCATCTATGCACCTCTCTTTCATTCTTTAAGATGCACCTTTAAAGTTACCTCCTCAACTGATTTTTAGGTCATCCACAGTAACATCTCTAATATGGTTCAATTTTTCTTTCATCATGCTTTGTTGAAACATCTTAGATTGCATTATTGTATTAAAAACTTGATAGAAATTCAATTTTCTGTTGTTCTTGCTAGTTGTGGACTAACAAAGACAGAAAGGCTGGTAATTGTTTTTATTGACATTTCATAATCCTTATCCTCTCACCCAGGCAATGAAGAAATGTCTTCCAAAGACCAGGGGCCTGAATCTCTCAACTAGAGATAAATTTCCAATGTTAAGCAGAAGCCTAACTGTCTTAGCACACAGCAGATAATGTTCAATGACAGTCAGAATTCCTGATTCTATCCCCAAGATTCCTGAATGTTTACTTTAAAACATGTAGAAAATCACTCACATGCTCAAAGCTCCAGATAAATTAGGCATAGTGATTAGGTTCTATTCTTCAGAGAGATTCCGCCTCACCAATACCTTCATTTCTATTGTCCAAATTGTTTTATTTAACTCCTCCTATGTTGGAATTTTAGTTGAGTTATTTCAATGGGTTGGTAAGAAATTGCTGCACTGACTGTCATCCCCATCAGGAGGTCTATAACCTGTCCTCAGAAGCACATTTGGCTTTACATTGACACTTTATGGCATAAACCCTAGTGTACAAATGGAGCTACATTATTTTAATCATTTATGGTTCCTTAGCTAGCAGCAATTTGTCAACCATTTCAACGGTTACACTTTCTTCAGGATTGTGGTACAGTTACCAACACTAGTATCTTCAAGAAACAGGTACCATGAATTAAAGACAAGTTTATAGAGAGAAGCATTATAAAGTTTGCAGATGACACAAAACCTGGCAATGTGTCAGTGATGAGAATTCAGAGTGATGGACAGATATTTTTTAATGTATAAGAAGTATGTAAGAAGTACAATTTGGAAGGATTTGCATAGAAAGACAGAATAGTACAAGGGCACCATTTTGGAAAGTGTAGATAAGCAACAAGACTTCAGTATCCATATACATAAATCCTTAAGGCAGAGAAAGTTGATAAGGCATTCAAAAAAATTATTAGTTACTTAGATTTATAAATGAAACAATAAAAATAAAAAAATTGTGTGCGTGCTATATAAATCATTGGTGAGTCCTCAACTGAAACATTCTGGGCATCATAGTTCAAGAAACGTAAAGGTTTTAGAAAGAGCACAGATACAGCCTTACAGGGATGTTACCAGAGATGAAAGATTTCAGTTATAGGGAGAGATTGAAAAAGTTGTTTGGAATAAAGAAACTTAAGAAGGTCCAGTCGAGGTTTTCTAAGTGATGTGGGGTTTTGACAATTATAGATTAAACAATAATTGGCAAACGCTCAAGGGGGTACATATTGAGATATGTTTTGCACTCAGAGTTGCTGGGATTTTTAATGCTGTACCTGGAAAGTAATTCTGCAAAGAACTTTTAAAGGGAGTTGGACAGATGAGGAACTTAGAGCTGCAAACAATACGTAGGAAAAGAGTCAACACAAAATGAAAGTCTGAATGAACTCCTTCTACGCTACAATTCTATTTTCCAGTGGAGCATGATGGCTACATTTGAGAGAAATAATTTTTTTAACCAGTCTGTACATTTCCCTGATTTTGCTCTACTATCCAGTTGCAAATTTATAGCCACTTCTGCAGATGGCCCACACTCTCCATGATGTGTGCTATTTTTAATGAGTAACTGGGCCTTGCTTAATGAGTAGCCTTTACTTGCTGTTCTTTTAGTCAGTGGGATACCACTGAATAAATATTAATTTGATCATTTAAAATGATTTCCCCAGTGTGAGTTCACATCTGCAAACCTCGAGCTCTGGAGGAAATTACTGTGCACTACACAACACAAATGCCAAAACCATTTCCTTTCCAACATTGAAGATAGAAAGGAAGTTTTTAAGCAAATAAATGTTGCCGTCTCTCTCTCCCTCTTAAACACACAGTGGGATATTTGACTTATTGGGGTCAGGTTATGTAACAATTCAATGTAGGAAAGATAAGGGAGAAAAACAGGAAGGCAATACAGCAGGGATTTGGAGTAAAATAAGAAAATAGAGGCGGGTTTGAATTATATTTATATAAATGCCTACTGTAGGCTAGGATTTTCCGGTCTCAGCAGCAACAGGCATCATCCTGCTTGTAACAATGCCCGTCACTGGTGGAGCCAGGAATCATAGTCATAGAATCTCTACAGTGCTAAGAGGCCATTCAGCACAATGAGTCCACACAGACAGATACCCAAGGCCGGAATTGAATCTGGGTCACTGGTGCTGTGAGGCAGCAATGCTAACCACAGTGCCACCGTGTCGTCCATACTCGCCCAAATGGTCAGCTCCACGTACAGACTGGTATTTGAGGGGTACAGTATAAGACTTTTACAGAGATGTGCCTTAGACCAGGTCAAGTCTGGGTTTTAAATACTGTTAACTATAAAATGGGCAGGATGGATTCACCAGGAAACAAAATATTGGTATTACTCAAAGATCCATTTGAACACTGGAATGCAAGGATGATGCAGGGAATGGGGCAAATGCTGAATCTGTTTTTAGTTATATTGAAAGAATATGAAAAGAACTGTGTCTTCAATTGGAGTTCATTACAGACTAAACATAAATGATAATGCGAAATGTAGACAAATGTATAAAAATGCAATGAATAAATTAATAGTTGATTTAAATAGATAGACTAGAGTAAAAGTAATGTAAATTTCAAAGAAGGAGAGGGTTTTTTTTAATGTGTCTGATTGCTTTTCAGATAGTTGCAATTTTCACACAAAAACAAACTCAGAAAAAGATGGAAATACTCAGCAGGTCAGGTAGCATCTGGAGGGACCTGCTTTACGTGAACATAATTGACAATCTCATTGGCATAACAACACAAAGTTAACTTCAAATCACAAGAGACCTGCACATTGGTAAACCTAGCAGAGACTCCTGACAGGAGTTTAATATGCTTTGCCTGTCAATTACGAACATGAATGATATGAAGCATTTATTAACATATTGAACGACGATCAAGAAAAATAAATGTCGCCATAAAAGACTTGTAACAACTGTTTGCGGAATGAGGACATTTCCAAGTAGATTGAAATCAAATGGGCTCATGGTGCAAATAACAAAATAATTAAAACATTCATTCCCTTGACAAACTTTTGATATCTTTAGATAGAAATAAACTTCAGCAGCAACAGAGATCATCTGTGATTGAATTAATCCAAGTGTTGGGGTCAGATCACTCTCTGAAGGAGGAAGCAAGGGTCCGCTGTCACTCTTATGTGTAATCTGTGGGGGGGAGCAGGGAGTCGCAATCAGTCTGAGTAGTGGGGGTGGGGGCGGTGCAGAGCTAAGGGGGACAGTAATGTTGAGGTGGTGGAGAAATGTCTGTGGGGCCAGGCAAAGGCTTTATACGGCTGGGAGCGATGTGACGGGGAGTGTTTTTCTATTTTTTTTACTTTGCATGTGCCATTGAAGGTTCCGATCACAGCTGCAGCATTAAGCCCCGCCCACAGGCTTGGGAAGCACAATCCATAATTACTGCTATTTTTTCCAGGCAAAGTGTGTATTGGGATGCATGAGAACTGAGGTCTAAAAATTAGATTTGAAACACACCCCAATTCTGCACTTAGAATCAAAATGGTAAAATGGGCCCAGAGTTTCAGATACCTACTGCTCTTTACAAAGAAATACAGCTCTACTTCCCTCTTCAACCACCTCGCTCAAATTTTAAATTATATCCCCATGTTCTTGACCTGTCCGCCAGAGGAAATAATTTATTTATAACTAGCCTATAAAATCCATTTATTATCAGTAAATCAGATCACCTCTCATTCTCCCATTCTGATGGTTGGATAAAGTGCAAGAAAAAGACATTCACAGAACTGAGCAGATGAATGAGGGTAAAGTGAAGTCCAGGAAGGACACTAATGAGACAGAACTAAAGACACACAGAGAGATATTGAAAGATAAATGGCAAAGGAGGAATCAGGGAAGGGTTAAAGTGACAAAGTGAGAGATAACGGATAAGATAAAGACAACCACTTTCTGTGAACCGTTAGCTGTTGAAGGAAAGGAAACCTGTAATAAATCAGATTTGTTTCATTTTCAAGCCACTATCAACTGGACAAGTTGCTGCTAATAAGAATGACATTTTAACCAATTGCACAGGATAACTTATTGCAACAGAAAAGTGACTATGCTATTATTGTCACTGATGTTATGAATAAATTTAGATTTCATTAAGCTGCGTTTAGAAATTGTAGATACTCTCCAACTAAAGGACATTACTTTTTTCAAAAACTGAGATTTTAATGCATTTCATGTAATTAGTCACACATTTGTGATCTATCCTGCATAAATCCTCAGGAAGATCCTCATTACTGTTAAATTATATTGAACAGGAATTAACAGGGAAACTACATTACACAGTATAAATTAAAATTAAACCAGCTGATACAACAAAATGGATCTTCCAGACCCTCAGGCCATCACTCAATAGCATCAATCTCAACCCCACAATACTTCAAAGCTCTGTTTTCCTCATGTTTTTCAATTCCAACTCCTCTTTTACCAGCATTTAGTCTCCGCAGCCAACAGCAGCACACAGCCAACCCGAATCCCATGGGTCCAGTCTTCACCAGAATGGAAAATATGTGTTAAACCTCCTCACCTTTGCTCATGAATGTCTTGGTGACTGTGGCAACTGTGTATTTGCCTATCTTCAGCTCCTAGATCCAGCCTCTCTCCACTTTCTTCAACCTGCCTGTGTACACCATTAAGTCAACTAAGCTTGAAGAGCTTTGTGTTTTTATATAGTTTCAACCGGTTGCAGTTTTCCCAGAAGCCTGAAGTTTCTGTTTTATTTTTCCTATAAATCTGAAAATTTAGTTCCTTTTCAGGTAAGGTCCAACACCCAAAAAATACAAATAATGAAATCACAAATTCCTTCACACAATCAGCAGTCTCCATAGGGCTGGCATGGAATTTAATAGTGATGAGGATCTTCTGTCTTTCACTGGTCTCTCTTCATATGCCCCTCTTATGCGTCACCCATCTTCCCCCCTTTTATAGCCCTACCCTATTCAGGCTTCTCTCTCACTCAGGCCCACCGTCACATAGGCCCCACTGCCACTTAATCCCCACCCCCATGGCACACTAATGATGCTCATCCAAACACTGCCAGTGTGTTAGGTGGGCACTGCCCGTCCATGCCCCAAACCATCTTGGGATTCAACGGGTTCCAATCTCCTCGGTGTGACCATGGGGCACCTGGTCTATGCTACTGCAGAGCTGTAGTGATTCTCGCCAGTGTACTATCTTGCCAGTGAGGATGGAAGCATCTGGGATGGTGGAAACTATGCCAATCCCAGTCGGCACATGTTAATGCAGTCAATTCTATCTTAATTCTGACCAACAAAAAAAAATCAGATTTTTGGCCACTCATGCGATCCCCCGAGTTTGCCATGCTGATTGCCAGTTAGATCATACCCTTTGCATTTATACAGTGTTTTTCATGTTCTTAAGACACTCCAGTATCCTTGGAGCCATTGAGGTTTACAGCATGGAAACAAGCTGTTCAGCCCAACTTGTCCCTGACGCATTTTTTTTAAATAAACCCTAAGCTAATCCCAATTGCCTGCATGTGGCCCATATCCGTCTATACCCATTGTACCTATGTAACTATCTAAATGCTTCTTAAAAGATAAAATTGTACCTTCCTCTACTAACATCTCTGGCAGCTTACTCACCACTCTTGTGTAAAAAAACTGCCTCTCTCGACACTTTTTATCTCCCCCCTTTCACCTTAAACCTATGCCCTCTAGTTTTAGACTCCCCTACTTTTGGGAAAAGATATTGACTATCTAGCTGATCTGTATCCTTCATTATTTTACAGACCTCTATAAGGTCACCCTTCACCCTCCTAAGCTCTGGAGAAAAAAAATCCCAGTCTGTCCAACCCCTCCTTATAATTCAAACAATCAAGTTCTGGTAGCATCCTAGTAAATTTTTTCTGCACTCTTTCTAGTTTAATAATATCCTTTCTATAATAGGGTGACCAGAATACAGTATTCCAAGTGTGGCCTTACCAATATTTGTGGAAGGTCATAGAACATACAGTGCAGAATACGTCATTCAGCCCATCAAATCTACACCAACCACAATCCCACCCAAGTGCTATCCCCAGGTCTCATGGTGCACAGGTTCTGCTCTTTGATAAATAATGGCCAGAATATTCCAACCATTCTCATTGACAGGATCTTTGCAGGTCTCTTGGCAGCCGTGGAGGGGTGCACAGAACAAAAAATCTCATTGAGAGTGATGGGAAGTTTCTGTCACTATGAAACACGCTATGATGGAAGCAGGGAGGAGAGGGTGCAAAGAATATCTCACTCCTTGCTTTCTCTACAGTTGTATAAAAGGGGCAAAGGGGCACACAGTGAAAAAAAAATAGGCTACCCACAATATCTAAAGTTTCGAGAATATATTGCTTGAATGCTAATTAAATGCTCTTGATATCCAGTCACTGTTATTAATACAAGCAAATACAGTGATGAATTTGCACACAGCAAGATTACACAAACATAATGTCCATTGAATTTGTTCTTGAGAGCGTAGAGGAATTTTGACTTTGAACAATAACTTAAGATGGAAGATTTTGGATGAACTGTCCAGTATTTATCACTTTCAATTTTTATTTCCATTGAGTTTAACAAAATCTGGAGAGATATTCAGCTGATATTCAAAACACTGGCAAAGTCAAAAGTCAGGCAACACATTCCAGATGACAACAACCACTGCTTAAAAGTCTTTCATGTCAGCTCTTTGCTGAACCGAACATGATAAATCTCTGGATGTTCCCTCCTCAGTCACTAGAAGTAATTTTTCCTTATTTACTCCATCAAAACCACTCATGATTTTGGACATTTCTATCAAATCTCCTAAACACTGATCTAAGAAACAGCTTCTTCATTGCCTTTACATCATTAAACCCTACAATTCCAGGAACTCTCTTTGGCACCCTCTTTAAGCCCCAACATTCTCCCTAAAGTGTGTTCAGAATTGAACACAAATACTCCAGCTGAGGCTGAAGCAGCATTTTATAAAAGTTACGAACAAACTCTTTTCTTTAACAGCCTTCTCAATTTGTCCTGTGGAAGATTTGTATAAATATATCCCCAAGCAACACTTCTGTTAAAACTGTATCATTTATTTCACATTGCCTCCTCTCATTTTCCTACCAAAATGCATTACTACAAAACTTCTTGTTATTAAACCTCATGTGCCATGTGTCCATACATTTCTCCAATCTGCCCATACCCCCTGAAGTCTATCCTATTCCCCTCTTGCTTATTATGCTTTCCAATCATCTGCACACTTTTCAATTATGTTCTGTATACCCAAATCTAGGTCATTAATTTATATATGTATATATAAAAAAGAGCCATCATCCTAACACTGACACCTGGGAAAACACCACTGTGTTACTTTTTGAATCATACCACAAGATCTTTTACAACCATTTAGAAGGCAAACTGAACCTTGGCTCATTGGTTCATATTAGAGAATTGGTTGGATTTAAAATTGGTGTTGTGAAACTTTACTCATATTAGAGAAAGCAGCACTCCCTCATTGCTGCACTGATACTTCCACATCAGAGTTAAGTGATTGTGATTCAAACCCTACTCCAGAACATGATCTGACCCTGAAGAAATAACTTAATATTTGTTGAATGTTGTTAAATGTCTCCATTGGCACGGTGGATAGCACAGTGGTTAACACTGCTGCCTCACACTGCCAGTGACCCGCGTTTGATTCCCAGCTTGGGTCACTGTCTGTATGAAATCTGCACCTTCTCCCTGTGGTCTGCGTGGGTTTCCTTCGAGTGTTCCTGTTTCCTCCCACAGTCTAAAAGATCTGTTAGTTGGGTGCATTGGCCACGCTAACTTCTCCCTCAGTTACCCAAACACCACTGGAGTGTGGAAACCAGGGGATTTTCACAGTAACCTCATTGCAGTGTTAATATAAGCCTACTTACAACACTCATAAATAAACTAATCATTATTATTAATTACTAAGTTTTTTGATTCTAGATTTTTAAATCTTATTAAAGTTTCATCACAATATTTCAACTTCTATCTCAACCCCACGTGTATATTCTAATTTTTATTCTCCTTTCCATCAATTTATTTTAAAAGCTTTTATTATTAGTGCTTTGCGTTTCTAACAATCAACAAATATTAAATTATTTCTTCAGTTCATGTCCTGGTGAGGGGTTTGAACCCACAACCACTTAACTGTGGTATGCAAGTGTCACTGTTGGATGCTATGAAAATGCCAACAAGGAATAGCATCGAATGTCTCAAAACCCGGATTTTAAAGTCAGCGATGAGGTAACAGCGCTCACCACTGATCTCAAAGAAACCTTTGTTGGGAGATCTAACAATCTGTGGTGACAACTTTAACACTACCATTGTGCAACTGATTGCAATGGAGTTTAATATGGATCCCCAGCATTAAGCTGCAATGATGTCATGTAGCTATCTAAGCTACCAGTCACACTGAAGAATTCTCACAGACAACAAACCAGGAAATCACTTTTTAAATAAATTGACAGAATGAAAATTAAAAGTTGCAATGTACATGTGGGTTTGAGATAGAGGTGGCCAAGATGGCATAGTGGCTAGCACTGTTGCCTCACAGCTCCAGGCATCCAGGTTTGGGTCAGTGGCTGTGCAGAGTCTGTGCATTCTCCCCATGCCTGTGTGGGTTTCTTCCAGGTGCTCCGGTTTGCTTCCACAGCCCAAAGATGTGCAGGTTAGGTGGATTGTCCATGCTAAATTACCCCTTAGTGTCAGGGAGATTAGTTAGTATGAATACATGGGGGTTATGGGGATAGGGCCTTCGTGGGATTGTGGTGAGTGCAGACACAATGGGCCAAATGGCCACCTTCTGCACTGTAGGATTCTAAAATTCTAGAAGCTGAAATATCATGATGAGGCTTTAAGATTATTTAAAAATCTAGGTCAAAAAAACCTAATTATTAATCATAATGGAAACATTTAACAACGTTCAACAAATATTAAATTATTTCCTCAGGGTCAGCTCAATTGTTCACAGTACTTATCACACAGCTTACCGATAAAAGACCTGTTTACAGCTCAGTGAACAAGGATTTACTCTCTTGGTTGTTTCTATTAGCAATATCAAAGTGGCAAAAGGTAAGTTCTCATCAAATCCACTGATCTTGCTATTTGCTGGCTCTGGAAAGGGAGTGAGGGTGGTGGGGAAAGATGGGAGGACTGAATGCAGTCTGTCACAGAGCACCAAATGACACACTGAAACTATACCTTCATGTGTGTTCATTCCCAAAGTTGCAATTAGATTCAGAAGGGTAATGACAGCAAATGCTGAGCAAATCAAATGCAAATCCTGTAAATTCCAGGTCACTGTCTTTCAGGGAGCTGAGCTGACACAATGAGCTGCATGTCTCTCCCTCAGTGCTGTAAAATTCTCTAATTTCCTCTTCTGATGTAATGCATTCACTCTTGGGCTAATACATGCCAATGGCAGCTGCATGAGACATGTCTGGGGTGCTTAATGACACAGTATACTGCACAAAGCAAGAAGGTTCCAGCTTCAAAAAGAAAGAGTCCATGTTTGATCAGCTAACTTCAGTTCCTGCAGATGTCAGACACGTCATCGCTTGCCAATACATTTATGGCGAGAGATGCAATTTCCGAGCCTTGCTCACGATCTTACTAGTTCTCTTCTCAACCCTATGGAAAAGGAAAGGCCTTTCCCAAAGTTCACTGTGATGGCAGTTTCAGCAGTTGTAGTATGGAGGGTTGAAAATGGACAATGGCTGATATGGTGAAACTGCAGGCAGTGTCAGTAGACAATATGGTAGTTACCGGCGATGGAAACATTCCACGTACACTCTTGCCTTGTTGTGAAATAAATTTTGAGAATGATGCAGGTTATAGTTTAGGTTTGTTGATTTCCTTTGCAGACGTTTTCTTTCTCTTTGCTAGTCGTTATCGCAAAACAGTGAAACCTCACAGTACAGTGAATGAATGGAGTCAGGATATAGACTGCTATGCATAGTGATCTTTGCTCCAAAGCTCTACGCAACCAGCCCAGCACCTCAACCATGGGCTACCCTTACACAATCACAAGTGCCACACACAAACTGTGTTTAACATCTTACCACCAATCTGTAAAGAAGAGTGACATGTAGATTAAGGTGCATAAGGTTATGAGGAGTATGGATGGGATAGATAGGAAGCAGCTGTTCCTCTAGGTTAAAAAAAAATCAATAATAGGAAGACATAAATTTAAGGTGAGGGGCAGGAGAGTTAAAGGGGATTTGAGGAAAACCTTTTTTCACCTATAGAGTGATAGGAATCTGAAATGCATTACAGTTATGCCTGTACGGTAATAGAGGCAGAAAACCTCACAACTTTTAAAAAGTAAATGGATGAGCACTTGAAATGTCATAACATTCTAGGCAATGGGGAAAGCGCTAGAAAGTGGGATTAGTGTAGATTTACTGTAGTTTTGTTGGTGTAGACTCTCAATGGGCTGAAGGTTTCCTTTGTGCTGCATGACTTTATGGGCCCAATTTTACCATTGCATCATACTTGTTTTCGGGCGCAAAAACTTGGTAAAGATGTGTATGAGGTGATTAGCGCGATCCACACCTGGGTCATGCTCAGCAAAGGTCTATTTCGGGCGCTCCAGCTTCTGAAAAGGTAGGTTCAGAACTTCCAAGAAGGGGGAGGGGGAAGTCAGATGCATCTCCGGTGGGGGGGGTGAAGTGGGGGCAGGGGCAGTGGATCACGATCAGCCTGGGTAGCTGGGGGGAGGGGAGAGTATGTAGATAAAGGGGACAGTTATGTTGTAGAGATGGGGCGATACCTGTGGAGGCCATCACTCCCATGCCACTTTATCTATTTTTTGCGGGGGGCCGTCACTCCTGCTTTTCACTCCTGGGACACCTTATCTGTTTTTTGCAGCCCGGGAGCAATGAGACAGGGGCATGTTTTTTCAAATCTTTTTCTTACTGTGTGTGTGCAATTCAAAGCTCCGAAAAGAGCTGAAGAATTTTGGGTACGATAAGCCCCACCCACAGCGTGATTCAGACGCGTGACTTTTTTTTTCCAGGCTAAGTGCATATGGGGGTGCCTGAGAACAAACAATTTTCCAAATCAGATCTGAATTGCGCCCAGATCCAGCACTTAAAATCAAAATGGTAAAATCGGATTCTATGGGTGGAATTTTCTGGGCGTTCGTATGAGTGGGATTTTCTGGTCCTATTGCAGTGAAGGAGATTTGGCTAAGCACCAAATTCTCCGTTCTCACTTGTAACGGCAGGGTACGTGAACAGCTGGTAAGATTATGCCCTACACCTTTCCATGGGATATATAGCAATAGTGTGCTGTCCAGTCTCAGCTAAGACATAAGGACAAAAACAATTGGGCAGGATTTTCCAGTCCCTCCATCAGCGGGATCTTCTGGTCCCATCCTCGGCCAATGGCATATCATATCTACTGCAGGAAAATCCCCCACGAGGGGGCCAGAAAATCCAGGCCAGAGTGGTCTCTTGGACATTGTTGCTTCCAGGAACCTGTGGTCAGTGCTGCTTTACTGCAGCTGTGATTAGGTTTGCAAGAGTTGTAAATCTTCAGACAAGCTTTATTCACCTTCTCTGGATTGTTTATATTTCAGAGGGGGAAGAATGGTGAAAGATCTATAAGGCTTGTTGTATACATAATTCCAAGATTATTTTGTAAAGTGCAAACACTTAATATTTTATTCGACTGTAAATTATTCTATCTGCAGAAGATACTATTATGCAAAAAGCTGAATTTGCATTCAGCAGGCTACCCAGCTCTCCTGTTTTCCCAGTTCAATAATAATCTCCACCACAGCGCTGAATGCAGGCATTTGTTAGTTATTCCTTGTAAAGCATTTTGATTTCTTGAGTCTGATGTAGATTTAGATATTGTTACAGTATTTTTCCTAGCAGCCAAATGAGGTCAACAGCTCTTATACCATTAATATTTAACAGGAGATGTTTTGACTTCAGAATTCAAGCATCCAGCGCCTTAGGTTTTTTCTTTCTATATTGGTTTATGTTTGAAAAAAAATAGAAACTCATGATTTATGTAACAAATCTATTGTAGTTTCTTATTTATGAGATGGTAGAGACAGCAATACTGTTAACATTACTGATCCCAGTGACCCCAAGCTACAGAAGAGAGGCAAAAGAGATTCAAGCCAAGCTTGCCTAAAAGGTACAAAGCTCTCCACAGTTGAATAGCATACTGACAGCTAATGTTTTGGCTCGCGCATACAGAATGTGTAACTTGACAAGGGACTGGAAAAATTACCAATACCTGTAGAACTAAAATGAGTGAGACTTTAGAGCCTACAGGAGAAAGAGGGGAAAAACTAATATGTTGTCATAAATTGGTATTTATGAGGAGAATATATTTCTACATGGACCAAGATAGGGTGTAATTCACCTCAGGAAAGTAGCATAGAAAAGGGCAGCAGAATGGTTAATCACATAACAATAACAATAGCATAGTAATTAGCACTGCTGCCTCACAGAGCCAGGTTCAACTCTGGCCTTGGGTGACTGTCGAATCTGCACATTCATCCCGTGTCTGCTTGAGTTTCCTCCAGGTGCTCTGGTTTTCTCCCACAGTCCGAAAGACATGCTAGTTAGGTGCATTGGCCATGCTAAATTCTCCCTCAGTTTACCCGAATGGGTGCCCGAGTATGGTGACTAGGGAATTTTCACAATAACTTCATTGCAGTGTTAATGTAAGCCTATTTGTGACACTAATAAATAAATTTTAACTTAAAACTAAATTTATCCAAACATTTAAAGCGAAAGCTATAAATCTTGGACAGGATTGTAAAATCCCTGCATCTGAGCCTGGAATTGGATTAAAAGAAAAATCAGATGCTTTACAGATGCAGAAGGGAAGTCGATAATATTTCATTGTTAATTCCTGCATAAGCTGCAGTCTCTCTCTGTGGAAAGCTGCTTGACAATTCTTATCGATTACTAGAGATTGCTGGACTGTCAGACTGATTGAGAAGCAGACCCATATGTCCCATATATTAACAAATGAAAGAATGCTCCCTGCAAATATAGGTGTTTTTGAGGGAGGCGGGCTGGATAACTCGAGGATGAAAGCTTACAATGGATTAGAATCAAGCCTCACCACTGGACTGCAAATACTGCCAGGACTTGAGTGGAAATTGAATTGGATTGATCATTCAGTTTATCCTGTTCTGTGTTTTTTATCTCCAGTAGTTAGATTTCTATATACGAAGCAGGTTGCTGTGGCACTGACAATGGTCAGCAATACATAGATGCAATTATAGATGCAGAGTGATGCATGGTGGATGCTGGAGAAAAATGATGAGGAGCTCAGAATCAATGGATGCAGCTTCCTGTTCTTTTCATTTTGATGGCTATTAAAGTTTACAACAGTTAGAATCCTTCCACCCAAGAGATAACTAATGAATAAAAACAGCACCCACAGTTGCTTGTGGCGAACTCTAGCAGACTTCAAGAGATTCAAATTGGGTTTTAATAGAAAGAGGACAGGCTGAATTGTACTTTGCATGGGATATGGACTTCACTGGCTGGGTCAATATTTATTGTCCATCCTCAATTGCCCTTGAGAAGGCAGTGGTGAGTGGCCTTCTTGAATTACTGCAGTTCCTGCGATATAGGTATACCCACAGTGCAACTGGGGAGGAAGTTCCAGGAATTTGATCTAGTGACAATGAATTAATTAAAAAATATTTCAAAGTCAGGATGGTGTGAGATTTGGGGATTGAGTGGGAGTTGGTGAGATATTGCAGATGATGGCTTTCTCATGTGTCCATTTCCCTTGCTCTGCTAGGTGGCAGAGATGATGGATTTGGAATCTGTTTTTTACATCTTCATCTCCCTGCTTGTCTGCATCCCCAGCGAACCCCATCCCTCACCTGCCTCCCCTCCCCCAACCACACATCCAACTGGCAAACTATATGTTGCAGTGCCTTAAAGGCAGCAAATACGGTACAAGCTTAGTTTATGAACACTAAACCCATCATCCCTGTGACCATTTTCGGCCCACACCCTCACCATATTAAAAGGAGACAATTTCATTCAAATGAAAGATCAAAGAAAACTACCTCCGTTCGATGTACTAACATCCATTTTCCATCTTCCTCTTGTTTGTAGAATTCTAAATAAGGGTCAGATTTCCCAAAGAGATCCTACAACAAAAGAACAGAATGAGAAAAAAATCCTATTCAATTAGCAATTTTATTACTATCCATGTTAATATCTTACACTTCAAAACTTATTTTCTTACTTATTCTGCAAAGGGTACCATTTTGGTTAGAAAGACTTTTTTGATACTTTGAAACTCAAGAAAGAAACCAGTCTGTAAAGCTGAGTTAATGTAGATGAAAAGCCTTGCAATGCAAGAATGATTCCTAGACTATATACATACAGTACTGATAAAACAGCAGATGAACACTCTATGATGTTCCCAACTCCCTGTATGTGAGCAGCGTGAAAAATTATTTGGCCTCTGGAAATAATCAAAATGTTTTATATTTAATATGAATAAGGAGCATCTCTCTGCTGCTGTAGTGCATTAACCAGTCATACCTAACTTAACTGTTGAATGGTATGCATTTGTGTTAGCTCAGCAAGGTTGCACTCCTGCTGTGAGGCTTCTCAAGAAGAGCAAGTGTGTTGGAGATATAGAACTATGAATACGAACACTTCTTACTTTGGTCGCTGCCTTGAAGCATTTTGGCAAACACGCCATCTGATGCTCTGGTTTGTGCTCCGGATGCATATTACACCCCATCTCCCCACTCCTCTGCTCCATACACACCACCACAGCGTTCTTCAGATTGAAATTGGTATTCTCGGTGGACATAATGCACATAGTCTTTGCGTACGTCCTTTTGCACATAGTGCAGACTACGTACAACATTGGCATATTCAATAAGTGAAAGCAAACAAGCCTTTCATGCTTAGGATTAAGGGGAAGGGGAATAACTTTCTCTGAGCTACCCCAAGTCATCTACTCCTTCACACAGCTCAACTTAATGAAGGAGGTGATGCACAAGAGGAGAGCAGTCAGTTTGTTCAGTGAATAATTCAGGGAGAAAATGGACTCCGAAAGCACAGCGAAGAAAAAAACACAAGGAACTGGATAGTCTGATCAGGTCAGAAAATAACCTGGCTCCAGTATAAAGGACAAGACACTTCACCTTTTGAAGTACACATTTACAGCAGGGTAAGGGAGAATGCTCTTGGCATGGACTTACCAAAGGACACCAAGATACCAACTAGCTCTTAGCTTAGTGGCAAGATTCACCACTGGACCATCACCCAAGGTGATTATTTTTGACAGGTACAATTCTCTGCTCAAATATTCCAGCAAGTGCCTCTTGCATGCTGTTGGTCTGATTTTCAGTCACCTTTAACATACCTTCAGCAAAGAAAGCAGGGAGTGTTCTCACCAGTGGGTGAACTACACTGATTACTATAATTCAAAAGCCTGTAATTATACAGTCCAACCCATACATACTAAAAAAAGCACCTCACAAAGGCAAAATTGAAGGAGAAAAAAGGTAAGAGCCAGTAAGTTAAAAATGTTTCTTGTTACCTTTTTTTACCTTAGTGCCATATGCAGAACTAATACAGTGGAACTAGGTTAAGGCTCAGTAGTAAGCCAATAGTAAACTGGGTTTGTAATGCAAAATAGTCAGGAGATTACCGTGATGGGTGGGCATGCTGCAATTAATATTTTTGAAGTGTAATTTTCTCTTTGGAGGAAGTAATGAGCATGCACTGTGACTACACAATTGTATCCTCAGTCAGAATGTAGCATATAGTATCCCTATCTACTGTGTACTCAGTGTCCAAGGAATGGCAGTATATCACAGCTTCACTTTAAATGCACTTAGGTGCAGAAATATGGTACAGTCAGCAGTCATTGAATATTGGCTCCAAAGGCTCCACATGCAAGTCTAGAGTGTGGTCATTAGCAGGTAATTGACCACAAGATCGAAATGGGTGGGGGAATAACAACTTAGGTCAACTTAGTCCTCGTTGACACTCATTTATAAGAGAGGTCCTTGGATAATAATCATGAACGATAATCCTACTTGATTTTTCTCTCGTTCTAAGTTGGAAATTGTTATTCAACTAAAAGCTACTGAGGTAACTGAGCCTGGAATCTCCTTAGACGTACATCAGAGTTAGTTTTATACTGACTGGAAGTGTCCCATTAACTATCCTATTGCAAGAAATGGGATCCCCAAGAGGACCTTAGTTGTTGCATTTTTTTCAAATTTCAAAACAGTATTGCAAAGGAGAGAAGTTATGCTAAATATGTACTGGACCTTAATTAGATCACATACTTTTTGCAGTTCTGGTCATTATGTTATATAAAGGATACAGAGACACTGAAGATGGTGCATGGATGATTTACGACAATGCTACCAGAAATGTCTGCGTATCCAAATTAGGGAAGGACTAACAGGCTGGGACTCCTTTCTCTCAAAAATAGAAAGCTGAGGGATGACCTAGCACAGAGAGAATATTTGGGGAAGATCATAACCAAGGGCCATCAACGCAATATAGTCGCCAAGAAATCCAATAGGGAATTCAGAAGAAACATTTTCCCCCAAAAAGTGATGAGAATGTTGAACCTTCTACCACAGGGAGTAGTTGAAGAAATAGCATTGATGCATTAAAGGGAAGCTGCAATGGAGAAGGGAATAGAAGGTTACATTGGTGAAGGAAAGATGAAGTAAGGCTTACGAGATGAGGAGAGATGGGAGGAGGCTCTAGAGGAGCGTAAATACCAGCGTAGACTGGTTGAACTGAATGGCCTATTTCTTTGCCATATATCCTAAATAAAACTATCCTGCCCCTTAAGTCTTGAGTCCAAGACCATTTTATAGTCTTGCTCAAATGAGACTGGAAATTCCTGTACATAGTAAAAGGACATTTCCATTGTCCACTCGTCGCTCATTCCGATTTCATGGTAATGAGACGCTAGAATTCTGGCATATGTATAGAATGGTCCTATAATTCGTAGAAAGACACTTTAAAATCTGCTGCATTTTATTAAAGGTTGCTAGCACTATGAAACATTCTGAAATGAAGATTTGCTAAGAAATTATACAACACTAATTGGTATTTAAAAGGAATTCACTTGTCCTCATGGTGGTTAGTATTGATCTGTATCAAGCCACGGGGAATATCAATCTTTAAAAAGAAGCTAAGCATCAGCTTGGAAAGCAAACAAATCATCACACATGATTTGTGTATTAAAATGCACAAGATGCATGTATTAAAATGCATCTTAAGAGAAAGATGAAAGAATTTTCTCTTGTAGTAATGGGCAGAATTTCCCCCTAAAATTCTAAGTGTCAATTGGGTGAGGAAACGGTAGGTTTTCTCGCTGGTTTTTTCAGCGAGGTAACAAACACAAATTTTTGGCACTCTTGGGCAAAACTGGAGCCATCACACAATTCTCATCAATGTGGGATAGAGCCTAATCTTGTCTGGGAAGCCGGCTGCTGAGCTCTAGGGGTGTCATTGCGCATGGTTTCCCGATTTCCCAGTGTACTGGCAGATCTTCTTTCTGGGCACAAAGCTTATTTTGCCAGCAAAACAGTGCTGATGAGATCAGGAGCGTGAGAAATCGGATGCGAACCTGATTTTTCACCTCTCGACCTATCTTACCAGCTCATCATGCCGTTTGATCGGTGTGGCGTACCAATAAGATTGTGCCTATTATCTTTCAATTCCTCAGAACATCCTAAAGTGCTTCAGAGCTGAAAAAGTACGTTTTGATGTTAGTCATTGTTATAATGTAGGGAAATAGCCAATTTACAACAACAAGGTCCCACACACAGCACAGAAATAAATTTCAAAATGGTCTAATATTGGTTTATTCACTCGGACACGGGGAGAACCTCTCACTCATTTTTGAATAATGCAATGGAATCTCTTACTTTTATTTGAGTGAACAGATGGGGCCTCGGCTTAATATCTCTTCCAGTGCTACAGTACATTGGCTAATGTAGACTGGGAGCACAGACTGGTAGGACAGCTGAGGGACAGTGGAGGATTTTTAAGGAGATTTTTTTCAGTACTCAGCAAAAATATATTCTGGTGATAAAGAAGGATTGTAAGAAAAGGGATAACCAGCTGTGGATAACAAAGGAAATAAAGGAGAAAATTAAATTAAAAACCGATGCGTACAGAGCACTAAAAATAGTGGGGAATTAGAAGATGGGGAAAGATTTAAAAAACAATAAAGAATGACTATGAAAGCAATAAGGAAAGAAAGGAAAGATAGAGTGTGAAACTAAGCTAGCTCTAAATATAAAAAATGATAGTAAAAGTTTTTACAAATATATAAAAAAGGAAGAGAGTGGCTAGAGTGAATGTTGGACTGTCAGAGGACGAGAGGGGGGATTTAATAGTGGGAAACAAGGAAATGGCTGAGACTTTAAATAAATTTTTTCTGTCGGTCTTCACAGTGGAGCACACAAATAGTTTACCGAATATTAAAGATAGAGAGTTGGTAGAGATGAGGTCCTTAATACAATTACTGTTACTAAAGAGGTAGTGCTTGATAGACTAATGGGACTGAAGGTAGACAAGTCCCTGGAACCAGATGGAATGCATCCCAGGATACTGAAAGAAGTGGCAGAAGTAATAGCAGATTCCTTAGTAGTTATTTATCAAAATTCGCTGGACTCTGCGGAAGTGCTGGCGGATTGGAAAACAGCTACTGTTATGCCGCTGTTTAAAAAAGGTAGTTGACAAAAGACGGATAACTACAGGCCGGTTAGCTTAATGCCCGTAGTTGGGAAAATGCTGGAATCCATCATTAAAGAAGAAATAGCAGGACATCTAGAAAAGAATGGTTCTATCAAGCAGATACAGCATGGATTCATGAAGGAAAGTCGTGTTTGATGAATTTACTGGATTTTTATGAAGATGTGACTAGTGCAGTAGACAGTGGGAAAACGGTGGATGTGGTGTTTTTAGATTTCAGAAGGCATGCGATAAGGTGCCTCACAAAAGGTTGCAGCAGAAGGTTAGGGTACATGGAGTTGGGGGTAAAGTGTTAGTGTGGATTGAGGATTGGCTATCTAACAGGAAACAAAGAGTTGGAATAAATGGGTGCTTTTCTGGTTGGCAGTTGGTGACTAGTGGTGTGCCTTAGGTGCTGGGACCTCAACTGTTTACCATATACATAGACAATGTGAAGGAAGGCACTGAGTGTAGGGTAACAAAGTTCGCTGATGACACGAAGATGAGTGGAAAAGCAAATTGCATGGTGGACACGGAAAGTCTGCAGAGGGATTTGGATAGGCTGAGTGAGTGGGTGAGCACCTGGCAGATGGAGTATAACACTGGCAAACGTGAGGTTATCCACTTTGGAAAAAATAATAGTAGGATGGAATATTATTTAAATGGTAAAAAGTTGCAGCATGCTGCTGTGCAGAGGAATAAGGGGGTCCTTGTGCACGAATCACAAAAACTCAGTCTGCAGGTGATCAAGAAGGCGAATAGAATGTTGGCCTTTATCATGAGGCGGATAGAATATAAAAGCAGGGAAGTCTTGCTGCAACTGTACAAGGTACCGGTGAGGCTGCAACTAGACTACTGTATGCAATTTTGGTCCCCTTATTTGCGAAAGGATATATTGGCCTTGGAGGGAACACAGAGAAGGTTCACTAGGTTGATACCGAAGATGAGGGGGTTAGCTTATGAGGAGAGATTGAGTAGATTGGGCCTGTACTTGTTGGAGTTTAGAAAGCTGAGGGACGATCTTTGAGAGACATATAAGATAATGAAGGGCTAGACAGGGTAGAGGTAGAGAGATCCTTTGCACTGAGAAAAGAAACCAGAACTAGAGGGTACAGTTTCAAAGTAAGGAGGGAGCAGTTTAGAACAGAGTTAAGGAGGGAACTTCTTCTCTCAGAGGATAGTGAATCTCTGGAATTCTCTGCCCATTGAAGTGGTGGATGCTAACTCGTTGAATATGTTTAAATCATGGGTAGATAGATTTCTGATCGACAAGGGAATTAAGTGTTATGGGGAGCAGGTGGGTAAGTGGAATTGATTCACTTCAGATCAGCCATGATCTTACTGAATATGGGGCAGGCTCGAGAGGCTAGATGGCCTACTCCTGCTCCTATTTCTTATGTTCTAACAGCATTCTCTCAGTTCTGCACTGGGAGTGTCAGCCAGGATGACATGCCCCAGTCTGCAGATTATGGCTTTGAGCTCGTGATGCTCAGACTTGAGGGGTGAGAGTGTGACCCAAGATTGACACAGGTGACAGACGTCAAACATTTGAGCTGAGCATCTGCCTTCTCAGGTGACATGACCTCTTCAAGAAAATACTTTGTTGCCGAAATCCTTCTCTGTCCTAGCCGATTATCCTTAGGAATGTTCCACACCCTGGAGAGACACCACCATCAACAGAATCACCACAAGCCATCATTGTTTGAGGTTGCAATTATAAATCAGATAATTTAAGGAATATTCATTTGCTATGAAATTCCCAACCATTTCACGTGAAGCACCATAATGTTCTGCAGGAGCAGAGGTGAATATTGGACAACATTATGGGCAGGATTTTAGATTGCAACTGTCCCCAGACTGGAAATTCCTGTCTGAGATCAAAGGACCTTTAAATGGTCCGCCAAATTTCCACCCCACCAGTGATGATTCCTGAGGCAGTTGGGGCTGGGAAATTTTTCCCATAAACAACAAAGAAATCCAATTGAATCTTTGTTTGGGTTTCATAGAAAGGTTATAGTGGAACATTCTAATTTAACAGTCAGAAATATAGTGGACTGGTCTTAGGCATGAATATACTTGCACACTATAAACCATCTCATAGGTTTAGGCCTACCTTTTTGTCCAGCTTTCTTCCAGCCATGCTGAGGGTGATTACTCTATTATCTGAAATTTCTTGGGCACTTATCTGTAAATGCAAGAAAAGATACATTAATATTTCATTTTGTAAATTTATTCATGCAGCTACCTCTTAACACATCTGCTGTACACCAGGTGGGTGACTTTATAATGCTTTGGCATTCATACCAGCATAAAAATAACACTTGTGGAGGACTGAGAATGAAGACCAGAACTCAGATTCCAAGGTTGAGTGCACAGAGACAAAAGAATTCCTGGCTCCATGAATCCAGCTTTTCAAATTGGCTGCCTGGACATCGGATTTTCCATCCGGAGGAAGCAGACTGGAAAGAACTGAGGAGGATGTCAAGTATGGAGGTGGGGGAGATGGAATGACTGCCTCGGGGCTCCAGCCCCGTGTCCAAAATATATACAAAAGGAATAAAACATGAAACATCCCCTCCAGCCCTCACCCCTCCATACATGCCAATCTACACCACCTCATGTTCCCATGAACCCCGCAATGGCCCCTCCAGCCCAAGCTATGCCCCCTACCTATCCCTAAAGCCCTTTATAGCCTCTAATGAGAACTCAGTATCAACTCATGCTAACACATCAGACTTTGCCATTACACTCACCGTTACATCCACCATGCCAACTTACCATGGACAGACCTCAGGACCCAGGGAGAGATGATAAAATAATATTCTAACAGCCCATTACAGACCACTATATTGAAAAAACACTTCCATTCATGAAAACCCATTTAATGTATTCACATTCCTTTAATTAAATAAAGTCTTATAACAACGATGTCTCATTCAAATGCACAAGTCCAATAACAATAAATAACGGAATTCATCCCGTGCAAATAATCTATAACCACTCATAGCTGTTAGTCAAAATGTGAAATGGCAGGCACCTTACAGTGATAATGGACATTGTGAATTCAGTCATACAGCATTAACCCATTAATGGAACCCTTCAGGTTTATGTCAACAGACTCAGTGAAATAACAACAATCATATTTTTCAAACTTGCCAGACATGTTTTCACACATATAAAGGGCAGAACTTTTAAATAACTCGACAGCTCCCTTTGCCTGGTGCTTGATATTTTTGACAGCTGATTGTGACAGGTCTGTGACAGTCCAAATGAGCTTGACAATAATAAGTTCTGGAATTGTTAAAAGTGGGAATAAAGTTATGTACAAAGAGCACCTTACCTCCCCCAAAGGATACCTGACCTATCCCAGAGGATACCTGGCCTCAACCAAGGGGCACCTGTTCTCCACCAAAGATATAGCAGGACCATATTCAAAAGATAACCTGGCAATCCAAATGAATTGACAAAATTCAGCCGACTCTTATCATGTCTAATCTGCATGCATTCCAAGGGCTGAATAATACAGTCATGTGTCGATAGTAGCTCTGCACATGGATGTTGGCAACATTCTGATAATTGCTGCAAATTAGCAGTAAGGGAAGGTTAGAGATGGTCATCCAGCCCAAATGAATGTCCCAGCTCTGAGGTTGCATAGAGAATTAGAACAAGGTAACAACCAGCACTTTAAAAGGATCTCTGGGACAGAACATTGTCAGATGACCTATCAGTCTGGCTGGGTAAGTCAATTTAAATTTTAATTAATCCCTGCCAACCACTTCAATTTTCTCTGGTGGCAGAAGTTTTAAAAAATAAACCAACTCACCCACCTTTTGGCATTGAGAAGTTTTACATTTATTTCCATGCAGAAATGTCTATACCAAAGAGAAAGGGGAGAAAGGTTCTAGAAGGGGTGAAGCTGCCTCCAGATTCAGTGGGGCCATCCCTCCTTCATACAGTATATGATAATGCGACCAGCTCATACTGAGAAAAGGAGACAAGAGCTCATTATAATTCTGTAGCAGCAGCGTGGCATACTACAGAAACCTTTTGCCATAATGAGGAATCCTGGTGTCATGGCCATCCACTTGATCATGGCCAGGCCACTATCAGGAGCAATGCTGTAGCCCTTCAGCTCATCATCGCCATTGTCTTCAGACAACTGGCTGTCATCTGGCACATCATCACCCTCCAAAGCATCTCCTCCTTGGATGGCCATGTTATGGAATGCACACCAAACCACAATCATTAGGAACTCATAAGAGGGGAAGTAATGTGTATAACTGTCCAGTAAGAGGTCTGACAACACCAGTTTTAAATACAACCGATTTATTTGATAGTAAACTCACAAGCTTTCGGCTATTATAGTCTTCTTCAGGTGAACGAGGTGTTCTTGTCTCCAATAGCACACATGTCAGCACAGACAGTTTACAGATTGCTGATTAGAATGCGAATCTTTACACCTAACCTGCTATTCAAGTCTTAAAGTGGCTAACAATGTGAGTGGAAGGAGCACTGAGCACAGGTTAGAGAGATGTGTATTGTCAGCACAGCAAGTGAGGTTTTTTGCTAATCCAGGCGAGTCATGGGGGTCACAGATGATGATGATGAACATCTCGCTAGGGCCATCCCCACACCCCCACTTCTTGCCTTCAGACAACCGCGCAACCTCAAACAGACCATTGTTCGCAGCAAACTACTCAACTTTCAGGAGAACAGTGACCACAATACCACACGACCCTGCCACAGCAACCTCTGCAAAACATGCTGGATCATCGATATGGGTGACATCATCAAACATGAGAATACCATTCACCAGGTACATGGTACATACTCCTGCAACTCAGCCAACGTTGTCTACCTAATACTTTGCAAGAAATGATGTCCCGAAGCATGGTACTTTGGGGAGACCATGCAGACACTACGACAGCGGATGAATGGACATCACTCGACAATCACCAGGCAAAACTGTTCCCTTCCTGTGGGCGAACACTTCAACGATCACGGGCATTCGGCCTCCGACCTTCAGGTAAACATTCTTAAAGGGGGCCTTCACGACACACGACAGCGCAGAGCCGCTGAGCAGAGACTGATAGCCAAGTTCCACACACATGAGGATGGTCTTAACAGGGATCTTGGCTTCATGTCACACTATCTGTAACCCCCATGACTTGCCTGGGTTAGCAAAAAACCTCACTTGCTGTGCTGTCTGGAGACAATACACATCTCTCTAACCTGTGCTCAGTGCTCCTCCCACTCACAATGTTAGCCACTTTAAGACTTGAATAGCAGGTTAGGTGTAAAGATTTGCATTCTAATCAGCAATCTGTAAACTGTCTGTGCTGGTATGTGTGCTATTGCAGACCAGAACACCTCATTCGCCTGAAGAAGGCTGTAATAGCCGAAAGCTTGTGAGTTTACTATCAAATAAATCGGTTGGATTTAAAATTGGTGTTGTCAGACCTCTTACTGTGTTTACCCCAGTCCAACGCCAGCACCTCTACATCATTATACCTGTCCAGGCATAGGAATCGCATCTTTAAGAGAGACCTATGGTCCACTCCACTATGATCCTAGTTCTCACTGCACCTTCTCTCGGCATTGGTTCTGGACACCTTCACAAGTGTCATTAGCCATCTTTTCAGTGGATAATCCTGATCAGTTAGTGACCATCACTTTGAGGATAAAGTGGTCTGGAATCTGAGAGTTTCTAAGGATATATGAGTGTGACAGCTGCCCAGGGACCTGGCACACATCTGAATTACATCTAATTATGCTTGCACATGAGCTGTACATTGATCAAGTGGAAGCCCTTTCTGTTCATCAAAGTGCAGGGCTGTCCAGCAGGAGACTTATCAACTACATGAGTGCAGTCAATGGATCTCTGCACCCCAGGGAAACCTGTACTCTTTGCAAATCAGTGAGGTCCATTCATTTGAATTTGGACATTTTGGGGGAAATAAATGTAATTCCCAGCACTTAGAACATTGCATCAATGAAAATTTGATGCAATGGTGTGCTGCAGGCTGCATTACCCCAGTACAATTTCCAGAGGCAGTCTAAATTGAGTCTGTTGTGAAGAAGTAAAGCACCACTGTTACCTTCAATGTGGCAGGCACTGGGTAACTCCTAATGCAATTGGATGAGATTTTCCCTGTCAGCATCTCTCATAGAGATGTCACTATCATTCTTTAAAGTCTGATGCCAGAATTTCATTGCTTTGCCTGCCCAAAACTCGTAAGATCCTGCCCAAGGCCAACAAAGAATGCCGTTCTGCAAGCCTCGCTTGCTCCACTCTGGGGCTGACGAAGTGGTAAAATTCTGGCCTGAGTCTTTTTTTGCCCTGAGTTACACTCAGTTGCAGATAGCTCATGTGCTGCCCATATATCCTTGGGGATGGCATAATTTGGCCTGTGCTTCTGATGAGGGTTCCTGTACTCCTCCTGACCCTTGAGGTGTCTCCCTGCTCCATCCCCTTTTCCTGAGGAACGACAACATTCTGAGTCTCCCTGTATTTCATAGTTCCTCTCACCCAACTTCTCCTCAATCTAATTCTTCTCTATCCTCACTGGAGACTGTATCTCCAACGGAAAATATTCCATCGAAAGAGCCCTCGGAAGATGAAAAATGTCTTCAGGGTCCTCTGTCCATTTACATGAGCAGCCCCTGGAGCCAACTGAGTTTGAACTACAAAGCTGAGACTCTGACCTAAACTGCAGTTTAAAAACCCACCCAAATGAGCTAGCCTTTAAAAACACAGATTCCTCACCTGCTGCAAACCCGATCCTGAAGGCGAATTATTGCTCTCTGACTGGAATATGGTAGCAAGATGTAATCAGTTGAATTGCCTTGTAAATTGATAATTAAATAATGTGGGTGTGTTTCTGACTTTTGAGCTTTCTATGTGCCATATTCCCCTCCTTTTATGGAACTGCTCCTTTTGAGTTATTCCTAAGTTACTTTGATTTTACTTGGTTGGACACAAAAAGATGTCTGTTTGCCAAATTATCTCAAACTGGCATGATAACATCATAAACGGCACCCAACCTCAACACGCCCTTTAATACACTCCACAAAGTGAGAAGCATTCCAGGTCTCAGAGCATAAAGGTCAGCCCCAAAGCAATCAAAATCCCACTCATGTGAATGCGACTAATGCTTCAAACGGTCACCTGCCTCCATAAAGTTCATGGGCGGAATTCTCCCGTTATGCTGGTCTAGAAGCCGGAAATTCTCGCCTGACCGCCAATCGCATTTCACATTCTCTGTAACCCACCCACTAAAATTCCACTGGCAGGTGGGATGGGAGAATTCCAGCCCATACGTGGAAAACATACCCTACCCCAATCCCCACCTCTGTGAAAATGGGAATTGCCATGTTCGGCGGCAGGAGTTATGACTTTCAACCATGATAGAGAAACTCTGTAATGGCGGACATCTGGGCCCAAGTGCACAAAACAAAGACATTTATTTGGACACTAAGTCATAGCATCAAGCTCACTCAGATCAGTTATATAATGAAGGATCAAGCTTACTCTGGTGACCCTGACTATATTTCATCCCCATTAACACCAGCCTTCAAAAACTTAACTCCAAATACTAATTCACTGGGTTAAAATCCCAACACAATAGATCTGGTCAGAATGATTAACCTACTTCAACTGTCTTCTTCATTAAGTTGGTATTCTTGGCACATCTTGGTTTAAGAGTTTAGGTTGCTATTGCAGTGATGGTCAATATTAAATTTGACTGTACCATTATCGTTCCTTTTCCAGCAGGTTTCCCATTGGTCAGAGTAAGTGGCCGCGTTATCTTCTTGCTTGAAACAATCTGCGTCATTAATCAAAAATTTACTTTTAATCAGAATGAAGTCTGTGCTACTTCGGAATAATTCAAAATCATACAAAAAGTCAGACCTACCACTCCTAGAGTACATGAAAACTCTCCAAGAAAGTCATGTTCATAAAGCTGTTGGCTGGATTTGTCCTGGTCAAACAAGGCAAATTTCAATTTCTGTACTTCTTCAAAGTGATAATCTATCACAAATTTCTTGGCAAATACTGGGTTTAGATTGTTCATGGCTGTTTCTGTTCGGCCAATCTGTCAAAGGAGAGCAGATACAATAAAAAAGATTTCACTTTAGCTAACATCCTAGAACAGAAGTGATCTTATGCTGGACATTTATTTTCTGATATACACTGGTGAACATGTTGAATGACTTGTTAAGTTTAACTTTTGTGTTCCAGAAGATAGAGAACTGGGAGGTTATTTAGTCCACCTACCTCACCTAACATCACAGCATCTGGAGCTGGAGGGGTGGGGGTTGTCTCTACTACCTGAAGGCCAACTGAGGTACATTACAACCTGTATGAAGAAATATTTCCTAACTTATCTTTTACCCGTTTGTAACTTGGTTATCTTTAAGATCTGCTTTGTACTGCATGGTGTACAGAATTAGTGATCAGAAGTACTTGTCGTATTCTACTTAGAATCCTATATATTGATGGTTGGCTCCCTCTTATTTGTCCTAGATCTCAGTGTTGCCCATCCTTGGTCCAAATGATGTGCAAGGTAAAAGTTTTAGGAGCGAAACTGATGCTTTAATATATTGCCCAGTAATTACATCCCTGCAGCTCTTGGAAACATTTGAGGATTATACAACAAAAGTCTTTACATATGATAAATATGCATTCTCAGCTCATGAGGTTGATTTCTCTACATTTGCTTTGTAAAGTGTGATGTGCGCTTTTTTTAAACAGTACATTCCTCTCCCCTTCCATGTGGATTTGTACCAATACAGAACCTCCAGTTTCTTTTCCAAGAACCTGAGTCAATATTGTCAATACTGATGCATAATTTCAGGACCCATAACAATCCCAAACCATTGTCTCTTTTTTCATTTGACTCCAGTGCCTTAAACACCCCAAATTTAAATTTTCCGTACTCAATCTTTCAATTAATTCATGGCCTTTCCTTGCCAACTTTGCAACCTTCTCTAATCCTACACACTCCTTTCCTCAAACTCTGATTCTTGTCCATCTGCCCCTCCCTCTCCCCACCATTGATGGCTATGCCTTCATTTACCTAGGCCACATTCCCTGGAATTCCCTTCCTAAATCTTTCTGTCTTTCCACATCTTGCTGCTCCTTTGTGACTATCCTTAAATCTCACTTCTTTGACCAAGTGTTTTCTTCATTTCTTCTAATGTCTTTGACTCAGCAGCTACTTGTTCAATAATAACTCTGTGAAGTGCTCTGGAACATTTTCAATTATAAAGTGTTCAATGAGTTTCAAGATGCTGGGCAAAATTTTCCATTGTGTTTGTGACGGTGGAGGTGGCGGGACCGGAAGATCCTACTAGTGGGAATGGCAGGAAAATTCCAGCCACTGCTCTATAATCAAAGGGAACACAAAATACTGATTACAGTGCAAATGTACAAGTTTGTACCTTTGTGGGACCATTTTACCTCTTTCACTCTTCCAGGTAAAAAAAATCATCAAAGAAAGATAATCATTCTCTTTAAGAACTATTTCTGAAGAAACAAATAGTTGTTTTACTTTCGGCAAACAAATTCCTTGAGCTGGACTTTACACCCCATCTACCATCAGGATCATCCAGTCCCATCAAAAGTCATGGCCCGCCAGTGAATCCCACCATGACAAGGCTAGAAAATCCCAGTCTTTATTACTCATAAAACTAATTCAATGGTCACATCTTCTTATAATGTTGCTTAGCTTATATTGGTCTGACTTGTGATGGCAGTCATTCCCAACATGATCAATTCTTAACTTTCCTGTAATCTTTCAAGCCACTCCTTTGTGTCAAATTACTGTCAGCAGTTTGGAAAGTTGTCCCATCACCATATTCTCAGAGCAAGTTAAGATGGGCCTTACCAATGATGCCCAAATTCTTAGGGCGAATTGCATTAAATTAAACTTATGGTTAAGTATTTATTGTTGTGTCTTATCCCTCAAGGTCAAAGATCCAGTATGAATTTTCCATGCAAATCAAACACCAGAAAATTAGGTCTTCAACAATTTTAAGCATTCTAATTTGAAATATTCTATTTTTTAGAATTCAGGTTCCAGACAATTTAATGATGAAACATGGTTGAGATGATTACCATTGATGTATTCAAAGGGAAGCTCAGTAAGCACATGTTGTAATAAGGAATAAGATGTTGACAGGATGAAATTCAGAAAGGTGAGAGAAGATGCCTGTGGAAGATAAACACCAACATAGACCTTTTCCATCATGGCCTGTTTCTAGGCTGGGAATTCTATGTAATGTGTCAAAATTGAATCCTCTTACATCTGCTTTCCTCATTCATTCTGTAACTGACTCTCAGCTACAGACCAGGCCACTATTACTGCAACAAACGGAATTACAATCTTGTTTCTTCTTCCTCATACATATGGTCCAACTCCAGCTTAGCCTCTCCATCAATGTGTGTACTATGAATCATAGAATCCCTACAGTGCAGGAGAAGGCCATTTGGTCCATCAAGCCTGCACCGACAACAAGCCCAGATAAGCCTCATTCCCATAACCCCACATATTTGCCCTACTAATACCCCTGACATTGAGGCAATTTACCATGACTATTCGACTTAACCTGCACATCTTTGAAGTGTGGGAGAAAACCAGAGCACCCGGAGGAAACTCATGCAGATACAGAGAGAATGTGCAAACTCCACACAGACAGTGAGCCAAGGCCACAATTGAACCTGGGTCCCTGCTGTTGTGAGGCAGCAGTGTTGACCACTGTGCACCATGCCACTCTTACATACCCCTTGGCCACCACAGCTCTCCAAAAAGTTACTGTTTTTTAATTAATTACTGTGGCTTACACCTGTCCAGACTTCATTGTTGCTATTCCATAGCTGTTATTTTTCAGATGCTACACTCTTTCTGTCACCCTTCCTTTGGAATAGAATTCCCAGTAGTTACAGGCTGCTTACTTCTTATTCCCTACGTTGGTGATTCTGCACTTGAAGTAATGCCTAGTCTTGCACTCTGTATTTAAGGAGGGATACGCATACACTGAAATCAGCTCAGGGAAAGTTTACCTTGATGATTGGAGATTTCCTCCCAGGTCACTCACCATCCTGACTTGGAAATATATTGCCATTCCTTCAGTCATTGGTTAAAATCCAAGAACTCCCTCCCTAACAGCACCAAGGTGTACCTAGACTATATGGATTGCAGCAGATCAAGAAGGCAGCTCATCACCATCTTCTGAAGGGCACCCAGGTGTGGACAATAAATATTGGGCATTGTTGGTTAAGATTCAATTTTGACACATCATATAGAATTTCCAGCCCAGAAACAGGCCATGATGGAAAAGGTCTACTTTGGTGTTTATCTTACACAAGGGCCTTCTCCCACCTTTCTGAATTTCACTCTGTCAGTATCTTATTCCTTATTACAACATGTGCTTACTGAGCTTTCCTTTAAATACATCAATGTTAATCATCTCAACCATATTTCATCATTAAATTGTCTGGAACCTGAATTGCAAAAATTGAATATTTCAAATTAAAATGCTTAAAATTGTTGAATAAATGCTAACCAACGATGCCCACATCCCATAAGTGAACGCTTTTAGAAGTTGGGCCTATACTCATTGAAGCTTAGAAGAATAAGAGGTCATCTTATTGAAACAAAAGATTCTGATGTTGCTTGAAGGATGCTGAGATGTATCTTCCCTTCAAGGGGGAAACTGGGGCACAACTTCAAAATAAGATGTTTCCCATTTAAGATAGGAATGAAGAGGAATTGCTCCTCACAGAAAGTCCTTAATCCTTGGAATTCTCTATTGCAGAGATAGTGGAGGTTGCAGTAATGAATGGGTTCAAGGCTGAGTTAGACAGATTTTTGAGTGACAAAAGGGTGAAAAGTTACGGGAGCCAGGCAGGAATGTTGAGTTAGAGTCATACAGCATGAAAACAGGCCCTCAGCCGATAGTATCCATGCCAGCCATTAGGCACCTATCCATTTTAATTCTATTTTCCAGCTCTTTGTCTGTAGCCTTGTATGCTATGGCATTTCAAGTCCTCATCAAAATACTTTTTACATGTTGTGAGCATTCTTGCATCTACTACCCTTTCAGGCAGTGAGTTTGAGATTCCCACCACACTCTGGATGAAAAGTTTTTTCCCTCATGTCTTCTATATATTCGATAATAAAAACAAATGGCAGCAATAGATCATGCACAAAAAAAAATGACAAATACATTTCTTAAAGGCACAATATTATCATCTCTCATATTATCAATCTCTCATGTGGGACCTTGTCAAAAGTCTGATTAAAGTCCATGTAGACTACATCAACAGCACCACCCTCATCTACACACCTAATCACCTCCTCGAAAAATTCAATCAAATTTGTAAGACATGATCTCCATGTGACAAAACCATGCTATCTTCGATTAATCCTTACCTCCCCATTTAATTCTGTTCCTCAGAGTTTTATTTCCAATAGTTTCCCTACCACTGAATTTAGACTCACTGGCCTGTAATTTCCCTTCTTAAATAATGGTACCACATTAACTATGCTCCAATCTCTGGTCTGGGGCCAGAGAAGATTTGAAAATTATCAGATCCTCTGCAATCTCCTCTCTTGCCTCCCATAGAAGCCTGGAATGTATGTCATCTGGGCTTGGAGATTTATCCACTTTTAGGCTCACTAAAACTGTGGATATTTCCTCCCTCTCAATGTCGTTAAGACCACAATCAGATCAACCATGATCTTACTATGGCAACCCAGACTCAAAGGGCTGAATGGCCTATCCATGCTCTCATTTCTTAGGTTCGTACTGTCTGATGTGTGATGGATTCTATTTTCCTACTTACTACCCATTTCCCTTTTAAAATGAGGCATTTTAGTCCTTTCTATTTTTCTCCATTCTCTAACCAATAGTCACTCTTCCCTTCCTACTCATCACTCTCGTCTCTTGGCCACTTTGTCTCCTTCTACTTCTCTCCAATTTCTGCAATGTTTCTTAATTCAACCCTGGCAGAAGGAAAACATGTTAATTATAGAAAAATTTTTACCAACTGACTGAAAGGTCTCAAACTCCATCTATGATCCAGACTATGAAATAATTGTTCTCCTACCTCTGACCATTTTCCATTGATATCCATGAACACTACACAGAATGGGTCAGACTTAGACGTGACATCCCTGTCTAAGAGATTCTGGCCAGACACGGACAACTCCACTTTACAGACACAGCATTGAGCTGAGCCGACAAGGGCTGCAGGAGCTGGAGTTAAAGTGTACGCCATGGAGCTGATTCACTGCAGATCAATCTGTGGGTTTAAGAGAGGAAGAAAATGACACCTTTACATAAGTTGGATTGCAATATTTAACCATAACCACGTAGTAATAACAAAATACAATAAACTGGCACCATAAATATAGATACCAACAACCTGAAATCAGACTTTTAAAATATTGAATTAACATTTAACAGTAGAATAACCCCTGCAATAAAATGGGTACTTTGAATCTTAAATAATATTCAAGCAGGTATGATATGTATGCGTAACTACATAAGGATATATAATAAGCCTGCCAAAGTGGTGACATTTTTATTGGTGAGACAAATGTATCTTATACACTCAACCAACAACTCACTTTGCATCTTCCTTGCTCCATCTTAAGCCCATTTACATCTATTAATCGTTCTTGATTTCACAACTTCTGTTCTAAAATGGAGTTGCCACTTTTCCTTCACATGATAACAATGAATTTTGTCCAGAATATATCCAAAGAGCTGTTTTCCTTTATCAAAAAATCCATGTGCCTGAGGTTTCAACACCCTTTCTTTTAGTTTCAAGGAGGCTTTCTGGCTTCTCTCACTCTTCCACATGTAACGTGATGAAATATTGGCCGGAATTCTCCTATCTCGTTCGCCCTGTCACAGCTGTCAGTGAGAACAGAGAATTTGGTGTTCAACCAAATCTCCATTCACTGCAACAACACTGGAAAATCCCAGGCACGGGCAAGGTTGGAGAATTCCGGCCATGATCTCTCAGCCCTAGTCTCCAGCAATTTTCCTGGCAACACTTCTTAAAAATTGACACAATTTTCACTGCTCCTCAGATTTTCCATTGCTGTTCCTTCTAATCCCCCGTTATCATCATCCTACACAATCCTTTGCTTTTCAGCACCCTCACTATATTGAAATCATGACTTAGTGCAGTGCCATCTGTTTAACCAATTCTCTCTCAGGGCTTCATGACTGCTTGCTTCTGTTGTTCTTCCTTTTCTCTTACGATTTACACACTTATGAAAACTGCCAGCAGGCTATCTACTGATGATAACTTAGTGTATGGCCTCATTTCCTCTCCAACCAGGGTAGTGTTATGCATTAACATGGATTTTGATCTTTTGACCCAAGTGCTGTAATGTTTATTGAGAAAACACAGTAATTGTGAAGTGCATTCTGGACTTCTTTCTCAGTCATGACTTGCTATGCTCTAAAGAAGGAAGGAAGTGATTCTTAACCAAGCTGTCTGTCACTCTGTGCAAATAGAAAACCTAAAGTTTGGGGAAGTGCAACCACAATATAATTTAATTCAATATAATGAAAGAGAAAAAAGAGTAATTAAACTGAAAATATGTGCACAATATAATGAGACCTGGATCATTCAATAGAAGATAAAAAAGCAATTTGAGTGGCAGATGGGGCGAGGCAGTATTGAAACAGGAAATGGGAAAGACATTCCAGGGAGGGAAAAGGAAGTGGGAGCAGTCTATGGATGAATAGAAATATTAGATAAACTATGATTATTTTTAAGTAGAGCATTCTGTGCTTACAGGGTAGGCTAAATGAAAATCAGGACTAATACTTGCAAGAGAAATTACAGCAGAGGAGATCTTCAAACAAAGATTTTTTGTCTTTGTGTCAAAAATTTTTTAAAATATCACATATGATCCACAAATACCACTTTTCTCCTAGTCCACTTTCTCAGCTGAATTATCTGTTTGCAACCCAAGTTGGATTTAGCCTCAGGTTGAGCTAACAACCTCATTTATTCTGTCCCAAGGATCACCTATTGTCATCTCTTTACATCAACCTCTCTGCCTGGCACAGGAAACTTCATCCATAGTCTCTGTCATCTCCAAACTCAACTGTTGCTACCCATCTGTTAACCAGACACCCATCTTCTGCCATATAGATGCTAAATTCTGCCATCATATTCTATCCCCTGCCAAATCTTGCTCACACATCACCCTCTCCTGATGATTTATAATGCCTCTAAACTTAGAATTCTCATTATTGCTTTTAAATCTTTTCATAATATTGTCCCTACTGATATCTGTAACCTTCTCCTCCACTTACTCAAATTCTCCTGATTATGTGCAGCCTGGTTACTGCACTGCATGGTCCCTTTAAGACTGCCGCACAGCTGCACTGGTGTACTGCAAAAGTGAAAATTGGTTGTTTTTGCTGATGAGGTGGTGCACTGTGCTGTGTGGTCATACTGCTAACAGGAAACACCATCCCTGGCCTTTTGTGCATTCATTTTCTTCCGTTTTCCCTACTATTGGTTGCTACTTTCCATTGAAAGTATTGAGAGGTTCCCATTGAATCCCACCTGACATGCTCTCAGTGCCAATACAAAACCTTTTGTGGATACTTAGCCTAAAAAAACAGGAGAATTCTTCCCAATGTGCTGGAAAACAAAAATATGGATGAAAATGTACCTTAAGTACCATCTAATTATTAAAGAAAGAATGTAAAAACAAAATGAAAATGCCTAATGAAGATTGATTATAATGCTACTGAGGTTAAAGAGATTACAGTTAAAAACAGAGTTTCAAGAAATCGGGGTTTCTTTCCTGAAACCAAAGTTAAAAGCTCCCATGATTGTATGATAGTGGGAGTTTCTCATTTTGTTTGTCTTTGAGTGATAAGATGGCATAAATTAAATCTAACTAAAAAGAAATAAATGAGAGTTAGCAATAACATTTTTAAAACTTAGCGTCATTAGAATGTGAAATTGTTTGCTGCAAACAGTTTCCACTTGTTTGTGCTGCTTTGGGTGACACAACCCCCCTAAAATTGGCATAACCAGTAAAAGAGATTGTGGAATTTCAAGCACAATCCATGATCTTCTGCATTAGTTTTAGAAATATTTCACTAAAAGCCATCCTACCATAAAGCTGGTCATTTATTCAGGCTGGTCACCATTGAAAGTTCTCTCAAACTCTGTCTATTGGCAAACAAAGAACAAAAATCAAAGAAAAGTACAGCTCAGAAACAGGCCCTTTTACCCTCCAAGCCTGTGCCAAACTTGATGCCTGCCTAAACTAAAACGGCATGCACTTACAGAGCCCGTATCCTTCGATTTCCATCCTATTCATGCATTTCTTTGTTGTCCCTTAAATGATGGTATCATACCTGCTCCCACCATTTCCCCAGGCAGCGGGCACTGACAGTACTTGTTTAGTTTCTTGATTTGCTACTTAACACCAGAGAAAACATTTAACCTGTCGTGAACTTTACCTCATCCACTTACTGCACCGAGAGAGAATTCTGCCTGAAAATACTCATTGATCCTCAAAGGTCATGAAGTAAAACAACCAAATGTTCAACCTTAGCTTACTGCAATCCACATTTAACATTTGGCCAATCTTGCCACTGTTACATGAACATATCCAATGCAATTGTTCACCATTCAAAGTGTTCTCACTCAGATATTTCTGCAACCTTTTCTGAAAGAGCTCATCAACATAGCCAAAACAGCTCTAGCCTTACCTGTTCAGCCAATCAAGAGGATATCTAAGGTTTGATGAGGGTAAAAATGTTTATCTAACTTGAGGCAAACGTCATTTTCCTCTGGTTCAGTGCTAGCAATCCAAGTGAAATAATTACTTCAAAATTATTTATGACTGTCAGCAAATCAAAGACCTATATTATGTTTTCCTTAAACTTAAAGTAAGAGTTTATTTTTAAAAAATATTCTCACACAGTCTCTCTCGCGCACCAAGTCCAGTCCCTTTCCCACTCTGCTTCTCTTTCTCTGCTCCCTTCCCACTTTATCTGTCTGTCTCTCACATCCTTTTTGCATTCTCCCACCCTCACTCTCCTTTTGTTTGCTCTCTCTTATTTTCAACACTTTCTCTCCTTTTCCACACTGCCTCTCTCTCTCTCTCTTTTATACTCTGTCTCTTTCTCCCCCTCTTTCCCACTCTCTCTCTCTCTCGTCAGCAATGGAAAGAGTGATGGGCTAGGGGAGCAGGATTTGGCAGGAGGACAAAATTCAGATTCCCGATGTTGGGAAATCAGTTTGGAATCTTGTTCGCCACTTCCATGGTGCATTAAAAGAGGGTTGAGTGTTCCACTTATCTATATCAAGAACACCATTTACATCTTTAAAAGCCCAACACACTGGAATATTACCACCTGGCCCCCTCCAAATTTAGCGTTATATCAACAGGAATCTAGAACATTCTGTTTCAAGATTGTACAGAAGTAGTGTGCACCTGGCAAGGCAGACTTCTTCCTGAACTTTCAGGTTAGCAGAAGCTGCTTTTGCCTTTCACACTATCAGTGAGAGCTATCAGCAGCTTGTCACATACTGTGCATCAAGATTGGGTACAGAGAAAGGGTGAGACTGAGCCAGGACTGGGGTAAGTATCAAGGAGCAGGGTGGAAGTGTGAATGGCTGTCAAAGTGTTGTTGAGATATAGTGCTTGGATTTTGGAGCCAGTGAGGTGATTGTGGGCAGGGCCTCCAGCAGATGTCATTCTGACTTTCATATCCATCACCAGACTTAGGCCAGGATTTTACAATTCCACCTATGGTGGGACCCATTCCAAACGAGAGGGAAAACTCAAAGAAGCAGCTGAATGTCCATTAACTTATTGGTCCCAGTCTCCAAATGGAAAATTATATCCCTTATTTTAAACAAACAAAAATAACCCCCTTCCAAAAAAACTAGCATTTAAAACTTCCTACAGCACATTATATCTCTCATCTCTTTTCACACACTGGGTAGGAGTTTCCAGCTGCTCTGGCCCCAAGGCCGGAAATTTCCACCTGAGTCAATGGATTTTTAAATGGTGATGTGAATTTTCTATCCCACGATTCCTGCAGTGTGCGGGATGGGAAATTCCAACCATCTATTTCTCTATCCTTTCTTTTCCATTCACTCTCTCTCTCACTCTCTCCTCCCTTCACATTGTCATGCTCTTTCTCCTTTCCCACTTGTCTCTCTAACTCTCTCGCTTTTCTTTCTATCTCTTTCACTCTACCTCCTTGAAGCCTTTGAAAATTAACTCAAGTGGCGACCTCGAAAATACTCATGATTTTTTTCGAGTGCATTGTACATTCAAATTGAAGCTGCTGATTTGTTCAAAGTTTCCAAGTTTGGTCAAAGGCAATTTTGTTTTAGCCAAGTAATTTCTTCTAAACAGAAAACGCAGTTCAAACTGAGCATGTCCCTGGAATCTCTGATTCACCAAATTCAGCATCCTAACCATATGGCCAGTCAGCACATGGAAAGGCTAACCAATCAAGCCAGCAAAAAACTCTACTGTCATACAGGTCCGGGAAAGACATCTCTCCTTTCCAACTCCTCCACCAAGGACTCCAATGCAATGTCTGCAAAGTATGGAGCCTGTGCTCTTTCACATTGAACCATTCTTCACTCTTCCCTAGGTTAGGCTCTCTTCCTGTACGACTGCCAGCATCTACTCCAGCCACACTGCACCTTTCTTCAAGACATTCAGGCTAGCTTCAGACAATGCACTTTGGGCCTTTCGTTGATGCACACAGCTAATAAGCAGCGCAATTCTGGCTTTGAGGTTGGCCTGTTATCTGCAATATGGAACAGGTATGGGTTCATTGCAGATTGCCATTTGCACATCTATCTGTAGACTATCCAATTTACTCGCCAATACTTCATTTTAAGAAAAACAATACTTCAGCTCTTCTATGTTCTTCAGTGGGACAAACAGGATCTTCCATGAAGCACAAGATAAGCCTGTTGTGAGCAAGCACAGAGGACAATGTGATGTGAGTGTTATGCAGTGGACTCGAAGATTTGCATGAACTGCATTGAAGAATCTCCACACTCACCACTGCATATAATTACCTCGTGTCTTGGTCTGGTTAGGCAAGTCTGCACACACAAGTACTTTTTACAAAAGCCTCAATCCAAGATGATTTAATGGAATTTATAAAACTATTTAACTATATGGAGAAACAAAGTAAAGAGTATTGGGCAAATTACAAACCAAATCAGCTGCACACAGCATGCCCTGACTGATACACCAGCATTATGCTGTGAGCCTGTATGCAGCACGTCACGATCTCATCCACTCAGCTTGATAGAGGAGGAAGCTAGTAATTAAACAGGAAAACAATGATCACTTACGTTTGATCACTTTTGGCTGTGGGGCATTAGAAACAGATTGGCCTGTGTGTTTGCGTGTACATCTACAAGAAACATTCTGTTTTTTCACTTGTGGGGAGAGCTCCTTCATTTGTTCTTGTAGACCCTCTTACTCCTTGTCTTTACTGTATCTCTGGCTTATTTTTGATTTGTCCTATCTTGGATCAGTTTGAAGCTTTTGTATCCAGTGCTTCACTGACATCAGTTCATTTTATGCTCTCACTTTGCTTCTTATTTTCACACATGGTAAAGGTATTTTTAGGACTCCTTTGAACATGTCAGAGCGAGTTGAAATAGAGTGAGGAAGGTGTATGCAGAATAGGTGGCAGACTGATATAATTCAACAAGCTGCTAGTTTCTTTTAAAATATATGTATAAAAAAACTGACTTTGTATCCAGATGGTGCATGCACTGTGGAAAGTTTTAATGTTAGTATTTGGAAGATTATTGTGTTACTTTGAAATGAGGGGTATCAGAGTATAAGTCTATCTTTTGTTCATTTTGCTGTGTACTGGAGAAAGCAGGGTGCAGCTCACTACACCTTATCCTATCTTTGCAGCTTAACTCCAAATTCAGAACACCACCTTCAAAACTGGTGTCAATGAATTCAGTTTGCCATGCCTGCATAGAAACACACCTTAATGCCCACAATAGAAAATCCAAGCCCAAGTGTTACTCAATGCAGTAAGTTGAAGCTGTTGAGTCAGTTTGGAGCTTCTGATTTAGTATTTATCCACCACCAAGTTGACAGTATTATAAAAACAGCTATTTTAGCTCCAGCCAAACATAATTCAAATAGGACAAACCCCAGTAATTAATTAGTGTACAATTTAATGGGCTTTTCAGAGTCTGGGACATCAGTTTGAACACACCTGCTCTACACACCTCAGCTGCACTTTTCAGCATTCCTTACAACATTGAATCCAGGTTGCCAATGTTGGGAACAAGCCCATTCACTGAGGAGAATTAACAAGGTGCAAATTTGCCACCTCAGAGACTTTGGGGTTGATTTTGAGCCTGCACTCTCCATCTGCAGGAATGGCGACACATGCTCATAATTCAGAGTGCGATTTGTGCCGGTGAGTTTCTGAGTTCTGCTCTTACCAGTCGCTCACTGGTGGAGCAGCGTGAAACACACTGTGGGACCACGGAAGGCTCATTTTAATACATTAGCATGTCATTAGTGAGCAGCTCATACAGGGTAGGGGCAGGGGGTGAAACAGAAGTTGGGAAGGGCAGATGGGAGAAGTGTCAATTCCAATCAGGGATGGGGAGGGAGACCCCTGAGACCCCCTTAGTGGGTTGGGAAGGTAGCAGTTTTACTCAGGTTCTGCTCGGTGTTAAAGATGGCAGTCTGATCTCTGAGCAGCAGGGTTTTGCCAGCATGTTTAGGCTCCACCCACTGTATGATGTGTTAATCATGTCCCCTTGAGTTTTTTTGACAATGTCGTAAGACCTGGAGAGAAAACCAATCGGTTTCTCTGGAAAGGTTTTCTCTTCAGAAAATATACACTGCCATATTTTGTTCAGATTTTGATCCCCATCTGTAGATTGCTGAAAAGTACAGTGAAGAATCCTCCAGACCCTATTTTATCATATGCCTCAATCTGTTCAATGCAAAAGACTCAGACAGCCTCCTGTATTTCCACAAAGGTTAAGTTTCTTTAATTACAAATTATTATAAAATTGTTTGTAAAGTGAAAAATAAGCAGTGCTAAAGGTTTTGTGTTATGTACTTACTTATAATGAGAAACATTAGGGGCATGGTAGTGTATGGGGCTATGGTACTGGACTAATATTCCAGAGAATTAAAGTTCAAATCCTACTACTGACATTTGAGAGCATAACCTCGTTTGCCCTTCATGTCACGTTCCCACAGCAGTGAAGTTGGAGAATTTGGCGGGCAGTCAAATCTCCATTCACTGAGACGGGATGGGAGATTCCCACCGGTGTGAACGATGATAAGATTCCGGCTTGAGAATTTGAATTCAGTTTTAATTTAAAAAACAGCTGTTTGTAACAGTAACCATAAATCTATTTGATTGTCACCATTTGGGCTTTTGCAGCAATCACGTCCTTCAATGAAATAAGTCTCACTAATCTGGTCAGACCTGTGTGTGACACCAAAGGCACACTACTCTGGTAGATTCATAACTGCCTCTGAAGTGACTGAGCAAGCTACTTGGGTATATTTCACTGTTTCAAAACGATAGTGGCTCATCACCATGTCAGGGTTAGTGGGAATGGGTGATAAGTACTGGCTTTGTCAGTGATGCTTACATCCCAAAATAAAACAACAAAGAACAAAACAGCACGGGAAACTGGCCCTTCGGCCCAACGAGCCCGCGCCGCCACCCCATTTAAAGAGTGGAACATTCAGCATCCGAGGGATGCTGGGACCACACAGAACAACGTCCAGAATTTTTATATATGAAAAGAAAAAGGGAAGTCAAATATACGAAACTTTGAGCCTTGAGTTAATGCATACAGCTCACACCAAAGCTCCTTTTAAGTATATTCCCTTTCAAAAAAAGTTTTCAGTTCATTTCCCTTCTCTTAAAAGTTGGTGATAAATGTTACACTAAAATGTTAATCTATGTTTATAGGGAAACTCTGAATCAATTCTAACACTGTATGTTCCTTATAGGGATGACAGGCTGTTATAATCTCTGCTTTGCTGCATCTTAAAGATAACAAAGGATGATCATCAGGTCTATGATCCTTGGATTCTATACCCATTATACTGTTCAAACATGATTGGTTGAGTTTTGTTCATTCATGTTTATTCTTCCACTTTAGAACAGAATTTTGTTCATATTATACCTTTCATGCATTGCAACTATACAAGACCTTGACGAGACCACATCTGGAATGTTTGTGCCGTTCTGGTCATCTGGCTATAAGAAGGATGTGGAAGCATTGCAGAAAGTGCAAAGGAGAATGCTGCCTGGTTTGGATGGCTTTTCCCTTTAGAGTGGAGGAGGGTGAGAGGCGATTTAATAGAAGTTTATAAGATGATGAGGGGGATAGATAGAGTGGATGTTCAGAGACTATTTCCTTAGGTGGATGTAGCTGTTACTAGGGGGCATAACTATAAGGTTCATGGTAGGAGATATTGGAAGGATGTCCGAGGTAGATACTTTACTCAGAGTGGTTGGGATGTGGAATGCAATGTCTGCTGTGATAGTGGAGTCGGACACTTTAGGAACTTTCAAGCGATTATTGGATAGGCACATGGAGCACATCAGAATGATAGGGAATGGGATAGCTTGACTTTAGATTCGAACATAGCACGGCACAACAGAGGGCCAAAGGGCCTGTACTGTGCAGTTCTATGATGTCCCATCAATTTAAAACCAATGAAATAGTTTTGAGGTATAGCACCATTGTAGTGTGGGTAGAACAGCGTCTAGACCCACAGAAAGCAACGTGATAAATAATTGATGAATATTTTTCTAAGCTGTTTCTTTTTTTCAAGATACTTTGGGTGAGATTCTCTGGCCACGCATGCCCCAAAAATGGAAATTCCCGCCCAAGTTCAGTGAATCTTTGAGTGGTTCACTGAATTTTCTGTCTCGCCCACTACAATTCGCACAGCAGGCTAGATAAGAGAATTCTGGTTTTTGAGTTGGCTACTTTCTCACTGTGCATCTGAACTCTGCAGAAAGTGAGAACCAGTGCTTTTAGCCTTTAGAAGATTTTGCAAAAGAAAATCTTTATCAATGATCACAGATGAGAAAAGTAAGAGTGGGGGAACATCTCTGCAAAAATGACCAGAACATAATAAGGTTTAAGACAAAGTTTGCAAAAGGTATAACTACAACAAAGACCGAAGAAATAAATCGGGGGTGGGGGAGTGGGGGGCTTCTGATTTCTCACTGGAAAACAATATTGACAAAGAAAAGAATGGAAGAATAATGAAAACAGTGGTCAAAAGAAATAGCCCATCAACAAAATAAGAACAAACTAACCTGTAATTATATATGAAATAGCAAAAAAACGTAGGGTCAACTTTATTTTAAATTCAGTCAGGGGATGTGGGTATCATTGGCTGGGCCAGCACTTATTGCCCATCCCCAATTGCCCTTTGGACTGTTTGTTCAGCCATTTCAAAGGGCATTTAAGAGTCAACCACATTGCTGTGTGTGGATCTGGAGGCATATATAGGCATATCCAATCGATCACTAAAGGTGCCTACATTCATCTCTAGAACATCACCTGATTCCGGCTGCTCCGGCTCGTCTGCTGAAAAAAAACCTCATTACTCTTTTCTTACTTATTAGGTTGACTATTCCAATGCAACCTCGCCTGACCTCTCATCTTCCACCAAAAGCTTATCCAAAACTCTGCTGTTCATATCCTAACACCGCCCCCCCAATTCTTTTCACCCTTCAGCCCAGACCTCCTCAAGTTACATTTGATCCATTGAACAACACTTCAATTTTAAAATTCACTTCCAGGAATTCAAATCCCTCCATGGCCTGAACGCTCCCAGTACTTGTCCCATCCTGGCCCTCATGTAATTCACTGATTTCAATCACCCCATCTTAACTTCAGCTGCCTAACTGGGTAAGGGATTCACACGTACTTCCATTAAAGATGGGCCTGGATTTGGGAACAGAGTTTCTTCTGAATTTCTATCATATTTGTTAGTGACTACCTGAGGTCAAAGGGCATCAATTTGAATGAGATATATAAGGATGGCCATGGACAGATGTGCAGGGACTTGGGAGAGAGGGCATAAACAGAGAAACAATTGCCAGTTATTCTCTAGGTGTGATTGAATAGATAAGAATGGAACCACCTCCATGAACAGAATGGTGTCACTGTCTATTATCTATTCCTTTATAAAGTGTGATGCTATTGTGCCTTTAAGAAATGTATTTTAAGCATGTTCTCTTCAGTTTGCAAGCATGTCTTTTTTTGTAATTGGAATTGAAGTTTGTAGTGGCATCTTTTATTATTGTTAGAGTCATATAATAGACTTTTTGTTTATTTTTAATTTGGGCCTAATGCACTATTTTAGAGTTTTATGATCCTTTTGAATTGTTGGGGGTATGACTGATTGACATGTCAGGTGGGACAGTTTTATTTTCTTACAAGAGCTCTTTACTTTTAGTTCTGGCTGCTAGTAGTTAAAACCATTTGGATTCCAGACTGCAAAACGTGTTTTTGTTACTTTTCCTGGTATTGGAAATTCTGCTGGCTAGTTGGAAGCAATCTTTCTTGCCTCTCTGGAGTAAAAATTTTGCAGTTGGTGGTTTGAGACAAGTAGTGGCTCTATCTCTATCTCAAAGGGTGTTGAGAGTTCCAGGACAGGGGAGTCAGAGTTTCAATTCTCTGTCCAAAGGACTAATTCACAAGTGTTGCAAAGTGGCAAGATCCAGCATCAAATGAGCATATGTATTTTCTGTACTAAAATGAAACCAGGATGGATGTTGGAACAGTACTGGTAGCTGCTCAAATTGATACAATATTATGGGTTTTTTTCTTGTTTGTAATTGGTAAAAGTTATTGCTAATTTTCTTCCTATGTGTTAACTGTATTCTTAAATAAACTTTTCTCGATAAAAGTTCCCTAGTGGGCATTTGAATCACACTTGGAGTGCATGACATTAGTGAATGTTTAAGAGTTTTTTTAAAATCATGTTCTCTGCAGCTTTCACAGCCTCAGCTTACTTCATTGTTGCCGAGTTGTTTGTAAAAGTTCTTTTATTACCACTTCATTGGGGTTTGTTTACTTTACTTTGGGATCTTTTATCACCCTGCATTGTCAGGAGGGAAGGTTATGTGCTTTGGACAGGTTTTTTTTTTCTTCCTAATGAATTTAAGATTTCATTTTCTGTTTGGCTGGCAGCAGTTTTAGTTTAGAAGGGACATCAAGCCGAAATGTTTTTTTCTCTCTCTCTCTCTCTCTGGTTTTGGAAATTCTGCTGGTTAGCTGAAAGCAAGGTTTCATGCTTTCCTGGAGTAGAGAATCTACTGTTGGTAGCACAAACACAGTCTCTCTCTGACATTCTGGGAAGCTGTTCTGACTCCAGCCTTGTCTGTGTGAATCTCAAGAGAACTGCAGCATTCATCCAAAGGACTCAATCCCAATACCATGTGATCATTAGTCTTTTAAGGCTGTTAAGCATGTGGAAAGTGTTTTTGTTTATGAAAAGTTTTGCTTGATTGTAACATTTTAGATATATTTAAGGGTTATACACTATCATTGTTTTGGTTCTGTTTATAATTGATAAAAAAATTAAAAGCTCCCTCGTGGGTCATTTGAATCATACCACAGGTGAAATATATCATGCTTATTCTACCCACATTCAAAGTGCAAAACTTATGATCCAGATGGGCTTCATAAAACACTTTGGCATTTCTAGGAGGATTATATCAAAAGACTGAATGCAAGATTTTTTTGAAATATTAAGAATAGAAAGGTGGATGACAGCAAACGTGATTCATTTGGATTTACAAAAGAGGGGATGAAAAGCCAACAATCCAAGCAGAGTAACACAGAATCATAGAATTCTACAGTGCTCAACGAGGCCATTCGGCCCATTCAATCTGCACCAACCACAATCATACCAGGCCATGCCCCATGACCCCCTGCATTTACCCTAGCTAGCCCCCTCACACTAAGTGGCAATTTAGCATGGCCAATCACACATCTTTGGACTGTGGGAGGAAACCAGAGCACTGGGAGGAAACCCATGCAGATACAGAGAATGTACAAACTCCACACAGACAGTGTCCTAAGCCAGGAATCGAACTTGGGTCCCTGGTACTGTGAGACAGCAATGCTAACCACTGTGCCACTCCAAACGAGTCAGTAAACAATGTTCAGTGATGAGAGTGAGTGATGAGTATTCTGAGATGATGCCAAGAAAGTTCAGGAATGAAAAGAAAGGGGAATGATATATGACAGATCTGAAGGAATTGTCAGGGGGCTTAAATCCCTTGAAAAGCAGAGGCTTTCAATCATGGAAATAGCCAGGGAAAGAACTCTTCAATTCAGATAAATGCACTGCTACTTTTCCCAGAACAAGCATATTCAGTAGGATTAATACACATTTAATGGCAACAGGGATTGCATTCTGTGCTGGACAATAATTTTTGAGAGTCACTGTTTATTTAAAACCAAACATGGTTTACTTTGTACAATATATAAATTGAATTTGGAAATACGTCTCATTTATTTGATTTTCAAAACACACATTTGGCATGTGCAGAATGAGGGAAAACCAGGACTGTAGGTCAGTTTTCTAACCAAATACCCAAACAAAACTGGATTTGATTTCACAAAAGCTAATTGGGAACAATGTGTTTTTTTCCCAGAAGATATCTCAGAACTTGGAACCAACATGTAGGTGAACCGATGCAAGACCACTTCAGTCGAAATGTTCTTCCCAATACAGCAAAGAAATGAATAAAGGATGATACTTTTATATAATTTTCAAATCATGCAGCTGTAGCTAAAAGAATAGATTATGCCCCGGGGCAAAATCTGTTGCTTTCTTGCCAGTGAATGTTGCTTAATTGGCCCATTTGAAAAAAACACTAGTGTATTCCAGCAGCTTTTAGGAAATCAAATCCAATTCTCTTTGGGTCTCAGATAGGATAATGAATGTTACCCACAGGACTTTTTTTTAAACAAAGTACATGGAGATTATCTACATAATAACAGAGGCTACATTTCAAAAACCCGCTTGATGACAAGTACTTAAAGAATATTCCAAGATACATAATGAAGTAATATTCAAATGCAAGTTCTTTCTGTCACAGGTGTTCTATGTTACACAGAATACATTTTTCCAAATAAGATGTCTTCATCTGTCTGTAGGAAATCAGTCTCATTGAGAGGGCTTTTACCATTATGTTTTCCCATCCATAATGGATTTAGAACTTCTATCAGATCATCAGGAGGACACACCAAGTAACAGCAGTATTATCTCCACTATCTATCTGAATCATCATGATAGATTGCATCATTTTATTTCACTTCAATTTTCACAACCAAATAGGTCCAACTAGACTATCCATATTTAATAAAGCAACAAATAATCTTGCACTCAGCAGGAATCTCTGCTTACAGAGCCTTATCATGTGGATTTAATAGAAAGCTTTCACTGCCACAATGCATGCTGGGGTAGTTCCACCTCCATAGCATGCTCTAGTTTTTCCAGATAAGAAAATGAGACAAGAAAAAAGCTTTGGCAGTTGGGCTGTGGATGAAACAGGAGGAAAACAATGAAAAGGCACAGAGGATTGAAGGACAGGGGACATACGGAGAGTATTCATGCATAGTGGAATTGCTGCTGCACTGAAGGGAGTATTGGTTCTATTCTCACTACAATCTAAGGATAAGCCATATCTGCTGATATTGTTTGGTATTGAACAAGATTGGGATGCACATACAGAACTGAAAAACATGCAAGAGCACTGTGAGCTGTTTTTTCACTCCAAAGCAACTCAATAATTGAAACTATGAACAAGATACAGTCAGTCCATCTCTAAGACATGATGGAAGCTCAGCAGCCTAACAGAATTTGTTTAAATTTTAAAATCTTATTTTTATTGGAGGAGCACAGTGATGCCTGTTTCATACAACCAATTTCCATATTTTACAGAGCAAAACCATCCGATTGGCTGAAAGTGTTTATTTGCATAGTCACCAGGAGATGTGATTCAAGCTGATAGTAATTAAGGTAACTGCTTTGTGCATTTGACATTAGCAGCAGTAGGACTGTAAATTCAGATTAGAGAAAAAACAGGCATCAGTGGTGCTGGTATTGTGGTGATACATTCATATATCAAGACCTTTAAAGCTGTACTGAGATGAATAATACTTCCTTCAGTCAGTCAGTGAGAAGCATTCCCAGCGAACTGGCTTCTTCAGAACTCAAGTAGCACATTTTTGCAAAGACAGTTTTTAGTATGGAGCTGACAGGCTGTCTATGTCACATCTTCACCACCCTGGTTTATAATTTATAAATCCACAAGATTAGAATTGTTTATAGGGCATCAATCCATTACAATCTGGGAAATTTCTCACATTTACACATTAATGAGGTTTGTAATCTTGTTCAGATTCCAGAATCTGACTCATTTACATGCATTGATTTGATTTATTGTTACATGTATTAATATACAATGAATAGTATTGTTTCTTGCATGTTATACAGTCAAAGCATACCGTTCAGAGAAGGAAATGAGAGAGAGTGCAGAACGTAGTGTTACAGCCATAGTTAGGGTGTAGAGAAAAATCAACTTAATGCAAGGTAAATCTATTCAAAAGTCTGACAGCAGCAGGGAAAAAACAGCTCTTGAGTTGGTTGGTACGTGACCTCACACTTTTGCATCTTTTTCTCAATGGAAGATGGTGGAAGACAGAACGTCCGGGGTGCTTGGGGTCATTAATTATGCTGGTTGAGGCAGCAGGAAGTGTAGACAGAGTTAATAGATGGGAAGCTGATTTGTGTGATAGATTGGCCTACATTTATAACCTTTTGTAGTTCCTTGTGGTCTTGGGCAGGAGCCATATCAAACTGTGATACAACCACAAAGAATGCTTTCTATGGTGTTGGTGAGAGTTGTAGCTGACATGCCAAATTTCCTTAGTCTTCAGAGAATGTAGAGGCATTGGTGGGCTTTCTTAAATATAATGTCACCACTGGGGGAGGGGAGGTCAGGACAGGTTGATGATGATCTGGGTATCTAAAAACTTGAAGCTTTCAACTCTTTCTACTTCATCCCCATTGAGGTAGACAGAGTCATGTTCTCCTTCACGCTTCCTGAAGTTGATGACAATCTCCTGCATTTTGTTGACATTGAGGGAGAGATTATTGTTGCTGCATCAGTTCACCAAATTCTCTATCTTATTCCTGTGCTTATCTCATCATTGTTTGAGATCCGACCCACGGTGGTATCATCGGCAAACTTGAAAATCGAATGAGAGGGGAATTTGGCCACGTTGTCAAAGGTATATGAAGAGTATAATAGGAGGCTGAGAATACAGCCTTGTGGCGTACCAGTGTTGAGAATGAATGATTGTGGAGGAGGTATTGTTGCCTATCCTTATTGATTCTAGTCTGTGAATTAGGAAGTTCAGGATCCAGTTGCTGAGGGAGATGCTGAAGTCCAGGCCATGGAGTTTGGAGATGAGTTTCCTGGGAATAATAGTGTTGAAGGCTGATCTACAGTCAATACATAGGAGACTGACATTGACAGTTTTACAATGATAATATATGGAGAATATTTTTCCTGATCTTAAGTTTTGGGTATATTGCATGAAGTTAATTCTGCAGAGTTGCATTGCATTTTCTGTCTTTCTAGAGGATGTATATCTATGATGCTAACCTCTTCCCCGGCCATAACTACAATGCTGTTAGGGAGGGAGTTTCAGGATTTTGGACAATGAAGGAAATGCAATACATTTCCAAAAGATTAGTGTGTGCTTAGAGGGGAAGTCGCAAGTAGTGCTGTTTACAGGTATCTGTTGCTTCTCAGTATCTTGAGTTACAAGAATTGGATGGACTATGACTTCACTTACCATCATTTGACATTTTTCAGGGTCAGGAAGATTTCTGTCTCTGTTTTTCTTGAATTGACCCAAGATTCTAGCCCCACCTCCACTGTCCCTTAGTTCAGAGGAGTGAGAGGTCATGTGCTGCTGTAGATGTGTCCTCACCTCTGAGCCAGAAGCTCTGGACTCAAGTCCCATCCCAGGACTTAATGACCAAGTAAAATGCTGTCATAATGTGGCTAAACAGATTGAGGGTGAATCTGTAAATCCTTTTAATATCCGCTAAAGTCTGGAAATGATGGAAGACATCTTTGCTCGACCATGCAATGAAAAGAAATCAGAGCCTCTGCACCACTATCCATAGCTCCTCAAAATCTACATTGCCACGCCAACTTGCACCTCTTGGGGCAGTTGTCTCAGTTGGCTGGATTACCAGTGTAGATCACATTGGTGCCAATAGTGTAGAGTTTGTTCTCTGTTCCAGTTGGGATGGATTCAGGAATTGCCTCTATGCTCTACATATGGTGGAACTTATGGTGACCTGGGCCTTGAGGCAGAGAATTAAAGAAGTAGCTCAGAGGAGGGGGCTGTATCTGAAAGGTGAATTTTTATTTTCTACAAGTATTGTCTGACCTGTTGAATGTTTTCCAGGTTTGTTTCAGGAGCACAGTATCAGCAGATGTTGCTGAAGCTTTTTTTTTGTCTTTTACAGGGATGGAGTCCTTAATGAAATTTGCCATCTAGCATCAATTGATCATTTCCTGTCTCCTTTTTATATTTATGTATAATTTGATTAAACAATGCAGTTCAGCACTGCAAATGGATTTAGATGCAGCCCTCATAATCTCAGATGTTGTGTGATAACTTTACACTGATGTGTACTACAATTTAGAATACAGACTTCCCTGATTAACATGCAGTTGAAAATTCTATTCTGTCTTAAGCAAATAGTGTTAACCTCATAGCCCAGCATCCCCCCACTCTAACATTACATCCAAGCCAGGGATTCAGCACAGTTTCATTGTAGAGTGCAGGAGTGCGTGCCAGGAGCAATACCAGGCATATCTAAAAATGAAGTGTTAAACTGGTGAAGCTACAACACAGAACTGCTTGAATGACAAACAGCAAAAGCAGCAAATAACTTTACATAGCGAGGCAATCCCACAACCAAAGGATCAGATTTAAGCTCTGTATTTCTGCACGTCCAATCATGAATGGTGGTGGACAATTAAACAACTCACTGGAAGAGGAGGCTCCACAAAGACCCCCATCCTCAGTTTGAAGATGCCCAGCACATCAGAGCAAAAAAACAAAGCTGAAGCATTCGCAGCAATCTTCAGCCAGAAGTGCTGAGTGGATGATCCATCTCAGCCTCTTCCAGAGATGCCCAATATCACAGATGCCAATCTTTAGCCACTTCGATTCAGGGTCCATGTGATATCAATAAATGACTGAAGCCACTGGAAACTGCAAACATAATAGGCCCTGATAACATTCCAGTAATTGTACTGAAGACTTGTGCTCCAAAACTAGTCAAGCTGTTCCAATACAGCTACAAACTGGCAGCTACCCAACAATGTGGAAAACTACCCAGATATATCCTGTATACAAGAAGCAGGACAAATCCAAGCTGGTCAATTACCACCCAATCAGACTACTCTCAATCATCAGTAAAGTGATGAAAGGGCTCATCAACAGCACTAGTAAGTGGCACTTATTCAGCAATAATTTGTTCATAGATGCTCAGTTTGGGTACCGCCACTTGGCTCCTGACGTCATTACAGCCCTGGTTCAAACATGGACAAAAAGGCTGAATGCAAGGAGGAGAGGCAAAAGTGACTGCCCTTGATTTCAAGACAGCATTTGGAATCTCTAGTAAAACTGGAATCAATGAGAATCAGGGAGAGAACTCCGCTGGTTGGAGTCATACCTGGCACAAGGGAAGATGGTTGTGGTAATTGGAGGTCAATCATCTCAGCTCCAGGAGTTCCTCAGGATAGTGTCCTAAGTCCAACCATCTTCAACAATGACCTTCCCTCCATCATAAGGTCAAAAGTGTGTATATTCACTAATGACCATACAGTGTTCACTAACATTCACAACTCCTCAGAATCTGAAGCAAGCCATATCCAAATGCAGCAAGACCTGGTTTGGGTTGACAAGTTGCAAGCAACAATCATGTCACACAAATGCCAGGCAATGACTATCTTTAACAAGAGAGAATCTAACCATTGCCCTTTGACATTCAATGGTATTACAATCGCTGAATACCCTCTATCAACACCTGGCTGTTACCATTGACCAGAAACTGAACTGGACTAGCCGTATAAATACTGCAGCTGCTAATGCAGGTCAAAGGCTAGGAATCCTGTGGTGAGTGACTCACCTTCTGACTCCCCAAAGCCAATCCATAATCTACAAGTCATAAGTCAGGAATGTAGTGGCGTACTCTTCACTTGCCTGGATGAGTGCAGCTCCAACAACACACTCAAATAGCTTGACACCATTCAGAACAAAGCTACCTGGCTGACTGCTACCTCTTCTAAAAAATTTAATCCTCCCAGCACTGACGAACAATGGCAGCCATGTGTATATCACAGCATCACAGGAACTCACCAAGGTTCCTTAGGTAGCACCTTCCCAACCCAAGATTACAACTATCTAAAAGGACAAGAGCAGCAGATACCTGGAAACACCATCACCTGGAGGTTCCCCTCCAAGTCATTCACCATTCTGACTTGGAAAACTATCACTGTTCCTTCACTGATACTGGGTCAAAACCCTGGAATTCCCTCCCTAATAACATTCTGAGTGTACATACACCTCAGCAACTGCAACAACTCAAAGCAGCTTATCACGCTCTCCTGAAGTGTCACTGGGGATGGACAATAAATGCTGGTGCAGCCAGCAAAGCCCACATCCCACAAAAGGAACAAAAAAAAACATTTGTTTGTTAAAATAAAGCAGCTAAATAAACAAAGAAAACCTCCCGTGTAAAATTTTATATTTACATAACATGCAACCCTATGTTTCAACAATATTGGCTTGGACTAAATCAGTCACAGGTGCTGGTTTTGGTGAATGTTGCCCAGTGAAAACATGAAGACCTGGTGATGAGATGCTAGCTTCCACTGCAGTTGGTACAACATGGGTCTGTGTATAAACTATTCTTTGCTGCTGTCGTACACATGCCTAGGATGCAAAAAAATCATTATGGTACCAAAGTGGGATTGATATCACTACAAGCCCTTCAAACAACCACAAAACAAATGTACCATAAGTTAACAATAGTGAAATAACATACCCATTTGTTGAAGTTTCCCTACAGAGCTTCACTTTGTTCTGTTGCATGAGATAACCAAACAGGCTCAAGCTGAACAAATTCAAACTTTAAAAAAAACCTCAAAAGCAAACTGGAGTCTAAGAAGGATAAAAAGAACTTATCCTTGCCAGAAACCTGAAAAATAAACACTGGAATCATGCAACATCTCAGCTGTGTCTATGGATTGGACAAAGAAGTTAAGACTTTACATGTCAGCTTTCATCAGGATAAGTAACCATCTTTTTAAACATCTACAATCATAAAATAATACCAGACCTTTGCTTGAGGTGGAAGAGACACCTTAAAACTGGATTCAACAAGTGGCCTGACAGAATTCCTACATGCATACACTGTCGACCAACACTCCAGTGCAATAATGAGAGCACTGCATTGTCTGAGGTGCACTCCTTCAAATGAAGACACCAAACCAAAGCTCCATTATCTTTCTTACGTGGTCATAAAAAAGTTTCATGATGTTATTTTGAAAAAGTATCTTCTTCTGGTTGGTCCAATATTTACTTTCAAAAAACATCACAAATGTTATTCAAGTGGACATTTTTGTTGTGTGATCTTGCAGTGTGCAAATTGGTTGCCAGTTTCCTGCATCACTTTAAAAGAAACTCATTATCTGTAAAGTGCTTTGGGTTACATTAAAGTTATGAAAGGTGCTCTAAAAATGTGAGCTCTTTCTTTTATTGTCAAAATATAATTGGCAACCATGCCCCATGCACCAAGCTGCTCTTCTTAAAACAAAAATAATGAACAGAATAATGAAT